>JARTUT010001746.1:0-2810927 GCA_030674115.1 Micraspis discolor | reverse complement strand
GAAAATATAGAATTCGCGAAACTTTCTGAGCAGATCTCGTATATCCATGTCACTGGTAAATAAAAGTGAAGAAAATCAAATCTGGGGCACTTTGTCCGATTGGAATCGCGTTTGGGTACGCGCCAGTGAGGCGGGAAATTGGGGGAGTGGGGTTGCCGTAACGAAGTTGATGGAATTAGCGTCCGAGCGAGGTCGCGGGCACGACTCGTTCCATTTTCGCGACTTCCGGGACTATCGACACTGACCCTCATTCGGGAATTTGTAAAAACGAATCGGCTCAGCGGAAAAGAGGATCCAATAACGTGACCATACGACAGAATTGTATTGGGTAAGGGTGAGAATTTCCTTCATTTTGGCCTGTTCGTAAATGTCTGTTTTAATCTTTCAATCGGAGAAAGTGCATAGCGAAATTAATAAATCAGCAGAACAAGATCACGAAACTCTGATAGGGCAAGTAAAGCCTGCGAAAGTAAACACTTGACAAAATTATGCGATACGCTGAAATGAACTAACTTAAACGTTAACTTGAAACACCAAAATTTCCGTACTGAAACAATCTTGGATTAGCATCGGCCCAATAACGACAATTGTGTCGATATACTGTGCCGTTTCGAAAGAACGAACACTCATCGGAGAAACAAACATTGTACAGATAATTGGGATTAGCAGTTACTCCGTTACTCGTTCACTCATTGTATCACAAAATTCAACACGACAGTCAGAATCATCTTCGTTTAGTGCGTGTGAAAGATTAATTTTGTAAGGATGGAATTTAAAATGCTTCGAAATATTTGCAATTCGAGTTCGTGTAAAACCAGATTCATGTGCTAGCTGCCTCGTACTCGTCATTGGATTCAGAGCAATCTGTCCAAGAACAGCTACTTCAGCTGCTTCAATTCTTTCCATGTTCCGTTTTTTATTAGCCACGGACCCGGTTTCTTGAAACTTTGACACTAATTCCAAAACATACTTCCTAATAACATGTTTATCTAAATGTCGTTGATTGAAGAATTCTGCGGTTCTATTCGCACATTGATTGTTTGCAAAAAAAAGTGAAATTATTTCCACCCGCTCTGTAATTGAATAAACCATGTCGAACAATGAATTAGAACAAGTCTCGATTTAAAACTGAGAATAATTCACATGTCAAAGAACCAGTAAGCCAACTTGATGATCTGTTCGTAATAAATAAAAAATTATCGATTCTCATTTTTTTGAAAAAGATATGAATTCAATAATCAACAAAATGAAAACATATTGAAGCCAACTGAGAAAACACTTCATAATTAAGTCGGAAATCGTTTCACGAATTGGGACTGGAATATTTCTGTGGCATCACTAATGATTTGATTTTCTTACCTGGTAATCTGATTAGAGATATGTACGTATTTGGACATTTTGGAGATTTCTATAGATCAAGTGTTACCGCATGTTATTGGAAATACTGCAAATTATATAGAAGATAATTTAGATTGAGTTTCAGCAAGATTTGTTTGTTTGACATCTTGATTAAAGTTTTCTATGTCAGTGGATTGGAGGAAGGAAGCCACAGTCATGGTTGTTTTGAAGCTCAAAATGTCGATTTTTTACAAAAAAACTCCACAAGTGCCATGAAAACACCACTTCATTTTCAAATACTTAGTTAAGAATATTTCGAGAACTAATGCACAAAATGAAAGAACAATTACTGTGCTGAAATCAGTATAAAAATACCTTTCAAATGAGTTATCATTCACCCCATCTTCCCTATTCAAAATTTGGGGGTGAGGGTTGTAGTAGCAAGGGTTGGAGCGCTATGTGTCCGTAACCTACATCTTAAATTGTCCCCCTCAAAACAGAAATCGACCTGTTCGAGCGTTTCTATCGAAAAAATTTATTTCATCTGTAATCTCGTCTGTTTTGTTTTCAAATGGCCACCCTGTAGAGTCTAAGGTTATACTTCCGGACGGAAGGGCGGGCATACTCTAGTTTGACCCTGGATTCTTCATCGGGAAGTCATACCCAATTGATTGAGACTATTTCCTGCTCGATATTCTAAAATAACAGACATTCAAACAGACGACAGCACGCTGTTCTACAAGTTTTTTAAATAGAACATGAGCAAAACACACAATATTTCCAGCATCCACATCACCAGCTGATAATAACAAAGGCAGTTCGCCATAAATCCGTACAACATAACTCCCTCAAGTTTCAAAGCCCCCAAATTGCTCATACACCCAGATTACACCATCAAAACTCCACCAAAACGAGTTCCGGCGGACCGAAAATGCACATTCAGTGCAGACAGCATTGTGTAGTCTGGTGTGAAAACAAAATATCAACCCAATTGAAATTATGAACACGTCACGAACAAATTATCTGTCCTATTTGCCGACGACGATGTCCTGGTACCGAATAACAGCAACATATGCAAATTGCAGAACGTGAATTCGTCTGGTTGTTATTACGGTTAACTGGATTTTCTGCACGAGCTGGCAGCAGCGCTACTGTGCCCGAAGGGATAAAAAGAGAACTGATGCCTTGAAAATATAGTGAATGCATCTTTAATGTTTGAAAGAAAACAATACCAAAATTCATTCTAGAATTATTGATATGGCCGGCGTAGGAAAATTGAAATGGATTTTCACCATTTCAGAGAATATAATTGCATAATATTAACTCGGCTATCGTCCATTGTCATCAGATTAGGAAAGAAAAACTATTGGGAATTTTGGACACTATTAAATTATCTATTGTTAAACTTGTGACAATGCCAACGTTTCGAAACAGACTTCGTTTCTTTTTCAAGGCTGTAAATAAATAAATAATACATTACAAGACATACAATATGATACAACACGAAAATAAATTACCTAGTTACGATGAAACAATATTGTACGCTTTTTTAAAACATTCAGACATTTTCTAAGAAGACAAAAATTTTTCTAGAGGGCAGGTACACAACGTAAACATCTGCCTCATTAATTTCTATATGCATGACACTGACAATTAACATAAGCTAACAAAACATTTACATAGAATGGACTCAACACTATTTACGAGGCCAGCTATCACTTATTACTTTCTTATTATATTATTATAGATCGTGCTTAGGTGTTGAACATCTTCTCTATGATTTACAGTGTGATTTCGTTTTATATGAATCATCTCGCTTATGTTACGTCTATAACCAACCTGTTCTCTATCAAGAATTTGTACATTTTCAAAGTTAAATTTATGGCCCATAGTCATTTGATGTAAAGTTAGAGCAGTTTTATTATAATTCGCAATATTCTCACTATCATATTTATGTTGCTTAATTCTATCTCGTAAATATTGTCTTGTCTGGCCAATATAACACTTCTCACAATTAGCACAGGGTATCTTGTAAACTACTCCCGATTCTAAATTATAAGGTGTTCTGAATTTTAAATTTGTGAAGAATCTCTTTGTTTTGGATAAATTATAAAAAGCACACTTGACGTTCAACTCCTTGAATATTTTATTAATTCTGTGAGAAAGACCCGGTATATATGGAAACTTCAAGTAAGAAGAAACGGTCGTGTTAGAAGAAACATTAACTGCGCGAATTACGTTGGATGTGTGTTTATTTATTATTCTCTTGACTAAGTATGTGGGATAGTTATTCTGTTTTAAAATGTTTTCAACTTTATTTAAGTTCTTCCCATGAAACTTTTCGTTGCTTAGTTTTAAAGCTCTTTTTAGTAAATTCTCTATTATATTATGTTTTTGTTGCATGCTATGGTTACTGTGAAAATTTATGCATCTGTTTGTACTTATTGGTTTAGTATACCAGTCAGTAATAATACTGGAGTTTTCTCTTATTATCAATAAATCCAAGAAAGGTAAACTATTATTCTTTTCTACTTCAATCGTGAACTGTATCTTATGATGGTAAGAGTTGAAAACACCCAAAATATACTGTAGTTTGTCGGATGGTACTAACAATAATGTATCATCCACAAAAAACTTGATGAGAGGGATATAAAATGTAAGTTTTTTAACAACACTACAGAAGACCTCATTCATAACTAAGTTAGCCAAAGATGGGCTAGTCGGTGCACCCATGGCAGTGCCATCCAATTGTCTATAAAATTTTCCCTCATAGACAAAATAACCCCCATCGAAACAAAGATCAACTAATTCCAAGAATTTTTGTCTATTGAGACCTGTATAGCAGCTTATAAATCCCCATCTTTTTTTAATGATACCAACAACGAGTTCTCTCGGGATGTTCGTAAACAAGGATATAACATCCAACGAGACAAGTACGTATCCTGGTGGCACCTCTACATCTGACAAAATTTCAGTCAATGAAAAAGAATCCTTAAGATTAAAAATGGAAGTAGACAAGGTCGAATTTAAGATATCATGTAGATATTTACCGATGTTGTAAGTAGGAGACTCAACACAACTAACTATAGGTCTCAGATTAAGACCATTTTTATGGACGTTACGTAGACAGTACAGCTTGGGTGGTAAACTGTTATGTCTTATCAAAGTTTTATACTCTGTCTCAGATATATATTCTTCTTTCTTGAGTCTCATCAGGCATCCATTGACTGCATTATGAATCTTTGTCGTTGGGTCCGTTTCCACTTTTTTGTAGGTGTCCTCATCACTCAACATTCTGTCCACTTCACTAAGATATTCATCTCTATACATAACCACGGTTGCACCTCCCTTATCAGCTCGACTTATGATGATATTCCGGTGTTCTTTTACAAATTCATTGGTCTTATTCACAAACTTATCAAGTAGGTGGTTTCTCTTCATATGTTGTTCTCTTCTCTCAAAGTTGCTAATAATATTCACACTTTTTGATCTATATGTATTCTTGACTTCCTCTGATATTGGTTGAATGTTGATGTAGCTTTCTATATCTTTGATGACAACTTTGACAGGTACTTTCTTAGGTGGTAGACTGAATTTAGGACCTAGGCTTAACATAACCTCAACTTCTTCAGGTATGGTTATATTGGTGTAATTTACTAAATAATTATCACATAAGTGATAGCTGGCCTCGTAAATAGTGTTGAGTCCATTCTATGTAAATGTTTTGTTACCTTATATTAATTGTCATTGTCATGCATATAGAAATTAATGAGGCAGATGTTTACGTTGTGTACCTGCCCTCTAGAAAAATTTTTGTCTTCTTAGAAAATGTCTGAATGTTTTAAAAAGCGTACAATATCGTTTCATCGTGACTAGGTAATTTATTTTCGTGTTGTATCATATTGTATGTCTTGTAATGTATTATTTATTTATTTACAGCCTTGAAAAAGAAACGAAGTCTGTTTCGAAACGTTGGCATTGTCACAAGTTTAACAATAGATGATTTAATAGTGTCCAAAATTCCCAATAGTTTTTCTTTCCTAATAATTGCATAATTATATCTTTTTAGTACACAGGAAATACATAAAAAACTCCCTCTATTTATTCATATCTCTGAATACTAAGCATCCAAAGCATTATTTATGGATTCAACTCCATATAGTGCAATGGTGCAACACTCTCCTGTCGCGCGATGCATCACTGATGCACTGATGCACTGATGCATCCGAGAAAAGCCAAATGTTGAAATGGGGGCACGTAGATTCGTAGCATGACTACAAAAAAAATCGGAATAGAGACAGATTACGTCCTGTAGTCTCCTGCCCGTTGGAGTGTTTTATCAATATATGTTATAAATGGGGTTGGCATTTAGAATGGCTTTATTGCCGCCCGTACGTGACAGGAACATCAATTCCTCGCGAATTTGATAAAGTGGAAATGATTTTCGAATGTGTGCATAGATATAAGCCCCGGGGCGGCATAGAGGCTCTATCTCTTTCGCCTCGTACCTCCATTTTCCCGATTTAGCGGGAGAGGGATCGCATCAGCGACCTGCGAATCAGTAACTGTGCTATTTGCAAGCGAGAAAAATCGGAGATTCGATGTTTTCGTGTTTTGATTGTGAAAGAGGTGGTTTATATCCCTGGGCTCGAAGAAAATGTAATCTTTGTGAATATTTGGTAAAAACTGAAGATGTGTTTGTCTTCAATATAGAAGTTATTACAATTAAAACTATAACATCACAAGAAGAAATGAGACCAGTTGTCCAAGCTGAATGTACAAAAAAGCAACAATTAACCGTCAAACTAAAGCGTAAGTATATCTAGTGAAAAATTATCATAGTCATCTAATTGATTCCATCATAAACCTCGTCACGTGACAATATTTAAACCCTCCCACGTTCTTCTCAGCTTCTACGTAACCACCTCGGTGAGAACAAAATGAACAAAAGCGAATCCACGGACGCAGCAGACGTTCCCTTTAATTAAACATGCCGAAAGTCCAAAAATGTGTCCTTCATATGCTCATTTGAAATGCAAAAGTCTCCGCGATATAATTGGATACAATATATAATGGCCTGTTAAATCCAACACCGGGTAGACTGATTTCGCCAACGTCTAAAGCAACTGGCGGGTTTTTTCTTACAGACCACGATCGAGATGGTCCTTCGATACAGATTTCGCGATCTGAAGAAGTTAATTGATCGAAAAAATGTTACTGGTCAAGTTCGTTTCTTGGAAGGTCGCAAGTTGGAGGTGTTAAGGTTCGATCGATTGATGATCCTAGTTAGGTCAGACTTAAATACTGGGTGGATGTAAATGCGAGGTAAATTCTTCAGTACAGTCTCCTGAAAGTGCAATACACGCGACCTCAAGGAACGTCAACAAGCGAAATTGCCGCATTTGAGTTTCTGAGAATCCTAGAGCGATTATTCAGAAGCCTTTGCATGCTCAACGTGGACATGGATATCACTGACATGTGGTTTCAACTAGGCGGTGCTATTTGTCACCCAGCCAATGAGACAATCAAATTATTGCAAACCAAATTTGCTGATAGCATTATTTCACGAGATCAGCTGGTAAATGGCCAGCCAGATCGTGTGATTTAACACCACTGGCATACACTAAACTATATAACTATAATGGCATATTTTAGCACTCCCACTTCCAAATCAGAGAAGATAGACAAAATCTGATACCCCATTCTCGTTTTCTTTTTATGAGATACTGATATTTTTGGCAATCCTCTTTTGTTTGCAATATCCTCTGGTTTTCATCAAGTAAAGAGTTAAAAAAAATTGTTCAAAACCTATTTTCATCTGAGTCTAGATTCATGGTTTCAATTGTTGATAAGCACAAAGAAACTTAGCATGATATAACTACCACAATCTCCTTCTAGTAGCTGGCACGACAAGGGCCTTTGAAAAGTAAAAGAAAACGATAGAAAATTATTAATGAAATTCTGAAATAATATGAAAAAATGACTCGAAAGAAAATGCGAATGCTGGAGTATCGACTTCTGCCTACCTGGTTTCACAGTACGGCTGAATGAACTTGTCCAGGCACTCACGGGCGAGAATAGTCACTTTTTCACTAGAGTTCGAATTTGTACATTTAACGAGAAAGTTATTTATTTCCAAGAAAAGTGTTCTTGTACTTCCTCGGATGAACACCGGTTCTCTTTCGACATAGGTCATATGCTCCAACATATGTTACGCGTTAATCGGACAATGAAATTATTACCATTGAACCGAGCAAGCAACTTGGAAGAGAAATGAATGAATTCAACAAAATTTAATTTAACTAATAAGTTGCAGTAACAGTAGTCTTTTGTCTTTTCATTTCTATATGCTCTTCAAGATGGCCGGCTCATTCGCCCTATTGGACTTTTTCCTGGGGACATATTGAATTGAACTTTATACAAATGTTCAGGCAAACATAAATGAACACAGAGAAAATTTTCTAAGCTGTTTGAAATATTCAATGATTGGATAGGATGCTAAGTATAGAAAAAACCTGATGACTGTACATTGCTAGGATGGTCAACGAATTCTTTGAAACTCGATCCTCATTCTAAGTTGTTATTAACTAATGACCAATTGTAATCACTATTACGTCTTGAAAAATCATCTTTCCCTCAACTTTTCTAACTAAATTGACGAGTTTACAAACCATACGATGTTATATACGAGGCATGTTTTTAAATTAGGTACCGTTTTGCGATTCCGCCGCCGTAGCTCTACGGTCGGCGTTCCGCGCATTCGCGCTGGTTACTTACATAACTACGCACTGACGCCATTACTGTCTGATTCTTCATTGTATACGTTGTTTACTGAGTGTTTAAGATGCCTGCGACAATCGTGAGTCTCGCTGATTGTGAAGTACGGGCTGTTACACGATTTCTCAGTGCTAAAGGCGTAAAACCGATCGATATTCATCGTGAGATCTGTGAAGTTTACGGACAAAATATTATGAGTAATGGAATGGTAAGGAAATGGGTGAGAGCATTTAAAGATGGCCGCACAAATGTGCATGATGAAGAACGGAGTGGGCGTCCTTCGGTCGTTAATGAATATTTGGTCCAGAAAGTGGTCGGAAAGCCCTGATCTGGCGCCCAGCGACTACCATTTGTTCCTGCACTTGAAGAAACACCTGGGCGGTCAGCGTCTGCAAGACGAAGTGTTTCCTTCTAAAAGAAACAAAACTCTGGGGCATAGCTCCGTGATTAACAGATGTAGAAAAAGACGAGTAGAAATTAGATTTCAAGTGCATAATGTTTTAATTTTAGAGCTCCATCATCAGTATTAGCGGAGATATAATTTGATTTCGACATCGGCATTTCTCCAATATTTGACAGTTTCAATGCAGTTTCGTTTTCCGTCAGCATCTTCTGCAAACGTTGCCTGCGATTAGTTAATCCGGTACAGAAAGTTTCGGTCCGAGTTATCCGACCGTAGACAGACTCGGAGCGAAGTTGCTGCCAACTCAGATCGTATAAAGTCAGAATAATAACGTTATCAGCGTGCATTGTTTCCCTATGAAATTGCATTACCGCTGACCTACACACTTATCGCTCTAAAGTTGTTTGCGACGTGCGGGAACACTGGCCGAGGATTATGCCAATTTGGCATGATTTATACCGGGTACTCTGCGTTTTTTCGATCCGGATCAGGAAACCGTATTGCCGCACTTGAATACGTTGCTTGCTAATCTGTCAGATTCGAATGAAGTTTTGTTTTACTGGTTATGCAGCGTTTCCGCATTGCAGATGATAGGCAACACTCGTGAGTCGTTTGAAAAACCATATATTAAATTGTACCTCGAAATGCCGACCGGTGTTTTTTAGGCACGTGTTAACTATTTAAGTAAACAGTTAACTTCTGTTTTTCCTCGCGGTCCCGTAAGGGTACGTACAGAGTGGGACCGGCATGAACGCTGATAGCTTGGATGGTCGCTTACACGCTTACTGCTATGTAAGAATTCTCTGAAAGATTGCAATGAGCCCGCTACCAGCGTGCATCTCTGCTCCACTATATACGTACCAGTAGGCGAACTCTCAGCTATCAAAACCGATGTTTACAGGAAGCGTAGGGCCTTCCAGAGGTAAGAATCTTGGACGCTTCCTCCTCAGTCATCTCTAGTCTGCTTCCTGAATATATAACTGGACGTATTAAATACGTAGCGATCATTCGTCGGGCTAAGGGTTGCCTTGATGAGTCTCTTACAGGATTACTCCTGGCAAGTTGCCCCACCCTCTGATCTCTTTTTCTATCCGCCACCCTGACGTCTCCTTACCGAAAACCTGACATATTCAGATAGTTTGATGCTGGATAGCCTTTTCATACCAGATGATCTTGATACCGATTGCGCCAAGCAAACACTAATCCGGCTTATCGTCACTTAACCTCCGGATATTTCCATTGGTGCTATTTCTGCTTTTTTTCAGTCTGAGCTGTAGGCTGCGATCTTGGCATTTCTACTAAGAGACGAACCCAGCCTAGGCCTCATCGCCGGTAAGATACCTTGGGAAGTAATCCTCGAATTTCTCCTCAAGCTTACATTTGGTTACTTTCCCCAAAATCTATGCAACTCAATGGTTTCTGAATGGAGTTATTATTTGGGCATTTACCATAATCTCCCATTGTTCTTATTTTCAACGTTTCAACGATTATCTTCTGTCTTTTTTTATAAAGCAATTTTTGCATTGAAAATGACTGAAGATGTTCAATCGTTGGAAAGAAGAACAATATGAGTTAATGGTTAGTGCCAAAATAATAATTCTTTACGAGTTCCATAACCGAGAAATTTTCGTCTTCTGTTGGAATCAAATGATCGAGCTAAAATGTAATACCGTCCTGAGAGTATCCTGTCAACCTTGGGTAGGGTTTTTGAGCAGCTAAGGCTAAGCTGTCTCCCTAGAGGTCTCTTGGGCCCGGAAATTGTTGTTCCCTTCAGTTTGGATTTAGGCCAGATCTCTCCACTGAACACTCAACACAGAGTCCAGGAATGTGGCTTTTCCTACGAGGTAAACATACTATTTTTCCGCAAATCGTTTAAAATTCGACATATATTGATTGATTTAAAAAAAACGCGATAATTTTATTCCCAAATGAATGGTGCTTTGAAATTCCTAATAAAATTACTTGGGTTACTATGGAAACGTGTTGAGGTTGAATTGTCAAACTTATAAATTTAATTGCTGGTGTTCTCGAAAGTAAAATGATAAGTGATGAAATGATGAAATTTCCATTCCTGGGACTCCTCCAGAGCTGGTTGAGGCAGTGAATACTGCTTCATTAGAATTATTGCCAAAGAAATCAAGAGAAAAGTACGAAAATGCATACAGACGTTTTATGGATTATCGCATGAGTAAAAATACGAGTTCTTTCTCAGAAAATGTTGTAATGGCATACTTCCTAGACCTTTGTTTAAACATGAAATCTTCAACATTATGGGCCAATTATTCAATGCTGAAGTCAACCCTTGCACTTAAACACAATGTAGATATATCTACATACTCAAAACTTCGTTCTTTATTGAAACGGCAAGCTCAAGGTTATAGGGCAAAGAAATCTTAAGATTTTAAAGAAGGAAGAAATTGAAAAATTTATCCAGGAAGCTCCAGATAAAGAAAATTTAATGATTAAGGTAATTTACAAGTTTTTAATTTCTATTTAGATTATAGCTTCATTTATTTTTTAGGTGGCTGTAATATTTGGTATTTCTGGGGCCTGTAGAATGGATGAGTTAGTCCACGATATAGAATACTTTGAATCTAAGCTTTTAATCAGCATACCTGATTCGAAAACCAACAAACCAAGATCATTTGTAATTAATCAGATCTACTTGAATGTTTATCGAAAGTATGTTTCGTTACGACCAGAATATATGAACAGTGACTGATTTTTCTTTAAATATCAAAGCGGAAAGGGGAAATGCCCAAAATAGTTGCTACTTATTTGAACTTGGTAAATCCGACAGAATATACTGGTCACTGCTTTCGTCAGTCTTTTGCAACAATATTGGTTGACTCTGGTGCCGACATAACTAGTTTAAAGAGGCATGGCGGATGGAAGTCAGTCGTTGCTGAACGATATATCGAAGAATCGCTTAACAATAAGGTTGAGGTGGCAAATAAAATTTTCACAGTACAAAATATTCAACAAAATGACCCTTCCACCCTGCATGTTGTCCAAAATGTTTCTCATAGTTCTAAGAGTGTTCCTCCAATGTTCAATAATTGTACTAACTGTCAAATTACTGTAAATATAACAAATTGATCTGAAAAATGTATTCAGCAATGACTTGATGTTTTCAAAATATAAATTAATTCCTTATAAGCAATGTGTTTTCTATCATTTATGTAGAACACTAACAACTGTACGGAAATATCATTTCCTAACAGTAAGGAAATGACATTTCCTTACAGTAAGGACTTTTTCTTCAAGAAATTTTGACAGGAATGTCAAAATTTCCTGGCGATTTGCGGAAAATTAATTTTTACCTAACCTAATCCAATTATATCATTACTTGAAGCGTGATACTTCAGCATTTACACAAAAACATAATGACACCTTATTATCTATAAACGTCTCACGTCTGCAACAATTCAAGTAGACCATAATTAAACGTGAGTGTAATTGAATTAGAGAACAATTACATAATATCCTAAGGTAGTAGACATATAAACATAATTAATTCAGTTAATATATTGATTTTCTTCGTGCCATGATTCGCTGGACCACCCTAAAGTTATTATTGCTTCATTTTTGATCCAGAAAATTGATAAAGTAAATTGCCTGAAGATCTCCGTCTGACCTGATGTAAATGGCATTTAAATTGAGCTGTTGCCCACGTTTAATTCAATTCTGAAATGATAATTTTATTGAAATGATATGGATTATTTCCACCTCATTGATCGCATTTGATTAATGGTTATGTTAAATGGGCGTATGGACAATAAATGATATAAATTATTAACTGTGTGACGTTCGATTCGGGAAATATCTGAGGAATCTTATTGGAGTGCCTCTGAGATACGAGGAATTGACGTTTTTATGAGAATTTTAATCCTAGATAATGAGCCTTTGAATTCTTCTTATCCTGGGAAAACCTTGGCTAGGCGAGGAGAAAAAACATCAGACGTGTTTTCCCTGAAAATTCCTTTCACTTAGATTCGAAATTACAGACATTTGGATAAAACGATAGCACGCTGTTCTGATAGGCGCAGGCGCACAAAAATATTTCGTGAATTTAGCTGTAACCACACCCTGAATATAAAATTCGAAACGGCTTGACCGATTCTCATGAAATTTTGTGAGCATATTGAGTAGGTCTGAGAATCGGCCAACATCTATTTTTCATACCCCTTAGTGATAAGGTTTGTCAACCCTTAACATTTTTCTTTAATTTTCAAACATTTTTTCATTTTCTTTATTTTTTTTATTATGTCGCATTAAAAATACATATAACCCTGAATTTTTACCCTTTTACACAAACCCCGTTTTTTTAAAAGCCAATTTAGTAATTTAATCATCTGATCAATCGTCATTTAATTAGTTATCCCTGCCATTTGTCTACAGGTGACACTTCTGACCCAGTAAGCAGCACGGAGTAGGGATGAGAACGAAGCCGGTCTCCTGTTTCTCTCACACGAGACTTCTTTCACTCCCTACACAGTTGTCGGCCATCTTTATTGGTTATGCATAAAGTGTAGTAGTAACGTTGACAATTATTATTTTGCTATCTCAATATAACTCTCATATTAACTATTAATCATTCCTATTTTATTAGCAATAATAAAATTATCAATTTTGAGTTTGTAGTTTACAAAAATTTCAATCAATCATAATGAATCTTTATTTTGAAATATCGATAATATATTGGTTGTATTAAAAAATTATATGTAATAGTAAATTTTTTCATAAAATAAAATTTTTTACAACTTTTGTCTGATGATTTTTTTTTGTGTTACTGTCCTAATTGATTAAATAATGAAATATAATTTTAAGAATAAATTATAATAACTTGAAAATAATGTTTGCCTTTTGTTATTTTTATATTCTCTCATCGTTCACAGCGTTTCATGCCTATTTCACGCATATACCACATTCTTTCACACTTACAATAAGTAAACTATTTTTTCTCTACACTAAAAATTACTTAAAAATTATTTATATGCCAAAACAACATTTGCCGGGTCTGCTAGTATTCTATAATAAGTTGTACGGGAGGTGGGGGTTTTTTACTGAGGTCAAACCTTCAACCTTCATAGGAAATATTGTTGGACATCTGAAATATTGTAAGCTCAGGATCAAAGGAGTGAATAAATAAAAACCATCAATTTTTGTATCTCTGTGTTTTCGTATTTGTCAAATTCTGAGATAGTTACGGCTTGACGCATAAATATTACAACTAACGGCCGGTTTCTGAAACGATGATCATCATAGAAATCAATATAAATATGGTCAACTGCCATTTGAGTTGCTGAAAGGATAGTCAACTAGGTTAATTTGACCACGCTGTCAGTTGACACAGTGGTCAAATATTTCAGGTAAATTGTATGTCAATCGTCATTTTGAGTTTCCGAAACGCAAATTAAGGCTAAATCAGTGGTCAAACTAGTGTCAAAGAACTTGTCAACTAATCGGTGTTGTTTGGCGAATTAACTTGAAAGAAATCTTGTTTATGAATGAAATCTATGTATTTTCCAAGGAAATCTTAATTTTATCGGTATGTATGAAAATAATTTAACAGTCTTTAATATATAATTTTTTATGAAAAGGCATTTATTTTTTTCCAATTTTGCGATGTAATATGTTTTCGTTAATAATTTAGTTTTTTCTCTGAAAAAACAAGCATTTTTGCAACAATTGGTGAATCTATTTTTTTATTGTAGATAATAATTATGGATATCAGCTTGGATATAAGCATGTCTAGTAATTCTAGCGAAGATGAGAACCCAAGGCCACGAACTCTTAGGAGAAAAATGAACTCTTTTGATTTCTACAATGATGTGGAATTCAAAAATAGGTATACTATAGACTGTCCAAGGATATTATAACATTACTTCTGAATAAGATAGAGGATAAAATAAAGCCCTTAACATCAAGGAACAAATCAGTTACTGCCTTGGAACAAGTACTTCTAACAATAAGCTATTTTGCAACAGGAGCATTCCAAATAACAGTAGCTGACCATATAAGGGTCCATAAAACTACAGCATGTAGAATAATTAAAAAAGTATCTAGAGTCATTGCTGAACTTCGACCCCAGTTCATATCTATGCCAAGAACAGAGGATGAACGGAATAGAATCAAATCAGAATTTTATTCTATAAGTTCATTTCCGAACGTGATTGGATGTGTAGACTGCACACATATAAAAATACAGTCACCTGGAGGTCCACAAGGTGAGCTTTTCAGAAATAGAAAGGGATACTTTTCTCTTAATGTTCAGGTGATTTGTGATCCCGCAGGGATTATTTATTGGAGGGCAGTAGCTACCCTTATCGCTCATATTTATTGACTCCATTTCTGAGGCCATCAACTCCCGGTGAGCAAGCGTACAACAGAGCACAGATCAAAACGAGGAATACTGTTGAAAGAACATTTGGTATCTTGAAGATACGTTTTCCTTGTTTATCTATGGGAATTAAGCTGAAAATAGAGACAACCATGAATATCATAGTGGCATGTTGTGTTCTGCACAATTTGGCATTAGTTCATAATGAAGACGTAGCAGACTTTGATATCGGAGAGAACTTCCCAGATGATCCCCCAAATACTTCTACAAATGATGAAAATATATCAGTCAGATCTTTGTTAGTATCAACACATTTCAATGTTCAATAATAATTGTGGAAGAAGACTCGGATCAAAGGTCATACAATCCGTCACAAAAATCCTATGAAGTAAAAGTAGTGCGTTGGGGAACAGTTGTTAAGATAGCTCAAATAAATTTATATTCTAATCTACTCTTATTTATAGACTGAAAACATTCTATAAATCTAATTACACCAAATTTCATTTCATTGTTTTTACTTCTGTGTACTGTGATAAAATAATAAAATTGGATGATGTATGAACAAGGTTGTTTGCTCAATTATTTTGAATACTTCAAATTAAAACGATATTTTTCATTTTATTGACCTATTGATGATAAATTTTTCAGTTGAAAAACAGCATCTGTATTTTAATACACCAGATACGACTTAATACACAGGTACAGTTAAGCCGCTAAACGTTTCATAAATGCAATCTATCGTAAGAAACAGTTGTAAGCAAGTTCAACCAGGTATTTTTTTATGGTCACTTGAGGAAAATTATAAGGGTGTTAAAATTTAAACATCAGTTATCGAATAATTTTAAAATCTTAACCACAAAACACTGATATCTTAACCTCTTTAATCACAGAATATTAGTTTTTATCGGAGAATCTGTGGTTGGACAGTCTGGCAACAGGGTCGCCTCATGTCAACTGAAAATGATCATAGATTAGTTAAATATGCACTGAACATCCTTTCGAAAACTCAAATTGATTTGACATCTCTGTCAAGATGATCGTTGTGTTAGTTGACATGAGATTTGATCATCCTTTCAGAAACTGGCCGTAAGTTGTGCCATTTAGCACCACTCATTTATTAGTTACTCCGTCTCGTCGAGGGTTTTGATTCTTTAATTTGTCCAATGGATTGTATTCGATCAGTATATTAACCTGTTTTCGAAAGAATTTTTCCCACCCCTAGATTTTAAATTCTTCGCTCTGTTCAAGAACCAAGCAAATTTCAGATTAAGTCATGCCGAGACTCTTTCGTTTTTAGATTGCATCTAGCGCAAGATCAAAGGGTTTTCGCGACAGGTCATAGTGCATGTAATTCCAATGGTCACTTGGCGCGGTTCATAAACTTGGCTACCGGTCTATTTTCGGGCTTCAAAGACATAATCCACCACGTTCCGATGACCTTCGCCTCTAATTGGAAGCTGCGTTGCATCAATAATCAAGGAAGGAATTATCGTTGGGCATTGTATTGTAATTTCATTGCTGAACACGATCGATACGATATGAATCCATTATGATGGGCGTCCACTGCTGTGATGGGATACTCCTTTGTCTATTGTTCGATGACCGTGATTTGGACCAATTGAAATCGAATATTTTCAAATTCTCAGGAATGTGGAAACTAAAATAAGCCTTGAAACAAAGTGATGGGGCTAGCATTACTGTTTACAATTACCTAACTATCGTTTGTGAACGGGTTCTTCATCAGGGAGTCGAACTCAATCCATAGAGACCATTTTTGCCTCGATAATCGAAAACTACACACATTTGGGCAAGAAGATAGTTCGCTGTCCACTAGGAACACCAAACAGCTGATTTCAATAATTTTAGTCAAATCAAGTTTCAAATAATGTCGATTTCTTTATAGGGAAATATCTTCAGGATAATCCTGTTCCTCATTCTGGGATATACAGATAGCATTGTTGATTTTTCACAGATTAAAGTATTTGAGTAGCCTGTTTTATCACTCATAACTTTCTGGGCGCTATAAATTAAATACGTGTGTGTGTTTGGGTTTGTTATTTTTGTGGATTTACTACCTGGAACCTTTAATAGGACTTACCGTGAATGTTTTCATCCTAAACAAAAGCTCTCCTATTTCGTTGAATTTCATTATACTTAGGTAACGGACTGGACAATATATTGGTGTCGTTTATCTTCCTAACTATATTATTCCTAGACACTTACTTTGTGTTTTGTGAATCAAGTTTCTTCACCTTGTTTCAAGAATGCAGAGAAAAACTTCTTATTCTGTATGGTATTTCACTAAAATATGAACAGAGTTTTGTGGCATTTAGTCATAGCAATATATTAGCAATCATAGTAATGTGTAATTATGTTAATATCATTCTCCCGTCGATATACGTCTAACATCTTATGACATACGAGAGTTCCTTTTATATTTCGGGTTTAGAGAAAAAAACATACAGGGTAGCCATTTGAAAACGAAACAGACGAGACTATTGACGAAATATGTTTTTTCGATAGAAATGCTCGGACAGGTCGATTTCTGTTTCGAGGGAGACAACTTAAGATGTAGGTTACGGACGCATAGCGCTTCAACCCTTGCTGCTACAACCCCCACCCCCAATTTTTGAATAGGGAAGATGGGGTGAGTGATACCTCAATTCAAAGGTATTTTTATACTGATTTCAGCACAGTAGTTGTTTTTTCATTTTCGTTTTGTTTTCAAACGGCCACCCTATATATTAATCATCAAAATCGCTTTATAATGTTTCAAAATATTCTCCATTACGATCTTTACACTTTTACCTGCGTTTGAACAAACTTGATTTTCCAGTCAGATCTTGTTCTTTGAAATGACAAAATATGGGCCATTTGATAGAACGTTGTTCTACCAGCTTAATGGAATAGAACAATTGCGCAAAAATGATATTCTCTGAAGTCAGTGCTTTTCAAAACTCTTTTCCCCAATGTGTCTGTTACTTTCCAACCAATAAATCGATCTGTGTCTCTAATAAAAATAAACTAGTTTGAGATTGCCGATCCTTGATAATAATACAGATAAATATTATTCAGTCAGCGAAATTTATCAACCAACTCAATATCTGCAGTCATAATATAAACTACGAAAGCGTGCTGAAATTTCAACAATCTCAAATTATCGCAACAACTACAAAGAACTGAACTGATCTTGTATCAACTTTATTCACAAAAAAATTACCATAAAAAGATTCCGATAGGGAAATATTGAGTGTTCAATATCGAGATAACATACAGATGTGAGATTAATAAACTACTCGTCTTGATAAATTGCTAGTTTATCATTTTTTTTATCTCTGAGTATACCTTACACTGATAGAATTTATTTATTTACTTCTGTTAACAACCGTTTTTGAGTTTTCTCTACAAGTTTAACTGATATAATGATCTCTTGAAGTTTTTTTGGTTATAAGAAAGGAAATGGAAAAATGTAAAGAAAACATTCTCAGAACTTCTTTATTCCGCTCCTTTATGTTTGCTAGGGGTCTTTTATTTGATTCTATCAGATTGAGCTTGGTGTCTACCGTTTGGGTTCCGCAACCTGATGAAAAATCCGCTATCAATGTTGAATATGTCTGGACGTGTTTGTATGCGGCAATTTTCGAAGGTAAAAAGTTAGTGGTTTGAAAAACTTTCAAGATGAAGGTACATATATTGAACATTTAATATGATTTCTACGTGTTGTGTACTTTGTTATTAATAAGTTAGTTTTATTTTTACCATTTAGTCGTTTACTGTAGGTACTAACTACAGAATAATAATAAATCCAGATCGCATTTATGACGATGTACCTATCTCTGTAGTTCGTAAAATTTTTGCTGCGAACTGGTTTATTTTGGGCAAAAAACTTTTTTGTTTAGAATGAAACAGGCTATCGGAAACAAATTTTTAAATGGTAAACAAATAATAAGACAAAAAGTTACATTGGAAATAAAATTTAGGGGTTGCGTTTCCCACCCTTACAACCATGGGGTAAACCAAATAAATAACTGGAGAAGGTTCTAGTAGGAAACGTTAGGTTAATTTTAATATTGTAACTTTTTTGGTGCTTGTGAAAAAAATTGTTATACAAATTTTATGTAATCCCTTTGAGGGGCTATATCTCAACAAGGGATGCTCCAATGAAGTCTTTATATGAAAGATCCCATTTTTTTTCGATGAGGAATCACCTCCTTAAATATCTTACACTTATTTAGTTAAACCCTGTATATGCTACTCTCTTTTCAATTGTGCCAACTGCACTATATTAGTTGCCTTGTAGGGGCAAGGTTGCGATATCTTCAGCGAAGTACCCAATTTTCGGGAAACATCGTTCTCTGAGTTGGCACGATAAAGGGGTGTAATTCACGGCTTTTGTCTGACGGAAAGACAGATTTCAAACTCGCGATGTCCCGATTTATTCGTCTGATTACGGTAGTTTCTGAAAATTGGCAGATTGCGTCATGCAATATAGCGTGATGACTCTGACGGATAACGAATCGAGGATATTCGGCAACACGGTGAAGATTTCATGGTTATATTATACAGGGTGGCTATTTGAAAACGAAACAGGTGAGATTACAGATGAAATAAGTTTTTTCGAAAGAAATGCTCGGACAGGTCGATTTCTGTTTCGAGGGGGACAACTTAAGAACGTTACGGACGTATAGCGCTTCAACCCTTGCTGCTACAACCCCCACCCCCAATTTTTGAATAGGGAAGATGGGGTGAATGGTACCTCAATTCAAAGGTATTTTGATACTGATTTCATCACAGTAATTGTTTTTTCATTTTATGCACGTTGTTCAGTCAGTCATATTGTTATACTTATTTTATAATTGAAACAATGTTGTAGATTTAGTATTATTCTAACACGATGCGATAATAATCGACCTGAACGACATTTCATTGCAACAATTGGATTTAAAGCATCAGTCATCGGCAACAAACTTGAAGTCTAGAGTCTAGTTGTTGGAACATTTTTTCTGAACCCTCGTATAAATTTTTTATAGAACACGAACTACCTACTTGGCTATACATTCTTCTTTCTTCCGTTACCAAGCAGGTGTGAGAAATATACCGTAGCCGAAATTTGGGGTAGCTGGTCTAACGAAGCATAATATTCCTTGAAATATGTCTGTGTTTACGTAAAGAACTTCATAAATCCTGATTTAAATTTTGCGGCTGGCAAAACAGCCACAGACCTAGTCCATTTGTTCTCTCTATGCAAATGCGGTGATATCCTCTGCATTCCAACGAACAAATTAACCTCGTTTGAAGTTATTCGTCCATTTTTCTCCATAATATGACTTCCTGACCCAAATTGTCTGCACTTATTGAAGTTTTGCCAAATATCTCGAGATTGTTTGCAATTACTTCGAGAAAATGAGTTATTTGGCATAGTACTCTGATTACCGAATTCCTAATTTTCTCACAGAAGTGTTGAAAGCGGATACCTATAGATATGAAGAATGCATTATTGCGACAATTTCGAGATTGAACCTGAATATTTTTGAAAATCACTAAAAAATTTCCCTGAATGAAATAACGTCATTATATTTGTGCCTGAATTTGGGATGTCACTAAACTTTTCGAATAGATCCCCACAAGGAATGCCTCTATACCTAATGTTGATAGGAACATTGTTTGACCGATTTGTTAACATACTGGATATTCTGATTACAGTTACGTTCAATCTTGTTCTCTGATGCCAGGTCCTCGTACAATATATGACGCAAGATTCCTACAATCGATAGAGTTTTACGATAGACCGTAGACACAGTAAAACCCAGAATTATGAGGTTTTTGCTAGGGTTCTAGATTTCACCACGAAATGTTGAACTAGCCTTCACCCGTCCGGAAAAAACACAATTTAACGAGATCGTTAACTGGGACATCCAACGCTGTAGTGAAGGCGACCTCTAGAAACGGCAATTTGACGTTGAAAATAGCCGCATGAATAAGTCAGAACACACACTAGGCAATTTCCCTCGGGAAACCGCGTCAGCCGACGGCGTTGACGTTCGACGTCACCGTGCAGAATGGAACCGCGAATGTATCTGATTTTCCGTCGTTCTTCCGAGCATCCAACCTATGATCGCTCATTTCCAGCTAGGACAACGCTCGGTTCCACGCGCAGGCATTTTCGGCAATAAGTAAATAATAAAGAAAGGATTTAATTCCAAATGGCGAGCGTCGCAAGTGGAAATTTATAGAAATAGAATTTGAATGAATATAAGATTGATTTGAGTCCTCGATTCGCTCATAAGATTGAGCGTCAGGTATTCACAAGATTGATTTTCAAGCAATTCTCTGAACGTCACCACATCACCTGACTTTTAGTATAGACTCTTGGTGCCTCCATTCAGTGTTGCCAGAAAAACGGCACCTGGTTTTCAAAATGATCAAATCTGCCGAAAAATTATGTCAAGCAGTAGATTACTTCAAGGCAACGAACAAATCGTAACTTTGAGAGAGAAGGGGGTAGAAAATACCATATTTTTAGGTGTACGATGGCCTTTAATAAAAACTGGAAACAATGAGCTGGAGGCTACACATCGATGTGGTTGTTTTGTCGAAATGTCGAAGTATATATGACGAACAACAGAGCGTAATTCGGTTTTTGCTCGTAGAAAATGTTGAACCGTATATTGAAGGATGACTGCAGTGTATAGTACTTCTATATGAATTGATCAACTTTCTATTCGTAGGTCGATCAGTTTCCGAACGGCCGTTGAAGCGTCGAGACGTAACAGCACTGTGGGCGTTCATTGATCGGTTAATTTTTGGCGACAAAATTTCATCCGAATTAGAAGTTAGCTTCGGGGCAATACATACATTTACTTAAAATATATTCAATTTTCAAGAAATATGCCCCAGAAAGGTTCTCAAAATATTGTCGCCACTTCACAAAGAAAATTGTTTAAAATTCTATTCAGAGCTTGAACAACGGTTCGACGAAGAGGGAGAGTCCTTAAACAACGTATAATGTCCAGTGATCACACGTAGGTTCATCATAATGAACCGGCATCAAAACGACATTGTTTCGAAACTTCCGGACCCTCTGCTACGGAAAAAATAAAGTTTCGTTCATTATCCAACGAAGTGCTACTCACGGTATTCTGGAACATGTTCGGATACATTAATTGCCATTATTTGGAAGACAGACGTATACTGAGCTTCTTATTGTGAGATGATTGACAAAGAATTGAGAACGGCTATCCGCAAGAAACATCCGGGATTGATCATAAAAGGCCTGATTGTTCATCATGACAATACGCTTTATCACACCGCTCGCCTAATCTTGGAACTGCTGGAAAATTGGGCTGGGAGGTACCCCTACATTATTGTAAATAAATAATAACTAATGTACCTTTACGTCTCGCCTCGTATAGCCTGTATAGATCTAATAGATTGAATGTTGGTTGAATATCGACCTTGCAAGGCAAGCGAACATGTTTCAGAGCTGATATTGTGAATAACTCCTAAATGTACGTCATGAAACCATTATGAAATTAATGCAACGCAACTTGGTTTTATCAGTGTTCATCGATCACTACTGGAAACGTACCAAATTGAATGCATCCCAGTCTAAAATAAGGAGTTTTTCAATTTCAATATTACCACATAAATAACATAGTTTTAAACTTTGCACTCGAGAAACACCGCAGAGCCATTAAATTATCGATAATAATTTAATTCGCTGACTTAGCACAGCCTCATCCAGTTTCTTCCAAGATAATTAGCGAGTGGCATCATCCAGTTTTTATTATCATACTGTAATTAAATTCCTCGCTGGATATAGACGTTAACATAACAACCAGCTGGAGTAACTCATAATTGTATTTAGAAGGCCATTCGCCTGGATATGTATGCGATATGTATGCTTTTATAGTGCTCAAATGATTGTTCTAATTTTAGAACATTTGTTGTTTCTTGATGTCGAATAGTACGATAATGGGCTAGTATCAATGCAAATTACCTTCATTTTAAAACTTGGAGGATTTGGAAAATTTTTTATTGAAGATTTTCTAATAGTATTAAGGCATTCAATTCAAAATATTTGTTTGTTGATTATTTTATATTGATAATCTCCGTTGTTTACACGCGCTGTTTATTACAAAGCATTTCTACTTTATTTGATCATTCAACACTATACTACATCGTCCAATGAAATCGCTCAAGTTTTGAAAACGGACCAATAGAAACAAACTGTATCTGAAAACACTCAACCTCACAGTGTTCATACTTTTAGCAATTTGTTTTTATCAAATGCCTAATTTGCATAGGAATATTAATACGTCATGGTTACGATATACAAGCAGTTGTTAGAGATAACTTCAACGGCACATTTGGCAGTTCTGTCAGTTTATTTTCGTATTTTGCCATAAAGTAGATAAAAATGAAACGTTTTGGGAATTGTAATATTACTTCAATTGAGGAAAGTGTGAAGAAAAGTGTGCCGCTTGATAGAGTGAAGTCAAGATCCTACATTTGGAAACAATTTGAAGAATTCTGTGCTGCCCGGGAATACCTTATAAATGAAAAAACAAGTTTGCCAGAGCTCAATAATATTATGCTAGACTGGGCTTTCAATATGAAGAAAAGAGATGGATCAGACTACAAGGAAATTGTAGTAAAAACCTTGTGGAATAATAGTGCCAAACAGCTGCAGGAAAAATTCTATTCCGAATGGGGCGTTAGGTTCGATCCATTCACAAACGTGGCTTTTAAAACGGCGCGGGATGCACAACATGCCAAGAGGCGTATTTTGCAAGTGGACCCTGAGAAAAGAAAAGTTAGTGCCAAGGCGCTGTCTTTGGAGCAACACAAAAAGATGGCCAACTTATGTGAAGAAGATAATCCAGACGGTTTGAACATATTTTATTGCTGCATTGGAGCTTGCTTGGAGCGGAGGAGAGGGTTCATCATGCATAATTTCGCATTTCCAATTCGAAATTGAAAACGATGGTAATTGCCTACAATCCGATATTTTCTAAAACAAGACAAGGTGCTGCCCAAAAATGTGCGGAAACGAAATGGCTGACTCCCAATATTGAAGAAGATCCAAGGATACAATTAAATTCAAAGTGAAGATAATGCGGTGACATAAGATATTGGAGAAGGATAATGGGTTAAACCGCAGGAATGCAGAAAATATGGGAAATGGATGGAAGGTACTTGCCGACACGTGTTTCTGCTTATTGGCTTCTTCAGGGCAAGGCAACCAAGAAACCTGGATATGGATGGAAATGAATAATAAAATAAAACAAACACTGTTGTGGTCACCTGTTGTCATTTATGTTTTATTTTATTATTCATTTCCATCCATATCCAGGTTTCTTGGTTGCCTTGCCCTGAAGAAGCCAATAAGCAGAAACACGTGTCGGCAAGTACCTTCCATCCATTTCCCATATTTTCTGCATTCCTGCGGTTTAACCCATTATCCTTCTCCAATATTGAAGAAGATATTTGCCCGGTGAGGTTATATAAGGTACTTGTATCAAAAGAACTGAAAACATAATCACTGAAAGACTATTCCTTACTCCACATAAGAATTGGAAATATGGTTCATGGTTCAAAAACTCCCCAGTCGGTCCCAATACGATGGCTAAATGGACAAAAGAATCGGCGGAACTCATTGGCATCAACACAACCAAGTCGAAGATAACCAATCACTCGCATCGAGCTACTGCTGTCAGCCAATTAGCCAAAGCAGGGATTGGCGAGGAACAGCTGATAAAGATAACAGGCCATTCTTCTGCAGCGTCAGTGAAACCGTATCTCCAACTGAAGCAACAACATCACAAAAAAATAATAACAGCCATAAGGAATGAAAAAAATGTCCTTCAAGAAACAACATCAGTATCTACTTCATCATTCGAAAATAATGCTCGTAATTGTACTATCAATAATTATTATTTTGAGAATAAAGATAAATAATTTTTTGTTATGCTTCTATCTGGTTATTTTTGAATAAAAAACTATTTTTTATTTCGTTTGATTTATATTGTTGAATGATCTTTCCAAATACCACACGAGATTCAAATTTTTTTCGAGAACACTGTCGTTTTTTGAAAATTATACAAATTTCACTCAACGAAGTGATCCCGAAATACCCGAAATATTTTAAGGATAACTTTGTTTCGTATTATTATTATTATTATAAATTTTGTGATACGTTGGTGCACAGAAGAGGGTCCTGCGCTTGATCTTTGGTATAGACTCGAGATCCTCCTGCAGGCCACTCTTTGTGGAGAATTAAATTTTGACAGTCCCTTGTATATATATTTTATAAGTCATTGCTCTTGATCAAGCAAAATTTAAAAACTCTAGAAACATTGTCCAGTCATCACTCCTATACAACGAGAAATGACAAAATCCTGTCTTTGCCTAAGCACCGAACGACGAAGTTTGAACATTCACCTACTTACCAAGGTATTAAAATTTACAATAAATTACCAGAGTGTTTTAAAAATATGACTTTTGCTTGTTTCAAGAGGGAGACTAAATCCATGTTATGTAAAAAAGGCTATTATAGTCTAAATGAATATATGGTTGATCATTTGTAATTTGATATCAATTTTTATTTTTTTCTCTTCAAGTCGATCTTTCAGATCAAAATTTGTTGTTTTCCTGTATTTTTTTTTGACTTGTCTCATACACTTAATGACTAAGGGGATGAATAAAGATTATTATTATTATTATCTTTTTCGATACCGGTAACTTCGGGAGTTCCTCAGGGTAGTCATCTTGGTCCATTATTATTATTGATTTTCATCAATGACTTAAGTCATGTTATCCGATTTGTTAAGTTCTTGCTGTTTGCGGATGATTTAAAACTTTTCTTCTCGGTAGAATCGTTATTCGATGTTGGCCGGTTGAGATCGGATTTACAGGCGGTTGAGAAGTGGTGTCTTGCCAATTGCCTGACTATCAACATCAATAAGTGTAAGTTCATGACGATTTCCCGTCTGGAGCACCCTATTACGATCGATTATTGTATTGTTGGTAAGCCTATAGATAGAGTATTTGTTCACAAAGACCTGGGCGTTTCATATGACTGCACGTTGTCTTTTAGGACACATATTCGGGACTCTTATAACGGGTACGTTTTCAGTTTATACTTTCTCCGCCAGTCGAATGCGGGAACGTCTTGAACTATCCTCCTTGAGGACGAGAAGATTTCATGCGGATGTGATATTCATTACTGAGCTCTTTCAGGGTCTTCTGTACTCCCCAGACTTGTTGTCACAATTCAACATATATGTTCCACCTCGACCCATCCGAAGACTTATTTCGACTCGCCCAATCAAGAACCAAATATTGTTTTCATTCCCCGGTTTCGAGATTGATGCGAAACGCTAATGTCGTCGACTCATTAGGAGTTGATATAGTTCATGTATCTATTTCGAGGTTGAGGAGAGAATTGAAGTACCTGATAAGACTGTGATATTTAAGATTAATTTTTATTTGTGCTTTATATTGTTTTTCTGTTTCATATTACACATATATTTGTACTTATGCTTGCTTTACCTCTACATCTACTATTTTTCGTATTATACTACTTAGATTTTATTATTTTGTGTTTTATTTTACATACAAAGGTTTAATTTATTAATTAATTAATGAATAATGAAACCCACCAGAAGGTGTCAAATTTTCAAACTTCCCAAAAAATTTCTTTTATCACCTCTTTAAGTGTCATGGAATTTTTTTCCTATTTTATTCTTAACCGATATACATACTTCTCGTCCGGCAACAGAATATTATTCGGTACACCCTGTGTATAATAATTTCAAAATTAAAGAAGCCATTTAGAGCCTGTTATATACAGGAGGTTCTTCATGTCTAGGTGAGGTCTCTATACGCCTGTCAATTTCGGTTGTGTTTTCTTTTCATGTTTCTTTCTTAGCTGTTACAACAATAGGTTTTTCGCAAAGACTATTACATAATGTGAACCTTGATCTTATTCAAGGTTTGAGTTGAAAGACTGGCGTTATTCTAATTAGGTTATGTTCCCTTTTGTATTAGAATGAATTGGAGTTCTGAGAACTCAAGTGATTTATGACTTCATGACGGGTCTGAATTATTACGACAACCGACCAAAAATTCCCATATTATGTGCTGATATACAGGGTGTTTCACGGAAATACTTCGTTAGAATATTTATCTGGTCAATTTGTGAGTTTGAGAATCGTTTGAATTGGAGGAAGGAAATGTAGGAAGTACTCCAAATTCCCGAAACATTTTTCAATACCTCATATCTCATAAGACATTCATCGAAGATGCAAGAAATTCTGAATGTATATCTAGATCACTGATATTCAAAACACCCTCAGTATTATACCGTCATATTGACAGCAAATATTATGATTATTTGAGTTGGGCAAATCGATTGATTTTACTTTCTCTGTGTTGTTTCTGTATCTCAATGTTATAGAGTCCGCGAAGGCACTTTATAACAAGAGTTCTTGACGTCGTGACAGTGCTTTTCTAATTTTTTTCTACTCTTTGGGAAAATATGATTCGTTTTGTTTTTGTGCTAGAGGATTTGCATTTTCATAGGTTTAAGGTATCAGTGCTAAATTTTTTTTTAATTATAACTTTGAAATAATTTTTATAATGTTGTTCCATCTTGAGAATTCATTCATACCAACGTTGACAAAATGATACGTCGTTTAATAAGAGCGCTAGCGCCACCTTATGAAACATCAGTACATACATTGACCAGTTTCTCCGGCAGGTGGCACCGGTTCGAATCCAAGTGGATAATTCTTTACAGATTTTGCTTTCCATTTTTGGCGCTCTTGTTTACCCGAACAGAGTGCCTATCATTTTGCCCAACTGTCTGTAATTTTCGAATATGGTCACAATCGATTGGGTTCGACTTCCCTCTGAAGAATCCGTGACTAAAACCGAGTCTGTCCGGCCGGCCGGCCGTATTCTCTCTAGCTTCCAAACGAGATGAGCTAGCGTTTTCATATTTTCAGAATAGGTTAACTGTCGAAATATTTCGGTCCAGTTCGTTATTGGGCCAAATCCGTCGGATGGCTCAGTAATGATGAGCATCTGATATTTTGTTTCAAATAACTACTAGAATATCTACCCGATCACGTTGATACTTGAAATATCGTTGAGGGAGGCTGAAACAAAACGACTCGCAAAATTTCTCGGAAATTCGCACGGTGGAAAATTTTTAAAAAATTTTCAAAAACAATTTTTCAATACTCAGTATCTCATAAGACTTTTTCGGATTTCAATAAAAATTCGTGAATATATTGAGGTGATCTATATGTTGCAAATCCTCAAATTTCATTGTCGCAGCTCTTTTCCATCAAAAGAGAAATGACATGTCCCGGTGATTTTCTCTGAACGAAGGCCATCATAGATCGATATTCGATTGACAAATGCCGGGCTCATTAATCAGTGTCAGTTGGCGTAAAATTAAGAAATCATAGAGGTAGAATTTTATCTCGATGAGAGAAATAATATACGTTGTCAAAATTCAGAAAAGCACTGACGTAAGTTTTTATGGGAAGGGAATTATAGCATCGAACAAAACTTGGAGAAAATTATGAGTAGTTATTTTTAATTAGTGATATAGGTTTATTCATTCATTAGGCGTTCATATTTGCATCACATTGTCCCATAGTACGGGAAAATACTATTGTTTGCCTGAGCAGAGTGCTTATAGATTCGTTATGGTTTGAATATTTACTCGCAGGTAGCTCAACAAGAGCGCCAAAGCAATCTGACCTCACGTCAGTTCTTTCTAATTTTTTTATTGATAATTCAATTGTACCAACAGAAGGTTTCTACTTCAATTTCAAAAACGAGGAAACTTATTTTATTGAAATGATAATCCAGCTACCACTAAACGAATCAAAATGCACTTTATTGGAATTGTAAATCCTCTTCGTCTGATACGACAGATCGAAAACCCCAGTAACAAAATTGTTGTACACGGAAAATTTCTCTTCCATTATCGTGACGCCGGCTTAACAGTTTTTATCTGATCGAACCGTTCGAACGGTAATACAATCGCCATATTAGGAAGTTTCGTCTATTTAGACACATAATTTCACAATGAGTGGGAGTGCCATCTATATATGGCAAGACGAGTTTAACATGCGGTCCTCCGGATCTTAACTCGTATCATTTTCATAATTTTCGACCAGGATTTGTATAAATGAAAGAAGAAAGTAATAAGTTGTGATTGTAAATAATGAGCAGTATGCAGAGTGGTGCTGGTTAAATGATAAATTTCGGATGGTGTGGGTGAACCTGCGCTACTTTGATCCAGAGAATAACTGCGCCATGTTTCGGTCCTACTATGTCAATGTCCCTCGTAGAAGCATAAGTGGATGCAAATGGCTTCTACTCACCTTACTATTGACTACCAGAGATTCCAAATCACATGATCGTTAAAATAGTAATTTTAAAATCAAAATATTGAGAGTAGAACTCAGAAAAATCTCTACTGTCAAATAACACGACGAAATATGATCACTTCTAGCTGTCATTCCCCTTTTTTTTGAGATTCCTTAAGAAACGCATAACTTATTATTCTGTTTATAAATCTAACACACAGATCTGCCTTTTTGACTTCCAACATTATGAAGTGAAGCATTTAATTTACTGCATCGATTGCAAGAAAAGGTTTTAGGGACATACTAAGGGCATCAAGAATCCTCTTCATGAAAATTCGTAATGTTAGGATGTATAAATTTAAAATTTCAACACCTCTAGTAGGCTACTCAGCACAAGCACGTCCATTGTACGATTAATCGCTTGTCTGCGAAAACTAAACGCTCGTATCGTATGAACCGGCGGCAAAGAATTCTGTTCGTATAGTCGCGCTGCATTACGCTGTGCTGAACGCGGTCGTACAGTATGACCCTCCTGAGCGCATCTTCAGTAGAATGTACTCTCGAACACAACAGGTGTGAACGTTGTACACTCTCGAGTCCACTCGAACGTGAAAACCGAGGTGGAAACACATAGGTTTATCGATAAGGTAAACACACGACGATGGACCGCTACTGTTCAAACATCGTTTATTCAGTTTCTAATCCAGTAGCTGATCTGTACGATATTTCATGGCTGCATACGTCTACCGGACGTTATGTGTACCTAACGAACGGGCCGTAATTAACGGCATGCAAATGAAATATTGAATGAAACTGCCGTTTCTGGTTAACGCGATCCGACGGATGCTGGGATTTTCGCGATGCAAATGGGCTCAAGTTTGGGATTCTATCCGGAATCGGTCCTTGGTCAGGTCCGAGTGGTTGACTCGTCTGGTGGCTTTTGCGGACAATGAAATTTGTTTAATTTATCGTTCATCATGCCTTTGCGTCATCCTGATGATATTTAATTCAAAAATGGGTTTATATAGGGAATTCACGACGATGATTCGGGTTATCCCCTGAACTACTTAGAATTTAATGAAATTTTGAAAATATATATGATAGTTTAGGGGCATTTCCAATTAACCGGAAATATTTTCACCTCCAAAGTGTTTCCTGTTATATTGGAAGTACACCTTAATTTCACATTTTCAAATAGGACACCCTGTTTCATCATGTATTTTTGAATTCCCAGTGAATTCTGAGATGACTTTATAAAAGATGCCCTGTCCATATGGAATTGGTTCTGAGTTATAAGGATTTTCCGAAAGAATGGACAGCCGAACGGTGTAAAGACAATTATTTACGAATTCGGGTCTGGACTTACAAATATGGACTTGTAATTTCTCAATGAACCGTCAACTAAGAAAAAAAATTACAGGGTTGCGCAAAATTGCTAACTCAAACTGAAAAAGATGCTCAAATTGTTTTCCTCCGGCACAAATACAAACTCTGCATCACTTCAGAAATAAGAAATGGCCTTTAAACCTGTCGTTTTTCTGATCCTGTATCGATTTTTGGCTAAACTCTAATAAATTTTGTATTGCCCTTCTTTCGAATCATTCTTTCATGCATCCCAAGCCCGATTCTGAGTTGAAAAATATACGTAATTCAGATATGGGGAACGAGAAGGCCATAAAATTGACCAAAGTCGTTTGATCGATCTCCCGGAATATTTTTCGTTTGAATAAATATTCTATCAAGTACAGATTAGTATGAAATCCAGGTTAATACACGCCAAACATGATTACGATAGATGCTTAGTAAATGAAAATAATATAGATCTATAACATAGACATATAAAGAGATAGACCTAGCATTTCATTCATTAAACTGTTGAAATTAATAGCCAACATTGAATTATTTCACCCTGTGTCAGAAAAAGACAGGATTATATACTTTCTAGCACTTTGGCAACGCTGTATGATGAAGTTGTCAAATACTCAGTGGCGTACTGATTAAATGGTTTCGTTTAATTTCTGAAAAACCTTCAAAATTAGAAATATTTGAGATTATGATAGAAAACCTGTAAAATTACGAGCTGTAGGTCTAGTATAATCGATTTTAGGTAAATGATGCAAAGCAAATTGCGTCACCATGATATTAAAATAGATTCATACGATAATAAAGGGGATTTTTTTCTATATTTCGGAAGATTTAATGAAATGTGTAGATATTATAGTATTGAACTATAATCCCTGCAAATACGATTATAATCGATATCTTTTGTTTTTATCTACGGTATTAGTATATTAATAGGATGCCATGAAAAAAATTACCCTGGTTTTGACCAGAGCATAAAATTGTGTAAAACATGTTTCATCAAATTCGGGTAAAAGTTGGGTTAATGTTATAAATTCATAACAAAACCACTCAAAATGATATTTATGCATCTGAAACATATACTCAACATTGATCACTCATTCCAAAACAAAATTGTTTTAGTGTATATCGACCTAATCTTAAATTTCTTCGAAATATCTACTAATTTTCTGGTTTCATGATTAAGCCTTATAAGTGAATAACCCACCAAGACATTCGACATTGAAAATCGTACCAAGGAAAACTAAATTTTTTTTGTTCGGTATTGCTCTGAGACCTGCAATAAAAATTATTAAAGAAGACGTACATGGATGAATGATACAAATAGGGTTTGATATTGATTTAGGTATTTCATTTTGGTCAAATGTATAACTTTAAAAGCAATTCAATTAATACAAACAACCTTTGCATGCACTCCATTCTACGACACTAATTGTTTAAATATTGACGCCAAAAGTATATTCAGAAACATACCGGTGCAAAGAAAGATTTGGGTTCAATTAACCATATTTTTTGCAAATATAACATTGTCGAACCATGTTTTACAGTTGAAACACTTTTTCGAAGTCTGCAAAATCACAATAATCACTTAATTTTACTTAATTTTCAATTGTAAACAAATACAAGTTAACTTTCTAGTGCTTTGGCAACGTCACGTATAATATAAGGGGGAAATACGGGGCGTGAATTTTATGAATGAATATGTTCGCGCAGAGTTGTCGATCATCACATAGTGAAGTATCAGTTCTTAGTGTTTAGTTCTGTGCCGACGTCAACATGCTGAATATTTTCAAACAGTTTCAAGAAATAAAACACATTATGACAACATCACAAACGGGGTATGGTTGCCAAACTGCTTTTTCAATGGAAGCTACATGATTTAATGTAAATAAATAGGTCTATCTCTTTATTTGTCTATGCATCTACCTCTCGATCAACCAGCACACGATTACTGTCGATTTTTTCCTAAGTTCATTACACCCGGCATTTATTTACTTCGTTTTATTATCTTATACAAATGTACTCGAAAACACTACTGCTATCTTCAATAGATAAACAGAATTCGTTCCAAATAAGAACACATTTTTCTGAGTTCGATTAGCAATAATCAATATATCTGCAAATTGCAATTCGTCCTTTTTATGGCTTTGTTTCCAAAACAGAGTCGATTATAACCCATTACTTCCCTACATTTTCTTAATACCCCATAAATGAGTAGTTGGAATCCATTTAATCAATAATATGGAATTGATACATCAACCAAAATACATTTACAATAATTTATTTTCTGATATTTCATAATCCCTTCGTTGTTGATTAAATTTGCAGTTTTGGTCGGAAATTTTCAATTAAATATAATTTGACGGCATGACGTCTGCGATTTCTCCGCGATTGAAGGTCGCAGTGATGCCGAGATTACCCACCTTTCAGCATCTCTACTGATATACCAAAAGCTGAGGGACATCTCTACTAAGTTCTCAATTCTCAAACCGATTCCTCCGTAATCTTATAATATCTTTAGTAATGCCCAGAAAGTCTGCTATCATCAGTATGATGAAGTTGAGCTTAGCTTACACATTTGTCTCTCATTTATCGTTTATTAAATTTAAAATTTAACCACAGATTCAAATGACCGTTAATCTTACAAATGACTTTGTTTGGAGGGATTTCTTATGACGTATATTTGAAACCATCGTTAAAAAAAATTGTTTTTAAACTTGTTATCTCATAAGATATTAGACATACCTCAACAAAAATTTGTGTCAGGAATTTCAGAGAGTATAACCACCGAATAGATATAGGATTTTCTTTTCGTGATGAATTAATAATACAAGTTCATCCATAATAGGCCAATTTGAATTCGACCTGTTGCCAAATTTCCATACATGTGGCCTTAAAAAAACCTTGTATTGAACTACAAAATTTTATGCATTTTGTATCAATAGTTCACCTTGGGACACCCGATATATTAAGCTTATTGATTGTTTTTATAACACCATAAACATATATTTTTGTTGTTCTACTATAATTTCTTTCTACTTCAAGATTATAAATCATCCCTTTCTAGTGAGAAATTCCAAAAAAACCTCAGAATGATCGGATGTTATCATCATACATTTGTAATTTTCTTCTTGAAATTTCCAAATCATGAAAACCATCTATGAAAACTTCCAAGGCAAGAGGTTGTCACTGTGCTTTTTTTTCACTCAAAGCCAGAAAAAATCATCTATGATTTTCCAAACACTGATATTTCTGAAGTTTCTTCTCCTTGACACAGACCAGGGAATAGGTCTATGAGGTCCCTTGCTATCATACTGTTAAAAATATGAAAATCTTTATCGAAATCTTCAACAACAATGAATGATGTCACTACGAATAATTATTTTAAAGTGATTTTACTTTGCTTGATGATTATTTTCTGTACTGAATCCCAGTAACAATTTACTTGGATAGATAACAAGTATTCCCAGATTTAGGTGTGCAATTAAACTTGCTTGAAGAAATTGAGTTTTATCACCTAAATTTGATTCTAAAAAATCAACTAGTCGTTCTTCAGTAAAAAAATTTTTGTTAAATCATTAATATGAATCTATTCTGTTTAGGCTATAATTACTGATTACTGAACATGCGTAAATTTCTGGTTTTTCAGAGTATCTGTTTTGATTACGTAAAACAAAAACATAAATATTGAATACTGGTTATTCATAGATTATGTGTAATTACCTTACCATAGAATATTAATTTATTACCGAACCCCAGGAGAGAAAAAATTAATAATTGCAAAGTTTTTTTAAATTAATTATCTGTAACTATTATTGATCTTTAGTTATAATTTTCCACAGAATAACTAGAGTGAATTATTATCACATTAAAATATTATAACATCTCTGTGGTGGGTATTTCCCAATAAAATAGTGTTCTGTGGTTCCTTGTTGTTTTGATTCTGTTTGAAACTGTCAACAGTTATTTGTAGCTTTCTTTAAAAAAAATGTGGAAAATATTGTAACGATAATTTCGATAGTTTGAAATTATTCAATTCAGTATGAAATGATTATGGTCAGAAAATGCATTCTATTCTAATCTTTCTTGTGTATGAGCCTATAGCTTCCAGTTTTAATATTGATTGAATTTTAATTAACCATGCATCATAACAAACATTCAGAAATATAAAAACTAAGTCAAATTCTATTATCTCCTAAGTTTGTGCACCAGGTTGAATCGGTGTATGAAATGAAGATGTGAAAAAACTTCTATAAAGGTACAAAACAAATCTAAGAGACAAGGTTCGAAGTTTTTAAAACTCATATGAGCTTAATTTGAAGCATTCCTATGTTAGAATAGAAATAATTTGATGAACCCTAAAAGTCTGAAGCTATAAAGAACCAGCTCTTCATAAAGAAAAGTCTTCAATTTAACAGGTCCTGACAGAAAATACATTACCTATTTCAACGGTCATCATGAAAATATACCGAAGTACCTATGTGAGTGATGGAAAACTTTTTCTCTATTTATTATGGAATATTATTCTGGATTAAATATTAAACAAGGTGCTAGACATCATGAACAATGAATACAGCAAATGGCAATTCAGATTTTGTGTTGAATGTAAGACAAAAATTGTTCAGTGGTTAGATTCATCTATAGTGTTTAGTGGTGGAAACATAGACTGGAGAGATTTTCCCAACCTTTTGTAAAAATATTTGATAAAGACATAAAATATGGCAACATTGAACAAATCTGATTATTGAATCATTTCAGCACAGAGTTGGATTTGGGAAAATCAGAAAATTTGGACAAAATTCTATCGATTCAATTCCTTTCAACTTCAAATATCTCAAGAAAGGTGCAATTTAGGAGAAAAGATGATGATTGATTTTATCTGCAACAGAGACTAATGATTCCAAGAAGTACAAGATACGGACCTTTAGTTCAAGCGATATTTGTTTTTCATGCAATTTAACCAATCTGTAGAGTAGTAGTGAGAACCCCACAAGAAATGAAATAAATCTAATGATGCCAAAATATGCATGACTGTTATCAAAAACCTTCTACAAGAGATCATTTCAATTGATATTGTCGTTTGAATATTACAGGTGAAAATGCAATTTTTTTATGAAATTTCAACACCCTATATCTTTTGAACGGGGCCAAATTTGGAAAAACGTTATAGGAAGAAAATGATTTTTTGATGTCAAGAATCTATAGTTAAAATTAACGCTGTGGTCTAAGACTCACCCTGTATTTTTGTTTCATATTATCTATATCGGTAGCTTTTTCATAACAGTGTTCCGGAATACGAAAAGCGACTTGAGAGCAAATTCGCAGCTCATGCTAACGTCAGCGCCTTACTACATTCATTATAATTTCAATCCTTTCTATTTCTGTAGATACTGTGTTTATTTTCAAAGAAAATCATTACATGGTAGAAAATTTCTGCTTAACATATTCCTCCAAAAACGAGTACTGACGATCGTCAACACTGAAAAGTCGAAGACTCGTATTCCAATAATAGAATTCCCGAAATTGCGTTTTAGTCGATGCTCGTAATTTTCGCGAAACATTCAGAAAACCCACTGACCTTTTGGTGTATCCATGACCACCGAAATGTTCTTCATATAAAAAAACGGCTTAACAATCTCGCAAGATCCATCAACAGATAATCCATCGTCTGTCGTCCTTTTGGTAAGATTCAATACATCATTCACATTTTTTCCATACACAACACAAGAAAAACACACGTAAACAAAATAAAATATAGAAACAGAATTCACTAGACTAGACATCATCGCTAAATATCCAGCTGTTTTAGCGTAAATCCTTGGGCGCGGGAAGGAGAGTTTCGATTGAATTTATGTACGATGCACCGGGTATCGCGGATTCACGGACGCCACTGCAACACGTTCGACCTGCACCTTGATAACGTGCGATCGCACAAACTTGACTGGCAGGAATCTTGTCTCCGCCTCCGATTGCCGTCTGGATGTTCTGTATCCGAAAACCTGATTTTAGAAGAGTAAGCGGTAACTGATAATCTTAGTGAGGTGAGTCCGGAGTAGCCGGTTATCATTTCATACCCTCGGGTGTGACTTAATATGGAAGTGTGAGGTATCGCACCCCCTAGCAGTTGTGGACCCTATTGGGACCATAAACATCTACATTCCAAAGTTTACAGAATGATTAAGTCATTGACCACCGCCCAAATGTACTTTCTAGTTTTATTATATTCCTGGTTGGTCGAAAGAAACCGATAATCTGTACAAGGACTATCAAAAATCACCATCCGTTGATAAATGTGAAAGGCTTATGAATTCTATCAATACAAGCCGAAAAGAGAAATGGGTAAGTGTTGTATCAAAAATGAATTTTACACATTCGAGTAGGAGTTCATGGGATATATTGAGAAAATTAGGTGAAGCTACACCCCTTGCCTCATCATCATCAAAAATTAATGATTTTCAGTCAATATATCCCTATCTAAAATGAGGAATATGAAAAAAAACTTACACACATTCAGGAGATCAGCTCCTACTTTAGAACATGTGTCACATCCATTCAATATAGATGAATTGAGGGCTGCAATCAAAACTACCAAACCTCGAGAGGCAGCAGGTTTTGACGGAATTTATCCAGAATTCATCAAACATTTAGGAAAAAAGGCCTTGTCTTGGTTATTTTTCTATAACAATATTCTGAATTCAGGAAACTTTCCTTCCGAATTTCGTAAGGCTAAAGTAATAGGTATTTTGAAACGAGGAAAAAATCCTTGTGATCCTAGTAGTTATCAACCCATCAGTTTATTGAGCGTTCCTTTCAAGATATTAGGAAGGCTAATTCTCTTTAGAATTGAATCTTCTATAGAAAATGCTTTACAAAATTTCCAGGGAGGCTTTAGGAAAAATAGAAATTGTTCAGATCAGGTTCTCAGCCTTACAACATTCGTAGAATCAGGCTTCAATGATAGGTTGAAAATAGGAGCTACTTTTATTGATTTATCTTCGGCATATGACACTGTGTGGAAAGATGGATTAATTTTAAACTCTATACCCATGTGAAGTGTAGGAAAATGGTACGATTATTAGAAAATATGTTATCTGATAGAAGATTTCGTGTTTTTATTGACAATAAGAGTAGCAATTTCAAAACATTGAAAAACGGTCTTCCTCAAGGATCAGTTTTAGCTCCTTTACTTTTCAATTTATATCTAAGTGATTTACCCACGACATCATCTCAGAAATTTATTTATGCTGACGAAATTGCTATTGCTTACCAACATTCAGATTTCCATATTCTGGAAAACATACTGTCATCTGATTTGGAATTTTAAAGAATTGTTTTATTGAGTGGCGATTATGTCCAAATCCCAACAAAACAGAGGTATCTTGTTTTCATCTGAATAACCATGAAAATATATAGGAAATTAGCTGTAACTTTCAATGATTCAATTTCTATACAAAATACTTAGGAGTTAAATTAGATTCATCTCTCAATAACAAGGCTCATTCAAATAATCTGAGACTAAAACTGAAAACTAGGAATAATGTTGAATGATTGTTTGGGCAATTACCATCATCTATTGTGGATGTAATGATTTCCGACGTTTCGATAGACATCTTCTATCTTTATCAAGGAGAAAAGTAAGAAACTTTTTGAAAATTATCAATTTTCAAAAAGTCAATTGACAGAAGTCATGAAAGAAAATGAACGATGTTATATACTCATCTGTGATATGATGATCTTTTTAAGTTGGATCGAACTATCGGCGTCCAAACTTGTGGCAGATCTATAGATGGAGCACTTATGGAATCAGGTGTTATTTTCATAAATGCTGCTTCTTTGATTTTTCTTCTTGCAAGTTTTTCTTCTTTGGATATTATTGATACTTCATCCCACTTTATACGATGATTCTCATCTACAGCATGTTGGACCAACCTGGATTTGTCGCTGTCTAGTACTCGTAGAAGCTTCTGATATTCTTTTATTCGTACATTCAGAGGGCGTTTAATTTCTCCGATGTAAGATCTTCCGCACTCGCAAGGTAATTCATATATGCAATTCTTTGTCCTTTGTGTCTCATTATTAGGTTTAACTTTTGTAAGTTTAGCTCTGATAGTGTCTTGAGTTTTGAATTCAGTCGTTATGTTGTATCTGTTTCCTAATTCTTCTCATTTTCTCCGACAAACCTTTTACATAAGGAATTACGGTTTTAATGGTCTGATTTATATCTGTTGGTTCAGGTTGACTTTCTCTTGTTCGTTTAGCTTTTTCTAATATCTTTTTGGGGTAGCCATTGCTTCTAAGAGTTTTCGAGATGTTATTTATTTCTTCATTTTGGTCTTCTTCAGTGCAACAAATATTTATTGCTCTATCAAATAAACATTTTGCTACTCCCAATTTAGTGTTTAGTTGGTGGTTTGAATCAAAATGTAGATATTGTCCTGTGTTCGTTGGCTTTTTATACACAGTGGTTTTTGAGATTCCATTTTGTTTATGTACGAGTACATCTAAGAATGGAAGTTGTCTGTCCTTCTCGATTTCAATTGTGAATTTAATTGATTCCTCTTGATTGTTTAGATATTGAAGGAATCCATCTATAGTGTCTCTTCCATGTTGCTAAATAATGAAAGTATCATCTACATATCTTTTCCACAGTTTGGGTTTAAGTACATATTTTTCTAATGCCTTCTGTTCGAAAATTTCCATATATAAATCAGCTAAAATTGGTGATAGTGGTGAACCCATGGCCATTCCGAATTCTTGTTGATAAAAGATTTCTTCAAATTGGAAATATGTTGTTTTAATACAAATAGAAAGCATTTCCATAAAATTGCATTCACGCTCAGTGTAGTTCTTTCACTAAGGGTTTGATCTTCTTCAAGCTTTTTCCTAACTATGATAAGTGTTTTATCTGTCTTAATATTAGTGAACAAACTGGTGATGTCGAAGCTGACCATAACGTCTTCTTCCATGATTTCTTGATTTTTCATTATTTCTATGAAATTTGTTCACTAATATTCCGACAGATAAAACACTTATCATAGTTAGGAAAAAGCTTGAAGAAGATCAAACCCTTAGTGAAAGAACTACACTAAGCGTGAATGCAATTATGGAAATGCTTTCTATTTGTATTAAAACAACATATTTCCAATTTGAAGAAATCTTTTATCAACAAGAATTCGGAATGGCCATGGGTTCACCACTATCACCAATTTTAGCTGATTTATATATGGAAATTTTCGAACAGAAGGCATTAGAAAAATATGTACTTAAACCTAAACTGTGGAAAAGATATGTAGATGATACTTTCATTATTTGGCAACATGGAAGAGACACTATAGATGGATTCCTTCAATATCTAAACAATCAAGAGGAATCAATTAAATTCACAATTGAAATCGAGAAGGACAGACAACTTCCATTCTTAGATGTACTCGTACATAAACAAAATGGTCTGATTTATATCTGTTGGTTCAGGTTGGCTTTCTCTTGTTCGTCTAGCTTTTTCTAATATCTTTTTGGGGTAGCCATTGCTTCTAAGAGTTTTCGAGATGTTATTTATTTCTTCATTTTGGTCTTCTTCAGTGCAACAAATATTTATTGCTCTATCAAATAAACATTTTGCTACTCCCAATTTAGTGTTTAGTTGGTGGTTTGAATCAAAATGTAGATATTGTCCTGTGTTCGTTGGCTTTTTATACACAGTGGTTCTTGGGATTCCATTTTGTTTATGTACGAGTACATCTAAGAATGGAAGTTGTCTGTCTTTCTCGATTTCAATTGTGAATTTAATTGATTCCTCTTGATTGTTTAGATATTGAAGGAATCCATCTATAGTGTCTCTTCCATGTTGCCAATTTTAGCTGATTTATATATGGAAATTTTCGAACAGAAGACATTAGAAAAATATGCACTTAAACCCAAACTGTGGATAAGATATGTAGATGATACTTTCATTATTTGGCAACATGGAAGAGACACTATAGATGGATTCCTTCAATATCTAAACAATGAAGAGGAATCAATTAAATTCACAATTTAAATCTAGAAAGACAGACAACTTCCATTCTTAGATATACTCGTACATAAACAAAATGGAATCCCAAGAACCACTGTGTATAAAAAGCCAACGAACACAGGACAATATCTACATTTTGATTCAAACCACCAACTAAACACTAAATTGGGAGTAGCAAAATGTGTATTCGGATGTTTGAAGCAACATAAACAAAATATTCATAGTGAAATTCTATGTTTTCTCGTTTTTTTCGCATCTAATCCGTCTGTTTACGAAGATCTCCCGTAATAAAATATTTTTAATTAATAATGGTAACTTATCACCTACTTCTAAGAATCGATGAGAATAAATTCTTAGGATGACTCTACATAATAATGTTTTCAATGGTATAATGTGTAAAAAACATCGATACTTGAAAATCACCCTAAAACTACCTATTGAACCCACAAACCTACCATGAAAATTTCACACTATATTTCCTACCGTTCGAGAGTTATTGTCTTGACGGAAGAATCGATTTTTACCACACTTTCCGAAATAAAAATGATAATTAGTGGAATCCTGCACTGAAAATCTGTGAGGATAATGCAAATTGTATTTTTTTTATTTTATTATTTGAAGAATATGTCCTGAAAAATATTTTTCATTACGTCAAAATGACTTCATAATGACTTCAAGCTAGATATTCATCATTCAAACATAAAACAGTATTCTCTCTAGAATTTTAATTTATTTAATTCCGTTATTCCTCTGTGAGAATTTCGTTACTTTAGATGATAAATCATGATATGAGGGATTCAATATATAATGCTACTCCCCTTGAATCTAAGTTCCGATGAATAAATATCGAAACGAAATAACTATGAATCTTCGTGAAGAACAAAATATTTTCTGAAGCCGGCCCTGGCCATTGTCTAATAGTTCGGTAACTCTCCGTTAGATGCTGTAAAGAACTAATACATTCATTTCCAGAAACATACAGTCCATCTATAAAGCAGAAATCGTACTAGTAAATTTCTGGCTTCATTTCTTTGAATCATAATGGAACGACTTAGCCCAGCATAAAATTACTAACGTCAAAAACATAACAATTATTTTCTCGTATCTCTTTTATTTTCAGGTCACTTCATCGTGTTTGGGGTTTACTGTTTATTTGCACTGTAACGGAAATATTTTTTTATTAAATGATTTTAAGTAAACCTGATAGTTTTCAAATCATTCGTTCACATAGAGAGTATACGGCCGCACGGCCCGACATACTAAAGTATGGCCATGTCCTTGATGAACAAAGCAAAAGAATCTGTAACGGTCGATTTATTTCTTAAAAGTTACAATTTATTAAAAGAATAAACAACGAATTGTAGGATCTGAAATTTTATCCCTACTTATGTGTTTCTTCTTCGGCCCACACATTAATCCGAACTAGTCGGACGGAGAGGAAACAGTTAGGTAAAGATAACTTACGATCCTACAGAACAATACACAAATGATACTCTTAAGAGTATATAACAATAGAAAAAATGTTATTTGGTCCATTTTTTTCATATATATTGGACATAGTTTCCAAATAACAATCACATATTGAATAAGAAAAAAGAAATCATTCAAGAAATTTCTTAAGATGTATCAACAAATAACAAAACAAAACAACAAAATTGAAATCACAATAACTTTTCTTGGAGCAGATACGAGTTATTCTAATCCATCGAAATTCTCCCATAATTTCTTTGAGGCCCAGAAATGCATCCTCTTCTTGAAAAATCCTTTCTGTACCGTTTCTTTGATTTGCTGACTAGTGGATGATCCAGTGATGTTCAGGATATAAAGGTTGTCATTCTTCATATTGTCAAGTCCAGTGAAATTAACGCTTGGCCAGAAATTCTCCCCTGAAGTTCTTTGAGGATTGCTGAAACAATTCCAAAAGTTAACTCGTGTGCAAACAAAATATTTTGCAGTAGGTAATAACGTGAAATCAGTAGCTCTCATGCTATCTCCCTAATACAAGGGACTATTGTTCTACAGGGTCTTTCACGAGGAACCTCACCCCTATTTATACGGGAAACTACTGAGAGGCTATTTGAAGATCGATGGTTGGCGAACAATGGTCCACATCTTTGGCCACCACGTTCTCCCGATTCAACTCCTTTAGACTAATATGTTTGGGGTAGGATAAAAAATATTGTCTACTCAACTTCCCTGACTGATAAGGAGGACTGCATAGAACGAGTCAGAAATGCGTTCAGGTTTTTTTAGATTCATAGTTTTGAAACTCAATTTGGTTTTTAAACACTTTTGCAGATCTCTTCCTCCCGATGAAATAAGAAGAGCAACGCACGAAGCATTCCTGAGACGTATAAATAAATGTCTAGAAATTAACGGTCAAAACTTTGAGCATCTTCTCTAGTTATAACTGCGAGAGTTTGCCATGGTTCTCCTAATAGTAACTTGAAGTCGGTTTCAAGAAGGGGTAAAAAATCTACACCATGGTTCAAATAACAGTTCCTGAATATTTCAACTTTTTGGAGTGAAGGGAAAAGAAATAGCTGAAAATTCAAGACGAAAAACAGTTTTTTGTGAATAACTCAGAAAATATCCACAAGGGTGTGATGCATACACTCACATTAATTTTTAACGTAGATTCAATATCTGCCATAAAAAAATTGGGTCCTTATTTGAAAAAATTGATTTTTCACGATTTTGTCATCCCTAACTTTGAAAGCGATTTTTTCACCCACTGTATCATGAATCGTGATTTCGATTTTTAAAGTGGATACATCAATCTTACATCTTGAAAAATCCCAAAAATAAAAATTTTCCATCCAAAAACCTCGAAGTTATTCTTGTTTCAGCGGAGCTCTATTTTCGATTTTTTTTCGAATTTTCCCGCTCAGAGAGAATTTTCCAACCAAAACTGAAAAATGTTACATCAAAAAACTTGAAATTTTCTAAGGAATCTATTTCTGCAATAAAAAAATGGTGTTCTAATTTGAAAAACGCAAGTTGACGTCATTTCCGGAAAAACCGAAGGTGCTCATGCCTTGAAAATATTTTAGATTTCATCAGCATCGTGAAATACTCATAAGTGCTGAATTTCATGAAAATACGTTCAGTAGTTTCTTTCCCGTATAAATATGGGAGAGGTTCCTCGTGAAAGACCCTGTATAACTACCTTCCATTTTCATTCAGAAGTATGAATGAGGTTTTGTTTTTACAAAGGTGTCTACATCTGTATGCTTGGATTTATGTTTGTGAATGTTTTCATCTTATATTTGTGTATATATTCATCTTTATATATTATATATTCTTCTTTTACATATATTTTAGTGTACTGATATTATATAGAATATTTATCGCTGATTGACTTGTCCTATACAACTTAAGTATTGTCTTGAAGGATTAATAAATTATTTATCTATCTATCTATAATTTATGTATCTGAAAAATTTTATACGTTCTTTAATATTCGAGTTTAAATTTTTAATTCATTCTTTTGTTATACATGTATGTATGTATTTTCAGAGAACATATCCAATTATCATTATTATTTAATCGGTTCGTTATTGATGAATTCAGATACCAATTTTTGTAAGAATCGTAGTTATTAGATGTCACCAATTAGAAAGAGCTTACCCATTTGTTGCAAAATTAATCCACCTATCAAGTAGTATTTCACTCATCTCTTTATCTATTGGATCATCGTTTTCTGGGAGTAACGCAGGGGAATTGAACAAGTACGGTAAATCATCGCAATGAGTTACACCTGAAAAAAAATTATTACTTTGAAATTATGTGATGATAAAAAACACTTAAATAAAATTGAATTAATTCTTATTTTTACTGCTATTTGAGTATAGCGCGGTAATGCAATGCAATGGAAGCGATGCACAGATTAAAGTTAAGTAGTTCGAGAAATTGAAGGAATGAATTTGCGATTCTCAGATGCAGAATAGGGGAAGTACATATGGCGAGGAGAGAAAAAAAATATTTAAAAAAAAATTTTAAAAAAAGGTTAAAATGAATATCGGGCTAAAAAAATTAGAAATAATTTTAAAAATCAATTTATGACAATAGTATATAAAACATACTCGTAAAATTGAGGAAGGGAACAAAAGTTAAAAAAAGGATATAAAGAAGACTTTTACCCCAATCAAAATCTATGTTTTCTTTAGTTGCAGCCCATATATCTTCATAACTCTGTCTACCTCTATATTCGAAGCTGTAAGCCCAAATTGGCTGAGTTCCTACAGCTGCATGCAACATAACTGACTGGTAAAATGGATATTTCATTGATCGATCACTCCATAACTGAAAAACAGAGATAAAAGAAAATTATAATAATAGAAAATTGAATTTCCTATAATGAAATTAAAAGTTAACACTCTAGCACCTTGGTTTCACATAATAGTTTTATACCGAGTGTCCGCCGGGAAGGTAAAGATTGCATATTTATATGTGGATACCCCGGTGGCAAAATTACACAAAACCGGTGAGAAAACAAAATAATATGGTAATCGATGGTTTGATACAGGTAACCACCGAAGGAGATCAAAAAACTTTCGGTTGGCCAGGGGTTTAGAAATGCGATATTTTGAGGTAGAAAGGGGAATGAGATCTTGCGAGCGGAGCGAGCACCGAAGAGTTCTTAAGTCGGCCTTTCGTTAGGTGCATTTCACATGCCTTTACGACCAAGCTACCATTTTCAAAAAAATTTATCCAAAACACCGATTTCCCGGTTTTTCGCGAAAGATGGTCCGGTAAAATTGCAGAAGGCTTTTTCCACTGACACGATCAGGAAAAGCCGTTTTCATATGTGTCTTTCCCGAGAATCGGACGTTTGGATAAGGCTATTCATATCTTCCAATCGCAAGTAAAAATATTTTAAATAAATTGCTGAAAATAGCTTAATTAGGCTCAAACACGAATTTCCAGATCATCAGTCACGTCCGACATTCACAGAATTTTGTCAAATCCTCCAATTACAATATTAACCCATATCTTTTGAAATATTTTCAATTTATAGGATTCTTAAGAGCTCTGGTGAGTTATTGTCATATAGTTTAACATTCTACAATAGGTATTTATGAAATTCAAAAATTTACCCAGCATAGAACCAGTTTTGCAATCCCTAGCCAATTCATTTCACCCCTGTCGATTCCTACTCTGAAATGACAATTATCGTTGACATTCTAATCTTATGTAGATTCTTATGTCATATTCTAAACGTAAATCGGACCCACTTAGTTTATGCGTGAACGAATGGAACGAAATTCGAAGTAATCAGCGAGGCACTCTGTTCATGGTTACACCTTTAGACCTTTATTGAATAATTTTTATTTTAGCTTTGTAAAATTCGCCAAGCGCGAATCGTTGGAGTTGAAACGATATTCTATTGTTTTTTTTTTTTGGTGGAAAAAGCACCCAGTGTGAATCAATTATATACAGGCTGTCTCATATGCGTTGCCTATTTCTAACAGCTACCTTCGATCGAATTATTTCGGCTGTTTCTGCTTACGGTTTCTTAATTCGATAAAATATTTTCAATTCATATACAGGATGTCACATATGAGTTGCGCATTCCTAGCGCTGACTTTCACCAATGTTTTTCTCAAGTTTTCGTGTTTTTCCGCGTACGTGAGCTATTTTCAATAAAATGTCATACAGGGTGCGCAATTTACAATGAATTTGCTATCGATTGATATACAGGGTGTGCAAGTTCTTTCGGGATTTTTTGCGTGCTTTCGGTTTTTTTATGCTCCTTCGGGGTTTTTAGCTTTCCTTCGAGTTTTTTGCGCGCTTTCGGTTTTTTGTGCTCCTTCGGGGTTTTTTGGATTTCCTTGGATTTTTTGCGTTCTTTCGTGTTTCTTCGGGTTCTTTCGTGTTTTTTTCGCGTATCTTCGCGTTTCTTCCAGTTTTTTCATGTTTTTTTCTCTTTCAACGGTTTTTTCTGGGTTCCTTTGGGATTTTTGCGATCTTTCGTATTTCTTCAGGTCTTTCTATGTTTTCCCGCGTTCTTTCGTGTTTTTTCGAGTTATTTCTTGTTTCTCCGCGTTCTTTCAAGTTTCTTTGTCTTTTAACGGGTTTCTTTGCTGTGTTCCGTGTTTCTGTGCGCTTCATGGATCTATTGTGTATACTGATATTAATCTATGGGCTTATTGAACTAGTGGCTTACGGATCTACTGGCCTATAGATCTACGAGCCTATGGGTCTACTGGCTTACTCGTAATTATATATAATAATATATAATTTTCATACTTACATCAATGAATCCTTGTATGTTTTGTGGATCTTTTATACATACAAATTCCTGTCCTCCCATATAAAGATCTTGTGCTTTAAGGTACAAGTCTCGCGTTTCATCAACACCAACACTCACACCGTAATACATTTCTTTGATCATCAACTCAGCAAAGTTTTTGTTCAGCTCTTCTCTCGTTTCATGGTGCCTAATAAGAGCTAAAAAATATTACAATTTGTTGTTGTACATTTCTGAACACTGATGAAGAACTACTGGACTATTGGACGGATAGTTACGCAAAAGCTATCATTTTCGACATGATGGTGAAGTATACACAATTCTACTTACCACTGGCTCGCAGATTGCCTTCATTCTGTACAGTTCCTATTATCCATGGAACACTGTATAAATTTCCTTCCAAAACGGCATCTTTTGGGATTTGCGTCAAGAATGGTTCCGGATTATTTTCAGTTTTTGTTTCCGTCACAACGGTGTAAATAGATAGTGGATCCACCGAGAAATACTGAAAAAAAATCACGAAGGTATGTCATAGGTACGATAAAATGTGAAGTGGCATATGTGGCCTAACGTATAAATAGGGAGATATGAAAGATGGAACAATATTATATATATAATATAGCATCAATTGATTTATCTGAACAAACTCACCTTGAAACTATCTCCGGATTCAACTAGATCCCTAGCATCAACTTTTTGGAGGCATTCTACGAGATCCTTCGAGTTGAAATGGGGGCATTTGAACAACGCTGCTTGCAATGGCAAAATCTGATTGTGGATATAATTCAAGGGAGCCGACCACAAAGCAAATCCAGAACCGCTTTGGCTTATTGCTCGGTGGAAAAGACCTGAAAAAATATACAAGAAGAAACTAAATGCAGTCGACTCAAACCCTCAGATGTGATGCCAACCTGTAGCTCAGTTATAAATGTGTGTCTCAGAGCGATACTTGTATTTAAAAACTAGATAGGGACTTCTCAGGCTGAGTAGAACATTATTTGAAAATTAATATATTGTAAAACCTAAGATGAAAAGAAAAATGTAATAAATAGAATTTATCACAATTTACCTTTGGAAAGAGGGCTGACCATGTGAAGCTGAGCAGAGCTAGCTCCCGCGCTGTTGCCAAATATAGTTACTCTTTGGGGATCTCCTCCGAAATATTGGATATTTCTTTGAACCCATTTGAGCACGGCAACTTGATCCTTAAGGGCATTGTTACCAGGTGCTTCGTCATCAAGAGTAGAAAATAATCCTGTAAAAGATAAATTTGAATTATATTCAACATTCTATTAGGTGTACAAATAAGTTTCCGCGGTTTGTCAAAAGATGGCCCCACCAGAAGGTTATGGAGAAATTGTCAGATGTAAAACGTAATATCCCAAGTTTAGTCATCTGGCAACACCATAACCTTAAAGTACTAGTGATTCCGTATCAGCATCACGTAATTTTTTTCGTGCAAAAATGTCAAGTTTTATTCCGAATAAGCATCATTTGCGGGAACTTTTGATTTACTTCTTTAATGTGAAAAAATCTGCAGCTGAGGCGCATCGATTGCTTCTAGAAGCATATGGTGAAGCTGCTTTAAGTGAGAGAAGTTGTCAGGAATGGTTTCAGAAGTTTAAGAACGGTGAGTTTGGCGTTAAAGACAAAGAACGCAGTGGAAGGCCGAAAGTGTACGAAGACATGGAATTAGAAGTACTATTGGAGGAAGATTCGTCCCAAACGCAAAAAGAACTTGCACTTACTCTACAAGTGACTCAAGAAGCAATTTTACATCGTTTAAAATCGTAAGGAATTATTCAAAAACAAGGAATTTGGGTTCCATATGAACCGAGAGACGTTGAACGCCGATTATGCATGAGTGAAATGCTGCTTGCCAGGAATAAAAAAAAGAGTTTTTTACATCGTCGTCACTGGTGACGAAAAATGGATTCACTACGATAATCCAAAGAAGAGAAAGTCATGGGTTAAGCCCGGCGAACCATTAACATCGACAGCTAAGCCGAATATTCATGGAAAAAAACTCATGCTGTGTATTTGGTGGGATCAGCTTGGTGTCGTGTATTATGAATTGCTGAAACCAAGCGAAACCATTACTGGAGCTCTCTACGGAACACAATTGATGAGATTGAGTCGGGCACTTAAGGAAAAACGCGCCCATTACTACTCCAGACACGACAAAATTATTCTTTTACACGATAATGCTGGTCCACATGTTGCGGCGCCGGTAAAAACATACTTGGAAACACTCAACTGGGAAGTTTTACCCCACCCGTCGTATTCACCAGACTTAGCCCCTTCTGATTATCATCTGTTCCGGTCGATGGCACGTGGTCTGTCTGAGCAGAGCTTCACATCATATGAAGACACCAAAAATTGGGTAGATTTGTGGATAGCGTCAAAAGATCGTTTTTTCGACAGGGTATCCGAATGTTGCCAGAAAGATGGGGAAAAGTAGTGGCAAATGATGGAAAATACTTTGAATAAAACGTAATGTACTTTTCCTTTACAATAAATTCCTCATTTTTTATAAAAAACCGCGGAAACTTATTTATACACCTAATACAATGAAAGAAGATGAGATGAAGTCTCTTTCATAAACAATTTCATATCTTTGAGCAAGCTTCTGTAATTGAATAGAATTCTAGATTGGTTTCAAAATCAGTTTATATACAAGGTATCCAGAAAGGGTATCAGGTATTTGTTTTCGCTCCATATTCGGAAGGGGGCGTCTAAAAGGAGCGGGAGGGGTTCGTCGTGTCATCCTTTTTGTGGAATTTTAGTCACGAAGAAACAGTACTCGGGGACGCATTACGAATTTTGCGTAAGAGCCTATAATCGTAATGGTGATTCAATACTGACTGCTCAAAGTCTCTATCAAAGTCTATATTCAGAATATTTTCTGAATATCGAAAACAATCAATTAAAAAAATGTTCCTGATATTTCTTCATGTAATTTTGATAGTTCAAGATGAAATACTCACCCATGATTCCCAACCTATAATTGAAAGTCACCAAAACTACATCCTTATCCATGATTTTTTGTGGCCCGAAGAAGTCTTCATTTCCCCGACCGGCAAAATATCCTCCCCAGTGAATTGAGACCATAACTGGTAGTAGTTGGTTTTCAGCAGGAATCTAAAATTAACTTGGATACTTCAGATTGAAAATTGTTAAAAAGGGGACAATGGGGCTTTACTATCATAGGAAAGTTCATAAAACGTTTGATTCATGTTCCTAGGCTATAAATCAATAATTCATTTTATTTTCACAATCATGTACCAATACATATTTACTTATGTATAATAAAATGGAAAAAATTCCTGCTTTAAAACCTAAATACTGTGTTCCAAATCGTAAGGACAGAAGCTGTGAACGACACATATTTCCAGAAATATATCCCTGTCTGTTCAATGTGTGGTTTTACATTTTAGTTAAACATTTTTTTATAACCCCTTTGGGATTCTTAAACAAATTTTTATGTTAATATTTGGTTTATAATTGGTAGGTATATTGTGTTGTCCAGTTTATTAGCTTTCTTATACTGTTGAAGATGGAAATATAATGCTTTTATCTTATAATTTTTGTTTTTCTGAATGCCTTAATGTTTTTAATATGAATCCAGTCTTTTGAATATATTAGGATTTTATCATTCTACGGCAATTTATATGTATGAACTCTCACAAGTTTATCCTTAAATTGAAAACATTGGTGAAAGAATCTATCATTCTGCTCATTTAGACTTTTTACGGCTATTAGTTCAAAATGATACCACAAGGAGGTGACGATATTTCAAAAATAACTTCACTAACAGCCGCATGGGTGCATCTTAAACCAAACATTGAAGAGGGAGTTTCCCATCTATAGGTTGTCTATGACTCGAGGATAGTCCTAAAAATGTCGAGTTGCTCTCTCAACCGTATATGAACTTACCTTAGGTACAAAAACGTTGAGATACAGACAATCTTCTTCTCCTTCTACATCTCTCGCATCAAAAAGGTAGTTCTTCTGGATGCATACTGGACCTTCTTTAGTGGCATCTCGCACATCTGTCCACTTTTCCACTGGTTGTGGTGGCTGAAATAAATACAATTATAAATCTGTAATACGAAATAACATGACGTCATTTCGGATAAAATTGTGGCGCATATTTTTTTCTATACCGTGTGATTCATCCTTGAGATATTATCATTCCTTTATAACTTGAGATTATCTTGGAAAGTGACTGCTAACTTCTTATTCGAGATGGGACACCAAATATATTAGTGCATTAGTATATAGCTCATTTGGTGAATAAAATATAAATATTTATTATTTGGGTAAAAAATCAAGGGTTTATGTGTCAATGACATCCATATAGAAAAGCACTAACATGAGTCAGTGTTTTCCAACAATTTCAATAATTTCTTGGATATCTTGAATACTTAATTTTGTAAAATTCAATAATTACCTTAAACCTCAGATCTCCAACTGGTGGTTTTGCATAGGGAATACCTCTAAAGACCCTGTACACCCTTCCATTTCTTGAAGTTGAGACAGTACCCCTGACGGGTCCTTCCTGAGTATTAATGACAGATTTATCATCATCAGCAAATGTGGCGATAAAAGATATCAATAACAACACAAATATAAAAAATTCGTCCACACGAGCCATCAGAAAACTCCCCAATGTTATCTGAAAAAAATTTATGATAATAGAAAAATTTTGGAGAGAATTATAACGTTTACAGCATGAATTGGTTACTATATTTGAAATTCAGGCCGTAGGTATGTGACACTTAGTTTAACTGAAACTATTGAGTATAAATGTACCTAGAGGGGAAACGCAGTTCAAAGAAATGAAGCCAAAAATTCTACCGGTAAAGTGGCGGTCTCAAGCGTGTAAACAAGGTAACATATTGTTGGTGATATCAAATACGTGAAGTGAATTTAGATCAGTTACGCATATACACAAGAAAATTGTATGTAACATATATATTTGAATGAGCAATAAATGGACCAAGTTCTTATTTGTTTACGTTACATTCATTGTGAATAAACCCTCACGATTTTCCTTTTTAAGTTGAAAATGATAGCCGAATGTAAACGCGCCATTTCAGTTCGAAATCTTATGTTCGTTCAAAGAAGTGTTTCCTGAAATTCTATAAAAACACAAGTATAATATATAAAATCATAACTGAGAAGAACCGATGACATAACATACATCGGATAAATCATGATATGAGGGATTCAATTTATAATGCAACTATCTTGGCCTCCCCTTGAATTTTAGTTCGGAAGAACAAATATCGAAATGAAATAACTATGAATCTTTGTGAAGAACAACATATTTTCTGAAGCCGGCCCTGGCCATCGTCTAATAGTTCGGTAACCCTCGGTTAGATGATGTAAAGAACAAATACATTTATTTCGAGAAACATACAGTCCATCTGTAAACTAGAAATCGTACTAGTAAATTTCTGGCTTCATTTCTTTGAAATTAGCGTTTCCCATCTAGGTACTCAATGTCTGTACTCATGAGATCGTATGCCTCGTGAAATTTAGAGATCACAGGCCATAACAACAATAATATTGGAGTTTTCAGTTCGAAATCTTATGTTCGTTCAAAGAAGTGTTTCCTGAAATTCTATTAAAACACAAGTATAATATATAAATCATAACTGAGAAGATCCAATGACATAACATACATGGGAGAAATTCGGATAAATCATGATATGAGGGATTCAATTTATAATGCTACTATCTTGGCCTCCCCTTGAATCTTAGTTCAGAAGAACAAATATCGAAATGAAATAACTATGAATCTTTGTGAAGAACAACATATTTTCTGAAGCCGGCCCTGGCCATCGTCTTATTGTTCGGTAACTCTCCCTTAGATGCTGTAAAGAACAAATACATTTATTTCCAGAAACATACAGTCCATCTATAAACCAGAAATCGTACTAGTAAATTTCTGGCTTCATTTATTTGAACTGCGTTTCCCCTCTAGGAAGATTTATACTCAATACTGAAACGTAAGATGTACAAGGTGGTTCGAAAAAACGCAGTACATTCAATGTGTTTGTCAACACATTTCACACAGAAAGTATCATATACATGGTGAGTGGTGACGTACGGGACAACCACTAAGTGGAGATAGAGGGTATTCGTTTCGAAGATACAGGGTGATTTATGAAAAAATGCTAAATCTAAATCTAAACTCCCATATCTTCTATAATATGATATGTTTTTCGCTGATATTTTACATGATTGCTCATATAGGCATTCTCTGTCAGCATGAGAAAAAAAAGTTGAAAAAATTGCTGGCCCGTACTCAAAAATTTCAATTTACATGTCAAGTGAGAAATATCACACGGTATATGAGATTAAATAAAATTAAATAGAAATTTGGAAAGAGGGAGAAAAACTGATGAAAAATCTGTTTTTTGTTTGAATGGCACAATTTTTTTTTCGTTTTTATGATATGTTGAAGTAAAAATATTACAATATTTTTTTAGTATTCATTCTAATGAGTGTATAAAGTTAATGATGAATGAATGATTATTGAAACATTACCAAAGTTATCCTTTTCTCATCGCTGTATTCAAAATGTATATTGTATTATATGCATATGGTAATTCGAACCTTCTAAATTTTTTCGTATTTGTCCTAAATTTTGTGGATTCGTCCAAAAGAAACGAGACGTTAGCTCTCAATCAGCATCTGTTTTACTCACTTTTGTACAATACTTCGAATACATGGTAAAGATAAAAAATGCTATATACATATACCAGAAAAATATTTCTGCTGTACAAATCTAAATGTGCAAAAATAAATTTGAAAAAGTGTTTATATGAAACATTAATTTCAGATGTGAGATCAGTCATCCTTACATCATATTTTAAAAACAAATGGTACTAAAAAAAATTTCAACAGTATGTTTCTGTTGGCAATTCACCAAAATATGCGAATACACTTAACTGCATCGAAAATGACAAAATTGTAGTCCAGATAAAATATTTACTCCTCTAATTCTGTATGGAAATATCAAAAATTTGACAGCTGTAGATCAAAGGTATAAATGAAATTAATACATAGTAAATTTACCGATTTTCACATACAAGACTAGGTACTACTGAGTAAATCTTCAACATAATCAAAACTGATCGCAACTGAATTTATATAATTTTGATCACACTTAATGCTTGTGATACTGTTGAATCATAAATGAAATTTTCTGAATGTACAATTGAAATTGAAATAAAAAATACTTACACAAATAAAATTCAAGACACCCGTTCACGTGAAGATCTGCTCCAAAACTAAAAACTTCAGGGGTATGGATTCAATCTTGTAGTCGGAGAAATGAACAGTTTTTTTAAACATGTGTTGATTCAATCTGCCATTGTAAAAAAATTTATTGTATTTATTTATGTATTTCATGATCACATACAGGATATTTCTGATTTGATGCGAAAAATCCGAAACTATATAGGGGGTCTTAATATAACTTTTTTTAAACACTCTTTTTCCTTCTAGGTAAGTGAAAATATTTGTTTTTATTCACTATGTCCACTTTAGGAAAATGATATTGGAGCTTATAACTGAAGCTAATAAAATGGAAATTTTGAAGTGTTTTTTATACTCTAAAATGTGATCACACAGGGATGAAAAAAAACTCCTCTAATTTTTTGCATGAAAACTTTTTAATGCGCCCATATTCCTATATTGTCCTACTGAAATAATAGGTTTGCAAAGATAGACTGAATCTCAAACTTTTTAATGTCTTGAACTTTTGTCATCAAATTGTTAGCTTGATTCCCAAAAATTAAATACAGCGTTTTCCCATATGTTCCCATTTCTCAAAAATTATCATGTAGGCTACTGATAAATGAAGTTATATGATAAAGTTATTCTCTGAAGAACTAAAAAGTATTATCTCTGAAGAACTAAAAATAATGCAGTAAATAAAATGCCGAACAACGCGAATGCAGAAATAGAAGATAGGCACCAATTCAACAACACCCTGTATAAGATATTTAGTTAAAAGAATAAATATATTAAAAATTTTGCTCAGAAGTCATCTTATATCCAACAATACAAGGTGTCCCAACGGAAATTCAACCCCTCAGAACTCAGAAACAAAAAATTTTTTGCATACATTTTGGTCAGTATTTTTCTATGAACATTTTCCTCTGTAAATATTTTTTCCGCGGACATTTGTTTCTACTTACATAATATTCTGCAGTTTTTTTGGTGGAATTCTTTTTTCGGAAATATTCTCTGCGGAGAATTTTCTCTGTGAACATTTTTCCTTCGGACATTTCTGTTCAATATATAACTCCTCTAAGCCCCTTCTACTAATCCCAAACTTGTTTACAATGCTCTTATATTTAAGAACACTTCAGTTACATACCTTATAAAATGGAATAAATTCTTTCAAACTGGGTTTTATTATAGTCAGCCTTGTATAATAAAGTACAGTGTTGATTATAAACGAGCCTCTATCGATTAATTCCTTCAAGACAAAATTGGGTTTTTAAATTAAACTAATTTAATTTCTTTAATTATTATAATATGGAAGGAGCCAACTAGCAGTCATGTATATGAAATCTAATGAGTAAACACATTCATTCAAAACTTAGCTCCACTCAAAATCTCTGCTAATAGGTTATATCATATCTAAATCACAGGTGGTTCAATTAGTAATGTGCGAACGGAAGATAAAATTAGAACAGCCCGTAGATATACCGGATTACGGGATGGCAGAATCTGCATCTCGTAGCCTCAAAGCAAATAGCTGATTGAAATTTATGAATGAGCGACTTTCACATAACACGCCATCTCAGTATTGCCAATTTATCGGTATTTCTACTCATTTATAGTTTGATCTTCCGAACAGCGGTGAAAATCTATCGATTTTTTAGTTTCATAGATTTAAAGCCGAAATGAATGTTTTTACCAAATGAATAATGTTAAGATCAGAATGACACCAAATGACGTTACTTCTCCTAAGTAAATGGATGCCTAGCGATCTTGTTTGTTGATAGATTCATGTTATGTTGAGCCGAATTCAATTAACTAAATTGAAAACATTCTATTATGGATGTAAATATAAATTCAATGAACTCATTTCTGATGGCTTTTTTGTATTCCTGAATTAGCATTTTTATTGCTCTCTCGATTTTCCTCTGTTATCTACCGATTTCTGGCAGACGCTTCTTATTGTTATTTTGTTGGACTCTTCGGCAACGATGTGCCATCTGAACTTCACCTAATAGAACTAATAGCTTATGATCATTGTTGTCAACCTTCGAATAATGAACCATGGTTCTATGTTCCGAGTTGTCAACTAACATTTTTGAGGTTAAAAATTTTCAGATTGTTTATTTCCAAACAAAACAAATTTTGAAAACGTTTCATTTCTATTTTTGAAGAAAAGAAATGAACGAACAGACGAATACTCAGGAATCGAATGAATCTTCTACCCCTGAAACTAATGGTACAGGATCCGAAAATGGTAGTCCTAGAGAACCACCAAAACCTCAAATGACCAATGCCGAGAAAATTAAGCAAAAGAAACAAGTTTGGTACTCCGCTCCCCTCAATAAAAAATTACTTAAATTAGCCGTTTATTCTAAATGTCAGATTAATGACTGCGAGTGTACTGGTTGGAAAAAAGTACAGGAACAACAAGCCTTTACATTCAATGATGTCTGTAAATGTAACCATACTATTGGTAAATATACTGTGGGAGTGAATGGTTTTCAAATTTTTTGAAATATACATTTAATTTTCTCAGAGAATCACGTTTCTCATCTGAGGTCCAAATCAGAGCAAGAGGTTAATCGAGTTCTCAGTATGGCAATAGATTTCGATAATATTTATTCTGCAATGAATAGGGAAGAAAACCCGGAAACCAAAAAAGTATATGGTTGCCTGTTCAGGGTGAGTAAATAGCAAGAAAGAAAATTGTACAGACTGATTATGCCAAGTCTATGGAATAGACAATCACAATACATGATTACTAAAATGCTGTTATATTTCAGCTCCTAAGGAAATGTATACTCACTTTGGAGACTCCAACTATCGAAGGTCCATTAGGAAGTCCCCCATTTGAAAGAGCGACAATCCACAAGGCCATTACGAACATGTTAGTTTACAAGTTCTCTTACTTGGCACAACAGGAATGGAAAACCATGTGTGACTTAGCTAGAATCTTGATTCAGTATTTAAACAACTGGGAATTTCCTGCTCCCAGTCCCAATCATATTGTGAGGCAAGAAGAGATGACTATATACAGGGTGGAATATAGAAGGTGAGGATATCTTTCGTGTATTTTATTGAGAAACCTGTCGTAAAAGGAATATTTCGGATTTATTCCGTTTGAATTGTAACATATTTTCTATTTAATACTGTCATGTTGAAAATAAGTATATGCTCCTCTTGACAATTTTGAGATTTGCTGGTGTTTCACATCTATTCATCTATTTGTTGGATCAAAAGTCATAAAGCCCCCATTACTGGCCAATAAGAGACATTAATAGCTCTAAGGGTTTCAGTAGGTCATACCACTGTCAACTATTTAATGGGTTATGAGATCAAGAATTTAAAATTTTCCTTTCAGATGGCTGGTATTTTGTCACATACCCATGTTTTGCGATTCCTTGAAACACACAGACACAGCCATGGCTTTTGGTAAAACTCTGTTGCGCACAGTGTTCAAGCATATCAAAAAGCAACTAATGGATCAGTTTCACAAAGCTAGAGAATGTATGACCCAAGAACGGAGGGTTATGCTTTTAACTCATTTCCCTCCATTCTTGAATGCTTTGGACAAGGAACTTTTCGCTCCCAATTCGCCTATCTTTGATCCTGACTTCAAGCACATTCCCACGCTTCATCTACAGAGTTTACTTGAATCTTGCAGGAAAAGTAAGTTTATCTAATCATTTATTCCATATATGAATGGTAAAGTAATAGTATATTCTAAAACAAGTTGCAGAATGCGAAATTGGAAAACGAGCGAATTTTCGAACGCATGAGTGTAGGAATTGCCTACTGCAACGAGTATTAGACGATATTTTATCTATTTTCGTCAAGAATTATGAGAAATTTATTGGAATTCAATGAAAAATTCAGATTATACCTTCTAGTGCCTTTTGTATTTTATTTTCGCAGTTGGTGTGACTGATACGAAAATTGACAGATCATAGAATTTGAATAGTGCGTTCAAATCTCTACATGATTTAATATTGACAGTTGACATGCAATGGATGCGTGTTGACATTCGAAAGGATAGGATGTCAGTGTTTCAACCAAAAAACGAAAAATATAACTAACAACAATGCTGTAATGTGTTCATTACAGCACTGTGATAAACTCATTACGACACTGATATAGAGAAAAAATATTAATTATTTTTGCATGAAACAAAGCTTTAATTATAATAATCTTGAATTGAAACATGATAAACATTGTGACAACTAAAAGCATTTTACAGCTGCTCAAGAGAGTAATCTACCTTCATCTAGTTCCACTGCTAAACGTCCAGGTGAGACTCCAGTGAGAGAAACCAAACGGAGAAAAGATGAACACTTTGAGGATATTCCAGAAGAAACAGTTGCTCAAATCATCAGAACCATTGATGATCCTAACTATATGACAGGACCAGATGTAAGAATTTTACACTTATCTATTGTAATAATATGATGCATAGTAAGGTGTCTAGCGCCTAAACCAATCAACAGATTTGCATCAAATTTTTTTTAATTAACGGTAGCCATCTAAACTGATGCAGAAAAATAATAACGAGTGCCAAACATCTATAATTTCTCTAAAAAACACAAAAAACTTAAAAATTAAGAGTGTTTGGCATGTTTTCGCTGTAGATGGCACCACCGCTCTGTGATGAACACCTTTTTCCAACGTCCCAGTAGAAGAGCAGCTTTCCACCGACGAAGAGGTGTTCAAAAGAAAAATTGAAAATTTAAAAAAATTTCCTAATTTCTCCTAATTGGGGCCCTTCTTTTCGATAGTTCGAAATTTACCACACTAATTAGAAATCTAAGTTTCATTGGCTTTAGTCAACTGAGTCTCTCGATACAAACCTCTGATTGGTCCACTGATTTAATTTTAACTTTTACTAAAGATCCACCTTTTTCCCATCGTTAATTCGAAACCATAATCCCTAAAGGTCGAAAGGCCACGTAAATATATCATATGTCGAACTCACAAGTTAATTTCTCAAATTTCATCACGTCGTAGATCCATCAAGATTCCTATACAGCGGATCAATAAATTTTGTTTTAAATCTTGGGTTTTATTGGTGTGATATTTTTGAGAGGTTAATTACTGTCTGGAATGTCTGGGAATTTCGGTTAGATATGGTCTTTCGCTTATCAAGACCCATTATCCAGCATCGCTAGACATATCATATTACAGCTCAACAAATTTTTACTGATATGGGTTTTAATTTCTTCTTCTTGCACTCCAAGTCACCATTACCGTCAAATAACTCATTAAAAACATTTGTAAATTTGATTAACTTTATTTGTATTTAAATTATAACATGTGACTTATAAATCATATGGTAACATTGCCAGAAGAGGAAAAACACTTTATTTCAGTTGTTTTACGTAGGCTTTCAATTTAAAAGGGTGAAGTGAATTTTTATGAATTAAATAATTTGTGAATTTGCAATAGTTAAAAATTTCAAATTTTGTTATTTGAATAAAATTACCTTAAGTGAAAGTTCTACTGTTAGGGCGAGTTGAAAAAGATTCAAGAGTACTACCTGAGTTGGTCAAAAAGTGAGCATTTGAATAATTTTATAACAAAAGTTTTATTTTAAGCTTATTTTAATTTCCAAACCTACCGAGTGAGTTAATTTAGAAAATTATAATTGAAAAAGATATTGAAAACCCAAATTTGGATGGTTATTCTCCATTTTTGGGTAAAAATTGAAAACGGGTCACGTTCGATTTTTCAATTTTGAGTTAGGTCCAGTGTCAAATTTCAATTTACAAGAGACTCGACGACGAGGCAGACCAGTGGGTTCTCGAAACGCTACCCGGACAACCCGAACTGAAAGAAACCGACGCCGCGTTCATAACAATAATTGCGCAATGCGATCAGTATTTGTAGCGAGAAGGGCTCCGGTTGAAGACGGATATCCCGCGTTTTCTGTCGGCGAAATGAGCGAATCGTGTCAATTTCGCAATGCTCTGCATTTTAGGAGTGAAAAAGGGCGAGATGGATTCAGCCGGTGCTGCCAGAAAGGCAAAGTTGTAATGAGCGAGCAGATGCAATTGAATCACTCGATCTTTCTTAATTATTCAAGAACCCTCTTTCAGTACAGTGCTAGTTTGACCACAAGACTGGTCAGTTCTACTTTACCAGTTAGTTTTCCGCAGCGAATAACGTGTAAACTCTTAAAGTTCCTCGTAGTTCAATATCATCTCTCTGTTATGTGTTTTCTCCAGTTGGGTCAGTTAGATACCCTAGTACATTGTGAATCTGAGTTATTCAGCTGCAATCCTCCCAAGTGAAACAAGAAAGTTGTGATTTGTGAATCTGTGAAGCAGTTGCATATTTTCAAGCCATAATTTGTTAGTGGAAGTTTCACCTTATTTTGTACCTTCAACGATTGAAGCAGAGCTGTGGTGAATTTCATATCAGGAAAATAAGATCAGATCTTTCTATTGTCTAGTCCAGAAGTGTCCAAGATTGAGCAAAGAAGTTCAAATCCTTGGATTTTGTAGAAATTTAAAAACTCTTCTCCGTGAATATAAACTCTCAAGTGCCAAACCTTGTTAATTCTTCTTATCTGTGAATACGTAATTTTGGTACAACTACAAACTTGTTTTATTCACATTGCAGAAATTTTTTCTACCAAAGATAATTTTTTTAAAGTATAACCAGCGAGTCAGGAAGTGCGCTTCTCTCCATTAAGCGGGTGATTATTATTTACTCCTAATTTTGTAAATCGATGTTATCAGTACATGAGCACGATGAATCCTGAACAGAATGGTCTTGAGAACTGAATATGGAAGGTTTGACGGTTTGAATATCTCGCTTTATTGAGTTATTCAGTTCAGCCCAGTAGTTTTTATGCTACAAAAAAAGCTTTTGTCGAACTCTTCTCTTCAATTAGAGTGTTTCATATAGTCCATATAGAAGAAAACTAAGTCCACCACTGAAAATGAAACACGCACTTCTAACTGGTCACAAGTATCTACCGGAGCTCCATACGTCCCATCTGTTTTTGAAGCTGTTGACACTAAGGGCGTTAACGACACTGTGGGGCAACGTATTCCATGCCCGAAATACTCTGTTGCTCAAGAAATTCTCTCTGCTTCTGGTGAAAAATCGTTCCCTACTCAGCTTGTATCCGTGTCCTCTTAGATTACCTCTGTTTAATGTAAATAGACCAGACATGTCAACACCGAAAAACCCCTTCAAAGCTCTAAACATGGTCAGCATTTCTCCCCTCATCCTACGACTTGAGAAAGTTTCCAATCCCATCATGGAGAGCCTAGTTTGGTAGTCAGGTCTTATGATACCGAATGGGATTCGAGATGCTCTCCGTTGCACCTGCTCCAGCAGATCTGCATGTTGAACAAAGATGGGATGCCATACTGGACCGGCGAATTCCAATATACGTCTTGTAAAGCGATGTTATGGTAACGGTTGAAACATTTCTGAATGAGGTACAGCCTTATTCGTCACCCCCACTATATGCGATCTCCACAGCAAGTCAGCATCAATTGAAACTCCCAAATCAACATGTGATGTGCAAGATTCAATCGGATTTCCGTCCAGATAGTAGATCATTTTGGTTTTGTTACTACCCAAATGCAGGACACGGCAATTCAAAGGCAACAGCCATTCCTCCATCCACCTCTGAATGATATTACAGTCTTCCTGAAGGGTATCACGATTAGTATTGGGGTAGTTCTAAAATTTCATATCATCAGCATAAAATGCACTCTCAGATTATATCAAACGAGGTAGCTCACATACAAAAACTAGAAAGAGTAGTGGCCCCAGGACGGAACCCTGAGGAACTCCACTACTCACAGATCTGAAGGAAGATCTCCCTGAACCGACTTTAACCGAATATGTGCGATCAGAAAGAAATGCATGGATCCACTGCCAGAGCATGCCTCGGATTCCATAATGTTCCAACTTATGGAGTAGTCGTCTGATTGGCACCCTATCAAACGCACACGAGAAATCCAAGTAAATTACATCGACGGGAGTTTTACTACGCTACTCAAAAGATTGTATATGTATGTGTTTTATTTTGCAGCTAGTATTTTCTGAAGACGCCCCTGCCACAGACGAATTTCCAAAGAGTGAAGAGAAGAAGAAGATCATAGAATTAAAAGTTGTTGGCAACAGTCTTACAGAACCTGTTCCAAAGCAAACAATGATATGGCTAATTGGCTTACAAAATGTTTTTTCTCATCAATTACCTAGAATGCCAATAGAATACATCTCTCAGTTGCTCTTTGATCCGTATGTATTGAAAAAATTACCTCAAAATATTTCAATTCATCTTTCTTATTATCACAGGAAGCATCGAACATTGGCCTTGATAAAGGAGAATCATCTGATTGGTGGAATATGCTTCAGGATGTTTGAGACTCAAGGCTTTACCGAGATAGTTTTCTGTGCAGTGACGAACAGGGAACAAATAAAAGGCTATGGAACGCATCTTATGAATCATTTGAAAGATTATCATATAAGGAAAAAGGTTCTGCATTTTCTTACTTTTGCAGATCAGAATGCAATAGGTGAGGCTCTTGAATGTGCAACTGCGTAAGGTTTTCATTCATATTGTTGGGTCAGCTAAAGAAGCTGTAGATGTTGTCTTGCTTGTTATTGTTTTTGAACATTAAGAAATATCTGATTTTACTTTTTTTTGCAACCAGGCTATTTCGAGAGGCAAGGTTTCTCAAAGGATATAAAACTGAGCAGGTCGATTTACCAAGGTTACATAAAAGATTACGAAGGAGCCACTTTGATGCATTGCGAACTGAACCCCAAAATAATTTATACAGAATTCACCGCTACAGTACGGAAGCAGAAGAAAATTGTTAAACAGCTCATTTATCAGCAACAGAGAACGGTGGCGAAGGTTCACAGAGGTCTCACTTTCTTCAAAGAAGGAGTTACAACTTTACCTATTGAATCTATACCAGGTATCGAAGAAACAGGTTGGAGGCCTGCAGCAAGAGCAACCAGATTGGTGCAACAACTGGAAGAATCTCAGGACATTGATGTACTGGCTGGAATGCTGAAAGTTGTGTTGATCGCGGTAAGTTTAGTCAAAGGGATTCTTTGTATTTGTGAGGTTATTTGAAATATTCTAAAGCTGGTCGCTGACTAGCACGACGCTACCGCCATCTGACTGCGACAATATTTGCTGGCTACCCGTAGTAGTGTTAGTAGTACCAGTTCTTTTTTGCCAACATATACAAATGGCCATCAACCAGGGGGTTCTTCAGTTTTAAAAGTATATTTTTTCTTTTAATTTATATGTGCTTATAATGAATTCGAGTTATCTAGTATCATTATTATACTTTTAGGTGAGAAATCATGAAGATGCATGGCCTTTCAAGCAACCTGTAGATAAAAACACTGTATTGGATTATTATGACCTTATTAAATATCCAATGGGTAAGTGATTCCAAATTTTTTATTGTAATTTGTATTTAACATTTCAAATATGTGTAATCTGTGATACTGATTGTTTTCAATATTATTAATTTTTTCCTTTTCAGATCTGAAAACTATGGCTGAACGACTTAAATCTAGATATTACGTTTCTAGAAGATTATTTATTGCTGACATGATGAGGATCTTCACAAATTGTAAAATCTATAACGCCCCAGAAACGGAATATTACCAGTCTGCTGTGAATTTACAACAATACTTCCAGACCAAAATGAAAGAAATTGGTTTATGGGACAAATGATGAGTACAACATAAATAATATTAATTTTGTAAATATCATAGTATTTTAGGTTGAAATATATCTGTATAGTGCATTTTTCTGTAAATAAATATTAACATGATTATTTTTGAAGGAAATTATTTTATTCATTAATATGTATTATAAGGGGTTTTGTAACAGGGACAAATAAAAATGAACTAAGTGAACGCATTCTTCTACTAATCGTCAAACTGTCTATTTATTGAGTAAACTTTTTTCTTTCATGGTAGCATTGAGTATAAATCTATCTAGAGGGGAAACGCAGTTCAAAGAAATGAAGCCAGAAATTTACTAGTACGATTTCTGGTTTATAGATGGACTGTATGTCTCTGGAAATAAATGTATTTGTTCTTTACAGCATCTAAGGGAGAGTTACCGAACAATAAGACGATGGCCAGGGCCGGCTTCAGAAAATATGTTGTTCTTCACGAAGATTCATAGTTATTTCATTTCGATATTTGTTCTTCTGAACTAAGATTCAAGGGGAGGCCAAGATAGTAGCATTATAAATTGAATCCCTTATATCATGATTTATCCGAATTTCTCCCATGTATGTTATGTCATTGGATCTTCTCAGTTATGATTTATATATCATACTTGTGTTTTTATAGAATTTCAGGAAACACTCCTTTGAACGAACATAAGATTTCCAACTGAATTGGCGCGTTTACATTCGGCTATCATTTTCAACTTAAAAATGAAAATCGTGTGGGTTTATTCACAATGAATGTAACGTAAACAAATAAGAACTTGGTCCATTTATTGCTCATTCAAATATATATGTTACATACAATTTTCTTGTGTACATGCGTAACTGATCTAAATTCACTTCACTTATTTGATATCATCAATAATATGCCCATAATTCATTGATTAAAATCGTCATCTAAATATACACAGATCATTGGACAGTAAGTCAATATATCTAAATAATAAAATATTCTGAGACGTGAAGTCGAATAAATCCGGCCCTGGCTCAGACCAGCTCAAACAGAGAGACCAAGTCGCTGCAACCTTAAATACAATGAAATAAAGGTTACCGTGCGCTTGAGACCGCCACTTTACCGGCATCATTTATTTGAACTGCGTTTCCCCTTGTAACGGTTCATTTTCATTTTCCATTCATTTGTGGTTTCACAATTAAATAAAATAAAACATTCGGTGTTGCGCTGATGCATATGCGCCATATGTGAACAAGATAGATCGTTCGAATAAAACAGATTTCAGTATGAGAGAAGTAATCAACGTAGTAACTATATATTGCATATTTATCAGTAGATATTTCGATTTTTATTTTTATTCTGATCACCTAATAATTTGGGATTTGGCTGAGTATAGTACGAGCTCTTGTTTCATGAATGAGCATACTTCATAGGATATTGAATATACGTTGTTTGCACTCAGAGCCACTCAAGATCAAAGGTATATCTGTTTTTATATTTTTGTTCTCAATTTAATGGTAACAATTCTAGGCTCTCTATACCTGTTTCACTTCTCGCTGGAAATTCTGAAATAGATTATAGCTATCAATTCTGAATGAGTCTACCGAAAATGAATCTACCAGGCTGATAAATTTCACCAGGGATGATTGGATGTATCTTCTGCAAGCCCTAGGATATAATAATTGTCAAGCTGCAAATTGTATCAAGGTACTCTGTTTTTTTTCCTTCTTATATACTTATTCTCTATAATTACTTTGTGAATTTGTAATCAGTGTCATTAAATATAAATTTAATGTATACGTGAATGTTCCGATTGGAAGATATACTTCATTCTGGTAAATTTACATATTTTATGGTTAGTGCAATAGATACCACTGTAACTTTTTTTCATTCATTTTTTCCAACCCTTACTCACACATAAATCCCACTGAGCTAGTCAGTGCTGCTCTAGAGATATAAAGAGAGGCACTTAAAAGAATTTTTGTAGCAAAGCATCTTCATTCGAAGAAATATAAGATTATTAATAATCGAAAGTGTTACACCCTCTAGGTAGATTTATACTCAATGATGGTAGTAAAGTACATGAAGGACAACATCTATCCCAGAGGCAGTCATTTCATAATACGATGTAATAGTGGTGACGTTACATCGCCATTTTTAAATGTCTACGGTTCTAAACAACTCAGTTTCACTTTGGATTCCAGAGTATTTTCCACATAACAGGCATTTCTAAGACTGAAAAAGTTGTTTTGATCAGATCATTATTGACGCTGAATCTTTAAGCCACCTTGAGCAATGAGGCCGGCCTTCTTCTTATGCACGACTGTTCTTGGGGCGGAGTTATTCCCTGCCACTACACACATACAAGTACAGATCATCGACCCCTGAAGAAACATTTCATTGGTTGAGCGTTCTGGAGGAGGGTTTATTATTACGCCACGCCTTTTAGGAATGCTGTTGTTACTTAAACATAGCTCTGAATGGGATTAGGGTATGAAAATGTATATTTAAGACTCTTTAGGACCGGCCTGATACTTTAACGTAGTTCCGAATGGGATTAGTGTAAGAATGAACACAATGTACATTCTAAACATCCTTAGAATTGCTCTTGATGCTTCAACATAATGAATGGGATAAGACTAAAAATAAATAAAATGTACATTTGAGGACAACTTGATTACTCAATGCATACTGGTCAAGGATTAGGAGACTAAAGAACGTCGTCCCCCGAGACAGTCATTTCATAACGATTAAGTGTTCTGGGGGGAGAGGGGGAGTTATCACTTCCCTCTACCATACGCCCCTTACGACCGCCCTTGATCCAAATTTTCTTAATAGTGTAGTATTTTCCGATGAGGCAACGTTTTGTCTAAGTGGTTCTGTAAATCGACACAATTGGCGCACCACCATTTATGGTCTTACTGTTCGAAGGTTTGAAGGACGGTGGATTGGAAGACGTGGACCAACGGAGCAGTGGCGGCTCGTGACAATATAGTATGGTGAGGCACATATGAAAAAAAAAATAATAATAATGTAATATATATAGGGTTTACGTGGCGAACAAAGTTTATATAGTGAATTCTACTTCGTCAGTTGCATAATAAATATATTAAAAAAATTTTCTTCACTGATGCTTGGAACTTTTGATGAATCCTCAAATTATTTATATACATATTACTTTATTTTATTCAGCAAAAAAAGCCATTAATTTTATTGTCCCAATATATTATGAGCTTATTTTTCGATATACTGAATTGCTCAAAAATATGAAAACCATTATTATGCAGCTGTACAGCAAGAACCAACGTGGAGGTGTAGAGCATTCCTGCCACGTGTGGGATGGGAATGAAAGAAATCCGATCAGATCAAGTTGGAAATTTTCAAAATAACGAAATAAACTCTAAATAAATAAAATAAACACTGAAAAAAATTAACACTGAATAAAAAAATTGAAAAGGGAGTGTAAAATGGTATTTATTCTGAAAGTTATAAATGAAAATTATCTTGTAAATTAATGGAATTCTACGATTTTTCTGATCATCGAAATGATCTATAACCTTGTCAATAAAAATATTTTCGTCCTGTGATTTTATGAATCCTTTTTCGATCGAAATTTTAGCCATATTACTCAGCCGAGCCTGTCCAGTTGCATTCCTAATATAATTTTTAATCCTTTTCAACGCAGAGAATCTTCTTTATGTGGAAGCAGTTGTCAAATTTTCCGAATTTTGAAGATAAAAATTGAAATAGATCATCAGCAGAACGCCCAGAACTAACATCATAAAATCCCATGAAGCGCTCAACAAGTTGGTCATTTATTACATAACGAAAAATGACTGAGAACTGGGAATGACAGCTTATGTCAGTTGTTTCATCAACTTGCTAAGAAAAAAACAATGATTGTGAAATTTCGTCCTCGATTTGTTTATTCACAACAAAAGCAACCGAATCAATTAATTCATTTTGAATGGTTTTAGATGTACCAGAAAATACCGATTTACTGTTGGTGTCATTTTCTAAAAAGGTTTTTAAATTCGTGTCAAATTTACTAACAAGAACTACCATTTCTTTGAAATTTCTGCGATTTAAAGACTTATTCGATTCATCGTGCCCCCTAAAAGGTAACTCTTGCATACAGAGATGCATCGTAATATCTATTAAACTTCTTAAAATTTGTCGATTTTCTTTGAATCTAGCATTGAAATTTTCAATTTCTATTTGACGCGCATTGTCTATTACTGTGGCGATATTTTGTTTTTGCTTTCTCATAACGGTAAGCTTGCAATTAGGTGAAATATGCTGAGCACTTTTATTGTGTAGCGATAGACCCCGAGATAAATTTTTCAAATCACTAAAACCACTTTTCGACCAAACTCTGTCGGAATTTCCATTAGTTGCTGAGAATAAAATGCACGGCCAACAAAATATTTTTTTCAAAGTAATACTTCCAGTAAGCCAGTCGTACTTGTCATACCACGTATTTTGGAATCCCCGATTTGATTTACCGACCCCACACTAGACAATAGAGATTTACTCAAATTTGGAACAGGTCGCTTAACTTCCTTAATTAATTAATTGCTTATTTATTAAAAAATTAACAATATCACAAGTACACTGAACATGTTCCTTAGGAATTTCAAAAGATTTACTATTACTAGGTCCCGCTGAATCCATTTCGCAATCTGGTAATCACTTTCGATAAAAAAAGATTTATATTTCAGAAAAAATTCACCTAAAAAAGATTATAATCATACGCGATACACAGCAAACGCGATACCTCTAAATAACGACAAAGTGAACTAACCCTATTTCTCTATTTCCCGCTTCCGGATTAACTCGAATAAAAACCTGAGGCCAGCCTCTAATTCCTCGAGAAGCCGCCTTCAAAGCCGTAGATATGTTCTCATCGCTTCGACGCAGATAACCCTCTGGATATCACAGAAACGAAACGATCTCAGATCGGCTAAGATCGCGCAGAGGCTAGCCTCGGTTTAATCCCAGAAAGGCTTTCCATTACGTTCTCGTAGGTCATCGAAGTAGATAACACGCTAATTCAGTCAAAGAAGCTTGCGTTAGGCATGCCTCCAATCGTTTATTCAAAGAGGATTTGATTTGTTATGAATATACAAGGAACGTGAGATTGGGATAAATATTGAGGAAAAAAGTGACGATGAAAGGGAATGAAGAAATATACGGTTCACAATTTTTTTTATGAGGGTCTGCCTCACCTGCCTCATAGGACAAGCCGCCACTGTTGGAAGCGGAATTTCTCCAGATCAGACAGTCTGGACGGGTCTGGCTGGGTCTGGAGGAAACAAAAACAAAGAAAACGTACTTTCCTCCTACATTGGAGGCAGTGTTCGATCTGGTCTGGACTGCTCTGAAGAGAATCAAATCGGGACGGGTTGGCTGGCCAGACCAAATCCGCTTCCAATGTAGGACTGGGCTAATGCTGTACCAAGGCACAAGAAAGTCATAACTTAAAGAACATCAACTTATTGTCTGTTTGCAGATCAGAATGTAACTTATGTAATAAAACACCCAGTAAGAGAAAACCAATATAATATCATAATCTAAAAAAGAAACAACTTTATACAATGCTCACAACTAACTAATCAATAAACAAGTATAAAGGATGTAATAAAAAATGACTAGTCAATTTCATACTATATGTTAATTGAAGAATTTGTTAAATAAACTATACTATACAATTCCAACAAATAAGCTGCACCACTTTTTTTTTGATAATGACGTTACTCAAATCACATATTCGAGAAATTTTTAATACACTTAACATATAAGCTCAATTGGTAATCAGCCTCTCTAAAGATATACTCGAAATGCTTACTTACGTAATTAGTGATGTAAATACAAAATATTCGATTTGTCTAATTGAACTCGTAATGGAGTTCATCCCTTACAAAGTGTTAGACAAAATTTCTGCCTATATTTAGCGTGTTTTGTTTGGTCACGACTACTCTATGCAAAAATATGGAAGTTCATGACTTCAAAGCCGTTTTTATTTATGTTTGTAACGCAGGACAAAACATTCTTGTTCAATATACATGTGCCCTGCACTATACAGTATGTCTACGCTGAGCTGAGTAGAGATTATTCAGCAATCATTTATAAACCTTTAATAAGGTAATATTTGATTATTTATCAAATACACAACTGTTAGTGAAATGTAAGTTTTCATCAATATTCAGTTATGTATGGAGAATAATAGATTTCTTGTCAATAATGAGTGATTTTTCTCAAGGAGCTCCTGACAGGATACAGCAAAAAAAAGATTGTAGGGTCATAGGTACCCACATTCGGTGTGGTAGGATGGAAAGCTACAAGCACATAAGTTGCTTTTTAATTGATCGTATGGGTAGCTCCAGCTTCAGCTCCTCCAAAGTTTGGGACTCTCATCTCATTGGTTGTAAGAATAGAAAACATCTGTTGCGTTCAGTCAGAGGTCTGAGTAGTAGGTGTAGCTCAAAAAAGTTTTATGAAAAATTCAAAACATTATTCGACAAGGCATCCCCTTATCAAATGTGTCTGTATACTGAATATCAGGATACAATAAGTTCAACTTTTCAAAACCCCACAAATTGGGATTACCATGAACAAAATATCCTATGAGAAATTATCTTCAGCAATATCATTATGCATTTATCTGGACCATAATCAGATATAAAAAAAAATTATTAATTGACTAACTATGAATACAAGTCACAGGAAGCATAAATTTCATTAAAGGATATTTTGCGATAAATTAAATGATGTTGGTTAGTGTATACAGTGTGATGTATTAGTAAATGGTCAACATCAAGGGTAGATATAGTTATTTTTCATTTTTGAAAAGCTATACAATCAACATACAGAATATTTCACTGATCTGACAATTTTTCCAGTTACGTATTGCAATATTCTAATAATCAATGGCCCTTTTTGTAACTGAAACAAACAAATAATTGTATCAGTAGCCTGAGTATCATCTATGAAGTTTTAAATTGATATTTCAATTCAGATCAATATCTTTCATTGGAGTTTCGATGCACTACGATAGTAAAAGTGGAGATTGACTGATTATTTAAAAAAAAAATCTTGAAATAAATGTAGAAATCGCCAATGAATAGCAAATACTTTTAAATGAGAAACTCTGTTTGATTGTTGAAGGATTCGATTTTTATACTCATCTTGTGTTTCTATTTACCCTCAACTTTGCTCAATTTCTAATGAATCGCCCTGTATTAATAAATATATCTTAAAGAAGTATCAATTATTTCATTTCATAATACTTTACCTATAGTAAGATCATTTAGTAATAGTCAATTTGAATAATGGTGAAATAAATGACATAATCGTTCTTTAAAACAATTTCGGCGTATTGATAAACATCTTTGAGTTACAATACAATGGCATTAACGACAATAGAAAATAAAAATAATTCTTACCTTGTGACCGAATAAAATATCTATATGTTTATATTAGGTACATACTGTTAAATATCAAAATACGAACAGTAAAATATTCAAATTCATATTATCTATTAAATATATTAAGCAAAACAAAAAGATACCTATAGCAGAAAAAAAATTGCTATTCTTAAAAACACGGATAGATAACAGAAAAAGTATCCTCAACGTTTAGTGCAGAGAAAAATTGTATAATCCGAGTGAAAACTAGAAACAACAATATAATGATATATTGTACTGAGAGATAAAACAACTTCGATTTTCATCTGCACTAAAATTAAAAATAAAACAAAATATATAAATAAAATTCTGCCTTCCGATTCCTGGAGAGGCTGCTTCATCATCCCACTATAGGCATCTTCAAATCCATGAACATCACCTACGATAACCACTAGGTGTTATTTAATAATTATGTTCGATCAACATACAACCGCTATACAAAAAAACGTTCTAGATACAAAAACTATTCCTAATTATTACAAGTATTATATTTCGAGCTTGCGACTAGATAAACACGATGCCTCGGGGGTGTCCTATATACTACACTCATCACTATCATCTGACAGGTCGCAAGTGACATCACCCATGTCCAGATCGCCCTCGAGCTGGGTGAGATCATCTTCGTTACCATCATCGAACGAGCTGGAATGTTCGTCTTCATGAGAATTTTGGAAATATTGGAATTATGTGCTGTTAGATATAAAGCGATGAGTTATCCACAAGGTGTGCAGAAAGGGTATCGGGTCTTTGTTTTGGAAACTGAGCGTGTAAAAGGAACGGGGAGGGGTTCGTGGCGTCGGCCATTTTGTGGAGTTTTAGTCACGTCTTTATCGATAAACTTTTTTATTGCTCACAAATATTTTTTGTTTAATTGAACTTACTAATACCCGATACCCTTTCTGGACACCCAGAATTAAGCTCCAAAATCTTAGCATGAAGAAAAGGGAATTGAAGTAGTATTTCCTATTTCATTAATTGTTTCCAATATTTGGTTTATTTTCTCTTTATTTTTTTTTCATACACCTCCTCGAACGCGGCATCCCAGTAGCTCCATTTATATAAATGTTGGGGTTGAATGCTCCGTGCGAGTGAATTCATTATTTCGGAATCGTATGAATGCGGTTTGATAAGCTTTCTTCATCTTATTGTTCAGTCGCGGTTCGGAAGTAGTTTTAGGTTGCAAAATGTATGTATTTTTATACTGATTTCAGCACAGTAATTGTTTTTTCATTTTATGCATTAGTTCTCGAAATATTAAGTATTTGAAAATGAAGTGGTGTTTTCATGGCACTTGTAGTGTTTTTTTGTGAAAAATCGACATTTTGAGCGTCAAACAACCATGACTGTGGCTTCCTTCCTCCAATCCACTGACATAGAAATCTTTAATCAAGATGTCGAACAAACAAAGCGTATTGCGAAGAAGCTCAATCTTGCTGAAATTCAATCTTAATTATCTTCGATTCAATTTGCAGTATTTCCAATAACATGCGGTAACACTTGATCGATAGAAATCTCCAAAAAGTCCAAATACGTACATATCTCTAGTCAGATTACCAGGTAAGAAAATCAAATCATTAATGATGCCACAGAAATATTCCAGTCCCAATTCGTGAAACGAGTTCCGACTTAATTATGAAGTGTTTTCTCAGTTGGCTTCAATATGTTTTCATTTTGTGGATTATTGAATTCATATCTTTTTCAAAAAAATGAGAATCGATAATTTTTTATTTAATACGAACAGATCATTAAGTTGGCTTACTGGTTCTTTGACATGTGAATTATTCTTAGTTTTGAATCGAGACTTGTATGTGTTATAATTCATTGTTCGACATGGTTTATTCAATTGCAGAGCGGGTGGAAATAATTTCACTTTTTTTTACAAACAACCAATGTGCGAATAGAGCCGCAGAATTCTTCAATCAAAGACATTTAGATAAACATGTTAATAGGAAGTATGTTTTGGAATTAGTGTCAAAGTTTCAAGAAACCGGGTCCGTGGATAATAAAAAACGAAACATGGAAAGAATGAAGCAGCTGAAGTAGCTGTTCTTGAAGAGATTGCTCTGAATCCAATGACGAGTACGAGGCAGCTAGCACATGAATCTGGTTTTACACGAACTCGAATTGCAAAATATTTTGAAGCATCATAAATTCCATCCTTACAAAATCCATCTTTCATACGCACTAAACGAAGATGATTTTGACCGTCGTGTTGAATTTAGTGATACACTGAGTGAACGAGTTACTGCTAATCCCAATTATCTGTACAATGTTTGTTTCTCCGATGAGTGTTCGTTCTTTCGAAACGGCACAGTAAATCGATACAATTGTCGTTATTGGGCCGATGCTAATCCGAGATTGTTCCACGAAATTTATACTCAACAACCAGAAAAACTCAATGTTTGGGCTGGAATATTTGGTGACAATATTGTCGGACCCTTCTTTTTACCTGGTAATCTTACTGGAGATATGTATTTGGACTTATTGGAAAATCACATTGATCCAATTTTGATGGAAATTATTGAAAACAATGCAGGACATTATGTGGAAGATTAGATTGTGTTTCAGCAGGATGCTTCTTCACACTACGCCTTACCAGTTCGAGAATATCTGGATCAAAGATTTCCAAATCGGTGGATTGGAAGAAGGGGTCCCACTGAATGGCCAGCCAGATCGCTAGATCTGTCACCACTAGATTTCTTTCTTTGGGGCCACTTGAAGAGTAAAATTTACTCTACACAGCCCGATTCCATAGAAGATTTAAGAAGACGTATAGTGAACGAATGTCGACAAATCACTCCAGAAATGCTGCAAAATATGTTTTCTATCGAAAAAACTTATTTCGTCTGTAATTTAGTCTGTTTCGTTTTCAAATGGCCACCCTGTATTTTTTTTATCGCATCTTGCTCCCCACAAGAGTAAAGTTCACTCTCAGTTGCTTCAGAGGATGAATCCTCTTATTAGTTAAAGGTATATCTATTTAATTTGACTATTCCAGCAGTTGAACAACTCGTGGATACCTTTGATAAGCTAAAAATCAATCAAATATAATAATGAAAGTAATTATGACTGTCACATAGGTACGAACAAGGATTTCAACAGCATAACAAGTCAAATTAGTGGAGCTCTTTCTCGATAATTAAGAAGTAATGACAATTGAAAAAATGACCGGCTTTCTCCCAGTTCGTCACTTCTCGTCAGTTTCCTAGAGAAATTAATGAAGTTGATCCTCAGAAATCCTGAAAGTGTTTCAACAATCATCTTTTATTTTGCCAAATCCACAAAAGTATCATAAAAACCTTGAAAAACTGTGAGTACTGAAACTCATATGAATGTTTCAGCGATGGTTCCATCTACCTGTCAGTCCCAGGACGCTACAATGGATGTAATAAAAAATTTAAATTAATATTTTGTGGTCTCGTCCGCAGGCCAGTTATAAACTATAATATTAAAGCAAAAGGGAGGAACCCGCAAGGCGAAGCTGAGCGGGAGGCCCGCAGGGCCGACCCGGGAGCAATCTTAATACAGATCGAAAGGGCGTATCCTCTTCTAGTAAGCATATTAACTATAACTCACTATATAACCTAATTAGTTAAACCAATGCTTTGAGCAAATTTAGCTCCGCCCATCCTCTATGTGGTTGCTGAAGTTGAATTAATTTATGAGATTATTACGAAAAACAAGAACAAATATACATGTTTGATGACTTATTGTAATACTCGAAATGTCTTACAATTATGTACTAACATTTCTTTATTCCGATCACGATTGAACTAGTTGTGAACTTTGTTATTGCAAGAAATATAAACTCTCAACAAATAAATGAAACTTTGGGAAACTCAGCATATTGAATAAGTTGCACAAGCAATGAACGAAAAAAGATGAGAGACCACCAATGTTAGTATATGCGCGATCACCCAATTATACCATAGAAACTCATAAAACAAGCGCGTGAACACCAAGCAAGACACCAGTGATGAAAGAACTGTTCGTTCAATAGCGTTAGGAAACCAGTGATCATCACACAATTCTTACCCTGTCAAAGCCACACTCGTAATCCCTAAACACAATGCAACAATTAATCGAGACGATAAGTTTGATATTTCATTACCACACCCGATAGGTTTAGTGATCCATAACCATTTCGAAATATTACAGGTTATGTGGTCGCTTATACTTACAGACTATCCTGCTGGTCGTTTCCACCTTCCTCCGCAACCAGCAACTCGTATTCTTCAGCTGCGTACCTGTCCCAATCTGACATCTGAAAAAAGTCAACATGGAAATGGGTAATTCTGCACCATCGGAAATGTTTTTTTAGAGATATAGATTTTAGAACCACAGTATAAGGACCAAGCAGTAGTTGCACTCCGTGGATTTTGAACTGAATTCGCTTACACCAAAGGGAACTCGCGCATTCCTCCCTGCGCATCTAATCTTATCGACCGCGAATTTAAAAATTGATTAGAAAAGGTTGTTCGCGTTATCTGAAAACTTAAATCAGGGCCGGATTAACCTCAGGGCAAAAAGGGCAATTGCCCAGGGCGAATTCAGAATTGGGTTCGAATTCATCAAGTTACTAACTACATACGGAAATCACTGAAATGGAGAAAAGCGATTCCAAACAATAGAAACATAGGTTTCGTTCCTTCGACCGATATCAGTCGTCATTTACTTGCGCCTGCCCTTCGCATTTCGCATCGCATCCAAACAAACCGTCGGTCGCCCCCCCGCCGCTTCTTCGATGTCCGAGCTTCCACGCATTCTCGGGTGACTAGTCATTACAGGTGAATACAAAGCGCACGCATCGAAAACGATTTGTTGTGTGTTGTGTAGAAATAAACGCTTTTGTAGTTTTGTGAATGCCGATCATGTAAATCTATTTTATTGTTTCATTTTTTTGGAGGGCGTTTATTGTGTAAAGCTTTACACAATATAACATAGGAAAAAAAAAAGAAAAAGAGAACAAAAATTTTGATATTGAATTAAACAATTTTTATCCTTCATAACTACTTGTGATCTTTCTTTAAAAAAGGAAAAAACAAAAATGATTCAGCGATAATAAACAGAAAAAACAATTAATTAAGTAGAGATACCTCTGAAGTGATTACCCAAACGTCTTTTAACATATTCGTGGCTATGACCAATTACATCCACTAGATCCTTAAAACTATTACATAATATTTTTGTATATAAGTTGTTTTTCATTCTCCTTTTTTTCCAATTACCTGTATGATATATACGTATTTATTCATAATTTTTGTTGGCTGTTAATTTTCGATGAAAAAAATATACCTGTTCGTTTTTTATTAAATGATCATTTTTGTAATGTGGGGGGCGAAAAAATATATTGTGCCCCGGGCGCCAAGTGGTCTTAATCCGGCCCTGACTTAAATATTTTGATTTAAGCTGGTAATAAGTTTTCACAGTGATATTTAGAGTGTATGGACCATTGTTTAGTCTATACAGGGTGTTCGGCACATGGACCGTCAAATTTTTTTGGGCCGTTGGTAGGGTCATTTGCTACCTTTTCAGTCTTGGAACCTGGGTCCTTAGTATAACGGTTACGGAGGTATGATTTTTTTATTAGGTTTTTCTAAATTACCCAAAATGTACCCTTCGAAGCCCCATAACTTTGTTTGCGTGGGCTTTTACATGCATTTTTTTTATTGCATTAAGTCTACATGAGTGTGTGTTTGAAAAAAAACTTATTTATTGTTACAGATAACACCACAAAATTAACAAGTGGGCCTTTTATTAAAAAGAAAATTATGAAAGTATGAAAACACCTCCACTTCTATTGAAATTTAAAAAAAAGTTACAGCTATTACAAACTTAGTTTTATTTGAAAATGTTCTTTGGTTTATAACGTTGCTAACCATCTGCTATTTACGTAAGTCAATAAACAAAAATAATACTGCAAATAAGGTTTTAGTCAGAAGAGTGAAGAAAGTCGCACCTAAATAAAAGTACGGATTTCGACACAACACAGCGAGCAAGGAAATTTTACCTGCCCGTTTTAGACGAGTGTGAATTATTATTACTATTTCTGTCCTTAGGTTGGATTGGGTTAGTCGCCGCTGACTTGACCCTACCGTCATTCGAGATTTAACTGTCTCTGCAGTTGGAAGTGTCTGTGCCGCGTTGTTCAATTTTTTAAATTTGTATTTTTTTGTTTTTGTTACTTTTATCGACTTTTTGCTACTGTTGTTTTAATTTTGGTTGTTGATATGCCTAATTTCACCAACGCTGAGTATGCTGATATGGTGATGGCATACGGCAAGGCCGATGGTGTTGCTCGTGCAGCTCAAAGGATTCATCAAGCCAAATTTCCTGATCGAAGATTACCCCACCACGAAACATTCTCGACGACTTATCGACGATTAAGAGAGACTAGAAACTTAAATTTTCAAGAGCCTCGGGTCAATGTGAGGCAAAACCATGTAGCAGTTGACGATCAAATACTTCAAGCCTTTGAAGAAGATCCAACTACAAGCATTCGTGTCGTTGCTCAAAGACTCAACGATTTAGAAAGTTTGGTCAGTACTTCGGGATAAAAATCAACACGCTTTTCATTATACCCCGGTACAAGGTAAATGAACTTTTTTATTGATAAATTTGTCCTTTTGACAGCGAAAAAATTGTCACAGACTAATGAATTTTATTAATTGTTACAGGTCTTCATGAAGGCGATCCTGCCAGACGGTTGGAATTCTGTAGATTTTTGCTGCACACAGATGTCGATGACAACTTGTTTCTAAAACGAATTTTGCGGACAGACGAATCCTGTTTTAACCGAGAAGGAATAACAAATCTGCACAATTTACTGGGCACCTAAAGATGAGAATCCCCACGTAAAAAGGCAAATGAGTTTTCAACAAAAATTTAGTGTTAACCTTTGGGCTGGTGTGATAGGAAGACATCTCATCGGGCCACACTATTTACCGGCTCGACTAAGTGGGCCTGCTTATTTGCATTTTTTGCAGAATGCTCTGCCGGAGCTACTAGCCGATGTTCCGGCCTTCGATGCCGATTGTGTTCCAGCATGACGGTTGCCCGGCACATTTCCTGAGAGAAGTTCGAGATCACCTCGACAACTCTTTTCCAAATTCTTGGATAGGCAGAGCAGGCCCCATCCCTTGGCCCGCAAGATCTCCAGACCTAACACCTTTAGATTACCATGTCAGGGGTAGAGCCAATGAATTGGTTTATTTCACAGAGGTACCTACAAGAGAGGTGTTGATTGAACGCATAAACGCGGCATTTGTGGTAATGAAAGAAGAAATGTTGCTAGCCACTACAACGGTCGAAATCAGAAAAAGGTGTCGGGCGTGCATTCGGAGAACAATTCGAACAGAATTTACGTTAAAAATCGTGTTATTTTACTTTGTAAATAAACAATCATACAAAAACTGTATTTTACTAAAATCTGTCCTTACTTTGCTATTTTATCTCAAACACTATTTGTAGTATTTTTTATTTATTGACTAACGTAAATAGCATACTTTTAGAACCGTGATAAACCCAAGAACGTTTTAAAATAAAATTAATTTCGCAATAACTGCAACTTTTTTTTTTATTTCTTTTAGAAGTAGATATGTTTTCATACTTTCATATATTTTTTTTAATAAAAGGCCCTCGTGTTAATTTTGTGGGTTATCTGTAACAGTGAATACGTTTTTTTTCAAACACACACTCATGTAGACTTAATATAAAAAAATGCATGTAAAAGCCCACGCACAAAAAGTTATGGGGCTTCGAAGGGTACATTTTGGGTAATTTAGAATAACCTAAAAACATGCCTCGTATATGAATATAGTTTAATGTTTTTGCATTTCATTTCGAATTACCATATACTTTTTGTCAGATACTAGCAAGATGAACTCACCTCTTCACCCTCTCCGTCGTGTTCCCTCTGCGAGGCGAATGGATCTCTTTGCTCGTGATCCAAGTATTTCTCTAAATTGAAGAAGGTATCAAAAAATATGGATGTCAATTTGCATCTCTTCAAATCACTTAAGGCAATTTTCCCTGGGCACTTGGGCTTAACCATGTCTAACATTTGACATAAACAGTCCTGAAACATAAATAATTACTTTCATCAGAATCTAATTCCGAACACAGAAGATAATATAAGGGTTTCGCAAACATCGAAAAATTACCATTTGTCAGCACACAAAATAAGAAAAATGTTTTTTTTTAATTGAACACCCGGTATTTTTTTTTCATTTTCAGAATATTCTACAATTTTTCCATACATTTCCCTATTCCTCTCTTGTTTGGATTTTATCATAAACATATAAAGAGATAGACCCATTTATTTACTTGTTATTATGAACCTCACTCAACATCTCAATTTATCAATAAAACCTTTTGTTTTTCTGATAGCAGACAGTTTGAAATAAATTCAAACTCTATCACTGTAAACTTTGTGTTTGATTGATAGATGGCGCCTCTACTCTCAATATTCTTGACTTGAATAATTTCGGCAACACACATTACTCGATCTAGTCTTGCAGACAACGCTGTTTCTCAAGTAAACACAACGTTATGACTCTTCTATTGTGAAATATGATTCTACATTTTCTCAAGAAAACCTCTCAATTATTATCAGACTCAATATTCGCTCTATAACTACTCCATAATTGCAAATAGGTCAACTCTGTTTAGATGTAGTTGATTTGTAAATATTTTAACTTCATGCGAGGGCCTATTTATTTTGTGAATGTGAACATTTTATTTTACCACCTCGAGCTCAATCATCATCAGTTTTTGAACAGAAACAAAATGGCCAACTCACTTTGAAAGGTAGGGTATCAATTCCTATAGATTCCGTCCGGTGGATCTGTTCTTCATAGAAGTATTCCAGCTCGTACATAGACAGGTACCCGTCGCCATCTAGATCCATACAACGGAACCAGTATTCTATGGCGGTGGGATGGTTCTTGTCCTCCTCGCTGAGAAGGAACCATACGAATTCGGTATATGACATCTTGTCGTCTTGGTGGGACTTCTTCTGGCCTCTGGTGACACAACCGCTGAATATACGGTCGATGATTCGGGACGAGAGTGCTGTCAAGGAGAAATATATAACTTAAAAGTTTGTTTCGAGGTACTCAAGTACTACTAAAAGTAATCTTGTTACTTGAATGTATGTCAGAAAGGTAACTTCAAAGTTAGGAGAGTAAATCCACATGGTTTATCGTCTTTTTCATTTTTAACATTGCTGTCAGACTTTCAAATTGAACGAGATCACTGGGTTCATCGGATACCTAATCTATTCCCATTTTCTCAAATACGAGGCATGTTTTTAAGTAAGTACCTTTTTGGAATTTAAAAAAAGATATCGCAATAATTTTATTTTTACATGAAAGCCTATATCTTAATCTACTTTTCAACATAATTTCCGTGAATATTGACGCACTTGTCATAACGTGACACCAGTTGTTGGATACACTCCTCATAAAATTCTGCCGCCTGACTTGTTAACCACTGTGTCACAAATGTTTTGACTTCGTCTTGCAGACGCTGACCGCCCAGGTGTTTCTTCAGGTGCAGGAACAAATGGTAGTCGCTGAGTGCCAGATCAGAGCTTTCCTGCACCAAATCTTCATTAACGACTGAAGAACGCCCACTCCGTTCTTCATCGTGCACATTTCTGCGGCCATCTTTAAATGCTCTCACCCATTTCCTTACCATTCCATCACGCATAATGTTTTATCAATTCACAGATCTCACGATGAATATCGATCGGTTTTACGCCTTTGGCACTAAGAAATCTTATAACAGCCGTTACTTCACAATCAGCGGGACTCACGATTGTCGGAGACATCTTAAACACTCAGTAAACAACGTACACAATGAAGAATCAGACTGTAATGGCGTCAGTGCGTAGACAAGAGATGCAGGTAACCAGCGCGCATGGGCGGAACGCCGACCGTAGCACTACGGCGGCGGAATCGCAAAATGACACTTAAAAAACATGACTCGTATTTTGAACTCATAAAATACGATCCACATCATAGCAATACATGTAGGGTGAGGGGGGTTGAAAATGGTCTCATGCGAATAGGTTCGACTTTTTGATAAAGAATCCCTGGTCATATTTGAGTCTATCCGGCCGTCCCTATAACCTGTATATTTTCAAGGAGATGAGCCTCTAGCTGATTTCATATTTTCAGAATAGGTTAATGGTCTAAATATCTTGGCTGAGTTGGGCCGAATCCATCCGGTTGTTCAGCAGTGATTTGGTTTCCCCAAAAACTTCTAGAATATCCATAAAATCGAATTGAAACTCGAAAAAAAATAACCTTGAAGAAAAGAAGTCAATCAGATTTTAAGAAAATTCTCAGGTCAGAAAATTTTTAGAAATTGCGAAAATTTTTAGAAATTCCGAAAATTTTCTTGAAAATATTCGATTACCCATAGAAGATATTCGTCGGACCTTAACAAAAAAATCAAAAAAGGCTACATTATTTCACCGTAAATGAACCACATCGATTCTTTTCCCCAACTGAAATTGCATTGAGAAGTCCGATCGATGTCAATCAAAACGTATCTGTGAAAGCATCGACCGCAGAATCCAACACAATTATAAAAAAAAATAGGGTTCTAATTTGAAAAACAGAAGAAATGCCCAATTTAAGATCACAATTTTCAACATAAAATTTGAAACACCCTGTGATGATATTTTTTTGACGTATAAATTGGTTTGCCGGGTGACACTTCAAGAAACTGCGTTACGCTCCGCTCACGTTATGCGCTCACAATGAGAGCGAGTGAGAGGCACGCGTCCCTTCCACTCGGGCATGGTTAGCCCGCCTAAGAGCGAGAGAGAGAGAGCAAAGGTAAAAGCGTACGAATGAATATTCACATTAAAATTATTTTATCACTCAAAGTCGTTGTCACGTAAAACTTTCGCCCGTATACCGACTTTACAGGCAACCAATTTTTTTTGAAATTCAAAAGATGCATGACCTTTTCACATCCTTCCTCTTCGATGTTGTAAAAACGGTTTACGCTCAGGATATTTAAAATAAGAATAATGAACATATTACTGACTGAACATATTTGACTTTTTTCCAGTTTTTTTTAGATATTTTGAAAACTATTCGATTTAATACAATGGTTTAAACAGAAATGTATTCACTATTGAATACTCGTTCATACCAGGAATGGAAAAATTGAAAAAAAATGTTTTCGTCGAATTTATTTTCACTCCCTGTATAACCGGAAGTTTCTGGGCTTCGAAAATAATTTAGCTCTGTAGAGAACTTCGAACAATATCATAATCCCAATTTTCAGATTTCAAATATATCTAGTTCTCAGAAACGTCTAATAGGCACTCGAACTTGAGACACCCTGTATATTTCTTGCTGTAACTCTCACCATTGACAGTATTGGATATAAGTATTCACCACAAAAAATATATTCTAATTTTTAGACAAAGTAATCGATATTTACTTGAATCACACATATTTATCAATTTGTTGAGAATCTTACCGTGATCATTGTGCCTAGTAAGATCGTGTTTGTCGATGAACAGATCATGATCTCTATCCAACTCCCAGAACTTGCAATAAATTACGTAAAAGTGTTCGTAGCTGAAGAACTGCGTTATCTGGTTGATGTCCTCTTCTTCCTCAAGCAATTGTATCACGCTCAGCAGGTTAGACCGACGTAGTTCAGATATGCTGATCTTACCAGACCATGACCTGATGAAAGAAGTGTCACTTTTAGATAAACGTTATTTGGGGAAATTTAGAAGGAATATTAATCGGTCTTTCTCGAACAGTTTTATGACGTTAGCCAATTTTGTCGGAGCTGAACAAAACCTACCGGAGTTGAAACTTTACCGAAGAATTGAACAAATTTGCCGGAGTTGGAAATTTACCGAAGGACTGAACCAAATCTGCCGGAGTTAGAATATTACCGAATTTGACATTCCCTGCCGAGGCCGAACAACTTTGCCGAAGTTGAATTTTACGACGTACTAACAGGTGTTTCCCCGAGGACTGGAGTACTGAGAGAAGAAATAGTTTTTGTTGGAAAGTTTGTCTACAGAGTGGAAGACTCAAGAACCGTTTTCGACAACGACTCATCACGAACACCCAGTATGGTCGTATGGTCCTGTTATCGCATGAATTGGGACTCAAGACGTCATGTTTGTCTATCCGCCTCTCTGGGTTCTTTACATTATCTCTGAGCCCAGATTTGTCCTACCTTTTCAGCAAGCATCCACCGCTTCTTCTTAGGACAGCAGATCAATGCATTCCAAAACATCACATCGCAAATTCGTTTTCATAGTTTAATGCATAACTGTTTTCTTACCTATTCACACAGTAGTAAATCCTGGCTATCACCGTGTGCACGTATCTCGAGTGGAACTCTGTCGCCTCTTTCAAGAACGTCAGACCAGGATGAGTCTCAACCACATCCTGGACAAGAGGAATGAAGTCTTCTGGGGCCAAATGGTTCCTCTTGCCCCTGGTGAGGATGTGAACAAAACGGGAAGAGTTGTCGTGGCAATTGTTACACATACTGTAAAATAAAAAACCTATTGAACTCCCATTATTCATAATAAAGTAAGTCAATGCTAAATCTCTTAGTTTACTGAGTACGCGGGAATTTCGTCTTCAACCGGAGCCCTTCTCGCTGAATCTGATCGCCTTGCGTAATTATTGTTATAAACGCGGCGTCGGTTTCTTTCAGTTCGGGTTGTCCGGGTAGCGTTTCGAGAACCCACTGGTCTGCCTCGTCGCCGTGTCTCCATTGTAAATTAAAATTTTACAGTGGACCTAACTCAAAATTGAAAAATCGGACGTGACCCGTTTTCAATTTTTACCCAAAAATGTAAAATAACCATCCAAATTTTGGTTTTCAATATTTTTTTCAATTATAATTTTCTAAATTAACTTACTCGGTAGGTTTGGAAATTAAAGTAAGCTTAAAATCAAACTTAAACACGTTTTACCATATGATGTATAAGTCACATGTTATAATTTAAATACAAATATAGTTAATCAAATTTACACCTCTTAGTTTTCATGTTGTACCTGAGCCGGAAAAACATAAATAATATCATCATCCATATACTTGATTTAGCAGACCATAGTTACCAAACTATTGTCAACAATTTGTTTTTTAAATGTATCTTGACTTTTTTTGGCATCTTCGTTTATTTCAGCAATATAATTTGACCAAAAAAGTCGATTTGTAAGATTGTTTAATGGGTCTGAATAAACAAATCGAATTCCACTGAAAAAAATGGATTTTTAAAGTCTTCAAACACCCTGGTTTAATTAAAACTCACTTCACCCTTTTAAATTGAAAACCTACATAAAACAACTGAAATAAAGTGTTTTTCCTCTTCTAGCATTGTGACCATATGATTTATAAGTCACATGTTATAATTTGAATACAAATAAAGTTAATCAAATTTATAAATGTTTTTAATGAGTTCTTTGACGGTATTGGTGACTTGGAGTGCAAGAAGAAGACATTAAAGCCGATATAGTAAAAATTTGTTGAACGGTGGCGCCATCTACAGCGAAAACATGCCAAACACCCTTAATTTTTAAGTTTTTTAGAGAAATTATAGATGTTTGGCACTTGTTATTATTTTTCTGCATCAGTTTAAATGCCTACCGTTGATTTAAAAAAAAATTTATGCAAATCGGTTGATTGGTTTAGGCGTTAGACCCTACTATGCATCATATTATAATAATTGATAATTGACAGCGTTTACCGAAACCAAATGTTCTGGGTCACTCATACAATTGAATTGCCATCTCGTTGCCTTGTAGCCATTTCATCAACATTTTTCCGCATTAGGATCTGCGGAAGATCAACATTTAAAACACCTCCATTCAACGCCTGATCAGCTGACCATACCGAGGCATTGTAATCTCCTTAAGTACGTACTAGAATTCGTAATTGGGACCTTAGATGGGAAATTTCAAGTCGCAAAAGCTCATTTTCCGCCAAAATAACACGTCTTCATTCCATTCTCAGACAACTGTTCGGCCGATCGTGGCGACAGTAAATATTGTCTAAGCGTTAAAATACCCACATAAGTTACTCCAAGTTGTACTTGGCAAGTATCCATCTTTGTCGCCGATGGCTTTTTTCCATCGTTAATTTGCGGTGACAAGTGATCCGTTCGTTTTTATGACAAGTTAAAAAAGACGGAACAGTGTAGAAAATTTTATTAAAGTTTCCGTTGAAAGAATGAAGTTGTTATTGTCTTGATGTTTCTACTAGATTTTTTTCTGATTATCAATGTTGATTAATATATTCATTATCTCTGGTGATGAATTTTATTATAAACTAGCTGACTCGACAGACTTTGTCCTGTCAAAAAGATTTGTAATGTGGCAGTTTTTGTGCCTACGTATTTTAAAAAATTCTCCTGAACAGAACCGTCACCCTGGTGATAGGACGTTGTGAATAAAAAATAATTAAATAAAACATATATAAGGATTTAAAAGTAAATAATCGCTTTATTGTTAATCATGTGAATCATAATTATTATTATTATCATTGTAGTGCTTTGTGGTATACGATCTTTTTTGTTTGATTACCTGGCGCATAGATAAACAAATCTGATGGTTTTCCAACACGGGAACAGGCAACATACAATTGACCATGTGAGAAACATGGGTTTTCTAGATTAATACAACAAACACTTAATGATTGCCCCTGGGACTTGTTTATAGTCATAGCAAAAGCAAGCCGCACTGGAAACTGTAGTCGTTTGAACTCAAATGGGATGCGCGGTATGAGAACATCTTCTCCTTCATACTTTCCTTTGAGTATAGTTGCTTCTATCACATTGTTTAGTAATTTTTTTATCGCTAACCGTGTACCGTTGCAAAGACGCGGTTGGTTGATATTTCGCAACATTATAACCACCGATCCAACCTTTAATTGAAGATTGTGAGGAGGCAATCCTGGCAAATCCAGCGAGTTTAAAAATTCCGGTGGATAGTTGACTACATCATCTTGATTAGTAGCCGAATCAACTGATTTATATATCCTCAATTCGCCTGTAATTTGTTCTTGAATTTAATTCATTTACATCTATGTTTTTTGCAGCCAGTATAGCTCGTTCGCTCAACCAATCATGGTTTCTGTAATTTTGAGAAACATCTGGAAACACCTTCTGAATAAGTTCATCTTTTGATCGAGTTAACTGACATAAATTTTGAGGAAAGTTAATGCAGCCAGTCAACATGTCTATAGGAAATTTGCCATTACCAATGTCAATGAGTTTTTTAGAGAATATGTTTCCAGATTGGTCATTTTGCCACTCGACACGCATATTCTTGCTTAAATGAAGTACTTTGACATGTTTCCACAAATTGGAGGGCTTTAGACATGCATTGAGTTCATCAGCTGGCATTGATCGTAGAATCACTGGCAATGTTTGACGAAAATCTTCTGCTAATAAAATCATTGCACCACCAAATCGGTTATTATAGCTTCGTAGATCATTTAAGGTTCTGTCTAAAGCCTCCAAAGATTTTTTATGTGCCATCGTGCATTCATCCCAAACAATCAATTTACATTGCTGCAAAACCTTTGGCATTGCAGAGTTCTTCGAAACGTTGCAGGTTGGAGTTTCAATGCTTTGCATATTTAATGGCAATTTTAGTGCTGAATGGGCTGTTTGACCACCTTCAAGCAAAGTTGCTGCGATTCCCGACGAAGCGAGTGCAAGTGCAATTTTATTTTGTGAGCGAATTGTGGCTAATTTAATGAAATCAAAAAAGTTTTTCCTGTACCACCAGGTGCATCTAAGAAGTAAATCCCTCCAGTTTCATCATTTGTTACTTTTTTAACAGTGGAAGATTTGTTTGAATTAATTCTTTCAAAGCGTTGAGATCATACAGTTTTGCTCGATACAACTCTTGGTTAAAAGCGTCATGCATTGGACGATTGGGCGCGGTGAGGCCTAATTGAATTAATAGTTTGTTTGACATTATCAAGCACATGTCCTCAATTGAAATCAATGCTTCATTGTAAATTTCTTCACTGATTTGTATATTTGGATTTCCCATTCTATTCCGTATTTGATACAAAATATCATCACACATATAATCTTTGTACTTGATCCACAAATCAATTGGGTTTGATGGGAAGCATGTAGATATGATTATAGAAAACAATGTTCGTATTTGATGAGCGTGTGATGATATTACAGCATCATTGAGAGTTTGATCCCAATGAGCGTCATTTTCAAGCAATTGCAAACATAGATATGATCTTTGACGTTAGGAACACACCTACATTGCTTAGACAACAGTGAGTGCTTGTAATTTAATATGAACTTTATACCATAGCAATAAACCTCAAATTGACTACGTTTTAGTTACAAATCATTTGTATGGGAAAAAGAAAAGGGCTATTTTTAGGGTTTTTCCAGCAATAATTCTAATTTTTCTCGCCGTAAAAACTATCCTTGAACTTCAACGAACATTTAAAAAAAAGATTTGGCCAAATTGGTCCAGGCGTTGTTGAGTTATGCGCTTACCAACACATTTTGCGATTCATTTTTATATTATAGATTACCTGACAGATTTATCCATAAAATGTTACCTACTCATAATGGTTTATATACAGGGTGTCAATTCGAAGATTTCCACTGCGAATATCTCTGAAACTAAACAAGTTAGACAAGCGTACATTATGTATAGTGTTGCCAGTTATGAGCTCTGTAACGCTTTGTTTATAGCTGCGAAATTCAAAAGACAAAAAGGAGATATTTGAAAACCTATTAGTTTATTTAATGAAGTTCTCCATGAAAAATCTTTCAAAAAAATACAAATACGGATGTTCAATTCAAAATAACAGAGCTTTTGCCAAATTTGCATACTTCTGGCAATGCTAAAAATTGGAAAGTACCTCAGATAACCTTATATTGATACAAAAAATTTGTAATATTTTGCATTAATAGTTTCCCATAATAATATGTTTGCCACCCATCTTTTGACAACAGATATATAACGATATTGAACAACAAGGGGCTTAGCTTATCTGCCTGGTGGATTCCTGTGCTCGTCTTTATTGAATTCGTTAGCTCTCTATTGTCCTTAATTGTGTGACTGAATACGATCGAACGCCTTTGTTAGGTCCACGAAAAAAAAACAAGTGCGGGTATTTAGTACTTAAGGATAATATCAATTAACATATTATTCAATGGGAAAAGTCCAAATAATCTCACAAATATTATACATGATGCCAAACCAGATTGAATGTGAACTCGGATCACGCGGGTCTAATTATTGTGGAGGTATGCATAGTTGTTGGTTCAATATTCAAATCGTGAGAAATGATTTCAGAGGTGAACGACGCAAACAAATGGCGACGGAGGCGTCGTACCATCTCGCCTCCTCATAAAAATAAAGACACGCGATAAGGGGGTTCTTTGTGTTGAAGTCGCCATCAATTGAAAGTTGGCGATAACGTAGTCGTTGAAGAATTGAATTCGACTACGTGATAGCCTTGCTGCACGCAAAGCTTTTCGATAAAATCACTTGGCGTTTGGCGTCACTTGAAAACAACTACTTGAGACAATGTTTATTTATTTCAATCAAAGCGATTAAAACTACTGGATCAATATCATCGAATTTATGTCGAAAAAATAAAGAATATCGGGCCCGATATTGCTCCATGGGGTACTCCACTCAAGGTACCCAACCTAGACTTTAACCGTCGCACTTCATATCTTGAGTCAGTGTTTGGATTCATACTGTTGTCTTTCCGTCAAAAATTATCTTATCCACTTCACACACTGTCACCATCAAGGTCATGAACTTATCATAAGCCGAAAGTGTGTTCTACTAACCCTAAACGACTGAGAAATTGAATAATAACAATGCCAACTCATCACAACAAATATGTAAAGAAGTGAGTTCAAAGCCCTGTAGGCACTTCGGTATATTTTCACGATGACCGTTGAAATAGGTAATGTATTTTCTGTCAGGATCTGTTGAATTGAAGACTTGTCTTTATGAAGAGCTGGTTCTTTAGAGCTTCAGACTTTCAGGGCTCATCAAATTATATCTATTCTAACATAGGAATGCTTCAAATTAAGCTTTGAGTTTTAAAAGCTTCGAACCCAGTCTCCTAGATTTGCCTTGTACCTTTATAGAAGTTTCTTCACATCTTTATTTCATACACCGATTCAACCTGGATCACAAACCTAGGAGATAATAGAATTTGTTTGTTTGTTGTTTGTTTGTTGACGAAGCCACCGAGGTAGAAATTTGCCTCATCACTGAAGATGATTTTTCGATGGAAAATGCAATCAGCAAAGACACGACGTTGTTGATGATCGGCCGGCTTAAGTTCTTGTGTTAACGGAACTTAAGACCCATATCTTTATGCAAAATACGATGTAATGACGTTTGTGGAATGCCTAACTCCAAAGAACGACGAAGAATCGATAAACCTGGGTTTTCTTCAACACTGCCGACTACAGCAGCAATATTCTCGGCTGTTCTTGAGCGACGAGCACGGGTTTTATTCTTCACATCACTAACTTGTCCCAACAGCTCGAATTTTTCCACCAATTTCTGTATTGCGGTCCGACAAGGTGCCTCACGACGACCCAAAAATTGTCGAGTTTTACGAACCGTCTCTGCCAAATTTTCACCATTTTTAAAGTGAATTTTAATAATTTCAATGCGTTGTTGAAGCGTGTATCGTACCATTTTTATTAATGGCGTGGTCAAATGTCAAAAAATGACAGTTTCAAAAGCGACACCTACCGAAATAGCGGGCTATTCAAAATAACACCTCCTATTGGAAAATCTTGTATTTTACTCACCTAGACCAAAAGGCCCAGAACTGCTCGAAGGTGCAGCTACCCTTATCAGCGCAAGCGGCCAAGTACAACGGCGTCTTCCAGTAGAGCGGCACCTGACAAGCGGTAGCAATCTTGTCAAAGTGTTCGCGAGATGCTCGTTCGCCAACGCTCGCGAACACTGCGTTGACCTTTGCTCGTACGGTCTCCAGATGACCAGTCGGTAGGGGTTTGCCGGTGGGGAAATGGAAGCGGGGTATGTTGACGTTTCTGTTGTTGCGGATATGCCTCTGCAAGGTCGTATGCGGAAGCGGCTGTTCCCTAGCGATAGGCTGCAAACGATAAAAAAGGTTATTTGAATGGTAGTAAATTATTTATTACTAGCTGACCCGACAGACTTCGTCCTGTCAAAAAGATTTGTAATGTGGCAGTTTTTGTGCCTACGTATTTTAAAAAATTCTCCTGAACAGAACCCTCACCCTGGTGATAGGGCGTTGTGAATAAAAAATAATTAAATAAAACATATATAAGGATAAAAGTAAGTAATCGCTTTATTGTTAATCATGTGAATCGTAATTATTATTATTATCATTGTAGTGCTTTGTGGTATACGATGTTTTTTGTTTGATTACCTGGCGCATAGATAAACAAATCTGATGGTTTTCCAACACGGGAACAGGCAACATACAATTGACCATGTGAGAAACATGGGTTTTCTAGATTAATACCACAAACACTTAATGATTGCCCCTGGCACTTGTTTATAGTCATATCAAAAGCAATCCGCACTGGGAACTGTAGTCGTTTAAATTCAAATGGCACATCAGTCGGAATCATTGGGATGCGCGGTATGAGAATATCTTCTCCTTTATACTTTCCTTTGAGTATAGTTGCTTCTATCACATTGTTTAGTAATTTTTTTTATCGCTAACCGTGTACCGTTGCAAAGACGTGGTTGGTTGATATTTCGCAACATTATATCCACCGATCCAACCTTTAATTGAATTGTGAGGTGGCAATCCTGGCAAATCCAGCGAGTTTAAAAATTCCGGTGGATAGTTGACTACATCATCTTGATTAGTAGCCGAATCAACTGATTTATATATCCTCAATTCGCCTGTAATTTGTTCTTGAATTTTGAAATTTAATTCATTTACATCTATGTTTTTTGCAGCCAGTATAGCTCGTTCGCTCAACCAATCATGGTTTCTGTAATTTTGAGAAACATCTGGAAACACCTTCTGAATGAGTTCATCTTTTGATCGAGTTAACTGACAAAAATTTTGAGGAAAGTTAATGCAGCCAGTCAACATGTCTATGGGAAATTTGCCATTACCAATGTCAATGAGTTGTTTAGAGAATATGTTTCCAGATTGGTCATTTTGCAACTCGACACGCATATTCTTGCTTAAATGAAGTACTTTGACATGTTTCCACAAATTGGAGGGCTTTAGACATGCATTGAGTTCATCAGCTGGCATTGATCGTAGAATCACTGGCAATGTTTGACGAAAATCTCCTGCTAATAAAATCATTGCACCACCAAATCGGTTATTATAGCTCCGTAGATCATTTAAGGTTCTGTCTAAAGCCTCCAAAGATTTTTTATGTGCCATCGTGCATTCATCCCAAACAATCAATTTACATTGCTGCAAAACCTTTGGCATTGCAGAGTTCTTCGAAACGTTGCAGGTTGGAGTTTCATTGCTTTGCATATTTAATGGCAACCTTCAAGCAAAGTTGCTGCGATTCCCGACGAAGCGAGTGCAAGTGCAATTTTATTTTGTGAGCGAATTGTTGCTAATATTAATGAAATCAAAAAAGTTTTTCCTGTATCACCAGGTGCATCTAAGAAGAAAATCCCTCCAGTTTCATCATTTGTTACTTTCATAAGAGTTTCAAATACATACTTCTTTTGTTCATTTAACAGTGATTTGTTTGAATTAATTCTTTCAAAGCGTTGAGATCAAACGTAAATAAAAATGATACACATCTCCTAAGAACACACTCCACGGCGAATAGATTTTTTAAGGTTCCCTATATTAAAGGGCTATTATCTGAGAGGGTCGGTCATCTCTTGAGAGATGAAATAGTTGAAATAGCGTACAAACCGGTTAATACTGTTAGGACATTTTATTCCAGATTAAAGTAAAAAACTGCATCAGACTCAAAATTAAATGTCGTTTATAAATACCTTGCCGTGACTGCAACAAGGTATACATAGGTCAGACGAACAGATATCCTAAAACTAGGATAACTGAACACAAAAGAGACTGTGTTAATATTCACAATCCCGTTAAAAATAAAGATATTAACACAACATTAGCTGAACATAATTTAAATACGTTACACTCTTTTAATTTTGAAGGTGTCACTGTTTTAGATACTCAAAACAACTTAAAAAGAAGATTGTTCTGTGAAATGCTTGAAATTAAAAAAGATGCAAATTCTGTCAACAACAGGAGCGATATTGATAACTTGAATACGCCCTATTTTGATACAAGACTTATAACATCCTTGGATTAGTTTTGTTTCATGTTCCCTTGAGTTTACGTACACATTATTTCGTTTTTCTTATTTGATAGTTGTCAGATGATTAACACTGAATGCCATTCATCCGGTTCATTTTCCTTTGTTGCGTTTATTTCGTAAAATTCAGTCAGCTGTATAGGATGTTTTTAATCATTTCATCCTCGTCGTTTTTAATTTTCGAATTGACAATAGAGACCAACTGGCAATGTGAGTAGCTTCCTATTATTGTATGTATTTGTGTGATAATTTCAAAGATATTTTTAAGCATATTTATCACATTATTAGTCTGATTAATGTTCTTATTCAATTCTGTTCTCTGTTTCTTTGAATTTTCACTTGTTTTTACTATTAAGTTGTCATTTTTTTTAGAGCCCTGAAGATGATCTTAAAATAAAATCGAAACGTCGGCATTTTGTCTAATTGAGTCTCTGAAATTTTGACCGAAAAGAAACCTCTAAACACCTATTCACATTGATACCAAGGTCATCAAAAATATCAAAAAAAGATATCGATTTTAATCGTACTTGCAGGGATTATAGTTCAATATTATAATATCTACACTGTAAAAAATAGTTCCTCATCTCAAACCATATTAATTTGTCTCAAGTACTCCGTACATTTGAATACAACCAAATGCATAAAGTACTTGACCCTACCGCCCTCTACGGTTGAGAATGGCGTTTACACTAAATAAAAGTTTCTTGAGTTAAGAAACTGATTAGTTTCAACCAAGCTCAGAGTTTTTGACTCAGGTGGTAAAAAAATTTGATCCAACGGTAATATTAATTAGTATGTAACTATTGATACTTTTCGTAGAATAAAAATGTTGGTTTCATGTCCATAAATATTACATTTCACTGAAACTCGATTTGTAGTTGATTTAAAGGATCTTAGTTGAATGGGTCGCGAATTCAGTCGATAAAAATGATAATATCTCTTATGTCAAGTGAAAGTTTCTTGGGTTAAGAAACTGATTGATTTGAGCTAAATTGAAGGGTTTTTGACACTAGCAAAGGAATAATTTGATAAAACAAAAAAAAACATTTGTATGTAATCATTATTTTTCTTCACAGAACAATAATTTCTCTTTTATATTAATAAATACCGCAATACCACGGCAGACCATGAATATTGTACGGAATGGGAAACGCGTCAAGAGTTTCGTTGGAAGTTGCAGAGAGGGAGCGAGTATACCTCAAGCGTCAACCGTCTGCTTTTCCAAGACACGTCGTTAAGACAACCGTTCCCATCACGTCGGGGTCACCAATGTAGAATCGAAGGAATTTATCCCTACTTATGCGTTTCGTCCCTGGCGCACACATTTGGACTCATCAGTATGGCTTGTGTGCGCCATGCCATAGACGTAGGGGTTAGAAGTTTTGAGGGAGCCGCCGGGATTTGAACCCGGCACCTAGTACCTAGTCGGTGTGAAACTTGAGCGCAAACCTCTAGGCCACCGAAGCTCTGTGAACTAAGCTATGCGTGGCTATATAGAGTGCCGCCAAGAGATCCCTATACACTCCCCTGCCGCTGACAGAGTGCCGCTACAATAGCTATAGTCCAGGCAGTTGGTTATCATCTCATCCCTGTCATCATCCAATACCAGATCACCCGGTTCTCCACCAACACAAAGATATTTGGTTTTCTCTAAGTTGACATTTAAGCCCCACTTCTCGTATTCTTCAATTAGCTTGCGCATCATGTATTCCATGTCATCTTTATCACTGGATACAACAATATTGTGAGTAAAATGCACAAATAATTGCATTAAAATGGGATATATTTAATATAAAAGAAATAGAGTTTTGATTTAATTGCAGCCAATATAAAAAATTGCTACAATTAATTCGTTTTATTAAATCAATTACGCAATATTTTTTTTACAAATGTCACTTCATATTGCAACAATTATATGTTCGATTTTATTCAAATATTTATATTTTTCTTCAAGTAAACGAGGCGAATAATATAATCTCACGAGATTCTTGTCACAAGAAACTGTAGTCGTTGCATCAACTGACAGAATTTACGACAACCGTACCTTCGTTCTATTGAACAAATAAAAATGAAACGATCGAATGGTTTCGTTAAAACCTATTTAGAATAATGTATTTGTATCAATCAATTATGGATATTGAGACAAGTGCATAAACAATTTCTTGTAATTGTATGTTTATGTTGAATCAGTTGTTTCTTTCATTTCGCTGAAATGTAAAAAGTTTCAGGCGAATGTTTTAGCTGTTCTCTATAATCAACTAGGTTGTTTTAATCAAGAAAAATAGTTCATTTGGCGTAATCAATTTTAGATTAATTCAAATTAAAATGGTTTGATTGAGGAGTTTGTGCGCAGAATTTTATTTTTTACAGTGTACACTTTTCATTAAATCTTTCGAAATATAGAAAGAATTACCCTCTATTATCGTATGGATCTATTTTCATATCATAGTCTCGCAATTCGTCTTGCATCATTTACCTAAAATCGATTATACTAAATTTGCAGTTCGTAATTCTACAGGTTTTCTATCATAATCTCAAATATTTCCAATTTTGAAGGTTCCTCAGAAATCATACGAAACAATTAAATCACTACGCCACTGAGTATTCGACGAATTAATTATACAGCGTTGCCAAAGTGCTACAAAGCATATATTCCTGCCTTTTTCTGACACATGGTGAAATAATTCAATGTTGGCCATTGATTTCAACAGTTTTATGAATGAAATGCTAGGTTTATCTCTTTATATATCTATGGGTACAATATAAACGCATATCAGTGTTGATAGATAATGAAGAATTTTCCGTTCACAAGCTTATTAGACGTTCACATTCGCAATCGAAAGTTATATTACTAGGCGGAGTCACAAGCCGTGCGTCGAAGGCCTGTTCGACGCCTATCTACTTTTTTCCTTTCATTTATTTGTTGACCGTATTTGTTTATAGTTCTTCTCGTGGGCGTACCAGTATCATTGTTCCAAATTTGATCGAATTGTGCAATAATAGACTCGACCTAGAAATTGTTCCAATTTAGAGAGCCAGTTATTCGTTGTTTTGGTTGTTCTGAACCAGATATCGACACTGACCTTGGTCAATGGTGTTACGGAATCGACCACTAAGATGATTACGCGAAATACACTCTGGTTTGACCAGTGGTATGAGAGCGTGATGAAAATAACAACTTGTTGTTGAGTGCCAAATTTTTGGCACTATATATGGTGTTGCGATTTAGGACCATTTCCTACTAGATTGAATTTTGGTGTACACACTCTGATTTCGTGGTGATCTAAGAATCATGGCTTAATTGTGGAAATTTGGCCTTCCGGCGCTCTTGTACACCTGAACAGAAATTTGCCTAAATCCCTGTATTTTTCGAATATTTGAGTATAAGGGGTACCAATCGACCTACGGCGTTGGTCTGTTTCCAAGCAACAAGCTTTGGAAATCTGTCATGGAATTTTTTCGAACGATTATCAATTTCCTTGGGATATTACACTGTAAAAAATAAAATTCTGCGCTCAATTTTTTTTTCAATCAAACCATTTTAATTTGAATTAATCTAAAATTGATTACTCCAAATGAACTATTTTTGTTGATTAAAACAACCTAGTTGATTATAGAGAACAGCTAAAACATTCGCTTGAAACTTTTCACATTTCAGCGAAATGAAAGAAACAACTGATTCAACATAAACATACAATTACAAGAAATTGTTTATGCACTTGTCTCAATATCCATAATTGATTGATACAAATACATTATTCTAAATCGGTTTTAACGAAACCATTCGTTCGTTTCATTTTTATTTGTTCAATAGAACGAAGGTACGGTTGTCGTAAATTATGTCAGTTGATGCAACGACTACAGTTTCTTGAGACAAGAATCTCGTGAGATTATATTATTCGCCTCATTTACTTGAAGAAAACTATAAATATTTGAATAAAATTGAACATATAATTGTTGCAATATGAAGTGACATTTGTAAAAAAAATATTGCGTAATTGATTTAATAAAACGAATTAATTGTAGCAATTTTTTTATATTGGCTGCAATTAAATCAAAACTCTATCTCTTTTATATTAAATATATCCCATTTAAATGCAATTATTTGTGCATTTTACTCACAATATTGTTGTATTCGGTAATAAAGATGACATGGAATACATGATGCGCAATAATTAAAGAATACGAGAAGTGGGGCTTAAATGTCAACTTAGAGAAAACCAAATATCTTTGTGTTGGTGGAGAACCGGGTGATCTGGTATTGGATGATGACAGGGATGAGATGATAACCCACTGCCTGGACTATAGCTATTGTAGCGGCAGGGGAGTGTATAGGGATCTCTTGGCGGCACTCTATATAGCCACGCATAGCTTAGTTCACAGCGCTTCGGTAGCCTAGAGGTTTGCGCTCAAGTTTCACACCGATTAGGTACTAGGTGCCGGGTTCAACTCCCGGCGGCTCCCTCAAACTTCTAACCACTGCGTCTATGGCATGGCGCACACAAGCCTTACTGATGAGTCCAAATGTGTGCGCCAGGGACGAAACGCATAAATAGGGATAAATTCCTTCGATTCTACATTGGTGACCCCGACGTGATGGGAACGGTTGTCTTGAAAGGCAGACGGTTGACGCTTGAGGTATACTCGCTCCCTCTCTGCAACTTCCAACGAAACTCTAGACGCCTTTCCCATTCCGTACAATATTCATGGTCTGCCGCGGTATTCCGGTATTTATTAATATAAAAGAGAAATTATTGTTCTGTGAAGAAAAATAATGATTACATACAAATGTTTTTTTTTTTTGTTTTATCAAATCAGTTTCTTAACCCAAGAAACTTTCACTTGACATAAAGAGATATTATCATTTTTATCGACTGAATTCTCGACCCATTCAACTAAGATCCTTTAAATCAACTACAAATCGAGTTTCAGTGAAATGTAATATTTATTTACATGAAACCGAAATTTTTATTCTACGAAAAGTATCAATAGTTACATACTAATTAATATTACCGTAGGATCAAATTTTTTTACCACCTGAGTCAATAACTCTGAGCTTGGTTGAAACTAATCAGTTTCTTAGCTCAAGAAACTTTTATTTAGGGTAAACGCCATTCTCAGCCGTAGAGGGCGGTAGGGTCAAGTACTTTATGCATTTGGCTGTATTCAAACGTTCGGAGTACTTGAGACAAATTAATATGGTTTGAGATGAGGAACTATTTTTTACAGTGTACTACTGAAAACAAAACCAATAATTAAACCAAACAACTAGAGTATCAATTTCCTTATAACTAGAGTCGTATACTTCTATCATGTGTCAAGAAAAGAATGAAAACCTGATAAAAAAATGAATTGAACTGCACACATGTCGCATTGCATTAACCTTTACATATACAGGTGTCTCAAGTTCGAGTGCCTATTAGATTGTAGTAAATCGAACAGTTTTCAAAATATCTATGGAAAAAAGTCAAATATGTTCAGTCAGTACCTAATATGTTCATTATTCTTATTTTAAATATCCTGAGCGTAAACCATGTTTACAACATCGAAGAGGAAGGATGTGAAAAGGTCATGCATCTATTGGATTTCAAAACTATCATCACAGGGTGTTTCAAATTTTGAGTGGAAAAGTGTGATCTTAAATTGGCCATAACTTCTGTTTTTCAAATTAGAACCCAATTTTTTTATAATTGTGTTGGATTTTGCGGTCAAAAATAATGATAGTTTTCTCACATGATTATGCTCCTAAATTCAATAATTTCTGAGTTATTTAAGATTTTCTGGATTTATGTAGTACGTAGAGTCAAATTCTTCGAATCTGATTCATAAGGATATTCTGTGAGCATAGAAGATAATCATCCCATTTATAATTCACAGGTCTTATTGTTAGTCGTTATGAAATTACACTTCGAATAGATGCATTTTCATTCGCTTCGAAATGAGTCAAAACACTAATTTCATTTTCCTCATCATCAACTATCCTTCTTTTGTATTCTTTAGGGGCTCTTACACATCCAAAATTTTGAAAGTTTGAAACATATTTTCGAAAGATCTCCGTCATGGAAGGTAAATGGGGATACTTCTCGTTGAAGGCCCGGCAGGTTCTACTAATAATTCTGTCACATTCACCATGTATATAAAATAGATCCAAAATTTCGTAATTAGAATAACGGTTCATTTTGTTGAATCGAGAAATGAAGATAACGAATAACAACAACACCTGACACTTGTGAATTATTAACAGATAATATACCTCTATGGGTACAGAGTGTTCCCATGGTTTCGAAAGAATATTCATTGAATTTGTTTATATTTGACTCTACGTACACCATAAATCCAGAAAATCTGAAATAACTCAGAAATTATTGAATTTAGGAGCATAATCATGTGAGAAAGCTATCATTATTTTTCACCGCAGAATCCAACACAATTATAAGAAAATAGGGTTCTAATTTGAAAAACAGAAGTTATAGCAAATTTGAGATCACAATTTTCAACACAAAATTTGAAACACTCTGTGATGATATTTTTGAAATCCAAAAGATGCATGATCTTTTCACATCCTTCCCCTTCGATGTTGTAAAAACGGTTTACACTCAGGATATTTAAAATAAGAATAATGAACACATTACTGACTGAACATATTTTACTTTTTCCCCAGTTTTTTTTGGATATTTTGAAAACTATTCGATTTAATACAATGGTTTCAACAGAAATGTATTCACTATTGAATATTCGATCATACCAGGAATGGAAAACTCGAAAAAAATTTTTTTCGTCGAATTTATTTTCATCCCCTGTATAACCGGAAGTTTTTTGGCATCGAAAATATTTTAGCTCCTTAGAGAACTTCGAACAATATCATAATCCCAATTTTCAGATTTCAAATATGTCTAGTTCTCCAGAAACGTCTAATAGGCACTCGAACTTGAGACACCCTGTATAGATTTGCCTAAATATCTGTATTTTTAGAATATTTCAATAGAGGTGTAATAAATAGTTTTGTTTGGACTCGCTGATTAAAAATCCGCTACAAGATGTCGACAGATTTTTCAGCTTGAAGATTATTAACAGCAAATCGTGAAAATTGCCCAAATGATCAGTTCCCCCACTGAAAATATCTCGCCATGAGGATATGCGCACAAATGAAAAAATTTTTCCGGTTATTGATGAACCGCTCGACCTTATAATGATGCGAACTACTGAGACATTCCTTTCGAACTAGATGCATATTTAAAACAGTAATAATTGTCCATATACAATAATAAATAGGTACTTTCTCCACTAAGCTTCCGGTTGAAAAACTCTTAGGTACTGTTAATTTATGGTGCATTGTTGAATTGATTGCATCGTGGGATTTTCTCGGTACTGCGAAAGAATATCAATTCAAAAACATCTAATCTATATACTTTCTTCTGATGAACGAGGAAATTTATTTCATTCGAATGTACTGGCAGTTTACTTCAAAGAAAGTTATTTTATCATTGTCATGTTGGACCAGACGGTCCGATTCGTTCGTGAGATCTTCCCCTTGGGGACACTTTCGACGATTTCGACGAAAAACGTTATTTTCGCGTCGTTCGTTTGAAAATTCCTTTGGTTTTAACGAGAGAATAGATACGCTCTTTCGATCTGTATTAAGATTGCCCCAGGTTCGGCCCTTCGGGCCTCACGCTCATAATTTTCTCTGGTCCACCACCCTTATAGCTTTAATACTATAGATTAATTCGAGTTTTTTTGTTCGCTTTTTTGCCTTTTCGAAGAAATCGTCTGGAATCTGGAATATACCTGGGCGATCAGCGTCTGCAAGACGATAATGAAGTCAAAACATTTGTGACACAGTGTTTAACAAGTCAAGCGGCAGAATTTTATGAGGGGGTATCCAAAAACTTGTGCCACGTTATGACAAGTGCGTCAATATTCAAGGGTAATACCATTAGAGGTGAGAATGTTTTGAGAACACTCTTGTTTTTTGGGAATTATGCGTTTAAATTTCACGAAACAAAGTTATCCTTGAAATACCACGAGCCGAAGGCTAGTGGTATTTCGGGATCACTTTGTTGAGTGAAATTTGTATAATTTTCAAAAAACGACAGAGTGTTCTCAAAAAAAATTCGAATCTCGTGTGGTATTTGGAAAGATCATTCAACAATATAAATCAAACGAAATAAAAAATAGTTTTTTATTCAAAAATAACCATATAGAAGCATAACAACAAATTATTCATCTTTATTCTCAAATAATAGTTATTGATAGTACAATTATTATACAAATTACGAGCATTATTTTCGAATGATGAAGTAGATACTGATGTTGTTTCTTGAAGGACATTTTTTTCATTCCTTATGGCTGTGATTATTTTTATGTGACGTTGTTGGTCCAGTTGGAGATACGGTTTCACTGACGCTGCAGAAGAATGGCCTGTTATCTTTATCAGCTGTTCCTCGCCAATCCCTGCTTTGGCTTATTGGCTGACGGCAGTAGCTCGATGCGAGTGGTTGGCTATCTTCGACTTGGTTGTGTTGATGCCAATGAGTTCTGCCGATTCGTTTGTCCATTTAGCTATCGTATTGGGACCGACTGGGGAGTTTTTGAACCATGAACCATATTTCCAATTCTTATGTGGAGTAAGGAATAGTCTTTCAGTGGTTATGTTTGCAGTTCTTTTGGTTACAAGTAGCTTATATAACCTCACCGGGCAAATATCTTCTTCAATATTGGGAGTCAGCCATTTCGTTTCCGCACATTTTTGGGCACCACCTTGTCTTGTTTTAGAAAATATCGGATTGTAGGCAATTCGGCCCATGGGATTACCATCGTTTTCAATTTCGAATTGAAAATGCGAAATTAGGCATGATGAACCCTCTCCTCCGCGCCAAGCAAGCTCCAATGCAGCAATAAAATAAAATTTTCTGTTCAAACCGTCTGGATTATCTTCTTTACATAAGTTGACCATCTTTTTGTGTTGCTCCGAAGACAGCGCCTTGGCACTAACTTTTCTTTTCTCAGGGTTCACTTGCAAAATACGCCTCTTGGCATTTCGTGCATCCCGCGCCGTTTTAAAAGCCACGTCTGTGAATGGATCGAACCTAACGCCCCATTCGGAATAGAATTTTTCCTGCAGCTGTTTGGCAGTATTATTCACATGGTTTTTACGACACTTTCCTTGTAGTCTGATCCATCCCTTTTCTTCATATTGAAAGCCCAGTCTAGCATAATATTATAGAGCTCTGACAAACTTGTTTTTTCATTTACAAGGTATTCCCGGGCAGCACAGAATTCTTCAAATTGTTTCCAAATGTAGGTTCTTGACTTCGCTGTATTAAGCGGCACACTTTTCTTCACACTTTCCTCAATTAAAGTAATATTACAATTCCCAAAACGTTTCATTTTTATCTACTTCATGGTAAAATACGAAAATAAACTGACAGAACTGCCAAATGTGCTGTTGAAGTTATCGCTAACAACTGCTTGTTTATCGTAACCATGACGACCGCTACTTCCACCAACGGTCAAAGCTATCCGGACGTATTAATATTCCTATGCAAATTAGGCATTTGATAAAAACAAATTTCTAGAAGTGAAAACACTGTGAGGTTGAGTGTTTTCAGATAAAGTTTGTTTCTATTGGTCCGTTTTCAAAAATTGAGCGATTTCATTGGACGATGTAGTATAGTGTTGAATGATCACGGAAATTATGTTGAAAAGTAGATTAAGATAAAGGCTCTCATGTAAAAATAAAATTATTGCGATATCTTTACACGTCTTTTTTAATTCCAAAACGGTACAAAAAGAGAGATCTCACCACCATCTCTTTTTATCATTCCAGAATTCATGGAATCATGGAAATCGCATCTGTCGGCTTTGGAATAAAAAAACCATAATCAGCGTAGGTCGACGTCCACCACACGAAACGCATCTGAAAAGAGGCGAGATGGTAGTCGACGATGGTTCTCCGTGTACCCACCAAAGCGGCACGGAGCGCATTGCGTGTTGGAAAAACGACTTAAAACGCGAATAATTACATGACAGAACCTATGTGTGCGTGGGAGAGATCACTGATAAACAGTCCCGCCGACTGATGGTCTCAACCTTGCCTCAGCATTCCCACAAACGCCTGTGGCGAGCAATTTCGAAATTTCGGACGAAAACCCACAGATTCTCTCGCGCGTTTCGAATCGAACCACAACAGGGATGGGAACTATGGAACGATAGATGTAGGAATTCCTTCATCGATATTTTATCTTATATCGTCACAGCTTGTGTTGAGATATTCTCGCAACAAAGGACAGTTCTTGGAATTTAGGGCAGCGGCCGTTACTTCCAAGAATGCCTTCTATCGGACGGGATTTTGGGAATCCCTAAGCTCAGCAACCTGTACTTTCGATACGTCCAACGTCTCTTAATTATTCAAGAACCCTCTCTCAGTACAGTTCTAGTTTGACCACCATTGTGGTCAGTTCTACTAGTAGGTTTTACTTTACCAGTGAGTTTTCAGCAGCGAATAACGTGAAACTCTAAAAGTTCCTCGTAGTTCAATATCATCTCTCTGTTATACATTTTCTCCATTTGGGTCAGTTAGATACCCTAGTACATTGTGAATCTGAGTTATTCAGCTGCAATCCTCCCAAGTGAAACAAGAAAGTTGTGATTTGTGAATCTGTGAAGCAGTTGCATATTGCCAAGCCATAATTTGTTAGTGGAAGTTTCATCCAAGGTACCTTCAACGATTGAAGCAGAGCTGCGGTGAATTTCATATCAGGAAAATAAGGTCAGATCATTCTATTGTCTAGTCTTACCAGAAGTGCCCAAGATTGAGCAAAGAAGTTCAAATCCTTGGATTTTGTAGAAATTTAATAACTCTTCTCTGTGAATATAAACTCTCAAGTGCCGAACCTTGTTAATTCTTCTTATCTGTGAATACATAATTTTGTTACAACTACAAACTTGTTTTATTCACTTTACAGACATCTTTTCTACCAAAGATAATTTTTGGATCTACTGTTAGAGTATAACCAGCTATTCAGGAAGTGCGCTTCTCTCCATTAAGCAGGTGATTATTATTACTCCTAATTTTGTACCCGTACAGCTGCTATTACATATATCGATGCATCGATGAATAAGCGATATGTTCTCTAACCATGCCAACCCTGAATGCAGGTTTCGTGGGCGTACATCGATAGCTCAATCGGTTTTATTAGTGCAAGAAGTCGATGTTCTTTAGTACGGATTACGTGGGAAAATCACCTGTTCGGTAGAATTTACATCTATTTCAAGTACAGGAAGATTATACAGGGTGATTCCGGAGGAGACCGTCAGATTTTAGGTGAAGTATACACTAGTCAAGGCAGTTTCGAAACAATGTGTTGGTTTATGGTTGGGGGCCTTTAATGAGAGTCTATAGGGTGATTTGTCCGATTCGACCGATTTTTCTTTTATTCATAACTTTGGTATGGCTTGATCAATCTTGATGAAATTTTCAGTGTAGAACAATATGATTATCTTCGTTCAATAATTCTAACACTTTCTCAAAAATACAGGGTGGAAATTATCATAAGTTCAGATTAAGTTTGCAGGTTGAAAAAACACCCAGTACATTCCGTTTTCAAAAATTTTCTACATGCTTCAGATTCTATCATAAGTTTACATTACTGGGGCGTTTTTAATTTTTTTTGGCACACATCCAGCTTTCCTAGAAAAATTTGTCAAGGATATCGATATTTCGCTCCAAGGCAGTGAGGATATTCTGAACTAGAATGTAAACCGGTGTTCGTCCAATGATACAAAGCTCTTCCTGAATCCTAGAGTAGTTCTTCCAAATTCGAAAGTCATATTTAATCACTCATATTCTGATGTATAAAATCATTTAATCCAGAAAATATCTTTATACCTACCTACTTAAACCAAAAAATCTACAACTTATACAGAATAAACATTCGAAACATATCATGAACGGCAAAACTAAGGATTAACACAAAATTTACATAGAATGTTCGAAATGGTTTCCCCTTTTTTGAATACATATTCGAGACCTTAATATTAAATTTCGAATTGACTTTCTAATGCTTCAAGATATTACATTCCTCGAAAATCCTTTCAACTAGGTGTTCTCTACTTCTAGTTTCAACCTTATAAACTCTTGTTTTCAGATATCCCCACACAAAATAGTTTAAAGGGTTCAAATCACCCAACATTGTTCCGAAACTATATTGACTACTGTATACTTCACCTAAAATCTGAAGGTCTCCTCCGGAATCACCCTGTATATAGACGAGTAGCAAAAATTGCTTCAATTATCAAGCGTATGAATAAAAATTTTAAATGAATTAGATCTTTGAATATCATACTGGTGAACAGGTCGAATACAATTTTGAAGTAATTGAAGTATTTTTCCTGGGGTAGCTTACTCGTAGTATTCCACATTGTTTGTATATTCACTTCTTTGTGATTGGTTCCGTTAGCTTCTTTTATATTTCTCGAATAATCTGTCAATATATTAGCCAAATTAGGCGAACTAGTTGCAGCATTCAGTCCGTATTCTCTAGTCGCACAAACTTCGAGAAATATTTTGCTTACATATTATTTTAATTTGGTTATATTTTGTTGATATACAGGGTGTTCGGCACATGGACCGACAAATTTTTTTGGGGCGTTGGTAGGGTCATTTGCTACCTTTTCAGTCATGGAACCTGGGTCCTTAGTATTACGGTTACGGAGGTATGATTTTTTTATTAGGTTTTTCTAAATTACCCAAAATGTACCCTTCGAAGCCCCATAACTTTTTTTGCGTGTGCTTTTACATGCATTTTTTTTATTGTATAAAGTCTACATGAGTGTGTGTTTGAAAAAAAACGTATTTATTGTTACAGATAACACCACAAAATTAACACGACATGTATGAATAAAACAGTAATGGTCCAAGATTGGAACCCTGAGGAATTCCAGAAGTTGCAAAATAGTTTGAGCTAATATAACCAATGTATGCTACAAAATTAGATCGTTTTATCAGGTATGAATTCATTAATACAAACAAATAAAAACAAATTACAAAACTTGTTTGTTTTTTCTAATTTAGATATAATTGTAAGAATCTTGAATTATTTTTGACGCATCCATTGCTACTGGTACTGGAGTAAAAAATAATCACTTTGTCTTGAAGTTTCAACCCGTCACATTCTTACAGGGTTTGGATACAAAAAGGATTTGTGATTTTGTTACTGTGGGACTTTTTTATGTTGTTTAATACAATACCAACAATCATCCTCATAAATAAATAAAATCACACCTTACTGGTAGCACTCATCCTCATAAATAAATAAAAAAACACCGGTAGCACTCCGGGAGTGCCGGCAGAAGTGAAAACTTGAATATTAACGTTGTGCATTTTTGATATTTTGGAATGGTTAGAGAATAATTTTGTATGAATTGCTTTCATTATCAGTCTAAAAGTGCTATTATTTATGTGGTGGAATACAATATTCATTTATTGCGCTATCGTACACAAAAATGACAATAGGTTTGTTAGGGTGGCAGTTCCCAGTTGTACTGGGGTCACAGAGAACCAGGTTCTGTAACTCTTGGAATCGTCGCAAGTTGTTCTATGACACGAACGGGTGAGAACAGGTGGGAACAGATAATTTCAAAACGATTTCGTTAAGTGCATAGATAAGTGAAAGTAAGGTTATGTTGTACATCATGGACATTGAACTCTAAATACCATATAGGTATTCATATAGAGTTCAATGATCATGGATTATATCATGGATAGTGTTAAAAAGATATTGAATAAGTTATTGTGTTATTATTACGGTGGAAATACTTTAGAAATTACAAATATTAAAATTGAACAATTTTTTTTGTCATAAATAAATAAACATAAACATATCCATATAAATAACTGTAAATATAATTTATATGTAATGAAATATTTAAAGAAATGATTTAATTTAATTATAATTTGAAATTTCAATATATGTAGTAGTAGTCATCAGTGGAGAAATTATTTTTGTTAGTTCATATCTGGATAAACTGTGAATTTTTCTGTTATTTCATTGTAATTTTGGTGGAAACTGTGTACAGAAAATTTTATATAATAGAATTAGGTAATTGTATATGGAACTGGTGGCATTTGGGAAATAAATAAAAATATTTTCTAACAATTTTCATAGCTTTGTAATTATTTTTTAGATAAGAATTGTTTTAACGAGTCGTTGTGTTCTTGAAAGAGGTCATTCCTCCGTTTCCTTCCTAAATTTTCAATACATTTTGAGTGGTTAAAAAATAAAGATACTACAATCACGAAATAACAAAAATAAATATATAGTATGTAAATACGAAATATCGTATATATAAATAATATAAAATAATTATCTTACATACTTTGATCAACAATTATGCAATTGTTTTATTCATCTATTGCAAATGATCCTTCCTATTCTGTGAGATAACAAAAATTTTGAGAAGCTATAACGAATTGATAAAAAATTTATACTCCCACAACATCAAATATACTCAAAAACAGCTATGCGAATATCCTAGTCACCAAATATATAACTTAATTGCCAATTAGAACTACTGAAAATTTGGATCACCGATGATTTGAATTTACCGCTTCTTCTGTTGTACCTTGTACCATCTCTAGATCAGGAACCGTAAGAACAGTAACGAACAGTTCCGAAATCAAGTGTTCCGACCACACGAACGACAAGGAACTCCTGTTCCGTCCCAGACGAACGGGTGGGAACCACAAATTACCAAAAATTACAGTTCCGAACTGCCACGCGAACAAACCTAATTTATATTACATTAACATACAGAAACATTCGCACAAGCGCCCTGCACCGCCTAAACGAAACAGCACACGCAGGCACGGTAGAAAGAGTGGGGGATATTATTCCCTCTCCTACTCTTCGATCTTACGTTTTTTTGATCAGCATCACGTGACCCTGACGCGAGTTTGGATGTTTTTACCCATACAAGAGAGTGCTCAGCGCCGCTAAAGAAGTTTTCACTTCAAAAATTAGTCACTCACCTGAATCTTGGCCGCAAGGGTCACCACAGGAGCTCTCACCCTCTTATCCAAGAGCAGATCGCTAGGACACCTCTCAAAGATCAGCACCCTCTCCGCCACCGATCCTCTGGTCAAAAACGGCCTCACTGGATTGGCTGCCGTATGCCTTAGATGCTGCCTCTGGCTACTAGTCAGTTCCGGATGTGGCACGTTTTGTTCCGGCCTCCTGGTGCTCCTGAGACCCCACTTGGTGGCAACGGACGGTTCGACGTCTCGCACCTTCGGTACCGGTACCTCTTCGTTCACGACGGCGCCGCTGTTCAGAGCGTTCAGCAGTCTTTTCTCTTCGACGGCCACGTCGTCGATGGTGGTCGTGGACGTCGGTCGAAGCGCCGGCGTCGACGGAATTTTTTGCGAGTCTTGTTGAGCGGTCTTCTTGACGTTGTCCGTGGTGATGACGCGGTTCTTGAGGGGCCATGTTTGGAGGGTGGTAGTCGGGGTGATATCTGGCGGTAAGGTCATCTCAATGGTGTCCGCAAGTCGGGGTTTGGGGGAGATTTGGGGTTTTTGACCGATGGCAGGTTTGACCGGTTGTGGCTGGAAGGAAAAGTTTTTTGTTATTAGACTGAATTTTTCTTTAATTATAATTGGAGAATTCGGGAGTGTTCTGCTAAAAAAACATGCCTCGATTCGGAAGTAGTTAGATTTTCGGTTGATCTCAAGACTTCTTTCTCTAAATTCTCATAAGAAAGCTCATGATCCATCAAAACCGGTGTTTTTGCCATTGTGCTGAAACAGCCATAGCCATGTTTGCCTATAGTTCTCAAGATTTTCTCTTATACAAGAAGTGTCCGTATTTTGAATGATTGTTTGGGCTATTACCATCATCTATTGTGGATGTAATGATTTCCGACGTTTCGATAGACATCTTCTATCTTTATCAAGGAGAAAAGTAAGAAACCTTTTGAAAATTATCAATAATAGCCCAAACAATCATTCAAAACGAGCTCCATCATCAACAATATCTCGTCATCAAGTATCCGTATCCTTCTTGTAGTTTTAAGCTAGGTCTCGACCAATTTTCAGCAAAGCTGATCATGCCTTGTTATAAGTAGGGTAACAAACACGACTTTCTTTTATACAGGGTGGCCATTTGGAAACAAAACAGACGAGATTACAGACGAAATAAGTTGTTTCGATAAAAATGCTCAGACAGGTAGATTTCTGTTTCGAGGGCGACAACTTAAGATGTAGGTTACGGACGCATAGCGCTTCAACCCTTGCTGCTACAACCCCCACCCCCAATTTTTGAATAGGGAAGATGGGGTGAGTGATACCTCAATTCAAAGGTATTTTTATACTGATTTCAACACAGTAATTGTTTTTTCATTCTATGCATTAGTTCTCGAAATATTCATGCGCGAGTTGACTTTATCACATAAATTAATTTTTTGCGAATAATTGACATTTCGTGCTTCCGAAACCCCAAAACTTCCGTACTTGTATTTGAAATTGCTAAACATCTACCACTGGGCAAATGAAATCATACCGTACGTGTTAATGCTACTAGGGTCAGATGTTCGACTAGCTGTTTTATTCACTGAAATCATTCTCCAAATGTACGGTATCAGAACATTCAGAACGATTTGAAGTATTGATCTAAGAAATAAGACTTTACAAAGTAAAGTAAATATTTTATCAAAAACTCACATCAATTAATTAAATATTCAAATTGTTCACCATTAGCTTCCATACAATGAAATAAGTTTTGTTCGAAACGATGGCGCACATTTTGCAGCATTTCTGGAGTGATTTCACGACATTCGTTCACTATACGTCTTCTTGAATCTTCTATGGAATCGGGCTGTGTAGAGTAAATTTCACTCTTCAAGTGGCCCCAAAGAAAGAAATCTAGTGGTGACAGATCTGGCGATCTAGCTGGCCATCCAGTGGGACCCCTTCTTCCAATCTACCGATTTGGAAATCTTTGATCCAGATATTCTCGAACTGGTAAGGCGTAGTGTGGAGGAGCTTCATCCTGCTGAAACACAATCTGATCTTCCACATAATTGCCAGCATTGTTTTCAATAATTTCCGTCAAAATTGGATCAATGTGATTTTCCAATAAGTCTAAAAACATATCTCCAGTAAGATTACCAGGTAAAAAGAACAGGCCGACAATGTTGTCACCAAATATTCCAGCCCAAACATTGAGTCTTTCTGGTTGTTGAGTATAAACTTCGTGGAACAATCTCGGATTAGCATCGGCCCAATAACAACAATTGTGTCGATTTACTGTGCCGTTTCGAAAGAACGAACACCTATCGGAGAAACGAACATTGTACAGATAATTAGGATTAGCAGTTACTCGTTCACTCATTGTATCACAAAATTCAACACGACCGTCAAAATCATCTTCGTTTAGTGCGTATGAAAGATGGATTTTGTAAGGATGGAATTTATGATGCTTCAAAATATTTTGCAATTCGAGTTCGTGTAAAACCAGATTCATGTGCTAGCTGCCTCGTACTCGTCATTGGATTCAGAGCAATCTGTCCAAGAACAGCTACTTCAGCTGCTTCATTTCTTCCCATGTTTCGTTTTTTATTAGCCACGGACCCGGTTTCTTGAAACTTTGACACTAATTCCAAAACATACTTCCTATTAACATGTTTATCTAAATGTCTTTGATTGAAGAATTCTGCGGTTCTATTTGCACATTGATTGTTTGCAAAGAAAAAGTGAAATTATTTCCACCCGCTCTGCAATTGAATAAACCATGTCGAACAATGAATTAGAACACATACAAGTCTCGATTCAAAACTAAGAATAATTCACATGTCAAAGAACCAGTAAGCCAACTTAATGATCTGTTCGTAATAAATAAAAAATTATCGATTTTCATTTTTTTGAAAAAGATATGAATTCAATAATCAACAAAATGAAAATATATTGAAGCCAACTGAGAAAACATTTCATAATTTAGTCGGAAATCGTTTCACGAATTGGGGCTGGAATATTTCTGTGGCATCATTAATGATTTGATTTTCTTACCTGGTAATCTGATTAGAGATATGTACGTATTTGGACATTTTGGAGATTTCTATCGATCAAGTGTTACCGCATGTTATTGGAAATACTGCAAATTATATCGAAGATAATTCAGATTGAGTTTCAGCAAGATTGAGCTCCTTCGCAATACGCTTTGTTTGTTAGACATCTTGATTAAAGATGTCAGTGGATTGGAGGAAGGAAGCCACAGTCATGTTTGTTTTGAGGCTCAAAATGTCGATTTTTCCCAAAAAAAAATTTTCAAATACTTAGTTAAGAATATTTCGAGGACTAATTCATAAAATGAAAAAACAATTACTGTGCTGAAATCAGTATAAAAATACTTTTCAAATGAGGTATCACTCACCCCATCTTCCCTATTCAAAATTTGTGGGTGAGGGTCATAGTAGCAAGGGTTGAAGCTCTATGCGTCCGTAACCTACATCTCAAGTTGTCCCCCTCGAAACAGAAATCGACCTATCCGAGCATTTCTATCGAAAATATTTATTTCGTCTGTTTCGTTTTCAAATGGCCACCCTGTACACAATTGTATATATGGCATTGATGAAATTTCTAGAAAAATTTTATGCAAGAATGTGATAATTGAAGCATTATTTCCTTGATGAAGAATAGAGAGATCTTTCGTGCGATAACTGTTATTTATACATAAAGCCCGATAAATCAACATAATATGTTCAATTCGCCAACCTTGAAACTACAGATTACAGTTTCATGGAAATGCTATAAGCGTCTATAATAAAGCCGCGATCCATTCCGTGAATATCGATTCAAGCAAAGATATTAATCAAATTATCTCCTGGAAAATTGTGGAGGAGAACCCTTCGATATTTATATCTTCACGAACTGTCGATTTATTTTCATTAAAGAAGGCCACACCTACACCACTTGGTTTCCATTTGTTAGATTAGTTCAGAGAACATTGGGAATATATCCAAGAGGGCTTAGCTACAGCGATTTTTGAATAGAAAGAATATCTATCAGGTATACGTATTTCTCCAGAAAATATTGTGATCTTGTAACAAGATGAGACAAAACGGAGAAAATGTGCTTATATCTCGCATTCAGACTCAATTACTCAGTTCAAATAAAAATTATTCGATAAAGGTCTAAAGGTGTAACCAAGAACATAGTGCCTCGCCGATTACTTCGAATTTCGTTCCATTCGTTCCACATAAACAAAGTGGATCCGCTTTACGTCTAGAATATGACATAAGAATCTACGTAAGTTTAGAATGTCAACGACAATTGTCATTTCAGAGTGGGAATCGACAGGGGTGAAACGAATTGGCTAGGGATTGCAAAACTGGTTCTATGCTGGGTAAATTTTTGGTTTTTATAAATACATATCGTATACTGTTAAACTATAAGCGAATACCTCACCAAGGCTCTTACGAATCCTATGAATTGAAGAAATTTTAAAATATTATACGAGATATGGGTTAATATTGTTATTGGAATGATCTGACAAAAGTTCAGCGAACGTCGGACGTGACTGATGATCTGGAAATTTGTGTTTGAGCCGAAGTAAGCTATTTTCTGCAATTAATTTAAAATATTTTTACTAGTGATTGGAAGATATGAATAGACCTATCCAAACGTCCGATTCTCGGGGAAGACACATATGAAAACGGCTTTTCCTGATCGTCTCAGTGGAAAAAGCTGTTTTCAATTTTACCGGAGCATCTTTCGCGAAAAACCGGGAAATCGGTGTTTGGATAAATTTGTTTGAAAATATTAGCGTGGCCGTAAAGGCGTGTGAAATGCACCTAACGAAAGGCGGTCTTAAGAACTTTACGGTGCTCGCTTCGCTCGCAAGATCGCCTTCCCCTTTCTACCTCGAAATATCGCATTTCTAAACCCCTCGCCGACCGAAAGTTTTTTGATCTCCTTCAGTGGTTACCTGTATCGAACCATCGATTACCACAGAAATATTCCTTATTGTTTTTAATATATTGGGACTAGTAAGCCAGTAGATCTATAGGCCCGTAGATCTTCAGGCCAGTAGATCCATAAGCCAGTAGTTCAATAAGCCCATAGATCAATATAGACCATAGATCAATGATGCTCACAGAAACACGAAACAGAGCAGAGAAACCCGTTGAAAGCAAAGAAACTCGAAAGAACGCCAAGAAACATGAACGGAAACGAAAGAACGCGAAAAAACACGAAAGAACGCAAAAAGCCCAAAGGAATGCAAAAAACCCCGAAGGAACGCAAAAAACCCGTTGAGAGCGAAAAAACATGAAAGAACTGGAAGAAACACGAAGAAACGTGAAAAAACACGAAGGAACGCGAAAAAACACGAAAGAACGCGAGAAAACCCGAAAGGAACCGAAGAAACACGAAAGAACGCGGAGGAACGTGAAGAAATATTATACAAAAGATCGCAAAAATCCCAAAGGAACCCGAAAAACCCGTTGAAAGAGAAAAAACATGAAAGAACTAGAAGAAACACGAAGATACGCGAAAAAACACGAAAGAACCCGAAGAAACACGAAAAAACGCGAAAAAACACAAATGAACGCGAAAAAACACGAAAGGACCCGAAGAAACACTAAAAAATGCGAAGAAACGCCAAGAAACATGAAAGATCGCGAAAAGCCCAAAGGAACCCGAAGGAACGCAAAAAAACCCAGTTGAAAGCGAAAAAAATATAAAAGAAACACGAAAGAACCCGAAGGAGCGCAAAAAAACCGAAAGCGCGCAAAAAACTCGAAGGAAAGCTAAATACCACGTAGGAGCACAAGGAAACCAAAAGAGCGCCAAAAATCCAGAAAGAACTTGTAAAAACACGATAACTTGAGAAAAACTCTGGTGAAAGTCAGCGCTACGAATGCGCAACTCAGATGTGACACCCTGTGTATGAATCGAAAATATTTCATCGAATTGAGAAGCCGTAAGCAGAAACAGCCGAAATAACTCGATCGAAGGTAGCTGTTAGAAATAGGCAACACATATGAGACACCCTGTATATAATTGATTAGTAGTGGGTGCTTTTTCCACCAAAAAAAAAACCAAAAGAATATCGTTTCAACTCTATCGATTCGCGCTTGGTGAATTTTACAAAGGTAAAATGAAAATTATTCGATAAAGGTCTAAAGGTGTAACCATGAACAGATTGCATCGCCAATTACTTCAAATTTCGTTCCATTCGTTCACGCATAAACCAAGATTTACGTCTGGAATATGACATAAGAATCTACATAAGGTTAGAATGTCAACGACAATTGTCATTTCAGAGTAGGAATCGACAGGGGTGAAATAAATTGGCTAGGGATTGCAAAACTGGTTCTATGCTGGGTAAATTTTTGATTTTCATAAATACATATCGTAGACTGTTAAACTATAAGAGAATACCTCACGAGGGATCTTTCGAATCGTACGAGTTGAAGAATTTTCAAAATATTATACGGAGTATGGATTAAAATTGTAATTGAAATTATGTGACAATGTTCTGTGAACGTCGGACGTGACTGATGATCTGGAAATTTGTGTTTAAGCCGAAGTAAGCTATTTTCAGCAATTAATTTAGAATATTTTTAATTACGATTGGAAGATACGAATAGCCCTATCCAAACGTCCGATTCTCGGGGAGTACACATGTGAAAACGGATCCTGTCCGTGGAAAAAGCCTTTTTCAATTTTACCGGACCATCTTTCGCGAAAAACCGGGAAATCGGTGTTTTAGATAATTTTTTTGAAAATGTTAGCGTGGTCGTAAGGGCATGTGAAATGCACCTAATGAAAGTCCGTCTTATGAACTTTACGGTGCTCGCTTCGCTCGCGAGATCGCCTTCCTCTTTCTACCTCGAAATATCGCATTTCTAAACCCCTCGCCGACCGTTTTTTTATCTCCTTCGGTGGTTACCTGTATCGAACCATCGATTACCACAGAAATATTCCTTATTGTTTTTAATATATTGGGATTAGGATTATGTGCAATAAGGAGCAACAAAGCAACAGGGTGCACAAACAAGTATGTATCTTAAATTTTATGGAATTTCATAAAGCAAAAGAGGAAGTGTTATATTGAAAGAAATCCAGTGGTGGCTTAGCCCAATTTAAAAACATAAATCGCTTATAATTTGGCAACGGGCCAGAATCAGAAAAAGTTAGAAAAAATTGTTCCTTATCGCTTGAAAATCTGTAGATAAAATTAAGGCAGTGGTAAGAGACTCACCCTGTATATGTCCGATCGGACATACTCACTTTTGATCATGTATTCTTCGCCAGAGACCATTTTGGCTCCATATTGAATAAAAACGGTAATTAGGTTAAATCATAATCACGTAAGATGTGAACGAAAAAAAATTGTGTCGAATGAATAAAAGAGCTAATTATATAGGTGAACGGATAATTCGCTAATGGAAAAACGTAATAGTAACGTAATTCGGATGTGCCCCTCGACCGTGAAGGACGACGATCTTATTCGTTCCTCGCGAACCGGAACATTAATCGTAACTTTGCATGCTCGACGAATCGACCGATCCGGAATGGGACTCTTGTCGTTTCCGGGATAAAACATCGCGATAGTGGATCTAAAAGGGTTTCCTTTTGTCGTACGAGGGTATTCGTGGCGATGACCACGATGTCGGTGTCCAGTTTCAGTAGTTAATTAGAGCGAGAATGGTGTCCTGATTGAGGCATTGATTTGTAGAGTCTTTGTTTCTGTTTATATCTTCAGTGACACGATCCATGGCGCCCCCATCAAACGATCCAAAAGTAATATAATGGTGAAACTATTTGTCTGAGTTTGAGGTATTTAGGCAATTAACCTATCCTGAAAATATGAAAACTCTAGGTCATCCCTAATTTGGAAGAATTTTTTCACCCAACTCAACCTACTCTACGCTCATGGATTGTCTACCTCATGTATCAGTGACAGTTGATCGATACTTACGATCGATGAAAAAATCAGCTCAAAAAAAATAACAAATCATGTGTGATTTTCTCAATTTTGATTGCTCGAGTTTCTTTTTCAATCCACTATCGAGTTAATCCAAAAAGGGGAATTTGAGGGTGTTTTCTTTATCTCTTTCAAATTTTGTATTTTTGTTATTCCGTTCTTTTTTCTGCTTTAGTCTTTTTATTTCCAGATTCGATGTGGGCAACTTGAAGAAGTCTCTGTTTCCATCAATACAAGATCACTCTTGTAGAAAGAAGTCCCTTAAATATATTTCAGCTTATTTTCACACTTAGGCGGGGAGCCAGGGTTTTTTCCCTAGGCTTTTATGCTATACGCCGAATTGTATGACACCTCGTCACTTACCCCTGATCTATATGCTTTATTGTTTGCTAATTAAATATTGTAAGCCAAAAGTTCAAAAAGTTCATATATATATTCCACTATTCTCTTCGACCTCCTCGTTACAAGTGAACCTGGTGTGACTAGTGCTCTATATTGCTTTTTTACAGTATTTTTCAAGACTTATTTACTTTTATTTTACAACTAGCTGACCCAACAGACTTCGTCCTGTCAAAAAGATTTGTAATGTGGCAGTTTTTGTGCCTACGTATTTTAAAAAATTCTCCTGAACATAACCGTCACCCTGGTGATAGGGCGTTGTGAATAAAAAATAATTAAATAAAACATATATAAGGATTTAAAAGTAAATAATCGCTTTATTGTTAATCATGTGAATCATAATTATTATTATTATCATTGTAGTGCTTTGTGGTATACGATGTGTTTTGTTTGATTACCTGGCGCATAGATAAACAGTGGGTTTTCTAGATTAATACCACAAACACTTAATGATTGCCCCTGGGACTTGTTTATAGTCATAGCAAAAGCAAGCCGCACTAGAAACTGTAGTCGCTTAAACTCAAATGGCACATCAGTCGGAATTATTGGGATGCGCGGTATGAGAACATCTTCTCCTTTATACTTTCCTTTGAGTATAGTTGCTTCTATCACATTGTTTAGTAATTTTTTTATCGCTAACCGTGTACCGTTGCAAAGACGCGGTTGGTTGATATTTCGCAACATTATAACCACCGATCCAACCTTTAATTGAAGATTGTGAGGTGGCAATCCTGGTAAATCCAGCGAGTTTAAAAATTCCGGTGGATAGTTGACTACATCATCTTGATTAGTAGCCGAATCAACTGATTTATATATCCTCAATTCGCCTGTAATTTGTTCTTGAATTTTGAAATTTAATTCATTTACATCTATGTTTTTTGCAGCCAGTATAGCTCGTTCGCTCAACCAATCATGGTTTCTGTAATTTTGAGAAACATCTGGAAACACCTTCCGAATAAGTTCATCTTTTGATCGAGTTAACTGACAAAAACTTTGAGGAAAGTTAATGCAGCCAGTCAACATGCCTATAGGAAATTTTCCATTACCAATGTCAATGAGAATATGTTTCCAGATTGGTCATTTTGCAACTCGACACGCATATTCTTGCTTAAATGAAGTACTTTGACATGTTTCCACAAATTGGAGGACTTTAGACATGCATTGAGTTCATCAGCTGGCGTTGATCGTGGAATCACTGGCAATGTTTGACGAAAATCTCCTGCTAATAAAATCATTGCACCACCAAATCGGTTATTATTGCTCCGTAGATCTTTTAAGGTTCTGTCTAAAGCCTCCAAAGGTTTTGCAGCAATTTACATTGCTGCAAAACCTTTGCCAATGCAGAGTTCTTCGAAACGTTGCAGGTTGGAGTTTCATTACTTTGCATATTGAACACACCTACATTGCTTAGACAACAGTGAGTGCTTGTAATTCAATATGAACTTTATACCATAGCAATAAAGCTCAAATTGACTACGTTTTAGTTACAAATCTTTTGTATGGGAAAAAGAAAAGGGCTATTTTTAGGGTTTTTCCAGCAATAATTCTAATTTTTCTCGCCGTAAAAACCATCCTTGAACTTCAACGAACATTTTAAAAAAAGATTTGGCCAAATTGGTCCAGGCGTTGTTGAGTTATGCGCTTACCAACATATTTTGCGATTCATTTTTATATTATAGATAAAAGACATTTTTTCTCCGCTCAGGACACCTATAATCCTCTCTAAAAGATATTGTACAATTTTCTCAAATACATGACTTATTTTCTGCATGTGCACTTGTGAAACTGCATGACTTTATATGTCCTTTAAACATCTGATTCATCTCATTACTTTTACACTCAAGTTACACTCCAAATTACATTCTCGACACCTCTAATTCATGTTTTGAGTCATATTTTTCATATTCTAAAATATTCTACGTCCAACCACGTGCCAATTTCAGCTATCTTTTTCATATCTGTTCTTTCGTAAATCACCCCCCTACGTTAACACTGAATTCCTCAATTTACTACCAGATTCACTTGTAATTTACTCATTATCACTCACACATATTTCACTCAATTTTTAGACATGTTCATCTTTTTGTGCTATAGCACTGTACAATAAACTACCTAGCGAATTGAAAAATCTAACTTTTTTCCAAGTTCAAAACTAGAATAAAAGAAACATTGGTAGATAATGTTTTCTATACGATAGATGAATTCTATATGCACTGGTAACCACAAAAAATGTAACCTAATCTTTGATTTGCGTCTACATATATGAGATAATTTTAAATGTATTGTACCGATTTATTTATGATCTTAGCTTCTGATTTTATCTTCAGATTTTATTTATACTTGAATGATGGATATTTACGGTTGTATATTGTTTTGTGATGTTTTGACTGCATAGTCTGTTTGAAAATGTGTATATGTAAATAGTGTTTTTTCTCAAATCTCATTATTTTTATTTATAAAAGTTATATGTCGTGTTAAATTGTAGTATGTATTTTATGTTTGTTTTGACGTGTGAAAGCAATTCTTGTAAATGCGTTAAACACCAATAAACTCTCTCTCTCTCTCTTTAAAATTAGACTTCTCAGGCCTTATAAGTTTCAGATATCTGTATGTGCCATGCTGGGATCATCATGGGATTCTGCAACCAGGATGTTCTCAATATTCATTCAAGACTTCTCGATAAGAAATACCTTCGTTAGACCTGGTTGGAGAAATCACCTAATGATCCTACATTGATATTGCACCTCGAATACTTAAGTATACACTCTAACGACTCCTTTTTAAACTTCTCAGTACTTATATTGCCTAATATCATTTTTCACTGGAAAAAAATTTGTATTTTGTAAATGCCCCTCTCCACCTCATTTTGTTCAGACGTAATTGTGCTTACGGACGGATAGAATCTATTTTGACCAAGGATTCTTCATCAATGATTCGAAACACAACGATTGATATCAAATATTCGAAAAATAGCTAACACTTAGGACAATTGATAAGTACTCTGTTCGAAGAACAAAATCAGCTATCTACCTGTATAGGCGAATTCGTACTGCTCGATGTTCCAATAAAAGTTCCGGTGCCGTTCGTCCTAGCAGGAGATTTCTTTGGTAGATTCGTCTCCTGCTGCGTCAATGTGCCACCTTTTTCGAACTTCTGGAGGGCGAACTGTATGCTTGAGGGCATAGCTTTACCCCTCGCAGCAGCCAAACGGGCTTTGTCCTCAACCACGAAATTTTTAACCAGCTTCTCCAGTCGGTTGTTGTCCATGGTGGGCGCCTGCGCCAGCAGGTCTATCGATGGTTTCGTGGGAGGTTGAGGCTTCAACATTGAGCTGAAAACAAAAACTATATGATATTGATTCAAGAGGAGCTTATAGTTGATGACGAGATATTGTTGATGATGGAGCTCGTTTTGAATGATTGTTTGGGCTATTACCATCATCTATTGTGGATGTAATGATTTCCGACGTTTCGATAGACATCTTCTATCTTTATCAAGGAGAAAAGTAAGAAACCTTTTGAAAATTATCAATTTTCAAAAAGTCAATATGACAGAAGTCATGAAAGAAAATGAACGATGTTATATGCTCATCTGTGATATGATGATCTTTTTAAGTTGGATCGAACTATCGGCGATCAAACTTCTGGCAGATCTATAGATGGAGCATTTAATCTATAATCAACAAGAATTTGGAATGGCCATGGGTTCACCACTATCACCAATTTTAGCTGATTTATATATGGAAATTTTCGAACAGAAGGCATTAGAAAAATATGTACTTAAACCCACAAGATATGTAGATGATACTTTCATTATTTGGCAACATGGAAGAGACACTATAGATGGATTCCTTCAATATCTAAACATTCAAGAGGAATCAATTAAATTCACAATTGAAATCGAGAAAGACAGACAACTTCCATTCTTAGATGTACTCGTACATAAACAAAACGGAATCCCAAAAACCACTGTGTATAAGAAGCCAACGAACACAGGACAATATCTACATTTTGATTCAAACCACCAACTAAACACTAAATTGGGAGTAGCAAAATGTTTATTTGATAGAGCAATAAATATTTGTTGCACTGAAGAAGACCAAAATGAAGAAATAAATAACATCTCGAAAACTCTTAGAAGCAATGGCTACCCAAAAAAGATATTAGAAAAAGCTAGACGAACAAGAGAAAGTCAACCTGAACCAACAGATATAAATCAGACCATTAAAACCGTAATCCCTTATGTAAAAGGTTTGTCGGAGAAAATGAGAAGAATTGGAAATAGATACAATATAACGACTGCATTTAAAACTCAAGACAATATCAGAGCTAAACTTACAAAAGTTAAGCCTAATAATGAGACACAAAGGACAAAGAACTGCATATATGAGTTACCTTGCGAGTGCGGAAGATGTTACATCGGAGAAACTAAACGCCCTCTGAATGTACGAATAAAAGAACATCAGAAGCTTCTACGAGTACTAGACAGCGACAAATCCAGGTTGGTCCAACATGCTGTAGATGAAAATCATCGTATAAAGTGGGATGAAGCATCAATAATATCCAAAGAAGAAAACCTTGCAAGAAGAAAAATCAAAGAAGCAGCATTTATGAAAATAACACCTGATTCCATAAGTGCTCCATCTATAGATCTGCCAGAAGTTTGGACGCTGATAGTTCGATCCAACTTAAAAAGATCATCATATCACAGATGAGTATATAACATCGTTCATTTTCTTTCATGACTTCTGTCATATTGACTTTTTGAAAATTGATAATTTTCAAAAGGTTTCTTACTTTTCTCCTTGATAAAGATAGAAGATGTCTATCGAAACGTCGGAAATCATTACATCCACAATAGATGATGGTAATAGCCCAAACAATCATTCAAAAGGAGCTTATAGCACATAAATGCTATAGGGGGAAAGGAATGAATGTAATATGATGCTGAAAAAATTCAACAATCAGTGAAATCAACTATTTTGCGAGCAAATAAAATTTTCGTTCAGTTTTTTTTTTCAGCCACATTCTTGTTTCACCTGAAACTGTACTACTTCATGATATAATCACTTGAATCGTCCAATGCATATGGCAGCAAACACTTGTCCATTGAAATACCATACATATCCAAATCCAAATTTTTTTGTTTTTCATTTAAAGTTTACAAAATTTGAAGACATCAAACTACTTCGGTCACTACTCGTTTTCATAAGAAATTCTTAAAGTGAGCAATCTACGAAGAGGAAACCATTAAAGCGGTACCTATGACCCAAAGATCTACAGCTGCTGCATACCGACATAGGATTTTTAGATGAATACTTAATTAAGTTCCCAAAAAAACGGTATATGAGTCGTGATATTCGTTCATGTTTGAATGAACAGGTAACATAAAAGTTGCCGATAATGTCAATTAGTTGAAATTGGAGGATGTTCGAATGATGGTCCATGAAAAAATCAGGCATATGCTGTATCTAGAAATTCAGCGGGTACAAGCAAAATTAGAAAAAATCTATGAAGTTGTTAGGTACAAAATATAACAGTTGAATCAGTTGATGTAGTGCTTCTTTAATTTTCTTAAAGCAGCTGATGAATTCATTTAATTTTAATATGCTATTGTGGTTCCAATTATTTGCAATCCATATTAGGCATATACTATACAGGGTGAGTATTTGACTACTTCATTTGTTTTAATTACATATTCTAGAAGCGATAAAAAACATTTTTTTCTCAGCCACTTCTTCCAATTCTCCTCCGTAGCAATTGAAGGTTTCTAATTAGGCTATGACACCATTGGATACCTTTTGAGATCACACAAATAATTTAGCTTTTGGTTTGTGATATACCATAATACGAGGCATGTTTTTTAAGTAAGTACCGTTTTGGAATTAAAAAAAGTAAATATATCGCAATAATTTTATTTTTACATGAAAGCCTGTATCTTAATCTACTTTTCAACATAATTTCCGTGAATATTAATGTACTTGTCATAACGTGGCACCAGTTTTTTGATACCCTCCTCATAAAATTCAGCCGCCTGACTTGTTAACCACTGTGTCACAAATGTTTTGACTTCGTCTTGCAGACGCTGACCGCCCAGGTGTTTCTTCAAGTGCAGGAACAAATGGTAGTCAGATCAGAGCTTTTCGTCCACTTTCTGCACCAAATCTCATCAATTTCCTTACCATTCCATCAACCATAATGTTTTGTCCGTAAACTTCACAGATCTCACGATGAATATCGATATGTTTTACGCCTTTAGCACTAAGAAATCGTATAACAGCCCGTACTTCACAATAAGCGGGACTCACGATTGTCGGAGCCATCTTAAACACTCAGTAAACAACGTATACAATGAAGAATCAGACTGTAATGGCGTCAGTGCGTAGACAAGAGATGTAGGTAACCAGCGCGCATGCGCGGAACGCCGACCGTAGCGCTACGGCGGCAAAACGGTATTTACTTAAAAACCATGCCTCGTATTTCATATACTAAAGCTTTTGTGGAAGAAAATACATTCATGGGTTGAAGGTTGGGTTTTCTGTCTGAAATTTCAATGCCCTGTATCTTTTGAACGGGACATAATTTCAAGAAATTGTATAGGAATAAGTGTTTTTATTTCATCTCAAGAAATAAATGTAGTAGTAACTTAGTTGTTCATGAAATGTTATTATTCTGTTAACGAATTTTTGAAAGATGGTTTGGTAGTAACAGATTTTTTTCCTGACCTGTCTCAGACATTTTCTATGTCTTGTGAGACCAATAAATGATATATTTATTTATTTTTCATTCAAAGACTCACTCATCCTTTACATACAGGGTAAACCACGACGAACTGCATCGATCGATATTTCAGAAACTGAATGTGGGAAAAATTTGAAATTTTGGGAACTTGCCAGATGTCTTGGGACCTATAGAGCTAAAATATTTTCATCTATTGGGCATTTCCGGTTATATCGGAAATAGACCCTAAGTCGCTTATTTTAAATGGGATACCCTATATATTATTACATTTTTGGATTCTACTTAAGGCAGATTTCATGTATCATGTCCTATCCCTAAGTCTGAGCGTTTTTTACATATTCAGGTTTTTATGTCAAAAATTACGATTGCAAGCCCTAACTTAGTTATCAATTGTTCCTATAAGGAAGCCCTTTTTACTTACTTTGGGTTAGATGTCTTGTTGAAAAGGACCTACTTCAATAGATTTTGTATAATTCTTGGACAAATAATCATACAGAGTGTTAAAAAAAAAAAGATCTAGAATGAGATTGAGAAAACTGACAAAACTCGATTTTTATTATTTTGTAGCATTAATCATCAAAAATGAAGGTAACTTTGTATGGGGTTATCTATACCTAAAATTTGAAGTTTTCGAAATATTGCCAATTTAATATTTTTCTATGGCGGTTTTGCATTTAATGTGTAAACAATTAGATCTAGGATAGCCACGTTTATTTTTGATATTTCAAGTAACATGTGAATCAGGCTTAAAAAAATTATTTAAGTAAATATTCAAATTGTTGTCCTTGAACTTCTAAACATTTTTCGCATCTCAGCAGCAATTGTTCATGGGTGGCTTTTCTTATTGATTGGGGGTCCAGGTCTTCAAATGCTGTTCTAACACGTCTCATGCAGTCTTCCATGGTGGTCACTGATGTTTTATACACGTTATTTTTCACTGTTCCCCATACATAAAAATCGAGCACTGATAGGTCCGGGGAGCGAGGTGGCCAAAGATTTGGTCCATTGTTGGCTATCCATTGATCGTAAAATAAGTTTTCAAGATAATTATTGACCAAATGGGCATTATGTGGAGGTGCTCCATCATGTTGGTAGAAAAGTTTTCGAAGTTCAGCCAGGGGCAAGTTGTCTAAATAGTCAACTTCAAAATTCCGCAAGATGTTGAGGTATCGGTCTCCTATAAGTTGAAAAATGTGTTTTATATTAGAACTATTCAAAAAGACCTAACTTACCATTCAAGTTCTCTTGATAAAATTGTAAGCAAACAATGCCGTCATTTCTTACTGCACAATGAACGTTAAATTTCCAGGATTCTTGAAAATTGTGTTCCCTAAATGGGTGTACATTTCTATCACTCCAATGATGGCAATTACGTCGATTAAAAACACCATTCTTTGTAAATTTGGCTTCGTCGGTCCAAATGATATTATCCAAAAAAGAAAAATTTTCTTGTGAACAAAGTATTATGAATTCACAGAATTCCATTCTTCTTGGAAAATCAGTTTCATTCAAATGCTGCACTAATGAAATTGCATAGGGATGATATTTGTGTTTATGTAAAATTCTTAGAACTGACGATTGAGATAATCCTGATTCTAATGCCACTTGCCTTGAAGATTTTGTTGGATATGCTTCAAAATATCCCAAAATTGCTATTTCAACATTTTCATTGTCAACAACTGGTTTCTTCTTGTACATTCTTGCCTTTACGGATCCAAATTTCTTGAAGTTTTCTATAATTCGTTTAACAGTATTTGGTGATGGTTTTTGTTTATGAGGATATCGGGTAGCAAATGTATCACAGGTTCTTGAAATAACTTTATCACATTGTCCATAAACAATAAATAATCCTCGTTTGTATAATTCAACCAGGCTGGCATTACGATGATTTGAAATGTCAAATATAAACGTGGCTATCCTAGATCTAATTGTTTACACATTAAATGCAAAACCGCCATAGAAAAATATCAAATTGGCAATATTTCGAAAACAAATTTTAGGTATAGATAACCTCATACAAAGTTACCTTCATTTTTGATGATTAATGCTACAAAATAATGAAATGTGGGGTTTCCATTTGAAAAAATCGAGTTTTGTCAGTTTTCCCAATCTCATTCTAGATCTTTTTTTTAAACACTCTGTATGATTATTTGTCCAAGTATTATACAAAATCTATTGAAGTAGGTCCTTTTCAACAAGACATCTAACCCAAAGTAAGTAAAAAGGGCTTCCTTATAGGAACAATTGATAATTAAATTAGGGCTTGCAATCGTAATTTTTGACATAAAAACCTGAATATGTCAAAAACGCTCAGACTTAGGGACAGGACATGATACATGAAATCTGCCTAGAATGTTAAGTAGAATCCAAAAATGTAATAATATATAGGGTATCCCATTTAAAATAAGCGACTTAGGGTCTATTTCCGGTATAACCGGAAGTGCCCAATAGATGAAAATATTTTAGCCCTATAGGTCCCAAGACATCTGGCAAGTTCCCAAAATTTCAAATTTTTCCCACATTCAGTTTCTGAGATATCGATCGATGCAGTCCGTCGTGGTTCACCCTGTATAAAAGAGAAACACTGATTAGATAATTCAATTTGCCGTAGAATTCAATAGAGATTTTTTATTTGGGCACTCGTCAATTTAAGGAAAATGCGCAATAATCAAACTTGAATACCTATACATATTTCAAACCTTATGCTTGATAATTGTGGCATCCTGATGAAGAACACCTACACTCCCTCTTTCTTCAAAATCATTCACAACACGATAAATAGTGTCTTTAGGTACGTTGCTTCTTGTCACGTAACTTACTCATCGTCACAGTTATCGATGATTGATTCTGATAAAATGTGTTAACCATTGAAACACGTAGCATTACCGAATATTCTTCCATAATAAATCTTCCACGTCGCTACTTTACGACTACCTAATATGAACTGTGACGACTAATATTCACCAAAATGGCGGTACGATCAAAGATTCCAATGTATACAAAACTGTATCAATTACACGAGGAATATTTTGGAAAACAGTTACGCCGTTTTAATAGTGGGCTTATAAATGGAGAAATGCCCCAAGAGAACACGATTAAAGCAACGGTATAGTACCAGAAGATCTACAGAGCTGACATTCCGAAATTTAAATTTCAGATGAGGAGCATTTGATTCTGCAAAAAATGCAATTTTCCCAACGTCGGACCAGCAGGTAACCAATCAAACATTCAAATAGCAAAAATCAATTCAAGTTCGCAGAGATTCAGAAGTTGGATTAATCTAACCTCCTAATTTGCGTTAAGTTCCCATAACTCATTTCCGAGGCATGATGAAATCCACGTAGAAAACGAACGATTTGAATACTCAATTCCATAGATGGACACGTAGGAATTGCCATTCCTACGCGAAGTGACTATGAAATAACGAGTACACCCGGTACACCAAAATATCACCATCTTTCTTTCCCGGATCGGAAATAATTTGCATAATAAATCTCGCTTTCGCAAAGTCGAATGCACTTTTATCGACATGGCGTGATTTGAACGGTAATCGGAGTATTTCGTCATCAAAAGAGATTTCTGACAAAGTAAGATCCTTGATGATGAAGACAGTAACTTTCTATGGAGGTAACCATGATAATATTTCAAATTTTCACTTCAAGAAAAATTGTCATCAAGAGGGGCTATGAATGAACATAGTTCAAAAAAACTAAAAAAACACGCTTATAAATAATATCGAACTAAGAAATTTATAAATAATTTTAAAAATCAATTTATGACAATAGTATATAAAACATACTAGTAAAATTGAGGGAGAAGCATGGGGTTCTTTCTCAATTTTACTAGTATGTTTTATATTCTATTGTCATAAATTGATTTTTAAAATTATTTCTAACTTTTTTAGCCTGAATATTCTTTATAAGCGTACATTTTTAGTTTTTTTAAACTATATTTATTTTTTACTCATCAGTGACTTTCATAAAAATATTAATGGTAATCATCAGTGGCGTAACAATAGGGTGGCAAGGCTGGCAAAATGCCACGGGCCTCAGACCTAACAGGGCCCCCCAGCCTAAAAGGCTGGGCTTATATTGTTTTCAAGTAATAGATAGATAGATAATAATTTATTTTGTTCGAAGTACATGATGAAATGTACAAGAAAAAAACGTCAAACGAAGATACATTAAAGAGAAATATACCTTTCAGCCCTACAAAAATCAAAGTATTCCTTAATATTATAAGGTTCACACCTCAAAATAAAAGAGTTCAGCTTACACAGCAGTAGTTTCTCTGTATTGACATCACGAAATTGCCTTGGCAATGCATTAAACATTTTCATACTCATGTACATAGCATTATGCTGTGTCAAAGTGAACTTATGAGCTGGATAGAGATAACAGTCTATTTGCCTTGTCTTTTCATTCTTATTTCGATATGGCTCAAAAATAACCCGATGCTGAATTAGAAACTTGATGGAAGTGTACATGTACAATCCTGTTAAGGTATGAATATTGCCAGCCCGAAAAACACCCCTACATGACTGCCTGTATTTCATGTTCATAATGGATCTTAAAGCATACTTTTGTTTTACGTTCCGTGAAGGAACTGTTCCCCCAGCAAACAATACCATATGACAAATTCGACTGAAAAGCAGCATAATAAAAAATCTTCAAGGTGGGCAGATCAACAGACTTCTTGAGAACATTAATGGCATACAACGTTGAATTTAATTTTTTATTTAAATGATGTATATGTACATCCCATCTCAACTCACGATCTACATGGACCCCAAGGAACCTGGTAGACTCAGAGATCTTCACTTGACTACCATCTAGAGAAATTTCTTCCGGGAATCGAAATTTTGACCTTGAAGAGTGAAAAACAACACATTCTGTCTTTTGTGCATTCAATTTGAGCATGTTTGTTGTGCACCAATCTTTTACACTCGAAAAGGCAGTATTCAATTCTTCATTCAATTGAGAGGCGTTACACAAGGTCTTAATAATATTGGTGTCATCAACATAGATGATTGCATTCAACATTTGGTCAATATTGTGAGGTAGGTCGTTTATATATACAATGAACAGTAAAGGACCTAGTATGCTGCCTTAAATTACTCCATTAATGATATCCTTATCCTCAGAAATGAAGCTTTTATCGTTGATAGTAATGAGTACTTTTTGTTTTCGTCCTTGTAGGTAGCTTTGTATAAGTTTTAGTTGGTTATCCCTTATACCATATGCTTCAAGTTTACTTAATAATCTACTATGGTCTACAGAATCGAAAGCTTTGGAAATATCTAGAAATAGTCCTACCGGCACTTCACCCTTTTCAATTGCTGTGGTAACACTTTGAGTCAACTCAAAAATTGCTGTACATGTATTCTTGTTGTTCATAAAGCCGTGTTGAGATGAACAAAAGATGTCATATTTCTTAAAAAATTTAATGAGGCGATCTGAAAGAACTTTTTCAAAGATTTTTGCAAAAGTTGTTATAACATTAATAGGGCGGTAGTTATTAAAATCATCATTACAGCCAGATTTATATAATGGTGTTATCATTGATAGCTTCAAAGCAGATGGAAAAATACCAGTTATAAATGCACAATTCATAATATGCCTGATTGGCTCAACAATAAAGTGGATAGCCTTCTTTATTACAATGCTAGGGATTTCGTCATAGCCTGATGAAAAGGAGTTTTTCAACTGCTTCACTATGTTAAGAATTTCGACCGCTTCAATATCAAAAACAAAGAATGACTTGTCTAGACGTCTCAACCCACCAACATCACCTTGTGAAAGAGAAACTGAACATTTAGAGGCATTCACAAAATGTTCGTTAAAGTTTTGTACTACCATTTGGGGGCAACCATTTGGAAGTATGCTTTGCCTATGCTGAGTTCTACCAGTTAGTGACTTTATTATTCCCCAAGTTGTTTTGGTTTTATTTCCAGATGTTAGGATTCTGTCTCTGATTATCTTCTGTTTCAATTTTGTGATTTCTAAATCATACTGCTTTTTACATACTTTATATTCTTTCTTGCACTCTGGTCTACGTTGTGTGTCAATAAATGTAATATTAAAAAAGTTATGTCAATACTACCTTGTACAAACCGTGTAACTAGCGCCCTCTACGAGAGTCAGACAAACCTAGAGAGGGGGTTACCTTTTTTTAAACACCCTGTAGAGTTAGTAAACAGAGCCATATGTAATCATTAGACCCTTTTTAGACGAGAAAGAATGAAATTACATAAACATATGATCGGAAAGGCTCACATTGTGAACTAAAAACTCACAAAAATCTTTTTAATTTCCATAAGAATTGTCTGAAAATTTGAGAATCAGAATGATCGAACTGCGTTGGTGCCGTACGGCACTCAACTTCAAACTGGGTTATCCTAACAGTTAAACGGATCGTCTGACAATTATCTTGAAGAATACCTTTTCCGTTCAGTTGTTATACAAATGGAATATTGTGAAACTCAATATCACAATAAAGAATAAATAAATAAATCGAGTAGCCTCATATCCAAGAAGATTAACGTGAGAACGTAATAAATTATATAACAACGAATGGTCATTTCTGCCAAATCTGCGAAATGACAAAGATAAAATACAAGATAAAAGTAATTCATTGGAAATAATTAAAACTTCCACATTCCGACTGGATCACATACAAGAAGATAAAATATGTTCCTCTGGGCTCCGCATTTCTGTATAAATTTCCATGAATAAAAATTCAGATTTAGCTGTATTTTTCGAGAAAGATGTACAGATTATAATATTAAGATGAACACTATCGAAATAGAATTTCGTAATTTATTCATTTAGAGAGGACCAGTTCAGGAAGACAATTTATTTTTAATGCAGTAAGCATATATCTCGATGTAACAGTCTGTGAACCTGTTTTTTTGGAAACCGTCAACCCAATGCATAAATATTCAAGGTCACTCGAATCTCTCCTTTTACGTAACGATGAAAATTGTGACTTTTGAGCATCTAGATATAGACAAGAAGATAATTGAGCTCAGTTTCTTTTTAAATTAAGAAATCCAAGGAACCTCCTGGGATGAAGAAACGTTTCAATGTTGAGTAAATCATACCTAGACCTCAAAATAAGCAAAAACTTTCATATGAACATGAGAACAATATTGATATTCGCTATACTAAATAACAGTTACTACTGCAAACAATTAAGATAAATAACAGAAAATAGTCGAGTTTTATTTGCGCGCGTTTTGCTTAAATATCTGAGTCAATATCTGAGGAACATGTTTTCCGGCTCTGTTCGATCCCTTGTGTAATTCATCGAACAGATATATTTGTTAAACATAAACAATCTTTCCCGAGAAGACAATTGGCTTGAGTGGTCGGGTCATTTAAGGAATGCACCCCAATTTCAGGGATGAAATGTATCAAAAGAGTTGTTGTTACTGCAACTCATTGTTATTAGTTGAGTTCATTCATTTTATTCCAAGTTGCTTGCTCGTTTCGTGCGGCCCACGTATATGTTCATTTCATTGTCCGATTAACGCGTAACATATGTTGGAGCATATGACCTATGTCGGACAGAAGAGGGAACGAAGTCGTCGTTCATCTACACATCGTAGTGCAACACTTTCTTCGCAATCAATGAATTTCTCAATTTCTACAAATTAGAACTCTGGTGAAAAAAGTGACTATTATAGCTCGCGAGTGCATGGACAGGGAATTCAGCCGTACTGTGAAACTAGGTAGGCAGTGCTCCAGCATTCGATTTTCTTTTCGAGTCATTTTTTCTTATCAGAATTTCATTGTTAATTTTCTTTCGTTTTCGTTTAGTTTTCAAAAACCCTTGAAAGGTTCCTGAAAATTTCATCTTTTTGGCGTGAAGGGAAAAGAAATAGCTGAAAATTCAAGACGAAAAACAGTTTTTTGTGAATAACTCAGAAAATATCCACTTTAGGGCAAGGGTGTGATGCCTACACTCACATTTTTTTTAACGTATATTCAATATCTGCCATAAAAAAATGGGGTTCTTATTTGAAAAAATTGATTTTTCACGATTTTGTCATCCCTAACTTTGAAAGCGATTTTTTCACCCCCTGTATCATGAATCGCGATTTCGATTTTGAAAGTGGATACATCAATCTTACATCTTGAAAAATCCCAAAAATGAAAATTTTCCATCCAAAAACCTCGAAGTTATTCTTGTTTCAGCGGAGCTCAGAGAGAATTTTCCAACTAAAACTGAAAAATGTTACATCAAAATAACTTGAAATTTTCTAAGGAATCTATTTCTGCAATAAAAAAAATGGTGTTCTAATTTGAAAAACGGAAGTGAAATACTTGTAAGTGCTGAATTTCATGAAAATACGTTCAGTAGTAGTTTCCTTATAATTATGGGTGAGTTTCCTCGTGAAAGACCCTGTATACTTGAGAATGCGATCAAGAACCTATCAGACGTTTATGGAAGACTGAATCTATTTGAGATTATAATATTGGTTGCTATTTTCTACATAGTCGAAATATTCTGGAAACCCAGACGGGTGTGATCTTGGCAGACCAAATCCAGCAGACCGTTTGTCGGAAATACCCGGACGGCATGGTCATTGGCGTGCGGGTTGATTCAAATTATTCATTGAATAGGCGGAATTCTCGGGAAATATCAACAGGAATGAATTGAAATTTGGCATTAGGAAGGGAAGAGGTAGTAGAAATATAGTGCAAGTGAAATTTTTCTCTTCCCTCTTATGATTCGGGCATTTTCCGACCTATATAGAAACATTTAATATCTCGGAAACTACTCCATAGAACATTTTTATTTTCTAGATGAAGTTGGATGACACCATAAGGAATTCAACTATGAGAAAATTTTCGACTGCCCGACGGTCCATCATGTGGTTTTTCCGATATATATATAGCAATTTGCAATATCTCGAAAACCTCTCGATAGAACATTTTTATTTTCGGGATGAAGTTAGGTGACAATAAAGGAAACCCAATAGTGAAAAAATTTTCGACTGCCCGACGGTCCATCATATGGTTTTTCCGATATATATATAGCATTTTTCCATATCTCGGAAACCTCTCGATAGAACATTTTTATTTTTGGGATGAAGTTGGATGACGCCATAGAGACTTCAACTATGAAGGAATTTTTGACTGCTCGACGGTCCATCATATGGTTTTTCCGATATATATATAGCATTTTCCAATATCTCGGAAACCTCTCGGTAGAACATTTTTATTTTCGGGATGAAGTTAGATGACAATAAAGGAAACCCAATAGTGAAAAAATTTTCGACTGCCCGACGGTCCATCATATGGTTTTTCCGATATATATATATAGCATTTTTCCATATCTCGGAAACCTCTCGATAGAACATTTTTATTTTTGGGATGAAGTTGGATGACGCCATAGAGACTTCAACTATGAAAGAATTTTTGACTGCCCGACGGTCCATCATATGGTTTTTCCGATATATATATAGCATTTTCCAATATCTCGGAAACCTCTCGGTACAACATTTTTATTTTCGGGATGAAGTTAGATGACAATAAAGGAAACCCAACAGTGAAAAAATTTTCGACTGCCCGACGGTCCATCATGTGGTTTTTCCGATATATATATAGTATATATATATATATATATTTTTCTCGGGAACTCATCACTATACAGGGTGTTGAAAAAGTATGTCAAAATAATGTTGCAATTCTTGTTCAACAGAATACTCTACAATCTTCGAGACCCGGTTTATGGTTAGACGTTAAATGTGGTTTTCGACTAGGAACAATCTACAAGAAACTTTACTTTCCAAAACGTTGATTTCACAGAACCCTCAGGCATCCGTCCAATCATCACGTCAACCTAGAAATTCCTTAATCCAAACCACTCGCTCGTACGTGTAGGCCAAAGATGAACGTCGAAAAAAGGCCATCATCAATCATAACCGACAATTAGGGACCTTTCAGATCCACCTATGATGATGGGACCGGACGCCGTCAAAGGTCAATCCTCCTAATAAAAATCTCTCCGACGAAAAAAAACACGAATCGCACCCACACACGGGCGAAATTTACGAACGCCATCTTTGCCAGATGATTGCGCGCCCAATTAGAGAAAGTAAACTGGCGTGTTATGTTTTTGCGGCGAACAACAAACGTGTGGTGATGTATTGGATAATTAATTCACCTTACGTGTTTTTACACTGAAATTTGAGTCAGTTAAAGAATATCTACTTTATGAATTTGATCGAGATTTGTGCACAAAGTGGCCAGATTTCGATGGTTGAGTACTACATACAGGGTGAGTCTTCGACCACTGGTTTTTGATGACACTCATGCAAATTTTGGCATCATAAGATTTATTCCATTTCTAGTGGGTTTCTCACTACTACTCTACAGATTGTGGAGAAATTGCAGTTAGCTTTAAATCTCATAGTTGAGAGAAACACCAATAGATGGCGTCAGCGTCAGTTCTCTTATCTATAATTCTATTATTTGTTTTATATTTTTGTACTCCTTTCTTCCTTATTATGATATTTTTTAATATTAATATAATAATTTGTATATTTATGTATAATTTAAGATAAGCTTTTTGTTGTTTGTATTCTAAATTAACCTTCTATGGTTGAATTTTGTGACGTCCCAGAACTAACCGTGATTCTCACTCTCTCTTGTCTTATCAGCTGTTGAAGAAACATAATCTAACTGGGGTTATGTTGTATGTAAATATATAACGTTTAAACTATATTTGTCTAGTGTTCTTTTGTGTGAACTTGCAAGTAAACCAGCGCAAGCCTTAAAATAATACAGTCCACTATATCGAATAAATTTTCCAGATTGGTTAAATTGCATGAAAAACAATATCACTTGAACCAAAGGTCCGTATCTTGTAATTCCTGGAATTATTAGTCTTTTTTGCAGATAAAATCAATCTTCATCTTCTCTCCTAAATTGCACCATTCTTGAGGTATTTGAAGGTGATAGGAATTAAATCTATATGATTTTGTCCAAATTTTCTGATTTTCCCTAATCCTACTCTGTGCCGAAATGATTCAATAATCAGATTTGTTCAATATTGCCATATTTTATGTCTTTATGAAATATTTCTACAAAAGGTTGGGGAAATCTCTCCAGTCTATCGTTCCTTCACTAAACACTATAGATGAAATTAACCAATGAGCAATTTTTGTCTTACATTCACTACAAAATCTAAATTTCCATTTACTGTATTCATTATTAATGATGTCTAGCACCTTGTTTAATATTTAATCCAGAGTAATATTCTATAATAAATAGAGAAAAAGATTTCCATCACTCGCACAGGTACTTCGTTATATTTTCATGATGACCTTTGAAATAGGTAATGTATTTTCTGTCAGGACCTGTTAAATCGAAGACTTATCTTTATGAAGAGCTGGTTCTTTATAGCTTGAGACTTTCAGGGTTCATCAAATTATATCTATTCTAACATAGGAATGCTTCAAATTAAGCTCATATGAGTTTTAAAAACTTCGAACCCAGTCTCCTAGATTTCTTTTGTACCTTTATAGAAGTTTTTTCACATCCTTATTTCATACACTGATTCAACCTGGTGCACAAACTTAGGAGATAATAGAATTTGACTTAGTTTTAATATTTCTGAATGTTTGTTATGATGCATGGTTAATTAAAATTCAATTAATATTAAAACTGGAAGCTATATTCTCATAAACAAGAAAGATTAGAATAGAATGCATTTTCTGACCATAATCATTTCATACTGAATTGACTAATTTCAAACTATCGAAATTATCCTTACAATATTTTCCACCTTTTTTGAAGAAAGTTACAAATAACTGTTGACAGTTTCAAACAGAATCAAAACAACAAGGAACCACAGAACACTATTTTATCAGGAACTACCCACCACAGAGACGTTATATCATTTTAATGTGATAATAATTCACTCTAGTTATTCTGAGGAATATTATAACCTCGATTATAACTAAAGATCAATAATGTTTACAGATATTATGGTTAACTCAAAATAACTTTGCAATCATTAATTTTTTATCTCCTGGGGAAATTTGGCCAGTCGAATAGTTCAGCAGTTCTGAGCATCTGAAATTTGGTATCCTTAAGATCTCCATTCGATTGATTCGTAACTTAGTGAAAGTATGAATAAATTTAAAACGGATAGGTATTGAATTTTTCGTGAGAATTATCAAGGAAGAAAATTCTTAGATTACTTCATATTCCATAAGAAATTCAATAGAAATCTACAGACTTGAGAAAAAATTTCGTGGATATAGATATTCAGAACATCCCCAAATTTCATCATTGTATTTATCTAATTGTAAAAAGTTAAAACTATTTATTTTGTAGACAAGTCCATCTTAATCATTTATGTTTGTTAAATTGTTGAAAATATTAAGCAATCAAGAACTTATCCCAATAATAATCGCTTTGACGATAGGGTTCAGTTGCAAGCAGATGATTTTGTCGGGATTTGGTCTATAATAAATAGGATATTTCAAACAACCGGAACTTACTGAAAGGAAGACATCTATTCTTTCACGATTTTCAATAAATAAGATATATCTTCCTTAAATAGGGTTCTCAAAAACAGTAGGTTTGGGCTTCGAACAAAAATGAAGGAAAATGGATGTATATTTCGAATCTAAGATATAGGTTTGTTGATTCTTTCTCATTCATAGTAGTTTTAATATCACACTCTTCTAGAATCCGCGTAAGAGCTCCTCAACTCAGGTCAATACTTTTCTTTTCTTATGAAGAATTTGTCTAAGACATGCCTCAATAAATGTATTTACAGTGTACAAAAAAAAACTTACCGTACGTGATTTTCAGTCTGTAAAAAAAAGAAATATCCACTGCGCGGATCTAACTGATATGTGGTCAGTTCCACACTTCCAGAATTTGTTTACGTTTATCGTTTCTTGCGGTGGCTATGCGTAGATGATAAGCCTACATTGAAGAAATTATTCGAAGAATAACATCATATATCCATTTAATTTCAGTACGAATGCTCACTGATATTTTCTTCGTCAAAAAATAGAATTCAACAATATGCTATAATCAAAGCAATCAAATAAATACCCCCTCTTGACTTCAGAAATCCCAGAATTATATTTCATTTGTCTGTCCCAGAATTACTTCAAATTCTAGTCCAAAGAATCACCTTTAGCCCATTACTGTCAGATCTATTTATGAATTACCTACAAAGTGAATACTTAATAACAAATGATCCATCAAAAAAACACATAATTGATCCAGATATGCTGATGACATTATAGTAGGATTCAATGGAAAAGATGGACACATAAAAATATTTCTTGACTTCCTGGAAATTGAATCAAACAACGCGATTAATTTTTTAGATTTTACTATCCTACATAGAGATGGAAACATATTCGATTTCAAATATACCGAAAAACACAAATTCGATCAGCATAAGTTTTAAAATATGAAGTCCATACAATAGGAGCATAATTCAATCTACTGAACACATATGCGATGTACATATTCACAACGTGAAAAATGACGACCCTGTCCCATTATGAAACCAAGCATCACATTTTATGAGTTCGCCAAGCTATCCACAAGTGTAAGATCAATAAAGTGAAAATGAGACAAAAAAATTCTTTTAATAATTGAAATGGATTTTCACAAAATAAATTAGTCATCAATACAATCTATTAATAAGATAACTTTCTTGTTTGTTGTTTCATGTTGCCACTTTCATCAACATCTCCAAGCCATATTCGTGATATGGCAACACTAAAGGAAAAACCTAGTAGTTCTTTAGATCACTTGAACTATTTGTATCAGAAATATCCATTATATTCACGATGGAATGCGAAAAATATGATCAACTATCTACAACAATCGTCTAATATATTAATGCGATAATATGGACCAGAGAAAATTATGACGAGCGGGTCCCGGGAGGCCCGAAGGGCCGACCCGCGGGCAATCTTAATCTACATATCACGGCATATTCGTGATATGGCAACACCGAAGGCAAATTATGATATTACTCACCCTAATTTAGTGGTGTCGCCAGCGGCATGACAAGAAATAAGATCTGCCGGTCCCAAGCCCCTCGACTTCCAATTCTGATAGATCGCCTCAGCTTGATCAGATATCTGCTTGGCGATTGCCGCGATGTCCTCGTCTGGATCGCGACGTCTCGCCGTCGTAGTCATCGCGACGCCCAGACACCTAGCCGTTCGATGAGATCAACGACGTTTTGTCGCCGTGCCGGACGCAATCCCCTGGAGATGCGTCCTCCAGCTCATGTTTATGAGCGAGGCTGTAACAAGAATCAGAGTTATTGTATTAGTCCGGTCAATTTGGACCAGAAAATGAGAGTGAAGGTAAATAAATTCCCAGTAAGCTGAAAATGAGTAGAATTGTTCAAAACAAAGTTATGAACAATAACAGAAAGTTCTCCATCATCTCGTTTAAGAAAATATGAGTCCATAGTTTTTTTCGCACGATCCACCGTTTCTAAGAAATACCGATTCAAACATTTATAAAAGTTATTATCGTTATAACAAGCATGAGTACGCCACGTTCAACCCTTGCTACTACAACCCTCACCCCCAAATTTTGAATAGGGAAGATGGGGTGAGTGATACCTCATTTGAAAAGTATTTTCATACTGATTTCAGCACAGTAATTGTTTTTTCATTTTATGAATTAGTCCTCGAAATATTCTCAACTAAGTATTTGAAAATTAAGTGGTGTTTTCATGGCACTTGTAATGTTTTTTTTGGGAAAAATCGACATTTTGAGCCTCAAAACAATCATGACTGTGGCTTCCTTCCTCCAATCCACTGACATAGAAATCTTTAATCAAGATGTTGAACAAACAAAGCGTATTGCGAAGGAGGTCAATCTTGCTGAAACTCAATCTAAATTATCTTCGATATAATTTGCAGTATTTTCAATAACATGCGGTAACACTTGATCGATAGAAATCTCCAAAAAGTCCAAATACGTACATATCAGTGTCTATCAGAGATTCGGTCGGCTTGCGCTAGAATGGCTGAGTCATGTTATTCTGATTATATTGAGAGCATGGAAAAGTCAATAAAGGATAATATAAAGTCATTTTGGAATTTCACTAATTCTAAAAGAACTGACAATGATTTGCCGTCAACTATGCACCTGCATGAAAGAAGTGTAGAGGGTGACACCGACATAGCTGCCCTCTTCTCCAAACATTTTAGATCTACCTATGTTTCGGGCCCTACTCCTTCCGTTGAGTCGACCTGTTCGGATCACTTCGACGGGAGCAATTCATCTTTTTCTCTTGGCGAGGTTGCCGGGAAGTTGGAAACTCTTGATACTGGGAAGGGTCCGGGACCTGACCTCTTGCCTGCATTCTTTTTGAAGAACTGCTGTTCCTCAATTGCACTTCCACTCAGGATATTGTTCAACAGGTCCTTATCAACTGGTGTTTTTCCTACCAAGTGGAAGTGTAGTACGGTTAAGCCATTGTTTAAGTCTGGGAGTCGGTATAATATTGCCGATTATAGGCCTATAAACATTATAAGCGCCATTCCTAAAATTCTTGAGACATTGATACTGGATCGTATACAGAAGGATATATGGTCCAGATTGGTCGAGCAACAGCATGGCTTTACTAAGGGTAGGGGTGTTGAGTCCAATCTATTGATTTTCGCCCAGTATGTCTTCGATGTCTTAGAAAGTGGAGGTAAAGTTGATGTTGTATATACTGACTTTTCTAAGGCCTTCGATAAGGTAGATCATTGCATTTTGAGTGAGAAACTGTCGTCTTTTGGAATAACTGGCATCTTGAGGAAGTGGTTTGTATCATATTTCACCCGCCGTACTCAATCAGTTAAAGTTCGTGATTCCTTCTCCCCGACATACATTGTTGATTCAGGTGTACCTCAGGGTAGTCATTTGGGCCCTCTGTTGTTTCTGATTTATATAAATGACATTACCACTTGCTTTAGGTTTGCACGTTTCCTTTTGTTCGCCGACGACCTCAAGGTTTATTTAAGAGTTAACACTCTAATCGATATGCTAGATCTTCAATCTGATCTGAATCGATTGGAACAATGGTGTAAAGATAATAAAGTCATCATTAACCTTGGTAAGTGCAAACATATGGTTTGTTAGGCGTGAGCAGCGCTTTGTATCGTACTACTATCTGAGTGAGCAATCAATACTTTCTGCGGACATCGTTAAAGACTTAGGCGTTTTTTACGACAATAGGATGTGTTTCAGGGCGCATATTGACCATATAGTTAGTGCGGGATTTCGTATGCTGGGGTTCATTTGGCTGCACTCGTTTGAGTTCAGGGATGTCAATACTTTGAAACACCTTTATGTCAGTCTTGTTAGGCCGCATCTTGAGTATGCCTCCTGTGTATGGTCTCCATACACTTATGAAGATTGTGACAGGATAGAACGAGTCCAAAATAGGTTTCTTCTCTCTATGTCGTGCAGGATGGGAATATCGCGAGTAAATTTTTCCGCAACTCATATGAGATCAGTTCTTCACCTTCCTGCTTTACGTACTCGTAGGATAGGGGCGGATGTATTGTTGTTTGCTAGATTGGTCGGGGGGCTTCTGTCCTCTTCCGACCTTCTATCTTTGTTTGGTTTTCACGTTCCATCTAGAAATGTTAGAGGTACCGCGCTGCTAGCTTTCAGGACTTATAGGTACGATTATACTAGAGCTTCGCCAATTCCAAGAATCTCGCAACATGTAAACACTGCCAGTAGAACAGGCATAGACTTCTTTAATCTCAGATATCCCTTTATTGTGCGTTATGTCAATCGAAGTTTGTATTTATCCGTTAGTTGATTTCTAGAATGTTTGTATTGTTTTCTTTTTTTCTATCAATCTGTATTAAGTTATATTGTATATTGCAATTATAATTATGTATTGGTTTGGATTTGTGAAATTGGGTTTATCCCGTTAATAAATAATTAAATATCTCTAATCAGATTACTAGATAAGAAAATCAAATCATTAATGATGCCACAGAAATATTCCAGCCCCAGTTCGTGAAACGATTTCCGACTTAATTATGAAGTGTTTTCTCAGTTGGCTTCAATATGTTTTCATTTTGTTGATTATTGAATTCATACCTTTTTCAAAAAAATGAGAATCGATAATTTTTTATTATTACGAACAGATCATTAAGTAGCCTTACTGGTTCTTTGACATGTGAATTATTCTCAGTTTTGAATCGAGACTTGTATGTGTTCTAATTCATTGTTCGACATGGTTTATTCAATTTCAGAGCGGTTGGAAATAATTTAACTTTTTTTTTGCAAACAATCATTGCGCGAATAGAACCGCAGAATTCTTCAATCAACGATAATTAGATAAACATGTTAATAGGAAGTATGTTTTGGAATTTGTGTCAAAGTTTCAAGAAACCGGGTCCGTGGCTAATAAAAAACGAAACATGGAAAGAAATGAAGCAGCTGAAGTAGCTGTTCTTGGACAGATTGCTCTGAATCCAATGACGAGTACGAGGCAGCTAGCACATGAATCTGGTTTTACACGAACTCGAATTGCAAATATTTCGAAGCATCATAAATTCCATCCTTACAAAATCAATCTTTCACACGCACTAAACGAAAATGATTTTGACCGTCGTGTTGAATTTTGTGATACAGTGAGTGGTTTTATACCAAAAATTCAATTACAAGTCGAGAACGATTGATGGTGCATTATCGTGTAAAAGAGTCCAACTGCAGAATACGACGAATTCTGGCCAGCAAACGCTTCATGGCGCCCAAGTTAGAGCCTGTCCAGAAAGGGCGTTTTACGCAAGTAAACGCGCGTTCTCGAGATACTAGAGCTATGTACATCCCGTCCAGAACCTTTAGCGCGTTGCGTCTTACGCGCGTAAAACGCTTGTAATCAGCGGAACTCTCGACTTTGGCGTTTTACGCGCGTCCGACGCGCCAGTAGAGAGCTTGTCCAGAAAGGGCGTTTTACGCGCGTTTTGATTTGAATTGTCCAGATACGGCGTTTCATTCGCGTTCTTACACGCGCATGTGAACGCGACAATTTAACGTATAATAATAGTACGACACCTATTCAGCTCATTTTGCCCAATTTCGTAAATTATACCCCTTAGAAATCCCCGTCTGAATTGAATGACTATCGGAAGTAATAAAAACTATTCAAAAGCGCCCTTACCAGAACGCTATCATCATTCTTCCACCTTTGTCATAAGGCTTTAAAGTAGCTGTCAACACGAATAAACAAATTTCTATTCGTGCATTACGGCACATTTTCAAACGGAACCCGGGTCATAAAACACTCGAACATCATTACCATTTTCCCCCTCGTGTCATAAAAAACCTGAAACCGAATCTGCGTTTCGATCGTGATTTAAGGCCACACAGGAAATGCCACCGCCCTGTAGGGGAACTTTTCCTCGTCATGGTCTTTCTACTATCGAGATAGAAAGCGAAAGTTTCGCCGAACATGTCGATTTCGAGGGAATTGGTTGTCAAAACACCATTCATCAGAAAGAATTGGGTTTGAGGATTCGAAGTGATAGGGTAGAAACCGAACTTCGTACTTCTATGTTCATCCATGGTTTATGATGGATATGAATCGAAATGGAAGTATTATTTCGAGCTTCGATATCTTCGGCGATCAATGATTCATTGATAAAGCAATGAGGTAGAAAAGATATATACGAGGGCCGTTCAGAAACTAATCTCCGGTTAATTGAAAAAATACACCAAGTTAAGTAGAAATATTTTAATATATACATCTTACAACTACATCTTTGCACTATTTTTCGACATAGTCTCCATTACGATTGAGGCACTTATCGTATCTCTTCACAAGCTTTGAAATTCCTTCTGCATAAAAATCACCCGCTTGTGCCTTGAGGCACCCATCGTGCACAGAACTTACGGTAACCCAATCTTGCTGTCACTATCTCGTACAAAAGAGTCTTAGAAATCTGTGGAAAATTAGTAGACAACTCCGCCATTGTGAAACGTCGATTTTCACGAACTTTTGCATCAACTGTATGAACGAGTTCGTCAGTCACCAATGATGGTCTACCACTCCTATCTTCATCATGAACGTTTTCTCGTCCACTTTTAAATAAACGTACCCATTCACGGACAACTCCTTCACTCATAAATTTTGGTCCGTACACGGCACAAAGCTCACGATGAATAGCTGCTGCAGAGTATCCTTTGGCTGTAAAAAACCTTATAATAGCACGCACCTCACATTTGGCGGGATTTTCTATCGCAGCACACATTTCAAACTGCCACAAAAACTAAACTAGCGCAGGTATGATGTTCACTCGACTACGGCTTGATGCCGACTGACCTGCTGAGCGCGTGAATGCACAGATGGCGCGCTACTCCCCCCCCACTACCCGCACTGTGACCAATCGGAGGTTAGTTTCTGAATGGCCCTCGTATATATGAAGTTGGCAGCCCTAAATGAGGATTTCCGCTTCAAAATTTCAGGACTGTACGACCGCGTTTGTCCTCCAATTCGTTTGATTTTTTCTCAGGTTCCATTCAAAATGTTACCTAAAAGCTAATTTTCGTAGTTTTAATCTTTGCACAGGCCCAAAAAAAAAAATTTTTTCTGGTGGCCAGAATTTTTGAGCTGCATTTAACTATATTTTTATTGCTGAATCTAAATATGATAGCAGTTTTTCTGTATCAGCTCTAGATTTTTAGATAAATTCACTTATTTATCAATACAAGAGATTTTTGTATATTTTCCTTATTGCCAGTCTTCATTTGTAACAAATTGAATTCAAAATAATAATATTTATTATAATTATTATTTGAATTCATTTATTACAAATAGAAGACTAACAATATGAGATATATAAACTGTTAACAAGTGGGATTTAATCCTATTTAGTGTCATCCAGTTAGTTCCATAGAAATCCGATATATGGAGCTGTCCAGACTGACGTGAACTTCAACTGCAGTTGAGAGTTGAGGTTAGTTTGTGAATTCCCGCGGATCCACGGATCATCAATGATTCTTTAGTTCCGCGAGAGAAAATCATGTGTCCACCCCTGCATATCAAGCTGGGTCTAATGAAGCAGTTTGTGAAGGCTCTTGATAAGAATGGATCATGCTTTGCATATATTGGGAAAAAATGCCTCAGCTGAGTAAGGAAAAAATTAAGCAGGCCCACAAATAAGACAGCTGATTAAAGACCCTGACTTCATAAATTCAATGATTGAGATCGAACAAAATGCCTGGAATTCATTTGTTTCAGTTGTCTAAAATTTTCTGGGTAAACAGAAAGCTGAAAACTATGTTGAATTAGTCAATGAGATGCTGAATAATTTCAGATCACTTGGGTGTAACATGAGCATTAAGGTGCACTATTTACACAGCCACTTAGAAAGATTTCCTGATAATTTCGGCGACATTAGTGAGGAGCAAGGTGAAAGATTTCACCAAGATATCAAATGTATGGAGGATCGCTATCAAGGAAGATGGGATACTCACATGATGGCAGATTACTGGTCTTTAAAACGGGATTGTTCTAAAATACATTCAAGAATGTCACGCAAAAGAAGTTTCCGAAATGTTTAGTGAGTAATTGGTTTAAATGATGACTTTCTGTTTTCTATAGTATATAATGGATAATATCTGTATTATCTGTGTAGTATAATAAAAATTCCTTTATTAATTTGTTTCTTTAAACCATGGTTTTTCTTTCAAAATAGTGTAATGTATAATTCACAAAAATGTTAATATCTTAAAAATTCGAGCTGGCAGGCAAAAACTAATAAACCGTGAAACCCGATTTTCGTTGTCACGGCATAACATGAAAACGGCTTGACCGATTAGGCTGGTTTTTTTTTCTGTGGCTTTCTAATACGCTGTACATGGTTCTTACGGAAAAAAATATTAAGAAAATCTGTCGGAAAATTGAAAAATATACATTTTAATTCTTTAGTCATTATTGATTTCACTGATACAAACTTGAGATTAGCTGTAGATCACTATGATTGATACAGATTTACAGTCTATGTACCTGTCATTATGTCAGTATGAATACATCTGCTTACTAAGCAAGTTGTTTTAACATCCCCTCGCAAAAATCGGGGAGACAAAACATTTGAATAGAAAATCTTGGAAATCTCGCAAAACAACCTGTATCGAAATTCTGAAGCGTTTTACCGCATGCAAACAACGAATAATCCGCGTGGGATTCCACCGCGTAGTCTATCAGCTTTCCGATCATTGCACACCGCGGAATGCTAAACGCTCGACTATCGCAACATTTTTCGGTAAATTACTATAAATATGCGGAAAGGAATAATCGTCGACCGAAAATAATACAACTGACATCACGATGATGTTAGATGAGCGTAGTAAACACCTACATACATCTCTACAAGACGATTCGAAAAGTTACGAGACAATAAAGGTTAGATCTTGACGAAAATTCATCCATACAAATTACTGATATTCAGTATCTCCTGAAATTTCATTAGAGTGGCGTATAATACCAATTGTCGATTGTCATACATACTTTGGCATCATTAGATTTATTCCATTTCTTGAGGGTTTCTCACTACTACTCTACAGATTGGTTAAATCGCATGTAAAACAAATATCTCTTGAACTAAAGGTTTGTATCTTGTACTTCCTGGAATCATTAGTCTTTTTTGCAGATAAAATCATTCTTCATCTTTTCTCCTAAATTGCACCATTCTTGAGATATTTGAAGTTGAAAGGTATTAAATCGATATAATTTTGTCCAAATTTTCTTATTTTCCCAAATCCAACTCCCCCAAATCCAACAGTCGAATTGATCTGGAAATTCATTTCGATATTTATAAAGGATTTTGTAAATCTTGTTTTCAACTGTGGTGGTAGGGTCCTTTTTTAGTCTTTTATATTTTCCTGCTTCTAATAATTCATTGATTTGTTGGTTATAAGAGCCAACATCTAGAATTACAGTGGCGTTTCCTTTGTCTGCTGGAGAAAATGAGAAGAATTGGAAATAGATACAACATAACGACTGCATTCAAAACTCAAGACACTATCAGAGCTAAACTTACAAAAGTTAAGCCTAATAATGAGACACAAAGGACAAAGAACTGCATATATGAATTACCTTGCGAGTGCGGAAGATCTTACATCGGAGAAACTAAAGGCCCTCTGAATGTACGAATAAAAGAACATCAGAAGCTTCTACGAGTACTAGACAGCGACAAATCCAGGTTAGTCCAACATGCTGTAGATGAGAATCATCGTATAAAATGGGATGAAGCATCAATAATATCCAAAGAAGAAAAACTTGCAAGAAAAAAAAATCAAAGAAGCAGCATTTATGAAAATAACACCAGATTCCATAAGTGCTCCATCTATAGATCTGCCAGAAGTTTGGACGCCGATAGTTCGATCCAACTTAAAAAGATCATCATATCACAGATGAGTATATAACATTGTTCATTTTTCTTTCATGACTTCTGTCATATTGACTTTTTGAAAATTGAAAATTTTCGAAAGGTTTTTTACTTTTCCTCCTTGATAAAGATAGAAGATGTCTATCGAAACGTCGGAAAACATTACATCCACAATAGATGATGGTAATAGCCCAAATAATCATTCATGGCCGGTTTCTGAACTCGCATTTAAGGTGTGGTTAGCTATCAATTCGATAACATAACGGTAAACAAAGGGAGTTATGGGCTCCATAAGTTATCGAAGCGTTAAAGCGACTTCAGAAACCGGCCATAAATCATTCATTGTTGTTGAAGATTTCGAAAAAGATTTTCATGTATGATATCAAGAGACCTCATAGACCTGTTCACTGGTCTCTGTCAAGGAGAAGAAACTTCAGAAATATCAGTGTTTGGAAAATCATAGATGATTTTTTCTGGCTTTGAGTGAAAAAAAGCAAAGTGACAACGCTCCATACCATATTTCCAACTAAAATTGCACTTTCATCTAACACGAGCATCTTCATCACCATGAAACTACTTTTCGTGATATACCACATTGAAAAACGTCTTTCTGACGAACCTGTATATGATACAAAAGGAATTCACCCGTACACGATCTGATTTTTTTATAAATCATTCAAAATAAGAAACTTGTATAAGGAATTGACCAAACGGGAATACAGGGTTCCATAGACGATACGGAAGGGAAGAAGGAACGTGTCAGCACGGCGCGTTTCACATCCTGTAGCTTAGAGAAAATGACATGTTCTATTTCCGGATATTACCGATAGAACAGACGACCGACATCCGTCGACGCTAATGAAGGTAGTTTGGCGCTCGTGCCTTCACTTTCTGTTGTTTGTAACGCCATCCAACTTTTTGCGTGTAGAGGAAGTTGTCGATCTTGGATTACAGATTAATGGTTCCGTGATTTTTCATTGGAGTCGAAGAGGAAAAATTTTCAGTTTCAGGTGGCGTTACGTGAAGTTTCGATTATGGCTCTTGAGAATTTGGATAATTCTTAAAAAAATTGAGTATATATCTATTCAGGCTATAGGAGCAGATTTCTCCCCTGATATCATAGTGGCTTTATCTTCAGATCAGATACTGAATGAATATAATAATAATCGTGGATGTCTATTTCATGCACTGTTGCGATGTTTTCTTCCGATAATCCGGTTTGGGATAACCCAATCTTTTGGTATTATCCAGCGTCTCCCTACCTGATTTGAATAGCCCGAACTACTCCTAAACTTGCGTACGGGATAGACAATCATCCCCATATGCATTTGGTAGAATTTGGTGCATTTCAATAAAAGTTGTACCAAGTTTAACACAAAAATCAATTGCAGCTCTTTGTTCGAAAGTCATTTTCCAACCGATATACATGAGGACTATATTACAACAGATGGCACTAGTGATGCTCTTTTTTTAAAGTTCAGTTCTTCTGAAATGGAGGTATACCATAGTACGAGGCATGTGATTTAAGTAAGTACCGTTTTGAAATTAAAAAAAGTCGTGTAAAGATATAGCAATAATTTTATTCTTAAATGAAAGCCTGTATCTTAATCTACTTTTCAACTCCGTGAATATTGACGCACTTGTCATAACGTGGCACCAGTTTTTGGATACCCTCCTCATCAAATTTTGCCGCCTGACTTGTTAACCACTGTGTCACAAATGTTTTGACTTCATTATCGTCTTGCAGACTGCCCAGGTGTTTCTTCAAGTGCAGGAACAAATGGTAGTCGCTGGGTGCCAGATCAGGGGTTTTCGTCCACTTTCTGCACCAAATCTTCATTAACGACCGAAGGACGCCCACTCTGTTCTTCATCATGCACATTTGTGCGGCCATCTTCAAATGCTCTTATCCATTTCCTTACCATTCCATCAATAGGGTTTTTTCCGTAACCTTCACAGATCTCACGATGAATATCGATCGGTTTTACGCCTTTAGCACTAAGAAATCGTATTACAGCCCGTAGTTCACAATCAGCGGGACTCACGATTGTCGGAGACAATCAACTCAGTAAACAACGTATACAATGAAGAATCAGACCGTAATGGCGTCAGTGCGTAGACAAGAGATGTAGGTAACCAGCGCGCATGCGCGGAACGCCTACCGTAGCGCTGCGGCGTCGGAATCGCAAAACGGTACTTACTTAAAAAACATGCCTCGTATTTACAGTGACTAACTTCGAATCAAGGAAAATTCCGAAATTTTACAATACTGAGGTTTCCTCAAGTGTATAACACTCGAGACAAAAAATTATGAACTGAAATCCTCTTAAAACGAAATAATAATTGAGTTATCCAGAATTTCAAGGAGTTTTCTTCCGAGTTACCTCAACTGTGGACGAAAACTTAAAAATAACTTCGTTATTGACGTAACGTTTCGACCGTGTTCTATGAAAGATTAACTACGGAAAAACGAGGTTGCCTCAAAGTGGGATCTGCATAAAATCTACGCGCATCTGATTATACACCGTGAATGATATACACGTTAAATAAAAGACAACGTTTGCGTCAAAGAAACATCTTTAACTTTTCGCCAACGTGGGCAGAAGCTACTAGAGGTCTGGTCTAATAGTAGAGTGGTCAAAAATAGAAACAAAATGCAGTAAAAGAAGTAACGACTGCTTGTCTCTTCTTGAACGAGTACAGGAAGAGGTTCAACGTCCTTCCATTGGTTCGATTTACGGATGGTTATTACACTACCTTTATTAAAGAATCTCGAAAAAGCCTTCAGGTTAGGTTTGCAGCTTTATTACGCTTGTTTTGCAGAGGGTCGCTTTTTCCAATATTCAATACTGAAGATGAGATTCATCCGACACTTGATATCAACTTATTTGGGACAACCGTTAAATTTTTCAATCTTATTTTAATAATATGATGCATAGCAAGGTCTAGCGCTTAAACAAATCAACCGATTTGCACAAGATAAATCAATGAAAGCACTTCCTGTTTTCAACCTATCATTGAAGCCTGATTCTATGAAAGTTGTAAGGTTGAGAACCTGATCTGAACAATTTCTATTTTTCCTAAAGCTTGCCTGGAAATTTTGTAGAGCATTTTCTATAGAAGATTCAATTCTAAAAAGAATAAGCCTTTCTAATATCTTGAAAGGAACACTCAATAAACTGATGTGTCGATAACTACTAGGATCTCAAGGATTTTTTCCTCGTTTCAAAATACCTATTACCTTACCCTCACGAAATTCGGAAGGAAAGTTTCCTGAATTCAGAATATTGTTATAGAAAGACAATAACCAAGACAAGGCCTTTTTCCTAAGTGTTTGATGAATTCTGGATAAAGTCCGTCAAAACCTGCTACCTTTCGAGATTCGGAATGGGATAAACTAATTTAACGCTAATTCTTTACACCTAGAAACATCTGTCGCCCCAACCGGTTTACAATTATTTTCTCAGGGATCACAAATATAACTGCATAAGATTTGATTTAAATAAATCACAGTGTGATCATATTATTACAGTATGAAAACCGGTTTGCAGAGATGATACGTAGAAATTCCATTGAAAACATAAACAAAGCATCAGTTCGGATTACTATGATGGGTTGATACACTTCAAGTGATTGTTTGCATGAGACATATCAACTTCTAATCGTGTTAATTAGAACGCCATAAACAAATGGATTCTTCAATTGGACTTTTCACTTTTTTTCCCGGGGAAAAAAGGAATTTCGTGAAAAGTTATATCAAATTTTTTTCCCGTAATAGAAAAAAATGATAAATTATTTTGTTCATTTTGTATTTCATCAACTACCGGAACATATTGGTTGCTTCTGTAGCCGACTGCCAATTTAAGTGTCCTAAAGTCCTTTAAAATGAAAACGAACTCGGTTAGGATTGTTTTTCAAAGAATGATTTTGTTTTAACCTCAGACCTCCATTCTCTGCAAACCCATTTTAACCAAGGGGAATTTAGGATTCTTCTTGTATACTTTGATGGACCTATCTAGAATCATCTCACTCAACAAGATTCGTCTTTCACCTCGTTCTTAATAAACACTTATGAAAATTAACCGAAGGATGAAATTCAATTAAGTTGTGTATCAGCCAACATGTGTGCGAAAGACATGCCTGCAATTAAAAGTGTGAAAAGGTCGATCTCGATGTATAAATTAATGTGGGAAGCATGAAGTATATTGTCATTTTTACCAATATTTCAGATATAAAAAAGCCTTTGCACGCTTGTTGTAGTCTTTTCCTGGACTCTGAGACACTGCCAAACTAAAAGGAATTATCACAATGAATGTGAAAGAACCAAAAACCAATATTTCAAATTCGAAATGAGCACACAGTTTTTTTGCCTAAACTCCCTGTACTATTGTACTAACCTTTGCTTGAAACGTGTCAAAATTCTAAGTCAATCAGACCAGAAACAGCTGAGTTATCGACGTTGGAGTAAAGTTGTTTTATAGTTTGGAAAAAACCGAGTTTCATGTTCTGATAAAACATTGTTTTTTAATTAGTAAAAACACCGTGCAAGCGAGAACAATGGATTGAAAAATGTTACCCGGACACTTGTCCATCAAAAGCAACGATTTGTCAGTGGTTTGCCGAGTTTAAACGTGGTCGTACCGACACAAATGACGCGGAACGCTCGGGTAGATCTGTGGAAGCCGTTACACAAGAAAATGTGAGTGAAGTGACAAAAATTATAATGAAAGATGGGTCCGTGAGAATGCTGAGAAGTTGCGAATCTATTCAATGTGTGTCCTATTGAAGAGATGAATTCTCATTCGCTTCGAAATAAGTGGAAATACTAATTTCATCAACAGCCCTTTATTTGTATTCTTTAGGGGCTCTTACATTCCAAAGTTTGGAATGTTTGAAACATTTTTTTAGAAATTGTACAAAAATTGGGGATACTTCTCATTGCATACTCAACATTTTATGTCATCCATAATGGATTTGAAATAAACAACATCATTAAGTGCATTTGAATGTGTATTGCGTATACAATTGAAAAAATACAATATAAGGAATAAATCCAAAATCTCATTATTAGAATAGCAACGATTCATTTTGTGAAATCAAAAAATTTCATAACGACTAACAATAAGACCTGTCTAACATTTGTTACCTAATTATAAATGAGACTAGTAAGCCAGTTGATCCATAAGCCTGTAGATCAAAAAGTCCGTAGATCAATATAGGCCAGTAGATCCATAAGCCCATAGATCAATATAAACCATAGTTAAATGAGGCCCGTAAATCAATATAGGCCAGTAGATCCATAAGCCCATAGATCAATATAGACCATAGATAAATGAGGCCCATAGATCAATAAAGCGCACAGAAACACGAAACACGGCAAAAAATCCGTTGAAAGCAAAGAAACACGAAAGAACGCAAAAAGCCCAAAGGAACCCAAAAAAACTCGAAGGAACGCAAAAAAAACCGTTGAAAGCAGAAAAACACGAAAGAACTGGAAGAAACACGAAAGAACGCGAAGATACAAGAAAGAACGCGAAAAACGCGAAAGAACCTGAGAAAACACGAAAGGACCCGAAGAAACACGAAAGAAGGCGAAGAAACACGAAAGAAAGCGAAGAAACACAAAAAATCGGGAAGAAATACGAAAGAACACAAAAATCCCAAAGGAACCCAAGAAAACCCGAAGGAACGCAAAAAAAATCCGTCGAAAGAGAAAAAACATGACACAACTGGAAGAAACACGAAGAAACGCGAAATAACACGAAAGAACCCGAAGAAATACGAAAGAACGCGAAAAAACATGAATGACCTGAAGAAACACGAAAGAACTCGAAGTAACACGAAAGAACGCAGAGAAACACGAAAGATCGCAAAAAGCGCAAAGGAACCCGAAAAAACTCGAAGGAACGCAAAAAACCCCGTCGAGAGCGAAAAAACATGAAAGAAGTGGAAGAAACACGAAAGAACCCGATGGAACACGAAAGAACGCGAAAAACACGAATTAACCCGAAGTAACACGAAAGAACGCAAAAAATCCAAAGGAACCCAAAAAACCCCGAAGGAGCACAAAAAAACCGAAAGAGCGCAAGAAATACCAAAAGAACATATAAATCGCACACCCTGTATGACATTTTATTGAAATTAGCTCCCGTACGCGGAAAAACACGAAAACTTGAGGAAAACTGGTGAAAGTCAGCGCTAGGAATGCGCAACTCAGATGTGACACCCTGTATATGAATCGAAAATATTTTATCGAATTAAGAACCCGTAAGCAGAAACAGCCGAAATAACTCGATGGAAAGTATTTGTTAATAATATGCAACGCATATGGGACACCCTCTATATAATTGATTCGCAGTGGGTGCTTTCTCCAAAAAAAAAAACCGAAATAATATTAATTCAACTCCAGCATCGATTCACCCTCCGTGAATTTTACTAAAGTTGAATAAAAAAATTATTATTATTCGATAAAGCTCTAAAGATGTGCAGATAAATAGAGGCTACTCAATTTCCAGTTGTTCCCGCATAAACCGAGTGGAATGGATTTATTCTGTGCTTCTATACAATTGCCGCGAGGTCTATGTTTTCAAGATTCATCTCGAAACCCGTTCGGGTTTCTTCGTGGAAATTGTGACAGAATGGCATAATTCTCGACTTTCAAAACGGAAAATTTCGGTCTTATCTCTCTACTTGGATATGAAAATGGGTTTCTACTGCCCGAACGAAACAGAAATGTCAAGATTACGTTAGATAAAAATTTAAGGAATGGAATTTTAAAACCACTATTTTAGAAATATAGTTCGTTTCTCTGTGATTTCTGAGGCCGTTTGAACTGAATTAAAAGAAAGATTACACTATATGTGAGGAAATCCTACCTGCAAAAAGGTTTTTATGAAAATATCCATTGATTACGAATGATGAATATAGGTAGTCATATTTTGATAGATTCATTTATATAAATAAATACAACCAAGCACGATGAATTTTACACGGTCGTTTCTTTGTGGAGTGTAAAATGAAATGTACAACCCGAACAAAGTATTATCTGCTATCTGCAAATCCCTACCTGCGAAATATTCATTTTGATTTGATTATTGTTTGGTTGCGATTACAATACATAAGATTAAAATGTCAACGACAATTGTCATTTCAGTGTAGGAATTGACAGGGGTGAAATGAATTAGATAGGGATAGCCAAACTGATTCTATGCTGGGTAAATTTTTGAATTTCTTAAAAACATATCGTAGACTGTTAAACTATAAGAATATACCTCACCAGGGCTCTTACGAATCGTATGAATTGAAAAATTTTCAAAATATTATACGAAGTATGTATTAAAATTGTGATTGAAATTATGTGTGAATGTTCTGTGAACGTCGGACGTGACTGATGATCTGGAAATTTGTGTTTGAGCCGAAGTAAGCTATTTTCAGCAATTAATTTAAAATATTTTTACTTTCGATTGGAAGATATGAATAGCTTTATCCAAAGGTCCGATTCTCGAGGAAGACACATATGAAAACGGCTTTTCCCGATCGCGTCAGTGGAAAAAGCCTTTTTCAATTTTACCGGACCATCTTTCGCGAAAAACCGGGAAATCGGTGTTTTAGATAATTTTTTTGAAAATGTTAGCGTGGTCGTATAGGCATGTGAAATGCACCTAACGAAAGTCCGTCTCATGAACTTTACGGTGCTCGCTTCGCTCGCGAGATCGCCTTCCCCTTTCTACCTCGAAATATCGCATTTCTGAACCCCTCCCCGACCCAAAGTTTTTCGATCTCCTTCTGTGGATTACCACAGAAATATTCCTTATTGTTTTTAATATATTGGGATGATTTATCTTCTATACTCACAGAATATCCTTATGAATCAGATTCGAATAATTTGACTCTACGTACTACATAAATCCAGAAAATCTCAAATAACTCAGAAATTATTGAATTTAGGAGCATAATCATGTGAGAACACTATCATTATTTTTGACCGCAGAATCCAACACAATTATAAAAAATAGGGTTCTAATTTGAAAAACAGAAGTTATGGCCAATTTAAGATCACAATTTTCAACACAAAATTTGAAACACCCTGGGATGATATTTTTGAAATCCGAAAGATGAATGACCTTTTCACATCCTTCCTCTTCGATGTTGTGAAAACGGTTTACGCTCCGGATATTTGAAATAAGAATAATAAACATATTACTGACTGAATATATTTTAGTTTTTGGGCTTCGAAAACATTTTAGCTCTGTAGAGAACTTCGAACAATATCATAATCCCAATTTTCAGATTTCAAATATGTCTAGATCTCCAGAAACGTCGGATAGGCACTCGAACTTGAGACACCCTGTATAGTCTAAGGTTATCATCCATTAGAAGTTTGTAGATCTGATCATAGCACTCTACATACACCAAAAAATCATTCCATGTTTTCCAGACGAACAAGAGTTTTCCGCGTGGGTCAGTGAAATATAAATCGATATATAGAATAAAGGGAAATTTGAATGTTGCAATTCCGTCCAGAATTTTAAAAATTCACAACTTCATATTATTGGGTGTTCCACCGTTCCTTGAAATAAACAACGTCAAAACAGGAGGTGAATCCGACTGTGTACGCTTTTTGGCATCGCTTGCCGAGTCGAAAATAAACCGGCATACAATGAAAGTTCAACCACTGCTTGAACTGTCCGATATACCATAAATCAAGACAAGCATACCTATGGCCCAAGAGCTGACATTTATGTCCATTCACTTTGATCAACTCAACAAGTTTTTTTTTTCGTTTGGGTAGCAGGTGATTATTGCAGCTAGAACCTAGAAGCAGTCTAAATGGATTTATAGCATCTATACATTATGCACTTCAAATCTAAATTACATTGAATGTCGCAAAATTAATCATATTCTGAACAAATTACATGGATTGAAGCGGATTTTATTGAATTTGATTTTATTTCACTTGTAGCGAATAATTTCAACTGAATTTACCGTAAATGCAATAATGGAAATGCTTTCTTTTGATATCGAAACAACATATTTCCAATTCAACTGGACATATTTGAAATCTGAAAGTTCTCTACTACTAAAATATTTTCGAAGCACAAAAAAATTTTTTCAAATTTTCCATTCATGGTATGAACGAGTATTCAATAGTGAATAAATTTCTGTTAAAACCATTGTATTAAATCGAATAGTTCTCAAAATATCTAAAAAAAAACTGGAAAAAGAGTATCCTGAGCGTAAACCGTTTTTACAACATCGAAGAGGAAGGTCATGCATCTTTTGGATTTCAAAAATATCATCACAGGGTGTTGCAAATTTTGTGTTGAAAATTGTGATCTTAAATTGCCCATAACTTTTGCTTTTCAAATTAGAACACTATTTTTTTATAATTGTGTTGGATTCTGCGGTCAAAAATAATGATAATTTTCTTACATGATTATGCTCCCAAATTCAATAATTTCTGAGTTATTTGAGATTTTCTGGATTTATGGTGTACGTAGAGTCAAATTGATTGCATCTAAAAAAATTCAATGAATATTCTTTCGAAACCATGGGAACACTCTATAAAAGATAAATCATCAGTTAATAATTCACAAGTGTCATTCATGTGTTATTTATCTTATTATTCGTTATCTTCATTTCTCGATTCAACAAAATGAACCGTTATTCTATTTACGAAATTCTGGATCTATTTTAAATACATGGTGAATGTGACAGAATTATTAGTAGAATCTGCTGGGCCTTCAACGAGAAGTATCCCTATTTACCTTCCATGACGGAGAAGATCTTTAGAAAATATGTTTCAAACTTTCAGAGTTTTGGATGTGTAAGAGCCCCTAAAGAATACAAAAAAAGGGTAGTTGATGATGAGGAAAATGGAATTAGTGTCTTGACTTATTTCGAAGCGAATGAATATGCATCTAGTTGAAATGCATCTCATGAAAAAGATTTAGACAGAAATTCAGTTCACCGAATTTTGAAAAAACACAACATGCATGACTACAAATATGAGAAAGTTCATGCATTAGAACCAGGTGACTACATAAAAAGGTTAAATTTTTGTAGAGGAATATTAGAAAAACTTGAAAATGATGCAGTAAATAATGATTGTTTCACGAGTTGGTGATTCAACTCAAAGACATTCAAAAACAGAGCACACGTGTTTAATCTTAGTCTGATAAATTTGTTTTAGGACCAGCAAACTTCAGAGAAAAAACCGCGCGAAAATTCTTGACGTAACCTCAGTGCTTTTCTAGATTCTTGTTTCAAGACCTTTTCGAATTGTTTTAATAAAAGCTGCCACAATAAAATCACTGATATGAATCATAAAATACAAAAGTGAAAATTATAGAAAAGAGAAAAAATAATACAATTTGACTTTTATTTGTAAATATATATTTGTAAAGGAGGATCAATAACCAAACGAAATGAAATGAAATCATAAACAAACCATAGATAAGGCAGCTCAAAGATAATAGATGTGTCTTCTTTCGGATTATACAATGCTCTTAGTGTTATTGAACCTAAAGAGAAACAAAAAAAATTTCAAACATTTACATACATATTAGTACATCACTTCCTGAGTGCTATAATCTAATGCATCAATTTCAAGGGAATTGTATATTTTCAATACATAATTATTTTCGTATGAGCCAAAAAGGCATTGAATATAATAAACAAATAAAAATTCAAGTTGATATACAACTATCACTTTCTTGCCAAGCAAAGAACAGTGTCCAAATAAAAATAGATATAGTAGCGAATGATTGAAATAACTGAGGCAAATCAATTCAGGACAAGGCGTAATTTAATCAGTGAATAAACTCAATAAGGATATAGAAGGCCAATTATTTTCAATTCCATCTTCATGGGAATTAAGTATCATTGCTCAAATAACAGCCCTGGCAGAAATGTAGAAGAAAATCAACTGAACTGAAATTGATTCACACTGAACAAAAAACAAAACTTCGTATTAACAAAACATAATATATCTAAATAATATTAAAGCTCCTAAGAGAAAACAAAACACATTCGAAGAGGAAAAAATCTCACCTTGTTTAGAAGCAGATATACTGTAATTCAATCCAAATTATCCGCATTGCACTTAATCCTCAGTCAAGGAACAAAAACGAACGAAATTGGAAGTATCTTACACTCCCGAATGTATTCACTCCGCTTTTTCACCGAACTTATCGTTATTTGACAGGTAGAACTGAAAAAAAGGAACGAAAACGCAACGAACTCCGTCCGCACGAAACAAAAACTGTGATAATTGTTTGATATAAATGGTAAATTGGTGGGTGCCGGAGTTTTGAGCATGCCCGAGAAGTAATGAAAGGAAAATGTGAAATGGAAGGGAATTGAGCTTTAAAGGAATCACCAGTAAGTGTCAAAATGGAATGCTTTGGAAAATTCTGAAATAGAACATGTAGTGCCACCTCTCGGAGAGTAGAAAAATACACCTATGAAAGCAGATTACTTCCTAACCTAAGGTTTGGAAAAGTAGACTTGAATGAGCTCAAAAAAACATTAGAGTGGAGAAACGAGGAATCACTGATATGGAACAGCTGATAAAAAAGTGTCCCTCGTTTTTGCTCAAACATAGATGTCATTGGTATCTTCGGGTTACCTCATCGATACTTGACATTCGTTGGAGATAATTAAACTTCAAACAATTATTGAGGATAAAAATATTTCTCGATATTTTATACTGCTATAATAGGAAACAAAGCTTATTCTCTTTCTAAACAGTTGACCCAGTATCCACTATGAATTGCTTAAAAATTTTCTGTATTCCTCTCAATCACTTACTAAGAATACTACATGGACTAAAAAGTTCCGAGCCTTACGCATAGATGGCGCTAGTTTTATTACAGTCACCGTTTTTCAGTTACGGCATTGAGTGTAAATCTTTTATTATACTTTATTTTATTTATACTCAATATTTCCATTCTCCATTTTGATCGAGCTTCAGTAAAATCACAACGACCTCTATATTTGTACAATTTAGATGAACACTTTTCACATAGTGAATGATTCTATATGTCTGATAAATGTTAATTATATTGGTCATGTTATTACTGTAATGAGGACTGTAATCATTGAAATGTTATAACTGGACATTGATGGATTCACTAGTAAGTGTCAGATTGCAATAATTAAAAAAATTATTGAATTGGATATAAGGCGCAACCTCTTGAGAAATATTTTCATTGGCGAAAACAGATTCCTTTCTAAATAAGATACAGACCATAAAATAATTACTTCATGATACAGATATACCTGGATAATCATTGTTTTGGCTCATTTTCAGTTTTGAAATTGTTATAACAAATGTTTTGATTTGAAGTAATCTCCCATAGGTTACAAAATGAAAGATTTCGAAAATATCATTCAATGGGATTTGGGCGCCCTCTCTTGAAGAATAGGGTATTCATAACTCTGCATAACATTTATAAACTGAATCAAGGGCGTCACCAACAGAGGGCAGGTCGGGTAACTGACTCAAATGAATCTATTGAATGTATAATTGTTATAAAATTTTCCTACTGGAATTATTGTACTTTACGATTCTTGAAGAAACTGTCAGTTTTTATTAATAATTAATATCAAGAAATATAATTGAGAATATCATCATTCGACATTCCATCCTATTAAAAATCGAGCATTTTCATTGTAGAATCCTTCGAAAACTGAAAAGAACCCTACTAGACGGAATGATTCAACCCACAAAAATGAATAGATGGGACAGGTGGGTGATATTTCATTTGAATTGAATTTTTGGACGCTTCGGCCATTTTCTTAGTTTGCAAGAAATGAAATCATGGCGGGAATTTCAAATCTTTTAAATTTATTCGAATAAAAAATGAATTTATCTTCTTCTTTTCCAAATGTCCTGTACAATTAAGGCTTCATTCTTCATTTTCTTTTCTTTCAGTAACAGTGATCTGGAACCCGAACTATTGGTAGACAAAATAGAGCTAGATTTAGACTTAATTATGTTAACTTGGATAGGCAAAATCTGAAAATGAGAAATAATAAATATATAAAAGATATTGGGAGTGCATTCTTGTTCGTAATATTGAAGCACCTCTAGTAGAGAAAAAATAAAAATTGTTAATTCTATTTAGCTAGTACAATTGAAAAAATATCCCAAAATGCTCACAAATAAGTATGACACTCGAAAACTATTCATTCCTCGAAAAACAATCATTATTTTGGAGTTTGCAAAGGATTGAATTGAATAACATTCATATCATGAAGTTTAATCAATTGAATGAAAATGCCTCTTCATACTATGACTATCTGGATACAAAAAAACACAGAATTCTTTGAGAAAACCGTTTTACCAAAGACTTAATGATTTTGTAAATTCATCAAAAAAAAAACTTATAACTAAATAAGTGTAAAATATTTAAGGAGGTGATTCCTCATCGAAAAAGAGGTAATATCTTTCTTATAACGAAACTTTATTCGAGCATCCCTTGTTAAGATACAGCCCTTCAAAGGGAGTACATAAAATTTGTATAACAATTTTTTTCACAAGCATCAAAAAAGTTACAATATTGAAATTAACATAACGTTTCCTACTAGCAAAAAGACACTTATCCAGTTAATTATTTGGTTTACCCCATGGTTGTAAGGGTGGGAAACGCAACCCCTAAAGTTTATTTCCAATGTAACTTTTTGTCTTATTATTTGTTTACCCTTTAAAAATTTATTTCCGATAGCCTGTTTCATTCTAAACAAAAATGTATCATGAGTTTCTTGCCCAAAATATACCAGTTCGCAGCAAAAAATTATTTTACGAACAACTACAGAGATAGGTATATCGTACAACGACTAAATGGTAAGAAACAAAACTAATTTATTAATAAATAAAATTAAAGTAAAAAAAATTGTTATACAAATTTTATGTACTTCCTTTGAGGGGCTCTATCTTAACAAGGGATGCTCCAATGAAGTTTCTTTATATAAAATATCCTATTTTTTTTTCGATGAGGAATTACCTCCTTAAATATTTAACACTTATTTAATTACACCCTGTATAATATCAATAATATTGATAGTATTCAAGCCGTGAAAACCCAAGTTCAAAAAGAAATGAATAATCTAAAAGAGAATAAGCAAGCTATTTATGATGCAATACAAAATATAATTAGACGAGTCCGATTATGCATTTAAAATAATGGGGGCACGTAGAACATCTTATTTTATATATTTCATTGAGTTATTATTTATTTATAGTTATCATTATAATCTTTATCTAATATATGTAGTTTTGAGTGTTAACCAAAATCATTTTTCGATGCAAAACTTTTATTTAATAATTTACGATAGATGTTAGACAGGGGTACGATACGATATATTTCTGAAATTAAAAGAAAAAGATCTAGGGTGATAGGGTGTATCATAAAAAAAAATGAATTATTCATTAAAGTCCCCTAAACACACGTCACAGTACTTGAGTTAACGTTATAATAAAATAAGTTTATAACCACACAACTTTTATCCCAAAAATTTATATGCAATATTAAATATGATAAGGGCTGGGAAATTTTTAAATAAACACCGTCTATATTCCAATTTTTGTGCATTTTTGGTGAATATCTTATGAGATATCAAGTAGTAGTAGTATTCAAAAAATATGTTTTTTTAAATTTTTCTGTAACTGTATCCACGAAATTTCCGAATTTATTCGTTCAAACCGAGTTAAAAATTGATGGGATAGAAATTCTAGGAATTAATGAGGAAACCAAAATTTGACGTTCATAACTGATCGAAGGAATTTGGCAGTGATATATTTAGCCAATCAACCTTGAAAATATGAAAACTTTAGGTCATTTCCTTCGGATCATAGAGAATTTACTGTCAGGGGGCTGGACAACTCGTTGTCCCTGGATTCCTCATCAGGAAACCGAACCAAATCTATTTTCGTCTCGATATTGGAAAATGAGAAGTATTTGCGCAAAAAGAAAGCAAGCTGTTTCACTGGCAACAAGCGCGCAAAAATTAAATTTTCTTTTTTTTTATCTGATAGACAATTATCATCCATTCATTCAATTCAATGTGGAAAATTACCACCTGGTACAACTAGAACAGTCTTTAGAGGCATATGGATATAGATAAAAACAAGCACATTTCGTTTTATAATTCTGGGCTCTGTTTTTCCCGTTCCGATAAACTTGTTCCTCCTTTTTCGATATCAATAATTGTCGATCAGTATCCTCTAGTTGAAATGTCTTTCATCAGTGAATTTCGTGTATAATGAACGTTTTAGGAGAAGACAAAAAGTGAAAATTCAATTCGAGGTATATACAAATTGTTTGTAATGGAAACATCTTGTTACATTGTTATGTATTGTTAACCTTTTTCATTTTATGATTGTTGTTGTTTTCCCAGCAGGTTATTCTATTATTATATCATATCCTATTATATTCTTGTATGTTTTTGAGTTGAACTCATATAAATCTATCATTTCTGTATTTTTTTTCAGAAGGAAAGAAGATGGAATGCCAAAATGAAAAGACTGAAGAAAAAAGCCAGCACCCCATTGCAGAAGCAGGATTTTTCTCTAGGTTATTTTTCTTGTGAGTGTTTGAATTATTTTTTAAATTTCTTTATCACAAAAATGTTGTTTTGCAGATACACATTCAGTTCTTTGAGGAAATCATTCGATCCAAAGAAACCCTATCTACCCCTTATAAATGATCGAAGTGTAGTTTTGGGGGGAAGGTTAGAAAGGTATGTACAATATTTAATAATGAATAAACCTCAGTCAGTATAGCTCGTTCGCAACCAATCAAAAATTTTGAGAAAGTGGAAACACCTTCTGAATAACCTTTTGAGTCAAACATGTCTATGAGGAAATTTGCAACATGTCTATAGGAAATTTGCCATCACCAATGTCAATGAGTTGTTTAGAGAATATGTTTCCAGATTGGTCATTTTGCAACTCGACACGCATATTCTTGCTTAAATGAAGCACTTTGACATGTTTCCACAAATTGGAGGACTTTAGACATGCATTGAGTTCATCAGCTGGCGTTGATCGTGGAATCACTGGCAATGTTTGACGAAAATCTCCTGCTAATAAAATCATTACACCACCAAATCGGTTATTATTGCTCCTTAGATCTTTTAAGGTTCTGTCTAAAGCCTCCAAAGATTTTTTATGTGCCATCGTGCTTTCATCCCAAACAATCCTGATGCATTTTATCTCGGGTGCCGAAACTAATACAAAAGAAACGCGAGTTTCGGAACGCGACATTAAACTCCTTCAACTATGTATTCTGTGCTCCAACGCACACACGCACATTGTTTTGATAGATATGATCTTTGACGTTAGGAACACACCTACATTGCTTAGACAACAGTGAGTGCTTGTAATTTAATATGAACTTTATACCATAGCAATAAAGCTCAAATTGACTACGTTTTAGTTACAAATCATTTGTATGGGAAAAACAAAAGGGCTATTTTTAGGGTTTTTCCAGCAATAATACTAATTTTTTTGCCGTAAAAACCATCCTTGAACTTCAACGAACATTTTAAAAAAAGATTTGGCCAAATTGGTCCAGGCGTTGTTGAGTTATGCGCTTACCAACACATTTTGCGATTCATTTTTATATTATAGATTGTAAGATCGTACGTTCTCCCTACTTATGCGCACACATTTGGACTCATCAGTATTGCTTGTGTGCGCCATGCCATAGACCAGGGATGCTCAAACTTGAACTGCTGGCGTTCTACCTCAATATTTTTAGACTACTTACTATCGACTCTGAAAGACTGCAAGTGTGTGTGATGCAGGGTTATCGTACATACACGATACTCCCTACCTACCTAGGTAGGGAGTACCGTAGCATATATAGATATTAGCTTTCTGCACAAAGTTTGGTTTAGGTTTAGTTAGGTTCTTCTCTACAATATCAATGAAAAAAGTGTTTATTGGTTGTTACAAAACAAAAGAGTTACATATGGTGTTAAACTTAACTAAAGAGTGGCTTTGGATGTTGAAGCGTAGGATCGCCATCAAGTTACAATTCAGAATGACTCAATTCCTGCAGGCGCAACATTTATATCGGCGTGAACGAAAGTCTCGAATTGTTTTCCTATCTAGGCTCGAGACTTAATGTCCCACATATGTTAGCATTTGACCAGTTTATTAATGTTGATTTGAAATTCCGCATATTGTATTATTTTTGGAACTTCTACGAATTTCCTAATAATGTTACAATAAAAGTATAATTTCAGCTCATGGAATAAGCAAATAAAGAAAGGTGGAACGAAAAAAACGAACGTAATCTTCAAAAGTATATTCGCTGCTTTCTGGCGAGAGCTAATGACACTCGTTCTAGTATCTACAATAGAAGTAGTTTTGAGGATAGCTGAGCCAGTGTGCCTTGGATTCGTACTTAGTTATTTCCAGCCTAATTCTACAATGTCAAAACAAGAAGTTACCCTTTGGACCATCGGAATGCTGGCTGCGAATGGTCTCAGAGTTATAACCTATGCTCAGCAAAGATATTACACGTTGGATACTACAATGAAAATCAGGGTTGCTTGCAGCAATTTGATTTATCGAAAGGTGATTTATATCTTGATTTATTTATTACATGTTACATATTATAATAATAACACAGGCCTATAAAAAAATTTTTTTTGGTTAATTTTTGAGTTGATTTTAACTATATTTTTATTGCCGAATCTAAATATGATGGCAGTTTTTCTATATCAGCTCTAGATTTTTAGATAGATTCACTTATCTATCAATGCCTTTTCCCATTTAATACTTTCAAGTATGAGTGTTGTAAAATTTATACAAGAGATCTTAATTTTTCATTCACTGACTAATTGTACATTTCAGGTTCTGAGGCTGAGGAGCACGACATTACAAGAAGACGGGGGAGGAAGAATTGTAACATTGATGTCAAATGATCTGAGCAGATTCGATATGAGGACAGAACTCATAAATTACGTTTATACAGCCCCTCTTGTAGTTATAACTGTAACATTCATTGTTTATCATCAATTTGGTCTGCCTGGATTAGTTGGTGTGCTATTCATATTCCTGATAAGTCTAATTCAAGGTAAATTACTTATCAGCCTATCGAAAAAAAAAATTCAGTTGTGGTGGGAGTGCTATAAAATTACCTACCTTTTCATTATACATAAACTTATTTTTCGGAAAGATATCCTTCACTCTCCCGTTTTAAATATGCCATTAGCTTGAAATAATTACTGAAATGTGCCCCACGTTGGGCGCCAAATTGTGTAACATGACAAAGTGCCACTTTAAATGACGAGCATAAGACTCTACTTTTAATTCTCTCAGGGTGGGCTCAATTATCCCAGCAAACTCCTCTCGGTTTTTGACAAATATATTGAAGTGTATAAATAAAATTTACAAATAACAATTTTAAGGAATGTCCAATCTCCCAAGTAAAACAGAACACTAGGGACTTATCTTAAAGCTATCTGAGTCGATAGCTTTCTCCCAGCTCCCAGATACGAATTAAAGTCCCAGAGGTTATGGCCTGCCAGTTGACCAGAAACGGGTTGTATAGTTACCACACAGATGTTCCAGACAGCGACTCGATGACTCCAATTTTCATCCCAGTTGAAGAATGTGCTCCATGGCAAGGTGGTTATGCCACAAGCTCAAATTATGTACTGCTCGAACCAGGGACTGGATATGATTTAATCTCTCATCGTGGAATGCATCTCAATCTTGAACTAGCATATGTCTTTGGCCTCGTGATAGGATATAATTTGACCGCCAGGGAGAAGCGAGAATAGTTATGTGTTTCTCGCAAACCTCTGACCCACAAGAGTTACTTTTTAGATATTGATTTAAATAATTACTACAGAAGATGACCGGCATCTGATCTCGACAGAGAAAAAAAAATTACGCTGACTGTTCGAGGTTAGCTTCCGCGGAACACAGATAATCGGCATAGAACACATCTATATTCCATTGCAGGAGAACTGGTTGAAATTTCAACCATAATTCGGGTGCGCGTACGGAATAACGTCAGTGGCGTGCAAATCGTTGCTTCACCAATTTTTCGATATACATCGGGCCAGGAAATTGGTATATGCAATATCGCTCTGTCAAGCTGATTTTTCAGCTAGGAGCCTGCTTTTCTACATACTTCAATATTCGGGAACAACAACAAATGTATTTAATATTCTACTGTCTGAATTATTTTTTCATTTCTGAGTCTTATACAACCTTCAAAATTTTCACAGCACTCGATAATACTTAGGTATCATTGCCAGAATGGAGCTGTGATTCAAAGAACTCTATATGATATTAGTGTTAGAAATTATTTAATTTTGCTTGTTTGTTTCTTCATACAAAATATCAAACATCACTCGCACTTATAGCACAAATAGCAATATAAAAAGTACGAAAACTTTCTCGGGTTTTCAGTCAAAAAAAGCCTTCGTCAATATATCTCCGAATTTTCAGTTAACAGATAAAACTTTTTCAGCTTTCTTGGCCCACTATGTATCTTCCTTCCAACTCAAGACATCTATACTTACGGATGAAAGAATTCGCTTGATTCATTCTCTACTCACTGGTATTCAAGTAATGAAAATGTATACTTGGGAAAGACCTTTTGCAAAGTTGATTGAAGCGGTTAGGGCCAAAGAACTGGACATAATTGGGAGGTCTTTCTTAGTGAAAGCTATTTACGAATCAGTTTATACATTTATTGTACCTATCAGTATTTTCCTAGCTCTCTACGTAGTGATAGAAGAACACAGAAAAATAACCGTCGTCATGGTGAGAAAACACAAAATTTTATGTCCAATACACTGATATTTATTTTTATTTTCAAGGTTTTTCTCTTGCTCATTTACTATACACTTCTCAACTACATCATCTCAATATTCTTCACTCTGGGTGTCGCCAAAATGTTTGAACTCTCTATTGTGTTGAAAAGGGTCAATGAGTTCCTACTAGCTGAAGAGCGTCAAATAGAACTTACGTCAAAACCTGACCAGACAGAAGATGTTTTCATTTTACTGGAAAATGTATCAGCTTCTTGGGATAATGCAACCATTGACGATAATGAAGAATCTGTTGATGCCTCTCCATCTAATCTATCGGAGAAGACTTCACTTTTGAAAACAACGAAGAAGAAAAAGAAAAGTATGTAAGCTTTCAATCATTGAATAAAGATGTGGGAAAAGAGCATAGAATTAAACATGAAAATCTAACGGTGAGTTTCATGAAACGTTGATTAGCCGATCAAGCTGATGGACGACGATCATCTGCGAAATTCTATGCTCCAATTCCTGAGTTGATACTTGAACAATGATTTGACGATCAGTATTATGAAATCGTCGATCATCTCATCGATTTTATTAAATGGTTATCATAAAAAAGTCTAAGATAAGAACCTAAATTGACTTTCACAGAGCTGATAATTGAAAAAACTTGGTCCCAATCCCAATATATTAAAAACAATAAGGAATATTCCTGTGGTGATCGATGGTTCGATACAGGTAACCACCGAAGGAGATCAAAAAACTTTGGGTCGGCGAGGGGTTTAGAAATGCGATATTTCGAGGTAGAAAGGGAAAGTCGATCTTGCGAGCGAAGCGAGCACCGTAAAGTTCATAAGACGGACTTTCGTTAGGTGCATTTCACATGCCCTTACGACCACGCTAACATTTTCAAAAAAATTATCTAAAACACCGATTTCCCGGTTTTTCGCGAAAGATGGTCCGGTAAAATTGAAAAAGGCTTTTTCCACTGACACGATCAGGAAAAGCCGTTTTCATATGTGGCTTCTTCGCATATTGCATATTTTCCAATTCCAATTCCAAATTAATTGCTGAAAATAGCTTACTTCGACTCAAACACAAATTTCCAGATCATCAGTCACGTCCGACGTTCACAGAACTTTGTCAGTTCATTCTAATTACAATATTAACCCATATCTCGTATAATATTTTGAAATTTCTTCAATTCATAGGATTCTTAATAGCCCTGATGAGATATTCTCTTATAGTTTAACAGTTTACGATATGTATTTAAGAAATTCAAAAATTTACCCAGCATAGAACCAGTTTTGCAATCCCTAGCCAATTCATTTCACTCCTGTCGTTTCCTACTCTGAAATGACAATTGTCGTTGACATTCTAATCTTATGTAGATTCTTATGGCATATTCTAGACGTAAATCGGACCCACTTAGTTTAAGCGTGAACCAATGGAACGAAATTCGAAGTAATCGGCGAGGCACTCTGTTCATGGTTACACCTTTAGACCTTTATCGAATAATTTTTATTTACCTTCGTAAAATGTCAATGATTGACGTTTAATGTCCCAGAGAATCAATACCTCAAGTGCAACTGTGGACCGTTTTCGAGGAGACTGCCTCTCATCAGCACAGCATGGCACCGATGAACTAGAAGTGAGCTGTCAGTCTTATCAAAGATCTTGAGGAACAAGCTGTTGCTCTTCTTTGTTTCTCTACTCCACTTAAGATCAAAACAAAACCTGGTATATTCTGTATTCCCTTTCTTTTTTTCTTACTTTCAGATATTGCACATATGTCATTTTTAAAGTGATTCATTTCAGGGAGTACATCTTGGTCCTTGATACGCCATAACATTTCACCCCAGTATGTTACCCTCAGAACATCGTCTCTACATCTTTCCTTCTTCCTTACCAATCTGCTATTCGATATCTTACTTTGTGGCAAGTCTGTTACCGTTGAGTCTGTCCGTATCCGAGTCTCATCGTTGGGTCTATGCTACCCTCATCTGGAAACCCTCCTTCTTTAACCGGGCTCGGGACCGGCAGTGATAGTTGGTGACCTACTCAACCCACCTTCCAACTAGGATATTCGTACTTGACCTTGAATATATATATATAGTATTTCAAATGACAAGAGCTTAGTGGAAGAAAGATATTCTAAATGGTTTTCGAAGAAGTTGATTTGCCTACTTTGAATGGTTTTTAGTAGAAGGAACAGAGAGAATCAGCACTCCTTCTCCTCTTACCTAGTAATCGGATTAGACTATCAGTCGTGTTCTCCTGGTTCGAAAACTAACATTACTCCTTGGGTCTGCACTTTGTCCGGGGACCTAGAGGGTCAAGTGAGACATAGTTGTTCCTTGCATGTGACACTAACAGTACTCTTTGGGTCTACTCCATATCTGGAACTCGGGGGCCCGATAGAGTAATAGTAATCACGCCGCTTCCTCGTGCCAATCGTTCGACAACTTTGCTTGCTGGTTCTGTCTTCAGCGTCTTCCAGGTCCGGATGCCCATCAGGTGTGTTCGCAAAGGTGCCACGACCTATGCGAACGCTTAGACAGATCCCTTGGATGAAAAGGAACCAAACCTATCAGCATTAAGCGAGGTATCTTTCAGAGACAAAATTGTTTTTTTTTGTCTGGCGCTGAACCTGAAAAGCAACACGCTCAATCGTGGCAACTTTGTCTACAGCCTAGACGAGCATGCCAAAGTTACCCATCTATTTTATAGTGATGCTTTGAAAAATATGCGAGAGGCACCTCACCTTGATGGTGAACTTGAAATAGTGAGAAAGTTCAGTGCCGGCATAAAGATGACATTTGGCCATTTGGCGAAATGCTCAATGATGCACGTAAAAAGGGGGAAATAATTGAAGAAAGTGATATTGAACTGGTAGTTGGTAGACAAATACGAAGCCTGGGACTACTAGAAAACATCTACAAGTACTCAGGCATACCATGATCATTTGTGATCAGACAGAAGGAGAATAAGAATATTGCTGAGAAAGATTTCGTACGTAGAGTTCAGAAGATGCTAATAACAGAACTGAATGCTAAGATCAAAGTAACAGCAATTAGCATGTGGGCAATACCAGCGTTAACCTATTACTTCGGAGTACTTAATTGGTCAACAGGTTCGAATTTCCTTCAACAAATACAGAATGTTGCATCCTAACTCAGCCCTTGAGAGACGAGCAACTTGCCGCTGAACGAAGAATGCTGGTGTGGAACATAAATTATACAGCACTCAAAAACCCACGCAAGCATGCACCCACTAGAAGTGGGGAAAGCTAAATCGAATACTTACCTCGTCGACAGCTTCCTCTTGCAATTCAAAATGCAGATTATCTAACGAGGCAGTAGAAATGGAGCAGGATGCACGCCTTTTACACGCACTAGGTACTTGGGAAAGCGCATAACAGTATGGACAAGGTTCTCCATCAGATAATCTCATAGCTTTGGGGGTTTGTTCCATTTCACAAATACTATCCGGAATCAGTTATGGAAAGTAGCCAGGCTTCTTGGACTTCTCTTTCGTCGTTGCCCGACCTTTGGAGCATAATCGTCCGGAAGCAGTACTATGGAGAAAGCTAGATAGTACAGCTATAATAAATGGTTCAACAAACAATACTAAGGTCATAAAAATAGGCAGTTGACCGGAACACTGAAGACTTGTAAACGTCAATACCATCAAACATCTATCTGAGCTCCAGGCACCACGGGATATAATCTGATGAATCCAAAAGGTTGTGGTGCTGGGACTGTTCGCCATCATCCAGCAGATAATATATCCTCAGTGGTTATCACCACTACTCTTGGCTCAACCACCCTGGGTTGCCTTGAAAAAAATACCCATTTCGAGTGAAATTTGAAAAATATTAACCAGCAGGAGAATATCCGTCGCCAAATGAAAATTAATATTGTAATTGACTTTTCAGGAGGAGGAATCCATTCAACATATTATATAGACTCCACAGCTTTGAAAGGTGAGTCTTCTTATTGGATCAAAATATTCGGATATATTCAACAAAGTAATTCCTTTTTAAGGTTCAGATTCTTTGAGGGGAATCAACTTGGAAATTCGATCCAACCAGTTCATCGGCATCATAGGACCAGTTGGAAGTGGAAAGAGCTCTTTACTTCAAGTTATTTTAGGTAAGATAAATACAGTTTTTTTTGACTTATCTTTATTTAATCTTTGGTATTGCATATTGAACTGATCAAATAACAAAGCAAATAGTTCGTATTCATTCATTTTGAGAATTGATTCTGAAACTTCGTTTTGAAATTTGGTAGATCTAAGTTCGCACCGTAGTTAGAACTTCACTTGTTCTATTATGAAACGGTAACGATAAAATTCATACCTTTACATTTCAAAAAACGTTCTATTATGTTCAAACGGTAACGATAAAATTCAATAAAAATATAATATCCAGGTTGAATAAATTGATGCATTTATTTCATATTTAATGAAACACAACAGAAATAAGAACTTCAAACAAACTATAGATAAGAGTAAAGGGGAATGGTGCTGTTATTGCACATATCGGACTTGCAAACATTGCACTCCATCTGTTTTACGTCTCCGCAAGTTGCTTCTGTGTTGCAGGCTCGCATATACCATGGTTTCTCAGCAGCACCAAAAATGGGTCGATTGAATACCTCCAAATAGATAACGGAATAACAAAATTTTCCCGTACAGGTTTTAGTCACTTTACCAGTTCTGCAATCACTATCCCTATCATTAGAAATGCAACTGTAACATGTGAGTTCAGCATCACCTGTATGGAAAAAAATTAAAGTTTAAGAATAAAAAGCAGGGGAGCACTGAAGTTCATTGAATGAAACGATTCTAACACAAGTTTACGGAATACTGAATATAGTTTTAATTGAACATTAAGTTATAGAATAAAATTCTTTGTATCATTTTTTTTTAGAAATTTATAGAGCATGCTCAGACACGTCAACTTTTTAATGCAGGTGTGATAATTTGAACATAAATTCAAATGTACTGGGTGATTCGCGCAAATATGTCATACTATGTGTTCTTCATTTCTTGAACGCGCCTCGTTGAGTCTTTCTATAATTTTTAAATCCCTTTAATGAACTCTACACACTATATTAAATGCCCATTATGCATTATGCAGGGTGAAATTTTTCTGAGCAGTTTTGAGGCATTTGTGATAATAATCATGAACGTAGACCAGTGTTGCGACATTCTTGGAGTTCTTGGAATTTAGGGCAGCGGCCAAGAATGCCTTCTATCGGACGGAATTTTGGGAATCCCTAAGCTCAGCTATCTGTACTTTCGATAGTTCGATATTTCTCATTTTATTCAAGAACCTTCTCTCAGTACAGTTCTAGTTTGACCACCAGAGTTTACCAGTTAGTTTTCAGCAGCGAATAACGTGTAAACTCTAAATGTTCCTCGTAGCTTAATATCATCTCTCTGTTATACATTTTCTCCAGTTGGATCAGTTAGATATCCTAGTACATTGTGAATTTGAGTTATTCAGCTGCAATCCTCCCAAGTGAAACAAGAAAGTTGTGATTTGTGAATCTGTGAATCAGTTGCATATTGGCGAGCCACAATTTGTTAGTGGAAGTTTCATCCAAGGTACCTGCGCCTTATTTTATACCTTCAAAGATTGAAGCAGAGCTGTGGTGAATTTCGTATCAGGGAAATAAGGGCAGTTCTTTCTATTGTCTAGTCCTATCAGAAGTGCCCAAGATTGAGCAAAGAAGTTCAAATCCTTGGATTTTGTAGACATTTAAGACATCTTCTCTGTGAATATAGTTACTCGCTTTTGCACCAGGAAGAAGTGTGCAAAATTGACATGTTCAGATGAAATTGATGGCATCGTTATGAAAATACATAAAGTGAAATATTAATTACCACTTACCATGGACAAAGAAGACATAAAGTGACGCTACTAAGAGCAGAAAATATTTCATAATCTTTTGTATCGAATATTTATATAATTATATATTCTCTTTGAAAATTTGAAATTTGTTTCTGTAGAAAAGATGCGGTTAAAAATTTCTTGGTTCCTCTATGAGAAATGATTTACGCTTCGAAGGGGTCCACAAGATCCGATTGCTACAATTTATTTTATTTATTTATTACAAGTTACATATTATGATAATAATAGAAACAAGAATGTACGGGGAAACCCCGTTCTGAACAATAAAATCAAATGAAGAGATGGACCCATACTACGTGACTGTATGTCATCATAGAACGAGTCTTACAGGTTAAATCAAACAAGCCAATCAAACACTATCCTAATAAAGTCTATCACCATATTTTAGAAATTTCAATTTATCAACCTGTTCCTGAAGACAGAGGCAATCAGCCACAGAATTCACTGGTTGGTATAATTTCAAGTCATCCGCGAAAATCAAAAAGTTAGAATTGAGGCAGTCCTCAACATCATTGATAAACAAATTGAAAAGTATAGGTCCCAAATGGCTACCCTGGAGACACTCGAAGTAACCTCGATGATCCTAGAGAAATAATTCTTATATCGGACAATTTGCGTTCGTCCACATCAAAAACTTCTTAACCAACTCAGTAAAGTACCAGATATTCCAAAGGCTTCCAGCTTGGCCAGCATAATATTATGGTTACTGTGTCAAACACCTTGGAAAAATCGGTGTACACAGCGTCGACCTGGCGACCCTCCTCCAAGCAGGCAACTATATCCTCGAGGTACACTAAAAGATTGGACAAGGTAGACCTCCCACGCCTGAATCCATTATCATTCATTACTTAGATCTGAGGTTTTAGATTGAAGAACCCTCCCAGCATGCATATCTTCTCCAATAGAAATTTATCAATGCATAACCTCAGCTTAGTGTAGAAAACTAGTATTCTGTGCTATCATTTTGCCCAAATTTCTGTAAGTTCGGATATGGACCAGATAATGGTCTCAATACATTTGGTCATCTTCCCGTTAAAGAACCCTTGTTCAAAATTGAGTTTTCATATTTTCAGAATAGGTTAATTGGCCAGATATCACGGTCAATCTCGTCATTGGACCAAATCTGTCGAATGGTTCAGCTGTTATGTATCTGAAATTAAGTTTCCTCAATAACTAATGGAACATCCATCCTATCGGTGCAGTTCAGTCAGTCAGAAAGTTCATATAGGCGAAAACTCCGCCCACCTACAACTGATTGGTCATCAAACCTAAGCTTCGTTGCCTCTCGTACAAACATTTGTGAAGTTTCGAAGAGGTTAGGTTACTTTTAATACAAACGTTGTAGGATATCTTGCATGTGGCAAGAGAAATGTGGGGTTTTTAATTAATCCTATGTAAATAAAATATTCTAAAGTTTTACATTGACAACCTGTATATTTATGAGAAATATACTTCATACTATTCAGTTTTTGACCTATTTCAGGAGAACTACTCATATCAACTGGAACAAAGAAAATCAATGGAAAGATTTCATATGCACCTCAGATAGCATGGACTTTCGCTTCCACAATACGCCAAAACATACTCTTTGGTTTGGAGTACAACGAAATACGTTACAAAGAAGTTGTGAGAGTTTGTGGATTAGATCAAGATCTCAAGAGATTTCCTAACGGAGACTTGACAATAGTCGGTGATCGAGGTGCATCTTTGAGTGGAGGTCAAAAAGCAAGAATAAATCTAGCCCGAGCCATCTATCGAGAAGCCGACATCTATCTTTTAGACGACCCTTTGTCAGCTGTTGATGTAAGGGTGGCAAATCATCTGTTCAATGAGTGTATCTTGAGTTTCCTCGGCGACAAATGTAGGATATTGGTTACTCATCATGTAGGCCAACTTAGGAATTCTGACCATATATTATGCTTGAACAACGTAAGTTATAATTTTTCAAATGATTAAACGGTAGTAGCAGGATCAAAAACGGGAAAATGATACTATGTTAATTCGGAAATATTCGATGTGACACATGTTCTAAAGTAGGAGCTGATCTCCTGAATATGTGTAATTATTTCCTCATATTCCTCTTTTTAGATTGGGATATATTGACTGATTCAGATACATCAACTAGGCGGCGGGTGATTAATCTCATCTCATCAATAGTTGTCCCATATATAAATTTCAAGATGGTTTTAGGGCTATTCTTGATGTTTCCGATTCTTTCTTGGAATGGGTTATAAATTTCAAACGAATATGATACGTATTTTTGTTATTCAGTTCTTTTTTCTGATTTTGTCTTTTTATTTCCTCTCTGTCTCTATCAGTAGAAGACCACTGTTGAAGAAAGAAGTCCCTCAAATATATTTCAGCTTATTTTTGTACTTTCACACTTAGGCGGGGAGCCAGGGTTTTTTTTACTGGGGTTTTTTCCCTAGGCTTTTATGTGATACGCCGAATTGTATGACACCCCGTCACTAACCCCTGATCTATATGCTTTATTGTTTGCTAACTAAATATTGTAAGCCAAAAGTTCAAAGAATATATATATACATTGTAAACATGGGCTCTTGTGGGTACTGCTATCTGTATTGACTTCGCTGCCTGTTTCTGAAAGGTTTGCTTCTAGTAATATAGCTTGTTATTCATTATCTGTTAATTTATTACAACTATTGTTTTCGACAGCGTTATATGATATGAAATTTTCAGGGTATCATAGAGAAACAGGGCACATACGAAGATATGATAAAAAGTGGTATAATACTCGATGAATTGGAGACCATGGACGAGCCAGGTCCTCAAAGAGATGCATTCAAAGGAAACTATTCCTTATTCCGAAACGTATGTTCATAAACCTAAACATATTTTTTCACTTATGTTTTCCTTCTAGAGTGAAGAATCCCTAAATGCAAGTTCGACATCCTCCAGTTCAAGCTCAGAATTTGGAGATTCATCTTACTTTTTAAAACAAGTTCCAGCGGCCAATCTATCTGAGAAAACTCATGAAATTATGCATAACACGAAAGAAAAAGGATTGCTTTTGTTTAAATATATCTTAGCAGGTGGAAATACTTTCACATTCATAATCAGCATATTGCTCTTCGTTTTGAACCAAGTTGTGATGAGTGGAATAAGTTTCTACTTAGGCGTTTGGACCACAATTGAAGAAATAAGAGACAAATTTTCATATCTTGGTGCCGCAATGTTACGTTTGGTGTTTGGTTTGCATTACAAGATGTTTTACGAAGACTGGTATGGATATTTAGTTTTAGCCCTATGCGTAGCCGCCATTTTGAAAGCTTGTGCCTATGCCAAACTTGTGAAATCGAATTCGAAGAAACTCCACGATAAATTATTAGAAAAAGTAACTGAAACGAATTTGCGTTTTTTCGATATTACCAGTAGCGGAAGGATAATGAATCGATTTTCCAGAGATATTGGTATTATTGATGAGCCGTTACCAAGGGCTATCATGGAAGCAGCACAGGTAAGTAATTTTTCGGCATTCTTAGGTTCGATTCAGACTACACAGTGTCGATAGAATTTCGAAGCATATGATTATCCTGCTAGCAGATGGCTATTTTGAAGGCTATATCATTAGGCATCATTATAGCAGCCCTCATACCAATTCACAAAAAATAGGGTCAGTCGATTTTTGAAAACCACCCTTGCAGTTAATTTTTCACCAGTGAAATTATTTGCCATGGACAGGAAGAGATTGTAGTCACTGGATGCCAGTCTCATATTATTTGTTTATTTTCAAGAGTGCCACGTTGTGAATCTGGTATTACCAGTGTTCAGATAAACGTTGAGCTAGTTCGAGATCATCTGAAGCGAGTGAGGGTTGATCTCACCCTTGGCTGAGATTTTTCCTGTTCCATGAAGACTGTTTGGATCCCTGGTGACTGGCTGGTGGTTTCGGTGACCCCTGTTTTCAAAAAGGGAGATAAGTTGTCTGCCAAAAATTTAGGACCAATTAGCCTCCTCTCTACCGTGTCCAAGGTGCTGGAGAGGATAATTTGCGATCATGTTGTGCAATTTGCTTCTGCACATGAACTTATTCCTGTAGTTCAACACGGTTTTCTCTCTGGACGATCAACCCTGACGAACTTGTTGAGTTGTGTTAATGAATGGACTAAAGCTTGGGATTTGGGTGTACTGATTGATGTGTTGTAGTTGGACTTCACTAGAGCTTTCGATAAGGTTCCGCATCGCAGACTTCTGCACAAACTGCAACATCTGGGCATCCGAGGTGAGATCCTGTCTTGGATAGAAGCTTTCCTATTAAATCGATCCTACAAGGTAAGAGTCGGTGAATCTTTTTCGGCCGACGTGCCGGTTACTTCTGGGGTACACAAAGATCCGTACTGGGCCCTTTATTGTTTTTGCTGTTCACTTCTGACCTGCCTAGTCTCCTTCGCTCTACATGCTCGATGTTCGCCGATGGTACGAAGATCTATAACTGTCCCATCTCCGAGGCTGGCAGTCTGCAGTGTGATCTAGATTAAATCAGTACGCCACTGAGTATTTGACGACTTCATTATGCAGCGTTGCCAAAGTGCTAGAAAGCATATATTCCTGTCCTTTTCTGACACATGGGGATATAATTCAATGTTGGCTATTAATTTCAACAGTTTTAATAATGAAATGCTAGGTCTATCCCTTCATATGCCTATGGACACACTGTAAATGAGGAAAATATTTCTCAATGTTGGCACGAAGGCCAACGCCTTATTGCAGTTTTCGGCACTGCGTTTTGTAGTCTGAATCAACCCAAATCAACAGCAGTTACAGTGATGGCTTTACAGATTTTACTGATGTCGATTGGTTCTTTCGTGCTGTTGATACTGGTCGATGTGGATTTTATTCTTCCTACAATCATTCTGAATGGGATATTCATAGGGCTCCTCATGATTTTTTCAAGATTAACCAAAAAGATTAAGAGAGTGGAAAGCAGGTGTAAGTTTTGGTATTCATGTTGTACCAACTGAAACTTTAATTTGAATGGCTAAATGAATTGTAATAATAGAATACTTGTCAAAATCGAAACTTATAATGAATTAATGTTGAATACAGTAATCAAAGAGCTTATTATAAGTAATTAAATAATGTTTTGTTTACATAATCTTTACACAACTTAGACGTTTCCCAAAATAAACTAATCAAAGTGAATCAAGTTGATAATGTTATTTGCAAAATTTTTGTTTTTAGTGGTCGGACCAATATTGTCCCATGTCAATAATTCAGCCCAAGGTATAACTACCATCAAAGCATTGTCAGCAGAAAAAGTTCTGACAAAGGAATTCGAAAGTCACCAAGACAACTACACCAGTAGCTGGTTTCTCTATGGTACTTCATCCATTGCTCTCTCTTTTTACATAGACTTGTCTTGTTTCCTGTTCCTACTTTATATAGCTTTAGTTCTGGTGTTAAATGCTGACAGTAAGTAATTATCATCAAATTTGAATGGAGAGTTAAAAATTCTTTTTAGGCTTGGATATCAGCGGAGGTTTTGTAGGAGTTGCGCTCACTCAAGCGATGAGTTTGACAGGAGTGATTCAGTATGGACTCCGTCAAACATTGGAGGCTAATAACCAGTTGATAGCAGTTGAAAGAGTGTCTAGGTACGACAGTCTTGAAATAGAGGAAGAACCATCATTGAGTATTGAACCATCATCGGAATGGCCAGAAGAAGGAAAGATAGTTTTCGAATTTGTTGGTCTCAGATATGACCCAGAACTGCCTTTGGTGTTGAAGAATCTCAGTTTCACCATACAGCCCAAGGAAAAAGTGAGTCGTTTCATAATCATGCCTTATGGTTTGGACTATTTCCATTATTTATTATAATTGTCGAAATGAACCTACATTATGTGGAATCCCATATAGAACTAATCGTTTAGCCTACGACAATTCTCAAAACGTATGGTTGTGTTCAGAACTTTTTCAAGTAATACAAATTACTTCTTCCATAAATGATTACAAAAACCATCGAAATTACTCCCGTCACTTGGCGTCTTTAATCCGGTCTGCAAAGGCCAATTACGAGAATGGTTTGGTGTCTGGGGGAACTGGAAAAGGTTTTTCAAATATGTCCGGGGTTTATTTGCTGGCAAGGTCTCTATACCCCTGGTGAGGAATTCATCTGGAGAGCAGTGCAGCACCTATGAGTCAGCTGATGCTCTCGCTGAAACATTTTCCTCCCATTTCTCTGATGAACCTATGTCAGCCATACCACCTTTACTTACTCCTCGATGTTCTGGCTCCCTAGATCATATACCTTTGTCGTCAGACATTGTGGAAAAGTATCTTTCCAACCTGAGGGTCGCTGCTGCTCCCGGTAGTGATGGAATTGTTGATGTTATTTATTTGGATTTCGCCAAGGCGTTTGACAGAGTTCTCCACCGTCGGCTGATTCATAAGCTGGAGCATATGGGAATTCGAGGAGGATTGCTCTCATGGATAAAGTCTTTCCTCAGTGATAGAACTTTTAGAGTTTGGGTTAGTGGTGTTTTCTCTACAAGCGATAGGAAGGTTACAAGTGGTGTTCCCCAGGGATCAGTTCTTGGTCCGATCCTCTTCCTGATGTACACAGCGGATCTTCCACAGTCGTTGATCTCCAAGTGTCTCCTGTTCGCCGACGATGCCAAACTATACAGCGTTCCGTCCCTTACCGCAAGCCAACTGCAGTCTGACCTGGATAGAATTGCTGCCTCTCAAAATCAACAAGTGCTGCGTACTGCACCTCGGCAGAAATAACCCCAAACTTTCTCATACGCTGGCTGGAGAGCTTCTTACTGTGGCCCGGAGCCATCGTGATCTTGGGGTGATCGTCAATTCTGATCTTGAATGGTCGGAGCATATAACCGAGACTTGCAGTAGAGCTAAGAAGGCCACCTACCTCATTCAGCAGTCCTTTAGGGGTTGTATATACAGACTGCCAAATTGCTGTACACAACCTATGTGAGGCCTATTCTGGAGTACGCCAGGCCAGTTTGGTGGGTGGCTCTAAAATCTGACTTACAGCTTCTTGAGTCTATCCAGAGATGGTGCACAAGAATTCCGTTTTCCTGGTTATCTCGAGTAAGCTACGAGGGGAGGAGGAGGTTGTTTGGGCTAACCAGTTTTGAGGACCGGCGTGCCAGGGGTGACATGATAGTGGCTTTTAGGGTTACGCATGGACTCTTTGGTCCGCGGACATAGTTTTAAACTTGCCAAGGAATCGTTTAAGACCACCTGCCGAATGAACTTCCTACCTAACAGAATTTTCGACGTTTGGAATCTTCTCTCGGATGAAGTGGTGAATGCTGATACTGTCAACAGGTTCAAGAACAGGTTCGACCGATGGAGAAGTGCTTGAATTTGTATACTTTCTGACATGCATTGTAAATATTAGTTCTTTATTGAGTGCATAGGTTTAACCTTCACCCTTATTGTAGTGTAATAATAATAATAAATTGAGTCTTGATGTACACAGGTTGGAATAGTGGGTAGGACAGGAGCGGGAAAATCATCAATAATGGCAGCCTTATTCAGACTGACAAATGTTGAAGGAAGCATAGAAATAGATGGATTCGATACTAGAGACTTATCTCTGAAATTCCTCAGATCCAGGATATCAGTCATTCCACAAGATCCAATACTGTTTGCCGGTTCGTTGAGGTTCAACTTGGACCCTTTCGATGAATATGAAGATTCAATTATGAACAAAGTAATACAGGCTGTTGATCTGAAGGATCCCTCAGGACAATATTACAGTTTAGATTATCAGGTTATGGAACGAGGTTCGAATTATAGTGTGGGACAGAGGCAGCTAATATGTCTGGCCAGAGCTCTTATAAGGAATAATAAGATTCTGTTGATGGATGAGGCTACCGCCAATGTGGATCCAGGGTAAGTCATTAGAGTAGTTTTTCATACTGACAAATATTATTGCCAGTTTATTTCGTTTTACGCTGACCTTGACATTATGACAATGCTCACTCAATACATTTAAGTTCTCAAGGACACTATACATCAAGCCGTAAATATATTTAGTTTCTGATTAATCCTGAAAACCTCCCTATTATGGCGAGTACGTTCTTCAAACAACTCTGGTATTTATCTTGGTGATGATCCTTCGAAAATATTCCAGAGAATTTCGGATACTTCTGGAACCCTTTCATGCTGACTTTTTATATGACAGTTTTGATCTTTATTACGGCCCAATTGTCATAATGCGGACGACTCTTTCATTCTTGATTAACTTTATTGCAAGCCTAGTTTTTGGACAGAATGGGATGAGAGCCGGACTCAGTATCTGTTCCAATATGCAGAAATGCTATATTTTGATTTCCGTGAGCTGAAGGAACGATAGTTCTTTAGTCCAGTCTTGCTGGCATTCTTTCTTATCTTATCTGTTTATTTATCTATCAGTATGGTATTTCTTTAATTCCAGAACTGATTCCCTGATCCAGAAAACAGTAAGGAAGGAATTCTCTGAATGCACAGTTCTTACAGTAGCGCACCGACTTAACACCATCATGGACTCCGACAGAGTGATGGTTATGGATTCGGGACAAATAGTAGAATTCGATCATCCCCATATGCTCCTTCAGAATATGAGCGGAATATTCTACAACATGGTCATGGAAACTGGATATGCGGAATCAGAAAGGTTGAAGAAGACCGCGTTCGAAAGTTATATTGGATACAAAAAATGAATTCATGAATTAACCGGATTTGTAGTCATTAGGTATTAGTACAAATGATTTTTTGTATTGTAAATATTTAAGTGAAGTCTGATTAATGTTCGTTTTTTGATTATAAAATGATATGATCCTTATTAAAATATGAGTTATCAACATTTTTCTTTGGGTTGCGATTATTTTATCTCATTCACTGTTATTCTTCTCTGGGGAATAATAGCCACAGCATTTTTGGGCGCTCTTGCTCACCTGAATAGATTTCTGAGTAACATCATGCTTTCGTGCTATAGTAGTCAGAAGCGAGGGACTAATAATTTTGTAGGAGATCCCGGTTCCAATCCAAGTGGAAAATAATTTGCAGATTTTACATTCTCAACATGAAAAACTCCACTGGAGTGTTTACTGGACCTTAAAGGCGAAGTCATCTAATCTATATTGCAACGATTTGCACGCCACTGACGTTATTCCGTACGCGCACTCGAATTATGGTTGAAATTTGAAGTAGTTCTCCTGCAATAGAATATAGATGTGTTCTATGTCGACCAGGGACGAAACGCATAAGTAGGCATAAAACTTTCGATCCTACATTGGTGACCCCGTCGTGATGGGAACGGTTGTCTTTACGACGTGTCTTGGAAAAGCAGACGGTTGACGCTTGAGGTATACTCGCTCCCTCTCTGCAACTTCCAACGAAACTCTAGACGCCTTTTCCATTCCGTACAATATTCATGGTCTGCCGCGGTATTGCGGATTTGCTTAGATTCACATCACCCGTCCACACCATACCGTGTGGTGTAGCTCAGCTCAGGTGGACATCACCCGGCTATACCTACTGACCTTGTAACACGCATTGGTTTCGTTCCTCCGTCACTGGTAAGGGTGTGTAAGCGGCACTCTGTCAGCGGCAGGGGAGTGTGTAGGGATCTCTTGGCGGCACTCTATATAGCCACGCATAGCTTAATTCACAGTGCTCCGGTGGCCTAGAGGTTAGCGCTCAAGTTTCACACCGACTAGGTACTAGGTGCCCGGGTTCAACTCCCGGCGGCTCCCTCAAACTTCTAACCCCTGCGTCTATGGCATGGCGCACACAAGCCATTCTGATGAGTCCAAATGTGTGCGCCAGGGACGAAACGCATAAGTAGGCATAAAACTTTCGATCCTTCATTGGTGACCCCGTCCTGATGGGAACGGTTGTCTTTACGACGTGTCTTGGAAAAGCAGACGGTTGACGCTTGAGGTATACTAACTCCCTCTCTGCAACTTCCAACGAAACTCTAGACGCCTTTTCCATTCCGTACAATATTCATGGTCTGCCGCGGTATTGCGGATTTGCTTAGATTCACATCACCCGTCCACACCATACCGTGTGGTGTAGCTCAGCTCAGGTGGACATCACCCGGCTATACCTACTGACCATGTAACACGCATTGGTTTCGTTCCTCCGTCACTAACTGTCACAACTTGGCGGCACTCTATATAGCCACGCATAGCTTAATTCACAGCGCTCCGGTGGCCTAGAGGTTAGCGCTCCAGTTTCACACCGACTAGGTACTAGATGCCCGGGTTCAACTCCCGGCGGCTCCTTTAAACTTCTAACCATTCTGATGGCGCACACAAAATGTGAGTCCAAATGTGTGCGCCAGGGACGAAACGCATAAGTAGGGATAACTTACGATCCTACACATAACTGTCACAATGGACGATGAACTCAACTTGAATTTGATATAGGGGGATTTTCTCATATTAGACAGAATTACAGTACTAATATTTATAAGGGTTGTAAAGATTTCAGTCGTTTACACAAGGAATTAGCGTCTTTGATAAATAGGAAATATATCTACTACGTAGTAGACAAACCAATATTCTTCCAAAACACATTTTTAAGGTTTGACTATTGTTTTTGATATTTTTTGTCAGTAGTTTTTTTTCTATAACAGAGAATAAATACCTTCTGACATTTTGCAAGTTTTTGAGACCATTTGTAAAGAAGAAGAATAAATTGATGACAGTTTTCTGTCACTGTCATTTGTGTGTTCTTGTTGGACATTGTTGGTTATAAATGTGCGATGCCCTAACTTCATTGAATTATTGGATTAATTTTGATGATTTCCTAGATAATACAAGAATCCATAAATGTTTATGAGGTTTTTGGCTCTGGTTACTTGTTAATATCTCATTTTTCTTCGAATGATCTGTTTCCTTTGTTATTTTGTTGATTGTGAAAGGTATGATTACTATTTTCTTGTTGTGTTGTTTTTCCTATTTTTAATTCTGTTCAATATTACAGCCTTAAAAAAGGGATGATTTATATCCCGAACCTTTGGCTGGAAAGGATCTGTTAAGAGGATAAGAACAATAAATTGTCCAATTCCTGAGAATTTTCTTTTTCATAACTGTTACAATGAATGATGAACTCAACTTGAATATTACTGCTGTTCAAGAAGGTGTTCAAAACAATCCATTAACTTTGATTCGATCCCTTGCTCAGGAGCTTGGTCTTTAAAGAAGATCTTTTGCCACCATCTGCATTTGTTTCCTTTTATGATTCAGTTAACACAAGAGTTTCTTCCAGAAGTCCATTTACACCGCCATACATGTGCCAATAGGATGTTACAGACCGCCTATGACAACCCTGTTGCTATTTCGAAAATGGAAAAGGCATCACGTCAACTGTCAGTGGGGGTCACAACTATATGCATTTATTAACATGTGGTATCAACAAAACGGTGCTACATCGCAAACCTACACCTAGGATCACAATCGAATTACTAAAAGACATTGTAGCGGCACTCTGTCAGCAGGCATGGGAGTGTGTAGGGATCTCTTGGCGGCACTCTATATAGCCACGCATAGCTTAAATTCACAGCGCTTCGGTGGCCTAGAGGTTGGCGCTCAACTTCCACACCGACTAGGTACTAGGTGCCGGGTTCAACTCCCGGCGGCTCCCTCAAAACTTCTAAACCCCTGCGTCTACGGCATGGCGCACACAAGCCATACTGATGAGTCCAAATGTGTGCGCCAGGGACGAAACGCATAAGTAGGGATAATATATTCGATCCTACAACATCTTCCGTAAACAAGTTATTTCAATAAATGGCGATGTTGATTGACCTCTACGGTCGCCTGATTTGACTGCTCCGGACATCATTTGTGAGGAAAATATGTGAAAAACAAAGTTTAAGCAAAAAAAAACAAAAACACTTGAGCAAATCTAACAAAATATTCATGATGAGATCAATGAAATACCGTCTAAATGAGAAATGCCATCAATAAATAGGAATACAGTATATGTTGGAATTCAAAATTGTGATTAAAGGCTCACACTGTATCAAGATATTAAACAAATAAATGAATTGATTTCACATTTATTGAAACACATTAAAATAAAGAACTTCACCCAAAACTCAGTTGGGTGTAAAGGGGAATGGTGCTGTTATTGCACCTGTCGGAATTACAAACTCTGCAAGCCTGAGTACGTACGTCTCCGCAAGTTGGTACTGTGTTGCAAGCTCTCATATACCATGGTTTCTCAAAACCGAAAATTGGTCGATCGAATACCTCCACATAGACAACGGAATAACAATATGGTCCCTTGCAGGTTTCTGTCACTCGACCTTTTCTGCATGCACTATTTTCATCTTTAGAAATGCATTTATAGCATGTAAGCTCATCTTCACCTGTATAGAAAAAAATGAATTCTGATCTTTTCCCTGCATTATTACCAAAATATGATGATTGAGTACTAAAACAAGGGCATTAAGCAAGATAAACCGCTGACCATCAGAAACCTGATCGTCTTGTTGGCACCCTTTCATACAGTGTCAAAAATGAGATCTTAAGCCCCGCCCATCTATCGTTCAACATCTATATTCTGGTCAATTCCTGAGATTATTACATAAACATGATGATTCAGCACTCAAAAGAAGGCTTTTAGCAGATAAGTCGCTGGTCAATCAGAAACCTGATCGTCTATTGTCGCCTCCCCTTTTTTACAGTGCCGACAATGAGATCTTAAGACCCGCCCATCTGTCGTTCAACTACTAAATTCTGGTCATTTCTTGAGATCATTACGAAAACATGATGATTCAGTACTAAAACGAGGGCGTCTAGCAGATAAGTCGCTGGCCAATCAGAAACCTGATCGTCTATTGTCGCTTCCTTCTTTATACATTGCCGACAACAGTATTTAAAGCCTCTCCCATATGTCGTTCAACTACTAACTTCTGATCATTCCTTGAGATTATTATAATAACATGTATGATGATTCAGTACTAAAACTTAGTATGATAAGACGCTGATCAATCTGAAACCTGAGCGTCTTGTCGCCTCCCCCTTTTAACAGTGCTGGCAATTAGATCGTAAGCCCCACCCATCTGTCGTTCAACTACTAAATTCTGGTCATTTCCTGAGATCATTACAAAAACATGATGATTCAGTACTAAAAGAAGAGCATTTAGCAAGATAAGTCGCTGTCCAATCAGAAACCTCATCGTCTCTTGTCCCTCCTTCTTTATACAGTGCCAACAACAGGAGCTAGCCACACCCATCTGTCGTTCAACTACTAAATTCTGGTCATTTCCTGAGATCATACATTTCGGAGAAAGTTTGCTCGCTATTGCACCAGGAAGAAGTGTCCAAAATGGACTTGTTCAGATGAAATCAATCATTCATTAGAAATGTCCAAGAAATTGATTGCATCGTTATGAATATGCATAAAGTGAAATATTAATTACCACTTACCATGGATGAAGAAGACACAAAGTGAGAATACTAAGAGCAGAAAATATTTCATTTTCACCTCAGAATGTAGTTCAAGTATTTTTACTGAAATATAGAGGATTAATAATTCGTAGCAAATATTTATACATTGCCAAAACACAAATAAATTGTGATAATTTATCTTCATTTTGAACGATTACTGTTATCAATCCTCTAATGAATGGTATAAAAACAGCTTTTAAAGTAAGTGTTTGTTTTTTAATAATGAACAATCATCACTAAAAACAAGCTCATAAAGAGACGATGTATTTGAATTCCTTGCGTCAAAAGTGAAACTTTTTGATAAGGGTTCTCTCGAAAAGCTGTTCTTGTAGAAAATATGCCGTCAGAAGTGTTGCTCAGTAGAAACGTTATAGCAGAGAAAGTTCATATTGGCGAAAACTCCACCCACTTACTTACACCTGATTGGTCATCAAGTCAGAGCTCCGTTGTCTCTCGTCTTCGTCCAATTATTCGTGAAGTTTAGAAGGGGATGGTATATTTTTAATACAAATGTTGTTGGATATTGTGTATATGTAAATAAAATATAGTAAGGTTGGGATATGACTAGAGATAAAAGACACGGTTAAACGTTGGTCGAAATAACAAAACAATAACCTTCCAATCTTGAGTGTCTTTTTCACCTGATGCTTTATCAGGAAGTTCAACCCATCGAATGAGACCATCTACGGCACGGCATTCAAAAGTTAATGAAATTGAGCATAATATAGGGCATACACGTTACGGTTGACCGGAGAGGAAAACTGCACAGTTATACCTGCGCAAGTCGATCGGAGCGTGTGTGTTGTAGTTTTTCAAGCCTGCACAAGTCACTCCAGTAAAAAAAAAACCCTGGCTCCCCGCCTAAGTGTGAAAATACAAAAATAAGCTGAAATATATTTTAGGGACTTCTTTCTTCAAGAGTGGTCTTCTATTGATGGAGACTTCTTTAAGTTGCTCACATCGAATCTGGTAATAAAAAGACAAAGGCAGAAAAAGAACTGAATAACAAAAATACGTATCATATTCGTTTGAAATTTATTACCCATTCCAAGAAAGAGTCGGAAACATCATGAATAGCCTTAAAACTATCTTGATATTTATATATGGGACAACTATTGATGAGATGAGGTATTGTTTCTTCTGCTTCTGGACATTCACAACTTGCGCTAGGAACTGAGTTCCATCTAAATTGGTACGACCATAACCTGTTCTCAATCGATTAAGAACTGTCCAAATTTTCCTTGGAAGATCAAAACCAGGAACTTTTTCAGAAGGATCAGAAACGAGATACTTATTGAGCATTTCGTAAGAGTGCCACTTAGTCTTCCATAATTCTTTATCACTTATGTTCATATTGAAGAACATATTATGCCATAATGGTTTACGTGACTTCAATCTGGGAATTCTTTTTTTTGGAATATATGAAATAATTGGGAATAAATTGGGAAAAGAATGATACTTATTCCAAGAATTCAGAGCTGCAGTCTGTCTGCGAATATGGGGAGGGACAATGTTAGAAAAACTGATAACCAATGATCCGGTGTAGATCCTATGGTGCCAGTAATTATTCTCATGGATGTATTCAATTGTGCATCAATTTTTGTGTGTGCACTATTAAACCAAACAGAGGAACAATACTCAGCTGCAGAAAAAACTAGGGCTAGAGATGCTGTGCGAAGAGTGGAAGCATCAGCATCCCAAGATGATCCAGCTAATTTCTGATCAATATTATTCCTAGTTTGCAGTTTTAGGCTCAGATCATTCAAATAATCCTTGTAATTGAGAGATGAATCTAATTCAACTCCTAAGTATTTTGGATAGAAATTATGTTCGATAGGAGAATCATTGAAAGTTACAGCTAATTTCCTATATTTTTCATGATTATTCAGTTGGAAACAAGATACCTGTTTTGTTGGTATTTGGACATAATCGCCATAATTTATATGCCATTAACTAAATTGATAAATGAGAGTAAAGAGATGGGAATTTTTCCATCTATACTGAAGATTTCAAGAATAATACCTCTACATAAAAAAGATGCTGTGGACAACCCGAATAATTTCAGGCCAATTGCTCTACAGTCCATATTTTCTATAATTTATGAGTCCATACTGAAAGAACAGATATATAATCTCTTCTCTTGTCAACCTATTCTCTTGTCATCAGTACAGACTTTGTAGTTGATGGTTTTGAAACTGGTTCATATGTGGGGTCATACTTCTATGATCTGCAAAAAGCCTTCGATTGCTTATACCCTAGTATTCTTCTTGATGAATTGAAATTTTATAAGTTCTCTTTTAAAAGTTTAAGCTTAATGAATACGTATCTTCTTGACAGAAAACAATATCTATTTTCGAATAACAAAGCATCGCAGGTGGGATCTGTGTCGCTGGGTGTCCCTCGGGGGTCAGTGTTGGGGCCACTCCTCTTTTTGTTGTATATAAACGATCTGGGGGGGTTGGTACCAGGCAACGGGCTCCTACTGTTGTTGAGTCTCAATTAATCCAAAACATCTAATATATGTTTTACTTTCAGGGGAGTAGCCTCACGTTCTCAGCCTGTGAAGTTTCTTGGCGTGACATTGGATAGTGGATTGACTTGGGAATCGCATTAAGTGCTGTAGCTAAAAAAGTGTCAAAAAATATTTTCGTCATACGTAACCTGGTAGGTACTGTGCCATTTGAGGCTTTGATAACTGCCTATCACCGGATGATAGTCTCACATCTGCGTTATGCCCTATTATGCTGGGGTTACTCGTCTCATACCATGAGACTGTTCGGGTTGCAGAGGAAGGCTTTGAGAGTGATAACTAATACTAAATATAGGGATGATGTCAGGCCACAATTCATTAGACTACGTGTGTTGACTTTGCCCTCAATGTATATACTCGAGGTGGCCTCTCCATAGTTGACCTGCCCGAAAAACAGTTCAGGTTAAATCTAATTAATTTTCTGTCCTCAAGGTCTTAGTAACCACAGATTCTCAGATAAAAACTAATATTCTGTGATTAAAGATGTTAAGATATCAGTGTTTTGTGGTTGAGATTTTAAAATTATCCGATAACTGATGTTTAAATTTTAACACCCTTATAATTTTCCTCAAGTGACCATAAAAAAATACCTGGTTGAACTTTGAAGTATTCAAAATAAATTGATAATTTATCTTCATTTTGAACGATTACTGTTATCAATCCTCTAATGAATGGTATAAAAACAGCTTTTAAAGTAAGTGTTTGTTTTTAATAATGAACAATCATCACTAAAAACAAGCTCATAAAGAGATGATGTATTTGAATTCCTTGCGTCAAAAGTGAAACTTTTTGATAAGGGTTCTCTCGAAAAGCTGTTCTTGTAGAAAATATGCCGTCAGAAGTGTTGCTCAGTAGAAACGTTATAGCAGAGAAAGTTCATATTGGCGAAAACTCCACCCACTTACTTACACCTGATTGGTCATCAAGTCAGAGCTCCGTTGCTCGTCTTCGTCCAATTATTCTTGAAGTTTAGAAGGGGATGGTATATTTTAATACAAATGTTGTTGGATATTATGTATATGTAAATAAAATATAGTAAGGTTGGGATATGACTAGAGATAAAAGACACGGTTAAACGTTGGTCGAAATAACAAAACAATAACCTTCCAATCTTGAGTGTCTTTTTCACCTGATGCTTTATCAGGAAGTTCAACCCATCGAATGAGACCATCTACGGCACGGCATTCAAAAGTTAATGAAATTGAGCATAATATAGGGCATACACGTTACGGTTGACCGGAGAGGAAAACTGCACAGTTATACCTGCGCAAGTCGATCGGAGCGTGTGTGTTGTAGTTTTCAAGCCTGCACAAGTCACTCCAGTAAAAAAAAAAAAGCCTGGCTCCCCGCCTAAGTGTGAAAATACAAAAATAAGCTGAAATATATTTTAGGGACTTCTTTCTTCAAGAGTGGTCTTCTATTGATGGAGACTTCTTTAAGTTGCTCACATCGAATCTGGTAATAAAAAGACAAAGGCAGAAAAAAGAACTGAATAACAAAAATACGTATCATATTCGTTTGAAATTTATTACCCATTCCAAGAAAGAGTCGGAAACATCATGAATAGCCTTAAAACTATCTTGATATTTATATATGGGACAACTATTGATGAGATGAGGTATTGTTTCTTCTGCTTCTGGACATTCACAACTTGCGCTAGGAACTGAGTTTCATCTAAATTGGTACGACCATAACCTGTTCTCAAACGATTAAGAAATGTCCAAATTTTTCTTGGAAGATTCCAGGAACTCTTTCAGAAGGATCAGAAACGAGATACTTATTGAGCATTTCGTAAGAGTGCCACTTAGTCTTCCATAATTCTTTATCACTTATGTTCATATTGAAGAACATATTATGCCATAATGGTTTACGTGACTTCGATCTGGGAATTCTTTTTTGTGGAATATATGAAATAATTGGGAATAAATTGGGAAAAGAATGATACTTATTCCAAGAATTCAGAGCTGCAGTCTGTCTGCGAATATGGGGAGGGACAATGTTAGAAAAAACTGATAACCAATGATCCGGTGTAGATCCTATGGTGCCAGTAATTATTCTCATGGATGTATTCAATTGTGCATCAATTTTTTGTGTGTGCACTATTAAACCAAACAGAGGAACAATACTCAGCTGCAGAAAAAACTAGGGCTAGAGATGCTGTGCGAAGAGTGGAAGCATCAGCATCCCAAGATGATCCAGCTAATTTCTGATCAATATTATTCCTAGTTTGCAGTTTTAGGCTCAGATCATTCAAATAATCCTTGTAATTGAGAGATGAATCTAATTCAACTCCTAAGTATTTTGGATAGAAATTATGTTCGATAGGAGAATCATTGAAAGTTACAGCTAATTTCCTATATTTTTCATGATTATTCAGTTGGAAACAAGATACCTGTTTTGTTGGTATTTGGACATAATCGCCATAATTTATATGCCATTAACTAAATTGATAAATGAGAGTAAAGAGATGGGAATTTTTCCATCTATACTGAAGATTTCAAGAATAATACCTCTACATAAAAAAGATGCTGTGGACAATCCGAATAATTTCAGGCCAATTGCTCTACAGTCCATATTTTCTATAATTTATGAGTCCATACTGAAAGAACAGATATATAATCTCTTCTCTTGTCAACCTATTCTCTTGTCATCAGTACAGACTTTGTAGTTGATGGTTTTGAAACTGGTTCATATGTGGGGTCATACTTCTATGATATGCAAAAAGCCTTCGATTGCTTATACCCTAGTATTCTTCTTGATGAATTGAAATTTTATAAGTTCTCTTTTAAAAGTTTAAGCTTAATGAATACGTATCTTCTTGACAGAAAACAATATCTATTTTCGAATAACAAAGCATCGCAGGTGGGATCTGTGTCGCTGGGTGTCCCTGGGGGGTCAGTGTTGGGGCCACTCCTCTTTTTGTTGTATATAAACGATCTGGGGGGGTTGGTACCAGGCAACGGGCTCCTACTGTTGTTGAGTCTCAATGAATCCAAAACATCTAATATATGTTTTACTTTCAGGGGAGTAGCCTCACGTTCTCAGCCTGTGAAGTTCCTTGGCGTGACATTGGATAGTGGATTGACTTGGGAATCGCATTAAGTGCTGTAGCTAAAAAAGTGTCAAAAAATATATTCCTCATACGTAACCTGGTAGGTACTGTGCCATTTGAGGCCTTGATAACTGCCTATCACCGGATGATAGTCTCACATCTGCGTTATGTCCTATTATGCTGGGGTTACTCGTCTCATACCATGAGACTGTTCGGGTTGCAGAGGAAGGCTTTGAGAGTGATAACTAATACTAAATATAGGGATGATGTCAGGCCACAATTCATTAGACTACGTGTGTTGACTTTGCCCTCAATGTATATACTCGAGGTGGCCTCTCCATAGTTGACCTGCACGAAAAACAGTTCAAGTTAAATCTAATTAATTTTCTGTCCTCAAGGTCTTAGCCTGTCATCATGTGACGTAGGTTGTCAATGACATCGTTATTCCCGCATATTTGGTTGAAATCTCCTGGAGTAATTAATCGCAATTTTGCGGATCTGAACGGGATTTTAACTGAAGCCCTGAGAGAAATCTTATCATGTTTTTTTGGTTTGTTCGTTGGTGAAATTTTTGCGCTTTAGCGGAGTGGCGTATTTGTTTGGAAAAACGACGTGGGATTGCGTCATTCTGCTTCGAATTGGGAATTATTATTGTACCGTTGCGAGGTACCGCAGATTCAGAACTGTCTTTGAAGTCTTCGAGCTGTTTGTCTGGGCTGTCTTTGAATTACTGCCGTGGGAGCTGTCTTTGGGGACCTCCACCAGATTTCGCCATCTAAGATACCACACCTGTCGTCTACCCAGGGCGCATTACTGGGAGAAATTGTACTACATTGGCCCAGGAATATATTTGAGCCCAATTTCCATCTACGAGACTGTGAGAATAATTATGGGTTAAGAAACTATATCCTTTTGTACTTCAGTCAAGCCACTACCTAGACTGTTATAGAAGGTTAGTCTGTAGAATTTAGTTAAGATTGATTAGTATCAAAGAGGCCCAATTCAGTGAATACTGTTTAGTACATAAAACCCGACCTATCGAGAAGGTCGCTTAGATATAAGTAAAGAGCTATTTGTAACGATTACCATCGAGGCTCTAAGTATATACCTTGAGGTGATATTACTGTTTGTTTAGTAAGAGATAAAGCATTATATCGAATATTCGGGTTGTGAAGTAAGAACTAGTTAGTGATCTACCTTCTGTAAGATATATCCTCGTTTGAGGGACCTTGTGTATTTCATTTGGGCTCATTATATTATTAAATAATTGCTCTATATTCTTTCTACCAGCCACTACCTCCCTTGTGTGTGATCGGGCTCGTTTGGCATCCTGAGAGTGCGTTCGTTATTTTCTCTCTTTTGCGACCCTGAGATCTTTAGTGTACTTTCCTTTTTTTTTTCTTTGAATTATTATAAAAGAGAGTGGGGCCCCTTTATAAGTAGTCTCAGCTCTAGAGCTAGCCGAGGAGGTACTTTGTCCACTCTCTGGAGCCGAGTGGGTTTGGTGACATCTTGCAATCTAGCAGTTTTATTTAGTACCTATACTCAACATGTTTCGAGTTAATTTATCTTATCTGAGTGATAATTGTTCGGTATGAAATAAAGTTGCTTTTAAAAGCTTTTTAATGCCATTCAATAGTATCGTAAATTGATAACAGAAACCGTAACAGTAAATTGTCCCAATTATTTTTGTATTTCGGGAATGTTTAAATAATACATTATAATTCTCAATGTTTCAGTAAAAATACTTTATTTACAGTCTAAAGTGAAAATGACTAGTTTTTTGATGTTAGTAGCCTCACTTTGTGTCTGCTTTGTTTATGGTGAGAGGTTGTTAATATTTTTCCATTTTTATGAATATGCCATTAATTGAATGATAAATTTTCATTTATGCATTTTTGTGCGCTACTTCCGAGTGAAACAGCCAGCTTTCGTTTTTTTTAAATGACTGTCACTTTTGAGTATCGCTCCGAAAATGGCCTCAAACCTGGACCGTCGTCAAGGAGTATAACCGGGAGCCTCCCTTCCAACGCCTCCTTCCTCAAGTCGGAGTAAATTGGTAGATATATGGTTTTGAAGATAGAGACAATGAGAAATGAGATACAACTAAAAGAAAGTTGGAATTTCCCAACATGAATAAATTTAGGTTTTCATGCTATTCTAAGTTTATTAAAGAGTTTGAACTTTTCCAAGTAGGGATTACAAAAAGTTTGATTTCTCTGAAGTAAATGAAGCATTAATTTTTTGAAAATTGGTGAATTTTGCTGGTGGAGTTGCGGAAATTTAGATTTCATCCCCTCTGCTTTATTTTCACGATACGACCCTGCTTTAAGCGATTAGGTTCGACTCCCTATTTAAAGAACAGTGGTCGTGCCCGTTTGGCCGGCCGTATGAGCTCTGAAAATTGAAGAAGATGAACTAGAATTGTCATATTCACAGAATGTGAAGAAGGGTTCTGGAATTTCTAATTTATGTCGTTGTTTTCTTTTCAATTCACTTCGATGTTTTTTCTATTCAATTCAATTCAGTTTAAAGCTGCGCGTCGTTGAAAAGATCTAATTCATTTCATTCAAGATTTATGACTTGCAATAATAGTTATTTATACAACAAGTGAGTTAAATGAATGTTTATCCATGAGAAGAAAGTTTCGTCTAGTCAATAAACATTTTTAGCTCACACGTCGTATACAAAATTTTATCCCATTTTGATGAACTTTCATAGTTATTTATACAACAAGTGAGTTGTTCATTCATGTTAATTCACGAGTTATAGGAACTTGAGGCAAGCAAAGTTGATCACAAACGACTATTTATAAATTATAAAAATGTACCGTCCAGCCTGTAGGTGTGAATACATTTTCGAAAATGCCCGTTACTATTGCAAAGTATTTTGGTCTTTCTGATGCTGAAAAATATACAGGGCACAGTTTCAGGCGTTGTTCTTCAACTCTACTCGCAAATTCTAGGGCAGATTTGACAGTTTTGAAAAGACATGGTGGATGGCGCTCAAGTTCTTTTGCAGAGGGATATATTGAAGATTCACTACAAAACAAAATGATTTCTGAACAAATACTTGGTGGGGTCACAAAAACCGGAATCTATGATGCAGAAATGGATATTCCAGCAGGGCCTGAGAAGTCGTCAAACACATGTGCTGCGTGTTTCCTTTGGAGGAGGTGCAGGTTTCCAGTTCCATTTTCAAAATCTTAATAATTGTAATTTTTACTTCAATGATAGAAATGACTGTCAGTGTAGAATTTTTTATAAAATTCAAGAAACATACTTTAAAATGAGTTTTACGTGCTTTGTGTGTGGAAAGAATAATTTCCAGAAAGTGAGTGGCGAACATTTTATTCCACTAGTGAATTAAAAAAATTTTAATTCACTCAGTGGATAAACGTCGACTTACCCTTGCTACCGTGGGTTGAATATTATCGTCTTTAAACGTCAAAATGGGATAAATGAATTGTAATGATATTTCATCAGTGTGAATAAATTTATTACGTTACAATAAAATTTATTCAATATTCCTAAAAATTCGTGTTAAGATCGTCTGATACATTTAGAGAACGTCAGTGCACCACATTTGTTGTTGAAACTTTCATTTTTTTGAACAGGTGAAGCTGAACTAACATGTTACAAATGCATTTCGGAGAATAGTAATTCTCCATGCAGAGATGGGAGAGTCACAGAAACTTGCAATGGAGATTATTGTTATTCCTTTATCAATTTAGAAATGGTCGGAGGAGACATTTTCGGTTACGAGAAACCATGGTATAAGAGAGGTTGCAACACAAAACCAGATTGTCCAGGCTTTCGCCAGGAGTTTTGCCAAGTTTGTCATTCCGATAAGTGCAATAACCGCACCATCCCTGAATACATTCCGCCAAAAGAGGAGGAATAATATTAAATTAATTTTATTGCCAAATCCCATTGAATGTGAAATCAATATATTAATTTAAGGAATATTTAGATGAATTCTCGGCTGAAATGAAAGGTTTTCATCCAATTTTTCTACTTTGTCTATATTCCGGACGTGTACTCACGTCCTATTATGACTCTACAAAATGGTTTAACATTGATAAGATTATGTAGAGGGTGTCCCGTCAAGCGGTAACTGGGCGATATGCTAGGTGATACCAGTTCTAGCAAAAAAAAATTCTATGTCACTTGGCTAAGTGGAAATATGTATATTTTTGGAAATTTGAAAATTGACAACCTACACTACATCCTTAGGTTTGGTAGTCACAAATTTTCCAATTTCGCAGTGACCAAATTTTGAAAGTATTAGAAGGACAATTGTGACTGGTTTTGAAAGGACTTGCACACAATTTGAATGTGTATAAATTTTTTGAAGTGACAGTAAATTAGGAATGTGGATAAAATAAAAGTTATCATAGAATCAATATAAAGGACAATTTGGTGATAGTATCCATTTTAGAGTGAGGAAAAATCAAGAGAGGTCACAATTTTTGATCTATTGATACAACATAACATATATGGAGCTGAGTTTAGCAACACCAAATTATTTTTTTGATACTACTAAGGATATTTTTAATGTAGCACATTTCCGAAAAGTTTTTTTTTTGATAACTTGATGTTCTTTCAACGATTGAATGACAGAAGAACACTTATCAGGATGAATTCTCAGATCATTCTTGTGGAGATTTAATTTTTTATAATTTGGCATGTTTGACCAACGTATTAATCAAGGCAGGGTATACTATAAATGCAGTCTAATATTAGGGATGGAGGAATCTCATCTTTGAATTTGGTGAAGAGATCTCTACCTGGAATATATTTCGTTAATTTTAAATCTTCTATTTCAGAGAATATAATATATGTGAGGGCAAGCGCGCACTATTGATTTTTGTCATGGTGACTTTAAAGTCTTTGTCATTGTTCGCCGGTCGGCGAACACAAATGTCACCCAATTATCACGTCGTAACATGCGCGCAACTCCATACATATTCATGGACTTGACGGGAGTGATGAAACAGTCACCGTGACAAAAATCACCAGTGCGCTCATGCTCTTTGTTTTGATAAAATAAAAGATTAAACTGCCTTCTTGATAGATAAATCGGTTCCAGCGGATGACAATATTTCAAGGGCCTATAGTGAAAAGATCTCCAAATCCAAATATTATGATCTATCCTTTGAAATGAAGAGCATATATCAGCTGAAGTCCGCTGTCGTGGTACCATTGATCATACCTGTGAATGGCCTTGTTGAAAAACACTTTCGACAGCACACAAAAACTCTGCAATTAGCGAGCTCGCTCATCTCTGACGCCCAAAAGGATGTCATATTGGGTACAACACGAATAGTCAGACGATTTCTACATTGTTCTTGATTGTTGCCTTGGCTACTAGCCCGGCTTAATCTCGTATACCCTCAATGGTGATCATTAAAAAAATAATAATGATAACAATGTGGCAATGTAACAATGAAGAATTGTAACAATGTAAAAATATAACGATGTAACATTGTAAAAACGTAACGATGTAGCAATGTTGAAATGTAACGATGTAGCAATGTTGAAATGTAACGATGTAGCAATGTGAAAATGTAACAATGTAACAATGTGAAAATGTAACAATGTAATGATGTAACACTGTAACAATGTGAAATGGTAACAATGTAACGATGTGACACTGTAACAATGTAAAATCGTAACAGTGTAACAATGTAAAATTGTAACAATGTAACAATGTGAAATTGTAACAATGTAACAATGTGAAATTGTAACAATGTAACAATGTAAAATTGTAACAATGTAAAATTGTAACAATGTAAAATGAAACAATGTAAAAATGTAACAATGTAAAAATGTAACAATGTAAAAATGTAACAATGTAACAATGTGAAATTGTAACAATGTAACAATGTAAAATTGTAAAAATGTAGAAATGTAACAATGCAACAATGTAAAAATAAAACAAGGTAAAAATGTGAAATTGCAACAATGTAACAATGTTAAATTGTAACAATGTAAAAATGTTACAATAAAAAAAAGTGTCACAATTTAAAAATGTAACAATGTAACAATGTGAAAATGTAACAATGTAAAAATGTAACGATGTAACAATGAAACAATGTGAAACTGTAACAATGTAAAACGTAACAATGTAAAAATGTAACAATGTAAAAATGTAACAATGTAACGATGTAACACTGTAACAATGTAACAATGTGAAATTGTAACAATGTAACAATGCGAAAAAGTAACGATGTAAAAATGTAACAATGTGAAATTGTAACCATGTGAAATGTAACAATGTAAAAATGTAACAATGTCAAATCGTTACAATGTAAAATTGTAACAATGTAAAATTGTAAGAATGTAACAATGTAAAATTGTAACAATGTAACAATGTGAAATTGTAACAATGTAAAAATGTGAAATTGTAACAATGTAAAATGTAACAATGTAAAAATGTAACAATGTAAAATTGTAACAATGTAACAATGTTAAATTGTAACAATGTAACGATGTAAAATTGTAACAATGCAAAATTGTAAAAATGTAGAAATGTAACAATGCAACAATGTAAAAATGTAACAATGTAAAATTGCAACAATGTAACAATGTAAAGTTGTAACAATGTAACAATGTGAAAATGTAACAATGTAAAATGTAACAATGTGAAATTGTAACAATGTAAAATGTAACAATGTAAAAATGTAACAATGTCAGATCGTTACAATGTAAAATTGTAAGAATGTAACAATGTAAAATTGTAACAATGTAACAATGTGAAATTGTAACAATGTATAAATGTAACAATGTCAAAATGTAACACTGTCAAAATGTAAAATTGTAACAATGTAAAATTGTAACAATGTAACAACGTTAAATTGTAACAATGTAACGATGTGAAATTGTAACAATGTAACAATGTAAAAATGTAACAATGTAACAATGTAAAATTGTAACAATGTAACAATGTAAAATTGTGAGAATGTAACAATGTAAAATTGTAACAATGTAACAATGTGAAATTGTAACAATGTAAAAATGTAACAATGTCAAAATGTAACACTGTCAAAATGTAAAATTGTAACAATGTAAAATTGTAACAATGTAACAATGTAACAATGTGAAATTGTAACAATGTAAAAATGTAACAATGTCAAAATGTAACACTGTCAAAATGTAAAATTGTAACAATGTAAAAACGTAACAATGTAAAATTGTAACAATGTAAAAACGTAACAATGTAAAAACGTAACAATGTAACAATGTAAAATTGTAACAATGTAACAATGTAAAATTGTAACAATGTAACAATGTAAAATTGTAACAATGTAAAAATGTAACAATGTCACAATGTAAAATTGTAACAATGTAACAATGTAAAATTGTAACAATGAAACAATGTAAAATTGTAAAAATGTAGAAATGAAACAATGCAACAATGTAAAAATGTAACAATGTAACGATGTAACACTGTAACAATGTAACAATGTGAAATTGTAACAATGCAAAATTGTAAAAATGTAGAAATGTAACAATGCAACAATGTAAAAATGTAACAATGTAAAATTGCAACAATGTAACAATGTCAAATTGTAACAATGTAACAATGTGAAAATGTAACAATGTAACAATGTGAAAATGTGAAATTGTAACAATGTAAAATGTAAAAATGTAACAATGTCAAATCGTTACAATGTAAAATTGTAACAATGTAACAATGTAAAATTGTAAGAATGTAACAATGTAAAATTGTAACAATGTAACAATGTGAAATTGTAACAATGTAACAATGTAACAATGTAAAATGTAACAATGTCAAAATGTAAAATTGTAACAATGTAAAATTGTAACAATGTAACAATGTAAAATTGTAACAATGTAAAATTGTAATAATGTAAAAATGTAACAATGTCACAAAGTAAAATTGTAACAATGTAAAATTGTAACAATGAAACAATGTAAAATTGTAACAATGTAACAATGTAAAATTGTAACAAAGTAAAATGTAACAATGTAAAATTGTAACAATGTAAAAATGTAACAATGTAAAATTGTAACAATGTAAAAATGTAACAATGTAAAATTGTAACAATGTAAAAATGTAACAATGTGGAATTGTAACAATGTAAAATTGTAACAATGTGAAATTGTAACAATGTAACAATGTAAAAATGTAACAATGTAAAATTGTAACAAAGTAAAATGTATTAATGTGAAATTGTTACAATGTAAAAATGTAAAATTGTAACAATGTAACAATGTAAAATTGTAACAATGTAACTATGTAAAAATGTGACAATGTAAAATTGTAACAATGTAACAATGTAAAATTGTAACAATGTAACTATGTAAAATTGTAACAATGTGAAAACGTAACAATGTAAAATTGTAACAATGTAAAAACGTAACAATGTAAAATTGTAACAATGTTAAAACGTAACAATGTAAAATTGTAACAATGTAAAAACGTAACAATGTCACAATGTAAAATTGTAACAATGTAAAAACGTTACAATCTCACAATGTAAAATTGTAACAATGTAAAATTGTAACAATGTAAAATTGTAACAATGTAAAATTGTAACAATGAAACAATGTAAAATTGTAACAATGTAAAATTGTAACAATGTAAAATTGTTACAATGTAACAATGTAAAATTGTTACAATGTAAAAATGTAACAATGTGAAATGTAACAATGTGGAATTGTAACAATGTAAAATTGTAACAATGTAAAATTGCAACAATGTAACAATGTGGAATTGTAACAATGTAACAATGTAAAAATGTAACAATGTAAAATTGTAACAATGTAAAATTGTAACAATGTGACAATGTAACAATGTAAAATTGTAAAAATGTAAAATTGTAACAATGTAAAATTGTAACAAAGTAAAATGTAACAATGTGAAATTGTAACAATGTGAAAATGTAACAATGTAATAATGTAAAATTTTAACAATGTAAAATTGTAAAAATGTAACAATGTAAAAATGTAACAATGTGAAATAGTAACAATGTAACAATGTAAAATTGTAAGAATGTAACATTGTAAAAATGTTACAATGTAACAATGTAAAATGTAACAATGTAACAATGTGAAATTGTAACAATGTAAAAATGTAACAATGTGAAATTGTAACAATGTAAAAATGTAACAATGTAAAAATGTAACAAGGTAAAATCGTTACAATGTAAAATTGTAACAATGTAACAATGTAAAATTGTAACACTGTAACAACGTAAAATTGTAACGATGTAACAATGTAAAAATTGTAAAAATGTAAAAATGTAACAATGTAAAAATGTAACAATGTAAAAATGTGACAATGTAAAAATGTAACAATGTAAAAATTTAACAATGTAACAATTTAACAATGTAACAATGTGAAATTGTAACTAAGTAATATGTAACAATGTGAAATTGTTACAATGTAAAAATGTAACAATGTAAAATTCGAACAATGTAACAATGTAAAATTGTAACAATGTAACAATGTAAAATTGTAACAATGTAACAATGTAAAATTGTAACAATTTAAAAATGTAACAATGTTAAAATGTAACAATGTAAAATTGTAACAATGTAACAATGTAAAATTGTAAAAATGTAACAATGTAAAAATGTAACGATGTAAGAATGTGAAATGTAACAATGTGAAATTGTAACAATGTAACAATGTAAAATTGTAACAATGTAACAATGTAAAATTGTAACAATGTAACAACGTAAAATTGTATAAAATTATCAATTTCTCAAAAGGTTTTTTACTTTTCCTCCTTGATAAAGATAGAAGATGTCTATCGAAACGTCGGAAAACATTACATCCACAATAGATGATGGTAATAGCCCAAATAATCATTCAACACGAGCTCCATCATCAACAATATCTCGTCATCAACTAGTTCATAAAAGGTATGAATTTAAATGAACCGCTTTCCCGCCAAACGAGGAAATTAGTTCGAGCGACCAAACGCATTGCTTTGTTAGCGTGACAAGTCTTTAACGTTGGCAGCCTATAAAGGCACTTTGTCTATTGGCGAATCTTTATAGTTTATCAGAAGCGTAGATGAGTTTGAAGGAGAAGTTTCTTCTGTAACAAGATTGCTCTGCTATCTATCAAGTTCAAGCCGAACTCAGCCGAAATGACAACTCAAAATAGTTCCCTTGTTCTGACATTGGGAAACTTGACTTTGAAATGCTTGGATTCCGGTCCTGCAATTTGTTTTCAACAGGAAAGTATTCGTCAGAGCTGACTCGTGTGCCCGCATACTTAGCAATTATTGTCCTCGCGGAAAACAGAAAGGAAGTAATTCTTAAAATAACCTTTTGTGGGCCGAAGTTCGACGAGTCTCAGCACATTTGACTCAATTCATTCTTATGTTGTTGATAATCGAATAAACTGCTATAGAAATAGTGGACCGGAACGTATACGATAATCTAGACGTTTGATTTTCGTGTATTCTCTTTGTCTAAATATGTGTACATAATAATTAATGGAATCATTATGTGTATTTATATTACTTCAATATACAATGACTGCGATAAGACTGAAATCGGATAAGTAATCTCTCCTTTGTCGATCTGGGAGCAATGTATTGTTACCGTCGTTTTAAAGTGCCTACTTAGATAGTCCTGTGTTTTGAGTTTGTGAAATGGGAGGTGCAACAAATAAGAATCATCCTGGGATGACAGCAAATTTTTTGTCCCTGATATTTTACGCGTGAGTAGAATTTTTGTATTGAACTTGGAACATATCCAAAGTTGGATATCATAAACTGAGTCTTCATTTATCAGTAAGATTACCATTAAGTACAAAATCGTACTCAAGTATTACATTAATTCAACTTTCGACTTAGTACTTCAGAAAATTCAAATTTTCGAGGCATCACCAAGGAAAGAACCAGTCCCACAGAGCTATAGGTTGGTTGATAATTTCGAAAAACGCCGACTAATTGTGTAGAGCTTATTTGAACCCCAATATATTTCATCTTTCGTCTTCTCAATGAGTTCCAGCGCTGCCGTATGCAGCCCTCCAATAGCTGGAGGAACTGTTACCAATGTAATGACATATGCCAGATTTCATATGAACCCACTCAAAATTTCATTTCGATCTGTCAATTCATTTTTTGTTTACGAACCATGTAGACATCTCAGTGTATTTTTAACACAGAAAAAAGAACATCGTCAAGTGATTGAATTCCTTGTAAAAGAAGGTTTGAAGGCAAGGTAAGTTCATTCGAACTTACCTTGCCACTTTTAGATTGAAATATCAATGATACCTCTATTTATTTTAGGATAAACTGTTTTCGTTGATGAATAAGAGGAAATTTTTCATTTTCATCATAAAATCAAAAAATTTATTTAAATTATTGTTAATCTAAAATAAATGCCTGACGAGACACGATTGTTATACATAAATCTCGAAACACATGTTTCGTATTCTAATTTTCAATTGATTTTTTTGTAGTTCCTTTAATTTGTTGATATTAGGATGAGAATGAAATTTTCTCTCTTATAGATACAGGGTGAGTCTTTGACAACTGAGGTGATTTTAACCACAGGTTCTTGGGATCAAAAGAAACACTTTTTCCATTACGGTTTTTCCAAATTCAACTGCGTTAAAAAGTTATAAGCAGTTTTAGTTTTCACATTGGGCAAATACCCCTCTGTAGTCTAGTTAAGTTTGAATGAAAATTACCTTCCACAGCATGCTCTAATGAATCTGAATTGTTTAAACACATTATTTTCCCTTTAAAGAATGATTCACTCACTCATGTTTCATCCGATGAGGTCCATATCCAGAAGGAAGATACAAAATACTAATTTTCTGGTAAAAAAAACACCATAAACAAATTTTTGCTGTTCTACTATAATTTCCTTCTACTTCAAGATTATAAACCATCCCTTTCTAGTGAGAAATTCCAAAAAAACCTCAGAATTATTGGATGTTATCATCATACATTTGTAATTTTCTTCTTAAAATTTCCAAATCATGAAAACCATCATTTCTATGAAAACTTCCAAGGCAAGAGGTTGTCACATTGCTTTTTTTTTCGCTCAAAGCCAGAAAAAATCATAACACAGATATTTCTGAAGTTTCTTCTCCTTGACAGAGACCAGTGAACAGGTCTATGAGGTCTCTTGATATCATACTGTTAAAAACATGAAAATCTTCACTACGAATAATTATTTTAAAGTGATGTTACTTTGCTTGATGATTATCTTCTCTACTGAATCCCAATAACAATTTATTTAGATAGATTGAAAGTATTCCCACATTTAGGTGTGCAATTATACCTGCTTGAAGAAATTGAGTTTGATCACCTAAATTTGATTCTGAAAAACCAACTACGTGTTCTTTAATGAAAATATTTTTGTTAGATCATTAGTATGAATCTATTCTGTTTAGACTATAATTAATTACTGAACATGCGTAAATTTTCGGCTTGTCCCCCATGTTCTTGTCCATTTTGACGATTGCTAGTTTTATTTTTAGATGACATTTATTAAAATCTACGATATTATTTTCAAATGAAAACTTGCTGTGTATTTTAATACGATTTCATCAAATTTTTACAGATTCACTTTCGACACATTTCGACGAGGTTACAGGAAACAATGGAATTCGGACAATATTTACAACACAGTGGATGAGGCTAAAAGCAATGATTTAGGAGATGAGATCGAACAGTAAGATGTTATTCTTTATATCTTTATCACATGACTTTTATAGTCGACATCAGCTACCACCAAAATCAGCATTGAATGTACTGACACTTATACGTTATGATTTTATTTGTGGCTTGAACGATGAAAAAATTCAGTAAATATGAATTTAGTACCTTGAACGTAGTCCATAGTTGAAATTTTTCTAGGAGATGGAACGACGAAAAAATAAAATCATTCAAAAGAAACAAAACTCCTAGTTTGAGGTCCACATTACTTAGGATGTTTTGGAAAGAATTACTAGTTGCAGCTATATTACTCGCCATAGCTCAGATAGTGTTGAGGCTAGCAGAACCTATATTACTAGGAAAACTATTGAAATATTTCAAAGAGCAGGATTCGATAGCCAAAAGTGATGCTTTGAAGTATGGAATTTTCATCTCCGTCGTAATAGGAGCAAGAATTATATTCTACAATCAGTATAAAATGAGGACTTACAGAACCGTATTGAGAATACGAGTAGCCTGTAGTGCTTTGGTTTACAGAAAGGTATTAATCTAGAGTGAGTAAATCTAAGATATTTCACAACAAGACTTGGAATGCAACCTACAGGTTGACGTATTGAAAAGAGCACATATAGTATAAGAGGAGGACGCTATAAGCGAGAATCCGAAAGGTTCATGCGCATAGACTGAGGACGCTATAAGCGAGAATCCGAAAGGTTCATGCGCATAGACTGAGGGCGCTATAAGCGAGAATACGAAAGGTTCATACGCATAGACTGAGGGCGCTATAAGCAAGAATCCGAAAGGTTCATGCGCATAGACTGAGGACGCTATAGAGAGAATCCGAAAGGTTCATGCGCATACTCATTCAAATTATAAAATGCGTTATGCACATAGTTATCACAGTGTTACCGATGCTACCGGTTTATCGGTATTCATTACTATTTGGAGTCATCTACCGATAACCAAAAAGTTATGAAAGTCAGCCGATTATTTACTTTATTAGTTATGTCGAAATAAAATCATTCACCAAAATGGTTGAATCTTTTACACAAGAACTTCTAATCGTCCTCAAAATGTATTCTCCTATTCCACTGTAAGATCAAAATTACTCCCGAAGGGAAATGATAATTAGGCACGATAAGTTCTTGTTTGTTTCTTTATCTAGTTGTGAAGTATCTGTAGAATTATTTCTTTCTCTTTCGATCGGCAAAATCTTTCGTTTTAGACGCTGAACTTGAGTTTGAATTCACTCCAACAGACCACAAGTGGCCAGATTGTTAACTTCATTTCTTACGATTTGAATAGGTTTGATTCTGGAGCCGACTTGGTACATTTTGTATGGGTAGCCCCACTTTTTGTACTTTCTATTGTTTACATATTATACATAGAGACTGGATTGGCTGGACTGATAGGAATAATGTGGTTCAGTTTTGTTGCCATTTTACAAAGTGAGTATGATTATCATTTTTTTCATTGAAAGGTGTCAATATGTGTAACTGTCACGTTTATATTAGACAAATAAAATCTCACACTCCAACAATACAGGGTGTCTCAAGTTCGAGTGCCTCGAACTTGCTCGAATATGCACTTATACAGGGTGTACCCTGTATAACTTATTGAAGTTCACTAAAAATATTTTCAGGCCAATTGTTCGATATAAATTGAAGAGATCTTCATAAAATATAAGTGACAACTAAAATCTTGCAGGTTACAATGGCAATTTGACAGCTTCGATATATGGAAAAATGAACAAGAAGTCTGGTAATCGGTTGAGAATAATGAATGAGATAATAGCAGGAATACAAGTAATTAAGATGTATGCATGGGAAAAATCATTCGAAAAACTTGTTCATCTGGCCAGAAAAGACGAACTCAGTGTCTTGAAAAAACTCAACTATGTTCGAAATATTTTCCTGTCTTTTTCATCTATATGCAATCACCTTGCTCTCTTCCTGACACTTTGGGTGGTGATTTCAATGAAGGAAAACATAACATCTGCCAAGGTATTTTTTTTTCATACAGGATGTTCCGAAACGAACCTGATACCAGGCGAGAGGCTAAGATGAATCAGTTATAAATGAAATAAAAATGTAGAATGGCATTGACGTGAAATCAGATGCATTTGTGCAGTTGTTCTCAAGTCTTTTTCCGGATTTGGAATAATGGATTTTCTTTTATGTTCATTTCAGCCGCCTCGCTGTCGAAGTTCGTGATTATATCGTGTGATCTGCTACTCAAAAATTTTTGTTGTATTTAAAGAAGTAATATTTTTATCTGTTTTAGGTTTATGGTTTGGTTGTCTACTACGGTGTATTGAATTTCATTGTTTCCATTATGTTCATTTTGGGGATATCGAAATCGGTAGAAATATTTAGAACTCTCAAAAGAATAAATGAGTTTCTACTGAGAGAGGAATATGTTCAAATTCAGAGCTTAGATAGCAACGATGGAACCATCATACACCTAGACAATGTTGACGCAAAATGGAATTCCTTTTCCTCCATGCAAAGCAACGTTGGAAAATTTCAAAGGAAAAAACTGATATCTTTGAACGAAAATCTCTTTTCTGAGAAAGATGCCCTGCTTAATAGGATGAAAAGTGAGAGAATTGAATTCTCATCAATATTATATATTTTTAAAGGTTTAAATGGTAGTAGCAGGATCAAAAAACGGGAAAATGATACTATGTCGCCGACGTTTTGGAAATATATTTTTCCATCTTCAGGGCTCTACAAAAGAACATGGAGCATATAATGAAAAGTTCCAAAAAACAAACATGTAAATATATAAAACAACAGGAATGACAAACCAAGACAACACCTCATAATTACAGTCTGAAATGTGTAACGTCAAACAATTAAACATGGATACAGCTCAAAAAGTGAAAACAACAGAAACAATCAGCAATAAAGTTGAAGGTTTTCGTGAAAAAAAAATTAAGATGTACTTACAGACTAAACAATTGTATCCTCCCATTATGCTCTATACAAGGTCTTTCACAAGGAACCTCATCCATATTTATCCGGGAAACTACTGAACGTATTTTCATGAAATTCGGCACTTATAAGTATTTCACGATGCTGATGAAATCTAAAATATTTTCAAGGCATGAGCACCTCCGGTTTTTCCGGAAATGACGTCAACTTCCGATTTTCAAATTATAACACCATTTTTTTATTGCAGAAATAGATTCCTTAGAAAATTTCAAGTTATTTTGATGTAGCATTTTTCAGTTTTGGTTGGAAAATTCTCTCTGAGCGGGAAAATTCGAAAAAAAAATCGAAAATAGAGCTCCGCTGAAACAAGAATAACTTCGAGGTTTTAGGATGGAAAATTTTCATTTTTGGGATTTTTCAAGATGTAGGATTGATGTATCCACTTTAAAAATCGAAATCGCGATTCATGATACAGGGGGTGAAAAAATCGCTTTTAAAGTTAGAGATGACAAAATCGTGATAAATCAATTTTTTCAAATTAGAACCCCATTTTTTTATGGCAGATATTGAATCTACGTTAAAAAATAATGTGAGTGTATGCATCACACCCTTGCCCTAAAGTGGATATATTCTGAGTTATTCACAAAAAACTGTTTTTCGTCTTGAATTTTCAGCTATTTCTTTTCCCTTCACGCCAAAAAGATAAAATTTTCAGGAACTGTTATTTGAACCATGCTGTAGATTTTTCACCCTTCTTAGGGGTGAATTCTCAGAGAGAATTTTCCAACCAAAACATCAAAATAACTTGTAATTTTCTAAGGAATCTATTTCTGCAATAAAAAAATGTTGTTCTAATTTGAAAAACGGAAGTTGACGTCATTTCCGGATAAACCGGAAGTGCTCATGCCTTGAAAATATTTTAGATTTCATCAGCATCGTGAAAGACCTATAAGTGCTGAATTTCATGAAAATACGTTCAGTAGTTTCCCGTATAAATATGGGTGAGTTTCCTCGTGAAAGACCCTGTATAAATAATATAGTTTACAAATCTTTAGTATGTATTTTTTATATAGAGGATAATGGGAGAATTTTTTGTTCCTGCTACCACAATTTAAACTTTTAAAAATGCAATTTCGGATCACCAATTTGAATTGAAAAAAAAAAATTATATATATTATATTTCATGTATTATTATAGGTAGGACAGTTTTGCAAAATATCAATATGGCGCTTAAACAAGGCAGTCTAATAGGTATCGTAGGACCAGTAGGCAGTGGAAAAAGTTCCTTATTACAAACAATTCTAGGTACGTCCTTCCAAAACAGCTAAACAAGGTACAGCTACATCCTGAAACTTTAAAGAACTCTACTTATCTTTTAATTCAAGGTGAACTGGAGTTGACTTCAGGTACCATGAAAGTGCAGAACTCTGTATCCTATGCTTCTCAGGAAGCGTGGACATTTGCAGGAACTATAAGAGAAAATATCATTTTTGGCCAAAATTTCATTGAAGACCGATATAGGGAGGTTGTGAGAGCATGCTGCTTGGAAAGAGATTTCGAACTTTTTCCATGTGGTGATTTAACTATAGTTGGTGATCGCGGAGCGTCACTGAGTGGTGGTCAAAAATCAAGAATAAACCTAGCGCGAGCTGTATATAGACAAAAGAATATATACTTGTTAGATGATCCTTTATCAGCTGTTGATATTCAGGTAGCTAAGCATATATACCAAGAATGCATTGAGAAATTTCTCAAAAATAAATGTCGGATATTAGTTACACACCATCTGCACCATTTAAGGACATCAGATTACATCATTGTATTGTGTCAAGTATGTTTATTACTTTTTATTTGATATTGGGTGATTTATTCTTCAATTTCAAGGGTACTATACAAGATTCTGGCACATATAGTGAATTAATTTGTAGAAACAATATAATGAAGAATAACGGAATGCTTTATAGAAATCCGTCAGTTAACTCTGAGGCCTCGGACACTTCAATTCAGGTATGTTGAAAGCTTTTAATCAATTGTCTATATCGGCACATGTAACTCATCATTCTTCAACGATGCTTTTATTTCCTTCTTCACGCTACAAAAATTGAAAAGCACAATCAATTGAGCATTCAGGAAGAACCATAAGGAATGCACATGTTGAAAAAATGAAAAACTACTATGATAAGTACACTTTCGTCATAAAAATAAACAGCTCTTAAATGTAGATTTCAAAATGAAAAATGATGAATCACGGACTTGCTTTGGTCGCTTAAGTATTTCCCGGACTTTGTAACAGTGTGATAGAACCGCCACAATGAATGAACAGTCCACACCAATTTAGAATCGAAATATGGAGTTGTTGAATTTCCTTATTAGTCCAGTAAAGGAAGGGCTGAAATCACTATTTCTCGGAAAGAGCTGCAGTTTTGATATGTTGATTGTTATAAAGAGAGAAAGATATGGTCAAAAATGCAGGTGTTAAAATTTTCAGGAACAATGAAAAATTCTGGAATATAGAGAAAAATACGGTTTTTCTGATATTTTCGCGAATTTGATGGTTTAGTAAGAAAAAGTTGTAAACAAAAGTTGTAGAGCGGAAAATTCTAGTCCAAATTATGTACTTTATCGTTTTAGAAAGTGAATTTGTATACTGATAAACAGCGTATTTCTTTAGTAGCGCAATACCAACGAATTTTAAATTTGGGGCTCGATGAAATGACTACCTGTACGCTGAACCAAACATCTGGCAGATATTCGCCAGAGTTGGACTCGTTTTGTTATTGTATTGCATTTATTACATCGAACCCTAGCATATAATGTTGTGTTGGTTGGAAACGGACAGTTTGGGTAAAACGATGTTCGGTTTTCTAATCTGATGTGCTAGCGAAGGCGATATAGATTTCTTCAATGGAGGCTAGAAGTAATATAAAAAATCAAAAATCGGATAAATTTTAAAAAAGAAATTTTTTAATTTGACAAAATTGAAATTTATATTTTATTAATTCAAAAATTAAAATAGTTTTCAGCCGCAATTATGAACAAATTCCTAGCTGCATGCATAAGATATACGAATAATAATTGAGACGTAGGTAGGTATGTTTCTGATAGTAAAATAATAGTAATACTTCGAAAGAAGGAAATTTATTCAGAGTAATGGGACAAAAGAGTTTAATTAAAAAACTATAGTAATTATTTGAAGAGCAATAGCATTAATGAATAAAAATTGAAGTTTCTGCATTGAATAATATCAGGAAAAACTGTTTTTTCTTTTTTACTAATAATTCTTCAATTAAATGCATCAATATCATCTAGATTCCATTCGTCTTTATCGACATCAGAGTTCATTTATATTCTGTTTATCAGGTCAGAGACATTTTCACAAGTTATGCCGTTACACATTTTGCAGTACTTGTACAGTCCTGCTTTTTGCAATTGTAGCGAGAAGTATCACATTTTCCATTACAGCTGTAGAATACCTTTAACAAATGTGAATCAATAAAAACAAGAATAAGAGTGAAACTAATAAAACTAGGGTGTGAATGAATTTGATTACATTATTATATAATTCCTGTGGAGCTACTGCGTTGGTTGGATGCGTTAATTTTGCAGGTTGCATAATAACGGAAGCTTCATATAATTGAATATTGTGGTATGAAGCCGATACTCCTAATTTACTCATCATGTCAATTATCATACGAGAACCTGTTTTTCTGTAAACTTAAGTTCCTACAGCTAACTGAAATTTGGAAATGAATGTTCTTGGACGAACAATGGAAATTAGGGAATGTGCTATTGTATCACGTTTCACATCTTTCCTTGCACTACATTTTGAATCTAGTAAATGGAATGGGAGAGTTTTCAAACTTTCCGGAATTTCTGATATAGTGCTATCCAAGAATTTACTTGAGAGGGTATAAATTTCATAGTTAAAATCTTGTTTTTTTAAATCGAGATTAAAAGCCTATTTTTACTAAGCTCCATTATATTGGTAGATTTGTGAAAGAAAACCGGTTGCTTCCCACGATGTTGTTCGATGATGACATTACTATATTACTCTTTAAATTTTTTTATGAAAGTATTATTGTTGAGAAAGTTTTCCCCCCATAACTAGCTATATAATAATCTGTTCTTGTAAGTATTCAAAATCCCGTCAACGAGTTATTTGAGAAAATGAAATTTTGGTGGGTCAATTATTCATTCCAATGCGTCACTGAAATATCGATTTCAAACTAATGATTTTAAACCCAATAATTACATGTTATTGATATCCCAAGCGAGCTGTTATTCATTCTAATAGACCAAGATTTTCAAATCACACTTTCCAGACAACTTGTGCTGAATCCTATCCTGTTCTAGAACAGATGTCTAGGACCGCTCGGTTTTGCACTAGGCGCCAAATTTCGAATTCACTGTTATCGCAGCATTAGAGAAATACCTTAATAATCAAATCAATCAAAATCACTTTCGAGAACGGTAAAGTACATAATTTGGACTAGAATTTTCCGCTCTACAACTTTTGTTAAAAACTTTTTCTCACTAAACCTTCTCATGTGCGAAAATATCAGAAAAACCGTATTTTTTCTCTTTTTTCAAGAATTTTTCAATGCTCCTGAAAATTTTAACACCTGCATTTTTGACCATATGTTTCTCTCATTATAACAATCAACATATCAAAAATTATTGAGATTTTTTTAGAATTTATTTGACCTTTTTACAAATGAGAAACAAATAAAATATAAAACAATACAATAACGGGTTTTACAGACTCAAGAAAGTAACTAACTCGCCAGCGGCTCGTCAGTTATATCCTCCATTCGCTAGTAATGTTATATACTATTCGTCTCGAATTCATTATCATTACTTCCATAAAAGTTACATTCTTCTCAAATGTGTGTTGCAGGAGGATGATCTGATTGAAAACAATGATATCGCTGCTAAAACAGATAAACCAATACTAAGACCCGAAGAGATAAATGAAACTATATTGAGTGATAACAACGATTGTAAAAGGCACAAAACAGTTCTCCTATTGAAATATTTCCTAAAAGATGTAAACTGGTACTTCTTCATCTTCATTTTCTTGTTATTTTCTTTGATTCAAGCGCTTCTATCATCTGCAGATATGTTTGTCAGTAGCTGGGTGAATGTTGAAGAGCATAAAAACATATCCGGAAGCAGAGAGATGCTGAAGACGTTCCATATTTCGTTCCCAATATTAGAAACGAAGCTTTATCTCTATGTTTATGGCGGTTTGATAGCTTTGATTGGATTGTGTAATTTACTCAGATCAGTACTCTTTGTAAATTTCTTCACTGGAAATTCCACCAGACTTCACGACAATATGTTTGCAAAAGTTGTGAGAGCATCAATGGAATTTTTTGACAATACATCCTCTGGTCAAATATTGAACAGATTTTCCAAGGATATGCAAGCTAATGATGAGTTTCTTCCAAGATCAATTATGGAAGCTCTGATGGTAAGTCTTCAAAAGTGGAGGTACTTCACGAGACATTCATATAGATGTCCTTTCAATCGAAGGCTCTCACGTGGAGAATAAATAGAACGATTTGATTGCATTGTTCAGTGAGTAGTGCAAACTACGTAATGAAATACTTAAGGCTGTACACCACCTTGCGGCGAAACTCGAATTCCGCTAGATGGCACCAAGCGAAAATTTCAAGGAACTGAAAACAGGCACGCCCATTGTACGAAATAGGACGGTCTGTACGGTATTTATGACCCCTAATAAACTTTCTAGGTACTGTCGCCGGTGGGTAGGATCGAAACGGAACGTAAATTTGTGTTTATGGATTTTTTGTGGGTTTTGAAGAGAATGGTAAATACAGAGTTCATTCTATTTAGACCGGTCAATTGAGACCAAATAACAAGGGTGAAGTTACATAAATTCCCTACAAGCTGAGAGTCGGTGAAATTGTTCAAAACATAATTATGAATAAAACATAAGTTTCCCTGTATGGAAAAATTTTATTCAAGGTTAAAGGCCAAAAAATGCGCATTTCACGATTTTCTGCAAAACGTCAAGTTTTATGTTAAAATTACTCCAGACAAATATTGTAGATCATATAATTATCTATAAAATGTGTATCAATATTTTGTTCCAAAGAGTCATATACGAAATAACACTGTACTAACTGTGTTGAATAGGTCAGAAATAAAGAGCGTTCAGAAATGAAGTTGACGTCTATACTAAAAATGAAATTCCTTGAAACAGCAAATCTGAGATCACTTTCGTTACTTTCGCTAGATAGGACTCCAGCTGTTCAGGTAGAATAGAATAATAATTTGTAATTGAAGACATCCACTGCTTGGGTCATTAGCCTTGTACAGATTTGGACATTGTACATACAATAAGTTATTTTGAAATGTATAAATCATCTGTACTGAAATTATTGAAGTACATAATAATACACAATACACAACAATACTCAAGTACCTACAATAGATTTAGTCGGTGCTCTAGCATAGAATATTTCTGACTGGAGGTGCATCCAGTTCTATAACTTGAGGAAAGCTAGAAATAATTGAAGTTTGCCGCTGGGAATCCCAAAGTGGGGATTCAAAAACGTTCAAATTGAATACTTGAACACCAATGAATTTAATGAAAAAAAACTTAATAATATTTTTGTTTTATTTTTATAGCACCTGCAATACATAAATTATGAAAAATTTTCATTTCACTTCATTATCCAATTTTCTCTTATAGCCCGAAAACGGTTGAACCATAAGGTTGCGGTTTCCACTCAATTCATTTTCTCTTACATTGAGGCCGGAAAATCACTTTTTAATTTCAAACTTTTCATTGCAACCGATAAGCTGAAAGTATTTGAATTCTCTCTTTTCCTCCATTTTAACTATTAAAAATGGTAATCTCAGAATTCCGTCCAATCAGAGAGAACTCAAATCGGAAGGTCATAAAAGTGTCAATCATACCTGGGGTCATAAATGATCATAAATGAAGGATAAGATTCTTTTGGCCCATCTGCCGTAAAGAGGTGTCAACCATTGGGAGGCGGGCCAAATACAATTATTTAATACAAGAACGAGAATAACTCGAAAAATTGAGAAAATTGAAAAAAAAAATAGCTAATTTCAAAGTTCAATGTAATACCGAACGAATACCTATGAGTTTTTTTCGATTAAATATTTCCTTGAGGAAATATTTGCATCTGAAGAGTATTTCAATTTTCAAAGTGTAATAAGCCAAAAACTATGCATCATATCAAAAATCGGCGGAAGGTACGCACTAGGGAATACTCATGCCAATGCTCACTCAAATTTTGAATGAAATCCGACAAACGGTTTGTGCGTTATTCTTGAAGTAAATTAGCATTGAAATAGTATAGGCACAAAGAAGGTGATGTACAGCCTTAAGGTCTCTTTCGCATCATTGTTTCACAAAATTCAGCATATTCAGCGATTTTTATTTATTTTATTATTTTTTATTTTTTTTTATTGAAACAATATTCGAGACAATGATATCACAAAATTAAATTGCTGAATACCTACTGAAAATGATATGAATTTTTGATCCTCGTTGGATAAATCATCAAAATACACACGAAAAATCATAATTCTAAAACTAAGTGATATTGCGGAACATAAAAATAATTGTCACAAGTAGTCTCATTATTTTATAGGCAAAATTCGTTCTCATCAAAACAAAATCTGCCTACCAACCTGAAGCCAACATTTTTTCATATTTCTCCATTTCAGTTCGTCAATACTCTACTGGCAGCTATCATTATTGTGATATTACTGAACCCTTATATCATCGTGATGGTTGGCGTGATGAGTACACTCTTTATTCTGATTGCATTCTTCTTCATGAGAACTTCTAGGAATATCAAAGAGGTAGAAAGTTCCTGTATGTTACATATTCTTATATTAATTCCAGTGTGACCAGTTGTTGTTTTGTTGTAGTGATGAGCCCAATTATTTCTAATCTCAATGAAACAATGCAAGGACTGATCACCATACGAGGCTTAGGAGCTCAAAACATAGCACAAGAGAAATTTGGACAAAGTTTAGACAAGTACACCAGTAGCTGGTACATGATGGCTGTTGCATTCGCAGCATTTGGTTTCTATATTGAATTCGTCAGTTTTATTTTTATCACAGTCGTTACTTTGAGTCTCATCGTAGTAGGAAAAGGTGAGTTAATTATACAAAATATTTAAAATGAAAACCTCATTGAACTGACTTCCCGTTCTTTTTTTCTTTATTATTTTTATTCTTGAAAATTTTCCATGTTGTTTTGTAGTTATTCTTTTGTATGTCTTCGGGCCAATGTTTTGGATATTTTAACCTTGTACTGTAAGATAACCTGCCCCATCATTTTCCAGTATACCCTTATATCCTGTTATCTATAGTTCTGTCAAGAACTGAAAGGTATTCTTCTCATTCCTAGATTTGCTTGAGTCTGTGGTCTTTATCATATGTCCAAGCTGTTCATGTAGTTCAAGATATATCAAAACCACTGAACTCCAATACAAACTACATACACTACGGTCCACTAGAGATGAAATCTTCACAGGTTTCCTTGCGCAGCTAGACCGGAGCGTGTTTGATTTTTCTTAGCCTGTGCTCACCTGAGTTACCCAAGCAAGTTACCAATATTATATTCTATATAACGACATTGCACTGTGTAGGATTCGCATCGAACAAACCGTAGCGTATGTAGCTGACACAAGAGGCCGTTCCAGATATTTAAGCTCTCAGTGACCTGGACTCATTGATTGACAAACAGCCACAATAGTTTCGCAACTATTGAAAAATGTTGCACAACATCTACTTCATGTTGGGGTATATTTTAATACGCACAATTTCAAGAAAATAGTTTGAACAGTTTAAATTAACCATACACTCCAAGCAACTTGTTCGACCATTCAACTCGATTTAAATGATTTTTTGCAGATATCGGTCTCACAGCTAGTGAAGTTGGTTTGGCCGTCACCCAGTCCATAATTTTGAGTGCTATTGTCCAATATGGTGTACTGAACTGTGCACAAATTAATAATTTGTTGGTTTCAATAAGCAGAATATTAGAATATAATTCGATACCTCAGGAAGAGGATGTGACGAAAATGGAAAAAGTTTCGTTGAGCTGGCCAGACAGGGGACAAATAATTTTTGAGAATGTTTGCCTGCGGTACTCAGTTTCTAAGCCGTTCGTCCTGAAAAATTTATCGTTCATCATTGAACCTGGTGAGAAGGTATGTTGTAAAATATATGTTTTTTCTGTGTGGTAGTTATTTTTATGTCGAACATACCGGACATTTTTTCTGTGAGTTCAAACTGCCGAACATCTCCTAAGAAAAACATCATATTGAGGGAAAGTGATCTTGAATGAAAAATCCATTTATGCCTTGATTTTTTCGTTTTTCCTCCTTCCAGAGGGAAAGTAGGATCAACTTTACTATGGATAACTACTTTTTGAATATGAAAATGGGTAAAACAATTTCCGTAGTTAGAATCATGATTCTATGCCATTCTCCATAATACTGTATAAATTGGATGTTCCAGTTTCCTGTAATGCTTGTTGCTTACGGCAATTCATCTAACTTTCCATCTAGCATTGATTATATTCAGTTCCTTCTGAAGATAGTACCCAATAACGATTAGCCAGCTTGTACGATAGAGCAATCAAGATATCACGCAGATCACTACATAGGCTAGAAAGAGGGAGAAAGGAGATAAGAAAGAGGTGATCCAATAAATGAACAATGATTCTTCAAGGCTATAACTTCACTAATATAAAATTAAGGATTGGTAATGAATAGAATTTTTGAGAACGTTTTTCAAGATAGATTGCAGGAAACGCCTTAATAAAGTTGAAAGCTTAGAAAGAATTCCAGAGAACTACTCATGAGGAATACCAAGTCCAGAACACCCGAAAAGAGTGTAACATGACAAAGTGCCACTTTAAATAACGAGCATGAGACCCTACTCTCAATTCTCTCAGGGTGGGCTCAATTATCCCAACAACAAAACTCTCTTCGGTTTTTGACAAATATATTGAAGTGTATAAATACAATTTACAAATAACAATTTAAAGGAATGTCCAATCTCCCAAGTAAAACAGAACACTAGGGACTTATCTTGAAGCTATCTGAGTCGATAGCTTTCTCCCAGCTCCCAGATACAAAATAAAGTCCCAGAGGGTATGGCCTGCCAGTTGACCAGAAACGGGTTGTATAGTTTCCCCACAGATGTTCCAGACAGCGGCTCGATTACTCCAATTTTCATCCCAGTTGAAGAATGTGCTCCATTGCAAGGTGGTTATGCCACAAGCTCCAATTATGTACTGCTCGAACCATGGACTGGATATGATTTAATCTCTCATCGTGGAATGCATCTCAATCCTGAACTAGCACATGTCCTCGGCCTCGTAATAGGATATAATTTGGCCCCCAGGGAGGAGCTATACCAGGATGAACGAAAGAACATTAGAAAGTGCAAGTGCATGTATAACAAGGCTCCTTCTCGATTTCTTTCAGACAAATACTTCAACTACTTCAAATGTCAACCATAATTCGGGTGCGCGTACGCAATAACGTCAGTGGCGTGCAAATCGTTGCAAACTACTGCGAGTAGTTATTTTATGTGAGATAACAAGCGCGCAAAAGCTCTTGACTTCACGTCAGTGCTTTTCTAGAATATTTAAATCATTTTTTTTCAGGTTGGCATCGTTGGTCGAACTGGTGCAGGAAAATCATCCCTGATATCAGCTTTATTCCGTTTGTCTGAAATAACTGGACAAATCAAAATAGACGGAATCAATACTGGTGACATTTCTCTCCAAAGTTTAAGGACCAAAATATCCATAATACCTCAAGATCCTGTTTTATTCAATGGAAGTTTGCGTTATAATCTTGATCCCTTCAATGAGCACGACGACCATATTTTGTATGAGGCTTTGAGAGCTGCTGAACTCAATCATATAAAAAAATTAAGTGCCAGAGTAAGAGATAGAGGTGCGAATTACAGTGTGGGGCAGCGACAATTGATTTGTTTAGCTAGAGCCATCATAAGAAAGAATAAAATTGTTATTTTGGATGAAGCCACGGCTAATGTTGACTCCCAGTAAGTTTCCATGCTTGATTAGAAAACCTTCTAGAACAGCAGTAATGTTTTCAATGGATCTTGCAGTGCGTTGTGGTCCATATCTGGGCCTATCAGCTAACTAAATCAAAAACGTGAAATTGCCGCGACTGTCTGGTTGGTTGAAAACAAAGTGACTAACACTATTTTGAGTTAAAACTTTGCATGTTTGGTCTAATACTCGTTGCAGAAGGCAATTCCAATAGGTGCCCATTCTGCAACTTGTTTTAGAATATACTATTATTATTCATTGTTTTTATATGACGTACTCTAATTCCACCATCTTCACTTTTCCAGAACTGATTTAACCATTGAAGTAGCCATGAAGAAGCAATTTTCAGACTGTACAGTCCTCACTGTAGCCCATCGTCTGAGTACAGTGATGAACTCTGACAAAATAATTGTAATGGACGCTGGAGAATTGGTTGAAATAGGCCATCCACATATCCTCTTGAATAATGAAGCTGGAATGTTTCATTCAATGGTATCACAAGCAGGATATTCTATGGCTGAACATTTAAAAAGTTTGGCTCGGAAAAATTACGAGCAAACTTATGGACTGGAAAAAATTGGAGATATAGAAGAGGAAGTGTGAAAGAACGCTTGGACTAAACGTATTGAAACTCACTCCTAATGAAATGCGTTGAGCTGTGATACAAGATTGTTACCTACTTGAAGTACCTGAGCAAGGATCCTTCATTCTCAAGTTATACTGATTAACAATTTATTACTCATATATGTTACTGAAATAAAATGTGTTTTCTACGAATATCTTGTTTTATTTACATAGGCGTACAAATAGAAAACCGCCGTTTTACTTCTAATTTACTTCTATTTTAGTATTCCCAAGTCAGGTAAGAGACTCTAGAACAAGCGTGATCAAGATACTCACCTCACGTCAGTGCTTTTCCAGATTTTTCAGCCTTGAGGACAGTTCACATTCTTGGTAAAATACAATTTACGAAAATGATAATTTGAAGTTCCTACCTTTAGAGATGACCGAACTTCAATCTACTGTCTGCAGCGTTCAATGACGATCATAATTTTGTATGACGATCTTTCGGGACAAAAACCAACACGTCCAATTTACTTGTACAGAATAGAGATGTGGAATGAATATTTTATGACACGCTGATCCGCTTATATATAAATTATTATTGATGCTCAATACAAAAGCAGTTCTCAATTGTCTGTTCGCCGATAAGTTGCTCAATTTATGGACCCGTAAATAGAAATAAACATCTTGAATATAATAGGTTGTAGTTCTTTTTAAGGTGATATGGCGCCGAATAGAATTACGTCTCTTGCACAGAGGAATGTTAATGGTTGTTGGGTTGAATGAAATCTAATTATTCAATGTTTCTCATCTATGTCTCCATCATTTTCTGATATTTTTCACACCTACCCTTGCTCAAAACAGTTTTGAGATCTATTTGTACGTACGGCTTTCGACTATAGGGATGTGCAAGAATTCAAATTATTCAGCGATTCCAAGCACAACAGCGAAGAATTTTTAAGTTCCATATATTATAAACTAGCTGACCCGACAGACTTCGTCCTGTCAAAAAGATTTGTAATGTGGCAGTTTTTGTGCCTACGTATTTTAAAAAATTCTCCTGAACAGAACCGTCACCCTGGTGATAGGGCGTTGTGAATAAAAAATAATTAAATAAAACATATATAAGGATTTAAAAGTAAGTAATCGCTTTATTGTTAATCATATGAATCATAATTATTATTATTATCATTGTAGTGCTTTGTGGTATACGATGTTTTTGTTTGATTACCTGGCCCATAGATAAACAAATCTGATGGTTTTCCAACAAGGGAACAGGCAACATACAATTGACCATGTGAGAAACATGGGTTTTCTAGATTAATACCACAAACACTTAATGATTGCCCCTGGGAATTGTTTATAGTCATAGCAAAAGCAAGCCGCACTGGAAACTGTAGTCGTTTAAACTCAAATGGCACATCAGTCGGAATCATTGGGATGCGCGGTATGAGAACATCTTCTCCTTTACACTTTCCTTTGAGTATAGTTGCTTCTACCACATTGTTTAGTAATTTTTTTATCGCTAACCGTGTACCGTTGCAAAGACGCGGTTGATTGATATTTCGCAACATTATAACCACCGATCCAACCTTTAATTGAAGATTGTGAGGTGGCAATCCTGGCAAATCCAGCGAGTTTAAAAATTCCGGTGGATAGTTGACTACATCATCTTGATTAGTAGCCGAATCAACTGATTTATATATCCTCAATTCGCCTGTAATTTGTTCTTGAATTTTGAAATTTAATTCATTTACATCTATGTTTTTTGCAGCCAGTATAGCTCGTTCGCTCAACCAATCATGGTTTCTGTAATTTTGAGAAACATTTGGAAACACCTTCTGAATAAGTTCATCTTTTGATCGAGTTAACTGACAAAAACTTTGAGGAAAGTTAATGCAGCCAGTCAACATGTCTATAGGAAATTTGCCATTACCAACGTCAATGAGTTGTTTAGAGAATATGTTTCCAGATTGGTCAATTTAATATGATCTTTACACCATAGCAATAAAGCTCAAATTGACTACGTTTTAGTTACAAATCATTTGTATGGGAAAAAAAGGGCTATTTTTAGGGTTTTTCCATCCTTGAACTTCAACGAACATTTTAAAAAAAGATTTGGCCAAATTGGTCCAGGCGTTGTTGAGTTATGCGCTTACCAAAACATTTTGCGATTCATTTTTATATTATATTGTAGATGTCATAAAATCCCATACAATCTCCACCATGAATGGATAATCTCAAATTACAAATAACTTTCTGCAGAACTTTCCACGAATACTTTCTTGAATATATTTAAATATCACCATTGATCAACTTCTACATTTATATTCAGTTGGTTTAGGGTCGAATCGCACAAGTTCCTTATAGCTCCTCTTTGGCGATACTTTGGAATTCCTCCAAAACCAGAGATTCCAAGGTTAAAGCCATAAATTGATCATTCGCACCATCTGTGGTCCCGTGTTCATTTCAAGTTGTTTATTGTTAGTTCATTTCAAGTAATTACATATAGATCACAAATAAAAAAAAAATGGTTCACAATAATAGTTGAATTTGCGGCCGCATGGTGTCTCTGGTTTGCGGATATTCTCATAACCTCGTCATTTCTATTTTGATCCCTCGTGGATGTGCTTCTGAGTTCTCCAAGTTTTTTGACATTATTTCTTTCAATATGTCCCAAGAAGTTAAAGAAAACTGCAAATGTTGCGTTCCAAAGTGTGAAGATATATTAAGTAAACGCCACCGTTTTCCCAGAGTAGACAAGCAGCCAGAATTATTCAAACTTTGGCAAGAGACAGGTCAGAATCCTTTGTTGGATGGTAAAACGTCTGAACAAATTCGAAACTATTATATTTGTGACAGGCATTTCACGGATGAGGTGAAATTGAGAAGCCATAGAGGTATTTGGCAAAATGCTGCTGCACAATTGTTTATTCCTGGTAAGTTAGGTTCTTGATAATACTGTATGACATTTTATTGAAATTAGCTCCCGTACGCGGAAAAACACGAAAACTTCAGAAAAACTTTGGTGAAAGTCAGCGCTACGAATGCGCAACTAATATGTGACATTCTGTATATGAATTGAAATTATTTTATCGAATTAAGAAGCCGTAAGGAGAAACAGCCGAAGTAACTCGATCGAAGGTAGCTGTTAGCAATAGGCAACGCATATGAGACACCCTGTATATAATTGATTCGCAGTGGGTGCTTTTTCCACCAAAAAACAACCAATAGAATATCATTTTAACTCCAACGATTCGCGCTTGATGAATTTTACAAAGGTAAAATAAAAATTATTCGATAAAGGTCTAAAGGTGTAACCATGAACAGAGTGCCTCGCCGATTAGGTACTTCGAATTTCGTTCTATTCGTTCACGCATAAACTAAGCGGGTCCGATTTGCGTCTAGAATATGACATAAGAATCTACATAAGATTACAATGTCAACGACAATTGTCATTTCAGAGTAGGAATCGAAAGGGGTTGAATGAATTGGCTAGGGATCGCAAAACTGGTTCTATGCTGGGTAAATTTTTGAATTTCATAAATACATATCTGTTAACCTATAAGAGAGTACATCACCAGGGCTCTTACGAATCCTATGAATTAAAGAAATTTCAAAATATTATACGAGATATAGGTTAATATTGTAATTGGAATGATCTGACAAAGTTCTGTGAACGTCGGACGTGACTGATGATCTGGAAATTTGTGTTTGAGCCGAAGTAAGCTATTTTCTGCAATTAATTTAAAATATTTTTACTTGCGATTGGAAGATATGAATAGCCCTATCCAAACGTCCGATTCCCTTTCTACCTCGAAATATCGCATTTCTAAACCCCTCGCCGACCCAAAGTTTTTTTATCTCCTTCGGTGGTTACCTGTATCGAACCATCGATTACCACAGAAATATTCCTTATTGTTTTCAATATATTGGGACTAGTAAGTCAGTAGATCCGTAGATCTATAGGCCAGTAGATCCATAAGCCAGTAATTCAATAAGCCCATATATCAATATAGACCATAGATCAATAAAGCTCACAGAAACATGAAACACAGCAAAGAAACCCGTTGAAAGCAAAGAAACTCGAAAGATCTCGAAGAAACACGGAAGAAAGCAAAGAAATGCGAAAGAACTCGAAGAAACACGAAAGAACACGAAGAAACACGAAATAAAACGAAAAAACACGAAAGAACGCGAGGAAACATGAAAAAACCTGAAGAAACACGAAAAGCACGCAAAAAAACTCGAAGGAAAGCTAAAAACCCCGAAGAAGCACAAAAAAACCGAAAGCGCGCAAAAAATCCCGAAAGAACTTGTAAATTGCACACCCTGCATATCAATCGATCGCAAATTCTTTGTAAATTGCACACCCTGCATGACATTTTATTGAAATTAGCTCCCGTACGCGAAAAACCACGAAAACTTGAGAAAAACTCTGATGAAAACCAGAGCTAGGAAAGCAGGCAACTCATATGTGACATCCTGTATAGGAATCGAAAATATTTTATCAAATTAAGTAGCCCTACGCAGAAACAACCGAAACAACTCGATCGAAGGTAGCTGTTAGAAATAGGCAACGCATATGAGACACCCTGTATATAATTGATTCGCTGTGGGTGCTTTTTCCACAAAAAAAAAAAGAATATCGGTTCAACTTCATCGATTTGCGCTTGGTGAATTTTACAAATAATAATAAAAATTATTCGATAAAGGTCTAAAGGTGTAACCATGAACAGAGTGCCTCGCCGATTACTTCGAATTTCGTTCCATTCGTTCACGCATAAACTAAGTGGGTCCGATTTACGTCTAGAATATGATATTTTTTTTCCTTCTCTTTAATGTGCCAACAGCTAGGTTATGCGCACAGTCTCTACGTAGTATTTATTATTAATTCTGTTTTTGTGATCTGGACGTTGGACGTACACAAAACAACCATGACTTCAGGAGGACTCGAACCCCCCACCCACGAAACTCCAGTCGACTCTCTAGCCGACTGGACCACCGGAGCGGTCAAGAATATGACATAAGAATCTACATAAGATTAGAATGTCAACGACATTTGTCATTTCAGAGTAGAAATTGACAGGGGTGAAATAAATTGGATAGGGATTGCAAAACTGGTTCTATGCTGGCTAAATTTTTGAATTTCATAAATACATATCGTAGACTGTTAAACTATAAGAGTATACCTCACCAGAGCTCTTACGAATCGTATGAATTGAAGAATTTTCAAAATATTATACGGAGTATGGATTAAAATTGTAATTGAAAATATGTGACAATGTTCTGTGAACGTCGGACGTGACTGATGATCTGGAAATTTGTGTTTGAGCCGAATTAAGCTATTTTCAGCAATTAATTCGAAATATTTTTACTTGCGATTGGAAGATATGAATAGCCCTATCCAAACGTCCGATTCTCGGGAAAGACACATATGAAAACGGCTTTTCCTGATCGTCTCAGTAGAAAAAGCTGTTTTCAATTTTACCGGACCATCTTTCGCGAAAAACCGGGAAATCGGTGTTTTGGATAAATTTTTTTGAAAATGTTAGCGTGGCCGTAAAGGCATGTGAAATGCACCTAACGAAAGGCCGTCTTAAGAAGTTTACGGTGCTCGCTTCGCTCGCAAGATCGCCTTCCTCTTTCTACCTCGAAATATCGCATTTCTAAACCCCTCGCCAACCGAAAGTTTTTTGATCTCGGTAGTTACCTGTATCGAACCATCGATTACCACAGAAATATTCCTTATTGTTTTTAATATATTGGGATGAACGTAACTGATCTAGGCTAAGCCAAAATACCACTCAGTATAGGAAAATAACTGAAACAACATGGAGTATATCATTCTAATCTTTTAGTGATACAAATGAATGCTTATTACCAGATAAAAACCTTGACAAGTAATCAGGTAATTCATCTCTGATTATACCTTAGGCCGAAATATTAGACTTCTACTTTTCATCCAGCATTAGATGTAATTTCATTGCCTTGAAAACAAACTCTTCTAGACCTTGAAAATATTCCCTGTTTACTTATCAATTCATTCGAAAAGTAGCAATGTAAACTTGGACGTATAAACCTACTTTATTCAGAAATACACTGATCAACAATTGCTAGGGATCACTTATGAATTTCTCTTCATTTAAATTTTTTTCAAGTTATCTCGTGAATATCTGTACATTATATATTCTCTAAGGAAAAATTCAGATGTTTTGAGTTGATTATATCAAATTTTTCCTCACTTCATCAGCTTTTGTTCACAAAATCGATTATTATCTGTAGGCTGTTACAGGTGGAGTGAAAAGCAATGTGGGATTTGTTATTAAATCTGTTTTTTCTCTCGTTCAAACACATAAGGTGACAATAATTGAAGAAATGAGAACAATATCAGCTTATCAGTCATGCCGAGAAGACGTTTGGCTCCTGTGCAACTGGACCAAATCATACGGTGGATACAGGAAGGTTTGTCCCAGCGAGAAGTGTCCCGGCGGTTGAATGTTTCGCAAAGTGTCGTGAGTCGGGCTTGGAATAGGTTCATCCAAAACGACTCAGTAGCTTATGTTCATGGGGGAGGTCGGCAGCGCAGTACAACAGCTGCCCAAGATCGTCTTTTGATCCTCAATGCTAGGAGAAATCCCACTTACCCGGCGTCGCGGCTCAACAGATCACTGAGAGTTGCAACAGGAGTTCTAATTTCGAACCAGACTGTAAGACGACTACTACATGTTCGTGGTTTCAGAGCACGTAGGAGGGTACAACATCCCCGTTTGAATAGGGAACACCGGGTTCATCGACGGCAATGGGCTGAGGAGCACCGCAATTGGACAGTTGAAAATTGGAGCCGATGTTTATTTACGGATGAGTCTAGATTTCGTTTGGTCAACTACGATGGACGTATTCTTGCTTGGAGGGAAAGAGGTTGAAGGTATGCAGAACAGTTTATGGTACCCACAACAGCTTTTGGCGGAGGTTCTATATGTGTATGGGGAGGCATTTGTTTGAACCAACGCACAGACTAGACAATTGTCAACCTTAGAACAACCGATCAATAACCTGGGGGACCTTTCTAACGTTTTACGGGATATTTGGACGAATTTGCCCCAAAATTTTATAAATCGTTTGATTGAAAGTGTGCTTCGTAGGGTAGAATGCTTGAGACGAGCTCGTGGGGGACCAACTCGGTACTAGCTTAATCGAAACTCCAGCCTTCTTGTGGTTTCATCATAAAATTTTTATGGTTTTCAAACACAGAATCTTGAGTGTTCCTAATAAAGTCTTTTTTTCTCTCCAACTTTCCATTTTTTCATTCTTTTCTCAAGTGAACCATATCATCAACTGAAAATACTCTGATATCTGAATAAATTCATAATCTTGGAGCGAATATTTCAGAAATAAATTTAGAAAAGTAAGTGATCCCTATCAATTGTTGAGCAGTGTATATTCATATATATGTTTATATTTGATAAGGAAGAAAATGAGACTTATTATTTTAGGATTACGGTTTTTTTATTCGTATATTGTGCAATTATATTCAATTTTTCCAGCTCAATTTCGAACAATTTTATTTCACGTATTATACAGGATGATGAGTCTTTGACCACTGCGTTCATTCCATTCTAGATCAGATGTGACAAAGCAATTGATCAATAATTCATTACAGAAACAATACTAGAACGTAACACTTGTTACAGCAATGACACAATAAAACAAATGCTATTCAATCATAAACTCGAATTGAACGATTCATACATCGATATTTTCATTAAAATGCTCAAGTCGTTGAACTTTTTTGAATCGACATGTTCTGGCCTTACCAGTATGTGTATTTATGGAGGCGCGTCGAATACAATAAAATTGTGTTTTATATGGGTCTGATTTTTGTGCATCTAGGCGTACGATCGACTACGGGTTCTGATTACAAATAATGTCGAATGTAAGACCACGTACGACATTCGAACTGTGGTTTTGCTTTTGTGTCAGCTAATGAGCTTTCCGCATTGTTAACGACCAATAAAGTCACTATACGGGGCCGTAGGATTAAAGCAATCGTTTTTTAAAGGTTTAATGGTTCCGTCAGAAGTTTACAAGTTGATGTTGGGTTAGCAAAATTGGCATGCACACTTATGCAGGTTAAAATATATGGATCAAATTCGTTTAAAATTTACAGCCCATTTCAAGAAAGATTCTGAAACAGCATGAATAACCCTAAAACCTTACTGCAAGAAGAGGTATGGTTCTCTCTGCTATTCCACTTTCACAATTTACTCTTGAAACTGAATTAATTCCTAATAAGATATAGTTTTGCTTAAATGTAAGTTTCGAATGTGAGGCCGACAATGGTCTGAATCGATAGGCTTCGACTTGGAGTTTTCCACGCTGCCGTATACTCTCTAGCTAGGTTGTTTGTCCAAATACACTGATCAACAATTGCTAGGGATCACTTATGAACTTCTCTTTATTTGTATGTTTTTCAAGTTATCTCGTGAATATCTGTACATTATATGTTCTCAAAGGAAAAATTAAGATGTTTTGAGTTGATTATATCAAATTTTTCCTCACTTCATCGGCTCTTATTCACAAAATCGATTATTATCTGTAGGCTGTTACAGGTGGAGTGAGGAGCAAGGTGGTATTTTTTATTAAATCTGTGTATTACTCTCGTTCAAACACATAAGGTGTCAATAATTGAAGAAATGAGGACAATATCAGCTTATTAGTCATGCCGAGAAAACGTTTGGCTCCTGTGCAACTGGACCAAATCATACGGTGGATACAGGAAGGTTTGTCCCAGCGAGAAGTGTCCCGGCGGTTGAATGTTTCGCAAAGTGTCGTCAGTCGGGCTTGGAATCGGTTCATCCAAAACGACTCAGTAGCTTATGTTCATGGGGGAGGTCGGCAGCGCAGTATAACAGCTGCCCAAGATCGTCTTTTGATCCTCAATGTTAGGAGAAATCCCACTTACCCGGCGTCGCGGCTCAATAGATCACTGAGAGTTGCAACAGGAGTTCTAATTTCGAACCAGACTGTAAGACGACGACTACATGTTCGCGGTTTGAGAGCACGTAGGAGGGTAAAACATCCCCGTTTGAATAGGGAACACCGGGTTCATCGACGGCAATGGGCTGAGGAGCACCGCAATTGGACAGTTGAAGATTGAAGCCGATGTTTATTTACGGATGAGTCTAGATTTCGTTTGGTCAACTCCGATGGTCGTATTCTTGCTTGGAGGGAAAGAGGTCGAAGGTATGCAGAACAGTTTATGTACCCACAACAGCTTTTGGCGGAGGTTCTATATGTGTATGGGGAGGCATTTGTTTGAACCAACGCACAGAGTTGGTTGTTCTGCAGAACACCACAATGACCAGCCAGGGATATCACGATATGATTAATGAACCCATAATTGTTCCGTTTGCGGCTGCCTTGGGCGAGAATTTAATTTTAATTGACGATAATGCCCGTCCACACCATAGTCATCTGGTTAATGAAGCGCTAGAAACTCATGCTATTGATAGGATGGACTGGCCAGCTCGTCTCCAAACATGAATTGCATCGAAAATGTCTGGTCTGAGATGTCTAGACAACTGCCAACCTTAGAACAACCGATCAATAACCTGGAGGACCTTTCTAACGCTTTACGGGATATTTGGACGAATTTGCCCCAAAATTTTATAAATCGTTTGATTGAAAGTATGGCTCATAGGGTAGAATGCTTGAGACGAGCTCGTGGGGGGCCAACTAGGTACTAGCTTAACCTTCTTGTGGTTTCATCATAAAATTTTTATGTTATTCAAACACAGAATTTTGAGTGTTCCTAAGTCTTTTTTTCTCTCCAACTTTCCATTTTTTCATTCTTTTCTCAAGTGAACCATATTATCAACTGAAAATACTCTGATATCTGACTAAATTTGTAATATTTCAGAAATAAATTCAGAAAAAGTAAATGATCCCTATCAATTGTTGAGCAGTGTACTTCAGTGAAGTTCGTTTCAGCGAGATCCGTCGAATATTTCAGTAGTTGGTATAATCTGAAATCTGGTTCTCCAAGAACTCATAAAGTATTATCTGATTTGATGTAACCTCGATAATCAATGAGCAAAAACCAAATTGGTTTGCAAAATTGCGTAGAAACTTTCAAAAAGTTCGCAAACTTTTCCTTTAGACATTTGATATCTCATGAGATTCTTAAATTTCAGCATTGTTTCATCTAATTATAAGAAACAACGAGTTTTCTATACAGGGTGTAACTAAATAAGTGTAAAATATTTAAGGAGGTGATTCCTCATCGAATAAAAGATAGGATCTTTCATAAAAAGAAACTTATTTGGAGCATCCTTTGTTAAGATACAGCCACTCAAAGGGAGTACATAAAATTCTGCACAAGATGAGTTGACGATTAAGGCTTGTAGACTGCACATACGACCAAGACTACTTAAGGTTGTGTGGACTCTCCTTTTGTTAATATAGGAAAATAACAAATTAGTGTGTTTCGACATCACAATATTTCAGAGATAATTGATCATTTTTTGACACGGATTGATTTCACTAGCAGTCTCCGAGTAAACCAACCCATAATTAATGTCAGTGTTAACAATGGTCCTCCACAAAATTTATTGACTTCAGCAACACATGTGAGCTGAGGTGCACTGAACTAATACCACTTGCCCACCCAAGATGTCGAAGAGAATTTGTTCTGGAAAAAATTGATTTTAGATGAAAATTACGTGTTACGCATAGTATATATAATCTACACAATGATGATTTGTATCTGGCAACCTTAGTGGAGATTAGGCAATTAGTTTTCAACGATGAATTGGTGTGCAAACTTCTGTTTTTTATGATGTTACTAGGGGTTTTTTGAGATGCTTCTATTTTCGATAACTACTCTATAATATTGTGAAATTATTTCGTAGCATCCCTACATGAAATTTACTACGAAATTCACGTTTTAAGAATTGTGTAGGTGGTTTCCACAATGCATGTTATACAGATATTTCCATCAAGTTTTCTTTTATCCAAAAAAGTGGCACGAATGAGAAGAGATGCAATTATGGATCAATACAGTGAGAAAAGTTTGCTGAGAATATTCGTTCGATTGAAAGTATTTTCCTAATGTTATTCTTTCAAAATTTTTATTGAATATGGTACTTCCCAATATTGGCAACAAAAAAATTGCCATCAAATATGCATAGGAATCGAGAAAATAATGAACTTACTGATATTTAACAGACAGACTATAACTCTCAATGAGAAATGATATTGTTCAGAAATTAGCTGGATCATCTTGGGGTGCTGATGCTTCCACTCTTCGCACAGCATCTCTAGCCCTAGTTTTTACTGCAGCTGAGTATTGTTGCTCTTTTTGGTTTAATAGTGCACATACACAAAATAAATATTAAAATTGAACAATTTTTTTTGTCATAAATAAATAAACATAAGCATATCCATATAAATAACTGTAAATATAATTTATATGTAATGAAATATTTAAAGAAATGATTTAATTTAATTATAATTTGAAATTTCAATACATGTAGTAGTGGTCATCAGTGGAGAAATTATTTTTGTTAGTTCATATCTGGATAAACTGTGAATTTTTCTGTTATTTCATTGTAATTTTGGTGGAAACTGTGTACAGAAAATTTTATATAATAGAATTAGGTAATTGTATATGGAACTGGTGGCATTTGGGAAATAAATAAAAATATTCTCTAACAATTTTCATAGCTTTGTAATTATTTTTTCGATAAGAATTGTTTTAACAAGTCGTTGTGTTCTTGAAAGAGGTCATTCCTCCGTTTCCTTCCTAAATTTTCAATACATTTTGAGTGGTTGAAAAATAAAGATACTACAATCACGATATAACAAAAATAAATATATAGTATATAAATACGAAATATCGTATATATAAATAATATAAAATAATTATCTTACATACTTTGATCAACAATTATGCAATTGTTTTATTCATCTATTGCAAATGATCCTTCTTCTTCTTTGAGATAACAAAAATTTTGAGAAGCTATTATAACGAATTGATTAAAAATTCATACTCCCACAACATCAAATACACTCAACAACAGCTATGCGAATATCCTAGTCACCAAATATATAACTTAATTGCCAATTAGAACTACTGAAAATTTGAATCACCGATGATTTGAATTTACCGCTTCTTCTGTTGTACCTTGTACCATCTCTAGATTAGGAACCGTAAGAACAGTAACGAACAGTTCCGAAATCAAGTGTTCCGACCACACGAACGACAAGGAACTCCTGTTCCGTCCCAGACGAACGGGTGGGAACCACAAATTACCAAAAATTACAGTTCCGAACTGCCACGCGAACAAACCTAATTTATATTACATTAACATACACAAACATTCGCACAAAAAATTGATGCACAATTGAATACATCCATGAGAATAATTACTGGCACCATAAGATCTACACCGGTTGATTGGTTACCATTTTTGTCTAACATTGTCCCTCCTCATATTTCCAGATTCGATGTGAGCAACTTGAAGAAGTCTCTGGCTCCATCAATAGAAGACCACTCTTGAAGAAAGAAAATATATTTCATCTTACTTTTGTACTTTCACACTTAGATGGGGAGCCAGGGTTTTTTTTACTGGGGTTTTCTCCCTAGGCTTTTATGTCATACGCCGAATTGTATGACACCCCGTCACTAACCCCTGATCTATATGCTTTATTGTTTGCTAACTAAATATTGTAAGCCAAAAGTACAAAAGAATATATATATATACATATATTTAGGTGACTTATGCTGAATCTAATTCTATTTATTTCAGGAGTAGAAAAAATTGAATAAATGAAATGGTAAAATATGAAGAAGAATTAGCCTGTTTGAGCAGAAAGCATATGTGCAGGGACGAAATGGCACAGATATGTTATAATTTGGTTATACAAGTCGATAAGCCTATGACTGATGTATCCTACTACTATTTTTAAGAAACTCTTTTCTAATAAAAGTTTTATGTGGCTGAGAGAAATACAGAAATAACGTAAATGGTACTGGAGTATTATTCGCTCGGAATAAACTTGAGAAAAACGACCATCTGTATTCGCATTCCATTATAACTGTCAAAGCTTTTACGATACGCTAATTCAAATGCAGAAGAGGCTGAGGCACTATTTACCATATAGTACCATCATCTTGGTCGACGTAAATCAAAGTCCCTCCTTTGCCATCTCTTAAAATTGATATTTCATGGTATGTGTATGGTGGAACGGCATCATTTATGGTACTCAGGGATGCATGATAATTTGTCATGTTTGAATTATTCATGAAGCAAAATCTTCATCAACTATATGCAAAGTTCTTCAGTGAAAGATCGTCCGTCGATTATTATTCGATCGGATAAAATATCTTTCTTAGAAGCATTGCAATTTTTTCGATTCAATTCATATAAGACATCGATAATAACTCTGTAGACAATCTATATTCAGGGTTGGTCAATGACTCATCATTCATCTGAATATAAACTGAACGAATATTCAATAACTTGACTTTATGATCAGATACACGTCAAATGATGTTATTTGGAAAAGACATTCAAGGCACAGAAACGTTTTAATGCAGGGTTTTTAATCTGACAAAATTACTAGATTAAGAAAAATGCAGTTCTGTCCCAGAAAGTCACCTTAACAAAAACTATTTTATTAAAATAAAGCCATGTTTTTCTAGGAATTATTCAGGAACTCACCTCGAAAAAAATTTACCCAAAAATTAAACACTAAATTATTTTTAAACATAGGTTTAGACAGCTCTTACAGGGTGTCTCAAGTTTTTTTTTTTTAATCATCTTTATTTACATAATTCATACATTACAGAAATTATCTCTTAACTTACTTACTAACTTACTTATCTCTAATATTTTACAATTTTCATTCTTATTCTAAACACAACTTGAACTGTCCTATAACTCAACACACTCACCATACCCATATAAACCCATCAAAATGCACGACACAAGAAACCCAGAGAAATCAACCCATACCCAAATGAAGTTTCAACATATGCTTAAATTTAGAAATTTTTTTCTGATTTTTTATACAATCTGGTAAGCTATCATAAGAAATACATGCTTGATATATTGGATTATTTATACCTCTGCCAGTTCTCAGTTTATCATGATATGCCCTATTTCTCCCTCTTGTATAATATTCGTGTATGTCCCTAACAAATTTTATATTCTTGGTGTATTTTTGTTTTTTGTTTATAATTTTGTATATTAAAGTAGCTTGAAAGCTTTTAGCTCCGCATATATATCAGCTGAGGGGGTAAGCCAATCATAGTTAGATAAAATTTAATATTCTTGGTGTATTTTTGTTTTTTTTGTTTATAATTTTTTTATATTAAAGTAGCTTGATCATAAAACAATATTGAACTTAGCTGTGGAGCTTTTAGCTCCGCATATATATGCGGCTGAGGGGGTAAGCCAATCATAGTTAAATAAAATTTTCAGAATTTTATTTTGGGCCACTTGTGCCCTTTTGAATTCAGTAGAACCACAAGTTCCCCATACAGGCATAAGGTATCTCAACCTTGACAAAAAATATGAATGATATACCTGCATCCTTGAATGTTTAGACAAATTTTCTTCATAAATGTAGTACAGCACTTTATTGCTCATCAAAAGAGCAAACACATTAAAACTAAATTTGTTCTGGGGATTTCTTTGTCTTTTTCTATGAGGATTTTCACTTCTCCAAATGTGACAATTCTTTCTATTAAATAGTCCTCCATTTTTGAATTTTGCTTCGTCTGTCCAAATGATCTTTTTCAAAAAATTTTCATCATTTTCAAGTTTTTATAATATTCCTCTAAAAAATTTAACCTTTTTATGTAGTCACCTGGTCCTAATGCATGAACTTTTTCATATTTGTAGTCATGCATTTTGTGTTTTTTCAAAATTCGGTAAACAAGTATAACATGAATGTGAAATGTCACGAGATTTCTGACTTCAGAAATAAATGTATGTCCCATAATTCTAAACCGATCCTGTATAGTATATCTCATATATGAATAACCAGTCCTCATTGATCACTCATCCACTGATGTTGTTATCTTGATCTCAATGTCATTTAATAACGCGTCTATGATAAATCATTTCCATATTTATCTGAGGGTGTTGAAAAAATAGATCCATCAAACCCCCTTCATAATTTGAGATTACAACCTGAAATATAGATAAGATTTCATTGTTGTTGGTCAGGAATTCAGCAAAGCTGTAATCTCAACAGAGTTAACATGTTATTATTATTATTTTGTGAATTTCTTTCAGAGCATGAAGTTTAAATTATTAAAGAAAGTCAATAATGTTACCCTATTAATTGGGATATAACTGCATACTCACTAAATGTGTATCCCATTATGAAATTAAATTTACCAAGATATTCAAACTTCAATAAATTATAAACGTGTCAACAAGATTAAAAATATCAATTCAAGATATTTATTTATTTTATAGATACCATAGTAACGTTCGTAAAAACAGTGCATTTTTCAATACTGATAACAATTTCTTTAAATAAAAATAAAACATTAATACTTTTGATTTTTTTTCTCGAAAACAGTTGATTCTATCGGCAATGAACAAAGGTACTTTTTCTTTAGCTTAGTGTTCATAGTATTTAAATTTATTTATTTTAAATCCTTAAAATATACGCTGTTAAAAATATAAGCAATAAAATGTGCAACCTAGTCGCCCCTAATAAACTAAACAAGCTGATTATGTTTTAAGGACAGTATTTAAGAGGTCCTTTTTAATAATACTCTGAATCCGAGAGATTTCCTACATTTTCCCAGACACCCTGTATATCGAATCCGATGTAAGAGGAAGAACCGAAAATATTGATAAAGGCTATTGCCATCGTGGTTGAGCACTTAATTTCTAATAATACACCACAAAGAAGCATCTGCTTTCAATACTTTATCTGTTATACCTATGCATTCATTGGCTTCACGGCAAAACAGATTTATCAGTATCTTTTTCTTGAGAGGTTATTTCTGGTCGAATTCGATGAGTAACGGAAAGCAGGAAACATTTGGGAGAGGGGTATGAAAATGGAATATAAATGTCGGCGTATACAATGCTGTGGTAATACGCTTCTTTGTAGATGCGATGTTGTTAAGAATCTGGGTGTTTTATTCGACAATAAACTTTCCTTCATTGAACATATGTCACAAATAATTAAAGAAGCCTCTAGATCGTATGGGTTCATTATGAGAAACTGTAGAGAATTCAGAAATATGCAACCCTTGAAGGTTTTATTTAATTATTTCGTTCGGTCTAAATTGGAATACGCCAGTATGGCATCCTAGATATGAATCTCATAAAAAAAGAGTTGAGAAAATTCAGAGAAAATTACTCAAGTATTTGATATTCCATATTGACGTTTCCCACCCTCACAACCATGGGGTAAACCAAATAAATAACTGGATAAGTGTCTTTTTGCTAGAAGGAAACGTTAGGTTATAATAATTTCAATTTGATGACGAGATATTGTTGATGATGGAGCTCGTGTTGAATGATTGTTTGGGCTATTACCATCATCTATTGTGGATGTAATGATTTCCGACGTTTCGATAGACATCTTCTATCTTTATCAAGGAGAAAAGTAAGAAACTTTTTGAGAATTATCAATTTTCAAAAAGTCATATTGACTTTTTGAGTCATATTGACTTTTTGAAAATTGATAATTCTCAAAAAGTTTCTTACTTTTCTCCTTGATAAAGATAGAAGATGTCTATCGAAACGTCGGAAATCATTACATCCTCAATAGATGATGGTAATAGCCCAAACAATCATTCAACAATAATTTCAATATTGTAACTTTTTTCGTGCTTGTAAAAAAAATTGTTATACAAATTTTATGTACTCCCTTTGAGGGGCTGTATCTTAACAAGGGATGCTCCAATGAAGTTTCTTTATATGAAAGATCCTATCTTTGTTTCGATGAGGAATCACATCCTTAAACACTTATTTAGTTACACCCTGTATATTGAAGTAATTTATTTTGTCAATAAAATATCCGCTCCCAAAATTTTATGATTTTATATTAACTAGGGGATCCGAATTGTTGTCAAAGTGAATTATTGAACATGGCTTTCTTTCAAGTTCTTATCGGTAGTAGATTTCCTTGAATTTTGGTTGAAGTTCAAATCACACAATCAAGGTAATCAAATGATAGTGGAAGTGATAATTATTGTTGAATTATAAAGTTTAACAATGAATGAGAATCTATATATGGCATCTTATCATCAGATTACTAGAATCGCATGTTAAGATATATTTTGCAATATCCTCCTAATTTTCCAGGATTCATAATCCATTTTCAAAATGTCCTGGTTGAAGGGTATCATATCAAATGCTATCAATTCGGTTATTTAATCGATAATTCCACGTACTTTATGCAGGGCATTCACGCTCCAACTTGTAGTGCCACTCTAGTAGTACCACTTATCGGATATATGATTGCAAATTTCTTATTTCAGATGTTACACCCAGTATATTATGATACCTCATTTGATTACAACTTCTGCAATATGCTTCAACTTGGCAGAAGGCCATTTATTTTCGAGTTAATGGAATATTTGTGAAGAAAACCGGTGAATAATTCTAGCCGAGTTCCATCATCACAAAATTTCTCGTCTACAAGTTCCAAAATCCAGAAAAAGACTTCAGAACGTGCAAAAGCCCTGGCCTCAGGTCAGTGCTTTTCTGAATTATTTTCATTGTTTTCATCCCAATTATAATTGGTAATAAATTGGGAAAAGAATGATATTTGTTCCAAGAATTCAGAGCTGCAGTCTGTCTGCGAATATGGGGAGGGACAATGTTAGACAAAACTGGTAACCAATGAACCGGTGTAGATCTTATGGTGCCAGTAATTATCCTCATGGATGTATTCAATTGTGCATCAATTTTTTTGTGTATGTGCACTATTAGACCAAACAGAGCAACAATACTCAGCTGCAGAAAAGAATAGGGCTAGAGATGCTGTGGGAAGAGTGAAAGCATCAGCACCCCAAGATGATTCAGCTAATTTCTGAACAATATTATTCCTAGTTTTCAGTTTTAGGCTCAGATCATTTAAATGAGCCTTGTAATTGGACATGAATCTAATTTAACTCCTAAGTATTTTGGATAGAAATTATGTTTGATTGGAGAATCATTGAAAGTTACAGCTAATTTAACAGAGAAATTTCTGTTTTGTTGGGACTCAATAAAATAATTCTTTAAAATTTTCAAATCAGATGACAGTATGTTTTCAAGAGTATGAAAATCCGAATGTTGGTAAGCAATAGCAATGTCGTCAGCATAAACAAATTTTTGAGATGATGCCGTGGGTAAGTAAAACACTCAGATGTAAGTTGAAAAGTAAAGCAGCTGAAACTGATCCTTGAGGAAGACCGTTTTTCAATGTTTTGAAATTGCTTCTCTTATTGTCAATAAAAACACGAAATCTTCTATGAGATAACATATTTTCTAATAATCGTACCATTCTCCCACACTTCAGATGGGTATAGAGTTTGAAAATTAATCCACATTTCCACACAGTGTCATATGACGGAGATAAATCAATGAAAGCAGCTCCTGTTTTCAACCTATCGTTGAAGCCTGATTCTATGAAAGTTGTAAGGCTGAGAACCTGATCTGAACAATTTCTATTTTTCCTAAAGCCTCCCTGTAAATTATGTAGAGCATTTTCTATAGAAGATTCAATTTTAAAAAGAATTAGCCTTTCTAATATCTTGAAAGGAACACTCAATAAACTGATGGGTCGATAACTACTAGGATCACAAGGATTTTTTCCTCGTTTCAAAATACCAATTACTTTAGCCCTACGAAATTCGGAAGGAAAGTTTCCTGAATTCGGAATATTGTTATAGAAAGACAATAACCAAGACAAGACCTTTTTCCTAAATGTTTGATGAATTTTGTATAAATTCTGTCAAAACCTGCTGCCTTTCGAGATTTGGTAGTATATAGTACCAATATAATTTGTTACCGATGATTGGCTATTTCGTAAATCTAGCACTTATGTTTCGGAAGGCAGCTCGTGGGTACCATTTTCAGAGTGAATTGATTTGAAAAAATATAAAGGGTCATCCAAAAAACGCGCCTACATGTTTCTTTGAAATAAAACACAAACTATTTGCAATTTTTTTATATTAAAAGTATGATCCATTACAATTATAATTGGAATAGATATCATTCAAATGGTCTGAGTCTGCAGGCATCAATCCGAATATCGAAATTTCCAATGACTTTCCGACATGTTGCTGGTGTTATTTACTCCCCTTGCCTCATCATCATCAAAAATTGCTCCAAGTTTAATCGCTCGCCGCCTAGTTGATGTATCTGAATCAGTCAATATATCCCAATCTAAAATGAGGAATATGAAGAAAAAATTACACATATATTACAGCTAGGAAATTAGCTGTAACTTTCAATGATTCTCCTATCGAACATAATTTCTATTCAAAATACTTGGGAGTTAAATTAGATTCATCTCTCAATTACAAGGCTCATTTAAATGATCTGAACCTAATTAGCTGGATCATCTTGGGGTGCTGATGCTTCCACTCTTCGCACAGCATCTCTAGCCCTAGTTTTTTCTGCAGCTGAGTATTGTTGCTCTGTTTGGTTTAATAGTGCACATACACAAAAAATTGATGCACGATTGAATACATTCATGAGAATAATTACTGGCACCATAAGATCTACACCGGTTCATTGGTTACCAGTTTTGTCTAATATTGTCCCTCCTCATATTCGCAGACAGACTGCAGCTCTGAATTCTTGGAACAAATATCATTCTTTTCCCAATTTATTCCCAATTATTTCATATATTCAACAAAATAGAATTCCCAGAAGTCGCGTAAACCATTATGGCATAACACGTTCTTCAATATCAACATAAGTGATAAAGAATTATGGAAGACTGAGTGGAACTCTTACGAAATCCTACTACTATTATAAAGGCGAAAGTTTGTAAGTATGGATGTATGGATGTTTGTTACTCTTTCACGTAAAAACTACTGAACGGATTTGAATGAAACTTTTACCACAATATAGCTTATACATCAGAATAACACATAGGCTACAATTTTGAGGTTTCTAATGTGAGGTCGTAAAAAAAACACATTTTTTGCGCTTACATTGCAAACGCTGACTGAATCCTACAAGATAGATCAAAACAATTTACTACAGTATTGTACAACTTGAAAAGGTCTACAAAAAAGTCCGTGATGGTATATGTTTTGTCTCTTAGGAATAACCCACAATAACCATTTTTTATCCTTTACTTTGTACGAGAAATAATAGCTTATTTACGAATCGATTTTAAGCAATACAGTATTAATCCTTATCCAATTAAGTATCTATTAAGTATCGAGATTTAAAATGCAGAGTCATAGCAATTTCGGCGATAAATACCGTTTCGGTGATAAATACTGGCAGCGGTGCCAGGAGAACGGGGCGTGGGGGAGCAGGGTAGGTGCGATGGGGAAGAAGTGGCTCATCACTGAGTGCGCGACCCGAACGCGGGCAGACGCGTGAGGGCAGACGTCGTTGACGGTTGTGTCCGTTTTGCGAATTTTCAAGGCACTAGCGTTTTGATAAAAACGCATGGTCGCCTACTTTAAGTAATATAGGCCTAAGGTTAGTTATTGCCAGGTTTCTTTTTGGTTAGGAGTTACACGTACAAAAAGATACTTCATTTTTACGAATTACTTCATTGATAATTCAATTACTAGATAGATAGGTTACTTACCGTTAATTATAACAAATTATATAAATAGGTTAATTATAACGAATTACTTCATTAATAATCGAATTATTATATAGATAGGTTAACTAAATAGGCAAGGATTGCATTAAAGTGCAATCATAACAATAACTACCATACTGTATTTTTTGGAAGTATAGAAACAACACGTACTTAAGAATTATGCCGATGACTACAGAAACATCTATCTACATTTTGCACCTAGATGTGTATTATGAGTCAAATTTCACCCGAGCGAAGTCGGGTTTTCATCTAGTGTTCAATAAGTATCTCGCTTCTGATCCTTCTGAAAAAGTTCCTGGATTTGATCTTCCAAGTTCCTAACCCAAGTTGTGAATGTGGAGAAGCAGAAGAAACAATACCTCATTTCATCAATAGTTGTCCCATATATAAATTTCAAGATGGTTTTAGGGCTATTCATGATGTTTCCAACTCTTTCTTGGAATGGGTTATAAATTTCAAACGAATATGATACGTATTTTTGTTATTCAGTTCTTTTTTCTGCTTTTGCCTTTTTATTTCCAGATTCGATGCGGGCAACTTGAAGAAATCTCTGTCTCCATCAATAAAAGACCACTGTTGAAGAAAGAAGTTCCTAAAATATATTTCAGCTTATTTTTGTATTTTCACACTTAGACGGGGAGCCAGGGTGTTTTTACGAGGGTTTTTTCCCTAGGCCCCTAGGCCCCCGTCATTAACCCCTGAATAATTGTTTGCTAACTAAATATTGTCAGCCAAAGGTTCAAAAGAATATACATATATATTGGTACTAATTCAATAAATTAGCGAAAGATCGAAAGATGGAAGGTTATCATTCGTCGCGACGCATTGTGCAACTCCCACCAAATCATAGAACCCGGAGCGGCGGCGCTAGAACCGTGGTGCGCCAAAAAAACAACCTGAGTCTGAAACTGAAATAGTGAAACGGAACGATCCGTTGCTATTGTTTGCACGGAGTTCGCTTGCCGGTTGCCAGGTTTCGAAGAACAGATCGCTAATAGCTGCCGGCACAGAGTCCACTCACGGACACGGTCCTGTCATTACGGGAGTTTTTGAATTGTGCGTGTGATTCTTTTTATTTTGATGGTTTCAGTGTTTCTGTGAAAATAACGGGGTAATATGGTGTTGCATCATCGGACGAATTCATCCAAAATAACATTTAGAACCAGTTAAACAAGTGAGTTAGATTTTACTGATCGCTGGACGTTTTGCTTGATCATCAAATGTAGATTTCGTGATATAAATTGTAACCAATTTGGAAGATAAATTATTCATGCGATGTAATTAAGTCATTGATGCTCATTAATCATATGCGTAGTTATTATTTGGGCAATAATCATCTCTAAGTGTTGTTCTTTCCAACGTTTCGACAAATCTCTTATGTCGTTTTCAAGGCCAAAAATTAGCTTCAAAAACCCTTAATTCTACACGAGTTCCAACATCAAAAAATTCTCATCAACGTACGATAGGTCGAATTCCATATAAGTATTGAAAATTCACTATCCGGAATATGATTATAAATTATCAGGTATCTGAGATAAGAGAAAAACAAACTGAGCCAATTTAGAAAAAATATAAAATACTCCGATCCAATTTAAGGACAAGTGTTAGCTACAAAAGTCCGCTTCATGAAAAATCGGCTGCCCCAAAAATTAAAAAAATTATGAAAACACTGACGTGATGTTCAGGAGCTTTTGAACTATTGCTCTGAATTATTTCCGCACTGTGTAACAGCGCAATACAAAAACAAAGTATATAGAAGATATAAGAGAATCAACAAACATAAATCTTACGTCTATTATTCCAAAATTTGTGTAAGAGTGGTATCAATTGTCTTGTTGAACTCAATGATCGAAAATCCGTGATAAAATCGATTCTGTCCGTCCGACAGTAGGCACGATTTCGTCCGAACAGGATAACTTGGAGATGAAAAACTCTCAGGGATTAATATCTCGGACGCATTCCTTATTCGGTCGAACCGGCCACGCAGGTACGCGAAAATTTTTGTTTTTGTATAACTCGTCTCAAATAAATTTATTTTTTCTATTTCAGTGTCGTAATGAGTTCATTACCACACTGATTTTTCGTTTTGTGGTTTACAACGCTGACATCCTATCCTTTCGAATGTCCATTGCATGTCCATTGTCAATATTAAACCCTGTAAAGATTTGAACGCACTATTCAAATTTTTAACCTGTCAATTTTCGTATCAGTCACACCAACTGCGAAAATAAAATACAAAAGGCACTAGGAGGTATAATCTGAAATTTTCATTGAATTCCAATAAATTTCTCACAATTCTTGACTGAAATAGAGGAAATATCGTCTATTACTCGTTGCAGAAGGCAATTCCAACACTCATGCTTTCAAAAACCCACTCCTTCGTCGCTCATTTTCGAATTTCGCATTCACGTTGGAATAGGTGCTCATTCTGCAACTTGTTTTAGAATATACTTTAGCACTGCCTTGTTAGTCACTATGTTTACAGGGGCAGCAATATCACGTTTCTGATTGATCGGTGCCGTTGTCGTGTAAAATTCCTTGAATAATAATAATAATAATATTAATTAACATATTAATTTATTAAATCGTAACCATACAGGTGAGGATCCAGTCAAAAGATCTACAAAAAAATAAAAAAATCTTCAAAATCCCCAATTATAATCCCCCGAAATCATCCTCCTGGAGGAATGCACTTAAGCTATAATAACATTTATCCACAAGAAAGTTTTTGAGTTTATATTTCAGTAATCTACTAGGTATTGATTTAAAGTTCTTTGGAAACTTATTCCACACTGTTAGTAAGCTGAAGTTACATTTTTTTGTAAAATAGCTGTAGTTTGGTTTATCTTCCTGCAGATAATTTTTCCCTCTTGTATTATAGTTATGTTGAAGTTCCAGATCTTTGAACTCTTGATAGTTATTTACAATAAACATCACTGACTCGTAGATATACAGACTGTAGAATGTCATGATTTTCCAATTCTGGTAAACATCTTTGAATGTTTCATGTTGTCTCATTCAAAATTTATTCTCAAGCACCTTTTTTGTAGAAGGAAAATACGCTTTGCTTCTGTAGATCTTGCCCAGAATATAATTCCGTATCTTATTCTCGACTGAACATAAGCATTGTAGGCTGTAAGAGCAGCATCCACTCCTATCATCCGTATGGTTCTCAATGCATAACCATGGCGTGTTATCGTCGGTGAGCACTGCCCTGTTAGTCACTTTGTTTTCAACCAACCAGACAGTTGCGGCAATATCACGTTTCTGATTGTTCGGCGCCGTTGCCGTGTAAAATTCCTTTAATTTAGCACTGCCCTGTTAGTCACTTTGTTTCCAACCAACCCGACAGTTGCGGCAATATAACGTTTCTGATTGATCGGCGCCGTTATCGTGTAAAATTCCTTTATTTTAGCACTGCCCTGTTAGTCACTTTGTTTTCAACCAACCAGACAGTCACGGCAATATCACATTTCTGATTGGCCCGTGCCGTTGTCGTATAAAATTCCTTTATTTTAGCACTGCCCTGTTAATCATTTTGTTTTCAACCAACCAAACAGTTGCGGCAATATCACGTTTCTGATTGCTCGGTGCCGTTGCCGTGTAAAATTCCTTTATTTTAGCACTGCCATTTATTTTTTGCACTGCCCGTTTCTGATTAGTCACTTTGTTTTCCTTTATTTTAGCAACCAACCAGACAGTCGCGGAAATATAACGTTTCTGATTGATCGGCGCCGTTATCGTGTGAAATTCCTTTATTTTAGCACTGCCCTGTTAGTCACTTTGTTTTCAAGCAACCAGACAGTCGCGGAAATATAACGTTTTTTGCGTGTAAAATTCCTTTATTTTAGCACTGATTGATCAGCGCCGTTATCGTGTGAAATTCCTTTATTTTAGCACTGCCCTGTTAGTCACTTTGTTTTCAAGCAACCAGACAGTCGCGGAAATATAACGTTTCTGATTGATCAGCGCCGTTATTGTGTAAAATTCCTTTATTTTAGCACTGCCCTGTTAGTCACTTTGTTTTCAACCAACCAGACAGTCGCGGCAATATCCATGTAGAGAGCACTCTTCAAATTCTTAACCTGTCAGTTTTCGTATCAGTCACACCAACTGCGAAAATAAAATAGAAAAGGCACTAGGAGCTATAATCTGAATTTTTCATTGAATTCCAATAAATTTCTCACAATTCTGGACTGAAATAGAGAATATATAGTCTAATACTCGTTGGAGAAGGCAATTCCAACACTCCTGCGTTCAAAAACTTCGTCGCTCGTTTTCGAATTTCGTATTCGTGTTGGGATAGGTTCTCATTCTGCAACTTATATTAGAATATACTACTTTTATGATAACACTCTTGCATATTTTGGCATCATTAGATTTATTCCATTTCTTGTGGGTTTCTCACTACTACTCTACAGATTGGTTAAATTGCATGAAAAACAAATATCGCTTGAACTAAAGGTCCGTATCTTGTATTTCCTGGAAGCATTAGTCTTTTTGGCAGATAAAATCATTCATTATCTTCTTCCCTAAATTGCCCCCTAAATTGCGCATCCGCTTCTGGAAAACTTTCGAATCAATTTTCTTTTTGGTTATTTCATTCATACAGTCGTTGGTTAGCAAATATTTAAAACCCAGTTTTATCGATCATTTCGCATCATAACTCGCCAATATAATCAGAATATAAGCAAACGACCTTGATAGGATAAGTGTGTTAAATGTTTGTTCAACCTTCCTAGAATTCAAATCAACCAGCTGTTCAGTCCTGATAAAATGTTATAATCCTCGTGACTCGCAAATTTAACTATGTATTCAACAATTATCGCATTTAGAATAGTTATAAAACAATTAGTTCTCACTTCATTTCAATTACTTCGATAAGATTCTAGTAATCCTTTTTCGAGTTCCAAAAAAACATAAAATTTTCAAAGGTAATACCACTAGAGGTGAGAATTTTTTGGGAACACTCTTGTTTTTTGGAAATTATTCGTTTAAATTTCACGAAACAAAGTTATTCTTAAAATACCACGAGCCGAAGGCGAATAATAATAAAATAAAATAAAATTCTCTGTTCAAACCGTCTGGACTATCTTCTTTACATAAGTTGACCATCTTTTTGTGTTGCTCCAAAGACAGCGCCTTGGCACTAACTTTTCTTTTCTCAGGGTCCACTTGCAAAATACACCTCTTGGCATTTCGTGCATCCCGCGCCGTTTTAAAAGCCACGTCTGTGAATGGATCGAACCTAACGCCCCATTCGGAATAAAATTTTTCCTGCAGCTGTTTGGCAGTATTATTCCACAAGGTTTTTACAACACTTTCCTTGTAGTCTGATCCATCTCTTCTCTTCATATTGAAAGCCCAGTCTAGCATAATATTATTGAGCTCTGACAAAGTTGTTTTTTCATTTACAAGGTATTCCCGGGCAGCACAGAATTCTTCAAATTGTTTCCAAATGTAGGATCTTGACTTCATTGTATTAAGCGACACACTTTTCTTCACACTTTCCTCAATTGAAGTAATATTACAATTCCCAAAACGTTTAATTTTTATCTACTTTATGGTAAAATACGAAAATAAACTGACAGAACTGCCAAATGTGCTGTTGAAGTTATCGCTAACAAACGCTTGTTTATTGTAACCATGACGACCGCTACTTCAATCCAACGGCCAAAGCTATCCGGACGTATTAATATTCCTATGCAAATTAGGCATTTGATAAAAACAAATTTCTAAAAGTGAAAACACTGTGAGGTTGAGTGCATTTGTTATCTTACTGAAACGATCCAAGCACGAATTTGTACGAGGAGTGAATGAGTTCAATTTCGAAAATGTTAAATACAGGGTGTTTCAAGAAAATGTGACCCCCTCTCTAGGATAGATAGAGAACTGAAAAATGATGATAATTTTAACCTGCTCAAAAAAACAGCTAAATAAATTTTAATTCGTTATTCTTCTAATGAAATACTGGGTGACAAATCAAGCTGGGTGTTTTTATTCACATGATGCAGGTATAGAGATGGCGGTGGTTAACCGGAAGTATTTATGTTAATTTCCAGACAGTTAAATGCTTAGATAGGAAAGGTGCTGGTTTCACTCCAGTTGACACTGATTTATTGTTTGTTTACATTTCTTCTCAGAGGGTTGTATTACAATGACCTTCCTCAGCGTTCGATGGATACGATCGAATTTGAGCTTACGTAAAAACACATCTCATCATATTTTCTAGTGTTCATTAGAATTCAATAAGTTGATGTGATATCATAAATTAAATTGTTGAACATTATTGTGGATGGCACTGTTACGGAAATACGGGGGGTTGTTTTGTGTGCGCTTATTTTAAAGTAAAATAACTAAAATTCCCAAAATTAACACGATTTATTTCTTCCATACACTTTTACAATTTTTCACACCGTTGATACATGCTAGGTTACCTTTTCTTGTCACTTGTCATTCTGACCACAGAATTATAATATTCATACTATAAAATATTATGACATTCTTATCCTTAATAATAATAAATATAAAATATTCCTAATAGGCACAACCCTTAACGATAATAGAAAGAACCCATATTTTAGCCGAAAGAGTCAATAAGAAACCTTTATGCTTTCTCCTAGATTAAAATTAACCATTTCTTTCTTGATAAAATTTTCAATAGAATAAAAGGAAATTAAATTTACAAGAAGAAAAATCAAAAGGCAGCATCTAATGAACAACAACAGATAAATGCGAATTGTCTTGACAATTAGTGAAAATTTTAAATAAAACGAACATTTTCTGCTATTTTTAAAGCTAACCTTTACTTATATGAAAAAGAACAATAACAGAGGGTTGGTATACACCGAATTGTAATAATTGAACAGTTTTGTACAGTAAACATTTATATTTAAAGAAAATTATTGCTAACACCGTTAGGCCGGTACGTCGAAGTAAGTAAATAAAAATTAACAACAATTCCCGAAGAACCATCGCGCCAATGATGCGAGCTAGTCACGATTGATGTATGATATCCCAGAGAATCAAGACCTCAAGTGCAACTGTGAACTTTCACCAGAACGTGTTGTCCTATGAATCTACAGAGAAAGCGTGGTTGCTTCAGCCTTCAAGATGTAGATGGCGCTTTTCTAGATATTTCTGAAAGGTCCCTCAGGTTCTTTGTTAAGACTAGCAGCCTTCTTCAGTATCATCAGTGCCACTCTGGGCTGTCACTTAAAAACCAGTCCACAGTTGCACTTTGGGTTTCGATTCTCTGGGATATCATACGTCGATCGTGGCTAGCTCACACCATTCGAGCGATGATTCTACGGAATTATCCTCTTTTCTTTTAATAATTTATAATAAGACAAACTCAAAATTTTCAATTATAAAATTTGAACAACTCACTGATTTCCGTAATTAGTAATTATTGTTACTTTGTATTGTAGAACCCAATGTACTTCTGAGAACATAGGGCTTTCATTTGAGACATTAGTTATCGACAAATGATCGTTATCACAATATTTGACCAGCTTTTGAAAATTAAGTAGATAAACAATATTATCACCTTCTATTATTACATAATTGTAAAAAGGGTTTATTGCTAAAAATACTGTGAACAGAATTAGAGTACCCAACAGTGATAAAAGTGATATGCAAAATTTCTCAAATGTGTATCTGAAATTTAATTTACTTCATAACTCGGTACTTCAAGTTATTTTGTTAGAAAATTTCAAATGTTATATCTCATAAGAAAAATACTTCATTCCGATTAAAACTTGGGCTTATTTAGTATTCACATTTCGAACTGTAATCTGTCAAGTCATGTAAATATCAGTGGTAATGCAACATTTGCCAGAATTGAAACTTAGTATACCTTCAGAATATTATTGGGTATTCTACGATCTATTAATATTAAAATTATTCATCTTTGAAGTTGCAATATAATTGATTCATAAATTCATTCATAAATATCACGAAAAAAAATTATTAAACCCATTTTGACGTTTAAAGACGACAATATTCAACCCATGGTAACAAGGGTAAGTTGAGGTTTATCCACTGAGTGAATTAAAATTTTTTTAATTCACTAATGGAATAAAATGTTCACCACTCACTCTCTGGAAATTATTCTTTCCACACACAATGCACGTAAAACTTATTTTAAAGTATATTTCTTAAAATTTATCCAAAATTCTACATCAACAGTCATGGGGAAAAAAATGGGATAAAATTTTCTATACGACACGTGAGTTAAAAATGTTTATTCACTCGCCCTACGGGCTCGTGGGTTAAACTTTCTTCTCATGAATAAACGTTCATTTAACTCACTTGTTGTATAAATAACTATTTTCATTTTGAAAGATATGAACCGACGTTTCAAGATAGAAAGCCTATTATTATTCGCAGCTTATGAAAAATCAGTATAAGGCAAACCAAATGTGATCCAAATAAAGGTTGTAGCATTTTGAGTATTACTGAGGATTACTACAACACGATTGACCCAATTGATTGATTGATTTTAAATGAAGTTCAAACCCTACGTCTTGAAGCCATTTTCTCAACTTGAATTGCGTTCACGTAATTTTAAGCCTTCCAATTCGACGAAACCTTTCGCTCACATAAGTGTCAATTATGCTTGTAAATGAATGACATTTCCTGTTACAAAGTGAATCTTCGAGAAACAATTTCTGGGCAACCCACTCAATTTCCTCGAAAGAGCAATTGCCAGGCTATTTAACATTCAGGAATGCATTTTCGAACTCGAAATGAATCATTTTTATTGAATGCTGAGAGCGTTAATCAGTCATGTTCAAGATAGTACCATATCTGAATCTTTTCACTTCTTCAATCGTCGATAGCTTCTAATCACGCTCCGAATCAGACTATTATTAATGTATTGATAGTATTTTAACACGTCTATAATTCTTCTTTACCAAATTTGACAGAATAACATATTATACTTTATGATCATCGTTTGAATAATTGTACAAGGATTTAATAGCTCGAGGTGGTTTGTTAATGATGCTTTTCAGCCTTTCATATTGAGGTAATTTGAAATGGATCTAAATTGGTTTTGCCTTATATGGAGCTCCTCTAACGCTTTGTTGAAACATCTGCTTCAAATCGAAGTAAAATGGAAAATTTTTTACTGAGCAAATCCCAATTATTTTTCAGATTTCTACCTACCCTAGAGAGGGGGTCACCTTTTTTTGAAATACCCTGTATATCCTACTATTTTCGATTTCGCGACGGGAAAATAGCTTGCTGTTGGCAATTTTGATTTTTCATCGCTATTGATATCAATAAATCTAGATAAAGTGTAAACATATCTATTATAGAGTTCCATTGCTTTCGATGGTCTGAATCTCTTAGGCCAAGCGTCATAGTGCTCGATCGATGACCTGTCTCTTTTTAATGGATCCGAAGCGTGAAGAAGGAAAAACCAGATTTTATTGAGCAGAAAGACTGTGAGTCAATCCTCATTTTATAACTCCGGGGTATTACGAAAGTCCTTGGATTTTGCCGGCAAAGGATCACTTCTTGGAATCGCCTAATGCGATTGTTCTTTGAATAGCTTCATTTGTTTTCAGTTAATTCCACGTTATTTGTTTTGTTATGTTGCTCATTCTCGCCGGAAATCGTTTCGAGTTTGCTAAAAAGCTCAACTCATATTTTAGTAACTTTGTATCTTAGGAATTCACGAATCTAAATGAAATAGGGAGTCGATTTGAAAACTTGATAGACCAATTATGTCACAACAGAAATGTTTCGAGAGAAAATTACAGAATTGGTGGTCAATTGTCATTCCAACAAACATTTTGAGTACAATTTTAAGCCAAGTTCTCCTTGTGCCCTAAGTGTGGATGTTGTAGCGCCCAAATTCTTAATAGGGAATACATAGTGGGTCCTTTTTATAAATTGGAAGACATCTTATCTCTCTGAACTACCGTTTGCTAAATTTGTTCCTGGTCTTGAATTATTTACAGGGTGTTCATATTAAGTATACTGTGTGTGAACTCCAGCAGTTTTCAGATTTTGGAACATATTTTTGATGTGCTAAATTGTGCTAGGTACAAGGGAGTATACCTTCATCCTGCCATACCTCCATTCGAGTGGCTTGTAGTCCAGTAAAGGAAGGGCTGAAATCACTTTTTCTCGGAAAGAGCTGCATTTTTGATGTGTTGATTGTTATAAAGAGAGAACATATGGTCAAAAATGCAGGAACATTGAAAAATTCTTGAAAAAAAGAGAAAAAAATACGGTTTTTCTGATATTTTCGCACATGTGAAGGTTTAGTGAGAAAATTTTCTAACAAAAGTTGTAGAGCGGAAAATTCTAGTCCAAATTATGTACTTTACCGTTCTCGAAAGTGATTTTGTATACTGATTATTAAGGTATTTCTCTAATGCGGCGATAACTGTGAATTCGAAATTTGGCGCATAGTGCAAAACCGAACGGTCCTAGAGAAGTTCTAGAACAGGATAGGATTCAGCACAAGTTGTCTGGAGAGTATGATTTGATAATCTTGGTTTATTAGAATGAATAACAGCTCTTTTGTTATATCAATAATATGTAATTATTGTGTTTAAACTCATTAGTTTGAAATCGATATTTCAGTGACGCATTGAAATGAATAATTGCCCCACCAAAATTTCATTTTCTCAAATAACTCGTTGACGGGATTTTGTATACTTACAAGAACAGATTATTATATAGTTAGTTATAGGGGGTAAACTTTCTCAACAATAATACTTTCATAAAAAAATTGAAAGAGAAATATAGTAATGACATTATCATCGAACAACATCGTGGGAAGCAACCGGTTCTCTTTTACAAATCTCCCAATATAATGGAGCTTAGTGAATATTGGTTTTTAATCCCGATTCTCTCAGTAATTATCAAAAAAATTTAATTTTACGGATAGCTGGTAAAATCATTGCAGCTGATATAAAAAAAAACAAGATAATAATTAAGAAATTGTTCCCCTCTCAAGTATATTCTTGGATAGCACTATATCTGAAATTCCGGAAAGTTTGAAAACTCTCCTATTCCATTTACTAGATTCGAAATATAGAGCAAGAAAAGATGTGAAACGTGATACAATATCACATTCCATAATTTCCATCGTTCGTCCAAGAACATTCATTTCCAAATTTCAGTTAGCTGTAGGAACTTATGTCTACAGAAAAACAGGTTCTCGTTTGATAATTGATATGATGAGTAAATTAGGAGTATCGGCTTAATACCACAATATTCAATTATATGAAGCTTCCGTTATTATGCAACCTGCAAAATTAACGCATCCAAACTCTTTCATTCAATTCGTTTTTGATAACACAGATCACAATGTAAGTACGTCGAATGGTCATGAAACATTTCATTGTTTGGGGGGTATTGAAGTCATTACACCAGAATATGATGTTGAATATGAAGGAGGTTCCAAAATGCTGATGGAAATGCTACCTGCTTCTATTTTATTCACAAAAGCAAATATAATTGATACCATTCAGTTACACGAATTCTGATGGATTGAAGAGTGTAGAGTTCATTGATAAATCAAAACTTCATATAAAAGTACAACCTGAAGTTCCAAAATCATATGTTGCGTATTTGTGTGCAAAATCTCTTGAAATAGAAAATATTCCAACATGGAAGGGTTTTCATGAAGAGAACCCACCTACTAATCTTAAATAGCCTGTTATTGATTTTTACCTTTGGAATAAAATTGTGAATCTATGTTACATCTAGCCAAATGAATTTATTATCAATAGTTCAATAATAATATTATTCTGATAAAATTTCACAAGCACTTAATTGTTGGACATTCCGTTAGTGACTTATTCTTCACCACTCAAAAACTTATTACTGGGTTTCGTATTAACCTTGCCTGTCCAAGAAAACATTTAGATATCTGCAAATTTTGTTATATTTGAAAAGAACATCTACTAGTGTTTGGTTTTTACCCACACCTTAGATTCACGTTGTATGAAACTGGTAGTAGGTCAGAGAAATGATATCTTGGACGAATTCGTTATTGGGCCAAATCTGTCCAATGATTCAGGAGTTATGAGCATCTGTGAATTGGTTATAACTTGGAAGACATCTGAATTAGGTTGAATCAAATAGGCTTCCAAAATTTCTCAGAAATCGAAATTAAAGAATTTTTGAAAAATTCTAAAAGGAGAATTTTTCTATATTTTGAACCTCATAAGATATCGAACGTATTCAAAATAAAATTTATGCATGTGTGGACAATGGTTATTGATCTCTCACATATTCTCAAATTTCATTATCCTAGATTCTTTCCATCTAAACATATGATTATTTTTTCATTCACTTAAGAGAATAGAGAAATGACAAGTCCGTCAGAAGTATCTTGGCCTGATGCTATCACAGATTCGAATGTCGTGGTTCCAATTCGATTTATTTCTATACGTAACAGACGCTTCGAATATAGATTGGAATAGATGTACAAATATTAAACATCAAATTGCAATGTAATCACTAAAACTGGATTGAAACAGATGCATCCGTCAATAATAAACAAAACTCACATAATTAAGAAGCCGACATTCAACGCTCGATTAGATTTTTCGCTTGTCGCTCTCCATTTAACCGCTTGATTGTTTTCTATTACCATCATGTGGGTTTCGCCCATAAAACGACCATCTAATTAAGTATCAACGTTGTTGAGCCGCAATGAATAAATTTGCTGTCGGCTAAACGATGTGGTCACTTGACCGCAGCACTGGAGTGCGTACGGAGCGTGAGTAACAGAATGGAACTCATTCAAATCAGGTGGTCCATCTCTCAATGGAAACGTGGGAATCGTAGGAATGCCGATTGTAACAATATACTTAATCAACAGAGCATATGATGTTTTTATAGGGACATCTTATTTTGATTTCGTGATGTAATCGAAGAAGTCATTTGTTGGTGGATTCTGGATGTAAATTTGAAGAGGATTTACAAAAATTAATATTTAGAATACGTCATGAACCACAATAACTCGAATAAAGTTACACTAAACGCATTCCATACGAAAATAGAAATGTCACAGTTGTCATATCAAGGTCAACCATGTAAAATTTTAATTTTGTTTATATTTTTTCATTCTGTGGACATATTTATTAACACAAACGTTTTCTTTCAGGTCCAAAGCGTTAACAAGAATTCCAGTTCGCACCAAGACGCATTTTAAGTCAACAAAACTTTTATAGCATCCCAACGGACTCATAAAGAGAGGTTAAACTCGACCATCAAAAGAGCATCTTTGCCACTTCTTAAATCCGCGCGGAATAAACATCGAAGGGCATAATATAAATCAGAAATTTAAGTGTTTGTATTTCTCTTAATTTGATTGTTTACTGATGACGAAATGGATACAACGAAAGAAAAGTACAATCCAAACCCGAGGGAAAAGGCCAATCCTTTTTCAATTTTATTTTTCACGTAAGTATATTTATTACAATCCCATTATGTTGAAAGAATTTTATCTATTATTATCGGGAAATGAATGTGCTGGTACAGTTGAGTTATCGCATACGGAAATACATTTTTCTTCGTGGTGATAAGCGCCCATTTTGTGTTCTTGCCCGAATGAACATCTTATCAACCAAGGAATATGAAGAAAAACTGTGGATACGTACAAATTCGGTCATATACAGGAGGATTTGGCTGTGACACGAAGAGATCTTGTGTATTGTTTTATTGTTGTGTTTATTTCCTTTTCATAAATTTCTATTTCTTTTCGTTTGTTGAATTATTTATTGATATATTGTGGGTAATCTATTAATTTTAAATATCCATCTTTGATGTTCTGACATCTTCTGCCGTTCCAAAGGCTAATCCATTTGAAAAAAGGCTATTGAATTTTCAACAAAGAATGTGCAAGAATCAATAAACACATATCTTAAATTGGAACTAACAACTCACAGTTTTCATTTGGTTTTGTTCGAAACTCAAATTACCTTCTCCTATAAACCAACCAGAAGAAGTTAGATCTTGTAATGTAAGAGCGGCTTATTTTTATACAATGTACCACATCACTTCAAAGCCACTTCGCCTCTATGAGGACCAGAAAGCGATGGAGCCACGCGACAAATACAAAGAGGGGATAAATCCTGGTCCTGGTCACCGGTACAAAAACAACAGAGGCATATGAGGGCTGAGGTTAAAATATGGTTATTTATAAAATCTAGCAATCTTCGATTCCACCACTAGAAAAATATCCATGTAGTATGTTTTTATCTTGATTTAAACGTTCTTAAATGGATTATGTGTATTTAAAAACTTTCTTGCGTGAGATATGCAGAGGAATGTATGACAGACCTTTTTCCTATTGGTAGGTATGTAATCCCTTAGATTTACCTTAGTCATTATAATGCATATATGCTGATAATGAGCAGCGATTCAAATAAACTGAATAATTTAAAAGAAACACTCTTTCCATTTTGTTTATCCTTGTTAAATACAAATGAAACAAATTAGATATGAGTATTTGACTTTGTTTTATCATTCACTCCTACACATCATTACTGGATGTAGATGATTTGTAAATAAGATAAAAAAGTTTGTAGTGTCTTCAAATAATGAGATATCTTGCACCTAGACAGGTGCTCAGGGACGAAATATGTTTTATGATTACGAAAGGAAACTTCTTTGTTTCTTCATCTCTATTGATTGAAGTTATACAGGGTTATGATAAAGTAATACACAAAATTTATAAAACGTACAACGATCACTTTTGAAAAAAATGCAAAAACACGTCAAATGGTGTTTTATATTCCGCATCTCTCGATATAAGGTACAAAAATAACAAGTCAAATTGTCAAAATTATGACTTCATCAACATGTTTTTAATGGGAAGCTAGGGAAAAATAGTAGCAGTAGGGCTAATATAAAAAAAAAACGAGAAAATGAATAAAAAACGAAATAACAAAACCAATTATAAAAAGAGGTCAAACTTAAACTTAAGTAAGAACATCTGTTCTTATCAATTTTTTCGATTGATTTACTAAAACACGGTGTGTTAGTGTCGGTCGTACAATTAGTGTGACACCAGTTTTATTATTATGGCTCGTTTAAACGAAAGAGAAAGGATAGAAATCCTAATGATGGTAGGTTACAGCGATCGCCTTTGAAGTCATAAAGAAGCATGTGCTTTATTTAACGCAACACATTTGGTAAGACCTACAATTGCTAGAAGCACAGTAAGCAGAATTGTTGCAAAATTTAATGCAACGGGAAGCGTGATAGATGCTCCAAAATCTGGACGACCAGGAATAAGCGACGACGTGAAGTTAGATATTTTGCTGTCAGTAGAAGACAACCCTCACGCAACTACAACAGAAATTGCCTTACAAGAAAATGTTAGTCAGTTGTTTGTAGTAAAGATGTTAAAAAGAGAAAAATTACACCCATACAAAGTTCAACTTGTTCAAGAACTCTCAGAAGATGATTCGGACAGACGTTTGGAATTTTGTTAAATCTTCACGCGGCAATGTGACGAAAATCCAAGTTTTCTTAATATTGTAGTATTTTCCGATGAGGCAACGTTTTGTCTAAGTGGTTCTGTAAATCGACACAATTGTCGCTACTGGGCTCGGGAAAATCCCCACTGGATGCAGACAAAACACACCCAGTGCCCCGAAAAAATTAATGTTTGGGTAGGAATCGTCAGGGGAAGATTTATTGGTCCTTATTACTTTCGCGGTAATTTAACAGCTGAACGATATTTGGAACATCTTCGTATGGACCTACTTGCGGCATTTTCGGATCTAAATAATGGGGAAAACTTGGATCCCAGTATTTGGTTCCAACAAGATGGCGCACCACCACTTATGGTCTTACTGTTCGAAGGTTTCTGGATAACCAGGTTGAAGGACGGTGGATTGGAATTCGTGGACCAATGGAGTGGCCACCTAGGTCACCTGATCTTACCCCCTCGATTTTTTTCTGTGGGGACATTTGAAAAGTCGGGTCTACATTAACCGGCCAGACAATTTAGAAGACTTATGGCCGGTTTCTGAAGTCAAAATAAACTCAGTTTATCTATTCGAGAAAGTTAAACGAGAGATAACTATCGAATTGGGTTTCTGACTACCGCGCCGACAGATAAACTACACGTAAACTTCATTTATCTTAACTCGTCCCGATGACGGGTTATCTCGACTTTAACTAGTGAATGTTTATATGACAATTCCAAGATAACCTCAAAATTATCTCTGAAAATTCGAAAATTCAAGTTCATATATAACTGAAACATGGAATTGACAAAAGAAATATTTTCAAGTTCCTCATCAGATGAAGAAATTCTGGAATTCATCAATAATATAGCAATACCTCGACAGATAAGGATTCGTAGATCTCCGATGGAAATCATTCAGATGAAGAGTTTAGGTAAGTACTAACAGTAAACATTACTTATTTGTTTATGAAAGTGTCTTGGATGTTTTCTATTAGAATTATTCTCGTAATATGATATTGATTCTTCAAATTTTTTTAGGCAAAGATACCGACTGAACAGTGGGATATTTATGTGATGAACTGAATCCAGTTTTATCCCAGACATCTCAGAGAAAAGTGGCATTATCTGTTTTAGAACAGGTGTGCATTGCTCTACGATACTATGCCACAGGCACTTTTTAAATTGTTATAGGTGATGATATCAATGTTCAAAAATCAACGGTATCTAGAGTTATTTTCAATGTGAGCAAGAAAATAGCCATACTATCAAAGATTTATATGTATGCCAAAAAATGATACCGAAATTCTAGAAACTGAAACAGGCTTCTATAACATAGCAGGCTTTCCAAATGTACTTGGTTGCATTTTTCTTTATATTATCATATAAAGCACGCAGCTGTTTCTCCGCGCGAACCAGTGTCTCCAGCGGCGTTCGAATTTTACTCTATAATCTGCAAGGCTTGTTTTTTCAAATTCAAATTACTGGCATCCGTCTTTTTATTGTCGATAGTATCAATAAATTCTTTAGCAATGTCCAATAACAATATTTTTCACGCTCAGTGTAATTTCTAGCCCTTTGTCGACTCATTTTGTTGCGTAATTGTTTTTGAATTTGAATCTTCGACGCCAAAAGAACATCACAGAATGATGAGTCCATCTCTTGATTCTGTGTTCTGCTTTCAATACGATTTGTAAATACGGATTTTTTCCATATAGGATTATAAAAGAATGATTATTTTATAGTTGTGAATTAGTCTCTCTTTGAAATTATATTGAATGTTGAGAAATATGTAAGGTTTTATTACAGTGACATCTATTATCACTTTCATGAACTAACTATACTGTCGATACCGTGGAGTTATCCAATCGATAGCTAACCGAAGCATAAATTTGACATCAGAAACCAGTGCGGCGTTTATCCAGCCGATAAATATTAACCACAGTTAACGGCTGGATAACTATCTGACGTTTATCTGTCGAGTTCAGAAACCGGCCATTAATGGAACGAATTAGACACGAAATGACTCTTATAACTCCGCAAATGATATAAAACTCTGTAAATGCGGTCTACCATCGTCTTGGCCTATGTCTGTTAGTAAACGGGACACAGTTTGAACAATTCCTATAAGAAATAGTTTTGGTTTAATGGACTGTTTAGTTAATTGAAAAGTTATTATGAAACTTACGTTTATTTCGTTTTTCATTCATTTTCTCGTTTTTTTCTTATGTTAGCCCTACTGCAACTATTTTTCCCTAGTGTAAAAATACAAGCTTTATCACATAATGTAATAAAAACCTTAGCTTCCCATTAAAAAAATATGTTGATGAAGTCATAACTTTGACAAATTTGACTTGTTAATTTTTGTAACTTATGTCAAGAGATGCGGAATATAAAACACCGTTTGACGTGTTTTTGCATTTTTTTCAGAAATGATCGTTGTACGTTTTATGAATTTTGTGCATTACTTGTTGGCGAAAAATTCCAAAATTTGTTCGCTTTGGATCCCACACAATTTGTCAATCTCTCAAAAAAAGGCTCGTGTCAATTGGTCGAAAGAAACGCTCCAAAAATACGATCGCGGTGTTTCGAAGCACGTCTATGACATCGTGGATTTACGCGGATAAGCCCGATAGTAAACAGCGGTCGACTGTATGGATGTTTCAAGTTTCATGTTTTGGAGATACCTCAAAGTGGCAAAAGTGCTGCGAAAATTGGTTCCAACGCATGCAAAATTGTTTAGATCTTAATGGGAATATTTTGAAAAACCCTCGTATTTCAAAATGGAAATTTTGTACTGTGTCGTCACTGTTAGTTCAAATTAGAGAGCAAGCACGTAAAATATCCTGAAATAACATGAGGTTTTCCTGAATATATATATTTTTCCGTATCTTAACGAAAGATCAAAGGTACGAAGAATTTTTAGGATTCCTGAAATCGCATACGTCTGCAATGAAAGATCTCGTATTTATTTACAGCCACATCGACCAGACATAGCAAATCGGGGGATATTTCCTGCCTTGACTTCTCTTAGTCTGTCTGCAACAACTGCAAATACACGTTTCTTTGTGTTCACCAGGACAGGAGTCAAATCTCATCTTGTTTCACGCCAATCAACCACCATGACAGAGTATAATTTTAGAGATCTCACAATAGATACGGTTGATCGCATATAACCTTGAATATCCGCAATAGGAATTCATACAGAATTGAGGTTTTTCTCTGATAATGACGCAGGTAATTAAGTCAATATTAATTTTCAACTTAGCATGAACACCAGACGGAATCACTATTTTGATGAAATTTTATATTTTCAGGGGTTTTCATGAATAATTTTGCTCGACTGTTCATACTGAAACAGTGACTGTTAGTTTAACACAAATATCTCCTATTTTCTAAACTAGCATTTAGATTGGGCTCAACACTTCGATGTGGAATGGGCGTTTCAATTCCAGTTAGTACGACCATATATCCATGAAAAAATGGGAAAAGGTACTAACGCAAGGGCGGTAGCTTTTGCGCGTCAGGTCTTAACCAGTGCAATACAAAATCAACATAGATGAACAATGTAAATGAATAAACGAACAAATATCTTGAATTAACAATAACAAAACTTACTTCTTCCCTCAGTTTCATTTCAATCCCAAACCTCTTTTACACATGGAAATGACGACCAACATTTTTAATGATAATTAATATATTTTGATCATAACATAGAAACACCAATCGATAAATATCAAAAGAGATATAGAGCAGAATAGAAATAGAACTCACAAAATTCCTTTAGAAATGAGTTTGTATTATATTAGTTTTACATGAAAAACGAATTTATATTAGTTTTACATGAAAAACGAATATCCATATATACGGTGTCTCAAGTTCGAGTGCCTATTAGACGTTTCTGGAGAATTAGACGACGTATTTGAAATCTGAAAATTGGGATTATGATATTGTTCGAAGTTCTCTACAGAGCTAAAATATTTTCGAAGTCCAAATACTTCCGGTTATACAGGGAGTGAAAATAAATTAGACGAAAAAACTTTTTTCAAGTTTTCCGTTCCTGGTATGATCGAGTATTCAATAGTGAATACATTTCTGTTAAAACTATTGTATTAAATTGAATAGTTTTCAAAATATCCAAAAAAAAACTGGAAAAAAAGTCGAATATATTCAGTCAGTAATATGTTCATTATTCTTATTTTAAATATCCTGAGCGTAAACGGTTTTTACAACATCGAAGAGGAAGGATGTGAAAAGGTCATGCATCTATTGGATTTCAAGAATATCATCACAGGGTGTTTCAAATTTTGTGTTGAAAATTGTGATCTTAAATTGGCCATAACTTCTGTTTTTCAAATTAGAACCCTATTTTTTTATAATTGTGTTGGATTCTGCGGTCAAAAATAATAATAGTTTTCTCACATGATTATGCTCCTAAATTCAATGATTTCTCAGTTATTTGAGATTTTCTGGATTTATGGTGTACGTAGAGTCAAATTGATTGCATCTAAAAAAATTCAATGAATATTCTTTCGAAACCATGGGAACACTGTACCCATAGAAGATAAATTATCTGTTAATAATTCACAAGTGTCAGGTGTTATTGTTATTCGTTAAACTCATTTCTCGATTTAACAAAATGAACCGTTATTCTAATTACGAAATTCTGCATCTATTTTATATACATGGTGAATGTGACAGAACTAGAAGTATCCTGCCATGACGGAGAAGATCTTCAGAAAATATGTTTCAAACTTTCAAAGTTTTGGATATGTAAGAGCCCCTAAAGAATACAAAAGAAGGATAGTTGTTGATGAGGAAAATGAAATTAGTGTTTTGACTTATTTCGAAGCGAATGAAAATGCATCTATTCGAAGTGCAGCTCAATATTCGATTTAGACAGAAATTCAGTGCACCGAATTTTGAAAAAATACAACATGCATGACTACAAATATGAGAATATTCATGCATTAGAACCAGGTGACTACATAAAAAGGTTAAATTTTTATAGAGGAATATTAGAAAAATGATGAAAATATTTTGAAAAAAATCATTTGGATAGACGAAGCAAAATTCAATAATGAAGGACTATTTAATAGAAAGAATTGCCACATTTGGAAAAGTGAAAATCCTCATAAAAAAAGACAAAGAAACCCCCAGAACAAATTTAGTTTTAATGTGTTTGCTCTTTTGATGAACAATAAAGTGTACTACATTTATGAAGAAAATCTAAACACAGAAAAATTTGTGGAAATCCTGAGATATTTTTGTCATGTCCACAAGAAAACTCAATTACTATTTACAGATTTATTTTACATTTATTTCCGCATACATCCATTAATTATAACTCTTTTCCGAATACTACTATTCAACTAAGATTGCTACCGAATACTGACTATAGAACGAATGTTAACCCTTATATCCTAAGACTGATACAATCAATCACGCGCACACTAATATACAATATATTACAATTTTGTTTCTGAGTTTTTGGATGAACTTCCGTTGAGTATGTCGACTACCGCATATAATCAATTGGATGGGGCTCCGGCACATAGTTCGCACGAGGTGTCTGAAGAACTGAAAGCAATGTAATGCATGTAATGCGGTGTAATCGGTGGATCGCACGCCGTTCTTCACTGTTTTGGCCCCCACGATTTCCCGATCTTACTCCCTTAGATTTTTATTTATGGGGTGGAATAAATAACATAGTCTATGAATCTCCTATTGAAAGCAAAGAAGATTTGAAACGTCGTGTGGAGGATGCTTTCCACTCACTAAAGGGGGTGGAAATCGAGCGAGCGACTAACCGAGGTGTTTCAAGATGTATTCGAAAGTGTGTGGAACAAAATGGTTACCATATTGAAACACTTACCTGATCATTTATTTTGTTAATTTGAGTTTTGAAAAGTATTTTTATTTTTATTATCATAATTTATTTATAGTCATAACTCGGTGTACTGAAGTAGCGAATCTGTTTAATGTGTTTCCTATTGAGGGGATGAATTCTCATTCGCTTCGAAATAAGTCGAAATAATAATTTCATCAACTGCCCTTTTTTTGTATTCTTTAGGGGCTCTTACATTCCAAAATTTGGAAAGTTTAAAACATCTTTTCAGAAATTGTGAAAAAAAATGGGGATACTTCTCATTGGATACTCAACATTTTGTGTCATCCACCATGGATTTGAAATAAACAATATCATTAAGTGCATTGAATATTGTATACAATTGAAAAATACAATATAAGAAATAAATCCAAAATCTCATTATTAGAATAGCAACGATTCATTTTGTGAAATCAAAAAATTTCATAACGACTAACAATAAGACCTGTCTGACATTTGTTACCTAATTATAAATGAGATGATTTATCTTCTATGCTCACAGAATATCCTTATGAATCAGATTCGAATAATTTGACTCTACGTACTACATAAATCCAGAAAATCTCAAATAACTCAGAAATTATTGAATTTAGGAGCATAATCATGTGAGAAAACTATCATTATTTTTGACCGCAGAATCCAACACAATTATGAAAAATAGGGTTCTAATTTGAAAAACAGAAGTTATGGCCAATTTAAGATCACAATTTTCAACACAAAATTTGAAACACCCTGTGATGATATTTTTGAAATCCAAAAGATGCATGACCTTTTCACATCCTTCCTCTTCGATATTATAAAAACGGTTTACGCTCAGGATATTTAAAATAAGAATAACGAACATATTACTGACTGAACATATTTCCCAGTTTTTTTTGGATATTTTGAAAACTATTCGATTTAACACAATGGTTTTAACAGAAATGTATTCACCATTGAATACTCGATCATACCAGGAATGGAAATCTTGAAAAAAATGTTTTCGTCGAATTTATTTCCACTCCCTGTATAACCGGAAGTATTTGGGCTTCGAAAATATTTTAGCTGTGTAGAGACTTCGAACAATATCATAATCCCAATTTTCAGATTTCAAATACGTCTAATTCTCCAGAAACGTCTAATAGGTACTCGAACTTGAGACACCCTGTATAATCTTCATCAAACCCACTGCGAAATTAAGCTGAACAGCTGCTGCAACACTTTGAATATCATCTTCATTTTTATTCAAAATGCTCATGAGGCCGTGTGTTATTCAGTAATTGTCCGGAAATGTGTCGTGCCAGAAGGGCTAGACTCGGGTATAGATACCTAATTGAGATATGCTCAATGGACCCTGAAGATGAATGAATTAATAGAAATAGACTGCAGCTTGTTTCAATACATGCTTTACTGTTTATTTAATTGGCTGTGCGAATTTGATGTGACGTATCAACTACTAGAGATAGTTCGTTATGTATTACAATAAGGAGCTTTTGATGGCTTTTTCTATAAATAATCCTTAAACGAATTTGTACTTCATTTATTTATCTATTTATTATCCATATGGATCACATACAGGTAATCAAATACCCAAAAAATGTGTTCACAGATTAGAAAAAACAAAATTCATCTAAAGAAGTGTAAATTAAAATTAAAAGACACATTTCTTATTTCCAACTAGAACTAAACAATTTCGACAACAGTATATAGTCAGTGCAGGTGCATGACATTGACAAAAAGAACGGTCTTAATTAGATGTACAAGGTGGTAGCTGGTTAATAAGTCCCGAGGAAGTGATTTTTCATGATTTTCTATGACTATGAAAAAATAAATCAATCCTATCCTTGAATTCATTGCAGTGATCAACATAGAATAAATTCCATATTGAACACAACATGTCCTACGTGTATAAATGGTTTTTGGCACTCTTGTTCACCTGAACAAACCGGCATTCCCAAATATAATAATCGCTCTTGTTCATCGAGCAGAGTACCTATAGATTTGCCCAAATGTCTCTATCTTTCGAATATTGGGTTAACAGTGGTATCAATCGTTTTTTCGGACTCACTTATGAAGAATCCGTGTTCAAAATCGATTCTGTTCGTCCATAAGAACAATAACGTCTGAACGGAACGAGCTAGAGAGCTGTAATTGTTAAGGTAGGTTTGAGAAATCTCGGACGAGTTCATTATTCGGTCAAATCAGCTCAGTAGTTTCGAAGTAGGCAATGAAAAAAATTATTTGAATTTTTTTGAAGTATACTTCTTGGCACGACAAGGGCCTTTGAAAAATAAAGGAAAACGAAAGAAAATTATTAATGAAATTCTGAAATAATATGAAAAATGACTCGAAAGAAAATGCGAATGCTGGAGTATCGACTTCTGCCTACCTGGTTTCGCAGTACGGCTGAATGAACTTGTCCAGGCACTCACAGGCGAGAATAGTCACTTTTTCACTAGAGTTCGAATTTGTAGATTTAACGAGAAAGTTATTTATTTCCAAGAAAAAGGTTCTTGTACTTTATCGGATGAACGCCGCTTCAGTACTCTTTTCGTTCGACATAGGTCATATGCTCCAACATATGTTACGCGTTAATCGGAAAATGAGATGAACATATACAGAGTGTATTACCATTGAACCGAGCAAGCAACTTGGAAGAGAAATGAATGAAACTAACAAATTTAACTAAAATAATAAGTTGCAGTAACACTTCTTGAATATAATTCCTTTTTTTTTTTTAATTTGGATAATTACTTCAAATTTTATCAAATAGTACTTATGGTGTATTAGTTACGTGCCATTGATCATAATAATATCATTCTAAAGGATTCTTCATTAATTGAGGCGCCTATATTAGTATCACACTGTTCCAGAGTACGAAGAAGGACTCTAGAGTAACGGCGCAAACTCCCGACCTCACGCCAGTGCTTCCCTAAAGTTTTTTTCACCTTAGCACCAACAAAATATTTCTCGTTCTTATGTAAAAGTTTCTTCACCTTATTATTTTGGGAGTTGCACCTTATTATATAAAAAAAGGTGAAAGAGTATCCCATTCCTTTATTACTAAGATAACCGTTCCTATTTATCATACTCTGGGCTTTCGCCCTTTGTTAAACGGTGATCTGGAGATCCAAATATTAAATTTGGACCTTTTTACGCGTGGTTGAATGTCGGTTTGTCAGAGATTAGGACAGACCCTACATTCTGATATACATTTAAAAAACTGTAACTCAAGAAATTAAAAAGGGTACCCTTGTGGCTTATCTCCTGAAAGGTATGTTCACAGACGCCTCTTCGTTCACAATGAATTGAGTTTCACTTTCCAACATATACAGGGTGATAACTGGAAATTGCATCATGAATCTCCAAATTCGTAAAACCAGATATGCATTTTTTTAATAGACAACAAGCTGATTTATTCTCCACTTTTTGAATCATGGGATATAGCTTCATTTGAAACTTGTTTTAAGCTTGTTTTAGTCCATCAAAATAATAGAACAGTGTACCACTTTTTTGCCCAAATGTCTGTTATTTTCGAATATTGAATAGAAAATTGTCTCAATCCATGATGAAGATTCCGGGATCAAATTTTTTATCATTCATATTCTCTCGCTTTTAACTTGGCAATGGCGCTGAATTGGAAAAAGAGGTAGAGTAAAGAAGTTTCAAGACTCTGCAGTTACAATTAACGCAGTGGACACAGAGTCACCCTGTATATTATAGGAATATCTTGACCTTATTCAACTACAAATATTCGGGTTCGATCGAGCGATTATCTGGAATGTCTTTGTTGTCAGTACCCTTATTTTAAAAGATGACAAAATCCCTATGATAAAAAAATGAGTAGCAGATAAGGCTATCAATAACATTAACCTTGCCTTTGGCCTTGAGCGATTGTTGTTTTTGTGCTTAGGTTACTTGAGAAAGTCATAAATACGGCGCACGGTTCTCGACCTACAGAGTGGGGTAACTCAATATCGTAAAAATTCGTACCATATGTTTCATTTGTGACCAGGCTATCTAAAGAAATGCCTTTCATGTAACTCGATACCGATACAGATGAGCAGAAACACTTGACAATGACAATTCTGAAATTCCTGATAGAATACAAAAGGAAGACGTGGAAACAGCGTTTCATTTCGAAATTAATCTCGAATATCATTAAAAATTGAAAATTAAATGTACAGAGCATATCAATTTCTTAGATAAATCAATAGCTTCAGAATCTACACTCAGAATATCAGTCCAAACTGTCCTCATATCAACTGATTTTGGGAAACTAAAAAGAATAACTGTGGAAAGTAAACAACACGCCACTGAGCAGATAAACAATGCCATGCGGTATGATCAGTCGGATAATTTCAATAAAAACTTGCGTATAAAATGATATTTCCTCGACCTTCTTTGTTTTATAGTTTTTACACGTTTTAACAATACAAGACTTGTTGAACGTATCGAAGTATCTATCAGCACAATGTAAAATTCGAGCAATTTCTAACTCATCTGACAAGTATGTCAACCTAGAACAGCTGACTACGAAAGTATAAAAATGGTCGAAATTTGACATAAGAATTTAGCCACCAATTTTGGATACGCAGTGGTCGAAGCGTATGCTCCCCACTCAATATCTCTGATAAATATAAGTACTCAAAAACTTTTTTATCTTAGTCTGAGTATTTCTGTAGTTTCAACTGTTGATGAGAACAAGAAAAATGGAAATTCCTTTAACAAGAGCTGTCTCCTTCCATCAATCTCATTATTTCTGTGCTTTCAGCTAATTTCGACAAAATTCGAACATGGATATGTTAAATATTCAAGGAGGTGATTCCTCATCGAAAAAAAGATAGGATCTCAAGTTTGTCATGGTTCTGTTAATGGTATCTCTCGTTGGTCTGGGTCGGTCAGGAAACCTCTCAATGAACAGTCGAATCGTTCTATCTACAACTTTATTACATCCACGATGAAATAAAATGAGATTTAAATAATCTTCATTGGTAAAATTAGGCATAGTGATCGATTTTATAACTTAATACGAATTATCACCAAATTAATAGTAAACACAAAATGCTACTGAATAAAGAGGAATTTGGCATATGTAATTAATGATATCTATCATTTAAAAAAAAAGAATGTAAAACATGGTAAATTTTTGCATATGGTTCATAAGGAATTATTTATTTATCACTGGAGAGAAAACCGATGGCCGATTAGTTGAAATAAAGAGGTTTCCGATACAAATTCGAATCCAAATTCGCCATCTATTTAGGAACAACCTGGAACTTTTTTCTCTTGTATATTAGGGTAGTAAAATCTAAAACATGGTTTAAGTAACAGTTCCTGAAAATTTCATCTTTTTGGCGTGAAGGAAAAAGAAATAGCTGAAAATTCAAGACGAAAAACAGTTTTTTGTGAATAACTCAGAAAATACCCACTTTAGGGCAAGGATGTGATGCATACAGACACATTATTTTTTAACATAGATTCAATATATGCCATAAAAAAATGGGGTTCTAATTTGAAAAAATTGATTTTTCACTATTTTGTCATCCCTAACTTTGAAAGCGATTTTTTCACCCCCTGTATCATGAATCGCGATTTCGATTTTTAAAGTGAATACATCAATCTTACATCTTGAAAAATCCCAAAAATGAAAATTTTCCATCCAAAAACCTCGAAATTATTCTTGTTTCAGCGGAGCTCTATTCTCGATTTTTTTTTCGAATTTTCCCGCTCACAGAGAATTTTCCAACCAAAACTGAAAAATGTTAAAAAATTTGACGTCATTTCCGGAAAAACCGGAGGTGCTCATGCCTTGAAAATATTTTAGATTTCATCAGCATCGTGAAATACTCATAAGTGCTGAATTTCATGAAAATACGTTCAGTAGTTTCCCGAATAAATATGGGTGAGTTTCCTCGTGAAAGACCCTGTATATGTTCGTTAATTCTTTACCATGTCGTTTGTTTCTGTATGGCAATGTTCCAGAGTCCAGGAGAGGACTCAGAGAGGATATCAAATAAATTCAATTACTAATAGTAGTAAAGAAACAATTGCTATAAAAGTTTTTCCATTACCGTAATTTTTTTTTGCAGATACACATTGCCTATGTTCAAGAAAGGGTCGAGTAAGGAACTCGACGTAGATGATCTCTACAATCCACTGCCACTTGATAGGAGCAAACATTTAGGAGATAGATTAGAAACGTGAGTACAATGCCTCCATTATTTCCGAATAGAACATGATATGAGATTGGTGGGATATCAGCTACTTCTATTTCGCTTTGTGAAAAATTGCATACTGGTTAGTTTTCCCACATGCTATTTGTTTGAATTTCAATAAACCGTTGTGCTGTACTTCAAAAATAGTCATTAACGAATTCTGAAAGTAATTATAGATGAAGGAAGTCTAATCGAAAATTGTTTATGACTGTTATAAACTTTCAATACCTGTGGAAATATAACAGTTTTTATGAATCAACGTTCTGAGACGAATTTAATTACGGAGTTGAAGGTGTCTTGTTGACGTCAATTTATTATCTAATTTTATGTAAATTCAGGTTTTTAAAGCTTAAGAGTTTCTCTGACAAGTAGGGACAAGCGAACATCTTGCGTATTGACCGCTCGAAAATTCACTAATTAGATGAAACATCGTTATTCGATACCAATTTCGTCTTGAGATGCGTTTTTATAAAGGTTGAGGTTTAACCAGTGACGACTCGTCAGGATAGGCAGGGTCGGCCGAGCCGACCCAAACGCAACCGAAAAAGAGAAGGTGAAAATAAATATTTTTTTAATCGAAACATATTTGAAAAATTAATAGCAATATTTGAATCTCGAGAAATTCCCTTAGTATATTTTCCTCTGCCCTCTATATATCTCATATTTCCACTCAACACATCGAAGTACACATTATTTCGCTCAAACACCTCAAATAATTTTTATTCCAAGTTCCCGCATCTGTCCTTATACGTAATAACGCAGCTCAGCCAGCCGAGCCACTGTTTTCAGTTTATGATTTCATCTAACACATACGTCGCTTGAAGTTCCTATTATGGAACTCTACAATACCTCTACTGTGACACTTGCGAGGTCGGCCGAGAACCCTTGGCCGTCCCTATGTGAAACGGCAGGCGGGTGAAATTGTTTATTATTATCGATGTTTATTGCAAATATCAAATTAAAAATTGTAATTTAATATCCGACATCTTCATATGTTTATCCTAAATTCGAGATAGAAATAGAAATCATTATGTATTTAAAATTTTTTCTCGTATCCTGTTAATGATTGAAATTTTCACCCTCAAATCTCAAATGACTATTATCATAAGTACTTGAATATTATTTCAATTTCAGAAAAAAGTGTATTCGTATTGTATGTAATAAATTTTGTGATTTTCTGACCATAAAAATTCATTCTTAGTAACTGTAAATAGCAAAACAGCAACCCACGACTTGTTCATTTTTCAAAGACTAGGTCGGCCAAGATACCCTTGGGGAGGGGGTATATGAGAGTTGCATTGCGTGTGTTTACACTTTGATTATCAGAGTTCAGTTCACTAGGTCAGTAGTTTGGAGTAAGTGTGTAGGGCTTAGGGTTGTACGAGTTTTCGTTCGTTTTCGGTTACAAGTTGAATGTGCGTGATCCAGATGGCAAGTGTAAGAGAGGTAGTATCAAATTACGGTGATTTGATTAGTTTTTTAGTAGATAACAGGTTTTCCATTATTAGAATAATTCTAATTGACAGCGTTCACAACATGATGAATATGATTTTAATTTCACTAAGTTTTAAGATGAATTGTTGGACAGTTATACATTTTAGATATGATTGTCACTGTATTTGTAACATGTAAACTTGAAAAAGGCTCAATGTACGCCGAAACATATGTAGTAAAGTATTAATAAAAAAAAGATGAAATCCTAATTTCAACCCAGTGCTCTAATCCCAAGAAAATTGCTTCTAAATTATATATATATATAATATGCTTGGTCTGGCCGACCCACTCCTAGAGGACACGAGCCGTCACTGGGTTCAACAGTTATAATTATAAAAGCTTCTTGAGTTTAAAATTTGATGAGGGATAGTAATTACAATAATTGATATTTGATAACAGATGCTTCATTAAAAATAATTTATAATCAGTATTCAGATTAATGATTATAAGTTCATTAATTGGAACAAATTGTTCACTAGGAGTTAACACTTATGCTGAATAAAACAATCCATAGTGGCACTGGATTGAACGCTTCTGTCAAAGACACAATAGTAAAAGTACCATGTTAAATAATTCAAATTCTACTAAAATATTAATTATATCTTCAAAATTCATGATACATAATCTATAAGTGTAAATATTTGTTTCACGATATGATAAATATTACATCAAATACCATAATTTAAGAAATATTCGATTAATAATTCTTTATTGGTTGCATTTTTTGTATGAACTTTTAAATATTGTTCTGTTTAATGAAACAAACATCCCAGGAGCAACACATGGACATAAATAACATGAGGAGGAAAATGGACGAGGTTTCTGATGAACATAGAATAAATACAATGAAATAGCATAAGTTTTTTCGATAGAAATGCTCGGACAGGTCGATTTCTGTTTCGAGGGGGACAACTTAAGATGTAACTTACGGACTCATACGGCCAGTTTCTGAAAGGATGATCAAATCTCATGTCAACTAACACAACGATCATCTTGACAGAGATGTCAAATCAATTTGAGTTTCCGAAAGGATGTTCAGTGCATATTTAACTAATCTATGATCATTTTCAGTTGACATGAGGCGACCCTGTTGCCAGACTGTCCAACCACAGATTCTCCGATAAAAACTAATATTCTGTGATTAAAGAGGTTAAGATATCAGTGTTTTGTGGTTAAGATTTTAAAATTATCCGATAACTGATGTTTAAATTTTAACACCCTTATAATTTTCCTCAAGTGACCATAAAAAAATACCTGGTTGAACTTGCTTACAACTGTTTCTTACGATAGATTGCATTTATGAATCGTTTAGCGGCTTAACTGTACCTGTGTATTAAGTCGTATCTGGTGTATTAAAATACAGATGCTGTTTTCAACTGAAAAATTTATCATCAATAGGTCAATAAAATGAAAAATATCGTTTTAATTTGAAGTATTCAAAATAATTGAGCAAACAACCTTGTTCATACATCATCCAATTTTATTATTTTATCACAGTACACAGAAGTAAAAACAATGAAATGAAATTTGGTGTAATTGGATTTATAGAATGTTTTCAGTCTATAAATAAGAGTAGATTAGAATATAAATTTATTTGAGCTATTGTAACAACTGTTCCTCAACGCACTACTTTTACTTCATAAGATTTTTGTGACGGATTCTATGACCTTTGATCCGAGTCTTCTTCCACAATTATTATTGAACATTGAAATGTGTTGATACTAACAAAGATCTGACTGATATATTTTCATCATTTGCAGAAGTATTTGGGGGATCATCTGGGAAGTTCTCTCCGATATCAAAGTCTGCTACGTCTTCATTATGAACTAATGCCAAATTGTGCAGAACACAACATGCCACTATGATATTCATGGTTGTCTCCATTTTCAGCCTAATTCCCATAGACAAACAAGGAAAACGTCTCTTCAAGACACCAAATGTTCTTTCAACAGTATTCCTCGTTTTGATCTGTGCTCTGTTGTACGCTTGCTCACCGGGAGTTGATGGCCTCAGAAATGGAGTCAATGAATATGAGCGGCAAGGGTAGCCACTGTCCTCCAATAAATAATCCCTGCGGGATCACAAATCACCTGAACATTAAGAGAAAAGTATCCCTTTCTATTTCTGAAAAGCTCACCTTGTGGACCTCCAGGTGACTGTATTTTTATATGTGTGCAGTCTACACATCCAATCACGTTCGGAAATGAACTTATAGAATAAAATTCTGATTTGATTCTATTCCGTTCATCCTCTGTTCTTGGCATAGATATGAACTGGGGTTGAAGTTCAGCAATGACTCTAGATACTTTTTTAATTATTCTCCATGCTGTAGTTTTATGGACCCTTATATGATCAGCTACTGTTATTTGGAATGCTCCTGTTGCAAAATAGCTTATTGTTAGAAGTACTTGTTCCAAGGCAGTAACTGATTTGTTCCTTGATGTTAAGGGCTTTATTTTATCCTCTATCATATTCAGAAGTAATGTTATAATATCCTTGGACAGTCTATACCTATTTTTGAATTCCACATCATTGTAGAAATCAAAAGAGTTCATTCTTCTCCTAAGAGTTCGTGGCCTTGGGTTCTCATCTTCGCTAGAATTACTAGACATGCTTATATCCAAGCTGATATCCATAATTATTATCTACAATAAAAAAATAGATTCACCAATTGTTGCAAAAATACTTGTTTCTTCAGAGAAAACTAAATTATTAACGAAAACATATTACATCGCAAAATTGGAAAAAAATATATGCCTTTTCATAAAAAATTATATATTAAAGACTATTAAATTATTTTCATACATACCGATAAAATTAAGATTTCCTTGGAAAATACATAGATTTCATTCATAAACAAGATTTCTTTCAAGTTAATTCGCCAAACAACACCGATTAGTTGACCAGTTCTTTGACACTAGTTTGACCACTGATTTAGCCTTAATTTGCGTTTCGGAAACTCAAAATGACGATTGACATACAATTTACCTGAAATATTTGACCACTGTGTCAACTGACAGCGTGGTCAGATTAACCTAGTTGACTATCCTTTCAGCAACTCAAATGGCAGTTGACCACAGATTTAACAGCTGATTAGTTGATTTCTATGATGATCATCGTTTCAGAAACCGGCCGATAGCGCTTCAACGACTACTACAACCCCCACCCCCAATTTTTGAATAGATGGGGTGACTGATACCTCAATTCAAAAGTATTTTTATAATGATTTCAGCACAGTAATTGTTTTTTCATTTTATGCATTAGTTCTCGAAATATCCATGGGTTAGTTAAGTTTATCACTTAAATTAATTTTTTGCAAATAATTGACATTTCGTGCTTCCGAAACACCAAAATTTCCGTACTCGTATTTGAAATTGAAAAACATCTACCACTGGGCAAATGAAGTCATACCGTACGTGTTAATGCTACTAGGGTCAGATGTACGACTAGCTGTTTTATTCACTGAAATCATTCTCCAACTGTACAGTATCAGAACGGTTTGAAGTATTGATCTAAGAAATAAGACTTTTCAAAGTAAAGTAAATAATTTATCAAAATTCATCTTCCCTATTCAAAATTTATTATTATTTATTAAATTAATTAATTACTCTTTTCAAATTAGATTTTTTTCGTTGAACAGTTTCATCAAATTCATTAATTATTCGGATATTTCATTATCACTATTGTTAGTTTAACTCGCATTGTGCCCGTTCTCTGTCAATTGCTTCTGCAGTTATGATGTATTTCGCATTTTCATTTAACCTATGCTGACCGCGATGCATGAGTAGGTACCAGAAACAATAAAAGAACACTTATGTGCCAAGGAGCAATTGATGTGTTTGTTCAACTGTATTGTGTAATTCATTTCAAGAATTATACAACGATGACCTTAAATGGTAATTAATCAATGCGGATAGTAGTACATAGTGGGAATAACTGATTATCTCGACCATTCTGATGCATATACACTCTGACAGAAAATTATACGGATTCTCGCATTTAAATCGCCAATGTTGAACGTATTTGAGTATTTGAAGTTTCTGTATGTTGTTAGGACCGACCGTATTTACTATGCCAAACATGAGCGCGGTCGACCTCAGTGGAACCTTATGGAACAATCTCAAGTTTTGTGTTTTGGATCAAATTTCGTGTGCTGACTTGTTGCGAATGCTGGAAAAATCTTATAGAGACTCTGTTTAATCGAAAACTCAAGTGTACAAATGGTTTAAAGTCTTTAAAAACGGTTGAGAGATCGTAAAAAATTTGCCACGTTCAGGATGACCGTCAACTTCTTCTGGTAAGGAAATGGGTGAGAGCATTTAAAGATGGCCGCACAAATGTGCATGATGAAGAACGGAATGGGCGTCCTTCGGCCGTTAATGAAGAAGATTGGTGCAGAAAGTGGACGAAAGTCGCACCCAGCGAATACCATTTGTTCCTGCACTTGAAGAAACACCTGGACGGTCAGCGTCTGCAAGACGAAGTCAAAACATTTGTGACACAGTGGTTAACAAGTCAGGCGGCAGAATTTTATGAGAAAGGTATCCAAAAACAGGTGCCACGTTATGACAAGTGCGTCAATATGCACGGAAATTATGTTGAAAAGTAGATTAAGATACAGGCTTTCATGTAAAAATAAAATTATTGCGATATCTTTACATGTCTTTTTTTAATTCCAAAACAGTACTCACTTAAAAAACATGCCTCATACTATATTCGAAATGAAGAAATCAGGAAAAGAACGAAGGTAAAAGATGTAATAAGTAGGATAGCAGAAATAAAATGGGTCTGAGTGGGACATAGTTTTTTTCTTTACTTTGTCCTTGTCTTTCACTGTAAAGAATTTTTGCGTTTTCCCCATGAATTTTTGTTGTTTTTCAGCTTCACTTGTGTGATTTTTATATTCCTGAAGATGAGCAGAATTAGCTCGAAACATGTAGAGTTACAAATTAAAATGACAAAAGTACTTATATCTGAATAGTGTTTCGATTTCATATCATTTCATTGGTTAGTCAAAATTGAAAAAATACACACAATTTTTCTTCACGATTATCCTGTTAAAAATTACATATTATTACATTTCTTATATATCTGTTTCTTCTTCAAACATAAATTGATAAAATTCGAGTCATAAAATATTACAAACTTAACACATATAGGCACACACTTAAATTTATGAAATTTGGGTCGAGATATATAATAAAACATAAATAACATAAAATGGACGACAAACTTATGGAGAAGCAAGTATGCTTAAAGGTTGATTTTGAAGTATTCGAAGATTCCGATGAGTCGTGTCTACTATATGAATTTTATAAGGTAGACTACCTTCTGCATCACACCTCATCATTGCGGCATCCAAGTGACAAAATAGACAGTTTCTTTCTTCGAAATAATTGGGTTCTTGCTGCCTATATTCACAGCTGGTAGCCAGTGAAATTCGGTCTCTAGTGGAGGATTCTTTCCCGATAAAAACAAAATAACTGAATTTTCTCATTGATTCTCTTGGTTCTCCTAGCAGGAACATGCCTAGCCTCATGATGCCATCATTGTCTATGATCCAATAAAAGTAAAACTGTTCCTCGTATGCTTCAATGACTGCAAAGTAAAAGGCTTGCCTGCTCAAAACCGTATTAAAGTTGTGACACGTGAGGTTTACGCTAGGCGTATCGTAAATGTTGAACGGATGTTCTTCTTTATAGTGTTTTAGAATTTCAAATCTTCTTCCCTTCCAAGAGCAGGGTATCAGACTGGAAAAAGGGCATTTGTCGCTCTTGAAAAAGCAGCTACCATGATGGTTGATGAGATCCTTTCCTGTGGACGAAAATAGATTAATGAAAAAGACTGCACAAATCTATCAAGATAAATTTCTGATACTGTTACTCGATGTTCAATTTTCCATTGCTGAAAATACACTATAACACATAACATATAATGTACAGATATTCACGAGATAACTACTCGTGTCTGGACATTGTAGTATAAAACTACCTTTATTCTGTCAGTACTTACCCAGAACTCTTGCTTCACAACCTTCTGGTTTGAAACGGCATTTATTGAATGTATCCTTTCTAAAGCGTATGCTCTGAAACCGCTTTAGGACTTCTGCAAGTGGCACATAATGAAAGCCTGTCAAAACAGTTTACGCATACCACATGTCCCATTATACATTGGTGAATTCAATTTTCCATTGCTGAAAATACACTATAACACATAACATATAATGTACAGATATTCACGAGATAACTAGAAAAATATACAAATAAAGAGAACTTCATAAGTGATCCCTAGCAATTGTTGATCAGTGTAGTTCGTTAATGTTTATATGGTTGTAAGTTGCCGGAAATAATTTGTCACATTGTAGTATAAAACTACCTTTATTCTGTCAGTACTTACCCAGAACTCTTGCTTCACAACCTTCTGGTTTGAAACGGCAGGGAAACGTAACATTGGAATGTATCCTTTCTAAAGCGTATGCTCTGGAAACCGCTTTAGGACTTCTGCAAGTGGCACATAATGAAAGCCTGTCAAAACAGTTTACGCATACCACATGTCCCATTATACATTGGTGAATTGGAGGCATCATGTACTCCAAACATACGGGGCACTCGAATACATCAAGAAATTCGTTACTCATATTGTTTCTCTGCAAAAAAAAACATGAATGAACGTCACATTTCTGGACTACATGATAAGTCTGGAATATACCTAATGTAAATTTCAAAACTTGCCTAGCCAATTATGACACAACAAGGATGTTTCTATAGAAAATGTCGGCTCATGTCAAATTTTATATGGAACAAATCTATTTTCTCGGAAGAAAAATATTTCGCATCAAAATTCTGAAACAGGAAACAGGCTCACCCTGTATACAGATTTTAGTTGTTCTCTTATAATTTCTTTCTACTTCAAGATTATAAACCATCCCGCATTGTATGACATCCCGTCACTAACCCCTGATCTATATGCTTTATTGTTTGCTAACTAAATATTGTCAGCCAAAAGTTCAAAAGAATATATATATATATATATCCCTTTCTAGTGAGAAATTCCAAAAAAACCTCAGAATTATTGGATGTTATCATCATACATTTGTAGTTTTCTTCTTAAAATTTCCAAATCATGAAAACCATCATTTCTATGAAAACTTCCAAGGCAAGAGGTTGTCACTGTGCTTTTTTTTCACTCAATGACAGAAAAAAATCATCTTTGATTTTCCAAACATTGATATTTCTAAAGTTTCTTCCTTGACAGAGACCAGTGAACAGGTCTATGAAGTCTCTTGATATCATACTGTTAAAAACATGAAAATCTTTTTAGAAATCTTCAACAACAATGAATGATGTCACTCCGAATAATCATTTTAAAGTGATGTTACTTTGCTTGATGATTATTTTCTGTATTGAATCCCAATAACAATTTACTTGGATAGATTATAAGTATTTCCAGATTTAGGTGTACAATTATACTTGCTTGAAGAAATTGAGTTTGATCACCTAAATTTGCTTCTGAAAAACCAACTAAGTGTTTTTTAATAAAATATTTTTGTTAGATCATTAATATGAATCTATTCTGTTTAGCCTATAATTAATTACTGAACATGCGTTAACTTTTGGTTTTTATAATCAGAGTATCTGTTTTAATTATGTAAACATAAACATAAATATTGAATAATGGTTATTCATAGATTATGTCAAATTTTTATACCTTACCATAGAATATTAATTTATTACCGAACCCCAGGAGAGAAAAAATTAATATTTGCAATGTTTTTTTAAATGAAAGATAATATTTGTAACTATTATTGATCTTTAGTTATAATTTTCCTCAGAATAATTAGAGTGAATTATTATCACATTAAAATATTATAACGTCTCTGTGGTGGGTAGTTCCAAATAGAAAAGTGTTCTGTGGTTCCTTGTTGTTTTGATTCTGTTTGAAACTGTCAACAGTTATTTGTAGCTTTCTTTCAAAAAAATGTAGAATATTGGAAGGATAATATAGATAGTTTTAAATTATTCAATTCAGTATGAAATGATTATGGTCGGAAAATGCATTCTATTCTAATCTTTCTTGTTTATGAGCTTATAGCTTCCAGTTTCAATATTGATTGAATTTTAATTAACCATGCATCACAACAAACATTCAGAAATATTAAAACTAAGTCAAATTCTATTATCTGTAAGTTTGTGAACAAGGTTGAATCGGTGTATGAAATAAAGATAATAAAGGTATAAAACAAATCTAGGAGACTGGGTTCGGAGTTTTTAAAACTCATATGAGCTCAATTTGTAGCATTCCTATGTTAGAATAAATATAATTTGATGAACCCTGAAAGTCTGAAGCTATAAAGAACCAGCTCTTCATAAAGGCAAGTCTTCAATTTAACAGATCCTGACAGAAAATACATTACCTATTTCAACGGTCATCACGAAAATATACCAAAGTACCTATGTGAATGATGGAAAACTTTTTCTCTATTTATTATGGAATATTACTCTGAATTAAATATTAAACAAGGTGCTAGACATCATTAATAATGAACACAGCAAATGGCAATTTGGATTTATAGTAAATGTAAGGCAAAAATTGTTCAGTGGCTAATTTCATCTATAGTGTTTAGTGGTGGAACCATAGACTGGAGAGATTTCCTCAACCTTCTGTAGAAATATTTAATAAAGTCATAAAATATGGCAACATTGAACAAATCTGATTATTGAATCATTTCAGCACAGAGTTGGATTTGGGAAAATCAGAAAATTTGGAGAAAATTATATCGATTTAATTCCTTTCAACTTCAAATCTCAAGAATGGTGCAATTTAGGAGAAAAGATGAGGAATAATTTTATCTGCAAAAAAAGACTAATGATTCCAGGAAGTACAAGATGCGGACCTTTAGTTCAAGCGATATTTGTTTTTCATGCGATTTAACCAATCTGTAGAGTAGCAGTGAGAAACCCACAAGAAATGGAATAAATCTAATGATTCCAAAATATGCATGACTTCTACAAGAGATCATTTCAGTTGATATTATCGTTTGAATATTACAGGTGAAAATGCAATTTTTTTATAAAATTTCAACACCCTATATCTTTCGAACAGGGCCACATTTAGAAAAATTTTATAGCAAGAAAATGTTTCTTTTGACGTAAAGAATCTATATTAAAATTAACGCAGTGGTCGAAGACTCACCCTGTATATTCTAGAAAACCTGTAAAGAAGATACAAAGACAATATCCACATGACCACCATTCCCTATTCAATTTAGGGGGTTTATGGGGATAGAACAGGATGCAACAAAAATTCTAAAAATGCAGAAATACTAGGTAAAAGTGAAACAAATTTAATTTATCATAAAAATTATAAAAAATAGATGAAACTTTCGAAAAATCAAAGCTTTATATCTAAATCATTATATGATATTCATAGTTTAGTACACAGAAATTTGTAATAAAGTATTGTAGACCTCACTGAAAATTTTCAATTCGTTTTCTGCCAATAATTTCTGATTTACTTATATCAGAATTACTCGAAAGTTATTCTTTCATGTCGCTTAACAACTGAAAGTTTAAAAGCTTTTTGTTGTATTTCAAAAAATATATGAATATTATTTGGGAATATTTTTCATTTTTAACATTACATTTTTTAATATCTTTCTTATACGTTATATTCTTTTCTTTCACTCAAGTTCGACATTGGTTATTATTCTCAAATTTTACAAAAGTTGATGTAGATCTCCCGAATTAATCTTCTTCTTGATAATTGCAGTTATTCAGAAAGTTAATCTGAATTCCATTCATGCCTTAAACTTCGTGAAATGAGAAGTGAAAATAAATATCGAACAATAAAAGTAATAGAAAACAGTTAAAATTATCATATGAATAAATAAAACAAATAAGGTATTTCAAAGGATGAAGTGATTTAATATTATCATTTTTTTAACATCTCAGATGAGATTAATTGAAAGCATTTTTGATTTATTTAATATTTGACTTGTATTAATATCAACTGAAAAATTAAACTTTCACTTTCCTGAAATAATATTACGATTTGATAAAGGAGATTTGTGTTGAAATTTGGATTCTTGTTTCATTTGGGTACAAAATACTGGCGTGGATTCTCTTAAATACATCATCAATTATTAAAATCCCTGTTTTAATCGTATAATCACAGCTAGGTTTTCAGAATTTTTTTTTCTGCTCAGGAAGTGTCTAAGTAAATAAATATTCGAGAGATGTTAGACCACATGCGCAAAATATATATGCCTAATTGAAGAAAACGGTTGATTATCACATGGCAACCAATTATTATTTCTCGTTTAGACATTGATATAAAATAAATATAAATGATACCTTAAAAACACAAATTTGAATGAAAACGTAGTTTATTTACGTTCACCTGTACACAACTATCATGTTAGTATTACTGACTGATGACTGATGTTTTCATATGATAATGTCATATTTTATTTCTTTCTTTTTTTGGTATGACGTATTGGAGAGTCCGAAAACAACATATCTCCTTTTTTTTCTCTATCTTTATCCACATTGAACGGATGAGGCTCCAGTTTATATAACCTCTCACGATTTCTTTCATTTGAACCAATTTATATTGTTTCTTGGTAGTTTAAGGAATGTGAACGAATGAACTATTGATTGATAAATTTTCTTTAAGAAGTTTAAAGTAATGCAGAAAATGTTCCTAGTGAATCAGCGAACTTACGTTTGTCGGAATATTTGTAGTTTAAGAAATTCGAACCTAATGTCTCATTACAGTTGGGGTCAACTTCCTTGGTTTAGCATTACTCTGTTCAAGCGTGCAAAAGCCTGACTTCACGTCAATGTTTTTTTCTACATTGCTTTATGTAATTTTATGGTATTCACCTCATAAATTATTTGATTTATTCATAATTTCACAGTGTATAAGTGCAATAATTAATGATAACTAGAGAGTTCATAATGAAGTTCCCTTCATTAAGCCTTCTATCAAATTAGATATATATTCTAATGTTTTCTTTATTTTTTTTCAGAAAATGGTTCAAACACCTGAACAGATGCCGAAAAACGAAGAAAAAACCTAGTTTATTAAAAACATTAGCTTTAACCTTTTGGCCTGAATATGCCTTCCTAGGTCTAACGATATTAGTGGAAGAAATATTTTTAAGACTTTACCTGCCCATAGCACTGGGTAACCTCCTGAATTACTTCCGAAAAGATTCGACCACAACCAAAGAAGATGCCTTGTGGTACGCCACCGCTGTGGTTGTTGTGAACGCATTATGTGCCATTACGATCAACCAATATATAGTTAATGCCTTTCATTATGGAATGCGAGTTCGAGCAGCCTGCTGTGCTTTAATTTATAGGAAAGTGAGTATAAATTTTTTCATACCCCTAACAATAACAGTTATCCTATTAGTAACTTAAAAAAAATCGAATTTTCCATTTCATAATATTGTACGAGGCATGTTTTTCAGCTAAGTACCGTTTTGCGATTCTGCCGCCGTATCGCTACGGTCGGCGTTCCGCGCATGCGCGTTGGTTACCTACAACTCTTGTCTACGCACTGACGCCATTACAGTCTGATTCTTCATTGTATACGTTGTTTACTGAGTGTTTAAGATGCCTCCGACAATCGTGAATCCCGCTAATTGTGGAGTACGGGCTGTTGTACGATTTCTTAGTGCTAAAAGCGTAAAACCGATCTATAAATAAAAAAATTTATTAGGTGTACAAATAAGTTTCCGCGGTTTTTTATAAAAAATTAGAAATTTATTGTAAAGGAAAAGTACATTACGTTTTATTCAAAGTATTTTCCATAATTTGCCACTACTTTTCCCCATCTTTCTGGCAACATTCGGATACCCCGTCGAAAAAACTCTTCATCTTTTGACGCTATCCAGAAATCTACCCAATTTTTGGTGTCTTCATATGATGTGAAGCGCTGCTCAGACAGACCATGTGCCATCGACCGGAACAGATGATAATCAGAAGGGGCTAAGTCTGGTGAATACGGCGGGTGGGGTAAAACTTCCCAGTTGAGTGTTTCCAAGTATGTTTTTACCGGCGCCGCAACATGTGGACGAGCATTATCGTGTAAAATAATACTTTTGTCGTGTCTGGAGTAGTAATGGGCGCGTTTTTCCTTAAGTGCCCGACTCAATCTCATCAATTGTGTTCGGTAGAGAGCTCCAGTAATGGTTTCGCTTGGTTTCAGCAATTCATAATACACGAGACCAAGCTGATCCCACCAAATACACAGCATGAGTTTTTTTTCCATGAATATTCGGCTTAGCTGTCGATGTTGATGGTTCGCCGGGCTTAACCCATGACTTTCTCTTCTTTGGATTATCGTAGTGAATCCATTTTTCGTGATTTTTTTGACTATACGATGCAAAAAACTCTTTTTTTTATTCCTGGCAAGCAGAATTTCACTCATGCATAATCGGCGTTCAACGTCTCTCGGTTCATATGGAACCCAATTTCCTTGTTTTTGAATCATTCCTAACGATTTTAAACGATGTGAAATTGCTTGTTGAGTCACTTGTAGAGTAAGTGCAAGTTCTTTTGCGTTTGGGACGAATCTTCCTCCAATAGTGCTTCTAATTCCATGTCTTCGTACACTTTCGGCCTTCCACTGCGTTCTTTGTCTTTAACGTCAAACTCACCGTTCTTAAACTTTTGAAACCATTCCTGACAATTTCTCTCACTTATAGCAGCTTCACCATATGCTTCTAGAAGCAATCGATGCGCCTCAGCTGCAGATTTTTTCACATTAAAGAAGTAAATCAAAAGTTCCCGCAAATGATGCTTATTCGGAATAAAACTTGACATTTTTGCACGAAAAAAATTACGTGATGCTGATACGGAATCACTAGTACTTTAAGGTTTTGGTGTTGCCAGATGACTAAACTTGGGATATTACGTTTTACATCTGACAATTTCTCCATAACCTTCTGGTGGGGCCATCTTTTGACAAACCGCGGAAACTTATTTGTACACCTAATAATAAAATATTTAATATAATAAAATTACTTCAAAATATAATCACTTGAATGCATATGGCAACAAAATCAGGAAAATTTATCTATAGGTAAACAAGCTGTACTTTCATCATCATACCAGAATTTCGGACGGGCAAACACTTGTCGTTTGAAAATCCTTATATGTTGCGAATCTTGCGAAACCTCTAAATGACTTTTACGAGCATTACATTTAACATTTTTTCAACACAAATTGACAACATACATTAATTCACCGTAAATGAACCATTTCTGTTAATTTCACCCCAACTGAATCTTAATTTATTTAATCGATGTCAATCGAAAACGTATACAGGGTGTAACTAAATACGTGTAAAATATTTAAGGAGGTGATTCCTCATCGAAAAAAAGATAGGATCTTTCATATAAAGAAACTTCATTGGAGCATCCCTTGTTAAGATACAGCTCTTCAAAGGGAGTACATAAAATTTGTATAACAATTTTTTTCACAAGCTCCAAAAGAGTTACAATATTGAATTCAACCTAACGTTTCCTACTAGCAAAAAGACACTTATGCAGTTATTTATTTGGTTTACCCCAAGGTTGTAAGGGTGGGAAACGCAACCCCTAAAGTTCATTTTCAATGTAACTTTTTGTCTTATTATATGTTTACCATTTAAAAATTTATTTCCGATAGCCTGTTTCATTCTAAACAAAAAATGTCTCATGAATTTTTGCCGAAAATATACCAGTTCGCAGCAAAAAATTATTTTACGAACAACTACAGAGATAGGTACATCGTCATAAATCGAACTGGATTTATTATTATTCTGTAGTTAGTACCTGCGTTTCCTACCCTTAGAACTATGGGGTAAAAATTTTGGAAGACTAATTCAAGAATTGGTTTTTTTTCAGACCCTTAGGCTGAGCCGATCAGCGCTAGGAGAAACAGCTTCTGGAAAAATAGTAAATCTTCTATCGAACGATGTGAGTCGTTTCGATATAGTGTCTGTTATGCTAAATCACATGTGGGCTTCTCCATTATCCGCAGTTTTGGTTATGTATTTCTTATATATAAACGCAGGATGGGCCGGACTAATTGGAATTACACCGGTCTTTATCGTGACTCCTCTGCAAAGTGAGTATAGGGTACGTCAAAAAAAACTTGTTACGACGGCGCCTGATATCCATTAGTTTCCATTCAATTGCATGCCTGTTCATAGTGGATCGACGAGATATAATATTGCTCAAATATTTGTAACTTTAGAATATTGAGCCTAAAATTGTCTCAAACGATGGGGGTTGACTCTGTGATGACCTAAGACTCCATGCACAAAGTTCAGTATGTCCGGTCGGCCGACCGATAGCCAATAATAATTTATATCAATTACCCCTGGGTGGCCTATTGAATTATTATACAGGCTCGTGAACCTCACCCATATTTATATGGGAAACTACTGAACGTAATTTCATGAAATTCAGCACTTGAAAGTATTTCACGATGCTGATGAAATCTAAAATATTTTCAAGGCACCTCCGGTTTTTCCGGAAATGACGTCAACTTCCGTTTTTCAAATTACAATACCATTTTTTTATTGCAGAAATAGATTCCTTAGAAAATTTCAAGTTATTTTGATGTAACGTTTTTCAGTTTTGGTTGGAAAATTCTCTCTGAGCGGGAAAATTCGAAAATAGAGCTCCGCTGAAATAAGAATAACTTAGAGGTTTTTGGATGGAAATTTTTCATTTTTGGGATTTTTCAAGATGTAAGATTGATGTATCCACTTTGAAAATCGAAATCGCGATTCATGATACAGGGGGTGAAAAAATCGCTTTCAAAGTTAGGGATGACAAAATTGTGGAAAATCAATTTTTTCAAATTAGAACCGCATTTTTTTATGGCAGATATTGGATCTACGTTAAAAAATAATGTGAGTGTATGCTTCACACCCTTACCCTAAAGTGGATATTTTCTGAGTTAGGGCAAGGGTGTGATGCATACACTCACATTATTTTTTAACGTAGATTCAATCTGCCATAAGAAAATGGGGTTCTAATTTGAAAAAATTGATTTTTCACGATTTTGTCATCCCTAACTTTGAAAGCGATTTTTTCACCCCCTGTATCATGAATCGCGATTTCGATTTTCAAATGGGATACATCAATCTTACATCTTGAAAAATCCCAAAAATGAACATTTTCCATCCAAGAACCTCGAAGTTATTCTTGTTTCAGCGGAGCTCTATTTTCGATTTTTTTTTCGAATTTTCCCGCTCAGAGAGAATTTTCCAACCAAAACTGAAAAATGTTACATCAAAATAACTTGAAATTTTCTAAGAAATCTATTTCTGCAATAAAAAAATGGTGTTCTAATTTGAAAAACGGAAGTTCGTCATTTCCGGAAAAACCGGAGGTGCTCATGCCTTGAAAATATTTTAGATTTCATCAGCATCGTGAAATACTCATAAGTGCTGAATTTCATGAAAATACGTTCAGTAGTTTCCCGTATAAATATGGGTGAGATTCCTCGTGAAAGACCCTGTATAATCACACTATAACAGAGTCTGGAAATAAACTCTCGAAAGCTCGTGAAAGCTCCTAACGTAAACTCAGTCCCTTTCAACATTTTTTTAGGACGAAAAATCATTATGTTTCGTTATAAGAATCGAGGAAATTTCGTAGCTATGTTTTTTAAAGAAAAATCTCCCATCTCTATTGTTGTGTCTACGAACGTGATACTCCTACATGTTAATGCTTATTTATTGCCGACTTTCTGTAAATCCAGACAACCCTGACATCGTCAATTAATAGACCAATTTTCTGGAGGCTGAAAAAACGTGATGTCTGCAGGTTCGACCCGATAAACCGCATCAGTGACCTCTTTGTCGGCCCATGGCACGCGTGATCTCAACAGTTCGGTTGGGCGTCATCATTTTAAAACTCTCGACTTTGCAGTATAAAAACCGCCTCATTAAGGATTCTGGATTGATCGGAGAGTCTCATTCAAGTAAAACCAACTGTACAATTACACGGATCCAATAGATTGTTATTTTGGTAATCCGAATAGGTTTATCGAGGGTCTAACACGTAGATATATAACATTAAATGTCACAGGTAAAAAATCAATAGAAGTAGCAAATTTTTTAAAAAACGAAAGGAATTTCAATATAGCATTCAAAACCAATAATACTTTAAGTAATTTAATCAAAAATAATAAAGATAAATTAGATAAAAACAAAAAATCAGGAGTGTATAAGTTGAATTGTGGTTCATGCCAGAAAGTATATATTGGACAAACAGGAAGGAACTTCGAGAAGAGGATTAAAGAACATTTGAGTAGTTTCCTGAATAAAAAACAGAACTCAACTTATGCGACCCATCTTTTAGACGAGGGGCATATGTTTGATCCAAACTATAAAATTCTGCACATAGAAAACAAAAGCAGAAGGCTTAATATCCTAGAAACAATGGAAATTAACAGATATAACAAGCAAAATATCTTACTCAATGACCAAACGGATGTCAACAGATCACCATTGATGAACATGCCATAAAAAATCCCAGAAGCATTTAGAATACCGGTCCCCCCTCTTCCATCTTGAGAAATATATAAGGAAGACTCAAAAATTTTTGGAGTAGTTTAAGCAAAGAATTTGGCGAAACAATTGTTGCAAACGTAGTGTTACATATTGTTAAAACACAATAAATGTGGAAACTTTATTAAATAAGTTTTTATTTAATCATATTCAAACTAAATGAAAATGGATTTCCATCAAGTGAGGACCTCAACCATTCAAGCTATCGTTTAGTTAAATTTAACTTCCTGATGAAGAAAACAATTTAACAGTAATCGATACACTAGAAATTATTCAAAAAATTCCAAAATTTATCAACATTTACTCACAAACCAGTTGACAAAGCCACAAGCCTGTATAACGTAGTCAAGAAACCCACATAATTTTTAAATTCGTGGGAATTACCTGGAGTATTACCACATAATTTGCAATCTGAAGTGAGATCAGTTGTATGTATAAAATCGATCTGACCATATTGAATAGAATTAGCAGAAGGGGGCATATAGGACTTTTCCTAACGTGTGTCTTCTAAACATCATGTGACCTTCAAACTGTCAATCAGAGAATGCGGCAGCGTTGTCTTGACTTTCATCTGAATTTCTTTCCATCTGCGGTCTCTGACATAAAATAACAGAATCAACTTAAGTTTGAGCCTGGAATCTTCATCGATATTCATAAATAACTGACGTTTGTCCAAAACGAGCGCACAAAAATAACAAAATGTTTCGATAGGTAGTACAAAATACAGATACATTTTTGTGAAACTTTATCCAGCGGTGTTATTGAAAGAATGAGAAGTAAAAGTTTAAGTTTTTTTTCTGCCAAACGAACAAATGAATTTTTGATTTTATTTTCTTCTACAGGTTATACAGGCAAATTATCTGCTGTGTACAGAAAGCAAACAGCTCAAAAAACTGACGAGAGGGTTAGGCTTATGGACGAAATCTTATCAGGGGTGCAGGTAATCAAGATGTATGCTTGGGAAAAACCTTTCGCCAAATTGATCAAGATAGCCAGAAAGAACGAACTTAAAATCATCATAAAATCGTCATATGTTAGAGGCCTCTATATGACTTTCAATCTGTTCACCACCAGAGCTGCACTTTATTGCACCCTTATGACTATGGCATTGACTGATCAACCAATAACAACCTCAAAAGTGAGTACTCAAGTCGTGAGTTAAAGATTTTTATACGTCCATTATCTGTTACTTATATGGGTTTCAGTAGTAAGTTCTGGGCCACTGGAGCCAATAAGAGTATCTTCAGCTTCTACAGTTTTGTACGCGGCATGTTTTTTAAGTAAGTACCGGTTTGCGATTCAGCCGCCGTAGCGCTACGGTCGGCGTTCCGCGCATGCGCGTTGGTTACCTACAACTCTTGTCTACGCACTGAACGCCATTACAGTCTGATTCTTCATTGTATACGTTGTTTACTGAGTGTTTAAGATGCCTCCGACAATCGTGAGTCCCGTTGATTGTGAAGTACGGGCTGTTATATGATTTCTTAGGCTAGTTACACACACATCGATTTTGGACGTACGATAAAAATTCGTACGACCAAATTCCAATAGTGGCGCAAAGAAATGATTGTGTCTTTACACACACATCGATTGTCAAAAGTTTCTCAAAAGTTATCGTACGGACGCCGTGTTGCGGTCGTCCATTGTCTCGACTATACACGACCGCCGTCTAGTGGTCGTGAAAACAGTGGCTCATGTGATCAAATTGGCGTCTTCACACACATCGAATTTCGTTCGTACGACCGAAATTCGCTTGGCTTTACTAGTTGCGATTTAACCGCCATCAGAGAAGGAAGTTAATGCAGTGCGCTTGGTGAAATTATTTAGTTTTTTCTCATACAATTCATCAAAGCTTACTGTTGACATTCTAAAATAATTAAAAAACTTTTCTTCGTCACTTCGAAATAGTTCACAAAGCGTGTGAAAAATCCCTGCATCTAGTCTTCTCTGATTAATAGGATGAACCCACTGACTCCTGGTTTTACGCCTTCGTCTACGCCGAAGGTACAACAACCACATAGCAAGAACACGAGTCTTGAAAGGGTTCATGCTGACAGCAACTGAAGCGAATCATCAAAATGTACGTCCACGATACAAAATCGACAGGTCCGAAAGTTACTTTAAATTTTGGACGTACGGTACGAACTTTTATCCATTTTTGTGAAACTTTATCCAGCGGTGTTATTGAAAGAATGAGAAGTAAAAGTTTAAGTTTTTTTCTGCCAAACGAACAAATGAATTTTTGATTTTATTTTCTTCTACAGGTTATACAGGCAAATTATCTGCTGTGTACAGAAAGCAAACAGCTCAAAAACTGACGAGAGGGTTAGGCTTATGGACGAAATCTTATCAGGGTGCAGGTAATCAAGATGTATGCTTGGGAAAAACCTTTCGCCAAATTGATCAAGATAGCCAGAAAGAACGAACTTAAAATCATCATAAAATCGTCATATGTTAGAGGCCTCTATATGACTTTCAATCTGTTCACCACCAGAGCTGCACTTTATTGCACCCTTATGACTATGGCATTGACTGATCAACCAATAACAACCTCAAAAGTGAGTACTCAAGTCGTGAGTTAAAGATTTTTATACGTCCATTATCTGTTACTTATATGGGTTTCAGTAGTAAGTTCTGGGCCACTGGAGCCAATAAGAGTATCTTCAGCTTCTACAGTTTTGTACGCGGCATGTTTTTTAAGTAAGTACCGGTTTGCGATTCAGCCGCCGTAGCGCTACGGTCGGCGTTCCGCGCATGCGCGTTGGTTACCTACATCTCTTGTCTACGCACTGACGCTATTATAGTCTGATTCAAAGACAACCAAGACGGTTAACTCCGAACTAAATTCGTGTCCGATTTAATTTCCTATCTCTCTCCGAAAAATGTGTCTGTTGTCAGATGGCGGGAAATTTGAATCGATAGCAGAGGATCTCTGAATTTTAAAAATGAATTTTGCGAAAATAATGAAAACACTTTGATCCTCGATATGCAATGCATGATGCAATATATGCAATATATGCAATATCAAAGATGAAATTTTTTCATTATGTTCACAAAATACATTTTCATCTTGAAAATTAAAAATATTTATAACACACTACTGATAACAGCTCTTTTTATTGAACAATATGAACATTTTATCACTTATGCTATGCTATCAAATTGATAGCAATATTGTACAGGAAATAAACCTAAAATAATGCAAAAAATAACAAGGGTGCTTGAGATAAGAAATAATTAAGAATGAAGACGTTGGGGAAAAACTAGCAATACAAATTTGAGATATGCCTGGAGTAATTATCAATGATCAACTTTCAACAAAAAGTGGACTTTACATGGAACTTAACAAAGGTTGAATTAACAGAACAGACTGCTGAAATAACAAAAAATAAATCAAAAATTACTCATGGTGCATTTTTTTCAATTGTGACATGAATGTTGATCAGGAACCCCACTCTCCTGACTTTCAGGAGAGAAATTGAGGAATGATTTCAAATTACACAAAAGAGAACTTTCATCATTCTCACAATTCTACCCTAGAAGGATTAAGCATTAAGGAGTTGAGTTTTTGAACTTCCAATGCATCCACTAGCATGCGACTCCTGCAATATATTATGTACTTCACCATCAGCTGCAAGTAATGAAAATAATAATGAAATATTATTTCATAAATCAAAAGCTTGAGTTAATCAACAATACTGTAATAGGATAATGCATTTGAAATAATAGGTTTGTTCATCTCGCAGTTCGAAACTGACGCCAACAAACCTACTTTGATTGAAAGAATGTAATACCTGTAGTTGTTATAGTACTTGCACTTTGTTGTTCCTCAGCTATTTGGGACCTCTCACTGCCTGATATGTTACCTAAAACAATGATCAAGGTTTGAACATTTAAGGAATCATGTAACTTCTTAAATTCAAATGTTCTCACATGCAAAAATGAAATATTACGCAAGGGAAAAGAGGAGAGACAACAAAATAATTATATTGAAGATACGAACAATTAATTCACAATACCTGACGATTCAATAGATCCTACAGCCCGTGATTTCTCCATTACTTCATGTGATTCCTCAATTGCTGCATGTGATTCCTCCATTACTTCATGTGATTCCTCAATTATTGCATGTGATTCCTACATTACTTCAATTACTTCAATGCCTGATGAAGGGTGGACCCAAGCCATAGGAATAACATGTCTGTTTAACTTGTTGCGATTTGAATTTGTAAAAGAATTTTCACTAAAATGTCCATCACAAATTCTCTGACGTTTACTTATCACAGCACTAGAAGGAAGACCAAGAGCATTCTTCCACAAATTCATCCTACAAAATAAATTTTCAACTTAAATAATATACTTTCCATCCAAAGCAAGCATCAGATGAAATAAATATAACTTATATTCTTACCGCTCAGGATTGGAAGGAAAACAAAATAAATTATTGACTTCGTCCTCTAAAGCACCGCATATAATACAATGATTATCAGCCATCTTTTTGAGTAAATGTTAGCTCACTTTTTCTCAAATTACAACTGTAGACGTTGGAGGTTGAAATTAAAAGAACCATGCCAAATGTTTTCAATACAAGTTTAAATATTTGTAGGTTAGGTCTATGCGAACATTTTCTTCTTTGTTATCATATTGCGCATAAATACAACATGTGTGTAACTAGCCTTCGTGCTAAAGGCGTAAAACCGATCGATATTCATCGTGAAATCTTTGAGATGGGTGAGAGCATTTAAAGATGGCCGCAGAAATGTGCATGATGAAGAACGGAGTGGGTGTCCTTCGGTCGTTAATGAAGATTTGGTGCAGAAAGTGGACGAAAAGTCCTGATCTGGCACCCAGCGACTACCATTTGTTCCTGCACTTGAAGAAACATCTGGGCGGTCAGCGTCTGCAAGACGAAGTCAAAACATTTGTGACACAAGTCAGGCGGCAGAATTTTATGAGGAGGGTATCCAAAAACAGGTGCCCCGTTATGACAAGTGCGTCAATATTCACGGAAATTATGTAGTAGATTACGATACAGGCTTTCATGTAGTTATTGCGATATCTTTACACGTCTTTTTTAATTCCAAAACGGTACTTACTTAAAAAAAAACATGCCTCGTACTTAATAAGACTGTGAGCATAGTTAAATTTTAGAGTTCTAATTTTCCAATTCTCGCAGGTTTTCGTTCTTATGAGCTATTACAACATCCTAGCACAGACTATGTCTGCAATGTTCGTGCGAGGTATATCAGAAGTAGCTGAACTTCTTGTCGCCGTTAAAAGACTTCAAGACTTTTTGATAAATGATGAATTCGTCGTGACATCTCCACCTCCAAATAACAATGACTTTCGTTCTATATCAAATGATGTTGATCTCTGCTTGAAAGATGTTACCGCCAAATGGAATCCTAGTTCTTCGGACGACACGTTGAAGAACATTTCAATATCTGTGAGAAGGGGCGAACTGTTAGGTGTTATAGGACCTGTTGGAAGTGGAAAGAGTTCATTATTGGAAACAGTTTTAGGTGAGTTGAAAAGCACGATGAGAAAATTTTGAGGTATGATTTGCAGCTCGCTTCAAAGTTGGCATGTGTCATTCTTTCTTTTTCGAGGAACCGGGTCGATACAGATAAATCACTGAGAAGAGACGGTTCAAATGACTCGTCAAGAGCTGTTCACTCTTTGAATTTCACTGTTCTTTCGGTCGTAAGGATCGATCTATATGCTGTACAGTCATATCATATTCTTGTCAGGTACTATGGTTCGAACGGATTCGGTCACTTTAGTAGTAGCCTATTTTAGGGGGTTCACCTCGGAATAATAAGCTGTAAATTGGTATAAACCTTTGTTTTGTCGTCTCAAACCCGGCTTCGCTAGGGTGAAATTTGACTCATAATACACATCTAGGTGCAAAATATAGATAGATGTTTCTGTAGTCATAGGCATAATTCTTAAGTACGTGTTGTTTCTATACTTCCAAAAAATACAGTACGGTAGTTATTGTTCATGCACTTTAATGCAATCCTCGCCTATTTAATTAAACTACCTATATAGTAATTCAATTATCAATGAAGTGATTCGTTATAATTAATCTATTTATATAATTTGTTATAATTAACTGTAAATAACCTATCTATATAGTAATTGAATTATCAATGAAGTAATTTGTAAAAATGAAGTATCTTTTTGTACGTGTAACTCCTAACCAAAAAGAAACCTGGCAATAACTAACCTCCCACGCTAGTGCCTTGAAAATTTGCAAAACGGACGCAACCGTCAACGACGTCTGCCCTCACGCGTCTGCCCGCGTTCGGGTCGCGCACTCAGCGATGAGCCACTTCTTCCCCACCGCACCTACCCCGCTCCCCCCACGCCCCGTTCGCCTGGCACCGCTGCCAGTATTTATCACCAAAACGGTATTTATCGCCGAAATTGCTATGACTCTGCATTTTAAATCTGTGATATCTTCGAAAATATTTATTTAATTTACATGCTGTAAAAGGCCATATTGATCTTTATTAAATGCACAATGTATTTAAGATACTTAATTGGATAAGGATTAATACTGTATTGCTTAAAATCGCTTCGTAAATAAGCCATTATTTCTCGTACAAAGTAAAGGATAAAAAATGGTTATTGTGGGTTATTCCTAGGAGATAAACATATACCATCACGGACTTTTTTGTAGACCTTTTTAAGTTGTACAATACTGTAGTAAATTGTTTTGATCTATCTTGTAGGATTCAGTCAGCGTTCGCAATGTAAGCGCAAAAAATGTGTTTTTTTTTTAAGACCTCACATTGGAAACCTCAAAAATTGTAGCCTATGTGTTATTCTGATGTATAAGCTATATTGTGGTAAAGTTTCATTCAAATCCATTCAGTAGTTTTTACGTGAAAGAGTAACAAACATCCATACATCCATACTTACAAACTTTCGCCTTTATAATAGTAGTAGGATTACCTCTCATTCAGAGGTTGACCCCTTTTTTTTACCTAATATGACTATATGGCTATAGGGTGTATTTGGAACTTGAAAAAAATTCTTAGCTACAAATTGGGCTGCATTCAATAAAATTTTTTTTCATGCCCTTAGCCTGAGCCGATTTAAATTTCATGTAATTTTCGTTTATATATGAGTTCTTGAACTCGAACCTCAAAAATGTATGAAGCCTTTTCGATAGTTGCAAATTTTTGATCTCGATCTCTTTTATAGGCGAATTGGTCATAACGTCAGGATCTAAAATAATAAATGGAACTATATCTTATGCTTCTCAAGAGCCATGGGTCTTTGGAGCGACTGTTAGGCAAAACATTTTATTCGGGGCAGACTTCAACAAGAAAAGATATAATGAGGTGGTTAGGGTATGCAGTTTGGAAAAGGACTTTCAGCAATTTCCTGAAGGAGATCTTAGCTTAGTAGGTGATAGAGGAGCTTCCCTCAGCGGCGGTCAGAAAGCCCGAATAAATCTAGCAAGAGCAGTCTACAGAGATGCGGATATTTACCTCTTGGATGATCCTCTCAGTGCTGTTGACATCCACGTTTCTAAGCATTTGTATGAACAGTGCATCAACGGATACTTGAAAAACAAAGCTAGGATTTTGGTCACGCATCAAGTGCATCATCTCAAGAATGCTGATCATATTATTATATTAGAAAACGTAAGTTTAAAAAGATCATTCTATTCAGTTGATATATAGTGCGTCCAGTTGAAATCTGGAACTAATTTCTTATGAATTCTTGTTCCACTTAAACTTTTCTTCTTCAAATAATAATCAGTTGAATCACTTGAATTCATCTATCGGCAAAAAAGATCTTTTTTAAAAAAAAATTGTAATTACAGGGTAAAATTGCACACCAAGGCACATTTAATGCTATATCACGTTTAGAAAACTCTTATGCGCAGCTTTTGAAGATTGATCCTGATCAGACTGAAGAAGAAAAACAAAAGTCTGTTATTTCTGAACCACCAAGAATAACAAAGAGACAAGTGTCGGTGAGGGTAAGTCGAACATTCCTTACTATGAATTCAGCAAATTAATTTTATGAAAATTTCAGAAAAAATTATCACTTCTCAAGTTCTGTAAGTGAACTTAGCATACCAGAAAGTCTTTTGTTGGAAGAACCCGATGAAGAAGAGATGGAAACACGAAATTTCAAGGACCTACAGGAGGAAAGCTCAAAAGGCAAAGTTAAAGGGTCTCTTTTCTTCAACTATCTACACTCCGGTTCAAATTACTTCGTGGTGATTTTCGTGATGTTCCTCTACATCTGCACCCAATTTTTGGCCAGTTCAATAGATTTCTTCATTAGTTACTGGGTCAGAATTGAAGAACATAGAAACGCTACCTTATCGACTGATGTGATGGCAAGGGTATCTATGGCCACTGCGCAGTGGTCTACAGAAACTTGCCTTTATATTGGAGGCGGTTTAGTTGTATCTCTTTTCATCATGGCGCTATGGAGATCTTTGGCTTTCTACAAGCTTGCCATGATGTGTTCCCAGAGGCTACACGACAATCTGTTCAACAAAGTTATCGGGACGACCATGAGGTTCTTTGATACGAATCCAGCCGGAAGAATACTCAATAGATTCTCAAAGGATTTAGGAGCTATCGATGAGTTACTGCCGAAAGTGATACTGGATGCTTTTCAGGTTAGTTTAATTTACTTATTATTCAGTTTTATTTATCCCAATGAATTCATCAGTTGAAATCTATATTTGTGATCAAAAGAGTTGATGAGTCATGTGGGACCTTTTTGTGGCGGTGCTGACTCGGTTAAGTGATGAATGCTCTTCTTTGAAGACTGTATCAACGGTTCCTTCAAAGCCCAGGATTGATGATCCCATACTCAAGATGATTAGACACAAAAAGGCGATATGGCAACGATATATTCGTGGGAGACATCAACGGGACTATGACGCCCATCGCCAATACTCAAACTTGCTTTCGATCACTATATCTGCAGCCAACAAGGAATTTGAGACCAAACTGGAATCAGGAGATAGAAAGTACTTTTTCAAATATGTCAGACAATCGATGGATTCCAAAGTCGACATTCCGATGGTCTTTGACTCTAACAAACAACCATGCAAAAACCCTGAGGAGACTGCTCATTTCACTCATGAGACTGGGTCACCCCCTGAAATCTCTAGAGGCCGTGTGAGCTTGGGTTTGGCCGGTGTTGAGTCTTTCGGCTGTCGACGCATCGTCTGCGCCTAAACCAAAATGCTCTAGGCATTTTGGTTTCTGTGGTGACCTCCTTTCCTGGATCGGAGCATTTCTCTCGGACCCATCATTTAGGGTTAGGGTGGGCAATTCCTTCTCATCATCCAGGCTTGTCACCAGTGGTGTGCCTCAGAACTCAGTATTGGGGCCATTTACATAGCTGACTTACCTACCCGTATTGTATCCCGCTGCTCTCAGTTTGCGGACGACGCTAAGTTGTACGACGTTCCTGGGGATGGAACTTTACAGCGGGACTTGATCTCCATAGCACGCTGGTGCTAGAACTGGCAGCTTCCACTTCAACCTGGAGAAGTGTTTGACATTGCATATGGATACCAACAATCCCCGTCTCCAGTATCAAATTGGTGATCGACATTTCTTCAGTCAGAGAGCACTCTGATCTTGGAGTTGTTGTAACTGAGAACCTTACTTGGAACGAACATATTACATCTGCTCTGGGTAAGGCGAGGAGGTCCCTCTTCCTCATCCAGAAGACCTTCGGTAAGTGCGATCCAGCTACATACAGTGTGCTGTATAAGACCTATATTGGGCCCATTCTGGAGTTCGCCGGACTGGTTTGGAGCCCAGTGATGTGCGGTGACCGAGATAGGCGAGTTACGCGGTTGCCATATGGTGTGGTTCGTCCCAACTATGAGGCGCGGCTGGAGATAATGGTGACCTCATTGTCACATTCCGGTGTCTCCGTGGTCTTTTCGATGTCGAGTTGCGGGGCCTGTTCGAGCTCAATCGGGACGAGAGGTTGCGTGGTCACTCTCTGAAGCTCAGAAAGGAAATTTTTACCTCGTTCCGCAGGCAGCATTTCCTGTCCAACCGTGCGTTTGACATTTGGAATGGTTTGCCTGAGAGTGTTGTCGGTTCCAGCTCTGTGAACGCTTTTAAGAACTCCTACGACAGATGGCTGGAGATGCAGTAGTATATTTTTATACTCTAGGTGTTCTTTTTTATAGTTCTGATTGCTTTGGTGGTAGATCTCCATGTTTCTCTGATTCTCCAGATTCCCCTATGAATGATACCTTGTATGTTCTGTGCTCTGTAACGTCGCCTGAACACTCTGTTCTTGTTTTTCAGATTATATTCAACATGGTTGGATCGATGGTCCTAGTTGCCGTGGTGAATCCGTACTTCTTGATCATGGTAGCATTCATTGGAGTTTTCTTTCTGATTATAAGAAACATCTTCTTGAAGTCTTCGAAGAACATCAAGCGATTGGAAGGAATAAGTGAGTACTAACGTATTTGAATATTTTTTTTATTAAAGTTCCTCCTTTATAGTGCGTGGGCCAGTTTTCACCCATTTAGGAGCTTCCATGAATGGCTTAACTACGATCAGAGCCTTCAATGCACAAGATGTTCTTTCAGACGAATTCGATAAGCATCAAGATTACCACACAAGTGCTTGGTTCATGTACATCACAGCTAGCTCGGCATATGGATTCAGCATGGATTTCGCTTGTTTTGTTTTTGTTGGAATTGTTACCTATAGCTTCCTCATTTATGGATTAGGTGAGTTTGAAAACCTTCATTATTGTTATCAAAGGCTATCTTGAAACATATATATCAAGCTTGTAACATCTAAATCAGTAATTTGTGATTACTTACCTGAATTAAGGTTCCAACAACGGATTATAATCAGATTGATGATATAGCTGAAGAACCGCTTTTTAATCATTAGCTTGTTTTAATGATCCCTTCTCTTAGAAATTAGTTGGAGGCATCAGTGACATCCATGGGAATTGAGACAAACTTTTTCTCCAGAATCATTTGTGAGCAGTATGCTTTTGTCCCTGGATGTTCCAGTATACCCAACCTTTTATCCTGGGTATACCATAACAAGTGTGTTTCTCTTGATATTGACGATTAGTTTAGTGGAACCATCCCTGTCCTGAGCATGTCTGAACAGTTTTTCTTAGTATTCTTCTATAGAAACACATTTCAAAATCACTCTCACTATCCACGAGTTTCCCAAGTAGGAGTGGGAAGTTATCATTTTTTATGAAACCACGCAGTATACGAAACGTCTCTATTAGATTGCCAGGCATCCTACGATCACTAAACAAGTCCAGCTCAAACATTTTCAGTCTGCCTTCATATGAAAGGCAAACCACCCCGAGCAGAATCCTCGTTGCAGAACGCTGCACTGCCACCAAACGTTGTTGGTCTGCGATCAGGTTAGGGAGCCATGCAGGGCCAGCAAATGCCAGAATTGGTCGAACATAGGTGATGTAAAGCTGCCGGCATGTCTCGATCGAGCATCTAGGAAAAACTTTCCGCATAAAGTACAAAATCTTCCGGCATTTGGCGGTTATATTGCTGACCAAGACAGATCCTCAGTTATCACCAGCCCGAGATCGACGTGCTGTCCAGTGGAGACCAAACATTTGCCCTCGATCATATACTGGTTACGCGGATTGTGACTCCCAAGGTGAACAACTCTACACTTTTCTACGTTCACGGGAAGAAGCCACTGACGGCACCATTGGCTAAACCGATTCAGGTCACACTGAAGAATATTAGGCAAGCTAGCATCATTGAAGAGCTTGATGTCATCAGCATATTGGGATGAGTAGGACGAGAATAAAGCAGGCAGATCTGATACGTACGCCAAAAATAGGATCGGACCCAAAACAGAACCCTGCGGTACTCCACTGATAACGCGTTTGAAGTCAGATAATGAGTCGCCAACTCTTACTTAGAAATACCTACCAACAATGAACGAACGCAGCCAGTCCAAAAACCTACCTCTCACACCAAAATGTTCAAGCTTGAACAGCAAACGGCTGAAAGGAACATTATCCAAGGCTCGGGAGAGGTCCAGATATATCACATCAACAGGTATACCACAGTCAATAGACTTGGTCCAATGCTGGAGACCCTGCAGAAGACATGTGACAACTGATCGTCCCGGAAGAAAACTATGTTGTTCATGAATTATATTTTTTTCAACAAAGAACCCAAGCAGTCTATCAGACACAATCTTCTCAGCAAGCTTGGAGATTAAGGGAGTGACTCATGACATTTTCCAAGCTGATGGCAACTGACAAGTATGGAATGATAACCGGATGATCATGGTTGTGGGTAATGACAGACTTGCAGCGCACCTCTTCAGAATTCTAGCGCAGTAGACTCGTCCAACCGAGACAGAATACCCAAAATCTCTTCCTCTCGGACATCTATGTTATCCAATGTACAGACTGCACGTGTTGCAGATATTGCTAGCATAGGATCACAAGGCTCATCAGAAAACGAATTAGAGGTGTCAGAAAAAACAGAAGCACACTCGGAACATTTCGATGTATCAATTTTAACAGGTCCTTTTTGCGGTATAGACAATAGTGCGTATTGATATGGCAGGAACATAACAAACCTAACCTACCTTTTGGGCGCTCTTGTTCACCTGAATAGAGTCCTTATAGATTTAGGCAAATGTCTGTATTTTTGGGATATGTGGGTGTAATTGGTATCAATCGTTTTGTATAAACTCACTGATGAAGAATCCTTGGTCAAACTCGAAATGGTTTAACAAGGGCGCCAAAACCACCTGACCTTAACGCTGTGTGAGGAGCATAGCATCGAGTATATTTGTGACCACCTGATCATACTCTTACTCTACTCTCGGAATAAGTTTCTAAACGGACCCCAGCAGAGGTTTTGATAGGTGGAATTGTCTGAATAGTCTCGCGCATAAGTTATAAAATGATGGACATGATTTTTATATACTTAAACAATACTAACATAGCGGTGATTCTGTTCTGTAATATCTTTCAGGGTTTATATATCAAAGTGTTCTATTTTTTCTGTATTTCACTTTTTTGCGAGATACTATTAAGCATCTGATTAGCCATTTTCTTGTAATTCTCGAGTTGATGGGTTAATGGCTTCTATTTTTTTGTGTAATTCAATAACAATTAAGTTCATGCTTATATTTGCAATGAAGGTTATTCGGTGGAAGCCTCCCACATAAAGTTCGTGCAATAACTAAATGAAAGTTTCATAAATAGCAATTGTCTGTATATTTGATTTATTACTTTTCAGATTTCGGTCTTGATGGAAGTGAAGTAGGTCTTGCCATCACACAGGCTATGGCATTAACAGGAATAGTGCAATGGGGTATGCGACAGTCGGCTGAAATCACTAACCAATTATTGTCTGTGGAGAGAGTGTTGGAATATAACACATTAGAAAAGGAACCTCAACCCAAAAAACCGACAAAACCAGCATCCGATTGGCCACCAACTGGTAAAATCACATTCAACCACATGGGACTTAGATACGGAGAAGATTCACCACTTGTACTTAAAAATCTCAACCTCGTCATAAATCCTAAAGAAAAGGTAATATATTTTTCTTTGGAAAAATTTTATTCATCACAGTCACGGTTAATTGTTTGAAACATGAAGAATATTTGGGAAAAATTACTACTCCTTGTTTACTAAGAACAAGTATGCAATAAATGATAGTTAATATCATTCAATTCTATTACTTTATAGCTTCTTATAAATAAAACTAAACGGGAGTCTGGAATATTTAGAAAATTTCATAAATGTTAAAAGTTTGTTGCGTACCACAGTTAGTTTACTGTAGCTATTCTTGAGGAACCAATCTTCGATTGACTCAGTTGGGATGTATATCTTAGAGGTACGTCGATACCAAAACGGTGTATCGAAATTTCACTTGATACTGCTGGGTTAACTCAAAGTAAAACACTATTTAACTACAACAGTAAAGTCACTTTATTATTTCGTCAGTCTATGACTAAGCTTGATGTTTACAGTACGGAGGTTTGCGTGATTCTCTCTTAAATACATCTGTTTTAAGTTCTTATATACTCATCCTTCTGGTGCAAAAATGGGGTACAAACATTCGAGAACATTCTAATGGAATTGCAAGAGCTTTCTTGGAAGATCGCATTCTCAAGTATATAATGGGACATGTTCCCCGTTCAAAGTGTTACATTCCTTACAAATAAAATAGTTACAAAAGGTTCCTTCAATATATTTGTTAACCCTGTAATTGAGCCTTATGCTTTAAAGACCTGAGTGGCCAAATATCCTGTTGGTCAACAGATGTATCTGTTCAATGAGTGAAAGAGGAATCAACACAACTCATTTGTTACATTTCAACCCTGTGCATTCCTCAACGACTCGAGCAATTATCTTCTCGGGAAAGATTGTTTATGGTTAAGAAATATATCTGTTCGATGAATTATACAAGGGATCGAACAAGTGTGATTATTCAGTATGTTTTTATAAATACTATCGATGTCCCTCGTAGATCGCGTGTTTGAATTGAATATAATGATCTCTGTTATATTTTAGGTTGGAATAGTCGGCAGAACAGGAGCTGGGAAATCATCCCTCATTTCAGCGCTCTTCAGAATGGCCCCAATTGAAGGTCACATAGAAATAGACAACATCGATACCAAAGATCTCATGCTCCAGACCCTTAGGTCGAAGATATCCATAATCCCTCAAGATCCTGTCCTTTTCTCCGGAACCTTGAGATATAACCTCGATCCATTCGAAGAGTTTGATGACAACCTTCTTTACAAAGCTATAAACGAAGTCGAACTGAAAGATCCAGCAAATATTATGAATAGATTGGAGACCAGGGTGATGGACAGAGGTTCAAATTACAGTGTTGGTCAAAGACAACTCATTTGCTTGGCTAGGGCTATTATCAGGAACAATAAGATTCTTATGTTGGATGAAGCGACTGCAAATGTCGATCCTCAGTGAGTATGCAACATTAAGAAATAAAGGGTTTTTGCGTTACTATAACTTTTCCAACGAGGCCAACTAGCCGAAAAAAATAATGAGATTGAAATGCAAAGTGTGCATAAGAAAATGAAAAAAACTACCCGGGAATGTGTCATTTGCAAACGAACGAATCCAAAAAACCCTTTCTAAAATATTAATCGATCATCGAAAGTGCACCAGTATAGATGTCGCTTGTGTCTTCGGGTTACCTCACTGATTGTTATTAGTAGCTCTAATTTGAAGAGAATTATTAAATTTCAAACAATTTCTAAAGATCAAAGTAATTTCCTGACATTCGATACTACTGGAATGAGAAAAAGAGGCTTATCCTCTTTCATGAATTTTTGTTGTTTTTCAGCTTCACTTGTGTGATTTTTATATTCCTGAAGATGAGCTGAATTAGCTCGAAACATGTAGAATTACAAATTAAAATGACAAAAGTACTTATATCTGATTAGTGTTTCCATTTCATATCATCATCAATAATATCTAACTAGCGAAATTTTGGTTTTGTTGATTTGAAGTTATAAGCAAATTCTTCTCCGAATTTTTGTTACAAACATTCACAATACATGTGAAGTAAACGGCATTTATACAGGGTCTTTCACGAGGAACCTCACCCATATTTAAACGGGAAACTACTGAACGTATTTTCATGAAATTCAGCACTTATAAGTATTTCACGATGCTGATGAAATCTAAAATATTTTCAAGGCATGAGCACCTTCGGTTTTTCCGGAAATGACGTCAACTTCCGTTTTTCAAATTAGAACACCATTTTTTTATTGCAGAAATAGATTCCTTAGAAAATTTCAATTTATTTTGATGTAACATTTTTCAGTTTTGTTTGGAAAAATCTCTCTGAGCGGGAAAATTCGAAAAAAAAATCGAAAATAGAGCTCCGCTGAAACAAGAATAACTTCGAGGTTTTAGGATGGAAAATTTTCATTTTTGGTATTTTTCAAGATGTAAGATTGATGTATCCACTTTAGAAATCGAAATCGCGATTCATGATACAGGGGGTGAAAAAATTGCTTTCGAAGTTAGGGATGAAAAAATCGTGAAAAATCAATTTTTTCAAATTAGAACCCCATTTTTTTATGGCAGATATTGAATCTACGTTAAAAAATAATGTGAGTGTATGCATCACACCCTTGCCCTAAAGTGGATATTTTCTGAGTTATTCACAAAAAACTGTTTTTCGTCTTGAATTTTCAGCTATTTCTTTTCCCTTCACGCCAAAAAGATGAAATTTTCAAGAACTGCATTTGAGCCATGCTGTAGATTTTTCACCCCTTCTTGAAACCGACTTCAAGTTACTATTAGGAGAACCATGGCAAATTCTCGCAATTATAACTGGAGAAGATGCTCAAAGTTTTGACCGTTAATTTCTAGACATTTATTTAGACGTATCAGGAATGCTTCGTGCGTTGCTCTTCTTATTTCATCGGGAGGAAGAGATCTGCAAAAGTGTTTAAAAACCAAATTGAGTTTCAAAACTATGAATCTAAAAATCTAAATAAACCTGAACGCATTTCGGACTCGTTCTATGCAGTCCTCTTTATCAGTCAGGGGTCAACTCCCCTGACAATATTTTTATCCTACCCCAAACACAATAGTCTAAAGGAGTCAAATCGGGAGAACGTGGTGGCCGAAGATATGGACCATTGTTCGCCAACCACCGATCTTCAAATAGCCTGTATAGGATATTTGACACATTGAGTGAATTGTGTGGAGGCGCGCCATCTTGTTGATACCATAAGTCATTATGGTTCTGTACTAGCGGCTCAATTATTTGAGTCAATATGTCAGAATATCTATCTCCTAAGGGAGAACATTCTTTAAATAATGCAAACATGTGTAGTGTTCTATCTTACCAGTTAAAGTCCCATCATAAATGTGAACATCGAGAATTGCATTATTTTTGATGGCGCAAAAAACATTGAAACTCCAGGTCTCTTGAAAGTTCCATTGTCTGAAGTGGTGGTTGTTCTCTTCATCCCAATAATGACTGTTATGCCTATTGAAAGAACCATTCTTTGTGAATTTAGATTCATCTGTCCAAATTATACTGTCCAAAAAGTTTTCATTCTCTTGAAATCGAATCGAATAGCTTCGCAAAACTCTGTTCTGACGAAATCAGTTTCCTTCAAATGCTGTACCCTATTGAATTTATATGGGTGCATTTTATGTTCTTTTATTATCCTCCAAACACTCGATTGAGATAATCCCAGAGCAATCTCGGCATCTTTGAGAGAATTTTGAGGATTCACACGAAAATATGCAAGAACTGTAATTTCGTTGTTCTCATCTTCTACTACACTTTTTTCTCTGTGTATAGTTTTCTTAACGAAAGATCCGACATTTCTCAACTTTGTCATGGTTCTGTTAATGGTATCTCTCGTTGGTCTGGGTCGGTCAGGAAACCTCTCAATGAACAGTCGAATCGTTCTATCTACAACTTTATTACATTCTCCATTAAGTAGAATTAGATTTAAATAATCTTCATTGGTAAAATAAGGCATAGTGATCGATATTATAACTTAATACGAATTATCACCAAATTAATAGTAAACACAAAATGCTACTGAATAAAGGGGAATTTGGCAGATGAAATTAATGATATCAATCATTAAAAAAAAGAATGTAAAATATGGTAAGTTTTTGCATATGGTTCATAAGGAATTATTTATTTATCACTGGAGCGAAAACCGATGGCCGATTACTTGCAATAAAGAGGTTTCCGATACAAATTCGAATCCAAATTCGCCATCTATTTAGGAACAACCTGTAACCTTTTTCTCTTGCATATTAGGGTAATAAAATCTAAAACATGGTTTAAGCAACAGTTCCTGAAAATTTCATCTTTTTGGCGTGAAGGGAAAAGAAATAGCTGAAAATTCAAGACAAGAAACAGTTTTTTGTGAATAACTCAGAAAATATCCACTTTAGGGCAAGGGTGTGATGCATACACTCACATTATTTTTTAACGTAGATTCAATATCTGCCATAAAAAAATGGGGTTCTAATTTGAAAAAATTGATTTTTCACGATTTTTTCATCCCTAACTTTGAAAGCGATTTTTTCACCCCCTGTATCATGAATCGCGATTTCGATTTTTAAAGTAGATACATCATAAAAAGAAAAGAAAGGTTGAACTCAGTTTCTGTATAGCACGAAACACACGTTAAACGCGTACCGAGCACATTCCAGAACTCTTTATGAATTCGTAATATCTGGTTATTCTGTTGTCGGCTGGGTATTGCCATCAAACAGAACCATTGTCAAGAAAAATATAGAAATTTTCAGAATAATACAACAAAGGCTGTGTAGGCATAAAGATATCAAGATTTTTTGTTGTTATCGGGAGGGGTAGCGGTAAACTTGTTTCACAGACTGAGGTGACATCCAGTGGACAATCGAATGAACTGGATGTCACCTAAGTCTATATAATAATGCAACAAACTAATTGAAAACAAAAGAAAGCTGAAAACCATGAATATGCTTTACACTACCACAGAAAAACCTACTAATAAATTCATACATATCACTTATTTCGGAGAATTATCAATCCAAATCCAAAATTATTTTTCTAAACTTGATTTCAAAACAACATTTTCAGGACGTCCAAACCTAGGTAAAATATTATATAATTCAAAATCCAAACTAAAACCCGAGAAAACTTCAGGTGTTTATAAAATCTGTTGTAAAAATTGCAACGCTGCATATGTAGGTCAAACCGGTAGAAATTTTGAGACCAGATTAAAAGAACATCTGAAATCAGGTAAACAGTCCGCAGTTTATGATCATATCGTAACTGAAGAACATCATATGGATATCGTAAATTTTAAAATCCTTCACAAATGCGAGAAAGGCCTGAAATTAAATTTGCTGGAAGCGATGGAGATAACAAATCTGTTCAATATTCCCAATGTGTCCCCACTTAACACCCAAATAGAAATAAACCATTCACCACTTTTGAATATCCCATAGATTTAAAACCCACGAAATATTTTAGTCTGTACCTAACACCAGAAGATGGTTTAACAACCGAAACCGGTCGTGTAATAGTATTAATAAAGTGAAAATTAGACAAAAATAATTGTTTTCTTTCAATATTCAAGATGGATTTTCACAAAATAAATGAGTCATCAATTCATTCTATTCATTCTATATAATGCACTGGGGCCACTACCGGAGTTCAATAATACCTACTACCAAATTTGTTGTTGTCAAGAGATAAGGTTATGTGGTACTGATGATCCCTAATAAGGGTGAAACTAGTTTACCGCTACCCCTCCCGATAACAACAAAAAATCTTGATATCTTTATGCCTACACAGCCTTTGTTGTATTATTCTGAAATTTTCTATATTTTTCTTGACAATGGTTCTGTTCGATGGCAATACCCAGCCGACAACAGAATAACCAGATATTACGAATTCATAAAGAGTTCTGGAATGTGCTTGGATACATCAATCTTACATCTTGAAAAATCCCAAAAATGAAAATTTTCCATCCAAAAACCTCGAAGTTATTCTTGTTTCAGCGGAGCTCTATTTTCGATTTTTTTTTCCCGCTCAGAGAGAATTTTCCAACCGAAACTGAAAAATGTTACATCAAAATAACTCGAAATTTTCTAAGGAATCTATTTCTGCAATAAAAAAATGGTGTTCTAATTTGAAAAACGGAAGTTGACGTCATTTCCGGAAAAACCGAAGGTGCTCATGCCTTCAAAATATTTTAGGTTTCATCAGCATCGTGAAATACTTTTAAGTGCTGAATATCATGAAAATATGTTCAGTAGTTTCCCGTATAAATATGGGTGAGGTTCCTCGTGAAAGACCCTGTATATTATTAAAAACCTCTTATGATAGTACAACTGGGAACGAGGTGGGGCTATTTAGTATATGCGAATCTTATTTGAAACTTCTTTCCAGAACTGATGCCTTAATACAGAAGACCATTCGTCAGAAATTCGCTGAGTGTACTGTACTGACAGTGGCTCATAGACTCAACACTATTATGGATTCCGATAAGGTTCTAGTCATGGATTCAGGAACAGTGGTTGAATACGATCATCCATTCATCTTATTGCAGAATCCAGATGGTGTATTTTACAAAATGGTCGCTGAAACAGGTAGAGCGGTGAGCGAACAACTGAAGAGGATTGCAAAACAAAGCTATCAAAAATTGAGGGCTTTGCCTGAAAATATTGTGAGATGATTGGATTTATATCCAAGTGGAATTAGTTGGTGCTATGTGTGATATGAGAGATTATAATTTTATTTGATATAGTGCCAAAAATGTTACGATTTGTTTGAGACTCTATAGTATGCATTTTCATGCGAATTGTTGTATTATGGCAGCTTGAAATGTACAGAGTTATCTAAAAATTCAAGAAAGCTACCATTTTTATAGTTACTTAACTATTGTGCCTTCCTATTTTATTAGATTAATATTCAAATTCGAAATATTTTGATATACAACTGAATTGAATGAAAGTGGTGCTGAATTTTATATTTAATTTTGATTTATATGGATAATGAATTATATTAAGCTCAATACTTACTATACGTACTTATATTATAGTGAAAAATTATTGCCTTCGGTACCAAAACCTCAGTGATTAGTTTATAGGAGACTTTGTAAATATGCTGTAATATATCAACTGTTTCTCAAACACGTGATTAAAAGATTAGTATTAGAAGAAAGTGAATGTAATTTTGTGAGAGAACGAATATTTTTACATTACATTTAGAGAACTATATCAAAGTTACCTAGTTTTATTCTTAATAAAATTTTAATCAATTCCCGATAATTTTCACTCAATCTCAACCAGATATTTATATTCAGAAAAGATATAATTACTTATGGTAATAAAGATGCTTTAGTTCAATATATTACCTTCTGGTGTTCATCATTTATCATTGTGAGAAATACACAAAAAAGGAATAGGTAAGTGCCTAGTTTTCCATTTGTGTCATTCATCGAATATAACAATTGATATAATTTCTAAGAATAAAATGGCACTATGATGAGATATAGAATATCAATAATCTATATTAATGCACAAATTTTTATTAGAACAGCCGAATAGCAAGATATCAAGTATTTTCAAAGGTGTTTTTAGGCTGGTAACTTTTACGATATTTTGCAAACTTCTTCATTTTCAAGTTATTGAAACAATTTTCAAGTCACAAGTTAATCAGGAGAATCTTTTTCTAGTTGATGAGTATATGAAATTTTAGATGCCATTAAATTACGAACCACTAGAAAGACACTATATACGCTCATATCACACAAGAGTGATAATATTTCTAAACTAGCAAAGGACTATGGTGCTGAAATTATTCTCCTTCGAGAGACACATACGGATACTAAAAAAATCTTCGTGAAAGAGGAACCATAAAAGGTTATGTATTCATTGATTATCTCCTTAGTAAAATTTACAGTTTGGCTTATTATGTTAAAAAAATCCTTGATTCACAATATCGAGTTAATCCGGAAGGGCGAGTTTGAGGGTGTTTTCTTTATCTCTTTCAAATTTTTGTTATTCAGTTCTTTTTTCTGCTTTTGTCTTTTTATTTCCAGAGCGATGTGGGCAACCTGAAGAAGTCTCTGTTTCCATCAATAGAAGACCACTCTTGAAGAAAGAAGTCCCTAAAATATAATTCAGCTTTTTTTTGTACTTTCACACTTAGGCAGGCAGCCAGGGTTTTTTTTACAGGGGTTTTTTCCCTAGGCTTTTATGTGATACGCCGAATTGTATGACACCCCGTCACTAACTCCTGATCTATATGCTTTATTGTTTGCTAACTAAATATTGTAAATTTAAAAAAGGTATCCTGTATACCTGAATAATTGATTCATTCTCAATAACTTTATCAAAAGTTAGGGTGAAAATGACCGGCCGGATATACTCACGTTAAGCATGGCTTCTTCAGCAGCGAAATTAACGCAATTGTCTGATGCCCCTTTCGGTTTAACATTTGATAAAATTACAGACTTGAGCAGAATGGGATCTTCCTTTTCGACTTGGAAAAAGCGCTCAAAAGTCCTGTTAAATCCAATTGACATCTTTGAAGAAAGAGATTACAGCAACTGTAGCGAACAATCAATATGGCAGCTTTTGCATAGGTGTAATAATAAGTTTGTGGAATATTTTTGTGAGATCTGGTCTGTTCAAACAGGGAAAGAAAGTAGAAATGCACTTACGTGAGGTCAGAAGCCTTTGCACCCTTGTCCTAATGTTTTTTCCTAGATTCTGGAACAGTGCGATACTAAAACAATAAATGAACAAACCTATCTCTTAGTAACCACTCACAATTCTCCTTCAGTTTTTTTTTTGAAGCTCGAATTCCCTTCTATCCAAAAACATTGGCTGTTGAGATTTTTGGCTATTATCTAATAGAGGACTTTTACCAAATAATCGAGTTAAAGATGGAAAAATAAAATGTTTATTCTAAATCGTTCACATGATAAATAGATACTTGCACAAAGTTAAAATATTATAAATCAATTACATTTAAACAGGTAACACCTATTTACAATCATTGAGAAATTAACTAAAGAAATATCAGTTTTATAATTATTGAAAAGTTCTCTGGAGGAATTCGTGAGTCGCATTTCAAAACAGAGAAGTCTGAATGTTGCATTTTCTTGAAAAAGTAGTGCCATCACTTCAACAAGGTTGAGTATTGTTTGTTGCCTAATAATTCAAATCAATTAATTGAGAATAATCAGAGCTTAGTCATAGTAATTTTATAAGAAAAGTAGAAGGCTCTTTATGAAAATTCATGAACTGAGGTAAATTATTTGTATACGTTGTGAACATGTATGTAAAATGTACAGGAAATGTAGAACTTGAACTAATTAACAACACTCTTATTAGAGATGATATAACAGGAGTAGTTGATAAAGATAATGATATCAGGCAATACAAGCTTCAGGTCATAAGAAGTTGAAAAAGAATAAATATAATTTGTACATGAGTTTTGAGGTACCTACAATCTGGAATCTTCAAGCGGTATCCCCAATTAGTTGAGAAGGGCACTAGGAGATTCACATAAAAACTATAAAACACTTTCAACTACCAAGATTACCAGGACTAGGTGGAATCTGAATTCATAGATTTAAATCACACGTTTTCTCAACGAGCTGGTTTTGACATCGATTTGAACTTGAACCATAAAATTGTTTGACTTAAACTATCGATCGAGTATCACACTGACAGATCAATTTGAAGTTAGTCGATAACTGAACGAGGTTGATTAATAATAATTCTTCCAATTTTAACACATTATCTTCAAAACCAACTGAAAGAAAGTTTATCTTTTCCATCGAAAATCGATAAAAATTTAAATTTTCCTTCAGTGAGCTCTTGCCCCCTTGAAATACCTTATTTGTCATATTCGAATCCAAATTACGATAAAACCGCCTCAATGAGATCGTAATTAGGTAGAATCTTCTTTAGACTTCCTCGAAATCACGAAAATTTTTTGTGTGATTATTTTATCCAACAAATCTATGGTTGTCAAACATAGAATTCATTATATTCATTTTTAAAATGTCCAAGAATTCAACTCAAAGAATAGGATGCTTGGTGGTAAAAATCAATGAAGATATACAAACTTAAGTTAATCAACTTTCGGCTTTGACCATATACAATGGCGGCTCGTGGCCTGGATATATCATAAGAACATAATAAGCTTGTAAGTAAAGTCCATTCCTATGTTTTTATCCGTTAAAAACTGTATAAATTGACTATATTATCGAAAAATTTTTTTTTCGGTAGATAACATCGCTAACGCACTCAGCCTATTTTGAGCCTTTGAGCTTCGCAAAAAGGTCTCTATTATAGTGTTTTCTGCTTCATCAGTGTCGAGCTGCACCGAGTGCAACAAATGACGTCATGCACTTTTACAGAGAAATCTGTATCAGCTCAAATCAAGTGAAAAACAAAATCGGAACTCAGTGAAGATCGTAGAACTCTTTGACCAACAATTTGCCACTTTTGTAGGGAATGAGCGAAAAAATATGAAATGTCACTTAAATTTGAAAAACTACCGCCCTTCTTAATTTTGGTTTGCTGCTTGGTTAAGTTCAGTTGATGGGCGTAGCAGAGAATAAAAAAAGCATATTGTAATCGTTTTTAATAACAGTTAAAGCCTGCATTCATTACACCTCCAACGTCATAACTTTGCGAAATGAGTTTATTACGTTCATCAACACTTATTCTAAATTAGTTTTAATACACTGTGATAGAACATAGATAAATAAGAGTAAATAGGTCGGAAAATCTCGCTGATTTTTACAACGCGACACTAGCGGTTGATGCGGGGGTCAGCCGAACTACCTTTACTCCCTAAGGGAGATAAAATTTTGGTGGGGGTAAATGAGGGGTATTGACGTGCTATTCGAAATTAAGAAATTCCAATTGCATATTTCTCTCAACTTGAATTAATGGAAAGGAAGGACGTTTCGACTAAAAGTGCACTTTTTTGTCAAAATTAGAATAAGTTATTTTAGAAATTAAACCTATATCGTTGTTTCCATTTTAATTGATGAAATTATCGATAAACCATTAGAAGAGAGTGTAGAGTAACCTTGAGAATCGAATAATATAAATAGGTAGGATAATGAAAATCGAGCGATATCTAATCTTATACATAAAATCCTGGAAACAACCAATAATTTCTCCCTTTGTTTTATAAAAGTAGTCAATTTTAATCAAACTATAATTTTTCAATACGTTTACAATAACGTAACCTTGCGGAAAATACAATCATGTATTATTCAACCAGGAGCATTATTAACCGTAATTACTGGTCTTCAACAGATAATTCTGCACTAAATAATACTGGATTGTAATCAAACGTTATTGAAGAGAAGAATCTAGAAGAAACTCACTTTTGCGTGTTCAGTTTCTTAGAAAACAAGGAAATGTCGAAGTGAGAACTGGTTTTCTAGAAGACACCGGTATTCTGTTAGTGTCAAAATAATAAATAATTCGTGCATCTCGTTAACAGTATATCTGTGGATTTATGGGAATACCGTGGAATTTAATTTTTATTGAGTCGAAATGGAGGAGTGTGTTCAACTGCATGTAGAAAATAGAAAGGAAAATGCGTCATCTTTTTCGAAATTATGTTTTCTGTGAGTATTCTCTGAAGATTACAATAGATTGTAGGTTTTTCTCAGTTACGAATTATAAACAGGTGGAATTTTTTTAAATAATCAATGTCATTCTTGAGTTACAACAATCATTTAATTGATTCAGGGATTCTGGGTTCCCAATACCATGAACTCTCAGTATTCATTTATTCATTGAGACAGTTTCAACCTAAAATATAGCAAGAGGACATTAAACGGAGTCAACTCCATCCTCCACCCTGTTCTCCAACTTATACGATCCCAATACAACTTTGTAGGAACATCGAAGAAGTTATATCATAAACTAATTCAAACTCATTCACATTTATCAGCTGACATAACAATCATAAATCATCAATTTCATGTCAGAAATTATTGATAGGTAAATTAATATCCTTATTTCACAATATGTACAAAATAGAGTGAAATATTGTCACAAAACTACACAATTACCTTCAACTACCATTTGATGGATTACTAAACCTATCTACCAAAATACTTGACAATGAATAAGGTTCTAAATCAAATAACATCTCCTTACTTTTTTCTTGAAAGATTTAACATTATCAATTGTACCTAAATTAATAAGTGAATAATTATACAGGATGTAACTAAATAAGTGTAAAATATTTAAGGAGGTGATTCCTCATCGAAAAAAAGATAGGATCTTTCATATAAAGAAACTTCATTGGAGCATCCCTTGTTGAGATACAGCCCCTCAAAGGATACATAATATTTGTATAACAATTTTTTTCACAAGCACCAAAAAAGTTACAATATTGAAATTAACCTAATTAGTTTTGTTTTTTACCATTTAGTTGTTTAATGCAGGTACTAACAACAGAATAATAATAAATCCAGTTCGCATTTATGACGATATATCTCTGTAGTTGTTCGTGAAATAATTTTTTGCTGCGAACTGGTTTAATTTGGGCAAAAATTCATTAGACATTTTTTGTTTAGAATGAAACAGGCTATCGGAAATAAATTTTTAAATGGTAAACATATAATAAGACAAAAAGTTACATTGGAATGAACTTTAGGGGTTGCGTTTCCCACCCTTACAACCATGAGGTAAACCAAATAAATAACTGGGTAAGTGTATTTTTGCTGGTAGGAAACGTTAGGTTAATTTCAATATTGTAACATTTTTGATGGTTGTGAAAAAAATTGTTATACAAATTTTATGTACTCCCTTTGAGGGGCTGTATCTTAACAAGGGATGCTCCAATGAAGTTTCTTTTTATGAAAGATCTCATCTTTTTTTCGATGAGGAATCACCTTTTAAATATTTTACAGTTATTTAGTTACACCCTGTATATCTTTTATACAATTTATCACTTAAACTCGATCAGATTTGGATAATGTCCCTAATATAGTTCTTTCTTGATAATTAGGAACTCTTGTGTACTGTAACATCATTTCTTGTTCTTGAAAAAAAAATCAAGCACTATAATAAGTAGATGCTAAGTAAATACCATATAGTATTAATTTTTTTTTGTTTATTAAACGTTCCTCTACTCTTAGGATCCCATTTTTATAATGAAACTGTCATTCGCCCTTGAGCTTATTCCCCAAAACAAAATTTCATAGCTCATAAGGCATTCAGAATTTGTAAAGTAAACCCGTTTTATGCAATGTTCACTCAAATAATTTGGGAGAGATCTTTTTCCCATACCCTATTTCATTCAATTTCATAGACAAGTATTCTGTGTGAGTCGTCCACTTCAGAAATTTATCTATGTAGATTGCCAAGAATTTTGTTGAATATTCCAGTTTTATTTAATGTATTTAATTGAACTGAATAATACTGCCGCTGCTTTTCCACCATAAGTAGCTTATGTTACTAGAGAATTTTCAAACCGACTTGCTTATTATCAAGAGGTAAACGATGCTCAATTTGAACATCTAATACATTAAGTTTAGCTTTGTTAAGTTTCAATGTTTTCAAAATCACTTAGTTTTAGTTAATACGAGGCATGTTTTTTAAGTAAGTACCGTTTTGCGATTCCGCCGCCGTAGCGCTACGGTATGCGTTCCGCGCATGCGCGTTGGTTACCTACATCTCTTGTCTACGCACTGACGCCATTACAGACTGATTCCTCATAGTATAGGTTGTTTACTGAGTGTTTAAGATGCCTCCGACAATCGTGAGTCCCGCTGATTGAGAACTACGGGCTGTTATACGATTTCTTAGTGCTAAAGGCGTAAAACCGATCGATATTCATCGTGAGATCTTTGAAGTTTACGGACAAAACGTTATGAGTGATGGAATGGTAAGGAAATCGGTGAGAGCAGTTAAAGATGGCCGCACAAATGTGCATGATGAAAAACAGAGTGGGCGTCTTTCGGTCGTTAATGAAGAGTTCCTCAAGACATCATTCAACGTTCCATTCTTTTCTCCTGAAAGTACACCTGTCTTGATCGATTAATGTACTCAGGGGTTGAATTTCACCCAATAAAGAATAGAACGTTGAATGATGTCTTGAGGAACTGGTTTGGAAAGAATCGCAGACGCTAGATGGCACATGATGGTGTATATGGTTCCAATGTGCCTTCTCTAGACATTGTTTGAGTTAAATGTTCTTATCTTGGGTTCATTTTTTAGATGGACCGTCATGCATAGTGCTTAAGGCGTAAAACCGATCGATATTCATCGTGAGATCTGTGAAGTTTACGGACAAAACATTATGAGTGATGGAATGGTAAGGAAATGGGTGAGAGTATTTAAAGATGGCCGCACAAATGTGCATGATGAAGAACGTAGTGGGCGTCCTTCGGTCGTTAATGAAGATTTGGTGCAGAAAGTGCCCTGATCTGGCACCCAGCGACTACCATTAGTTCCTGCACTTGAAGAAACACCTGGGCGGTCAGGGTCTGCAAAACGAAGTCAAAACATTTGTGACACAGTTGTTAACAAGTCAGGCGGCAGAATTTTATGAGGAGGGTATCCAAAAACTGATGCCACATTATGACAAGTTAGTCAATATTCACGGAAATTATGTTGAAAAGTAGATTAAGACACAGGCTTTCATGTAAAAATAAAATTATTGCGATATCTTTACGCGTCTTTTTGGCGCTCTTGTTCACCTGAACAGAGTGCTTATCAATTTGCCCAAATGTCTGTGACTTTCGAATTTTTGGGCAAAAGTGGTATCAATCGTTTTGTTTGGACCTACTGATGAATAATCCGTGGTCAAAATCGATTCTGTCCGTCCGTCCGTCCGTCCGTTCCGTGAAAACGATAACTCTCGAACGGATGAAGTTAGAGAGTTGAAATTTTCAGAATAGGTTTGAGGTATAAATATCTCGGCTAAGTTCGTTATTCGGTCAAATCGGCCGAATAGGTTTGGAGTAACAAAAAAAAAATTTTTTTTTTGAAATGACACTGTTCAAATAAAAAATTTTTTATGGTGCAGTTTTATCAGACGTATACAAAAATACCACTCTCGACTTCGACAAGCTAATAGTTCTGGAGATATGATTTCTCAAAATTTTTTTCATTTACTCAAGAGAAAAATCGAAATGTCATGAAGTCCGAGCTTTGTCATTGAAAGATTTGCCATCACAGATCGATATTAGTAATTAGTAGTAATAGCTATGTTATTGCATGTAACATATTTTTGCGCGCTGGTTCCACGTGGAACCGAGATTAGTATAGTTTGGTATATCCGAATATTTGTTGTAGTTTTTGGCGCTCTTGTTCACCCGAACAGAGTGCCTATCATTTTGCCCGAATGTCTGTTTTGGAATATCGAGCCGAAAATGGTCTCACTCGATTGGGTTCGACTCGTGGCGAAAGTTGAGTCTGTCCGGCCGTATCCTCTCTAGCATCCAAACGGAATCAGCTAGAGTTTTCATATTTTCAGAATAGGTTAATTGTCCAAATATCTCGGTCAAGTTCGTTATTGGGCCAAATCCGTCGGATGGTTCAGTAGTTATGGGTATCTGAAATTTTGTTTCCTCAATAACTACTAGAATATCCATCCGATCAAGTTGATACTTGGAATGTTATTGAGGGAGGCTGAAATGAAACGGCTTGCAAAATTTCGCAGAAATCGTCACTCTAGAAAATTTTTAAAAAATTCCCGAAAAAAAAAATTTCAATACTCAATATCTCCTAAGACTTCATTTAGATTTGAATAAAAATCCGTATATATATTGAGGTTACCGATATCTTACTCATCCTCAAATTTCATTGTCGTAGCTTTCCCCCTTCTGAAGATATGATCATTTTTTTCATTTACTCAAGAGAAGAATAGAAATGTCATGAAGTCCGAGCTTTGTCATTGAAAGATTTGCCATCACAGATCGATATTCGTTTGACAACTTGCGGACATAGATATCAGTGAGTGTCAGTTGGCGTAATATCAATCAAAATTTTCATAGAATTCATAGAGGTAGAATTCGATGTCGACGACGTTGTCAAAATTCAGAAGAGCACAGACGTAATATTAATCAAAAAATTTTTTATCATAGAGAAAGAATTTGATGGCGTTGTCAAAACTCAGGAAAGCAATGACGTAAGTTTTTAGGAGAAGCATAGAACAAAATTTGGTGAAAATTATGAGTAGTTATTTTCAAATTGAGATAAAGGTTGCAGCCTAACTTGGCTTCAAATATATTAAAATGTCCGAGCTCAGTCGTTCGAGTGGGAGTGGATTCCGACAATGAGTTCTGAGAATAGAAGCAACCCAAGTTCGAAAGCAAATCACAACCCTCAAATATTTACAAGCGTTTATTTACAATATTTACAAATATTCTGGCACCAGATTAATAATATCGAAAACAAGAAATTCGAATATTTAAGATATAGGAGACAATTTTTAATTATATTGAACTTCCCTGTATATATTCTTCCAATGTTGAAGATGGTGGCTGAACTTGCTATTTGTGTGGTACACCCTGTGTACTTGTGGTTGATAATAATGGATGGTAAAGTCGCTCTGGTTATAATGACGTCCCTGTAGATGGTGATGCTTGGGGGACTTCAATGATAGCTGTCGTCAATTTATCCAAATCGAAATTTTCACGATGATGGAATTTTCTATTTTCCTTTTCAAACAACTATACCAAGCTCATAAGTCTCGAGGGAGTAAATGAAGAAATTATCTCCCAGAAAAAACTGTGAAATATGACTACCATTAGTTCCTGCACTTGAAGAAACACCTGGGCGGCCAGGGTCTGCAAAACGAAGTCAAAACATTTGTGACACAGTTGTTAACAAGTCAGGCGGCAGAATTTTATGAGGAGGGTATCCAAAAACTGATGCCACATTATGACAAGTTAGTCAATATTCACGGAAATTATGTTGAAAAGTAGATTAAGACACAGGCTTTCATGTAAAAATAAAATTATTGCGATATCTTTACGCGTCTTTTTGGCGCTCTTGTTCACCTGAACAGAGTGCTTATCAATTTGCCCAAATGTCTGTGACTTTCGAATTTTTGGGCAAATATCAATCGTTTTGTTTGGACTTACTGATGAATAATCCGTGGTCAAAATCGATTCTGTCCGTCCGATAAACGATAACTCTCGAACGGATGAAGTTAGAGAGTTGAAATTTTCAGAATAGGTTTGAGGTATAAATATCTCGGCTAAGTTCGTTATTCGGTCAAATCGGCCGAATAGGTTCGGAGTAACAAAAAAAAATTTTTTTTTTTGTAATGACACTTTTCAAATAAAAATTTTTTTATGGTGCAGTTTTATCAGACGTATACAAAAATACCACTCTCGACTTCGACAAGCTAATAGTTCTGGAGATATGATTTCTCAAAATTTTTTTCATTTACTCAAGAGAAAAATAGAAATTTCATGAAGTCCGAGCTTTGTCATTGAAAGATTTGCCATCACAGATCGATATTCGTTTGACAACTTGCGGACATAGATATCAGTGTCAGTTGGCGTAATATCAATCAAAATTTTCATAGAATTCATAGAGGTAGAATTCGATGTCGATGACGTTGTCAAAATTCAGAAAAGCACAGACGTAATATTAATCAAAAAATTTTTTATCATAGAGAAAGAATTTGATGGCGTTGTCAAAACTCAGAAAAGCAATGACGTTAGTTTTTAGGAGAAGCATAGAACAAAATTTGGTGGAAATTATGAGTACCTAGTTATTTTCAAATTGAGATAAAGGTTTGTTTATTCATTAGGCTTTCATATTTGCATCACATTGTCCCATAGTACGGAAAAGGACTATTGTTCACCCGATCAGAGAGCTTATAGATTTGTTAAGGTTTGAATATTTACTCGCAAGTAGCTCAACAAGAGCTCCAAAGCAATCTGACCTCTCGTCAGTGCTTTGTAAATTTTTCTAATTCCAAAACGGTACTTATTTAAAAAAACATGCCTCGTAGATAAAAAAAATAGGTTTGGGAATGATTTGAAATAAAAATCCGTTATTATTATATATATTATATTTTTACTTTTTTTCTCATATGCAAAACAGTAAATTGACTTTTGACGCACCCTGTATGTATAAGATTTATGTTTTGTTATTTTTAATTTATCATTTTTTTAGGGGACTCCAACCTCTTATATTATCGAACTTGATAAAACTTTTCATCAGTAAAAATTATACGATACCAGCCATATTTGCTTACGGTGGAGGATTAACATTGCTGATGTTGTGTTCGTCTTTCCTGTTGCATCATACTGTTTGTGAGAGCAATTTGTTAGCCATCAGAATCAGGGTGGCTCTCTCATCTTTGGTATATAGAAAGGTAATATGTGGAATATTTATCATCATCAATATCAAAAATTTTATAGACCAATTCGTAGTTTCATGGGGATGTGTTATCCCTACTTATGCGTTTCGTCCCTGGCGCACACATTTGGACTCATCAGAATGGCTTGTGTGCGCCATGCCATAGACGCAGGGGATATTAGAGAGTGGGGGCCTCCGGGAGTTGAACCGGTATTAGAGGTGGGCGATTACGAATGATCGGCATAATCGATTATCTCAGTACTACTAATTTTAATAATCGATTATGGAATTAGTAACTAATAGGTTTTCATAATCGAATGATATTAGTTAGAACAACTTATGGCGTAATATAATATAGCGTACGATCCGATGTTGTGAAGCGTATACATTCAGTATTGATTGCCTGAATATTTGTCAATCTGCCAAGTCTATGGATCTTTTACCTCTGATTCCTCAATATTAGTCCCTGATGACATCATATTACAGGTACTGAAATTGAATCAGCAGTCTTTATCCTCCACATCTTCAGGTCATGTGATAAATCTTCTATCAAACGATGTGGGCAAATTTGAAAATGCTGTACAGGCATTTCATTTTCTGTGGTTAACACCAATACAACTGGGAGTGATTATATTTGTAATTTGGAATCTATTCGGTTTAGGAGCACTTCTAGGGATCACCACTTTGGTATTTATCCTAATACCATTTCAGGGTAAGTTCTTTTACTAGGAGATATTATACTCATTTTTAAGATCAGTTGTAATAATCCCTTTTTGCTTTTAAATTAAACAGACAATTTATTTACCAAATATCAGCAAGCTTACGAAGATAATGATTGTTTTTAGCAATTATATGTTTTTTGTGTGTATACCAAATATTTTATAATTAATACTATTGCCGAGTGGATTTTCCGAAATAATAATCTTGATCTGTCAATTTATTTAAAGAAATCATGCCAATTAGTCATTTAAACTAATAAAGAGTGAAACATTTAGATGTACTTTTAATGAAAAAATTAATAAATAAATTTTATTTCATATATTTTTATTGGATCGAGCTGGTTTTACTTCTGGAGAGTGAGATTAAGTTAGTTATAGTATTTCTCTTTGCAACCTGCGATCCTAATACGTTTATTATAATAAATTATAATAAATTTTTAAATGGTAAACAAATAATAAGATAAAAAGATATATTGGAAATAAACTTTAGGGGTTGCGTTTGCCACCCTTACAACCATGGGGTAAACCAAATAAATAACTGGATAAGTGTCTATTTGCTAGTAGGAAACGTTAGGTTAATTTCAATATTGTAACTTTTTTGGTGCTTGTGAAAAAAATTGTTATACAAATTTTATATACTCCCTTTGAGGGGCTGTATCTTAACAAGGGATGCTCCAATAAAGTTTTTTTATATGAAAGATCCTATCGTTTTTTCGATGAAGAATCACCTCCTTAAATATTTCACACTTATTTAGTTACACTTTGTATATAGTATTTGAGTAGTTCAGGTATTTTAGGATTTTGCGAAAAACATAGTCAATAAAAAGCCGATGTTTTCATTTATTTAAAAACTCATCGCAATTTATGGTTGCCCTCTGTAGTTGTTGAAAATTTTTAAAAAATAAAATAATTAGTAAAAAAATATTAAATTGAATAATATTAATAACATATTTTTGGTAACACAAATCGGCCGCCATATTTGGTAGTACAGGAACGTAGCAGAAGGAATTTAAAATTTTCTCAAACATGCATAGTAAATATGCACTGAATTATGTCGCTCATGTGAAATTCAGGCATATGCTAGATTATTAAGATAAAGAAAAAAGCTGTTATAAATTTTATTGTTATTCTGGTAGATATTTAGGATAAAATTACAGAGTAATATATCATATAAATTAATTCCAAAACTAAATAGACTACAAAATTCATTGAATACAGATCAGGGATAATAAAATTAATATGAAAGAAAGCTCAGTTATTAAACGATAAGAAAGTAATGAACGAAATGAAAAGAAAACATGAAATTAAGACGAGAAAAACAAAGGATATTGAAATAATACAAAATTAAATGAGAGAAGAATATTTAACTTATATTCGCAATAAAATTAATAAAAAAAAAAATTTTAAATCATAACATGACATTCCACCATGAATACAAATTATTCAGAAGCAGATCATATTGCTAGCACGTGAACAATAATAACAAGAATAAAAATTATTTAGAGGACTTGAGGTTTTCGATTAGCATATTTTGAAATAACAGTGTAATGGAAAAACAATATGAAAAATAAATGAAATTCATGTGAAATGAATAAATTTAATGAAATTTCAGAATTCCTAAGTAATGAATTAATAACAACAAATAAATGTAAGAAACTTATTAGAAAGACATTTTACATGAAAAAACTTATGCTACATATACAACATATATCAACAATAAAGAAAATTTATAAAAATACTCATTCTATATACAAACGGGTCATATTCTACGAGGTATGTTTTTTAAGTAAGTACCGTTTTGGAATTAAAAAAAGACGTGTAAAGATATCGCAATAATTTTAATTTTACATGAAAGCCTGTATCTTAATCTACTTTTCAACATAATTTCCGTGAATATTGACGCACTTGTCATAACGGGGCACCAGTTTTTGGATACCCTCCTCATAAAATTCAGCCGCCTGACTTGTTAACCACTGTGTCACAAATGTTTTGACTTCGTCTTGCAGACGCTGACCGCCCAGGTGTTTCTTCAAGTGCAGGAACAAATGGTAGTCAGATCATGGCTTTTTGGCCACTTTCTGCACCAAATCTTCATTAACGACCGAAGGACGCCCACTCCGTTCTTCATCATGCACAGTTGTGCGGCCATCTTTAAATGCTCTCACCCATTTCTCATTCCCATTACTCATAATGTTTTGTCCGTAAACTTCACAGATCTCACGATGAATATCGATCGGTTTTACGCCTTTAGCACTAAGAAATCGTACTTCACAATCAGCGGGACTCTCGATTGTCGAAGGCATCTTAAACACTCAGTAAACAACGTATACAATGAAGAATCAGACTGTAATGGCGTGTAGTGAGTAGACAAGAGATGTAGGTAACCAACGCGTATGCGCGGAACACCGACCGTAGCGCTACGGCGGCGGAATCGCAAAACGGTACTTACTTAAAAAACATGCCTCGTATATGATTTTCAACTTAATTGCCATCCCATATAATGCCAAAGAAATTTTACTCCAATCGCATGTGAACGTTTCACGCATTTTTTTTTATTTTCAGGGCTTTTAGGCCACTTAACGGGTGTTTACAGAAAAGAAGCAGCTGAAATAACCGATAAGCGAGTGAAAATAATGAATGAACTATTTTCTGGCATGGGTGCCATAAAAATGTATACTTGGGAACATTGTTTCCAAAATTTAATAGAAAATGTAAGAAAACAAGAATTACGGTACATTCGAAGGATCTCATTCATCAGAGGAATACTTGCTTGTATGATGTTCATGACAGAAAAATTAGGTTTATGTATCACTGTTGTATGCTACTCATTGATTGGATTTCCTGTCTCCACAGATATTGTCTTTTCAGTATCCGTTTGTTTTCGTATCTTGCAGTATTCCTTGGGTACAATGTTACCGTCTGCCATAACCATTGGTTCTGAGGTATTGGTCTCCATAAGACGTCTTGAAGAGTTTCTTTGTTTAGATGAAATTGAAACCAATGCACAAACAAGAGTGGGAAATAAAGACAAGGGTGGAATTTATTTGAATGGAGTTTGCGCGAACTGGAAAGAAAAAGAAATTGCCCTGGACAATATTCGTATCAGTATTCCCCCAGGTAAGAATTTAATCACATGTTATTTCAATCGCAAAATTGTCACTTTTTGTGCCCCCCTTCGACCTCCTTTAGGTGTAAGTACAAGCCGTATGTACAGATCCTGGTTGCTATGGATCCTGAATATTACTACAAAATTTAATCGAGTTCCTATGTACAGTTTTTGAGAAATCGCAAAATTGTCCCTTTTTGTGCCTCCCTTGACACTCCGTAAGTGTAGGATAATGCCCTATATACTCTGAGAGTGCCTTTTTTGTCCTCAATACAGACAAAAGAATTGAATTCGATCAAATGTTTTGTCAAAAATAAAATTTTTTGCATCGTTCTCCGCGCAATCTTTCGAGCGCGGACGGGGACTCTTGTGGACAAGTGACGGATTTTTTTTAAGTCGTCTCAAAAATTTCACATCCAATTCATATAGCAATACTATACAGGGTCTTTCACGAGGAACCCCACCCATATTTATACGGGAAACTACTGAACGTATTTTCATGAAATTCAGCACTTATAAGTATTTCACGATGCTGATGAAATCTAAAATATTTTCAAGGCATGAGCACCTCCGGTTTTTCCGGAAATGACGTGAACTTCCGTTTTTCAAATTACAACACCATTTTTTTATTGCAGAAATAGATTCCTTAGAAAATTTCAAGTTATTTTGATATAACATTTTTCAGTATTGGTTGGAAAATTCTCTCTGAGCAGGAAAATTCGAAAAAAAAATCGAAAATAGAGCTCCGCTGAAACAAGAATAACTTCGAGGTTTTTGGATGGAAAATTTTCATTTTTGGGATTTTTCAAGATGTAAGATTGATGTATCCACTTTAAAAATCGAAATCGCGATTCATGATACAGAGGGTGGAAAAATCGCTTTCAAAGTTAGGGATGACAAAATCGTGAAAAATCAATTTTTTCAAATAAGAACCCCATTTTTTTATGGCAGATATTGAATCTACGTTAAAAAATAATGTGAGTGTATGCATCACACCCTTGCCCTAAAGTGGATATTTTCTGAGTTATTCACAAAAAACTGTTTCTTGTCTTGAATTTTCAGCTATTTCTTTTCCCTTCACACCAAAAAGATCAAATTTTCAGGAACTGTTACTTAAACCATGTTTTAGATTTTACTACCCTAATATGCAAGAGAAAAAAGTTACAGGTTGTTCCTAAATAGATGGCGAATTTGGATTCGAATTTGTATTTTGTATTGTAACCTCTTTATTTCAACTAATCGGCCATCGGTTTTCTCTCCAGTGATAAATAAATAATTCCTTATGAACCATATGCAAAAACTTATCATATTTTACATTCTTTTTTTTAATGATTGATATCATTAATTTCATCTGCCAAATTCCCCTTTATTCAGTAGCATTTTGTGTTTACTATTAATTTGCTGATAATTCGTATTAAGTTATAATATCGATCACTATGCCTAATTTTACCAATGAAGATTATTTAAATCTCATTCTACTTCATGGAGAATGTAATAAAGTTGTAGATAGAACGATTCGACTGTTCATTGAGAGGTTTCCTGACCGACCCAGACCAACGAGAGATACCATTAACAGAACCATGAAAAACTTGAGAAATGTCGGATCTTTCGTTAAGAAAACTATACACAGAGAAAAAAGTGTAGTAGAAGATGAGAACAACGAAATTACAGTTCTTGCATATTTTCCTGTGAATTCTCAAAATTTTCTCAAAGATGCCGAGATTGCTCTGGGATTATCTCAATCGAGTGTTTGGAGAATATTAAAAAAACATAAAATGCACTCATATAAATTCAATAGGGTACAGCATTTGAAGGAAACTTATTTCGTCAGGAGAACAGAGTTTTGCGAAGCTATGATGATTCGATTTCAAGAGAATGAAAACTTTTTGGACTGTATAATTTGGAGAGATGAATCTAAATTCACAAAGAATGGTTCTTACAGTCATTATTGGGATGAAGAGAACAACCACCACTTCAGACAATGGAACTTTCAAGAGACCTGGAGTTTCAATGTTTTTTTCGCCATCAAAAATAATGCAATTCTCGATGTTCACATTTATGATGGGACTTTAACTGGTAAGATACAACACTACACATATTTGCATTATTTAAAGAATGTTCTCCCTAAGGAGATAGATATTCTGACATATTGACTCGAATAATTGAGCCGCTAGTACAGAACCATAATGACTAATGGTATCAACAAGATGGCGCGCCTCCACACAATTAACTCAATGTGTCAAATATCCTATCAGGCTATTTGAAGATCGATGGTTGGCGAACAATGGTCTACATCTTTGGCCACCACGTTCTCCCGATTTAACACCTTTAGACTATTATGTTTGGGGTAGGATAAAAAATATTGTCTACTCAACTCCCCTGACTAATAAAGAGGACTGCATAGAACGAGTCAGAAATGCGTTCAGGTTTGTTTAGATTTTTAGATTCATAGTTTTGAAACTCAATTTGGTTTTTAAACACTTTTGCAGATCTCTTCCTCTTGATGAAATAAGAAGAGCAACGCACGAAGCATTCCTGAGACGTATAAATAAATGTCTAGAAATTAACGGTTAAAACTTTGAGCATCTTCTCTAGTTATAACTGCAAGAGTTTGCCATGGTTCTCTTAATAGTAACTTGAAGTCGGTTTCAAGAAGGGGTGAAAAATCTACAGCATGGTTTAAATAACAGTTCCTGAAAATTTCATCTTTTTGGCGTGAAGGGAAAAGAAATAGCTGAAAATTCAAGACGAAAAACAGTTTTTTGTGAATAACTCAGAAAATATCCACTTTAGGGCAAGGGCGTGATGCATACACTCACATTATTTTTTAACGTAGATTCAATATCTGCCATAAAAAAATGGGATTCTAATTTGAAAAAATTGATTTTTCACGATTTTGTCATCCCTAATTTTGAAAGCGATTTTTTCACCCCCTGTATCATGAATCGCGATTTCGATTTTTAAAATGGATACATCAATCTTACATCTTGAAAAATCCCAAAAATGATAATTTTCCATCCAAAAACCTCGAAGTTGTTTCAGCGGAACTCTATTTTCGAATTTTCCCGCTCAGAGAGAATTTTCCAACCAAAACTGAAAAATGTTACATCAAAATAACTTGAAATTTTCTAAGGAATGTATTTCTGCAATAAAAAAATGGTATTCTAATTTGAAAAACGGAAGTTGACGTCATTTCCGGAAAAACCGTAGGTGCTCATGCCTTGAAAATATTTTAGATTTCATCAGCATCGTGAAATACTTATAAGTGCTGAATTTCAGGAAAATACGTTTCCAGTATGAATATGGGTGAGGTTTCTCGTGAAAGACCCTGTGTAGTCTAAGGTTACAACCAACCTGACCATAAGACATCGAATCCAGACTTTAGAAGCAAGTTGAAAGATCTGGATTATTAATAAACTAGTCTATTAAATAATAATGATTTACGAATTTCTTTCACAATTAAGAATTAAACGATATTACTTTGCAGGTTCACTCTGTTGCATATATGGTCCAGTCGGTTCCGGTAAATCATCTCTTCTGAAACTTCTTCTTGGTGAAATGGTAGCTTCTGAGGGCAATATGAGAATAAATGGGAAAATTTCGTATTCTTCACAAAAACCATGGTTATTCTCCTCAACCATTCGTAGGAACATACTTTTTTCAGAAGAATTTAATGAGACTAGATATAGGAAAGTGGTACAGGTATGTGGTCTCGCCAAGGAATTTGAGCGGTTCCCAGATGGTGATCAAACACTTGTTGGAAACAAAGGAGTCACTCTCAGTGGAGGCCAAAGAGCAAGAATTAGCCTGGCAAGAACAGTATACAAAGAAGCTGATATTTACTTACTAGATGATATTTTATCAGCTCTTGATTCCAAAGTAGGAAGATTTGTTTTCGATGAATGTATCTTGAAGTTCTTGAAAGGAAAAACCACGGTTTTAGTGGCGCATCAACTGCAGTTTTTGAAGGATGTTGAACACATTATTATGTTAGAGAAGGTCTGATGATAATCAGTTATTTGTTGAAATGCTAATCATTGAATCATCATAGGGTAACATTGCAGATCAAGGTAGTTTCAGTAAAATATTTGCAATGAAGTTAGATGACTTCTTGAAAGAGAAAGACTACGAAAAAAATTGCCACAGGAGATCATCACCTGCAGCAGAGGTAAGTCTTTAATGTGTATGTAGCTGGCGGCATGTTCTCAACTATTGGAATTTTTTTTGCGCACTTCTTCCTACTAATTAATATAAAAGATTGTAACATTTGCCACTTTTTCTTTCGAAAAGAATGACAAATATCATCTTCAAAACTAACTACGGCCCTGGAGTCTGAATGACTCCAGATACAAAGACTTGGCCATTTAATGTGATCGTCTAGCAAGGGTAGGACTCTACGTTATGTTTACGTAATAATTCAAGTTCGTGATTATTGAGATTAGTGAAAATAATTGGGAAACAAAGATGGTAAATAAAACACAACGGTTAGACCCAGACAATCAGCTATTTATTAAGGGTCTAAAAAAATATAGGGGAAAGCCTCAGGCATAAAACCCCTTGTTTAGGTGGTGTTAGGGCACTTGTTTAAAACTAAATGATGAGATATTAACAGTTAGCAAAGGTGAGTATAACAATCCAGGAAAGAAACTATAACAATGCAGCACAGACGATAATCAGGATAATCAGAGCAACTTCCATAATACAAGAGTATAGTAACATGGTAAATATGGCAACTTCAATGGTACAACAAGAATTAATAATCATGGCAAATAAGTAAATGACTAATTATGACCATCGTCATGGCCACGGCCCCAGGGTATGTGAGCCATAACTATAATATTGTATGAGCTAAGGAATTGGGAACATGGGGAAGGTCATGGAGTTCCAGCGGCGGCTCTGAAAAAATGACAGAAAGTTTCGCGGTTGATATAAAAAAGGTATATTCTCTCATGCCTTATAGCACATGTCAGTAACGGTCCCTGCCTTAAGGCCTTGGAACCGCCCCTTCAAGGCCTTCGATCCAGGAACCTAAGAAATCTCATACTACAGTATAGGAATGGTCCACAATCTCGAGACCCCTAAATGAAATATCATGTAATACGAGCATATAGATAAATAAATAGCAGTACGAGATCCTGGCATAAATAAACAACAAATCTTCATAGAATATCAATCACAAGTAAATAATAAGAACCAGAATGCATTATGGACATAAATAGCAGAGACAGGTATAGGTAAACGATCATAAGCAATACAAATAATGAAAGCAGAGAATCTACATAATCAACCGAAGGAAATATACATAACGACAATAAGATACATCACGACAGTAAGAAGAATAAGTTAACACAGTACGAAATATACACAACAATAACTGTTGAGACCAATCTAAAAACTCTAAACACTTATAATATGTTCTATGGATGCTGTCTGTCAGATGAAGTATAGGTTATATATGTCTATGGTTGATAGAGGACAGTTATGGATGAATGTATTACGGTGTACGGTGTAATCTGTCGTTGAAATAAACTTCTAAAAATATAAAGTGTTTCTTTGAAGCATCGGTGATTCAGATTTTTCATCAGGTTATGGGCCCAGAACCCGCAATTCAGAGAAGTTGAGGTTGGAATTAAAATTACCACGTTGTCGAAATGGCCAATTTCACAATGGAAAAATATGGAATTCACCAGTTCGAAGGAAGGGACTACGATCACTGGAAATTCAGGATGGAGACAGTTTTGGATCAGAATGGAGTTGCAAGTTGCATCAAAGATCACATTCTGACGCCCACTGAGGACCAACAAAAACTCGACAAAAAGTGCAAGTCAATAATTGTTCAATGCGTTGCAAACTCGCATCTTGAATATATAAAAGACAAACAAACCTCATTTGAAATGTGGACATCATTGGAGAAAGTTTTCCAAAGAAAAGGTATTGCTAATCAACTCTATCTACGAAGGAAATTATTAAGCCTGAAACTAAAAACAGAAAGTCTAGAAGAACATTTCATAAAATTTGAATCAATAATTAGGCAGATCAAATCTGTTGGGGCCAAATTAGAGGAAGTAGATATAGTTTGCCATCTTCTGCTTACTCTACCCGAATCTTACGACAATATTGTAACTGCCTTGGAAACACTAGAGCCACAAAAGCTTACATTGGAATTTGTAAAGGAAAACTTCTTGACTATGAAATGAAGAAGAAAAACACCTCTGCACCAGAAAGTATACAAGGAACTTCTGCGTTTTATGGAAACAAAAAGTGGACTAGAGGTTCTGACAACAAGGACTACCAGAAGAGACTTACGAGCAGAAACCAGGAACAAAGAAGAGGACTGAAGTGCCACAACTGCGGAAAGATTGGTCATATCAGAAAGGAATGCTGGTATGGTCGAAAGGGAGCAAATGAAGCCACAGCTGACGAAAGCCGAATCACCTTCGCAGCTTCAGTAAACAAGATCAAGTGCACGGAAAAAGAAGGTAATTTGATAAAATTTGTAGTGGATTCAGGTGCAACTGATCACATGGTGAATAATGTTAAATATTTTTGTCATTTTGAAGAGCTAAAAGATAAAGTTAATATTGCTGTTGCCAAAAATAATGAAAATATAAAGGCTACTAAAGTAGGTACTATTAAAGTAAATTTAAATGAAGGGATAAATTGTAAAGCTGAAATAAAAATGTACTTTATGTTGAAAATCTCAGACAAAATTTATTATCTGTTCAAAAGCTAGAAACTGTTGGACTTAAAGTTGTATTCGAGCATAGTTCTGTTAGTATCTTCAAAGGAGATAAATTACTTGCTAGTGGTAAGAAGGAGAATAATCTGTATGTTATTGAATTTATATCTCTGAAAAGAGTACAAGCTCAATTTAGTTCTAGCTCAAAGAATTTTAATCTATGGCACTGTCAGTTAGGTCATATTGGCAATACAAATTTGAAAATCATGAAAAAGAATAATATAGTTGAAGGTATTGATGAAGTCTTTGATGAAAATAATTTTGAAATGTGTTCAATATGCATACAATCTAAACAAACCAGGTTACCATTTAATAGAGCGAATAAGAAATATTCTAAAAGACCACTTGAAATTGTGCATAGTGATATATGTGGTCCAATTTCTCCTGGTACCTATGATGATAAAAATTATTTTGTTACATTTCTTGATGACTATACACACTTCAGTATTGTATATCTTATGAAAAATAAGAGTGAACTTTTTGAATGTTTTAAGGAATATGAAGCATTAGTTACTAATGAAACTGGTTACAGGGTTGGTTCAATTCAATGTGATAATGGTAGTGAATATTGTTCAAATCAATTCAATAATTTTTGCAGAATGAAAGGTATTAAAATAAGACACTCTGTCCCGTACAATCCTGAAATGAACGGATCAGCAGAACGATTAAATAGGACATTGTTGGAAAAAGGAAGAGCGATTCTTCTGCAGTCGAAGCTACCCAAAACAATGTGGGGTGAAGCAATACTTTGCTCAACTTACCTGTTGAATAGAAGTCCCACTGCAGTAATAAAGGGTAAGACACCAGCTGAACTATTTTATAATAGGAAACCAAATGTAGAAAATCTAAAGATATTTGGAAGTTTAGTTTATTGTCATATACCTAAAGAAAAACAGATATCGAAGCTTGATTCAAGAAGTGAAATAAACATCATGATAGGCTATGCAGGTAATGGCTATAGAGTTTGGGATCCTATTAAGCAAAAGTATCTGTTGTTCGAAATGTTGTTTTTGATGAATACAAAAATATCACAGATTTGAAGTTGAATGCTACTGCTGTAGATGGTACTTCTGCTCTAGATATTATAGATGAAAAAGAATCAATTCATAGTTACACTGAGACTGAAGGTGATATGGAGGAAGAAGTTCAAGATGATGAAAGAAACACCAATGAAGAGTTTAGAAACAATAGAAGGAGAACTAAAAGACCAAACTACTATAATGATTTTATTACGGGAGAAGACTTGGAGCATTTAGCTCTACATGCAACGGCATATGTTGATAACATTCCAGAAAACCTAGAAAGTGCACGAAATTCACCAAATTATGATTTTTGGAGGAAAGCTATTGAGGAGGAAAAGAAAGTACTAGAAAAGAATAAAACATGGACATTGATCGATAAGCCAGAAAATGCAAAATTGATAGACTGCAAATGGGTATTTCGTATCAAATCCTGTAACAAAAATGGAGTCAAATATAAAGCTAGACTTGTTGCCAAGGGATTTATGCAAAAACAAGGATTTGACTATGAAGAAACTTATGCACCAGTAGCCCGGCTGACTACTGTCAGGGCACTGTTAGCTGTAGCTAACCATGAAAATCTAATCATTCAACAAATGGATGTCAAATCTGCCTTTCTTCATGGAACGCTAGAGGAGGAAATCTACATGAGGATTCCAGAAGGGTATGAAGATGATGGAAGGGTATGTAAGCTCAACAAAGCACTTTATGGACTCAAGCAGGCACCATATTGCTGGAATAAAAATTTGATGAATTCATTAAAAAGGAAAAATTTATAAAGTCGAAAAATGATCCATGCCTGTATTTGAAGATCACTGATTCCTACCTGATTTATCTATTATTGTATGTTGATGACATTCTTATCGCAGGGAATAAAGAAGAAGAAATTGAGATGCTGAAAGACAAGCTGAAACAGGAATTCGAAATGCAGGATCTAGGATTTTTGAAAACTTTTCTTGGAATTGAATTTGAAAGCAATGAAGATGGAATTTATCTCAGTCAAAAGAACTACATAAATAATATGCTGATGAAATTTCACATGAATGAGTGTAAAGAAGTCAAAACACCACTAGAAACAGGAAATTTAAAATTTGAACTAGACAAAGATTTGGAAGAAGTCAGCAATAAACCTGTAAGAGAATTAATTGGCTGCCTAATGTATTTGATGCTGGGAACTAGACCCGACCTAAGCATATCTGTAAATCTTTGTAGCAGATACCAAAGCAATCCCTCTGAGCAATTATGGAAATATTTGAAGAGAATATTGAGATATCTGAAGGGGACTATTAATGCAACATTGCATTTCCCAAAAAATGATGAGACAAAGCTCATAGGATTTTGTGATGCTGATTGGGCTGGCGATGAAGTCGATCGGAAATCAACATCCGGATATTTCTTCAAGATTTTGGTTCCACAGTCTGTTGGACCACTAGAAAACAAACAACAGTTTCCACCTCGTCTACAGAAGCGGAATATATATCTCTTGCCGAAGCAATTAAAGAAGGGATATGGTTGTCAAATTTATTAGTTGATTTTGGTTACTCAAAAGAAACCTTTATCATATATGAGGATAACCAGTCCTGTATCAAGTTAACAAAAAGGTTTGATCACAAAAACTCAAACATATTGATGTTAAATATAACTTTATCAAAGATATTATTGGTGAGAACATTGTATCTGTTGAGTATATTTGTACTAATGAACAAGTTGCTGACATTTTAACAAAAAACCTCGGAACTGTTTTATTTACTAAACATAGGAATAGTCTGGGTTTGATATTGTAAACTTAAGTATGGATATTTGAGTTTTTGGATTGAGAAGGAGTGTTGAGACCAATCTAAAAACTCTAAACACTTATAATATGTTCTATGGATGCTGTCTGTCAGATGAAGTATAGGTTATATATGTCTATGGTTGATAGAGGACAGTTATGGATGAATGTATTACGGTGTACGGTGTAATCTGTCGTTGAAATAAACTTCTAAAAATATAAAGTGTTTCTTTGAAGCATCGGTGATTCAGATTTTTCATCAATAACCATGACTAGTAAGGCAGGTACACTACACAGTAAAATAACCAAGAACAACAGTACAAGACATACATAATGATAACATGACATAGAGGTAACTTAACAACGTTAATCTTCGATATAACACCAGAGTGCTACGTACACTGGTTACATCCATTATTCCATATTGACCATACTAGTACTACCACTAGTGGAGGTCTCCATACGTTCCTGCTTAATCACAGGCTCAGAACTACAGAGCGATGGGCAATTCCTATTGCACCATAGGGTACAGTAAATAAAGTTGATCGGTTACTCCAGTAACACATTGTAGAAAGCTGTAAAATAAGGCATTCGTTGTTATGGTAGACACCTGAACTGCAAAGGCAATAATATCGAAAATGATGGAATCACATGCTATAAGGAGTTACATGAATCAAACAAAGTATTAAGTGCACAAAGGAAATAGAGTTATATGAATCAGACAAAGCATTATGAGAACAAATGAAATAGGGTTATATGAATCAAACAAAACATTGTATGAACAAAGGAAATAAAGTTATATGAAATTAGACAAAGCATTATGTGAACAAAGGAAATAGTTATATGATGTTAAACAAAGCATTATGTGAACAAAGGAAATAGTTATATGAAATCAAACAAAACATGATGTGAACAAAGGAATTACATTCACAAGACAACAGTATTAATGACAAATGCCCAAACACAACCTAATAATACATCATTGAATTAAACAATAATTAAGGAAACAATCTATAATAATGGCCTATATATGAGAACACTAAATTTCCTGAAACAATGAGGATTCCAATGTTGTTTACCAACAAAAAGGTTAGTAAACGTTTAGTCGTTCATAATATTTAAATTAATCTGAATTCTACCTGAAAAATAGATTCGAGCGGCACTCAATGTAGCAATGGCTTCGGTTTTGCACTCACACAAGCACTTCACTAAACACCTATGCTAAACACTTTCGAAAAAGGCACTTAATTCGCTCAGCAGTAAACTGATAATAATCAACACCATCTTCGATTCCCTCCTTCCTCTGGTTGCTCCACGCAGTCGCGTAACTTGCTAACTTCACGCTTCTAACCATAGAATGTATTTTGACAATCAACTCTCTTTCGAGGTACGTGAGGCCAGTGGCGTCTCAACATAGGGTGCATTGGGACTACGATATTTTTGTATGACAGAAAACCTAGGATGTTACATGTTCTCAACTATTGGAATTTTTTTTACGCACTTCTTCCTAGTAATTATTATTTAATTTTTAAAAAATGACAAGTACTACCTGATTCTGAAATTATACCTCCTTGACAGAAACTTCCAAGTCAGATACAATGACTCATTGTCAACTTATAGATGCATTAAATCCGGTTTACCACAAGGAAGTGTACTGAGACCATACCTGTTTTTACTTTATACTGCTGATATGCCAGATCATGATACAACCATGGCAGCATTTGCAGATGACGTCGCAATACTAGCTTCCGATGATGATCCGGGTATCACCTCTAGAAAGGTCCAAGAGCACCTTGACACACTGAACAATTGGTATAAAACCTGGAGGATGACACTAAATCACAACAAATCGACACAAGTTGTATTCACCAATCGCAACAACACCTGTCCCAGCTTAACACTGGATGGCATTACTATACCCCCGAAGTAAAATGTCAAATACCTCGGACTGCACCTGGACCAGAGACTCACGTGGCAAAAACATAAAGAATCTAACAGGAAACAGCTAGACTTGAAAGTTCGGAGAATGCACTGGCTTATTGGAAAGAGGTCAAAGCTGACCAAAGCAGAAGACCAAGCAGAACAAACTGCTGCTGTATAAGGTGGTATACAGCTGTTGGGCTATGCAAAACCATCATTAAGAAACTCCATCCAAAGGTTCCAGTCCAAAACTCTTCAGTTGATAGCCAATGCTCCATGGTATGACTAACCAGAGAATTCATGAAGACCTCCAAAAACCCTACATAACAGAAGTCATACAATCCACCTCCAACAAGTACCAGGAAAGACTACAAGCTCATTCGAATGAGTTGATAGAGAACCTTTATAAGAATGAACCAGGAATCAGACGACTAAAAAAGACGTGGCCTAAAGACCTCCCGCTCTGAAACAGCAATCGAGTAGAAGTGTCACTCTCATCTTCTCCCTTTCATTTAATGTTTTCTTTTTTTGTTGTCTCCCTTTTATTATAGCCAACACAATTACTTAATACCTATATGTGTAGATTGTATATTGAGCAATAAATATTGAGAAGAAAAAAACTTCTTCCTAGTGGAACGTTTAGCTAAAATGTCTGTACTGTCGAATATCGAGCCGAAGTGATATCATATAATTGGGTTCGACTCCCTGATGAAGGGTTCGACCGGTCTTGGCTATCAAATTACCTTTAACAAAGAGTTCGTCTCTAGTTTTGTGTTTTTAACATTATTTTATGTGCTGACTCTTTGTGAATATTGAAAAAGTCTTATGGAACTCTGTTTTATTGAAAACTCAACACGAATGGGACAAAACCTTTGTAAATTTTGCCTCGTTCAGGACGACCATCGATCTCTTCAACCAACGATAACATTGAAAAATTCAAGGACATTATGCTTGGCATGCCAGTGTTAGAGGTAGCTCGTGATCCCAGCATCTTTCGTGAAACCGCTTGTTTGATTTTGCTGAACCAATTGGCATACAGCGCGTCGCAGCTTGGTTCGTTCAATTAGAGCTGAATTATTAACGATTTGAAGACCACACTCTCGATAAATACCATCGACCAGCCACCTCATTCGCCTGATCTAGCACAGTGTCACTTTTTTCTTATCTCAATATTGAAATTACCGCTCCAGGTAACCATACTCAACTCCATAGAAGATAAATGAAATTTATCCCTGAAGCGCCTATAAAAAATGTTATTTATGATTTAGAATTGTGTATCACTTAAAATGGAACATATTTTAAAGAGAATTCATTGAATATTGAAGAAGTTCAAAATTTTTGAGTTTATCTCAAATTTCCGGTTACTTTTTTTGTCAGACAGTTAATTTGACGAGCATGTTGGATTGAGAAAACTGTCAGGACGTCTATAGAGAGATCATCATTTTGCAACATAAGAATCATTCTTTCTGAAAAGCTACAATGACAAATATTAATATATATATATATATATATATATATATATAGGTTAGGTTGTCAAATATACCGCTTTTTTGCTCTTTATTCAATGCGTTATAAAAAGTGTTACAGTGATTTAGTTCAAATATGCGCCTTTTTGTTCGATAATCTGTTTTCATCTAGACGCAACTTCAAAATACCTCCCTCGTAGATGCCCCCTCCTTATTTGCAAAGAACTCGGACAGTCACTTTTCACAAGGCTCTTTTGAGTTCAACTTCACACCACCAAGGGCGTTCGCCATGGAGAGGAACAGGTGGTAATCACTTGGCGCTATGTCTGGGCTATATGGTGGATGCAATAAAACCTCCCATCCTATCTCCCGTAACTTCTGACGAGTCATCAACGAAGTGTGTGGTCCTGGTGGAACACTACACCCTTCCTGTTGGCCAATTCTGGACGCTTCTGGTGGATCGCCTTCTTCAAGCGGTCCAGTTGTTCGCAGTAGATGGTAGAATTAAGCGTCTGACCATATGGGAGCAGCTCATAGTGGATGATTCCCATCCAATCCCACCAAACACAGGAAAACTATCCTGGCCGTCAATCCTGGCTTGGCCACTGTTTGGGACGATTCACCTGCCTTCGACCAAGATCGTTTTCGCTTGATATTGCCGTATGTGATCCATTTTTCGTAGCCAGTCACCATCCGCTTCAAGCATGGGTCGGGTTCGTTCCGTTTCAACAGCATATCGCAGGCGTTGATTCGATCCAGACGGTTTTTTTGCGTCAAACTAAGCGGCACCCAAACATCAAGCTTTTTTTTATCTAGCCTTCTGCAGATGGTTTCAATTGGTTTGGTGACTAACTGCCATCTCATGGGCGATGTCACAAGATGCCACATGCCGTGTATTCCATGATTTGATCGGTATTTGTCGTCACAGGTCTTCCGCTGGCTGGCTTATCCATGGTGTCGTTTTCACCGGCCCTGAATCGTCGAAACCATTCCTCCGCGGTTCGAACTGATAGAGTACAATCCCCCAAAACACCATTAATCTCATGGAACGTTTCTCGAGCGGATTTGCCTTTAACGAAGGAAAACTTTAACTGTTGAACACAATATACAAACTAATCATGCATAGCAAGACTCACAGTTCCACTATTAGCACAGCGCAAAAATTTATATTAGTTGCTTACTTAGAAAATTTTGAATATATACTGAAATGAAATTACAATTTCGCAGGAAAATCAATTTTCATCTGAGGGAAGCATGTCAGAAGAAAAATATTTCACGAAGTTCAACGATGAGAATAATTTCAGAGGTTCAGTTCTATGGAAATATATAAAGCTCTCTAGTAATTACGTCAATATTGCTGTACTTTTTTTACTCCTTTTAATATCCCAGTTGTCTTTGAATTTATCAGATTATTGGATAACAATTTGGTGAGTATAATTTTGAAACTTCGTAAGAATTTCCACATATTGCTTCGGAAAATACATACATTTGTGCAAAACAAGCACTCTGTTCAGGTGAACAAGAGCCAAAAGTCTCTTACTACAATTACCATTTAATTAACATCATTTTTATTATTGCAGGTCAGAACAGGAACATATTCGATACTCAATCAGTTCTGAAAATACTCCTTCGTCCTTCAATCGGAACTTGAATACTTCAAGTTTTGAAACGGGAAAAGAGCTTACAATATTGCACTCTTTGAACAATGATACGCTAAGTTGGTCAACTGATACTGTTCTAATAAACGAAGTACCGTTCCATTTAGTTAAAACAAAAATAATGAGAACAATATATACCGTCATAATTTTTTTAGCTATATCCTTTATGCTGTTTAGGTCTTTTCTCTTTTTCCATCTTTGTTTGAAAGCATCTAGACGATTACACAGTGAAATGTTGTCTGAACTTGTGGCAGCTCCAATGAAATTCTTTCACAAAAATCCACCAGGAAATATAATGAATAGGTTTTCCAAGGATATGGGTGCCGTAGATGAACTATTTCCGAAAGCACTGCTTAATGTTTTAGCGGTAAGTTGATTAATAGGATGTGTGTTGAAAATATAGGAAATTTGTTCATTTTAAAAATCTGTTTATTTATCAATAAGTGTCTATTCTGCTTTTTTGGGACTTTGTTCATTTTCTCCTTCGAAGGACTTTTATTTCCTCCCCTTTAGCATAACGTCAGGATCTAGAAAAAAGACAAGTGGTAAGTAGTCAGGTCTGGAGAATTAGATGGCACTATTATTGTCCATTGTACGAGATGGGATTGATAAATACCCGTGTTTCGCAACAGAGAATGTGAAAAGTCATTTAGTGTCATCCTTCAAACAACGTCGATCAGAATTTGGCTCCAATTCATCGCTAGGATTTGATTTATCGTCATTTTAGTAAACAATTTCATGTCGTTTTCGAATGAGGACAAAGGGTAATATAGTTCAGTGATTCGGTTCTTGTATTCCGAAGGGAAGTCGTGTTCGACGAGGACCGCCCAGGACGTCCGAAAGAGGTCACTACGGATGGTATGGGAAATAAAATCCATTATATATATATATGTTGAATGATTGTTTGGGCTATTACCATCATCTATTGTGGATGTAATGATTACCGACGTTTCGATAGACATCTTCTATCTTTATCAAGGAGAAAAGTAAGAAACCTTTTGAAAATTAATGAAACGTCAAGAAATCATGGAAGAAGACGTTATGGTCAGCTTCGACATTACCAGTTTATTCACTAATATTCCAACAGATAAAACACTTATCATAGTTAGGAAAAAGCTTGAAGAAGATCAAACCCTTAGTGAAAGAACTACACTAAGCGTGAATGCAATTATGGAAATGCTTTCTATTTGTATTAAAACAACATATTTCCAATTTGAAGACATCTTTTATCAACAAGAATTTGGAATGGCCATGGGTTCACCACTATCACCAAATTTAGCTGATTTATATATGGAAATTTTCGAACAGAAGGCATTAGAAAAATATGCACTTAAACCCAAACTGTGGAAAAGATATGTAGATGATACTTTCATTATTTGGCAACATGGAAGAGACACTATAGATGAATTCCTTCAATATCTAAACAATCACGAGGAATCAATTAAGTTCACAATTGAAATCGAGAAAGACAGACAACTTCCATTCTTAGATGTACTCGTACATAAACAAAATGGAATCCCAAGAACCACTGTGTATAAAAAGCCAACGAACACAGGACAATATCTACATTTTGATTCAAACCACCAACTAAACACTAAATTGGGAATAGCAAAATGTTTATTTGATAGAGCAATAAATATTTGTTGCACTGAAGAAGACCAAAATGAAGAAATAAATAACATCTCGAAAACTCTTAGAAGCAATGGCTACCCCAAAAAGATATTAGAAAAAGCTAGACGAACAAGAGAAAGTCAACCAGAACCAACAGATATAAATCAGACCATTAAAACCGTAATTCCTTATGTAAAAGGTTTGTCGGAGAAAATGAGAAGAATTGGAAATATATATAACATAACGACTGCATTCAAAACTCAAGACACAATCAGAGCTAAACTTACAAAAGTTAAGCCTAATAATGAGACACAAAAGTCAAAGAACTGCATATATGAATTACCTTGCGAGTGCGGAAGATCTTACATCGGAGAAACTAAACGCCCTCTGAATGTACGAATAAAAGAACATCAGAAGCTTCTACGAGTACTAGACAGCGACAAATCCAGGTTGGTCCAACATGCTGTGGATGATAATCATCGTATAAAGTGGGATGAAGCATCAATAATATCCAAAGAAGAAAAAATTGCAAGAAGAAAAATCAAAGAAGCATCCACTAGTATACTCCAGAAATCAAGGAACAGTCGAAGCAGTAAGCCATCAGCCTTTTTCAAGGAATATTCCTCATTGACAACTTGAAAAATGAAAAGACAATAACAGGACAATACTACAGTGAATTATTGGATCGATTCGACACCGCATTCAAGTAATAACGTACCGGCACAATCATCAGCAGTCGCCACTGTAAAATAGGCTACCTCACCCACCATATTCACCAGATATGGCAGCGTGTTTTTTTTTTTCTGAAAAGGAAAAAATTGCCCGGTGAAGAACGGTTCACGTCAAAAGAGGAGAACTTCGCTGAAACGGGGCATATGTTATTATATATTTTTTAGAAGGCATGAAAAAGTTGGATTATCCCAAAGCTAAGTGCATCAAGCTAAAAGGAGACTATGGTGGGAAATAATTATAAAAAATTTCAAAAAATTAAGTTTTCTTTCCTTACACGGTTATTTATGAACCCATCCTCGTATTGTACAAAAACTATCATTAGGAGTTATCACTTTGAATTCGGCTTTTTTGAAAGATTTAATGGTATATACTGCCATTATTGTTTATTTTTCATAGTCAGAAATATGATGTTTATATTTTAAATAATGAAATTTTCAGTAACAAATAAACTGAAAAAAGTTAAAACATAAGTTTCAACTCAAACTTGTTGAAAAGTTCGATCGCTTAATCATGTACGTTTTAGTCGGTTCCAATCCTGCTGGGATCCATGTTTCTTATAATAATCTCTAATATATTTATGGTTACTCTGATAATTCCACTGATACTGATGCTTCTCAAAATGAGGAAATGGTTTCTCATTACTGTGAAAACGTTGAGAAGATTAGAAACAGCCGGTAAGTGATTATGAATACATTCTTTGAATTTAATTCAGAACTGTAATATATTCCATGTAACTAATAATATCCCCTTTCGAAAATTTGAAATTTGCTCTTTTTATAGTTGGATAATTGATATCGGCGTAATTTCGTTATTTCTAATGGGAAAAATACAATCTTATGAGAATTAAGTATTTCGAGATATGCGAGAAAACTATCATTATTTTTGACCGCAGAATCCAACACAATTATAAAAAAAGAGGGTTCTAATTTGAAAAACAGAAGTTATGGCCAATTTAAGATCACAACTTTCAACACAAAATTTTAAACACCCGGTGATGATATTTTTGAAATCCAAAAGATCCATGACCTTTTCACATCCTTCCTCTTTGATGTTGTAAAAACGGTTTACGCTCAGGATATTTAAAATAAGAATAATGAACATATTACTGACTGAACATATTTGACATTTTTTCCAGTTTTTTTTGGATATTTTGAAAACTATTTGATTTAATACAAGGGTTTTAACAGAAATGTATTCACTATTGAATACTCGATCACACCAGGAATGGAAAACTTGAAAAAAAATTTTTTCGCCAAATTTATTTTCACTCCCTGTATAACCGGAAGTTTTTGGGCTTGGCGAATATTTTAGCTCTGTAGAGAACTTCGAACAATATCATAATCCCAATTTTCAAATATGTCTAGTTCTCCAGAAACGTCTAATAGGCATTCGAACTTGAGACACCCTGTATAGTCACATATAGCCAGCTAATTTGAAATAATACTATAAACATTCAGGAATTTTGGATCAAGCTTCTACGACAAGAATAGAACATTGCATTCTTTTTTCAGAGAAATCTCCTGTGTTCTCTTTTGTGACTTCAACATTAAATGGAGTTACCACAATAAGATCCTTCCAATGCGCAAAACTTTTAGTGGAACAATTCGATAGATACCAGGTGAGGTAAAAATATTTCAATTTTATATTCAACTTAATTCTGAGATCATGTTTAATTATGAAACTACAATTTATTCAAATGTGAAATATTCCCTTCTTTTTGTTTCGAAATAATAACTTATTTTATTGTACTGTTATTGACATGAGTTTGAAGGCCACCGTAGTTTTAATAAGAGAAAAAAATAGAAAAGAGGCCAGGAGCTTTTGCACGCTAGTTTTAGAATATCCATAACTTCTTGAACAATAAACCAGTAATATCAAAGTGGGGGTTATTCCAATATACGATATACGATGTTATAAGCATAAGTTGATAAATGTGGATACCAAACAATTTCTTATCAACGAAGTTCTGCCTACAAAAGTTTGATTGGATATTAAACTCACAGGAAATACAAAGGCAAACACTTTTTTGGGTCTCTATTACTTCTCTCACAACTCCACTGATAATGGTCACACCATCTTGCATTCTTTCTTTCTTTTGTTCTCCCACGCACTCGCGCAGATCGACGCGGGCACTTGACAGTGCGGCAGTTCTTCTTTCTCCGATTCTAACCATGGAATTTTATTTCAACGGATTGGTAACCGCCAGTGGCGTATCAACATAGAGTGGAATGAGACTACAAGCTTTCCTTCACTTTCGATGACCCATTTCAACCAGACGTTTCCAGTCGACATTGCAGTCAATCGAACCTCGCTTTTGATCGTCTTGTGAGGCACCCATGAGTTCATTTTGAGGAGAAATTTCCTCAATTCTATACAAATACTTATTTGTTTGATATCGCTTTTAATTTTGAACTGTAGTAAAATGTTCGAGGGTAGTAGATAGAGATCAAGTGAGTAGTGAGCGATTGCCTCTTTTGAATAAACGATCTAACTGGAAATGAATGTATGAGGCAACCTAGGGGCAGGTTGGGAGAAAAGGTTAACATAAACTACTAGTTTTTTTATATCTACAGATATACCTAATAATAACTTATTTTTCAGGATGTACATACAGCTTGCTCTCATTCAGCTATTTCATGCACCTCAGCATTCGGTTTATGGTTAGATCTCTTATGTGTTATTTTTTTATATGCTGTGATAACTTTATTCATTCTACTAGATCAATGCAAGTAGTTCAATTCAGAGATCGAAAAAGCCAACATAATTATTTTATATAATTTCAGACTTCATCATAAGCGGTAGCTTTATCGGACTGGCTATTTTTCATTCCATGACAATAGTGGGCTTGTTTCAATTTTGTATAAGAACAATATCCGAAACTGTGAATTATTCAACAAACATTGAACGTCTCCTGAGTTACACCCAACTTGACAGAGAAGAAGATACTAAGTGCAACGGTATAGTAACTGAACAGTTTGGGGATAAAAATAAGAGGTGGTAACCCTGTAGTTTGGAAATATTCAAGGTTATGATAGGACACCCTTTATTTCAACTAGACATTTTTCAGATTTCATCCTTCCTCTCCTCTGGCCATCTCATGGAGCAATTGAATTTCGTGATGTTAATATGAAATATTCGGAAGAAGAAAAAATGGTTTTGCAGAACTTGAATTTGAAAATATCCAATTCTGAAAAGGTATAAAAATGAACTCAGTAATAGATACACTACTGGACAAAAACGAAGGTCATCCCATCATTTCAATTTATCACTGAAGCATTCAATTTAATTGATGTAATAATATTGAACAGATCATCATGTCATGCTTCCTGTAATGAAAAAGTCAACAGATTTCATGAGATTTCCTTCATCTAGTCATCGATGATGACCACCATCGCCTTCTGCTCTTTATTCCGTAGACACTTTCGGATTTTGTAAGACTTGATATACGTAATCGTTTACGCCAATATAACTTCTCCTGTAAATTTCGTCCTCTTATGCAGCCCATTGATAGTCTTTAACGTGGGCAACATCCTCTGCTGCTATTTATTTTATCACTGGCGTTGTCTACGCACTTCACATGTTCATGTTCATACTGGCTCACCTAGGTATACATGTATATCAATGTACACCCCTCAGAAGCTTGTGCGAGTTAGGTTAAGCAGTGTGTTCTGTGTAGGCTTTGTTACTGTGTCCTTACGCCACCTTAGGCACAGCACTGTTAATTTTAGACCCAACAGTGAATGGTGACCGCATACCGTAAGCTAGAAATTTTCTTTCCTAGCCCCGGACTTGAACCTACGACATATCGGGTTTTCACGTCAGAGGTCAAGGCTTTATTCCACCAAGCTATGCGACACATCGTCGAATGCAAGACTGCGTGAAGTCAATAGGACTACGGCTTATCTAGTAATCTTCATCTGCTTTACTATCGAAGCCACTCAGTATACCTTTTATAGCTGCTCTTTATAGCTTTGTTATATGCCGAGATCATCCTTATATCTTTCGGAAAAACGGAATAAACTTCGAGGGTGGTCATTATCCCCTGATCTTCACCGTTTATTATTTTATTATTATTAGGTGTACAAATAAGTTTCCGCGGTTTGTCAAAAGATGGCCCCACCAGAAGGTTATGGAGAAATTGTCAGATGTAAAACGTAATATCCCAAGTTTAGTCATCTGGCAACACCATAACCTTAAGGTACTAGTGATTTCGTATCAGCATCACGTAATTTTTTTCATGCAAAAATGTCAAGTTTTATTCCGAATGAGCATCATTTGCGGGAACTTTTGATTTACTTCTTTAATGTGAAAAAATCTGCAGCTGAGGCGCATCGATTGCTTCTAGAAGCATATGGTGAAGCTGCTTTCAGTGAGAGAAGTTGTCAGGAATGGTTTCAAAAGTTTAAGAACGGTGAGTTTGACGTTAAAGACAAAGAACGCAGTGGAAGGCCGAAAGTGTACGAAGACATGGAATTAGAAGCACTATTGGAGGAAGATTCGTCCCAAACGCAAAAAGAACTTGCACTTACTCTACAAGTGACTCAACAAGCAATTTCACATCGTTTAAAATCGTTAGGAATGATTCAAAAACAAGGAAATTGGGTTCCATATGAACTAAAGCCGAGAGACGTTGAACGCCGATTAGGCATGAGTGAAATGCTGCTTGCCAGGAATAAAAAGAGTTTTTGCATCGTATAGTCACTGGTGACGAAAAACGGATTCACTACGATAATCCAAAGAAGAGAAAGTCATGGGTTAAGCCCGGCGAACCATCAACATCGACAGCTAAGCCGAATATTCATGGAAAAAAACTCATGCTGTGTATTTGGTGGGATCAGCTTGGTGTCGTGTATTATGAATTGCTGAAACCAAGCGAAACCATTACTGGAGCTCTCTACCGAACACAATTGATGAGATTGAGTCGGGCACTTAAGGAAAAACGCGCCCATTACTACTCCAGACACGACAAAATTATTCTTTTACACGATATAATGCTCGTCCACATGTTGCGGCGCCGGTAAAAACATACTTGCAAACACTCAACTGGGAAGTTTTACCCCACCCGCCGTATTCACCAGACTTAGCCCCTTCTGATTATCATCTGTTCCGGTCGATGGCACATGGTCTGTCTGAGCAGCGCTTCACATCATATGAAGACACCAAAAATTGGGTAGATTTGTGGATAGCGTCAAAAGATGAAGAGTTTTTTCGACGGGGTATCCGAATGTTGCCAGAAAGATGGGGAAAAGTAGTGGCAAATGATGGAAAATACTTTGAATAAAACGTAATGTACTTTTCCTTTACAATAAATTCCTAATTTTTTATAAAAAACCGCGGAAACTTATTTGTACACCTAATATTATTATTAAACTTCTACTTTTTCTTGAGTTCAACAGCTATGGAAGAAGTTTTACTGATCCCCGTTCAACTTATTTTTCCAGATCGGCATCGTCGGCAGAACAGGTGCTGGAAAATCCTCTTTAATAACTGCACTATTTCGATTAGCCGACATTGAAGGACAAATCTTAATAGATGGTATAGATATAGGAAATATAGCTCTAAAAAAACTGAGACGAGAGATTACCATAATACCGCAAGAACCTGTACTATTTTCAGGTTCAGTGAGATTCAATCTAGATCCTCGTTTTGAGTTCCCAGACGAAAGAATTTGGAAAATTCTGAATGAGGTAAGTCTGACTGAAAGATGCGATTTGTAGTGTAAAGGTGCTTTTACATCAGAACTGCTCGGCAAACGCGCGGTGCACGCTTACAGCGATCCGTCAGGCATTAACCTTTTCGAGAATATGATTGAAATAAAAAAAATAATTAGTGAAATTATAGTAATCAGAACCAATATGATGATTTACACGAGATATCATTCCTATATATGCTCCACAACACCATGAGAATAGTTTTTTGTGAATTGTGTGCCGATTTTTGTTTCATTACTGATTTTATAAGTTATCTAAACCTAAAGAAAGTCACCCTTGAATTTTAGATGCTTTTTTAGGAAGTCTATGCAGGAACCATCTCACATACTAGGCTAACGTAATCCTATAAAGAAAATGTGATAAGCACTTTTGTCTCAAGTTCGAGTGCCTATTAGACGTTTCTGGAGAACTAGACATATTTGAAATCTGAAAATTGGGATTATGATATTGTTCGAAGTTCTCTACAGAGCTAAAATATTTTCGAAGCCCAAAAACTTCCGGGTATACAGGGAGTGAAAATAAATCTCAAATAACTCAGAAATTATTGAATTTAGGATCATATTCATGTGAGAAAACTATCATTATTTTTGACCGCAGAATCCAATACAATTATAAAAAATAGGGCTCTTATTTAAAAACAGAAGTTATGGCCAATTCAAGTTCACAATTTTGAACACAAAATTTGAAGCACCCTTCGATGATATTGTAACAAAACCGAATGTGAACATTTTGGGGACTGCTGCGACAGCAGAGGAGTTCCACTTCATGCGCCGACAAAGGGATTAAGAACATGATGAAAGGGGCCGGTCGCCATAAAGCTGTCACATAAAAAACGATTAATGGTGGCATATTTATGTGACATAAAAGAGACCGCTACAATCATTCTGGAATGTGAAGCATCTTTCTGGTAACTTCTAGAAAAACAGCGCCGGATATAAATGACTGAAGCCGATTCATGAATTCATTCATGGATAGAACTTGCCGACGAATAAACAGATGTTCCTAGTGAAATTCTGTAGATAAATTGTGTATATAAATTATTGATTATTGTTAGTTAAGTGTGAATATAAATTAGTTTAAAGAAAACTTGTATTGTTTTTCTATTTCGCTGAGGAAAAAGGTAACAATATTTTTTAAATCCAAAAGATGCATGACCTTTCACATCCTTCCTCTTCGATGTTGTAAAAACGGTTTACGCTCAGGATATTTAAAATAAGAATAATGAACATATTACTGACTGAACATATTTGACTTTTTTCCAGTTTTTTTTGGATATTTTGAAAACTGTTCGATTCAATACAATGGTTTTAACAGAAATATATTCAATATTGAATACTCGATCACACCAGGAATGGAAAACTTGAAAACAAATGTTTTCGTCGAATTTATTTTCACTCACCCAAAGTTTTTGGGCTTCGAAAATATTTTAGCTCTGTAGAGAACTTCGAACAATACCATAATTCCATTTTTCCGATTTCAAATATGTCTAGTTCTCCAGAAACGTCTAATAGGCACTCGAACTTGAGACACCCTGTATTTTGTACGGTAGCTAAAGGATTTTTTGTTTAATTGAAGAACTTATTTCTACAAATTCTACGCAAGTCCTCCTCGTGAGTCGAATCAAAAACATCAAACTGTATTTGAAGATTTCATAATACAATTAAGAAACAAAAATGTACCCAAAAAGATCTTGAAATAACTGAATATTTTTTATTCTTTCCCTAGGTAGGTCTTCAAAAATCCATACCATCTTTAGATTTCCAACTCACAGAGGAAGGAAACAATTTGAGCTCAGGAGAACGACAACTGTTATGTTTGGCCAGAGCAATTCTGAAAAATAATAAAATTCTGATTTTGGATGAAGCTACCGCGAACATCGATAAAGGGTAAGAATTTCAATATTAATACAAATGATTTATTTTGTTGTTAGATTTTGAAGGAATGTTTCAATCTTGGTTGTTTAGATAGGAGGTACCCAAAATCTTTTGTTTCATAGACTAATTTCAAAATTCTGCTGAATCAGGTGGATTCCATATAGATCATAACCAATTTGCAAATTTTTTGCGCACTTGTTGAACTTATAAATAATTCTTAGAACTTTTTTATTTATCAGATACGTCTTAACTGTTCCAGTTGAGAAGGACGTCCAAATAGTTGATTTAATAACAGATATGATTCATATCCAAATAATCTATAATATAAAAATGAATCGCAAAATGTGTTGGTAAGCGCATAACTCAACAACGCCTGGACCAATTTGGCCAAATCTTTTTTTAAAATGTTCGTTGAAGTTCAAGGATGGTTTTTACGGCGAGACAAATTAGAATTATTGCTGGAAAAACCCTAAAAATAGCCCTTTTCTTTTTCCCATACAAATGATTTGTAACTAAAACGTAGTCAATTTGAGCTTTATTGCTATGGTATAAAGTTCATATTAAATTACAAGCACTCACTGTTGTCTAAGCAATGTAGGTGTGTTCCTAACGTCAAAGATCATATCTATCAAAACAATGTGCGTGTATGCGTTGGAGCACAGAATACATAGTTGGAGGAGTTTAATGTCGCCTTCCGAAACTCCCGTTTCTTTTGAATTAGTTTCGGCACGCGAGATAAAATGCATCAGTTTCCACGTCATTACATCAGTCAAACAAAAATCGCGTTACCAACAGTGTTTTATTATTTTTAATATCCAAATTTTAAATAAATAAAACAATTCGTACGGCTTAAAAGGATTTGACTTCAAGTCATATCAAATTTAAAAAAAAAAAGTTGTCTGTTACCTTATCTACTGAGTTTGCTTTTGTCAACTGATACACGAAACAAATTGCGCAGAGTGTTTAGTTAGTAAGTGTTTGTTTAGTTCGTGATTAGTGAAAAAATAATTTATATTTGATATGATGCCTCCTATAAGACGAAGCAATTTAGGTAGAAGAACCAGAAATGCTACAAACCAAGCTAATTACCGATCTAATCGTACTGCACAAGAACGTGACGACGGAGATGAACGTGAAAGAAAAAAGATCTACGGAGCAATAATAACCGATTTGGTGGTGCAATGATTTTATTAGCAGGAGATTTTCGTCAAACATTGCCAGTGATTCCACGATCAACGCCAGCTGATGAACTCAATGCATCTCTAAAGTCCTCCAATTTGTGGAAACATGTCAAAGTACTTCATTTAAGCAAGAATATGTGTGTCGAGTTGCAAAATGACCAATCTGGAAACATATTCTCTAAACAACTCATTGACATTGGTAATGGCAAATTTCCTATAGACATGTTGACTGGCTGCATTAACTTTCCTCAAGGTTTTTGTCAGTTAACTCGATCAAAAGATGAACTTATTCAGAAGGTGTTTCCAGATGTTTCTCAAAATTACAGAAACCATGATTGGTTTAGCGAACGAGCTATACTGGCTGCAAAAAACATAGATGTAAATGAATTAAATTTCAAAATTCAAGAACAAATTACAGGCGAATTGAGGATATATAAATCAGTTGATTCGACTACTAATCAAGATGATGTAGTCAACTATCCACCGGAAATCTTAAACTCGCTGGATTTGCCAGGATTGCCACCTCACAATCTTCAATTAAAGGTTGGATCGGTGGTTATAATGTTGCGAAATATCAACCAACCGCGTCTTTGCAACGGTACACGGTTAGCGATAAAAAAATTACTAAACAATGTGATAGAAGCAACTATACTCAAAGGATAGTATAAAGGAGAAGATGTTCTCATACCGCGTATCCCAATGATTCCGACTGATGTGCCATTTGAGTTTAAACGACTACAGTTTCCAGTGCGGCTTGCTTTTGCTATGACTATAAACAAGTCCCAGGGGCAATCATTGAGTGTTTTTGGTATTAATCTAGAAAACCCATGTTTCTCACATGGTCAATTGTATGTTGCCTGTTCCCGTGTTGGAAAACCATCAGATTTGTTTATCTATGCACCAGGTAATCAAACAAAAAACATCGTATACCACAAAGGACTACAATGATAATGATAATAATTATGATTCACATGATTAACAATAAAGCGATTACATACTTTTAAATCCTCATATATGTTTTATTTAATTATTTTTTATTCACAACGTCCTATCACCAGGGTGACGGTTCTGTTCAGGAGATTTTTTTAAAATACGTAGGCACAAAAACTGCCACATTACAAATCTTTTTGACAGGACGAAGTCTGTCGGGTCAGCTAGTAATTAATAATTATAACGCTATACTATATGGAGAAAAATATTTAATTTGAACAGAATAATTTGGAAAAAAGTTTTCCTTGTTGTTACTTCGAAACTACTGGCAATTTGACCCAATAATTAGTTAAGCTGAGATATTGAAAAATTCAAACCTTCCCTCATATATCTGTCCGCTAAATTATTCGGTTTTGAGGTAACAAATATAAAAAATACAGACGATTTGATAACGTCTAAATAATAAAATGAAATGTACAGAATTCCCTTTAAGATTTTGAACAGACATTCTGGATGTATAAGGTAAATCTGAAAAATAGGAATTTAATCATAAACATCCTCAAAGTTTAAGTTAGGCCAATAAGATGAAGAAAACAATCTACAACATAATCATATTTCCAGGTGCGAGGAATCAATTCAACGAATTATAAAAGAAAAATTTGTCAACTCTACTGTACTCACAGTAGCTCATAGATTGAACACAGTTCTAAATTCGGATAAAATTATTGTGATGGAAAATGGAAAGGTGGTGGAATTTGATCAACCTCTTGTACTGCTTCGAGACAAGGAAGGATATTTCAGGCATCTGATTGACAAAGCAGGATGTGAAATGATAAAAAATTATATGTAATGTAATAATTCAATAATTTACATTAAAACTAATAAAGATAAATTTAAGAACATTGTGTGAAAATAAAATACTTAAAAGCACACGGATGTCAGTTCCTGAACTCTAGAAAAATGTGATACTCAAAAATCATCACAATGAATATACAGGGTGGCCATTTGAAAACGAATACAGACGAAATAAATGTTTTCGATAGAAATACTCGGACAGGTCGATTTCTGTTTCGAGGGGAACAACTTAAGATGTAGGTTACGGACGCATAGCGCTTGAACCCTTGCTACTACGACCCTCACCCCCAAATTTTGAATAGGGAAGATGGGGTGTGTGATAACTCATTTGAAAGGTATTTTTATACTGATTTCAGCACAGTAATTGTTTTTTCATTTTATGCATTAGTTCTTGAAATATACTTAACTGAGTATTTGAAAATGAAGTGGTGTTTTCATGGCACTTGTAGTTTTTTTTCTGAAAAATCTACATTTTGAGCTTCAAAACAACCATGACTGTGGCTTCCTTCCTCCAATCCACTGACATAGAAATCTTTAATCAAGATGTCGAACAAACAAAGCGTATTGCGAAGGAGCTCAATCTTGCTGAAACTCAATCTAAGTCAATCCAAACTTACCCTCTTGGGCTCCCCAACTACGAAATAGCCAAAGCTGTATTATGGCTTTATGAATACTCTGTGGTCCCATTTAATGCTTAGCAGTGTATTTATAGAGAGTAAAACTTTTTCTTTCGAAACCAATTAACACAATTTCCTTGTTAGAAATTGACTGTCAAAATTGCTGTAGCTCTTCGATTTCACTTAACATATAAGTAGAATCATGAAGAATCCAATTTTTCTTATCGTCCAAAGTATACCATTTTCACTTATCTTTCTAATTAATACGCTTCTTATCAGCCCATCCTTTTGAAACGTTATTCGTTGTACTACTTCAGAAGTTTCTGTGAAATATGGAAGAAAGCATTAAACTCAAAAAGGAAAATCCATGGAATCGTGCATCTTTTTTCTCACGGCTGAACTATCTGTAAGTATTTCAAACAAAAATAATTCTGATACACATTCCTTCAACAGTTTATACAGGGTGTCTCAAGTTCGAGTGCTTATTAGACGTTTCTGGAGAACTAGACATATTTGAAATCTGAAAATTGGGATTATGATTGTTAGAAGTTCTCTACAGAGCTAAAATATTATCGAAGCCCAAAAACTTCCGGTTATACAGGGAGTGAAAATAAATTCGACGAAAAAAATTTTTTTCAAGTTTTCCGTTCCTGGAATGATCGAGTATTCAATAGTGAATACATTTCTGTTAAAACCATTGTATTAAATCGAATAGATATCTAAAGAAAACTGGAAAAAATGTCAAATAGGTTCAGTCAGTAATATGTTCATTATTCTTATTTTAAATATCCTGAGCGCAAACCGTTTTTACAATATCGAAGAGGAAGGATGTGAAAAGGTCATGCATCTTTTGGATTTCAAAAATATCATCACAGGGTGTTTTAAATTTTGTGTTGAAAATTGTGATCTTAAATTAGCCATAACTTCTGTTTTTCAAATTAGAACCCCATTTTCTTATAATTGTGTTGGATTCTGCGGTCAAAAATAATGATAGTTTTCTCACATGATTATGCTCCTGAATTCAATAATTTCTGAGTTATTCGAGATTTTCTAGATTTATGTAGTACGAAGAGTCAAATTGATTGCATCTAAAAAAATTCATGGGAACACTCTGTACCCATAGAAGATAAATTATCTGTTAATAATTCACAAGTGTCAGGTGTTATTGTTGTTCGTTATCTTCATTTCTCGATTTAACAAAATGAACCGTTATTCTAATTGCGAAATTCTGGATATATACCATTACTTTTCAATGAATCACAGTATTTAATGGCTTTTTTTCTAGATGGATATTCGAGTGTACAACCAACATCAAAAACGAAAATTGCAGAATCGAAGATGTACACAGATGTCCTGATTCGTTTCTATCAAAAACTAACAGCGACCGTCTTCAAAAAAGATGGAACGAGGAGTTGGAAATGGCTAAAAAATTCTCTAGAAATCCTAGTTTATTAAGAGCAGTTTTGAAAGCGTATCGCAAGGAGATATTCGCTTTGGGTATATTAGTCTTTGCCGACTCCACGGTAATCCAGTAAGTTGGATCTATAAGGCATTGTTTTAGAAGGTGTATTGTATTGTGATTTAGAAAAATGAAGAAAATTACTAATACAGGGCATACACGCAACGGTAGACCGGAGAGGAAAACTGTACAGGTATACCTGCGCAGTTCTGCCTCGTGTATTCGTTAGCAGCGACCGTACGGTCCACTAGACCGAGTCGAATCTCGAATTTGCTCCGGCGACCTGTGCAAGCTTGAAAAACACACACACGCTCCGGTTGACTTGCGCAGGAATACTTTTTCAGTTTTTCCTCTTCGATCGACCGCAAGGTTAAAATCTTGTTGTAAAGTCTTTTGCTGGTCTCTGGAACAGAAATATACTAAAACAACCACCACAATGAGCGTGGAATAATCTTGAGAAGGTACCTACATCTTTTCTATCAAAAATCGGATTGAAATTCATATCTTCCCTCCATTGAGTTCTTGTTCTTTGAAATAATTTATTCAATCAACTCCAAATTATGTTCAATATGTGAATGCCATTTGAAAAAATGTAGAGAAGCATTGATGTGAGGTGAAAAGAATTTGGGCGCTTGTCCTAAATTCTATTCCTGTACTCTGGAACAGTGCAATATTCCAACCGCCATAATGAACCAATAAACCTATATCTCAAATCAAAAATAACCACTCATTGGGTGCTTTTTCCACCAAAAAACCCAAAAGAAAATCGTTTCAACTCCAACGATTCGCGCTTGGTGAATTTTACAAAGATAAAAATTATTCGATAAAGGTCTGAAGGTGTAACCATGAACAGAGTGCCTCGCCTATTACTTCAAATTTTGTTCCATTCGTTCACGCATAAACTAAGTGGGTCTGATTTACGTCTAGAATATGACATAAGAATCTACATAAGATTAGAATGTCAACGATCATTCAACACTATACTACATCGTCCAATGAAATCGCTCAAATTTTGGAAACGGACCAATAGAAACAAACTGTATCTGAAAACACTCAACCTCACAGTGTTTTCACTTTTAGAAATTTGATTTTATCAAATGCCTAATTTGCATAGAAATATTAATATGTCCGGATAGCTTTGGCCGTTGGTAGAAATAGCGGTCGTCATGGTTACGATAAACAAGCAGTTGTTAGCGATAACTTCAACAGCACATTTGGCAGTTCTGTCAGTTTATTTTCGTATTTTACCATAAAGTAGATAAAAATGAAACGTTTTGGGAATTGTAATATTACTTCAATTGAGGAAAGTGTGAAGAAAAGTGTGCCGCTTAATACAGTGAAGTCAAGATCCTACATTTGGAAACAATTTGAAGAATTCTGTGCTGCCCGGAAATACCTTGTAAATGAAAAAATAAGTTTGTCAGAGCTCAATAATATTGTGCTAGACTGGGCTTTCAATATGAAGAAAAGAGAAGGATCAGACTACAAGGAAAGTGTCGTAAAAACCTTGTGGAATAATACTGCCAAACAGCTGCAGGAAAAATTCTATTCCGAATGGGGCGTTAGGTTCGATCCATTCACAGACGTGGCTTTTAAAACGGCGCTGGATGCACGAAATGCCAAGAGGCGTATTTTGCAAGTGGACTCGGAGAAAAGAAAAGTTAGTGCCAAGGCGCTGGATTTGGAGCAACACAAAAAGATGGTCAACTTATCTAAAGAAGATAATCCAGACGGTTTGAACAGAAAATTTTATTTTATTGCAGCATTGGAGCTTGCTTGGGTCGGATGCCTAATTTCGCATTTCCAATTCGAAATTGAAAACGATGGTAATCCCACGGGCCGAAATATTCCTTATTGTTTTTAATATATTGGGATCAAGGATTTCACAATTTTAATGGTTTCAGGTGTGCACAACCCTTTGTATTATCGGAACTCTTGAAGCTTTTTATCAAAGAAAACTACACACTCAATGAGATGCTCATTTATAGTGGCGTTATGTTCCTTCTCATACTCAGTCATTCGTTCTTGTTCCATTTAATGTTCAACCAGTCACATCTTCTATCACACAGAATGCGAGTAGCTACGTCTTCTTTGGTGTACTCAAAAGTAAGTTAATCGAATATTTCATGATCATGATTCAGTCAGAAATTAAAATTGATTTTAGATTTTCACAATGAGTCAGAGAGCGTTCAACGAGACATCGCCAGGAAAGATTTTGGCTCTACTTTCCAACGACGTGGACAAATATGGTTTTTTTGTGATGTATCATTATTTATGGGTCGTTCCTCTGCAAATTGTTATAGTTGTTACGATGATATGGTTGTATTATGGCATTGAAGTCATCATTGGAATTATTGTATCTATAATCGTCCTAATTCCAATTCAAGGTGAGTTTCATCTTTGATTTCTCTGAAACTGTTCAATGAAACATAGAAGGTGATTCCGGAGTTCGTCAGATTTTTACAGAAGTTTTCACCAGTCAAGGCAGAAACAATGTTTTCCGCAAATCGCCAGGAAATTTTGACATTCCTGTCAAAATTTCTTGAAGAAAAAATCAGGACTTCCTTACTGTAAGGAAATGATATTTCCGTACAGTTGTTAGTGTTCTACATAAATGATAGAAAACACATTGCTTATAAGGAATTAATTTATATTTTGAAAACATCAAGTCATTGCTGAATACATTTTTAAGATCAATTTGTTATATTTACAGTAATTTGACAGTTAGTACAATTATTGAACATTGGAGGAACACTCTTAGAACTATGAGAAACATTTTGGACAACATGCAGGGTGGAAGGGTCGTTTTGTTGAATATTTTGTACTGTGAAAATTTTATTTGCCACCTCAACCTTATTGTTAAGCGATTCTTCGATATATCCTTCAGCAACGTTTGATGACTTCCATCCGCCATGCCTCTTTAAACTAGTTATGTCGGCACCAGAGTCAACCAATATTGTTGCAGAAGACCGACGACAGCAGTGACCAGTATATTCTGTCGGATTCACGAAGTTCAAATAAGTAGCAACTATTTTGGGCATTTTTCTAAATTGATGAATTCCTACCACTTGTCTACAACCCTTTCCGCTTTGATATTTAAAGAAAAATCGGTCACTGTTCATATTTTCTGGTCTTAACGAAACATACTTTCGATAAACATTCAAGTAGATCTGATTAATTACAAATGATCTTGGTTTGTTGGTTTTCGAATCAGGTATGCTGATTAAAAGCTTAGATTCTAAGTCTTCTATATCGTGTACAGTCATTTGGACTAACTTATCCATTCTACAGGCCCCAGAAATGCCAAATGTTACAGCCACCTAGAAAATAAATAAAGCTATAATCTGAATAGAAATTAAAAACTTGTAAATTATCTTAATCAATAAATTTTCTTTATCTGGAGCTTCCTGGATAAATTTTTCAATTTCTTCCTTCGTTAAAATCATAGATTTCTTTGCCCTATAACCTTGAGCTTGCCGTTTCAATAAAGTTGAGTATGTAGATATATCTACATTGTGTTTAAGTGCAAGGGTTGACTTCAGCATTGAATAATTGGCCCATAATGTTGAAGATTTCATCTTTAAACAAAGGTCTAGGAAGTATGCCATTACAACATTTTCTGAGAAAGAACAGATATTTTTACTCATGCGATAATCCATAAAACGTCTGTATGCATTTTCGTACTTTTCTCTTGATTTCTTTGGCAATAATTCTAATGAAGCAATATTCACTGCCTCAACCAGCTCTGGAGGAGTCCCAGGAATAGAAATTTCATCATCACTTATCATTTTACTTTCGAGAACACCAGCAATTAAATTTATAAGCGTCAAGTTTGACAATTCAACCTCAATACGTTTCCATAGTAACCCAAGTAATTTTATTAGGAATTTCAAAGCACCATTTATTTGGGAATAAAATTATCGCGTTTTTTTTTTAATCAATCAATATCTGTCGAATTTTAAACGATTTGCGGAAAAATAGTATGTTTACCTCGTAGGAAAAGCCATATTCCTGGACTCTGTGATGCTAATCTTCACAGGAATGTTAAGCTTTTCCTACCCGGTAAACAATGTACTTTTGTTTTGTGGTTTGTGATTTTTGTTGAGAGAGGGTGGTTGGTCCAATTCGACTGATTTTACTTTTATTAATAACTTTAATATGGCTTGAACAAAATTGATTAAACTTTCAGTGTAGAACAATATGATTATCTACTTTCAATCATTCTCACACCTCTTTAAAAATACAGGGTGAAAAATATGATAAGTTCCGATTGAATTTGCAGGTTGGAAAAACACCCTCTACATTTCGTTTTCGAAAATTCGCTGCCTGCTTCATATTCTATCGTAAGTTTACATAAATGTAAATTTTTTACTTTTTTAAAGAGAAAAGTAATTTTGCTCCAAGGCAGTGAGGATATTCTGAACTGCATCGTAAAGTTGAATCGTCCAATTATACCAAGACCTTCCTGACTCCCAAAGTATTCACTGAAATAGAGAAAGGAATTTTACACGACGAATCAGAAACCTGATATTGCCGCGACTGTCTGGTTGGTTAAAAACAAAGTGACTAACAGGCAGTGCTAAAATAAAGGAATTTTACACGACAACGGCACCGACCAATCAGAAACGTGATATTGCCGCGACTGTTTGGTTGGTTGATAACAAAGTAACTAACAGGGCAGTGCTAAAATAAAATATCTTTATAAGTAAACCGAATAATCTACAACTAGTACGGGATAAACATTCGACACATATTATGAAAGGCAAACCTGAGGATTACCACAAAAGTCACATAGAATGTTCGAAATGATTGTGAATGCATATTCACGACCTTTCTCTTAAATCTTCAATAAACATTCTAATGAAGGATTGATTTTGTTTGTGTTCGAAATTTTTTTCAACTTGTTGTTCACAACTTCTATCTTCAACCTTTTTTGTCCAGATGGTCCACACAAAATAATCTAAAGAGTTAAAAACAGTGATATTTTTGGCCAAGCCTTAGGTCCCCACGACCAATCCTTCTGTTTTGGTGATGTACGTCCAAGCGATTTATCACATTCCATGCAAAGTAGATGGTGGTATTGAGTATAAATCTACCTAGAGGGGAAACACAGTTCAAAAAAATGAAACCAGAAATTTACTAGTACGATTTCTGGTTTATAGATGGACTGTATGTTTCTGGAAATGAGTGTATTTGTTCTTTACAGCATCTAACGGAGAGTTACCGAACTATTAGACAATGGCCAGGGCCGGCTTCAGAAAATATGTTGTTCTTCACGAAGATTCATAGTTATTTCATTTCGATATTTGTTCTTCCGAACTGAGATTCAAGGGGAGGCCAAGATAGTAGAATTATAAATTGTGTTTGAAGCTGGTGCGAACGCGAAATATATAATATGAAACAACAAAATTCATATAAAGAAATGCGGTTAACAATGATGACTTACCACAGCGGCGAACTACGATGATTTCAGGGCTCTGCTCCAATTATCAGCTCTTCACAGGGACCCCTTGCTGCGGGATTTCTAGTCCAACTTTTGTTCAAATGCGGTGTTGAAAACACAATCAAAATGCGATGCGAAATTTCCAAATATGCGGGTGAAACCAAGCGTGTAATATATCCAAAAAAACAAATCAAAATTAGAGTGATTTTTTAAACAATTTCGATAACAGACGTAATAGCGAGAGTTCTTCTATTCCAATTCGCGTTCTAGATGCGTATGCGTATCCATAACATGTGCGAAGTCACCAGTGTTGACTTATAAAATTAGCGCGAAATTCAAATATTTAGCGATCGCCTCAGCTTCAAATTCATGCTATAACAAAAGGACCGAACACCTCATATCATGATTTATCCGAATTTCTCCCATGTATGTCATTGGATCTTCACAGATTTATATATTATAGTTGTGTTTTTATAGAATTTCAGGAAACATTTCTTTGAACGAACATAAGATTTCGAAATGAAATGTCGCGTTTACATTCGGCTATCATTTTCAACTTAAAAATGAAAATCGTGAAGGTTTATTCACAATGAATGTAACGTAAACAAATAAGAACTTGGTTCATTTATGGCTCATTCAAATATATATGTTACATACAATTTTCTTGTGTACATGCGTAACTGATCTAAATTCATTTCACGTATTTGATATCACCAACAATTTGCCCATAACTGATTCATTAAAATCGTCATCTAAATATACACAGATCATTGGACAGTAAGTCAATATATCTAAATAATAACATATTCTGAGAGGTGATGTCGAATAAATCCGGCCCTGTTGCAGACCAGCTCAAACAGAGAGACCAAGTCGCTGCAACCATAAATACAATGAAATAAAGGTTACCATGTTTACACGCTTGAGACCGCCACTTTATCGGTAGAATTTTTGGCTTCATTTCTTTGAACTGCGTTTCCCCTCTAGGTAGATAAAAAATATATTTCCGAAATGTTGGCGAACTGACATAGTATCATTTTCCCGTTTTTTGATCCTGCTACACCATTTAATCATTTGAACATACAATTTTTGGATCACCACTTTGATTTTGAAAAATCTCATTTAAAGTAACTTTTTTTTTCAATTCCAGTTTATTTGAGTGGTCGCTCAGGGATCAACTTCAAAATGGCATCAGAAAAAACGGATAAGAGAATGAAGATGATGAACGAAATATATTGCGGAATTGAAGTTATAAAAATGTTCACTTGGGAGAAACCATTCGAAGAAAACCTACTGAAGGCCAGAAACGAAGAGCTCAAATTCTTATCAAAATCATTTTACGCCAAAGCACTGTTAGGAAGCATTAAATTTTTTATGGAGAGGTTAGGAGTCTTCGTCAGTATTCTGATTTATTCCTACCACGGTTATCCACTGATGCCCGACATGGTGTTTTCCGTCTGCATCTGTTACACCGTGCTCAGATTCTCTCTTACAGTTATGTTTCCAATGGCACTAACATTTGGAGGAGAACTCTTGATTTCACTGCAGAGGTTACAGAAGTTCTTATTACTGGAAAATAAGGTGATAACGCAGTTTCCTGCACTGCACAAAGGATTAATAGGAGAGATAAGATTGCAAAATATAAGAGCCAGGTTCTGCGAGGATTCTATTTTAGTATGTGTTCCTTCTGTTCACATTCCCCCAGGTTTGAAACATTTCGTAATGCTCAATTTTAGTCGATAAGTAAGGGCCGTTTTATATTTTCTTTGCGAAAGCGTTAATAAGACACCGAAATATATTTCGTTTTGTACATGTCCAATTTTAGTCAGTTTTCAATTCATTCAAGTAATATTGTTCCCTCTGGTATACTCGCGCCCCCTAGGGATGCATTCTCCGTAGGTTGAAAAACGCCTTAAGGAATGACACCATTTGTCTGGTGGGAACTTGCTTATTTGGAAAGCGCTGGCAAAATTCTTCAAAAATTTCAGCATAATCTCCCTCAAATTTTAGGGGAGAAGTGAGCAAACAAACACGATCTTCGTTCGTGTACTTTACAACCGTAGCCTTGGCAGCGAAAGCACTGTAAACGTACACAGCAACACTACTACACGCGGACAACTTAAATCGCTACGTTTCAGCTGCCTCCTTCCTCAATCTGTATATTAGAAATGCCAGATATTCAATAGATCAAAAAATTTTGCTGAAGAGTGTAACATTGTTTGAATTAAACATGTTTCGAACAGTATTCATTGTAGATTTTGAATATTTCGATTTTCGAATTTTGACCAGATGTGGAATATACAGGGTGCTTTAAACAAAAATTATAGAATAGTTTATTTTTATTGAAAAACAAATTTATTGTTGCAAGGAAAAGGCATTTGAGGCAGTCAATAGTGGGAAATCACATCAGGCATGTCGTGTGTGAAATTGATTCTCTCCAATATCAACTTGCAAGTGCAAAAAAACTTAGAGGAAAGCTGAAGAGCACAAAAAAACCGAAAGCGCGCAAAAAATCCCGAAAGAACTTGTAAATTGCACATTTATTGAAATCAGCTCCCGTCCGCGGGAAAACACGAAAACTTGAGAACAACTCTGATGAAAGTCAGCGCTAGGAATGCGCAACTCATATGTGACATCCTGTATAAGAATCGAAAATATTTTATCGAATTAAACAGCCCTAAGCAGAAACAGCCTAAATAACTCGATCGAAGGTAGCTGTTAGAAATAGGCAAAGCATATGAGACACCCTGTATATAATTGATTCGCAGTGGGTGCTTTTTCCACCGAATAAAAAATCAAAAGAATATCATTTCAACTCGATCGATTCGCGCTTGGTGAATTTTACAAAGGTAAAATAAAAATTATTCGATAAAGGTCTAAAGGTGTAACCATGAACAGAGTGCCTCGCCGATTACTTCGAATTTCGTTCCATTCGTTCACGCATGAACTAAGTGTGTTCGATTTACGTTTAGAATATGACATAAGAATCTACATAAGATTAGAATGTCAACGACATTTGTCATTTCAGAGTAGGAATCGACAGGGGTGAAATGAATTGGCTAGGGATTGCAAAACTGGTTCTATGCTGGGTAAATTTTTGGATTTCATTAATACATATACCAGGGCTCTTACGAATCCTATGGATTGAAGAAATTTCAAAATATTATACGAGATATGGGTTAATATTGTAATTGGAATGACTGACAAAGTTCTGTGAATGACGTGACTGATGATCTGGAAATTCGTGTTTGAGAAGAAGAAAGCTATTTTCAGTAATTAATTTAAAATATTTTAACTTGCGATTGGAAGATATGAATAGCCCTATCCAAACGTCCGATTCTCGGGGAAGACACATATGAAAACGGCTTTTCCTGATCGTGTCAGTAGAAAAAGCCTTTTTCAATTTTACCGGACCATCTTTAGCGAAAAACCGGGAAATCGGTGTTTTGGATAAATTTTTTTGAAAATGTTTGCGTGGCCATAAAGGCATCAGAAATGCACCTAACGAAATGCCAACCGAAAATTTTTTGATCTCCTTCGGTGGTTACCTGTATTGAACCATCGATTACCACAGAAATATTCCTAATTGTTTTTAATATATTGGGATAACTTCAGGGTTTGGTATTACGACAAAGATTTCATCAGGAATTCTATAATAGAAATGCATTTGTTTATTGCTCATGACTGAACAGCGTCCTCTCTGTTACTTGATAAATCAAACCAAAAATTATCTCAAACATTGAAGTTTTCTAAAGTTCGAGTCATACTACAGGGGGAGTAAAACGACTTGTTCATTGCCATAAATGTTTCGGTAAAATGGCTTTGCAGATAATCAGATTTATCTCTCTTTTCTTTTGGGGGATATGTGAAATATTGTTTATTTGGCATTGAATTGATATAGCCAGGGATATTGCTGAACCAAGGTCCAACATTTTTGTCTCAAACTAGCAACTGTGCTGAAACTATTATGAGATTATCTCACAATAATAAATTTGGATAATGTTCGACACAACAAAAAGAAAAAAAATTGGACATAAAACTTGAATATTCGCAATTACCAGCTGAAAGAATTAAAAAATGAATAAAATAGACAGTAAGAAAAAAATGATAAAATGTTAACTGAATGAGGTTTGTTGCTTTGCAGACTTGGTGTTAATCATAACCAATTTTAGGAACCCTGTGCGGTGTGGTTGGAGCAGTTGGATCAGGAAAAACATCATTTCTGAATCTTATTCTAGAAGAAATGCCTGTAAACTCCGGCAACATAATAGTCAATGGAAATGTGTCATTTTCCTCTCAAAAACCTTGGCTGTTTGCATCTACTATACAGAAAAACATTCTTTTCGATCAAGAGATGGATGAGTTTCGCTACAAGGAAGTCATAAGGGTTTGCGGATTAGATGTGGATCTCGAAAAATTACCAGAAAGCGATAAAACAATAGTTGGAGCCAGAGGTGTCACATTAAGCGGAGGACAAAGAGCTAGAATAAATTTGGCTAGAGCAATTTATAAAAAAGCTGATATATATCTTCTGGACGATGTTTTGTCAGCTCTTGACTCAAGAGTAGGGAGGTTAGTGTTTGAAGAATGTATAAAAACATTTCTTTGTGGAAAAACTAGAGTATTTGTGACGCATCAGTTGCAATATTTGAAGGATGCAGATTTAATGTTTATTTTCAATAAGGTAAGTTCAATAATTTTTTCCATGAAAGATGTAGTATCAAGAAATGTTTGTTATAAGTGGTTTCCCTGTTCAATTAGTTATTGTGTTATTATTAACTGATTCTGCTCAAATTATCGTAGGGTACACTGGATGCTCAAGGAACTTATAATGAATTATTAGTTGGATATCCAAATATGAAAAATTTCATCCAAACTTGTGAAGAACCCAATACAGAGGCTGAAAGCCACGATAAAGATGGTGGAATAGAAAATCTTCCCGAAGCATACAAAAACTCCGAAATTCCAAAGATGAAAATATCAGAAGATATTCTTGAAGTAAAAACTCAGAAAATAGAAGATTCTAAAGTGAAAAAAAGGAAATTTTTGCTTCTAACTTATTTGAAATCATCGAAGAAAGTATTTGGATTTATAATACTCATATTAACTTTTTTTCTGGGACAATTTTTCTGCTCTGCAGCGGATTACTGGTTGACCCTTTGGTAAGTACCGAAAATTACGAATTTATTTGCTTTCAACAGCATTTGTGTCAAATCATAAAATTATCAACTGATGTAAAAACAGCCGAGTAAGATAGCCGAGTTTTGTACGGAATTTTTCGTACGCCACTGGAATATTGGCCGGATAGCGATGCAAACAATTTTGATTCGCCGGGATAATGTGAGATTTTTCTATTTTCACGTTGGAATCTGGATACTGTAGCCGAGTTTTCTGTGAGTAATTTATACCTGGGAAACTAGACATATGATTGAGGTCAAATTACACAATAACATCCAGAAGCATCAAATTATAATTTTTGCATTTGCTACATTCACTTTCACCCCCAGGGGGTCAGTAGCTACTCAGCCTAATTATTAAAAATTCATAAAAAATCAACCATACATGAGAATGCCCTCGTACTCTTGCAGAATTATTTACATATTGACAAAAAAATAATTCAGTAGGTATCTCTGACTTGCACCCCTATGGGGGACTTAAATAACGGCCTAATGATAATTCAAGTAGATACAAATATCTCGAGAACTAGAAATAGAATCGACTAGAAATTTTGTATTTATTCGTCTCTCTATATACACAGAATAATTTTATGACTCACTACCACGTGCACCTCCTTGGGGGGGCTAGCCGAGTTCAAGCCGTGTTTTCTGTGAGTAATTCATACCTGGGAAACTAGACATAGGATTGAGGTCAAATTACACAATAACATCCAGAAGCATCAACTTATAATTTTTGCATTTGCCACATTACTTGCACCCCCCAGGGGGGACAGTAGGTACTTAGCCTAATTATAAAAAATTCATTTGTGTCATAATATGGACTGAGTTTTATAAACATTTAACTGCTGAGAGTCTTTATTCTCGATTCTTATCAAAATTGTTTTGATTGAATGATACAATTGAAAAAATACAATATAAGAAATAAATCTCATTATTAGAATAGCAACGATTCATTTTGTGAAATGAAAAAATTTCATAAGGACTAACAATAAGACCTGTCTGACACTTGTGAATTATGGGATGATTTATCTTCTATGCTCACAGAATATCCTTATGAATTTGACTCTACGTACTACATAAATCCAGAAAATCTCAAATAACTCAGAAATGATTGAATTTAGGAGCATAATCATGTGAGAAAACTATCATTATTTTTGACCGCAGAATCCAACACAATTATAAAAAAATAGGTTCTAATTTGAAAAACAGAAGTTATGGCCAATTTAAGATCACAATTTTCAACACAAAATTTGAAACACCCTGTGATGATATTTTTGAAATCCAAAAGATGCATGACCTTTTCACATCCTTCCTCTTCGATGTTGTAAAAACGGTTTACGCTCAGGATATTTAAAATAAGAACAATTAACATATTACTGACTGAACATATTTGACTTTTTTTCCAGTTTTTTTTAGATATTTTGAAAACTATTCGATTCAATACAGTGGTTTTAACAGAAATGTATTCACTATTGAATACTCGATCATACCAGGAATGGAATACTTGAATAAAAATTTTTTCGTCGAATTTATCTTCACTCCCTGTATAACCGGAAATTTTTGGGCTTCGAAAATATTTTAGCTCTGTAGAGAACTTCGAACAATATCATAATCCCAATTTTCGGATTTCAAATATGTCTAGTTCTCCAGAAACGTCTAATAGGCACTCGAACTTGAGGCACCCTGTATTTTCTTTCGAGAAAATGACAAATGCCATTGAAAAAAAAATATCTGCTATTGCATCGAATATTTTGAAAAATGTCTTGGTGGCACGTCAAGGGCCCCCGAAAGCTAAATGAAAACGAAAGAAAATTAACAATGAAATTCGGAAATAATATGAAAAAATGACTCGAAAGAAAATCGAACGCTGGAGCATCGACTGCTGCCTCCCTGGTTTCACAGTACGGCTGAATCAACGTGTGTCCAAGCACTCAAACGAAAATAGTCACTTTTTCACTAGAGTTCGAATTTGTATATTAACGAGAAAATTCATTCATTGCGGAGAAAGTGTTGCACTACGATGTGTGGATGAACGACGATTTCGTACTCTCTGGCGACATAGGTCATATGCTCCAACATATGTTACGCGCTCATCGGGAAATGAATGAACATACGTGGGCCGCACGAAACGAGCAAGCAACTTGGAATAAAATGAATGAATGCAACTAATAACAATGAGTTGCAGTAACACTTGGTAAATTACCATGTTGCCTTCTTTCAACAGAAATAAGGTATCAGTTTGAAAGAATTCAAGATACTAAATAACGAATACTTTCGACCACAATTCATTTCTAAGAATAATTTCTCCTAATTTCAGGTCCAAGCATGACATGTTGAGGAGCGAAGTGATTCAAGGAAAACACCTAGAAAGAAATATAACAATTATTCATGAAGTAACAGATAACTTTTGGAACCAAACCATTTTTAGTGGATTAGTTGACAAGATCAAATTTGGGAATATTGAATACACAATTTTAAAGCAATCAATCTTCAGGATCATTTATTGTGTAACTATATTCCTAGTAGTTTTTTTGACGACTGTAAAAACGGTTATTGTGATATATATGTGTATGGCAACATCAAGAAATCTTCATGAGAATATCACAGAAAAGTTCTTTGGGGCTCCTATGAGATTCTTCAATATAAATCTTGTTGGATACACCATCAATGTTTTCTCGAGAGATATGGGTGTTGTTGATTGGCAGCTTCCCTACCATCTCATGACTGCCGTTGGGGTGAGTATAAGTAAATAAAGGAGAACTAATAGGCGCCCAAATAAATAATTTGTGGTAGATAAACCTTCACTCATTGAACAAAGTTTGTCAGTATATTCCAGACTAGTAAGCGTGTAGATCCATAAGCCCATAGATCAATAAGCCCGTAGATCAATATAGGCCAGTAGATCCATAAGTCAGTAGTTCAATAAGCCCGTAGATCAATATGGACCATAGCTCAATGAAGCCCATAAATCAATGAAGCGCACAGAAACACGGAAAAAAAACCCGTTGAAAGCAAAGAAACAAAGAAACACCAGAATGGGTCAGAAGATACGGCAAGGTAATTTTGCTCCATGAGAATGTACCTGTTCAGGATACAATCAAAACACACAGTTGAGAGCTGCTACCCCACCCTCCGTATTCACCAGACTTGGCTCAATTAGATACAAAAAAATCCATGTCACCTACAGAAGCGATAATAGAAGTTTTTAGAAAAAGTTTAGAACTCGTCACCCGTAAATCTTTCACACGTTTGTAATATATTCATTCTTTTGATCTATACCTGCAATGGCAGTTGTCCTGCCTTTGTGTGGGCTTGCTGATCAGATACAATCCAGTTTAAAAACATTTCTGAAAAATGTACATTTTTTACAGCTCATCCCCTTCGGTATTGGATCGCTGGGTGTGATTTCTATTATCAGCCCGTATTCACTGGTTTTGTCATTGCCTTTATGTCTGATGGTCTTTTTGTTGTGGAATTGGTTCAGTAGAATTTTTTGCATTATGAAGCATCTTGAGTCTAAAGGTAGGTAGAAATTTATCATCTTTTTTGTTTACCATGCCTTCCAAACTGAATTTTCAGAATCAAAATCTTTTATTGTGGCTCTCAGGCATTTTTATTAAGAGTTCTTTCATTAACGAGGCATGTTTTTTTAAGTACCGTTTTGCGATTCCGCCGCGGCAGCGCTACGGTCGGCGTACCGCGCATGTGTGCTGGTTACCTACATCTCTAGTCTACGCACTCACGCCATTACAGTCTGATTCTTCATTGTTGTTTAGTTCTTATTAATTTTATTTTGAGGTTTAAATTCAATGCGAGATGAGCTTGTTCGAATCCTCTCCTTTTTTTCAACCTTACTTCCTGATCTCACGCGTGTAGAGGAACAATATATGAGAATATTAACGAAAGAGTAAGGTGTGAGGTGCGAAAACGAAATTTAAACGAACGTAAGAATAATTTTAAATTTAAGGTTATCTCGCAGGAAAGTGTACAAGGGCCTACTAAGTCCTTGCTGTATGGAGAAAACAGCGACTGGTTGCAACCGAAGATCTGGTGCCGATTTGACCCCGACAAGTAGTAAGTGACACTTAACCCTACTTATTTACCCTAATACATTTTTTCCATCTGTTATATGAACAGTGCATTTCGATTATTCGAGAACCTTGTCGCAAACAATTGTATACGGTGTTTACTGAGTGTTTAAGATGCCTCCGACAATCGTGAGTCCCGCTGATTGTGAAGTACGGGCTGTTATACGATTTCTTAGTGCTAAAGGCGTAAAACCGATCGATATTCATCATGAGATCTGAGTGATGGAATCGTAAGGAAATGGGTGAGAGCATTTAAAGATGGCCGCACAAATGTTCATGATGAAGAACGGAGTGGGCGTCCTTCGGTCGTTAATGAAGATTTGATGCAGAAAGTGCCGGATTTGGCACCCAGCAACTACCATTTGTTCCTGCACTTGAAGGAACACCTGGGCGGTCAGCGTATGCAAGACGAAGTCAAAACATTTGTGACACAGTGGTTAACAAGTCATGCGGCCGAATTTTATGAGGAGGGTATCCAAAAACTGTTGCCACGTTATGACAAGTGCGTCAATATGCACGGAAATTATGTTGAAAAGTAGATTAAGATACAGGCTTTCATGTAAAAATAAAATAATTGCGATATCTTTACACCTCTCTTTTTAATTCCAAAACGGTACTTACTTAAAAAACATGCCTCGTATAGTCATCACTTTGTGATGAATATCTTATGAGATATCAAAAAACTTAAAAAAGGATTTTAACAAAATTTTGCAAACATATTCGTTCCAATCTCATTCAAACATCTCAGTTACAAATTGATCTGATGGATATTCCAGATTTCATTGAGGAAAATTCAATATCAATAATATTTGTATTTTTCAGAGAAATCTCCAACTTTCTCCCACGCATCTTCAACCATCGAAGGGATAATCACAATCAGAGCTGCCAAATGTGAAAAAACTCTTATACGTCAATTCAATGATTATCAGGTAAAATTAAGAAGTATCAGGTATTTCTTCAATTTGCGTATTTATTTTCGATACAGAGGTGGCAACGTGTGTCTTCTAAACATCATGTGACCTTCAAACTGTCAAACAGGGAATACGGCAGCGTTGTCTTGACTTTCATCTGAATTTCTTTCCATTTGCGGTCTCTGACATAAAATAGCAGAATCAACTTAAGTTTTTCTTTCACTTCTTGCTAATATATCCGATAAGACAGTTTCAATTCAAAATATAAAATTTTATACAAGATTTCGAATGCAAATTGGAGAAAAAGTTTTTATTCACAATTATAGGGGAATAGATAAACCTACTATTTGCTCAGTTTGGCAACATGAAAAATTTTTTATGACCTGAGTGGACCAGCTCAATTCGTTACAATCGACCAGCTCTAAGTTTCAGATGAGACACTTTTCAATGTAAATAAAGGGGTTGTTATGTCTGATAGCTCAGTAATTTTGAGGGATAAGTAGACTGTATTTATTTTTGCGTTTGAAGCTGGTGCGAACGCGAAATATATAATATGAAACAACAAAATTCATATAAAGAAATGCGGTCAACAATGATGACTTACCACAGCGGCGAACTACGATGATTTCAGGGCTCTGCTCCAATTATCAGCTCTTCACAGGGACCCCTTGCTGCGGGATTTCTAGTCCAACTTTTGTTCAAATGCGGTGTTGAAAACACAATCAAAATGCGATGCAAAATTTCCAAATATGCGGGTGAAACCAAGCGTGTAATATATCCAAAAAACAAATCAAAATTAGCGTGATTTTATAAACAATTCAATAACAGACGTGATAGCGAGAGTTCTTCTATTCCAATTCGCGTTCTAGATGCGTATGCGTATCCATAACATGTGCGAAGTCACCAGTGTTGACTTATAAAATTAGCGCGAAATTAAAATATTTAGCGATCGCCTCAGCTTCAAATTCATGCTATAACAAAAGGACCGAACAGGGGTATATTCTTATACAGGGTGGCCCTTTGAAAACGAAACAGACGAGATTACAGACGAAATAAGATTTTTCCATAGAAATGCTCGGACAGGTCGATTTCTGTTTCGAGGGGGACAAATTAAGATGTAGGTTACGGACGCATAGCGCTTCAACCCTTGCTACTACAACCCTCACCCCCAAATTTTGAATACGGAAGATGGGGTGAGTGATGCCTCATTTGAAAGGTATTTTTATACTGATTTCAGCACATTAATTGTTTTTTCATTTCATGCATTAGTATTATATATTTTTTTTATTTTTGCAGGACGTTCATACTTCGGCATTTTTTTTGGCGGAGAATTGCTGTGAAGCTTTTGGTACTTGGGCAGATCTTTTAATCGTAATATTCACGTGCTGTCTAACGGCAATGTTCATCATAACAAACAAATGTGAGTCCTTTGATTTTCCAGATAAACCTAAACAATCAGTATTTACATGAGGAATCTTGGAATCCTGCTAAATTTTAATTAAAACCTTATTAATCATATAGAAATGTGTCTGATAGGGCTCTCAGATTGTTCGTGTTATGCAACATTTTGAGTTCCTACAATAATAATAATTTATTGTTAGAAGAGTCCAAGAATACTCCTATGTAGTATATTTTCTCTATTTCAGTGTCGTAATGAGGTCATTACAGTACTATAAATAGTGCTGTAATGAACTCATTACAGCATTGAACTTAGTTATATTTTTCGTTTTGTAGTTGACAACACTTACATTCCCTCTTTTCGAATGTCAAATTGCATGTCAATTGTCAATATTAAACCATGTAGAGATTTGAACGCACTATTCAAATTCTATAATCTGTCAATTTCCGTATCAGTCACACCAACTGCGAAAATAAAATACAAAAGGCACTAGGAGGTATAATCTGAATTTTTCATTGAATTCCAATAAATTTCTCACAATTCTTGACTGAAATAGAGAAAATATCGTGTAATACTCGTTGGAGAAGGCTATTCCATTATTCCATTAATAGGTGCCCATTCTGCAACTTGAATTAGAATATACTACTATAGAGTTTATATTATTCAATCCATGGACAGGGTACGAAATGAATTTTACCAAATGAATAGCATATAAATGAGAAACTCTCCTGAATCCATTAATTTCGAGATTATTCATGATAATTTGTCTTAGGTACACTTGTCCCGAAACCAGGTATTATTTATTCATTTATTTATTTATTTATCGTCACTTTGGAAACACCAAAGGTTTCGCTAACTTCACAGTCTAAAAATATAAGGCATAATAAAATAAGGAAAAATGACAAGAAACAAATAGTTAAATGAAAAAATAGACAATGAAATTAGATATTTCAAGTAGCAAAATATCACATTAAATTGGATTTTCCCTCTGACCTCCCAGAAGCCCCGACCTTAGCCCACTTGACTATTTTGCATGGGGATACCTTAAAAATACACCTTGTAGAAGGATCATTATTATTTTGAGTCATTTTGTATTCCAGATAACTACGTCAGTGGAAGTTTCATCGGATTGGCCATATATCAATGCAGCTCGATGCTCGGAATTTTTCAATTCGGAATGAGATCGTTATCTGAAGTTGAAGACAAATTAGTTGGAGTTAAAGGAATTTTAACTTACGCTGAATCTGATGCGGAAGAAGTTAATTTAGAAAAAGAAGGAGGTAGATCTTTTCGATCACAATATATAAGAATAATTAAATATTCAACTTTTCAGCAAAAAAATTATCGAAAGGATGGCCGAATAAAGGAGCAATCAGTATCCAAAATCTTCGTTCGAGCTATGAGACAGAACGTCCTGTGTTACAAGATCTGAACCTTGAGATTTCACCTTCGGAAAAGGTAAATAATCCAACTAAAGAGTAGAAAATAAATTTTAAAAAGTTTGAATTAAGAATAATGTATATAAGAAATAAACGTATATATTTGTAAAAAGCGTAAAGTGAATGCCTTGATCGAGAAATATGAAGATGATCTCAGTACTGACCTAAACTTCCAAATTAACTTTTTCATAATTGCATTGAAATCTGAGATTGAGAAAATAACATCAATACGACAGTTGGCTGAAATTCCATTGGTTCCTGATATCTCAACTTATCGTAAAGAAATGACGACAGTAGGCGTAAACCTCCTGAAATTCCATTGGTTCCTGATATCTCAATTAATCGTAAAGAAATGATGACTATACTAAGCCTGCTGTAGGCGTAAATCTGCTGAAATTCCATTGGTTCCTAATATCTCAAAGAGTTCTAAAGCGTTTGAAAACTCTCTCCTTCGCAGCATTCGTGTTGGAATAGGATCCCATTCTGAAACTTGTGTTAAAATATATGTACTAGTAGCCTGAGTAAATTACATTTCAATACCACTGCACTTTGAATAGTTTAATTTTTTAACTGATTATCTTTGTTCATCCCAATATATTAATCCCATCCCAAAATATTAAAAACAATAAGGAATGGTAATCGATGGTTCGATACAGGTAACCACCCAAGGAGATCAAAAAACTTTTGGTTGGCGAGGGGTTTAGAAATGCGATATTTCGAGGTAGAAAGGGGAAGGCGATCTTGCGAGCGAAACGAGCACCGTAAAGTTCTTACGACGGCCTTTCGTTAAGTGCATTTCACATGCCTTTACGGCCACGCTAATATTTTCAAACAAATTTATCCAAAACACCGATTTCCCAGTTTTTATGTTATGAAATTCAAAAATTTACCCAGCATAGAACCAGTTTTGCAATCCCTAGCTAATTCATTTCTCCCCAGTCGATTTCTACTCTGAAATGACAATTGTCGTTAACATTCTAATCTTATGTAGATTCTTATGTCATATTCTAGACGTAAATCGGGCCCACTTAGTTTATGCGTGAACGAATGGAACGAAATTCGAAGTAATCTGCGAAACACTCTGTTCATGGTTACACCTTTAGTCATTTATTGAATAATTTTCATTTTACCTTTGTAAAATTCACCAAGCGCGAATCGATGGAGTTGAAACGATATTCTTTTGGTTACATTTATATTGCATTAGCTATAATATATGCATATATATTCTTTCATATTGAAATAGTCTATTAATTTTTCCAGATTGGGATTGCTGGAAGAACTGGTGCTGGCAAATCATCCATAATATCTGTGTTATTCCGTCTTTCAACGTTCGATGGCAATATTTATATAGACGGAGTGGACACAAAAACAATTGAATTACGAAAGTTAAGAGAGAATATTTCTATAATTCCTCAAGAACCCAAACTGTTTTCAGCTACAATACGATACAATATGGATCCATTTTCTAAGTATACAGATGTACAAATCTGGCGAGCCCTAGAAGAAGTAAGTGATATAACGGGTACCTAGTTAAAAGGAATCCTTAAATTTTATAAAATTCAATAGAAGTTTTGCTTGAGTATAACTTCTCTAATTTTTAATTTAGGACAAAAAGTTATGTAGACATATTTGTAGGCAAAACAATTTGCTACAAATTATGACATAACGAATTTTTTGTGAGACGCATAAAAAAGTGTTTTTACCCCCTTTTTCAAGATGGCGATTTGTGGACAAGAGTGGCGACCCCTAAAACTTGAGTTAAGCTTCAATTCACCTACACATGTCCCAAAAATAAAATTGCGTCCTCTAATAAATGCAATACTCGAAAAATAATGGTAGTTTTATTTTGCTTTTTTCATGAATTACAGTGGTTAATATTATTATTAATAATAATAGTGTTTATTCCGCCGTTTATTTTTAACTAAAGCAAGAAATCTTACAGGAATCTGTCATGATTTCGAAGGATTGGGACTTTTTGCGGAAAAAAACGGGTAAAATACGCAATTATATGCGGTTTTCTGGATCTAGCAAACACGTTCTTACGTTTCGCCCTTGGTACACACACTGAACTCTTCAGTGTGGTTACATAAGTGATCGCTTGCATTTTAACCCGTTGATAAGGGCATTTATTTAATTGGCTCATAGAAAGCTACCATACTCCTGAATTGAATTCGACAAGTAACAATAGAATTAAACAAATTTAACGGCAATATAACGATGATGCTCAAATATACTTGTATTCGTCGAAAATTTTGCAGATTGATCATAATTTTTCAATCAATATTTTTCCACAGGTTGAGCTTAAAGAGATGATACCTTCTTTAGAGTTCGAAGTGAAACAAGGAGGGGATAATTTCAGTTCGGGCCAAAAACAACTCATATGTTTAGCAAGAGCAATTTTGAAGAAAAATAAAATAATAGTCTTGGACGAAGCAACAGCGAACGTTGATTCCAGGTAATTGAAAGGCATACGAGGGACATACATAAGTATATTATATTGATGACTTGTTTATTTCAAAAAAATTCATTATATATGTCAAGGATGTAATTCGTTTTTTCAGTTTATCAGTATCTTTATACGGTGGTTAGACCATATTTGAGAGCTGCTTATAGAATGAAGTTTATCTTGTTTCACGAATTTAGAGGATAATCAATAGTACGAGGCATGTTTTTAAGTAAGTACCCTTTTGCGATTCCGCCGCCGTAGCGCTACGGTCGGCGTTCCGCTCATGCGCACTGGTTACCTACATCTCTTGTCTACGCACTGCTAAAGGCGTGAAACCGATCGATATTCATCGTGAGATCTGTGAAGTTTACGGACAAAACATTATGAGTGATGGAATGGTAAGGAAATGGGTGAGAGCATTTAAAGATGGCCGCACAAATGTGCATGATGAAGAACGGAGTGGGCGTCCTTCGGTCGTTAATGAAGATTTGGAGCAGAAAGTGGACGAAAAGCCCTGATCTGGCACCCAGCGACTACCATTTGTTCCTGCACTTGAAGAAACACCTGGGCGGTCAGCGTCTGCAAGACGAAGTCAAAACATTTGTGACACAGTGATTAACAAGTCAGGCGGCAGAATTAAATGTGAAGGGTATTCAAAAACTGGTGCCAAATTATGACAAATGCGTCAATATTCACGAAAATTATGTTGAAAAGTAGATTAAGATAGAGGCTTCATGTAAAAATAAAATTATTGCGATATCTTACTTAAAAAACATGCCTCGTATTAATGAAGTGAAAATTAGACAAAATACATTGATCCAACTTATCTTTATACAATAACTTATGTTAGAATGATAATTTTCAATTTTTAGAAAAAATTAAAGAGAGGAAAAAAATCACGATTCGTTAGTTATATACCAACTATAACATTGAAAATAATTACTCTTTTCCAGGACGGACGAATTGATCCAAAAAACAATAAGAAAAAAATTCAAAGAGTGTACAGTGCTGACAATTGCACACCGTTTGGATTCGATCATAGATTCAGACAGAATTATGGTTTTGGAAGCTGGTCGTATAGTCGAAATAGATAAGCCAAATGTGCTGCTTCAGAATCCCGATGGAAGATTTTACAAAATGATGATGGAAGCTAATTCAAAATTTACAAGAAGCATTTGTCAAAAATCGAATATATAACATAATATTAAGTCGTATTAGTTGAATTCAGTATATAGTATTGATTTAAATAAAGCTTTATCATTATCATGTCAATTTTTTTCGGATATTATTCCCAAGTCTTTTCCTGGAGTCTTGAATAGTGTTATACTAAAACAACCGCCACAATGAATGTGAAAGAATCAACCTACCTACATCGGCGGTGTCACAAAGTGGGTAAATCGTAAAATTGGGATTATGATATTGTTTGAAATTCTCTACGAGCTAAATATCTCTGTAGTCTGAGCTCTTTTGGAGAGAAAATATATTTGTAAAAAACAATTACTTTATCTTTTTGTTTCCGATGTGACAGAGTATCATATCAGAAACAGAAAGATAAAAAAAACTTTTTTTACTAATTTATTTTCTCTCCTTAGAAACGAAAGTTCTTAGGCTCCAGAAATAAATTTAGCTCATTAGTTTTCCAAAAAGTGTCTAATTGACACTTAAACTTGGATCATCCTGTATTTCGCTGTATGTTAAATATTTCAGATTGAAATTTGGAATGTTCTTAGATAATAGTTTTATATGAGCCACCGTTTTCGAATTTTAGTTGTCAGTTATATCATTGAGTATAAATCTACTTAGAGAGGAAACGCAGTTCAAAGAAATGAAGCCAAAAATTCTACCGGTAAAGTGGCGGTGTAAACACGGTAACCTTTATTACATTGTATTTATGGTTGGTCTCTCTGTCTGAGCCGGGCCGCATTTATTCGACATCATCCCTCAGAATATTTTATTATTTAGATATATTGACTTACTGTCCAATGATCTGTTTATATTTAGATGAAGATTTTAATGAATGAATTATGAGCATATTGTTGGTGATATCAAATACGCGAAGTGAATTTGGATCAGTTACGCATGTACGCAAGAAAATTGTATTTTATATTTGAATGAGCAATAAATGGACCAAGTTCTTAGTTGTTTACGTTACATTCATTGTGAAAAAAACCCTCACGATTTTCATTTTTAAGTTGAAAATGATAGCCGAATGTAAACGCGTCATTTCAGTTCAAAATCTTATGTTCGTTCAAAGAAGTGTTTCCTGAAATTCTATAGAAACACAAGTATAATATTGTTAGAAATATGAAGAAAAATTGCCTAAGCCGCCGCTGGTCCGGGACCATTAGAAAGAATGCTAATGTAAATAAACACTTGAGATGTTTATTGCTCAAAGACTGATTAGGCAGTTCCGAGGGAAACGGAACAGAGAGCATTCGTCCCAGCTCAGAGATAGAAGGCCGCTGATTTTTATTCATTATTTTCATTCCATATTTAAGTATTTAAATATTGTCAGCCAAAAGTTCAAAAGAATATATATATTCCATATTGGAATTATTAAATGATAACGATTACGAATTTATTTAATTTCTAATAATATATAAAATCATAACTGAGAAGATCCGATGACATAACATACATCGGAGAAATTCGGATAAATCATGATATGAGGGGTTCAATTTATAATGCTAATATCTTGGCTTCCCCTTGAATCTTAGTTCGGAAGAACAAAGATCGAAATGAAATAACTATGAATCTTCGTGAAGAACAACATATTTTCTGAAGCCGGCCCTGGGCATCGTCTAATAGTTCGGTAACTCTCCGTTAGATGCTGTAAAGAGCAAATACATTTATTTCCAGAAACATACAGTCTATCTATAAACCAGAAATCGTACTAGTGAATTTCTGGTTTCATTTCTTTGAACTGCGTTTCCCCTCTAGGTAGATTTATACTGCATGGTTATATAGTCTGAAAGAAATGACCTGTTGCAAACTCACAAAATATAAAAAAAAACGTTTTTTTTTGTATTAGACAACCATTTTTTTTTCAGAATGGGAACAGCCCACAGTATAATGTATTCATACACATCCTTATACTTGAATATCCTTGAATAGGCAAAACCTACCCAGTGATCCTGAAATAAAAAATAGTTACCAAGATAAAAGGAAAATTGAAACTCCAACATGTGGTGGATATTTGTTTTTTTAGTCGATTTATTGATGATAGAAATGTTGCATAACAGAGGAATCCGCTCAACATTCATAGTGGGGAAAACAATCATTATTAAATAATTCTCCAGAATCATTAATATAACCCACAATGAAATCAATATTTCATTCATTATAGCAGCTCAAGTACAAAGTTTTAGTAATTTGCAATGATTCACTATATAACAAATCAATTTAAAATTAAATGAATACAATCATAAATTCAGAGGACTCTCACCTTCCAAAAAAATTACAATAATAGAGCCATATATTCTGGAAATATTACTAAAATCACAGCCACTCAAGATGTCGAAATTAGGAATATTTTCAAATTATTCTGAGGGTTTCATTCCCAGCAAAAAATGAAGATTGACGATTTAGAGGAATTCTTAATAGGAAAAAAAATGGGTACAAGTGAAAAAATGTGTAATTATCATCCATAATCGTTGAAATAGCCCCAAATCAGTTTCGCATCAATATATTTATATGTACAATGAATCAGAATAGCCAAATTAGCTACAGTATTCACAATAATCTGCATGAAAAGAAATTGATCTCGCCTAGCAAGATTTCAAAGAATTATTCAATACGATTGTTGCATCCGTTCTTCTCAAGTCCAATAGTTAGATAAAAACAGTAAGGAAGACTCGTTTCAGTTCTTCGTTTACATAAGTTTCAGCAGTTCAGTAGTCTATTTGAGTGTTTACGAATCATCTCGCTACTGCTTAAATATGTCAAAAATCGATTTCATTTGGATGATGCAGTATCATCGGTACTTATCACAGATAAACTGCACCAAAGCGACAGGTTATATAAAATCATTGCGACGTCCATTTCGCAAAAGGCGGCATTTTAGTATAATTATAACCAGAAATATGGCATGAAGTTTTCGTATTTTTTTCCATTTTTTGATTTAATTTACATGTTGGGTCAAAAAATACTGTATATTTTTATGAAAATAAAAATATATACAATATTTCGTAAACTGAAGACGGGACTAGACAGCTGCAAAAGGCAGTTTTAGATAATAATTTATCGATCACATATAAAACAAATTTGCACCGGTGAAAAATTGTCCAGGAAAGAATTGCGATTTGTTACGTACCCAGTAGTGGAAATGCATATCAAAGCTAATAATTGTTCTCTTTCAAATGCACGGTTTTCTAAATTGCAGATTCAGCATGGAAGAAAATTGTCAACACAAATTATTTTCAAGACTAGAAACATTCAAACAAATGGAAATACAAATTTCAACAAATTAATCCACTACTGTAGACAAAATTTGGCTGACTTAAAAAATATGACCGGCATCCAAAACTGAAATGTGCAACTGTATATTTTATTATACAGAACAATTATACCTATAATATGTATATATAACTTAACATAATGATGCTGTAACAAAGTTTTAACAAACATAAAACATGGTGTTGGTCGTCCCGGATCGACTCGATAAAACTGGTCCGGGAAGAAGTCAAAGCCCAGCGGGCTATGTTTCAAGAATGCATCATTAAAAATTTGTCATCAAAATATTCCAAACCTGAGCTGGCATGGAAAGAAATAATTATTAGGATCAATTACACAAATTAAAATTTAACGATGTGACAACTACTTCCTTTTAAACTAATGAACGCATTCGTTATCTGATTCAGCTCATTTTTGGAAAATTGGAAGTTAACAGAAAAAGAATCGCTAAATAGAAATATAAAATATATATAAATAATAAAGACAATAGGTATAAAATATTCTCATTGCCCGCTGGGTATCATTGAATGAATTTCTTTAAAATATATGAATAATCGAAGTCATTATCACTTCCTGTATTCACTTATTACCTAAATTTATTTAGGTCCATTATCACGGGCACTTCAACAAAATCCTTTTTCACCACATTTTTTATATAACCAGTCACACTGGCGCAAATCCTATTTAAATATGTATATATATATAAACAGTATAAATTTTTTTATCCAAGTTTTTAAAAAGTCACTTAGAATTTTTTGAATTAAATGTCACGTTCAATCACTTTTATTTCACTATAATGAAGCAGTCATAGTCGGCGCAATTATAAACTGCTAAGCCTCATCAGAACCGGTTGACACATATTCCTCATCGTCGTCGTCGTCATTTTCTTTCAACTGGGTGAAGAAAGCACGTAGTTGATTCAATGCAACACCTGTGGATACAAAATTAATGAGTACCGCTCTACTTCAATTCGATTCAAATGATATTTTGGGCCATTGTTCAATATAGAAATCGGGTACAGTCTTTCTTTTAGGAAAACTGTCTTGGACCCAAAAAAAAAGTGTAAAATTATGACAGTAATCTCATTGAAACAACACTGTATGGACAAACATTAAGTGGAAATTAAAGATTATTCCAGTAACTAATAATCTTAGACTATACAGGGTGTTCGGCACATGGACCGTCAAATTTTTTTGGGGCTTTGGTAGGGTCATTTTCTACCTTTTCAGTCTTGGAACCTGGGTCCTTAGTATTACGGTTACGGAGGTATGATTTTTTTATTAGGTTTTTCTAAATTACCCAAAATGAACCCTTCGAAGCCCCATAACTTTTTTTGCGTGTGCTTTTACATGCATTTTTTTATTGTATTAAGTCTACATGAGTGTGTGTTTGAAAAAAAATGTATTTATTGTTACAGATAACACCACAAAATTAACACGAGGGCCTTTTATTAAAAAAAAAATATGAAAGTATGAAAACATCTCCACTCCTATTGAAATTTAAAAAAAAGTTACAGCTATTACAAACTCAGTTTTATTTTAAAATGTTCTTTGGTTTATAACGTTGCTAACCATATGCTATTTACGTAAGTCAATACTAGTAAGCTGGTAGATCAATAGGCCCGTAGATCCATAGGCCAGTAGTTCAATTGCCCCATGGATCAATATAGACCATAGATCAATAGGGCCCATACATCAATGAAGCGCGCAGAAACACTAAACACGTCAAAAAACCCGATGAAAGCGAAAAAACATAAAAGTATTGGAAAAACACGAAGAAACGCAAAAAAACACGGAAGAATCCGAAGAAAGACGGAAAAAACCGAAGTCACACGAAAGAAACGGAAATTACACGAAACAACGCGAGCCTGAAATGACGATTTTCAAACGCATATTTGAGGTGTTTTTCTTGCGATTCGTGAAACGTGAGTGGTCTCTAGAGATTCGGAATCTCCTGTAGATTCTTATTCGAGTGCTTGGAAGGCGCAAAAAATCTTCCACCGCCCATATCGAGCGAAAAATTGATGCAGTATTTTCAAATTTGGAGCTCGCGTTCGGCTATCATCGGAATCGTATGAGAATCTGTGACACTTCTCCTCGAATTATCGACAAAATTGCCGAATTTCGAATGAAGAATTCGCGGCCTTATATCGCTACTTGGATATGAAAATTGGTACCCAGAGATGGGGAATTTCCTCAAGTTTCATTTTCTACCGCCGAAAATGCGTTTAGAGGCTCGAGGGGCCCGCACTGAGCGAAAGCATCATGGGTGATTTTGACGTTTCGCGGGGCTGGCGAAACTAAAAATTGCCGTTTTACATACGGGATTTTAGCCTAGATATAGGGGAGCTCCGGAGTTCTAAGGAAACCGGACGTCCTCGCTCTCGGAATATGTGGCGAGTCCGGGACGCTGGGCGTTTCGGCTTCGGAGCCTATTTCCTTTTTTCTGAGGCGATTTCGCGAAAAACGTCATTTTCGCGATTTTCGTTCGAAAATTTCGGGCACTTTAAGAGCGCCCGGGGGGGGGTTTCGGGGTCGCTTCTCCTAGAACAGGATACGCCTTTTCGATCTGTTTTAAGATTCCCTCTCGAGCGGCCCTGCGGGCCGCTCGGAAAGCTACGCTTTCCGGGTCCCTGACGGGACCATTTTCGATTTTTTTCTCTGGTTCCCGATCTTATTACTTTATTATATAGAAAAAAATAATACTGCAAATAAGGTTTTAGTCAGAAGAGTGAAGAAAGTCGCACCTAAATAAAAGTACGGATTTCGACACAACACAGCGAGCAAGGAAAATTTACCTGCCCGTTTTAGACGCGTGTGAATTATTACTATTTCTGTCCTTAGGTTGGATTGGGTTAGTCGCTGCTGACTTGACCCTACCGTCATTCGAGATTTAACTGTCTCTGCTGTTGGAAGTGTCTGTGCCGCGTTGTTCAGTTTTTTAAATTTGTATTTTTTGTGTTGTTTTAATTTTGGTTGTTGATATGCCTAATTTCACCAACGCTGAGTATGCTGATATGGTGATAGCATATGGCAAGGCCGATGGTGTTGCTCGTGCAGCTCAAAGGATTTATCAAGCCAAATTTTCTGATCGAAGATTACCCCACCACGAAACATTCTCGACGACTTATCGACGATTTAGAGAGACTGGAAACTTAAATTTTCAAGAGCCTCGGGTCAATGTGAGGCAACACCATGTAGCAGTTGACTATCAAATACTTCAGTTACCAAAAAAGTGTTTTTTCAGACAGAAATAGTAATAATAATTCACACGCGTCTAAAACGGGCAGGTAAAATTTCCTTGCTCGCTGTGTTGTGTCGAAATCCGTACTTTTATTTAGGTGCGACTTTCTTCACTCTTCTGACTAAAACCTTATTTGCAGTATTATTTTTTTTATTGACTTACGTAAATAGCATATGGTTAGCAACGTTATAAACCAAAGAACATTTTAAAATAAAACTAAGTTTGTAATAGCTGTAACTTTTTTTTCAATTTCAAATGGAGTGGAGATGTTTTCATACTTTCATAATTTTTTTTGTTCGTAAGTGTGAAAGTTGTAGTAAAGACAGGAATTTTAATCCGAATTTATCGTTCCATAGGTAAGTGTATTGTTAGAACCGAAGTATTCAGTTATTTACATGTTCAGTAGCGTAGAAAGTTTTAAACGAGATTATTATAATATAAAATTAGGTTTCCTTGAATTAAGGTTCCCAGATGACGATGCTTTGTCTATCTTATATAGTCCAAGGTACAAACTCAGCTCCTCATTACCAGAGTCGTGAAGAACCATACAAATAAATATTAAACATATTGCAAATATGTTGGGAGGCTACTATCAAACTCTACGCATCGAACTTGAGGGTTCTTGTAGTGTTAGCGAATCCACCCGTATTAATTTTGCACAACATAACACAATTCCAAGAGAATTTACATGAAATTGTTGACTAGTCTGTGCTGTTACAACTTTTCTGTATAACATTGAATATTTATTTACCTTTGCCTTCTTGCTCTGCAGGATCTTCACTACTTTCCCAGGATAAGAAGCTTTCTTGCGCAAATATCGAATCTTCACTTAATCTATTGAGGATCGACAACAACAAACCTGCAAGAGATAACCAACATGTTTAATCGATTCCCAAAATTAAGGTGGCAATATTGACAATATAAATAATGTTGTCGATGCATTTTGATTTCAATTATCGTAATAAGAACGATAATGAAACAGGAATGTATCAAACATTAATTTTCACAGTATGAAACGCCAAAAAACATATTGAATATACTATTTGGAGCTGGAACTGTGAACAATATCAAAGCTATGTCAATGCAAAAAGAGTAACTTACCCTGAGGATGTTCTAATTGGTTAACTAGCGATTGTAATGCGTATAAACATTGAAGTTCATACATTGGATTGTTGTCTACATATTTATTGAATAATTTGTAATGTTTCGTTAAATATTCGGGATTGAGTTTGGTGCGGACAATCGAATATTTATAGATGCTTGTAGCCAAAGTCCTGACGAATGTGATTTCTTCTATTCTCTTTCCAACATTTGCCTGAAGAAAAAAATTAATATTCAGTATTTCAAGCAAAAAATGAAGACTAAATTTCAACGATACCTTCAACCCTTATATAACAGTGATTATAATATACTACAGTAATTGAAAGCTTGTGCTAATCCACTTTTTTGTCAATAGGGTACTATCAAAGTATCTTAAAACTATTGTAATGGAAGCCTTCAATTTCTTGTCTAATTAATGGATTTTCTTTTACACCTTATATGGAGAGGGGTATTTTGGTTCGCTGATTGAAAACTATTGATAATCTTTGAAATGTGGGGAAGCTACTATCAAACTCCACTCCTTGCACAATAATATTGTACTTGTGGTGTTAGCGAATCTTCCCCAATTTTATTTAGCAGAAGCCAATTGCAAATTCAATGCTGTGTGAAAATGCTTATTTGGTACTGCAAATTATTAAAAAACACTACAAATGGTGCACGAGTTGGTGATCCCTCAACTGAAATTTTTCAACCTTGAGAATTAGGAAAATAAATGTCATATTTTGGATCTCTTCCGAAACACACAATAATATCAATCAAGATTTTTTATATTCCCTTATGTTCAAAATACAGTTGAATTTTGAGAGAATTGTTTAGCATCTCCGTTACTGAATAATGAAGAAATAATTCCTTGTCGATATACAGGGTTATGATAAAGTAATGCACAAAATTCATAAAACGTACAACGATCACTGTTGAAAAAAATGCAAAAACACGTCAAACGGTGTTTTATATTCCGCATCTCTTGACATAAGTTACAAAATAACAAGTTAAATATGTCAAAGTTATGACGTCAACAATATATTTTTTAATGGGAAGCTAAGAATTTTATTACATTATGTGATAAAGCTTGTTTTTTTACACTAAGGAAAAATAGTTGCAGTAGGACTAACATAAGAAAAAAAAAACGAGAAAATGAATAAAAATCGAAATAAACGTAAGTTTCATAATAACTTTTCAATTAACTAAACAGTCCATTAAACCAAAACTATTTCTTATAGGAATTGTTCAAACTGTGTCCCGTTTACTAACTAACATAGGCCAAGAAGATGGTAGACCGCATTTACAGAGTTTTCGATCATCTGCGGAGTTATAAAAGTCATTTCGTGTCTAATTCGTTCCATTAAGTCTTCTAAATTGTCTGGTCGGTTAATGAAGACCCGACTTTTCAAATGTCCCCACAGAAAAAAAAAATCAAGGGGGGTAAGATCAGGTGACCACTCCATCGGTCCACGTCTTCCAATCCACCGTCCTTCAAACTGGTTATCCAGAAACGATCGAACATCAAGACCATAATGTGGTGATGGGCCATCTTGTTGGAACCAAGTACTGGGGGATCCAAGTTTTCCTCATTATTTGGATCCGAAAATGCCGCAAGTAGGTCCGGAGGCACTGCCACACGAAGATGTTCCAAATATCGTTCAGCTGTTAAATTCCCGCGAAAGTAATAAGGACCAATAATTCTTCCCCTGACGATTCCTGCACAAAGATTAATTTTTTGGGGGCGCTGGGTGTGTTTTGTCTGCATCCAGTGGGGATTTTCCCGAGCCCAGTAGCGACAATTGTGTTCGATTTACAGAACCACTTAGACAAAACGTTGCCTCATCGGAAAATACTACACTATTAAGAAAATTTGGATTTTCGTCACAAAGCCGCATGAAGATTTCACAAAATTCCAAACGTCTGTCCGGATCATCTTCTGAGAGTTCGTGAACAAGTTTAACTTTGTATGGGTGTAGTTTTTCTTTTTTCAACATCTTTACTACAAACGACTGACTAACATTTTCTTGTAAGGCAATTTCTGTTGTAGTTGCGTGAGGGTTGTCTTCTACTGACAGCAAAATATCTAACTTCACATCGTCGCTTATTCCTGTTCGTCCAGATTTTGGAGCATCCCTCACGCTTCCCGTTGCATTAAATTTTGCAACAATTCTGCTTACTGTGCTTCTAGCAATTGGAGGTCTCTCCAAATGTGTTGCGTTAAATAGAGCACACGCTTCTTCATGACTTCGAAGGCGATCGCCGTAACCTAACATCATTAGAATTTCTACCCTTTCTCTTTCGTTTGAACGAGCCATAATAATAAAACTGTGTCACACTAATTGTACGACTGACACTGACACACCGTTGTTTTAGTAAATCAATCGAAAAAATTGATAAGAACAGATTTTCTTTCTAGATAAGTTCAAGTTTGACCTCTGTTTATAATTGGTTTTGTTGTTTCGTTTTTTATTCATTTTCTCGTTTTTTTCTTTAGTTAGCCCTACAGCAACTATTTTTCCCTAGTGTAAAAAAACAAGTTTTATATCATATTGTGATAGAAATCTTAGCTTCCCATTAAAAAAATATGTTGAAGACGTCATAACTTTGACAAATTTGACTTATTACTTTTGTAACTTATGTCAATAAAATGTCCATAAAAAATAAACCAGAGATATATCTCGGCAATGAGACCACTTTAGGGATATTCGGGGAATTTTTATCAAAAGTTTTTCGTACCTTTAAATCATTTCACTCAAAATATGATACGAAGCTATTTTTCATAAGATAGAGACAAAGATACAGATAAAAATAAATAATATTCACATAATTTTATTCCTTCATATTGAAACTGCAGGAATCTCAAGTACTACAATCAACTGAACCAAGCAATTAGTGGAATTTGTCTAATCTAAAAAAAAAAAAAGAGTAGTACTCACAGTTATCCACATGCATATATCATCAAATGGAGTATTTGTATTATAAAATTCCAGGAGTTTCTTCTCAATTTGCTCATAATTGAGCTCAGAGTTGCCTAGAGCTGGTTTCCCACCAGTGAGGAATTCCAATTGCTGAAAAACCAATGAATTGAAGAAGAGAAAATAAAAAACAATAAGGTTTATTTATTTTTCTATGTCAAATGTCTTGGAGGGTTATTTACATATAAGGCTCAATCATGAAACTTGAAAATTAGTAAATATTTCGAAGAAATTTAGGACTAGGTCGATATACCCTAAAACAATTCTGTTCTGGAATGAGTGATCACTGTTGAGTCTACGTTTTAGATGTATAAATATCATTTCGAGTGGTTTTGTTATGAATTTATGTTATCAATAAATTTAAACATTGAAAGTTTGTTTTATTAAGTCCCGTTTGCACCAACCACACTAAACGTTAAGCATCCCTTAAAATGAATCCTTAACTTAAATTGCGTTGCACCAACTGTAAAGCGGCACTTAAATCCCTTAAGCGAGCCTTAAATTTAAGTGCTCATTCATGGCCACTCAACTATTTAAGGGCGGATTCTACCCATAGATCAAAGGTAAATGTACATTTATTTTGGTATTTATCTATGATTCTAACCTAAAATAATTTGATTTGTTTGGTTTTCCAAATATTTGTCTAGTATTTCTTTGTGATTTTCCAACAAATGTGATGTGACTAAAATAATAATTGTAATATATACTTCGAACAACGCTATCAACTTGTATAATGGACTTCTTTAATGAATTTGATGCATTTCATGACGACTTGGAAATAGTAGAAATTGTGGAAAGAGAATTTCCTAGGCGTCTATACGTATATAGTCTTTAATTAAAACCATATCAGGCTTGTTTATTTATATATTAATTTATAAACAAATATTTCTGCCATAGAATAGACGATATATTAAAAACTTCTTTAACCACAGAACATCAAATAAAGCCAATGAAATCGCTTTATTGATCTAGGGAGAAATGAAATACTGAAATGTCACTAGATTTTGAAGGTTAAGCGTCGCTTAGTTAAGTTTCTGTTGAGTGACAGTCGTGCAACTGGAGATGAATTTAAGCGACCCTTAACTTTAAGCGGCGCTTAGCTAAGCGACATTTTAAGGGGTTGGTGCAAACGGGCCTTAGCAGTTTCATTCTTGTGACTACCTATAAAAGATATTGATTATAATCGTACTTGCAAGGATTATAGTTCAATATTATAATATCTACACTTTTCATTAAATCTTTGGAATATAGAAAGAAATACCCTCTTTTATCTTATGAATCTATTTTAATATCATAGTGAAGCAATTTGTCTTGCATCATTTACCTAAAATCGATTATAATAGATTTACAGTTCGTAATTCTACAAGTTTTCTATCATAATCTCAAATATTTCTAATTCTGAAGGTTTCCCAAAAATTAAACGAAACCATTAAATCAGTACGCCACTGAGTATTTGACGACTTCATTATGCAGCGTTGCCGAAGTGCTTGAAAGCATATATTCCTGTCTCTTTCTGACACATGGTGAAATAATACAATGTTGGCCATTAATTTCAACAATTTTATGAATGAAATGCTAGGTCTATCTCTTTATTTAAAAAAAAAAAAAACATAAACACAAACATAAACATTTGTCTATGGTCATACATTGCTAACGCAGAATTGAGACGAGTGAAAAAGAAATGATTCAACAACACAACTGAACACAGAAGACGATGTGAACATATACAGTGGCGTAACAAACTGACAAAATGGGTATTATAAAACAGATTTCAAACATTTTTGAATCAAGTTGGAATTTTTTAAAATCTCATTCATGTTTTGCAAACCTGTTGCATACATATTGGTCGGTTTATCAGACATAGTATCCGTTACAATCACCACAGTTGATCCTGTAAACCACCCTAAAACATCGTTCTCTCGAACAGACAGTTTTTTCTGTAGTACCGTTTTGGAATTAAAAAAGACGTGTTAAGATATCGCAATAATTTTATTTTTACATGAAAGCCTGTATCTTAATCTACTTTTCAACATAATTTCCGTGAATATTACGCACTTGTCATAACGTGGCACCAGTTTTTGGATACCCTCCTTACAAAATTCTGCCAGCTGACTTGTTAACCTCTGTGTCACAAATGTTTTGACTTCGTCTTGCAGACGCTGACCGCCCAGGTGTTTCTTCAAGTGCAGGAACAAATGGTAGTCGCTGAGTACCAGATCAGGGCTTTTCATCCACTTTCTGCACCAATTCTTCATCAACGACCGAAGGGCGCTCACTCCGTTCTTCGTCATGCACATTTGTGCATCCATCTTTAAATGCTCTCACCCATTTCCTTACCATTTCATCACTCATAATGTTTTGTCCGTAAACTTCACAGATCTCACGATGAATATCGATCGGTTTACGCCTTTAGCACTAAGAAATCGTATAACAGCCTGTACTTCACAATCAGCGGGACTCACGATTGTCGCAAGCATCTTAAACACTCAGTAAACAACGTACACAATGAAGAATCAGACTGTAATGGCGTCCGTGCGTAGACAAGAGATGTAGGTAACCAGCGCACATGCGCGGAACGCCGACCGTAGCGCTGCGGCGGCGGAATCGCAAAACGGTACTTACTTAAAAAACATGCCTCGTACATAAAATATTCACATATAGCTCCGTATTTCCGAGGGATATGGCACGTGCATGCTGCGAATAAAGAAACCTTGGACATGGAATGGCAAATCATATGGGATTAATGGGTATATGAGACAAAAACAAATATTTAAAAGAAAATCCAATTTTATTTATGTTTGAGTTAATCTGAATAAATGGTTGAAGAAATTTACAATTAAACATTTTTCAAATCAAACTGAATTTCAATGGAATGTTAATACGCCGTATTAGTGTGACGTCACATCATGCTCGTAACCATAGTTACCGGTTCCAAACAAATTATTCCTGAGGATTTTATAATATATTTCAATTGATATTTAATTGAAATTGTGTATGTAACTTACCTCTAAACAATTTTTCATTCTTAGAAATGCCTGTCAGATGGAAAATACTGAGCAATCCAAATTAAAACTGAGTTGTTTGGAACCCGTAACCATAGTTACGTGCAGATGTGACGTCACCACTAATACGGCGTATTCGTAACTTCCAGTCAAATCTACGTCGTAGTTTTGATGCTGTATCACTATCCAGTTTTTTTTAATCCCGTTGGAAATTCCAGAAATGCTCCATTGTTTTCCTCGGGGTCACAGTTGTTTATAGCATACTTTCATTTTGTTCTCCTTATGATTCCGACACTAATTCATCGTGTTAGAAATAATATCCGCAAATAAAGAAATTTCCAGAAATGAATATAAGATTTGGGCCGCATTTTTATTTCATCCAATTAGTGAAACGAATAAGCGAAACGCATAAAGGAGGTTTTTACTGCATCAGCAAAATAGAAATAGATTTTTGTACCTTTGAAACCAGTAAATAAAGAACAAATTTAAGATCAGACTATAAACATATATTTACAAATTATCACTTTTCATGAAGATATAAACACTTCCATTTGCATTAAAAAATGCGAAGCTTCTCAAGGCACAATGTACTCACATTCTTCTGGATAAAATCTTCCGCTGACTTTTCAGACATGAAATCGGTCAATTTCAACTTCGAGGTCTGCCAAAGCTCCTTCAAGTAATTGGGACCCTTCTCGCAGATGATCAGTTTGAAGATAGCCAATAACATACGTTCTCCCATCGTATTATTTGGATTGATCAAAGGAGTGAAACACCGCTGCAGGGCAGTTAATGGTAGGGCACCTTCAGTGATTATAGGCACTGAAAAGATTAAATGTATCAGTTTTGTTGTCCTTCGCCATTGGAGGAAATATATGTGAAACTTTCTTCAAACTATTGTTGAATAAATGAATTGAATAAATCAATTTGTAAAAGCAAAATACACTCACCTATAATTTCAGCTAGGCAAGTAAATATTGTAGGAATATCTATGATTAGATCTTCTACTTGACTGAGGACATCCTCCAAGCCTTTACCTAATCCTTGTGAAGGTATGGTACCTTTGGCTAAAAGTTTTCCTAACAGAAGTCCTACTTTCATTCTTGGTAACTTGGAAGTTTCTAGGACATCCAAAATGCTGAAAAAAAAAACATTTAAAATGTTGCAAGAATAAATTCACTAAGAGATATTTAGTGGAGAATGGTGTGCTCAAGCTCCACAACTCATTAGAACTGGTAGATGAGGCGTTTATAGAGCAAACAGTCTTCAAAATACCACTTTATTAATGTAATATAATTTCAAGAATATCATATACAAGGTTTTCCAATAAGAGGTGTTATTTTGAATAGCCCGCCATTTCGGTAGATGTCGCTTTTGAAGCTGTCATTTTTTGACATTTGACAAGTAGAAACCTACGCCATTAATAAAAATGGTAAGATACACGCTTCAACAACGCATTGAAATTATTAAAATTCGCTATAAAAATGGTGAAAATTTGGCAGAGACAATTTTTAGGCACCTTGTCGGTCCGCAATACAGAAATTGGTGGAAAAATTCGAACTGTTGGGACAAGTTAGTGATGTGAAGAATAAAACCAGTGCACGTCGCTCAAGAACAGCCGAGAATATTGCTGCTGTAGCCGAAAAAGTTGAAGAAAACCCAGGTTTGTTCATTCTTTGGAGTTAGGCATTCCACAAACGTCTTACAACGTATTTTGTATAAAGATATGGGTTGTAAGGCTTATAAAATTCAGTTAACACAAGAACTTAAGCCGGCCGATCATCAACAATGATGATTGGGTCGTTGAAATGCATGAAAATGATCCGGAATTCCATCGAAAAATCATCTTCAGTGATGAGGCCCATTTCCACCTCGGTGGCTTCGTCAACAAACAAAATTGTCGCATCTGGGGCTCAGAAAATCCAAGAGTTATTGTTGAAAAGCCTCTCTATCCTCAACGTGTGATTGTTTGGTGTGGTTTATGGTCCGGCGGAGTCGTTGGACCTTGCTTTTTCGAAAATGAGGCTGGAGCAACAGTTACGGTGAATGGATTGCGCAATCGAGAGATGATTGACGATTTTTTATGACAGGAATTGATCTGGACAACGTTTACTTTCAACAAGACGACGCTACGTGCCACACAAGCAACGAAACCATTGATGTTTTACGGGAAAAGTCGACTCAAGACCTCAAAGATGGAATTCGTGAGGCTATCGAGGACATAGGTCAGCCACAATTTCATGAAAAAGATATTGTCCTGTCAGCGTAGTCATTTGCCTGGTGTTATTTTCCACTATTAACGGCAAACCTTCCTCTTTATAATGAAATAAACATCCGATAATTTATATTAAAAAAATTGCATTTTTCTTTGAATATCAAAATAACACCTCTTATTGGAAAACCCTTTAGATACTTCAACGCACAACCTTAAACCAGAGCAACAATTGCTTCAATTTTTTTCCACTCGAAGTGATTAAAGATTTAACGCTAAATTTTCTGTTTTCAACATATTAGAAAAAATTTTTTGTATTTCTACCACAGTTTTCTTGGGTTTATATTTGAATTGATATTCAATTGAAATTGTGTATTTAACTGATCCTCAAAACAGCATCATTCTTAGAAATCCCTGTCAAATCGAAAATACTCGAAATCCAAAGTGAAACAGAGTTGTTCAGTACATGTAACCATTCGTTCAACCAATAAAAATGTTATTAATTTTGTATTTGAAATATAATCCGGCAAAGAGATGAAAGATATTATTCATTCATATCACTTAACTGTTTATAGAATCTATAAAAATTAACAATGTCGATTACATTAGAAAAAAAAAGTCCATGTATGTACTGATACAGACATTGATCTTTTGGCAACCCTGTTACCCGTCCACACTCTTGGGTTTTGCCGCTGAGTATAAATCTACCTAGAGGGGAAACGCAGTTCAAAGAAATGAAGCCAGAAATTTACTAGTACGTTTTCTGGTTTATAGATGGACTGTATGTTTCTGGAAATAAATTTATTTGTTCTTTACAGCATCTAACGGAGAGTTACCGAACTATTAGACGATGGCCAGGGCCGGCTTCAGAAAATATGTTGTTCTTCACGAAGATTCATACTTATTTCATTTCGATATTTGTTCTTCCAAACTAAGATTCAAGAGGATTTCAAGATTTGAATCCCTCATATCATGATTTATCCGAATTTCTCCCATGTATGTTATGTCATTGGATCTTCTCAGTTATGATTTTATATCTTATACTTGTGTTTTTATTGAATTTCAGGAAACACTTCTTTGAACGAACATAAGATTTCGAACTGAAATGGCGCGTTTACATTCGGCTATCATTTTCAACTTAAAATGAAAATCGTGAAGGTTTATTCACAATGAATATAACGTAAACAAAGAAGGACTTTGTCCATTTATTGCTCATACAAATATATATATTACCTACAATTTACATGCGTAACTGATCTAAATTCACTTCACATATTTGATATTACCAACTGTTACTGCAACATTCAGTATGGTTTTTCCGTATGGATTTGTTTGATAATACGTTGTTTCTTCATTTCGAAATGATCGCTGAATCAACGGTCTATTTCATTTTTTAATTTCATTGTTGTTAAATAAATAAATACGTTGGGAAATCTTGGAACGCACATCTGGTGGCATATGCGTCGTAAAACAGATTTTTCGGAGATTATTATTATTCTGCCACCTGAAAATTGTGGAAGTGAACGTTCGATTCACGGAAACAAATATCAGTGAAAACTCGGGACATTTTCATGTAATTATTCAAAACAGTGTGTGAAAGCTATTGTGAGATCTGGACAGTGCTGACTTTCATTCTGGGTTCATCCAACAAGGTAGGTTCCAGGTGCTTCCAGCGTATCCTTGCTTTCATTTCAGTTTCTCATTATTGTTTTTTCGCGAGATCAAAATTCGTTCATTGAGCTACCGTTACACCAACAATATGCCCAAAATTCGTTCATTAAAATCGTCATCTAAATATACACAGATCATTGGACAGTCAGTCAATATATCTAAATAATAAAATATTCCGAGAGGTGATGTCAAATAAATCCGGCCCTGGCTCAGACCAGCTCAAACAGAGAGACCAAGTCGCTGCAACCATAAATACAATGAAATAAAGGTTACCGTGTTTACACGTTTGAGACCACCACTTTACCAGTAGAATTTTCGGCTTCATTTCTTTGAACCGCGTTTCCCCTTGAAATCATATTCACTATGAAAAGTAAAGGACAAAAAAAATCAACTTACGTATCAGAAACCATCCTTTCCATGTAGGATTGAGGAAGGGTCCTAAAGTCAGTTTCGCATTCTTCAAAGGTGCAATGATCGTTGGTATATTCGTCACATAAGTTCTTGCAAAACCTCTTCATTTGTTCTTCGGTCATCTTTGGTGCAGGTGCAGTCGGAGGTGGCGTAGGAGCTTTAGGCGTTGGTTGAGGAGGAACAGAGTTACGAGACATCGATAAAGTAGGTCCTGACAGACTGGATCCTGAAGAACCCGCGCCGTCGTTGATTCTATGCTGAGATCCCGATCGAGAACCTCCTCTACTGTCGTAAGAATGCCTGTAGCTGCTACGCTCAAGACTGGAGCCCTTGGAGCTGTAGGCGGAATCCTTGAATCTTCCACCGTTGTTACCACCTATGAAAAAAATCGGATATAGTTTTGCTCAATAATGAATTTGTTGTGTTAATGTGAAGGCGTTTGATCAGTAACTATACTTTTCCTCAAAGTAATTCGGTCCACTACTTTCATTAACCATCATTTGAAATAACTTATTAAATTTATTGAGTAACAGCATTCTATTCAAAAAGAGTAAAGGAGTAAAATTATTTCAGTAAAATCCAATTTAAAAATTATATTACTGCAGAAGGCCAAAAATGAACTTATTTATTGAAAATTATCAGTGTTCAATAATTGCATTCAAGTTTTTTATTGTTCTACACAAAAGAATTCCACAAAAGGTGCAATCATTGGCTAAAATTCCGAAAATTGTTTAATTCGCTCGAAATAACACACTTCAGAAGTTATGGTACTTTGAAACAAAAGATTACTGGAGTCATTAGCCTAAGTAGATTATTTTCTTTCAGCTCCAGGTATCTTGTAAAGACATTGAGCCATATTGTAACGTTTCGTTGGAGTAGTGTGATATTTGTGAATTGAATACGCTCGCCGCCACTGGACCAGGTTGCCACTTCGGCAATTGTCATATGTGATGTCATTGTCACGATTCTATGTCCCTTATGTCTTTGTCAGTTTCGGCGGCAAACCAAAAAAAGGAGGTTAGAGTTATCAAGGCCGGCTGAATGATTGTGGATACAGGTTTTCTCAATTTTTATATATGAAATCATCTTAATTGGATTTTGATTGGAAAATTGTTGAGAAGTGATAGTGAAAATCGTTGGTAGAATAGTTTGACGGTATCAAGCTCGTAAGAGGATCAATCACATCATTTTTGGCAGGTATGTCGATGAATAGGGTTAACTGTGGATAACCAATCTGAAATCGATTTGTTCTTTTTCCGTAGCCTTCGTCACAATTGTTGGGAGCTTTTACATCGTTTTCCTGAGTGATTTTCAGTAGAGGATAACGCCAGGAAAGAAACCCCAGAAATTTTGGGTAGGTAGAGACAGAGACATAGGATCGAATCCTTTATTCCTATAGATGTTTTCTGTGTACATAATTGTCTATTATATTATGGTAATTGGGGATTTTTCTTCAACAGGGTTTTCAGAATAGAATATCGTCCTGAGATTGTGTGAGATAACTGATCATATTTGGCTCTTGGATATTGTTGGGATTGACGTACACACGATAGTTGGATGAGATAGTGTGGTGTATAGAATAGCCAAGATATCCATACTGGGAATATCGAGTAACGGAGAGCAGGTAGATAGGTTGAATTGAGAACGTCGTGGGAGCCAGGAGTACGGTATATGGGACAGCCAGCATATACCGGTGCACTCGAACAATGAGTTGGGAGAACATCTGGAATTATTGAGTTGAGAACGTCGTGAGAGTCCGGAGAGTGGTATATGAGACAGCCAACGTATACCAGGGCACTCGAACAAGGAAACGGACGAGCATCTAGAGATATTGGGATGAAGATGGGAGTATAAGAGACAAGACAGCTTGTCAGTGTGAACGGTTGCCTGTCTTCACCATTCGTGGTTACCTCGGGAGTTCCCCAGGGTTCGCATCTCGGTCCCCTGCTGTTTTTGATTTTCATCAATGACATTGGTGACTGTTTCCGACACTGTCTAGTTCTCCTATATGCCGATGACTTGAAAATCTTCAGGAGGATAATTTCTGCTATATGAGATAGGTTCTCGGTGTACTGCTCTAGAATTATTTAAAAATCAACTACAAAAAGTGTGCTTCTATTTCTTTCACCAGAAAATCTAGAAGGATCGATTATCAATATCAATTGGATCAGAATATCGTCGATAGAGTGGAGCAAATTAATGATCTTGGTGTAGTCTTCGACTCTAGACTTCATTTCCATGCCCACTTTGATTTTGTCATGTCAGCTTCAAATAAGATGTTGGGTTTCCTGTGTAGATTGTGCAGAGACTTCCAAGTTGAGGCAGCAATAAGATCTTTGTATAATTTGTTCGTCTCGAGTAAGCTCAGTTATGGCAGTGTTTTATGGTCCCCTTACTATAGTGTGCATAAGTTGCGGTTTGAGAGACTTCAGAATAAGTTTATCCGGTTCCTTCACTTTAGGATGACAGGAGAATATGTTACATTGGGAATAGGTGCGATCCGCAATGGTTATGGTATACAACTTTTGGAGCAGCGGAGGATAGTTTCCGATCTGGTTTTGCTGTACAAGGTGTTGAGGAACTATTACGATTCCCCAGAGATGACATCATTTGTGCATCATCATGTGCCATCAAGATATACCAGAAATGGGCAACTGCTTCATGGTGGGGCTTTCAGAACTAACATTGGTAGAAATTCTCCCATGACCAGAATGTGTGAGTTCTTTAATAAGTATATCGGAAATTTGGATATTTGTTTTATCCTTGCCTTCCTTCAGGAATAATTGTAGAAGGATTTTTTGTCCTTGATCCTGGTTTTCTCTTTCGTGGTTTATTTTTGCCCCTATGTAGGTGCAACTGAGAGTGCATTTTTTGTCTGTGTTTTGCTGTCCTCCTTTTTTTTTATAGCGAAAATATATGTGCATATTGATTTTCCTCTCAAAAATGTGAAATTTTTCTGAGTAACGGCTCACTTTTGTAAACACTTAATATTTTTGTTAGTTTTAAGTGGATGCTTTTTTGGGTGTAACCTGTTTGTATCCCATTTTCATAAATAAATAGACAGTCACCATGTACTAGGTTCCATTGGATACGGTCACCTCAAGAACTAGGAAGGTTTGAAATATCAAATGTTTATGCTAAAGATTTTACATGATCAAATCTAATGTTAGGTAACATTTTATGATGTACATTTTGGAACTATTCAATCGGAATTGAATGTGGTTTTAGACCTAGTTTATCTTTTTGAATATATATGTATATATTTGTGCTGCGCCTGAGCTCATGCGATGCGTCTCAATTATTGGTTCAGAGTAGATTTATTGTTCAATTCACGATTTACATATTTTGATTATTTGTAGTCTTGAACATCGATCGGTACCATATTTTGGATTCATAAGACCCTAGAAATATAGTTTATTTTCCTTTTCTTTGTTATGTAACTGTATATTTGGAACGTTATACAGATCTACTGGGATTAGTTACTATTTTATATAATTGTCCTTTTGGCTGATTTGGGGACCGTTACTTCCAACTTGGGGGTTTCGAAATAGGAAAAATTCGCCTGGCGCCCATCGATATATCCACCGTATGTATTTAGAGAGAACCCCACCCTTCTCCACAGAGTTAGTTTCGAAAACCCTGCATTATCAGTAGATTATAATTGTTACCATATGCGAAAGCGGTTCGTAGGTAAAATATATAGCTGAACAGAAAAACAAGTTCCCAAATTAACACACGACAATAGTAAGAGATGTGTAATAAATATGACGAGAGAAAAAAAAAACGTGTTGAAACACAACCAGAATGATATGTGAATAAATATTGTCATAACGAAAAATACGACTAGAATAAACTGTAAACAAATATGACCAGAAATTTAAACTATTACTGAAAACATCATAGAAATATGGGATTCAAACAATTTGAATCATTCGTGAAAATGCATAAATTTATCATTGTCATATGCAGAATGTGTTAAAATCAACTCTAATTATCATTGTTTTAGGTAACATATCAGGCATTGAGAGGTACCAAATAGATGAGGAACAATAAGTGCAAGTACTATAACAACTACAGGTATTACATTCTTTTTCAATCAAAGTAGGTTTGTTGGCGTCAGTTTGAACTGCGAGATGAACAAACCTATTATTTCAAATGCATTATCCTATTACAGTATTGTTGATTAACTCAAGCTTTTGATTTATGAAATAATATTTCATTATTATTTTCATTACTTGCAGCTGATGGTGAAGTACATAATATATTGCAGGAGTCGCAATGCTAGTGGATCCATTGGAAGTTTAAAAACTCAACTCCTTAATGGTTAATCCTTCCAGGGCAGAATTGTGGGAATGATGAAAGTTCTCTTTGTGTAATTTGAAATCATTCTCAATTTCTCTCCTGAAAGTCAGGAGAGTGGGGTTCCTGATCAACATTCATGTCACAATTGAAAAAAATGCACCATGAGTAATTTTTGATTTATTTTTTGTTATTTCAGCAGTCTGTTCTGTTAATTCAACCTTTGTTAAGTTCCATGTAAAGTCCACTTTTTATTGAAAGTTGATCATTGATAATTACTCCAGGCATATCTCAAATTTGTATTGCTAGTTTTTCCCCAACGTCTTCATTCTTAATTATTTCTTATCTCAAGCACCCTTGTTATTTTTTGCATCATTTTATGTTTATTTTCTGTACAATATTGCTATCAATTTGTTAGCATAGAATAAGTGATAAAATGTTCATATTGTTCAATAAAAAAAGATGTAATCAATAGTGTGTTATAAATATTTTCAATTTTCAAGATGAAAATATATATATGTAATTTTAAAAATGTATTTTGTAAACATAATGAAAAAATTTTCATCTTTGATATTGCAAATGTTTGCCTAAATCATACATTGCATATCGAGGATCAAAGTTTTTTCATTATTTTCGCAAAATTCATTTTTAAAATTCAGTGATCCTCTGCTATCGATTCAAATTTCCCGCCATTCTTTCACCGGCACTGATGTCAGCGCCATCTGACAACAGACACATTTTTCGGAGAGAGATAGAAAATTAAATCGGACACGAATTTAGGTCGGAGTTGACCGTCTCGGTGGTCTCTGATATAGCTGAACAGAAAACAAGTTCCCAAAAATGAACACATGACAATAGTAAGAGGTGCGACAAGGGCCTTTGAAAACTAAACGAAAACGAAATAGAAAATTAACAATGAAATTCTGATAAGAAAAAATGACTCGAAAGAAAATCGAATGTGGAGCACTGACTTTTGCCTACCTGGTTTCACAGTACGGCTGAATCAACGTGTCACTCACGAGCGAGAAATAGTCACTTTTTCACCAGAGTTCTAATTTGTAGAAATTGAGAAATTCATTGATTGAGAAGAAAGTGTTGCACTTTACCGAACGAGCGCCGATTTCGTACTTTCGTCTTTGTTCGACATAGGTCATATGCTCCAACATATGTTACGCGTTAATCGTAAAGTGAAGACGAGAGAAAAAAACGTGTTGAAACACAACCAGAATGAAATGTGAATAAATATTGTCATAACGAAAAATGCAGAAATACGACTAGAATAAACTGTAAACAAATATGACCAGAAATTGAAACTATTACTGAAAACATCATAGAAATATGGGATTCAAACAATTTGAATCATTCGTGAAAATGCATAAATTTATCATTGTCATATGCAGAATGTGTTAAAATCAACTCTAATTCAATAACTTTCACAATTCAATTCAATCGAGTCTAAAAAAAGTGAATCGGCCTCACCTGAATTCTTTTTATCGTTTTCGAACATACTACTATTTTCCAAGCACGAGAATCTGTTGGAGGTATTTGTGATACTCTGATTCTGCGCGGGAGTAGGTTTGAACGTTGAACCTTTGTTCCATTTCTGGAACATTGCTGATTGCCCTAAAGTCTCGCTGGGTTCCAGCTGAAAAAAAAAATCAACAGTTCAAATAACATCGAAACTTCGTAATAAATATAGAATTTATAATGTGAATATCAGTTAACTAAATTTTCCCCAAAAAATTATTCGGTCCACTACTTTCATTAAGAGCATCATGTTGAGAAATATACAAATTTCAATTTGTTAAATAATCGACACTTACCGCATGTCTCAACTTGTCTTTGTTTACATTTAAAAGGGGAGCTTTTGGATGACTATTAATCCACTCGTCTTGTCCACCGCGCATTTTACTGTTACCCCTTCCCATATCTCTATCCCTGTCGTCTCTACGAACAGTGCTGGGTGCCGAAGCTAAAATTTGAGAGTTGAGCTGTTCAGTTGCCACATCCCTGGATATTTGATCCATGGTTTTGGGACCTGCGTCTTGACGTCGAGGTACCCATTTATTTTTCCTAAGATCTATAACATCTTGCAACATAAACCTGAAAGTATAAAATTATTATAAAACACAATCTGAATCGAACAAAGTTAAATTCATTGGATTATTTTTCCGACCCAAATATCGACCAATAGAATTGCACCCCATTCGACGTCACGTGGTACAACCTACATGGTATTATACTGATAATTTTTTGAAAATTTTCTCTGGTAGTTGCTATATATAAACAAAACATGATCCAGTCAAATTAAGCACACGTCAAACTGACAGGTTGAATTCAATTGTGAAAATTGGAGATTTTGCATGAAAATGAGTCGATTTGGAGTTTGTTCTCTGTCCACCATCGATAAAAAAGTCAAAGGAAATGTTCCCATTAATACGGAGAAGGCAGAAAAAAACAGTTTGGAACCAATTTACTACTTTTTGTACTGAGAGGGAATACACATTGAGTGCTGAAACGAGTGAAGTGCAATTGGCAAACATTATGAAAGATTACGCTTACAATATGAAGAAAATGGATGGAGAAGACTATAAGGAAGGTACAATAAAAACAATGTGGAATCAGACTGCCAAATTACTTCAAGAAAAGTATTTGAACGATTTCGACATCAAAATCAACCCATTTTCGGATGCTGCATTCAAGACCGCTCGAGGAGCTCGTGATGCCAAGCGTAAGGCTTTACAATCTATTTGACGGAAAAACGGAGGGCAAGTGCAGCAGCGTTGGAGGAAAATGATTGGGATGCAATGACCACTGTTTGGGACGAGGAAACTCCTGATGGCCTCCAGAAAAAAATTATTCATGATAATATCAGTGGAATTGGCTTGGAGAGGTGGTGAGGGCAGCATGGCGTCAATACATTACTTCAAGGCAGAACAGCGAAATGACGGGGAAACAACTGGGAGAATTGAATACAATCCAATTTTCAGCAAGACCACACAAGGTGGTGATAAAAAATTATCAGATAGCAAGTGGCTGGTGGTGAATCGGGAAATCCCTGACAAGTGCCCAGTGAGACTGTTCCAGAAATTGAGAGAGAAGAGAGATGTCAATATCAAGAGCGACAGACTATTCCTGACCCAAAATCCATTCTGGAATAAAGTTCCAGGCGCTAGGTGGTACAAGGATTCCCAGTAGGCCAAAACACGATTTCAAAGTGGGTTAAGGAGTCAGCACAAAAAGCTGGGCTTGACCTTGGTAACAAAAAAATCACCAATCACTCCAGTCGTGCAACAGCCGTCTCCAATCTAGCGAAATCGGGCCTGGGAGAGCAGCAGATAATCAAAATAACTGGACATGCCAACAGTAACTCCATCAAGCCGTATCTCCAACTCGACCAGGAACACCACGAATTAATTGTCAAGAAACTGCGAAGGAGTGAGCCTACTGCAGAAAATGCCATCAACAGCATAAACCTCATGCCATCTACCTCTTCTGGGACCATTACCGATAACTCTGACTTGAAGAAAACATGCACCAATGTTTACAACAATTGTATTTTTAATTGCACTACCCTGATTCTTAATTAAATGTTGTTTTATTCATTATGAAATTCTTATTTGTTAACTGTACATTTCGTCTCATGGTGCAATTCTATTGGCCGACATTTGGGACAGAAAAATAATCCCCCGAATACCACACGAGCTTCAAAATTATCTGGTATTTCCCGATAGGTTCCCTGCAAACAGATAAAATCGTCAAGTTTTTCAGGAAAAATCACTCGCGCTTCGCGCTCGTGATTTTTTAACCTGAAAAACTTGACTCCTTCATTTGTTTGCAACGAACCTATCGGGAAATACCCGATAATTTTGAAGCTCTTGTGGTATTATAAGTGAGAAAATACTAAGTATGAACAAATTTGTTACTGCTTATAATAATGAAAGATTCCACGGATGTAGGAAACTCCACGGTAAAAGCAGAAATATACTTTTCACAATACTTAAAGCCACAAATACTATAAACTAGTAAATGTGAGGAGGTATTGTGAGTTAAAACAAGCGGTCATCATCAAGTGGGGAGGTTTTCCGTATTAATATTTATAATTTAAAAAATTCTCACCTGATACGACTGCTCACTTCTTTGCTAGCAATAATATTTTTCATGGTTTCAAAATAGGTGGATATATCCTTACTATCTTCAAGCTTCTTTCCTATTGTAGTTAACAATCTACATAGGCACTCTAAGCTTTCTTCATCTTTATTTTGTAATAGAACACTCATACAAGTAGTCATAATATTGGCTGTTAACATGTTTATTTTGAATAATTCACCTAAAACAAATTTTGGATTGAATAAATTGAGCCAGGATACCTAATAAAGTAAATTTTATAACAAAGTTTCCTTGTATAACAGTGACGGCTCGTCAGGGTCAACCGGGCAGACCCAAACGAAACCAAACAAAAAGAAGGTGAAAATAAATATTTTTTTAATCAAAACTTATTTGAAAAATTAACAGCAATATTTAAATCTCGACAAATTCCTTAGTATCTTTTCCTCTGCCCTCTATATATCTCATATTTCCACTCAACACGAAGTACACATTATTTCGGTCAAACACCTCAAATAATTTTTATTCCAAGATCCCGCATCTGTCGTTATACGTAATAACGCAGCTCAGCCAGCCGAGCCACTGCTTTCAGTTTATGATTTCATCTCACACATACGTCGCTCGAAGTTCCTATTATGGAACTCTACAATACCTAAACTGTGATACTTGCAGGTCGGCCGAGAACCCTTGGCCGTCCCTATGTGAAACGGCAGGCGGGTGAAATTGTTAATTATTATCGATGTTTATTGCAAATATCAAATTAAAAATTGTAATTTAATATCAGACATCTTCATATGTTTATCCTCAATTTGAGATAGAAAGAGAAATCATTATGTATTTAAAATTTTTTCACGTATCCTGTTAATAATGGAAATTTTCACCCTCCAATCTCAAAGGACTACTATCATAAGTAATTAAATATTATTTCAATTTCAGAAAAAAGTGTAATCGTACTGTATGGAATAAATTTTGTGATTTTCTGACCATAAAAATTCATTCTTAGTAACTGTAAATAGCAAAACAGCAACCCACGACTTGTTCATTTTTCAATGACAAAGTCGGCCAAGATACCCTTGGGGAGAATTTCAGAATTTCATTGCATGTGTTTGCACTTTGATTATCAGAGTTCATTTCACTAGGTCAGTAGTTTGGAGTAAGATGTTAGTGTGTAGGGCTTAGGGTTGTATGAGTTTTCGTTCATTTTCGGTTACAAGTTGAATGTGAGTGATCCAGATGGAAAGTGTAAGAGAGGTAGTATCAAATTGCGTGATTTGATTAGTTTTTTAGTAGACAACAGGTTTTCCATTATTAGAATAATTCTAATTGACAGCGTTCACAACATGATGAAAATGATTTTAATTTTACTAAGTTTTAAGATGAATTGTTGGACAGTTACACACTTTAGATATGATTGTCACTGTATTTGTAACATGTAAACTTGAAAAAGGCTCAATGTACGACGAAACATATGTAGTAAAGTATGAATACAAAAAAGATTAAATCCAAATTTCAATCCAGTGCTCTAATCCCAAGAAAATTGCTTTTAAATTATATATTGGCACGACAAGGGCCTTTGAAAAATAAAGGAAAACTAAATAAAAATTATCAATGAAATTCTGAAATAATATGAAATAAAATGACTCGAAAGAAAATGCGAATGCTGGAGTATCGACTTCTGCCTACCTGGTTTCACAGTACGGCTGAATGAACTTGTCCAGGCACTCACAGGCGAGAATAGTCACTTTTTCACTAGAGTTCGAATTTGTAGATTTAACGAGAAAGTTATTTATTTCCAAGAAAAGTGTTCTTGTACTTTATCGGATGAACGCCGGTTCAGTACTCTCTGTTCGACATAGGTCATATGCTCCAACATATGTTACGCGTTAATCAGAAAATGAGATTAACATATACAGAGTGTATTACCATTGAACGGAGCAAGCAACTTGGAAGAGAAATGAATGAAACTAACAAATTTAACTAATAATAAGTTGCAGTAACATATATATACATATATTATATGCTTGGTCTGGCCGACCCACTCTTAGAGGGCATGAGCCGTCACTGTTGTATAAGGTAAGTAATTTTCAATCTCATGACTCTTTCGCAAATAAAATAAACTGCTAATAAAATATCATATTCAGCAATAACTTACCTATAAATCTAACGTTACCAACAGATCTCATACGAATTTTCCTTTGTGCTTCTTCAAGCTCTTCTTCTAGTTCCTTCTTTTTAGCCTATAGAAAATGATAGAATAATCAACAGGTTTCAATATAGTGTTTTTACATTTAGTTGATAAATATAATGAAATTATACCAAGACTTCATTCGTGAATTGTAACGTTTCGTTGGTGTAGTGTGATATTTGTGGATTGTATGCGATCAAGGCCGGCTGAATGATTGTGGATACGGGTTTTCTCAATTTTTATATATAACTAGCTGACCCGACAGACTTCGTCCTGTCAAAAAGATTTGTAATGAGACAGTTTTTGTGCCTACGTATTTTAAAAAATTCTCCTGAACAGAACCGTCACCCTGGTGATAGGGCGTTGTGAATAAAAAATAATTAAATATAACATATATGAGGATTTAAAAGTAAGTAATCGCTTTATTGTTAATCATGTGAATCATAGTTGTTATTATTATTATCATTGTAGTGCTTTGTGGTATACGATGTTTTTTGTTTGATTACCTGGCGCATAGATAAACAAATCTGATGGTTCTCCAACACGGGAACAGGCAACATACAATTGACCATGTGAGAAACATGGGTTTTCTAGATTAATACCACAAACACTTAATGATTGCCCCTGGGACTTGTTTAGAGTCATAGCAAAAGCAAGCTGCACTGGAAACTATAGTCGTTTAAACTCAAATGGCACATCAGTCGGAATCATTGGGATGCGGGGTATGAGAACATCTTCTCCTTTATAATTTCCTTTGAGTATAGTTGCTTTTATCACATTTTTTAGTAATTTTTTTATCGCTAACCGTGTACCGTTGCAAAGACGCGGTTTGTTGATATTTCGCAACATTATAACCACCGATCCAACCTTTAATTGAAGATTGTGAGGTGGCAATCCTGGAAAATCCAGCGAGTTTAAAAATTCCGGTGGATAGTTGACTACACCATCTTGATTAGTAGCCGAATCAACTGATTTATATATCCTCAATTCGCCTGTAATTTGTTCTTGAATTTTGAAATTTAATTCATTTACATCTATGTTTTTTGCAGCCAGTATAGCTCGTTCGCTCAACCAATCATGGTTTCTGTAATTTTGAGAAACATCTGGAAACACCTTCTGAATAAGTTCATCTTTTGATCGAGTGAACTGACAAAAACTTTGAGGAAAGTTAATGCAGCCAGTCAACATGTCTATAAGAAATTTGCCATTACCAATGTCAATGAGTTGTTTAGAGAATATGTTTCCAGATTGGTCATTTTGCAACTCGACACGCGTATTCTTGCTTAAATGAAGTACTTAGACATGTTTCCACAAATTGGAGGACTTTAGACATGCATTGAGTTCATCAGCTGGCGTTGATCGTGGAATCACTGGCAATGTTTGACGAAAATCTCCTGCTAATAAAACCATTGCACCACCAAATCGGTTATTATTGCTCCGTAGATCTTTAAAGGTTCTGTCTAAAGCCTCCAAAGATTTTTTATGTGCCATCGTGCATTCATCCCAAACAATCCTGATGCATTTTATCTCGCGTGCCGAAACTAATACAAAAGAAACGCGAGTTTCGGAACGCGACATTAAACTCCTCCAACTATGTATTCTGTGCCTCAACGCACACACGCACATTGTTTTGATAGATATGATCTTTGACGTTAGGAACACACCTACATTGCTTAGACAACAGTGAGTGCTTGTAATTTAATATGAACTTTAAACCATAGCAATAAAGCTCAAATTGACTACGTTTTAGTTACAAATCATTTGTATGGGAAAAAGAAAATGGCTATTTTTAGGGTTTTTCCAGCAATAATTCAAATTTTTCTCGCCGTAAAAACCATCCTTGAACTTCAACGAACATTTTAAAAAAAGATTTGGCCAAATTGGTCCAGGCGTTGTTGAGTTATGCGCTTATCAACACATTTTGCGATTCATTTTTATATTATAGATTAAGACCAGATTGTAATTGTTACCATATACGAAAGCGATTCTTAGGTAATAGAATATTTTCGTTACTTTCCCACAATACAATTGGTTTTTTTTTTCTTATAAATTTTCAAAATTTAAAATTGTGTCAATAGTAATAGTATTGATCAACATTATTTGATGTTATATTAATTTCTTTCATTTTCTAAATGTACAGATTAAATGCTACTTACGGGGTCTTTACAGGCTTCAATCTCTTTAACCTTTTCTTGCGTTTTTGTCTCATCTTTGGACTGAGTTTCAAACTGCTCTTGACATCTTGTTATCAACAGCTTACGGAAGTTGATTACTTCATCCTTGCCCTCCTCGTTCACTCTGGTGACCTAGAATCGACATAATTTTTTTTTCAGTAAATCTTTTTCAATATATGTACAGAGGAATGCAAAGTTCCCACTTCTTGAAAAACCATTACTTAAAATAAAAACAGAAAGCACGCTGCTTACTCACCTGCATCAAAGCAACTTCCATGCACATTTTTGCGTAGGCCACAGCAAAATTGGGTTCGTCGATGGCCTTTTCAAACACCAAATTTATAACTCCTTGTAATCTTTCGTAAGTATCGATTTTCAACGCTTTGATTTGACTCAATAGTGTATCGAATTTTTGTGGTGTCAATTTATTGAGGACTCCTCTAACTTTTTTATATAAGTCCTAGGGAAAAAATGATTAGGAAAAATGTACAACAAGTTTGAACTGTTTCACTTACTTCTGATTTGCGCTCTTCATCGGATTTACTTTCTGGTTTGGCCAGACGACCGGGTTTCCAGGCGTTTTCGGTTTCGTGGAGTTTAATATCGTCTCTCAAGGAAATGGAGATCTTGTTAGTAGCACCGTTCGTAGACTTGCCACCTTTATTACCCATCTTTCCACTCAAGCTGGGATGTTTAGTTAGGGACTGGAAAAATTCGATTTTTTAATAAACAATGGAATATTATTGAATAAATAAGTAAAACTTACAGCTCCTTTCATCGAGGAGTTCTTGAAAGGCATAAATGGTGCTGACGAGTAATCCTTTCCCATCATATTCGAAGAACGATTTTCTCTGTTATCCAAAGCTCTCTGAAAATTGTAAATAAATTTAATATAATTTCACTTGATATGAAAGCTGATTTAAACAAATGATAGGGTCTTACCTGTCGAGCTACCTCTGTGTATTCCAAAGATTCAGGGATGTTGGAAGGTTTTACTCTTGAAGCAGGCAGATTTCTCACAGCCAATAAAAATTCTTTATCGTACCTCTTTGCTCCATTTAAATTGGTAGGGGTCCATTGACCTGGAAATCAACGAAAATTACTTTCATGTGATCCAAATTGATGAAAATGCTATGGAGTGCATAAGAAATATCATCAGATTAGAGCTGGTCGATTGTAACGTATTGAGCTGGTCTACTCAGGTCATAAAAAAATTTTCGTGTTGCCAAACTGAGCAAATAGTATTAGGTGTACAAATAAGTTTCCGCGGTTTGTCTAAAGATTGCTCCACCAGAAGGTTATGGAGAAATTGTCAGATGTAAAACGTAATATCCCAAGTTTAGTCATCTGGCAACACCATAACCTTAAAGTACTAGTGATTCCGTATCAGCATCACGTAATTTTTTTCGTGCAAAAATGTCAAGTTTTATTCCGAATAAGCATCATTTGCGGGAACTTTTGATTTACTTCTTTAATGTGAAAAAATCTGCAGCTGAGGCGCATCGATTGCTTCTAGAAGCATATGGTGAAGCTGCTTTAAGTGAGAGAAGTTGTCAGGAATGGTTTCAAAAGTTTAAGAACGGTGAGTTTGACGTTAAAGACAAAGAACGCAGTGGAAGGCCGAAAGTGTCACGAAGACATGGAATTAGAAGCACTATTGGAGGAAGATTCGTCCCAAACGCAAAAAGAACTTGCACTTACTCTAAAAGTGACTCAACAAGCAATTTCACATCGTTTAAAATCGTTAGGAATGATTAAAAACAAGGAAATTGGGTTCCATATGAACTAAAGCCGAGAGACGTTGAACGCCGATTATGCATGAGTGAAATGCTGCTTGCCAGGAATAAAAAAAGAGTTTTTGCATCGTATAGTCACTGGTGACGAAAAATGGATTCACTACGATAATCCAAAGAAGAGAAAGTCATGGGTTAAGCCCGGCGAACCATCAACATCGACAGCTAAGCCGAATATTCATGGAAAAAAACTCATGCTGTGTATTTGGTGGGATCAGCTTGGTCTCGTGTATTATGAATTGCTGAAACCAAGCGAAACCATTACTGGAGCTCTCTACCGAACACAATTGATGAGATTGAGTCGGGCACTTAAGGAAAAACGCGCCCATTACTACTCCAGACACGACAAAATTATTCTTTTACACGATAATGGTCGTCCACATGTTGCGGCGCCGGTAAAAACATACTTGGAAACACTCAACTGGGAAGTTTTACCCAACCCGCCGTATTCACCAGACTTAGCCCCTTCTGATTATCATCTGTTCCGGTCGATGGCACATGGTCTGTATGAGCAGCGCTTCACATCATATGAAGACACCAAAAATTGGGTAGATTTGTGGATAGCGTCAAAAGATGAAGAGTTTTTTCGACGGGGTATCCGAATGTTGCCAGAAAGATGGGGAAAAGTAGTGGCAAATGATGGAAAATACTTTGAATAAAACGTAATGTACTGTTCCTTTACAATAAATTCCTAATTTTTTATAAAAAACCGCGGAAACTTATTTGTACACCTGATAGGTTTCTCCATTCCCCTATAATTGGGAATAAACACTTTTTCTCCAATTTGCATTCAAAACATTGTATAAAATTTTATATTTTGAATTGAAACTGTCTTATCGGATATATTAGCAAGAAGTAAACAGAAAAACTTTAGTTGATTATGCTATTTTATGTCAGAGACCGTAGATGGAAAGAAATTCAGGTGAGAGTCGAGACAACGCTGCCGCATTCTCTGCTTGACAGTTTGAAGGTCACATGATGTTTAGAAGACACACGTTGCCACCTCTGTATCGAAAATTGATACGCAAATTGAAGAAAATTTGTGAGAGTGTGTATAAGGTTTTTCATATGTTTTATTGTTTATTACTTTTCATCGCACTACAAATGAGTGTGAAAGTTTTAGTAAAGACAGGAATTTTAATCCGAATTTATCGTTCCATAGGTAAGTGTATTGTTAGAACCAAAGTATTTAGTTTTTTACATGTTCAGTAGCGTAGAAAGTATTAAACGAGATCATTATAAGATAAAATTAGGTTTTCTTGAATTAAGGTTCCCAGATGACGATGCTTTGTCTATCTTATATAGTCTAAGGTACAAACAACTCAGCTCCTCATTACCAGAGTCGTGAAGAACCGACCATACAGATAAATATTAAACATATTGAAAATATGTTGGGGGGCTACTATCAAACTCTACGCATCGAACTTGGGGGTTCTTGTAGTGTTAGCGAATCCACCCGTATTAATTTTGCACAACATAGCACAATTTCAAGAGAATTTACATGAAATTGTTGACTAGTCTGTGCTGTTACAACTTTCTCTGCTTGACAGTTTGAAGGTCATATGATGTTTAGAAGACACACGTTGCCACCTATGTATAGAAATAAGATTATAAGATAAAATGAGGTTTTCTTGAATCAAGGTTCCCAGATGACTATGAAAAAAGAAGAATTTGGGCTTCGCTGTTGGGATCGTCAAGTATTTGCCCAAAGAAAGCAATTTTCATTTGTTCAGATCATTTTGACCTTGGAGATAATGTGACCCGAGTAAATGGATGGCGGATTATGCGGTGTTGCCAAGTGAGGTTTCACAAGAGACTTTCAAAGAGGTTCAGACTTTCAATGAGGGAAGCAAAATAAATAGACATTATACAAAGGAATGCTTTGTCTATCTTAAACAGTCTAAGCTTTGTACTCCAAATACATTTCCAAGGAGTTAATTTTTATATGTTGTAAGAGCTGAAAATCTATTCAATAATTTAAAAGTTGAAAAATCTTTTTTGGCCTTTTTGGTATTTATTTAACCTCAATTTGAAGTATTTGCTAATTGAAAGCTATCCAAATAAACAAATGAACGGGTAGTTACTAAGAACGTACAAGAAAGTACTCATTCGAAAGGGGTGCAGGACTACTTCCAAGATTTAAATGGATCTTGTCAAAATCAAAGAATTTAAAATACCTTTTATGGAACTAGAAATGTGTTTTGAATAAATTATTTGATGTTACGAATGATGTTTTTAAACCTAATTCTCAAGTTATATTTTGTGTATACTAAGACGTCTAAAATACTGGTGTGTGCACTCCTCCGATTTTGTTTTACAGGTTTGGTGACATGGGGATTCTTTCATTTTCCCATAAATCAGGCTTGTAAAATATTCATAGAATAATACTGAAAACATTTATGTTTTAATTGAAAGCATTACGTGGTCAGAACTCGCATCTCAAAAATATTTATTCAAAAGCCAGTTAATCGGTGAAATACATGATATTTGTCTAGTTAATTTTTCAGGGCTCCCTCATGTGAGTATAAAACTAATCAGTCGCCATGTCCCAAAAAGTAAAATGACGTTTCCTTTCAGATTATGACAAGTGCACACTAGTATTTTAGAATTTCTTAATGTATACTTTTCTGTGGAACGCTTGTGAAAACTATGGTCGAGTGTCACAGATCTCCTTTCAAGATATTCTAGATATATGTACTTCTGTAGAAATGATTATATGTCTTGTTATGACATTTATGTGAGGGGAAACTTCTAAAAGGAAAAAATGAACCCTAATCGAGGGCTCTCATACTGTAAGTCACCAATTTCAAAACTGAATTCTTTTCACTAGAAAATTAGCAATTTTTACATCTGTATAGTGATGTAAAAACACAAATCCAGAAACTCACCTTCTTTGTAAGGTAGTTGGGGCGGCCTATTTTCGGCAGGAGCGGGAACTGGGGGTGGGGCAACAACAACAACCTCATTTGCCGGTTTGGCCACCTTGTCGTTACTTAGTAACAACCGCTCGATCAGTCTCATCTTGATTATTATTTTCAGTTAGCGTAGGTACATATGGTGACGGCGCGGGTAATTTATTCTTGAACACGTCGGTAACCTCCCATTTCTTCTTTTGGTTAGTCTTCACTTCGGGTGCGGGTTTGGAAGGCTGGGCATTATTGCTTTCAACTTTAGCTGCAGGAACTTCGTTGGTAGAATTTTGTTCTTCGACAACAACAGCCGCAGGGGCGTTGTTCGGTGCAATAACGTTGGCGTTCACTACATCGTTATTGTTAGTTACAGACGGGGTTGATGGAATCACTGTGGGTGTGGTGGTTTGGGGTGGAACGTTGGCATTAACTGTATCGTTGATTTGGAAGACATCCATGTCGTTGCCTTCCTTGCTGGCTCCTTTCGAATTGAGTTCATTTTTCTTTGTTGTCTTACTATTTGATTTTGCTGGTTGTGGTTGAGGAACGTTAGGGGGATTTGGTCGTTGATTGTTTGTCTTGTGATTATCTTTCTTCTGATTGGAATTATGTTTCGATTTTGCTGAAAAAGAAAGAATCTATTTAGTCGATCTAATAATACAATTGTGTAATTAATGAGTCAACACAATGGATGTGCTCATTGGCACATTGAAAAGACAAGAAATCTGCACAATTTTGCCTGCTAATAGTGGATATTGTTGAATAACATGTAAGGTATGTAAAGCCTCTCAAATGTGAACTACAATAATAGTTCAGCACTAATATCAAGACATTCCATGGGCCATATTATAGTTGGGAGATAGGTCATTACATTATAGTTGTATTATAGTAGGAAAGAACTTGAAATTGTTTCTTGGAGCATAATATTTGAAAATTCATCAATCAAAACGATATATCCAAGAAGTAATGGCAATTTCAAGATTGTCATTTTCGATTTTCCCTTTTACCATTTAGTATAAATCTACCTAGAGGGGAAACGCAGTCCAAAGAAATGAAGCCAGAAATTCAATATTACGATTTCTGGTTTATAGATGGACTGTATGTTTCTGGAAATAAATGTATTTGTTCTTTACAGCATCTAACGGAGAGTTACCGAACTATTAGACGATGACCAGGGCCGGCTTCTGAAAATTTGTTCTTCTGAACTAAGATTCAAGGGGAGGCCAAGAAAGTAGCATTATAAATTGAATCCCTCATATCATGATTTATCCGAATTTCTCCCATGTGTGTTATGTCATTGGATCTTCTCAGTTATGATTTTATATATTATACCTGTGTTTTTATAGAATTTCAGTAAACACTTCTTTGAACGAACATAAGATTTCAAACTGAAATAGCCCGTTTACATTCGGCTATCATTTTCAACTTAAAAATGAAAATCGTGAGGGTATATATCTAAATAATTAACTATTCAGAGGTGATGTCGAATAAATCCGGCCCTGGCTCATACCAGCTCGAACAGAGACTTAGTCGCTGCAACCATAAATACAATGAAATAAAGGTTACCTTGTTCACACGCTTGAGACCGCCACTTTACCGGTAGAATTTTTGGCTTCATTTCTTTCAACTGCGTTTCCCCTCTAGGTAGATTTATACTCAATGCTTTTACACAAATCTCGCTTCCAAAAAGAAAAAATAGAATTTAGAGTTCAAAGGTAGTAGCAGTGAATAATTGCATACTGTAAAACCATTCTTTGTTATTGAATCAGACAGGTTCAATTAAATAAATATTTTTCCTTTACTTATCTGATAAAAAACATATTCATTCAGCATTATTTGACAAAAAGAAATTAAAAATTAGAGCAATTAATATAACACTTAAAACTGAATGAAATACGGAAATGATTTCGTCATTGGCCTTTAAATATCGATCAAATAATACTAAAAGGAAAATAGTAAAACCTTATGATCGATCAATGAAAGATTAAAACAATTGCATGATGGAAGCATATGCTACCGCGATAAGTCTACGTGCACGTAACATACGTAAATATTACGTCATTGGTATATACGCTAAGCAATTGTTGAGTTCATTGTTAAATGATAAGAGGAACCATTGAAATCCGAACGACCCAAGTAACTATCGGGATTATATAGAGCGGGACAAAGACACGTCGCAGCGGCGGGTCTAACCATTTTTTCATTTAATGCAAAAAGTGAAATCTGAACAAAGAAAAAAAATAATTTGAGCACAATCGTTTATTCCAAATTGAAAGAATAGAAAGAAGTGTTGAAGAAAAAACTGAGAAATTATAGAAACAACACAATTATGTTTTCGCCATCGAGCTAAAACGTCAGGAGATCGAATTTTCAAAATTAATTTTTTCTTGTTCATAATGAAACAGCGAGTATGCCTAGCCGGACGTCTATGGAATAACATTCAAAGGAGATGGCTGAGTTTTCATATAACAATTGGTTCCTCATATACGTCGGTTAACCTCAATATTTGGACAAATCAAACGAAACTTCCGCAGTTATGAGCACCTTGAAATGGTTTTCCAAATAAGCCCTTACAAACTTAAAACTAAGAAACGTTTGAATAAGTACGTAGGCGTCATATAGAAAAATCTTTGTCCCAAGATTTACAATGACGTTTCCATTCAAATTATGCACGATTTTGTTTTAAAAGATTGGGAGACGAGAGGAGTCCTTCCATTACTTTTCGTTAGATATCGCTACATCACTTACGTCAAATTAACAAGCCTAATATCAAGTTTCCGCTGTAAATTTCAATACATCAGGTGAAATACAGTAATTTAGTGAATTTTCCAATTGCATGAAATATCCTGAAAGTTTCGAAACGAAAAATTCTGTAACGCAAAATGTCAAACATTCCTATCACGTAAACGTTATAGGAAACAATATTTCTATTTGTGATTTTCAATATTCCTCTCATTAACTGTTCACGATACAGATTTAAAGTAAGCTCTAATCGAAACCTCCATTTTTCGTAATTTTATTGAAAATAGGTAAAAAGATGCACTGCTTTCATTTTTATTTCAACAATGATTGGCCTGATGAGACGCCACTGGATTCAACAATTCCAATCCAGTTAGCACTAAGTAAGAACCTAATTAAATCAAATGAATGTATCGAATTTCAACACCAAGACGGAAATTAATGATATTTATTCACAGAACAACAGTTTTCACCAATTATACTGTCTTTTATCTAAAGAGAATATAGAAAGCACTGACGTTATGTCAATAATTTGATCAAGAACTTTCAGAATATTCTGATACATCAATAACAGAAATAAAAATTTGACAATTCTCAATTCAGGGAAACCTCTCGCTAAAAATCTAAATACGCCATTGAATTGAAATCAAAAAAGTGTTTGTTCAACGTCTTCATTTCAAGATGGTATCACAAACGAGAAGATAATGGACACATACGTTATCGCCCGAACGACGACTTCGAAAATAAAAGATAAAAATAACGCGGTTTATAGGTTTAATGATGAATTCCAGAATGTTCATTTTCTTTCATTCCTTCAAGTCAACAGTTTAGGGATCTTTAATTCTGGAGTACGGAATCTTGTACTGAAATTTGCATAGAATTCGTGAGTACCCAGCATTCCAAATCAAATACAATTAACCAAGAAGTTCTAGCCCAATTCCTTTCAAGCGCTAGCTATATGAAATTCAATCAAACATCTTGCGAATTGCAAAGGAAATAAGAAAACAATTCCAATCATAGAATAATTGGCACAATTCATCGAACATCAAGAATTCTGAGTGATTTCACACATAGAATTAGATCAATCCTATTTTAACAAAATTTAACGTTCACGAAAAGTGTAAGTATGACGTGAAAATAGTTCATTATTTATAAAATACTTCCAAAGTTGCTTTGATTTTTCGATCTCATTACGTGGTCTAGAGTATTCTAGGACATTGATTTATTCGTACAAATGAAGAATGGAAAAATGAATACGTTCACCACTGTCTTAGGTGAAGTTGGACATAGAAGGCCACGCCGGTTGTTTCGCAAAAGACCAGACGAACAAGGTGCTTTCTAAATTGGGACGATGTAACATGTACATATTTTTCAACATTCCATAAATTCGAAATACCTTTACTCCTACTGACTGGCTGCCAACCTTCATCGTCCATTGTTATACCATTCATCCTTGTTCATTCAAGTTTACCAGAAATCTCCGGACAATTTTTCATTAATCAAATATATCTTGCGAAAACTGAACGAGAACACTCGCGCAACTATATGTATCAAATTGTAATAAAGTTCATAAAATCTAATATAACTTATTTCCAATAAGAAAAACAATAACGAACGATCTAATATTAAAAATTTGACTAAAATTTCAGTACGTATGGCGACAAGGTCAAATTAAAATCTGTTTTGAATAAATGTAAAATTCTAGAAAAATATCACTGTATCACTTTTTAATAACAAGTCAATCACAATAACATTTTCAACACGTAAACGTGTAATTTAGGCACTTTATAAATGTGTAAAATTGAGCCGAATTATTTTATAACCAACCACGTTGCGTACGACCCATGTGGTCGACGCTTAATAAAAGACAGGGAGACAGCCATATTTGTTCGATCGTTCGGGAAACCCGACGAGTTACGATCGATCAGGCGCACAGGAACGGTTGCGCATGCTTTGTAAGAGATAATCGTGTTACCTTTAAAACGGACCTTACGAAATTCATGTTCCAGATGATTTACAATTTGCTATATGAAATTTGAACCTCTTATCTTTGAAGGGATACATTATTTGAATATTAATGAATCTTCTCATCGGGAATCATTCGAAAATGCGATCGAAAAACGATTTCACCTGTGAAAATGTATCATTTGGGCTGAAAAAGCTCTCGTTAAATAATTCCTTAATTTTCATTCATAAATAAGAATGCTCAAATGTTTATTTCCATTGATCAATCTCCATGTCAAGCAATGGTAGACATTTCCATTGCAGGATTCTATTTTGAAACATCAGATTTTCATTCTATTCCACTAAAACCCTATTTTAAATTTATTAAAAAATACTTCATAAGTGACTTTATGTGTTTAATATTACTTTGTTCTTGTCGGTCATCCTAACGGCTAAAAGATCGGAAGGTTTCAACAAATAAAACTATCGAAGATTACGGAAGAAAAGGTTAGTGAATGTAATTATGAAAAAATTCTGAATGCTTAGCGCAAGGTCACAATCGGGAATATTTGGCGCCACTTTTAGAACACTGGCATTACAGCAGCCATTTTAGTAATGATTTTTGTTGCAAAAGAAAAGCCACGTTGTTCAAACATAAGAAAAAATACTTTTAATGTAGCGATTGAACATTAATTAGTGTGCTCAATTTATCCATTCTAGTAAATGTATTTCGATTAAAGAATAGGAGGAAGATCGCTTGGGTAAACACGTCGAACATCGTTAAATCATTGTTTGTTTTGATTATACTAACAGTAAAATAAAATGACAAACAATATAATTACTATTACTAATGACGGTCAATATAAATCGATAAGAAACTTAGTGACTCATTGCAGAAATTCTGCCATAATGTCATTGTCACTGCGCACTCTTAAGTATGTGATGCGCAATGCAATGCGCATTGGATGGCGTGCTACAAAATGAAAAAAATAAATAATAAATATTAATAGTCATACAAATTCAATAAAAATCAACTGATGAAAAAACCTGAGCGCAAATAAATTATGTATGAACGAATAATGCATGGCATTATGGTAAAACACCATACATTTCCATACTCATCATTGTCATCAACAAATTCAATCAACAACATGACAAGTTTGAAAAAAATGCCGACGATAAGAGAACTCAATTCGCTAAAACAAAATAACAACAAAATAATACGAAGAATCTTACCTTTCCTTCGGCCCATACCGAGCGATTATTCGATAAAATAAAACAGTAAAAACTTCACAAACTGATCGTATTTACGCACTCACTGCATAAGTTAAAAATAAAACAATGTCTCCCGTACGGTGTGCCAAGATAACTAAATCTGTGAAATCCAAATGGCGAAAACCAGCAGATGCAAACACTCAAAACACGTGCTCGGAGAATTCTCTTCGTGCAGATTCGGGACGCTGGAGCGAAATGTCAACAAAGTCGCCGACTTTCGAAAAACACTATCACAATGCAGTAAAACTTCGAATTCAAATGCAAAATTTCAATTCACTTCACTTAGCAAGTTTAAGCGACCCAAGAACGATTTAAACTAACTAGTTGAAAACTTACACAGAGTATTTCATTTCTTTATCTTTACTCTATGGTACCCAGGTACTTTATTGGTGGGGGGGACAATTAGAAAAGTCGTTAACTTAGGAAAGTACGTAGAGTCTCATTGCTTCTTTCAAAATGCAATTACGGACAAGTTTACCTGGAATTTACTTCAAAGGACACAAATCAAGATTAGGGCTCGTTTATACTGGTCAGTACCGGTACCCGTAAAGTGTTCAACTTTTAGGGACAAATTCATAGAAATACAGGGTGAACCACGACGAACTGCATCGATCGATATCTCAGAAACTGAATGTGGGAAAAATTTGAAATTTTGGGAACTTGCCAGATGTCTTGGGACCTATAGAGCTAAAATATTTTCATCTATTGGGCACTTCCGGTTATACTGGAAATAGACCCCAAGTCGCTTATTTTAAATGGGATACCCTATATATTATTACATTTTTGGATTCTACATAACATTCTAGGCAGATTTCATGTATCATGTCCTATCCCTAAGTCTGAGCGTTTTTGACATATTCAGGTTTTTATGTCAAAAATTACGACCTAATTATCAATTGTTCTTGAAATAACTTTTTCACATTGTCCATAAATAATAAATAAGTTTAAATAATCCTCGTTTGTATAATTTAACCGGGCTGGCATTACGATGATTTGAAAAGTCAAATATAAACGTGGCTATCCTAGATCTAATTGTTTACACATTAAATGCAAAACCGCCATAGAAAAATATTAAATTGGCAATATTTCGAAAACTTCAAATTTTAGGTATAGATAACCTCATAAAAAGTTACCTTCATTTTTGATGATTAATGCTACAAAATAATAAAAATGGGGGGTTTCCATTTGAAAAAATCGAGTTTTGTCAGTTTTCTCAATCTCATTCTAGATCTTTTTTTTTTGAACACTCTGTATGATTATTTGTCCAAGTATTATACAAAATCTATTGAAGTATGTCCTTTTCAACAAAACATCTAACCCAAAGTAAGTAAAAAGGGCTTCCTTGTAGGAACAATTGATAAGTAAATTAGGGCTTGCAATCGTAATTTTTGACATAAAAACCTGAATATGTCAAAAACGCTCAGACTTAGGGATAGGACATGATACATGAAATCTGCCTAGAATGTCAAGTAGAATCCAAAAATGTAATAATATATAAGGTATCCCATCAAAAATAAGCGACTTAGGGTCTATTTCCGGTATAACCGGAAGTGCCAAATAGATGAAAATATTTTAGCTCTATAGGTCCCAAGACATCTGGCAAGTTCCCAAAATTTCAAATCTTTCCTACATTCAGTTTCTGAGATATCGATCGATGCAGTTCGTCGTGGTTCACCCTGTATATTTTAATAGAATTATTGGACAAATACAGGGTGTAACTAAATAAGTGTAAAATATTTAAGGAGGTGATTCCTCATCGAGAAAAATATAGGATCTTTTATATAAAGAAACTTCATTGGAGCATCCCTTGTTAAGATGAAGCCCCTCAAAGGGGGTACATAAAATTTGTATAAAAATTTTTTTCACAAGCATCCAGTTATTTACTTTGTTTACCCCCATGGTTGTAAGGGTGGGAAATGCAACCCCTAAAGTTTATTTCCAATGTAACTTTTCGTCTTATTATTTGTATACCATTTAAAAATTTATTTCCGATAGCCTGTTTCATTCTGAACAAAAAATGTCATATGAGTTTTTTGCCCGAAATAAACCAGTTGGCAGCAAAAATTATTTTACGAACAACTACAGAGATAGGTACATCGTCATAAAGGCGAACTGGATTTATTATTATTCTGTAGTCTGTATTCTGTAGATATTATTACTTTTTTGGAGCTTGTGAAAAAACTTATTATACAAATTTTTTGTACTCCCTTTGAGGGGCTGTATCTTAACAAGGGATGCTCCAATGAATTTTCTTTATATGAAAGATCCTATCTTTTTTTCGATTTCGTTTCCTTTTTTTTTTTTTTAGGTGCCATTGTTTTGCAACATGAGCCAGCATGTTTGCAGTTTTCTGATGAAGAGTTAAATATCTTCCTTATTTGTTTATTTTCTAATCAAGATGTGAATTTACATTTAAGTGTGTAATTTTTGAGTTATAATACAGTATGTATATGCATCTATCCATGGGCCACACAACACAGGTTTTTCTGTGCATCGGTTTCTTAATCGTTGTGTGGTCCTTTTTGTCTAGTATTTATTCATTATTGTCATCTTATAATTGTGGAAATTTAAGACAAATAAACAGTTGATGACGATGATGAATCACCTCCTTAAATATTTTACACTTATTTAGTTACACCCTGTATATTTGACCATAATCAAATCATTTCCGCCTCTTCCGGATTTTTGCTAACTTCAGTGATGGATAGCGGAGAAAGCATATCTGCATCAAAAAATAGTTGTTTTTTTTTTTCGGATATTGCAGTATCATGCAAAATAATTCAGTGTAATAACTTTAATTAAATCCTCTTTTAAATAAGCTTTTTTGGTACGGATTATTATAAATATATTTATTATTAATTTTTTTGAATATTTCATGTTGAATTATCTGAATCAGACAAATATTAGAAACAATTTCTTGGTATGAATAAACCGTTTACAACCATATAATCTAGAACCTTCCTTTATTATTTAAAGTGACAGAAAATATTTATGGATATTCTATCAACAGCCTCTTCAGGTAAAGCTTTCAGTAGGTACCTATTCAGAATAGATTTTCAGTTTCTGAGAAATTTGCCTACGATTCATTGTTGGATTTTTGAAAATTTCCAAAAATTATTATTTACGACCCTGTCCGCATGTCCGTAGACGCTTTTCGGAAATCAAACAAAGATACTTTCAACTCAACTTCAAGTTAAAATCGGTTAGAATCACCCAGGAATAATTATTTACGAGCCATTTGATTCGAAATGGCAATTGGCGCTTCACCCGAACAGAGTGTCAATTGTTTTGGCCAAATGTCAGTATCTACTACAAAGTAGTAGTTCATTTTATTTCTCACTGTTGATACAAATAACAACGATTTATTTAGTCGAATGGATTTTTTCTCAAATGTACAAAAAGACTGAATTTCTTCTTTTTACTGAGAATTTTTACATGGAACCCGATATTGACAGATCCGAAACAAGGTGCACTTTCAGAATCTGCAGAAATATACAGGGTGTCCCATTTCAATAAAAAATTTTTGTCATTTCCGGTTAAACCAGAAGTATCTCATTAATGAAAATATGCTCATCAGATGCATTGTGGTCCATTACACTCAGCTGCCAAATTTCAAAATTATCGTCCTTTCTGTTTTAAAGATATTAATTTGGTGCCAAACTTTATCCCAACCCTGTATATATATAATGATATAGTTTCAATGTTAATAGTCATTATAAATTTTTATATTCAAATATTTTGGTTAAAGGTATAACGAGTAAACTCTTGATTCTATGCCAAGCTTTCAAGCATTTATTCAGCTAATATTTCAATATAATGATATATATATACATACAGGGTGAGTCTTTGACCACTGCGTTAATTTTAACCATAGATTCTTGAGATCAAAACAAACAATTTTTCCAATACGGTTTTTCCATATTCAGCTGCGTTAAAAAGTTATAAGCATTTTAAGTTTTCACATAGGGCAAATACCCCTCTGTAGTCCAGTTTGGTTTGAATGAAAAATACCTTCCACAGCATCCACTAATGAATTTGACTTGTTTAAAAATATTATTTTCCCTCTAAAAAATGATACACTCACTCATGTTTCATCCGATGAGGTCCATATCCAGAAGGAAGATACAAAATACAATTTTCTGGTAAAAGAAATTCAACACTATAAACATACATTTCTGTTGTTCTACAATGATTTCTTTTTACTTCAAATTATAAACCATCCCTTTCTAGTGAGAAATTCCAAAAAAACCTCAGAATTATTGGATGTTACCATCATACATTTGTAATTTTCTTCTTAAAATTTCCATATCATGAAAACCATCATTTCTATGAAAACTTCCAAGGTAAGAGGTTGTCACTTTGCTTTATTTTTCACTCAAAGCAAAAAAAATCATCTATGATTTTCCAAACACTTATATTTCTGAAGTTTCTTCTCCTTGAAAGAGACCAGTGAACAGATCTATGAGGTCTCTCAATATCATACTGATAAAAATATAAAAATTTTTTTCGAAATCTTCAACAACAATGAATGATGTCAGTACGAATAATTATTTTAAAGTAATGTTACTTTGCTTGATTATTTTCTGTACTGAATCCCAATAAAAATATACTTGGATTGATTACAAGTATTCTCAGATTTGGTTGTGCAATTATACTTGCTTGAAGAAATTGAGTTTGATCACCTAAATTTGCTTCTGAAAAACCAACTAGGTGTCCTTCAATAAAAAAATTTGTTAGATCATTAATATGAATCTATTCTGTTTAGACTATAATTAATTACTGAACATGGGTAAATTTTTAGTTTTTATAATCAGAGTATATGTTTTAATTATGTAAACAAAAACATAAATATTGAATATTGGTTATTCATAGATTATGTAAAATTTTAATACCTTACCATAGAATATTAATTTATTACCACCCCCAGGAGAGAAAAAAATTAATAATTGTAAAGTTTTTTTAAATGAAAGATAATATCTCTAACCATTATTAATCTTAAGTTATAATTTTCTCAGAATAACTAGAGTGAATTATTATCACATTCAAATGTTATTATAACGTCTCTGCGGTGGGTAGTTCCCAATAAAATAGTGTTCTGTGGTTCCTTGTTGTTTTGATTCTGTTTGAAACAGTCAACAGTTATTCGTATCTTCAAAAAAAGTGTAAAATATTGTAGGGGTAATTTCGATAGTTTGAAATTATTCAATTAAAATTTAATGATTATGGTCAGAAAATGCATTCTATTTTAATCTTTCTTGTTTATGAGCCTATAGCTTCCAGTTTCAATATTGATTGAATTTTAATTAACCATGCATCATAACCATCATTCGGAAATATTAAAACTAAGTCAAATTCTATTATCTCCTAAGTTTGTGAACCAGGTTGAATCGGTGTATGAAATAAAGATGTGAAAAAACTTCTTTAAAGGTACAAAACAAATCTAGGAGCCTCTGTTCGAAGTTTTCAAAACTCATATGAGCTTAATTCGAAGCATTCCTATGTTAGAATAGATATAATTTGATGAACCCTGAAAGTCTGAAGCTATAAAGAACCAGCTCTTCATAAAGACAAGTCTTCCATTTAACAGGTCCTGACAGAAAATACATTTACCTATTTCAACGGTCATCATGAAAATATACCGAAGTACCTATGTGATTATCCTAGAAACTGACTGCTATATTTTAAAATATTTACTGTTTGTTACAAAAATGTCAGTTTGAATGGCTGCAAACCGAAAGTGTGCACAAAGTCAAAATGCCAAACACACCTTCTGCTGATGGTTGAAATTATAATATCTCCTTTTCTTCAACATGTCTATTCATATAGTATATTCATTAACTAGCTGACCCATCAGACTTCATCCGGTCGAAAAGTTTGTAATGTGGCAGTTTTTGTGCCTACGTATTTTAAAAAATTCTCCTGAACAGAACCGTCACCCTGGTGATAGGGCGTTGTGAATAAAAAATAATTAAATAAAACATATATATGGATTTATAAGTAAGTAATCGCTTTATTGTTAATCATGTGAATCATAATTATTATTATTATCATTGTAGTGCTTTGTGGTATACGATGTTTTTTGTTTGATTACCTGGCGCATAGATAAACAAATCTGATGGTTTTCCAACACGGGAACAGGCAACATACAATTGAACATGTGAGAAACATGGGTTTTCTAAATTAATACCACAAAGACTTAATGATTGCCCCTGGGACTTGTTTATAGTCATAGCAAAAGCAAGCTGCACTGGAAACTCAAATGGCACATCAGTCGGAATCATTGGGATGCGCGGTATGAGAACATCTTCTCCTTTATACTTTCCTTTGAGTATAGTTGCTTCTATCACATTGTTTAGTAATTTTTTTTATCGCTAACCGTGTACCGTTGCAAAGACGCGGTTGGTTGATATTTCGCAACATTATAACCACCGATCCAACCTTTAATTGAAGATTGTGAGGTGGCAATCCTGGCAAATCCAGCGAGTTTAAAAATTCCGGTGGATAGTTGACTACATCATCTTGATTAGTAGTCGAATCAACTGTTTTATTTATCCTCAATTCGCCTGTAATTTGTTCTTAAATTTTGAAATTTAATTCATTTACATCTATGTTTTTTGCAGCCAGTATAGCTCGTTCGCTAAACCAATCATGGTTTCTGTAATTTTGAGAAACATCTGGAAACACCTTCTGAATAAGTTCATCTCTTGATCGAGTTAACTGACAAAAACTTTGAGGAAAGTTAATGCAGCCAGTCAACATGTCTATAGGAAATTTGCCATTACCAATGTCAATGAGTTGTTTAGAGAATATTTTTATATTATAGATTTCATCAGAAATAAAATTACGAGGCAAATCATCAATAGATATTGAAGCCGCAATCGAAAACGTCAAATTTACACTTTTCATTCGTTCCACACAAGCAAACAACATAACTAATGATTTAAACAAAAATTACTTACAAATAGGAACAACAGTTTCATGCTCCTGATTTTGGTTTCCTTGCTTGGCATTATCACCTGCACTGTTATCCAGACTCGTCTGTTTGGAATCCGATTTATTTTCTTTTTTCCTCTTTTCATTCTCTCTTTCCGGTACTTTAGAACTATATTGAGTTACGTTAATGGGTTGTGTGGGTTCCTTCGCTTTCGGCGCAGCAGCAGCAATGACAACAGCTTCCGGTTCTTCCTTCACGACTGAAGTGTGTTGTTTTTCAACCTGATGAACCTCTTTGATTGGATGCGTCTCTTTGGTGGACTCCTTGTGGTGATCTTTCACCTTTCTACCTTTAATCGGACTCTCTCTGCCTTTTTGAAGCTTATTGAGGGTAACTTCCACAGCGTCACAATTTGCCGATACAACTGGAGGTTCTTTCGTTGAAGGTAATACGAATTCCTTGGCATGAACCTACAAAAAAAAAAAATTGTTATGAGCAAATTTATATACCCCATACTAGAGGAGACTGGAATATTGTAGATTTTACATAAGGTTTGTTCGGGTGGCAGTTCCCAGTTGTTCTGGGATCACAGAGAACCAGGTTCTGTAACTCTTGAAATCGTCGCAAGTTGTTCTATGACACGAACGGGTGAGAACAGGTGGGAACAGATGATTTCAAAACGATTTCGTTAAGTGCATAGATAAGTGAAAGTAAGGTTATGTTGTACATCATGGACATTGAACTCTAAATACCATATAGGTATTCATATAGAGTTCAATGATCATGGATCATATAATGGATAGTGTTAAAAAGATATTGAATAAGTTATTGTGTTATTAATACGGTGGAAATACTTTAGAAATTACAAATATTAAAATTGAACAATTTTTTTGTCATAAATAAATAAACATAAACATATCCATATAAATAACTGTAAATATAATTTATATGTAATGAAATATTTAAAGAAATGATTCAATTTGATTATAATTTGAAATTTCAATATATGTAGTAGTAGTCATCAGTGGAGAAATTATTTTTGTTAGTTCATATCTGGATAAACTGTGAATTTTTCTGTTATTTCATTGTAATTTTGGTGGAAACTGTGTACAGAAAATCTTATATAATAGAATTAGGTAATTGTATATGGAACTGGTGGCATTTGGGAAATAAATAAAATACTTTCTAACAATTTTCATAGCTTTGTAATTATTTTTTAGATAAGAATTGTTTTAACAAGTCGTTGTGTTCTTGAAAGAGGTCATTCCTCCGTTTCCTTCCTAAATTTGCAATACATTTTGAGTGGTTAAAAAATACTACAATCACGAAATAACAAAAATAAATATATAGAATATAAATACGAAATATCGTATATATAAATAATATAAAATAATTATCTTACATACTTTGATCAACAAGTATGCAATTATTTTATTCATCTATTGCAAATGATCCTTCCTCTTCTTTGAGATAACAAAAATTTTGAGAAGCTATTATAACGAATTGATTAAAAATTTATACTCCCACAACATCAAATATACTCAAAAACAGCCATGCGAATATCCTAGTCACCAAATATATAACTTAATTGCCAATTAAAACTACTGAATATTTGAATCACCGATGATTTGAATTTACCGCTTCTTCTGTTGTACCTTGTACCATCTCTAGATCAGGAACCGTAAGAACAGTTCCGAAATCAAGTGTTCCGACCACACGAACGACAAGGAACTCCTGTTCCGTCCCAGACGAACGGGTGGGAACCACAAATTATCAAAAATTACAGTTCCGAACTGCCACCCGAACAAACCTATAGACTCATTTCAATGCCTTATTATACTATTTCCACTTACCTTTAAATTACTCGTTTGGGCTAATTGATCGAATTTAATATTTGTTGGGGGTTGTTGAGGAACCGGCATGAGGGGATTCGAATCATGAAAACAATCGATGTCTTCAGATGGTAGAGGTGGCGGAGCGGTACCATCGAATTCGATTGCGACCATTTCGTTTTGGATGAACATGAACACAGGTTTAGCTTGGGGCGCCTGCGCCTCTTTGCTGTGATTGTGTGGAGGTGGTTGAGGCGTCTGTCTCGCAGATGATTCTCCCGACGGGGGATGCGAGTTTTCCTGTTCAAAATATTCGGCTAGCTTATCTTCACCTGGAAAATTGAATGTATGTTAATTTGTGTTGGACACGCACCCGGTTTAACAACATTAATCTATTTCGAATTATTCATTGATTTATTTGAACACATTAGATAATATACAGGGTGTCCGGGAAAATGTGGGACATCTCTCGGATTTAGATAGAACCATAGACAAAGTATCCCTCTAGACCGTCAACTTAATAAAACAAACTGGTCACGGCCCTTTTAGTTCGAGCGACCAACCGCTATCAATTTTTGTCAGGTCAGTCGCTATTTCTGAAGAAAACTGCAATCTCATAACCATATATTTAACTGTTTATCATGTTTTTACCATATTGAATTGTTTGGTTGAAAACTCTAGAATTTATAATTTTTTATATTAGGTGTACAAATAAGTTTCCGCGGTTTTTTATAAAAATTAGGAATTTATTGTAAAGGAAAAGTACATTACGTTTTATTCAAAGTATTTTCCATCATTTGCCACTACTTTTCCCCATCTTTCTGGCAACATTCGGATACCCCGTCGAAAAAACTCTTCATCTTTTGACGCTATCCACAAATCTACCCAATTTTTGGTGTCTTCATATGATGTGAAGCGCTGCTCAGACAGACCATGTGCCATCGACCGGAACAGATGATAATCAGAAGGGGCTAAGTCTGGTGAATACGGCGGGTGGGGTAAAACTTCCCAGTTGAGTGTTTCCAAGTATGTTTTTACCGGCACCGCAACATGTGGACGAGCATTATCGTGTAAAAGAATAATTTTGTCGTGTCTGGAGTAGTAATGGGCGCGTTTTTCCTTAAGTGCCCGACTCAATCTCATCAATTGTGTTCGGTAGAGAGCTCCAGTAATGGTTTCGCTTGGTTTCAGCAATTCATAATACACGACACCAAGCTGATCCCACCAAATACACAGCATGAGTTTTTTCCATGAATATTCGGCTTAGCTGTCGATGTTGATGGTTCGCCGGGCTTAACCCATGACTTTCTTTGGATTATTTGGATTTCGTCACCAGTGACTATACGATGCAAAAAACTCTTTTTTTTTATTCCTGGCAAGCAGCATTTCACTCATGCATAATCGGAGTTCAACGTCTCTCGGCTTTAGTTCATATGGAACCCAATTTCCTTGTTTTTGAATCATTCCTAACGATTTTAAACGATGTGAAATTGCTTGTTGAGTCACTTGTAGAGAAAGTGCAAGTTCTTTTTGCGTTTGGGACGAATCTTCCTCCAATAGTGCTTCTAATTCCATGTCTTCGTACACTTTCGGCCTTCCACTGCGTTCTTTGTCTTTAACGTCAAACTCACCGTTCTTAAACTTTTGAAACCATTCCTGACAACTTCTCTCACTTAAAGCAGCTTCACCATATGCTTCTAGAAGCAATCGATGCGCCTCAGCTGCAGATTTTTTCACATTAAAGAAGTAAATCAAAAGTTCCCGCAAATGATGCTTATTCGGAATAAAACTTGACATTTTTGCACGAAAAAAATTACGTGATGCTGATACGGAATCACTAGTACTTTAAGGTTATGGTGTTGCCAGATGACTAAACTTGGGATATTACGTTTTACATCTGACAATTTCTCCATAACCTTCTGGTGAGGCCATATTTTGACAAACCGCGGAAACTTATTTGTACACCTAATAATTTTTATGTTTGAAATAAAATTATTTCCGTTCAACATCAACGTCCGTCACGTGAATGGGAATCACTAATAAAAGAGACCAGCACAGGTATAATAATTCTTTTCGTGTTGTTCAGTGTTAGTTGCAAGTTGAGCAAAGATTTTGACGTGAGTTGAAGTATTTTAAATAAATGGTAATCATCAAATATGGGCCTTACTAAATGTGCAGTACCTGGTTGCAAAATTAACACTCCCCTATGACATTGTTTCCCAAATTTTAAAACAGAATTGGTCAGATTTCATATGATATACTGCAGAATTCAGAACTGAGAGCCATTCCACGGAAAGACGTCTATAAGAAAAGAGTTTGCCACTATCATTTTGATGAGAAATACATCTCACCTGGTAGCGGAAGGCTGACGCCTAATGCATTACTAACTCTTTAGAAATGAGACTGATGCAACAGGTTTGTGGTAATTTCTCTATTTTAAACTTTTAATAATGTTATAAATGCTATAAAATTCTTAATTCCACATTAATAAGTTGGATGTTGACTATTTAATAGTCTTATTATCAATTCAAAGTCATTGATGGGAAAAAGTCTAAGAATGCCCCTTATTTGTAACTCAATCTTTGATTTCTTGTCTCTGATTATAGATCAATTCTGTACGTATTCACCCTATCTTACGAGTTTGTGTTGACAATATCTTCCTTGTCTAAGTATTCATCAGAATTAATTGACGGAGTGTAATAAAATTTTCATACAACCTATGTATACTTTTCATCATGAAATCTCCCATGGATAAACAACATAAACAAAATTTAAATTATAATCAAACATCGAAGATTGTATGATCTTAGTATGGTTTCAGTTTTATAACCAATTTAGTTTATTTTCCTCACAATTGTTGTTAAAACCTGGTGTAGTAGAATAGAGATCACCACATATATCTTGCAAGTGCATGCATGAAGATCTCAACCTACCTGTAACGGGATCTATGATCCTCACAGCATTCGGCCTACGCTTGTTCGGTTGCTTGGTAATTGGTGGTGGTGGAATGATTGGCTGTTGCATGGCTATCGATGACGCTAAAGGGACCTGATTCGGGTTTGAGGGAGTCGTTGCGGGCTGAGGAGGTTGTACCGGTCTTGGCTGCATTTGAAAATATTGGTCTGAAAACGAAAATGCTAGTTCAACATAACCGTATTTATACGGTTGTTGATTTTTTAAAGGATAACTTATAAACAATCTCCTAATAATAATAATGAATATCATCAATGAATTTTCATGTCTTGTAAAAAATATTATTGTTATTATTCTTTTTTACTTTATTCCACAAATTCTACCTGATCCTGAAATCATACCTCCTTGACAGAAACTTCCAAGTCAGATACAATGACTCATTGTCAACGTAAAGGTGCATTAAATCCGGTGTACCTCAAGGAAGTGTACTGGGACCATACCTGTTTTTACTTTATACTGCTGATATGCCAGAAGATCATGATACAACCATGGCAGCATTTGCAGATGACGTCGCAATACTAGCTTCCGATGATGATCCGAATATCACCTCTAGAAAGGTCCAAGAGCACCTTGACAAACTGAACAATTGGTATAAAACCTGGAGGATGACACTAAATCACAACAAATCGACACAAGTTGTATTCACCAATCACAACAACACCTGTCCCAGCTTAACACTAGATGGCATTACTATACCCACAAAGCAAAATGTCAAATATCTCGGACTGCACCTGGACCAGAGACTCACGTGGCAAAAACATATAGAATCTAACAGGAAACAGCTAGACTTTAAAGTTCAGAAAATGCACTGGCTTATTGGAAAGAGGTCAAAGCTGACCATTCAGAACAAACTGCTGCTGTATAAGGTGGTACTTAAACCTGTCTGGACTTACGGTATAAAGCTGTGGGGCTGTGCAAAACCATCATTAAGAAACTCCATGCAATGGTTCCAGTCCAAAACTCTTCGGTTGATAGCCAATGCTCCATGGTATGTCACGAACCAGAGACCTCCAAATACCCTACATAAGAGAAGTCATACAATCCACCTCCAACAAGTACCAGGAAAGACTACAAGCTCATTCGAATGAGTTAATAGAGAACCTTTATAAGAATGGACCAAGAATCAGAGGACTAAAAAAGATGTGGCCTGAAGACCTCCCCCTCTGAAACAGCAATCGAGTAGAAGTGTCACTGGACATTTCACTGTCATCTTCTCCCTTCCATTTATTTTTTCTTTTTTTTTTTGTTGTCTCCCTTTTCATTATAGCCAACACAATTACTTAATACCTATATGTGTAGATTGTATATTGAGCAATAAATATTGAGAAAAAAAAATTATCATATTTAGTTTTAATTAATCACTTTCTCAGAAAAAAATCATTTTTTCAATACTTACATGATACTGTCTGAGGAGTTTGTGAAAGTGGTGGCTGAGCGAAAGCCTGATAAGTTGGGTAGTGTTGGCTTTGGAGTAAAGTAACTTGCGGTTGAACATAATTTTGCCTTTGTTGTGGTGTGTAGTATGAGCCCAAAGGTAAATATACGCTTGAAGTCATTTGAGGTACTTGCATAAATTGGTGTGGGGAGTTTTGATAAATCTGTAAATAAAAAAATAAAATTACGTACTTTCACATTTCACAAAAATATTACAAAATTGTATTGAAAAAAAACTGTGAACTTAAATAAATGGCAATAGATTAGGGAAGCAAAAAGTAAACAAATAATGATAACCTTTAACAACATGATATTAAAAGATTAGATATTATAAGAAGACCACTTAAATATTAAAATAATATAACATATTATTCAATGATAAAAAAATTACTACTCACTCTTTGCGGATTATTAGGCATTCTGGCGTTTTGTGTAGGAGCGTTGGGTCTACTGAAGAACTGCTGAGATGGTCTTACTGTATTTTGTTGCGTGTACTGAAAAAGGAAAATGGTATATAAAAACAGATTTTTGGTGATCAGCATTCTCCACTCCGGAAACAAAAAATGCTTTTTACATTTAATATTCCAAATAGCAACGCACAACCTGGAGGGTGAGGTAGAAACCGACATTAGAACTTTTCTAATAAAGGTTCAAGCCATAGCTGAGTGTTTCTGAAAGGAAACACTAACAAGAAATATTCTGAAAGGACTGAATAAAAGATCAGCTACTGAAGTAATAGAGAACACATACATTTGATGGGTGAAAAATCATGCTGAATGTGTAATAAGGAGGTATATATGACCTCTCCCACATCATCTAGTGAAGCGATGCAGGCAAAAAATCTCGTAGCTGTGAAAGATAATGGTGAAGCAATTCTAAGATTTAGCCCAGATGATCGATCACCTTACATAACAGATCACACAGTAAGTCTCCTAATACTTCATATATAACTACATTCATCACCTAACTTGTCGGAGCCAATTGAACATAAAAAACTCAAAAGCAGCTGTGAGATCAGGAAGGAAAATCTATGGATCGAATTCAACAAATCCAGGGAGATCTTCTTTCACATATCCCAATCAAACTACAACGGTATACCAAGTGAGGAAATTTATAGTTTACTTACAAGATTCATAGGTGGCTGTTGAGGCACTGCTTGAACTTTTAGGTCTTGATTAGGCGGTGTTGGTGCCTGGTTAGGAGGTCCAGTTTGAGCAATGCCTCTTAGTCCCTGAGTTGAAGCCTGATTCTGCGATTGTTGCACATAATTTTGATTTTGTAGAAAGTTTTCCCCTAAAACAAATAATAAACAATGATGCATTTACCAATTAATCATCCTGTATAAGTCGAGATATACTTAATGCTCATTTGATAATTGTACTTTTATATAATATAACTTATATTCAATAAAATATTCTAAAATCAAATATCTTCCATTATCTATATGTATACAGGGTGTCTCAAGTTCGAGTGCCTATTAGACGTTTCTGGAGAACTAGACATATTTGAAATCTGAAAATTGGGATTATGATATTGTTCGAAGTTCTCTACAGAGCTAAAATATTTTCGAACCCCAAAAACTTCCGGTTATACAGGGAGTGAAAATAAGTGTAAGAGTGTTCCCATGGTTTCGAAAGAATATTCATTTAATTTTTTTAGATGCTATCAATTTGACTCTACGTACACCATAAATCCAGAAAATCTCAAATAACTCAGAAATTATTGAATTTAGGAGCATAATCATGTGAGAAAACTATCATTATTTTCGACCGCAGAATCCAACACAATTATAAAAAAAAATGGGGTTCTAATTTGAAAAACAGAAGTTATGGCCAATTTAAGATCACAATTTTCAATATTTGAAACACCCTGTGATGATATTTTCGAAATCCAAATGATGCATGACCTTTTCACATCCTTCCTCTTCGATGTTGTAAAAACGGTTTACTCTCAGGATATTTAAAGTAAGAAAAATGAACATATTACTGACTGAACATATTTGACTTTTTTTCCAGTTTTTTTTGGATATTTTGAAAACTATTCGATTTAATACAATAGTTTTAACAGAAATGTATTCACTATTGAATACTCGATCATACCAGGGATGGAAAACTTGAAAAAAAAATTTTTCGTCGAATTTATTTTCACTTTCTGTATAACAGGAAGTTTTTTAGCTTCGAAAATATTTTATCTCTATAGAGAACTTCGAACAATATCATAATCCCAATTTTCAGATTTCAAATATGTCAAGTTCTCCAGAAACGTCTAATAGGCAGTCGAACTTGAGACACCCTGTGTAGAGACATTCGCATTTCAAAGCCACAAATCTTTGATATTTCAATTGGGAAATCCCATCAACTCACCAGTGGTTTAATGGGACAAATGGAAAATTCGAATACCTGATTGAACCCGGTATCGATGAATTGATTAAATATGATAAATATTGCTTAAGCGGAAGGGGGGAAAAAACCTGATTGAGAAAAACCATTAAACTGTTCACATGATGTTTCTGAAAGCTTTTCTTTGGAAAAATTGTTATTGCTTTTTTAGTTTGTTTATTTGACAAGACGGTTTTTGAATTTTTAAGGTTTAATAAACTTTAAAGAGATACTTACTGGGCGGTAAGGGTTGCTGCATAGGCTGATATCTATTAAGAAGGTTAAAGAAAAAATAAACTGAAGTGTTGAAATAAATTGAATAAAAATCCTAAGCCATCCGTCAACCATCATTCTTGATATTGTTTAACATATTGAAAAAAAAATATATATATAAATATAGTCTAATAATAACATATCATACAACCAATAAAATAAGCACACTTCATATATCCTTCACCAATATTTTTATTGCGTCTCAAAATTATGAAGAAACTTTTCTGAAGATGTAGAGAAAATTCCAAATTTGTATAATTTTCAAAAAAACGACAGAGTGTTCTAAAAAAAAATTCGAATTTCGTGTGGTATTTGGAAAGATCATTCAACAATATAAATCAAACGAAATAAAAAATAGTTTTTTATTCAAAAATAACCAGATAGAAGCATAACAACAAATTATTTCATCTTTATTCTCAAAATAATAATTATTGATAGTACAATTATTATACACATTACGAGCATTATTTTCGAATGATGAAGTAGATACTGATGTTGTTTCTTGAAGGACATTTTTTTCATTCCTTATGGCTGTGATTATTTTTAGGTGACGTTGTTGGTCCAGTTGGAGATACGGTTTCACTGACGCTGCAGAAGAATGGCCTGTTATCTTTATCAGCTATTCCTCGCCAATCCCTGCTTTGGCTAATTGGCTGACAGCAGTAGCTCGATGCGAGTGGTTGGTGTTGATGCCAATGAGTTCTGCCGATTCTTTTGTCCATTTAGCTTTCGTATTGGGACCGACTGGGGAGTTTTTGAACCATGAACCATATTTCCAATTCTTATGTGGAGTAAGGAATAGTCTTTCAGTGGTTATGTTTGCAGTTCTTTTGGATACAAGTAGCTTATATAACCTAACCGGGCAAATATCTTCATCAATATTGGGAGTCAGCCATTTCGTTTCCGCACATTTTTGGGCACCACCTTGTTTTGTTTTAGAAAATATCGGATTGTAGGCAATTCGGCCGTGGGATTTTCATCGTTTTCAATTTCGAATTGGAAATACGAAATTAGGCCCCTCTCCTCCGCGCCAAGCAAGCCCCAATGCAGCAATAAAATAAAATTTTCTGTTCAAACCGTCTGGATTATCTTCTTTAATAAGTTGACCACCTTTTAGTGTTGCTCCAAAGACAGAGCCTTGGCACTAACTTTTCTTTTCTCAGGGTCCACTTGCAAAATAAGCCTCTTGGCATTTCGTGCATCCCGCGCCGTTTTAAAAGCCACGTCTGAGAATGGATCGAACCTAACGCCCCATTCGGAATAGAATTTTTCCTGCAGCTGTTTAGCAGTATTACACCACAAGGTTTTTACGACACTTTCCTTGTAGTCTGATCCATCTCTTTTCTTTATATTGAAAGCCCAGTCTAATATTATTGAGCTCTGACAAACTTGTTTTTTCATTTACAAGGTATTCCCGGGCAGCACAGAATTCTTCAAATTGTTTCCAAATGTAGGATCTTGACTTCACTGTATTAAGCGGCACACTTTTCTTCACACTTTCCTCAATTGAAGTAATATTACAATTCCCAAAACGTTTCATTTTAATCTACTTTATGGTAAAATACGAAAATAAACTGACAGAACTGCCAAATGTACTGTTGAAGTTATCGCTAACAACCGCTTGTTTATCGTAACCATGACGACCGCTACTTCCACCAACGGCCAAAGCTATCCGGACGTATTAATATTCCTATGCAAATTAGGCATTTGATAAAAACAAATTTCTAAAAGTGAAAACACTGTGAGGTTGAGTGTTTTCAGATACGGTTTGTTTCTATTGGTCCGTTTTCAAAAATTGAGCGATTTCATTGGACGATGTAGTATAGTGTTGAATGATCACTATAAGGACCTACATAGTTGAAAACACAGAAATTCGATTCAAGTTCTTTATACATAAGAAAAGGCATTATTTTCACTAATCGTTTTTGGGTGTATTACAACCCCTAAGTACATACTTGGTCGGCACAATGCAAAAATGCCTAAATCGCGTTGTACGGGATCGTTACAGATGTAAATGCCAACACGAATTTATAAACATTTTGTTCAAACCCAGATAAGGAACGAGTTCGTAGACGACGGTTGGCACGCTAGTTGTATTATCTCTGAACAGAAAGTGCATTCTGTAGTAGGCCACGTGAATTCCTCAGAGACGCCTATACCATAATACCTTCACCAACAATATTGCATCACATCAATTTTTTTTTCAATTTTCGCAGTATCTGTACACGGAGATTGATCATTATGTCATCATGACTAGATACGCAGAGAAGCGCTAACGTGGGGCCAAGAGTTTCTGCGAGATTGTTCTTAAACTAGGATCTTAACACGAATTAGGACGGACAGTGGAGAAATTTTATTATAACTAAAGGGTTTTCCAATAAGAGGTGTTATTTTGATATTCAAAGAAAAATGCCATTTTTTAATATAAATTATCGGATGTTTATTTCATTATAAAGAGGAAGGTATGCCGTTAATAGTGGAAAATAACATCAGGCAAATGACCACGCTGACAGGACAATATCCTTTTCATGAAATTTTTCATAAGTGGCTAACCTATGTCCTCGAAAGCCTCACGAATTCCATCTTTGAGGTATTTAGTCGACGCTGGGCAGATGGCGTACACCTTCTTTTTCACTTGGCCCCAAGGTGTTAAATCACAAGATCTCGGTGGCCAATCGTGATCACCGTGAGATAACACGGTCCGGAAACTTTTCCCGTAAAAGATCAATGGTTTCGTTGCTTGTGTGGCACGTAGCGCCGTCTTGTTGAAAGTAAACGTTGCCAGATCAATTCCGGCCATAAAAAATCGTCAATCATCTGTCGATAGCGCAATCCATTCACCTTAACTGTTGCTACAGCCTCGTTTTCGAAAAAGGAGGGTCCAATGACACAATAAACATTCACACGTTGAAGATAGAGAGGCTTTTCAACAATAACTCTTGGATTTTCTGAGCCCCAGATGCGACAATTTTGTTTGTTGACGAAGCCACCGAGGTGGAAATGGGCCTCATCACCGAAGATGATTTTTCGATGGAATTCCAGATCATTTTCATGCATTTCAACGACCCAATCATCATTATTGATGATCGGCCGGCTTAAATTCTTGTGTTAACTGAACTTTATAAGCCTCAAGACCCATATCTTAATGAAAATACGTTGTAAGACGTTTGTGGAATGCCTAACTCCAAAGAATGAACAAACCTGGGTTTTCTTCAACCTTTTCGGCTACAGCAAGCAATATTCTCGGCTGTTCTTGAGCGACGTGCACGGGTTTTATTCTTCACATCACTAACTTGTCCCAACAGCTCGAATTTTTCCACCAATTTCTGTGTTGCGGTCCGACAAGGTGCTTCACGACGACCCAAAAATTGTAGAGTTCTACGAACCGTCTCTGCCAAATTTTCACCATTTTTATAGCGAATTTTAATAATTTCAATGCGTTGTTGAAGCGTGTATCGTACCATTTTTATTAATGGCGTAGTTTCTACTTGTCAAATGTCGAAAAATGACAGCTTCAAAAGCGACATCTACCGAAATAGCGGGCTATTCAAAATTACACCTCTTATTGGAAAACCTTGTATATCATAAATTCTTTCATTTCATATAATATTATAAAAAATACATTCGACCTTTCTATTGATCCAAAACCCTCCACTGAATCTTTCAATCACAAACACATTTGAATAAAATCAAGATATCTAATATAAAGGTATACAGGGTGTCCCGTAACTCAACGTCAAGCGGTTACTGAGCGATATGATAAGGTTATATCAGTTCTAGCAAAAATTAAAAAATATTCTATATCACCTCGTTAAGTGGTAATGGGAATATTTTTGAAAATGTTGAAAATTGACACCCTTCACTGCATCCTTGGGTTTTGTAGTCACGAATTTTCCAATTTTGCAGTCATTTTTTTTAAACGTAATCCTAAATAACCATGCTATTGATTACAGTCACAAATCCATTGGTTGGTGCAATTGTTTTAGTAAAAAAATATAATTTTCGTTGTAACATGGTTAAAAAATATGTTTTCAGCTAACTTCGACACGACATCTTTAAAAGAAATGAATCGTACTACCATCGGCCAGATACTTTAAAAAATGGCCCATTTAATCAAGATTACATAATGGTATCATACTTGCTAGCTACCTCTTATATATGTACATTTCCTAATTTGAATGTACGAGGCATGTTTAAGTAGGTACCGTTTTGGAATTAAAAAAAGACGTGTAAAGATATCACAATAATTTTATTTTTACATGAAAGCCTGTATCTTAATCTATTTTTCAACATAATTTCCGTGAATAAAGACGCACTTGTCATAACGTGACACCAGTTTTTGGATACCCTCCTCATTAAATTCTGTCGCCTGACTTGTTAACTACTGTGTCACAAATGTTTTGACTTCATTATCGTCTTGCAGACGCTGACCGCCCAGGTGTTTCTTCAAGAGCAGGAACAAATGGTAGTCGCTGGGTGCCAGATCAGGGCCTTTCGTCAACTTTCTGCACCAAATCTTCATTAACGACCGAAGGACGCCCACTCCGTTCTTCATCATGCACGTTTGTGAGGCCATCTTTAAATGCTCTCACCCATTTCCTTACCATTCCATCACTCATAATGTTTTATCCGTAAACTTCACAGATCTCACGATGAATATCGATCGGTTTTACGCCTTTAGCACTAAGAAATCGTACAACAGCCCGTACTCCACAATCAGCGGGACTCACGATTGTCGGAGGCATCTTAAACACTCAGTAAACAACGTATACAATGAAGAATCAGACTGTAAAGGCGTCAGTGCGCATGCGCGGAACGCCGACCGTAGCGCTACGGCAGCGGAATCGTAAAACGGTACTTATTTAAAAAAAAATGCGTCATAGAAGAAGATAGAGGGATTTTTTATATTACATGGGGAGAGGACAGAAGTTCCTTAAATAAACTAAAAATAGGAATATTCGTTTTTGAAGTTCAAAACAATGAAAATGATCTGAGCAGATAAAAAGAAAAAATTTGAGAATTAATTCGGATAAATAAACCGTAACTCATTTATGATTAGGATTATCTTCATTTCGCTTAAAACCAGAGAAATTAATGAAGTGCCGTTAGAATTATACCTCGGAATCCAACAGTCTGTGGATCCGATATATAGAATATTTAAATGAGGCTATTTGCATTTTTTCTCAAGCTCAATAAATCAAAAGCCGTTAAGTTTTCATCTTAGGCGAGGGATACTGTTGAATACGGAATCAAATAAAATTCTAGGAAAGGTCTAAATGTTCGTGAGGTTTGGATAAAACGAAACAAATATCTTTTTTGCCCGCTCCTTCTAATCCTTAATGGATTACTAGTAGAACAGTAGATTCTACTTTCTGATGAAGAATCCGGGGTCAACTTCGAGTATATCTGATGTTATACTCTCATCATCCGAAGAGCTCTAGTTTTCATATTTTCAGAACAAGTTTATTGTTGATGATGGAGCTCGTGTTGAATGATTGTTTGGGCTATTACCATAATCTATTGTGGATGTATTGACTTCTGTCAATATTGACTTTTTGAAAATTGATAATTTTCAAAAGGTTTCTTACTTTTCTCCTTGATAAAGATAGAAGATGTCTATCGAAACGTCGGAAATCATTACATCCACAATAGATTATGGTAATAGCCTAAACAATCATTCAACATGTTCGAATATGTGCTCACCCTCTGAACTCACGTCAGTGCTTTCTAATTTTTCATTGTTAAATTTCTAGGATTTCTGTGGTTAAAATATTCGTTTACCACAGACGTTTCGGATATGCCAAAATCGACCGGTATAAAATGACAAACAGCGAAAACTTACTGGACACCGATACTTTATTTTATAAGCCAAAAGTTCAAAAATATAATATATACGAGGCATGTTTTTCAAGAAAGTACCGTTTTGGAATTCAAAAAAGACGTAGAGATATCGCAATAATTTTATTTTTACATGAAAGCCTGTATCTTAATCTACTTTTCAACATAATTTCAGTGAATATTGACGCACTTGTCATAACGTGGCACCTGTTTTTGGATACCTTCCTCATAAAATTCTGCCTCCTGACTTGTTAACCACTGTGTCACAAATGTTTTGCCTTCGTCTTGCAGACGCTGACCGCCCAGGTGTAAGTGCAGGAACAAATGGTAGTCGCTGGGTGCTAGATCGTCCACTTTCTGCACCAAATCTTCATTAACGACCGAAGGACGCCCACTCCGTTCTTCATCATGCACATTTGTGCGGCCATCTTTAAATGCTCTCACCCATTTCCTTACCATTCCATCACGCATAATGCTTTGTCCGTAAACTTCACAGATCTCACGATGAATATCGATCGGTTTTACGCCTTTAGCACTAAGAAATCGTGTAACAGCCCGTACTTCACAATCAGCGGGACTCACGATTGTCGGAGGCATCTCAAACACTCAGTAAACAACGTATACAATGAAGAATCATACTGTAATGGCGTTAGTGCGTAGACAAGAGATGTAGGTAACCAGCGCGCATGCGCGAAACGCAAGATCGTAGCGCTACGGCGGCGGAATCGCAAAACGGTACTTACTTTAAAAAACATGCTTCGTATATATACTTTATTTTATGCAGATTTCTGTTAGTTCGAATCAATTGTCCCTCAATCAGTTAAACCAATCGTACTAGACTCTAGACAAAGTTTTATCACTTCGAAAGAAATTCTAATGATTCGTATCCTGGATAGATTCACTCTTAAATCCTATTTGGTAACAATAAAAGAGATATCTTTTGTTATCGGGTTAGAACGCCACTTCACGTCTACACTAATTGATGTATTAGAATAAGCTGAGAGAACCTTGACGTCTATTTGAAAGTATCATTCTTATTCTCACAGTGAAGTAAAGCGGAAGCTTTTCATTATAAGGCGGCCCAAAGATAACTAGACTTGAATGAATTAGAGAACAAAAAATGTGGAGAACGCTCTGACGTGAGATCAGAAGTCCTTTCCCGGATTCTGAACATTGCGATATACAAACAATAATTATACTAGGCATGTTTCTTAAGTAAGTACCGTTTTTGTTTAGAATTAAAAACGTCGGCGAACTGTAAAGATATAAGCCAATAATTTTATTTTTACATGAAAGCCTGTATCTTAATCTTATTTTTACATGAAACTTTTTTTCAACATAATTTCCGTGAATATTGACGCACTTGTCATAACGTGGCACCTGTTTTTGGATACCTTCCTCATAAAATTCTGCCGCCTGACTTGTTAACCACTGTGTCACAAATGTTTTGACTTCGTCTTGCAGACGCTGACCGCCCAGGTGTTTCTTCAAGTGCTGGAACAAATGGTAGTCGCTGGCTGCCAGATCAGGCACTTTCTGCACCAAATTTTCATTAAAGACTGAAGGACGCCCACTCCGTTCTTCATCATGCACATTTGTGCGGCCATCTTTAAATGCTCCCACCCATTTCCTTACCATTCCATCACTCATAATGTTTTGTCCGTAAACTTCACAGATCTCACGATGAATATCGATCGGTTTTACGCCTTTAGCACTAAGAAATCGTATAACAGCCCGTATTTCACAATCAGAGGGACTCACGATTGTCGGAGGCATCTTAAACACTCAGTAAACAACGTATACAATGAAGAATCTTCTACGAATGATAAATGGTACAAAGCGAATATTGTTAGCTTGAAGTTTATAAATCCTCATTTATTTAACCATAACTCATCCTATCTTTTGAGTAAAATTCCTGGACATTCTTTAAAATCAATTTTATGACAACCACAGTTTTCACCCGACAGTTTCATCTCACAATTTATCCTCAAGAACAGCTCAATAACGCGATTCGTAATTTGAACTTCAATGAATTTGATGTTTCAAAGGACAAGATCTTACCGGAGGGAAGATATTAATTTCTATATGATGCATAAAAATTTGGCAAATGTGAAACAAAAATTGACTCGCGCGTATTTAGAATGTAAATTTCCGCTACACGTTGTTTTATAGTTTTTTCTCCTTCTCTTCAATTGACTTCGAGGTCATCATGTTTATAGTTGTCTCGTCATTCAAATGAAGTTGAGCTGGAAGAAAGTTACCTTCCAAAATCTCAGGAATTCAGTTAATTGCTGTATAAAATTTCCAATGCATAAGAAATCATTAATAAATAAATTGATCACAAGATGCGTTCAAAAAATATAGATTATTTTTTCAATTAACTTCTTTGAACAAAATTGAAACACAGAAACATTTCAGTACCTAACCATTTCAAACAGAAAAAAAGGACCGACTACACCTCCAAGGCATGCTTCTATGACAGTATATCCTGATAGTTGTGCACCTAATAAACATAAATAAAGCTCTCAAGGACTGCTACGACGTCAATAATTCCTGGATGGACTCTGCATTCTGATCACAAGCTGTCGCTCTTCCCTTGTTCGCAAACAAAATTAAATTAACATCGAACAACCTCACATCTACATCGGAGCACGTGGCCCGTCACGAGAGTATAACAGAATTCGCGAGCGTCCTTGTAGGATGATGCTCGACCATCGACACCGTCGTCGTCTCGTCGACCTAAGCACGGTCATTTCCTCCTTTTCGATGGTGTCAACGGCCTACGGCATACGACGCCACTTTTTGGCAAAGCTACGCCTCGGACAAAGGGTTGTTTAACCCAGAAAATACATTTTCCCGAAAAAATAACAAGACTTACGAGGCGTCATTGGTACAGTCTATGGCTGCGTTCAGAAACAACGTCGCTTGCAGACAGTGGTCTCGAATCTACCGATTTTTCGGTATATCTACTGAGATTCATTCCTGCTTATTTCGTTTACTAGTTGATTTGGCTCTTATCTGTATTTAACGTTGGGCATTGGTCATTAATATACATAGTTATCTATAACGGAAAATCATCACGTTCTTATGAATTTTTCTTCCTATTTAAGACCCTGTATCCAGTGTCGCCGAGACCAAGTACCTATGTGAGTGATGGAAATCTTTTTCTCTATTCATTATAGAATATTACTCTGAATTAAATATTAAACAAGGTGCTAAACATCATTAATAATGAATACAGCAAATGGCAATTTAGATTTTGTGGTGAATGTAAGACAAAAATTGTTCAGTGGTTAATTTCGTCTATAGTGTTCAGTGGTGGAACCATAGACTGGAGATATTTCCCCAACCTTTTGTAGAAATATTTAATGAAGACATAAAATATGGCAACATTGAACAAATCTGATTATTGAATCATTTCAGCAAAGAGTTGGATTTGTGAAAATCAGAAAATTTGGACAAAATTATATCGATTCAATTCCTTTCAACTTCAAATATCTCAAGAATGGTGCAATTTAGGAAAAAGATGGAGAAATATCTGCATAAAAGACTTATGATTCTAGGGAGTACAAGATACGGACCTTTAGTTCAAGCGATATTTGTTTTCATGCAATTTAACCAATCTGTAGAGTAATAGTGAGAAACCCACAAAAAATTGAATAAATCTACTGATGCCAAAATATGCACGAGAGTTATAAAAAACCTTCTACAAGAGATCATTTCAATTTATATTGTCGTTTGAATATCACAGGTGAAAATGCAATTTTTTAATGAAATTTCAACACCCTATATCTTTTGAACGGGGCCAAATTTGGAAAAATGTTATAGGAAGGAAACGTTTCTTTGGACTTCAAGAATCTATGGTTAAAATTAACGCTGTGGTCAAAGAGTCACCCTGTATATATACCAGATTATTAAACACATCTCTTCATTCGTACGTGATGTTTCCTGTTAAAAAATGAACAACCAACAACATTTCATTTGGGACGAATGAAAATCAATTCAATTTCATAACATACACTTTCCATTTTTGAATTTTAGATATCAAAAATTGTTGGACAAACAAAAATAAAATATAAAATAATACCGGGTTGTATTCCACTGAAAGAAATTCCAAACATGAAATAGAGACAGATATCTCATCGATCAGTTAGTTAGTACTAGTCCTAGCTTGGAAAACAACATTTTTTTTGTCAAAATTAATTCTTATTCATCAATATTATTTTCTTTAGAAGTCATACAATCATGAAAAAAATCGAAAGAACTAGTTCGGTTATTGATGTGAAGAACACATGATTCGAGATCGTATAGGTCGTTCAGAACAAAACGTCATGGCAGTTCGCTAGAGATGGAGTATGACAGAAAAACCGAATTCACGATCGAACACAAGACTTGGAAATTCAACAGGCACTCCAATGAATCCTAAATAACAATTGAATACAACTGGAAATGTCTTCTCGGAAAAATGGAAATTCATATATCACGATGAAATTTCTTTTACGATAAATCTGACAATGAGATTTGTTTGTTACTGCATAGAGTCAATTTTATTTCTATGTCATAATAAGAAGCGAAGAAATTTGGCATTTCACAAAGTTGAACTCAATATTTTTTCAAAAACACGATGCAGTGTGCAACTTCACGATAATGACGATATGATAAGATTTTCATTATCTGATTGAAAATTATCATAAATATTTAATTCAGTGCATTATACATAGCCTACTTCAAACTTATTACTAAGTAGGCCGTGAATTTTTTCCTATTTATCCTTCATATCTACTTTCAATGAAATAAAAAAACTAGCCTAGCAACCATCGAAGTATGGAAGCATAGATGTTAGAGACCTCTACCCAACATATATTGAAGATAGGCACATATCACAAATATTATGTAATTATCTATGATTTACATCAATTCTATGAAATACTGCTCAACTGAAAAGGGAGATGCAATCACAACCCAGTTTAAATCTTCATCAATATGACACTCGATTACAGAAACTGGAAACTGGGCAACAGAAAATAGGTCAAATGACATGCCTTCCTGCAACCTTCCTGAAATAATCTGAACTCAACCTTTTTCCAGTTAAACGTGAAACCATAGACGTCCTTGAATACCGGTCGGTGTCAAAATTGAAAAAGTGCTTACTCAATTATAATTCCAACAAAGAATTGGAACTATTATAGTTGCATGTTCGTTTCCGTTTGCATGCGAAACTAATGATTCAAGAAAAATTGTAAAATAAATATCTCATGGGAATCTTCTAAATGAACAAACGTAAAGATTGAGAAATATCGATGTTGCCATATTTCTGAAAGTAAAAATACACTGCACTTACTAGGGTTTTGTACCATGCGATAGTGATGAGAGGGTGGAGGCAACAAGCAAACTCCATCGTGTTTCATGGTACCATTTACATAGCGAGATCCCATTTTTTTCTAGTCCTTATGTTTTCTTACGAATGCATTTGAAGCGAGTCCGTCAAGGTCCCACTGGAAATTCCTGGTATCTCGTCTGGTTAGAGTTATCTCAAAATATTTCGGCACATATCATGATGACATCTCGATAATTTCTCTTTCTGAATAGGCTTTGTGATATCGAAATGGCCAATTCGGAATTACCCTCTATAGAGTGTCTTGCAAACATTATTCACAAATTAATTTCGATGCACCAAAACACTGTAGAGCCACTCAACACAATGGTAACGTAAATATAAGATGGTGTTCGGACATTTGCCAGTTCGACGAGAATGCTGAAACTATACGATGAAATTCCGGAAGCCTCTACCGTATAAAATCACGTTTGGGGTCGTTTCCCCACACTAACAAAAATCAATAAGGGCGTTCGACTGTTATAATATCAGCACCAATTTGCACCAACTTCTGATAACAGATGATCCGTTGGAGAACCATGAATATTGCCGAATATTTTGTTGCTAATAAAATTCTTGTATCTGTTCGGTTCAACAATAAAAGAATCTGCTAAACTCTTCTTAACGCCATTTCTATCAGTACTTGGAACAATCAATTTGGTTCCGATTTCGGCCGCAAGGTAACAAACGAAATAAAAATACGCATGCGCGGAAAAGGGTATGAACTGGAAAAAAGGGAAGAAATTTTGAGAGAATTCGAACAAGATATCAGAGTAATATTTTGCGTACGTGGAAATTTTTCAATATAATGTGGCATCTGTTCATAAATATCAAGCCAAACGTTAAATATTTATCCTTACAGTAATACACACTGTACTAACCATATAAAAAACATTATCCTCACCTGAATGAGATGTGCTTTCGTACAGAACCATTAATTAAAAATTATATAATTTATCGTGAACATATAAAAATCCATATTCCTTCGAAAATTTCTCGATACAAAAGACGCTTATTTTACGATACTATCATCCCTATAGCTGAAATTTCAATAAATTGAACACACAGTAAGAAAAACAACTCTTGTTTGGAAACTGGATGCAAATATAAAACGTCAACATATGGTTTTATAAACTCAAAGTTGTCGACAGGTGAACGTGTAATTTTATACTGAGATAATGAAAGTTTTATAACCACCACTCAAAGTCAGCAGGGTTCAAGTAGAATAACGTTACAAACGAAAATATTGTTCTTGGAATCATATAGATAAAATCATATCACAGCTACTTGAAGTAAGTTTCTGGATAAAAATGACGCTATTTTCGAAAAACCTACAAATTATGAGTAAATCTGATTAGTTCAATAAAGAGTGACAGTTGACGGATGGGCGTAACTATTCCATTGAGGAAAATAATAAAAAGGATACGTTTGATATCGAATTTGTTGCCCTCCAGCAGCCGTTTGCTTAGAATTTCCACTCATTTCAGCCTCTGGGATCTAGCCCTTCACTGCAGCCACCACGGACCGTCTTTTATCTGCATAATAGGATTCTCTGTTGATCAACACATCACAACACTTATCACCAATGATACTTAGAGAAGTAGAGTCATATTTTTTAAACTTCAAACAAACAAAAATAATAATTTACGAATCACCGTGCTTTCCTTTCGCACCGTACACTTAACTTTAGTTATCAAAGGTTAAATTTGGCAAAGATGGCGGAATACTAACCCAAAAACATGTTTTAGGGACGTAGTTTTCAGAGACGATTCATAAACCGAATTATGAATTTGATGGAGTATTATTCTAATGATGGTTTTTACAAAGTTTATACAAATGTCACTTTATGATAATGAAATTAACAAGAAATTTTCATCAAAAATGACACGCGGCTTTCACGTTTTGCATCGCAAGCACACCTATCGGAAATTTGTTGTACTAATAAACAACCACAGAATTAATTGAATGATTAAAAATTGTTTCTAATACTCGACAAATATAAACTATGAAGATCTTAAATTATTGATTCTTTCTAAGAATTGATTCTACGATCTTAGGAAATTACTAAGGAATCTCCACGCTAATCGAATTGTGTCAAGCTTGACCGGTATTCAGGTTAGGTATGAGCCGATTTCTAGCGGAAGACCGGTCATTACTTTGGTATTTCATCTATGTTGTGAATTGACTGCCTTGATCTGTGTTTCATAATCTTTTGCGCAATAAGCAACGACAACCAAAATAATGCATGAGAGTGCTAGCGTTTTGCCAAAATGCCTGTAAGTTTCGAAAATCGAACCGACAATGGTCTGAATCGATTAGGTTTGACTTCCTGAAGAAAAGTCCGGGGTCAAGCACGACAGAATCGAGCTATTCAGCCATATATTCTCTATCATCCGAAGGAGATGAGCTAGAGTTTTCATATTTTCAAAATAGGTTTTGTATCCAAATATCTCGATCAAGTTCGTTATTATTCCATCGAATTATTCAGAATTTATAAGCATCTGAAATTTCGTTTCCTCGATAAATCCTAGAATACTCATCTAATCAATTTGTTACTTGGAGGAGGTTTGAATGAGGTGGAAACGAAAAGGATTGCCAAGATTTGCGGTAATCGTCAAGCTAGAAAATTTTTAAATAATCCAACATTTTAAAAAATATTTCATTCCTATTTCATAAGTTATTTAACTTTAAATTGCCATCAAAATGTGTTCTCCTATTCCCATTCAAAGATCAGAATAATTCCCGAAGACATGAACTCTGGTGATTAAATACAGATAGATCGTGTTATTTTTCGTTGCTCCGATTCAAGTAAAGTTGAGTCAAGTTCTAAATTATAATTTTATGTGGCCTGGTTCATTTCCGAGGGCTTTTTGGTATACCTACTACCTACTAATCTTCCGCTTCAAATTGTTTATATGATCTCATGGGATATAGAATTATATAATTTATGGTCCCGTATCTCTAATATTTTATAGGTTATCCAAATTTGTGAATATCCGATTGTTATAAAAATATAACATTTGATACTCAAGATAAAATTCAAAATAAATAAAAATGGACGATTCTGGTCGAGTACAAACAGACCATTTAAAGAAAAATCTTGAAGAACAACTTAGTCGATTAGTTGAACAATTAGAAGATTTGGAGAAATATAAGTGAAGTATTTGTAGTATGTTAATTAACAGTATCTTTCGTAATACTCATATCAATATTCACTTCCAGAGATGAGATGGATGAAGAGGAATATGTGGAAACTAAGAAAGAAACAGACGAAGAATTAAAAGAATTCAACGAGAAGCTTGAAAAACTTCTCAAAGGCGATATTTCATTAGTAAGCTCGTTGAGTGCAGTTAGACTTGTAAGTTTGGAAAAATAGCACGAATCCATCATGTAATAAGAATCAATTGTAGGCAACAAAACTAGCTATATCAAATGCTTTCAAAACTCCAGAAATAATTAAAATGTTTGCAAATCGCGAACCATTATTATTACGACAAAAATTGAAACAAATTGAGGATGATGACCACTTGAAAAAAAAAGATTCTGAAACTCAAAAGGTGAATTATTTAAAAAACAATTTATTACATCTTATGAATTTGTTTTATTATTTTAGGCTGAAATTTTGATTCTACTGCGGCATCTAGGAGAACAATTATCAAGAGAAGAATTGCAGCTTCTGGAAAAGCACAATAGCATAAGTAACATGTTCGAGAATATTGAATTTGTGAATGTTGATGACTGAGTTAGACTTCAATAATTTTATGAGTCATTTATGTTGTGTAGTGTGACAGGGAAAAATAGTCGCCATAAATAAAAAACACTTTTTGTTCAGTAATTTATTTATCTTTAGTTAAATCTGAATGTAATAGAATTGCCAAAAGTCTTGTCTTAATAGTTAGATTCTCTATTAAAAAAATTTCCTGAAATTTTGATTGCAATAAGTTTTGTAGATTCCTTTTGTTTGTCAATATCGTTTGAATTAATCATACTGATGAAGGCTAACAAGCCAGAAACTAGTCTACCTGCTACTGTTTTGTTTGATGACCAAAAGATTTCTAACAAATGTGCTTCTGGAAGAACGTGACGGTTTTACTGATAAATGTTATTGGGATAAAAAAAAAGAGTCATAAGTAGTTTTTAGCAGTTCTAAGGTCATCAGTTTAATCCACAGAACATCCAAATTATTTCATTTATCAGTATTTCCTAAGGAAACAACTCAAAAAACCTCCTGATTTCAATAAAACATGTCAAAATATTATTTTTATCCAAAGGTATGTAAAAGCTGATCTTTGTTTAAATCCAAACCATCAACTTACAGTTCAACAGAATAGTCCTGAAAAAAAAATCCTGAAATGGGACAATAATTGATGAAATATTGTTTCCTTGAAGGAGTCCCACAAGGTGCAGTCTCAGGACCCGTTTTCTTCCTGATATATCTACATATATAATACAGCAAAAATGTAGAGAAGCACTGCGGGTTTTTTCTCATACTCTGGAATAGTTTGATACTTGTTACTGATAGAATGGACACAATGAATGAATAATCCTCTAGAATGAATTCATTCTGATCAACTTTCAACCTATAATATAACGGTGTATATCTACTATCAAATATATATATATACCAATCTAAACATTTGAGAAAAATAAAGAAAAAAGTTACACATATTCAGGAGATCAATCCTACTTTTTGAACATGATTCATCCATTCAATATAGATGAATTGAGGGCTGCAATCAAATCTACCAAATCTCCAAAGGCAGTCTTTTTTGTTCATTAGGGACAAAATTCATCAAACATTTAAGAAAAATCGGCCTATTTCTTGGATCATTGTTCACTTTCTATAACAATATTCTGAATTCAGGAAACTTCCTTCCGGATTTTCAGGAGAAGGCAAACCCAATCGACCCATCAGTTCAAAAAATCCTTGTGATCAATGCAGGTATCGATTCCATATCGAATTGAATCTTCTATAGAAAATGCTCTGCAAAATTTCCAGGGAGGCTTTAGGAAAAATAGAAATTGTTCAGATCAGCTTCTCAGCCTTACAAATTTCATAGAATCAGGCTTCAATGATAGTTTGAAAACAGGAGCTGCTTTCATTGATTTATCTTCGGCATATGACACTGTGTGGAAAGATGGATTAATTTTCAAATTCTAGACCCATCTGAAGTGTGGGAAAATGGTACGATTATTAGAAAATATGTTATCTGATAGAAGATTTCGTGTTTTTATTGACAATAAGAGTAGCAATTTCAAAACATTGAAAAACGGTCTTCCTCAAGGATCAGTTTTAGCTCCTTTACTTTTCAATTTATATCCAAGTGATTTACAAACGATATCATCTCAGAAATTTGTTTATGCTGACGACATTGCTATTGCTTACCTTCGGATTTCCATACTCTGGAAAACATACTGTCATCTGATTTGGAAATTTCAAAGAATTATTTTATTGAGTGGCGATTATGTCAAAATCCTAACAAAACAGAGATTTTCCATCTGAATAATCATGAAAAATATAGGAAATTAGCTGTAACTTTCAATGATTCTCCCATCGAACATAATTTCTATCCAAAATACTTAGGAGTTAAATTAGATTCATCTCTCAATTACAAGGATCATTTGAATGATCTGAGCCTAAAACTGAAAACTAGGAATAATATTGTTCAGAAATTAGCTGGATCATCTTGGGGTGCTGATGCTTCCACTCTTCGCACAGCATCTCTAGCCCTAGTTATTTCTGCTGCTGAGTATTGTTGCTCTGTTTGGTTTAATAGTGCACAAACACAAAAAATTGATGCACAATTGAATACAACTATGAGAATAATTACTGGCACCATAAGATCTACACCGGTTCATTCCTTACCAGTTTTGTCAAACATTGTCTCCCTCCATATTCGCAGACAAACTGCAGCTCTGAATTCTTGGAACAAATATCATTCTTTTCCCAATTTATTCCCAATTATTTCATATTCTCCACAAAATAGAATTCCCAGATTGAAGTCACGTAAACCATTATGGCATAATACGTTCTTCCATATGAACATAATTGATAAAGAATTATGAGTGGAACTCTTACGAAATGTTCAATAAGTATCTCGTTTCTGATTCTTCTGAAAAGATTTTTGGTTTTGATCTTCCAAGAAAAATTTGGACAGTTTTTAATCGTTTGCGAACAGGTCATGGTAGTACCAATAGCATGCTATTCAGATGGAACTCAGTTCCTAGCGCAAGTTGTGAATGTGGAGAAGCAGAAGAAACAATACCTCATCTCATCAATAGTTGTCCCATATATAAATTTCAAGATGGTTTTAGGGGTATTCATGATGTTTCCTACTCTTTCTTGGAATGGGTTATAAATTTCAAACGAATATGATACGTATTTTTGTAATTCAGTTCTTTTTTCTGCTTTTGTCTTTTTATTACCAGATTCGATGTGAGCAACTTGATAAAGTCTCTGTCTCCATCAATAGAAGACCACTCTTGAAGAAAGAAGTCCCTAACATATATTTCAGCTTATTTTTGTATTTTCACACTTAGACGGGGAGCCAGGGTTTTTTCCCTAGGTTTTTATGTGATACGCCGAATTGTATGACACCCCGTCACTAACCCCTGATCTATATGCTTTATTGTTTGCTAACTAAATATTGTCAGCCAAAATTTCAATAGTATTTATATATATTAGGTGTACAAATAAGTTTCCGCGGTTTTTTATAAAAATTAGGAATTTATTGTAAAGGAAAAGTACATTACGTTTTATTCAACGTATTTTCCATCATTTGCCACTACTTTTCCTTATCTTTCTGGCAACATTCGGATACCAGGTCGAAAAAACTCTTCATCTTTTGACGCTATCCACAAATCTACCCAATTTTTGGTGTTTTCATATGATGTGAAGCGCTACTCAGATAGACCATGTGATATCGACCGGAACAGATGATAATCAGAAGGGGCAAAGTCTGGTGAATACGGCGGGTGGGGTAAAACTTCCCAGTTGAGTGTTTCCAAGTATGTTTTTACCGGCGCCGCAACATGTGGACGAGCATTATCGTGTAAAAGAATAATTTTGTCGTGTCTGGAGTAGTAATGGGCGCGTTTTTCCGTAAGTGCCCGACTCAATCTCATCAATTATGTTCGGTAGAGAGCTCCAGTAATGGTTTCGCTTGGTTTCAGCAATTCATAATACACGACACCAAGCTGATCCCACCAAATACACAGCATGAGTTTTTTTTTCCATGAATATTCGGCTTAGCTGTCGATGTTGATGGTTCGCCGGGCTTAACCCATGACTTTCTTTCTTTGGATTATCGTAGTGAATCCTTTTTCGTCACCAGTGACTATACGATGCAAAAACTCTTTTTTTATTCCTGGCAAGCAGCATTTCACTCATGCATAATCGGCGTTCAACGTCTCTCGGCTTTAATTCATATGGAACCCAATTTCCTTGTTTTTGAATCATTCCTAACGATTTTAAACGATGTGAAATTGCTTGTTGAGTCACTTGTAGAGTAAGTGCAAGTTCTTTTTGCGTTTGGGACGAATCTTCCTCCAATAGTGCTTCTAATTCCATGTCTTCGTACACTTTCGGCCTTCCACTGCGTTCTTTGTCTTTAACGTCAAACTCACCGTTCTTAAACTTTTGAAACCATTCCTGACAACTTCTCTCACTTAAAGCAGCTTCACCATATGCTTCTAGAAGCAATCGATGCGCCTCAGCTGCAGATTTTTTCACATTAAAGAAGTAAATCAAAAGTTCCCGCAAATGATGCTTATTCGGAATAAAACTTGACATTTTTGCACGAAAAAAATTACGTGATGCTGATACGGAATCACTAGTACTTTAAGGTTATGGTGTTGCCAGATGACTAAACTTGGGATATTACGTTTTACATCTGACAATTTCTCTATAACCTTCTGGTGGGGCCATCTTTTGACAAACCGCGGAAACTTATTTGTACACCTAATATATATGGTACTTCGTAAATATAGCAAAAAAATTTCAAAAAGATATAAAAAAACCGAGGATTCCTATTCCTGAAGTAACAAATGACAAAACCATTCTGCTCCATCCAACAAGTGAACACGGAGTAAAAGGGATTATATCATCTATAAAAAAAAATGCTCACCAGGCCCAGATAATGTCACCATACAGGATGTTCTCAAAATCACGTTATAAAATCACCACTGGTATATTTGTTAAATAAATGTATTAAAAATGGTACCTTCCCTGAGAGGTGTAAAATATCTACAGTTAAAGTAATGCATAAAAAGGGCAACAAACTAGAACTAGGCAACTATCGACCAATATCCGTAACATCAGTTTTCTCAAAAATACTGGAAAAAATAATTAAGATCAGGTTATTCAAGTTTTCAGGATCTCAATATGGATTTCAAAATAATAGCTCAACAGAGGGTGCAGCTGTTGACCTGGTGGAGTACATCACAGAAAGATTAGATGAGGGAGAGGACGTGATTGGTGTCTTTGTTGACCTTAATAAAGCATTTGATACCATTAATATAAAAGTTTTATCAAAAAAGTTGGGTATTCAAGGACCAGCTCTCAGGATGTTTCGTTCCTTCTTGACAAACCGACGTCAATATGTTGTCTACGAAGGATTTAAAAGTAAGCACATGACGGTGAAAAGCGGCGTGCCACAGGGTACAGTACTTGGACCTCTCCTGTACTTGCTATATGTGAAAAATATATCCAACGCAGGACTAAAAGCAAAATATTTCATGTTTGCGCATGATACCGTGCTACTCTACAGTCACAGGGACACTGCCTATTTACAACAACTGATTGATGACGACATCGAGAAATTTATTGATTGGCTTGGAGGTAACAAACTGGTTCTAAACAAGGAAAAAACTGTATACATGCACTTCAAACAAAAGAATAAAAGCAGTACCACACCCCAGCTCTCTATAGAAGGCGTTCCCTTACGTCAGGTTACTGACGTTAAGTACTTGGGACTTAACATCACGGATGATCTGCGCTGGGATAGACATGTGGATGGCATGGTGAGGAGATTGTCAGGATTAACTGGTGCCTTCAGGCGGTTCACCCTATGAATCAAGGAAGATCCTGCACTCCGCTCATACACAGTCAACATTGAGCTTCTTATCAGTAATATGGGGAAATACGTTCAACAGGGCCAGAATTCAGAGAGTTCAGAATAAGGTACCCTCTATGGTATAAATTATGATACTCCAACTACAGAACTCTACAAGTTGGTTCCAGTTCTCAAGTTTGATCTACTTAGAATATCAAATCAGTGCAAACTCATCTACAAAATAAAAAATAAGTTGACAAAAACTGAAGCTCTATTGAAGGAAGGTGGCAGCTTTCACACCTATGATACAAGGAATAGGAGCAATTTATTGCTAAAAGAGGCAAAAACCGAACTCGCCAGGGGTCCCCAGTGTATGCCAGCACCCAGGAATACAATAAACTTCCATTCAAGGACTTTGATGTGAGCTTCCAGAAGTTCAAGAATTTATTGAGGAGTTACTTGATGACAATAGTGCAGAAATGATTGAGGTTTTGATTTCCATGTCTCTGTAGAATTAACTATCTTAGATTCCACAGTAAACATCACTTGCATGTGATGGTTGGAGGTCTTAATTGTTAGTAAATAAATAAGGTATAATATTAATATTTTCCTTTTATGTGAAAATTAAGAAAAAAGAACTTACCTCTAGAACAACTATATATTCTGTATTTTTTCAGAATTTCAGAACAAATGTCGAGTGGAATGTATAATTTTGGAATCAATACAATGAAAATTTGCACTCTTTGAATTAGTAGACATCAGATCAATTGATAGGCTGATCAAAAAACGTTGGTTCCGTATGAAAATTGCCAATGTTCAAAAATCGTGATATTGGGATTTTTGCGCCATTTAGTTATAATCATAATATACATAAAACTACTAAGTTATTACTTCAAATAATTAATACATTTAAACATTTAAACAGTTTTCAGCGTACCTGGACATTTATTACCATTATGATTTCCTGAATATTATGATTTTTGAACTTGAGCAACTTCCGTGAGACTGACGAAGTGTCTGAAAATATATCCTTCAACGAAATATTCTTAATACATCGAGTGTACATCTACAAAAATCAAATATGGATTTCTCCATGGAAAGTTTACAATAATCTAACAAAATAGAGAAATCAAATTTATATAAAGTTGTAATATAATAAGACGAACAAGGAACAACAGATAATTTGAAAAAAATTTACAACTCTCTCATATACACAAATGAAAACGAAGATTTTCATCAGAAAGTGTTTAGTCCTCTATTCATCTCTTCCTCTTACAGTTGTGTTTATGTTCCTGTTGCCAATGTCGATTTTGACAAGGAACTGAACAGTAAGCGGTATTCCAACAGCAATGGTAGAAAGCATCTTTTTCACAAACCACACACTAGAAATTTCAGAACAATAAACAACAGTGTGTTATGAAAAAATAAATTCTTACCCATTGTTTCCTTTTTGTTTTTGATATCTCTGCCCTATGAGTGTCAGATAGTTTCCTCAGTTCCTCCTTATGACATTCTGCAAGTCTATTTATTTCTGTCTGCATGATATCCAAAGCTGTTCGTATAATATCTTCTTTAGCATGAATCCTTTGGAGAGCTTTCTTCATCTGAAACATTAGATTCAGTTGGGGAATGAAATAATTGGAACTGATTGCTTGGGCTATTTACATAATTCAATATATTTTTAACATTTACAAACATTACACAGGCCTACAAAAAAAATCAGCTAGAGATATATTATATGGAAAATGGGCGAAATTTAACATTTGAAGCCCTAAGAAGAAGGTTATTTATAATTTTGAAACTGAAGTAGTACTCGGAGAATCGTTGGAATAACAGAAAATAATTTACCCAAAGACAAAATCTATTACCGCGAAATCGATAAAGGGCCTCATTAAGAGATATATTAAAAAATAATATACTTTACCATAACTACTGATTCGCTGTGATTCTGCCTCAATTGAGGAATTCCTTGATTGCCCCTGACTTCTCTCGAGTCCACGCATTCTGTAGAACTAGTTACTAGCTCGACTTCTGGGTCTTCACTACTGAATCTAAAAATAATAATCGCATTTTACATTTTTCCGAAACTAAAAAGGATTCAAACATTGTTATAAGAGAACGAACCTTCGAGCACGTTTCATCCTTTATATGTATGTATAAAAAATAAGCTCTAGTCAAAAGAAATCAATCATTTATATACAATAAAGGTAAAAAAAGTTGTAAACACTAGGTTCTCGGGTAAACGTGAAATAGGGTTAGTTTTCACTTTATTGGGATGTGGTGGTACCGCGAATAGACATAGAACCTAGAATTCTAACTCCCTCACTAATGGTCCCTGAAAAGGAATTTAATTTATGGAGGGTAGAGGGAAGGAGAACAATCTCTTATTGCGCATGTGATCGAAAAGTGTCCAGCGGAGTGGAAGAGTAGTTCAAGAAATCACCACAATGGCGCTAGTATAGCAACAACGTAGAAATGAATCGAGATGGATGGGATGAATTCAGTTTGGCACGTGACGCATGACGTGGTTGAAGTCGAATCGAGTGGATTTAGGATCAGAAAATATAACCTAGATTAAGTTTTGAGCTGTGTGAAGTGAAAAGATTATTATTATTATTGACTGTTTTGAACATTTTTTGAGTAATAATGGGAAAATTTGTGCAGTGAGAGCAATTTCCAAAACTGCCACTAATGTGGGAATAATTGCAAAACACAAGTTTGCCAATGGTTGGTTGTAGAGATCACAGCAAAGAGGTTACCAAGATAGTGGTTGATATATATATATATTGTAATGAAAATATACAAAATTCTATTAAATTGAGGAAACGCTATAAAAAAATACGAGATGAGTGACTCTACAGGTGTTCCATTTATACCTAAGTAATTATTTGACTTTTTTACTTTGAAAAAGAATCACAAAAGATTCGAAATGTTGGCAATGTGTTAAATTTTGATTACATTAAATTTGTCCAAAATCCTGGAATCATTATTTAATTAGTTAATTTATATTTTGCTTATTTCTTACTGTGACATGACATGACATGATATTTGTGTCAATGTCAATTTTCCCCCAGTTGCGACAGCAGCGCCTCCTAGTTTGGATCAGTTTTTGGGCCACTCTAATACACGGAGTTACATCTCCTTACCTCAACCCTCCATAAATATAATTGACAAAATGGCCACCGAGTTTTGGTCATAGAGAAATGAATACATCTATGTTTGAGTGATGATTTTGTCATAGATAAAAAAGGTTTCTATATCTATGCACCTTTACTAAGCTTATCAGATATCTGATGTGGAGAAATGGGTTGAACGAAAAGATTTAATTGTTCGGCCATTATGTTAACTTTTTCAGCGCTTATATATTTATTTCAATTTATAAAAAGAAAATATAAAAGTTTTGAAGTCATTCAATGATTTTATATCTAGTTTCATAAATATATTACAGCGACATCTCGGGTATTACTTGTCAACTTGCTCCGCTTTGACGTACCCAGAGATATAGAGTGGGGAGAATGATCTTCGAGATGCGCGAAGTGGCTCATTTTTATACTTTCGGTTCATTGGCGTAGAAAGCAGTGTATCTGAGGGATAGTTGGTATAAAATTAAAAAGAAAATGAAATGTATAGAGCATATCAATTTCTTAGATAAATCTTTAGCTTCAGAATCTATACTTAGAATATCAGTCCAAACTATCCTCATATCAACTGATTTTGGGAAACTAAACAGAATCATATTACTTTGGAAAGTAAACAACACGCCACTGAGCAAATAAACAATGCCAAGCGGTATGATCAGTCGGATAATTTCAAGAAAAACTTACGTATAAAATGAAATTCCCTCGACTTTCTTTGTTTTATAGTTTTTACAAGTTTTAACAATACAAGACATGTTAAAAGTATCGGAGTATCTATCAGCACAATGTAAAATTCGAGCAATTTCTAATTCACCTGACAAGTATGTCAACCTAGAACAGCTGACTACGAAAGTATAAAAATGGTCGAAATTTGACATAAGAATTTAGCCACCAATTTTGGATGCGCAGTGGTCGATACCCACTCTATATCTCTGGACGTACCTCACGTGCAAGAGCATGCATAAAGGTTATAATCTAAGAATATAAATATATTTATTATATTTTAAGATTATACTGTCAGAAGCTGTTTATGTTCAGCATAGTCAACTACGGAGAATGTTATAAACTTCCAAAACCTCAATATTTCAAATATCATTCATGTTTATTTTTATGTTTGAAATAAAATTATTTTCTTTCAACATCAATATCCGTCACGTGATTGGGAATCACTAATATAGGAGAACAGCACAGGTATAATAATTCTTTTCGTGTTGTTCCGTGTTGGTTGCAAGTTGAGCTAAGTTTTTGACGTGAGTTAAAGTATTTTCAATAAGTGGTAATCATCAAATATGGGTCTTACTAAATGTGCAGTACCTGGTTGCAAAATTAACACTCCCCGATGACATCGTTTCCCAAATTTTAAAACAGAATTGGTCAGATTTCATATATGGCTAGATATACTGCAGAATTCAGAACTGAAAGCCATTCCACGGGAAGAAGTTTATAAGAAATGTCTTTGTCACTATCATTTTGATGAGAAATACATCTTACCTGGTACCCAAAGGCTGACGCCTAATGCATTACCAACTTTTTAGAAATGAGACTGATGCAACAGGTTTGTGGTGATTTCTCTATTTTAAACTTTTAATAATGTTATAAATGCTATAAAATTCTTAATTTCACATTAGTAAGTTGGATGTTGACTATTTAATAGTCTTATTATCAATTTTTTTCGCAGGTAGTGAGGATACGGAATGAGTAGATCTGAGTGAAGCTCAATCTTGATTTGAGGTCCCAGATGAAAGATATAAATTATTAATCATACCACTTAAATTTCCTTCACGATGTTGATGAATCACCTTCTCAAATAATATTGGAACACAGGTAGTTGTGACATTAGAATATAATGAACGTATTAGCAGTGTTCGTTCGTTCTGATTCAACTGATCACTATTGTGTCAATGATGGAAGAAAAGATTGAAAACATTACACAGTGACTTTGTTCAGTTCGAATGAATGCTTTCAAGATGTAGTTTATTAGTTCGATCTTAATGAAATTAATTCAATCTAGTCTTCTGTAGGTTATTCTTACCTCGAATCTGTAAGTAGTATTGATAATGTCCCTGATTAATCTTTATATGTTATAAATAGGATAATATATCTTTAACATCTACAGATATTTTGACTGAATTCATCTCCTGAACAATTTTAGTTCTTTAAATAAAAATTTGTTAAAAGCTTCTGTTTTTCTCCACCAAATTCCGTTCTATAAAATAAGCATTAGTTAATTCGAACCATTTTGAAGTTGAGTAAAGGATCCAAATCAGATATCATTTACTCGACTTCAATTTTGGCTCGAATTAGCTTGAAAATAATAGTTCATAAGAGGTATGAACTTAAATGAGCCGTTTTCCCGCCAAATGAGGAAATTAGTTCGAGCGACCAAACGCATGGTGTCGCTTTGATAGCGTCACAAGTCTTTAACACGTGGTTGGCAGTCTATAAAGTACTTTGTCTATGCCCGAAACTACTAGTCATCGTCACACAAGAAGAAAGGAGACTGGCGGTTAGAAAAAAGACTCTGGTCTAAGGGCTAAGATACTTACTCCATTGCTGACTTAGTAAGACTTCCACTGAAAGTGTAAACGTTTTCTTCGTCGTCAGATATTTTGATGGGCTCTTCATTTAAACATAACTCGATCTCTAAAGCAAACTCAATGTATGATAATAAAAGCTAAGGGGTAAGTGCCAAACTTACTTTTATCGGGATCTTTCGAAATCTTCCTCCTTTTCAAAGGAACCTCATCTGTAAAGAAATCAGAAGATTACAAAACTGAAAAATTTCGAAATTCAAGGAAAATATCATAGTACCTTTGGGAACACTCAACAAAGAGACAACAACTACTGGATCTTCTGAGATCCTACAACTTACAACAGACAATTCATCAACCAACAACAATAACAATAATATATATTGAAGAAGTTTATAACCAACATTTGAATTAAAAAAAAAAACAACCAAAGTTTCTGAAAAATGGTTCAAATACACAAAGCGAGTGTAAGGCTATCGAATTCGCAACAAAAGAAATATTTACATTTAATTAACCATTGAGAAAAAATTTATAAGTATGCTTTCTTAAATTTTATTGATCCTTAAGTTATTTTTAATAAAACCACTAAGATTTTTGATAGTAGTTTGATAAGAATAACACACAGATATATACAGTGTGCGGCAAAAGTCAGTTTCCACTGTATGGTATTCAAAAATGCGCGTATTCTCGGCCAGGGTGGAAGGAGGCAGCTGAAACCTAGCGAGTTGAGTTGCCCGCGTGTAGTAGTGTTGTTGTGCAAGGGGTGGGAACTGGCCTACTACAAAGGTGGTCACGTTTTTCTTTAACGAACGGCAGAGACATCTTTAGTCATTCCCAAAACTCGGATCGTTAAATTAGGAATTCTCAGTACCTAGTGATCGGTAAAAACGGATATTATCGGATCTCGGTCTTGATGGACTTTATGACGAGTAAGAAACTATTGTATGACGAGCATGAACTTCCATGATATCTATGCCAACGCCATTTCTTTTCTCCAATGTCGTGTTCTAGGTTTATTCCATATATAGACTAGTTATTTTTTATTCAAAAAGTTGTGTTATTCAGCTAGAGAGGTATTCATTTTCAACTTATTCAATTTAATTTAATTGAAATGGTTTATTCTTGCTGTGTTCCCAATTGCTACATTGATAGTAATGTCAAAAGGTATGTGTTGCATTCATATAAGTAGTGGTTTTGGAGTAACTTATAACTCACTAAAAATGTACTGTGAATTAATATTTTCTGTAGCAATTTCATATTCGTGTAGTAATTTCTGATTAGTAACAATTTGGGACAGTTACTAACACTGTTTTCTTTCTAGGTTTTTCATTACACAAGTTGAGGGTGTTAGAAATGTTTGGTTGGAAAGAATCGGAAATCCATGTCTTCATCCATCCAAAAGCGTTATTTGCATAAAGCATTTTCATATGGATTGTATAGACCCACATGGAAAGCTGAAAAGATATGCTCTACCAACACTTCATTTGCCAAGTAATTCATTATACTCCCTATGATTTATCATTTTTACAATTTCAATAATATTTCAGATTATCTAAGCCGCCCCCAAATGACCTATTTTTTCTACCATCCAGAACTCCTAAAGAAACTTTGAGGCAACAAGGTATTTATATATAAGTGAACTGCTCATGGTCATTGATTATAGTTTTGGGTTCCACTAATAGTGGATTTCATAAAAATATTTTATCAGAAGATTCCTAGAATACTTCAACGGATATGTGAGATTTACCGTTGGAACGCCAAATTCATGGAATTTTAGCTTTGGCACTATATCTTAGTGTACCTTAATTAGTTCTCTTTGATTTAAATTACTGTATTGCTTTCAGGTTCAAGAAGTAAAAAAAAGAAATAGACTTAAAGAAATTGTTTCTGGCATAAAAGTATAAATAAATAAATAATGTATTTCATGCTTAAATTGATATATTTGTCACTAATATTCTAATTTATTCTTTTGATGTATTTTTCATAATTTGATGAGTTATTGTTGGTTCGTTTATTCTTTCCCTCGTTATTGAAATTTTTGTAAATTGATTATTTACTGCATTATTTATATATTTCCAAAGTTTATTTCCTTTCATCCTCTAAAGATTAGTATGTTCTTCGATTTGAAGGGCATATATATTTGAAATGACCATAATTCTTTTAATCTGCTGCAAATTGTCACAATTTTCCGATCAAATGATATTTTTTTATTGAAATTGTGACAATCTACAGCAGATTAAAGTAATGGTCATTTCAAATGTATTTGTTTTAAAATCCAATAAAAATATGGGGTTCAACCTGCGCTTGCTGGGAATCCTATGATAACTCATATAAAATGCCCTAGAGGGCGCCACAAGACGGAACGTTGTGCGAATGGAATCTGTAATAAAGTAGGGAATAACTAAAGATGGCGCTGTAAGTTGAGCTCTCGAATTCGGGACCAAAATTAATGCCAGAGTTGCCTATCTATAGGTAGTCTATGGCCCGAATAATGCGGTAAGGCATGTTATTGGAACATGCATGGTATAAATTCAAAAACAAAATACATATTCAAGGGACATCATTAATTATAGATCAGATACGGAGTTGAATGATAAACTATTAGTACTCTTACCAACTATCGGAGTTGATGATGATGAAGGCTCCATGAAACGTATTGTGGCTTTACCTGAAAATAGCAATTCATGCAGCAATTGCAGAAAAAAAATTAATAGGAAAGGATGATTACAAATCGGTCCCAAAAGTATTCGACATATTTCATATGTTGATTTTGAAACGTGGTACCCACTTCGGAAAAGTCTTGAGTCCACTCGTAGATATGAATATATGTTTTGTTATTTTTGGAACAGACCTTGTATGTAATGAATGTACTTTCACTAGTGAAATAGGCAATAATTGTATTCAGTGAAATCCTTACCATTTTCAGGTTCGTCTTTCGGTAGTATCCTCTTTCTCCGAATATTCGATATTCTAAATAAGTTTCTCCTTTTTTTTAAAGGTTTTTTCTTCTCAGGAGAATCAACTGGCATAGCTGAAACCATCTTCTCAATGCCTTTCTTCTGGATATTTCCATGTGACTCAGCTTCTGCTAGATTTCTCGCGTTCGTTAGGAATGATTGCATTTCATGAATTGCCTTCATCAAAGTTTTGGTCTTTTTTAGCTGTAAATAATTGATGTTATTATAAAGAATGAGCTCGCATATTAATATAGTATTCATCACCTTCAAAAATGATTCAGGGGTAGTCACTGGTTTTATAAAATCTTTCTCCACAACTGCCCTTTCGTGATTACCACCAAAGAAACGAACGTCGTATAAATCACCATTTTCCTTTATCACCTGAAAATTTCAAACAAATTTGATATGATGAAGTCTGATGAGAATAGGATATATAGTTATTATAGAAAAACAGTTAAAGATTTTTATAGTAGGTTGAAGGATCGTGAGGAATTGGAAAAGACTTCTAATGTTGTTTATACGGTGGATTGTCGGGATTGTAATGGTTGCTATATTGGTCAGACAAAGCAGTACTTAAAATCCAGAATGAGTCAACATATTGGGGACTGTCGTAATTTATCGCAGGCTACTGCACTTTCTACACATGCACTTGTCAATGATCACTCGTTCTATTTTGATAATGTTAAAGTGTTGTATACAGAACAAAATTTGTCAAAAAGATTAATTAATGAAATGATTTTTATAAGACGTACACCTAATACAGTAAATTTTAGAACAGATGTAGATACGTTGAGCGCTGTGTATGGAAATTTGATCAAAGAAGTCAGCTTGTGACAGTGAACATATGTGTGCCTGTCTTTCATTGTTGTTTAACTCTTTGATATCTCATATTATTGTTTATATTACGATGTATACATTCATTTGCGTTAGAACCCTGTTTTCCCTGTGAATTATGCATTCAAATATTATATCATGTTTATAATTGTTATTCTGATGTGGTGAGTTCTCTTTCTTGTTATATTTTATATATTTAGTTGTATTATTCCTTATTGTGTGAGTCTTTGAACATGACCTTATTGGGTCATTATGAAATCTTATTGGATTTCATTTTAATTTCGAGTTTTGATATATATTTATTTTTATTTTATTTTATGACGTATGTGTACTTATCATTGTTACTATTTTTATATTTTTTGACGTTTGTATTCCTTATGAATCTTTCTGAGTGCTCAATTGATTGTGTTTTCCTATTTTTGTAGCCTGAAGAAGGAAATAAAAGTTTCCGAAATGTCGCTGAAAGAATAATAAGTTTTTTATTTGGTTCCTTGTGCCGATATATACTACTGTATTGTGTTATTTTTGGAACGATATAATCTTCGACAAATTTTATATGTAATTTTTTATTCAGTTCTTTTTTCCGCTTTGGTCTTTTTATTCTCAGATTCGATGTGGGCAACTTGAAGAAGCCTCTTTGTTCATTAACGGAAGATCATTCTTGAAGAAAGATGTTTTTCACCATTCAATGTTTCAGCTCATTTTGTAATCACATATAAATCACCACCCATGCAGGGAGCCAGGGTTTTTTTAAATAGGTTTTTCCCTAGGCTCTTGTGCCTTGCGCAGAATTGTATGTCATCCCTTCACTAACCCCTGCTAACATTATTACCAGAGATATAGAGTGGGCAGAATGATCTTCGAGATGCGCGAAGTGGCTAATTTTTCGTCCGCCATTTTTATACTTTCGGTTCATTGGCGTAGAAAGCAGTGTATCTAAGGGATAGTTGGTATGAAATTAAAATGAAAAGTATACAGCATATCAATTTCTTAGATAAATCCATAGCTTCAGAATCTATACTCAGAATATCAGTCCAAACTGTCCTCATATCAACTGATTTTGAGAAACTAAAGAGAATCATATTACTGTGGAAAGTAAACAACACGCCACTGAGCAGATAAACAATGCCATGAGATATAATCAGTCGGATAATTTCAATAAAACTGTACGTATAAAGTGATATTCCCTCGACCTTCTTTGTTTTATAGTTTTTACACGTTTAAACAATACAAAAGATGTTTAAAGCATCGAAGTATCTATCAGCACAATGTAAAATTCGAGCAATTTCTACCTCACCTGACAAGTATGTCCTCCTAGAACAGCTGACTACGAAAGTATAAAAATGGTCGAAATTTGACATAACAATTTAAAAAATTGTAAGCCAAAAGAAAAGGTGCTGTTATTTCCACTTTACCCACAGCATTGCTAGCCTTTTCTGCAGCTGAGTAAAATTGCTCCGTTTGGTTTAATAGTGTACATACACAAAAAATCTATGCACAATTAAATACATCGATGAAAATGATTACTGGAACCATAAGATCTACACTAGTTGATTGGCTACCAATTTTGGATAACATTTTCCTTCCCCCATAGCCATTCCTTTCCCAATTTATTTCATATACGTGAATTAAGTAATGAATTTATAGAAAAATTTATTCCAAAATATCTTCTTATAGCCAGTGCTGGAACGTTTCCGATATAGCAGTGCTGTAACTCCGATACTGAAGTAACCTTCAGATCAAACGCAACGTTTCCAACCTCATTACTTAATTTACAGACCTTGTATCCCACAAGATAAGAGTTCCCAGATTAATATCACGTAAACCCATATGGTACAATTCGTTTTTCAACATGAACATACGCGATTAAAATTAAGGCAAATTGAATGGAATTCTCGCTTTGTCTATCTTATATAGTTTAAGGTTTTCACCTAGGCTTTTTGTCATACACCAAATTGTATGTCACTCCGTCACTAAGCCCAGCTAACACGACTTGCTAGTAAAAATTGTCATTACTAACAGCAAACCCTGTTTTATTGAACACTGAAATTCTACATCATTTATTAGATGACATACCTTAGCTGGCCAATAGCAAAAGCTTTTGTGTTTAGCCCAAACAATTTCGTGGGGTGTCCTGCATGGTAGGGAGAACCAGTCCTTATTTGCCTTAGCTTCCCAACTATGCTTGTAACAATCTACACAGCAAACAATCTCTGCTAAATCATGAAAAACATCCGTCAGAAGGTATTCTGCTGCTGCATACTCTTGAGAAGCACCTGTAAAATTACTAGTGTTGAAAACGAGAATGATATGTCCAGGTCTATACGTACAGCCATGGAAAATACCAATATTATGTTTCACTATTAGAATATCAGACACATATTCGGAGAACCTAGAATAACGACCGTTTTCTATATTGGATTCAATAGATAGAATATCGGTAGGGCAGAACAACAAATACTTCGCAGTTAGCTTCAAACGGTTATCATTCATCCATTCTGGGTTGGGTTCGGCATTTTTCATCTTATTTATAATCTTTTTAGGAACCTGAAAGAATCAAAATTATTATTAGAGGGGTTTAAAGCTCAAGTTTAATACATTGATCTATCCATTTTATATTTGAATCAAAATCAGACAAATTCGCTCAAGACACAAGGGACTGTGTATAAACTCATCTTTCTCTACAAGAACACAGTATTTGCTATCTCGTGAAAAACAACTATACAAGGTGGCCATTTGAAAACGAAACAGACGAGATTACAGATGGGTGAGTTCAAAGGTATTTTTATACTGATTTTAGCACAGTAATTGTTTTTTCATTGTATGCATTAGTTGTCGAAATATTCATGCGTTAGTTAATTTTATCACTTAAATTAATTTTTTGCAAATAATTGACATTTCGTGCTTCCGAAACACCAAAATTTCCGTACTTGTATTTAAAATTGCAAAACATCTACCACTGGGCAAATGAAGTCATACCGTACGTGTTAATGCTACTAGGGTCAGATGTTCGACTAGCTGTTTTATTCACTGAAATCATTCTCCAACTGTACGGTATCAGAACGATTTGAAATATTGATCTAAGAAATGAGACTTTTCAATGTAAAGTAAATAATTTATCAAAAACTCACATCAATTAATTAAATATTCAAATTGTTCACCATTAGCTTCTATACAATGAAATAAGTTTTGTTCCAAACGATGGCGCACATTTTGCAGCATTTCTGGAGTGATTTGACGACATTCATTCACTATACGTCTTCTTAAATCTACTATGGAATCGGGCTGTGTAAAGTAAATTTTACTCTTCAAGTGGCCCCAAAGAAAGAAATCTAGTGGTGACAGATCTGGCTGGCCATTCAGTGGGACCCCTTCTTCCAATCCACCGATTTGGAAATCTTTGATCCAGATATTCTCGAACTGGTAAGGCGTAGTGTGGAGGAGCTCCATCCTGCTGAAACACAATCTGATCTTCCACATAATTTCCAGCATTGTTTTCAATAATTTCCGTCAAAATTGGATCAATGTGATTTTCCAATAAGTCCAAATACATATCTCCAGTAAGATTACCAGGTAAAAAGAACGGGCCGACAATGTTGTCACCAAATATTCTAGCCCAAACATTGAGTTTTTCTGGTTGTTGATTATAAACTTCGTGGAACAATCTCGGATTAGCATCGGCCCAATAACGACAATTGTGCCGATTTACTGTGCCGTTTCGAAAGAACGAACACTCAACGGAGAAACAAACATTGTACAGATAATTGGGATTAGCAGTTATTCGTTCACTCATTGTATCGCAAAATTCAACACGACGGTCAAAATCATCTTCGTTTAGTGCGTGTGAAAGATGGATTTTGTAAGGATGGAATTTATGATGCTTCAAAATATTTGCAATTCGAGTTCGTGTAAAATCAGATTCATGTGCTAGCTGCCTCGTACTCGTCATTGGATTCAGAGCAATCTGTCCAAGAACAGCTACTTCAGCTGCTTCATTTCTTTCCATGTTTCGTTTTTTATTAGACAGGGACCCGGTTTCTTGAAACTGTGACACTAATTCCAAAACATACTTCCTATTAACATGTTTATCTAAATGTCGTTGATTGAAGAATTCTGCGGTTCTATTCACAAATTGATTGTTTGCAAAAATAAGTGAAATTATTTCCACCCCCTCTGCAATTGAATAAACCATGTCGAACAATGAATTAGAACATACAAGTCTCGATTCAAAACTAAAAATAATTCACATGTCAAAGAACCAGTAAGCCAACTTAATGATCTGTTCGTAATAAATAAAAAAATATCGATTCTCATTTTTTTGAAGAAAGATATGAATTCAATAATCAACAAAATGAAAACATATTGAAGCCAACTGAGAAAACACTTCATAATTAAGTCGGAAATCGTTTCACGAATTGGGACTGGAATATTTCTGTGGCATCACTAATGATTTGATTTTCTTACCTGGTAATCTGATTAGAGATATGTACGTATTTGGACTTTTTGGAAATTTCTATCGATCAAGTGTTACCGCATGTTATTGGAAATACTGCAAATTATATCGAAGATAATTTAGATTGAGTTTCAGCAAGATTGAGCTCTTTCGCAATACGCTTTGTTTGTTCAACATCTTGATTAAAGATTTCTATGTCAGCGGATTGGAGGAAGGAAGCCGCAGTCATGGATGTTTTGAAGCTCAAAATGTCGATTTTTCACGAAAAAACACTACAAGCGCCATGAAAACACCACTTCATTTTCAAATACTTAGTTAAGAATATTTCGAGAACTAATGCATAAAATGAAAAAATACAGTGCTATAATGAGTTCATTACAGCACTGTTTTTAGTACTGTAATGATCTCATTACGACACTGAAATAGAGAAAAATAATAATGATTATTGTTATAGAAAAAACTTACCCAATTCTTTGATTCCTTATGAAGGCATTTTAGTACATACGCGAAATCCGATTTTTCTATTGGTAAATCATTTAATTGATTAAGGTTGCAGGCAATACATTTATCTACATCATATTTAGTCATGATCTCTTTCTGTTCGGATGGATCAACACTCAAAGATCTATCCCAACTACGTTTTGTTCCTTTTTTTCGTTCTTTCAAAAATTCTTTGGAGTCAGAATTCGATATCTTGTAAAAGAGCACGAAATAGTTATTGGCATCTACTGGAACGCATTTATCATGGAACACTCTGCTACAAGATTCTGTTCGACAAAATTTAACGTCGCCAGGCTTATGACATTCGAAGCAATACCAGTCCCTTTTATCTGTAACAGACTAAAATAAAAACAATGAAAACAACAGCATTTCGTTAAGTCGATAAAACGATTACGGATCATAATTATATCAGGAAAGATCTTGAATACATGTAAAATTAATTTTAGTTATTTGTTTATAACAATGGGTGAATATTTGATATTTTAATATTAGGATAACGTTTATTAGTAATGTAAAATTATGAGATAATAAAGATTATTTACAAAAAAAAATAATAATAATAACTGGTGACGAGACATGGATCTATGAATACGACACACAAACTAGCCAACAATCATCGGAATGGGTGAGGAAAATCAACTTTTTTTCTCAATCAAACTAGTTGATATGATTTTGTTACAGCATAATTTTAATTTTGCTCTTTCTCACTTATTTTCTATCTAATTATGTAGTTCACTAAGTAAGATTGTTAGGTTTTTGCTTATTTCTTATGATCGTCAGCTTGGAACAGCTATATAAATTAGTATTTCGCTTTATTATTATCATCTACTACTGACATTTCAACGGCAGCGATATTGTCGACATTCCACCAACCAGTTATCTCACTAGCACAGCAACATTACAGAACAAATATATATATTTTTTCTTCTCAATATTTATTGCTCAATATACAATCTACACATAAAGGTATTAAGTAATTGTGTTGGCTATAATAAAAAGGGAGACAACAAAAAAAAAAAAAAATGAAAGGGAAAGATGAAAGGACACTTCTACTCGATTGAGAGCGAGGTCTTTAGGCCACGTCTTTTTTAGTCGTCTGATTCTTGGTCCATTCTTATAAAGGTTCTCTATCAACTCATTCGAATGAGCTTGTAGTCTTTCCTGGTACTTGGTGGAGGTGTATTGTATGACTTCTGCTATGTAGGGTATTTGGAGGTCTTCATGTATTCTCTGGGTCGTGATATACCATGGAGCATTGGCTATCAACCGAAGAGTTTTGGACTGGAACCTTTGGATGGAGTTTCTTAATGATGGTTTTGCACAGCCCCACAGCTGTATACCGTAAGTCCAGACAGGTTTATGTACCACCTTATACAGCAGCAGTTTGTTCTGAATGCTCAGCTTTGACCTCTTTCCAATAAGCCAGTTGCTTTTCCGAACTTTCAAGTCTAGCTGTTTCCTGTAGATTCTATATGTTTTTACCACGTGAGTCTCTGGTCCAGGTGCAGTCCGAGGTATTTGACATTTTACTTTGTGGGTATAGTAATGCCATCTAGTGTTAAGCTGGGACAGGTGTTGTTGCGATTGGTGAATACAACTTGTGTCGATTTGTTGTGATTTAGTGTCATCCTCCAGGTTTTATACCAATTGTTCAGTTTGTCAAGGTGCTCTTGGACCTTTCTAGAGGTGATATCCGGGTCATCATCGGAAGCTAGTATTGCGACGTCATCTGCAAATGCTGCCATGGTTGTATCATGATCTTCTGGCATATCAGCAGTATAAAGTAAAAACAGGTATGGTCCCAGTACACTTCCTTGTGGTACACCGGATTTAATGCATCTATAAGTTGACAATGAGTCATTGTATCTGACTTGGAAGTTTCTGTCAAGGACATATGATTTCAGGATCAGGTAGTACTTGCCGAATTTTTGTATCTTATATAATAACTCAGCGTGCCATACCCTGTCAAATGCCTGGGAAATATCTAGAAAGACATCATTGCATAAATGCTTGTTTTCCAGTGAACTTGCAATTGCATTAACTATTCTGTGAGTCTGGGGAAGCGAAGACATATGTTGGCGAAAACCAAATTGGTACTGTACACTTGTTGATTTGTAATCTTCTTGAATTTCTCTGAGGAGAATTATCTCAAATATTTTCCCAGTGATGGGGAGAAGACTTATTGGAATGTGTGATGGTGATTCATGTGGAGTTTTTCCGATTATGTGGATCATTATGAGATGTGCATGTTTCCGTAGTATTGGAAAATAGCCCAAGGTCAACATACGGTTATACAAGGTAGTGAGAAAAGCTGGCAGATTTTTCAGGATTTGCGCAGATATTAGGTCGTGTCCAGGCGCTTTGTGGTTTTTGAGTCTGCGTATTTCCGCTTTTACTTCTTTGTGTGATATTGGCTCAAAAGGAGGTGACATTTGACAGGATGCATCCAGGCATATTGTTTTCAAATCCTGGTACTTCCATTGGCTCTTCAAATACTCCAGAGAGGTGTGATGCAAAGGCCTCAGCCTTTTCATTGTTTGAGCGTGCCCAGCCATTTGGTGTCCTTATGGGTGTAACTGGTAGTATTGGCCTCATAAGTTTCTTTGTAGCCTTCCACAAACTGCGATCCTCGGTGGTCAGTTGCTCGGTATGTTGTTCGAAGTAAGAGTTTTGGTAAACAGAACAAATATGTCGACTCAAATTTACTGCTTGTCAAATAAGACGAAAATTTCAAAGGATCGTTCTTGTACTTTACCATTATGAAAATTTTAAGTTTACTCAATAAATTGACAATGATAGTTCGATGATCAGATGAAAGGATTGAATTCAAAGTTTTCAATTCCCCTATTGAGAAACCCGTTAAGATTCTTTTAAAGATCGTTTGCACTCACCTTCGATGGAAACTTGATTACTGTACTTTTAGGGTCACCCATTTTAGAATCTTTGCTGAAAATTAAAAATTAATATTTAAAAGTTTTGACTTGAATAACTTAAATTTTTGTTTCAAATTGTTCATTTCAAAGTCTTAAAGATGTTAAAATAAAGTCGAAACTGATATAAGTGAAGACGTTTTCTCTTTAACTCACCTCAATAAATTATCAAATACCATATCGTCTATGCATTTTCTCCACTTTGCAGCTGTTGATTCGTCCGATGCGGCAAGTTCTTTTATAATCTTCTCAGATTCACAACATAATTTTTTATGTTTTTTATGAAATATGGCACTCCATACACACTGCACATCTACCGGATCTGTCTTTCTGAGAATCGTCATCTGAAAGAAAGTGAATTAATCATTAAATAATTTCACTAATACCGGTAGCGACTTGTCCTATGCGGCAGGTGAGGGAGTGCCTCAAAAAAAATTCTGGATAAGGGACGGACAGTTTAATCGAATAACTTTTTTTTCTCTTCCACCATCGATTTTTCCTCAATACCAATTTCCTCTCATTTCATCACAACACCTCATTAAATAAACGGTTTAAGGCATATATCTACGAGGCATGTTATTTAAGTAAGTAGCGTTTTGCGATTCCCCCGCCGTAGCGCTACGGTCGGCGTTCCGAGCATGCGCGCTGGTTACCTACATCTCTTGTCTACGCACTGACGCCATTACGGTCTGATTCTTCATTGTATACGTTGTTTACTAAGTGTTTAAGATGCCTCCGACAAGCGTGAGTCCCGCTGATTGTGGAGTACGGGCTGTTATACGATTTCTTAGTGCTAAAGGCGTAAAACCGATCGATATTCATCGTGAGATCTGTGAAGTTTACGAACAAAACATTATGAGTGATGGAATGGTAAGGAAATGGGTGAGAGAATTTAAAGATGGCCGCACAAATGTGCATGATAAAGAACGGAGTGGGCGTCCTTCAGTCGTTAATGAAGAATTGGTGCAGAAAGTGGACGAAAAGCCCTGATCTGGCACCATTGATTAGATTGAAAGCAGCAATTGAACAGAAGAGACCAGAATTAGGAAATAGGAGAGGTGTCGTATTCCATCAGGACAACTCCAGGCCTAACATGTCTTTCATAACCTGCCAAAAGCTTCGGGAGGTTCTTATGCATCCGCCTTATAGTCCAGATCTAACAGTAAACGATCATTTATTTTTGTCCATGTCTAACGCACTTGGTAATGTAAATTATCCTGAAGAGAAGATTGTGAAAAACGGTTATGCTAATAGGGACGTGACGTTTTGGGAACAAAGTTAAATGAAATAATGAGAAGATTGTCTGATGACTGCTTGGGTTCTTTGTCTAAAATAATATAATTCCTGAACAACAGCATGGTTTTCTTCCGGGACGATCAGTTGTCACATGTCTTCTGCAGGGTCTCCAGCATTGGACCAAGTCTATTGACTGTGGTATACCTGTTGATGTTATATATCTGGACCTCTCCCGAGCCTTCGATCGTGTTCCTTTTCGCCGTTTGCTGTACAAGCTTGAACATTTTGGTAAGAAATGTCAAGATTTTGGTTATTAGAGCAAATAGGGTTAGATGTGTATAAACATGAAAATAGTAAACAATAGCAAGGACTTTGAATTATTTGGAAGTTGAAAAACTGATCTTGGTAGAACCGAAAGACTATTGAATATTTCACAGAGGTAATTAATAATCCAAACTTTATAAGTAGCAACACGAATTCGATTTAATGAAATGGAAGTTCAACTCCAGGTAGGAACTAAGGCAATTTAAGATCAAATTAAAAATAATACGCTTTTCCTAAATTCACAGGTTCAAAAGAAAACTTAAAGAACGTGGGTGAATGGTTGTGTCGTTTAGATTGAAAGAACTCATCAAAAATGGGACCACAATACCCCTGATATCAAATAAGAAGAATGTAGAGTTTTTCAACATAATAAAAAATAGAGCAATTATGAAATACGGTTCTTGAAAGAAGGAAATGCTCAGGATCTAATATAATCATGTGCTTCTGAATAATGTTGCTGAAAATCATGTGGAAATTGTAAATTACAGATCAGTAATACAACTGGTCTGTCAACTGAAGGTGCGTTGAAATGAAACTTATAAATGCAATGATTTTCTTGAATTTTAACTTTGAGGGCTGTAGGTATTTGATCACAATTTAAATTTTAGGAAAACTCAAAAATAAAATTGGAAGCAGACATTGTACATTCAATGGAGAAAAATTTCATTTCTATAAATCACCTAGGTAAAAAAAATTATTTGGAAACCATTAGAAGCATTGTAGAATGACAGATTAGGTTTGCTTTTCATTAGAGAAAAACAGAATTCCTTGTGTATTTTGTTAGCTGCAGTAATCAAAAATTTTATCAGCAGCTCCAAACATTGAATGCAGTGAGAAACTTAACCAGTCATCAACTGAAAGTACGTTGAAGTAACACAGAAAAACCATCTATTCTTATTGAATTTGTTATAAAGATAATATTAAATTCTATTTCAAATTTCAGGATAACTCTATAAGAGATGAAATAAAAGGTTCAAAGAGCAAATGTCATTTGTGTGAAGCAATCTAGATTGATAATGATTTGAAAATTAAAAGAAGAACCTGAAAATTATAGCCACAAGAAATCAATAAAAATCCATTGAGAATTCAGTTAATGAAACTATGAAAAGATAAATCTTCAGGTTGCTTCAAATTTATGTTATGTGTGCAATACTGAGAGTATCTGCAAAGCATCGTATCAATAGTTTGGGTGTTCTGATGTTCTGAGAATGCACAATATGGTAGCAATGAGGAGAAATTTTGAGGTAGATCATTAAATTGAAAGAAGAACCAGTAGAAGTGACCAAATAACTCTTTTTTTTTTTAAATTGGAATAAACTGAAATATACAAATTCAAAATATTGTTTGTTAAAACCATCATGAGATTTGTCATTGCCGTTCCTAAGGTTAAGAGATTAAGAAGTTGTTTCATTATCTTTTGTGTTTGTTTCAAATTTTCATCAAGTATAATCTTGAAATAATGGAAAAATAGATTTAATTTCTAACTCTGGAAAAAAATTTGTCATTGACTTTAAAATTAAAACATTCCCATTCTGTCTCTTTGACTTAATTTTCTTCCTTTTACTAGCTGTTAATATTGATATTTTTCATTTTAATCATTTCTTGTCATTTTCTTCATTCCTAGTTACTCACAAAATAATTTTTTTTATGATCATCTTTTTACATGTATAGATATTATATGAGTCTAATTTGGTATTTTTTCTTTGTTAAATTTATTGTAGTTTCAGTAATTCCATTATAAGGATATATTGGCTAATAAAAAATTGTTTAAAAAATGTCTTTTGTTTATATAAGCTTCGGGAATGGGCCCTTTTTATCTTAATCAGATAAATGTTCAGATAACCTATGAGCATAAATAAACGCGAATCAAAAGAATGACAACACGGATAACCAAACCCGAGCATTCAAGCGATAATTTCTGACTATTCTTTCTGGATTTCGAAGGAATAACCAAGAAGAACCAGCAATAACCGCTAGATGGACTAAAATAATAACCTGGTTACTCTGGGTTGTTCGCTTGAAATACCCTATTGATACATTCAGATCCTGGAGTTAGGGCTTTTGATCAACGATTTCCTTCTTTTGAAAAAGAAAAGTTGATAACGAAAAACTGAATGACATTTTCATTACATTCTATTTTTGTTGAAAAACATTTTTCTCTGAGATGATTATAAATGCAATAATCTCAATTTCTTTCAAACTTATCTCTATTTTTCACGTTTATAAACTTGCCAATCAATTTTGAACGATATACATGTATAACAATGCAATGATTGATTCTTTTTTAAGTTCATAAACCTTTAAACCGTAATCTTATGCAATATTAATGATTAGAACATAATTATTGATATGATATCAGTTTAACTGTAAATACCCCTATGAGAACCAAAGTAGCTGTCCCCTTGATTTACCTCCTGAGAATATGAGGGTCAGTTAAAGAACATTCTCCAGCTGTTTCAGTCATTAGACATGTACGAAATATATGCAGTCATTGGAGTTATTCTTACGATAACTGGTTTGGACGAGTTCATTTTATTTCATATTTATGATCCGAAAAAGTGAATATAAGAAGATATATATAAATGCTTTATCAGATGGACTTGGCGCAATATTTCTTGGAATTTTTTATATATACACATTCCTGGAGCTCCAAAGAAGTTCAGAATATTCAACAACATTAACATTTCAAGGGGAAACGTATTTGAATGTAAGTGAAGAACCAATTCCACCTTTTTACAGTACTCCGTCATTTCTTATCCATCACCAGTCAACGTATGAGGAAAGTAATTCATATAACACCGAACAACCGACAGAAAACCCAACAATTATATTGAACACCCTTACAAAGAATGAATCAACATCTACTGCCACTGAAGAAATAACAATGTTACCCCTTGTCGATAACATAGCAAACGATAGCTTCGCCTTTTACAAGAACTACTTTAAAGACATCCAACAGAAAATTTTCAATAACTCGAAGTTGATTAACCGAACAGTGTTCTACAACAACAAGGAATATAACGAAGGTATGAATAACAACACAAAATCTAGGAAGAAACGTGAACAATGGAATTATATACCCCCATATGAGAAATGTCTGAAGCAAGGTTTTCTACAACACGCTTTATTATTATGTTCTTTTTTATACAGCGTTATATGTTTCATCAATAATTCAAGATATTGTTACGACTGCAAGACACAGAGTATCTTCGAAGAACCAAATGGAGATTCAATTAAGGAATCACAGATATCTCTTGATGAAACAATTTTTGAAAAGAAAAATGAAACGGAAAATAAGGAAATAATCGATCATACTTCAGATAGTAATTCAACAAATTTTGATATATTCTTGGCAAAGAAGACTGTAACGACAAAGCATGAAAAAAGTGACACTGATGTTGAATCAAATAAGGAACTATGCAATTTAACATCTCCAAATCTATCATATATTTTAAAACTCATTATAATGTGGTTCTCCCCAGGTTTGTGCATTTTCAGCTTGCATATAGTTATGGAAAAGGATACTCCACAGTCCTCATTCAGTAATATAAGCCTTGAATATAAATTAGCACCAATTCAATTCAACAAGGAGGTTTTAAAATTAATAACTCATCATCCCAACACCAAAGTTAATGTAAAATCAAAGGATATTGATGACATAATTGGAAATGTATACAACATTATAAAAAATGTATCCACAAAACCTGATAAATCAAAATATTCCAATGATAAAATTATGTATGATATAATACATCACCTCAACAGAAAAAATGACAAAAAAGATGTTATGGATAGTTGCCTTTATAACACTGTAGCGTTAAAAATCCACAGTTTTGTACTATTCATTCTACTTTTTATGGGTAGCATATTTTATTGTAAGATGTTGCACACAAAGATGAATATAGAGAATAGCAGTTTAAAGTCAGTTTTAAATTGTTATATTTTTCTTTTCATATTCATATGGTCGCCTTGTATTCTAGAATTATTTTTCACTTTGTATATTTTTAATGAAAATTCGTTCGTTTCAAATGTCTCATTAACTTTAGCAAATATCTTCATTGTACTGAATAACATTGGCAACTATATGTTAAAGAAAAAATCGAGCAAAATATATCAAAATAAAAGCTAAAGACTACTCAAATTATTTTTATGAATCATTAGTACGTTCCCTGACTACCTTGATATGAATGTATACAATTAACAATTTTTTTTTGCATAAACCTTTAAAAAAAATTGTTTTTGATCTAATCAAATCACCACTTACAACAAAATTACCTTATTCACGACGAACCTTTCAAAAGCAATCAAATTAACCGATTTTAACAAACAAAAATTCCAACTTGAATACGGTTTTTTTTTAATTTGTTTTGAGTTCAGATTTCGCGACGAAAAATATCACAGAAATAATGAAACGTCAAAGAAATTGACGTCAATCCATAACCAGAAAATTATAGCAGTGTAAGAAGCTGAAGATATAAGCAGAGACAACAAGGATTGTCTCTGGATACAGTGTTCTGTGGTGAGAAGTTTAGGACAGACACATGAAATAAATTTTTTTGCGCGTCACGGGATATCATTAGCTGCTCATTATAGAAAAACACCCTATAAGCCATCTATTTTTTTGCATGCAACAATTAATTTTCCTTTGGATGTCGTGTTTAATTGAATCAAGTCAGGATTTCAAAATTCAGCGAAATGATCTTTGTTCATCAATAGCTATTGGGAATTAACATTTCTTCAGCAATTACCTTATGTCATTGTCTATACTCATGTTGCAAAGAATCAATTTCTTTTTGAGCTAATATTTTTTGAAGAAGCCCGTAATAGCAGTAAGTCCAACCGACGTTGCCAGTTCTACGTTGACTCTTCTAGGAGCCCGTAGGTATCATTATTCATAAATGTATATGTAGAAATATTCATTCCTCATTTTCCATATACTATATATATATATATATATATTCTTTTGAACGTTTGGCTGACAATATTTAGTTAGCAAACAATAAAGCATATAGATCAAGGGTTAGTGACGGGGTGTCATACAATTCGGCGTATGACATAAAAGCCTAGGGAAAAAACCCCAGTAAAAAAAAATACTATATTGATAGAATATTTGAGTCAGTTTCGGAGAGCTATCGCATATATTGATCGCTAGATTAGTTAATTACCCTAAAATTCATTAATTATCCTTCCCTCTACCCTCCATACTTGTTAGGGTTAGGGTATAGAACATTGGGACAGTTGTTCAATCAGGGATGATATCTAGATAGCGTCTAATTCAGAATTATCTCTTTGTTATTTCTTGGATTAGCCACCATCTAGAGATCTTTGAACAACAGACCATAATTAGAGGTTAATATATTAGTGTTCTGTGGAGTATACTACAGTTCTTCATATCTATGTTGGGCGGAGGCATTTCGATGAAAAAGTAGCATCTAACATATTTCAGGGAATGTAGGAGATATGGCAACGCTCATTTAGTTTTCAACGATTGTCAGCTATCTTCAAGCTGTTTTGACAGTTTCAATGAAGGTTAAGATTTTTCTGGTAGATAATTTGACCTTTATCATAGAGAAACTGAAACAAATGACGCTGTGCCTTAATATTTGACCTTTGCGCACAGTGTTGCCGAATTTGCTGAATGCTTCGCAGCGTTTTAAGTGCGATATCGCCATGTCTACTCGATTTTAAAGTTGTTATTTGAACATTCATTGAATTAATTTTATGTAAAGAATTTTAAACTCTTATTGATATAATGTAATTGTTCCCGAGTTATCTTCGTATGTGTGTACTATTAATAAGTTTCTTCAATTTGTTTGGAAAGATTCAGAAAATGCTTCTACATATCTAAACAGATGCTTTTCAAAAATATCTATTTTATTCGTGTATATACCTATGAAATTTTATCAAAATTGTGAATACAATGAGTGCAAACAACGAGGACGATAAGGAATTTCATAAGTCTGTGCCTCTGGACCTTGCCAGGACTCAAATAACTGCAGTAAGAACAGTTGATGGCAAAGCCCCCTTGATGATGAGCAGTCAGACTCTAAGGGGCATGCGAGTGTTAGCTCCAGGAATATCATCTGGTGGTAACCCAAGTGTTGCTGGACAAACTATCATAGCGACCAATATTGTCCCCCAGGTTTTGAAACAAGGTAATTTGTTTTGTGGTAACCTATATGATTTCTTCTATTTATTGAAAAAATATAAATGTGAAATTGTAAACCTGATTTATTCTGTTGTCCCAAGAACCAATATCTTGTTAGAGTTTGTTGCTTTATTCAGAAGTAGAATGAATTTGATCAAAATCAAAACAATAAATAATTCATTTGAAACAAGGCATCAATTCGAACAAAGCTCTTTGTTGAATAAAAAATTGATATAGTTATCTTTCTGTTGTTAAGTTCAATATTTCGTTACAAAACAATTGTTATAAAAAAATTAATTATTGCCTTATAGAAAATACGCTGAAGGAGCGAAAAATTAATAAAAATCAATATAACATTGAATTCATCACCAAAATCAAAATATAGAAAAAAGTAAGAGAGAAATATTCATAAATAGATTCAAACTTATTAAATCTGTAGTACTCCGAGTATCGATTTTGTATTCCCCTAATGTTAGTTACTCCGATAACCTGTAAAAGTGCATGACGTCATGTGTTGCACTCAGTGCAGATCGACACTGATATTAATATAATATTCTTATCTTTATTCATTCCAGCCAATATTATCAATACAAGTGGTCAAAACACTGGGCAATCACCACAAATTTCCTCAAACATTACACTACAACGCCCTTCCCAAATCACTTTAACTGCAACCACTCCTTCCCAAACCTTACAACCAGGTACAACATATCACGTTCCCAGAGGTCCAGCGGTTGTAGCAAATTTGTCAGCACCAAGAGGTAGCATTGCTAGTGTCCGTACTCCCATGATTCTCACTGCCCAGTCTGGAAGTCAGGTAAACATGATTTTAACAGAACATTTTGGATTGTTAATGATCGATTGAGCCGAAGTCTTTCACCAATCTGATAATAGCATGAAACATATTTTATAATTACGACAAATTCATTGTACAAATTTCTTATACAAACTGATTCATTGGTAAATGGGGGAAGCTAAGAGTAGAGGACACACAGGTGAGTCAGAATAACCCTTATTCTAAAGGTCTATGTCTTTTTATATTCAAGATACAGAGGATTATATTGTTTTAGTCAACTTTTATTATATTTACTATGTTTGTTCTCTTCTACAGACATCGTAACAGAATTTTTTTCAGGTCCGGCTTAGGAAAAATGATGAATTAGATTCAATCCAAAAAACTTCCTGTTTATCAAAATTTCGCCAATTTGATAGGATTTTGAGGTAAAAAACCAAAAGGAACAAGTTATTTCCCTTACTTGCACATGCGATTTTAATACACAAGAAATCTAATCTAATCTCATGCAACACAGTAATCAAAACAGCAAAACAAGGTATTTCTTGTTCCGCATGCAATTATAATACTCAATAAATCTGCTAAAATTACCAACAAAACCAGATAAAAAAATATATGTAGCTGTGCGGGTACAAAATTAAGAGTAGATAATAATCACCCGCTTAATGGAGAGAAGCGCACTTCCTGACTCACTGGTTATACTCTAAGAGTAGATCCAACAATTATCTTTGGTAGAAAAAATGTCTGCAATGAATATAAGAAGAATTAACAAGGTTCAGCACTTGAGAGTTTATATTCACGGAGAAGAGTTTTTAAATTTCTACAAAATCCAAGGATTTCAACTTCTTTTCTCAATCTTGGGCACTTCTGGTAAGACTAGACTATAGAAAGATCTGACCTTATTTTCCTGATATGAAATTCACAACAGCTCTGGAAGGTATAAAATAAGGTGCAGGTACCTTGAATGAAACTTCCACTAACAAATTGTAGCTTGGCAATATGCAACTGCTTCACAGATTCACAAATCACAACTTTCTTGTTTCACTTGGGAGGATTGCAGCTGAATAACTCAGATTCACAATGTACTAGGGTATCTAACTGACCCAACTGGAGAAAATGTATATCAGAGAGATGATATTAAACTACGAGGAACTTTTAGAGTTTACACGTTATTCCCTGCTGAAAACTAAACGGTAAAGTAAAACTTACTGGTAGAACTGACCACGCTGGTGGTCAAACCAGAACTGTACTGAGAGAGGGTTCTTGAATAATTGAGAAAGGTCGAACGTATTGAAAGTACAGGTAGCTGAGCTTAGGGATTCCCAAAATTCTTAGAAGAACTGCCCTTTGTTGCGAGAATATCGCAACAAAACAGAGGTACTTTGTTTCCATATGAATAATTACGAGAAATAGCTAGTAGCTCACTTAAGAGTTAAGGTATATTTATATCTTAACTATGAAGTTCATTAAGATGATCTATGCTGAAACTGAAAACTAGGAATAATAATCTTCATAGGTTGACAGATCCCTGGTCGATGGGCAATTGCATAGAAAATAAAAGATCTTATTTTTTTTTTTATTCTTCGGAAATTAGCTAGATCATCTTGGGGTGCAGATGCTGCCACTCTACATACAGCGTCTCTATCTTTTCTGCAGCCTGTACTGTTGCTTTGTGTGGTTTAATAGTGTCTATACACAAGAAATCGATGCACAAATACAACAATGAGAATAATTACTGGAACCATAACATCTACACCGATCTATTGGTTACCAGTTTTGTCTAACATTGTCCCTACCTGTACTCACAGACAAATGGCAGGTCTGAATTGTGAGAACAAATATCTTTTTTTTTAATTTCCCAATTTCTTTCAAATCATTTAATACATTCCAAAAAATAAAATACCCAGATTGAAGTCATGTAAACCCTTATTTTATACCATTCTGGTATATTCAAGGATTTGAACTTCTTTGCTCAATCTTGGGCACTTCTGGTAACACTAGACAATAGAAATATCTGATCTTATTTTCCTGATATGAAATTCACCACAGCTCTGCTTCAATCGTTGAAGGTATAAAATAAGGTGCAGGTACCTTGGATGAAACTTCCACTAACAAATTGTGGCTTGGCAATATGCAACTGCTTCACAGATTCACAAATCACAACTTTCTTGTTTCACTTGGGAGGATTGCAGCTGAATAACTCAGATTCACAATGTACTAGGGTATCTAACTGATCCAACTGGAGAAAATGTATAACAGAGAGATTATATTAAACTACAAGGAACTTTTAGAGTTTACACGTTAGTCGCTGCTGAAAACTAAATGGTAAAGTAGAGCTGACCGGTCTGGTGGTCAAACTAGCTGTACTGAGAGAGGGTTCTTGAATAAATGAGAAAGATCGAACATATCGAAAGTACCTGAACTGAAATTCCAAGAACTGTCCTTTGTTATGAGAATATCGCAACAGTAGCATTCGCTATTAATTGATTTCTTTGATTTAATTATATTTTCGAGCTCTTATCAGGTCCTTACTATTTATATGAAATATAAATCGCAAAAATGTGCACTTAACAAATTGGTTCCATACTCGTTTGACTTATTTTCATTTTAAATAAATTCGACAAATGCAATGGCTAATAGGAGGAAAATCAAAACTTACGATGCAAAACAAACTGCTCGTATACAAAACAATACTTAAACCTGTCTGGACCTATGGCATTCAATTGTGGGGCTGCGCAAAACCATCAAGAATAAAAACGATCCAACGGTTCCAGTCAAAAACGTTACGGCAAATAGCCAAAGCACCCTGGTACGTCACTAACAAGAGACTCCATGAAGACCTACAAATTCCGTATATAACAGATGTCATAAAATCCTCCGCTGCTGAATACCGACAGCGACTACAAGGGAACTCAAACAATCTTATACAGAACCTGTACCAGGAAGGTCCAAACACACGAAGATTAAAGAAGACCTGGCCGGAAGATCTTACTGAAATAGTAAACGAGTAGAAGAGTCACTGGACTCCTTCCTCCCATGTCTTTTTTTTCTTTTGTTTTTCTATTCAATACATTCCATCAAAATTACTTAATACTTGTTCAAGTAGATTGTACATTAAGCAATAAACGTCTTAAAAAAAAAAAATTTTAAATAAATAAATTCTGTTATCAGATTGGTGAAGTTATGTTAGGAATTTCTACTAAGGGGTTGATTCGATTTTAGACACACTCATTTGTTCGTCCCCCGAGAGCTCCTAGTCCCGCCCAAGGTACTGCTTGGTTGAATACAAGTTCGTCTAATGGCTCTCAGATCAAAGGTGCTCCAACTGTTCTTAGTTCGCCAGTCAGAGGAGCAACTGTCACTGGTAAACCAACTTTAAGCAACAGAACACAACCAACTACACCAGGCATCCAAACGTTGAGACCTGCCACGATATTGCATTCTGCCATTACGATTGGTCAGCCAGGACAGGTATAAACATCATTTGGATTGGGTTTAACGACCTAGCTATATGATATAGTATTTACGTGGTTGAGAGGATCAAAAACAGACCTGTGATCCTCTCAACCACGTAAATACTATATAAACGTAATTTTTTTCTTATCATTCAATTTTTAATCCTTAAGGCTGTACATCACCTTCTTTGTGCCTATACTATTTCAATGCTAATTTACTTCAAGAATAACGCATAAACCGTTTGTCGGATTTCATTCAAAATTTGAGTGAGCATTGGCATGAGTATTCCCTAGTACGTACCTTCCGTCGATTTTTGATATGATGCATAGTTTTTGGCTAATTACACTTTGAAAATTGAAATACTCTTCAGATGCAAATATTTCCTCAAGGAAATATTTTATCGAAAAAAACTCATAGGTAGTCGTTCGGTATTACATTGAACTTTCAAATTAGCTAATTTTTTTTTTCAATTTTCTCAATTTTTCGAGTTATTCTCGTTCTTGTATTAAATAATTGTATTTGGCCCGCCTCCCAATGGTTGACACCTCTTTACGGCAGATGGGCCAATAGAATCTTATCCTTCATTTACGATCATTTATGACACCAGGTATGGTACTATTTTTACCAAATTCAGGGACAATTAAATATATTGCGACTTGATTCTTTATTGCGATAATGATTTCCATGTGGAAACCATAATAAGGGATCGGAATTTCTGGAGATATACGATGCTTCCAAAATTAGAGGACTTTTACAAGAAGTGCATTCTTCCAGAAATAATAGATGGCAGAATACCAAGAGGAATGAGTGTCCGCGAGATAAATTGAAATTATTATGGAAGTGGGTAAGTGTTTCTCACGAACGAAGCCTACATTCTACTCTCTCAGCGGAAAAAATTATATCGAATTTTTTCAGATGTAGGGGTCGAACACCCGTAGAAAGTTATATTTTTTTGACACGGGGGCAGGGTTTTTTCTGCTGAGGTTTTTGCCTGGACTATTGTATCATACGCAGAATTGTATGGTACCCCGTGCAACAACCTCAGCTAGGGACATTTTGTTTCAATATGTATTGCATTATATCAGCTCCCTCAATCCAAATAATATATTTTAAGAAACAAAAATTTTTTATTTCCCATGTTTGATATGCCCAGGAAAAATATTTTGGAGACATGGAAATTTTATATGCTTCTTCAACTGATTAGATTTGTCCGAATAATTTTTTTTTCATGTAGTATAGCGCCCCATGTACAAATTCAAGAGATTGTTTTAATTAATTTGCATCACTCACATTCACATAAATAATTATAGGGTCAATTTAGACATTCAGGGTTACATTAATTCCCAACAAGCTGAAAGTTTGGTGCAATTGTTCAGAACCTAATTATGAATAAAATTTGAAAGTTTTTCATTATTCCGCTGTACGGAAATATTCAACTCAAGGTCAAAGGTCAAGAATGCGTTTTTCACGATTTTCAGCAAAAAGGCAAGTTTTATCACAAAATTAGTCCAGAAAAAATTGTAGAACATATATTATCTATAAAATATGTATCAACTTTTTTTTCCTAAGAGCCACCGTTTTTGAGCTACAACGTTTCAAAAAGTTATAAAAGTTGTAATCGTCATAATATGCATTCTGGGATATGAGTTTATCCATCATACTATACTTATTTTTCAATGTACCCCCAGATAGCTCGATACACAATTTTGACTCACCCTGTATACGTGGCCAAATCATGTATATTATGACGATTACAACTTTCATAATTTTTTGAACCGTTATATCTCAAAAACGGTGACTCTTTGGAACAAAATATTGATACACATTTTATAGATAATTATATGTTCTACAATATTTGTCTGTGTAATTTCAACATAAAACTTGACGTTTTGCAGAAAATCGTGAAAACCGCATTTTTTTGGCCTTTAACCTTGAATAAAATTTTTCCATGCAGGAAAACTAATATTTTATTCATAATTATGTTTTGAACAATTTCACCGACTCTCAGCTTGTAGGGAATTTATGTAACTTCACCCTTGTTATTTGGTCTCAATTGACCGGTCTAAATAGAATGAACTCTGTATTCACCATTCTTCTCTTCGAAACCCACAAAAAATCCATAAACACAAATTTACGTTCCGTTTCGATCCTACCCACCGTCGACAGTACCTAGAAAGTTTATTAGGGGTCATAAATACCGTACAGACCGTCCTATTTCGTACAATGGGCGTGCCTGTTTTCAGTTCCTTGAAATTTTCGCTTGGTGCCATCTAGCGGAATTCGAGTTTCGCCGCAAGGTGGTGTACAGCCTTAAAGATGCTGGCTTTGTTGCAACTTTAACATTATATCACAATTTTCAATGGTTGAAGATTTTAATCTTCATAGTTCTAGAATTCCTTTATGACAGTATATATTATTCTGTGTTTGTATTTCATGAATGCTTCGAAATAGCATCAAGAAACTAATTCTGTAAACTTAATTGGTTTCCTGAAATTTGAGGATTTGTCCATGCATACTTTTTTCCTCACTGCTTCAAAATATACCGTCTAAAATATCTTTTTTTAGATTCATTCCTTCAAATCGAATCAAGGACCTTCTGGAATACAAAATTTGCCCCCTCGTACACAAACAATAGTTTACAATGCCACTTCAGCAAATCAGTTTCTCCCGGCTCGTCTCACAGTTGCCCCTTCTGCACAAAATCAGAGACCAGCTCTGAGACCGGTATGTCGAAGAAAATTCTTTAATTTTTTTATCGAGCAATGTATTATTTCAGACTTATGTGAGTTCCGGTAAAGTGACAGTTTCAGCGAGTCAGATCAATTCGAATAGATTGATAAGTCCTCAAGGTACAGTACTAACACAGCCTGCACGAATATCAACATTATCAGCGCAACAATCCCCCGGTTCATTACCATTGGGCAATCCTGCAACGAGGATAGTTACTACTCAACAGGCGATGACTATAAATAGATTGACTGGAACGGCGAATGCTGCACAAAATACTGCTGGCAATAGCCTGGGATCGGCGAAAATTTTGCATTCCATTGTTGCTGTTAGTAATTCGCAAGCGAGGAATATTCAAACGACTGGGGCCAAAATTATAACTCAGTCTACTCCTGGTAAATAATTGGTATTTAAAGTTAAATAAATTAATTTGACTTCATGTTTGCACACAAAAATTCATCAATTGAATAAGTCTCAATGTGAAGTAACAGTTTGTGTAGTTCTTTTTCGAAACATTTTTGGTTACGTATTTGTTTTATTCTTTGCGGTAGTCAGTTAAAATACTTCATACAAGAATATTTAGGTGCTTTTTCAGTAATGGACAAACATGGCGAGTAGGCGGGGCTTAAACCCAATTGTTGTCGCTGCCACGTTAGTCACTGTAACAAAATAGTATATTCTAATACAAGTTGCAGAATGAGCACCTATTCCAACACTAATGCGAAATTAGACGAGTACTAGATGATATTTTCTCTATTTCAGTCAAGAATTGTGAGAAATTCATTGGAATTCAATTAAAAATTCAGATTATACCTCCTAGTGCCTTTTGGATTTTATTTTCGCAGTTGGTGTGACTGATACGAAAATTGACAGATCATAGAATTTGAATAGTGCGTTCAAATCTCTACATGGTTTAATATTGACAATTGAGGTGCAATGGACGCGTATTGACATTCGAAAGGATAGGATGTCAGTGTTGTCAACCACAAAACGAAAAATATAACTAAAAACAATGCTGTAATGAGTTCATTACAGCACTGCCTTTAGTACTGTAATGAACTCATTACGACACTGAAATAGGGAAAGAAATTTATAACTTTTTATAGATGACATCAGTTATATGTATGTATTTTGCTTTGTTTCACTTGGATCGGGTTTTCTCAAGATGATATTTCTTAACTAAAAACACTGTTGTGCTATTTGAAAGTAGATCTGATCAATCATCTTAAATCATTATGATATTTCTCAAAATTGACACCGCAATTTGTTTTCTTCAAGGTACAATTCATTTGACCCCTTTGAGTGCGCCAATCAAAACAGCAGCAAGTAATACCCAAAGCATTACAAGGACAAGTAAGTGTTTTGAAATAATTAATTTGATTTTAATACGGTGTTAGTGTGACGTCACCTCATGGTCACGTGCATATCTTGGTTCCGAACAAGTGATTCTTAGTGGGGAGTTCACAATATTTCGTTTGATATTTAATTAAAATTGTGTATTGAACTGATTCTCAAAATATTTTTTTGAAATTTTATAAATGCCTGTAGAGTGAAAAATTTACTAAATAATCTGAAACCTAAAGTAAAATTAAGTATTTTGGATCCATGTACATTTAAAGATGGCGATGTCACGTCACCACTAATACGGCGAATTATCATAGTTTTATATTGGGTGTCCCAACGTGGGTGGTCTATTAAATCAATATTAAGTTATCTAATATTCGGTATTCCAGTATATATCTGTCTGCAATGGTTTTTGAGTTATAAATCATTTTTATTTAAGTTTCAAATCAAATGCGAGGGTCACGAAAAAGGATATATCTTAAATGTCAGTTATACCATTGAGTATAAATCTACCTAGAGGGGAAAAGCAGTTCAAAGAAATGAAGCCAGAAATTTATTAGTACGATTTCTGGTTTATAGATGGACTGTATGTTTCTGGAAATAAATGTATTTGTTTTTTACAGCATCTAACGGAGAGTTACCGAACTATTAGACGATGGCCAGGGCCGGCTTCAGAAAATATGTTGTTCTTCACGAAGATTCATGGTTATTTCATTTTGATAATTGTTCTTCCGAACTAAGATTCAAGGGGAGGCCAAGATAGTAGCATTATAAATTGAATCCCTCATATCATGATTTATCCGAATTTCTCCCATTGGATCTTCTCAGTTATGATTTTATATATTATACTTGTGTTTTTATAGAATTTCAGGAAACACTTCTTTGAACGAACATAAGATTTCGAACTGAAATGGCGCGTTTACATTCGGCTATCATTTTCTACTTAAAAATGAAAATCGTGAGGGTTTATTCACAATGAATGTAACGTAAACAAATAAGAACTTGGTCCATTTATTGCTCGTTCAAATATATACGAGGGCCGTTCAGAAACTAACCTCCGGTTAATTGAAAAAGATACACCAAGTTAAGTAAAAATATTTTAATATATACATCTTACAACTACATCTTTGCACTATTTTTCGACATAGTCTTCATTACGATTGATGCACTTATCGTATCTCTTCACAAGCTTTGAAATTCCTTCTGCATAAAAATCACCCGCTTGTGCCTTGAGCCAGCCTGTGACCGCATCTTTGAGCCCTTCGTCGTCATCAAACCGCTGGGACCCGAGCCATTTCTTCATATGCATGAAGAGGTGATAATCGCTTGGCGCCAGATCTGGGCTGTAAGGTGGATGGTTGAAAACGTCCCACTTGAAGGACTCAAGAAGGGCTGTTGTTCATCATGAACGTTTTCTCGTCCACTTTTAAATAAACGTACCCATTCACGGACAACTCCTTCACTCATAAATTTTGGCCCGTACACGGCACAAAGCTCACGATGAAAAGCTGCTGCAGAGTATCCTTTGGCTGTAAAAAACCTTATAACAGCACGCACCTCACATTTGGCATTTTCTATTGCAGCACACATTTCAAACTGCCACAAAAACTAAACTAGCGCAGGTACGATGTTCACTCGACTACGGCTTGATGCCGACTGACCTGCTGAGCGCGTGAATGCACAGATGGCGCGCTACTCCCCCCCACTACCCGCACTGTGACCAATCGGAGGTTAGTTTCTGAATGGCCCTCTTATGTTGCATACAATTTTCTTGTGTACATGCGTAACTGATCTAAATTCACTTCACGTATTTGATATCACCCATAATTCATTCATTAAAATCGTCATCTAAATATACACAGATCATTGGACAGTAAGTCAATATATCTAAATAATAAAATATTCTGAGACGTGAAGTCGAATAAATCCGGCCCTGGCTCAAACACAGAGACCAAGTCGCTGCATCCATAAATACAATGAAATAAAGGTTACCGTGTTTACACGCTTGAGACCGCCACTTTACCGGTAGAATTTTTGGCTTCATTTCTTTGAACTGCGTTTTCCCTCTAGGTAGATTCATACTCAATGGTTATACAGAGTGGTCGAAAAAAATAACCATCTGTCAACTCACAAATTTGTAAAAACTCTGTTTTTTTTTTTTTCAAATTAAACAACCAGTATGTTTAATTATGGTTTTCTATAGATCTAGTTGAGTCATCCATATCCATAATATCCATAATATTATCCATAATATTTCGATAGGTCCAGTAAATTACACCAACCACCAATTTGTTGCTATTTTTTGTATGTGTGTGTAATACAGAGAATTTTTTGTGATGTAATTCTATTTCAGTTAATGTACCAGCGGCACTTCTGACCCAAAGACCTGCAGCAGTAGTCTCTTCTCAAGCAATACCCATAGTTAAGCCTTATCCGGCAGAAAATACACAAAACTCTAATGTTTTCATCCATGCTCCAGTTCCATCAAACGTGACTCATCGGGCTACCCCAAGTAAGTTTTTACTTATTTTTTATGTTATACATATCTAGTCTTTATTATCGATTCTATTCATTGAACTGAAAATTCTATGCTATTAGTAATATTTTCTATATCTCAGATTGATCAAGTTTTCTCATCTCTAAATTTAAAACTGACAGATTCTCAAAAATTTTTCAATGTTATGTCAGTCATAACTAAAAATGAACAAATTTTTTTTCTGTCACTCTCACATGGGATTATGACATTTTGCTTTGATTTATTGTTGATTTTTTCCTTTGAGTTATTCTTGATGTTCTGAAAAAGAGTTTGAAAACATAACAATGATTCGTTTAGGTCCGACGAGTGTTGCACAAACGAATACTTTGGTGCCTGCTACAACAGTTGCTGCTTACACGTTAGGTGGAGGTACCTATTTCTATGATGCTTCTGGTACTTACTCACGTTCTTTTGGTCAACAACAATCTGGCAACTTTACTTCAGTGAGTCAGGCTTCTCAGCCTGTAAGGCCTTCGGTGGTGGGAACCCAAGTTCACAGTAAGTGCCTATATTAATATATACCTAGTGCTATCATACTATATTGAATCTTCTAAATGAGAAATTAAGTGATATTTTAAAACAAGTATATTAGTAGAGGAATAAATGGAAGTTCATTTTATTGCATCAAGTAATGCCTCAGGGTGCTGGAAATAACGAAACAATTTTTAACAAATCATAAACAACATCATCAAAATGCAAAATCAGAACTTCAGATGAATTCACAAGTGGTATAGACACAAATGAAATATAAACTACATTTCTTTGGCATTGTTGTAGTTCATATTTGTGTTTACACCTTAGACTATATAAGAATAGACGGAATATAAAACACCGTTTGACGTGTTTTTGCATTTTTTTCAAAAGTGATCGTTGAACGTTTTGTGCATTACTTTATCATAACCTTGTATATCCTTCGAAGATTTCTTGGTTTGTCATTATTTTCATGAAATCTTGCTCATTTTTAATTATAAATGACGAATAACTTTTTATGCTATTGTTTATTTAGTTATGTTAACAACATTGGATATTGTTTTAGGTATGGTTGCCAACCAACAACCAATGCGCTACAATTCTCTCATGGTAGTAGAACAAAGTCGTAGTCAACAACAGCAGCAACAACAGCAATTTGCCTCAGATTTCAGTCAGGATCAAACAGTTCAGCAAGTCCCATTAATGAATAGGACAACAGCTTCTCCGAGACCAAGTATTCTCAGAAAACGTGACCATGATGGTAACACAAAGGTGAGGAAATTTGATGTCGAAATATTCTGTTCGGACTTTATGTTCTTGATGTCAAAGTTTCTGTAGAAGTCTCCTGTTTTCAAGATAAATTTGCTCTTTTTGAAGGAAAAATTGGGACTCTGTGAAAGTCCAACGAAACAATGTTGCTGGCTCATTTTTTCCTTTGGTTTTCGATTAAAATTGTCCCTGATGAGAACCTGGGTGTTTCTATGGCCACTATTTGGATATATTGAGAATGCTTCTTGGGTTTCTCCATTTTTACTTTTAGTGTTGCGTAGTACACGTCTTAAAATTGAGTTCCTGAAAAGCGCCTTATTTTTGTACTGAAACGGTACGGTGTACCACGTCAAATGAGGCGAGATGTCGCGGCCGTTCATGACGCGGTAGGGAGTCGGGACAAAATATATACTACTTCAGATACCAGGAGCTTCCTCAAATTAAGGACATTGATAGATCCAAATCGGTACATAATTAGATAATATATTCTAACAATTTTTTATGTACTTTTAGATGAACAAAAAAAAAATCTCCTATCTGTCGAATATTGATATCTTACATAGTATATACAGGGTGAGTCTTTGACCACTGCGTTAATTTTAACCATAGATTCTTGACGTGAAAAGAAACATTTTCTTCCTATAACATTTTTCCAAATTTGGCCCCGTTCAAAAGTATAGGGTGTTGAAATTTCATAAAAAAATTGCATTTTCACCTTTAATATTCAAACGACAATATCGATTGAAATGATCTCTTGTAGAAGGTTTTTCATAACAGGCATGCATATTTTGGCATCAATAGATTTATTCCATTTCTTGTGGGTTTCTCACTATTACTGTACAGTAATACAGATTGGTTAAATTGCATGAAAAACAAATATCACTTGAACTAAAGGTCTGTATCTTGTAATTTCTGGAATCTTTAGTCTTTTTTGCAGATAAAATCATTCGTCATCTTTTCTCCTAAATTGCACCGTTCTTGAGATATTTGAAGTTGAAAGGAATTGAATCGATATAATTTTGTCCAAATTTTCTGATTTTCCCAAATCCAACTCTGTGCTGAAATGATTCAATAATCAGACTTGTTGGATGTTGCCATATTTTATGTCTTAATTAAATATTTTTACAAAAGGCTGAGGAAATCTCTCCAGTCTATGGTTCCACCACTAAACACTATAGATGAAATTAACCACTGAACAATTTTTGTCTTACATTCACCACAAAATATAAATTGCCATTTGCTGTATTCATTATTGATGATGTCCAGCACCTTGTTTAATATTTAATCCAGAGTAATATTCCATAAGAAATAGAAAAAAACATTTCCTTCACTAACATAGGTACTTCGGTATATTCTCATGACCGTTGAAATAGGTAATGTATTTTCTGTCAGGACCTGTTGAATTGAAGACTTGCCTTTATGAAGAGCTGGTTCTTTATAGCTTCAGACTTTCAGGGTTTGGCACGACAAGGGCCTTTGAAAATTAAACGAAAGCAAAAGAACGTTAACAATGAAATTCTGATAAGAAAAAATGACTCGAAAGAAAATCGAATGCTGGAGCACTGCCTACCTGGTTTCACAGTACGGCTGAATTCCCTGTCCATGCACTCGCTAGCGATAATAGTCACTTTTTCACCAGAGTTCTAATTTGTAGAAATTGAGAAATTCATTGATTGCGAAGAAAGTGTTGCACTGCCGAACGAGCGCGGCTTCAGTACCTCATGGATGAACGCCGATTTCGTACTCTCTCGCGACATAGGTCATATGCTCCAACATATGTTACGCGCTCATCGGGAAATGAATGAACATACGTGGGCCGCACGAAACGAGCAAGCAACTTGGAATAAAATGGGTTCATCAAATTATATTTATTCTAACATAGGAATGCTTCAAATTAAGCTCATATGAGTTTTAAAAACTTCGAACCCAGTCTCCTATATTTGTTTTATACCTGTATAGAAGTTTTTTCACATCTTTATTTCATACAACGATTCAACCTGGTTCACAAACTTAGGAGATAATAGAATTTGACTTAGTTTTAATATTTCTGAGTGTTTGTTATGATGCATGGTTAATTAAAATTCAATCAATATTGAAACTGGAAGCTATAAGCTCATAAACAAGAAAGATTAGAATAGAATACATTTTCTGACCATAATCATTTCATACTGAATTGAATAATTTCAAACTATCGAAATTATCCTTAAAATATTTTCCACATTTTTTTAAAAAAGCTACAAATAACTGTTGACAGTTTCAAACAGAATCAAAACAACAAGGAACCACAGAACACTATTTATTGGGAACTACCCACCACAGAGACGTTATAATAACATTTTAATGTGATAATAATCCACTCTAGTTATTCTGAGAAAAATTATAACTGAAGATCAATAATGGTTACAGATATTATCTTTCATTTAAAAAAACTTTGCAATTATTAATTTTTTCTCTCCTGGGGTTCGGTAATAAATTAATATTCTGTGGTAAGGTATTAAAATTTGACATAATCCATGAATAACCATTATTCAATATTGTAACAAAACCGAATATGAACCTTTTAATGACTACTACGACAACAGAGGAGTTCCGCTTCATGCGCCGACAAAGGGATTAAGAACGCGATAAAGGCACCGCTCTGCTGTCAAAAAACGATGGTGGCATATTTATGGGTCATCTTTGTTCTGGAATGTGAAGCATCTTTCTGGTAACTTCTAGAAAACAGCGCCGGATATAAATGTCTGAAGCCGATTCATGGATTCATTCATAGATAGAACTTGCCGACGAATAAAACAGGTGTTCCTAGTGAAATTTTGTAGATAAATTTGTATATAAATTATTGATAATTGTTAGTTAAGTGTGAATATAAATTAGTTTAAAGAAGGACATGTATTGTTTTTTTTTTTCTATTTCGCTGAGGAAAAACGTAACAATATTTATGTTTTTGTTTACGTAATTAAAACAGATATTCTGATTATCAAAACCAAAAATTTACACATGTCCAGTAATTAATTATAGTCTGAACAGAATAGATTCATATTAATGATCCAACAAACATTTTTTTATTAAAGAACTCCTAGTTGATTTTTCAGAAGCAAATTTAGGTGATCAAACTCAATTTCTTCAAGCAAGTGTAATTGCACACCTAAATCTGGGAATACTTGTAATCTATCCAAGTAAATTGTTATTGGGATTCAGTACAGAAAATAATCATCAAGCAAAGTAAAATCACTTTAAAATTATTATTCGTAGTGACATCATTCATTGTTGTTGAAGATTTCAAAATAGATTTTCATATTTTTAACAGTATGATATCAAAAGACCTCATAGACATGTTCACTGGTCTTTGTCAAGGAGAAGAAACTTCAGAAACATCAGTGTTTGGAAAATCATAGATGATTTTTTCTGGCTTTGAGTGAAAAAAAAGCACAGTGACAACCTCTTGCCTTGGAAGTTTTCATAGAAATGATGGTTTTCATGAATTGGAAATTTTAAGAAGAAAATTACAAATGTATGATAGCATCCAATAATTCTGAGGTTTTTTTGGAATTTCTCACTAGAAATGGACCTCATTGGATGAAACATGAGTGAGTGAATCATTTCTTAGAGGGAAAATAATGTTTTTTTAAACAATTCAGATTCATTAGTGGATGCTGTGGAAGGTATTTTCCATTCAAACTAAACTAGACTACAGAGGCGTATTTGCCCAATGTAACAACTTAAAATGCTTATAACTCTTTAACGCAGCTGAATATGGAAAAACCGTAATGGAAAAAATGTTTCTTTTGACCTCAAGAACCTATGGTTAAAATTAACCCAATGGTCAAAGACTCACCCTGTATAAGTGGTATATTATATCATTATTTAGGTTTTCATTCCCTGCTTGTTGGTTACTATTAATTGTTTTTTATTTCTTATAATAGTTTCTCGTTAATTATAATTTTTCAATATGCAATACTCTTTATGGATTTAACCTAGTTGTAATCTTACTTTCTGTTATGAAAATAATAATTATAAAATAATTATGAATTTTGCAGGTGGCTAAGAATCTGAATAGCGCTTTAGCAAGTTTGCCGTCTCAACCTCAGGCAAGTCAACTTCCTTTGTCACCTCCTCCTAGACCCGATTCCAGGGAAAATGGAAATAGCTCTGGAGGTAGCACCACAATCTCAGCTACCTCTAGTCCTGGCTTAGCGGAAGATGAAAATAGTATACCAGCTGTGGCAGATAATCATAAGGATGAAGATATCAAGCCTGCTGTTGAAATGAGCCCTAGAAAAAAGCCTAGGAAACAGCAATTGTGAGTTTAGCATGAAAATATTTATTGTACTAGGTTTGTCACTACAAATTTAGTCTCATTCCCCCCCTTTTCTACCCAAAAAAGTCTGTAACATTCTCTTTTCGAAAAGGATGACAAATTATTTTTAAACTAACTACGATGACAATGACTATTTTAATGTGATTGTCTAAAGGGTAGGACTCTACGTTACACTTTGGAGTCTGAATGACTCACAGATAGAAAAAAAAATATAGAAAGCCTTTTATGTTAGGTGATGTTAGGGCATTTAATGTGATCATTAACAGCTAGCAAAAGCAAGTATAACAGTTCTGAGAAAACTATAACAATACAAAACCTAGTAATCATAATAATCAGAGCAACTTCCATAATACGAGAATAATAAACATGGTAAATATGGCAATTCAATGATACAACAAGAATTAATAATCGTGGCAATTCAATAATACAACAAGGATGATAATTAATTATGACCGTCGTCATGGTCACGGCCCCAGGGTATGTGAAAACTAATATCATAGGAATAAATAAACGAAAGAGCTCTCACCACTTGATAAAACAGTAAAACATATAAATAATCAACAGTAAGGAAACATAGACATAAATAGCAAAAAAAGAACAATATTAATAATAATAAGGCAATTTCTACAGAGTTACAAGAAAAGTAGAGCTAGAATACTGCAGTGTTGTATGGAATCCATACCACAATAAATATATTACAGCATTGGAGCCTGTTCAAAGAAAATTCTTGAAATTTATGTATTTCAAGAGGTTTAAGGCTTATCCAGTTAATCCGACCATCGCTCTTTGCTGAACGAGTTTGATTTCACTAGTCTGAGGAAGCGAAGAGAAGTTGCTGATGCGATTTTTCCTTATAAATTAATTAACAACATTATTGATTCTGCGTCGTTACTTTCTCTTCTGGATTTCAACGTGCCTCGACCTTCCTCAAGATATAATTTAACCTTCAGAATTAGCGTGCCGAGTTCACAGCACAATTTCCACAGCCCTGTGGTGTCGATGTGTAGAAGCTTGAATAACATTCCTTCAGTAGATGTTTTTTTCATGTCAGTTGGTGAGTTAAGAAGGCAATTGTATTGTCTATTTGAAAATTGAGTTGCTGTTAATTTTTATTTGTCACCAACAGTCATTTTCTGTGTTTGTTTGTTTGTATAAGATATTTTATTGCATTATATACTCCTGTAACTGGGCATATTATGCCTGTTGGATGTAATATTTAAATAAATAAATAAATAAAACATATAATTAAATAAACAAAGGATCTCTCATCACTTGATAGAATAGTAACCATAAGTGAATAAAATCAGAATAACTGTAAGGAACATGAGCACAACATGGTACTAAGAACCACACATAATCGACAGTAAGAAATACACATAATCAACAATAAGAGATATACATAATGGTAGCAAGAAAACAGAAGTAATTAAACAAAAGCTTTCTCACCACTCGATTCAACATTATGGTGCTACACTCAAAGGGCTACATCAACTATTTTGTATCAAACATACTAGTAACACTACTAGTCGATGATCTCAGACGTTATCATATGTTCCTTTAGTTTAACCACAAGATCCTGGTCTATGAAGGTCTTGGCAATTCATGCTGCAAAATAGCGGACGATGAATATAATTGCTTTGGGTACAATTACGTAATTTTTGCGGTAAGCTGAAGGTAGAGCCTTCTTTGTTATAGTTGACATGCGAACTCCAAGATTTGTAGTCTGAACAATTGATGAAACTACATGGCTAGGTAATATAATTCGGGTCCTAGGTGACAAGCAGTGTAATACAACTTGAACAAAGCATTACATGCACAAAGAAAGTATAATCAATAACAAGGGCCCAAACATCACCTAATACACCATGAAACCTAATAATATTGCATAATAACAGTATTAATGTACAAACATGATAGAAAATTAATAAATTCACTGAACCAATCCAGTTCTCAATGCTATTCACCAACAAAGGTTGGAGAAATGGACAAGCAACGAAAAAATATCAACTTTAAATTTAATACTGAGTTCAAAACTTATGGGATATAATAAAAAAAAAGTTACCAGGTAAATTATATTCGATTTGTTGTTTTTTACAGGACAGGAAATGACTTGAATGAACACAACGACGACATGCAGTTTATATCAGATAATGCAGTCAAAAAAGAAGAGGATTCTGATAATCATTCAGACGAACTTAAAGATGGCGCACCAGAAGCTAATCGGGTGACGAGTGTTCGGAAACCGGCCTCTGCAAGTCTATTGAATAGCTACAAGCAGTCCTGGAAATCTACTCATAATCATTTTGTGCGGTACTCCGATGTCAAACCCAAAGAGGAGAGAAAACCCACTATTATTGACCTGTCGAATCAATATAGAATCAATGATAAAATCAACGGGTGGAAAGTTCATCATTTGTCGACCCAAATGGACGATCTTGTAAGTGGATTTTATTAGCTTAGAGTTTTCCAATAAGAGATTTTATTTCGATATATCAAACAAGTTTATTTCAATTATAGATTGTTTATGAAAGAAATATAATAATAATAATAACGTTTATTTCGAAAAATCCAATATACAGGGTTATGATAAAGTAATGCACAAAATTCATAAAACGTACAACGATCACTTTTGAAAAAATGCAAAAACACGTCAAACGGTGTTTTATATTCCGCATCTCTTGACATAAGTTACAAAAATAACAAGTCAAATTTGTCAAAATTATGACGTCATCAACAATTTTTTTAATGGGAAGCTAAGATTTTTATTACATTATTTGATAAAGCTTTACACTAGGGAAAAATAGTTGCAGTAGAGCTAACATAAGAAAAAAACGAGAAAATGAATAAAAAACGAAATAAACGTAAGTTTCATAATAATTTTTCAATCAACTAAACAGTCCATTAAACCAAAAGTATTTCTTATAGGAATTGTTCAAACTGTGTCCCGTTTACTAACTGACATAGGCCAACAAGATGGTAGACCGCATTTACAGAGTTTTCGATCATCTGCGGAGTTATAAGAGTCATTTCGTGTCTAATTCGTTCCATTAAGTCTTCAAAATTGTCTGGCCGGTCAATGTAGACCCGACTTTTCAAATGTCCCCACAGAAAAAATCAAGGGGGTAAGATCAGGTGACCTAGGTGGCCACTCCATTGATCCACGTTTGTCACGTAATTTTCTCCTTGACTATTTGATGTTAAAAGGACACAAAGCGTACGGCAGCTGTTGGCCGGAGAACATTTATGGGCGTAGGTTCATTTGACTTAAATAAAAATTTGTGATCTTTACTTTGTGTGATAATATGGGCGCCAATTAGTTTAGACACAATTTTGATTTCTATTAGGTATAAAAACTAATAAACATACGAATGTGATCTCAGGATGACGGTGTAATTAGTTTAATTGAAGAAGTAATCTCAATCTGGTGATAAACAATCTCTTTATTCAGGAAGGCGATAAACTTCAACATATAGGTACTCACTTTTCTTCAAATGATGTTAGTTGTTGAGAAAACTTCGGTGACAGTGTCTGGAGTGGTTGTTGAATCGAAGACTCGAGAAATCTGAGATTATATGTGGCACGACAAGGGCCTTTGAAAAATTAAAGAAAACGAAAGAAAAATTAATAATGAAATTCTGAAAATATGAAATAATGACTCGAAAGAAAATGCGAATGCTGGAGTATCGACTTCTGCCTACCTGGTTTCACTGTATGGCTGAATGAACTTGTCCAGGCACTCACAAGCGAGAATAGTCACTTTTTCACTGGAGTTCGAATTTGTAGATTTAACGAGAAAGTTATTTCTTTCCAAGAAAACTGTTTTTGTACTTCATCGGATGAATGCCGTTTCAGTACTCTCTGTTCGACATAGGTCATAACATGCTCCAACATATGTTACGCGTTAATCAGAAAATGAAATGAACATATACAGAGTGTAGAATTATTGAATAGAGCAAGCAACTCGGAATAGAAATGAATGAATTTAACTAATAAGTTGCAGTAACAATATGAAACGAAGAACTTAAGAAGACAAGAATAAAAGAATCTAAGAATACGATAATACAGGAATCCCTAAAAAAATATACTTAAATTAGCAAAACAATTCGCTTAATTATTTTGAATTCACCTTCTAGAAAGGGATACACGAAAAGAATATTATAAAATTCCTTGGATAATATGTAAACGTGAATTAAAAAATTCTCAATCGAGAGATAATTTCTGCATACTATCAGTTTCAAAGATGGAATGAATTAATTCGCGATAACAACATCCAATTCCAGACACCCCCACCGAAAATTTTAATGAACAGATTTCTATAAAGAATAATACCTTATGTACAGGAAATTACAATATTCAACAATAGATGGTATAGCAAATTAATTTGAAATAAATTATTTTCAAATAGATCAAGAGATGATAGAATCTAAATAAATTTTGGGATTGTAATTTCAAAATGTTACAATAAATCTTCCCCTGACGATTCCTACCCAAACATTAATTTTTTGGGGGCGCTGGGTGTGTTTTGTCTGCATCCAGTGGGGATTTTCCCGAGCCCAGTAGCGACAATTGTGTCGATTTACAGAACCACTTAGACAAAACGTTGCCTCATCGGAAAATACTACACTATTGAGAAAATTTGGATTTTCGTCACAATGCCGCATGAAGATTTCACAAAATTCCAAACGTCTGTCCGGATCATCTTCTGAGAGTTCGTGAACAAGTTGAACTCTGTATGGGTGTAACTGACTAACATTTTCTTGTAAGGCAATTTCGGTTGTAGTTGCGTGAGGGTTGTCTTCTACTGACAGCAAAATATTTAACTTCACATCGTCGCTTATTCCTGGTCGTCCAGATTATGGAGCATCCCTCACGCTTTTGTTGCATTAAATTTTGCAACAATTCTGCTTACTGTGTGTGCGGGTACAAAATTAGAATTAATAATAATCACCCGCTTAATGAAGGGCAGCGCACTTCCTGAGTCGCTGGTTATACTATAACAGTAGATCCAAAAATTATCTTTGGTAGAAAAGATGTTTGCAAGGTGAATAAAAACAAGTTTGTAGTTATAATAGAATTATGTATTCACAGATAAGAATAGTTACACAATGTTCGGCACTTGAGTTTACACTCACAGAAAGAGTTTTTAGATGTCTATAATAATGGGCACTTGGTAATATTAAATGATAAAGAGATCTGACCTTATTTGTTGTTTTGGAAATCACCACAGCTCTGCTCTAATCGTCGAGGTAAGATGCATGCACTTTGGATAAAGCTTCTCAAACTTCCACTGATGAATTGTGCTTTGGCGATATGTAATTGCGTCACAGGTTCACAATTCACAACCTTTTTTTTTCTACGTGGAGAATTTCAACTGAGTAATTCACATACACAATGAACTAGGGTAGCTAACTGACCCAAAAACAGATTATTTTGAGAGATTTCAAGAGGAACTTGTAGTTCTGAGTGCCGTTATAGACTGGTGAAAGTAAACTGGTAAAGGAGAACTTACTTGTAGTACTGTACACGAGAGAGTCTGCAGAGAGAATGAATTTGAATAATTGAGAGAGGTCGTACAGGTAGCTAAGTTTAGGGATTTCCAAAATTTCGTCCGACAGAAGGCATTCTTGGAAGTAACGGCCGCTACCCCAAATTCCAAGAACGGTCCTTTGTTGCGAGAATATCGGAACACTGTGCTTCTAGCAATTGGAGGTTTTTCCAAATGTGTTGCGTTAAATGAAGCACATGCTTCTTCATGACTTCGAAGGCGATCGACGTAACCTACCATCATTAGAATTTCCATCCTTTCTTTTTCGTTTAAACGAGCCATAATAATAAAACTGGTGTCACACTAATTGTACGAATAACACTGACACACCGTTGTTTTAGTAAATCAATCGAAAAAATTGATAAGAACAGATGTTCTTACTAGATAAGTTTAAATTTGACGGCTTTTTATAATTGGTTTTGTTATTTCGTTTTTTATTCATTTTCTCGTTTTTTTCTTATGTTAGCTCTACTGCAACTATTTTTCCCTGTTTTTGCATTTTTTTCAAAAGTGATCATTGTACGTTTTATGAATTTTGTGCATTACTTCATCATAACCCTGTATACAAAAGTACATACACCATCAGAAACGAAATACAGTCAAAAAGAAACAAAAATTACACAATTTTATGAACTAAAAATTACACTCGGTAATTTAATTACAAAGAGGCATTTAGGTACTGTTGCACTGTGCAAGGCTCTAGCTTAATTAACAGTTTGTATAATTCCCTCTTGAAAACATATCTGCCGTCCATTTGTTTGAATCTTCGAGGAAGCTTATTATATATTATATACATAATCAAATCTATATGCTTCTTATTGTAATAATTATAGTCTTATTATGTGAAAAAAAAAACCATAAAATCATCCAAACCAAATCTCTTATTAGAAAACCTTATCTTGTATGCAAGCTAACATCAATGCATCTAAATTATTTGAACCATTTATAATATTTTATTTGCAGGCGGAGCTGGAAGAAATAGATTATGAAAATTTGAGTGAGTTCCTCAAATATATAGAGGAAAGTGAGAGTAATAAGTGTGAACGAGAAGTTAATAGAATTAGTGAATTGATAAAGGTAATGTTATTTCAAGTGTTATAAAAAATAATTTTCATTACTTGTTTTCATTTCAGGGCAATTTGCAGAGGATCAAAATCATAAAGGAGGGTTTGTTAGATGCGAAATCTCAAATGATGAAAGTGTTTGAACACAAGTCACAAGTTGCAGATCTTATTAACCGATGTGCCAGCAAACGTAATTTTAAGAAAAGGGAAAAGTTATAACTTGAATAAGATATTATTCAAGATTATGACATGTTTGTTTTGATATTGACAAAAATATATTTATTAATTTTATAAGCAAGAATTTATTTATGTTCTCAAATGTAAATATTGGCAATACATTGATAGAAATAAAAAGATGTTATATATATACATGATTTATAAATATACAGTTTCCATTTAATGTGTGGTGAATCCATCATTCTCCCATTCTTTTTCTCACCATTTTCAAAAGTGGGACAATGCATATTGTAACAAAACCGAATATGAACCTTTTAATGACTACTACGACAACAGAGGAGTTCCGCTTCATGCGCCGACAAAGGGATTAAGAACGCGATAAAGGCACCGCTCGCCTTAAAGCTGTCACATAAAAAACGATTAATGGTGGCATATTTATGGGTCATAAAAGAGGCCGCTACGATTGTTCTGGAATGTGAAGCATCTTTCTGGTAACTTCTAGAAAACAGCGCCGGATATAAATGACTGAAGCCGATTCATTGATGGATAGAACTTGCCGACGAATAAACAGGTGTTCCTAGTGAAATTTTGTAGATAAATTATTGATAATTGTTAGTTAAGTGTGAATATAAATTAGTTTAAAGAAGGACTTGTATTGTTTTTTTCTATTTCGCTGAGGAAAAACGTAACAATATTTTCTCTCAGAGCTTGTCAAGCAAATATTCATCTGGCATTTCATTCACATTTATATCAGGAATCTTCAGAGAATTATTCATTATGTATTGTATAAGTTATAGTTATCCTCCTACTTTGACACACTCACACTGATATACGAGGCATGTTTTTTAAGTAAGTACCGTTTTGGAATTAAAGAAAGACGTGTAAAGATATCGCAATAATTTTATTTTTACATGAAAGCCTGTATCTTAATCTACTTTTCAACTCCGTGAATATTAACGCACTTGTCATAACGTGGCACCAGTTTTTGGATACCCTCCTCATAAAATTCTGCCGCCTGACTTGTTAACCACTGTGTCACAAATGTTTTGACTTCGTCTTGCAGACGCTGACCGCCCAGGTGTTTCTTTAAGTGCAGGAACAAATGGTAGTCGCTGGGTGCCAGATCAGGGCTTTTCGTCAACTTTCTGCACCAAATCTTCATTAACGACCGAAGGACGCCCACTCCGTTCTTCATCATGCACATTTGTGCGGCCATCTTTAAATGCTCTCACCCATTTCCTTACCATTCCATCACTCATAATGTTTTGTCCGTAAATTTCACAGATCTCACGATGAATATCGATAGGTTTTACGCCTTTAGCACTAAGAAATCGTGTAACAGCCCGTACTTCACAATCAGCGGGACTCACGATTGTCGGAGGCATCTTAAACACTCAGTAAACAACGTATACAATGAAGAATCAGACTGTAATGGCGTCAGTGCGTAGACAAGAGATGTAGGTAACCAACGCTCATGCGCGGAACGCCGACCGTAACGTTACGGCGGCGGAATCGCAAAACGGTACTTACTTAAAAAAAACATGCCCCGTATAAAGATATGGACAGGATAATTAAAAGAAAGTGCAGGGAAGCAAGAGGACTGGATGTCTGGAAAGTGCCGAGAAATCGAAGAACTTCAAGAAAAACATGACGTATTCAATATACATAAAAGAATAAAGGAAATAACCGGCAAATATCGTAAACATCAAGCAACTGTCTTGAGAGATACGAATAATAAAATTGTTACGGGAGTTGAAGAAAAACTTAAAACCTGGAAAGAATACATTGAAAGACTATGATAACAGATGCCAGACTCCCGTACTTTCATGTGACAGGAAAAAGTCCCACCTTTTACCAAAAGCAAGGTTGTTTACGCCATAAAGAGTCAAAAAGACAGGAAAGCAACGGGGCCCGACAAAGTCCACGCAGTGCTGAACTTTCAAAAGATTCACTCTAAAATAACTATGAAGCCAAAAAGACTGATAGAATACCGTTCCCCTCTTCCAAATATACAGGGTGGCCATTTGAAAACGAAACAGAAAGTCTGGTTGGACACATACATTCCAAATATAGAGGGTGGCCATTTGACAGACAGACGAGATTACAGACGAAATAAGTTTTTTCGATAGAAATGCTCGGACAGGTCGATTTCTGTTTCGAGGGGGACAACTTAAGATGTAGGTTACGGACGCATAGCGCTTCAACCCTTGCTGCTACAACCCCCACCCCCAATTTTTGAATAGGGAAGATGGGGTGACTGATACCTCAATTCAAAGGTATTTTTATACTGATTTCAGCACAGTAATTGTTTTTTCATTTTATGCATTAGTTCTCGAAATATTCTTAACTAAGTATTTGAAAATGAAGTGGTGTTTTCATGACTTTTTGTAGTGTTTTTTTGGAAAATCGGCATTTTGAGCTTCAAAACAACCATGACTGTGGCTTCCTTCATCCGATCCACTAACATAGAAGATTACCAGGTAAAAAGAACGGGCCGACAATGTTGTCACTAAATATTCCAGCCCAAACATTGAGTTTTTCTGGTTGTTGAGTATAAACTTCGTGGAAAAATCTCGGATTAGCATTGGCCCAATAACGACAATTGTGCCGTTTCGAAAGAACGAACACTCATCGGAGAAACAAACATTGTACAGATAATTGGGATTAGCAGTAACTCGTTCACTCATTGTATCACAAAATTCAACACGACGGTTGAAAATCATCTTTTAGTGCGTGTGAAAGGTGGATTTTGTAAGGATGGAATTTATGATGCTTCAAAATATTTGCAATTCGAGTTCGTGTAAAACCAGATTCATGTGCTAGCTGCCTCGTACTCGTCATTGGATTCAGAGCAATCTGTCCAAGAACAGCTACTTCAGCTGCTTCATTTCTTTCCATGTTTCGTTTTTTATTAGCCACGGACCCGGTTTCTTGAAACTTTGACACTAATTCCAAAACATACTTCCTATTAACATGTTTATCTAAATGTCGTTGATTGAAGAATTCTGCGGTTCTATTCGCACATTGATTGTTTGCAAAAAAAGTGAAATTATTTCCACCCGCTTTGCAATTGAATAAACCATGTCGAACAATGAATTAGAACACATACAAGTCTCGATTCAAAACTAAGAATAATTCACATGTCAAAGAACCAGTAAGCCAACTTACTGTTCGTAATAAATAAAAAATTATCGATTCTCATTTTTTTTGAAAAAGATATGAATTCAATCATTAACAAAATGAAAACATATTGAAGCCAACTGAGAAAACACTTCATAATTAAGTCGGAAATTGTTTCACGAATTGTGGGACTGGAATATTTCTGTGGCATCATTAATGATTTGATTTTCTTACCTGGTAATCTGATTAGAGATATGTACGTATTTGGACTTTTTGGAAATTTCTATCGATCAAGTGTTACAGCATGTTATTGGAAATACTGCAAATTATATCGAAGATAATTTAGATTGAGTTTCAGCAAGATTGAGCTCCTTCGCAATACGCTTTGTTTGTTCGAAATCTTGATTAACGATTTCTATATCAGTGGATTGGTGCTCAAAATGTCGATTTTTCACAAAAAAACACTACAAGTGCCATGAAAACACTACTTCATTTTCAAATACTTAGTCGAGAATATTTCGAGAACTAATGCATAAAATGAAAAAACAATTACTGTGCTGAAATCAGGATAAAAATACCTTTCAAATGAGGTATCACTCACCCCATCTTCCATATTCAAAATTAGGGGGTGAGCTATGCGTCCGTAACCTACACCTTAAGTTGTCCCCCTCGAAACAGAAATCGACCTGTCCGATCATTTCTATCGAAAAAACTTATCTCGTCTGTTTCGTTTTCAAATGGCCACCCTGTATACGGAAGACTCAATTTTTTGGAGTAGTTTAACATCGAAGTCGCTTGAAGAATCCAAGAATTTGGCGAAACAATTGTTGCAAAATGTAGTTACAATATTGTTGAAACATAATAAATGTGGAAATTTAATTAAAAAGTTTTTATTTATAATCACACTCAAATTAAATGAAAATGGATTTGAGGACCTCAACCATTCAAAATTTTATCAACTTAAACTTATATTTACATGAATTAAATCAATACAAAACATCTTAATTTGATTCATCCTCTGAATCCTCTATATTCACTTTGCTCTGCTTCTTGGACTTGACTTCAATATCTGACCCTTCCTCGTCTGAAGAATAAATAGTAGCAGCTGCCTTGGGAGTTTGTGCACCTGGTTTGTATTTATTCTTAATGGCGTTGAGAGATATTGCTCCTTCATCATCACTTCCTTCTTCCTCATGTCTAGATGCATTCAAAGAACGTGAGTTCTCCTTTCTACTTCTTGGTTTTGATGTTTTTGCAGACTGTCTCAGTTTTTCTTCTTCTTTCTTCAACCTAGTGTAACGATCTTGGTCAGGATCCACACCCACCTGGAAAAAAATCAGTTTAATGAAGAAGTCAAGGGTAAGATTAAACAGAAAGAAAAGAGTTGACAATCACCAATGCATATCAGTAGTATCTTTGCATTGTACTTTCAGCTGGAACTCGAATTTTGCTAGATGTCGCTAGGTGCTAGAGGCTATTAATCATGATAAAACGAATAAATAGCAATATTATAAAATCCACCTACGTTAAGCATTTCATCGAATCAGAGAGGTCCTAATCAGTATAACACAAAATTCACAACTATGTCTGGTCGTAAACAGGACAAAGCTATTGATTTGGCCCAAATTTGGAACAATTGGGAGGCGTATACAATCGAGAAATTCAACTCATTTAGAGTTTTTTTGTCATTAAACTTCCCTTAGGGCAATATTTTTATTTTTGAGCAGGAATTTGCGAAAAACTATAAGGTATTTCAAGCGAATAACCAAGAGTAACCGGTTATCTTTGGTCTTTTGTGGTAAATACCTTTTGCATTCAAGCGGCTTGGGTTATAGATCCGTGACGTCATGAGCTAACCTCAATTTGATCGAGAAATGTCAAGAATAACCAAAATCGTAACCCTGCTCGAGAGCAGGGTTTCTGGTTATTAGAGCAAGTAGGGTTAGATGTGTATAAACATGAAAATAGTAAACAATAGCAAGGACTTTGAATTATTTGGAAGTTGAAAAACTGATCTTGGTAGAACAGAAAGACTATTGAATATTTCACAGAGATAATTAATAATCCAAACTTTATAAGTAGCAACACGAATTCGATTTAACGAAATGGAAGTTCAACTCCAGGTAGGAACTAAGGCAATTTAAGATCAAATTAAAAATAATACGCTCTTCCTAAATTCACAGGTTCAAAAGAAAACTTAAAGAACGTGGGTGAATGGTTGTGTCGTTTAGATTGAAAGAACTCATCAAAAATGGGACCACAATACCCCTGATATCAAATAAGAAGAATGTAGAGTTTTTCAACATAATAAAAAATAGAGCAAATATGAAATACAGTTCTTGAAAGAAGGAAATACTCAGGATCTAATATTATAATGTGCTTCTGAATAATGTTGCTGAAAATCATGTGGAAATTGTAAATTACAGATCAGTAATACAACGGGTCTGTCAACTGAAGGTGCGTTGAAATGAAACTTAGAAATCCAATGATTTTCTTGAATTTTAACTTTGAGGGCTGTAGGTATTTGATCACAATTTAAATTTTAGGAAAACTCAAAAATAAAGTTGGAAGCAGAAACTGTACATTCAATGGAGAAAAATTTCATTTCTATAAATCACCTAGGTAAAAAAAATTTATTTGGAAACCATTAGAAGCATTGTAGAATGTACAGATTAGGTTTGCTTTTCATTAGAGAAAAACAGAATTCCTTGTGTATTTTGTTAGCTGCAGTAATCAAAAATTTTATCAACAGCTGCAAACATTGAATGCAGTGAGAAACTTAACCAGTCATCAACTGAAAGTACGTTGAAGTAACACAGAAAAACCATCTATTCTTATTGAATTTATTATAAAGATAATATTAAATTCTATTTCAAATTTCAGGATAACTCTATAAGAGAAGAAATAAAAGGTTCAAAGAGCAAATGTCATTTGTGTGAAGCAATCTAGATTGATAATGATTTGCAAATTACAAGAAGAACCTGAAAATTATAGCCACAAGAAATCAATAAAAATCCATTGAGAATTCTGTTAATGAAACTATGAAAAGATAAATTTTCAGGTTGCTTCAAATTTATGTTATGTGTGCAATACTGAGAGTATCTGCAAAGCATCGTATCAATAGTTTGGGTGTTCTGATGTTCTGAGAATGCACAATATGGTAGCAATGAGGAGAAATTTTAAGGTAGATCATTAAATTGAAAGAAGAACCAGTAGAAATGACCAAATAACTCTTTTTTCTTAAATTGGAATAAACTGAAATATACAAATTCAAAATATTGTTTGTTAAAACCATCATGAGATTTGTCATTGCCGTTCCTAAGGTTAAGAGATTAAGAAGTTCTTTCATTGCCTTTTTGTGTTTGTTTCAAATTTTCATCAAGTATAATCTTGAAATAATGGAAAAATAGATTTAATTTCTAACTCTGGAAAAAAATTCGTCATTGACTTTAAAATTAAAACATTCCCATTCTGTCTCTGACTTAATTTTCTTCCTTTTACTAGCTGTTAATATTGATATTTATCATTTTCGTCATTCCTAGTTACTCACAAAATAATTTTTTTTATGATCATTTTTTTACATTTATAAATATTATATGAGTCTAATTTGGTATTTTTTCCTTGTTGAATTTATTGTAGTTTCAGTAATTCCATTATAAGAATATATTGGCTAATAAAAAATTGCTTATAAAAATGTCTCTTTGTTTATATAAGCTTCGGGAATGGGCCCTTTTTATCTGAATCAGATAAATGCTCAGATAACCTATGAGCATAAATAAACGCGAATCAAAAGAATGACAGCACGGATAACCAAACCCGAGCATTCAAGCGATAATTTCTGGTTATTCTTTCTGGATTTCGAAGGAATAACCAAGAAGAACCAGCAATAACCGCTAGATGGACCAAAATAATAACCTGGTTACTCTGGATTATTCGCTTGAAATACCTTTATGTGTTATCGAAAAAATGCAAAAAATCAGGTGATAGGTATCCACATGTCAATAATCACTAGAAATATGAAACGAATATGATCTGCGGTTCTCGAGTTTCTCTTCAGCATTGAAGTAGTATAGGTCAAAAGAAGGTGAGATATAGCCTTAACAAAAATACATACTGTAATGGTACAAACAAGCTTTTGAATTTTCATACAGGTACAATATGAAGAAGTTACTATCATCAATTGTCTATTGTCAATTCTTACCTGAGATAATATTTTGATTCCGGAAGTTTTCTGAGACCTATCGGCCAATGACAAGGTCATCTTTCTGTGAGTGAAGCTCTCAGTGGAATGAGGTCGGAAACTGAGTTTTGTCCTAAACACAGCTTGTCCTTGTAAACCAGTTCCCTGTCTGATGAACAGATGATTGTGATCATTCTGCAAAGGTTGTTTATACACATCAAAAATTTCAGAACCCAAATGCAAACTGTACGAGCCATCTGACCATTTCACAAATCTTGCATTAGACTCTTTCTTGAAGTTGCCATCTTTATCCATGACGTCTCTCCATCTTATAGTGTTTTCAACTTTGAGTTTCAACCTGGGGGAGATTAATTTATGAGTAGAAAAAGGTCATATTTTGATTGGTTGAAATGGACAAATTCATTATTTTTCAAATACAATGCTATGCTCTAAATTATAACTCTATATCGGCTTATAGTTTGAAGGTAGTTACATACATTGCAGGATTTGTTTCCTTCTAACTAGAAAGGAAACTACGAGGCATGTTTGCTAAGTAAGTACCGTTTTGGAATTAAAAAAACACCGGTAGCACTCCGGGAGTGCCGGCAGAAGTGAAAACTTCAATATTAACGTTGTGCATTTTTGATATTTTGGAATAGTTAGAGAATAATTTTGTATGAATTGCTTTCATTATCAGTATAAAAGTGCTATTATTTATGTGGTGGAATACAATATTCATTTATTGCGCTATCGTACACAAAAATGACAATAGGTTTGTTCGGGTGGCAGTTCCCAGTTGTACTGGGGTCACAGAGAACCAGGTTCTGTAACTCTTGGAATCGTCGCAAGTTGTTCTATGACACGAACGGGTGAGAACAGGTGGGAACAGATAATTTCAAAACGATTTCGTTAAGTGCATAGATAAGTGAAAGTAAGGTTATGTTGTACATCATGGACATTGAACTCTAAATACCATATAGGTATTCATATAGAGTTCAATGATCATGGATCATATAATGGATAGTGTTAAAAAGATATTGAATAAGTTATTGTGTTATTAATACGGTGGAAATACTTTAGAAATTACAAATATTAAAATTGAACAATTTTTTTGTCATAAATAAATAAACATAAACATATCCATATAAATAACTGTAAATATAATTTATATGTAATGAAATATTTAAAGAAATGATTTAATTTAATTATAATTTGAAATTTCAATACATGTAGCAGTGGTCATCAGTGGAGAAATTATTTTTGTTAGTTCATATCTGGATAAACTGTGAATTTTTCTGTTATTTCATTGTAATTTTGGTGGAAACTGTGTACAGAAAATTTTATATAATAGAATTAGGTAATTGTATATGGAACTGGTGGCATTTGGGAAATAAATAAAAATATTTTCTAACAATTTTCATAGCTTTGTAATTATTTTTAGATAAGAATTGTTTTAACAAGTCGTTGTGTTCTTGAAAGAGGTCATTCCTCCGTTTCCTTCCTAAATTTTCAATACATTTTGAGTGGTTAAAAATAAAGATACTACAATCACGAAATAACAAAAATAAATATATAGTATATAAATGCGAAATATCGTATATATAAATAATATAAAATAATTATCTTACATACTTTGATCAACAACTATGCAATTAATTTATTCATCTATTGCAAATGATCCTTCCTCTTCTTTGAGACAACAAAAATTTTGAGAAGCTATTATAACGAATTGATTAAAAATTTATACTCACACAACATCAAATATACTCAAAAACAGCTATGCGAATATCCTAGTCACCAAATATATAACTTAATTGCCAATTAGAACTACTGAAAATTTGAATCACCGATGATTTGAATTTACCGCTTCTTCTGTTGTACCTTGTACCATCTCTAGATCAGGAACCGTAAGAACAGTAACGAACAGTTCCGAAATCAAGTGTTCCGACCACACGAACGACAAGGAACTCCTGTTCCGTCCCAGACGAACGGGTGGGAACCACAAATTACCAAAAATTACAGTTCCGAACTGCCACGCGAACAAACCTAATTTATATTACATTAACATACACAAACATTCGCACAAGCGCCCTGCACCGCCTAAACGAAACAGCACACGCAGGCACGGTAGAAAGAGTGGGGGATATTATTCCCTCTCCTACTCCTCGATCTTACGCTTTTTCGATGACAATCACGTGACCCTGACGCGAGTTTGGATGTTTTTACCCATACAAGAGAGTGCTCAGCGCCGCTAAAGAAGTTTTCACTTCAAAAATTATTTATTTACATAAAAAAACTCATAATATTATGAGGGAACTCACCTTGCTCTTCCTTCTTCATCCAAAGTTTCTTCTTCATCAATTTCATCTTCATAAGTTTCAGGGTCATAGGGTCTCGTCTCAACTGATAAAAATTAGGTAATTTTACAAAATGAATGTCTCTACCAAGATCACAGCTGATTTTAGGTATTTCTACATCAATGCGTGTTTCTGGAACGGGTTCTGGTTCATTTTCTTTTTCTTCTTCATCTTTTTGTACTTCTTCATGTTCCGATACTTCTTCTTTTTCAGACTCTTGTTGTGTAGTTTCTTCTCTGTCCGATGTTTCTTTTTCTTTCTCTTCCTCACTGCTGATATCATCCGCGTCCCCGAAAATTGCAGCAGCACTAACTCCTGAAAATTATTTGTAGAATTGATAATATTTTTAGGTTGCATTGGGAGTATTCGATAGTTTTCGAAATTTTCTTTGATTCAGAGCTTCAATGCGAACAAAACCGTAGATAACGCTAGTTAATATTCAAATAAACTTCTGTTGGTATAATCAGAAAAATATAACATACCTTTCTCTTCCTTTCCTTCTTCCTCACTATCAAAATCTATTATCCTTTTCTTTTTCTGGGGAGGTCCTTCATTTTCACTCTCGTCTTCATCATCTAATTTTCTCTTTTCTTTACTTCCATCATCCTCATCAATTTGTAAATTATTGGGAGAATTCGACCTGCTTCTTTCAGAATTTGAACCAGACCTAAAACGAATTGAGGAAATTAATTTTATATAGGAATAGGTCTGTAGAACCACCTTTTAGATGCAGATGAAGCAGATCTGGACCTATTACTGGCCTTGGAATCAACAGATTGTGCTCTAAAAAGGTTATATGAGATTAAATAGTTATTTAGATACTTTCTTATTGATAACAGTGAAAATTTTGTTTGTTTTATAAGTTTACTGATATAAACCATAATATAAATATAAATTTTATATTATAGTGGTATAATATAAATTCTGAGTAATAAGTAAGAACAATAAATATATTTTTTCTCCTTCACCTATTACTAACCTTGATTTATCTCCAGATTTTCTTGAATCAGGGGAGCCAGACCTAGATCTTTGACCAGATTTATTAGATCGAGGTGACCCAGATCTGGATCTATGTTCAGATTTATTCGATCCTGGGCTATTAGACCTTGATCTTTGTCCTGATGCATGAGAACCTGAATGGGATCTCACAGATTTATTTGATGCCTGTGAAGCTGACCTAACAGATCCTGCCGATCCAGATCTTTTAGACTGAGCCGATCCTGACCTATTAGATTGTACAGAACCGGATCTACGTGACTGTGCAGAACCAGATCTGTTAGAGTGTGCAGAATTGGATCTGTGGGAATGTGCAGAACCCGATCTGTTAGAGTGTGCAGAGCCCGATCTGTTGGAATGTGCAGATCCTGATCTGTTGGAATGCACAGAACCAGATCTGTTGGAATGCACTGATCCAGATCTGTTGGAGTGCGCAGAACCAGACCTGTTTGATTGAGATCTATTCGACTGTGCTGATCCGGATCTTTTAGATTGTGGAGATCCTGACCTGTTAGATTGGACAGAACCTGATCTTTTAGAATGAACAGATCCAGATCTATTGGACTGTGCTGAACCAGGTCTAGATGTCTGACTACCTGTTAAAAGCATATGCAGATGGTATTAAGTAGAAGAGAACTCTTGATTCACATTATTCACCTGATGCAGAACTGTGTCGTGATCCTGACCCTGCAGTCTGAGATCTTGGGGAGCCACTTCTACGAGACTGGACGCTTCTAGATCTTGATTTTCTAGAGCCAGCAGGGCTGCCTGATCCTTGCGAATTAGGACTTTGAGATCTTTGTGAATCACTTCCTCCAGATCTATTAGATTCTGCTGACGGGGATCTTGAACGCTCGCTTTGCGATTTTTCATATTCCGGAGACTCTAAATTATGTCCAGGAGTTGGAGCAGGGCCGTGATTCGAAACAGGAGAACCACTTCTACTTCGGCTGCTTCGGTCCGAGCCACTCTCTGATCCAGATCTTGACGACATAATTTTTTTTATTTAAGATTATTCAGGAGGAAATGATTCAGTTATCTCATTACTTGCAAAGAAATAAAATTGTTGATATCAATTGTTTATTTGAGAACATTCACCGCATTTTTAGGTTAGTTTGTGACAAATGACAAGAAATCACAGAGAAGCAGTGATACGTTTTTTTTTGTGATGGGCTATCATCTACACTTTTGATATTAGTGTTATGTGTTTCAAACTTGCAGGCAGTGTACTTTGCGGTTTTGAGTACGTCATTTTAATTTGACTTATGTTATGAGAACAGTCATGAATTGCAATTTATAGAACCATTATAATTAGGTATATCGATATACTGTGTCATTATAATAAATACACTTTAGTTCTGATAAAAAAAGATATTGCTAAAATGCATTATCGTCACCACATAAAACTTCGCCTATAGATTGCATTACATTGTGAGTGTCGCTAATATACCGAAAAAATGAAATTGAAACGAGTTTTTCAATAAATCAAGTATTTTTTCTGTTTATGTGAGAAAAGCTGAATCATGGATGATACTGAAGTAATAAGATGTGTCGCTATTGGTGATGGATACGTTGGAAAAACTAGTCTTTTATCGAGGTGAGATTTGCCTTTGCTCAAAGTAAATGTTGAATAAATTAGCTATGGGAGAGATCCACAAGAAACAATAAATGATTTTTTTTATTTCATTGTAATCACCGATCAGATAGATATACTTATTAGGTCAGAAACTTAATTTTTTGAGCTTGTTTGAGGAACCTGCTTCATTTCATTGTCGACGGAATTTTTTTTTCGTGCAGTATTTTTGCACGTTAGGACCCAAATGTCTAAAAAGGGGTTCGAATCCCTGATGCAAAATCAAAACTGAGTAGATTTGATATCCGGCCATTCCTATTTGGAACAAATTTACACGAAATATTCTTGAGCTGCAATTTTTTTATGAAATTTCAATACCCTATATCTTTTGAACAGGGCCAAATTTGGAAAAATATTATAGGAAGAAAGTGTTTCTTTTGATCCATGGTTAAAATTAAAAAATTTATATTTTCTAATCTGACAACTTGATCCGATGGGTATTCTAGGAGTTATTAAGTTAACAAAATTTCAGATTCACATAACTGCTGAACCATTCGCAGGATTTGGCCCAGTAATGAACTTGACTGAGATATTTTGGCAATTAGCCTATTCCAAAAATATGAAAACTCCTACTCATTTCATTCAGGAGATATCGAGTATACGGCCAGCCGGGGAGATATACTGATTTTTAAACGTGGAATTTTATGAGGAAGTCGAACCCAATCGATTGAGACCATTTTCGTCCCGATATCCGAGAATTAAAGACATTTGGGCAAAACGATAACACGCCGTTCCAGTATAACAAGCGAGTTAAAATAGTGATGAAATATAAGCTTGCTTTGTTAGTTAAGATTAAACTCAAATAAGGCCGACTACCGGCGCATTAACGCTACTTCAAAATTTGAAAAAAAAAAAAGGTTGAATTTAGCAGATCAAAACCTCAGTCTTTGATGGATGACCATGATCGAAGCATACAGGTATTTTAGTATAGTTCATTCCCCACCACGGTGCCAACCTCAAATCTTTTATTTACTGTCGCACCCCGCATAGTATGTTTTAACATTGAGTATCTACCTAGAGGGGAAACGCGGTTCAAAGAAATGAAGCTAAAAATTCTACCGGTAAAGTGGCGGTCTCAAGCGTGTAAACACGGTAACCTTTATTTCATTGTATTTATGGTTGCAGCGACTTGGTCTCTCTGTTTGAGCTGATCTGAGCCAGGGTCGGATTTATTCGACATACCTCTCAGAATATTTTATTATTTAGATATATTGATTTACTGTCCAATGATCTGTGTATATTTAGATGACGATTTTAATGAATGAATTATGGGCATATTGTTGGTGATATCAAATACGTGAAGTGAATTTAGATCTGTTACGCATGTACACAAGAAAATTGTATGTTAACATAAATATTTGAATGAGCAATAAATGGACCAAGTTCTTATTTGTTTACGTTACATTCAATGTGAATAAACCCTCACGATTTTCATTTTTAAGTTGAAAATGATAGCCGAATGTAAACGCGCCATTTCAGTTCGAAATCTTATGTTCGTTCAAAGAAGTGTTTCCTGAAATTCTATAAAAACACAAGTATAATATATAAAATCATAACTGAGAAGACCCAATGACATAACATACATGGGAGAAATTCGGATAAATCATGATATGAGGGATTCAATTTATAATGCTACTATCTTGGCCTCCCCTTGAATCTCAGTTCGGGAGAACAAATATCGAAATGAAATAACTATGAATCTTCGTGAAGAACAACATATTTTCTGAAGCCGGCCCTGGCCATCGTCTAATAGTTCGGTAACTCACCATTAGATGCTGTAAAGAACAAATACATTTATTTCCAGAAACATACAGTTCATCTGAAAAGCAGAAATCGTACTAGTAAATTTCTGGCTTCATTTCTTTGAACTGTGTTTCCCCTCTAGGTAGATTTATACTCAATGGTTTTATTCAACATTTATGATGGATTTCCATTAAACGACTTAGTTATCAATGAAATCTAATATTTCTGATAATCGAAAAAATTTTTTTTCAGATTAAGTGGGAAAAAAATGGACGAAAGATATGCGTCTACCATATTCGAGAATACAAATGTAACTGTGTACTATAAAAACAAAAAGTATGATCTACACTTTATTGATACTGCAGGTAGATAACCAATCAATATTTTGCTCTCTGTTGATTACTATGAACCTTTTTCCAATTCTTTTTTCATTCAAGTGTGAATTGTGAAGAAATTTCGTTTTAAGGACAAGAAGAATATAATATTCTGAGAGCCCAAGCATACAGTTACGGCGATGTATTTCTACTTTGTTATTCTGTAGATAATATGGACTCATTTATTAATATAAGGGAAATGGTGAGTAAAAATTTCAGTGCAGGTAGTCTATTTCTTATATCAAATGTCAATACAAAATCATCGGATGTGATGGCAATTATTTACGAATTAGAAACGTCATTTCAAATAGTCTTTAGTGACTTTTTTAGTGCAATAAACCTGTTATTGCGAATGTAAAAAAGGGCGTAGTACGGCCCTGAACGCATTTTTTAGAAGACCATGTCCTATGGACTGCTAGCACTGTAGCATTGCATTTTTCTATGAGAACTGGATGCTGGACACCCTGAGACGAGACCTAGAGTTGATATTATTTCTCGAATGAAAATCACAGGGATGGAGGATAGGGGAACTATCCCAGATTAATCCGAGGGTCACATCGTATTGAGCACAGTGGGACTCCCTTCTCATAGAAGACGTAGCCCCAAAGAAGCAATATAACGTTACGAATACGAATGGGTGGTGGCTTAACTATTCCAAATCAAGAATGTTTGAATAAAAACTCAAAATTTTGATGCATTTCAAACATGACCCTTTAAAGATTTTCAGTTGAGGGGACTAATAGTACCATATTAACATTCCAGTGGCTTCCTGAAGTTCAAAAATGCAAGGAAAATGCTAAATTTCTATTGATAGGTTTAAAAAATGATTTGAGAAGCGATCAAGAAACAATAGATAGACTCAATATATCAAAAAAAATTTTCGTTAGAGAAGAAGATGCAGCTAATATGGCAAGAAGTTTGGAAATAACTTATACTGAATGTTCTTCTAAGACTCAGGTAAGTTATATATCTGTTTATGAGAAACCTTTAACTAGTACTATTACAATTGTTTCAGGTTGATTTCAATCAAATTATGGATGAAATAATAGAACTAGGAAGTTCAACACATACTGAACGAACCGCTTGTAGTATGATAAATTGGGTCAGGAACATATTTTGTATAGGAGAATGAAGAAAGACCTAATTATTTAAATACTTCGATCTCAGTTATATTAATTGATTATTTATTTGAGTTTAAATAAAAATCAGCATTTTCAATAATTGGTTTGATTATTCGCTTTACAGGAAGTTTAGAATATCATTCCCTTTTTTCAATACTCTGTTGTATATAAAAATTGATTTACATTAGGACTGCAAATACCCAGGTAATTTCATTCTCATAAAAATCCATGTAGTGCAAAAAGAAATCAAAACACATATGAATCCAACCATAGTAATTAATAATCGATTCAATTTGGGTGTTAATGGGGAATGAATATGGTCTAAAATTATGAATCCTAGGCCACCCATTGAAAATAAAAAGCTTGATGCAAGTCCTTCCATAATATATTGTCCATTGACTCTATAAGGCATGAATGCAACCTGGAATTACCAAATTTAATTAACTTATTTTCTGTTTTCCAAATCTACTTACAGGTCGAGAGTGACCATGTTCATCTGTAGTGGAACCAACACTAGGAGGTTCCACAATCACATCATAAATAATGCCTAAAATATATTGTTATTGTTACTAACTCAAGCATTCCATGAGCAATTATCTCACCCCCAGTGACCAAGAAGTAGGAAAATAAAACTAGAGCAAAAACTGTAGATGAAGAAGGTTGATGTAACCACGAAGGTTTTTTTATTTTAATGTTGGGGACTTCTAGAACAGAATAAGGAATTGTAAAAAATTTATCCATTGTATTTGTTTTCTTCGTTTTTTTTTCTATTTTAGGGTTAAAAATGTTTACAATAATCATAGAGTACAAAATTTTTTTATTCTATGTGTTCATTAGTATACCAAAGAGAAGTTAGCTGGTTGAATTCGCTATTGATACCTAATCCACCAGTGGCGTCTGAGAACTTGTACTCAGGGAAATCCATTTGAAATGACTGCGTTTACGTTTAATGACTATAAATATAAATGTTTTTTTATGGGAGCCTTCATGAGTTGTTATCAAATCTTTTTGAATCAATTCTCATAAGAATAGTGATTTGAAAAGAAATTTGGGGTGTTTTTTTGATATTCTTGCAATTGTTGAATGATTGTTTGGGCTATTACCATCATCTATTGACTTCTGTCAATTGACTTTTTGAAAATTGATAATTTTCAAAAGGTTTCTTACTTTTCTCCTTGATAAAGATAGAAGATGTCTATCGAAACGTCGGAAATCATTACATCCACAATAGATGATGGTAATAGCCCAAACAATCATTCAACAGGAGCTCCATCATCAACAATATCTCGTCATCAACCAAATTCTTGCAATTACTGATTGGGAAACTAGATAGTCCTTTGTGGCAATTGTTGTCAGAAGAGTTTGAAAACTGCATTTTCCTTTGTTGAACATCCCAACATGAACTTCCAAGTTCTCTATTGGGACAATACTGATAATCTTAATCCAACTTGACTCCAACCAAATGGCAAAGTTTCGAGATTGGCTTCGTGTTCGTAGTCGAAATTGATTGCAAATCCTGCATTAAAGTTAATGATCTGTAATATTTTTCCCTCGTAGTTTTTATTAGGTTTTGTTTTCACATTTCCATTCATTAATATTACATTTTGTGCAATTCAGTCTTTAATAAATGCAGAGTAAGTCTTTGAATGAATATGTATTTTTTCTGGTAAAAACCTTAGTTGTACTGAAAAAGCATTATCATGATTCTGCTTGTTTGCGTCTACTAAGAATTATTTTATTGGAAAGTATATTTGAACGAAAAAATGGAATTGGGGTTTCGCGTTCCACTCTCCGGCCAATGTTACGATATACCTTTTCTACACGACTATACTTATCAATATTCATAGAAATAGGTCCTGTGTGTGAAAGTATCGTGAAATCCTGAATTAGTGAATCGACTTCTAAAACGAGCATGGAAGATTAACATTGGTACGCCACTGAGCTCTGTGGGTAGACATCAACATAACTTATTTATTACATTATTTATATATGGACATCAGAAAGGTACAGAATAACCAATTATTATTACATTATTATTACAGAAAATAAATGAAAAGCTGAAAATTATATTACTTTTGAATGATTGTATTGCCACGTATGCATATGAAATACGAAGTAAACTTCAAAGAATCATAACATTTTTCTATGGTACTTTGTCTATGCCTTTTCCTATCATAAAGAAGCGAAATGTGTTCTGTGATTCCAGTTATAAACAAAAACAATCTGCATATTTCAGGCACGATTAAGAATTGACACTTGTTGATAATTTCATAATTGTGTGAAGCTGGTGTTCTACCTTGTTACTTCTTGTTTCCAAAAATGAATGCAAATCAGCAAATCAAACAAGAATCCCTAGAGAATGCTGGTGAAGAGGAGCTAACATTAGGGCAACCTCTTAGTGACTTTCTGATGCAATTAGAAGATTACCATCCAACGGTAAATAATTCAGTCGTTCCCTAATTGGAAATCTAATCCTAATCTTTTTCAGATTCCAGATGCAGTTACTGGTCATATTATGAGAACAAGTGGGTTTGAACCAAAAGATCCTAGACTAGTTAGATTGATATCTATTGCTGCACAGAAATTCATTTCTGATATTGCTAATGACGCATTTCATCACTGTAAAATGAGAACCAGTAACAATTCGAATAGTTCATCAAAGGTACCTTTTTCATTAGTTTATCGCTAATTGACCTCATGTGACAGAAATACTCTTTGAAAAATTTGATAATTCTTGATTGGGAGAATTGAATAATCACATGACCTTAAACATTATTAATAGGGTGGTTTGTTTGTTCACATGCAAGGGATTACCCCTCAATTGTAAATGAAATTGTTTTGATCCTAATATGAGGCCAATTTTTTGTAAATATTATTATTTTCAGAGTTCAAAAGGATCCAAGGATCGCCGGTACTGCCTCACGATGGAGGATTTGGCACCTGCTCTTGCTGAATTTGGAATAACTGTCAGGAAACCTCAATATTATGTGTAAATCACAGTGTAAATTATAGAGTTAAATAATTGTATGATAATTTTAATTCATTCTTGGTCAAATTTTTTCTCATTGTGGTTTTTTTACAGTCTTTTAAAGGAAAATGAAGAGTGTGTTTAAAAAAAAAATCCTAATAAAATTTTTCAATTTTTTGTACCGAATAAGATATTCGTCTGATCAAACAAAATTTTGCGCATGTTATGAATATCTTACATATTCCCAAATTTCGTTGTCGCAGCTTTCTAACACCAGAAGACAATCATTTTTTCACTTAAGCTCTAGTAATCACAGAAGCTAATGTTAATTAATTACATTGACATTCACGTTCCGTGTTGAATCAAGGCTCATTAAAACTTTGGGACTGTCGTCGAAAAGGAAACTACAAGAAATTTCCTACCTCGAGGAACGCCAGAAAATACGATTGAGAAATAGACATCGGTTGGACTTATTAATTCAGTTTCATTTGGGGGAATCGAAATGGATCATTTACGGAGAAATAATGTATGTAGTCATTTAATGGTTATTTTTAATTCAAGATATTTGTAATTTGGACTTGAATACATAAGGTATTCCAGAGGACAAAAGCTAAAGGAAAGAAATACATTCTAAATAGTTTTTGATGGAGTTCATAGACTACCCATAGATAGGCAACTTTGGCATGAATTTTGGTCCCGATTTCAAGAGCTCAACTTACAGCGCCGTCTTAAGTTATTCCCTACTTTATTACAGATTCCATTCGCGCAACGTTTCGTCTTGTGGCGCACTCTAGGGAATTTTATATGAGTTATCATAGGATTCCACGCAAGCGTAGGTTGAATCCCATTTTTATTGGATTTTAAAACAAATACATTTGAAATGACCATTACTTCAATCTGCTGTAGATTGTCACAATTTCAATAAAAAAATATCATTTGATCAGAAAATTGTGACAATTTGCAGCAGATTAAAAGAATTATGGTCATTTCAAATATATCTGCCCTTCAAATCGAAAAACATATTAATCTTCAGAGGATGAAAAGAAATAAACAAAAAATAAACTTTGGAAATATATATAATGCAGTATATAATCAATTTACAAAAATTTCAATATCGATGGAAAGAATAAACGAACAAACAATAATTATGCAACAATTACTCATCAAATTATGAAAAATACATTAAAAGAATAAATTAGAATATTAGTGACAAATACATCAATTTAAGCATGAAATGCATTAGATTTATACTTTTATGACATAAACAATTTCTTTAAGTCAATTTTATTTTTTTTAGATACTTTTTCGGATGCCATCTTCATTATGATCATAAGATCTTATTGTTTTTTTTCCCGATAAAATTTTATTAATAGTTCTGTCATAGTTCTATCTTTATTTTGTTCATAATTTTTTTTCTGATCTTCATTTGATTTACCTGGTAGGTATATGGGTTAATTTGCAGTTTAAGGACCCTACCTATATTTTACATAATTTCTCATCTGGTTAGGTTAGGTTTTAAAAAAACAAAGACAAAATTGAAGAAAAGAAATTAAATTAATATTAGGAAAAAAACATTTTTTTTAGATTTGCTATTTTTTTATTATGTTAGTAGGTACGGTTAAGTTCAGTAATAACAAAAAAACGATGTCAGAATTTATTTTTTGCCATTTCAAACAGTGGAACATGGAGAAAAAGAATTTTTGCAAAGAAATTTGTTTGTATTTGGCGGTTGTATTAGTATTACCATTGTGTATTACACTGTTCCAAAGAACGAGAAAAGGCTCAAGAAGAGAGTGCTTTTCTAAATTGTTTTCAATTCATATTATATGGTCACTTTCTCGCATCTCGATTTCCGCACAACACAATAGGGTCTAAATATAATAAAATAATTCCATCAGTTCATCAATTTAAAATTTGTGTTGGCTCTTCAAAAAATTATTCCCAAGACAAAACGCTGTAATCAAATTCAATATTTTCGTTTAATACTGCTCAAATTTTATAGATGGCGCCAAATGTGCGAACGACTAATGTCTATGAAGCAACCTATCTATTTTATTTAGGTAATCAATGTATCATAAAATATTCCACCTGTCACAAATGGTTTCTTTCAGTTTAGTTAAAGCTAGAGGAGTAAATAAATCGTTCTTTTAGCTCTTGTTCTCAATAGAATTGCGACATAGTATTTCAGGTAATCGAACCAAACATGATCCCGAAAGATTGGGTTCAAACCCTGATGAAGAATCCGTGGTGCAAGCTGATTACGGATGTCCCCGTTCAAAAGATATAGGACGTAGAAATTTCATAAAAAAATTGCATTTTCACCTGTAATATTCAAACGATAATATCAATTGAAATGATCTCTTGTAGAAGGTTTTTCATAACAGTCATGCATATGTCGGCATCAATAATTCATTCCATTTCTTGTGGGTTTCTCACTACTACTGGTTAAATTTCATGAGAAACAAATATCACTTGAACCATTGAGTATAAATCTACCTAGGGGGAAACGCAGTTCAAAGAAATGAAGCCAAAAATTCTACCGATAAAGTGGCGGTCTCAAACGTGTAAACACGGTAACCTTTATTTCATTGTATTTATGGTTGCAGCGACTTGGTATCTCTGTTTGAGCTGGTCTGAGCCAGGGCCGGATTTATTCGACGTCATCTCTCAGAATATTTTATTATTTAGATATATTGACTTACTGTCCAATGATCTGTGTATATTTAGATGACGATTTTAATGAATGAATTATGGGCATATTGTTGGTGATATCAAATACGTGAAGTTAATTTAGATCTGTTACGCATGTACACAAGAAAATTGTATGTTAAAATTTATATTTGAATGAGCAATAAATGGACCAAGTTCTTATTTGTTTACTTTACATTCATTGTGAACAAACCCTCACGATTTTCATTTTTAAGTTGAAAATGATAGCCGAATGTAAACGCGTCATTTCAGTTCGAAATCTTATGTTCGTTCAAAGAAGCGTTTCCTGAAATTCTATAAAAACACAAGTATAATATATAAAATCATAACTGAGAAGATCCAATGACATAACATACATGGGAGAAATTCGAATAAATCATGATATGAGGGATTGAATTTATAATGCTACTATCTTGGCCTCCCCTTGAATCTTAGTTCGGAAGAACAAATATTGAAATTAAGTAACTATGAATCATCGTGAAGAACAACATATTTTCTGAAGCCGGCCCTGGCCATCGTCTAATAGTTTGGTAACTCTCCGTTAGTAAAGTAAATTAACTAATTTTTTTAGCCACTCGCCAAATACCAGGTTATCGTTGGGTTTTGGGGAACCCGGCATAATTTTTGAATTTGTATTTGAATTTAATAATTGAGGAAATAAGCGCTTGAAAGCTTCTGGCTTCAAGTCAGTGCTTGTCAACATGTTTGAAAGTAAATCTACATTATATTCCTGTATTCTTAGATATAACCGATAAAGAGGAGGCTCTAAATATGTACGGTTATGGTTACGAGAAAGTCGTTCCTATGAATGCACCCAAATTGTACATAAAAGTCCGCTTCAAGTTCGTTTACCCTAACTTTTCGTCAGTGAACGCATGTTCATGGACGCTCAAATCGAAATCTGTTGGTAGGTTCACTCACGTTTTATTTAAGCATCGATAAAACTATTGAGATTCGGTAGGTTAATATTTCTAGCCTATTAATATCATATGTATAAAATAAAAATTTGAAAAAATACATGATTATTTTGACTCGAAAATTAACGCCAAATTTTGGCGCCAAAATAATTTGTTCTTTCGATTTATTTTTACGTTGAATGGGTGACTTCACATTTCGATAAGGTTAATGTAACTTGAAAAAATTTGTACAGTTAGGTTCGCGAAATTTTGGGGATATCATCCGGCTTGGTCATTATAAAAAAATGGAGAAAAACAGTGACTTGAGGCCAGGAACTTTTGCCAACTGTGCAATAGCATTGAGTATAAATCTACCTAGAGGGGAAACGCAGTTAAAAGAAATTAAGTTTGAAATTTACTAGTACGATTTCTGGTTTATAGATGGACTGTATGTTTCTGGAAATAAATGTATTTGTTCTTTACAGCATCTAACGGAGATTTACAGAACTATTAGAAGATGGCCAGGGCCGGCTTCAGAAAATATGTTGTTCTTCACGAAGATTCATAGTTGTTTCATTTCGATATTTGTTCTCATAGAATTTCAGGAAACACTTCTTTGAACGAACATAAGATTTCTAACTGAAATGGCGCGTTTACATTCGGCTATCATTTTCAACTTAAAAATGAAAATCGTGACGGTTTGTTCACAATGAATGTAACGTAAACAAATAAGAACTTGGTCTATTTATTGCTCATTCAAATATATATGTTACCTACAATTTACATGCGTAACTGATCTAAATTCACTTCACGTATTTGATATCACCAACAATATGTCCATAATTCATTCATTAAAATCGTCATCTAAATATATACAGATCATTGGAAAGTAAGTCAATATATCCAAATAATAAAATATTCTGAGAGGTGATGTCGAATAAATCCGGTCCTGGCTCAGACCAGCTCAAACAGAGAGACCAAGTCGCTGCAACCATAAATACAATGAAATAAAGGTTACCGTGTTTACACGCTTGAGACCGCCACTTTACCGGTAGAATTTTTGGCCTCATTTCTTTGAACTGCGTTTTCCCTCTAGGTAGATTTATACTCAATGGCAATAGTGAAAAACCTCCTCAGTGAATGTGAAAGAATTAAATTCGAAATAACCTTCCAGTTTTGTTCGAACTTCTCTTCAAAAAAAGATATTTTTCTAATTTTGACATATGTAGTGACACTTTTCAAAATTCATCGACGTTTCCAAACGTTTCGCAATCGGTATGTTACGTCATTGATATTAGAAAATACAGAATCAATGTAAGACTAAACTACTTGAACTATGTAAATTTTATCTATAGGTCATTAAAATTGATGTACAACATATTATGAGTATAAAGTTCAATAATTAATTATACTAATAATACGAAGATGATGATTGTATTAATAGTAATAATAATAATTAGTTTAACTGATCCCTAAAAATGAAGTGAAATACTCTGCGTTTTCCAGACACGTATGATCGAAATAACTTGAATACATATATAAATAAATGCTGTTGATAACATGAAAACGGAAAAACAATTTAAAAATATGAAATGAGCAATCATATCCGGCATATCCTGGTCAAGGAAACGGACGCAGCAGGTTCAGCACCACAGTCAAGTTTGAGAGCATTTTGTTTAGCAGAAACTGGGACAAGTGTCGTTTGGGCACGTGGAACTTCACGTGCAGAGTTCATTGAACCCCGAATTTTAGGGTCCAACCTACCGAAAGCCAAGTTGGCCCCCCTATTGCTTTCCCTTTCTCTCGATCGATGATACGCTCGAGGGGAATTCACTCGCTGTCTTCTCAACATGGATTCGTTGTTATCTACCACACCTAATAGTAGACTGCTTGAGTGATTGAGAATATTGCCAAACGATGCATGGAGATTAATATTAACTAGAGAAAGATATACTTTGGAACAACAAGTTGAATTTATACGAACATTGAAGAAATAAGAATTGTTATTTGGGCAATAACAGCATTTCTTATTCTGGCCACCAACGTTTCGACAGATATCTTCTGCAGTTTCAAGACCAAAAAATTTGCTTTTTAAGCAGCTGACATTTTCATTAAGAATCAAGTTTGACTGAACTGTGAAAACTAGATCAAATCTGTTCTTATCTGTGCTTTAATTACTTCTTCTAGTTACATCGAACAATTGGCCTCTAAACCTTCGCTAACTCAATTTTTCATCTTATATTCGTAGTCTATCTATTTGACGTTTATATAAGTTGTACGATTTTCATAAATCAATAATTGATGATGGTTATTGCCCAGATAATAATTTTATACGAGTCCCATTATCAACAATTTCTCGACTGCAATGAAAGTTGAAATAAGCAAGGGGGAAACATATTCGCAGGCCATGTCATTGATTTTTTTCCGAATGTTTTTATCAAGAAATCGAGAAATCTCCGAGATATGGCGAGTGAGTAATATTTATTCAGTTTAAGGTTTCGGAGTGAGGAAGGGTCAATGGACGCCAATAACAATCCTGCTCGGTGTCGTTATACTTGGTCTTCTGATTTCCTCCTTCGTGTTTTTGATACAACCAGGAATTTGTGCATTTGACATGCTTATCAATTGATGAGGAACTACTCCGCAGAATTCAAAAACCTATTCACAAAAACCATTTCTATAGCAAGTGAATAGTGACCTGTGATTTCAGCAGGAATGTGCTACAAATCGTTCCATTGATTAACTTAAAATATGGTATAAAGCACTGATGTGCGACCAGGAGCTTTTGCCTTTGAACAATTACGGAACTCACAGTTTTTTTTCAGTCACAAACCTTCTTCTCTTAACTTAACATCAATTTCACCTTCTTATGTTATTGCATATGATCTAAATTATAACCGAAAAGACAGATAACATTTGCTGACATTCGTTTTATACATTAAATCGTAGAAGTTCATGTCGAAAAAATTCCCATTCTTAAGTATATTCTATAAATTTCTGCCACTTCATCACATAAAGAAATTCCTATATATTATTCCCGTGGGTTTACTGTACCAAAATTTCACAATATGCAAGATATCAATAATCTTTATACAGGGTGTTCCTAAATTGAACGTACAAACGAAAGGGTGAGATTCCTTTAGTGAGTGTAAGAAAACCAACGAAAACGTCCTACGAAGAATAAATAAAGAACGTGAATTGCTTCTGACGATCAAAAAAAGAAAAACTGCGTACCTAGGGCATATAATGCGAAACCGGAATACCAGCTTCTACAATTGATTATCGAGGGAAAGATTGAAGGAAGGAGAGGAATGGGAAGAAAGAGGATGTCATGGCTACGTAACATAAGACAATGGACGGGCTTGCGAACAGTGGAAAGCCTAATACATACAGCTAGAGACGGGATAGAAATGAATCGTGTGGTCGCAAACATTCATTAGTGAATATGCATTAGAAGAAGAAGAAGAAGAAAACTAGTAAGCCAGTAGATCAATAGGGCCGTAGATCTATAGACCAGTAGATCCATAGGACCGTAGATCTATAGGCCAGTAGATCCATAAGCCAGTAGTTCAATAAACCCATAGATCAATATAGACCATAGATCAATATAGAACATAGATCAATGAAGCGCACAGAAACACAAAACACAGCGAAGAAACCCGTTGAAAGCAAAGAAACTCGAAAGAACACGAATACGGAAGAAAGCGAAAAAAACATGAAAAGACCTGAAGAAATACGAAAGAACGAAGGCTAGAGGTTCTAATTACTGATCAAATTATTGTTGTGACAGTCATAAAAATAGCCACAAATGCAACCACCTTCACTTTTTAAAAAAACAAACGTTCAATAATTTGATGTGTCAAAACTGGCACTGAATTCATCCACCACAGATTACAAACTGGCCTACCAATCATAGTTACGAGAATTTCGAGAGAATCGTTAAAAATTTTTTTTCTCGAAATCGTTGGTAGATACGACAAAACTACATGAGACCGAAAAGTTTAGTATCAAAACGAAGCTTCTTTTTACATTTTTTCAAATTAACAGTTGCTCACCAAAAAAAAGTTCTGCAGAAGAACAGGAGGTAGTGTTCCAGAAAAAATATACCCTGTAGATTTTCTATCGAAATTGCCATGTCACGTGGTGAGAACTCTCAAATGTAATATCTATGCCAAATTTCAGTTGAATATCTTGTGAAGTGTAGATACTATGGGAAAAAACTTCAACACTCTGTATCTCGAAAACAAAACGTTTGCGACCCCATGTTTATGGGACATTTTCTTTCTTAAACTCACTTAATGAATGTCCCCTTTTCGTTTCTACGTTCAATTTAGGAACACCCTATATAATTACTGCTACACCATTATTTCAGACATCTTATGACTTTCCAACTGAAGTCAATGGTTTTCCTATAGATCAACAGAGATTTGCCCTACTTCTATGGTTTAGCCCATAGTGATTCATCTCCTTGAACACAGAATAGGTTTATCAACGGAATCAAACAACTTCGAAAACACCCAGAAATTCAAAAATTCTGCATATTCCCCACTTCAATAATGAAGCTATTATTTGATCATCGCTCGAAAAAAAAATGGAGTCCGTACCGAGATCATCTACTTATCAAAACAAATCTGCAACGCTCACTCCGTGAGCGAACCAGGCACAGCGAACTCCGGTTGAGATTGGTCAGGAAGCGCTTTCAGAGTTTCGCGAATAATCCTAGGTCAGCGGACAACTCTCAGCTCAATTTAACCTTTTGTCCGCTCTTACATAGCCTAATTACCAAGCGAAATCAATCGAATTTTTTAATATAGAAGAAATATGTTGTCTTTCTGATCCCTATTGAAAAAAAAAAGAATTTGGCGATGAAGACAGATTGATCGATGCGCTGGCGCACAGAGTACAAAGCAGCGTCCTCGAGCGTGGAGAGGCGAAGTACCTCGGCATTTCGATCTACACGTGGACCGTTGACGTCCAGGGTTAATGTTCTACGATGCATTTCCTCAGAATAATTACGAGTTCAAGTGGTTTCGTTTATTGTCTTGGTTTCGTTCTTTCTCAACGTACATTGCATGAGATTTTCGTTACACTCGTTCGATGTATCATTAATGCGTGGGATCTATCTTCGCATATACAGGGTGCAACTAAAAAAGTGTAAAATATTTGAGGAGGTGATTCCTCATCGAAAAACAGATAGGATCTTTCATATAAAGAAACTTCATTGGAGCATCCCTTGTTAAGATACAGCCCCTCAAAGGGAGTACATAAAATTTGTATAACAATTTTTTTCACAAGCACCAAAAAAGTTACAATATTGAAATTAACCTAACGTTTCCTACTAGCAAAAAGACACTTATCCAGTTATTTATTTGGTTATGTATATTATTATTATTGTATATGAAAGATCCTATCTTTTTTTCGATGAGGAACCACCTCCTTATATATTTTACACTTATTTATTTACACCCTGTATATCGAATGTATGCTTTTTGCTGTAGTTGGTAGTGTTTACTCCAATCTGCCGCTGCTGCTAACTTGGATTTGACAGTTTTGAATTTTTTTACGCGTTTTGTTCTAGTCTAAAAACTAATAATTTTCGAATATCAAGCCAAATAAATAAATAAAAAACTAAAAAAACACGCTTTTGTAAAGGATCCAACTAAAAAGTAGAAAATAAATTTTAAAAAGTATGATTTAAGAATAATGTAAATAAGAAATAAATGTATATTATTGTAAAAAAGCGTGTGGTGCATAATTATAAATATTTTATTGACACATATCAGTAGAAGGCTTATCATTTTTATAATGACTTAAAATGCACCTCACGCTTTGTTACAATAATATACATTCATTTCTTATTTATATTATTCTTAATTCAAACTTTTTAAAATTATTATTTTCTACTTTTGGTTAGATTCTTAACAAAAGCGTGTTTTTTAGTGTTTTTAAAACTATTATTTATTTTTAATTTTCTAGTTGGTTTTTTCAATTTAGAACAACAATATTGTAGATCAGCCACTTATAGTTTATCGTGCTTTGTTCATATTTCTTAATATTTGCAGGAAGTCAACCCTTTATTATGGTAATATACGAGGTATGTTTTTTAAGTACCTACATCTCTTGCCTACACACCGAGGCCATTATAGTCTGATTCTTCATTGTATACGTTGTTTACTGAGTGTTTAAGATGCCTCCGACAATAGTGAGTCCCGCTGTAACTGGCTGTTATACGATTTCTTAGTGCTAAAGGCGTAAAACCGATCGATATTCATCGTGAGATCTGTGAAGTTTACGGACAAAACATTATGAGTGATGGAATGGTAAGGAAATGGGTGAGAGCATTTAAAGATGACCGTACAAATGTGCATGATGAAGAACGGAGTGGGCGTCCTTCGGTCGTTAATGAAGATTTGGTGCAGAAAGTGGACGAAAAGGTGTTTTCTTCCTGCACTGGAAGAAACACCTGGGCGTCAGCGTCTGCAAGACGAAGTCAAAACATTTGTGGCACAGTGGTTAACAAGTCAGGCGGCAGAATTTTATGAGGATGGTATCCAAAAACTGGTGCCAAGTTATGACAAGTGCGTCAATATTCACTTATAATACACAAGAGCTTCAAAATTATCGGGAAATACCAGATAATTTTGAAGCTCGTGTGTATTCGAGGATTATTTTTCTGTCCCAAATGTCGGCCAATAGAATTGCACCATGAGACGAAATGTTCAGTTAACAAATAAGAATTTCATAATGAATAAAACAACATTTAATTAAGAATCAGGGTAGTGCAATTAAAAATACAATTGTTGTAAACATTGGTGCATGTTTTCTTCAAGTCAGAGTTATCGGTAATGGTCCCAGAAGAGGTAGATGGCATGAGGTTTATGCTGTTGATGGCATTTTCTGCAGTAGGCTCACTCCTTCGCAGTTTCTTGACAATTAATTCGTGGTGTTCCTGGTCGAGTTGGAGATACGGCTTGATGGAGTTACTGTTGGCATGTCCAGTTATTTTGATTATCTGCTGCTCTCCCAGGCCCGATTTCGCTAGATTGGAGACGGCTGTTGCACGACTGGAGTGATTGGTGATTTTTTTGTTACCAAGGTCAAGCCCAGCTTTTTGTGCTGACTCCTTAACCCACTTTGAAATCGTGTTTTGGCCTACTGGGGAATCCTTGTACCACCTAGCGCCTGGAACTTTATTCCAGAATGGATTTTGGGTCAGGAATAGTCTGTCGCTCTTGATATTGACATCTCTCTTCTCTCTCAATTTCTGGAACAGTCTCACTGGGCACTTGTCAGGGATTTCCCGATTCTCCACCAGCCACTTGCTGTCTGATAATTTTTTATCACCACCTTGTGTGGTCTTGCTAAAAATTGGATTGTATTCAATTCTCCCAGTTGTTTCGCCGTCATTTCGCTGTTCTGCCTTGAAGTGATGTATCGACGCCATGCTGCCCTCACCACCTCTCCAAGCCAATTCCACTGATATTATCATGAATAATTTTTTCTGGAGGCCATCAGGAGTTTCCTCGTCCCAAACAGTGGTCATTGCATCCCAATCTTTTTCCTCCAACGCTGCTGCACTTGCCCTCCGTTTTTCCGGAATAGATTGTAAAGCCTTACGCTTGGCATCACGAGCTCCTCGAGCGGTCTTGAATGCAGCATCCGAAAATGGGTTGATTTTGATGTCGAAATCGTTCAAATACTTTTCTTGAAGTAATTTGGCAGTCTGATTCCACATTGTTTTTATTGTACCTTCCTTATAGTCTTCTCCATCCATTTTCTTCATATTGTAAGCGTAATCTTTCATAATGTTTGCCAATTGCGCTTCACTCGTTTCAGCACTCAATGTGTATTCCTCTCAGCACAAAAAGTAGTAAATTGGTTCCAAACTGTTTTTTTGCCTTCTCCGTATTAATGGGAACATTTCCTTTGACTTTTTATCGATGGTGGACAGAGAACAAACTCCAAATCGACTCATTTTCATGCAAAATCTCCAATTTTCACAATTAAATTCAACCTGTCAGTTTGACGTGTGCTTAATTTGACTGGATCATGTTTTGTTTAAATATAGCAACTACCAGAGAAAATTTTCAAAAAATTATCAGTATAATACCATGTAGGTTGTACCACGTGACGTCGAATGGTGCAATTCTATTGGTCGATATTTGGGTCGGAAAAGTAATCAAGGAAATTATGTTGAAGAAAGATTAAGATACAGGCTTTCATGTAAAAATAAAATTATTGCGATATCTTTACACGTTTACATGCCCGTAGTTATGAGCAACTGAAAATTAGTTTCCTTTATAACTTCCGGGATATCTATCATCAAGTTATAAATTGGAAGATGTCTGAATTAGGTGGAAACAAACAGACTTATAATTTTTCTCAAAAATCGAACTACACAAATATTTTCGAAAAATTCCAAGAGAAAAATTTTTCAATACTTTTTACCTCATAAGATTTTGAGGAAAATTGTTTTTCGCCATTTCAATCCTTATAAAGGATGTGTTGATATTTTCACAGATCGGTACGATCAAACAGAAGAAGCTCCCTTTTATTTCATCCCCTCATACAGAACCGAGTTCCCCTCTATCATATATCATTCTGCCCTAGTCTTGAGCCTGGTTATTCACCTCACCACTATCGACAATTTCCGAATCAGTTTCTGAGATGAAACCTTTTTAGATCTCAGCGTATTCTTCTGGAGAGATTCATCCCAACATCACTTACAGTTGGCCAAATGTCTGTAATTTTCGAATATAGAGAGTAAAATAATCTCAATTGATTGGGTTTGAGTTCCTTATCAAGAATCTGTAGTAAAATTAGAGCATGTTCTGCCGGCCGTATATTCTCTCTCTATGTGTTCCGAAAAGACGTGGTCCTCAGTACTATAACAAGGAAAACCAGGTATTTTATTAGTCTGACCAATGAAAATCCTACCCAATCACGATAAAATATACCGAAAACACGAGGACCAATCAAAGACGAGGATCTCTTTTTTCGCTACATTCTCTTGTAAGTCATCAAAAGTGAGTGACTCAAACAAATCCATGACAATTGCACCTTAAGCTCCTCCCTTATGACATCTTTGTAAATTCGAATCAATTTCGGAGATTTTTACGAAAATCAACAATTGCTGAATATATTTGTAGATATATTGTGATATTCGTAATGAATTGCAATTATGTAGGTACCCCACCTCACGTCTCCAATAATACAAAACGGTCGTGTGGAAGAAAATGTCTGATTTCTTTATCTGAATTGCCCAAACAAAAAATTCGAAACCTCAAAATGCCAATTCAAAGATGAAATGTTCCGAAAATACGTGGTCTCAGTACTATAACAAGGTAAACCAGCTACTTTATCAGTCTGACCAATGAAAATCGTGCTTCGTGCGCGAGCAATTTTTGTTGGATTTGGCTTATCTTTAAACATTCGTACACTCGACTGCTGCTTAGTTTCGGAATCATACGCGTAAATCCACGATTTATCACCTGTCACGCTGTCATGGACGTGCTTCGAAGCACCGCGATCGTATTTTTGGACCACTTATTTAGAACAGTCGACACAAGCCTTTCTGGGAGCGATTGACAAATTGTGTGGGATCCAACGCGAACAAATATATAGCCGTATAGTACCGAATGACTTGTTTTTATTTCCATATGTAAAAAATAAAATGAGAGGTAAACGTCTTTCGATACCAGAAGCGGTAGATGCGTTCAGAATGCATGTTTTGGAGATACCTCAATCAGAGTGGCAAAAGTTCTTCGAAAATTGGTTCAAAAAGCTCATGCAAAAGTGTATTGATCATAATGGGAAAAATTTTGAAAAACAATAAAGCGATTTTCGATGATCAATATTTGTTTTTATTCTTCAATCTAGAAATATAAAATTCAGCCCTCGTAGTTACGGAGCCATTGGGCTAATTTTGTCAATAATAGTATTCTAAAACAAGTTGCAGAATAGGCACCTATTCCAACACGAATGCGAAATTTGTGTTGGAATTCGTGTCGTTTTGAACGCATGAGTGTTGGAATTGCCTTCTGCAACGAGTATTAGACGAAATTTTCTCTATTTCAGTCAAGAATAGTGAGAAATTTATTGGAATTCAATATAAAATTCAGATAATACCTCCTAGTGCCTTTTGTATTTTACTTTCGCAGTTGGTGTGACTGATACGAAAATTGACAGATCATAGAATTTGAATAGTTCGTTCAAATCTCCAAATCTCTACATGGTTTAATATTGACAATTGACATGCAATGGTCGCGTGTTGACATCAAATAATTCTATATTTATATTTCTATGGTTGATATAAGATGTCAGAGTTGTCAACCACAAAACGAAAAATATAACTGAATACAATGTGCATTACAGCACTGTTTTTGGTACTGTAATGAACTCATTACGACAATGAAATAGAGAAAAAACTTTAAAACGAAATGTTTGGTGGTTAGTTGACCTATTTTTTGAATATAAATATGAAAATTCAGCTCATATCCTCCAATTATTATTGCATATGCGGCTGGCGGACAACTTCATTTGATTGAGATGATTTTGGCTCGATGTTCCAAAATCACAGACATTCAGACAAAATAGGGATGGGACATCGATTGGTTTTCGTTTAACATCGATGATAACATCGAACTGTACCATCGATGTTAACTGAACATCGTTAATTGAACATCGATATTTGTGAACATCGATGTTTGTAAACATCGGTGTTTTAACACTTTAATTATACTTACGTATATCAATAATTCATAATGATTTAACGATCGATTCCCAATATATCAGAAATAATTTCAATGTCTACTGAAAATTCTTATATTGATAAAAAGGGGCACGATGAAATAACAATTATAAGTACAGTATAAAGTTGGATGAAAGTACAAAAAAAATTAACTTCCAACTCAATCAAATATCCGAATAAATTAAATGTATATTATAATCTATTTTTGAATGTTATTCAAACTGGTGAAATAAATAAATGAAATAAATTGAATGTCAATAAAGTTCTTACCGTTTTATAGAATTTATATCACATATCACTATCATCAAATTAGTGTAAACTGGAGAACAAAAAATTAAGTAATATTAATTTTTGGATGCCCTCTATCTCTGAAATAAAGCCGTTCATATGAACTTTTTAATTTTAAAATTACGCAACGTTTAACCCTTAAAGTTTGTACAAGTAATTAATTGACACCCTGTATAATAAACGACCGATTCCAAAATATTCAATAACACAAAATTGCGGAAAAACCCGAATATAACTTTCTCCTGACGTGAACCAAAACTGTGACGATTATATTCACCCATCTGTTTATACAGGGTCACAATAAAATATGGAATCATGTTCATGTTTGCATATCATTGAGGATGTGAAATTCTATTTTTTTCAGTATGGAATATTTTTGGATGGGCATCAGTTGAACTAAAGAAAAGGTCACAAATATTTACAGGTAGACAGATATTGGACTATTTTTTTAATATTTGATGGTAAAATGGGTATATTTTCTCACATTTTCATTGTACACTTCATTTTGAGTACGGCGCTGTTTTCTTCGTCAATTTTTGACAAGTCATATTCATGATTTTGAATAATATATATATCATCCTGGTATAAAAATATACTTAGTTGACTGAAAACTGATTCAATCGCTGAATTTCCATAAATATATATATGAAACATCGAGGAACCGATGTTGAGTATTCTATCCGCAACATCGATGATGAAATCAATTAACATCGATGGTAAAAACATCGACATCGATACTGAAATATCGATGTTTGAAAAACATCGATGATGATGTCCCATCCCTAAGACAAAACCATAGTAAAATCTTAAACAAAAAGCACTGCATGATATTTCCCAAATGAACATCCATTGTTCCCAACACTCCGCTCAAAACAATGGCGATCTAATATAATTACAAAATCAAACACTCAATAAATAGGTATCAAACTTATCAATTTTTTCCATTGACCCAAGGCCCCCATATTCGTCCTTTGCAACAGTCAACCTTATCAAAACGCAGTAAACTCTCTCTCTCTCTCTCCACGAGTCAAAACCGAAACAACGACAATGTAGGTAATAAGTCAACAAAAATACTGTTTATCTCCACGATTCCGAGATCGAAACTGCCACGGTGCTTCGCCTCCACGTGCTGTCCTCTACACGAGGAACCGAGCGCGATGGTGGAGGAGTGAAAAATACCCGATCGTGTGTTTTCGGCGACGCTCGGCCGCACGATGTTTGATTGAAGGGAGGTAAAAACATTCAGTTTGATTTCGTCTAAGTATGGTTCGGAATTATTTTTGAGCTATGCTGATTTGGAAAATCGAACATTGATCGATTTTAATTATTGAATCATAGGTCAGTTGATGTGTTTTTTGGGCTTAGGTGGCCCGGTTGAAATCTAAGAGTTGCGTCGATATTTGGGTATAATCGCAAGTCGTTCGGAGAAAACAGCTGAAATAAGTGAGTAGTTTTTGAGAATTTATTGATTTTTTTTTGTGTGATTCTATTGCTTATTCAAACCATGTAAAATAATAATTCAAAAGCAAAATTTCATTAATTGAATATAGACTATCCCTGACCTATCCCTATGCACCATTGGCTATCCAAAATAGGTACATATTCTATGCATTGAACAACAATTGGAATCAAAGATCATTTTCTTCAAAAAAATATTGAATTTGCTACCCAAATAATTTAAAATTTTTTCAAAACTTATTTTTTTATGATTCATCCATACAGTCTAGAGGACATATTTCAAAATACCTATCAAGTATTTCGACCTGTTCATCTATAACTAATTTTTGGTAATTCACCACTTTTCCATTAATTTTTCTATCAAATAATTGAAATTGAGCAACGTTGCCACGATTACACTGCGGTATAATTATATTGAAACCTATTTTTACCTAGTAGTATTTGGTCTTGATATGATATATCATAACAGTTTTAAGATTTATGATTTATCTTAGATATACAGGATGTCTTTCAACCCATTGACAACCTAATACCGACCAAGGTTTGACAAAATAAGAACAACTCTCAAGCGATAATAGAATATTTTCCAATAATTTAAAAGTTTGACATCCTTATTCGCATTTTTTAATATTCTGTGATCATAATTTTATCTCAAATTGAAAATAACTAAATTTTTCGAAACGTTCAGATATTTGGGTAAAATGATAACACGCTGTCTACTAGACAAGCACGCAAAAACTGTATCGATCTGACGCTGGCATCATAAGTTACTATAATCAAGAAGTATTTGTGGGCAACTCCCCTGAAGAAACCAACAAGATTTCTTGGTAGGTAAGTGTTTCTGCTTGTTGGCTTCTTAAGGCAAGGCATCCGTGAAACCAAGAACACAGTGGAATGAAGAAAACTACAACACAGAGGACCACAGCAGGTGCGAACGACCAATTTATGGCTTCAACTCCAGAACCCCTGGGTTTGGAGGAAAAATTGAATTTTATTCAAACGTGGGATCTCTACGCTAAAAATAAGATATATTACTTTTATTGGCAAGCATAGTGTTGGATTCGTGTGGAACTATAACCCAATAAAACCTCTGCCTTCTCTGAAGAAAATTGTTGGAATCACAGTAATACCGAATCGTACAAAGTTATGTTTGTGGAAGAAAAGGAATTCACTCACTCTTTTCTGTATTTTACCTAGTTGGTTGCGAGACTCAAATGTAGGTAGATCCGTTGGAGGTCTTGATCGGCTCATAAAACCATACTACCGAAAGGAACTTTGTCCCTGGACCCTCGGGGATTGACAGTATTCGTCAGGTATCAGGTTTTTGTATGGGTTTTCTCAGGTTTGGTCTCAGAGTATTTCAAAGTATATCCGATATTACTACTTATTCTCGATCTTGGATCTATATCAATCTTTCTCTTCACCCTTAGGTTCCCGGAGAGAGTGAGCTAGAAGTCGTAGTTCCTCCTGGTCCTAAACACTTCTTTACCTCAAGTCCATTGACACAACAAGGTGATAGCCTGGTATAGGCTTCTCCACTCTGATCCAGTAAAACAAATATTAATATTATATACAACATTTTGTGAAAACCTTTAGGTAGTATCTTCCAAAATCGATTTTAGAATAAGCTCGCAAAGGCTCCTGACCTGACGCCCGTACTTTTCAACATATTTACCTCAATATTAACAATAACAAACCTTGATAATCGCAAATGTCGCCCCCGAATAGCGTTGATCCGAGGGACGAATATCAAGATCGCGCAACGTCGCGAAATCTAAACTGGTCGGCGACTTGACGACCTACGTCTCCTGAAGTTGTCGAGGTCGGCGATCGTTGTAAAAAAGCGGTTACAGCTACACGTGGAGGCGAATGACTGCGGCCGGTCGGCTCGTGTAGCTTTAGTTCATTTCTGAGCCGCGTACTTTGGACGCGAATCGAAACGCATCGGTCCTTCGCCTCGCACGAGCTTGCCAGCCTCGTGGCGCATCGCGCCGTCACAATTTCTAGCTTGAGTTTTAATATGGGACGTACTGAGGTACTCAGGGAATTTCGGACGGACTTTTGTTAAGTTGGGGCTTATTTCGTTCGATGATAGAAGTGTTTGAGAGATCCTATCGGTGGTACGATGTTTATGAAATGTTCTTATTTTCCTGGTTCAGGTACGTAAATATTTTTTTATGCTACAGATGGCATATTTTTGCGTGCTAATTGTTTGTGGAATAAGGAGCTTCTCGTTTCCCAGATCTCTATAATTTTCGAAAGTAGACCTGAAATGGTCTCAAACGATTGAGTTTATCTCATGAAGAATCCGTGGTCAAACTGCTTAAATATCCACCTGATCAATTTAGAACTTTATAACTAAATCTCTTGGAATTATTATCTTATGTTGACGAAATTTCATTAATATTAAAGGTGATTTATCTTCTGAATATTTCGAAATGTTGTTATTGGCATCTAAGCTTGTGAAGATGTAAATGTTTTTCATATTTGATGAGATTTCATTGGTATTTCTTTGTTTTGTTGATTTTAAAATTGTTCCATGAATTTTTCGGTCCATAAAATGTTATCCTGATTTTCTAAATTCTTCAATTTGGATTCAATTCATCGCAATCCTTCCCGAGTCACTACTTCTCAGGTCTGTCAACTTTTGACGTGATAATGTCTTATAATCGAATATGAACGAGCGACAAACAGACACAATCATCCTCCGCGTTCGGCAGCGTTCGACATCTGTCTCTCTCCTACTTGAGTGAGCGATGCGTCCGCGTGGACAGCTGCTATACTATGATACATTTACATGTTTTCGTCAAGTATGAAGTGCAGTGAAAAGAGAATGTGTTGTCATTTGTTTATAGCTACGATAATTGCGGCGATATAGGTAATGATTCTTTAGATATTGAATACATGTTCAGTCGAATACTCCTGCTTTCACCATTAAAATAATCAGCGTCGGTTGGCTAGGACAGAGATTTTTCGTTATGCTATAATTGATAAAACACAATACATAATAACATACTTAAATGCAAAAACTCTGTTGTGGGTACAAGGAGACAAACAGAGTGAAGTAATTGATGACGAGATATTGTTGATGATGGAGCTCGTGTTGATTGATTGTTTGGGCTATTACCATCATCTATTGTGGATGTAAAGTTTTCCGACGTTTCGATAGACATCTTCTATCTTTATCAAGGAGAAAAGTAAGAAACCTTTTGAAAATTATCAATTTTCAAAAAGTAAATATTGACAGAAGTCATGCAAGAAAAATGAACGATGTTATATACTCATCTGTGATATGATGATCTTTTTAAGTTGGAGTCAGGTGTTATTTTCATAAATGCTGCTTCTTTGATTTTTCTTCTTGCAAGTTTTTCTTCTTTGGATATTATTGATGCTTCATCCTATTTTATACGATGATTCTCATCTACAGCATGTTGGACCAACCTGGATTTGTCGTTGTCTAGTACTCGTAGAAGCAAAGGAAACGCCACTGAAATTCTAGATGTTGGCTCTTATAATAAAAAAATCAATGAATTATTAGAAGCAGGAAAATACAAAAGACTAAAAAAGGACCCTACCACCATAGTTGAAAACAAGATTTACAAAATCCTTTATAAATATCGAAATGAATTTCCAGATCAATTTGTTAGATAAAGACTTACACCTCACTTCAGTAAACCACCACATTTATACGGTCTACCAAAAATACACAAAGCAAATATTCCTCTAAGACCAATTGTGAGTTCAAGAAATTCAGCATGCCACCAATTGGCTAAATTTCTGCTGAAAATTATATCACCATTAAAAAGTAATTCTTCATCGATGATAAGAAACACGAAACACTTCATAGAAATAATGAAACATCAAGAAATCATGGAAGAAGACGTTATGGTCAGCTTCGACATCACCAGTTTGTTCACGAATATTCCGACAGATAAAACACTTATCATAGTTAGGAAAAAGCTTGAAGAAGATCAAACCCTTAGTGAAAGAACTACACTAAGCGTAAATGCAATTATGGAAATGCTTTCTCTTTGTATTGAAACAACATATTTCCAATTTGAAGACATCTTTTATCAACAAGAATTCGGAATGGCCATGGGTTCACCACTATCACCAATTTTAGCTGATTTATATATGGAAATTTTCGAACAGAAGGCATTAGAAAAATATGTACTTAAACCAAAACTGTGGAAAAGATATGTAGATGATACTTTCATTATTTGGCAACATGGAAGAGACACTATAGATGGATTCCTTCAATATCTAAACAATCAAGAGGAATCAATTTAATTCACAATTGAAATCAAGAAGGACAGACAACTTCCATTCTTAGATGTACTCGTACATAAACAAAATGGAATCCCAAGAACCACTGTGTATAAAAAGCCAACGAACACAGGACAATATCTACATTTTGATTCAAACCACCAACTAAACACTAAATTGGGAGTAGCAAAATGTTTATTTGATAGAGCAATAAATATTTGTTGCACTGAAGAAGACCAAATTGAAGAAATAAATAACATCTCGAAAACTCTTAGAAGCAATGGCTACCCCAAAAAAATATTAGAAAAAGCTAGACGAACAAGAGAAAGTCAACCTGAACCAACAGATATAAATCAGACCATTAAAACCGTAATTCCTTATGTAAAAAGTTTGTCGGAGAAAATGAGAAGAATTGGAAATAGATACAACAGAACGACTGCATTCAAAACTCAAGATACTATCAGAGCTAAACTTACAAAAGTTAAGCCTAATAATGAGACACAAAGGACAAAGAACTGCATATATGAATTACCTTGCGAGTGCGGAAGATCTTACATCGGAGAAACTAAACGCCCTCTGAATATACGAATAAAAGAACATCAGAAGCTTCTACGAGTACTAGACAGCGACAAATCCAGGTTGGTCCAACATGCTGTAGATGAGAATCATTGTATAAAATGGGATGAAGCATCAATAATATCCAAAGAAGAAAAACTTGCAAGAAGAAAAATCAAAGAAGCAGCATTTATGAAAATAACACCTGATTCCATAAGTGCTCCATCTATAGATCTGCCAGAAGTTTGGACGCCGATAGTTCGATCCAACTTAAAAAGATCATCATATCACAGATGAGTATATAACATCGTTCATTTTTCTTTCATGACTTCTGTCAATATTTACTTTTTGAAAATTGATAATTTTCAAAAGGTTTCTTACTTTTCTCCTTGATAAAGATAGAAGATGTATATCGAAACGTCGGAAAACATTACATCCACAATAGATGATGGTAATAGCCCAAACAATCATTCAACAGAGTGAAGTAAAGCCGCTCTTGGTCCACAGATGCTTTATCTGCTGAAAACGAATAGTGATCTGTCCGCCATCTAGTAGAGGTATGAAAATTTTTGTACAAAATATTGTACTTTTTCAATGTTCGTACAAATTCCGGTTACAATCAAATAATTCAGGGAATAAGCACGCAAAGCTTCTGACATGAGCACAGTGGGCATCTAATTTCTTCAAATGTTGATGAAAAAGACCAAACAATTATAAAATTGCCTAAAATGCAATGCAGAGGTTTTTTATTATTTCCTGATTCATTTCCTGATCTTGTACAGGGTGTAACCAAATAAGTGTAAAATATTCAAGGAGGTGATTCCTCATCGAAAAAAAGATGGGATCTTTCATATAAAGAAACTTCATTGGAGCATCCCTTGTTAAGATACAGCCCCTCAAAGGGTGTACATAAAATTTTTATAACAATTTTTTTCACAAGCACCAAAATATTGTGTTTTGTTATTAATAAATTAGTTTTGTTTTTTACCATTTAGTCGTTTAATGCAGGTACTAACTACAGAATAATAATAAATCCAGTTCGCATTTACGATGATGTATCTATCTCTGTAGTTGTTCGTAAAATAATTTTTTTGCTGCGAACTGGTTTCTTTGGGCAAAAAACTCATGATACATTTTTTGTTTAGAATGAAACAGGCTATCGGAAATAAATTTTTAAATGGTAAACAAATAATGAAACAAAAAGTTACATTGGGAATAATGCGTTCTGCACCCTTACAGGGGTAAACCAAATAAATAACTGGATAAGTGTCTTTTTGCTAGTAGGAAACGTTAGGTTAATTTCAATATTACACCATTTTTGGTGCTTGTCAAAAAAATTGTTATACAAATTTTATGTACTCCCTTTGAGGGGCTGTATCTTAACAAGGGATGCTCCAATGAAGTTTCTTTATATGAAAGATCCTTTCTTTTTTTCGATGAGGAGTCACCTCCTTAAATATTTTACACTTATTTAGTTACACCCTGTATATTTGGAAAGTGAGGCAAAAACAAGGAATAGTTATATTACGTTGCCTAAACCTAGATTGTCAGTAGGTAGAAAGAATTAGAATTTGTTGCTATAAAAATATTCAATTCTCTTCCAAAGAATACAAAATATGAAGTGATATACAATTAGAAAATTCACATAAAGGAAAAGAAAAAAAAATGGTTAAGTTAGGATGACACATAGGAATAACTGATTAATATAATAAAATAAATGAAAAGAAGGAAAAAAAGAAAACAGGTAGGTAAAATATAATCAAAAGGGCGAAAGCGGGGAATATGAAAGAATAATGACTAACTTTTTGTATAATAGATATAAATTCAGTCATAGGATTCATAATGGGTTTAAGTTTGTGCTGCGTTGTACATATCTGCAAATACAGTGAGGAATCACCTCCTTAAATATTTTACACTTATTTAGTTACACCTTGTATATCTCTTATCATATCTTTGGCAGATCTTTATTTCGTTAATGAATGGAAAGAATTTATCAAGAAGACAGCCAGACCTGCGTGCGTGAAATATTCGCGATCAAAAATAAGTGAAATGACGACAGCCTGATTTTGTTGTAAACAATCGAGTACAGTTGCAAATGTTACATTCCTTCAGTTGAGCCTGGTCAAGTACGCATTCACCGAATGATCTTATTTTGCGCTATGACCTTCTACAAGATCGTTTCATGAAAACTTGTTGTCTATCGCATTGGCTCGAAGAGAAATTCGCTACTTCGACCTACAAACTATTACGTTATCTCTTAAGCACAACACACATGAAGGAGTTTGCAGCACGAACATTTCCTCTCATGTATATTTCCTTTCTCTATTGCAGTGTCGTAATGTATTATTTTTAGTTATATTTTTACTTTTGTGGTTGAAAACACTGATATTCTATCCTTTCGAATGTCAACACGCGTCCATTGCATGTAAATTGTCAATATTAAACCATGTAGAAATCTGAACGCACTATTCAAATTCTATAATTTGTCAATTTTCGTATCAGTCACGCCAACCGCGAAAATAAAATACAAAAGGCACTGGGAGGTATAATCTGAAATTTTCATTAAATTCCAATGAAATTTTTGACTGAAAATATCGTCTAATACTCGTTGTAGAAGGCAATTCCAACACTCATGCGTTCATTTTGGTTTATTTTGGGCAAAAAACTCAAGAGACATTTTTTTTTCTACATACGGGCTGTTTTATTTGAGACGATCTAACTGTGTATTTCTATCCCCAGAGATTGGAACAATTTTTCGAAAAAGTCAAATGATTTTGTTTGTGGTTCATCATTTGACTTACATTGAAAGCTGGCATGAGTAACCCCTCAAAATTGAATAGGGGAGAAGGGTTGATTGATACTTCATGTTATAGTCTTGGAACTTCTTACAACAGTGAAGGAAAAACATAATTTTGATGAACTCTTTTCGCCTAACATTAATTTTTGATATTTTGGTTTTTTTTACAAGTACCAGCGCATTTTATAAAGTCCTAACAAACTTTAAAAATGGCCGGAGTAACTCTCTGATTTTACGTCGATGCTTCTCTACATTTGTTCATATTCCAGGAAATTAAAGAAATCAAATGCTCAAAAATTCGAACTGCATATAATAAGGTGAAATGTAGAAAACAACTTATGTGAGGTACTTTTACCCGCTTTTTCTATGTCTTTTCCTGTACTCTGGAACAGTGTGATACTAAAACAACTTCCACAATGAGTGTGAAAGAGTCAGTAAGAGTAACCACTCAGGATTTTTCTTCAATTTTGTTCGAATCCCAAGTTCTTTCTCTTTAATAAAAGGTACCTCTTTACGATCACGAATCATATATAAATTGCTATATATCTTCTAGTAAATTGGATTATTTCAAGAAAAATGATAATGAATGAACAGCCCAAATAATATTTCTGATATTATATTATTATAAAGGATATCACGTTTCCAATTAAAAAGTTCTGGGCTACTTCGAACACTGGAGTTATTGATTTTCTGTAACTGATCTTGTCTGGTATGGTCATCTTTACACGCATCTTCGACATAGAATTTGTTAATAGATCCAAGATGTCTCAAGACGTACCGTAGCGGATCAATAATTTATTCAATGACTACGTGTTTTCACTTAAGTGTTATCGATACCTGTGTTCGAAATGTAGAAATAGTTCTCTCCTAATCTGTCGAACAACAACGCTATTCGTTAATTTAAAATTACTTTCTGTTCCTATCTCAATTAATTTCCAAGCATACCTCATTTAAAAGGCACTAATCGATTAATTTGAATATTGAATTGAACACAGCGGTGGTAAGTGTCCAATAGTAAGCTAATTCATCATTTTTTTATCATTCTTTAGGCTTCATGATTTCTTCAAACTCTATAACATTTATGATAATAATTTACTCGCAACTTTTTCTTATATTTCAACTATCGTTTCGCTCAAAAGTCTGTAATTTTCAAATATGGTCTGCCGGACGAAGTACAAATAACTTGGCTAAGTTTGTTAATGGACAAAACCCTTTATATGGCTTGTATATTATTTATGACCATTCGATTTAAATTTTTCCCATCTTCAATAATATTGAAACGAAGAAGTTTGCACCGTTTCTTGAAAACCGTCAGATTTGAAAAATTGAAGAAAATACTCGAATATTTGTTTGAAAATAATTGATATTCAAAAAGATTTTTGTCGATAAAACTTTGTATATATTTTAGCATTAATATTTTCTTTATTTTGAAGTATATTTCTGTAGCATCTTATCACATAATATGCAGGAATATTGATGAAATCACGGATCTATAATAGACCAAAGAATATATTTTAAGTTAGTCCTTCTTGTCATTTTTTGGACAATCTATAATATAAAAATGAATCGCAAAATGTGTTGGTAAGCGCATAACTCAACAACGCCTGGACCAATTTGGCCAAATCTTTTTTTAAAATGTTCGTTGAAGTTCAAGGATGGTTTTTACGGCGAGAAAAATTAGAATTATTGCTGGAAAAACCCTAAAATAGCCCTTTTCTTTTTCCCATACAAATGATTTGTAACTAAAACGTAGTCAATTTGAGCTTTATTGCTATGGTATAAAGCTTTGAAAGAATTAATTCAAACAAATCTTCCACTGTTAAATGAACAACAGAAGTATGTATTTGAAACTCTTATGAAAGTAATAAATGATGAAACTGGAGGGATTTACTTCTTAGATGCACCTGGTGGTTCAGGAAAAACTTTTTTGATTTCATTAATATTAGCAACAATTTGCTCCCAAAATAAAATTGCACTTGCATTCGCTTCGTCGGGAATCGCAGCAACTTTGCTTGAAGGTGGTCGAACAGCCCATTCAGCACTAAAATTGCCATTAAATATGAAAAGCAATGAAACTCCAACCTGCAACGTTTCGAAGAACTATGCAATGGAAAAGGTTTTGCATCAATGTAAATTGATTGTTTGGGATGAATGCACGATGGCACATAAGAAATCTTTGGAGGCTTTAGACAGAACCTTAAAAGATCTACGGGGCAATAATAACCGATTTGGTGGTGCAATGATTTTATTAGCAGGAGATTTTCGTCAAACAATGCCAGTGATTCCACGATCAACGCCAGCTGATGAACTCAATGCATGTCTAAAGTCCTCCAATTTGTGGAAACATGTCAAAGTTCTTCATTTAAGCAAGAATATGCGTGTCGAGTTGCAAAATGACCAATCTGGAAACATATTCTCTAAACAACTCATTGACATTGGTAATGGCAAATTTCCTATAGACATGTTGACTGGCTGCATTAACTTTCCTCAAAGTTTTTGTCAGTTAACTCAATCAAAAGATGAACTTATTCAGAAGGTGTTTCCAGATGTTTCTCAAAATTACAGAAACCATGATTGGTTGAGCGAACGAGCTATACTGGTTGCAAAAAAGATAGATGTAAATGAATTAAATTTCAAAATTCAAGAACAAATTACAGGCGAATTGAGGATATATAAATCAGTTGATTCGGCTACTAATCAAGATGATGTAGTCAACTATCCACCGGAATTTTTAAACTCGCTGGATTTGCCAGGATTTCCACCTCACAATCTTCAATTGGATCGGTGGTTATAATGTTGCGAAATATCAACCAACCGCGTCTTTGCAATGGTACACGGTTAGCGATAAAAAAATTATTAAACAATGTGATAGAAGCAACTATACTCAAAGGAAAGTATAAAGGAGAAGATGTTCTCATACCGCGCTTTCCAATGATTCCGATTGATGTGCCATTTGAGTTTAAACGACTACAGTTTCCAGTACGGCTTGCTTTTGCTAGACTATAAACAAGTCCCAGGGGCAATCATTAAGTGTTTGTGGTATTAATCTAGAAAACCCATGTTTCTCACATGGTCAATTGTAAGTTGCCTGTTCCCGTGTTGGAAAACCATCAGATTTGTTTATCTATGCGCCAGGTAATCAAACAAAGAACATCGTATACCACAAAGCACTACAATGATAATAATAATAATTATGATTCACATGATTAACAATAAAGCGATTACTTACTTTTAAATCCTTATATATGTTTTATTTAATTATTTTTTATTCACAACGCCCTATCACCAGGGTGACGGTTCTGTTCAGGAGAATTTTTTAAAATACGTAGGCACAAAAACTGCCACATTACAAATCTTTTTGACAGGACGAAGTATGTCGGGTCTGCTAGTTTCAAATATAATTGAAAAGATGACCTCTAAATTTTACCAAAATTATGGATCTGTCTGATGAAAATTCATCAACATTAAAGAGGGTCTAAGCTAGACCATAAGAGTGCCATGAATTCGATAATAAAAATAAAGAAAAATAGAGAAAAATAATAATAAATGTTACACATTACGATTAAGTCAATTATTCAAGGTGCCCATTTGAAAAGGTGAAGTTGATGTATACGTTCGGTATAACCAGAAACACTTTGGATTTAGAAATATTTTCCGTTAATTGGAAATGTTTTTCAACTCCTAATTCAAAATTTCCATGGAATTTGATCAAGTAGTTCGTCGTAAAACATCCTGTATACTCATCCATTCTCAACGAGAATTCCTGCTGACGTTTCAGTCATTAAAGACAAAATTCTACTCTGAAAAAATGAAATTGGTTAATACCCGGATACAGAAAGGTGTATCAACAAACCCCACTCTGCAATTTCATCCGGTCATTGACCATTCGAGGGCCAAAAGTTCTCTTGTACGGGCTTCGAAGGAAATTTCGTCGAAGGTCAAGGCAAGGAAGAAGGCAGTTCCGCCTTGAACGGCAGAGAAAGTTGAAGAAATCCGAGAGAAGCAGAAGAAGCGTGATGGCTTGGTCAAGTTGAAGGTATACAATCACATTGACTCAATGAAATTGTTCGTGCATGAAGAAGACAAAGAGAGGAATATGAATTACCATCGAAGAAGATTGACCTTAGTTCATGTTTAAACCCAAAGAGCGTTTAAGAGCATTAAAGAGAAATAGATGTGGAAGAGCAATAACGTAAGGTCCAGAACTTTTGATTTTGTAAACTTTGAAATCAAACTAGTGCTCTGGTTAATGAGCACCCAGAAAAAATACTTTAGGGGTGATGGTTAAATTGAACTGCATACATTTACATAACTTCACCGAAATCACCTACCAATATGGCAGAACCAATTTCTATCGACTCGTACCATCTCTTCACTATTCTATCTCGATGTTTTGCGATTTCATTTCGAAAATAATTCATCCTAGCATTGATTTGTTTAAACATTTAAGATTTTATTCCATAAAGAAGAAAAATACTTACAGAATGAGAATTAAATTTTAGATTCTCATAATTACAACCGAACCATGGGTTTCGCTCGAATCTATAGCAGATATTTTCGGTCACTTCTGGCCGTTTACGCCCTCCTAAAAAACGCTAAAGGTTTTTCTATAGAAATTCTAGTTTCATGTAGCCGAATTTAAAGATCAGGGAAAGGTGTCTTTACATCTCCCTTCTATATACTCTGAAGATGAAGCATTTAAAAAGTTGCATAGAATGTTTTTTTTTATTATTTATTGTTTAAAAAATTGTTATGAACGAATGCGTTGCTCATAACATGATCTCGAACTTTGTTTAATAGTTTTTAGAAGGAAAATTGGCTAAACATTTTTATTTTTTGCTTGAAAACGTATTTGTTAACCAACAATCATTTTCTCTGATTTCTTATTGATATTGAGGAACTAGTTTTTTTAAATTATTTGCCTTTCTTTTAGATATAAGAAAAGGTCTTTTCATTTTATTCAATTTCTCTTCGATTATACAGGGTGAACCACGACGAACTGCATCGATCGATATCTCAGAAACTGAGTGTAGGAAAAATTCGAAATTTTGGGAACTTGCTAGATGTCTTGGGACCTATAGAGCTAAAATATTTTCATCTATTGGGCACTTCCGGTTATACCGGAAATAGACCCTAAGTCGCTTATTTTAAATGGGATACCTTATATATTATTACATTTTTGGATTCTACTTAACATTCTAGGCAGATTTTATGCATCACGTCGTATTCCTAAGTCTGAGCGTTTTTGACATATTCAGGTTGTGTTTTTTCAAAATTCGGTGCACTGAATTTCTGTCTAAATCGATTTCATGAGCTGTACTTCGAATAGATGCAGTTTCATTCGCTTCGAAATAAGAAAACACTTATTTCATTTTCCTCATCATCAACTACCCTTCTTTTGAATTCTTTAGGGGCTCTTACACATCCAAAACTTTGAAAGTTTGAAACATATTTTCTAAAGATCTTCTCCGTCATGGAAGGTAAATGGGGATACTTCTCGTTGAAGGCCCGGCAGGTTCTACTAATAATTCTGTCACATTCACCATGTATATAAAATAGATCCTGAATTTCGTAAGTAGAATAACGGTTCATTTTGTTAAATCGAGAAATGAAGATAACGAATAACAATAACACCTGACACTTGTGAATTATTAATGTATAATTTATCTTCTATGGGTACAGAATGTTCCCATGTTTTCGAAAGAATATTCATTGAATTTTTTAGATGCAATCAATTTGACTCTACGTACACCATATATCCAGAAAAACTCAAATAACTCAGAAATTATTAAATTTAGGAGCATAATCATGTGAGAAAACTATCATTATTTTTGACCGCAGAATCCAACACAATTATAAAAAAATAGGGTTCTAATTTGAAAAACAGAAGTTATTGTCAATTTGAGATCACAATTTTCAACAAAAAATTTGAAACACCCTGTGATGATATTTTTGAAATCCAAAAGATGCATGACCTTTTCACATCCTTCCTCTTCGTTGTTGTAAAAACGGTTTAAGCTCAGAATATTTAAAATAAGAATAATGAACATATTACTGACTGAACATATCTGACTTTTTTTCCAGATATTTTGAAAACTATTCGATTTAATACAATGGTTTTAACAGAAATGTATTCACTATTGAATACTCGATCATACCAGGAACGGGAAACTTGAAAAAAAAATTTTTCGTCGAATTTATTTTCACTCCCTGTATAACCGGAAGTTTTTGGGCTTCGAAATTATTTTAGCTCCGTAGAGAACTTCGAACAATATCATAATCCCAATTTTCAAATTCCAAATATGTCTAATTCTCCAGAAACGTCTGATAGGCACTCGAACTTGAGACACCCTGTATAGTAACAGTTTCGGAAGAGATTCATCTTAGAAAAAATAACAAAATTTTAAGTTTGGTTATTGTTAATTCATGATAAATGTGTGTTGATTCTTTTACATCTATCTTCTTTGTTTTTGTATTGTACAGTTCTAAAGTCCGGGAAAAGACTTTAAAGCAATTACGTGAAATTTCTCGATCACATATTAGTGCTCTTCTACATTTTAAATGTTGAATGAATGACTTGTCTGGTTTATCTATGAACAGAACTGAATTTCACAACAAAGAGTCACATTTAGTTCCGTTTAGGAATTTGATAATGTCTCACACGAGCACGCATAAAACCGAGTGAGTAATCCTTATCGGTCGGTCCGGCCCTGTCCACGCATTTATCGACAAACGAAAGTGAGGGGGTGCTGCTACTTCGGATTTTCGGGTTAAGAACGCCGAGGTCAAAAACCGACCTAATGTTCTACCCCCACCATATCTATGCCCTACGCATTGCAAACGCAATAGGAGGGGCCTAAACATTCTCAGCGTACGCAATCGCTTTTCCCCTGCATTTCAAAGCTGCATTTTATACAGCCAAGTTGCGTTTACAAGAGACGCCCGGTATGCTGCCGCCCTCATATCGCGCGACTAGTGTTACGTGATTTTTTTTCCATTTATGGTGATATGGAACAAAAGAGATTACAAGAGGCAACTTACGTTAATAATTCATCTGCGAAAGCAACAAATGGTCAGTAATCATTTTTTTTTTATAAAAAAATTGAAATTTCCGGAAATAGATTCGTCGAATAACTCACATATTTATGTTGGAAATAGCGCGATGAGTGTGGAAACGAAATGACCTATATTTCGAGCTAGTTCCGTTTCTGACTTGGTCGTAAGTAAACATAATCGATATTCACCTCAATTTTGAAGTGATCAAGTTAACCCAAATCTATTTTCATGAATTAATGGTAGAGTTAAAATTTTTAACATTAGGGAATATCGATCTTTTTTGAAAAGGGAAAGTTTTGAATGCGCAAGTCCGAACCCATTTTGGAGTTATTCGGTCAAAAGCTTTGTTTTCGTTTGAGTTCATTGTTCACTCTATTTGTAAATATGTTAAAAATCTTGTATCGATTTCTTATTCTGATAATATTTAGTTTGTTCTTTTTCAAGCAATATTTAATGTGAAAATTAATGGGTGTAACTACCACAAACACTGGAAATTATTGAAGAACCGTAAATATTTGAAGGAAAAAATTATTCACTTTCATATAATGAAGGAATTAAATGATTCGAATAATGGAATTTCATTCGGGGTACAGATTTAGTAATTCCTTAGTTATTCTCCTGACTAGTATCAAATAAGATTTTGAAATAAATAATTTACGAGTATATTTAAAATATATAAAAAAGGTGTCGTTCATAACAACAAAAATTCCCCAGTTGGCTTAATATTCAGCCCATTCTTCGGTATTGCGAACATCGCTAGTTACAAAATGGTGGACGAATTCGCGAGTACACCATTTTGCAACAGTGCAGATGTTACTACGGTTTACATGATCATTTGTTTTTGTCATCCAATGAATGAATGACGACATAGCTTCCCATAAACCTATGATTAATGTGCGCATGATCCCTTCTTCTAGATTTCTGTACATTTCTAATATGGAGCCGAAAATACTCTCAAAGAATTGGGTTCAACTTCATAATGAAGAATTCTTGGTTTGAGTTAAATATCTGGACTTATATGAACTATTATATTCAAGCTAATTCGAGCCAAAATTGAAGTCGAGTAAATGATATCTGATTTGGATCATTTACTCGACTCCAAAATGGTTCGAATTAATTAAAGCTTATTTTATAGAGAAGGGAATTTGGTGGAGAAAAACAGAAGCTTTTAACAAATTTTTATTTAAAGAACTAAAATTGTTCAGGAGATAAATTATCCTATTCATCACATATAAAGATCAATCATGTACATTATCAATACTACTTACAGATTCGAGGATAAGCACAACCTACAGAAGATTAGATTGAATTAAATTCATTAAAATCGAACTAATAAACTACATCTTGAAAGCATTCATTCGAACTGAACAAAGTCACTGTGTAATGTTTTCAATCTTTTCTTCCTTCAATGACACAATAATGATCAGTTGAATCAGAACGAACGAATACTGCTATTACGTTCATTATATTCTAATGTCACAACTCACTGTGTTCTAAAATTATTTGAGAATGTGATTCATCAACATCATGAAATGTCAAGGAGTTTGCTTCTGGATGCATTGAGAGGTTAGATTCCCCTAGTTCTGAAACTAAAGAATATATATTAAGAATATTTGAGCTTCACTAAGATCTACTCATTCCATATCCTCACTACCTGCAAAATAAATTGATAATAAGACTATTAAATAGTCAACATCCAACTTGTTAATGTGAAATTCAGAATTTTATAGCATTTATGACATTATTAAAAGTTTAAAATAGAGAATCACCACAAATCTGTTGAATCAGTCTCATTTCTAAAAAGAGTTGTATACTCATCAATATACTCATCAAAATGATAGTGGCAGACTCTTTTCTTATAAACATCTTCACGTGGAATTGCTCTCAATTCTGAATTCTGCAGTATATCTAGCCACATATGAAATCTGACCAATTCTGTTTTAAAATTTGGGAAACAATGTAGTCGGGGAGTGTTAATTTCGCAACCTGGTACTGCACATTTAGTAAGACCTATATTTGATGATTACCACTTATCGAAAATACTTAAACTCACGTCAGAAACTTAGCTCAACTTGCAGCTAACACTGAACAACACGCAAAGAATTATTATACCCCCGTAGATCCGGGCCTGTCTCCTGATGAAGTATTAAAGAAGATTTTCAAATGAACAATTCATTATAATTCATAATTATAACAATATATTAAGAAAATCACGAAATTTTCATCATCAATGCGGTTTGAAACTCCTGTGTTTTATGATTCGTAGAACTATTCAAAAAACGAAAAATTTCCTCACCAATTGCTTTTAATTCTTGATTTGTACACAAATATGTGAGTCTGCTCAATATCCATCACATCCTGCAATTCGGTATTGCGAGCATCGCAAATTGCAGAATGGTGGACTAATGCGCGAATACGCCATTTTGCAACAGTGTAGATATTACTACGGTCAATATTTTGTTGTTTTTGTCATTCAATGGATGTATTACAAATTACTAATTTTCTGGTAATAAAAATTCAACACCATAAATATAGATTTTTGTTGTTTTACCATAATTTCTTTCTACTTCAAGATTATAAACCATTTCTTTCTAGTGAGAAATTCCAAAAAAACTCATACATTTGTAATTTTCTTTTTAAGATTTCCACATCATGAAAACCATCATTTCTATGAAAACTTCCAAGGCATGAGGTTGTCACATTGCTTTTTTTTCACTCAAGCCAGAAAAAATCATCTATGATTTTCCAAACAATTATTTCTGAAGTTTCTTCTCCTTGACAGAGACCAGTGAACAGGTCTATGAAGTCTCTTGATATCATACTGTTAAAAATATGATAATCTTTTTCGAAATCTTCAACAACAATGAATGATGTCACTACCAATAATCATTTTAAAGTGATGTTACTTTGCTTGATGATTATTTTCTGTACCGAATCCCAAAAACAATTTACTAGGACAGATTACAAGTATTCCCAGATTTAGGTGTGCAATTATACTTGCTTGAAGAAATTGAATTTGATCACCTACATTTGTTTCTGAAAAATCAACAGGTATTCTTTAATAAAAAAAAATTTGTTAGATCATTAAAATGAATCTATTCTATTTAGACTATAATTACTGATTACTGAACATGCGTAAATTTTTGGTTTTTATAATCAGAGTATCTGTTTTAATTATGTAAACAAAAACATAAATATTGAATAATAGTTATTCATAGATTATGTCAATTTTTAATACCTTACCATAGAATATTAATTTATTACCGAACCTCAGGAGAGAAAAAATTTATAATTGCAAAGTTTTTTTAAATGAAAGATACTTTCTGTAACCATTATTGATCTTGAGTTATAATTTTTCTCAGAATAACTAGAGTGAATTATTATCACATTAAAATGTTATTATAACGTATCTGTGGTGGAAAGTTCCCAACAAAATAACGTTCTGTGGTTCCCTGTTGTTTTGATTCTGTTTGAAACTGTCAACAGTTATTGTACCTTTCTTAGAGAAAATGTGGAAAATATTGTAAGGATAAATTCGATAGTTTGAAATTATTCAATGCAGTATGAAATGATTATGGTCAGGAAATGCATTTTATTCTAATATTTCTTGTTTATGAGCCTAGGGTTTCCAGTTTCAATATTGATTGAACTTTAATTAACCATGCATCCTAACAAACATTCAGAAATATTAAAACTAAGTCAAATTCCATTATCTCCTAAGTTTGTGAACCAGGTTGAATCGGTGTATGAAATGAGATGTGAAAAAACTTCTATAAAGCTACAAAACAAATCTAGACTAGGTTCGAAGTTTTTAAAACTCATATGAGCTTAATTTGAAGCATTCATTTGTTAGAATAGATATTATTTGGTGAACCCTGAAAGTCTGAAACTATGAAGAACCAGCTCTTCATAAAGACAAGTCTTCAATTTAACAGGTCCTGACAGAAAATACGTTACCTATTTCAACGGTCATCATGAAAATATACCGAAGTACCTATGTGAGTGATGGAAATCTTTTTCTCTATTTATTATGGAATATTACTCTGCATTAAAAATTAAACAAGGTGCTAGACATCATTAATAATGAATACAGAAAATGTATGACAAAAATTGTTCAGTGGTTAATTTCATCTATAGTGTTTAGTGGTGGAACCACAGAATGGGGAGATATCCCCAACCTTTTGTAGAAATATATCATAAAGACTTAAAATATGGCAACATTGAACAAATCTGATTATTGAATCATTTCAGCACAGAGTTGGATTTGGGAAAATCTAAAAATTTGGGCAAAATTATATCGATTTAATTCCTTTCAACTTCAAATATCTCGAGAATGGTGCAATTTAGAAGAATAAGAAGAAAGAAGAATTCCAGGAAGTACAAGATACGGACCTTTAGTTCAAGTGATATTTGTTTTTCATGCAAATTAACCAATCTGTAGAGTAGTAGTGAGAAACCCACAAGAAATGGAATAAATCTATTGATGCCAAAATATACATGACTGTTATCAAAAACCTTCTATAAGAGATCATTCCATTTGATATTGTCGTTTGAATATTACATGTGAAAATGCAATTTTTTAATAAAATTTTATACTATTATGAGAAATCATCAGAAGACAACGAAATTTTTTGTGTACAAGCATGAAATTAATATTCTCAAATTTTAGCTTAGTCGCATTATATCGTGGGAAAGTAGAAATTTGTTTCATATTTGAACGGACATAAAAACATAAACTGAAAAATAGGATATTTCCTGGATTGCTACCAATATTGAATGATATCGAGAGATTGCAATTTTTCAATGGTAATTTCTGATTACCACAAGCGACAATATTGATGATGTATCGAGAGATTGAAATTTTGTCAAGGTCATTTCAGATTACAATAAAAAAGCTATTTATGAACCAAAAAAATGGCATTTGTATACACAGAGCGATGATAATTTTCTATCCGATCGAATTCTGGTACGGCTATTGGATATTTGGATTGAAGGCAATCAGTCAATTTTTACGAATTTGGACTTCTTTGGAAGCGACTTTAAATAAAATAACCTTTTTTTAAAACAAATATTTTCAATCGATAATATGAAATCACTAACAGTTAACTCACCATCGGAATGTACCGTGTGGTCACTTGAAAATTAAACAGTCATTTACAGTCGAATTAGTCCCAATCTCTAAAAACGCCAAGTATGGATATTCGAGTGACTGGGACAATTTTAAAGCATTATTCATAAGTGAAATAGCAACCCCCTGAAGAGGGAAACTCAGAGAACGAAATATGAATAAATTCAGAAATTATTCCATCTTTGAGAAAACTTTCTAGCAAGATCACAAAATGAAATATTTTCATTTGATCAAAAAGCATCGTTGAGACGATTATTTCGGCTATTTCCACCATCTGTTATTGCAGACGCTGACCACTCAGGTGTGTCTTCAAGTACAGGAACAAATGGTAGTCGCTAGGTGCCAGATCAGGGCTTTTCGTCCACTTTCTGCACCAAATCTTCATTAACGACCGAAGGACGCCCACTCCGTTCTTCATCATGCACATTTGTACGGCCATCTCTAAATGCTCTCACCCATTTCCTTACCATTCCATCACTCATAATGTTTTGTCCGCAAACTTCACAGATCTCACGATGAATATCGATCGGTTTTACGCCTTTAGCACTAAGAAATCGTATAACAGCCAGTTACAGCGGGACTCACTATTGTCGGAGGCATCTTAAACACTCAGTAAACAACGTATACAATGGAGAATCAGACTGTAATGGCGTCAGTGCGTAGACAAGAGATGTAGGTAACGCCGACCGTAGCGCTACGGCGGTGGAATCGCAAAACAAGAACAAGAAGAAAAATTAAGGACGTAATATTCATGAAAATCATTTTTCCCCTACCTCCTCGCTGTGAAGTAGCACAAAACATAACTAATCATATCAGATATTCACAAAGTTTTGAGTTACTCATCTTCTTTTCCAGAAAACTGGCAGATGCCTGAGATGGTGGGTTTCTACAACGAGACCTCGTTGTCCGTTTCTCCTATACAGCCTGCAGTAGAAGAGGTTCCATTGGTCAAAAAAGTTGTTTGCAGTCCAGATCTTCCAATCACCGATTATCCTCCAGCTGGCCAAACTACCGCCAAGCCGACTGAACAAAATCTGTGTTTAATTTGCCAAAAGATGTTTCCCACCAAAACGGCCCTTCAGGTGAGCAACAAAAACAGCCACTATAATATATTCAGAGATTTTTATAAAGTATAGAATGGTTTCAGACTGGATGATTGGTTTCCTTACCATTTACCATTTTTTAATTTTTTCTTGCAAGTTTTTAAATTGTTACTCTTTATATAAATATGTACTGAAATATTAGAAACTTCGAGTGGAGAGTGGCAATTCAGATGAACGCCTCTTAAACCCCACAGGATTGCTATACGCTTGACACTTTGACACCAAACCCACTCGGCTCCAGAGAGTGCACAAAGTACCTCCTCGGCTAGCTCTAGAGCTGAGACTACTTATAAAGGGGCGCCACTCTCTTTTATGATAATACAAAGAAAAAAAGAGGAAAGTACACTAAAGATCTCAGGGTCGCAAAAGAGAGAAAATAACGAACGCACTCTCAGGATGCCAAACGAGCCCGATCACACAAGCGGGAGGTAGTGGCTGGTAGAAAGAATATAGAGCAATTATTTAATAATATAATGAGCCCAAATGAAATACACAAGGTCCCTCAAACGAAGATATATCTTACAGAAGGTAGATCACTAACTAGTTCTTACTTCACAACCCGAATATTCGAATTTAATGCTTTATCTCTTACTACACAAACAGTAATATCACCCCAAGGTATATACTTAGAGCCTCGATGCTAATCGTTACAAATAGCTCTCTTTATCTCTTACTAAACAAACAGTAATATCACCCCAAGGCATATACTTAGAGCCTCGATGGTAATCGTTACAAATAGCTCTTTACTTATATCTAAGCGACCTTCTCGATAGGTCGGATTTTATGTACTAAACAGTATTCACTGAATTGGGCCTCTTTGATACTAATCAATCTTAACTAAATTCTACAGACTAACCTTCTATAACAGTCTAGGTCGTGGCTTGACTGAAGTACAAAAGGATATCATTCTCACAGTCTCGTAGATGGAAACTGGGCACAAATATATTCCTGGGTCAACGTAGTACAATTTCTCACAGTAATGCGCCCTGGGTAGACGACAGGTGTGGTTTCTTAGATGGCAAAATCTGGTGGAGGTCCCCAAAGACAGCTCCCACGGCAGTTCGACGGTAATTCAAAATCAGCCTAGACAAACAGCTCGAAGACTTCAAAGACAGTTCAGAATCTGCGGTACCTCGCAACGGTACAATAATAATTCCCAATTCGAAGCAGAATGATGCTAAAATACGAACGAAAATTTAAAATACCTCGTGACAAACATAGGTTAACTCACCAATCCTACGTCGTTTTTCCAAACAAATACGCCACTCCGCTAAAGCGCAAAAATCTCACCAACGAACAAACCAAACCAACAATGATAAGATTTCTCTCAGGGCTTCAGTTAAAATCCTGTTCAGATCCGCAAAATTGCGATTAATTATTCCAGGACATTTCAACCAAATATATGCCGGAAGAACGATGTAATTGACAACCTACGTCACATGCACAGAACAGGACCACCGACAACCGTCCATTGAAACGTACGAGATAAGCTGGCAAACTACTGCGACTAACGCCACCAGTTCGGTTTGCAGGTACTAACTGGAGCGGGAATTTTGAAACCGTGACACACTGGGGTAGAATAGTGATCTATGAGCTTAAGTAGATACACCAGATGAACGGAATTTGTAAATAATTCAATCCATTAGTAGGAACATATTTTTCAAGTCTACCATGTTTGCACTTGGACTAAATTTTCATCAAACATTATCTGTATTGCCATACTTTTTTTACAGACTCATCAGAGGACTCACGGGGTGAAAGTGGAAGACCAATATAGGTGCAATATTTGTTCAAAAACATTCGCGGTTCCAGCCAGGTTGACTAGGCATTACCGCACCCACACGGGCGAAAAACCATTCCGTTGCGAGTTCTGCAACAAGAGTTTCAGCGTAAAAGAGAATCTAAGTGTCCACAGAAGAATCCACACCAAAGAAAGACCGTACAAGTGCGAGGTATGTTCCAGAGCTTTCGAACATTCCGGTAAGCTTCATCGGCATATGAGGATCCACACCGGGGAAAGACCGCACAAGTGTTCGGTATGCTCTAAGACTTTCATCCAATCTGGTCAACTCGTCATACACATGCGAACGCATACAGGTAGGTGGATAAATTGACAAATTTATAAATCCATGGTTGAAAGGGTCAAAAATGTTGAATTTCTTCCTGTCGGTGTTCTCATTTATTTGTGGGGATTACTTCTTCACCGTCACGTTGGCGCGCCGTGTGGGGATTAATCTGTTTCCACAATATGAGCAGACTACCGACTGCCAACCATGTTAACGCTACCCCTAACAGATAGCGCCACAAGAAAAAGCCCCGAACCGGAGAATCGCCACCTGCTAAGGGGTAAAACTGTGCATGAGTTTCGATGTCGGATTCACTCACAGTCATCCAATTAGTGAATTGATTCAAGAAATATTTACTGAGACTTTCAGTGGTTGAATAATCTCTTTTTGCTTTCAGGAGAGAAACCTTACGTCTGCCAAGTGTGCCAAAAAGGTTTCACGTGTAGCAAGCAACTGAAGGTACACTCTAGGACCCATACAGGTGAAAAACCTTATTCTTGTGAAATCTGCGGCAAATCCTTCGGTTATAATCATGTGCTGAAGCTCCATCAGGTTGCGCATTACGGAGAAAAGGTGTATAAATGCACAATCTGCAACGACACCTTCAACTCCAAGAAATCAATGGAGGCACACATCAAGAGCCATTCGGAGAGCGTACCCACACCACCTACATCCACATTTTCAAACGAATCTAGTTGCTCTAGCGTAGAAAAAGAAACTAGAGAGATGCCATCCCCTAGTCCTATTCTTAAGCAGGAGTCCTCCGAAAACTATGATGCCAATATCAGGTATGCATTATCACAATATTTCTAATGTATGCTTTCATATAGGGTGTTTATACGGGGCATATTAAAGAGGGTTGATAGCCGACATCGGCGTCATAACACATGGATCAATAAGTCCCGAGACTAACAATGAAAACAAATTTTTTTTTTATTCATCAACATAATCACCTAGGGTGATACAATCGTTCCAACGCTTTTCCAATTTTTCAATACCATGTTTATTAAAACTAGTAAGCCAGTACATCCATAGGGCCGTAGATCTATAGGCCAGGAAAGGAACCCAAAAAACCCCAAAGGAGCACAAAAAACCGAAAGCGCGCAAAAAATCCCGAAAGAACTTGTAAATTGCACACCCGGTATGACATTTTATTGAAATTAGCTCGCTCACGCGGAAAAACACGAAAACTTGAGAAAAACTGGTGAAAGTCAGCGCTAGGAATGCGCAACTCATATGTGACATCCTGTATACGAATGGAAAATATTTTATCGAATTAAGAAGCCGTAAGCAGAAACAGCCGAAATAACTCGATCGAAGGTAGCTGTTAGAAATAGGCAACACATATGAGACACCCTGTATATAATTGATTAGCAGTGGGTGCTTTTTCCACCAAAAAAACCCCAAAGAATATCGTTTCAACTCCATCGATTCGCGCTTGGTGAATTTTACAGAGGTAAAATGAAAATTATTCGATAAAGGTCTAAAGGTGTAACCATGAACAGAGTGCATCGCCGATTACTTCAAATTTCGTTCCATTCGTTCACGCATAAACCAAGATTTACGTCTAGAATATGACATAAGAATCTACATAAGGTTAGAATGTCAACGACAATTGTCATTTCAGAGTAGGAATCGACAGGGGTGAAATGAATTGGCTAGGGATTGCAAAACTGGTTCTATGCTGCTTTGAATTTCATAAATACATATCGTAGACTGTTAAACTATAAGAGAATATCTCACCAGGGATCTTACGGATCGTATGAATTGAAGAATTTTCGAAATATTATACGGAGTATGGATTAAAATTGTAATTGAAATTATGTGACAATGTTCTGTGAACGTCGGACGTGACTGATGATCTGGAAATTTGTGTTTGAGCCGAAGTAAGCTATTTTCAGCAATTAATTTATAATATTTTTAATTGCGATTGGAAGATACGAATAGCCCTATCCAAACGTCCGATTCTCGGGGAGTACACATATGAAAACGGCTTTTCCTGATCGTGTCCGTGGAAAAAGCCTTTTTCAATTTTACCGGACCATCTTTCGCGAAAAACCGGGAAATCGGTGTTTTAGATACATTTTTTTTTTGAAAATGTTAGCGTGGTCGTAATGGCATGTGAAATGCACCTAACGAAAGTCAGTCTTATGAACTTCACGGTGCTCGCTTCGCTCGCAAGATTGCCTTCCCCTTTCTACCTCGAAATATCGCATTTCTAAACCCCTCACCGACCCAAAGTTTTTTGATCTCCTTCGGTGGTTACCTGTATCGAACCATCGATTACCACAGAAATATTCCTTATTGTTTTTAATATATTGGGATTAAGATTGCCCCGGATTCGGCCGTTCGGGCTCACGCTCGGCTTCCCTCGCGGGTCCTAACGGGACCCATTCACAATTCTCTGGTCCACAATCTTTATCGTTTTAATACTATTGAACATTATCTTTCGCTTCAAAATAAGCTTCCGTTTCAGCGATGACGGCATCATTTGAGCCAAATCTTTTTCTCTGGAGCATTTTTTAAGATCAGCAAAGAGCCAGTAGTCACTGGGGGCTGAATCTGGCGAAATTAGGGGTTGGGAAGCAGATCAAGTCCAATTCTTTCAATTTTGCAATTGTTTCCATTGACTTGTGACAAGATTTTTTTTCTCTGCATGTTCGGTCGTTTTTTTGCGATTTCCTCCTTCAAACGCACCAGCAAGTCAATATAATAATCACTGTGGATCGATTTACCTTTTTCGAAGTAGTTGATGAAAATCACGCCAGCTGACTGCTGCGTTTTCAGGCGCTTCGGACGGTTTTCGCCAGCTGTGCGCCACTCACATGACTGCCGCTTCGACTCTGTAGTGTAGTGATGTATACATGTTTCGTCCATGGTCACGTAACGACGCAAGAAATCTTTTTTGTTGCGAGTAAATAGCGAGAAACAGCTTTCTAAATCATCGACTCGTTGCTGTTTTTGTTCCATCGCGGCACCCACTTGGAAAAAACCTTTTCGTGCTCAATTTTTCATGAAGGATGTAAATACACTTCCATGTGATATCTGTGTCATCTCACGGAGCTTCACTTTACGATCTTTCATTATAATTTTTGTCACTTCATTCGCATTTTCTGATGTAACGGCTTCCACAGGTCTACCTGAGCGTTCCGTGTCATTTGTGTCGGTTCGACCACGTTTAAACTCGGCAAATCACCGACAAATCGTTGCTTTTGATGGACAAGAGTACGGGTAACATTTTTCAATCCATTGTTTCGCTTGCACGGTGTTTTTACGCATGATAAAACAACGTTTTATCACAACACGAAACTTTGTTTTTTTCCAAACTACTAAACGACTTTACCCCAACCTCGATAACTCAGCTGTTTCTGGTCCGATCGACTTGAAATTTTGATACGTTTCAAGCAAAGGTTAGTACTCTAGAAAGACGTGGTTACTGGTTTACTACGCTGCGCTGCATGACCAATTGGTTCACTAAAACAAACGTGCGGTTTCACGAGAGATGTTGTTGCACACGTTTCAATGGATTTTTTCTATTCCAGATACTACAGATTCTACGCCAGAGAAAGGAGCTACCTATCCCCAGATTACGGCGTTCCATCGTCCGCTGGCGTCGAACTACTTGCAGCAGCAGCTTCCGTGACCGAACAAGAAGACAGATTCGGCAATCCCGACGTCTTCGACATCATCAAGAGTCCCCAAGACGTGATAGCTGTCCTAAGACATCCTGCTTACTTGACAGCCTCACCGACCGTTTCATACACCCCCATAAACGCCGGTGACGACATCAGACGGAGGGTTGAAGCAGCCTTGGCAGTGGACGAGATCCATTCCGAAGAAGACCCTATGTTGACTCCTCCAAGTTCGAATCCCGTTTCCCCGGCACCGTCTTTGTCTCCCGATCCAGAACTGAGCTTACCACCCAGGAAGAGGTCCAAGATGATCTTGAAATCGATGGAATCTTCCAAAGACCTCTCGCCCGTTAGATACAGCTCGGTGATACATTATGCGCGTGCTTCGTAATCGTATTGTTGTTAAAAATGGCGTCCGTATGTGTGTTTTCACTGGTGAGATATCTTGAGGCATCGTTCTAGCCACTTTTTGACTGGAGAGCGCGGAGGAGCTGGTAGCTCTTCATGTCGCTGCTGACTGATATATATTATTCGTTATGTTATAGCATATTATACGGTTTTATTTAATGTTGATCAATTATGTTCTATAAATCGACGAAATGAATAGAATTAGTTGAATTTAGGGAAGTCGCGTTTGGGATATGCGTCGTATCACAAGGTTGAATCTACGACTTTGACAATTCCGCTCAGAGACCCTGGTGTGCGCTCAGAATTAGTTTCGACATTGCTAAAGCCTTACTTCTGAACGTGCAACTTCACAACCTGTAAACATGGGTGATAATTAAAATAGAAACGAGAAGGTTACTCGTCTTGCTTGTGAAAAGATCTAGTTCTTCAATAGTACACTCAACGGTCAAATAGATCTACTCAGATAATTCATGTTATTTGTTCATGTAACGATAACTTCAAGTTCCATTTGATTGATTTTATTCATTAATTATACGCAAGTTTAAATAAAATCTTCCAAAAACTTTGCACATTCCACCAGAACAAAAGGGTTGGGAGGAATAATGCAATACCAACTCTGGAATGTCCTGGAGTTCTATTTTTCAATTTTCAATTGAGTAAAATTTTTAAGGTGGATTTAGACTAAAAGAACATAGAGCTAGAGCTGGAACTAGTGCATTCTTTCGTTAATATCTAGTGTAAACTAAAGCTTTACTATTTACATCAAACGAACACCGAACTAGAACAAGAATGTTAACAATCACGAACACTTTGATGAGACCGCTCAGTGGAGCGAGCGCGTCCGAACACGCTAGAATGTTCTAAGCAACTGTTCACGCGCTCTTATGCCGTTTACATCGAGCGAGTGAGCATTCTTACAATATTCTGTAGAATCTTTGCGAACGCACTAAGAACAACATGCTCTACGCCTGTTTACACTAGAAGAATTTGACGTAGTGGGGATAGAATGAGCATTCGCTCGTTTGGTGAAAATCCACCTTTAAACGAATTCATTTCAGTAGCGTAGTGTGCTGCTCGGCACACGAGTGGAACGTTTGTTGCGCAACTTGAAGTATAAGCACCTTGATGCAAACCAGTCACGCTTAAAGTAGATCGTTAACTGTATGGAGTATGGGTAAGTGAATTGAAATAAGGGTACCGAGTGGAATTTTCAAGTTATTGAATGAATCAACACACAGTACGGATATATAACTTGGTGTAAATGAAGGATCTTATACAGAGTGCACAAAGTAACGATATGACAATTTTCTGATGGGACATTCGGTTAAATAAACTCACATTAAGATTGAATATTCATGCGACAAATGCTACTTGAAATTCAAAGTTATTAAAAAAATTTCACGTCAAGATCAACTTGGTATTCCTGAATTTATAACAAGTTATAACTCCAAGTGTATCTATCTACCTTGAACGACGTTTCCGCTGATGAATGTGAATCAAAAATAAGTACATGTGTTTCGAAACATTTCAACTATTTCAAACCATCCAAAATATCTTCAATTCATTGTAACTCTGGTCGCGAAAACATTTTTCGAAATACGGATCTCAGGAAATAAATAATCGATACTCGAAAAATGTTTTTATCGACCTGGTTGCTCAATCGTGAACTCCCCATCTTTCCGAATGCCTAGAACAGTGCCAAAAGTAGATTTTTCGCTGATACGCTGTAATCCTTTATGTTATCGAGTATTTTTTCGTTTTGGTAGTGTGTGAAATTGTTTTGTTTTCTGTGATAAGACTGTCAAACAACGTTTTACCTCAAAACAGTGCCTGGGGCATCAGAGCCCTCGCAATATATTTCGTTGTGAAGCTGATTATGTCAGTTTTGATTAATTATTGTTAATGTTCAGGTATTGGTGCTGAGAAATTGGTCAACTCTATGTCGATAATATGAGCATTTCGTTGATCATCACAGTCATTGTATTGCACACAAGATATGTTCAGTTATTACAAGAATTTTTATCGAGTTAAAAGTTCCAAGCTGAATCAATAATAGAGATTGAGCTGAATGCCATTTTGATGTTATGAGGAAAGGTACAAATCGACTCAATATCAGAATCGAAAAGGCAGGCAAGGGAGACTGAGCGTTTTCGATATATAACTGAAAAATTAAGTAAAAAATAGGTCTCAGAACAGCGTTACGTCGCAGACGACAGTATTATAGGACCATAATCAACCAGTCAGAGTAAGAGGACAGAAGTCTGGGGTCTTTTTGATTTGATAAATTTTGGTAAAATGATCAAACATAATTGTGTACAATAATTGATTCGAATAAAATATGTTGTATTACAAAAGAGGATAAATTGCGGTGGAATTAAATATAAAAGAAGGATAATGGGTTAAACCGCAGGAATGCGGAAAATCTGGGAAATGGATGGAAGGTACTTGCCGACACGTGTTTCTGCTTATTGGCTTATTCAGTCCAAGACAACCAAGATAGGGATGGAAATAAACAAATATAAATGAAACAGCAACAGGAGCGAGCATCCAGTTTGTGGCTTCAACCCTAGATGCCTCCGTTTTTGGAGGCTAAAAAAAATATGTTGGTAGCACGGACAAATCATATAGCAATATGAACATTCAGCTCGTTTTCCGTAAGAAAATTTCTTGTAATGACAGCATGTCTTGTAATTCATCTCGCCTCATAACATTATCAGCACCCTGTGTTATCATGATGTTTACCCATTTTATTCATATATAGGATCTACTCATTCATTGTTTCTAGTAATCATTTGGAGAATAAAATCGATATTTTGAAACATTAATTGTTCTTATTGATTATTTACGTTTCTCTAGGTAAATTGTAAAGTTTTTATAATATTGTGAAATGAGCGTAATTGTGTCCTTCGATTCTGATATATCTTTTCATTAGTAGTTGTGAGCAAGATCTTGTAATATCTTAAAAAAATGCGATGAAACGATTCTTATTGTATACTTCGACAATGTGAGGCAGAATATGTTAGTCGAAAAATATATTGGAAATGAAATGGATTTTTTCTTTCTTCTTTCTTGCCCAGACCTAAATGATTACCTCAACAAAAATTAACTTTCTTGGAAGAACAAAAATCAATTGTGTGAATTTAATATTTTTATGATAACTACGAGGCATGTTTTTTTGGAATTAAAGAAAGACGTGTAAAGATATCGCAATAATTTTATTTTTACATGGAAGCCTGCATCTTAATCTACTTTTCAATATAATTTCCGTGAATATTGACGCACTTGTCATAACGTGTCACCAGTTTTTGGATACCCTCCACATAAAATTCTGCCGCCTGACTTGTTAACCACTGCGTCACAAATGTTTTGACTTCGTCTTGCAGACGCTGACCGCCCAGGTGTTTCTTTAAGTGCACGAACAAATGGTAGTCGCTGGGTATCAGATCAGGGCTTTTCGTCCACTTTCTGCACCAAATCTTCATTAACGACCGAAGGACGCCCACTCCGTTCTTCATCATGCACATTTGTGCGGCCATCTTTAAATGCTCTCACCCATTTCCTTACCATTCCATCACGCATAATGTTCTGTCCGTAAACTTCACAGATCTCACGATGAATATCGATCGGTTTTACGCCTTTAGCACTAAGAAATCGTATAACAGCCCGTACTTCACAATCAGCGGGACTCACGATTGTCGGAGGCATCTTAAACACTCAGTAAACAACGTATACAATGAAGAATCAGGCTGTAATGGCGTCAGTGCGTAGACAAGAGATGTAGGTAACCAGCGCGCATGCGCGGAACGCCGACCGTAGCGCTACAGCGGCGGAATCACAAAACGGTACTTACTTAAGAAACATGCCCATGTAATTATTTAATTTCAATTTTCCGAGCACGGTTCACTTAGTCGTAAAAAATGTTCCGTCTAGAACTTAATGCCGAGAAGGTTCATATTGGCGAAAATTTTACTCACTCACACCTGATTGGCCATCTATCCTGAGCTCCGTTTTCTCTCATCTTCGTCCAATCATTTATGAAGTTTGGAAGAGGTTAGGCAACTTTTGCTACAAACCTTGTTGGATGATTTGCAAAGGTCAAGAAAAATGAATGGGAAGATTGTTAGGATATATCAATCATGTTTCCAATACCAACAAAATATCAGGTACCAAATAAATAATACAAAATAGCATTTATTCAGTTAAATCCAGTGCTAAATGTTTTTTTCAGGTAATGTTACATCGTGAAAATACTGCCTAGGCAACATTTATCTCCTCTTAATAAGAAAAAGCCAGACAACTTCACTGCTATATAGTGCGCGTCAAATAAATTTTTTCAGAAGAAAAATATTTTTATATATTACTTGAGTAATAGGTCACAGTATGTGTCTATTGAGGGATTTGAGTCGCGGTATATGTTTGCTTCCTCTGGGGTGCCGCAGGGATCTCATTTAGGACCTTTATTGTTCATTGTTGTAAGGGTGGATACTTTCACAATGAATAACTAGATTTATACAAAGTATATTTCAACAAAAATGGTTAATTACACAAAATGGCTGATGGACGTTTTAATCTACTTACAGTGAGAATAGTCTTTATCTATTCGCATTCCCGACAGAACTGACATCTTGCACTGTAAGCACAGTATAGGGACCAAGCAGTAGTCGCACTTCGTCGATTTTGAACTGAAATCGCTTACACCAAAGGGAACTCGCGCATTCCTCCCTGCGCATAACCTCTAATCGACCGCGAATGTAAAAATTGATTAGAAAAGGTTATTTGCGTTATCTGAAAACTTAAATATTTTGATTTAAGCTGGTAATAAGTTTTCACTGTGATATTTAGAGTGTTGTTTATTCTATATTCATATAAAAATTATGACTCCGCTCATAATGTAACTGTAATCACATTTCCTCACTAACAGAACGCATTTAATAAAAGATATATTGTTTTATTGTGGTTTTAATATCACTTTGAAAGAAACAGTAATTAGTGATTAAATTTACCTAATAGTGTACTCAGAAACAGCAGAACCGGTGCCTTTGAAACTTTTTGAAATGTGTTAAAAATCATAGGTACCTTAGGATTGTAAATGAAATGACTCATTAAAATTTTTCTAAACGAAGATTGAGTTGAAGAGTAGGTATTATATGGAAAAATAAGTAGTTGGTGGTTGAAAACATCGAATGTGTTTAATATCAAATCCTCAATACTTATAATTTCACTGAAACGTTTATCTTGAGTCCATGAAAAAAACTATTTTATTTATTTTATATTGAATTGTTTCAGAACAAATTTTTTCAATGAATTCTCTGATGATTTGGTTTGAACTGATACTATTTTTTACTATATACAATTTATGAAAAGAGGAATTTGATTATGGAATTCTTAACTATCGGCAAACTCCTCAACACTAAATGTTGCAAAAACATTGATTTCTGTAATAGGCCTCATATAAATGTTCTTGCTTCAAATTTCTTTTGAACTTAAGAATCCTGTTTAATGCGATTAGTTAAATGTAGTAAATTTTCCAGATTAAATCAACATCAGAGCATATAATTTGTTACTTGTTAGAAGATTTCTCCCAGTTGTTTATATTTTTGCCTTAATAAATTTTTCTCAAGATTCGTTCAGTCTAATCTAAACTTGTAATACAGTTATCAGGTAATATTGAATTATCTTCTCATAAATACAATAAAAACAGGTTTTCTGATATAAAATTATATTTTTCATATTTCTATAATGAATATAATATAGTAATATACAACGGAATAAAATACTATACAGTATCATAAAAATATAGTTGAATTCTGCATGCATTTCAGTCAACAATTATGTATACATCAATACATTCAAAATAACGAGTATACAAAGACTTTGTAAGTGATATGATAGAAATATATAGAATGAATGTTTACGCTATGTGGTAAATTTGCATTAAGATCAATTCCATCAGAAAATTTGTACCTTATCTATAAATAAAACGAATACTGACAAACTGAAAATACATTAAAGCTAATGCACAATTAGCAGGTTCGAAAGATCTGTCACCATTGCATTGGTGAAATCCAATTATTTGGTCAAGAGATATATCATAAAAAAAATGAGTTTTGATAGACATCTCATCAACACATAATATGCAATCCTCTGCTCTTTCTGTCATAGTTTTTACTTTCACCGAAATTGCTCAAAATACATATTCATTCAAACCAACGGAAAAGTTCCATTTGGTAGTTATTCTGCATAGAGTAGCCTTGTGAGGTAAGGAAAAAGTTTTTCTTGAACTTCTTAAACCTTAGGTCCCAAAAAATAGATAGTAGGTGCAAATTGTTTGTAAGCGATGGAGTACCTGTAGCCATGGGGATTTGTTCTTTTGAGTTGCAATTGGGCTATCATGAAATCAGCCATGTTCGAGCTGAAATTATTCCTGCAGAATCGAATGAAACTTTCATCCTCAATTTCTACAGTTTCTTTTTCCTTCATTGAAATCTTTCTCCTCTTCAAATTCTTCATCATATATTATAAGAAAGTTTCGGATTATTGAGACCATTGTTTTTGCAGTTGTATACGCTACAATTGTTAACCATTTTGGAATTAATTTGAAAATAACACATAATTGAAACAGAATACTTACTTGAATGAAAATAAATTATTGAATAAATGAGCTTTGCTGGTTTATGGTAGATTTTGACTCAAAGAAATTCCACTGAATTTATAAGTTAGGTTGCATCTTTTTTTTCAACTACTTCTTTGAATTTTAAATAGATCTTAGAAAAATTATATTCTTCCATATATTGAACGAATTAATTATACAAAGGAATTATTTGAGATGTCTAAAATAATAATAATGACATTATTCCAGACATCTTAGATGAAAACAATGAACATTTTAGGTTATGCGCAGGGAGGAATGCGCGAGTCAGACTTGGTGTAAAAAAATCCACGGAGTGCGACTACTGCTTGGTCCCTATACTGTGCTGTAAGCATTGAACTCTAAATACCTGGAACGGCCCCATCTTAGCCAAACGCTGAGGCAAAAATTTTGGGTTAGGCAACCGGCGTGCCAAACGGGTATGTATCTCTTTCTATTCTATTACGTTTAATGGAAGGTTACTCTTTTTACGTGAGCAAAGATAACGTCTATATATATTACGAAATATTGAAACAGACAAACTCGATTCCGTTATTTCCAATGAGTATGACAAGGAGAGGTATCCGTTCTTGTTTTCTCTGCCCCTTGCCTCACCCTTGGCTAACTAAATGCTTGGACGGGGCCGTTCCAGGTATTCATATAGAGTTCAATGGCTGTAAGTAGAGACATGTACCCAATTTAGTTACGCTTGCGCATTAGGCCGAACATAATATTAGTTGTCATCAGGTTGTTTTATAGAAGTGGACTGGTCCCAAATCTACTTTGGCCAGCAGTTCTTACTTCAACAACTGTTTATTTACATCAATGATATAGTAAAATGCTATAAGATATGTAGAATGTTGTTGTTTGCCGATGACTTGAAGATTTTCATGAGGATTCATAACTCAGATAACTGCCAGCTTTTCCAGGAGGACGTTGAAGGCTTTTCGATGTATTGTGCGGGGGCTGATTTGTTCCTAAATGTTAGCAAATGTCACATAATTAGTTTCACCAGGAATAAAAATCGGGTGATCTTTCCTTATTCGATTATGGATTCAGCACTGACGCGTCTTCATCATGTACGAGATTTGGGTATAACATTTGATTAGGTACCAACTGAAATTCAATTTACATATTGACAATATTGTAACAGCTTCAGCACAGATGCTTGGCTACATATTGAGACAGAGTCGATCGTTTTCCAACAATAAATCCGTTATTGCCCTTTATTATTCATATGTATTCAGTAAGTTGAACTTTGCTTCATATAAAACCTATATGGCGTTTAAGTGTGATTTACGTTTGAATAGGGGTGATCCTGGAAATTATGTTATAAGGTTGAGACATTTCAATATGATAAGTTTCGAAAACCGCCGAAAGGTGAGTGATGTACTATTTACTCATAAGTTGCTCAGTAATCGGTTGGAATCGCCTTGGCTTATCTCGCAATTTTGCCTTCATGCTCCATTGGGGAGGTTAAGACAGTTGGACACCTTCGTCTTGCCCTTGAGGGCTACTAACAGCGCCAAAAATTCCTTTATTATAAGGGTACTTGAACGGTGCGACCATTTTAAAACTACAATTGATATCTTTCATCTTGATGAGAAAGCAGTTAGGAAATATTTAAGATGTTACTGTAATTACTCAATTTATTTGTGAACATTCTTCTAGGTATTTGTTTACCTGTGTATGTTCCCCTGTTGAATAATCGCTTTCGTGTAATTTGGACTTGAATATATAAGGTATTTCAAAGGGCATGAGCTAACTGGAAGGAGAAAATTCCCAATCATATTCGATGGAGAGAAATATCTAGGTACCTACTTTTGGTTGGATATCAAGAAAAGGAAATTTGAGCATCGAAAAAGACTGAAGGAAAATTGTGAGTTAATATTTTGAATTTGAGATCAGGGTTTGTCCATTGTGGTGGCTGTATTAGTATTACGTTTTTAGAGAGTTCTCAAAAAGACTTTGGGATGCGTCAGTGCTTTTCGATATTTTGTTTTGTGTCATGATCAATATTTCACAGCAAAAAAACACCTTTTTATTAAACTTTTATTTTTCCATCAATAACTCTAGATGATCATCATCAATGTGAAGTATTAGTAGATCCAGACAACATGAAATCGCTTGTTCTTGTCGTAAATCTGGACGATTGCCTCCTCCTCATTTTCAAATCCATATCAGGACTTATATCTTCTTTATTTCGGAAACAACGTATCATAGTTCTCATTTCTCTGAAAATAAATTTGGTCAAACAACTAATAATAAATGCATTATTTTCTTAATTGCTATATTTTCACTAATAGAAAATAAGCGAATTGTGCTAAATATATATCTACTTTCACGACCGATTGTTCAATCAAAGATAATCTCTAGGTGGCGGCTAATCCAGGATTATCTCTTTGTTATTTCTTGGATTAGCCACCATTGGGAGATCTTCTATTGAATAAACGTTCCCTTTTGTTTTTTATTCACCATCTTTTTCCACACTGGTTTTTCTCTAATCAGTATTTTAACAAACCACATTCATAGCTCAATATTCATCTGTTCTCCTTTAAACTTCAGACAATAAGACTGCGAAATAAAAACACTAAATACATATCTACTTTCTCGACCGATTGTTCAATCAAAGATAATCTCTAGGTGGCGGCTAATCCAGGATTATCTCTTTGTTATTTCTTGGATTAGCCACCATTGGGAGATCTTCTATTGAATAAACGTTCCCTTTTGTTTTTTATTCACCATCTTTTTCCACACTGGTTTTTCTCTAATCAGTATTTTAACAAACCTCATTCATAGCTCAATATTCATCTGTTCTCCTTTAAACTTCAGACAATAAGACTGCGGAATAAAAACACTAAATACATATCTACTTTCTCGACCGATTGTTCAATCAAAGATAATCTCTAGGTGGCGGCTAATCCAGGATTATCTCTTTGTTATTTCTTGGATTAGCCACCATTGGGAGATCTTCTATTGAATAAACGTTCCCTTTTGTTTTTTATTCACCATCTTTTTCCACACTGGTTTTTCTCTAATCAGTATTTTAACAAACCACATTCATAACACAATATTCATCTGTTCTCCTTTAAACTTCAGACAATAAGACTGCGGAATAAAAACACTAAATACATATCTACTTTCTCGACCGATTGTTCAATCAAAGATAATCTCTAGGTGGCGGCTAATCCAGGATTATCTCTTTGTTATTTCTTGGATTAGCCACCATTGGGAGATCTTTTATTGAATAAACGTTCCTTTTGTTTTTATTCACCTAAATACATATCTACTTTCACGACCGATTGCTCAATCAAAGATAATCTCTAGATCGGCTAATCCAGGATTATCTCTTTGTTACTTCTTGGATTAGCCACCATTGGGAGATCTTCTATTGAATAAACGTTCCCTTTTGTTTTTTATTCACCATCTTTTTCCACACTGGTTTTTCTCTAATCAGTATTTTAACAAACCACATTCATAGCACAATATTCATCTGTTCTCCTTTAAACTTCAGACAATAAGACTGCAGAATAAAAACACACTAACCTCCTAAAGTTCTTTGACAAAAAGGCGTAAAGCAGAGGATTAACAGCCGAATTTACATATGTTGTCAAGAAAGTTGCAGGTGTCATAATTGCACTCAAATTGGTCTGGGCTTCGTAAACTGGCGACCAGTATTGCCAAATCTTCCTGAGATGAAAGGGTAGATGACACAGTGCGAAAGTGAATACCAGAACGATCAACATCTTGATAACACCTCTTCTTGCTGCCAGAACATTGTGACTCGAATGTTGGTTGTCTATGGTCAACTGAAATAATTGAAGAATAAGATTATCCCATAATATACAGGGTGTAACTAAATAAGTGTGAAATATTTAAGGAGGTGATTCCTCATCGAAAAAAAGATAAGATCTTTCACATAAAGAAACTTCCTTGTTAAGATACAGCCCCTCAAAGGGAGTACATAAAATTTGTATAACAATTTTTTTCATGTGTTTGGAATTTAGCAATGAGCAGAGGAGTGCCGCTTCATGCACCACCAAAGGGATTAAGAACATGATGAAAGGGACCGCTCACCATAAAGCTGTCAAATAAAAAACGATTAATGGTGGCATATTTATGTGACATAAAAGCGACCGCTACGATCGTTCTGGAATGTGAAGCATCTTTCTGGTAACTTCTAGAAAAAAAGCGCCGGATATAAATGAATGAAGCCGATTCATGGATTCATTGATGGATAAAACTTGCCGACGAATAAACAGGTGTTCCTAGTGAAATTCAGTAGATAAATTGTGTACATAAATTATTGATAATTGTTAGTTAAGTGTGAATATAAATTAGCTTAAAGAAGGACTTGTATTGTTTTTCTATTTCGCTGAGGAAAAATGTAACATTATTATAATGAATTTGAGTTTATCCTCACCTTACGAAGTTCATTCCCATTTGAATTTCTTTTAGAATTCCTCGCCTCATTGGACGCATCTAATTGCTTCTTTACTTGTTTGGAACTTTTCCAAAGGCACAAAGCAATTTTTGTGTACAACGACTGAAAAATCAAATTCTCCTTTTCAACAAATTCGCTTCATGCAATAAATATATTAATAGGCAATTATAGTCGAAAAGTTTAAGAACAATTTATGGAATATACGAGGCATGTTTTTAAGTAAGTACCGTTATGCGATTCCGCCGCCGTAACGCTGCGGTCGGCGTTCCGCGCATGCTCACTGGTTACCTACATCTCTTTACTATTCACTTCATTGTATACGTTGTTTACTGAGTGTTTAAGATGCCTCCGACATTCGTGACAATCGTGTGAAGTACGGGCTGTTGTACGATTTCTTAGTGCTAAAGGCGTAAAACCGATCGATATTCATCGTGAGATCTGTGAAGTTTACGGACAAAACATTATGGGTGATGAAATGGTAAAGAAATGGGTGAGAGCATTTAAAGATGGCCCCACAAATGTGCATGATTAAGAACGGAGTGGTCGTCCTTCGATCGTTAATGAAGATTTGGTGCAGAAAGTGGACGAAAAGCCCTGATCTGGCACCCAGCGACTACCATTTGTTCCAGCACTTGAAGGAACACCTAGGCGGTCAGCGTCTGCAAGACGTAGTCAAAACATTTGTGGCACAGTGGTTAACAAGTCAGGCGGCAGAACTTTATGAGGAGGGTATCCAAAAACTGGTGCCACGTTATGACAAGTGCGTCAATATTCACGGAAATTATGTTGAAAAGTAGATTAAGATACAGGCTTTCATGTAAAAATAAAATTATTGCGATATCTTTACACGTCTTTTTTTAATTCCAAAATGGTACTTAAAAAACATGCCTCGTATAAATGTTCTTTAACAAACTGAAATTTACTCACCATCAAAATCAACATAGGAAAGCAATAAAGTAGAACAAAATGACAAATATCAAAAATTTCAGAATTATATTCTTGTCTGTTCATTATACAGAGGGTTTCGTTGCCATTTCCATTAGAAAAAACATTGAGAACAGTTTTACCGAAAATGAATCTGGGAGAACTGTAACCTATGGATACTAGCCATATGATCAACATCTTGATCTGAAAAAAAATATACAAAATAAAATTGAAGAACACATACATAGCAAAATAGAAGAAAAATAACTAATAAATATTCGGAAAATTAACTGATATAAAGCGCATAAAGGCGGATATTCCTCAATTATCTAAAGATTATTTTCATCTGAATTACAACTACATTTAAATTCAACTCACTTTAAGACGTTCTGACGTCAGAATTCTTTTGCTTATGATGGGATAAATAATGGCAAAATATCTTTCAACGCAAATACCTACTAATATTAGTATACTAGCAGTACTACTCAAAGTTTGGATGAAAAGGTACATCTTGCAGAGGAACTCTCCAAGTGTCCAACTGAAAGTAGATGTGAACTAGATAACGTCACTATGTAAAAGAGTTAAATATAAACAAACTAATTGTACCTATCAAAAAGGTTTTGATATGGAAGTAAAACTTAAGAATGCCCCTAGATCTATTGCCTATTATATCATCAATATCTTTCTAGCGAACATAACTTGAACAGCGGTGTTCCCCAAGGTGCTCTACGAGGGCCATTTCTGTTGTAACTTACATGCAATATTATTAATTTTAAATTTAAAAACAAATTAAAGATTTCTGTGGCTTGATTTTTGGAACAGTGTGCTTTTGTCAGTAATTTTCCAACTTTGAACCGGAAATTGGGTTCGACTCTGAACAAGAATGAAGATGTATCCCTGGACCATCCAGAATTTACAATCGTACCTACGATGACAGTAAAAATTTACTAACGTTTTCATTATTTCAGGATATATTAACAGTCGGAATATGTAAGGATACAAGGTGTACGTATGAGGCATGTATTTTAAGTAAGTACTGTTTTGGAATTAAAAAAAGACGTGTAAAGATATCGCAACAATTATATTTTTACATGAAAGCCTGTATCTTAATCTACTTTTCAACATATTTTCCTTGAATATTGACGTACTTGTCATAACGTGGCACCATTTTTGGATACCCTCCTCATAAAATTCTGCCGCCTGACTTGTTAACTACTGTGTCACAAATGTTTTGACTTCGTCTTGCAGACGCTGACCGCCCAGGTGTTTCTACAAGTTCAGGAACAAACGGTAGTCGCTGGGTGCCTTTCTGCACCAAATCTTCATTTACGACCGAAGGACGCCCACTCCGTTCTTCATCATGCACATTTATACGGCCATCTTTAAGTGCTCTCACCCATTTCCTTACAATTCCATTACTCATAATGTTTTGTCCGTAAACTTCACAGATCTCACGATGAATATCGATCGGTTTTACGCCTTTAGCACTACGAAATCGTATAACAGCCAGTACTTCACAATCAGCAGGACTCACGATTGTCGGAGGCATCTTAAACACTCAGTAAACAACGTATACAATGAAGAATGAGACTGTAATGGCGTCAGTGCGTAGACAAGAGATGTAGGTAACCAGCGCGCATGCGCGGAACGCCGACCGTAGCGCTACGGCGGCGGAATCGCAAAACGGTACTTACTTAAAAAACATGCCTCGTACATATTCTTAAATCATTCATTCAATCTTGAAGACAAAACTATAGGTTTGTTAATTCATCGTTGTATTTGTATCGCTTTGTTCATGAGAACGAGAAAAGACTCTAGAACAAGCGAGTAAAAGCTTCCCAGACATCAAGTCAGTGTTTTTTACTTTTTTTTTGGTTAAACATAGATGATAAAGAAAATATTATCAAAATTTGGAGGAAAAATCGCGAAAGTTTTCAACACTCATGTATTAGCTCCACTTGTATGTATGTCAGTTTGTAAATCTCCTTCTCTAAGCATGAGTGGCTCATTACTGTGATGATCCCAACTTTTCAAAGCGTTCGTTGGCCGAGCGGTCTAAGGCATGAATCTTCTTTGTTGTTAACTCTTGGATTCATCGATCGAGGCTTCGATTCCAGTCAACGACGAAAAAAAAAGTTTTTCAAGCCATATTCTAAGATTCAATTTAATTTAGGGCTTCATTTCAAAACCTTGATAAGTGAGCTGTACATGTGTGAAACATTGGCCTACTATTGAGCTATTCGTATGAGTTAGCGATGTAAGAATCAAACCCGTTCACAATCTAACTCAGAATAACGTGCTGTAGCCAAAGGCATGAACAAATCACAGGTTCTTAGTCTTTCTTTGGAATTGTGCTTCTTGCAAGTGATTACACAGGTTTTGTGATGGGAAATTAAATAAAAAAATATTGTCTTGTTAGCGTAGCCGTGGAGTCCATTTGGCTGATATAAATTTTCATTATTGATTATATTAAAATGAAATTCTTTTATTAATCTTAAAAAAATATAATAAAGAAATAAAATCTTTAATTGGAGAACTCCGTATAATATCTTCAATGTTCGTACAATTTCTTGTTATTAGTATAATATAACTTAGATAATATGTGCGCTAAAGCTTCCGACTTGACGCATTGAATACAATTTTCTATTCTCTAAGGTGTTTGTGGTTATTTTGGAAATCTCCAAAGGAAAAAAAAATCATATTTTCATCTCACCTTTTGATTATATATATAAAAAAATTCTGGTATACACAAAACACGCCGACGCAGAAGTCAGCCAACGCCAAATTGGCTAGAAAAAAATTAGTAATGGATCTCAAGCGACGATTCAACATTATAACGACTATGACCAGAATATTTCCTAGAACAAAAAACTGTCGAAATCAAAACAAATAAATATGAAAATATTCATTCAATAAATTAAACTTAACAGATAAAAACTTACCGAAAGAACAGAAACAAAAAACTATGGTGTAAATGGTGAAGAAAATAGTCCTCACTAATCTATCATCAAAAATGTATTCTTCTTCAAAAGTGTCATGGAAGGTGGTTGAATTGCCATCTAACAAATAACTGAAATTCATTTTGCTACTAACAACAATGCGGTTTAGAATATTTTCCCATTTTTTGAAGGTATTCAACACGGATCGATAATAGTCTCCATATTATATTGTATTACATTACCAATGATCCATTTTGTTCTATTAATTAAGTAAATATAAATATGTTTGTATAAGATAATCACCATACACTGTTCGAAAATCACTAACACTTTCTCATCTTGAGATGACGGTTGAATTTATGTTCAACTATATCCACCAGTATTTGTCTTACTGTTTAACGAACAATGTAGATGTGGCATTGATTTTGTATTAACTTTTCCAATTTAATTACTCAAAGTAAAGATTCGCCAGTGTTCTAGAGCGTCGAAAATTAATAACCGTTTAGTGGTCCGAAATGCGTCAAAGCGTAGACCTGCTGAAAATGTTTGCTTCAACCTGTTTATTTCCTGAGAATTTTACGACAGGGTCTGTGGTAGCAAAATTGATCCAGACTGTATTTTTTGTTTATTTTAAACGGGTTACTTCAAACGATCTCGAGAAAAAATATTTGAATAAGGTGCTGTAACGGAAAATGATAACAGATAAATGAAAATAAAGCATGATTTATAGTACGTATGGGCCATATACAGGAAGTTTCAAAAGAGGTGACATCGTTTCTACAATTTTAGCCTTAGACTATACTTATATAGTCTAAGGCTAAAAGATCCCTTTATTTACATTGAAAAGTGTCGCATCTGACACTTAGAGCTGGTCGATTGTAACGTATTGAGCCGGTCCACTCAGGTCATTAAAAAATGTTGCCAAACTGAGCAAATAGTAGGATTCTCTATTACCCATTAATTGTGAATACACACTTTCTCCAATTTGCATTCAAAACATTGTAAAAAATTTTATATTTTGAATTGAAACTGTCTTATCGAATATATTAGCAAGAAGAAAAGAAAAACTTTAGTTGATTCTGCTATCTTATGTCGAAAATAAATACGCAAATTTGTGAGAATCAGTATTAGGTTTTTCATATTTTTTATTGTTTATTACTTTTCATCGCACTAAAAATGAATGGTTCGTAAGTGTGAAAGTTCTAGTAAAGACAGGAATTTTAATCCGAATTTATCGTTCCATAGGTAAGTGTATACAGGGTGTCTCAAGTTCGAGTGCCTATTAGACATTTCTGAAGAACTAGACATATTTGAAATCTGTAAATTGGGATTATGATATTGTTCGAAGTTCTCTACAGAACTAAAATATTTTCGAGGCCCAAAAACATTTTTCTTCAAGTTTTCGATTCCTGGTATGATCGAGTATTCAATAGTGAATATATTTCTGTTAATACCATTGTATTAAATCGAATAGTTTTCAAAATATCAAGAAAAATCTGGAAAAAATTCAAATATGTTCAGTGAGTAATATGTTCATTATTCTTATTTTAAATATCCTGAGCGTAAACCGTTTTTACAACATCGACGAGGAAGGATGTGAAAAAGTCATGCATCTTTTGGATTTCAAAAATATCATCACAGGATGTTTCAAATTTTGTGTTGAAAATTGTGATCTTAGATTGGTCATAACTTCCGTTTTTCAAATTAGAACACCATTTTTTTATTGCAGAAATAGATTCCTTAGAAAATTTCAAGTTATTTTGATGTAACATTTTTCAGTTTTGGTTGGAAAATTCTCTCTGAGCGGAAAAATTCGAGTAAAAAATCGAAAATAGAGCTCCGCTGAAACAAGAATAACTTCGAGGTTTTTGGATGGAAAATTTTCATTTTTGGGATTTTTCAAGATGTAAGATTGATGTATCCACTTTGAAAATCGAAACCGCGATTCATGATACAGGGGGTGAAAAAATAACTTTCAAAATTAGGGATGACAAAATCGTGAAAAATCAATTTTTTCAAATTAGAACCCCATTTTTTTATGACAGATATTGAATCTACGTTAAAAAATAATGTGAGTGCATGCATCACACCCTTGCCCTAAAGTGAATGTTTTCTGAGTGATTCACAAAGAACTGTTTTTGGTTTCGTCTTGAATTTTCAGCTATTTCTTTTCCCTTCACGCCAAAAAGATGAAATTTTCAGGAACTGTTACTTAAACCATGTTTTAGATTTTACTACCGTAATATGCAAGAGAAAAAAGTTACAGGTTGTTCCTAAATAGATGGCGAATTTGGATTCGAATTTGTATCGGAAACCTCTTTATTTCAACTAATCGGCCATCGGTTTTCTCTCCAGTGATAAATTAATAATTCCTTATGAACCATATGCTAAAACTTACCATGTTTTACATTCTTTTTTTTAATGATAGATATCATTAATTACATCTGCCAAATTCCTCTTTATTCAGTAGCATTTTGTGTTTACTATTAATTTGGTGATCATTCGTATTAAGTTATAATATCGATCACTATGCCTAATTTTACCAATGAAGATTATTTAAATCTCATTTTACTTAATGGAGAATGTAATAAAGTTGTAGATAGAATGATTCGACTGTTCATTGAGAGGTTTCCTGACCGACCCAGACCAACGAGAGATACCATTAACAGAACCATGACAAACTTGAGAAATGTCGGATCTTTCGTTAAGAAAACTATACACAGAGAAAAAAGTGGAGAAGAAGATGGGAACAACGAAATTACAGTTCTTGCATATTTTCGTGTGAATCCTCAAAATTCTCTCAAAGATGCCGAGATTGTTCTGGGATTATCTCAATCGAGTGTTTGGAGAATATAAAAAAAAATATAAAATGCAAATTTCATCTTTTTGGCGTGAAAGGAAAAGAAATAGCTGAAAATTCAAGACAAAAAATAGTTTTTTGTGAATAACTCAGAAAATATCCACTTTAGGGCAAGGGTGTGATGCATACACTCACATTATTTTTTAACGGAGATTCAATATCTGCCATAAAAAAATGGAGTTCTAATTTGAAAAAATTGATTTTTCACGATTTTTTCATCCCTAACTTTGAAAGCGATTTTTTCACCCCCTGTATCATGAATCGCGATCTCGATTTTGAAAGTGGATACATCAATCTTACATCTTGAAAAATCCCAAAAATGAAAATTTTCCTTGCAAAAACCTCGAAGTTATTCTTGTTTCAGCTGAGCTCTATTTTCGATTTTTTTTTCGAATTTTCCCGCTCAGAGAAAATTTTCCAACCAAAACTGAGAAATGTTACATCAAAATAACTTGAAATATTCTGAGGAACCTATTTCTGCATTAAAAAAATGGTGTTGTAATTTGAAAAACGGAAGTTGACGTCATTTCCGGAAAAACCGGAGGTGCTCATGCCTTGAAAATATTTTAGATTTCATCAGCATCGTGAAATACTTATAAGTGATGAATTTCATGAAAATACGTTCAGTAGTTTCCCGTTTAAATATGGGTGAGGTTCCTCATGAAAGACCCTGTATAGTTTAAGATTTTAGCATGTTCTACATACTAAAAACAAACAAGAGCGTAAATTACACAGAGAACCATGACATGATTAAATTCTAAATTAATCATAATTATCATGATAATTATTACAATGATACGTGAAAACTTAATGTAGGGACTGCGGAAATATCCGTCAACTCCATATTTGCATTGATTTCCAACCAATTTGCTTTGTTACATGCAATCAAATCAAATCATTTGTTCGAATTGGGAGTAGAAAAAGATTAATTCACTGGATTTCGTGTCTCTACTGAATTCTTCGATAGAATGTTGGCGATCCAAGTGTTAATTCTGTTTGATATAATGATTATTGTGGTTAGTCATTCTTGTATTTTGGAATACAGAAGAATGAATTATTTCAAAGTGAAATCGTGTCATAGGTCTGAATTGCCAAGAATCGGTTTGAAAAATGTTAAGAATGTAAAGGTTAGTGTATTGAGGTTTCTCTATTTCAGTGTCGTAATCAGTTCATTACAGTACTAAAAACAGTGCTGTAACGAACTCATTACAGCATTGTTTTTAGTTATATTTTTCGTTTTGTGGTTGACAACACTGACATCCTATCCTTTCGAATGTCAACACGCGTCCATTGCATGTCAACTGTCAATATTGAACCATGTAGAGATTTGAACGCACTATTCAAATTCTATGATCTGTCAATTTTCGTATCAGTCACGCCAACTGCGAAAATAAAATACAAAAAGCACTAGGAGGTATAATCTGAATTTTTCATTGGATTCCAATAAATTTCTCACAATTCTTGACTGAAATAGAGAAAATATCGTTTAATACTCGTTGCAAAAGGCAATTCCAACACTCATGCGTTCAAAAACTCGCTCGTTTTCGAATTTCGCATTGGTGTTGGAATAGCAACTTGTTTTAGAATATACTATCAATAAAAGGTCTGAATTTGCTAATTAATTACTTAAGTTTCTCAAAAATATTCAATTTAGAGTAATCAAAGCGACATTCGGTGATAAGAATTTAGACATGTCTCTTGTGAACTGGTTTATTTGACTTGAACTTCGTTCTATCGAAAAAGTAGGTACTGGAATTGAGTTATTTCGAAAGTCCACTCTTAGAACATAAAAACAGACGAAGGAGCATAAGATTCACTTTCCATTATAAAAAAGTGTAAACGGAAACTGCCATATATATCAACCTATTATTATTCATCACTTTGGAATTTCGTGTTAACAAGTTTAGTATTTTGACTTTAAAATCGAAAGTTCTACTTTTTTTGGTTCGAAAAAAGATTATACTTACACTATATTTCCATAAGTAAGTGATTTGAAAGATATATTCCCAATATATTCTTCCCTTCCCAATATATTAAAAACATCAAGGAATATTTCTATGGTAATCGATGGTCCGATACAGGTTGTTAGAATTAAAGCGAAATTCTTAGTTTTTATATTTTATTATTTAGAACATCTACATCAGTTTTCAACATAATCGCATCATTTCTTATTACTCTACTAAAAGTTGAACTCAAGCTAACCTCTTTTTAACCATAGAAAAAGTTGTCGATGCATGACTTGGTGATTTACGGCATAAAGCCCTGTTCACAATTAAGGGCCATGAACACTATAATATTAACACAGGTAACCACCGAAGGAGATCAAAACACGTTCGGTTGGAGAGGGGTTTAGAAATGCGATATTTCGAGGTAGAAAGGCAGAATCGGACGTTTGGATAGGGCTATTCGTATCTTCCAATCGCAATTAAAAATATTTTAAGTTAAATGCTGAAAATAAGTTACTTCGGCTCAAACACAAATTTTCAGATCATCAGTCACGTCCGAAGTTCACAGAACTTTGTCAGATCATTCCAATTACAATATTAACCCATATCTCGTATAATATTTTGAAATTTCTTCAATTCATAGGATTCGTAAGAGCCCTGGTGAGTTTACGATATATATTTATGAAATTCAAAAATTCACACAGCATAGAACCAGTTTTGCAATCCCTAGCTAATTCATTTCACCCCTGTCGATTCCTACTCTGAAATGACAATTGTCGTTGACATTCTAATCTTATGTTAGAGATTCTTATGTCATATTCAAGACGTAAATCGGACCCACTTAGTTTATGCGTGAACGAATGGAACGAAATATGAAGTAATCGGCGAGGCACTCTGTTCATGGTTACACCTTTAGACCTTTATTGAATAATTTTTATTTTACCTTTGTAAAATTCACCAAGCGCGAATCGATGGAGTTGAAACGATATACTTTTGGTTTTTTCGTTGCCAAAATTCAAGTCTATTCCGAAACGTGCTGTTGAAAATTTTGGATGGATAATATACAGTCAGTCTTATTTGCCATTTCCTGGTACTTTTTCCACTAATCCATTACAATCATGTCAATAACGTTCATATAAGCACTCTGATCAAAACAAAGGCGTTCGGTTCAAAATATTAAATATTCTTTATGCAAATTATAGGATTGTGAAAAGTTCGCGAGAGAAAGGAACGGATTAGCATTGAATTTCAGTCCCCAGGAAGTTACCTCAGACCCAACAGGGAATTTATTGTCAAATTGCCAGGTGATGGGATGTCCAGAGTTAGGAAACACTACAACTTTGATACCTGATGAAAATTTCGATTACTACAGTGCTTTTGGGAACATGAACAGTAAGAAAAACAATTTTCAATACACTGAATATCCTCCTCGAGCACAAGACTTTGCTTCTTCCAGTGCACTACTTTATCCTTTTTCCTGTCTTTGATGTCATAAGATTGCATCGACTTTGAAGCTACTAAATATGTTGATGGAGCTGTGACGGAGAAAAACCATCGTTGTGGAGTTTTTACAACGTTTAGTAAATACAATATTTGGATTACCACCACGTTCTGTACTGTACTGATTTATGATAAGCTGCCTAAGGGTCTTGTGGCAGAATCATACAAATGACAGCATGTCAGCATTGTTGCCAATATACACATACATACATAACATGTACCTACAAGGGTAAAAATATTGTTATTTAATATGATATCATAACGACCCTTGAATCTCTTGGAGCATGGAACACAGATTCTTGCATTGGTGCCACAACAAAGCGGAATTCTGGGAAACGTTAGGGCAGAGTACCAAGCGAAATGAAGCTCACATTTTTGGTCTAGAATTGTAAGATACGGCAACCAAAACTACTGCCATTGATGGAGTAACAATTGATAATACCGCATAGTGAGAAACTTCATAGAGAGATCTGCAACACTTCTGAAGGTGAGCACACAGCAACATAGATCAGTAAACTGGATTATTAAAATGGGGATATAAAGAAACAGACGCATATGATTGGGTTTTTATGGTGAACCATTATGCAAAATGTGCAGTAAGGAGGAACTGACTGTATATGAGACATGCCTCTCATTCTGCTGCGAAGCTTTATCCTCATGAGGTAGGAATACTCTCTAAGATGTTAGATGGAAATTACTTCACTTAGCCCAGAACATGAATTTCCTCATGGAGCAGATCACAAGGGTAACACAACAAACTCACTAATACTGTCAATCAACCTTTGATAGGTAAGGGATTTTTCTTCGTCATGGTAAGAGAGATCAAAGTGTATGGTTAGATGGCCATACACGTTTCCAGCATCATAGAAATTTTGAAATATAATGGGGTTAGTGATTTTTTTATGGTCATGTGTTTCATTGGTTTCCTATGATTAATTTTGGTGAGCTCGAAAAAAATCTCTTTTGTTCCAGGTACAATGAACGCAACATGTTTAAGTTCAATAGGAATATTCACAATAATAAAGGAGAAGGCAGATTATTTTACTTCGATAAGTAACTGCCAGAAAATAGGAGGTGATTTAGCAGATGTTTTGAGCGACAGCAGAACGAAACAGCTTGCTGATTTGGTCAACACCACTCTCGATTCTTGGTATAAAGCTAGTTATGTAGGTAAAGTAGAGACTCAAAATTTGTATGGAGTTAAATTTTTCGGTGCTTGTCTATTTCTATGGACAGCATTCTTTCCTTTGCCTTTCATTAGATGTCGCCAAACAGTATTTACCTTAAATTGACAAGCCTCATATCAGTTTTATGCTTTAGAATTAAAATATCAGATTAAATACAGCAATGTAGTCAATTCGGTTCCACAAGAAAAATTGCATGAAATATTCTGAAAGTTTCGAAATGAAGAATTCTGTAATGCAAAATGTCAGTCACTCTTTGATGACCTTGAAATGTAATAATTCTTATATTTCAAGGTTTGGACAATCTACAGAACAAAGGTCCTTTCGTATCGTCAAATGGAAATACAATTCAATGTACACATTATCGTGCTTGGGGTCCAGGCCATCCAAGAAGAGGTAGAAGCAATGAGAACTGTGTCACATTACACTCTGATAAAACATGGAAAGTATCTTCGTGCGACATTCAATTGACGTCGATTTGTGAAATCTTTCCACAAGGTCCTCTAATGGACGAATTTGACCAGAGTTACTCCTGTCATAAAATATCTAACAGAAGTATGCATCAAATGTATATTGTTGAAAAAAATTGATTTTTCATTTTCAGAGAGAAAGAAGAAATGTTTCACAGACAAAAAGTTACTTAAGACGATGATCGAAAATTCGAGCAGAAAAGATAAATGTGCTTTGTTGTATTTTGATAATAATTAACCAAATAAAGAAACTAGAAGAAACAAGCAAAAAAAAATAAACATATGTAATGCTTTCAATTTGTCCTGAAATTTCATTGGTTCCTGATATCTCAACTAATCGTAAAGAAATGACGACAGTAGGCGTAAACATCCTGAAATTCCATTGGTCCTGATATCTCAACTAATCGTAAAGAAATGACGACAGTAGGCGTAAACATCCTGAAATTCCATTGGTCCTGATATCTCAACTAATCGTAAAGAAATGACGACAGTAAGCGTAAACCTCCTGAAATTCCATTGGTTCCTGGAGTGCGTTCAGAATCAACGTCAGACGTCGCTCGGAGTGCACCCTGGCCGATCGGAATCGACGTCGGATATAAAATACCCCCGTTCGTAATGAATCGGAACGTTTGCCCGGGTGTTAAACTTTGCATCTTGCAAAATACATCGGAAAGATATGCTCGTCCGGCGCAGTGACGAAAATTTCAAATTGGAATTCCCTTAGGCCTTAGACTATAATAGAAAGTCCCTTCACTAGTCTAAGGGAATTCCCAATTACGAAAGAACTTTAAAGTTGGGGATGAAGCTTCTTTCTGTTGCATTTGTGTATAAGTAAACTTATTGATAGGATCGTTATTATATTTAATGAAAATGGCTACACTTTCCATTTCGAATAGAAGTCATGAAATTCTTTTCAATCTGAAATGTTCCCTGAATTGTTCAACACTTATATTAGGAATGATATTTTCAAAATAATTCTGCACTCGTAGTGGGGTTTCTCGGGAATTTTGTATTACTTCTACTATTGTATTTTCTTCATCCTCCTCGCTACTAAGATACTCATCAAAAATTTCATTTATACACTGAATAACGACATTCAACATATTAGACAGAATATTAATATTCAATTCATCGCAATTTAATACACTATCCATTTTTTTATGTTCAAAATTCTAATTCAGAAAACCGTAATATTATGTTCGAAGAAATCAAATAATGAAATTATTCCACAAACGCAACTTAACCTCAGATATCAAATAAATAAATGAACTGCACGTGCACACTTCAAATAGACAGAGACTAACATAGAAAGAGAGGAGAGATGTCGCCCCAAATCGTTCGACAAGATTTTGACAACCAAGTGCGTTCTACGCCGGACGTACATTCTTTACCCGACGTTGATTCTGAACGCACTCCTGATATCTCAACTAATCGTAAAGAAATGACGACAGTAGGCGTAAACCTCCTAAAATTCCATTGGTTCCTGATATCTCAATTAATTGAATGAAGCACTACTCAAATAACGGAGCTTTTAATAAACAACATTTTCTACAATACTATATGTATCACTCACCTGTCGTTAGAGTAGAATGGTGTTTAAGTACGCTTGAAATTTTGCTCAATAAATCTAATACTAAAAAAGTTATGTTCAACACTGTTGAATGATTGTTTGGGCTATTACCATCATCTATTATGGATGTAATGTTTTCCGACGTTTCGATAGACATCTTCTATCTTTATCAAGGAGGAAAAGTAAAAAACCTTTTGAAAATTATCATCCATAATAGATGATGGTAATAGCCCAAACAATCATTCAACACGAGCTCCATCATCAACAATATCTCGTCATGTTCAACACTATTTGGTACGAACCGTGTAACTAGCGCCCTCTACGAGAGTCAGACATAAAAACGAATTCATTGGATGTATCAGATTCCGAAACATATTCGTATAAAATTTCATTACAATGGTGCCAGTAGTTTCTGCAAAATTTTAAAAAATGTGTATAATTTTTTTGACGTGACAACGTCTTATATATTGGTTTGCCGGGTGACACTTCAAGAAACTGCGTTACGCTCCGCTCACGTTATGCCCTCACAATGAGAGCGAGTGAGAGGCACGCGTCCCTTCCACTCGGGCATGGTTAGCCCGCCTAAGAGCGAGAGAGACAGAGCGGGAGAGAGAGCAAAGGTATACCGACTTTACAGGCAACCATTTTTTTTCTTCAAGGCCCTGTATCTTAAATACGGATGGCGTTACGAAAATTTTTTACTGAGCAAACCCCAATTATTTTTTAGTTTACTATCTATCCTAGAGAGGGGTCACCGTCGTGAAACATCCTGTGCATATACAAGGCCGTATTCGGATTCTTCTTCTTGTTGTTCTTGTTCAGTGATGACTCAGGTCATATCCAAGTTAAAGCTAGCCATGGAATTACGTTAAGCACGAGAAGAATTAAATATCTACTAGTGATTTCATCAAATTTATTAATCAGTCTTAATTATTGAACTTGAATGAATAAATATTAAGTAACAATAATCAACGGTAATTAATTACACCATTCAAATAGGAGCATATTTTAACAATAGGTACATGACTGATAAGAACTTCATTGCGATTTATAATATTGGGATAACTTACTTAAATATAAAGATAAAACTTTGAAAATAAGTGAAGGAATGATAAATCATATCACAACTTTTTGATAGTTTGCAATTCTAAAAATCGCCAAGTAAATTATTGAATAGTATAAACACTATACAAAGGTATATATCTTCATGAAAACATACTGAGGAAAAATATTCTTGAAATAAATAAAACAAAATATATATCGATATAATGGCATCAGTCAAAAAATGATTATTTGAAAGAAAAAAAATAATTATAAGTTTGACTCCATCTTTCCTTATACATTTAAAAAATTATCAGTTTTTACCTTCACAGGTGCCTCAATTTAAGTAAACACATTCTTCAAAACACTACGGAAACTTTTTTTCTCTTTTTTACGACTGACTCCTTCTTTTTACTACCCAGACTTGATCTTCTATCTTCTTTCGTTTCAAATTTGGGCGAATTTCCCAAACTTCCCGTCTCTTGTGGTACGCTGTATGGAAAGTCTTGATCTCCATTTATATTTGGCTTCGTATACTGACTAGAAATTCTACTTGCGCGCCTGTCTACGGCGGTTTTAGTGTATTCAGGAACTTGCTGCTCCATTATGGGTCCCATCTGTTCAAGAGAAGAGTTCTCGGACTCGTCTAAATTGACGATTTCGATTAATTTACTGTTTTGTTCGACCCAGTCCCCTGGACTCTTTGCAGTGCCACCTGTAATTATTAATAGAGTGAATCCACAGCTTATCATCACCGTTGAGTATAAATCTACCTAGAGGGGAAACGTAGTTCAAAGAAATGAAGCCAAAAATTCTATCGGTAAAGTGGCGGTCTCATGCGTGTAAACACGGTAACCTTTATTTCATTGTATTTATGGTTGCAGCGACTTGGACTCTCTGTTTGAACTGGTCTGAGCCAGGGCCGTATTTATTCGACATCACCACTCAGAATATTTTATTATTTAGATATATTGACTTAATGTCCAATGATCTGTGTATATTTAGATGACGATTTTAATGAATGAATTATGGGCATATTGTTGGTGATATCAAATACGTGAAGTGAATTTAGATCAGTTACGCATGTACACAAGAAAATTGTATGTAACATATATATTTGAATGAGCAATAAATGGACCAAGTTCTTGTTTGTTTACTTTACATTTATTGTGAAAAAACCCTCACAATTTTCATTTTTAAGTTGAAAATGATGGCCGAATGTAAACGCGCCATTTCAATTCGAAATCTTATGTTGTTTCCTGAAATTCTATAAAAACAAGAGTATAATATATAAAATCATAACTGTGAAGACCCAATGACATAACATACATGGGAGAAATTCGGATAAATCATGATATGAGGGATTCAATTTATAATGCTACTATCTTGGCCTCCCCTTGAATCTTAGTTCGGAAGAACAAATATCGAAATGAAATGACTATAAATCTTCGTGAAGAACAACATATTTTCTGAAGCCGGCCCTGGCCATCGTCTAAAGTTCGGTAACTCCGTTAGATGCTGTAAAGAACAAACACATTTATTTCCAGAAACATACAGTCCATCTATAAACCAGAAATCTTACTAGTAAATTTCTGGCTTCATTTCTTTGAACTGCGTTTCCCCTCTAGGTAGATTTATACTCAATGTCATCACCAATGATTTTTCAATCATCTACACTTTTTAGATTTTTCAAATATTGATTACCATAGATGCTACGTTATTATCCCAATAATTTCGAAAAGAACAAATTCATAAAAACAGAAAATGAGCACTGAGCAGGACTTTTTGCCCTCTTGTTCTGAAGTTTTGTCACTGACTCTGGAACAGCGCGACACAATAAAAACGATGATAGATAATGACCGCGTTCAGCAGAAAGACCGGTTGAGGAAGCTGCAACGGTACTGATAGGTATCGATATTCTAACCTGCTGAAAGACAATACCATAGACAAAGTATCTCTAAAATGGTACTTCGTCTATGGACAATACTACTTTTGACGGAGAATCCCAAGTGTTTGAAAGTTTGGTTAGGTTGTTTGACTTTCCCGTACGTGGTCATCACCTTGTCGTGGTGTACGGGCTTATGTAGCTGTAATAAGCGACGAACCAAGAATGACCATACCCCTTAATCCCTTCCCATCCAGGGCTCTGTCTAGGCGAGGCATAGGTCCGTGTATACCTTTGCCACCATTCTAGGATCGCCACCTAGAGACGCTGGAGACAGAGCCAGCAAGCAAAGTTGTCGAACGACTAGCTAGAGGAAGTGGTACGATATGGCTGCTGGCTTAATCCGATTACTAGGCGAGAGGATGAGCCCCGTCTCTCCCCTAGTTCTTAACGGGCCTGGCATAGATCTGGGGAGTACAGTCGTAGCGCTATCACAACCTCGGAGCCAAGTCCTCGAGTATCAACAGGGCTATACAACTATACACCTGGAGCATTATATGACCGAAGGGTGTATGGGGTCAGGACATTCAGAAGATCTATACCCGGGCTCCGAGTTCCGTAACCAGAGCCGGGTGAAACACGGAACTTTCGAAACAGAGCTAGTTGACCCTCACGAGATCTTCGTGAGACAATGGAACCGTTCTAGAACGCAATACAAGCTCTTCCTCACATCCCCAAATTCCCAGGGAGTGTTTGAGTGAGTGCAAGGGTGGCACATATACTGCTCGCGCAGTGAATGTTCCGCCCCTAATTGCAACCCGCCAGTATGAGTCGGTGTCCTTGGAACTCTAACTGGATAGGGTTGTGGTATGACTTAAGAGGGGGTTTTAGTGGGTGCAAGTCCCACACGAACCTGTTTGACACTAATCCCAAGTGGCTGCAGGGAAGGCATGAGGAGTTCCCCCTACCTACGAAGACTGAAAAAAAAAGGTTGTTTGACTTTACCATGTTTCAGGGTTGCCAAATCTAATGAATCGTCAATATATACTCTGAAATACTCCAAAATTCAACTAAAATAAAAATAATCTTACCGTCCTGCAACGAATCACGATTGTTCGAATTCAAACTATGGATTTCGAATTCGTTGATGGAATTGGAACGATTCAGAACCTTGTTGCTTCTTTTTCTCCTTTTCTTCTCTAAGGATAATTTTCTCTCGTCTGCTATCAGGGATGATCTAACAATCTTCAATGCTTGATCGCTAGGTCTCCTAGTTTTCTTTTTTTCTTTAGCAGTTAATGTATCAACAGATTTCCTGCGCTGGAAAGAAGTTTACCACGTTATTGCTTACAAGAAACGAATAATAAATTACAAAGCACATATCATAGCAAAAAACAGTTGATTACATTTTAGTGACTAGATTAGTTGTATAGAATGAATAATTGGACTATTGCCACCATGATGTTATCATAATCAATGTTTTATTGAACGTCTTCTACAGTTTTCAAATAGAATTGTTTACATGGCAGACACACTATTTTGTGATTGAGAATATTCAAGAATATCTTGAGTACTTCCTTTGAGTATAAATCTACCTAGAGGGGAAACTCAGTTCAAAGAAATGAAGCCAGAAATTTACTAGTACGATTTCTGGTTTATAGATGGACTGTATGTCTCTGGAAATAAATTTATTTGTTCTTTACAGCATCTAACGGAGAGTTACCGAACTATTAGACGATGGCCAGGGCCGGCTTCAGAAAATATGTTGTTCTTCACGAAGATTTCATTTCGATATTTGTTCTTCCGAACTAAGATTCAAGGGGAGGCCAAGATAGTAGCATTATAAATTCAATCACTCATATCATGATTTATCCGAATTTCTCCCATGTGTGTTATGTCATTGGATCTTCTCAGTTATGATTTTATATATTATACTTGTATTTTTATAGAAATTCAGGAAACACTTCTTTGAACGAACATGAGATTTCGAACTGAATTGGGCGTTTACATTCGGATATCATTTTCAACTTAAAAATGAAAATCGTGAGGGTTTATTCACAATGAATGTAACGTAAACAAATAAGAACTTGGTTAATTTATTGCTCATTCAAATATATATGTTACATACGTAACTGATCTAAATTCTCTTCACGTATTTGATATCACCAACAATATGCCCATAATTAATTCATTCAAATCGTCATCTAAATATAAACAAATCATTGGACAGTAAGTCAATATATCTAAATAATAAAATATTCTGAGAGGTGATGTCGAATAAATCCGTCCTGGCTCAGACCAGCTCAAACAGAGAGACCAAGTCGCTGCAACCATAAATACAATGTAATAAAGGTTACTCTGTTTACACGCTTGAGACCGCCACTTTACCGGTAGAATTTTTGGCTTCATTTCTTTGAACTGCGTTTCCCCTCTAGGTAGATTTATACTCAATGGTATTTCTCAAGTATTTCCCTATCATAGATAATTTCTAGTGAACAATCTATTGTAACCAATTTTTTTTCATCATATAGAAAAAATTAGCGTACCTCGGCATCTTTGGGTAAATCGATCCTGTTCTTTTGTCTATCACCGCCACATATCCAACAAACGCCCCAAAAAATCGTAATTGTAGTGATAAACCAAAAAATGAAACTCGGCCATTTTTCTACGGCAATCATCAACTGGTCTAAGCGTTCTTCCAACTCTTTGCTTCGATCGTCTATTTTCTTTCTCTCTTCCAACATAGACTGTATAGTTCTTTCCAGTTTCTGCATTTCTTCAACTTGTTTTTTATACCTTCTACTGAGTTCCTCCAGGTACTGACTAGAAAGAGAGACGTTTCTCTCTAATGCCTGAAATTAGAATTGAACAAATACTATAACCAGATATAAAAGAGTGGACAGTGATATATCGTGCCTCACTGTCAAGTGCCCGCATCGATCTGCGCGAGTGCGTGAGAGAACAAAAAGAAAGAATGCAAGATGGTGGGACCATTATCGGTTGAGTGGTGAGAGAAGTAAGAGAGACCCAAAAAGTTTGAGTTAGTGCCTTTGTGTGAGTTCGAAAACGAAGCCATCTTACGTAGAGTGACTCTAGAATCTATTTTGCAAGTATAATTCAAGACTATTTTAAATGCAATTAATTGTTTGCCCATTTTATTAACCTTTTTTGATGAATAGCATTGGGAACTTGATTGGTTCAGTGAATTTATTATTTTTCTATTATGTTTGTAAATTAATACTGTTATTATGCAATATTTATTAGGTTTCATAGTGTATTAGGTGATGTTTGGGCCCTTGATTCTACTTTCTTTGTGAATGTGATGCTTTGTTGTTTTGGATAACCCTACTTTCTTTGTTAATGTAATGATTTGTTTATTTGGATAACCCTGCTTTCTTTTCAAGTTGTATTACACTGCTTGTTACTTAGGACCTGAATTATATTACCTAGCCATGTAGTTTCATCAATTTTTCAGACTACAAATTGTCACGGTTTCAAAAGTCCCGCTCCAGTTAGTACCTGCAAACCGAACTGGTGGCGTTAGTCGCAGTAGTTTGCCAGCTTATCTCGTACGTTTCAATGGACGGTTGTCGGTGGTCCTGTTCTGTGCATGTGACGTAGGTTGTCAATTACGTCGTTCTTCCCGCATTTTTGGTTGAAATGTCCTGGAGTAATTAATCGCAATTTTGCGGATCTGAACAGGATTTTAACTGAAGCCCTGAGAGAAATCTTATCATGTTGGTTTGGTTTGTTCGTTGGTGAGATTTTTGCGCTTTAGCGGAGTGGCGTATTTGTTTGGAAAAACGACGTGGGATTGGTGTGTTAACCTATGTTTGTCACGAGGTATTTTAGATTTTTGTTCGTATTTTTAGCATCATTCTGCTTCGAATTGGGAATTATTATTGTACCGTTGCGAGGTACCGCAGATTCTGAACTGTCTTTGAAGTCTTCGAGCTGTTTGTCTAAGCTGTCTTTGAATTACCGTCGAACTGCCGTGGGAGCTGTCTTTGGGGACCTCCACCAGATTTCGCCATCTAAGATACCACACCTGTCGTCTACCCAGGGCGCATTACTGTGAGAAATTGTACTACGTTGGCCCAGGAATATATTTGAGCCCAGTTTCCATCTACGAGACTGTGAGAATAATTATGGGTTAAGAAACTATATCCTTTTGTACGACCTAGACTGTTATAGAAGGTTAGTCTGTAGAATTTAGTTAAGATTGATTAGTATCAAAGAGGCCCAATTCAGTGAATACTGTTTAGTACATAGAACCCGACCTATCGAGAAGGTCGCTTAGATATAAGTAAAGAGCTATTTGTAACGATTACCATCGAGGCTCTAAGTATATACCTTGGGGTGATATTACTGTTTGTTTAGTAAGAGATAGAGCATTATATCGAATATTCGGGTTGTGAAGTAAGAACTAGTTAGTGATCTACCTTCTGTAAGATATATCCTCGTTTGAGGAACCTTGTGTATTTCATTTGGGCTCATTATATTATTAAATAATTGGTCTATTTTCTTTCTACCAGCCGCTACCTCCCGCTTGTGTGATCGAACTCGTTTGGCATCCTGAGAGTGCGTTCGTTATTTTCTCTCTTTTGCGACCCTGAGATCTTTAGTGTACTTTCCTCTTTTTTTTTTGTATTATCATAAAAGAGAGTGGCGCCCCTTTATAAGTAGTCTCAGCTCTAGAGCTAGCCGAGGAGGTACTTTGTGCACTCTCTGGAGCCGAGTGGGTTTGGTGACAAAATCTTGGAGTTCGCATGTCAACTATAACAAAGAAGGCTCTACCTTCAGCTTACCGCAAAAATTAGGTAATTGTACCCAAAGCAATTGTATTCATCGTACGCTATTTTGCAGCATGAATTGCCAAGACCTTCATGGACCAGGATCTGTGGTTAAACTAAAGGAACATATGATAACGTCTGAGATCATCGACTAGTAGTGTTACTAGTATATTTGATACAAAGTAGTGGACGTAATCCTTTGAGTGTAGCAAATGTTACAACATATTCTTTTGAATATTCGGCTTACATTTCATCGTATAAAAACTCCTATATCTTCTTTGGTTTATAAGCTATACGATGAAATGTCCCGCATGAAGATTTTCACAAAATTCTGCCGAACCACTTGTTTCAACTTAAATCAAACGCTTCTCGAATTACAAATTTATCAGGTGTCTATTTCAAAAGTTATTGAGTAAATTAAATTACAGCTGCTCATAACTGTCGAACCATTGGACGGGTTCAGCACAATAACGAACTTTGCCGACATATTTCAAAGTTAACGTAATGACCAATTCTGGGAAGGTTGAAACTCTGTTTTCTTATTAAGTTTCCCAATGGAGTTTTCATCAAGGAGTCTGACTCAATCATCGGAGACCATTTTCCGTTAGATATTAAAAAATTAGAGACACAGAAAAGAAAATTACTAAACAAAGAATTACCATCTCGCGTAACACATCAAAACATAAAGCCTCACCTTTATTCTGTTCGAAAGCCTCAGAAACACAGATTCTTTCTGTCTGTCATTTCCCGACGTTGAAATCGGCGCCAAAGTAGACGACGCTACGCCGTTTTCACCGTTGACGTCACCGATGAAATTATCCACCATCTGTTCCTCCTGCTGTTCCAGATTCCCGTCCACCAACTGTTGTCCTTCCCCCACCGCCATCTCCTGAACGTCATCCACCTCGGCCTGCTCGGCCGCGCGACCATTTTGTTCGGCCTGAGTCGCCTGATTCAGCGATTCGTCCGTCGTTTCGCCGCCCCCAACTGCGACGAACCTTAACGATTCAGAGGCGTCCATCGAGACGACGACCGTCTTGGTCGGCTTGATCTGCGAGGTATACTCTACACTTGTCGAACACGTGACCTTGGGTATCTCGGAGGCCGACGTCAAATCGAGTTTTAACTCGTCGGTCGGACGTACGTCGGCGTCGGGCATCGCGATATCGTCTATAGACTGTTCTATGCCCGATTTGGACGTTTCTATGACTCCAACGTCCGCGTCCGCTTGGCCCGTTGCAGCTGTCGCGTTCGGAAACAGCTGATGACTGTCATTCAAAAACGCCATTTTTCGAGAGACCGCGAGGCTGTTGCAAATGGCCGCAATGATGCGATCGGGGAATATCGCTTGTACGAATCGTTGGCATTTGGTGAGCGAGGAACGAGGCCCCAACCGAGAGAGTTCAAGGCCGAAATTCAGACATAGATGCGAGCCGGTCAAGGAATCGCGAATCAATGGTACCATTGCGAGGGAGTGTATTCTGGCGCTGTTGCAACTCAGCAGTCCGTAGACTTGACCGAATAGAAGATCGCTACAGTTGATACACACAACGCTATGGCTGGGCGTTGAACAGGTGTTGATGAGGGTGGAATATTCTATGCTTGACGAATCTTCATTGTTCTTTTTAGACGTCTCGTTGCTCTTTTTTCCTGTAATGAATTTTTATTACGCATCTACCACAAAAAATATATACAGTTATAGAGGAAACCAAATTTTGGATGCACAGAAGTACTGAAACGTTGGATTTGGCCCAATAATGAACTTGACCTAGATATAAAGTCAAACCCGATCTATTGAGACCATTGTGATGTTCTACAACATCATCTACAAATAAATAAATAAGCTGATCTCACCTAAAACCTCTGCTGCTTTCTTGATCATCGAATATACAGCGTTGGTGGCCGAGTTCAGCATGTTCTTAGTCAGGCCATCTTGATTGGCAAACGACTCATCATCATCGTCCATATCGTCGTCATCTGTCTGGGAGAGTTCCTCCTTCTGTAAAACTTCCAACTCTGACACCCCGTACACCCTGAACAATGAGATAGGACAGTAGTGTTGGGAACCGTGATGCGATCTGATTTCGACCTTGATGTACCTGTACCAGAATAATGACTGTAATTGTGATCAACGAAATATGGTTCGTTCAAATATAGGCGGCCAAACTATATTCCAACTTTTCCATGCCTTTAAAAAAATTTGATTTCTTGAACCCAGCAAAATAAGCCACCGTTTCAGCGATGACCCTGTTTGACGTGAACCGCTGTACGCAAAGCCATTTTTTCGTGTTTAGAAACAGAAAGAAGTCACACGTGGCCAGATCTGGTGAATGTGATGGGTGAGGTAGCAATTCGTGGTTCAATTCAACCTATTTTGCAGTGGCGCCTGCCAATGCGTTCTCGTCGAAGAGATAGCTACAACTCAACCTACTCTTCTTCTTCTTCTAATGCATATTCACTAATGAATGTTTGCGACCACACGATTCATTTCTATCCCGTCTCTAGCTGTATGTATTAGGCTTTCCATTGTTCGCAAGCCAGTCCACTGTCTTATGTTATGTAGCCATGACATCCTCTTTCTTCCCATTCCTCTCCTTCCTTCAATCTTTCCCTCGATAATCAATTGTAGAAGCTGGTATTTCGGGTTTCACATTATATGCCCTAGGTATGCAGTTTTTTTTTTTTTGATCGTCAGCAGCAATTCACGTTCTTTATTTATTCTTCAGAGGACATTTTCGTTGGTCACTCGGGCCGTCCATGGGATTTTTAGTATTCTGCGATATACCCACATCTCGAAAGGCTTCTATTTTATTCATTGTGACCACCTTTAGTGTCCAGCTCTCCACACCGTGACAGTAACACCGACCAAATGTAACACCTCACAAATCTCACTCTCAGGTTTAGGTTAAAGTCCGCATTGGTAAGAACACGTTTAAATTTCATGAATGTGTTGCGGGCATTTTCTATACGACATTTTATTTCCAGGTCAGATGTCCAGTCTTCAGTGAGCCATACTCCAAGGTATTTAAACTTATTTACACGCTCAATTAATGACCCATCAGATGTTAGTTTTGCATTATTGAGTCTGTCTGGTTGACGAGTAATGACCATATATTTTGTTTTTTTGGCATTTATTTTAAGGCCCATTCTCTCGCTGTGTTGTCCTACTACGTCGACAAGGTATTCCTTAGAACTGACTGACAGAGACGATACGTTATTGATGAACTTTTGAAAGAGCATGGACATGAAGTTCTTAGATTCCCCATACCATTGCCAATATAATCCTATTGAAATGGCATGGGCGTTTTGTAAAAACTTCTACAACAAGAACATAAATTCTCATCCTTACACAAGGGATAGAGTGTTCAATTTATTGACTCTGGCTCTTTCAAAATGTACACCTGAAATGTGGCAAAATTTTTATTTACATTGCGAACGGCTTATTGAAGACGACTGGACTAAAACATATGGGTAACCTACCTATAGATAATATTCCTCCATTTATTATTTCATTGGAGGAAAGTGATTCAGATCCAGAATTATCTGATGATGAGTCTGATTCGTTCACTGAAGTAATGGATGTGGAATAATGTCGAGAAGAACTCAAGTTGTCACTTCATTTAAGCATATAATTTGAAATGTATGTAAGTAAATTATTGTTACATGCTAATATACAGTTATTATTAGGAGGATATGCTACTCATTTTCATTTAGTAAAAGGAGCACAATCTGTTGGCATTAAAAGAAGATTTTTCTCCTACAGGTGGATAAGTTTGTTAAGAATCATCAATCGGATAGCTCAACCTGGACTCAACCTTTTCCCCATACCGAGCTTCTTCACTAGTGCACCAGTATGACACATAGAGCCCACTAAAGGCCAAACTACAAGTACTACCAATTTATGAACATCTAATATCATTGGAATAACTTTTTTTATACAATAAATACAATTAATAAATTATAAATGTAAAATTGGCAGGAAGACATCGGTCGATAGCCATTTGATGATTTTTTATTATCAATAAAGTTAATTTCTCTCTTCTCTTTCTTTCACAAAGATTTTTTTCACTTTTCGAAAAATACTTATTGTGTAATTTGTAAAACCCTAATAATAATTTGACAAATTTCAATCATATGATATTTCATTTTAGTTTCAAATATCTATTTTGATTTCAATAATGATTGGAAGTTATTTGATAATAGTAAAAGTCTACACATTGAATATTAATAATTGAATTATATCTAATTTGATTATGGTAGATCGTTATTCTTCATCGTTTTCAGATCATTGCTGTTCTATCCTTATTTGTATAATTCAAGTTTATTGAAATTTATTTGTTAGAGAAATAAAAAGCATTTTCAATATTTTTTTATTATATGTGAATAAGTATTGTATAATTTTTCGTAATTGTGCTTTATACTTCCACTTCAGTCAAGTATGATCAATTCACAATCTCTATTGAATTGTTGACTAACTCAGTGATCAAGGGTTGAGTAAATGAAATTTATTCATCTCTCAGTTCTTATTTGAAAAAAAAGGCAAACGAAGAAATGAACACATACATCACTTTCCATAGCGTTCAGTATTGTGAATGCTCCTGAATGTGTTTATGAATTCTTCAAAATATTCTGTTGTATACATAACATACCTGTAAGAGATATTATTCGGATTGAAAGAACTTTAGAAGTAATCAACATTTATTCGATTCTTTATGTTAAAAGCTATTATTTCAATTTTGAATATTGAGGATGTGATTAGAGCTGAGTATATCCCAAACCAACTAAACTATGTAACAATCACGATAAAAAATATATACTGAATGGAAGAATTAACTCTTTTTGTCAGTGACTCAAAATGAAACCTTCATTTCACATAATCACCAAGAGATTTGCAGAGAATACCTACTGAACGAAGCATGTATAGCTCTCATCGAGAACATCACAATGAAGGTATTTTTATGAGGAAAAATAAGAGATTTGAAAAAATTAAATGAACCTACCATCACTTTTATGCATTGATCAACTAGAACATGTTCAGAATACAAGCTCGTATTGAATCTCATTTTGTTGATAATTAAATCGAAGTGTTTCATAGAAGTGGATGCTCTGTTCCAATTCTGCATTCAAGAATATATACCATTCCCTTATTAGCTACATCTTCAGATTCAACATTACTTCTTTGTGATACCTTCCTTAATTCTTTTGAAATGTTGAACCAGCAACCAAACGATTAAAGCAATGTCCTTTCGAATATCAAACAAATTCCAATCGGAAGTTTCATGTATTATGATGAACAGATTAATGTTCAAACTTCTTCAGATTCCCGAAAATCACTTAAAATATGTTCATCCCTGATGAACGGTAACTTAAATATTATAATTAATATTTTTGAGGTTATCATACAACATCCCAATTAAAATAAGAGCAGATCCTTTAGACATTTCTGCCAAAATAATTTCAAACCTTTCGAAACTCTTCCAAGGTTCAGAAGTATTGGCATTTTGAGTGAATCCAAGTTTACTAGGACCTTCATGTGATATAGACAACAGTGCGTAATAATCTGACAGCAAAATAGCGAACCCAACCTAACTTTTTAATATACAGAGTGAAATGTGTCAAACTTCCATGGCCAACCGAGTTACAAATAAACTTTGAATAGAGTATAGATATAAAGTCAAACCCGATCTATTGAGACCATTGTGATGTTCTACAAGCGCGCGAAAAGTCAAAAGATTGGCCGTCGGATGGCAAGCTATTTGAAATGAAACATGTTATTGGAAAACTCGAAAGTCGCGTGCATCTTTGAAACATCAGGCAGAAATAAATAAATAAGCTGATCTCACCTAAAACCTCTGCTGCTTTCTTGATCATCGAATATACAGCGTTGGTGGCCGAGTTCAGCATGTTCTTAGTAAGGCCATCTTGATTGGCAAACGACTCATCATCATCGTCCATATCGTCGTCATCTGTCTGGGAGAGTTCCTCCTTCTGTAAAACTTCCAACTCGGACACCCCGTACACCCTGAACAACGAGATAGGACAGTAGTGTTGTGAGCCGTGATGCGACTTGATTTCGACCTTGATGTACCTGTACCAGAATAATGACTGTAATTGTGATCAACGAAATATGCTTCATTCAAATATAGGCCAAACAATATTCCAACATTTCCATGCCTTTAAAAAAATTTGATTTCTTGAACCCAGCAAAATAAGCCACCGTTTCAGCGATGACCTCCCTGTTTGACGTGAACCGCTGTACGCCCAGCCATTTTTTCGTGTTTAGAAACAGAAAGAACTCACACGTGGCCAGATCTCGTGAATGTGATGGGTGAGGTAGCAATTCGTGGTTCAATTCAACCTATTTTGCAGTGGCGCCTGCCAATGCGTTCTCGTCGAAGAGATAGCTACAACTCAACCTACTCTACGCTCATGAATTGTCTACCTCATATATCATCGTGAACTTCATGATGATGTGTCAATGACAGTTGATCGATACTTACGATCGATGAAAAAATCAGCTCAAAAAATAACAAATCATGTGTGATGCTCTCAATTTTGATTGCTCGAACTTCTTTTTCAATTTAATATTCTCTTCGAACTCTGCGTTACAAGTGAACCTGGTAGTGACTAGTGCTCTATATTGCTTTCTTACAGTCCTTTTCAAGACTTCTCCACTTTTATTTTACAATCAAAGACATTTTTTCTCTGCTCAAGACACTTATAATCCTCTCTAAAAGGTACAGTACAATTTTCTCAAATACATGACTTATTTTCTGCACATGCACTTATGAAACTGCATGACTTTATATGTCTTTAACTCATCACTTTTTCACTAAAGTTACACTCAATATTACATTCTCGACACCTCTAATTATGTTTTGGGTCATATTTTTCATATTCTAAAATATTCTACGTCCAACCACGTGCCAATTTCAGCTATCTTTTTCATATCTGTTCTTTCGCAAATCACCCCTCTACGTTAACACTGAATTCCTCAATATACTGCCAGATTCACTTGTAATTTACTTATTTTCACTCAACTTTTAGACATGTTCATCTGTTTACCATTATACTTCTAAGGCCTTATAAGTTTCAGATATCTGTATGTGCCATGCTGGGATCATCATGGGATTCTGCAACCAGGATGTTCTCAATATTCATTCAAGACTTCTCGATAAGAAATATAGTTACCAGAACCTTCGTTAGACCTGGTTGGAGAAATCACCTGATGGTTCTACATTGATATTGCACCTCGAATACTCAAGTATACACTCTAACGACTCCTTTTTCATCTTCTCAGTACTTATATTGCCTGATATCATTATTGTTCTCAACTTATCATATTATATCATCTCAAATAATAGTGTTGTCACTTTAGTTCAAGTTTATGATAATTTTCTCTACATCTCACATCTCTTATTGCATAAATATTTCATCTCAATTCTTGAATTATCATAGGAATTCTTCTGCTTTTCTAATATAACTATTATTACTGTAAGCGTTGATCATTCTATGATAAATCTCTCAATTAAGTTAGTATGATACAGATGCTTTCTTGAAAACTAATCACTGCCTCAACTGCTCTATATTTTATATAACTCTCAAGCCTCATTTCATACAGTTCAACTCTTCACAGATAATTATGTATTTCTACTTCTGATTTTCTGATAGATTCGATTGGCTATCACTGTAAATGTTGTGAATCGTAATTATTCTTTCTCTTTAATCGTTCTGAAAGTCTGTCTTGTTACATTATAAACCTCAACACCTCAATTTATCAACAAAACCTTTTGTTTCTTTGATAGTAGACATTTTGAAATAAATTCAAACTCTATCACTGTAAACTTTGTGTTTGATTGATAGATGGCGCCTCTACTCTCAATATTCTTGACTTGAATAATTTCGGCAACACAAATTACTCGATCTAGTATTGCAGATAACGCTGTTTCTCAAGTAAACACAATGTTATGACTTTTCTATTGTGAAATATGATTCTACATTTTCTCAAGATAACTTCTGGAATATTATCACCTTCAATGTTATTTCTATAACCACTCCATAATTGTAAATAGGCCAACTTTGTTTAGATGTAGTTAATTTATAAATATTTTAACTTCGTGCGAGTACCTATTTATTTTGTGAATGTGAACATTGTACAATAAACATGTTGTTTACCACCCATAGCACAATCATTTGGTAACAGTCCACCTTTAAGTAATAGTCAAAAATCTCAACACCCAGATTTTAAAACAATCGAAGGTACACTGTCTTCATAAATAGCTTCCAATCAATCACCGAACGATATATCTCTTTTTCTATTTTTCAAAGTAACACGAGGTTGTTTCCCATGAAATGACGGAAAATCAAAACTACTAGAAGAATTGGTGCGAAATTTTGACAGACTTCGTTTGAAGGATGGCACTAAAAGATGGTTTACAGATTTCTTCTATTGGCAAACACCTCGAATGCGCATGTGTGATCTTCATTTCCATCTGATCTTAAGAACCTACGATCTGGAGTAAATTGAAACATACCCTAATTGAAGTAGATCAAAAAGGTAGTAAAGACAACATGAAACAGTACCTTCCAAAGAAATGGGGACTCAGATCGAAGCTCTGCACGTCCCTTTCATCTTTAGCGGTGAACTGGCCTACAGTCGTCCATTCCCTGCTAGGAAATCGATCGCCAATCGATACTGTAAACTCTTTTGGTGTCGAGGAGAACAGTTCAAAATTGGCTATATCGATCTTCTTGGCTTGGATGGCCTCGCAGAGTTCCACTATGAACCAGATCCTATTTGTGCAGACGTTGAGTTTATACTCTTCTCTTGAAGGAGAGAGAACTGAGCTAGGACTCACGGCTTCGGGATTCGCCGCCACCACCTGAAATAAAACTATTAGGTTTATAAAAAAAAAACAGGTAAATAAAGAATTATCTAATAATAGAAAGGATTCTTTTGATTCAGCAATAAGATCGTTTCTTGGCTCATGCAATACTTATAGGTGATGACTCGCCAACCCTGGGTGTGCGGGTAGAAAATTAGGAGTAAATAATAATCACCCGCTTAATGGAGAGAAGCGCACTTCCTGTTATACTCTAAGAGTAGATCCAAAAACTATCTTTGGTAGAAAATATGTCTACAATGTGAATAAAACAAGTTTCTAGTTGTAACAAAATTATATATTCACAGAAGAAGAATTAACAATGTTTGGCACTTGAGAGTTTATATTCACAGAGAAGAGTTTTTAAATTTCTACAAAGTCCAAGTATTTGAACTTCTTTGCCCAATCTTGGACACTTCTGATAAATCTAGACAATAGAAAGATCAGACCTTATTTTCCTGATATGGAATTCACCACAGCTCTGCTTCAATCGTTGAAGGTATAAAATAAGGTACAGGTACCTTGAATGAAACTTCCACTAACAAATTGTGGCTTGACAATATGCAACTGCTTCACAGATTCACAAATCACAACTTTCTTGTTTCACTTGGGAGGATTGCAGCTGAATAACTCAGATTCACAATGTACTAGGGTATCTAACTGACCCAACTGGAGAAAATGTATGGCAGAAAGATGATATTAAACTACGAGGAACTTTTAGAGTTCACACGTTATTCCCTGCTGAAAACTAAACGGTAAAGTAAAACTTACTGGTAGAACTGACCACGCTGGTGGTCAAATCAGAACTGTACTGAGAGAGGGTTCTTGAATAATTGAGAAAGGTCGAACGTATCGAAAGTACAGGTAGCTGAGCTTAGGGATTCCCAAAATTCTTGGAAGAACTGCCCTTTGTTGCGAGAATATCGCAACAAAACAGAGGTACTTTGTTTCCATATGAATAATTACGAGAAATAGCTAGTAGCTCACTTAAAAGTTAAGGTATATTTATATCTTAACTATGAAGTTCATTAAGATGATCTATGCTGAAACTGAAAACTAGGAATAACAATCTTCATAGGTTGACAGATCCCTGGTCGATGGGCAATTGCATAGAAAATAAAAGATCTTATATTTTTTTTTATTCTTCGGAAATTAGCTAGATCATCTTGGGGTGCAGATGCTGCCACTCTACGTACAGCGTCTCTATCTTTTCTGCAGCCTGTACTGTTGCTTTGTGTGGTTTAATAGTGTCTATACACTGCAGCCTTTCCGGCTTCAAATATTTTAAAATGTCCGAGCTCAGTCTGGAGAGTGGGAGTAGATTCCAAAAAATTGAGTTTCCAGAATAGAAGCAACCCAAATCCAGATAGGCAAACCACAATCCTCAATTATATACAAGCGTTTATTTACAATATTTACAGTTATTCTGGCACCAAATATTTGACAATTGAACAAGAAAAAGTTAAAAATTTCGATATTGGAGACAATTATAATAATAATGGACTTCCCTGTATATTTTCTCGACGCAACGTTGGAAATGTTGGCGAAACTTCCTAATAATTTTGTACACCCTGTGTACAGTCGCTGATGGATAGAATGGCTGCTGAAAAACTCCTAGTTATAGTGATATCCCTGTAGATAGTCTGAAGGTGGTGAACATTAATATCAGGGTGGTTGTGATGCTGGAGGCAGTCTCTAGTGGGGTATCTCAATTACTACTGCTGGTAAAGTATTGGAGTCAATGGTTCACGATGTTCGAAAATCCTATTCTTTCCATAATTAATTCCAAGGAATCCAAAAGTTTCGTTAGGCTTAAGGGAGTCTATAAGAATTTATCTCCCAGAAAAATTCATCTTCCAGGAAAAATTGTCTTCCAGAAAAATTATCCTCCAGAAAAAATTATCGTCCAGAAAAAAAAACCCTTTATGAGGGTTTTCCAAACACGATAAATCGATTATTTTATTTAACAACAGCGAAATAACTGAAAATTGAGAATATTTCAAGACAGAATTATTTCAATAATTTGCACTGGTCGAGGTAGACAAAAGAAGAGGAAAAACGTAGGTACATTCAGTTAACCGATGCTTATCAATATGGCACATATGTATTCGCCGGACAAGTTTTATTCAATTGCTCTTCGCAGATAGAAAGAATATATGTACAGGGGCACAATTAACATGTAGCACGCTACAACACAAGAAATCGATGCACAAATACAACGATGAGAATAATTACTGGAACCATAACATCTACACCGGTCTATTGGTTACCAGTTTTGTCTAACATTGTCCCTACCTGTACTCACAGACAAATTGCAGGTCTGAATTGTTAGAACAAATATTTTTTTTTTAATTTCCCAATTTCTTTCAAATCATTCAATACATTCCACAAATTAAAATACCCAGATTGAAGTCATGTAAACCCTTACTTTATACCATTCTGGTATATTCAAGGATTTGAACTTCTTTGCTCAATCTTGGGCACTTCTGGTGAGACTAGACAAAAGAAAGATCTGACCTTATTTTCCTGATATGAAATTGACTACAGCTCTGCTTCAATCGTTGAAGGTATAAAATAAGGTGCAGGTACCTTGGATGAAACTTCCACTAACAAATTGTGGTTTGGCAATATGCAACTGCTTCACAGATTTACAAATCACAACTTTCTTGTTTCACTTGGGAGTATTGCAGCTGAATAACTCAGATTCACAATGTACTAAGGTATCTAACTGATCCAACTGGAGAAAATGTATAACAGAGAGATGATATTAAACTACGAGGAACTTTTAGAGTTTACACGTTATTCGCTGCTGAAAACTAACGGGTAAAGTAGAACTGACCGGTATGGTGGTCAAACTAGCACTTTACTGAGAGAGGGTTCTTGATGCTCGTGATATGGGATAGAAGAATATTGTAACTCTGTAGTACGATAAGTTACTTGAAGGTACCAGTCCCTTCGATGGATCTCCAATAAGTCACCGGTACACGGAAGTCACAGACAGGTTCAGAGATATGAGCTTGTGCCTTCATTAGTCTACAATTACCTTCACCAGTATTGCATAGTTAAATTTACCTCTTATATAATAGATTAATTATTTTAACTTCATTTTATAACCTCTCTCTATTTCAAACCCGAAACAAAAAAGAGTTAATAGCAGTAATGGCTCGTGCCCTCTAGGAGTGGGTTAGCCAGACCAAGTATATATATATAATTTAGAAGCAATTTTCTTGGGATTAGAGCACTGGATTGAAATTAGGAATTCATCTTTTTTTTATTAACACTTTACTACATATGTTTCGGCGTATATTGAACCTTCTTCAAGTTTACATGTTACAAATACAGTGACAATCATATCTAAAATGTATAACTATCCAACAATTCATCTTGAAACTTAGTAAAATTAAAATCATATTCATCATGTTGTGAACGCTGTCAATTAGAATTATTCTAATAATGAAAAACCTGTTATCTACTAAAAAACTAATCAAATCACCGCAATTTGATACTACCTTACCATCTGGATCACTCACATTCAACTTGTAACCGAAAACGAACGAAAACTCGTACAACCCTAAGCCCTACACACCAACATCTTACTCCAAACTACTGACCTAGTGAACTGAAATCTGATAATCAAAGTGTAAACAAACGCAATGCAATTCTCATGTACCCCCTCCCCAAGGGTATCTTGGCCGACCTAGTCTTTGAAAAATAAACAAGTGGGTTGCTGTTTTGCTATTTACAGTTACTAAGAATGAATTTTTATGGTCAGAAAATCACAAAATTTATTCCATACAGAAGTAATACACTTTTTTCTGAAATTGAAATAATATTCAAGTACTTATGATAATAGTCATTTGAGATCTGCGGGAGAAAATTTCAATTATTAACAGGATACGTGACAAAATTTTAAAACATAATGATTTCTCTTTCTATCTCAAATTTAGGACAAACATATGAAGATACAATTTTTAATTTGATATTTGAAATGAACATCAATAATATTAAACAATTTCACCCGCCTGCCGTTTCAAATAGGGACGGCCGACGGCCAAGTCTTCTCGGCCGACCTCGCAAGTGTCACAGTCGAGGTATTGTAGAGCTCCATTAATAGGAACTTCGAGCGACGTATGTGTTAGATGAAATCATAAACTGAAAGCAGTGGCTCGGCTGGCTGAGCTGCGTTATTACGTATAAGGACAGATGCGGGAACTTGGAATAAAAATTATTTGAGGTGTTTGACCGAAGTAATGTGTACTTCGATGTGTTGAGTGGAAATATGAGATATATAGAGGGCAGAGGAAAAGATACTGAGGGGATTTCTCGAGATTTAAATATTGCTATTAATTTTTCAAATAAGTTTCGATTAAAAAACTATTTATTTTCACCTTCTCTTTTTTGGTTGCCTACCCTGACGAGCCGTCACTGGTTAATAGTTTGGTATTACCATTGTGTTCACGAACCTGAATTATTAATTAAAACATCGTAGAGTCCTACCCTTGCTAGAATATCACATCAAATGGCCAAATCTTTGTATCTGGAGTTCGTCTGACTCCATTCTTTATAAAAAAAGTAGCGAATGTTACCAGCGTGAATTTATTTTTTGAAATATGAAAACTCCACTATGACAAACCTTAGCTCCACAATCCGGAGAAGCATAATTCTTCCAGCCCAACTTGACAGGCGAACCGGTTTTTCCATTACTTCCAATGTTGCCCGATTCGTTGACGAATTTCTTTTCTGCCTCCTCGAGTCTTTTTTGTGCCCATTCGGAGAAAGATGGTATTTCTTCGGGAGCATCCTTGGTTTCGTTGACAAAGGAGCGGTATCGTTGGATGCATCTAAGATGTCGTTTTTCTGCTCTTCGACGATGGTATCCGACGGTGTCCCTTCCAAGACTGGATCGCTTACGTTTACGTGGCGTTCTTCATCAGGATTAGTCTGAGTGGCCGATAATTTTTCGGCCTCGGCTTTCAAATCTGAAGCGGCCGTTTCTGGCAGAGACACCACGATAGTTGCTCCCTCGGTGGTTATACTGAAAGATTGAAGACACAACCTTGGGGTTATTTAATTTAAAATTCAGATGAAAGTCAATACATCGCTGCCGCATTGTTGTTTGACAGTTTGAAGGTCACATGATGTTTAAAAGACACATTATGGTGATCAAACACATTTTTTTATTTGATATTATATTGGCTTGAACTCTATATAGACTGACCAGTCGTCAATGCCTGAATCCATCTACCTACCTATAAATCATCATGAATGTCACAAGAAAATGACTTACAAAATAACTATAAAACATATTTTAAGTTCACTTTTTCAAAATTCAAAAAGATGGAAATACATGTTCTCTAATCGGCCATCAAGCTGAAACAACTGTGACTCGGGAAAATGTAAATGGTATGATAAGAAAAAAAATAATTAACTAATTAGAGCTTCCTGTGCATATACCAGTAACAGACAGAAAACATTATCAATTAAAAAAAAAAACTTCAGCACAAGGCAGGCATTACATTATCTCACTTAGAGAAAAATTTGCGAACATGCTCACTATGAGAGAATGCTTTTTTCATGAAGACATTAAAATGAATCATCAAAAGACCATTTATGCTTTTCATTCCCAAATTTCATGAATTTGGGCCAAACTAGAGCACCAGTAGATAAAAAGATACCTACTCATTCAAAGCACCAGCATTTTTGGAAGTTATCTCAGCTAGAACACCTATTATTTTATTTTTTTCAACACCATCTGCTATAGGATTTTTTTGAACATTTTCCTCCAATACATTTTGTCTTACTTCTGGATCATATTGAACAGAATTGTTTTCTGATTGATGAATGGGTTGACTAGGGGTATCATCTTGAACAGAACCTATGCTTAGTACCAGACAACTACAAATATATCAAGATAATGTCGTGTGTATATCTCAAAACAAATTTTACCTCAGATAAAATATTAAAAATAATGTTTTCCCAGAGTGGATATCAACTGTCTTCATATTATAAACAAGACATCTCCATATTCTAAACGTTCACGAGGATATTAAACCATTTGTTTCCGTAGGCATACAAACTCTTGAATAAGAAAATAAATAAAAATTCACATTCACTCATGAACATAATACGAAATATTCACACGAAAATTATCATTCTATGCAATGTATAATAGAACTCATGAATATAAAATTTCCAATTATATTCCTCATTAGAGAAAACCAAATTCAAAAGAACATTTGACCAATTGAAATTTGAGAAATCAACGACTGACACTGACGTGTTTGAATTTCCTCGTTTTTGATTTTGACATATTTTCATAACCAAACTTTCATATAGAGATGCGTAGTTGGAAAAATCCTTTATCTCTATTGAATGATAAGAAGAGAACTGCTGATGTGTGTGCTGCGCCATCTAGCGAACTTGATTAAATCTTTGTATCTTTCATGAAGAAAACTGGAAAAGTTTTTTCCTGATTGCCAGAAAACGAATATATTTTTCATTTATACCTTTATTTCCATTTTGAGTTCTATGAGCACGTATTACGGATAACGGGTAACTTGGCTCAGCGCTGGGAAAAACAGATGAATAAAAATTAGTCTAATAATATCAGAAATATCGAAATTGAAATTATTTGAATGATGAAACCGATTTGAATTTTTTTCGAAAATCAGCAAGTTTCATGGAATTTTGATTTCTGGTTCGTGATCTACACTATCAGTTTGGTAAGTAGAGAAATTTTCATTGACATTCATCTATTGAATACATTCAACTCCTACGCAAAAAGCTACTTTTTGACTTTTGTTTTTCATGGATTCTTTAGGTGAATGCTCTAAACTTAGACTATATATGATAGACAAAGCATTCCTTTGTAAAATGTCGATTTGTTTTGGCTCCCACATTGAAAATCTCTTGTGAAACCTCACCCGGCAACACCGCATAAAATTTAAAATCCTTGATTTTAACCATAGATATATAAATGTCTATGATTTTAACAATATAGACTACTTGTTTGACAGGACATGGGCGTCCCATTTTTCCATCGTTATTCAGAATCAGTTTGGTTTCAAATATATTTAAGAATTTATTGAATATATTTGAGTTATGTAAAAAAATGTCGAAAACAATGACGTTCGGTCAGGTAGCTTTAGTACTCTTGTTGAACTCCTTGAGAGTTGTTTTCAAACATTGAAAAATCATACTTAGCTCATAAAGTATAAGCTTGTCAAAGGTGAGAGTTGAATCGTATAAATGTACTCTCATGAAAGAACTGCTTAAAAATTATTTGAAAAGTGAAAAATTGTTTTATTTTTCCACTTCTAAACTACATATTTGGCTACATAACGAGGTTGGCGGTGATATTCACTATTCAAACTTACCCTGAAATTTATATAGTCAATAGGAAGAATTACGCTTCTCCGGATTGTGGAGCTAAGGTTTGTCATAGTGGAGTTTTCATTTTTCAAAAAATAAATTCACGCTGGTAACATTCGCTACTTTTTTTTTAAAGAATGAGACGGTTATGAATGAAACTTCAATTTTGGAGTCAGACGGACTCCAGATACAAAGATTTGGCCATTTGATGTGATATTCTAGCAAGGGTAGGACTCTACGATGTTTTAATTAATAATTCAGGTATTCTCTCAACAATGGTTAGTTTTCAGCAGCGAATAACGTGTAAACTCTAAAAGTTCCTCGTAGTTTAATATCATCTCTCTGTTATACATTTTCTCCAGTTGGGTCAGTTAGATACCCTAGTACATTGTGAATCTGAGTTATTCAGCTGCAATCCTCCCAAGTGAAACAAGAAAGTTGTGATTTATGAATCTGTGAAGCAGTTGCATATTGCCAAGTCACAATTTGTTAGTGGAAGTTTCATCCAAGGTACCTGCGCCTTATTTTATACCTTCAACGATTGAAGCAGAGCGTGGTGAATTTCATATCAGGAAAATAAGATCAGATATTTCTATTGTATAGTCTCACCAGAAGTGCCCAAGATTGAGCAAAGAAGTTCAAATCCTTGAATATACCAGAATGGTATAAAATAAGGGTTTACATGACTTCAATCTGGGTATTTTATTTTGTGGAATGTATTAAAGAATCTGAAAGAAATTGGGAAATTAAAAAAAAATATTTGTTCTAACAATTCAGACCTGCAATTTGTCTGTGAGTACAGGTAGGACAATGTTAGACAAAACTGGTAACCAATAGACCGGTGTAGATGTTATAGTTCCAGTAATTATTCTCATCGTTGTATTTGTGCATCGATTTCTTGTGTATAGACACTATTAAACCACACAAAGCAACAGTACAGGCTGCAGAAAAGATAGAGACGCTGTACGTAGAGTGACAGCATCTGCACCCCAAGATGATCTAGCTAATTTCCGAAGAATAAAAAAAAAATATAAGATCTTTTATTTTCTATGCAATTGCCGATCGACCAGGGATCTGTCAACCTATGAAGATTATTATTCCTAGTTTTCAGTTTCAGCATAGATCATCTTAATGAACTTCATAGTTAAGATATAAATATACCTTAACTCTTAAGTGAGCTACTATCTATTTCTCGTAATTATTCATATGGAAACAAAGTACCTCTGTTTTGTTGGGATTGTTGCGATATTCTCGCAACAAAGGACAGTTCTTCCAAGAATTTTGAGAATCCCTAAGCTCAGCTACCTGTACTTTCGATACGTTCGACCTTTCTCAATTATTCAAGAACCCTCTCTCAGTTTCATCCAAGGTATCTGCGCCTTATTTTATACCTTCAACGATTGAAGCAGAGCGTGGTGAATTTCATATCAGGAAAATAAGGTAAGATCTTTCTATTGTCTAGTCTTACCAGAATTGTCCAAGATTGAGCAAAGAAGCTATCGTGAGATCATTGGAATACAATGCAGCTCATCCTGAAGAAGATGACCAGAAAGTGATTGGAAAACCACAAAGATTCTGAGAAGTTGAAGGCAATATTGTAATGCTGGGATTTTACAAGTATTCCGGCTGTACTGGATATATTTCGCCAATAAAACCATAATCTCCAGAAATTGCTGCATATTTCTTATACCTACCTTTTCACCTGAATTGGGTCAAGTTGGGAAATGAAAAATCTTCAATATATCCCAAAATTATTAATTACAGAACACATTCTTTGAAAAAGTATTAGAAGAAAATGTTACACCTGATTTTATTTTGAATGTGAATTCAGTATTCACTCCTTTTTAAAGATCATCAAGCAGTTCTCTATTTTTTCTAATTCAGATTTTCTTCGTTGTAAGCTCTGTAGAATTCTAGAACAGCAATTCTGAAAAAAATTGCGAACATGATTGTTTTATAATCAACAAGTCTAATACAGATCATTCAACACTATACTACATCATCCAATGAAATCGCTAAATTTTTGAAAACGGACCAATAGAAACAAACTGTATCTGAAAACACTCAACCTCACAGTGTTCTCACATTTAGAAATTTGTTTTTATCACATGCCTTATTTGCATAGGAATATTAATACGTCCGGATAGCTTTGGCCGTTGGTGGAAGTAGCGGTCGTCATGGTTACGATAAACAAGCAGTTGTTAGCGATAACTTCAACAGCACATTTGGCAGTTCTGTCAGTTTATTGTCGTATTTTACCATAAAGTAGATAAAAATGAAACGTTTTGGGAATTTTAATATTACTTCAATTGAGGAAAGTGTGAAGAAAAGTGTTCCGCTTAATACAGTGAAGTCAAGATCCTACATTTGGAAACAATTTGAAGAATTCTGTGCTGCCCGGGAATACCTTGTAAATGAAAAAACAAGTTTGTCAGAGCTCAATAATATTATGCTAGACTGGGCTTTCAATATGAAGAGAAGAGATGGATCAGACTACAAGGAAAGTGTCGTAAAAACCTTGTGGAAAAATACTGCCAAACAGCTGCAGGAAAAATTCTATTCCGAATGGGGCGTTAGGTTCGATCCATTCACAGACGTGGCTTTTAAAAGGGCACGGGATGCACGAAATGCCAAGAGGCGTATTTTGCAAGAGGACCCTGAGAAAAGAAAAGTTAGTGCCAAGGCGCTGTTTTTGGAGCAACACAAAAAGATGTTCAACTTATGTAAAGAAGATAATCCAGACGGTTGAACAGAAAATTTTATTTTATTGCTGCATTGGAGCTTGCTTGGCGCGGAGGAGAGGGTTCATCATGCCAAATTACGCATTTCCAATTCGAAATTGAAAACGATGGTAATTCCACGGGTCGAATTGCCTACAATCCGATATTTTCTAAAACGAGACAAGGTGGTGCCCAAAAATGTGCGGAAACGAAATGGCTGACTCCCAATATTGAAGAAGATATTTGCCCGGTGAGGTTATATAAGCTACTTGTATCCAAAAGAACTGCAAACATAACCACTGAAAGACTATTCCTTACTCCACATAAGAATTGGAAATATGGTTCATGGTTCAAAAACTCCCTAGTCGGTCCCAATACGATAGCTACATGGACAAAAGAATCGGCAGAACTCATTGGCATCAATACAACCGAGTCGAAGATAACCAACCACTCGCATCGAGCTACTGCTTTCAGCCAATTAGCCAAAGCAGAGATAACAGGTCATTCTGTTGCAGCGTCAGTGAAACCGTATCTCCAACTGGACCAACAACATCACAAAAAAATAATCACAGCCATAAGGAATGAAAAAAATGTCCTTCAAGAAACAACATCAGTATCTACTTCATCATTCGAAAATAATGCTCGTAATATGTATAATAATTGTACTATCAATAATTATTATTTTGAGAATAAAGATGAATAATTTGTTGTTATGCTTCTATCTGGTTATTTTTGAATAAAAAACTATTTTGTATTTCGTTTGATTTATATTGTTGAATGATCTTTCCAAATACCACACGAGATTCGAATTTTTTTTGAGAACACTCTGTCGTTTTTGAAAATCATACAAATTTCACTCAACAAAGTGATCCCGAAATACCAGTAGCCTTCGGCTCGTGGTATTTCAAGGATAACTTTGTTTCGTGAAATTTAAACGCATAATTCTCAAAAAACAAGAGTGTTCTCAAAAAATTTTCACCTCTAGTGGTATTACCCTCGAGAAGTTTTCTTTCTGTACACTATAATAACATAAATTCAATTCAAACAGATAGTAAATTCATATTTTTTTGTCCTTTTTTGTCACTAGAACCGCCGTTGGAACTCTATGGTCTTAGACCTGCTCCTTCTTCCTTAGCTTATAAGACAGGGACAGTCAGTGACAGATTTATAAAATCCACAAAAATAGCTCTATAAACAATACACCAAACGTCGAGATATTTTGACAGTAATCTCCTGAAGATTTGCACTTTTGAAAAATTAAATGGATATATCTTCAGTTGCGCCATCTGGTAGTTACGCTAGGACTAATTGAGCGATGTTTACTTACAATCTGATTCATGTCCCCACGTCTCATGAAGAAATTCTGGATCTCCAAAATAGGTACCATAGGATGCAGATTCACAGGATATGGAATCAATTTCTTCAACCATATAATGATCAAAATCATGAATAATTTCGATTTTTCAGCTTCGAACTTCTCGCAGCACCATATCTTGAGGAAACTGCCTATAGCCCCGGTGAAAGATAGCCAATCGTAATTTTTCATCATCAAGTGAAGACATCTCAAAGCATTCTCTTGCTTGTCAGGCTCGTCTACGAAATCCAGTATTTGGTAGAAGAGGGTGAGTTTTGTTGTGTCCTTGAACTTGATTAAAGGATCGACCTTCGAGCTTAGAATTATGGGGAAGATGGTAAGGACTCGGTTGATCTGACGGCTGGAACCTTTCAAGAGGAGAGTGGGGTCGATTTCTAGTGTAGAATCCAGATCGTACTGGTACTTTACCTAGTGAAAAAATGAAAAAGAATGATGACGCTCAAAGAGGTAACTTCATCCTCCATTCTCCAGTAAAAACCCTCTTACCTTGCTGGTAATATTATATACTCTTACCAGGTCAGCTATTTTTATAGATATTGACCTCATCAGTCTTGAAAGAAATGTAAATTCGTATTTACTCGTACTTACCTGAATACTGGCTAAATTCTTGAACAGAAACAATATCTCCTTAGACACATCCTCCTCTGTTCTATAAATGGCTGATATCAAGAAACGAACTGTGCTGATGTACTTGCTGAATGCAATGAGACATTTAGGTTCCTTTTTCAATTCGACCAGTAAATCGTTGGTATAGACACATGCTGCTCGCAAAACATAGTTGTCAGTAAGTGATGGTATAATTATGGACATGAGATGCAACATCATAATTTTATCTTCTTCTCTTTCTGGTACTCCAGGTCTTGTCAGAATGAGGCAATTGAAAACAAACGGTTCCTTTGAAGCCAATGGGAGCATCATTGAGATTTCCTTAGAGAGTTGCTTACATCCTAGTTTTTGTAGAAACATGGACGCCCTAAAAAGTTATCACAACTTTATTTGAGTTGAATATTAGGTCACTTGCAAAGGTGGGCAACTTGAAGAAGCCTCTGTGTTCATTAATAGTAGACCACTCTTGAAGAAAGAGTCCCTAAAATATATTTCAGCTCATTTTGTAAACACAACAATACTTATGCGGGGAGCCAGGACTTTTTTCCCTAGGCTTTCATGTCATTTGCCTTGAGTTTTTGTAATGAACACCTCTTTCCAACGTCCTAGTAGAAGAGCGGCTTTCCACTGAATTGAGCCTCTCGATACAAACCTCTGATTGGTCTACTGATTTACTTTTAATTGTAACTAAAGATCCACCTTTTTCCCATCGTTAATTCGAAACCATAAGCCCTTAAGGTAATAAATATATCATATGTCGAACTCACAAGCTAATTTCTCAAATTTCATCACGTCGTAGATCCATCAAGATTCCCATGTAGCGTATCAATAAATTTTGTTTTAAATCTTAGGTTTTATGATTATTGGTGTGATATTTTTGAGAGGTTTATTACTGTCTGGAATGTGAATTCCGATTAGATTTGGTCTTTCGCTTCTGCAACGAGTATTAGACGATATTTTCTCTATTTCAGTCAGGAATTGTGAGAAACTTTTTGGAATTCGATGAAAAATTCAAATTATACCTCCTAGTGCCTTTTGTATTTTATTTTCGCAGTTGGCGTGACTGATACGAAAATTGACATATTATAGAATTTGAATAGGGCGTTCAAATCTCTACATGGTTTAATATTGGCAGTTGACATGCAATGGACGCGTGTTGATATTCGAAATGATAGTATGTCAGTGTTGACAACCACAAAATGAAAAATATAACTAGAAACAATGCTGTAATGAGTTCATTAAAGCACTGTTTTTAGTACTGTAATGAACTCATTACGACACTAAAATAGAAAAATAGATTTTGCAGTGATATACTCACACTCTTCTGGTTGGCAAATCACAATCTGACAGAATCAAATTCAACAGAATCCTTTCAGAACGACAAGACCTGATAGAATCTCTCAAGATTTTGTGATATTCCACTTTGCCGATCCAGTGTTTCAAAACTTTAATCTTCAAATCATGTCCACCCATTTTGAGAATCCATAAGAGTTGTATTTGACAAAAGGATAATAATTCGGATATGTGGTGAAATGCAGATGTAGTTCTGAGCATATCATTCGACCATGCTAGATATTTAGGTTTTGAGAAGCGAATTGCTAACCTGGGAAAAAGATATATGATCGACTTGAAGATTGGTGGATCTATTTGATCTTGTTTGTTGTAGTACCAATCTTCGATTGCGCGAAGAATGATTTTCGGGGACCAGAATAATCTGAAAAAATGTAAAGGGACTTAACGAGATATTTGGACTATCAACCTATTGTGAAAATGTAAAAAGAATATTTGAAAATAAAAAAAAAGAGTCGATGGGAAAGTAATGGGTCGATTTGGAAAGTAAATGTCAACGTATTTAACTAACATAAGCTTTATATTCATTTATTGATTGCTCTTCAGTAAATACAAATTGTTCTAGTGAATGAAAAATACAACATTATTTGACAATATGTAAGATATAGACAAATAAAGAGATAGACCTAGCATTTCATTCATAAAACTGTTGAAATTAATAGCCAACATCGAATTATTTCACCATGTGTCAGAAAAAGACAGGAATATATGCTTTGTAGTACTTTGGCAACGCTGCATAATGAAATCGTCAAATACTCAGTGGCGTACTGATTTAATGATTTCGTTTAATTTTTGAGGAACCATCAAAATTAAAAATATTTGAGATTATGATACAAAACCTGTAGAATTAGAACTGTAAATCTAGTATAATCGATTTTAGGTAAATGTTGTAAGACAAATTGCACCACTATGATATTAAAATAGATTCATACGATAAAAGAGGGTATTTCGAAAGATTTAATGAAAAGTGTAGATATTGAAATATTGAAGTATAATTCCTGCAAATACGATTATAATCGATATCTTTTGTAGATAGTCACAGGAGTGAAACTGCCAAGTCTGTTAAATTTTACCGAGGAGCAGTTTTATCTGCGGTAATAGGACATTAATAGAATGCCATGAAAAAATAACCCTGGTTTTGACCAGAGCATAAAATTGTGTGAAACATGTTTCATCAAATTTGGGTAAAAGTTGGGTTAATGAAACAAACTTTCAATGTATAAATTTATCGATAATATAAATTCATAATAAAACCACTCAAAATGATTTATGCATCTAAAACATTGACTCGACATTGATCACTCATTCCAAAACAAAATTTTTTTAGTGTATATCGACCCGTCCTAAGATACTAATTATCTGGTTTCATGATTGAGCCTTATATGTGGATAACCCAGAGATATAGAGTGGGGAGAATGATCTTCGAGATGCGCGAAGTGGCTAATTTTTCGTCCGCCATTTTTATACTTTCGGTTCATTGGCGTAGAAAGCAGTGTACCTGAGGAATAGTTGGTATAAAATTAAAAAGAAAATGAATTGTATAGAGCATATCAATTTCTCAGATAAATCTTTAGCTTCAGAATCTATACTCAGAATATCAGTCCAAACTGTCCTCATATCAACTGATTTTAAGAAACTAAAAAGAATCATATTACTGTGCATAGTAAACAACACGCCACTGAGCAGATAAACAATGCCATGCGGTATGATCAGTCAGTTAATTTCGATAAAAACTTGCGTATAAAATGATATTTCCTCGACCTTCTTTGTTTTATAGTTTTTACACGTTTTAACAATACAAGACATGTTCAAAGTATCGAAGTATCTATCAGCACAATGTAAAATTCGAGCAATTTCTAACTCATCTGACAAGTATGTCAACCTAGAACAGCTGACTACGAAAGTATAAAAATGGCCGAAATTTGACATAAGAATTTAGCCACCAATTTTGGATGCGCAGTGGTCGAAGCGTATTCTCCCCACTTTATATCTCTGGAATAACCCACCAAGACATTCGTCATAGGAAATCGTACCAAGGAAAACCAAATTTTTTTTGTTCGATATTATTCGGAAACCTGCAATAAAATTTATTGAAGAAGTCGTAGATGGATGAATGATACAAATAGGGTTTGATATTGATTCAGGTATTTCATTTTGGTCAAAAACTTTAAAAGCTATTCAGTTAATACAAACAACCTTTGCATGCACTTCATTCTACGACACTGATTGTTCAAATATTGACCCAAAAAGCATATTCAGAAACTTACCGATGAAAAGAAAGATTTGGGTTCAAATAATCATAGTTTTTGCAAATATAACATTGTCGAACCATGTTTTACAGTTGAAACACTCTTTCGAAGTCTGCAAAATCACAATAAACACTTAATTTTACTTAATTTTCACTTGTAAACAAATACAAGTTAACTTTCTAGCGCTTTGGCAACGTCACGTATAATATAAGGGGGAAATACGGTGAGTGAATTTTATGAATGAATATGTTCGCGCAGAGTTGTCGATCATCACATAGTGATTAGTTTTTAGTTCTGTGCCGACGTCAACATGCTGAATACAGTTTTAAGAAATAAAACACATTATCACAAACCAGTTGGATAAGTATGGCGTATGGTTGCCAAACTGCTTTTCAATGGAAGCTACACGATTTAATGTAAATAAATGGGTCTATCTCTTTATATGTCTATGGATATAGATAACGTCCACACATAAAAATTTTTTTCTAAATAAGTCGAAGAATTAAAAATCACTTTTTTGGGAATTTTAAAAACTTTCTAGTGTGTCAATTTGTGCAAAATATGCCACTCTATTTCGTTCAATCTTATTCGAACAAAAAATGAATTTTGGAAAAATATCAACAGATGTGTTACGTGAAACAAATACTTTATTCGCTTACCTGCCATGTTTTTCTTGCATATGGCAAATAAAAAAAAAGAACTTCTCAGGAAACTGTTCATTATCAGAATAAAAGAATCTCATCTGATTTTTAACATCATCTTCAGTAGAATTAATCATATTTTCTTCATTTAGAAATTGGACCACAGTTAATGTGAATACTTCTTGTGCGAAATAATTGATTGGATTATTGCTCCCGCACAAAATCCATAGAGTATCAGATATGCTCATCAATCGAAGCAGTAGATTTCTATACTTTTTCGAGTACAATGGGAACTTTGATATCATCAACTCTGAACTATTTTCTGGCTTCAATTGTATGTAAAGCGAGAGGATTTCTTTCTTGATCTCCAATTTGATGCTTTTCTGTACAATCATGAAAAATTATGAGATGGACACACTGTATCAACAAATTGTACAAATTATACTACCTCTTCAATATATGTAATACTATCTTCAACAATCCATAGCAATATGGGGTTCACTGTATTTTCATTCATTTGAAATAATCTGAAAGGAATCTTCGATATTTTTCGTACGAGGGTTGTTTTTTATATTTAGGGATTAAAACAAATATTAATAATCGAAATTGTTTGTCAAAATATTTCTCATTAAGATCTATACACTTTTGCATGCATTTGAACCAATTGTCGAAGCACCTTTGCCACTCCGATTGAGATATCTCCAAAACATGTATTCTGAACGCGTCAACCGCTGCTTCAGATGTCGAAAAAACATGTCATAGACGTGCTTCGAAGCACCGCTATCTGATTTTTGGGGCATTTCTTTCGACAAATCGACACGAGCCTTTTTTGCGGTGATTGACAATTTTTTTTTTACTAGCGCTTGTATGTCAAAAAGTTCTGACTACGTATAACCTCAAAAATGTCAAGCTTTACGATAGAGCTGTCAGTTGGTAGGTTGTCCAATCCCGAAATATAAAAGGCGACCCTCGTAATTATGCTTTTTTCAAATTCAACAATAATTCAGTTCAGTTTTTTATTCACAAATAATAAAAGAACTTACTTATCTAAAACAAGTTTCGACAGCCTACATATATTTTCCAGATTCTTTTCTGCAAAAAGCAGTTTCATGATCATCTGCAAAACTCCATTGACGTCATAATTGAATGCCCCTTCCATTCTCAAAATAATATTAGTAATTTTCAATAAACATACTACTACTTGATTATTGTTGTCTAACAATGGAAGTGTGATGTCAAGGACACGTTTTTTATCAAGTAAATTCTTCGCGTGAATAGGCTTCACCCTAAAAATAAATTATGCATTTTTCCACTCATCTTATCCTAATTTGTTTAATTTTTCGAAAGAATCCAAAAATATACGTTTCATTACAGCAGAGTTATATTTTTCGTTTTGTGGTTGACAACACTGACGTCCTATCCTTTCGAATGTCAACACGCGTCCATTGCATGTCAATTGTCAATATTAAGCCATGAACGCACTATTCAAATTCTATAACCTGTCAATTTCCGTATCAGTCACGCCAACTGCGAAAATAAAACACAAAAGGCACTAGGCGGTATAATCTGAATTTTTCATTGAATTCCAATAAATTTTTCACAATTCTTGACTGAAATATAGCCCATTCTGCAACTTGTTTTTGAATATACTATTATCTCGGTCACGAAATTTCAGTATCAATAGTATCATAGATTATAATTAAAATTACCTTTCAAGGACATCTGATAATAATGAAAGTAATTTGAGTGTGAAATATTTTTCTTTCCCTTCCTTTGTTACAGCTAAATTCAAGAGTAAGAATTCAATCAAACATTTTATACATTTCCAGTCTTCAAAAACCTCATTTTTGTCCAAAAAAGTTTTTGCAACCCTGAGGAATGTACTGAAAAAAAAATTAATGTATATTTCGACCAAACTTGGTAATTTATCACTCACTCCATCTTAGTCGTTTCCAATATATTTAGATTGCAATTTGGTAAGGCACCAAATAATGAAACAGCTATACGCAAATATTTTTCTTTACTTAGCGTGTACGATTTCTCGAAATCTTCACTATGGGAATCTAGGTAACTTACCAAGGCGTTGACATCCATTTTCGATCAATTATACTTATTACTTACAAATGTACGAAGTAAATCGACTAATAATTCAGTAGAAATTTAATTGTGAATACTATTCAGTGGTGAACATAGAACAAATATGATTGATATTATCACAGATATAGTTCTGTTGCGTTTGATATCAATTGAAACATAGAAATGAGTTACTTACGTCAAAATATAGAAAATAGTGTTTGTGTTCATTTCAGAACATATTTCAAGAGGTTTCAATCAAGAATGTATAAATTTGAAACAGTAAATTTCTTTGCAGTGAGAGACTCATTTGAAAGATGTACGAATCTGTGTCCCAGGTATGTTATTTCTCTCTTTTTCCTTCTGGCGTCTTGAATTCCGTAAGGTAAAGAAAGCAAACAGTAAAATTACAAGCAATATTTTATTTCTTTTCGTTATTAATAATGGTTATACATAAATTCAAGCCGTTGGCCTAAAGGAGTTCTATGAGTTATAAATTTTTGTCAGGATATGTCATTCGAAATGAAAAGCTCTCATCAAAATATCGGACAAACAGCAGACAGATTTGCTTTGGAAATCTTACTAATAATTCAATTAATACTCGAGTAATCTTTCAACTCGCTTATAATAGACGGATTCGTTGAACGAATCACTTTACTATATTTTCACAATATGGAGTAAAGCTTAAAAAATAATTATAACATCATAAGAGTAATTTGCTTTGGACAATTTATCATAAAATTTCGCTGTTCTAGTGCTTAGGCTCCTTGAGTAGTACTCAATAAACTCTAACAACTCTTAGGTTCTAACAGGATTGGAAGAATTAGAAAAGCCCTTGTTTACGTAGCATTCAAATTTGAATGATATCAGAACTCAGAACGGACATATTCTCATCCAAATAAGATTAAAAAATGAAATAAACAAACAACGAAAATAATCCTTAATTTCAGAATTATTTTTCGGAGAATTTTATGTCCATTATGAAAACTAACATCGCTGAGTTACAACCAATCTATGCAGATTTCAAAGGGACATTATTGAACAAAGATATGTAATGTACGAGTACAAATTGACTATGCTAAATGATATGTCCTTTTTTGTTGCTTTGGAACACTAAATTACTCTCGTGGAGTATATGGATATTATTATTAACATCCAATCATTCACAAACTGAGTTTTCTTCACATGGACCTTCGATCTGTTTCTCTATCAACTTAAGAATTTTTAAAGCGATTTATAAAAATTTTCTAGTCTACATCTTGAGGATATTGAACAAATGAGCTGTTTTGGAGATTTAACTGAAGCAGAATTTGATGAATTGAGGAAAATATAAATGTAAAGTACTTATTTGATCGCAGAAGATGAGATGAGAAGTTTGTTTACTTTTTATAGAGAACTTTAACATATTGAATCCTATGTATCCATTTTTGCACTTTCTTTTATCTCATTCATGACCCATTCAACAGCATAGTGTTCTCATCAGTCCGTTTTCAATAGTGAAACACAAATCTACCCTGTCCGTCTTTTTTATAAATTGTTTTCAAAACAAGACGACAATAGCGCCTTACCACGACTGTTTTTAAAACCAAATTGACAGTGGTAGAATGGATTTAACAGATGCTACGATAATGCACCTGTCGGAAGAAATACTATTAATGGGTGGACTAGTCGTTGCTGAGGCCATTGGCTGTAAAAGACAAGAAGATAACAGAATCACTCGATAGATCAACTGATTTTTCCCAATTGGCAAAAAAACTGAAAATTACTGGTTATAGCAATAAAAAAAATTATCTAAAAAAAAAATAAAGCGTGGTAATAGATCTACAGCGGAGAACAGCAAAGAATCTTCTTGGAGTTGAATTTTAATAACTGGACTTGTACTAACTGTATTTTTAAATAAATAAATGTTTGATTGAGTTAAAAGTTTGCTTGCAACAAATTTCAATTGCCTCATAATTTTCTGGAAATTTCCTTGTTTGGTAACAGCCTTCAACCTGCCGCACAATCCATTTTAGTAGAGAACAGCACAAACCCAGTACAGCAAGATTTTGCACTCACTTAAAAGAGTTGAAACAAAACATTTTGCTGAGACCATCGATTATTGAGTGAAACTGGACAAGACATTGCGACTATCACACGTTCTGTGGACAAAAAAGTGGTACAGTGGCGTCCAAGACAAAAAGCGTATCGCAACAGGGGAACATCTATCTTTCAGAGGGATTATAAGAAAACGTTGGCTAGAAACTGACTTTTGCCCAGCAGCCGGCAGCTGAAGAAGAATTTTAAATATTTCTATGTTTGACTTTGGATTTTCAGACCATGGTTCATTTTCTCTGCAATTGTTCGCATCTAAGACTATGTAAATTTCTCATCTCAAAATCTGCGATCAGTTTATTAAATTAGAACCAAATGAGAGATTGGAATCTCCAAGCTTAAACACCTTACCACTTAAGAAATAACTCCCATCTGGAAAATTGGCTATGCCTTACCTAGAATCTACAAAGTGCAGATCTTACCTCCTATACAAAATTACTGGTCGACTGAAGACATATTATTACATCAAATATAATTCAAACATTCTGTTAGTTGCAGTCACTTTTGTGAAGTAAATATAACAATTGCTGATGCTCAACTGGTCGTAACTAAAAGCTTCGTAGCGTAGGAAGCACATCAGTTTGTTATGATCAGCTTAAATCTATTCTTGAAAAAATATTCTCTAAAAATTTTATAGGAAACATGTAGCAGTAACTAACGATTCGCATTGTCGATTATTAATACTGTAAATAGTAATCCGAAAATCTTAGGCATTCCTAAACAATTGAAAACAGAAAATCGTCAAAGTATTCCTCAAACTACAGAAAAACACAAAGAAAGAGTTAAAAAGTTACCTTAGTCAACATACAAACATAATATGTAGCTTCGGAAGTTGAGTACTACAGAAAGTAAAGTGGCATTTGAATTATTATGTTTTTTAGAACAATATGAGGTCCAATTCCAGTGTTGCCAGATGTATGTAAACTTGGCAACATCTTTGTTGTTCCAGATGGGTATTTGTAATTTTTATAATTCTCCATAAAAAACTCCAATTGATTTACTTTACATCTCAATAACTACAGTTTCTGAGTTATAAATAAATACATGCTTCTAAACTACCAAAATCATTAAAAAAAATTCGTCCTCCTATTTTTCTTATAATGGGCCTTCTGAGGCGGATAGGTTAAAAATTATTATTATACTAAATCAAACTCAAGATTGTTATTTCAAATTGAATTTAATTGAAATTTATGTAAAATAATTGTAGCATGTGTATTGTTATAAATATTTTTATTTTTATTCTTTGTCACATTTTAATGTGAGTTTTGAAACGGAAATCATTATTTAATTATACATGTTATTGTTATATTACAGAAAATTCAATTAAATTTAATTTAAAAATTTAAAATAACATCTTTTAGTTTAATTGACGGTTAAAACAAAAATAGGCTAATTAAAGACTATCTTAAGATTTTGATAATTGAGGACCACGCCAAGTACTCAAGCTCATCAAGAAGCTGTTGGAATTCCATTTTGTATTTTTAAATTTTAGTTTAAAATATGAGTAAATCCTAATTAAAACTAAAGTTCTGAATTAAGCCACTTTAAGTAATTTTAGGAGGCAAAATTGAAAAAAATACTGCAATATATCCACTACAAAAAGATATGAATTTTGAAACCTCGCTAGAAGAAATCGTTTAAAATACACAAAAAAACAACCCAACATAGAAATATCACAATAAAACAATTTTTTCATAATAATCTAATAAATTCGAGGGCGATTAATTTCATAAATTTTTAAAACTGTAGAAAAAACGATGAGAAAAAATTAAAATAAATAAATAGTAAAATGGTAGATTCGGCGATTTTCTGTCGACAATTATGTTCCTGGTTCAGCTGACCAGTTGAGTATCCTTTTTCAACATTTCAACTATACATAAATAAGTATATCAACATTATTCATTAAATGAACTAACACTTAAACAACTATAGGAAACTAACAAGTACAGGTACCTAACAAATCGAATGTAAAACGTATTCGATTCTCAAGAAATTTTTCACGTAAATATCTAATATTTAGTGCCATGTGATTGGTGCTTTGAAAATCATTTGGATCATCACTTGAAGCCATCTATCGATGTTGATGTGCAACTCATAAAAATAACTAAGGAAAGTTTGTGTGAGACAACAGATGATGTTTTGTGAATTTCACAATTTGTAATCCGAAATAATATAAAATAGTTTCATTGAACAGTTGTAATTTGTTTATCTGGATTTATTTATTTTGGTGTAAATTTATTTTGCTTTCTTGTGCATGAACATATATTTTTTTGATGTTGTTTCTTGTGCCGGATTTCTTAGTGAAAACTAGAGAAATGATAGTGGGTGGATTTTTAAATTGAATAAAATTTCTAACTATATTTAAAATTTGGAATAATTTTTTCGAAAATATCATTAGTTAGTACAAGGTGTAAGTCAATTCAAAGTTTAGAAAAAGAATCTTTTCTGTGTATTTAACTGGTTTATGATTTCCCCTAAAAGATTTAAGAATTGCTTTTTTCAACCAAGCACCTTGTATGGCAAAAAAATGAATCGGAGACACATGGCAAACATTTGAGTGAAAAGAAGAAGACTATATCAAGAAATCTTTGATTCATCAAAAACTAATGACCAACGTGTTTACTCAATAACTCTGTAACTTCATTGGAGTTAAGCTATTATTTATAAAAACCACAAACTCAAAACATTAGGAGGTCGTCTAAATTTCCATATTTTTTTTGTGGTTCAAATCCATTCCAATTTGATGTTCAGTCTCAATTTAATGGTACACAAGGTAAAACTGGTAATTTCAAACTGATCAGAACCTTGTAGGGGTAATTACCCAGCTGTAACTTCATTGGACTTTAGCTATTATTTATAAAAACCAGAAATTTAAAACATTAAGAGTTCGTCTAAATTTTCATATTTTTTTGTGGTTCAAACCCATTCCATCTTGATGTTCAGTCTCAATTTAATGGTACACAAGGTAAAACTGGTAGTTTCAAACTGATCAGAACCCTGTAGAGGTAATTACCCAGCTGTAACTTCATTGGAGTTTAGCTATTATTTATAAAAACCACAAAATCAAAACATTAGGAGGTCGTCTAAATTTCCATATTTTTTTTGTGGTTCAAATCCATTCCATCTTGATGTTCCGTCTCAATTTAATGGTACACAAGGTAAAACTGGTAATTTCAAACTGATCAGATCCCTGTAGAGGTAATTATCCAGCTGTAACTTCATTGGAGTTCAGCTATTATTTATAAAAACCACAAAGTTAATACATTAAGAGGTCGTCTAAATTTTCATATTTTTTTGTGGTTCAAACCCATTCCATCTTGATGTTCAGTCTCAATTTAATGGTACACAAGGTAAAACTGGTAATTTCGAACTGATCAAAACCCTGTAGAGGTAATTACCCAGCAGGAAATCATAAATTTTCTTTAAAAATTCAGGAATTTATGATAATGGGCATTTTGAAGTTTTATCATGTACAGAGTGTCCCACTTTGACTTTGGTTAGGCTTACCTTCTGAACCACTTCGGATTTATGAAAATTTGAAAATTGAAATATTTAATAATTTTTCGAATTTAATATAAAATTGTGGATTTTTGCCACCCCCTGATTAATTTCTTGTGACACATTGAAATCCTTCATCCTAAAGGCGGCCCCACACGACGCGTTGTACCGGAGATGAAACTGTAGATTATGTAAATTTCTTGATATAGTTAATCACAAATCTTTTCATTAAACCGAATTTCGAGAAATAATACGAATGAAAACAATATAATACAACCTTGCCCGAAGGTTTTCATCCGAAATTTATCTCACTCTTTAGGGGGAGATAACATCATCTGATATTTATATAGATTTTTGTTAACTAGTACTCAGCCAATCGGCTGAGCAATGATATGCATTTCTTCATAATCAGATCACAGTATAGATTAGTTAGTGTTTGTAGTTAGTAGAAAATATAAAAGTAAAGAGTTACAGCAATAATCGCTACATAGTTAGGTCAAACCGCTAATATAGTCCTCGAATAATTTATATATATTTATATATATCTAGAGTTCAGTTCAATATAACTGTTATCTTTTAAATTGTCATAAGCTTATACTTTCAGCGACTCTTTCTCCCTACGTGTAAAAAGCCTAAGATCGCATCTTCCAGTGAATTCTTGAAGGCGGGTTTTTTTCTTTCTAAGGACCATAAATTCATGGACTAAATAATGTTGGTACTTGAAAAAACGTTCCACTACAGCAGTCCCTCCATCTTTCATCAGATAATTCCGGTGAAGAATAAAATTAACACAATCATTCCCAACGACGATCTCCTGTAGAGCGCTCCGTTCGTTTCTGTGCAGTTTTTCTTCGATGGTGAATTTTGGAGTTCGTCTGAAAAAATTGACATTTATCATTTGAAGTTGTGAGTGGAATGTAGAATATTAGGAAACGATCGACAAGATTTCTGTTACGTTGCGAAAAAATGTACGAACGACGAAACCACGATGCTCTCCGTTCCTTACCATTGCATTAATCAAAGCACTCAGAACTTTGAAATTTTACTATTCGAACGTATTCATAGATTCAAAGCCTTCGTCGTTATTTCAAGAAGATTAACATAAATAAACAATGGCGTGGGTGGATAGATCCTGTCATGATACATTATGAACCGTGAATAGTCCATCATCAATATTATTCTTAGGAAATATCGGAGTCATAATGAATGGAAATTTGCTTATCAACATAATGAATTTCTAAATTGATGGCAAAACGACGATCCATAAATCTACATGCTGTCATTTGAAATGATTCGACAATTTCCTCATATAACACCTTAATCGAGTAACCAATCGATATGTTATAAGATTAATTTTTTCTACCGTATAATGAAAACAAACAATTTTAAGACATGAGTAATGCATCTTGGAGTTCTCTTTTATCTCTCGGATAAAAATAGTTACAATAATGATTGATAAAGAACAAAGAAAAATGAATTTGTCTACACAAATGCAAAGTAAACGGAGCACCATTTATCTATTTTTGGGGTCTTGGGATTGTAAACCATTTCTATATCTGTATAAGTTTTCTTAGAACCTGGATCGGGGGCTATTAATTTCGTTCAGGATACACTCCATGAGAGAATTTCATTTATTTTTGAACGAAAATCCTTACGACGGGCTTGGAGGAGATAGATAACACTAATCAGTAAAATTCAAGAGAAAAATGAATACCTACATAAATTGAGCACGATTTTACTTTTGCAAATTTTGTCGATTCTACATGATCCGAAGGAACTTCGTTCCTACCTTCATCAAAGCCACCTCTGGAGCTCCATGACCTTCCCCAGCTTCCTCCTATCTTGGCTCATTCAATATTCATAGGTGATGGTTTTTATGTAAACATAATGTTTTGATGTATGATAATTTTAACTACCTTAATGCTTGTTATCTAGGATAGGAGGATTTTGTTACTCTGGGGTAACACAAGTTACTCAATGGTTCCTGCACCTTTTATAGATCTCTTCAAAGTCACCAGTAGCCGAAGTCACGCATAGGCTCAGATATTGCCTTGTGCCTTCATTAGCCTATAATTGACTCCACAATTTTTGGTTGGTTCAATTTAATTCGTATCGAATAAATTAATTCTTATAGCTTTATCTTGTAGTCTTTCAACTTTATTGTGTTGTGTTACTATCTTTGTTTCCCAACTAATCTCAATTATCACGAATCTGAATTATTACTTAGATACAACGTATATTCTAATCTGGACGATCACATTAAATGATTAATCTAGGCTTATCCTGACTTCAGGGTTGTATTTTGTGTTTTTTTTTCATAATATTTGTCATTTAAAAAAAGGGCGAATTTTACAATTTATAAATGACCATTATTTACCTGTTAGTTGTTGAAGTTGAGGTAGATATTTTTTCCAGAAAGCGCACTGTTTCAATCTAGGACCTCGTCCAGTTGCGGTAGAATTGATATCTAAGGTTAGGTATTCTCTTCCATAGGCTGTGTGTAATGGCCAAAATGTAGGCGTCCAGACGCCATTGGGAGAGAGGCTGGGGTTGCCTGTTTTCGCAAAATTAGCCCAATACCTCATGATTCGGCGGCTGAGATCAACCTTCAACATAAAAGACAACATCAGCAAAGATAAATTATTCAAAAGCAGAGCATAAATCATTCACAGGAAGAGTTGAGTTTTCAAATACAATAAGATACCAGTAATTCTTGCTGGAGATTTCAATGTCAATTTTCGTTCAGAAGAATTTCGACCATTAATTAATTTTTTAGGCGATAAACTAAATTTAACAATGAATAATTCTCCATATCATATTTGAAGTATGATAGTAATTAAATTATTGTATTAAAATGTAAAGTACTCGAAGTTAATTAATGAATATATTACTAGTGTTACATTATCAATAAATGCTTTTTAAAATTTTTATTTTATGTATTGATTTTTAACTTAATTGCCATCTCGTACAATGCCAAAGAAGTATTACTTCAATCGTCGACTGCGGAGCCAGTATTTATGAATTTACGATTCAGTTTATGCACCATTTGTCTGGTGGGAACTTGCTAATTTGGAAAGTGCTGGCGAAATTCTTCGAAAATTTCACCGTAATATCCGTCAACTTTACACGCGCAACCATGGTAACGAACGCACTGGAAACCTACACAACAACACTACTACACGCGGACAACTCAACTCGCTACGTTTCAGCCGACTCCTTCAGCCCTAGGGTCGATACTGACCGAGAATACGCATGCGTGAATACCAAACAGTGTAGACTGACTCTTGCCGCACTCGTATATAATTAAAGATTTTTATAACCTTAAAGATAATTTATCGACCAAGTAGGGTTCTGTATTATTGCTTAATAATATTTTTGACTGAATATGAAACATTCCAAGTCAACTATTCAATGTAAAATATGTTTGAAAATACAAGCTTATACCCTTATGAGCTTCCAAGTCATCACTCTACGCTCCAGTGTTGCCACTTCGTGTTCTCGGCTTACAGATCGAGGAAGCACGATTATTTCCCTAATGCTTCCATTTCTATGATTATATCAATAGATTTCTGCGACAAATATTGATAATCGGAAAACAAAACAGATAACTGATAATAAACACACACTTGATGTTCTATATTAAACAAATATTTGAACAAAGGAATGCACCACAGTAAATAAATCCCCGACAAACACTGAATTGATTATTGGAAATACCAAACATATTGAGAAATATTCAATTGAATCGAAATGCATTGTCATTCACCTACACATTCTGTTCTGAATGATTCATTACGTATACCAGTAGTTCAAAACATTTTTTCTGTTCCACAATAGATAGGAATATCGTAGTATATGTAAGAAAACTTGAATTCAATTAGGATTAGTTATGCTGGGTCGTCTAGATCTGAGATTAATCTCTCCCAATAGTCGTTGAACGCAAACACCAACTCAAACACATGTTGGGCTACTCATGGCACAAAAGAGGAGATGTGGAAGTGGTTAAAAGAATCCAGGAGTGGACATAGATAGGGAAGGCCCTTTACTTACCTCTTGGTTAGTGTAGCTCTTCGTAGGATTCAGCGGTTCCCCGAAGACATAATTGATTTCATCAGCGTGCATAACTCCAGTCCACGAAGGCCAAGGGTTCGCAACTGTTCTATGTTTGTAGTAATACATGTAAACATTGTTACCAGTCTCTGCGTATCTATGCGCAAACTCATTCACGTTACATGTAAAATGATAATCCCCCACCATCTTATCAAGAGCATCCCTGTTACTAACAGGATCGTCAGGATTCAACCAGTCCGTATATTCGAAAACTATAGCTTGCCGCGCGACCGCATTCACGTGGGGGTTAAGTTCTGTCACTGCCCTGAGGAACTCTTGTCGATTTACGTAGACGTTCTCCTCTTTCCTGAACAACTCGGTGAGATAGTAAATGATGAAGTAGTATCCTTCCTCGGTGTTCGAACCCATCAGAATGTTGGTCTTCTTGAAGTTCTTGTTGCTCATGGCTCTCGAAGGATGTTCGTCTAGGAAAGCGCCGTCTATTATAGGAACGAAGGGGAATTCACAGATGCCTAAGGTACCCCACTCGTTGTAGACAAGATCTGTTGGGTCTTTCTTTTTTAGACAGTCTATAACGGCAGATAACTGGCTTCTGTCGTGTGGACATTGAACAGCCTCAGCTAACCTGAGACCTCTCAGGATGCTTTCTTCCCTTGATATTATAGCCCATGGAGCTGTTGCACTTCCTGACTCCATTATAGCCTGGGAGAACAAATTCCTCGACAGAGGTGATAGGAGATGTAAAGATACTGACACAGCACCTGCAGATTCTCCGAATAAAGTGATGTTATTGGGGTTACCACCAAAAGCAGCAATGTTATCCTTGATCCACTGCAACGCCATCATCTGGTCGAACATCCCCGCGTTTCCAGGTACCTCTGGAGTTCCAAAATAAAGAAAACCTAAAGAAGCTACGCGATACTGCATGGAGACCAAAATGATATTTTCTTCCGAAACTATAATATTGTGATCATACACGTCTAAAGTGTTCGTTCCCGAATAGAATCCACCTCCGAAAATCCAGACCAAGACCGCAGCCTTGGTTGGACGAGGTTTAGGCACCACCACATTAATATACAAACAATCTTCACTCAATGGCGTGTTGGGATTCCACATAGTCGCACCAGGAAAATCTCCGAACACTGTATCGATGATTTGAACGCATGAATTCGGTTTGGTGGTCGTGTTCAAGATACCCTCCCAGGCTTCCACTGGTCGCGGATGCCTGAATCTCAGGTTACCGATTGGTCTTTGTGCGTATGGTATGCCCATCCACGCGTCCACCTTCTTGCCAGTGGCTGCATTGATGGTTATGCCTCTCACTTTCCCCTTTTTGGTTTGTATCACGAGCGAATCTTCGCCATTGGTGGTATCTTTGTGTGAAAAGTCTTTCTTGTCGTCTTGGACGTCCCTTCTGAACTCCTCGGAGTCTCTGTGAGGATCGAAGGGGTCCCTTGCATTGTGATAAGCTTCGGCATGGGGTTCCGGTAGATGGTGACGGTTTCTGTGAGGCTGGGCGAAGCACGGCGGAAGTGCGAAGATTACCAGGAAGCAGGCGACCCACGGCGTCGTCATCGTTCAATGTGAGATCTGAAACAAGAGACTTAATTCAATGCATTTGTCATACTTTGTATTTCACCAGTACATGAAATGAATTTAGAAGAAAATCTATCATCGACACAATGAAATAATCTTTCGTTAGTCGTTTTATAATCTGGAGTTTCGATGAGGACATCGCAGTAATGACAGATCGCATCGACGATGCTTGAGAGATGATGAACAGACTGCAGATCAATTTGAACGCCAACAAAACTAAATTCATGACCAATCTCGTCTCGTGATTTCGTTGTACAGACTTGCTGTGACGTTATATGTCGTTGTTATTCTAATCTTGCAAGAGATAGATATTCCGTTAAACAGATTATGTATGATGATTGTTATTGGAGCCACAAGTTTCATTGTTTTGAACTCCTTTTTCTAAGATTGTTTGAAAGTGTTTGTTGGCGACGAAAATTAAACTTGTGTAAGAAAGCTGGTAGAATGCTTGAAAGAGAACTAGAAGATGAGCCGACAACGGTTACAAGAGGTGAATTTTGTCTTATGCTGTTATTGAAATGATCCAACACTCTGTGAACAGTTCACATACATATTTGGAAGTCGGATCGGAAGATCCACGTTCATGAAAAAAATTAATGCCCAGGAAACATCCTTCTCAGCAGGGTTGTGTCTGGTGATTGCTTTTGAAAGCTCCACTTTACTTGGTTTGAACTCTTTTTCTACGGTTGTTTAGAAGTGAATCAATCATCTGCTTATTACGAACGAAAATAATACTTGTGTTATGTAAGATAGCTGGAAGAATGCCTTAAAACAATCAGACGATGTACAGACAACGGTTTCAAACGGTGACTTTTGTCTAGCTTACTTAGCTATCATTGAAATGATCCAACACCCTGTAACATCCTAGGTTTTCTTTCATACAAAAAATCGTAGTCCCATTTCACCCTATGTTGAGACGCCACTGGCCTCACGTACCTCGAAAGAGAGTTGATTGTCAAAATACATTCTATGGTTAGAAGCGTGAAGTTAGCACGTTACGCGACTGCGTGGAGCAACCAGAGGAAGGAGGGAATCGAAGATGGTGTTGATTATTATCAGTTGACCGCTGAGCGAATTAAGTTCCCTTTTCGAAAGTTTTTAGTGAGTGCTTGTGAGTGCAAAAACCGAAGCCATTGCTACCTTGAGTGCCGCTCGAATCTATTTTACAGGTAGAATTCAGATTAATTTAATTATTAAGAACGACCCATCCAGTTTACTAACCTTTTTGTTGGTAAACAACATTGGAATTCCCATTGTTTCAGGAAATTTAGTGTTTTCGTATCTATGCCATTATTATAGATTGTTTCCTTAATTATTGTTTAATTCAATGATGTATTAGGTGGTGTTTGGGCATTTGTCATTAATACTGTTGTCTTGTGAATGTAATTCCTTTGTTCACATCATGCTTTGTTTGATTTCATATAACTATTTCCTTTGTTCACATCATGCTTTGTTTGATTTCATATAACTATTTCCTTTGTTCACATAATGCTTTGTTTAACTTCATATAACTATTTCCTTTGTTCACATAATGCTTTGTCTAATTTCATATAACTTTATTTCCTTTGTTCATACAATGTTTTGTTTGATTCATATAACTCTATTTCATTTGTTCACATAATGCTTTGTTTGATTCATATAACTCTATTTCCTTTGTTCTCATAATGCTTTGTCTGATTCATATAACTCTATTTCCTTTGTGCACTTAATACTTTGTTTGATTCATGTAACTCCTTATAGCATGTGATTCTATCATTTTCGATATTATTGCCTTTGCAGTTCAGGTGTCTACCATAACAATGAATGCCTTATTTTCAGCTTTCTACAATGTGTTACTGGAGTGTAATCGATCAACTTTATTTACTGTACCCTATGGTGCAATAGGAATTGCCCATCGCTCTGTAGTTCTGAGCCTGTGATTAAGCAGGAACGTATGGAGACCTCCACTAGTGGTAGTACTAGTATGGTCAATATGGAATAATGGATGTAACCAGTGTACGTAGCACTCTGGTGTTATATCGAAGGTTAACGTTGTTAAGTTACCCCTGTCTCATATTATCATTATGTATGTCTTGTACTGTTGTTCTTGGTCATTTTACTGTGTAATGTACTTGCCTTACTAGTCATGGTTATTGTTGTGTATATGTCGTACTGTGTTAACTTATTCTTCTTACTGTCGTGATGTATCTTCTTGTTGTCGTTATGTATATTTCCTTCGGTTGATTATGTAGATTCTCTGCTTTCATTATTTCTATTGCTTATTATCGTTTACCTATACCTGTCTCTGTTATTTATGTCCATAATGCATTCTGGTTCTTATTATTTACTTGTGATTGATATTCTATGAAGATTTGTTGTTTATTTATGCCATGATCTCGTACTGCTATCTATTTATCTATATGCTCGTATTACATGATATTTCATTTAGGGGTCTCGAGATTGTGGACCATTCCTATACTGTAGTATGAGATTTCTTAGGTTCCTGGATCGAAGGCCTTGAAGGGGCGGTTCCAAGGCCATAAAGCAGGGACCGTTACTGACATGTGCTATAAGGCATGAGAGAATATACCTTTTTTATATCAACCGCGAAACTTTCTGTCATTTTTTCAGAGCCGCCGCTGGAACTCCATGACCTTCCCCGTGTTCCCAATTCCTTAGCTCATACAATATTATAGTTATGGCTCACATACCCTGGGGCCGTGACCATGACGATGGTCATAATTAGTCATTTACTTATTTGCCATGATTATTATCCTGTTGCATTATTGAAGTATACATTTGCCATGATTATTAATTCTTGTTGTACCATTGAAGTTGCCATATTTACCATGTTACTATACTCTTGTATTATGGAAGTTGCTCTGATTATCCTGATTATCATCTGTGCTGTATTGTTATAGTTTCTTTTCCTGGATTGTTATACTCACCTTTGCTAACTGTTAATATCTCATCATTTAGTTTTAAACAAGTGCCCTAACACCACCTAAAGGGGTTTTATGCCTGAGGCTTTCCCCTATATTTTTTTAGACCCTTAATAAATAGCTGATTGTCTGGGTCTAACCGTTGTGTTTTATTTACCATCTTTGTTTCCCAATTATTTTCACTAATCTCAATTATCACGAACTTGAATTATTACGTAAACATAACGTAGAGTCCTACCCTTGCTAGACGATCACATTAAATGGCCAAGTCTTTGTATCTGGAGTCATTCAGACTCCAGTGCCGTAGTTAGTTTTGAAAATGATATTTGTCATTCTTTTCGAAAGAAAAAGGTGGCAAATGTTACAACCCTGTAAGCAGCCCACATACACTGTTGAAGGTCAATTTGGATTATCCAAGTTCAGAGCAGAAATAAATTCATGCTAACTTACTTTCTGAACAACCCAATGAATTATATTATAAATTATCTCAGAACAGCTCAACCAGAAAGAGAGAAACGTCAATTGTCGACCACCGGTGTTTGATACTAGACTGCCGCACATACACCAATGGTCTCAGCAAAAAACAGTTAATCGAGGCTTCGACACCCTTTATAACACTCGATTGAATAACTTCTACTCTTACAATTACAACAGTACACCCGTGTAATCCCCCCCATTTCTCGATTTCCACACACAGAAATACATTTCCCTTGATACCGCGCCCGTAACAATCCTCGACAAAGTTTTTCCCCACCGTTAAGCTTTGTCTCGGAAAAGATCAAAAGCAGGGTCGCCCGCTCGCGGAAATAATATCGATAAACGCCCCGGTAAATCCCTTCAAGAACGAGGGCAGGAGGCGGGGAGGGGACGTCGATTTCGAAAAGTCGGCTTTTGCTTTTTTGCCGTCAATTATGACGTTCCGCTCCCGTCATATACGGCTGAAAGAAGGCAGCTCGGCGAATCTCATTAAGTTGAAATCGTTGTTCGGATCGCGTAAGCCTCGTTTCTCCAGAAAATTCCCGTTACGCTGCCGGGAAGACTGCTTCCCGGGCATGAATTTATTTTTGCTATGAACGTGGATCTTCATAATCGACCTTCAACTATGTATGTGAGCTGCTGACATTGTATCAATAATAGCAAATTGAGCTAGACAAGAGTCTCCGTTTGTAACCGTTGTCTGTAAATCCTCTAGATCGTTATCCACCTATCTTACACAACACAAGTCTAACTTTTGTCGTCAACAAGCATAACATGTATTTACAATGTTCTTTTTATGTAAAAGAAGAAAACTAGCGGCTTCAACAACAATCTGTCTATAGCGGAATATCTAGCTAAGTTAGAACATTACATTATAAAGTCAGAGCTATTCATTGTACATTGTCCATTTTGACGTCCCGCGTCTTTCATATATGGCTGAAAGAAGGCCGCTGACGAATCTCATTAAGTTGAAACCGTTGTTTGGATCGCGTAGGCCTCGTTTCTCTAGAAAATTTCGCTGCCTGAAAGACTGCTTTTCAAACATGACTTTGTTTTTGCTCTGATCGTGGATCATTCAAATCGACCTTCACGAATGTATATGAGCTGCTAACAGAGTGTTAAATCATTTCAGTAATAGCAGAGTAAGCTCGACTCAAGTCACCATTGTAACCGTTGTCTGTACAACCTCTAGCACGATTTAAGGCATTCTTCCAGATATCTTACAGAACAGAAGTATTATTTTCGTCAATAACAAGCAGACGATGGATTCATTTCTAAACAATCTTAGGAAAAAAAGTTCAAATCAAGAAGAGTAGCAACTTCAACAATAATCATCACACACAAAATTTGCCTAGATCAATATCTATCTCTTGCGAGGTTACAACAACAACTGGTTGAAAGAAGGCAGCTAGGCGAACATCACCTTCTTTGTGCCTATACTATTTCAATGCTAATTTACTTCAAGAATAACGCATAAACCGTTGGTCGGATTTCAATCAAAATTTGAGTGAGCATTGGCATGAGTATTCCCTAGTGCGTACCTTCCGCCGATTTTTGATATGATGCATAGTTTTTGGCTAATTACACTTTGAAAATTGAAATACTCTTCAGATGCAAATATTTCCTCAAGGAAATATTTTATCGAAAAAAACTCATAGGTAGTCGTTCGGTATTACATTGAACTTTGAAATTAGCTAAATTTTTTTTTCAATTTTCTCAAATTTTCGAGTTATTCTCGTTCTTGTATTAAATAATTGTATTTGGCCCGCCTCCCAATGGTTGACACCTCTTTACGGCAGATGGGCCAATAGAATCTTATTCTTCATTTATGATCATTTATGACCCCAGGTATGATTGCCACAACTATTTTTACCAAATTCAGGGACAATTAAATATATGCCGTAGAGAATATTGCGACTTGATTCTTTATTGCGAAATGATTTCCATGTGGAAACCATAATAAGGGATCGGAATTTCTGGAGATATACGATACTTCCAAAATTAGAGGACTTTTACAAGAAGTGCATTCTTCCAGAAATAATAGATGGCAGAATACCAAGAGGAATGAGTGTCCGCGAGATAAATTGAAATTATTATGGAAGTAGGTAAGTGTTTCTCACGAACGAAGCCTACATTCTACTCTTTCAGCGGAAAAAATTATATCGAATTTTTTCAGATGCAGGTTTCGAACACCCGTAGAAAGTTATATTTTTTTGACACGGGGGCAGGGTTTTTTCTGCTGAGGTTTTTCCCTGGACTATTGTATCATATGCAGAATTGTATGGTACCCCGTGCACCAACCTCAGCTAGGGATATTTTGTTTCAATATGTATTGCATTATATCAGCTCCCTCAATCCAAATAATATATTTTAAAAAACAAAAATTCTTTATTTCCCATGTTTAATATGCCCAGGAAAAATGTTTTGGAGACATAGAAACTTTATATGCTTCTTCAACTGATTAGATTTGTCCGAATAATTTTTTTTTCATGTAGTATAGCGCCCCATGTACAAATTCAAGAGATTGTTTTAATTAATTTGCATTACTCACATTCACATAAATAATTATAGGGTCAATTTAGACATTCAGGGTTACATTAATTCCCAACAAGCTGAAAGTTGGTGCAATTGTTCAGAACCCAATTATGAATAAAATTTGAAAGTTTTTCATTATTCCGCTGTACGGAAATATTCAAGTCAAGGTCAAAGGTCAAGAATGCGTTTTTCGCGATTTTCAGCAAAAAGGCAAGTTTTATAACAAAATTACTCCAGAAAAAATTGTAGAACATATATTATCTATAAAATATGTATCAACTTTTTTTCCTAAGAGCCACCGTTTTTGAGATACAACGTTTCAGAAAGTTATAAAAGTTGTAATCGTCATAATATGCATTCTGGGATATGAGTTTATCCATCATACTATACTCATTTTTCAATGTAGCCCCAGATAGCTCGATACACAATTTTGACTCACCCTGTATACGTGGCCAAATCATGTATACTATGACGATTACAACTTTCATAATTTTTTGAACCGTTATATCTCAAAAACGGTGACTCTTTGGAACAAAATATTGATACACATTTTATAGATAATTATATGTTCTACAATATTCGTCTGGAGTAATTTTAACATAAAACTTGACGTTTTGCAGAAAATCGTGAAAACCGCATTTTTTGGCCTTTAGCCTTGAATAAAATTTTTGCATGCAGGAAAACTAATATTTTATTCATAATTATGTTTTGAACAATTTCACCGACTCTCAGCTTGTAGGGAATTTATGTAACTTCACCCTTGTTATTTGGTCTCAATTGACCGGTCTAAATAGAATGAACTCTGTATTTACCATTCTTCTCTTCGAAACCCACAAAAAATCCATAAACACAAATTCACGTTCCGTTTCGATCCTACCCACCGTCGACAGTACCTAGAAAGTTTATTAGGGGTTATAAATACCGTACAGACCGTCCTATTTCGTACAATGGGCGTGCCTGTTTTCAGTTCCTTGAAATTTTCGCTTGGTGCCATCTAGCGGAATTCGAGTTTCGCCGCAAGGTGGTGTACAGCCTTAAGTTGAAATCGTTGTTTGGATCGCGTAGCATTAACTTATTTTTGCTCTGAACTTGGATAATCCAAATTGACCTTCAACAATGTATGTGAGCTGCTAACTAGGTGTTGGATTATTTCAATAGCTAGCCAAAAATTACCGTTTATAACCGTTGTATGTACATCCTCTGGTTCTTCCAGCCGCACTTTGCAGCTCAGGTGAGACAGTACCTGAATGGAAGGTTTCCGACGCAATCTTGAAAATCATATGGATATTTGATTAGAGAGGCCATCTGCTAGTTAGGCCTAGGACTTATTGACGTAGTATTTCGTTCTTGAAATATTCAGGAAGCTAATATCGTCACAATCTAATATTGATCTGGCATAAACAAAATTTTTCCATCAGAAAAATGCCGATGCGATAATTTCATTGCAGTAATACACAGAGTGAGTCAATTAGGCGAGGGCACGCTTCCACTCATCCACTGTGTGCCTTATCTTGTGTACCAAATGCAATCTTCCGGTTTATTATTTGAAACTGGAGCACTTTCGCGCTTTACTGGTTAATATCGAGTCCGTATAATGGCTCCTAATTAAAATACTAAATACCCCAATGGAGTTTAATTTTGCTGATGTGAGGCCTGAGCTAACAACCTTGTTAGATTCTCTTGAATAATCTCGCATCGCGCAATTTCGGCTGCTCTGGGAGCACCTATAATAATCCATACGTAGGACGTTATGTGCCCTCAAAGGAATACTCGTACATAGTCCTCGAGCTCTTCCAAACAAGGGATGCTCAAGAGGTGTTAATGAAATAAAGGACAAATAAGGATTAATTCTCTTAATGAACAATTGGGATCCTTCCGTTAAGTGGTCGATGGCTCGGATTAACCAAACTATCCGGAAATTATCGTAAACAATACACAAATGCATCAAAATTACCGATAATTTTTTATTTATGGTACCTCAGATAAAATATTTTCCTACGTAAGTGGGCTCATCAACAAATTGAAGCTTTTGCTGAGCAATTATCCAATATTGCTGAGTGAGCATCCGAGCCCTTGATTCCAAAATTGTGGTATTCATCAGATGGTTTCTTCCGTTGAGTGAAATAAAATAGATTCAGCATCTGTGGCAACCTTATGATGTAAAAAAAATTTGGAAACGTGATAGAAGCTCGCCAGCTCGCAAAAGTGTGTTGAATTCTTTATGGGTTTCATCGGAGAAACGCAAAAGGTTGTATTTCACTCTTGCGACTTATAAGGATCGAAAAAGTTGATTGCCCATTTCACCCTATCAAATATTACGATCCCCCTCTTACTACCTCATCTGGCCCAATTCACAGGTTAATGGGGTTATATTCCCCGACGTCTTTATATTTCATTTCTTCGAGATCGATTCCGTAGAACGATAGTTCAGGCAACGAGAAACGAAAAACTGCAGAATGGCTATTTTACACCATAATCTCCCAAAGTTCAAACCACTAAAATTGTCTCCATCCAAACGAAGTGATTTCAGGAATATGAAGAATAAGAGAGAAATTTCTAGCCAATCACACGACTTTGTAATTTTCGACAGCTCCTTCGAATATAATTACTCAGAAAAGCTATCTGACGATGGTATTTTTAGTAACTCTGAATAATTCTCCGTAACTTCAGATCAACTGCAAGGTAATGAATCAATTCGATAGTTGATACTGAAAAATATCTTCATATTTGAAAAAGATCGACTATTTAAGTAGCTATGCAAGGCGGATTCCAATTCGCCCCGGCTCATCCGCCACTTTGCAATATGTCAAGACGGTAAACTATAGATATTTCAGAAAATACTACTTCTAGCAAGATTGAAGAATTTGTATTTTAATTATCGATAAAAAAAGATCAAATGTGGAAACATTCCTTTTTTAATTCTCCAGTAATGAATTCAAATCAATTTTATTTCGTTCAACGGAATAATCTAATATTCATGACCATGCCTTTCCTACATTTGATTCGAATCGAATTAATAGTTGATTCCCGTGCCACAACAGGAAACTTCCTATTTTCTGAAGCACAAGTTTTCGCAAAGACTGATCCTGGTGATTACTTATGGATGAATTATTTATCCGGCTGTATCATACGTTATTCCTAACAGAGTCCATTTTCCTTTGGAATTTCCTTTCCGTGACGTTGAAACGATGAAGGTATTGCTGAAATACAGGGTCGGCACACTTTCAGGCGAATTTTGAGAATATTTCGTCCCAATTTTCACGAACAAAGTAAAGTGGTTGACGGACAAACAATGGGTGCTTGGAGGAAATTTGTTTGTTTGACGGGAAACTTTGATTATAGATCCGTAATTACTTTCAAAGAGACAAAAAACTATTCTAATATCAGATTCATGTATTTTGGTTACTATAGTTGTCCCGTATATAAATTTCAAGATGGTTTTAGGGCTATTCATGATATTTCCGATTCTTTCTTGGAATGGGTTATAAATTTCAAACGAATATGATACGTATTTTTGTTATTCAGTTCATTTTTCTGCTTTTGCCTTTTTATTTCCAGATTCGATGTGGGCAACTTGAAGAAGTCTCTGTCTCCACCAATAGAAGACCATTCTTGAAGAAAGAAATCCCTCAAATATATTTCAGCTTATTTTTGTATTTTCACACTTAGGCGGGGACCCAGGGTTTTTTTTACTGGGGTTTTTTTCCCTAGGCTTTTATGTGATACGCCGAATTGTATGACACCCCGTCACTAACCCCTGATCTATATGCTTTATTGTTTGCTAACTAAATATTGTAAGCCAAAAGTTCGAAAGAATATATACATATATATAGGAGAATTATTGGAAACAACTGTAATATTCCACTCCTTCCATACTTTTTCTTATCGCACATTACTCAAAAAGTGTTAATGTAAATGACAAACATTGACCGCTTTGTTCAATAGTATTTTTTGAAAATTGAAGTTTAGAATTACCGAACGTAAGTTGTACTTTTCTGAATAAAGATGTTATATTCGGATATGAAAGTATATTAAGCAGGAGATTTTGGAGCATTCAATGTATTCTCTATGCTACATACTTTAATTTCAGAAAGTTCGACTACCTAAGTAGCTATAGGAGGGTCGGTTCTAGGATACCCCGGTTCATCCGCCAATTTGTAAAAGCAAGAATGCCAAAAAGGCGAATGCGCAGGTTGGCATTAGCTAATAATTTTCTAATAATTTTTTCTTAAACTATTGAAGTAATTTCGACGCTAGAGCTTCTTCGCAATCGCTCAGAGAATCCTTATTTCGAACCCGATCCAAGTCCTCACGTGAAAATCATCCAAAGAAGTCGATAGAGGCATATATCTGAAAAGGATTGTTCCACTTTCATTTATCCGAGTGTGTACGGCAAAAGAATCCAACTCTCGCGCGTCGAACATCCACCCTCATTTCCACAATGAGAGATCCGTCTCTGGGAAAGGCCAAAGTGAAATGGGGTAGCATCCCTTAGTAACCTGACTGCGGCAAGGACAAGTCGAGCACGCTATGTGGCTGTTAGAGGTATTTCAACTGTCCTGTGCCGGTGAGATATCGCCCTGGTCGTTATCTTTATCGTATTTTTAAGTTTCTTACCTTAGTTGCGACCAGGGTGTACAATGACATGGCGATATTTGAGTGCTGCAGAATTATTTTCATGTGACCTTTCCATTTTCCACGGCCAAGGTTTCGATTTTACTACATTTTCCGTGTTTCGTATTCGGGGTAATTTTTTATCCGAAAAGGAAGTTGTTGGAATTGCGGAAACATTTCGACGAGGTGATAGGGATTTTCCAAAACTGATTCTATCGATCGAGGCAAGACCTGCATGGCGATAAACCTGTTTTTTTGTCTCTAGTCTATAGAACTAAATGGCACTTTATGGTGCCTGCGTTCAGGAGTGTATACCTAATATAATCTCTTCGAGAATCTTATAGACACCATACTTCAACGATTGGTGGAATGAGAAAAAAGGTTCAGAGGACATGAGGTTTAAATAGCTCATATCAAGACTTAAAAACTTACTCACTAGAGGATTCCGCTCTTTTCAAAGCAAGTCATAGCATCAATATTTTTTTCTTTTTCATCATTTAACCCTTAAACTCACTAAAGTACTTTTTCATCTGTCAAATGTGGTTTATAGAGAATTATGTATCGGGAAACTCGAAAGTACGGATTTATAATGATCTACACATAGACTTGAATCAATTTCTTCAAGAGATTGTTAAGTAGAGAGCTCAAATCTGAAATAATTCTAGAATACCCTTTACCTTAGGAGCTTCAGCTACCCCCAACAAAATAACAAGTTTCCTCATACCCAACATGATATATTTCTCATGTATATTCAGTCGAGTTTGTATACAAACTAGGTCATCCAATAACTAAAATTACATCCTGTTCATGATGCAGACCTTTCTGAACTTGAGTAGATTAATATCCTTTTCAATCATGAACACTTACTATCTTAATAAGGGGAATCAATCAATATTTGCTTTCCTGTTAAGATTTCACTTGTCTGGTTTAAATTGCACGTTCCTGGAAACAGCTCGTGGAAATTTGCTTTCGGTGCAAATTCCATTAAAGCGAGAGAGTCAATTAATCATTGGACTAAATCTATTCAAATATGTGTAGAATGTTTAAAACATCAATGTTTTCATTGCAGAGCAACCATTTTTATGGCAGAGGATAATGGAAGCCTTTTATGAGTATATTGCAACGATTTGCACGCCACTGACGTTATTCCGTACGCGCACCGAATTATGGTTGAAATTTGAAGTAGTTCTCCTGCAATAGAATATAGATGTATTCTATGCCGGTTATCTGTGTTCCGCGAAGCTAACCTCGAAAGGTCAGCGTAGTTTTTTCTCTCTGTCGAGATCAGATGCCGGTCATCTTCTGTAGTAATTATTGAAATCAATATCTTAAATGACTTTTGTGGGTCAGAGATTTGCGAGAAATACATAACTATTCTCGGTAAGTGTTAATTTCCTCCCAGGAACCGAAATTTTAGTTCTTTTTGGCACTTTGACATGAGAGCACGTTTTTGCATTGACTTCTTCTCGGTTTAATTTGTTAAGATAGTGTAATTTTACTATGATTTGTTCTCTATTTGTCTAAAAGAAATCGAGAAGGAGCCTTGTTATACATGCACTTGCAGTTTTTAATGTTCTTTCGTTCATCCTGATATAGCTCCTCCCTGGGGGCCAAATTATATCCTATTACGAGGCCAAAGACATGTGCTAGTTCAAGATTGAGATGCATTTCACGATAAGAGATTAAATCATATCCAGTCCCTGGTTCGAGCAGCTTGTGGCATAACCACCTTGCCATGGAGCACATTCTTCAACTGGGATGAAAATTGAGTCATCGAGTCGCTGTCTGGAACATCTGTGTGGAAACTATACAACCCGTTTCTGGTCAACTAGCAGGCCATACCTTCTGGGACTTTATTTTGTATCTAGGAGCTGGGAGGAAGCAATCGACTCAGATAGCTTTAAAATGAGTCCCTAGTGTTCTGTTTTACTTGGGAGATTGGACATTCCTTAAAATTGTCGTTTGTGAATTGTACTTATACACTTCAATATATTTGTCAAAAACCGAGGGAAGTTTTGTTGCTGGGATAATTGAGCCCACCCTGAGATAATTAAGAGTAGAGTCTCATGCTCGTCATTTAAAGTGAAACTTTGTCATGTTACAATATATCAACATTGTTAAACCGGCATAATAACATGATTATATAAATAATATTGTAATATACCGCTTTAACGATATCATGAGAACACAAAATTCGTAAGAATCCCAATAAACTCACAGTCATTTACGTACGGAATTCCGTGGTAATATGTCAGCAGTCACCAATCTTGGCCTACATATATATAGACGTTATACGTACTTCGCGTGTGATATTCCAATCCTGAAGTCAATAACTCCAAGTGTCCCGGAAGGAGTGACATTTCATTTATATTCATGTGAATTCCAACGTCCATGGCCGTCGTCGATATATGCAGATGACTCTGTCGGCAACAATGGAAAGCTCCAATTGACACTTGAATGGAACGTAGGAGAGCAGGGTTAACAATGTAATTGATTTCGACCATCGTCGAAAGCTTTAGGTGTGGAATGAACAGAGAACTCCACCTGGGTTTTTTCACAATACAGGATAATTGAGATAATACATCGTTTGGAAGCGATGGCCTACTTGGCGTGAATATGAAAAAAAATCGAGTGGAATTTAATGAGAGCGAGGCGGTACAATACATCGACTGTTAATAAAAGATATGTTTTGGTACCGACCTTTTTTCATTTGGGAAACCCAAATTATTCTTGGAGAATTGACTCATCATTATACGGTGTTCCTTTATCAGAATTTAGTACAACTGTAAACTGTGTGAACAGAAGAGGTATTACACTATCTCCAAAATCCTCTTCAATAATATACGAACATCAAAGAGGTCTGGAATTATCTTTGCTCATCGACTGGTATCAGAGAGGTCTTCAATTCTATTTGGTCTTATACTAAAATCAAGGATCAACTTCTGATATCGAGGTTCGAGGTCTTTGCTAATCAACTTGTATCCAGTAAGTCTGGAATTTTCTCTGGTGATATGACGTTAAGAGTTATCTTTACTTGCATCAAGAAGGTCTTGAATTCTATTTGCTCATATGCTAGTACTGATATCAAAAAATTTGCTAATTGCAAAGCAGGTTCAAATAATCTTTGCTCGTCCACTTATACTTAAGGGGTCTAGAATTTTCTTTGCTTATCTACTTATACTGAGAAAGTAATTTTCTCTATTTCAGTGTTGTAATGAATTCATTACTTCGAGATCGATTCCGTAGAATGATAGTTCAGGAAACATTCACAACTGGGAATGAAAAACTGCAGAATGGCTATTTTACACCATAATCGATTATCTAAGTAGCCATGCAAGGCGGATTCCACTTCGCCCCGGCTCATCCGCCACTTTGCATATTGCCGAGACAGCAAATGGCGGATGTGCAGAATATATTATTCCATTCTACCGATATCAACAAAGTTTTGAACTCTATTTACTCAGATATAGATAACAAAGACGTCTAGAACAATTTTTGCCAATCGCAGAGTAGTCCCGACATATTTTTGCTCATCTACTGATAATAAAGGGGTCTAGAATTCTTTTTGCTACTCTGCTTATGGCGAAGTGATCTTGATTTTTTCAATAGGTCTGATATCGAAGAAAACCAGCAAATTTTTCTCTTATATACTGATGTCAAGAAGGTGAATCCAATTGGATCATATACTTATAATAAAGAAGTCGAGAATTATTTTTGCTTATGGCAAAGTGAGCTCAAATTGTCTTTGAGCATTTACTTACATTGAAGTGGTTTAGAACCCCCTTTACCTATCTACTCATATCGAGTGAGTCTGGAATTTATTCGCTATTCTACCGATATCAACAAAGTTTTGAACTATTTGCTCAGATACGGATAAAAAAGAGGTCTAGAGCTATTTTTGCTAATGGTAGAGTAGTCAAGACATATTTTTGCTTATCTACTGATAATAAAGCTCTAGAATTCTCTTTGCTACTCTACTTATGTTGAAGTGATTTTTTTTTTCAACAGCTCTGATATACAGGGTGAGTCTTTGGCCACTGCGTTAATTTTAATCATAGGTTCTTGAGATCAAAAGAAACACTTTTTCCATTACGGTTTTTCTATATTCAGCTGCGTTGAAAAGTTATAAGCATATAAGCATCCATATCCAGAAGGAAGATACAAAACACTAATTTTCTGGTAAAAATAATTCAACACCATAAACATAGATTTTTGTTGTTCTACTATATTTTCTTTCTACTTCAAGATTATAAACCATCCCTTTCTAGTGAGAAATTCCAAAAAAACCTCAGAATTATTGGGTGTTATCATCATACATTTGTAATTTTTTTCTTAAAATTTCCAAATCATGAAGACCATTATTTCTATGAAAACTTCCAAGGCAAGAGGTTGTCACTGTGCTTTTTTTTTCACTCAAAGCCAGAACAAATCATCTATGATTTTCCAAACACGGATATTTCTGAAGTTTCTTCTCCTTGACAGAGACCAGTGAACAGGTCTATGAGGTCTCTTGATATACTGTTAAAACTATGAAAATCTTTTTCGAAATCTTCAACAACAATGAATGATGTCACTACGAATATCTATTTTAAAGTGATGTTACTTTGCTTGATGATTATTTTCTGTACTGAATCCCGATAACAATTTACCTGGACAGATTACAAGTATTTCCAGATTTAGGTGTGCAATTATACTTTCTTGAAGAAATACCTAAATTTGATTTTGAAAAATCAACTAGGTGTTCTTTAATAAAAAATTTTTTGTTAAATCATTAATATGAATCTATTCTGTTTAGACTATAATTACTGATTTTTATAATCAGTATTTGCAATGTTTTTTTAAATGAAAGATAATATCTGTAACTATTATTGATCTTTAGTTATAATTTTCCTCAGAATAACTAGAGTGAATTATTATCACATTAAAATATTATAACGTCTCTGTGGTGGGTAGTTCCAAATAGAAAAGTGTTCTATGGTTCCTTGTTCTTTCAGAAAAATGTGCAAAATATTGGAAGGATAATATCGATAGTTTGAAATTATTCAATTCAGTATGAAATGATTATGGTCAGAAAATGCATTCTATTCTAATCTTTCTTGTTTATGAGCTTATAGCTTCTAGTTTCAATATTGATTGAATTTTAATTAACCATGCATCATAACAAACATTCAGTAATATTAAAACTAAGTCAAATTCTATTATCTCCTAAGTTTGTGAACAAGGTTGAATCGGTGTATGAAATAAAGATAATAAAGGTATAAAACAAATCTAGGAGACCGGGTTCGAAGTTTTTAAAACTCATATGAGCTCAATTTGCAGCATTCCTATGTTAGAATAGATATAATTTGATGAACCCTGAAAGTCTGAAGCTATAAAAAACCAGCTCTTCATAAAGACAAGTCTTCAATTTAACAGGTCCTGATAGAAAATACTTTACCTATTTCAACGGTCAAAATATACCGGAGAGTGATGGAAAACTTTGTCTCTATTTATTATGGAATATTATTCTGGATTAAATATTAAACAAGGTACTAGACATCATTAACAATGAATACAGCAAATGGCAATTCAGATTTTGTGGTGAATGTAAGACAAAAATTGTTCAGTGGTTAATTTCATCTATAGTGTTTAGTGGTGGAACCATAGACTGGAGAGATTTCCCCAACCCTTTGTAGAAATATTTAATAAAGACATAAAATATGGCAACATTGAATAAATCTGATTATTGATTCATTTCAGCACAGAGTTGGATTTGGGAAAATCAGAAAATTTCGACAAAATTATATCGATTCAATTCCTTTCAAAATATCCCAAGAATGGTGCAATTTAGGAGATAAGATGAGGAATGATTTTATATGCAAAAAATACTAATGATTCCAGGAAGTACGAGATATGGCCTTTAGTTCAAGCGATATTTATTTTTCATGCAATTTAACCAATCTGTAGAGTAGTAGTGAGAAACCCACAAGAAGTGGAATAAATCTATTGATGCCAAAATATGCACGAGTGTTATCAAAAACCTTCTACAAGAGATCATTTCAATTGATATTGTCGTTTGAATATTACAGGTGAAAATGCAATTTTTTTATGAAATTTCAACACCTTATAACTTTTGAACGGGGCCAAATATGGAAAGATGTTATAGGAAGAAAATGTTTCTTTTGACGTCAAGAATCTATGGTTAAAATTACCGCAGTGGTCAAAGACTCACCCTGTATATTCATGAATGAAATTTAATCTTTTTGACTAATTCAAAAACCTTGTAGTGAAAAATCAAAATCTCAGAAGTGACCAAATGCATCATTATTTTTTTGGGTATATCCAAGGTGTTTCTTACCTTTTAAATTGGTGAATTTTTGAAGACATATCCATGAGAAGAGCAGATTAGGCTCCTTTCAAATATCCATTTTCTCTAGGGTACCAAAGGTTTTTTGAAAAAAGAGTAGTTCAAACTCAAGACATCGTGAACGTGTGATCCTGAAATAGATTCATCATCAGTCATATAACGACGATTAATGATAAAAGTAAAATGTATGCATCATCTGCAGTTAATATACACGTGTTACATCAACGTCGATATTCTCATATTTAGTTTAAAATTCAAGCAACCTATATATGGCCATTTATTATTACGTTGATTTAAATTAAAAGAAAAAGAAATAATGAGTAGGTTTATTACACATCACGATATGCATCAGTTGATATCGGAGCCACGATGTCAGATCTCCTTCATTTCCCTCGATCAAGGAAATACGATCTGGCAACACCGTCCGATCGCGCCGCATGGTTCGGAATACGAAAAACGCAATTTCGGGACGTTGTAATAGATCTTCGATACGACGAAATTACTAGGACATAATGAGAGAAGCGATAATTTCCACCATTTTGCGGAAAGCAATTCGAATTAACCCTGCGAACGAGGAGCAATTCATAACGTCAACTGGTAACAATATGCGGAATCTAATTAAACATTAATCCCTTGCTGCAGCCCAACACAAAACCTCGCCGCAGAAGGGTATTATGAGCCATTACGGCGCGAAATCACCTTCATTCTACTCGCCAGGGCCATAAATTTAATGCAGGTGGTATATTGATATTTCTGTTTTGAGTATCACACAGCGTCCGAAACAATTCCCTGGATCAGTTACTTGATTTCTGTACTGGCGGGTTCTTTGTTATTAAAAAAGTTTGCTGCGCGGTGGAGCCGATCAAAAACCTCGGATATGCGCAATGAATAGAGATTGAAGCGGAACACAGCGTCCAACATTATCGAGCAATTTTTGAGACCACTTTAACGAAAACTTATCCGGGTTTTATCGAAAACCCAAGTGTTCGAATGGTACAAAACCTTTACCTCGTTCAGGACCATCGTCCACCTCTTCAACCAATGATAACGTCGAAAATCTCAAAGAAATTGTGCTCGAAAATTGTCATGTCGATGTTAGAGAGACCGATCCAGATCTCAGCATCTCTCGTTTGATTTTGGCGAACCAATTCGGCATACAGCGCGACGTTGCTCGGCTCGTTTCCTTGAGCATTCGCCACGCATGAGCACGTGCTCGCCCTGATTTCGCTCAGATGAGTACGGGCAAGCCGAATGGATCCGCGCGGCTCGGTCCGATCCAAAAGTTGTCGGTGTCGGTACATCAAAGTGGGTACGAGATTTTGTCTTCATTCGAACCGTTGTTCCTCTCTTGATATAACTTTGGTTGCCAATACCGCTACTTCCTTTTCTGAGTTTTGGTCAGAAATCAAGTTATATCTTTACATCATTCGCTCTGTGGGCCAGATCTTGCTCTGAGCGACTTCTACCTGTTTCCTATAGGCATTTGGCGATGAAAGAAAAGTGGCACTCATCGATTGAGGCCATTGTGAAGGGACTACCGACTTTTTAAAGACCATTCCAATGGAGGACAGGGAGAACTTATTGGGGCATGCAAATTTGTGTAAACAGAACGGGAATACATTGATTAATAAAAATTATTTTTTCCAAAATGTACATTTTTAAAATTTTCTTTTGGAATGGATAGTGTATTTCGTTGAAATTTGATCCAATAACCCAAACTCACGATGAAACATTAAATTTTTCAACCACTTGATAGTCTCCTTGTTGGCGATCTCAAATTTCCTAAGTATCGCTACTATTTCCTACCGCAACGAAAAGAAAAAAAAATTGGAAGCTCCTATCGCTGCCCCATGAGAAATTTTGTTTGCATTTCACAAAGTAGATAGGAAGGACGAACAGCGGCATAGCAGTAGCGCGTTAGCTCTGCAAAACAGAGAATAACGAACAACGGATCGATGAACTTCCGGACAAATGAGGTTTATTTCACCTTTTTACTACATGGAAGCAATCACTTCCGGTCTACTGCGTGCCTCCTCAGAGTTCCTGGGTCACTAAACAATATTCAAACGGTATCAAAGGTCCTAAAACATACAGGACGGGTCGCCTTCAATAAGCAAATTGAACAACATTTATCATTATTTTTTTATTGATCACATTGTAGGCCTTGAAAATGGAAAAGTTGAATTTCATTTTCTTTTCAAGATAGTGGGAATATAAACTTTCTCGATTCTATAGGATATTCAATATCGTTGAGTGCCTTATCTATGAAATATGTATTGAGTCAATTGAAATAACCTCGGCCTGACACATAGATGGCACCACTAAAATTAAATCCATATGTTTTTTAGTTAGCCCTAACCCTCAAAATATGCGTCTACAGATTTGACAACTGTCTGATTATTAGTTTATGAATTAAGGCATTTTGAGTGAATATATTTTCGTTATTGTGAGAGAAATAGATGAAAGAGAACTTTAACACTTTTACACCCTGTATATAATCAAAAAGGAATGTTGCCCGGAATCAAATAAAATAAAAATCGATACGAGAAAAAGAAAAAGAATATTTCGAATAATAAATTCTCACTTCCTGTTCTCCAACTAAGTTATAGAAGAGGCGTCTGAAGTTTGGTAAGTAAATATTTGTCGTCTTAATGTTATTTCAATATCCAAGGAGGGTGTAGATCGGGTGAGAAGTGAAGGCAGCGACGTATCTAGGGAATATTCCGGAACAAACTTTCTGCTAGAATTCTCCGACTTTTTCTTCATTTACCGTATAATGTGGCATTTGGAAAATTCCCCCCAACAGAAACTTTATTCCGTTTATACGAGCTTGTGGCGTCTACCCTAAATTGGTCGAAATAATCCGATAATCTCTTAGTCAATTAGATTTCACACAATCTTTGTTTTCTAATACTCAAATAAGTATACAGTCTTTTATCTCGATTATCGACTTCTTTTCTATAATTTATACTTTCACCTGGTATAGATGACTACTGGTTTTTCAATGAAAACTGTATATGTATTATTTGTGTTTCAAACATCTAATTTCAAGTGGATAGGGGTTCCCCATTGTTCCGTTCTGGGGCCTCTAATATATCAGCCGAAAGTTATAAACAGTTATATCGTGCCTCTTACTTTCACTGTTATGATAATAGGAAAAAATTTTCGTGTAGAACTAGTATACCTCTCTTTCAACGGATCGAGAATTGGGGCGTACAAGGTTTGAATTTCATATTTCGAGATTTGGCAACCCTGGCAACATCATATATTTCTGATGCGAACCGACCATAGATAAATAAAACCGACTGAATTACCCTGTATGCAATCTCAGCGCTATTTAAAGAACAGGTATTGATGTTTCAACCCCAATAGAGGGTTGTTGAATCAAGTAGTGTGTTCATTCTATTGCATTGACTCTATAATTTGGTTTTATTTTCCTTAAGCAACCTTGGTGAACTCTGATCTCTATGATTCAAATAATATAACCTCAAAACCTCATGAATACAACCAGGCAATTACGATCCAATTCATCATTTTTACGTTTGAGAACCGATAACACAGTTTTATTATAAAAAATTATAAACAGAAAAGTTGATGATGAATACAATTCGATGGTTGTTTTTTTGTACCGAAGGTAATAATCGCCTTCCATACACGAAAATATATATTTCACGTTAACAATTTCAAATTACAGTCATGAGTATATTATAATGGGGAATAAACATTTCGATCAGGTTGAGATAAATGCCTACGTACATGAAAAACAAGTTAACTGAATCATTTATATAATGGCAGTCTAACATTCCCCCCAAAAAAATTATGAAGGATAGTAATTGTATTTTCGTATCTAGATTTGTCTCCTACCACGTAAAATCTATTTTCTTGCACTGAATAGGGGTGTTTTATATTGATATTCAAAGAAAAATTGAAGTTTTTCGTATAAAAAATCAGATTAATATCAAACCTCTAAAAAAATTGAAAAACTGCCAATTGTAGCCCCAAGTGGCTGTTTTTTGGATTATAAATTTAAAATTCAGTGTCTCCAGTAAATTTTGAGTAACCTTAGAAATTGCGTCTCCGAGCGTGGAAAATTTGTTATGGCCTATTAAAGATTTCTTAAAAATTTTGATTTTTTTTTATCCTTTAATTTGCTCCAGTAGTGCTTATACAGGGTTTCAAGGCAAAAAGTACCATGCCATAGAGGGTCATGAAATATGGAAACAAGGTCCTATTAATATATGTCCGAAACTGCTTCCTTTAAGAAATACGGGGTGTTAAAGTTTATTTTTTATCTGTTTTTTTTTTAATAACTTTAGACAATGAGGTAAAAATTGAACAAAATCCAAATATCCTTACCTAAAAATCAATAGGATTTTTGGATTCTCCATCATACAAAACCCCCAATAGTGTTTCCTATTGAAGAGATGAATTCTCATTCGCTTCGAAATAAGTCGAAATATTAATTTCATCAACTGCCCTTTTTTGTATTCTTTCCAAAATTTAGAAAGTTTGAAACATCTTTTCAGAAATTCAATTCTCATTGAATACTCAACATTTTATGGCATCCACCATGGATTTGAAATAAACAATATCATTAAGTGCATTTGAATGTGTATTGCGTATACAATTGAAAAAATACAATATAAGAAATAAATCCAAAATCTCATTATTAGAATAGCAACGATTCATTTTGTGAAATAAAAAATTTCATAACGACTAACAATAAGACCTGTCTGACACTTGTGAATTATAAATGGGATGATTTATCTTCTATGCTCACAGAATATCCTTATGAATCAGATTCGAAGAATTTGACTCTACGTACTACATAAATCCAGAAAATCTCAAATAACTAAGAAATTATTGAATTTAGGAGCATAATCATGTGAGAAAACTATCATTATTTTTGACCGCAGAATCCAACACAATTATAAAAAAATAGGTTCTAATTTGAAAAACAGAAGTTATGGCCAATTTAAGATCACAATTTTCAACACAAAATTTGAAACACCCTGTAATGATATTTTTGAAATCCAAAAGATGCATGACCTTTTCATATCCTTCCTCTTCGATGTTGTAAAAACGGTTTACGCTCAGGATATTTAAAATAAGAATAATGAACATATTACTGACTGAACATATTTAACTTTTTCCCAGTTTTTTTCAGATATTTTGAAAACTATTCGATTTAATACAATGGTTTTAAAAGAAATGTATTCACTATTGAATACTCGATCATACCAGGAATGGAAAACTTGAAAAAAAAATTTTTCGTCGAATTTATTTTCACTCCCTGTATAACCGGAAGTTTTTGGTCTTCGAAAATATTTTAGATCTGTAGAGAACTTCGAACAATATCATAATCTCAATTTTCAGATTTCAAATTTGTCTAGTTCTCCAGAAACGTCTAATAGGCACTCGAACTTGAGACACCCTGTATAGAAATTTCAAATACAAATCAGAAGGCGTACGTCTGCAAGCCAGAATTCAATTAAATTTTTTCTTCAATGCCAAAAAGAACGACTCGGATCTGTTTCGGTGTACGAACCTAGCCATTTCATCAAATTTTATAGCTCTGCAAGTTTTATATCGCAAAACCCATTCACCTATTTCAGTTTCTCGGGAATAGGATTCACAACTGTTTGGGAATATCGCATTTACAACCCCTCTTAATGTAACTTATAGTCCTGATAGGGACGCTAATGGAAGCACTGATAATTAAGGCATAGACACAAATGCAATCAATACTCAAATTTCCCGGTTTGGCAGAGCGAACCAGTAAACTTCTGTAGATTGTGGCATTTTTGCTGATGATCTATAAATGAAAATATGTAATTTTGCTTAGTTTGGAAAAAACAAGAGCTAACTGGAAGAAATATAAAAATTCGTATGTGATTTTTGATCGGTTTTTCAGAGAAGTTTTGGCAACCTTGAGATTATTTTAACTACAGATTCTTGAAATGAAAAAAACACTTTTTCGTACCTACTTCCGGGCCTAAAGTGACAACTTCACTCCCTTGTGACAGGTACTAAGGTGTCACATTTAATCCCTCCGGGATTAAATATTGACGAAACTCCCGGAACGATTAGATCACAAACAAACGAATTTAAGGGATATTTTATTGAAAAATACAATTAATTAGAATGGTAATTAACGTTAATATTCAAATTAATATTGTGACAGTTCGTCATATTGACCAGTCTTTCCTGGGTTAATGCAGCAGGTAACTGACGAGTAACAGATAGGTCCTTATCATATTGAACTGGTGTTTGTTTCGAAGATCCTGCGGAAACAGGAAGCGAGAATGAGGACTTGACCAAATATTTTATCTGAAATTTTTTGTTTATTTTTAATAGACGATTCAATATATCCCTCGGCCACGTTGGAGGATTTCCATCCTCCATGTCTCTTCGGCACGTCTATTGTTGCTCCCGAATCAGCTAACAAAGACGCAGATGTGCGTTTAAAACAATGTCCCGTATAAGACGTCGCATTTTCTAATTTCAAGAAAGCTGCTATTTGCCGTGGAAATGTACCAAACATGTTTTTTCCTACTACTCGCGTAGTACATTCTTTGTTGATGTATTGAACAAAAAATTTTGAATGAGGTGTCCCTGTCTTTCGCAATGCCACATATTTTCGAAATATCGCCACAAAACTGATGGCACTGATTTCTGAATTTTTGATCACAAAATTTCGGTCAATTTTATTTTTGGTGTTTCTAATCGCAATTAGGAAGGAATCGCCCAAATCTCTCACATCGTCGATTTCTAAATCAACCAACTCTTTTCCACGACAAGCTCCCGCAACGCCCAAAATAAGTGCAACCTACAAAAAAATTGATTTCTTTAAATTTCTGAATATAAACACATTTCCAAATTTACCTTAAGCATTAAATATTTATCATCCGGAGCCTCCCGTAAGAACTGATCGACCTGCTCAGACGTGAGAATTCTTGACTTCTTTGGCTTAAATCCCTCATTTCTTTCTTCAAAAAAGCTAATAATTTTGGAAATTTACTTATATCAATATCTTCTCTAATGTTAATAACCGATTTCAGCATTGAGTAATGTGCCCAGAGAGTTGAGGCACAAACCGCTTTTGATTTATCATTGAAGTAGACTAACAGCGCATTTTCAGTAGGTTGTCTCACATTTTTTAAGCGCACCACTTATTACAAGCATCGTACTGCTGCTCGTATAGTTTTCTAGATTTCGGTGGTAACAATTCTTCACCTACCTCGGCTGCTCTTTTATCAATATCAGATACACCTTCTTCACTCATGATACCAATAATTATCAATAACAATGTTTCTTTACAATGACACTAGTAATGACAATGTTTCTAAATTATAATTGTCACAACGCAATGTTACTATGGTAACTTATTTTAAAGACAGTTTATTAAATGAGTTGAAGAGAGAAAAAACTGATTGAAATTATTGAAATAATTAATAAAATCATACCGGAAGTACGAAAGGTATCGTATATACCTTGCGACTGAAGTACATTTAATCCTTCAGGTAAATTATAGCCCTCCCTGCGGTCGGGCCATAAACTTTACCTTCAGGATTAAATGAACTACTTCAGTCCCGCGGTATATAATATACTATTATTTCAAAAAGGAACGACAATTAGGAAGATCCATCGTTCCAGTGGAGCGAGCTAGTCATTATTGACGCATGGTGATCTCAGAGAATCAAGTGCAACTCCGGTTTCGAGGTGAGCACAGTATGGCGCTGACAGTTTTGAAGGAGGCTGTCAGTGTTAACAAAGAATGTGATGAACTTTCCAAGAGACGTTGCCAAATTGGATTGCATTATAATTACAATTAAACCCTGCACATCAAATACTATGGTTCAATTACTGATTATACAGGGTGAATACTTAACCAGAGTACAGGAGATGACTCTAGAACTAACGCGCAAAAGTTCCTGACCCCACGTCAGTGTTTTTCTGAATTTTTATGTAAAGTCCCGGTATTAACATACTTCGAGAATTCTTCCTTGCTTTCATCCCCAACGCTGCACAGGGTCAAGTCTGCAATTAACACCGGTGTAGTAAGCAATGCCGGGCCAGTGAGAATTTCCATAAGAATCAAATATGGAAGTCAGTCACGTCAAAGGGGAAATTTATGAGGTTATGGCAATGGCGCACACTTCGCTAGAAAATAAATTATCACTATTGCGTGAGAAAAAGTGGATTTCTCGGTTAATTGTCAGAGAAGGCGGCCTGAACATTTCACGTGATATTTACATGAAACTGGGCTGAAATGGGTGAAAAGCTTCGTACTGGCTTGTACTTAATCATCGCACGGGAAGACCGGCCTTTCTTCGAAGCGAAACGGTTTTGACGACACAAATTGGGTCAATTTTGTTTTCCTTACGTCTGAATAAGTTGCAGCTGTAACGAAAGGGTCGATCAAGACGAAGTCTTTTCACAGTGCACATGTCGAGTTAAATTTTTTTGACGTTACAACGTCTTATAATTCGATGGAACCGCGATCGACGTCCGTCTCCTACTTGAGTGAGCGATGCGTCCACGTGGACCGCTGCTATCTATACAATAATACATTTACTTGTTTTCGTCAAGTATCAAGAGCAGTGAAAAGTGAGATTATAGGAAGTACAAGATACGGACCTTTAGTTCAAGTGATATTTGTTTTTCATGCAATTCAACCAATCTGTACAGAAGTAGTGAGAAACCCACATGAAATGGAATAAATCTATTGATGCCAAAATATGCAAGACTGTTATCAAGAACCTTCTACAAGAAATCATTTCAATTAATGTGGTCGTTTGAATATTACAGATGAAATTGCAATTTATTTATGAAATTTCAACACCATATATCTTTCTTGGATCAAGTTCAACCACGGATTCTTCAGCAGTATTTGCATATTCAAAAAAATACAGACATTTGGGCAAAATGATTAGGATAAAATTATAGATATATTGATAAAATATAATGATAAAACAAACACTTCACTTTGGTGACCAGCCCACGAAGCTCGTATGAAAATTTCCTGTATTTGACATGAAGTGTGGTGTAATCAATTTAAAAAACACAGCACACTAAGTCAACCGTTTCATGAACAACCCAAGGGGCTACACGCAACCACAATGAATATGTTATTTTTTCGATAAATGTTTCGTGTTAGTATTTGATAGTTGCGTTGAGATTATGCGATTAATTTGTTGGAAAGCTCAACTGATAAAAAACGTTTTTTTGAGATGTCGACACCTGTCAAATGCTGATTGGTAGGTTGGTTTGTAATAGTTTGGTTACGTCATAGATTACGCTTTTTTATCGGTACAGTTATGAGGGAATCACTGGATGAAAAGTAGGATTTTCGAAGATTGTGTGAGAAATATTATCGTATGGCAGGAAAGATAATGAAAAATTGTCTTTCTGTAGTGCGAGTTGGTCACGTTTGACGCATGATATATATTCAATACCTCAAGTGAAATTGTGTACCGGTTTCGAGGTGTTTAGCCTGTCATCAGCACAGTGTAGCATTGAACTCCTGGGGCTGCCAGTACTTAAAGAATATTGCGAGGCACTCCCAAGTATTCTCCTGAAAGCGCGCCATCTACATCTCAAAGACTGAAACAGTCCGTTTCCTCTATGGATTCATACGACAAAAATGATCCCCAATTTTGGTTTCGTATGAATCAATAGAGATAGATAAATTTATTCAATTAGAAAGCCTAATATAAATACAAAGAATAATACATAATGTATAGATACAGCCATCCAAACTGCCAGAGGAAACGGGACAGTTTCAGTCTTTGAGATGTAGATGGCGCGCTTTCAGGAGAACACTTGAGAGTGCCTCGCGATATTCTTTAAGTACTGGCAGCTCCCTTTGGGAGTTCTGTGCTATACTGTGCTGATGAGAGGCAAATCACCTTGAATTTATAATAAAATTACTTGGGTTACTATGGAACGTATTGAGGTTGAATTGTCAAACTTGACGCTTATAAATTTAATTGCTGGTGTTCTCGAAAGTAAAATGATAAGTGATGATGAAATTTCCATTCCTGGGACTCCTCCAGAGCTGGTTGAGGCAGTGAATACTGCTTCATTAGAATTATTGCCAAAGAAATCAAGAGAAAAGTACGAAAATGCATACAGACGTTTTATGGATTATCGCATGAGTAAAAATACGAGTTCTTTCTCAGAAAATGTTGTAATGGCATACTTCCTAGACCTTTGTTTAAAGAAGAACTCTTCAACATTATGGGCCAATTATTCAATGCTGAAATCAACCCTTGCACTCAAACACAATGTAGATATATCTACATACTCAAAACTTCGTTCTTTATTGAAACGGCAAGCTCAAGGTTATAGGGCAAAGAAGATTTTAACGAAGGAAGAAATTGAAAAATTTATCCAGGAAGCTCCAGATAAAGAAAATTTAATGATTAAGGTAATTTACAAGTTTTTAATTTCTATTTAGATTATAGCTTTATTTATTTTTAGGTGGCTGTAATATTTGGTATTTCTGGGGCCTGTAGAATGGATGAGTTAGTCCGAATGACTGTACACGATATAGAAGACTTAGAATCTAAGCTTTTAATCAGCATACCTGATTCGAAAACCAACAAACCAAGATCATTTGTAATTAATCAGATCTACTTGAATGTTTATCGAAAGTATGTTTCGTTAAGACCAGAAAATATGAACAGTGACCGATTTTTCTTTAAATATCAAAGCAGAAAGGGTTGTAGACAAGTGGTAGGAATTCATCAATTTAGAAAAATGCCCAAAATAGTTGCTACTTATTTGAATTTGGTAAATCCGACAGAATATACTGGTCACTGCTTTCGTCGGTCTTCTGCAACAACATTGGTTGACTCTGGTGCCGACATAACTTGCTGAGTTTAAAGAGGCATGGCGGATGGAAGTCATCAAACGTTGCTGAAGGATATATCGAAGAATAGCTTTATTTTGACAGGAATGTCAAAATTTCCTGACGATTTGCGGAAAAAACTTTTTCTCCAATCTGCATTCAAAACATTGTATAAAATTTTATATTTTGAATTGAAACTATCTTATCGGATATATTAGCAAGAAGTAAAATGAAAAACTTTAGTTGCTATTTTATGTTAGAGAGCGCAGATGGAAAGAAATTCAGATGAAAGTCAAGACAACGCTGCCGCATTCTTTGTTTGACAGTTTGAAGGTCACATGATGTATAGAAGACACACGTTGCCATACCTGTATCGAAAATAAATACTCAAATAGAAGACAATTTGTGAGAGTCAGTATTAGGTTTTTTATATTTTTTATTGTTTATTACTTTCCATCGCACTAAAAATTGTTCGTAAGTGTGAAAGTCGTAGTAAAGACAGGAATTTTTGAAGATACTATGACCCGAGTAAATGGAAAAAGAAAAGATAGAGTTTCACAAGAGACTTTCAATGAGGGACTCAAAACTAATCGACATTTTACAAAGGAATGCTTTGTCTATCTTATATAGTCTAAGGGCAAATCTATGAGATTCAAAAAAGGTATAGTCCGATCCTTGAACGGTTTTCCAATAGAGCGGCACGAAGCGTTTGCAAATGATATAAACTTGAACTAACCAAGGGCGGTAAAGTGGAGATTTCAGAAAATAACGGATAATTGGTGCTGCGTTATGATTATAGGATGCGGGCATAATTGTTCCCCAAGCAATTAGTAAATAGGGGCGGAACCAATGCAGTAACGCCAGTGGCGTACGCCACGATTTGCTATTACGATTCATCATTGTTTTATCAATATCCAGATTAGGTACAAAGGTGCGGTTTTCTTATCAATTGGAGGACTAGACTTCTCAAAAATTAGTGTAATTTCGCTTAATTTTGAAGAATATCTTTCTACTTATTTCAGGAGAATAAAAAATTGGATAATTCTACTAAAAAAATAAAACGAGTATAAGCATATGTCCAAGGAAGAAATTGGACAGATATTTTATAATTTAGTTATACAAAGGGTATCGGGTAATTGTTTTAACGCCAAAAATTAACATTACTTCCGGTAAAACCGAAAATTAAAAATTGTTAAGAAATATAGGTAATCTACTGCAGTATCCATTTTCCAAATTTCATTTTGACATCTCTAATAATTTCACAGATATTCACTTGGTTCCACACATTTACCAATCCCTGTATATTGAAGATCATCAAATATCAATCAAGCAATCGCAGAATTCATTCACTACAAACCAATTCTACGAATATGATCCAATATCCGAATTCCTAAAAATTCCAATATCCCCATCATCCTTATCGCTTCTCGAATTTCACAATACCCTTTCTTGATATATATTTGGACTTTTTAGAGCATTTCTGATCTGTCAGAAGCAGACGAAGTCAGGCAAAAATTTCGAGCGCAACCAAGATAATTGCCTGCCTGTTACACTCTCATTTTGAGAAATGTATGAATGGAGTCGAACAGAGGTTCAATCTCATAATACTTTGTTCGGTTCCGGATGGAATGTTTTCTCGAAATATGAGGTTTGGAATTGGACATGAAATTCCTACAATGGGAGTTGGATTCTTAAGCCTGACAAGATTTATATCAATTATCTGTAGCGTCGTTGAAAGATGGCCATTTCCTTCATTACTCTTCTTAATGAGAAAAATTACTACGTTCTTCGAGTACTTAATCGATCTCCTATTTTTATATACAGGATGTCCTGGAATAAATGTGAAGACCTTTGAGAAACGCATCCTTTGTTAATTTTCACTAAGGATTCATTAAGAAGGTACACAAGGGTGCTGTTTATTCAATCAATTTTATCCTAGTGAAATTTTCCATCTTCAATGGGTAGCGGTTCAACGGCCAAGTCACACAACGTTAAATATAAAAATGAAGAAATCGCAGTAGGGAACCTTAGGACTTTGTCTAGATTGCATTACTTTTTAAAGATGAACGAATGACTACATCTAGACTTGAATTAAGGTTCCCAGATGACGATGAAAAAGGAAGAATTTGGGCTTCACTGTTAAAATGGTCAAGTATCTGCCCAAAGAAAGCAATTTTCATTTGTTCAGATCATTTTGATCCTGAAGATAATGTAACCCGAGTAAATGGAAAAAGATTTTATGCGGTGTTGCCGGGTAGGTTTCACAAGAGACTTTAAATGAGTTTAAGACTTTCAATGAGAGAGCCAAAACAAATCGACATTTAACAAAGGAATGCTTTGTCTATCTTATATAGTCTAAGGGTTGTCCAGTCCCGAAATACACTGCTCAACAAGTGATAGGGATCACTTACTTTTTCTAAATTTATTTCTGAAATATTCGCTCCAAGATTATGAATTTAGTCAGATATCAGAGTATTTTCACATGATAATATGGTTCACTTGAGAAAAGAATGAAAAAATGGAAAGTTGGAGAGGAAAAGAGATTTTATTAGGAACACTTAAATTCTGTGTTTGAATAACATAAAAATTTTATGATGAAACCACAAGAAGGTTTCGATTAAGCTAATACCTAGTTGGTCCCCTAAGAGCTCGTCTCAAGGTGACAAAATTTTAAATACGTAATGATTTCTCTTTCTATCTCAAATTTAGGATAAACATATGAAGATGTCGGATATTAAATTACAATTTTTAATTTGATATTTGCAAGAAACATCGATAATAATAAACAATTTCACCCGCCTGCCGTTTCACGTAGGGACGGCCGACGGTCAAGTCTTCTCGGCCGACCTTGCAAGTGTCACAGTCGAGGTATTGTAGAGATCCATTAATAGGAACTTCGAGCGACGTATGTGTTAGATGAAATCATAAACTGAAAGCAGTGGCTCGGCTGGCTGAGCTGCGTTATTACGTATAAGGACAGATGCGGGAACTTGGAATAAAAATTAATTGAGGTGTTTGACCGAAATAATGTGTACTTCGATGTGTTGAGTGGAAATATGAGATATATAGAGGGCAGAGGAAAATATACCAAGGGAATTTCTCGAGATTTAAATATTACTATTAATTTTTCAAATAACTTTCGATTAAAAAAATATTTATTTTCACCTTCTCTTTTTCGGTTGCGTTTGGGTCGGCCGGGCCTACCCTGACGATTCGTCACTGATGGAAAGTTATGTGACCTTTTTTGAAGAGCAATAAAAATGTTTTTTATCAAAAATACAACACTTTGGAACCTTAAACAGGAACAGAGTGCATAAACAAGTATGTCTACAATATCATGGAATGTCATAAGGCCAAAGCTGAATTTTTTGGAATCCAGTGGTAACCTTAAATCACTTGTAACTTTAAAATGGAGCTTAATCGGAAAAAATGGTATAGGAATAAAGTCCTTTTTCGCTTCACGAATCAATAGTTAAATTAACGCAGTGGCTAGAGACTCATCCTGTATATAAATCACTACTACTGGAGATAGACAGGGTTTTTTATTGGGGCTCTTGTATCATACGCCATGTTATACAGTGTTATGATAAAGAAATGACTCTTATAACTCCGCAGATGATCGAACTCTGTAAATGCGTTTTACCATCGTCTTGGCCTATGTCAGTTAGTAAACGGGACACAGTTTGAACAATTCCTATAAGAAATAGTTTTGGTTTGATGGACTGTTTAGTTAATTGAAAAGTTATTATGAAACTTACGTTTATTTCGTTTTTTATTCATTTTCTCGTTTTTTTCTTATGTTAGCTCAACTGCAACTATTTTTCCCTAGTGTAAAAAAAATAACCCTGTATATTACCCCGTTGTCTTAACCTCTGCTTAAACTTTTTACAAATACACATGCTATTTCTTCTGCTACAAGAAAAATGTAAGCTAAAATTTCAAAAGAATGTAAGAATATTTTCTATTCTATCGGTGTTCAGGACGAAAGTGCCAAAAAACACAATTGAGTTTCTCTGTAATTGAAGATTTATTTTTAATATCATTTACATAATGTAATGAATAAAAATAATAATAAAGTATAAATTATTCTACCTATCTAACCTTACATACCTGTAAACAAAAAAACGACAATTGAAGTAATTCACACTGCCATTTCAATATTAATTTAGGCACGTTTAGAGACTGCTGAGGATACTCTCATTGAATTTATTTATTTATAAGTTAGTTCCATAGAACATTAAGACATTCTTCCACGTCTTTTATCAGATCTCGGCTAGATATAACAAAATAAATAAAAGATAAAGTCCTTTACAAGAATATAAGTGCTTTTTATTACGGAATTCTTTCCAAACAGTTTCGAGTCCTCTACCGATCGCCCACATCTGATACTTCCTAATTAATATTTCACAAAACTCATTCCACACAAGATAAGTCCGTCAATACACACACAAAAAACCCAAAGGTAAACTTATCGATAAAAGAACCGCGTAGGAAAGAGAAGCCTAATAACATTGATTGGATTCGGGTCCAAAATAATGAAATCACCACCCAGAGACCTTGACCAGCACGCAACATCACCCCGTGCTCATCTGTCTGATTGGAAAGTGACCGAATTTCATGAAACTTTCAAAAGGTCGATTGTTATTCTAAGAGAGAAGAAAAAAAACATACCAGTATCGAAGGTTGCGCCCTTCGATTGTGCTCCAGGATCCGCAGTACACAAACACTACGTCATCGCTGATCTCGCTGCCGAGATAGGATACGGCGTCCTTCTGGCACACGAATGCAGATGAACTTTGAATCAGGAGAGAGGATACTGAGAGACAGCAGGAGGCTGAGAAACGCCAAAAAACCGGACTCTCGTCTACGAACTCAACCACTGCACTAAAATACTATACGTTCGGCGGAGAGGCGCTAACGTCCCGGCGCTCTGTCGTGCCTCTACGTCACTCCTTCTGGATACGACGCTATCCTGCAGAGACGTATTGGGGAGGATTTCACGGGGGGTGCAATTCCTGCTGGTAGAAGCACAAAAGATGATAATTGTGGTTCAAACTCTACCGATTATTATTGATTTATAATATTATTAGAAAAGCTAGATCATAGATTTTCAAAGTGGACCCCCAGACGTCCTAGGAATACCAGATGGAGGTCTACGTTAGGCGCAATGGAAAATAGGGATCCACAATCGTAAGAAAATGTATTTGCTTTAGATAGTGAAGAATTAAAATATCCATTTAATTTCTCTTATCAACATAGATATATATATATATTCTTTTAAACTTTTGGCTTACAATTTTTTGGTCAGCAAACAATAGAGCATGTGGTGTAAGCAGGGGTGCCATATAATTCGGCGTATGTCATGACAGCCTAGGGAAAAAACCCAGGCTCCACGCACAAGCGTTGTTTGTGTGTATAAAAATTAGCTGAAATACACTGCTCAACAATTGATAGGGATCACTTACTTTTTCTAAATTTATTTCTGAAATATTCGCTCCTATATTATAAATTTAGTCAGATATCAGAGTATTTTCAGTTGATAATATGGTTCACTTGAGAAAAGAATGAAAAAATGGAAAGTTGGAGAGAAAAAAAGACTTTATTAGCAACACTCAAAATTCTGTGTTTGAATAACATAAAAATTTTATGATGAAACCACAAGAAGGCTGAAGTTTCAGTTAATCTAGTACCTAGTTGGTCCCCCACGAGCTCGTCTCAAGCATTCTACCCTACGAGGCATACATTCAATCAAACGATTTATACAATTTTGGGGCAAATGCGTCCAAATATCCCGTAAAGCGTTAGAAAGGTCCTCCAGGTTATTGATCGGTTGTTCTAAGGTTGACAATTGTCTAGACATCTCAGACCAGACATGTTCGATGCAATTCATGTCTTGAGAGCGAGCTGGCCAGTCCATCCTATCAATCTAGCGCTTCATTAACCAGACGACTACGGTGTGGACGGGCATTATCGTCAATTAAAATGAAATTCTCGCCCAAGGCAGCCGCAAACGGAACAATTATGGGTTCAATAATCATATCGTGATATCTCTGGGTGGTCATTGTGGTGTTCTGCAGAACAACCAACTCTGTGCGTTGGTTCAAACAAATGCCTCCCCATACACATATAGAACCTCCGCCAAAAGCTGTTGTGGGTACAATAAACTGTTCTGCATACCTTCGACCTCTTTCCCTCCAAGCAAGAATACGACCATCGGAGTTGACCAAACGAAATCTAGACTCATCCGTAAATAAACATCGGCTCCAATCTTCAACTGTCCAATTGCGGTGCTCCTCAGCCCATTGCCGTCGATGAACCCGGTGTTCCCTATTCAAACGGGGATGTTGTACCCTCCTATGTGCTCTCAAACCACGAAAATTGGTACTCCTGTAGCAACTCTCAGTGATCTATTGAGCCGCGACACCGGTTAAGTGGGATTTCTCTTAGCATTCAGGATCAAAAGACGATCTTGGGCAGCTGTTGTACTGCGCTGCCGACCTCCCCCATGAACATAAGCTACTGAGTCGTTTTTGACGAACCTATTCCAAACCCGACTCACGACACTTTGCGAAACATTCAACCGCCGGGACACTTCTCGCTGGGACAAACCTTCCTGTATCCACCGTATGATTTGGTCCAGTTGCACAGGAGCCAAACGTCTTCTCAGCATGACTGATAAGCTGGTATTGTTCTCATTTCTTCAATTATTGTTACCTTATGTGTTTGAACGAGTGAAAAAAACAGATTTAATAACAAATACCACATAGCTTTTCACTCAACACATGTAACAGCCTACAGAATAATCGATTTTGTGAACAAGAGCCGAGTGAAAAAATGTGAGGAAAAATTTGATATAATCAACTCAAATCATCGTAATTTTAACATTTAAACAGCCTCGTTAACTAGTTTTTGCCAAATTATCTAGAACATGTAATGTACAGATATTCACGAGATAACTTATACGTACATACATATACATAATCATATAATATTTATATTTTCTAACAGTTGTAAAATCTTGACTTTGAGAAATCTCAGCAATATCAATCATTTTCAGCTATTCTCGAAAAAAAACATTACCAAATCTAACAATATAAATAAGTAAAAATAATAAATAATGACTTGGGAAGTTAATCAATAAGTATATGCCTCCAAACCAGGTAGTTCATTTGAATATTTAATACCTAGATTATCTTCATTTGGATGTCAGACGTCAATCACGTTGTGCGTATCTATCTACACACTGGGGTACAAATCCAACCCATCCCAACAACATATGCCAACATTTTATGTTTAATTACTATGTTACACAATGCTGAATTCAGTTCCGAGTAAGCAAGAAAGTCTAAACTGAAACAATTCATTGTAAAATTCAAGTTCTCATTGTCAAGCACTCTTTTAACTTTCATTTTCCTAGTAACACTGCTTTTTAGATTCATAGAATCAGACCAAATAAACAGAGTTTAATTAAGTTCTATGGGTAGAATATTCGATATGAATAGCTGTCAGCTTTATTGAAAACTAGTGTTCCCATGGTTTCGAAAGAATATTCATTGAATTATTTTAGATGCAATCAATTTTATTGTACGTACACCATAAATCCAGAAAATCTCAAATAACTCAGAAATTATTGAATTTAGGAGCACAATCATCTGAGAAATAGTACATTGTTTACCGGGTAGGAAAAGCTTAACATTCCTGGACGACTGTGAAGAGGCTTGCGTCTCGACTTAGCAAAACAGAGTCCAGGAATGTGGCTTTTCCTACGAGGTAAACATACTATTTTTAAAATTAAAATTAAATTAAAATTCGACAGATATTGATTGATTTAAAAAAACGCGATAATTTCATTCCCAAATAAATGGTGCATTGAAATTCCTAATAAAATTACTTGGGTTACTATGGAAACGTATTGAGGTTGAATTGTCAAACTTGACGCTTATAAATTTAATTGCTGGTGTTCTCGAAAGTAAAATGATAAGTGATGATGAAATTCCCATTCCTGGGACTCCTCCAGAGCTGGTTGAGGCAGTGAATACTGCTTCATTAGAATTATTGCCAAAGAAATCAAGAGAAAAGTTCGAAAATGCATACAGACGTTTTATGGATTATCGCATGAGTAAAAATACGAGTTCTTTCTCAGAAAATGTTGTAATGACATACTTCCTAGACCTTTGTTTAAAGATGAAATCTTCAACATTATGGGCCAATTATTCAATGCTGAAGTCAACCCTTGCACTTAAGCACAATGCAGATATATCTACATACTCAAAACTTCGTTCTTTATTGAAATGGCAAGCTCAAGGTTATAGGGCAAAGAAGATTTTAACGAAGGAAGAAATTGAAAAATTTATCCAGGAAGCTCCAGATAAAGAAAATTTAATGATTAAGGTAATTTACAAGTTTTTAATTTCTATTTAGATTAAAGCTTTATTTATTTTTTAGGTGGCTGTAATATTTGGTATTTCTGGGGCCTGTAGAATGAATGAGTTAGTCCGAATGACTGTAAACGATATAGAAGACTTAGAATCTAAGCTTTTAATCAGCATACCTGATTCGAAAACCAACAAACCAAGATCATTTGTAATTAATCAGATCTACTTGAATGTTTATCGAAAGTATGTTTCGTTAAGACCAGAAAATATGAACAGTGACCAATTTTTCTTTAAATATCAAAGCGGAAAGGGTTGTAGACAAGTGGTAGGAATTCATCAATTTAGAAAAATGCCCAAAATAGTTGCTACTTATTTGAACTTGGTAAATCCGACAGAATATACTGGTCACTGCTTTCGTCGGTCTTCTGCAACAATATTGGGTGACTCTGGTGCCGACATAACTAGTTTAAAGAGGCATGGCGGATGAAAGTCATCGAACGTTGCTGAAGGATATATCGAAGAATCGCTTAACAATAAGGTTGAGGTGGTAAATAAAATTTTTACAGTACAAAATATTCAACAAAATTACCCTTCCACCCTGCATGTTGTCCAAAATGTTTCTCATAGTTCTAAGAGTGTTCCTCCAATGTTCAATAATTGTACTAACTGTCAAATTATTGTAAATATAACAAATTGGTCTTAAAAATGTATTCAGCAATGACTTGATGGTTTCAAAATATAAATTAATTCCTTAAAAGCAATAAATTATCTATCATTCATGTAGATTCATGTAGAACACTAACAACTGTACGGAAATATCATTTCCTTACAGTAAGGAAATGACATTTCCTTACAGTAAGGAAGTCCTGACTTTTTCTTCAAGAAATTTTGACAGGAATGTCAAAATTTCCTGGCGATTTGCGGAAAACTATCATTATTTTTGACCGCAGAATCCAACAAAATTATAAAAAAATAGGGTTCTAATTTGAAAAACAGAAGTTATGGCCAATTTAAGATCACAATTTTCAACACAAAATTTGAAACACCCTGTGATGATATTTTTGAAATCCAAAAGATGCATGACCTTTTCACATCACAAATATTAGATTACACTCTCAAGCTAAAATCTAATACTTTATTCCCTTGTATAATAAACAACTATTTTTCGTTGGAAACAAGAACAATAAAAGATGGTGGTGATAATGCCTTAATACTTATTCTACATGAGCTTAAAATCATACCATTACCAGAAAGATGTTAAAAGATATAAGGATCAGAATTATCAACATTGAATTTATTTGTTAATTAATCACAAACTGTCTTTTATTTCAAAAAAATAGAACTAAATTACTTTCAGAACAAGCCCAAATAAGCGCTCAGTTCAGGTGAATAAAGATTATTATAACTGAAACTTCAATAAAAAAATATTTTTAATTATATTCAACAAACTTAATAAGGTTTATAACATAAAAATTCATCAGTACCTTCGTTACATTTTCCGATATGTTCAAATGAGTGTCTCGACGAAATCACATTACATTTTACCACTTCGTATGTTCATGGTTTTCAGAAATATCTGTTCTTCAAACTTCACCTTTATATTTCTAGTTATTTGTTATAACCATTGTCCAGATTCTCCTACTTTAACTCCTTTATCGTAAGTTTTCATAACTGGTGGAATCATTGGTCTTCTTCTCTGTTCAGATTTAGCTTCTCTTCTGTTTCTGAGACTTTGTAATTAATCTGATAAGTATCTGATGGCAACACTTTCATAATGAAATGGTCCTTTGTATTGGTTGTAACTTTGTTGATTCCTGTCGATACTTTATTGGTTTCATGTACATATGTCTCTATATCATATTTCAATCCCTTGAATCTCTTCTTTATCAAAGTTCTTCTTATACTTTAATTGCATCTTCTTATGTTTTCATAAACTTTTCCCTGATTTCTTTAAGGTCTATGGTTTCATTTTGGTCAAAATTCTCAATTGTCCATCTTCAAATCTCGTAAGTATCCATATAACATTTCAAAAGGTGCTCGTCCGGTTGTCTTATTAATATTTGAATTTATACTTTGTAGATTTTGATTTGTTTATCCCAGTCTGTTCCATCATTTGATTCTGTCAACTCTGCATCATTGAAATAATAGAATTGAGTTTTTCAACCAATCCATTTGCCTGTGGATGTCTACTTGAATTCAAAGTGTGTTTTATTCCATATGTGTCACAAAATTTTTCAAATCTGCTCGCTGTAAAACATGTTCCTCGGTCTGTCACCATTTTGACTGGTGCTCCAAAATTATCTATAAATTGTTTCAACTTCCTGATTGTTCTTCTGTCGTTGTACCTTTAACAGATTCTAAATACATATTTTGTTAAATTGTCAATGGCAACAATACATATTTATTTCCTTTCCGTCGTTAAAATGGTCCTAAATGATCTACATGCAAAATTTCAAATGGTGTACCAATAGGTATGGGATTCAAATAACCAGGTTGTTTTCCAACTCGATTTTTGGATAAAATACATTCTAAGCATAATCTAATGTGTTGTTTGATGTAATGTCTATACTAGGAAAATAATAATATGTCATTATTTTTCTTATTACCTTTCTACTCCATATGTCCGTCTAGGTCATGATATTTAATTACCAAGGTTTTTCTCATGTTCTTTGGTACCACATACAAATCTTTAATTTCCCTTCACATTCACTTTTTGTAAAAGTATCCCGCTTTCAGTAAATAATCTCTGATTAAAGCTTTCACTTTCTGTCAAATCTGTTTCATCTTTCTTTAAAGTTTCAATTTTCTGTTTCAAATCACAATCTAAACTGAAAGTACAATTTCTTCTTTCTACTCAAAATTGTAAAGACACAAAGCTTTTCTATAATTTCATCCTCCGATTCGTAACATTTTCTACTGGAGCTCCGACATTGCATCTACATGTTTCATCATATTTCTTGTTTAAATTTAATTTCAAATTCAAATTACTAAATACATGTGACCATCTAACTATCTGTGCATTTTGAGTTTTATTCTTATTCAAATATGTTAGGCTGAATCTGTTATAATACAAATTTTATATTCAATAAATAAATTCTTAACTTTGAAGTGCCCAAATAATTGCTAATAATTCTAATTTGCTCGAATGATAAAATTGTTCTGTCTCTGTAGTTCTTCTACTAATGGCATAAACTAAGTGCATTCTACCTTCCTCATCTGATTGTAACAACATTGGGCTAATCCCTTTGCACTGGCATCAGTATGTAATTCTGTTCGTTGCCTGGGTCATAAATTTTCAATACTGGTTTTGATAAAAATTTTCTTTTAATTCTAGCAAAAGCTTCTTGTTGTTCTCTTCCCCATTCAAATTTTTTCTTGTTTCTTTGTGAGATGTGTTAAAGGTTCAATTATTGTTGGAAATTTGTTACAAATCTAAAGAAACTAGCTAATCCTACAAATCTTCTAATTTCATGTACATCTTTAGGTATGGGATAATTCTCAATCGCTAAAAGTTTTCTCTCACCCCTTATCTTATTTTTCCAAATTATATCCTAAATAGTCTATTCTTTCTTTTGAAATTCACATTTTGTCAGTTTAATAGTTAACCCTGCCTCTTCAAAAGTTCTAGTACTTCAATCTTTCTATCATTTCTTCCCAACTATTAGCACAAATAAGAATATCATCCAAATAGTGTATAACAAATTTATGTCTTAATGGTTCTAGAACTATTCTAATTTTTTGAAAAATAAATGGTGCATTCATTAATCCAAACATTGCTCTTGAAACTCTCCTGTCTCATCTGGTGTGATAAATGCGGTTTCACAACTTTCTTTATCCAATGGCATTTCAAAATCCATGGCAAATCTAATATGGTGAACAATTTAATTTCTTATTATACTCAAATCCATCTATGTTATTCCGGAAAATTTATTCGTTTAGTCTGGGCATTCAACTTTCGATAGTCAACTACTAACTCACTCACCTGTCTTCTTCCTCACCAAAGTACTGGGCTTGCATAAGATGATGTAGTTTCTCTTACTATTCCTGCTCGTTTCATTCCTTCATTTCAGCTATTGTTTCCCTCTGATTTTTTGTTCTGTATGGTCTGTATTTACTGTTCTGCCTGGTATTTCTTCAATTTTCATTTCCAACACGCAGTTTTTCCTACTTCACTGATATTCTTCCACAATGTTCTGTATTCATTCAACAATTCAACTAATTGTCTCTTGTTACTTTCCTCATGCTATCTCCCGTTTAGTTCTCTGGTTTGTACTGGTTCGGTCGCATTTACAACTGGATTTAATGCGCCTTCCACAATTTTCTTTCTTATCATTTCTGTCAATTCAATATTTATCATCAAGTTTAATGTAGGTATATAAATGTTTTGTCATTAATATTTCATTCAAAAACATTACACTTTGGGGTACAAATGTTTCTTCATTTACTCTAGTTATCTTGTTATTTTATTTACTTGGGTTAAGGGTAGTTCCAAATTATCTCTATTAAAATTTAATTTATCATCTACTTTGTGTATACTATTGTTAAGGTCCTAAATGTTCTACCAATAATAAAACTTGGGTATCTGGAACTATTCTAACAAGTACATTTTCAGCCATTACTCCATCTACTAATGTTCGCTTTAATAATCCCACAAGATTCAATTACATTTTTCTCCAAAACCTTCATTAAATTTTTTCTAAAAATCCAAAACTTTACTAATTACTACGATGCTTTAATTGTACAATCGCTACTTCCCATTCAATCATTGCTTTAAATGTTCATTATTTATCTTTTTCCTTTTATATATTGGCAAATACATTATTCTCATTATTTAAAAATTGTACAGTACCTTTGTCATTTCTGGTTTCACAGTATGGCTGGGTAATGTCATCCTTTCCACAATTATAACATTTGAACACTTGCTTTACTTTGGGATCTTAGAAATGTGCTACAATTCATCAACAATTATAAGCAATTTTACCTGTCCACCCTCGAACTTTCTTGAAACTTTCCTTTTGTCAACTCCTGTTTAATGTTCAATAATTAGTTCTGTAATTTTCTTGTACCATTAACAAATTCTTTAAACTCTAGCTGACTTGACTGGTTCAAACGTCATAATGTCATTCAATTCCTAAAAATAATTATGGTTCCTACCAATAAGATAATTAGATAACTCTTCAACTAGAAACTATATTCTTACATAGATGACATTCTACATTACTTTAAGAATGCCATTTTTTCAATGAAAATTTTGTATGAATGTAATTTCTGGAATTGTACACCTTGCATTTCTGTCCATTTTTGTGCTATAGTTTTACCTACATAAATTTTATAAAATGTCTTAATTTTCAATATAATCAGAACTTATGGACCAAATTTCCATAGTCTTTAAATGTTCCTCCATTTCAATAATTTGATTACTACCTGATGAAATTTCTGTATTTCAATGTCTCAACAAATTTCAGCATGACTCTTTTCACATAAAATTTATCCTTTAAAGCATTACTATGACTTCAGGTATGCTAAAATCTATAATGTTTTCTATTTCCTTGAATACATTCCTAAACAACCTATTTTTCTTGAAACAATTTTGAACATAAGTAAGATTTTCTGGTGATATGCCATTAATATCTTATTCTTGAGCTTAAAATCATACCATTACCAGAATAGGGTTCTATGTTGAAAATATGCAATTCTAATCACAACTTTATCACATTTGAATTGTAGTATTGGGCTTAATTATACACAAATTTACTTTATTTCACATTACAAACTAGAATAATTAAACAATTATTTCGTGAACAAGCCCAATAACGTCTCGTTCGACGTACATAGTCCTTATATACTGAACTTCTACCATACGACCTCATTTTTGTACCATTTATAGTGGTTACAAGTACTTATAAGTGTTTACTCAACATGGAATCTCAGTAATTTCTTTCTTCTTACATTTTCCGATATGTTCAAATGAGTGTCTCGACGAAATCACATTACATTTTACCACTTCGTATGTTCATGGTTTTCAGAAATATCTGTTCTTCAAACTTCACCTTTATATTTCTAGTTATTTGTTATAACCATTGTCCAGATTCTCCTACTTTAACTCCTTTATCGTAAGTTTTCATAACTGGTGGAATCATTGGTCTTCTTCTCTGTTCAGATTTAGCTTCTCTTCTGTTTCTGAGACTTTGTAAACTAAAGGTTCTCCATAATTCAGGTCTATGTACATCTTTTTTCTTGTTATCTCTTGATACTTTCCTATTGGTTTTCGTCTGGTAGTCTACCACTGCTACTTTAGTTTGGAATGAATCTTCTGCTATTAAATAGGAATTGTCGTTGCGTTGACTTGGACCAGTCAATAGATTTCTTAATTTTCTGGGTATCCTCAATGTTTTACAACGTCTTGTAGTAAGATTATATTGCGTTTTTAGCCAGGCTTCCATGATCGCACAATATCTGACGAGTTAATGAATGTGAAGTTGATGTCTTCGAAGATAACTCAATTAGTGGTGGACAAATAATATCCTTATATATTTGAACCTTTAAGGCTTCAATGTTTAAAATTGTGTTATACAAGTGCCTAAGGCGATTAAGAAGCTAAAATGGTATTTTAAAGTTATATCATAATGGATCTATTTCTTGAGTGTTTGGGTCAAGTAAGGGGTATGCCAACGTGAACTTGGCATTTAATTTGTGAACTGTCACTGTGGATTTCATAAATTTGAATCTACGTTTTTGTTGTGTAAGGTTGTCGCGCTATTGAGACAACAGGATGATTGAAGTAGCCTTTGAGATTTCCACAACTTTCTTGAAAAATCAAGCTGAGAATTAAAGAATGTACACACTCCATTATAAACGAAACAGAAGTTAAAAAAAATTTAGAAAGCACTGACGTGAAGTCAGATTGCTTTGGCGCTCTTGTTGAGCTACTTGCGAGTAAATATTCAAACCATAACAAATCTATAAGCACTCTGATCACGTGCACAATAGTCTTTTCCCGTACTATGGGACAATGTGATGCAAATATGAACGCCTAATGAATGTACAAACCTATATCTCAAATTAAAAATAACTAACTACTCATAATTTTCCCCACGTTTTGTTCGAAGCTATAATTCCCTTCCCCTAAAAACTTATGTCAGTGCTTTTCTGAATTTTGACAACGTATATTATTTCAGCAACCGAGATTGAATTCTATCTTTATGATTTTCAGTTATGAAAAATTTTGATTAATATTACGCCAACTGACACTGATTAATCGAATTATTAAGTGTTTGTTCTTGATTCTCTGAATCATTCCTAACATCACGCTATTTTGCTCCATCAATCGTGTTACCGTCATAAGTAATGCATTTATCTGGTCATTCCCATTTTGTCTCACTTCTTCAACGTTTTCCATCCTGAATGGCGTCGTCTGGCGTGTGTTGGAAATTTATCGTCCAATCTTCCTATATTCGTCTAATCCTCTTATCCCACTTCTGAATTGTAAGGTATTGGGCCGTTAATTACTAACACTCAAATTCTAACTGTATATTGTCCTTATTACAACTCAAGAAATCAATTAAACAATTAAATTTAAGCCTGTGACTAGCTGCCGACGTACTTCTCTTCGACCGTACCCTCTCGTCTCTCGTCTAAGACTGACTCTGACCGACTCACTGATCCCTCTCGATGTTGTTGGTCCGCTATTTATATCGTTGGCGTTTGTACGTTACTTTTGGCGGGCTGTCGTCTGTCACCGTCCCAGTGGCATCCGTCACGTCAATTTCTTTTTCTTACATTACATTTTCCGATATGTTCAAATGAGTGTCTCGACGAAATCACATTACATTTTACCACTTCGTATGTTCATGGTTTTCAGAAATATCTGTTCTTCAAACTTCACCTTTATATTTCTAGTTATTTGTTATAACCATTGTCCAGATTCTCCTACTTTAACTCCTTTATCGTAAGTTTTCATAACTGGTGGTATCATTGGTCTTCTTCTCTGTTCAGATTTAGCTTCTCTTCTGTTTCTGAGACTTTGTAAACTAAAGGTTCTCCATAATTCAGGTCTATGTACATCATTTTTTTTGTTGTCTCTAGATACTTTCCTATTGGTTTTCGTCTGGTAGTCTACCACTGCTACTTTAGTTTGGAATGAATCTTCTGCTATTAAATAGGAATTGTCGTTGCGTTGACTTGGACCAGTCAATAGATTTCTTAATTTTCTGGGTATCCTCAATGTTTTACAACGTCTTGTAGTAAGATTATATTGCGTTTTTAGCCAGGCTTCCATGATCGCACAATATCTGACAAGTTAATGAATGTGAAGTTGATGTCTTCGAAGATAACTCAATTAGTGGTGGACAAATAATATCCTTATATATTTGAACCTTTAAGGCTTCAATGTTTAAAATTGTGTTATACAAGTGCCTAAGGCGATTAAGAAGCTAAAATGGTATTTTATCGGTTATATCATAATGGATCTATTTCTTGAGTGTTTGGGTCAAGTAAGGGGTATGCCAACGTGAACTTGGCATTTAATTTGTGAACTGTCACTGTGGATTTCATAAATTTGAATCTACGTTTTTGTTGTGTAAGGCTGTCCCACAACTTTCTTGAAAAATCAAGCTGAGAATTAAAGAATGTACACACTCCATTATAAACGAAACAGAAGTTAAAAAAATTTAGAAAGCACTGACGTGAAGTCAGATTGCTTTGGCGCTCTTGTTGAGCTACTTGCGAGTAAATATTCAAACCATAACAAATCTATAAGCACTCTGATCACGTGCACAATAGTCTTTTCCCGTACTATGGGACAATGTGATGCAAATATGATCGCCTAATGAATGTACAAACCTATATCTCAAATTAAAAATAACTAACTACTCATAATTTTCCCCACGTTTTGTTCGAAGCTATAATTCCCTTCCCCTAAAAACTTATGTCAGTGCTTTTCTGAATTTTGACAACGTATATTATTTCAGTAACCGAGATTGAATTCTATCTTTATGATTTTCAGTTATGAAAAATTTTGATTAATATTACGCCAACTGACACTGATTAATGAGCCCGGCATTTGTCATTCGAATATCGATCTGTGATAGCCATCGTTCAAAGAACATCATCGGGACGTATGTCATTTCTCTTGAGTAAATAAAAAAAATGATCAATGAAATTTGAGGATAAGTAAGATATCGATCACCTCAATATATTCACGAATTTTTATTAAAATCCGAAAAATATCTTATGAGATATTGCGGATTAAAAAATTTTTTGGGAATTTTTTAAAAATTTTCTAGCGTGACGATTTCTGCGAAAATTTGCGAGCCGTTTTGTTGCAGCCTTCCTTAACAATATTTCAAGTATCAACTTGATCGTATGGATATTCTAGTAGTTATTGAGGAAACAAAATTTCAGATGCTCATAACTACTGAACCATCCGACGGATTTGACCCAATAACGAACTTGACCGAGATATTTGGACAATTAACCTATTTTGAAAATATGAAAACTCTAGCTCAGCTCTTTTGGATGCTAGAGAGGATACGTCCGGCCGGACAGACTCAACTTTTGCCACGGATTCTTCATCGGGGAGTCGAACCCAATCGATTGAGACCATTTTCGGCTCGATATTCCAAAATTACAGACATTCGGGCAAAATGATAGGCACTCTGTTCGGGTGAACAAGAGCGCCCAAAACAAATTCAAATGCCTATTAGACGTTTCTGGAGAACTAGACATATTTGAAATCTGAAAATTGATATTGTTCGAAGTTATACATGAATACAGTGAAAATAAATTCGACGAAAATTTTTTTTTCGAGTTTTCTATTCCTGGTATGATCGAGTATTCAATAGTGAATACATTTCTGTTAAAACCATTGTATTAAATCGAATAGTTTTCAAAATATCTACTGGAAAAAAAGTCAAATATGTTCAGTCAGTAATATGTTCATCATTTTTATTTTAAATATCCTGAGCGTAAACCGTTTTTACAACATCGAAGAGGAAGGATGTGAAAAGGCCATGCATCTATTGGATTTCAAAAATATCATCACAGCGTGTTTCAAATTTTGTGTTGAAAATTGTGAACTAAAATTGCCCATAACTTCTGTTTTCAAATTAGAACCCTATTTTCTTATAATTGTGTTGGATTCTGCGGTCAAAAATAATGATAGTTTTCTCACATGATTATGCTCCTAAATAAATTCAATAATTTCTGAGTTATTTTAGCTCTGTAGAGAACTTCGAACAATATCATAATCCCAATTTTCAGATTTCAAATATGTCTAGTTCTCCAGAAACGTCTAATAGGCACTCGAACTTTAGACAGCTATAATAGATGTAAAGATCCCTTCAGTGGACAACGAATTTTGCCCACTCTGTACACATTACTTTTGTTTAGGCGTTTGTTTTCAATCTCAAGTTTAGTAGAGGTATTTTGAAAGGGTAGGGCAAATTTATAAAAAAACATATACTCCAATTATTTTAATTAGAAATCGCTCAAATATTTACAACTTCTGATGCTTCAATAAGTAAAATTTACGTATAAAAAGCGATTTTATACACAAAAAAACTCAGAATGATTGTAAAATGTCATTCTGGTTAATATTGAACACAATATCTCATGACTCACACTAGTATTTAGATAGAAACATCAAAACTGCGCGACATATTAAAAACAATTCTAACACGAAACTCCAAACGAAAAATGAAGATACAATATTATGTGAATAACAAATTACAGCTTTGTTCGAATAATTCTTTTAAAATGAGTGATTTATCAGTGGTCTTCATCTAATCAGACACGAATTAGCACCAAAATGGAAGACGCTTCCTGTTGATCTCAAATATATCAATAAAAATCATTATCACTAGATTCAGAATTGTCGTTGAACGTCTCCCCGTAGATTGTATCATTTTGGTTTTCTGGTTTTTCGGTGGATACGTCAGTTTGATTGTCGACTATAGATTTGTTTTTGTTGTCTACATGTTGTTGGAACGGATCTGTAAAATAAAAGTATGTATTGAATATAAGTAGTCACCCTGTATCATTGGTTATTTTACAGCAGTATATGATGTGCAGGGTTTAATAGAACCACATACGAGGGTTGCTATTTATATTACGGGATTACAGACAAAAACAAATATAAATAATCGAATATTGCTTTATTATTTTTCAAAATATTCTTCATTAAGGCTAAGGACTCACGAAGCGGTTTTCACTCGCGCCCGCCGCGGTTGCGGGCCCGCAGCCTTTGCAGAATACAGATATGTATGTGTTAGGCCCGAAGACCGAAAACGCTCAGTGGCCGGAAAAAACGGCCACATCGCGTTCTGGCTGTCTTCGAACGCACAGAACGCGTTTTGGTTGTTTTTAAACGCTCGCAACGCGTTCTGGTAATTGTTAAACAGCCGGAACGCGTTTGTCTAACGGCAATTGGTTCAAATGTAAGACCCTGAAGATGTGTTTCAGGATTATTTCTTAAAATGGTCTGATTAGCTAAAAATGAATTTGTTCCATACTTTACGGATACAATTTAAATGTACTATGTAATTCGAAATGTCATTCAAATAGTTCTTGTAAAAATAAGTAACGTACCTATGTAAAGTACACAAAAGTTCGGAAAAACCCGTCGTTTGTATTTAATTGTAGTTTTCAATAATTGAATTGTTTCTAATAAAGTAATTAAAAGAGTTATAAATTCAAGTTTGTTTTGTTCTCCACAATGAGTTGGATTTGTAGAAAATAAATTGAAATTCATTTGTTCAATAAAGAACTTTTCGCTTTTTAATTCATGCATATATATATTATATGCTCGACAATATAAGTTTATTAGTGTAACTTTCTTCCTAGAACTGAAAAACAATTATAAGAAATTTAATATTGTTGAAATGATTCGGCAAGAAAAACCGAACCCATCTTTGCTATCCAATTGTAGTTGTCAATAATTGAATTGTATTTCAATTTTCAACTTTGTTTTATGAGGGACAATATAAATTTTATCCTACGCAGGTAGAAATCGGCAAATAATACAAGTCGAACATTAAGAACGCGTTGTGAGCGTTGAACAATTGACAAAACGCGTTCCGGCTGTTTAACAATTACCAGAACGCGTTGCGAGCGTTTAAAAACAACCAAAACGCGTTCTGTGCGTTCGAAGACAGCCAGAACGCGATGTGGCCGTTTTTTCCGGCCACTGAGCGTTTTCGGTCTTCGGGCCTAACATATGTAATAAATTAAATCACATTTCACGATGCGTTTTACGCCCGCGGCGTGTGCGATCGTTTGCGGGCCCCGCTGCACCTGCGGTCATTATCCACCGGCGGGCGCGGATGCGGTCCCGCAGTCACGGCGGTTTGCAACCGCGCGCTCAGCGATCGGTTGCCAGGCGACCGTGCATTAACAGCGGGGACGTCGTGCAACCGCGCGTCCTGCGATAATCAACCGCCACGTTTGCGAGTGATAATCGCAACCGCGACGGCTGCGTTACCGCACAAAACTCCGGTCTCGTGACTTTGGAAAAAGAAACCCATTCCGCTACCGCGCGCAGGTCTTGGTTTTCCTGATTTCTTGGAAGGCAACTGGCAAACAAATGGTTCTGTACCACCCAGAATTGACTGTTCTACGTTGTTCTAGTGGTACGATTGAGACATGTCCAGTTTTTCCGAAAAAACAAGTGCTTCCTGTTGGATTTGGCTTATCTTGAATCACACATACAGTATACAGTCGACTGTTGTTTACTTTCATTCTCATACGCGTACATCTATGATTCATCACCTGTCACGATGTCATAGACGTGCTTCGAAGCACCGCGATCGTATTTTTGGAGCATTTCTTTCGACCAATCGACACGAGCTTTTTTTTGTTAATTATTGTTGGTTAAATGTTCACGTTGTAAAAAAATAATCGCAAGAAAATGAGATGAATCTTCTAAGTTACTGTAAACAACACAAATAGCGCTCATATGTTGCAACGTTCCGACTACGTATAACCTCAAAAATGTCAAGCTTTACGATAGCGCTATCAGTTGTCAGATTGCAACACTAGGGTTGTCCAATCCCGTAATATAAAAGGGAACCGTCGTAATGCACCTACAGGTAAGCTCAAAATTTCTATCTAATAAATTCAAAAGTCTATCCAATTTCCCACCGAAATACTCGTATGATTTAAAAAGTTCCATAGGCTTGATTGAAAAATTCAGGCGCACCGTGCGAGCGAGGCAAGTGTCGATTTATATAGGTATAAATGAAAAAAAAATGCGTCTGATTTGTACTTCGTAAACAGTTATTCTGGGCATTTCTTCTGAGATGTTTGAGGGGTAGGAGCAGAAAAACTAAAACTTCAGTCAGTTGAAGAGATACCAGTCGATATTAGGTTGTCTGATATTTATTAATCACAAAATGGTGGTGGAAAATATACAAAGCAATGACACGATAAAGGAACCGATTATTAACAGACACAACATGAGAAATCCCTCTTAGGCTTATATTTCGTTTTCAAACTGATCAATGAAGTCTCTTCCAACCCATTTCTTTCGGTCTTAAAAAATACGTCCATGGTATTTCCAGATTGTAAGTTTGTTTCGGCCATTTTCATTTCAGATTCTTTATCGATCATGAGAATTTTCGTTTTCGTTTCCATACAATCATCACGTACGATGAATTTGACTGGTCTGACATTGAAGCACGAAGCCAAATCATCATGGGGTTGGTTTTTAACTTTCAAAGGCGGCAGAAGATAATCTTCAATCGAATCTTCTACTACATTAGGATTATCATCTACGACTAGAACATAAAGATGGTTCAAAGAACCCAATTCAAAATATCCCCAAAATAGCTTAAACATCGGCGGTCAGATCAGATAAATTTTCGAAAAGTAATTCGAATCAAATGCAGATATCCGACCTTGGAGTCTGATTCCAAAGATGAGTAAATTTGTAAATCATCGCCAGTGAGATAATTTCAGTCGAGTACTGAACTATATTTTCCCACTGAGGCTAAGGACTCACGAAGCGGTTTTCACACGCATCGTGAAATGTGATTTAATTTATTACATACGTATCTGTATTCTGCAAAGGCTGCGGGCCCGCAACCGCGGCGGGCGCGGGTGAAAACCGCTTCGTGAGTCCTTAGCCCCTAATTAGAGGAATTGAGTAGAATTAAATATACCTTCTTCTTTTGTAATTTCAACTTCTGATTTGTCGATTATCGACTGACACATCTCTGAGTCATTTTCATCTTCAACAGTTTCATTGTTCTTTGTGTTCACGCCATTCTCGACAGATTTCACTTCTGAAATTTTCTGTAATAATCAAAAGCGAGGATTAAGATTAACTTCAGTACAAAACCGTGATCGATAAGAAACAAGTTACAAATTAACTGTTACAATGTACCATGCGAAATCAACTGTAAGTGAATTTATCTATTTCAGTGTCGTAATGAGTTCATTACAGTACTAAAAGCAGTGCTGTAATGGACTCATTACAGCATTGGTTTTAGTTATATTTTTCGTTTTGTGGTTGACAACACTGACATCCTATTCTTCCGAATGTCAACACGCGTCCATTACTTGTCAATTGTCAATATTAAACCAACTAGAGATTTGAACGCACTCTTCATATTCTATAATCTGTCACTTTTCGTATCAGTCACGCCAACTGCGAAAATAAAATACTAAAGGCACTAGAAGGTATAATCTCAATTTTTCATTGAATTCTAATAAATTTCTCACAATTCTTGACTGAAATAAAGAAAATGTCGTTGAATACTCGTTGCAGAAGGCAATTCAAACACTCATGCGTTCAAAAACTATTATTATTATATAATTTATATTAATAATATATATTTATTATTATTATTATATATTAAATATTTTCAATAAATACTATGCTTCAGGGAATTGAGGCTCACTTGTGATAGGAAAAAAAGGTGGTATTCTTTTTTCTAAACCAAAATTTCGCAATACTTTATTGCTTCTTCAGGGTGTCTAAAATGAACAGATACAAAACATTAATACATTTACGCAAATCAAAATCATCTCGTAAAATTACCGAAATTGAGGTAATACGAGGGCCATTCAGAAACTAACCTCCGATTGGTCACAGTGCGGGTAGTGGGGAGGAGTAGCGCGCCATCTGTGCATTCACGCGCTCAGCAGGTCAGTCGGCATCAAGCCGTAGTCGAGTGAACATCGTACCTGCGCTAGTTTAGTTTTTGTAGCAGTTTGAAATGTGTGCTGCAATAGAAAATCCCGCCAAATGTGAGGTGCGTGCTGTTATAAGGTTTTTTTACAGCCAAAGGATACTCTGCAGCAGCTATTCATCGTGAGCTTTGTGCCGTGTACGGACCAAAATTTATGAGTGAAGGAGTTGTCCGTGAATGGGTACGTTTATTTAAAAGTGGACGAGAAAACGTTCATGATGAAGAGAGGAGTGGTAGACCATCATTGGTGACTGACGAACTCGTTCAGACAGTTGATGCAAAAGTTCGTGAAAATCGACGTTTCACAATGGCGGAGTTGTCTACAGATTTCTAAGATTTCTAAGACTATTTTGTACGAGATAGTGACAGCAAGATTGGGTTACCGTAAGTTCTGTGCACGATGGGTGCCGAAAATTCTTACCGACCACCACAAAACTCAAAGAATGGCCTCTGCATTAGACTTTCTGTCACGTTATGAGGACGAAGGAGAACCATTGTTAAACAGAATCGTGACCGGTTACGAAACCTGGATTAAGTACGTGAACCCTGAGACAAAAGAACAACCAAAGATGTGGGCACATTCAGATTCGCCTACCAAACCAAAAAAAGCCCGGCAAGATTTTTCTGCCTGAAAACTGATGGCAACGGTGTTTTGGGATGCCAAAGGGGTGTTGTTGGTTGAATTCATGGAACGTGGGACAACCATTAATCAAGACGTGTACTGTGAAACACTAAAAACATTACGACGGGCTATACAGAACAAACGCCGTGGTATGCTGTTTGGCCAACATAAATACCGTGACAATCTTGGCAATTTAGTTGATACACAACGTTACTTTTCAATGTCTTCTGTATAGGGTCCTTGAGGACGCTGTATAATGATTTTACTGTTTTTTGGTTGTAAGTTGTTACTAACTCTTCCTCATCTCTAAAAATGGACTTGATCTTTGATGTCAATCCCTTGATATTTGGAAAAGTGGCATAAAGTTTATCGAATAATTTCTTGAGTCCATCATGTCTGTAGCTTTTTTTTTCCTATCACAAGTGAGCCTCAATTCCCTGAAGCATAGTATTTATAGTTGATAGGGCTCTTATCTCAGACTACAGTATTGAATATTTTCTCTATTTCAGTCAAGAATTGTGAGAAATTTATTGGAATTCGATGAAAAATTCAGATTATACCTCCTAGTGCCTTTTGTATTTTATTTTCGCAGTTGGCGTGACTGATTGACAGATTATAGAATTTAAATTATGCGTTCAAATCTCTACATTGTTTAATATTGACAATTGACATGCAATGGACGCGTGTTGACATTCGAAAGGATAGGATGTCAGTGTTGTCAACCACAAAACGAAAAATATAACTAAGAACAAAGCTGTAACGAGTTCATTACAGCACTGTTTTTAGTGCTGTAATGAACTCATTACGACACTGAAATAGAGAAATTATTTTATATGTGTAGAAAGAAATGATCGTCTCTTCAGATGATCCCATTTTGAAGCCGAGGGCCAATCATACTACAAAATTGATATCAAGAAGTTGGAGGGTTGCTTTAACCAGTGTATCTATCACCTATCACCTAAAGTGAATCAATAAAAAATCTAAAAATGACGATTATATTCTCTTTCGATTGAAATATCAATGAAGCCTTTTTTCATCTTAGAAAACACTGTTAATTTTGCTAAAAAAATTTCATATATCAAGTTTGAAAATGGTGATAGAAATAGAAGGGGAAGGAATAATACCGAATACAAGGCTACCTGATCCTTCACATCATCATTTTCACAATCGGGCCTCAGTGTTTCCATCAGCCTTTCAACATGATTCAGTAAATCGTCATCTTCAAAATGGCGTTCGCAAGTGTGAATTTTAATGCCTCTGCCTTGATCCAATAATTTCTGAACATATTCCCTGGCAATTTTGAGAGCGTCACAGCGGATCGACATACCTTGAAGCCTTTTGAGAAATTCCGGTTGAAAAACAGGTTCCTACGAGAAATTTTAAACGGTTAACCTGTCAATTTGATTAAATTCATTCAATAACTAACTGAGATGTTATTTTTTCCATCCTGTGGTTCGGAAATAGATTCTTTGTTTTCTGAGTCTTTGATATTTGTTGATTCAGTTGCTTCAGTTATGGGGTTTTCTTTATCTGCGCTGACTGTATCTTGCGAGTTATCAGCATCGTTTTTCGTCGAGCAAACTGTGGAAGTAAAGCATTTTGCAGAAATATAACACTGACAGTTCTAATTTTATAATTCGAGGAACTGTAGAAATCATTTCAAGAATTTCTTTCTATTTTCCTAAATATATTTCAACAACTTCTTTGGCATAACTTGTCAATTTGCTTCGATCTCAATTTAACGCATGCGCACGAGAAAGCATAAATTTTATAATCTAAGAACTTGAATATACTTATTATAATTATATTTTTGAGAATTGTCTATGATCATTATTGTCAACTAATAAAAATTTTACATACGTAGGCATTCTTATATCAGTTGTCTAGGGTTATGATAAATTTACGCCTGCTAATATTCATTCATATCGAAGCATACACGGCTTTTCTATTCACTGTAGAATCTTCGAAATTTTTACAACAAATTTCCGGCACGAGTGTCCCATTTAGTGACCTAATATCACGTCACCTTAACAGCGCACATCGAATTGACACATCGGTTACGGCGCTTAATAAATTAAACACTTTACAAAGAACAATATACAAATTTCACACAGTAAATATCCGATTTTAAGGCACAGGTCCGTACTGGCACTATACTCTGTCCAAAAATGCTAAATCTTACACATATAAACTTGACCTGTAATGGAGAATATTTGTGGAAACATTTCATAATTTAATTTTGGCGATTTCCGAGTCTGGCGTTAGAAAAAACTCCCCTATTGGCGTTGAAAGATGTCCTTGACGATCTCACGATGGTACGTCGCCAAAGCCTCGCGCGGGCAACACCGCTCCATCTCCCCACTAGATGCGCTATACTCGCTAGCCAAGTGGCTAAGGACAGAGCACGGGGGAAATTTTGCGACACGAGTTTTGCACTGGAAAAAGGAGAGCCGGGATACAGGTAGGTGGACAGAGTTGTTGAAGACGAAAAGTGGCTTCAAAGGTGTTTACGCCTCCTGACCTTAACCTGACTGAAGGTTTATCCGCGAGGATATTAACACAAATGACTACTTAAATGCAACGTTGCCATTGTTTCTTCGTGCGTCTTCGGAAACGAAATCAAGAGCGCAAAGTTGATAAAACGCCGGTTACAGAATACCGGGTTTCCTTCGACTCGCTTGGACTTCCGTCTTCCTTTGCTATGTGATAACGAAATATACAGAATCTCTTCCGAGCATTAAAACGCAATATTGAACGTGAAATCGCCCCCATATCGACTTAAACATTACAAAATCATGGATAATGCCAAAAAACGAGCTCAACTCTGCATCAAAGAAGTGTGAAAATGGGACACCATTTACAAGATTTCATACTTCACTCAAAGTGTAAATAACTTTTTACCTTTCTTTGTAACTGATGGTTTTTCTGGATCAGTATCTTCAGTTTCATTACGCCTTAGGTCAGAAGACAATTCACCGTAGCTTTCCGCTTTATTTTCTTCGCTGCAAGGCATTCAAATGACAAAAATGCACACGATCAATTCATTTTTTATGAGGAACTGACTCACCCTCTATATGAAATACGATCAAAATCGCTAGCAAAATGACTACAACGCTTCCGGAAAAAATCTTCACGATGTTCGAGAGCATGGAATAATTCCGCTCGAAAGTCGGGAGAACTCTTGGTCGATAACGTGTATAGAAATTTGTTGATTCCCTCTGCAGGACGCCTTCCTGGAATCATTAATGGTTTCAAAAAAACGCAGAAAAGTCTTAGGGCATATGTGAATGAATAAACAAACCTAGGTCAACCCACCAAAAAACAACAATTTAAACCAATAGACCAATAGAAAAAGTCAATGAGATAGGGATACTGAAAAACAAGAAAGCTCCTGGATGCGACCTCGTAACTCAAAAACTACCCAGGCAAAGTGTTGTACTGCTCACAACAAAGTTCAATAGAATGATGAGCATATCATATTTCCTCCTCATATGCAAATATGCTGAGGTTATAATGATAACCAAACCTGGTAACAAGAAAACAATGTGGAATCATATAAGATAAGTCTTCAACAAATCCAGGGTAAACCCTCGGAGAAGTTGTTTCTCAAAAGGCTGAAAGATGACATGGATATGCACCAACTGGTACCAGACCACCAACTAGGTTTCCGAGAGTACCAATCGACAACGCATCAGGTCCACCGCATCATGAACACATCTCAATAAGCCTCGAAGAAAGAAAATTTTGCTCAGTAGTGTCTCTGGACTCATCGCAAGCATTCGATAAGGTTTGGTGCTGATAATTACCTCCTCCCACAGCAATATTACATGATTCTGAAGACGTGGCAGACCGTTATTTTGCCGTGAAGTAGCAATAACCACTCCTGCCAAAGTCACAACCGGAGCCCCACAGGGAAGTATTTTGGGACCACTTTTTATATATCATCTACACTTCAGACATCCCAGAAAATGAAAACACAACCATAGCATCTTTTGGGGATGATACAGCCATATTTGCATCTGATTAAAAATGCCGAAACGGCTTCTAAACAACTACAGAACACCTGGATGACCTTTGGCAGTAGAATCGAAAATGGCGACTCGTCCTCAAAGAGGCTGAATCAAGTAGCATTTACTACAAGAAGATATACAAAATATTCGAAAAGGACATACTAGTCGACATCTAAGCATACATTTAGGCCATCGCCTCAATTGAAGGTATTGAACTTTCAAAATAAATTACCCATTTATAAAGCGATCATCAAACCAATACGAACGTAAGGTATCCAATTCTTGGGTTGCACTAAACCATCAAATATTCGAATCACACAAAGACTTCAACTAATTCCCCTGGTATGTCTCCAATCACGCCATCTATGCGGATTTAATGCAGGCTATACACGCTCCGATCGACCGGAGGGGAAAAACCGTACAGCTCGATGGTGCGAATTCGAGATTCGACTCGGTCTATTGGTACCGTACGGTCGCTGCTAACGAACACACGACCGTCCGGTTTACCAAAACGTTCCCACACACGAGGCAGAGCTGCGCAGGTATACCTGTACTCTGCGGTCTACCGTAGCGTGTATGCCCTGCATAAGAGTCCCATATGTCGGCCCAGAAATAGAAAACTGGCCTAACTGGCTAATCATAACTATGAATCCATCAATCTTCAGTACTTCCTCTCAGTCTCTACATACACTTGATACTGATATTGAAAGTAGATCTCAATAAAGTACGAAAGTGAATTCCTCACCATCAAAAATTTCTTTAAACTGAATCGCAAACAGCAATCTAAACATCTTCTCTCCATTAAAAGGCAGTGTTTACATCCCCTCGGTATTTTACTCAACGCTCGCATATTCAAATATCCCATAACAGCTTCCCTTTCGTCTTCATCGATATTTGTACCTCTGATAAGCATATCAGAGGATGTTCTTTTTAAACCTGGATCGCTCTATCGAAACAAAATTTTAATAAACCCGTTGCTTGATAATCCTCGAAATAGCACTTGCTGTTATACCGGAAGTGACTGTCAGCTTTGGATTTCCAAATGGTATTACAAAAAAAAAAAAAAATATGTGGAAATTTGCTCCCTTATAAATTCAATGTTAAAAAAGGGACCAGGAATCATGGAACATATTTTCTGTAACCCTTTCGGTTCTCGATATGCTCTGTTAGAGCATCGCATTTGAGACCACCTGGACAATACATTACCTTAATCTTCATCTGATCACTTTCTTCATTTTTTTCACCGTTTTCAATGGAAAAAGAATCATTTTTGGTCACCGAAGAGGTCCTCTTTTCCAGCCAAGGCGTAGCGAAAAGTGATCTGTGCGGATTCGATTTCTGCGTTGAAGCTTCATCGGTTTGAGTAGAGACAGTTTTAATTGGGAGGGGGTTCATTTTATCGCTCGTATTCTTTAACTCGGCACTCTTAAGGAAGGATTTCAGGATATGAGTGGTATCTGTGGAAGGAATAAAGTGATAGGAATCATCTGATGAACTCCGAAAGATCAGCCTTCGAACTGGTCAATAGGTGGTGTGCATATTTGTACAGGATGTTCTGATTTGTTTCCGACAAACTGAAGTGAACTTGGGTCCGGAAATGCTTCGTTTCCGATATACTGGGTGTTGAAGTTGAAAAAGTAATTCGCGTTTTCTTCAATATCTTTGCTTCGAAATCCTTTCCATCAATTTCGTATACAGGTTTTTTTTGGGACGATAAACTCAAATTTGTGGTCGATTTAGTTGTATTTTCCAGAGGATAACCATTTTAACCTTAGACTATATACGACAGACAAAGCATTCCGTTGTAAAATGTCATTTTGTTTTGTCTCCCTCATTGAAAGTCTCTTGTGAAACCTCACCTGGCAACACCGCAAAAAATCTTTGATTTTAACAAAGTTCTTATATAGTCTAAGGTTCTAACAATACACTTACCTATGGAACAATAAATTCGGATTAAAATTCCTGTCTTTACTACAACTTTCACACTTACGAACCATTTTTAGTGCAATGAAAAGTAATAAACAATAAAAATATGAAAAACCTAATACTGACTCTCACGAATTTTCTTCAATTTGCGTATTTATTTTCGATACAGAGGTGGCAACGTGTGTCTTCTAAACATCATGTGACCTTCAAACTGTCAAGCAGAGAATTCGGCAGCGTTGTCTTGACTCTCATCGGAATTGCTTTCCATCTGCGGTCTCTGACATAAAATAGCAGAATCAACTAAAGTTTTTCTTCTACTTCTTGCTAATATATCCGATTAGACAGTTTCAATTCAAAATATAAAATTTAATACAATGCTTTGAATGCAGAGTGGAGAAAAAGTTTTTATTCACAATTATAGGGGAATAGAGAAACCTACTATTTGCTCCCTGAGTGGACCAGCTCAATACGTTACAATCGAGCAGGTCTAAGTTGCGACACTTTTCAATGTTAATAAATGCATTTAGTATTTTTGGGACAGAAGGTCGATTTGTGCCGATGGCGGAGTTTAATCAGGCCTCAATCTGCCTACTCCAAGTTAGAGTGTTAAAAAATAAACAGTATAAAAACATGAAACAAATATATAATTATACTTAACAACACAACTCAAAAACGAAGCACAGTACTACATCATGTCGATTACCCTCTTGTCACGGTTTCAAAATTCCCGCTCCAGTTAGTACCTGCAAACCGAACTGGTGGCGTTAGTCGCAGTAGGTTGCCAGCTTATCTCGTACGTTTCGATGAACGCCGTTGTCGGTGGTCTTAGTCTGTCATACTGTCATTCTGTCATGTCTGTGACGTAGGTTGTCAATTACGTCGTTCTTCCCGCATTTTTGGTTGAAATGTCCTGGAGTAATTAATCGCAATTTTTGGGATCTGAACAGGATTTTAACTGAAGCCCTGAGAGAAATCTTATCATTGTGTCCAACCAGACTTTACATGAAGACCTAAATATACCATATGTTGAAGAAGTCATCAAGCATAGAAGCAGAAACCACCACGCGAGAATGGAAAACCACTCAAATATTTTACTCCAACCCTTACTGACAAACACCTTAGCAAGAAGATTGAAGAGACATTGGCCAGCTGATTTAATTGAATAATGAGATTCTCTCACTGGAGATAATCTTTTCCCGCTCTATTCAAGTCACTTGACTACTTCTTAACACATTAACTTATAGAATGTTATTCTGATTGTTAATAATTATTGAGATTTAAAAAAAAATAAAAAATGTTGGTTTGGTTTGTTCGTTGGTGAGATTTTTGCGCTTTAGCGGAGTGGCGTATTTGTTTGGAAAAACGACGTGGGATTGGTGAGTTAACCTTAGTTTGTCACGGGGTATTTTAGATTTTTGTTCGTATTTTAGCATCATTCTGCTTCGAGTTGGGTATTATTATTGTACCGTTGCGAGGTACCGCAGATTCTGAACTGTCTTTGAAGTCTTCGAGCTGTTTGTCTAGGCTGTCTTTGAATTACCGTCGAGCTGCCGTGGGAGCTGTCTTTGGGGACCTCCACCAGATTTCGCCATCTAAGATAACACACCGGTCGTCTACCCAGGGCGCATTACTGTGAGAAAATTGTACTACGTTGGTCCAGGAATATATTTGAGCCCAGTTTCCATCTACGAGACTGTGAGAATAATTATGGGTTGAGAAACTATATCCTTTTGTACTTCAGTCAAGCCACGACCTAGACTGTTATAGAAGGTTAGTCTGTAGAATTTAGTTAAGATTGATTAGTATCAAAGAGGCCCAATTCAGTGAATACTGTTTATTACATAAAACCCGACCTATCGAGAAGGTCGCTTAGATATAAGTAAAGAGCTATTTGTAACTATTGCCATCGAGGCTCTCAGTATATACCTTGGGGTGATATTACTGTTTGTTTAGTAAGAGATAAAGCATTATATCGAATATTCGGGTTGTGAAGTAAGAACTAGTTAGTGATCTACCTTCTGTAAGATATATCCTCGTTTGAGGGACCTTGTGTATTTCATTTGGGCTCATTATATTATTAAATAATTGCTCTATATTCTTTCTACCAGCCACTACCTCCCGCTTGTGTGATCGGGCTCGTTTGGCATCCTGAGAGTGCGTTCGTTATTTTCTCTCTTTTGCGACCCTGAGATCTTTCGTGTACTTTCCTCTTTTTTTTTTCGTTGTATTATCATAAAAGAGAGTGGCGCCTCCTTTATAAGTAGTCTCAGCTCTAGAGCTAGCCGAGGAGGTACTTTGTGCACTCTCTGGAGCCGAGTGGGTTTGGTGACACTCTGTTACTCTTGTTAGAAGGAAAAAAAGTTACGAGCAGTGCCTATTCCGTGGAGCCATCTATCCCCTTGGTAGGGTTGACACCCAGGTGGTGTATATCCGGTTCGGGGCTAACTTTTGTGACGCTCTCTGTTAGGGATAGCGTTAACGTGGTTGGCAGTGCCACCATGACCGTAAACCAGTAATCGGTAGTCTGCTGATATTGTGGGAACAGATTAATGTAGTAGATGGTGAAGAAGTAATCCCCACAGTATATAAGAGAGTATAGAAGATGTCTATCGAAACTTCGTTAAAAGGAAGAACAATAATAGTTTATGGATATATCCCAAACAATAATTATACAAATAACACGATACTTGGAATATCCAAGTAATTTGCAAACGCTCCGCAATTTATTTTCAATACAATATCTGCGTACCACGCTAGGTTAGTTCCAAAACTCACCGCTCTCTCCTGAAGGTCCGTTACTGGTATTCAATAGAATTAAGGCAAGGCACTGGGCTACTTGATTGTTCGGGGCACAACATAAGGCTGGGGTGTAACCTTCAGAGTCCACTGCGTAAACGGATGCGCCTTTTCTCAACAGTTCCATGGTCACGTAGACGAGTCCGTTCCTAGCAGCCAAATGGAGGGCCCTGAGAAAACTCTACTTATAACATGGTCATCGTAAATACAAAGAGATTGAAGTGGGTAATTTACGTTAATAAAATCAAATCTAACTGCTACTAACATCTTAATGTAACCTTCCGGGATTTTAAATTGTCAAAAATCCCTTTCCCCATACCTCCAACCCGACCTTGGACTACTAAGAACATATAACAATATACCAACCATAGAATATAGGACCAAACAGGCCCGGATCTAGGAGGCAAGCGCCAGCTTAACGCTCCTTTCACATTACACGATTTCGCCCGTCCGGGAAAAAATCGCCCGATTTTTAATCGTGGTTTTGCTACTTTCACATTGAACGATAAAAATCGTACATCGGAACATCAGTTCATCGGAACATTTGGTCTGGTCTGGATGAAAACTATAGATCGCGAACAAGTTATTGCGTTATGGGTACTGTATCGGCTTCGGAAAAGACAAAGGCGCAATCGCCTTCACTGGATTCACCCAATTAATCAGAGACGAGAGGAAGTCGGGATGTTCCACACATTATTTGAAGATCTTAGAAACGATGACCAGAATTTTTTCAACTACTTTCGTATGTCAGTTCGCTCCTTTGATGAGTTACATGGGAAACTGAAGAGTGTTCTTCAACGACAAAACACGCAGTTCAGAAACTGTATACAACCTGTTGAAGGTTGGTAAGCATAATATTACAGTGGTAGGTAATATAATAAAACCTTTTGAATAAGCAAATATACTTTATTTAATTTTAATCACTCAAAATATATCAGATATCAAGGAATCTCTTGAAGCCGAAATAGACGGACTATGCTCAGCTTCGGTTACTGTAGAGTCGCTGTAACAAAATCCCTGTAGGTACTGAGATGCGGATGCTTTATCCAGTTCGGATTGTGAATCTGATTATGTAGGCGTTGATTGCTGCGTTGGCCTTGATTGATTTTGCTGTTCACGTATTTGAGAAAAGTGAAGCTGTTGTGCGCCCAAAAAACTAGGATTTGCATATTTTTGAGGTTTAAATGGAGGCAGAGCACGAAGATATGTGAAATGTGCGTTTGGCATCCTGAGCAATAAATGGCGTATATTCCATCGCCCTATCAACGTTCAGCCACATTTCGCAGTGCTCATCGTCAATGCGTGCATCGTACTGCACAATTATGTACGCGACAGAGACGGATATCTTGTTGAGGATACAACGACGATCACAGCCCTGGAAGATGTATCAGGGGAAATCACTATACGAGGAGGCTTGAAAGCAAACAATATCAGGAGTGTGCTTACCTCATATTTTTTGACAGAAGTCGGAAGTGTATCCTGGAAAATGTCTAAATTTGTCATATATGTGAAATTAAATAAATAAATGAAATAAAAATAACAAGTGTCTCTGTTGTAGACAGTTAATCAAGTGAAGTTACAGTACATACAATACCAATATACATTAAAAAATACAATATACATACGTCCAAAAAGTAAGTTTACTCTGCTTAATAGAAACTTAATAGGTATAGTACTTACCAAATGCATTTTTTTCTTCATCGCCATTGTTCTCAAAATCCGGATTGAGTGCTAAACATACTTCTTCCCAGGCTTTCCTTGTTGCATTTCTATCCTTATAAATTTCTAAGGTTTTGGCCCATAACACAGGTTTTGCTTCAACTAGGGATATTAACACTTCAACGTCAACACCTTCCATAATTTGCAGACAAACCCCCAACACTGAAACATTACTGGGGACAGTTCCCGTACGACTAAAAACCATCTAGTGTGAAAGCGTGCATTTGGCCACATGGGCCACTAAGCTAGAGGACGATACGGCAGCCGGGCGGTTCTAGAGGCACTGGACGGCTGCAACACGATTAATAAACGTGCCCGTGTTCTAATCGTGCAATGTGAAAGGTCTCGTACTCTTCAACAGTCGAACAAGAAAAATTGCCCGGGCGATTTTTTCCCGGACGGGCGAAATCGTGTAATGTGAAAGGAGCGTAAGGGGGCGCCAAAATCAACCAAAGGACATTTTTTTTTTTATTATCTCGGAAAGAATTAATTTTCTAATGCTATAATCGAAACTGTAAAATGGAAACATGATGAGGCATCACTATGCCAAAAATCTTTAAAATAAATGAGGATCAATTATTAACGGCATATCATTCAGTCATCTACGAATAACGTAAAACAGGTAAGGAAGAATAGGAAGATAACATATGAAATAAAAATTATTTTATTATTTATTTTAATTTTACGAGCAGTATTCAATGTATTTCGTATGAATTGATGTCATAAGAGTGTTCTACTGAATTACTGGAAGTAAAATTAAAATTATGACAAAAAATATAATAAACCTACGTTTTGTTCTCGTTATTTACGCTGTGAATATTCGAACCCTTCATGTTCTTCAACAAAAGCAAAGCTGTCGATGAGTGTTTCATGAGGCAGGCCCAGTGGAGTGCAGTGTTGCCAAACTTATCCCGGTGCATTTCATCCACTTTGAATTTCATGAAAAGTTCTGAAACAAAATTCATATTCGATTAGGTGAAACTGGGGGTTTCATATTTTCAAAAACTGTCGTCCGTCTCCTGTTCTATTTTGATGTTTTGATTTTGCACCATTGGAACACATGTTTTAAATTGTGTAACAATTTTTTTTATTGTATTTTTTGATTTAATTTATGAATTATTAAAAAATCGGCACTTATTATCTATAATATAAAAATGATAAGATCGGGAACCAGAGAAAAAAATCAAAATTGGTCCCGTCAGGGACCCGGAAAGCGTAGCTTTCCGAGCGGCCCGCAGGGCCGCTCGAGAGGGAATCTTAAAAAGAATCGAAAAGGCGTATCCTCTTCTAGGAGAAGCGACCGCGAAACGCCCCCGGGCGCTCTTAAAGCGCCGGAAATTTTCGAAAGAAAATCGGCGATTTTCGCGAAATCGCCGAAAGTGTCCCCAAAGGGGAAGATCTCACGGACGAACGGGGCCATTTCTCCGGCCGAGATCGGTCGCTTTTTCAAGAAAAAGACATTTCTCATAATGTGGTACCGGTACGGACCGCGGAGCCCCCGGAAATCTATACGAAAATTATGCATATAAAACGGCAATTTTTAGACTCCCGACTTCCCTGAAACGTCAAAAACCGCACCTACGTTTTCCCTCCGTGCCGGTCGATATAAATCGCCCCGCGATGGGTAGAAAACGAATCTACGTGAAATTTCCCATCTCTGGGTACCAATCTTCATATCCAAGTAGCGAGATAAGGCCGCGAATTCTTCATTCCAAATCCGACAATTTTCACGGTAAAATGCAGCAAAATGTCACAGTTTCTGATACGATTCCGATGATAGCCGAACGCGAGCTCCAAATTTGAAAATACGGCATCAATTTTTCGCTCTATATGGGCGGTGGAAGATTTTTTGCGCCTTCCAAGCGCTCGAATAAGAATCTACAGAAGATTCCGAATCTCTAGATACCACCCGCGATTCACGAATCGAAAGAAAAACACCTCAAATATGCGATTGAAAATCGTCATTTCAGGCTCGATTTTCGCGCGAATTCATTTTCGTCCTTGAAGAATGCACACAGATCGCGATGAATCGCTATACAGGCTGTGCATTCGAAAAAATCGCTATACGGGCTGTGCCCATTGGAAGCACTGATTTTCGTGTATTTTCGCGTTTCTTCGTGTTTTGTCAAGTTTCTTCGTGTATTTTTGCGTTTCTTCGTGGTTAATCCAGTTCTTTCATGTTTTTTTGCTTTCCACGGATTTTTTGCATTCCTTCGGGTTTTTAAGTTCCTTTGGGCTTTTTGCGTTCTTTCGTGTTCGTTCGCTTTCTTCCGTGTTTCTTCGCGTTCTTTCAAGTTTCTTTACTTTCAACGGGTTTCTTGACCGTGTTTCGCGTTTCTGTGCGTTCCATTGATCTATGGTCGATATTGATCTATGGTCTATATTGATCTATGAGCTTATTGAACTACTGGCTTATGGATCTATGGGCCTATTGATCTACCCGCTTACTAGTACATTTTAACAGCTGTAAAACTATTTTGTTTCATATTTTTAAGCAAGAAAATAATTCGAAAAGAGACACAAATTATTAAAATAAAATTTTTAATCGCATACCTATGATTTCGTTCTGGCCGAACTGGGCAGCGGCCGTAAAGGGAGTCCTACGGTCCTCGTCCAGAACGTCCAGTGTCGCGCCGTTCTCCAGCAACAAATTTGCTGCCTCGGTGTAACCGTGTAAGGCACAAATGTGCAAAGGATATCTCCTTCGATTGTCTCGTAAACTCACAATTTGGTTTCCGTAATGGTTCAATAGCAATTGTAGGCACTGAACTGATCCCGAATAGCTGAAACAGAAAATAAAAATCGAATAGGTTCGATAAGAAAATCGGGTGAATACACCTTACCAGGCACAATGTACTGGGGAGAACCTGTTACCGGGCATTTCCTTGAATCTGAATTTTTTCAGTAGGAACTCAACGCAACTGATGTTACCTGTAATCAATATTCTGAGTGTTTTCGATATTTCAATGCATCATGAATAAAATAAAAATCAAACTGAAGAAATAGAGGAATGATTAATGATATAAAGTATAAAGGGTGGATTTCTCACACATGTGGCTATCCGAAAATACTTGTATACCAGTAAACGGACAACCGTAAGTTGAATTTTTCAACGTTACCACCAAAACCCAAATTAAACTAAACGTTGACTCTATGTACCTACAATTAACCTTTATTCATCATGAAAGCCACATTTTTTGGATTATTATCAATTATGCTTAAAGCACCAAACACGCTACACAACTTTCTATCTACACAATTCATTTCAAAGGTAACCGAACTTAAAAATTTGCATGGTCCAACAAGTTGTCAAACAACTACTCCATGTCCTTTATTGGAATGCTCTTTAAGACGTCACTTTCTCAGCATAACCTATAAATTTTGTTGTACGCATCCAAATGTCATGAAATTGTCAGTTGTCAATGAGAGAATAAGCCAACTACAGCTAATTATTACAACAGATGGCACTAGTAGTAGTTCGGTTTCTTTTGGAAAGAAGGGAGTACGTCTAATTGACCAATGACATTCCAAATTGACTGAATGTCAGGCATAGAACCGATCAAGCAACGAGTTCACCGAATTTCGATGAATAAATGAGGCTTTCTACTGACCTCTGTAGCAGGCCCAATGCAACGCTGTGCATTCTTGCCTATCCATGGCGAAAATCTCGGGTTCTTTCAGAAAGTCGACAAGAATTTGTAAGCAAGATAGATACCCACAAGCAGCAGCAAGATGAATAACACTCTTTCCGTTTACGTCAACTATGTTAGCTTTAGCATCTTTCTTTAAAAGGAGCTTCACTATGTCGCTATGACCTAAAGCAACCTGAAAAAATTATTTTTGGTGAAACTAAGGCGAACCTAAATGATCAGAGAGAGTTGCTCTTATTACATGGTGGCCCAATTGGTGACGTCAACAAATTTTTTTCAGTTTGGACAAGGTTTGGCACAACGGACTTCCACACTGTCATTTTTCAGAGACGCCGCTGGAACTCCATGACCTTCTTCGTGTTCCCAATTCCTTAGCTCATACAATATTATAATTATGGCTCACATACCCTGGGGCCGTGACTATGAGAAGGGTCATAATTAGTCATTTACCTCTTTGCCATGATTATTATCCTTGTATTATTGAAGTATACATTTACCATGATTATTATTCTCTTTGTATTATGGAAGTTGCTCTGATTATTATAATTACTATCTGTTTTCTATTGTTATAGTTTTCTCAGAATTGTTATATTTGCCTTTGCTAGCTGTTAATGATTAACCATTTAGTTTAAACAAGTGCCCTAATATCACCTAACATAAGGGGTTTTCTGCCTGAGGCTTTCCTCTACATTTTGTTTAGACCCTTAATAAAGAGTTGATTGTTTGAGTCTAAGTGTTGTGTTTTATTTACCATCTTTCTTTCCCAATTATTTTCACTGATCTCAATTATCCCGAACTTGAATTATTACGTAAACATAACGTAGAGTCCTACCCTTACTAGGCGATCACATTAACTGGCCAAGTCTTTCTATCTGGAGTCATTCAGACTCCAGTGCCGTAGTTAGATTTAAAATTAATATTTGTCACTCTTTTGGAAAGAAAAAGTGGCAAATGTTACACACTTTTGCATGCATTTGAACCAATTGTCAAAGCACTTTTACCACTCTGATTGAGGTATCTCTAAAACATGCATTCTGAAAGCACCAACCACCTTTGCAAGTGTCGAAAAACCTTGATCTCTCATTTTATTTTTTAAGTATACTCTTACGAGCGAGGAATCCAAAAAAAATTTGTTGACGTCATCAATTGGACCGTGTATTCATCTAATTTATTAATAAACTACTTACTGCTCTGAAAAGACTGGAATGTGAATCGCTATCAACCATATTAACAACTTTCCCAAGATCCATCGAATTATCTAACAAAACCTTCACACATTCAATATGGTTACTCGAAACGGCAAGCATCAGAGGCGTCCTCTGTAAACTGAAAATTTCCAAATCTCGTTTTAGAAGAAGACAGTCCATTCGGAGTCATCGAAAATTCACCTGTCCATCATTTCGATGCTCTCTTTACCCCTTTGGTTCATGAACATTTGTTCCAGGCACTCGTGGTAACCATTTCTGGCGCAATAATGTACGGCAGTCATGTTATTTATTTTATCACAGATTGTTATCGAGGCACCAGCAGCGACTAGGGTAATTGCACATTTTAATTGTCCTTCGCGACAGGCAAGCATTAACGGTGTGATACCTGAAAATTTTCCTCGTTTCAGGTTACGGGTTAAGGTGTCAGCATTTTTAGGTTATTTCGGAGCTGTCAATGTCGTTGACGTGTATACAGAAGAGGTAATTAGGTTTTTAGTAGGTTGTGGCTTTAATATTTTCATTGTCGGATTGATGGAGAAGTGTAAAAACAAATGAAAGTCAGTGTTGGCTCAGGTCAAGATTAACTAGACGCAAACAACGTTGCCAAATCTGCTTCAAACGTCAAATAACCAATTTGGACGTCTGTATTTGATAGGATAGTTACAGTTCGACGATTATCTCAAGATTCATACCTTGTTCATCTTGAGCATTAGCATCGGCACCATCGACTATAAGTTCATTTACTATTTTATAATTTCCAACTTTGGCGGCCAAATGAAGAGGTGTCACTAAGTTTGCAGACATTTTTTCAATCGATACTTTATAATCAAACGAAGACAACAGCATAAGACCTGCGCTCGTGTTATTTCCTGAAAGAATTCGTTTCATTATATCCCAATAATTAACAATCAGAATAGTATATTCTAATACAAGTTACAGATTGGGCACCTATTCCAACACGAATGCAAAATTCGAAGGCATGACTGGTGGAATTACCTTCTGCAACCAGTATTAGACGATATTTTCTCTATTTCAGTCAAGAATTGTGAGAAATTTATTGGAATTCAATGAAAAATTCAGATTATACCTCCTAGTGCCTTTTGTATTTTATTTTCGCAGTTGGTGTGACTGATACGAAAACTGACAGATTATAGAATTTGAATAGTGTTTAATATTGACAGTTGACATGCAATGGACATTCGAAAGGATAGGATATCAGTGTTGTCAACCACAAAACGAAAAATATAACTGTAATGAATTCATTACAGCACTGTTTTTAGTACTGTTATGAACTCATTACGACACTGAAATAGAGAAATGATATTCTACATGAAAATGCTTGAATATAGCAGGACAAGCTAATTGAATTTTATTTCAATAGCCATACAACTAGGTTCAAGGCAAAAATGTCCAACAAACACAAGGCGAATAATAAACAAAGTATTATAAAAGAAGCTGCATTTGGTCTTTCAAGATGTGAGCCCTGTGTTTGATGACATTTGACATTCGGAACTGTCACAAAAGATCTTCCCATTAAATAACTCACAACCAGATGGAGAAGTATGATATTATTGTCTCATACAAACTGGAGCTCCGCAAGAAAGCGTGCTTGGCCCCTTTGTCTACCTACTTCATATCTTACCAACACCAAAACAGAAATCATTCCCTATAGGCGGTTTGCATATTTGTATGTGGCGACCTCGGTGGCGGAATTCGACATTTTTGTTGTGAAAGAATTTAAATTCGCTGTCATTTCCCTGTGTTTTACATATTGATTTGGGGCATAATTTCTGATTCTTTTGTGGTGGAAGCGTACTTAAGAGTTTATGCAATTGCTGATTTACAAACCTCAATATCGAAAATGAATGCTGAAGGCCTAGGAGTATAATCTTCTTCACGTATTCACTGTTGTGTAGTTGGTTGCAACAATGCTTATTATAACACAGACAATTCTATTGAATTTTATTTTTTCCTAATAAATGGTTTGGGAAAGAACGGAAGCAGATATGGATTGATAGAGTTAGAAGAGTTTGGTAAGGATATCTGATTGATTGGAGATGTTATCATAATTTCATTCATTCAAAACTTTAATAATGATGGTAACCTTAGCGGTTAGCAACAATTTCCAGATATTCTCTCAAATAGACATCGATCCAAAGAACGGTGTTGTCACATGGAAAGAATATCATTCATATTTTCTGAAAAAGAGGATTTGGCAGTAAATACGTGAAAAATCACGACGAGAAGAAGATGAGTCAAAAGGTTTGTTGAGATCTGTTAAAGGTAATGTAATATTGTTGAACCGATTGTCGTATCACACATAGAGTTGTCAAATTTGATTTTCCGCAAATCATTAGGGAATTTCGAGATCCATTGCATGTCAATTGTCAATATTAAACCATGTAGAGATTTGAACGCACTATTTAAATTCTATAATCTGTCAATCAACTGTCAATCAGTCACACCAACTTCGAAAATAAAATACAAAAGGCACAAGGAGGTATAATCTGAATTTTTCATTGGATTCCAATAAATTTCTCACAATTCTTGACTGAAATAGAGAAAATATCGTCTAATACTCGTTGCAGAAGGCAATTCCACACAATTTCGCATTCGTGTTGGAATAGGTGCCCATTCTGCAACTTGTTTTAAAATATACTATTAAACGTAAAACGTTTCTTCCATTATCAATTTTATACCATATCACTCACTTTGTGTATTTGAACACATGCAATCAAAAACTTTTATTTTTCGAAATTCAAATAAATCGTAGAGTAGGTAAGGTTACCATTTCATAATAGAAAAAGATAACTACTAGACTAGAATGCGAACTTTGATCTACAAAATTTAAAAACGGAATTTAAGAATCATTTCTCAAAATTAAACACTACGTACTATTTGCCATGTTATTTGATAAATTACAATTCTTTAATACGCAATGCTAAATATTTCATCGGTTAAAACTAATAGTTACCTGCAGAAGCGTAATGTAGGGGGGTGAAACCCTTTTTGTCGACGCTCAAAGGATCGGCTTTATGTTCTAAGAAATACTCCACGCATTTGCTCTCCAAATCATAGGCGGCCGCTAAATGCAGCGGCGTACAACCCTGATCGTCTTCGATATTCAGTGGCGTACCTATGCCGACGAGGGTGAAAACGCACTGGTAATGACCTTGAGCAGCAGCATAGTGCAAGGGCACACGACCGATGTTGTCTTTCTCACAGAATTTGGCTCCATTACTCACCAGTAGGTCTATGCATTCGAAAGAACTGTAGGAAATGTAGTTTTTAAGCACTAGAGGTTATCATTGGTTGATTGTTCAAGATAGATATAGAAAACATCATCATACATACCCTCGGTAGGCAGCATAATGAATAGGAGTTTTTCCAGTATCGTCTACAGCATTCAGATCTACCCCCGCCATAAGAAACTTTCTACAACATTCGACATTTCCTGAAAGGCAGCACATATGGAGAGGCGTCCTTCCTTCGTAACTATAAAAAATTGCAATGTTAGCTAAGGGGAATATTGTTTAACACAAATTGTAACATCCTAGGTTTTTTCAATACAAAAAAATCGTACTTTCATTTCATCCTATGTTGAGACGCCACTGGCTCCCCACGTACCTCGAAGGAGAGTTCATGGTCAGAATAAATAGAACACGCCTGTCACTGCCTAGTGCGCGAGTGTGTGAGAGAAAAGGAGGAAGGAAGAATGTAAGATGGTGGGACCATTATCGGTTGAGTTGTGAGAGAAGTAAGAGAGACCTAAAAAGTTTAGTTAGTGCCTTTGTTGATGAATAGCATTGAGAACTGGATTGTTTCAGTGAATTTATTATCTTTCAATTATGTTTGTAAATTAATACTGTTATTATGCAATATTTATTAGGTTTCATGGTGTATTAGGTGATGTTTGGGCCCTTGTCATTGATTCTACTTTCTGTGTGAATGTAATGCTTTGTTGTTTTGGATAACCCTACTTTCTTTGTTAATGTAATAATTAACTGTATGTTTTCTTGTAATCTTTGTAGAAATTGTCTTATTATTATTCATGTTGTTCTCTTGCTGCTATTTATGTCTATGTTTCCTTTCTGTTGATTTATATGTTTTACTGTTTTATCAAGTGGTGAGAGCACTTTCGTTTATTTATTCCTATGATCTCGTACTGCTATCTACTTATCTTTATGCTCGTATTACATGATATTTCATTTAGGGGTCTCGAGATTGTGGACCATTCATATATTGTTGTATGAGATTTCTTAGCTACCTGGATCGAAGGCCTTGAAGGGGCGGTTCCAAAGCCTTAAGGCAGGGACTGTTACCATCATGTGCTATAAGGCATGAGAGAATATACTTTTTTATCAACCGCGAAACTTTCTGTCATTTTTTCAGAGCCGCCACTGGAACTCCATGACCTTCCCCGTGTTCCTAATTCCTTAGCTCATACAATATTATAGTTATGGCTCACATACCCTGGGGCCGTGACCATGACGCTGGTCATAATTAGTCGTTTACATATTTGCCTACCCTTGCTAGACGATCACATCAAATGGCCAAATCTTTGTATTTGGAGTCATTCAGACTCCAATGTCGTAGTTAGTTTCGAAAATGATATTTGTCATTCTTTTCGATAGAAAAAGTGGGAAATGTTACAAAATGTTAGTGAAACATCCCAGGATCTTGAAGCTCAATTTCATTGATATGACTCTGTTTAACTCATCAAATATACCATGTCCCGTACCATGAAGAAAGCAGTGTAGTTCTATGTTAAGTATACTTGTGCGCAGGTTGTCACATCTGGAGTCATTTGAACTCCAGGGTTATAGTTTGTTCTATTTATAATATTTGTCATTTTCAGAAAAAAAGAGATGTTACAGGTTGGCAGTGACGGCTCGTGCTCTTTAGGAGTGGGTCGGCCAGACCAAGCATATATATATATGTATATATATAATATAGAAGCAATTTTCTTGGGATTAGAGCACTGGATTGAAATTAGGATTTCATCTTTTTTTTATTAATACTTTACTACATATGTTTCGGCGTACATTGAGCCTTTTTCAAGTTTACATGTTACAAATACAGTGACAATCATATCTAAAATGTAATGGGTGGCCCATTTAAAAATTGGAACTTAATTTCGCTATAAAAAAAAACTGCTCAATATTTTCCAATGGTTGAACATTTATTTTGAAGGTTGGTTCTTGACATTTATTTATGAAAAATAATTTCGGCCAAATGACCACCACGGCTGACTTGGCAGTAGCCTATTCGTTCCACCCAATTTTTTAATACATTTTCGATTGTTTGGGGCTCTATTTCACCAATAGCAGCTCGAATTTCGGTCTTGAGGTCTTGAATTGTTTCTGGATTGTTGGCGTAACACTTATCTTTCACCGCTCCCCAAAGATAATAATCCAATGGCGTCAGATCGCAGCTTCTTGGTGGCCAATTCACATCAGCATTCCTGCTGATTATTCGATTTCCGAAAATGCGGCGTAAAACATCGATTGTGGCGTGTGCTGTATGGCTCGTTGCACCGTCCTGTTGAAACCAAACATCGTCCAAGTCGTTAGCTTCAATTTCTTGAAAGAACCAATCGTTCAACATTGCGCGGTAGCGCTCGGCATTGACGGTTACTCACCACTTTGGAAATAAGTTTTTAATATTTCCCAACTTTCTTCAAGCGAATAGCGTCCCATTTCGTAAACTTCAAACTTTCAACTAAATATTAGTCACGTCAAAAAGAATAGTTGACGTTTATAATGTCAAATAATCGGTAGTTCAAATTCCAAACACTAGATGGACCACCCGATATAACTGTCCAACAATTCATCTTAAAACTTGGTAAAATTAAAATCATATTCATCATGTTGTGAACGCTGTCAATTAGAATTATTCTTATAATGGAAAACCTGTTATCTACTAAAAAATAATCAAATCACCGTAATTTGATACTACCTCTCCTACACTTGCCATCTGGATCACTCACATTCAACTTGTAACCGAAAACGAACGAAAACTCGTACCACCCTAAGCCCTACACACTTACATCTTACTCCAAACTACTGACCTAGTGAACTGAACTGTGATAATCAAAGTGTAAACACACGCAATTCAATTCTCATATACCCCCTCCACAAGGGTATCTTGGCCGACCTAGTCTTTGAAAAATAAACAAGTCGTGGGTGGCTGTTTTGCTATTTACAGTTACTAAGAATGAATTTTTATGGTCAGAAAATCACAAAATTTATTCCATACAGTACGAATACACTTTTTTCTGAAATTGAAATAATATTCAAGTACTTATGATAATAGTCATTTGAGATTTGAGGTTGAAAATTTCAATTATTAACAGGATACGTGACAAAATTTTAAATACATATTGATTTCTCTTTTTATCTCAAATTTAGGATAAACATATGCAGATGTCGGATATTAAATTACAATTTTTAATTTGATATTTGCAAGAAACATCGATAATAATAAACAATTTCACCCGCCTGCCGTTTCACATAGGGACGGCCAAGAGTTCTCGGCCGACCTCGCAAGTGTCACAGTCGAGGTATTGTAGAGTTCCATAATAGGAACTTCGAGCGACGTATGTGTTAGATGAAATCATAAACTGAAAGCAGTGGCTCGGCTGGCTGAGCTGCGTTATTACGTATAAGGACAGATGCGGGAACTTGGAATAAAAATTAATTGAGGTGTTTGACCGAAATAATGTGTACTTCCATGTGTTGAGTGGAAATATGAGATATATAGAGGGCAGAGGAAAAGATACTAAGGGAATTTCTCGAGATTTAAATATTGCTATTAATTTTTCAAATAAGTTTCGATTAAAAAAATATTTATTTTCACCTTCTCTTTTTCGGTTGCCTCGGCCGGGCCTACCCTGACGAGCCGTCACTGCAGGCTGGAAATTTTTCTTTTGACTTGTTGAACGTATTCGAAGGTAATCTCCCACAATAGTTAAGAAACTTACCCTCTTAATGAAGGATCAGCACCGTGAGACATCAGTGTTGTGGCTAGAAGGTCATGTCCACATTGGGCAGTGATGTGCAGAGGAGTGCACCCATTTTTGTCCGTACAGTCAATAACAGCACCTATTTATATATATTTATATCTGATGATTATAATTTAAAAAAGAAAAAGTATATATTTCAGCTTATTTCACGACGCTCACACTGTTTACTTCACTGCATAGCAATGAGACTTTCAACGATTTATTTCAAATTGCTTACCATGATCGATCAAGGAAGTACTCCTAGTGAATTTACCATGTATGGCAGTCATGTGAAGGGGAGTCCTACCATCTAAACTTCGTTTGTTCACATCGACTTTTTGCGATAACAGATATTCCATACACTCAGAGCCGTATGCATTGGCAGCGGATATATGGAGTGGTGTTTGTCCTTGAAAATTAACAGCTTCTGGATCCGCCCCAGCGTTGATGAGATCGTGACAAACCAAATACTGACCTTTCAAACAAGCTAAGTGTAAAGGAGTGTTTCCGTATGTGTTTTGAGCGTCTTTATCCGCACCAGCGTTCAACAGTACCCTACATACACTTTCGTTACCTAAAACAACAATTCTCATTTATAAATGTGTATAAATGCAGCATTAATAACCTAACCATTTGATGAAGCGATGTGTAACGGAGTACATTGATTACAGTCGCTAGCGTTAATGTCTGCGCCACATTTAATAAGGATATCTATGATTTTGCAATGTCCCATCTGTGCCGCACAATGTAGAGGCCTAAAATTATTTCATTGAATTTCTAGAACTCATTTCCAAAAAAATTGAACAAGAATATCCTGCCTAAATTAAACTAACCTTAAAGATCTTTTATCAGCGGCATTCACCGATGATCCTTTCGAAATCAGCAAATCAACTATTTGTGTATGTCCATTATGAGCCGCGTGGTGCAAAGCTGTCTTTCCACATCTATCAGTCACATCTATATTAGGAATATGGTCAGCTATAAGTTCAACGCATTCATATGCATTATTTGCTGCGGCAACATGTAAAGGTGTCTGCCACAGTTTATCTCTTGCCTTCGACTCGGCATGAGACTTTAAAAGTAAAGCTGCAACTTTGCTTGCGTTTATCGAACAAGCTCTATGAAGTGGAGTTACCCATTTACAATCTCTAGCATTGACCCTAGCCCCTGCCTTGAGTAAGGCAGCTACAATCCCATCGTCTGCTTTGAACGCAGCAGCATGAAGTGGTGTACGTTTCTCAACATCTGAAAAAAAGAAAATGACCAACATGTTTTGGTTTTATTAATATTTTACCTGTGTCATTAACTCCTTTATTGCCATTGATTATTGCTTCAGTGGCCCCTAGATCCCCAGCAAAAATAGCCTGAATTAGAGCTGGCTGAAAATTGGAATTTCATATGTAAGAGGAAAAAGATACTGAATGAAAAGCGTTTTTATTATCAATCATACAGTGAATTCAAATGTACAATACTTCAACTCGAAATAAAAACTCGTAATAGTTACCTGGTCTCGTAACTGCAGAACAACCATTTTACGTAACTTTTATCAAAAAAAAATTTGCTATTTTATTGTCATACGAATCTGACTATTTTAGGCAACTAGATCAAAAATTGAAATTGTTCACAAAGCCGTATGAAAAATGTGAAAATCACATTGCCATATTGTCAAACTTCAATCTGTCAAGGATCGCATTCAAAATTTTAAATTTTATTTCATCCTCTAATTCAGGACAGGTTTTGTAATTTCTTATTAACTCCACTGTTTTGAATTAATTTCACGAAGTTTTGACCTTAACCTATCAACTTGTGTAATATGTGTTAAATCAGTTTTGGGTTATCTCTGACAAGCCAGGAAAACAAGATGTACAGGTTGTTGACGAGAAATTTTTCATGATCAAATTCGTGTAGAATTATTTGGCAGTAACCATAATCTCTTATAGTTCTTCTTTCCAACGTTTTCAAGTCAAAAATTAGCTGACAATATTAGAAAATTTTTCAATTTTCTCTAATAAGTGTCAAATTGAAAGATTTCCGAACTTTTATGTGAAAGGTTTATCAGAAAAAATAAAAAGAGTTATTTAATTTGAGGAAAATTATGAATAGTAATTTTTAATTTGAGATATAGGTTTGTTCATTCATCGTGGCGGTTGTGGTTGTATTTGTATTAAATTGTTCCAAAATACGAAATTTGTTGACCCTAATTGCGCAGGTACTACGAGCATTTTGTTGCCAGATTGTGAAATAATCATATTTGGAAAATCGATATTGATCCTTAAAATATAATGTCTTCTTTTTTTCAATACTATTTGTGTGGCGATTTGATGAAACTTATTCATCAAATAATAGGAATTATTATCAGATAATTAGGTTTGTTTGCAGTTTATCACCCATTTATATATTTCACATGGGTTTTGGTGTGGTGGTTGCTTTTTTATTTATGATATTTGGTCCCAGGTTATTAAATTAGGTTGGTTTAGGTTTTGAAAGACCTCGAAAGTAATTTTTTACTATTTTGAACTATTAAAAATTAAACACCTATGCAGTCAAATGTTACCGCTGCATGAGTGATTCTTCAAATACCCCGAATAAACGTACGACCTGGCAACGTTGTTGCTCATTTTAAGCACCGCTCACAATCCACCAGTATGAAAGTCAAGATTACCTAAGATTTCTGTCTCTGATATTTCCAAAGATATTAAATTAAATTAATATCTTTGGATATCTCGTACAGAACTAGAAAATAGTTAGTTTAGTGATTATAAGTTTTGTGATCGAAAAATTAAAAACAGTCATAGAAACTGTGTTGGTGTTCTATGATTAAGAGCATTTGATTACTTGACATTTGTGATGTCATGATTTGTAAACTTCCGAGCGTCTTTTGAAAAATATAAAAAATAATTAGGAAGGAGTAAACAATTTTAATATAAAGTATAAATTAATCAACAGAATGGTGGCCCCAGTACGTGGTCGTGGTATGGGACATAACGGATTGAATAAAGGCAATAGGGGTATGCCTAGAAGACCATTTAATAATAGACCTCTATTTCCAAACGCTCCAATGATACCTCCTATGATGGGGCGCTTTCCGCCAAGGGGTCCACCAATGCCGCCACCGCATATGATGCGGGGTATGCCCAGAAGGGGTGGACCCCCTGGAAGAATGATGAGACCTGGTCTAAGACCACCGATACCTCCTCCAATGATGCATCCTCCTATGCGGCCCCCACCGCCTGGAATGCGTCCTCCGCCGCCCCCACATATGATGAATAGACCTCTACCTCCTCCAATGCTAAAAGGATATAATAATCGAGGATTTAAAGGTATGTAGTTATTGGAATGAGTAAACTCAGTATTTCATTTTATTTTTGTTAGTTTTCTTTGAGTCCTAGTGCTTATTGCTTTATTTACCGATTATTATAGGGGTACAGAAAGGTAAGGTTGTGAAGAAGCGTAAACTACCAACAAAAGTACTGGATATGTCAAAACCGTGGGTTTCCGAAACTATCAAATCAGAATTCCTGAAGAAAGAACAACTTCTGAACAAAGCCAAAGAAACGACAAAACAAGAAGATTGGACAACATATAGAGAGCAAAGAGACAAATGTACAAAGATCTATCAAGCTGCGGAGATGGAGTTCGTAGGTCAGCAGGAGGTTCGTATCCCACAGCTCTTGCCGGATGTTAAGTTTGCTCGTGTCACAGCCCGATTGACTATACCGCAGATGTGAAACTATAGGTATCTTTTGCAACGTGATACACCTTCCATTCAGGGTTATTTGAGTTCCTTTTTTCAACTTTGGCAAATATCAACATTGGTTTTTCAATGAAATGATAATGGGATGTTTTGATAATTTTGATAATCCTTGTTGTGAATATTTCTTCAGGTTATTCAACTTACAGGAGTTGTGATTGAAGTTTTAAAATCTACTCTAGTAACTGAAGAAATAATGTGTCGTTTTCTTCTATAGGATATTACTGTATTGTAGTTGGATCAATTTGAATGATGTACAGAAAAGTTTTCAGTTGATACAATGCAAATAAATAATTACGTTATAGTATGGTCTGAGTGTATATTTGTGTTCTTTGAAATGATCAATGATCATCCATCATTGTAATGTATGTGAAAGTACAAAAAATGTATTATAATAGTATTTTGAATTAATGTTGATGTTTGCTAGATCATTTTCTCACATAGTCTATTTTTTCACTTGATAGCGAATTTTTTGGCACACAAACAAAAATATATACATTTCGATTAAGACTTCTTATAGCTTCCTCGAATACTAATAAAAATCGAACATGGAATTATTAATTCTGTGGATCTTTACAGGATACTGAACTACCTGGGCAGACCAAAAATTTAGAGAATCAAAGTAAAATCAAGCCTAATTCTATTTCACTCCAGCCAGAAAATGCGGATGTGACTAAATTTGAATAATAAAATAATTATAAATAATTGCATGAATTTGGCTGGAACATTCTCGAATGTCTCATTTTTGTGTCCTTTTTGAATCGATTAAATGTAAATGAGGACTTCGAAGTGATCGTTAAAAGTATACAGCTTCCCAGGTTTTTAATTTTGTTCATTTTATTAAACATACACTATATTTGGTTATTACATTATTGTCTAGCAGCTTTATTGTTTTCAAACGTTCAAATTGATATTGGTTTTGATGCTTCAGGAAGTTGTATGCTTGGAGATCCGTTCTAAGATGATATATTTATATTAACTGACTTAAAATTTTATTTGGTAAACACTTTCTATTTGTAATGAATAGAACTTCATTATTTGAATAAACAAGTTGAAAGAAAAAAAGTCTGCCATTTCATTTATACTTTTGTTTGATTGCCATTAAAATTTATAATTTATTAATTTAACATGGGTCTCTTAATATTTCTTTGAAAGAAAAATATGTAGGGGAATTACGGAAAGACAAATCGTTTTTGGTATGTAAGTTTGAAATGAGGTGGCTTTCCCATGTTTTTATTAAAAAAATGTTCACTTAAACGAGAAATAAAAAAAGAGGAAATTTTAGCTCCCAGTGTGTAGATTTCGGATTAGAACTTTAAAATTTTTTAGCAACAGTGGTTGGGAAATATCGGTCCAAGACACAACCATAAGAATCAATTCTTTCATGAGGTTTCAGCACTTTATTGTGTCTTCTCCAGGTTAAAACTGGAAAATTTACAACCAGTGACAAGATGTATACGACAAAAAATTGCATAACATTTGTAGGCTTTTTTATCAATTGTCTAGGGGTTATGATAGATTTTCGCATACAGATAACGTCTAACGTCGAAATATACACGGCTCTCGTATTTACAACTTTATTTACACTACCAAGAAATAAATAAAATGATCGTCTAATATATAAATACAAAGGCCGATACTGAGTTCTTCGTCTAAATTCTACAACGACCGTTAAGTTCTTAATTTCAGCTAAAAGTTCTAAACTCGCGAAACGTCTTTTCTTCAATTTTACCTTTCTTATGAGCGTCTAAACTTAGACGTGTCTTTCGATGGAAACCTTCAGTCTCCAGGAACTTTCGTAATTTTTAAGGTACATCCCTAAACACTCTCATTGGTCCACTTTAAACGAATGGGCTACCATAGTTCCCACCAATATACTCAGCGTCCTTTTCCCAATATTTATCACAACTCTTGGGAAGCATGTCAACCGTCGCACTTGGCTCCCTAATTAATAACCATAAACGTCATTTCGAAACATGTCCCTTCAATTTGGGAACGTCAAGAGGGTTAATCTACCCGGCGTCGAATAAATAAACGGTTTGGGCCCAATGAATAAAATGAGACTAGCTTGCCATCTTAGGATCGTCGATACATGAAGATGCACTAAATATCGGATATCATCTTTTCAACTGCGAAGCCAGGTCCGCACTGGGACACACTCCGTCCAAAAATACTAAATCCTACACATTTATAATATGTTGTCAAATATCTCCCTTCCGCTTTTCTGCTCTTTATTCAATGCTTTATAAAAAGTGTTACAGTGATCGGATTCGGTTCAAATATGCGCCGTTTTGTTCGATAATCTGTTTCCATCTAGACGGCAACTTTATAAGACCTCCCTCGTAGAAGCCCCACTCCTGAAGAACTCGGACAGCCACTTTTCACAAGCGTCTTTTGAGTTCAACTTTAAAACACCAAGGGCGTTCGCCATGGACAGGAACAGGTTATGTCCGGGCTATATGGTCTTCTTATTCTTTTAAATATACCTAATGGTCTGTTGCTTGCCGAAGCCGTCTCTGCATGATTTCCTGCGAGGTGGACTGCCAGCTTTCCTGCCACCTTTTGGGGGTCTTCCTGGTGGGCGCTTTCCGTGTGGCTTGCTCTGCATCATTAGACGCGGTAATCTGTTTTCGTTCATTCTTCGCACGTGCAAATACCATTCTCTTCGTCTTTGTTTGCCCCATCCGACTATGTCTACTATGCCGCATTGAGCTCGCATGTCAGTGTTTCTTATCCTTAGAGGCAGGGGGAACTCCTCATGTCATCCCTGCAGCGGCGGCGTGCAATGCTGCAGGTTCATGTGGGACTTTCATCCACTAAAACCCCTCCTCCTCCTAAAGCAACACTCTGCAGTTAGAGTCCCAGGGACACCGACTCATAAAACTGGCAGTTGCGGTGGGCGGTACACCACTGCAGCGAGCAGTATTTGTACCTCCCACGCACTTACCTAGGAAGTTGGGGATGTGAGGAAGAGCTTGTATTGCGATCTGAGACCAAGTACCGTTGTCTCACGAGGGTCAACTAACTCCATTTCACCGTTCCGTGTTCACCCAGCTCTGGTTACGGAACTCGGAGCCCTAGGTATAGATTCTCGGAAGGTCTTTGCCCCATACATGCCTTCGGTCATACGACTCTCCGGCATGGATGGTTGAAAGGCCCTGTTGATTCGAGGACTTGGCTACGAAGTTGCAGTTTCAGTCAGACATTAACGTTACCCCTCGGGTCTTCTTCAGGACTGGGAGTACAGACCTGAGGTGCCGAGTGGGTCATAGTTTCTCTGATATCGCTACGGCTGTGCTCCCCAAATCTATACCGGGCCCTTTAAGAACTAGGGGGGAGAATCGGGACTCCTTCTCCTCTGGCCTAGTAATCGGATTAAGCTATCAGTCGTGGCCTCCAGGTTCGGACATGTGATACTAACTACCTCGTGCCAGTCGTTCGACAACTTTGCTTGCTGACTCTGTCTCCAGCGTCCTCTAGGTCCGGATGCCTAGGTGTGTTGCAAAGATGTCACGACCTATGCGCACGCTTAGTCAGAACCCTTGGATTGGGAGGAATTCAGGGATGATAGTCATTCTTGGTTTTCTTCGCTTATCACAGCTACTTAAGCCCGTACACCACGACAAGGTGATGACCACGTACGGGAGTGTTTCTCATCCTGTCCAGTCTGGTCTGGTCTCTCCGAGGATAGCTCTTAGGGTTTTCATTTCGGCCGCGCGTAGCATACTTTTAGTTTTGTTTGTGTCTCGCGTGATTCTATGCCGTAAGTCATGATAGGTCTGATGCGAGTCTTATAGATCTTCACCTTGCTATCTGTTCCCATGTGCTGGTTTGACCATGTCACATCTCTGAGACACCCTGACAGAGCTGCTGCTTTAGTTATGGTGAATGCGTAAAACCTCCCATCCGAGCTCCTGTAGCTTCTGACGAGTCATCAACGAAGTGTGTGGTCCTGGTGGAACACTGCACCCTTCCTGTTGGACGCTTCTGCTTCAAGCGGTCCAGTTGTTCGCAGTAGATGGTAGAATTAAGCGTCTGGCCATATGGGAGCAGCTGATAGTGGATGATTCCCTTCCAATCCCACCAAACACACAGCAAAACCTTCCTGGCCGTCAATCTCGGCTTGGGCCACTGTTTAAGACGATTCACCTGCCTTCGGTCACGACCGTTTCCGCTTGATATTGTCGTATGTGATCCATTTTTAGTCGCCAGTCACCATCCGCTTCAAGAATGGGTCGAGTTGGTTCCGTTTCAACAGCATATCGCAGACGTTGAAGGTTTTTTTTTGCGTAAAATCTTGCGGCACCCAAACATCAAGCTTTATTTTGTATCCAGCCTTCTGCAGATGGTTTAAAATGGTTTGGTGTTTAACTCCCATCTCCTGGGCGATGTCACAAGACGCCACATGCCGGTCTAACTCGATGTATTCCATGATTTGATCGATATTTGTGGTCACAGCTCTTCTGCCGTCTGGCTTATCCATGGTGTCGTTTTCACCGGCTCTGAATCGTCGAATCATTCCTCCGCGGTTCGAACTGATAGAGTACCATCCCCCAAAACACCATTAAGGTGTGTCCAAACATCCAACGGCAATTGAGCGCAGCTGCTGCGCGCGACCTACCGCGCTGCGATTGGACGACTGCCGTGAGCGGCAACCGTGTGTTACCAGCCGCGCGCAAACATTATTATTGTTCATGGACAATGGACAACTAAATATCAATTCGATTAATGGAACAGTATGGATCTTTTAAAGAGTTATGGGATCCTCAACAAAAGGAATACCATAATAAAAGTAAACGTGAAGACTTGTGGAATGAAATAGCCAACAAATATCGGCCTTGTCCAAATTAGAGCGCGGCAGAAATGTGTCTTACAAATACCGCGTTCTTGTTGCTCAATGTTTGGACACACCTTTAATCTCACGGAACGTTTCTCTAGCGGATTTGCCTTTAACTAAGGAATACTTTAAAGTAGCGCGAATTTCGGCGTTAGTGAACTCCATGTTTACACGTCTATAACTGTTGAACGCAATATCCGAACTGATCATGCATAGCGTCGTTTTGTAGGTTATGTCAAGACCTTTCAAATATATGTAGTAATGCCAGTTTCGAGCTCTGTAGCGCTTTTTACATAGCCGCTAAATTCAAAAGACAGAAAGGCGGAAGGGAAATATTTGACAACCTATTATAAAAGGCACCTCTCGTATAATAAACAAAACAAACATCAAAGCGGATCAAGCAAGACAACTGTGAAACAAGACAGACCGAGATGAATGGAAAACGCCCACTGTCAGAATATTAGAAATTTTAAATATTTTAATAAACAAACTATGCCACTGGGCATGCTCTACATTACAAAAGAAACTGAACCTTTAAAAAAACAAAAACTAACGTACATATTGGCATAAATAATTTTTATTGATCAATTTATTCCCCTTCCGCATCGATACACAATTTTGCACGTTCTAACAGGTTGTCAAACGACTTCTCCATGTCCTTTAAGACAGCGTTCCACTTTCCTTTCATCGCCAAATGCAGTTTAGCGGTCTGATTCAAGTCGCATGCATACAGTTCTGGTGAATATGGCGAATGATGCAAAGGAATAACGTGATTAAAACAGATGGCAATTGGTACTAGTTTTTTCAATTAGGTTTCTATTGGAGTGGAGGATGTAGTTCTTCATGTTTCATATTATTTTAAAGTCTTATAAATAAAATTTTACTGTTTTGATTGGTAAAAAAGAACCTTGAATAAAAACCTGGGAAAGTCACTTAATTGCTGAGAATGAGTCACAAGGTTATTCAACATAACTAAAATGTTTAATTAATTTTTTCAAACTATAGTTCTATTACATTATGTAATTCCAAAAATTTTCAGTTATTTTGCTCCATTAATAATGTCTTAGATAAAAAAAGAGATTTCTGGTTCCCCAATTTATGTTTTAATTGATTTTTTTTTAATGAAGGCCAGTATTCACCAAACCAAGGTATCAGTGACAAAAGACAGCCTCTTATTTTAACAATTGAACTGTAAATAGCTTTCAAAGAAAAATTAATATGAATGGCTTTCTTTTGTAAAAATTTGATTATTATAATAGATATAGAACAGAAAAATTTATCCATTCAGTTATGAAAAACTTTTTATTCTCAAAAATTTGTCTACATGAATGTCTTTAATGTTTTCTCCAGTGTTTATTTATTTATCTGGACCATTTATTCCATGGAATGTCCTTAGGGAACTCCATGTAATATATTTGGATTACAAAGAAGTGAAAAATCAATTTTTTTTACTACACAAATGTGGTCTCAAGTTTTTTTATTTTTATTGACCAACTCTGACAAGAAACTCATATGTTTTCTTGATGAAGGAAACTTACGTAAGTTAAACTTCTCTATATTTTTTATTGAAAACGATACATTTTATCGTTTTGTTTTACAAGTAATACCGATTTTTTATTTTCTTAGCAACCTTCCGAAATAGACATTACTTATAATTTTTTTTTTAATGAAAAATCAGATTAAATTGAAAGCCATTTTTTTTCATTTGGGATATTATTAATTTTATTTTAATTTCCTAATAATTTAAATTAATGAATTATTTCCTAGGTTTTAAGAACTGGAAAATGGAATATTTGAGAACAAACATTGTCTCCACACATGGATGGAATCTAGCTAAAAGTTTTGGGTAGAGTATACATCAAATACGTTTTTGAACATATTTAGAGGAATAAAAAAATTCATTTTTTAGTAATTCAAGTTTGGATTCTCAAGAGGATGCAATAAAAAACTTAAATAGTACCTTGAATTGCATGGAATGTAAGTATGAAAGAAAGGTTAAAAGTATGCTGAAATCTGATTTTGGTAAAGAAATAGATATTTGTCCTGTACATGTCGCCATTGAGTATAAATCTACCTAGTGGGGAATCGCAGTTCAAAGAAATGAAGCCAGAAATTTACTAGTACGATTTCTGGTTTATAGATGGACTGTAAGTTTCTGGAAATAAATGTATTTGTTCTTTACAGCATCTAACGAAGAGTTACCGAACTATTAGACGATGGCCAGGGCCGGCTTCAGAAAATATGTTGTTCTTCACGAAGATTCATACTTATTTCATTTCGATATTTGTTCTTCCGAACTGAGATTCAAGGTGAGGCCAAGATAGCAGCATTATAAATTGAATCCCTCATATCATGATTTACCCGAATTTCTCCCATGTATGTTATGTCATTGGATCTTCTCAGTTATGATTTTATATATTATACTTGTGTTTTTATAGAATTTCAGGAAACACTTCTTTGAACGAACATAAGATTTCGAACTGAAATGGCGCGTTTACATTCGGCTATCATTTTCAACTTACAAATGAAAATCGTGAGGGTTTATTCACAATGAATGTAACGTAAACAAATAAGAACTTGGTCCATTTATTGCTCATTCAAATATATATGTAACATACAATTTTCTTGTGTACATACGTAACTGATCTAAATCCACTTCACGTATTTGATATTACCAACAATATGCAAATTGATTCATTAAAATTGTCATATAAATATACACAGATCATTGGACAGTAAGTCAGTGTATCTAAATAATGAACTATTAAGATGTGATGTCGAATAAATCCGGCCCTGGTTCAGACCAGCTCAAACAGAGAGACCAAGTCGCTGCAACCATAAATACAATGAATAAAGGTACCGTGTTTACACGCTTGAGGCCGCCACTTTACCAGTAGAATTTTGGGCTTCATCTCTTTGAACTGCGTTTCCCCTCTAGGTAGAGATGTACTCAATGATGTCGCACATGATATTTTAATACCGGTGTGCTGTCTGGCAATATAAACTTCGTTATAAGATTGTCATCATCAAATGAGTTATTCAGTACTGTTGAGGGCTAAGAAACCAGAAACTGGTTTACTAGCTGCTTTTTTATATCACTACTTTGCAGTATTCTGCAGTATATTTCAGATTACTCCAACCCATTTAATTGTATAAATATCTGACCCAGTCATAGGTAAGAGATCTTATTTTTTTTATCAATGAAGAGTTTCTGGGATAAAAAAGAAGTTGAAAATACTAAATATCCAGAAATTATTTTTGATATAATATTCAATGAAACAAATTAGAAAATTTAAAGTTGACTGGTATTATAAGTAAAAATATATTGAATTGCACCTTGTCTATGGTTTAAAAAATTAATAAAGACTTTTAATATTCCTTTTAATTTGAATTCCATAGCACACTCATTTGAACTCATTTTGAATCATTCTTTCAAAACATTCATTTTTTGAAATTCAAAGTTAGATTATAAACTTCTTCTTTACCGTTTCATAATAAAACAGATAAACTACTAAATACGATGCGACTTTGAATATACCAATTTTCAAAAAAGTAGTTTCCTAATCAATTCTCAAAATGAAGGAATACATACTATTTGGTTTGTTATGTTATCAGTTATAATTTTTCAATATTCCATACTAAATATTTCATCTCAAACTCACTCAAATTATTAATTTTCACATACAATTTATACTTTATTCGGCGACAGAAAACATTGTAACGGGCGAATTTACCGATGGCGATTAGTTCGGAAATCTCCGCTAAAAATGGGATCTAGAGCTGCATGGTACGATCCCTGTGTTTCTGTCTAACGCGCATGAAGCAGAGGTGGGCCTTCGATTGACCTGTTTCGATTTTGGATCAATTCTCGTGTGAAAGTTTCAAATAGGGAGTTTGTCGTGGTGAACAGTTGTACAACCTTCGGTAAGTCCTGTTTTTGATCAAACAAGGTTTATTCAATTTTAAATATCGTATTTAATTGTTTTTCGTTCTCCATATATTTTTCAGAGAGATATCTTATGAATCAGCTCACCTTCTGTTATAATATTCGTGTTATACTTTGTTGCTCAATGATTAGATTTTTTTTGTTTCTCAGTGTCTAGATTTCATCGAATTATCTGTACCATTGAGTTCTTTTTCTTTGAACACATGGACTTTTTCTCTTCTCTTGAATTATTATCGTTTTGTGAATCAAATACATCCAGGATTTGCTGGAGCTGGAAATTTACCGAAGAATTGAACCAAATTTGCCGAATTTGACATACCTTGCCGAGGCTGAACAAATCTGCCGAAATTGAATTTTGCGACACTTTGATTCTTACGGGGAGGTCGAAATTTGGGTGTCTCATGTTTGTTTTAAAAGACGACAATTTAATTGGCATGGTATCCACAAATTGCCAGAAAGGTGGTCGAAATTTGTAGAAAACAATGACTCATACTGGTATACCTGATGAGATTCGGAGACGATGGTGCAGAGCAAACTATTATCTAAGATAATGCCAAATCGAAATAGTTCATTAAACTGAAATGCAGTTTTTGATTTTATTTTACATTATTTCATAAACATAAACAACATATTTTATATTATTTACAAAAATACAAATATCCTTGGATGGTTTGTGAAACCAATTCATCTTCTCCATTCTGCGAATAGGGCGATTATACAAAACAGCTCAATCGTTGCTACCTAAAAACATCGAATCAATATGTAATTAAGCAAAGGAAACTTGTAGAAAAGGTCAATAAATAAATGAACGAATATTGCTTCGACTTAATTTTTTTATTTCCTGGAACCCCAAAGAGAATAAAGCACTGAACAAAGTTATGAATATAATAGATTGCCAAATATCTCCCTTTCGCTTTTTGAATTTCGCGGCTATGTACAAAGCGCTACAGTACTCGTAACTGGCAATGCTATGTATGATCAGTTTGGACATTGCGTTCTACAGTTATAGACTTGTAAACATGGAGTTCACTAACGCCGAAATTGGCGCTATTTTAAAGTCTATCCTGAAAAGAATCAACACCGATACCCCCAACAACCAATGGATTCCAGATCACCAGTTCGGATTCAGACAAGAACACTCAACAATCCAGCAAACTCACAGAATCACACAAGCCATCAACCAAGCCTTCGAAGAGAAGAAATACTGTACTTCAATCTTTCTCGATGTAAGTCAAGCTTTTGACAAAGTTTGGCACGCAGGACTACTATACAAAATGAAAAGTACCCTCCCCCCAAAGTACTTCCATCTTCTGAAATCCTATCTGACGAATAGAATGTTTAGAATCAGAGTTGGACAAGAAATCTCTGAAAATTACCCCATCCGTGCTGGAGTTCCTCAAGGTAGCGTCCTGGGCCCTGTACTATACCTATTATACACGTCAGATCTGCACACATCCACCAAAACGATACTAGGAACATTTGCAGACGATACAACTATTCTGGTCATAGATGAAGATCCATCAATTGCCGCAGACCTCGCCCAGAAGCACCTGGACGAAGTACAACTCTGGATGAACAAATGGAAGATCAAGATGAACGAGACCAAATCCAAGCAAGTAGACTTCACACTAAGGAAAGATCGTTGTCCACAAATTCGAATTAACAACACATCAATACCCCAAACTACAAGCGCAAAATACCTTGGATTCCACTTGGACTCCAAGCTTACCTGGAGAGAACACATATAAAAAAAAAGGAAGCAGATAGAATTGAAAACCAGAAAACTACTGTGGCTGATTGGTAGAAATTCTAAATTATCTATGGAAAACAAAATTCTTTACAAGACAATTATCACTCCGATATGGACATATGGTATAGAAATTTGGGGTTGTGTAAGCAAATCCATTATTGCTCTGTTTCAAAGATGTCAGTTCAAAATATTGAGGATGATAGCCAGCGCACCATGGTATGTCACCAACCAAACCCTACATGATGATCTCTCAGTCCCATACATTGTGGATGTAATAAAGCGGAGAACCCAACAACACCCTACAAAGCTGGAAGGGCATGATCTGCTACAGCCGCTGCTAGAGAAGCAAGAATCAAGAAGATTACGAAGGCAGTGGCCAGCTGATTTAATATAATATGATTTTTTCTTTTTTGCGAGAGCTCCTCAGTGGTGGAAGCCTTCTCAAGCTGTATATGTATAACCTACTCTACTTATAGACAACAAATTGGCCCATAGAATTGTAAATTTCTGATTGCTGATGAATAAAGAAGAAAAAAAAATTTTAAGTCTTCTTTCGTTAAGGACAAATCCTCTAGAGAAACGTTCCGTGATATTAATGGTGTTTTGGGGATGGTACTCTGTCAGTTCGAACGGTTTGGACGATTCAGAGCCGATCTGCTCCCATATGGCCAGACGCTCAATTCTACCATCTGCTGCGATCAACTGGACCACTTGAAGCAGGCGATCGACAAGAAGCTTCCAGAATTGGCCAACAGGAAGCGTGTAGTGTTCCACCAGGACCACACACTTTGTTGATGACTCGTCAGAAGCTACGGGATCTCGGATGGAAGGTTTTATCGCATCCACCATATAGCCCGGACATAACGCCAAGTGATTACCACCTGTTCCTGTCCATGGCGAGCGCCCTTGATGGTGTAAAGTTGAACTCAAAAGAGCCTTGTCAGAAGTGGGTGTCCGAGTTCTTTGCAAATAAGTAGGGGGGCATCTACGAGGGAGGTATTATGAAGTTGCCGTCTAGATGAAATCAGATTATCGAACAAAACGGCGCAAATTTGAACTAAATCCGATCACTGTAACACTCTTTATATGGCATTGAATAAAGAGCATAAAGGCGGAAGGGGGATATTTGACAACCTATTATTATAGGAGTTCTTGATGAAGCCAAATTTCAAATGCTAGTAACTGATGAACCATTGGATAGATTTGGCCCAATAACGAACTTGGCCTAGATATCGGGACAGTTAAGCGGATCATGTCAAATGAGGAGATCATCACTGAAATGGAAGTTTATTTTGCAGAGTTTATATTTTCTGGAAGGCATAAAAGGGTTGGATTGTATTGAGCTAAAGAAGACTATGTTGAAAATAGTACGAGGGCCATTCAGAAACTAACCTCCGATTGGTCACAGTGCGGGTAGTGGGGGGGAGTAGCGCGCCATTTGTGCATTCACGCGCTCAGCAGGTCAGTCGGCATCAAGCCGTAGTCGAGTGAACATCGTACCTGCGCTAGTTTAGTTTTTGTGGCAGTTTGAAATGTGTGCTGCAATAGAAAATCCCGCCAAATGTGAGGTGCGTGCTGTTATAAGGTTTTTTACAGCCAAAGGATACTCTGCAGCAGCTATTCATCGTGAGCTTTGTGCCGTGTACGGACCAAAATTTATGAGTGAAGGAGTTGTCCGTGAATGGGTACGTTTATTTAAAAGTGGACGAGAAAACGTTCATGATGAAGAGAGGAGTGGTAGACCATCATTGGTGACTGACGAACTCGTTCAGACAGTTGATGCAAAAGTTCGTGAAAATCGACGTTTCACAATGGCGGAGTTGTCTACTAATTTTCCACAGATTTCTAAGACTCTTTTGTACGAGATAGTGACAGCAAGATTGGGTTACCGTAAGTTCTGTGCACGATGGGTGCCTCAAGGCACAAGCGGGTGATTTTTATGCAGAAGGAATTTCAAAGCTTGTGAAGAGATACGATAAGTGCCTCAATCGTAATGGAGACTATGTCGAAAAATAGTGCAAAGATGTAGTTGTAAGATGTATATATTAAAATATTTTTACTTAACTCGGTGTATTTTTTTCAATTAACCGGAGGTTAGTTTCTGAACGGCCCTCGTATATTCTAAAATAAGTTGCAGAATAGGCACCTATTCCAACACTAATGCGAAATTAGCGATTTTGAACGCATGAGTGTTGGAATTGCCTTCTGCAACGAGTATTAAACGATATTTTCTCTATTTCAGTCAAGAATTGTGAGAAATTTATTGGAAGAATTCAATGAAAAATTCAGATTATACCTCCTAGTGCCTTTTGTATTTTATTTTCGCAGTTGGTGTGACTGATACGAAAATTGACAGATTATAGAATTTGAATAATGCGTTCAAACCTCTACATGGTTTAATATTGACAATTGACATGCAATGGACGCGTGTTGACATTTGAAAGGATAGGATGTCAGTGTTGTCAACCATAAACGTTAAAATGAGTTCATTGAGACACTAAAATAGAGAAAAATTTTTAAAAATTGGCTTTTCTTTCCACGGGTACATATCAAGCCATCCTCGTATTTGACGGAATCCACGCGTTCCGCATTTAAATATCGAATTCCCCGAGTGTATCGAGCAGGCAAAATGTGTCAACTACATTGAATTTACGGGTGTGATGATATTTTTGAATCAATGTTGTTGATAGGAGACATGAATGACTGGATTTTCTAAATATAACTTCGATTGAGGTCCGACCGTGGCGTTCCAGAGATGTTTATCAAAAACCTCGATGTGATTAATGGATCTCACCTTTCTTTCTATATGAATCCAGCGTAAATAACCCATAAGGCTGCTAGTAATGCTATCAGAATCAGGTAGGTGGTCATGAGATTTCCTGCTTCACTCGGTGCTTTGGGGGCCATCATTTATCTGCTGAAAAAAGTTCTGCAATATAATTATATTTTTCCGTAAACTATCCAAACTATGTAGGTTTACCAACTGACAAAGAAACAGCAACAATCAAAAGGAGCTGTTTAATTTAATCTTTTTCTGGAAAACAGATAGTCAAGCAGGGAGTGAATGATTGAAATTTGATGAAAAATAATTAGAAAGCATTGACGTGGGATCAGGAGCTTTTGCGCGCTTGTTTTACAGTCATTTCCCTTACTATGGAACAGTGTAATTATAATACAACCGCAACGATGAAGGAACAAATGTATAGACTAAAAAACTGCGAACTGCCTGGACACGTCTCGATATCTTAGCAAATCTTGAAAAATCCGCCCAAAAAAGCAATAGCTTTTCTCAGTATTTTGTCAACCAAGTGTTGAATTTGGGCTATTTCACAATCCTATGGAAACTTGCAGATATCAATGATAAACAAAATCGGAAAACCTCCACATGAACCTTCATCATGTAGACCGATAATTCTCTACCCTATCTCTGGAAAAATTTTAGAAAGAATACTCTTCAAATGAAGTCAATACAATCATGAATCAACGAGTATAATTATCAATTTGGCTTTTGCCAACATATGTCTACATTCCACCAGGCTCAGAATAGTCAAAAAAATTGCAAATCTACTGGAAAAAAACAGTGCTGTAACGTTGTCTTCCTAGATATGCGGGGTTATTATACAGTGTGAGTCTTTGACCACTGCAGTAATTTTAACCAAAGATTCTTGAGATCAAAAGAATAGTATATTCTAAAACAAGTTGCAGAATGGGCACCTATTCCAACACGAATGCGAAATTCGAAAAAGAGTGACGAAGGAGCGAGTCTTTGAACGCATGGGTGTTGGAATTGCCTTCTACAACGAGTATTAGACGATATTTTCTCTATTTCAGTCAAGAATTGTGAGAAATTTATTGAAATTCAATGAAAATTTCAGATTATACCTCCTAGTGTCTTTTGTATTTAATTTTCGCAGTTGGCAAAAAATTCGGATGAAGGAACCAATAAAAAATGCTTCGATCTGGACCTACGTTTCGACGTCTATTTAGCGTCTTCTTCAGACTACAAAGAAATATAATACACACAATTTTTTGGAACTTAAATTAACAAAAGCAATAAATATGAAATATGAATTACAGAACAAAAAAAACACAACAGTAAGTAATATTGAGATCACATACAAGAAACATATACAACTAAAGAAAAACATTGAAAATACAAATATTTACAAGTTTGCTTTTTAAACTTGAACACAGTTAAACAGAAAGAACTGGCAATTAAACTGTCAAATTATATACTCACCCGATATCAATACATTAAAATTGAACAATTATTATTGTGAAGTCGTCCAATAATAAAAACATTAAATAATGCACAGTTATATATTTCATTCTACACATTGAATCGTTGATTACTGACGTAAGTTTTTAGGGGAAGGGAATTATAGCTTCGAACAAAACTTGGGGAAAATTATGAGTAGTTATTTTTAATTTGAGATATATGTTTGTACGTTCATTAGGCGTTCATATTTGCATCACATTGTCCCATAGTACGGGAAATGACTATTGTTCACGTGATCAGAGTGCTTATAGATTTGTTATGGTTTGAATATTTGCTCGCAAGTAGCTCCACAGGAGTGCCAAAGCAATCACCTCACGTCAGTGCTTTTTAAATTTCAATCAATGTATTCCCCTGCTGCATCGATACACAAAGGTACATAATTTTGACGGGCACTGAATATTTAAAGTTTTTATATCAATCCTTAGTTTGAATTGTGACAGAAGCATATAGTATTCTGTATTCTGCTCTGATGTGTTCTTGAATTTGGCCTCGACGTCACTTATGTAGCAAACAGATTCGTAAATAATAAGTCATTTCCTCTGTTGCAATATCGTTACCACTCATCCGAACTTATTAATAGCTGTTTTGCTGTGATTTTTGGTTAAAATTATGAGGATAGATATGAAGCCGTTATCCTGGAACGTGTCCAAACTATATAAGAATTTTTTTCTTCAAATAACGTAGGTATATTTTATATTTCACAGAATGTTACTCAACTACATAAAAAGTTCCTTGATGTTTCAAACTCGCGAAATTTTTTGAATGTTTATCACTCGACAGCGCCGATCCGAAATAGAGTCCTGGATAAATCAGATTTCTGAAAGTTCTTTTGAGTTTATTTTCAACGTGCGGGAACTGATCCTAAAACAACAACTTATGTGATTGACATCTTGTTTGTAGAATAATGCGGTTTATAGATTTCTTGCGTCACTTGTTTTGTTTGATTTTTCATTGTTTTGAACTCGTTTCTGAAAGATTCGCTTCGCGAACAAAACAAGATGATGTACGGGATGGACTAAATTTGTGATCCCAAAACTAACGCTTTTCAGGCGTAACAGAGGAATTTGACAAACATATTCTGCATTTCCTTCTTGAAGACACTGTTTCTTGAAATGAAATCCGTTGTAATATTTCACCCGTAGATATGGCTTAGTCCCTCATTGACAAATGGTATAAATTTCATGACATTTGGATGCATACAACAAAATTTATCGCGTTTCAAATGTCAGTGTGTTTTTCGAGTTTCAAACAAAGAGCTGCAATTGATTTTTGTATTAAATTTGGTAATACTTTAACTGAAACGTACCAAATGCTGCAAAATGCATATGATGATGATTGTCCATCCCGTACGCAAGTTTACGAGTAGCCAGGGCGATTCAAATCGGGTAGATAAACGCTGGATGATGACGAAAAATCAAACCGTCCAGAACGGGATTATTGGAAGAAAACATCGAAAGAGTGCGTAAATTAATCAAAAATAACAGAAAATCGTTGGTAAAAGTTATTGAAATGGAATTAGGCATTCCTCAAACAACCTGATACCGCATTTTGACCGACGTTTTGCGCCTTAAGAAAGCTAATTCGCGGTTTGCACCACACAAACTCACTGAAGAACAAAAATTGAGAATTGAGCATTACAGACATCGTTAAAAGTACTCGAAAGGATCAAAACTTCTTGAAATCGATCGTAACTGGTGACGAGACGTGGTGTTTTCAATATGAGCCGAAACAAAGAGCGGCAAAGTGAATGGAGAGCGAAGTTTGAAGGCACACCCTTGGTGAAGTCAAAAGTTGAGGTTATGCCGACTTGTTTTTACTATTCAGAAGGAAGAAGTTGTAAAATGGAAAAAATTCAAATGCCAACAGTTTTTTGTCGATAATGTGCCTACTGGCTTCTTGCCAATCCTTCAATCGGTACATTGCAATTGATAGCCTCAGAAATATAAAGATGCATTCGGTTGAACCGAATTAGAATCCTGGATACATACGACTTTTGATCGCAACCAGCTGTGACAAAAATATATGGATGTTGTCGAAGCTGAATACTTATAGACATTCATCTGAATGTCTTATTCAGATCTTGATGGGAACACGTCCAAGTTCAACATTCTCCACTGATAAATAAATTGTTGTTCTGCTTAATTCATTCAGGAAAAAAAATTTTGAAAACATTGACGTAAAAACAGATTGTTTCGGATCGTTCGTCAATCTGTTGTTTAAACTTTCAACAAGTGCATTTTAAACGAAGTTTCTGCAATGCTTAATTCGATCTACTTTTTGGTCTTCGGCGAGTTTGTGTGGTACAAACCGCGAATTAACCTTGTTGGGGCACAAAACTTCGGTCAAAATGCGGTATGAGGTTGTTTGAGCAATCCCTAATTTCATTTCAATAACTTTCACCGATGTTTTTTGTTATTTTTGATGAATTCACGCACTTTTTCGATGTTTTCTTTCCATAATCCGATTCTGGGACGGCCTGATCTTTCGTCATCATCCAGAGTCTCCCTACCCCATTTGAATCGTCCACACCACTCGTATGTGATAGACAATCATCACCATATTCGTTTTGTAGCAGCATTTAATGTTGCATGAACATTTGACCGTCAAAAAATGTTTTCGCGTTGGATGCAACACAATTTGTGGATTGGTAGAAATAAATGCTCCAAAATACGATCGCGGTGCTTCGAAGCACGTCTATGACATCCTGACAGGTGATGAAACGTGGATTTACGCGTATTAGCCCGAAAGTAAACAGAACTCGACTGTTTGGGTGTTTCTAGATGAGCCAAATCCAATACGCGCACGAACCACTGCAAACAGCATCAAGAAGTTCACGACCACCACACAAGATCCAAGAGAAAATATGTGTTACCCTATCATCGTATCCATAAAACCCAAAATCACATATTCAACTGAAGATGTTCAACAGAATACCGGATAAAATACAATCATTATCTTGTCCAGCCTTCAAGAAAAAAAAGGAAAAACATATTGGTAAAAGGTGTATTCCACACACTGGATGAATTTATAAATTACAAATTTCAAACAAACCCTCAATTAATATATTTAACATAATGTTTGTCTCTATATCTATACAGGGTCTTTCACGAGGAACCTCACCCATATGTATACGGGAAACTACTGAACGTATTTTCATGAAATTCAGCACTTATAAGTATTTCACGATGCTGATGAAATCTAAAATATTTTCAAGGCATGAGCACCTCCGGTTTTTCCGGAAATGACGTCAACTTCCGTTTTTCAAATTAGAACACCATTTTTTATTGCAGAAATAGATTCCTTAGAAAGTTTCAAGTTATTTTGATATAACATTTTTCAGTTTTGGTTGGAAAATTCTCTCTGAGCGGGAAAAAATCGAAAATAGAGCTCCGCTGAAACAAGAATAACTTCGAGGTTTTTGGATGGAAAATTTTCATTGCGATTCATGATACAGGGGGTGAAAAAATCGCTTCCAAAATTAGGGATGACAAAATCGTGAAAAATCAATTTTTTCAAATCAGAACCCTATTTTTTTATGGCAGATATTGAATCTACGTTAAAAAATAATGTGAGTGTATGCATCACACGCTTGTCCTAAAGTGGATATTAAAAGTCTACATAAAAAGAGTTTATCAACAACTCCAAAAAGATTTTTACTGAAAAAATTCAATATATTTTCAGCACATCTCAAAATACACTTGACCAAATTATTTTTTAATAATGAATGGGAACACATTGAATTTTTCAATTCGTTTAATAAGATTCAAACAAATCAGTTTGAAAAATTTCTTGAAATAGTAAGGGATGTAAAATTTCAAAAATTTGTAAAACCTTGACTCTCTAAAATATTCTCCAGACCTTCGTTGAAATAAAAGAATTGATGTCTTATAACTCCGAGAAGATATAGAAGTTTTTCGAGTCCGATGAAATCACAGAACTTCATGAAATAAACTATAAATTTTTTATTTCATAACTGTCTAACAAGAAGGGGTGTTTTTTTTTTCAGAAGAAACATTTCTGTTGGATTTCTATCAATGTATGCTTCGTTCCTTCGATATTCATCCTATCAGTCTCAAATTATTTTTTGATTATGAGTGATTTTTTTTCTTATATAAGAATGATTTTTAAAAGAAAAAGACGGAAAATTTAAACTAAAAATTAAAAAGTATAAAAATAGTGAAAAATTAATTGACGCCTCGGTATAAGATCTTTTATGCTTTACGAAAAATAAATCCATTTTCGAAGAGACAAAAGTTTTGAGTTATGAAAAAAATTAACTCACCAAACGATTTTTAATCTCAAAAGACCAAAAAATAAACTTCACAGACTAAGTCGAAGAAGTAAGAGACGAATAGTGCAGCTCGGTGAACAGAGATGCAATGAAATGTGTTTCTCTCGTTAGAAGTGAGGGTGGGGCCCCTCCCAGTTATCCCGAATATTCCTAGTATTTCTGGCCCAATATCTGTCTATAATTCATCTAAGATGGTCCAGAAAACAGGCAATATGAAACCTAGCCTACATATTCGCTCTAGCGTGAACGCAAAATTCGACCAGGTAAAAATAAAAATGTAGAAAAGTGACGAAGCTTTTGCGCGCTCGTTCTGAATTTTCTGAAGCGCGATGAAAAAACAATGGAGATAGACAATATAAAAGAATCAAAGAACAAATTTCTTGAATTAAAAACAACCAAACTTACAGATTTTATTGACAACTATTTTCATAGAATTCTGGAAATGTGGGCTGTCAAAAAACTACATTCAACTCATGCCAACGTTTCGTATATATATTTCTGCATCTTCAGGGGTAAAAAGAGAAATTTATGAAAATTATTGTACGAGTATTTCCTTTTAGATTGAAAATCGCTTTATTATTTCTCAAAATATTCCCCATTGATATCTATACACTTTTGCATGCGTTTGAACCAATTGTCAAAGCACTTTTGCCATTCTGATTGAAGTATCTCCAAAACATGCATTTTGAACGTGGCACGACAAGGGCCTTTGAAAAGTAAAAGAAAACGAAAGAGAAATTAATAATGAAATTCTGAAAATATGAAATAATGACTCGAAAGAATATGCGAATGCTGGAGTATCGACTTCTGCCTACCTGGTTTCACAGTACGGCTGAATGAACTTGTCCAGGCACTCACGGGCGAGAATAGTCACTTTTTCACTAGAGTTCGAATTTTAACGAGAAAGTTATTTATTTCCAAGAAAACTATTTTGTACTTCATCGGATGAACGCCGTTTCAGTACTCTTGTTCGAAATAGGTCATATGCTCCAACATATGTTACGCGTTAATCAGAAAATGAAATGAACATATACAGAGTGTATTACCATTGAATCGAGCAAGCAACTCGGAACAGAAATGAATGAAACTAACAAATTTAATTAAAATAATAAGTTGCAGTAACAGAACGCATCAACCGCTTTTTCAGGTGTCGAAAAACGTTGACCTCTCATTTTTTTTACGTACGGGAATAAAAAGAAGTCATTCGGTACCAAGTCAAGACTATACGGCGGATGACTCATCAAATCGATGTTTTGAGCGCTCAAAAATGCAGTTGTTTGAACCGATGTCTCGTGGTTGACGGTGATCCGTCTTCCCCCTTTGTTTTTGCTGATTTCTTGGAAGACAACTGGCAAACACATGCTTGTGTGGCACTCAGAATCGACTGTTCTACGTTATTCTAGTGGTACGATTGCGATGTGTCCAGTTTCTCCGAAAAAACAGGCGGCAATTGCTTAGAAGTGCTTAGTGCGTTGGATTTGGCGCATCTTGAAATACCCACAGAGTCGACTGCCGTTTACTTTCTGGTTCATACACGTAAATCCACGATTCATCACCCGTCACAATATTATAGACGTGCTTCAAACCACCGCGATCGTAATTCTGGAGCATTTTTTTCGACCAATCGACACGAGCTTTTTTTTGAGCAATTGAAAATTTGTTTGAGATCCAACGCGAACAAATTTTCTTGACGGTCAAATGTTCATGAAATATTGAATAATATCAGCCGCCAATGAATAATAAGCGATCGATTTCAGGTGAAAATTTGAACAAAGAAAACCTTAAATAGTAAAATGAATGATTAACTTACCCAAAGTGGCTTTTGATGGATCCTACTACGCTACACCAGAAATGACGGTTTTCAGTGGAAAAGGATACAGGGATAACCTTTTCTGGATAGCAAAGCTGGTGAAAACATCACTCAGATTTATCCCGTTCAATGTTCACTATGTTAAATGATTGTTTGGGCTATTACCATCATCTATTGTGGATGTAATGTTTTCCGACGTTTCGATAGACATCTTCTATCTTTATCAAGAAGAAAAGTAAGAAACCTTTTGAAAATTATCAATTTTCAAAAAGTAATATTGACAGAAGTCATGAAAGAAAAATGAACGATGTTATATACTCATCTGTAATATGATGATCTTTTTAAGTTGGATCGAACTATCGGCGTCCAAACTTCTGGCAGATCTATAGATGGAGCACTTATGGAATCAGGTGTTTTCATAAATGCTGCTTGTTTGATTTTTCTTCTTCAAGTTTTTCTTCTTTGGATATTATTGATGCTTCATCCCATTTTATACAATGATTCTCATCTACCAACCTGGATTTGTCGCTGTCTAGTACTCGTAGAAGCTTCTGATGTTCTTTTATTCGTACATTCAGAGGGCGTTTAGTTTCTCCGATGTAAGATCTTCCGCACTCGCAAGGTAATTCATATATGCAGTTCTTTGTCCTTTGTGTCTCATTATTAGGCTTAACTTTTGTAAGTTTAGCTCTGATAGTGTCTTGAGTTTTGAATGCAGTCCTTATGTTGTATCTATTTCCAATTCTTCTCATTTTCTCCGACAAACCTTTTACATAAGGAATTACGGTTTTAATGGTCTGATTTATATCTGTTGGTTCAGGTTGACTTTCTCTTGTTCGTCTAGCTTTTTCTAATATCTTTTTGGGGTAGCCATTGCTTCTAAGAGTTTTCGAGATGTTATTTATTTCTTCATTTTGGTCTTCTTCAGTGCAACAAATATTTATTGCTCTATCAAATAAACATTTTGCTACTCCCAATTTAGTGTTTAGTTGGTGGTTTGAATCAAAATGTAGATGTGCGTCAATATTCACGGAAATTATGTTGAAAAGTAGATTAAGATACAAGCTTTCATGTAAAAATAAAATTATTGCGATATCTTCACACATCTTTTTTTAATTCCAAAACGGTACTTACTCAAAAGACTCGTATTATAGCAGCTAGAAGAAAACTGATAGCACATTCTGGAACTCTTTTTGCCTAAATTATCCGAACATGAAAACAGATTCAACTCACTGTTCATAAATTTTGAGTTATATTGAGGAATTGTCTTTTTCAATAAAGCTCAATAACTCGCTTATTTGAACTCGTACTCGAAATCTGTTCTGTTCGAATATAATATGATTGAAATTTTGATTCCAGTAATTTTTGAGAAATTGGTCGGAAGTAATGCTCCAAAAATACGATCGCGGTGATTCATTACCGTTTTTGAAAATTGATGTTTACTGAAGAGATGATGGCTAATTGATTACAAACTGGTTAATGATTGAAATGATTTAAAAATAGTTGGCAGTTTTTTAATCACAAATGAATATACAAAGAATCTCATACTCTCAAACAATATTTCATATAAAGAAGTAACATTTTTTTTAAGGCAACGAAACATTATCCATAATCTTTTCAAAGTTTCCAAGCATTAATTTATTTCAAGCTCCGATAAAATATATTACAGAACCAAATAATTCGATTTATTTAAATCAACAAAAACTCGAACGAAATCTAAAATATAGAGAAATAAGTTTCAAATTGATCTAATATACACGATAAATCTTATTATCTATACACTCAGAATTCCCATCGACTATAAAAATATCAAAATAGATATATAATTGAAATTTTCCTAGAAACTGATTCCTCTCTGAAAATCTGGAGAAAAATTCGACTATAACCTGAATGTATAAGTTTTCCTCAATGGCAATAATTACATTTGGGGTGGCACTTGACGCCGTTTACCCCACATTGGCAACCGCCACTGGTATCCCCCTTGCCTGCAGGTCCCCATCTAGGTCCACGAGTGACCCAACAAATTTCAGTCTTACACATTGAACACCTTAACCAATCACAGCCCCATTTCTTCATCATGATCACGTTGCAAGTTGGGCATTTCAACGCTTCACCGTCCTTCACCATCTTGTCTAGCATTTGACGGGTTTGCTTGGCATTTTCGTCACTCTCTGCCTCTTCTGTCATTCTCTGTTGGTACTGTTTGCAGTTCTGACCCATGTGGATTGCCTGAAGAAATTAAGAATGCCTGCTCAGCAAGTAATCGATCTTCCATTACAAAAGAAACCGAGATTTAAAAAAGCACCACTAGTGCCATCTGTTGTAATATTTTACCCGTAGATGTACCATTTTTTTACATCTCATTTTTTAAATAAATTGTACTAGTACTTGAAACATTGTGATATTATTTTATGTCTGACATCTATTGATACTTATTACCATTGAGTATAAATCTACCTAGAGGGGAAACGCAGTTCAAAGAAATGAAGCCAAAAATTCTACCGGTTAGGTGGCGGTCTCAAGCGTGTAAAAACGGTAACAGTTATTTCATTGTATTTATGGTTGCAGCGACTTGGTCTCTTTGTTTGAGCTGGTCTGAGCCAGGGCCGTATTTATTCTACATCACCTCTCAGAATATTTTATTATTTAGATATATTGACTTACTGTCCAATGATCTGTGTATATTTAGATGACGATATTTTCAATGGTTTTGATCTTATAGTTTTCTGCAATTTTCCATTTCCGTTAAAATAGTCCATACTTGAGAAGTTATAGACATAAAATCAGAAACATTGATATAATGTTACATCTTAAATATTAGTACAAATTCTTGTTAAAATCGTATAATTTTGAGAACTAGCGCCCTAAAACGCCATCCTCACGCTAGTGCTCTTAAACAATTTTCGAAAGTTATAATGACAGCAGAAAGTCTGTCATAGTATTTTAAATTACATAGTATAGAAAGAGCTGCATTTTAGCGCTCGTTCACAATGAATGTAACGCATAGAATCTTATAACATATATTCAAGTTTGATCATTATTTAATCAATATTCAAGTTCATATTCATTACAAAATACAGCGCGAATTAAATTATTATGGGACCGTCTATTGTCTATTAAGTTACATAATTGCCTAAAATGTGTGAAACTCCATTGATGTGAAGATATTTTATGGTTGCGTTTACGTTACATTCGGTATGAATAAACCCTCACGATTTTCATTTTTAAGTTGAAAATGATAGCCGAATGTAAACGCGCCATTTCAGTTCGAAATCTTATGTTCGTTCAAAGAAGTGTTTCCTGAAAATCTATAAAAACACAAGCATAATATATAAAATCTTAACTGAAAAGATCCAATGACATAACATACATGGGAGAAATTTGGATAAATCATGATATGAGGGATTCAATTTTTAATGCTACTATCTTGGCCTCCCCTTGAATCTTAGTTCAGAAGAACAAATATCGAAATGAAATAACTATGAATCTTCGTGAAGAACAACATATTTTCTGAAGCCGGCCCTGGCCGCCGTCTAATAGTTCGGTAACTCTCTGTTAGATGCTGTAAAGAACAAATACATTTATTTCCAGAAACATACAGACCATCTATGAACCAGAAATCGTACTAGTAAATTTCTGGCTTCATTTCTTTGAACTGCGTTTCCCCTCTAGGTAGATTTATACTCAATGTTATTACTTTAAAATGCACTAAGCACTTTCAAACGCTGCCCGCGAACCTATTTGCACGCTAAAGTTTGGCCTCAACATGTTAAAGGTTGCCCATACCTGTCTTTGACTATATAATAATAAACCCCTCATTTTGACCCTGGAGATATTGTGACCCAAGCAGTGACGGCTCGTCAGGGTATGTGGAGGTGAAGGTGAAAATAAATAAATTTTTAATCGAAACTTATTTGAAAAATTAATAGCAATATTTAAATCTCGAGAAATTCCCTTAGTATCTTTTCCTCTACACTCTATATATCTTATATTTCCACTCAACACATCGAAGTACACATTATTTCGCTCAAACACCTCAAATAATTTTTATTCCAAGTTCCCGCAACTGTCCTTAAACGTAATAACGCAGCTCAGCCAGCCGAGCCACTGCTTTCAGCTTTTGATTTCATCTAACACATACGTCGCTCGAAGTTCCTATTATGGGACTCTACAATACCTCGACTGTGATACTTGCGAGGTCGGCCGAGAACCCTTGGCCGTCCCTATGTGAAACGGGAGGCGAGTGAAATTGTTTATTATTATCGATGTTTATTGCAAATATCAAATTAAAAATTGTAATTTAATATCCGACATCTTCATATGTTTATCCTAAATTTGAGATAGAAAGAGAAATCATTATGTATTTAAATTTTTTTCACGTATCCTGTTAATAATTGAAATTTTCACCCCCAAAACTCAAATGACTATTATCATAAGTACTTGAATATTATTTCAATTTCAGAAAAACAGTGTATTCGTACTGTATGGAATAAATTTTGTGATTTTCTGACCATAAAAATTCATTCTTAGTAACTGTAAATAGCAAAACAGCAACCCACGACTTGTTTATTTTTCAAAGACTAGGTCAGCCAAGATACCCTTGTGGAGGGGGTATATGAGAATTGCATTGCGTGTGTTTACACTTTGATTATCAGAGTTCAGTTCACTAGGTCAGTAGTGTGGAGTAAGATGTAAGTGTGTAGGGCTTAGGGTTGTACGAGTTTTCGTTCGTTTTCGGTTACAAGTTGAATGTGAGTGATCCAGATGGCAAGTGTAAGAGAGGTAGTATCAAATTGCGTGGTTTGATTAGTTTTTCAGTAGATAACAGGTTTTATTATTAGAATAATTCTAATTGACAGCGTTCACAACATGATGAATATGATTTTAATTTTACTAAGTTTTAAGATGAATTGTTGGACAGTTATACATTTCAGATATGATTGTCACTGTCTTTGTAACATGTAAACTTGAAAAAGGCTCAATGTACGCCGAAACATATGCAGTAAAGTATGAATAAAAAAAGATGAAATCCTAATTTCAATCCAGTGCTCTAATCCCAAGAAAATTGCTTCTAAATAATATATATACATATATATATATGCTTGGTCTGGCTGACCCACTCCTAGAGGGCATGAGCCGTCACTGGATCCGAGTAAATGGAAAAAGATTTTATGCGGTGTTGCCGGGTGAGGTTTCACAAGAGCCAAAACAAATCGACATTTTACAAAGGAATGTTTTGTCTATCTTATATAGTCTAAGGTCGACATCAGTCCAAACTGATGAGGTAATAATGTCGGAGATACGATTTCTAAAGGTTTCTATAATTACTAGTAGTTTAACAAAAACGCCATACTTGTGAAGGTCTCATATCCGGTAGACCCTATCGTGTGGCCGCCAAAACAAGTCTTACCTGACAAGTCAAACAGTTAACCCTTCTGCAAACTGGACATCGGAACTCGTTGACGTTATCCTCAAATATGCACCACCCTTTGCAGTCAGGCGTTTTACAGTGAAAGGATTTGTCGATCTTATTTTCAGCCTGAGAGACTGATTTGGCCAGATGCTGGTCGTAGACCTGCTTGGGTACCAACGCCTTTATTTCCCTATCTTGCAGTGGTATGTTGCAGGAATACTCGTTGTCTCTGTAAGGACATCTGATCTCTGCTTCTTCGCTGAACTCCACCGTATGCCTGCCAAGTTTAAATGAGGTATCGCATCACTTGTTGCCCCTTTTCTGGTTGGTTTTCTTACCTAACACACTGCTTACAAAACTGGTGAAGACATTCTCTCAAGGTAACACCCTCCATCGGTGGTATTTCATTGAAGCAGACCAAGCATTCGAAGGCTTCAGTGTTATGAACCATGTCCTCATTGTCTAAATTCATAAGTTGCAGGTAAGTTGAAGGGTCCACAGGAGCGGACGGTTTTATATTCACAGCTTCTGCATCGTCCTTCTTCAAGGGCATTTGACGCACCTGAAAATTCAGTCGTTTCATAAGAAAAATAATGAATGAGTAGGTAAACTGATGATGTTGAACACCCAAAACATTGAAAGCCATGTGACTTACCGTTGCGCAAACTCCACAGACGTTACTCTCCAAAGGGTTCAACAGGGTGCACAAATGACATTCCCATTCCTTAGTTTGTCTGTTTGGTTTCAAAGTTTTAACATCGTAGTCGTCCAGATCTTCCGTCTTTTCCACCACAGGAGCAAAGAGAGCAGTTGTAACGGTTTGGGTCACAACTTCATTAAAGAAATGCTTCTCAGGCTTGGTATTATCTTCTGGAATTTGCTGGGAGGTTGATGGTGTACTCATCTTGGAATGGATCGATTTTTGTTCGTGTTTATTAGAAATATCTGTAGTTTTAGGTATGGCATCGATTATTACTGGTCCGTTTGGTTGTGGCATTTCTGGATCAACTGTAGAAATGTTCAGATTTGGATACAGAGTCTTCTTATCTTCTTTTTTAGTATTTTCTTTATTGTCGTCTATTTGTTGTGTTTTTGTTGAGGTAGAAGGTTCTTCTGGCTTTGTTACATTCGGTGTTACATCTGTAACATAAAAAAGTGAAGGTCTGTTACGTTCCTAGAGGAAATTTAGGACGTTTGATTGGAAGAAATTAATTATTTCTGCTTGAAATTTTAGACTTTAATTGTCTTGGATAGGATAATATAATTCAGGTGGCTAGAACCGTTTTATTCTATAACTTTTTGGCATTCTGGAATTAAACCCTTTAAATAGATCCAATTCTCCATTATTGAAAACGCTATAAACAGTATATACATGAAGGATAATAAATATTTCATTATTTTAGAAACGGCAAATGGATAAACCCAACTGATAACAAAGATAAATCATTCAATCTCCCACCCAAAGATAATAATTTTGTTATTCATTTTGTCAAATGAAATCTTCTTTTTGTACCATCGAGTTTAAACTCAGTTTGAGTCTGTCTCTCCAGGATTAAGTCGGGGTTTTGAGTAACAAAATAATGGAAATACATTTTTTTTGCTACCTTACCTGCTGCAACCAAATACAGGAATATTGGACATCCTTCGGTAATATTATTTTCTTTTAGAGTTGCCCTATCATCAGTTGCCAATTCCTTTCCCAAAATCCACCTCTGAACGTCTATGGGAATCTCAAACTCTTTTTCTACCTGTTTTTTCAATTCTCCCACAGTTTGCTGCGATCTCACTCGAAAAGGGAAAGGTCCCCTGTGTGAAACCTTGTCTTCCACGTATATATCGACACTAAAAAAAGTCAGTATCAAAATAGTATATTCCAAAACAAGTTGCAGAATGGGCACCTATTCCAACACGAGCGACGAAGGAGCGAGTTTTTGAACGCATGAGTGTTGGAATTGCCTTCTGCAACGAGTATTACACAATATTTTCTCTATTTCAGTCAAGAGTTGTGAGAAATTTATTGGAATTCAATGAAAAATTCAGATTATACCTCCTAGTGCCTTTTGTATTTTATTTTCGCAGTTGGTGTGACTGATACGAAAATTGACAGATCATAGAATTTGAATAGTGCGTTCAAATCTCTATATGATTCAATATTGACAATTGACATGCAATGGTGGCGTGTTGACATTCGAAAGGATAGGACGTCAGTGTTGTCAACCACAAAACGAAAAATATAATTAAAAACAATGCTATAATGAGTTCATTACAGCACTGTTTGTAGTAATGTAATGAACTCATTACAACACTGAAATAGAGAAATATATATTATAAATTGTAATGTTATAGGGCTACAAAATTTACTTGTAATTCTGACAGTCCGTCTATGACTCTAATGTCTGGAAGACATTGTGCTGGAAGAATTGCAGACAGTAGTATCAAAAAATTTTTTTGGAAAAGCACTGACGTGAGATCGGGAGCTTTTTCGCGCTGTTTTGGAGTGTTTTGACAACGTATATTATTTCACCGTAAATGAACCATTTCGATTAATTCTCCCCCACCTGAAACTGCATTGCTAAGTTCGACAGATGTCAATCGAATACGTATCCGTGAAATCGTCGAGCATTGAAATTCTGACGGACTTTTTGACTTTGCTTTTTGTCTTGTATATCGTTTTCTGCAAAGCCTATTCGTTTCAATCTAATTCAAATATCTTCCGAGTAACAACTTGATCTGACGGATAGTCTAGGATTTACAGAGGAAACAAAACTTCAGGTGCTCATAACTACTGAACCGTTGTAGAGATTTATCTACTTCGTTATCGTTTGTTGAAAGGAATACCTTTATTACATAAAATTTCTATTTACTATACCTGAATCCATCTTGTTCTATTTCTTTCTCTTCGGAGCTTGATTTTTGCCTGATAACGGAGCAGTTTACTTTTAATTGTGCTAATTCTTTTGCGAAATCTGCAGCTTGTGTTAAATCACCCTTCGCTATGGCAACTTCCAACCTCCTCAGCAGCCTGAAATTGCAAAAATTATATCGTAATATATACAATATAAGAAATAAATCCAAAATCTCATTATTAGAATAGCAACGATTCATTTTGTGAAATCAAAAAATTTCATAACGACTAACAATAAGACCTGTTTGAAACTTGTGAATTATAAATGGGATGATTTATCTTCTATGCTCACAGAATATCCTTATGAATCAAATTCGGAGAATTTGACTCTACGTACTACATAAATCCAGAAAATCTTAAATAACTCAGAAATTATTGAATTTAGGAATATAATCATGTGAGAAAACTATCATTATTTTTGACCGCATAATCCAACACAATTATAAGAAAATAGGGTTCTAATATGAAAAACAGAAGTTATGGCCAATTTAAGATCACAATTTTCAACACAAACTTTGAATTGGCTTGGTGAGGGCAGATGGCGTCAATACATCACAGAACAGCGAAATGTGATAAACTGGGATTTTTGAATACAATCCAATTTTCACACCCTGTGATAAGAGAAGAGTATTTCAAGAGCGACAGACTATTCCTGAAATCCATTCTGGAAAGTTCCAGGCGCTAGGTGATGCATGACCTTTCAAAATAACTGGACATGCCAACAGTAACTCCATCAAGCCGTATCTCCAACTCGACCAGGAACACCACGTATTAATTGTCAAGAAACTGCGAAGGAGTGAGCCTACTGCAGAAAATGCCATCATCCTTGCCATCTACCTCTTCTGGGACCATCTTTACAACAATTGATGTTGTAAAATTATCTGGTACCCGATCCTTCCAAGTTTTTCAGGTCTTCGAAAAACGGTTTACGCTCAGTATATTTAAAATAAGAATAATGAACATATTTGACTTTTTTCCCAGTTTTTTTCAGATATTTTGAAAACTATTCGATTTAATACAATGTTTTAAACAGAAATGTGTTCACTATTGAATACTCGATCATACCAGGAATGGAAAACTTGAAAAAAAATTTTTCGTCGAATATATTTTCACTCCCTGTATATCCGAAAGTTTTTGGGCTTCGAAAATATTTTAACTCTGTAGAGAACTTCTAACAATATCATAATCCCAATTTTCAGATTTCAAATACGTCTAGTTCTCCAGAACTAGAACACCCTGTATATACGGTGTGTTCCTGAATATCATGTAAAAACGAAGGCGATGATTGGCTGGCTAAAAATTTAACAAAGTTAAAGTTACAGGTATCCCCTTCATAAAAGATATTTAAAAAACCCGATTGATGTTCTGAAACTAAAACTACGTGAAACTGTGCAACTATGTAAAAATTCTCAATTCCAACACTATACAGGATGAATCTTAGACCACTACGTTGAAAAGAAACAGTTTCTTTCTATAACATTTTCCAAATTTGGCCCAGTGTTCAAAAGATATTATAATAATAATAGTAATATTCAAACGATAATATCAAATGAAATGATCTCTTGTAGAATGTTTTCAAACAATTCAGATTGAATATTGGATGCTGTGGAAGGTAATTTTCATTCAAACTAAACTGGACTACAGAGGGCTATTTGCCCAATGTGGAAAGCTTATAACATTTTAACGCAGCTGCATATGGAAAAACTGTATGGGAAAAAAGTGTTAATTTGATCTCAAGAACCAATTAAAAATTAACGCAGTGATCAAAGACCCACCCTGTATAGAGATCATAAATGATAAAAATGAACACAGTATTTGAAGAAATTCAAAGACCTACACTGAGGAAATCTCCGAACTGACATAATACATTTAAAAAGTAAACTCACCTGTTTATCTCAATGGTTCCAGTATTTCTGTTCTGCAGCTTCATCCTGCTCAAAGTATGCTTCATTTCCGTGAGATTCTTGGGCATGTTGAAGAACAAACTCAATTCGTCATTCTGGGCTAAATTAGCGTAAATTCTTGCTGCCGAATTACCGTCTTTGTCGCTATAGATATCTTCAGAAGTCTTCAACTTTCATCGGTTCAAAACTATTCTTTTTCTTTACCATTGTTGTGATATTCTCTTTTTTGAGGGTTCTGGAGGTTTAGGTATGATGGAGGTGGTTTGGACGGATGAAGATACCTTTGTTGGTTTAGGATCGCACCCTTTCTTCATCTTGATGTTTTCATAAATGGTTGTTTTGGTACCAATAAGGATTGAAGCAACTTTTTCTTCGATATTTTCCTCCTTTATGTCTTCTGGTATATTTGGAGTTTTTGGCGGCGTGTCCACAATTTCTTCATTATCTGTATCCGATGATTCATTTAGAATTTGTGTCGTTTCCAATTCAGGTTTTTCAGTGATGATTTGTTGTTGATTCATCACTTTCCCTGCGTGAGTTTTTTTTGGTAAAGAATTTTTCATTTCTATCAACATTTTTTTCAATTTCTCTCTTTCATCCTTTTTATCTTGAGTGTTATCAGAGGTGTATAAATCAGATTTCTTGTTTTTCTTCGAGTTGTTACTTCCTAACGCTGAAAATCCTATTTGTGTTTTTGATCTTTCTAAAATTCTTTCATACTGATTTTGATTAGTTTCTTTAGTAACAAAACTTTTATCGTTTTTTCTCAAATTTGGAGTGGCTGAGAGGTCGTCGAAGTAAGGTTTAATGGCTGAACAAACGTGGCAAATAATCCTCCAATATTCATTTTCCACATAACATTTGGGACAGTTCCAACATTTCCTTTCAGCTTTTGGAGTATCTGGTTTCTTTATTATGCTAGCACTTTCAGATTTCATAAGTGGAACCATTGCAGATTTCTTTTCGTTATTTATTTTATTATCAATTATTTCTAGTCGTTTTTTATGGGACTCGAGCATCGATTCTTGTTTTTTCTTAGTAGATTTTCCAAAGTATTCTTTTTTTTGTGTTGAACCAAAAAAGGCTGTGTTCACTGTTGCTTTTGTTACATTCGTTATCGCATTGAATTTAGCTATCAAATCTCTGGCTGATCTTCTTTTAGGTACCACCAAAGTATCTGTGGGGTTTTCTACCTTTGGCTTCATAAATTCCGGCATTTCCTGATAGCTTTCCTCGTTTTTCATCTTTTCTTTCTGTAAAATCTCCGCGGCTTCTCTATCTAGTTCACTTATATTCGCTAGAAGTGATAAACCAGATTTTCTTTTTATCTTCCTTCTTTTTTTCTTCTTTCGGTTTATTACTCGAGTACATTGTATTTCTGTTAAATGTTACTTCAGGAAAATTTTGTATAGGTTCGTATTTGCTATCTCCTTTTTGTTGATTCGATCTTTCGTGTCTTTTTATACCACGGTTTGGATTCGTTTGTTGGAGTTTGAGACGTGAAAGGGCTACATTCCGAATATATACTCTGTTCTTCTTCTTTCAGAGATTTGAGGAAACCTTGTTCTAGTTTTAGGCAATCGTTTGAGATTATGCTACTTGACGAAGTTTCAGTTTTAGTATCTTCGAGTTCTTTATTGTTTTCAGTTTGGAAAGAATTGTCTTTGTTGGATTTATCAGATGAAAATTGTCCTAGAATTTCTAATAAACTGTTTTTGGTAGTTGTTCTAGAACACCCTGTATATACGGTGTGTTCCTGAATATCATGTAAAATCGAAGGCGATGATTGGCTGGCTAAAAATTTAACAAAGTTAAAGTTACAGGTATCCCCTTCATAAAAGATATTTAAAAAACCCGATTGATGTTCTGAAACTAAAACTACGTGAAACTGTGCAACTATGTAAAAATTCTCAATTCCAACACTATACAGGATGAATCTTAGACCACTACGTTGAAAGAAACAGTTTCTTTCTATAACATTTTTCCAAATTTGGCCCCGTTCAAAAGATATTATAATAATAATAGTAATATTCAAACGATAATATCAAATGAAATGATCTCTTGTAGAATGTTTTCAAACAATTCAGATTGAATATTGGATGCTGTGGAAGGTAATTTTCATTCAAACTAAACTGGTCCGTACTACAGAGGGCTATTTTCCTAAATTGCCCATATGTGGAAATTTGCTTATAACATTTCTAACTGCAGCTGCACAGAGGCGTATTTGCCCAATGTGAAAACTTAAAACTCTTATAACGGTATGGGAAAAAAGTGTTTATTTGATCTCAAGAACCAATTAAAAATTAACGCAGTGATCAAAGACCCACCCTGTATAGAGATCATAAATGATAAAAATGAACACAGTATTTGAAGAAATTCAAAGACCTACACTGAGGAAATCTCCGAACTGACATAATACATTTAAAAAGTAAACTCACCTGTTTATCTCAATGGTTCCAGTATTTCTGTTCTGCAGCTTCATCCTGCTCAAAGTATGCTTCATTTCCGTGAGATTCTTGGGCATGTTGAAGAACAAACTCAATTCGTCATTCTGGGCTAAATTAGCGTAAATTCTTGCTGCCGAATTACCGTCTTTGTCGCTATAGATATCTTCGAAGTCTTCAACTTTCATCGGTTCAAAACTATTCTTTTTCTTTACCATTGTTGTGATATTCACTCTTTTTGAGGGTTCTGGAGGTTTAGGTATGATGGAGGTGGTTTGGACGGATGAAGATACCTTTGTTGGTTTAGGATCGCACCCTTTCTTCATCTTGATGTTTTCATAAATGGTTGTTTTGGTACCAATAAGGATTGAAGCAACTTTTTCTTCGATATTTTCCTCCTTTATGTCTTCTGGTATATTTGGAGTTTTTGGCGGCGTGTCCACAATTTCTTCATTATCTGTATCCGATGATTCATTTAGAATTTGTGTCGTTTCCAATTCAGGTTTTTCAGTGATGATTTGTTGTTGATTCATCACTTTCCCTGCGTGAGTTTTTTTTGGTAAAGAATTTTTCATTTCTATCAACATTTTTTCAATTTCTCTCTTTCATCCTTTTTATCTTGAGTGTTATCAGAGGTGTATAAATCAGATTTCTTGTTTTTCTTCGAGTTGTTACTTCCTAACGCTGAAAATCCTATTTGTGTTTTTGATCTTTCTAAAATTCTTTCATACTGATTTTGATTAGTTTCTTTAGTAACAAAACTTTTATCGTTTTTTCTCAAATTTGGAGTGGCTGAGAGGTCGTCGAAGTAAGGTTTAATGGCTGAACAAACGTGGCAAATAATCCTCCAATATTCATTTTCCACATAACATTTGGGACAGTTCCAACATTTCCTTTCAGCTTTTGGAGTATCTGGTTTCTTTATTATGCTAGCACTTTCAGATTTCATAAGTGGAACCATTGCAGATTTCTTTTCGTTATTTATTTTATTATCAATTATTTCTAGTCGTTTTTTGTGGGACTCGAGCATCGATTCTTGTTTTTTCTTAGTAGATTTTCCAAAGTATTCTTTTTTTTGTGTTGAACCAAAAAAGGCTGTGTTCACTGTTGCTTTTGTTACATTCGTTATCGCATTGAATTTAGCTATCAAATCTCTGGCTGATCTTCTTTTAGGTACCACCAAAGTATCTGTGGGGTTTTCTACCTTTGGCTTCATAAATTCCGGCATTTCCTGATAGCTTTCCTCGTTTTTCATCTTTTCTTTCTGTAAAATCTCCGCGGCTTCTCTATCTAGTTCACTTATATTCGCTAGAAGTGATAAACCAGATTTTCTTTTATCTTCCTTCTTTTTTTCTTCTTTCGGTTTATTACTCGAGTACATTGTATTTCTGTTAAATGTTACTTCAGGAAAATTTTGTATAGGTTCGTATTTGCTATCTCCTTTTTGTTGATTCGATCTTTCGTGTCTTTTATACCACGGTTTGGATTCGTTTGTTGGAGTTTGAGACGTGAAAGGGCTACATTCCGAATATATACTCTGTTCTTCTTCTTTCAGAGATTTGAGGAAACCTTGTTCTAGTTTTAGGCAATCGTTTGAGATTATGCTACTTGACGAAGTTTCAGTTTTAGTATCTTCGAGTTCTTTATTGTTTTCAGTTTGGAAAGAATTGTCTTTGTTGGATTTATCAGATGAAAATTGTCCTAGAATTTCTAATAAACTGTTTTTGGTAGTTGTTAAATCATCTTGTTGTACTTTGGAGGTTTCTTCAAGTTTAATTGTAGTTTCGTTTTTAAATTCTGTCTCTTCATTCGTTGTAATTTTTTCGAACTGGAAGGATGTAGATTCATGTGTGTCAGAGCTATTTGAAGGTGGGGGAGGAGCTAATCTCTTCGTGTTCCTCTTCAAGCTGAACTTGTTGTCTTGGTTTCCAGGTGGTTGAGGAGCTTTCCGTTTTCCTTTCACGTGAACGTATGCTCCTGCTTTTTTCACTTTCGATGAGTCACTGTTGGTTCTCCTGTGGAATCCCTCGTCCTTGGATTCTTCTTTCAAAGCCGGCTTCGTCATCAGTGGTAAGCTCTTGGTGCTCTCATCGACTGTAGGTGCAGTTTTGAGGATTGTGTTTCTGCTAAAGAAAAGGTTATACTTCTTTCTCAACGTCAAATTTTTATCTTTTTCCCTACGCTGATCTCTTTGTTTTATTCTAGCCTTATAAGTGTCTGTTTCCGGGGACTGTGGTATTTTTTTATCTGTTAGATTTTTCGAATAAGCACTGGGGTCGACGAATGAAAACGAGGCGACAGTTCCTGAGCTCTGTATGGAACTGATGCTTTCACAACTGCTCGAAATATTTGTTTTGTCCGAGTTTATAGATTCACGGGAAGCGCTTCCAGAAGGTTTGAGCCATTTGAAGAAAGAGAATAAACCGCTGTTTCTCTTCAAGTTTCTTGAATCGCTGCCAACGCTTTGTTTGTTGCCATTTTCAAGGGATGAACTGGAACCCTTGTTGCTCATATTTTGTTCGAATCATGTCGCGGAAGACATCTTCAAAAGGCGAATTATCTTCTGCGAAAGACCAATGATATCAAACAATGCGTAGGATCGTGTGTCAGATAGTTAATTTATTTTAGGCATTTGACACGGAGCTCGAACGTTAAAGGTTAAGTAAGTAAATGTTAATTCTTTTAGCGAATGTTTCAAACGTGGGACTCACCGAAATCGCATTAAACATAATCAAATGGAACTGGGTGTCTTCATTATATTCACTTGATGTTTGTCTAAAGCCACTATAAAGTATATTTCTGGACTTTACGCATATAACTGACTGAGTGAAAACTGCGCTGGCCGCACTTGATTCAAAGAGTTAAATTTAAACTAAGTCGGATTCGTTGACTTGTCACTTGTGTGTTTGAATTTTCTATTCGGTAAAAAACGTCCAAATAAAATGAACATCTTCTAGAAGTAATTTCACGCGGAGTCGCTAGATTTTTCCTTTTTTTCCATGTTGAATTTCCGGCCTAAGGTATTCGGATGAATATGAGTTCTTAAAATAAATCTGGACCTTGAGGACATTAGTCAAATGTAAGTTCTTTGTCTTTTATAGTTCATAGAATGTTCGTATTGTCTTTGTGCCCAGATGTCTTCGATTTTAATTGAGTTTTCCATGAGTCATACAAATGTGTTGGAGGCGTACAAGGAGTCCCAGAAAATTTAATTAACTTACACAGAAATTCATAATTAAAGTATCAGTTATTCCAAATTCTAGTGAAAATCTCAGAAACCTGAATTCATTTAGTAAAAACCTTTTACTTGTTGGAGAAAATTGAAAAATGATATCTAATCAAAAGTTGTCCTAGTTTCTTTATTCCTGAAGTTATTAACTTGAAACGAAAATATTATACAGGCACTTTTTTAGTTGATTTCATTGGACTAATCAATTTTTTTTATTACAATTACTTTCGAAGTTATAAGACAAACTTGTGTTTTTTTTATTGTGATCGCGAAACATTTCTGAACCAAAAAATCCCTTTTTTTTTCTTTTCAAAAATATACAGGGTGAATCTTTGACCACTGCGTTAATTTGAAGCAAAGATTCTTGACGTCAAAAGAAAGATTTTCCTCATATAACATTTTTCCAAATTTGGCCCCGTTCAAAAGATCTAGGGTGTTGAAATTTCATAAAAAAATTGCATTTCCACCTGTAATATTCAAACGACAATGTCAATTGAAATGATCTCTTGTAGAAGGTTTTTGATAACAGTCATGCTTATTTTGGTATCAATAGATTTATTCCATTTTTTGTGGCTTTCGCCCTACTACTGTGCAGATTGGATAAATTGCATGAAAAACAAATATCGCTTGAACTGAAGGTCCGTATCTTGTAATTCCTGGAATCATTAGTCTTTTTTGCATATAAAATCATTCTTCATCTTTTCTCCTAAATTGCACCATTCTTGAGATATTTGAAGTTGAAGGGAATTAAATCAATATAATTTTGTCCAAATTTTCTGTTTTTTCCAAATCCAACTCTGTGCTGAAATGATTCAATAATCAGATTTGTTCAATGTTGCCATATTTTATGTTTTTATTAAATATTTCTACAAAAGGTAGACCAAATCTCTCCAGTCTATGGTTCCACCACTGAACACTATAGATGAAATTAACCACTGAACAATTTTTGTCTTACATTCACCTCAAACTAAATTGCCATTTGCTGTATTCATTATTAATGATGTCTAGCACCTTATTTAATATTTAATACAGAGTAATATTCCATAATAAATAGAGAAAAATATTTTCATCACTCACATAGGCACTTCGGTATATTTTCATGATTACCGTTGAAATAGGTAATGTATTTTCTGTCAGGACCTGTTAAATAGAAGACTTGTCTTTATGAAGAGCTGGTTCTTTATAGCTTCAGACTTTCAGGGTTCATCAAATTATCTATTCTAACATAAGAATGCTTCAATTTAAGCTCATATGAGTTTTACAAACTTCGAACTCAGTCTCCTAGATTTGGTTTGTACCTTTATAGAATTTTTTTCACATCTTTATTTCATACACCGATTTAATATTGTTCACAAACTTAGGAGACTCACCCTGTATAACATGGTATATGAATTTCTATAACTATAAAAATGATCAAAAGTTTTATTTTCACACTATATCACTATATCAAGCTGGTGCCTATCTATGATTTTCTGTAAACCTAAGAAAATTGAAATATTCTGTGGTTGATAGCCGAATACTTAGGAAATCGAGAAAATCAATGTTCTCATGCATTATTCTGTGGTTTACATATACGTATAAGAAATCTAGTTCAGTTAATCATTTAAATTTTTTGAAAATTATTCCTCTATCCAAACGCAAAAATATTTGATTTAGCCAAGTCATGCACATGCCAAAAAGGAAATAATGGGATTTCAAAATCCAGATACACAGATGATATGGTCAGAAAATCAAGTGACATTTTCTGAAGAGCAGTAAAAATCTATTTTTATCATAAAAATTTCGTTTAGAGCCTTGGTGCATAAATAAGTTTGTCTCTACAATGATATGGAATGTCATAAATAAAAAGCTCAATTTTTGTGTAATCTTGAAAAAATCCAGTGGTGGCTTAGCCCAACTTGAAGCCTTAAACCGCTTATAACTTTCAAATGAGGCAGAATTGGAAAACGTGGTGAAGGAATTAAATGTGTCTTTTGGCTTCAAGAATCAGTATTTAAAATTGCAGTGGTCAAAAAGACTCACCCTGTATATTCTTTTCTCTATTTCAGTGTCGTAATTAGTTCATTACAGTATTAAAAACAGTGCTATAATGAAATCAATACAGCACTGTTTTTAGTTATATTTTTCGTTTTGTGGTTGACAACACTGACATCCTATCCTTTCGAATATCAACACGCGTCCATTGAATGTCAATTGTCAAAATTAAACCATGTAGAGATTTGAAGGCACTATTCAAATTCTATGATCTGTCAATTTTCGTATCAGTCACGCCTACTGGGAAAATAAAATATAAAAGGCACTAGGAGGTATAATCTGAATTTTTCGTTGAATTCCAATAAATTTCTCACAATTCTTGACTGAAATAGATAAAATATCGTCTAATACTCGTTGCAGAAGACAATACCAACACTCATGGGTTCGAATTTCGCATTCATGTTGGAATAGGTACCGATTCTGCAACTTGTATTAGAATATACTATTATGTAGTCATTTTTTTATGCTTTTCGTTAAAATTCGATGAGTCATATAGAAATCTGTTAAGACTCTGGTACAAATCTTTTTTAACTATTTTTATTTCATCATGATTCGTTCATTAATTTTTTTACAGTTCCTGAAGTTTGTTGTTTTGAAGGTTATGGGTGATTCTGAATCATCTCGACTATTTGTTGATTGAAATGGAGCTAATCCCTGCTGTTTTGATCTCTCCTACTTTTTTTATTTAAATACTTCATTATCCTTGTTTTGCGATTCGAAAAAAGTTCCATTTATATTCTCACTTCCTCAGATATAAATTTTTCCAAATCAGGGTGCAAATTGATTGTATTAATATCAAATTAGTCATTTTTCACTTCAGCTGAAGTCGTTTCTTCAATTTCAGACAGTGGTTCATCTTTTTTCTCAATTTTAATCCAACATTTTGTGAATATCTTATAGCTTATACAGGGTGTCCCGTAACTCTGCGTCAAGCGGTTACTGGGCGATATGCTAGTTTATACCAGTTTTAGCAAAAATTTAAAAAAAATTCTATGTCAACTGGTTAAGTGGTAATTGGTATATTTTGTAGTCACAAATTGTCCAATTTTGCAGTGATTTTTTTTAAACGCAATCCTAAATAACCATGCTATTAATTACAGTCTCAAATACATTGTTAGGTACAATTGTTTTATTTTTATTTTTTATTTTTCTAATATTTTTTCAATTTTTTTTTCATTTTATTATATATTAGGTGTGCAAATAAGTTTCCGCGGTTTTTTATAAAAAATTAGGAATTTATTGTAAAGGAAAAGTACATTACGTTTTATTCAAAGTATTTTCCATCATTTGCCACTACTTTTCCCCATCTTTCTGGCAACATTCGGATACCCCGTCGAAAAAACTCTTCATCTTTTGACGCTATCCACAAATCTACCCAATTTTTGGTGTCTTCATATGATGTGAAGCGCTGCTCAGACAGACCATGTGCCATCGACCGGAACAGATGATAATCAGAAGGGGCTAAGTCTGGTGAATACGGCGGGTGGGGTAAAACTTCCCAGTTGAGTGTTTCCAAGTATGTTTTTACCGGCGCCGCAACATGTGGACGAGCATTATCGTGTAAAAGAATAATTTTGTCGTGTCTGGAGTAGTAATGGGCGCGTTTTTCCTTAAGTGCCCGACTCAATCTCATCATTTGTGTTCGGTAGAGAGCTCCAGTAATGGTTTCGCTTGCTTTCAGCAATTCATAATACACGACACCAAGCTGATCCCACCAAATACACAGCATGAGTTTTTTTCCATGAATATTCGGCTTAGCTGTCGATGTTGATGGTTCGCCGGGCTTAACCCATGACTTTCTCTTCTTTGGATTATCGTAGTGAATCCATTTTTCGTCACCAGTGACTATACGATGCAAAAAACTCTTTTTTTTTTCCTGGCAAGCAGCATTTCACTCATGCATAATCGACGTTCAACGTCTCTCGGCTTTAGTTCATATGGAACCCAATTTCCTTGTTTTTGAATCATTCCTAACGATTTTAAACGATGTGAAATTGCTTGTTGAGTCACTTGAAGAGTAAGTGCAAGTTCTTTTTGCGTTTGGGACGAATCTTCCTCCAATAGTGCTTCTAATTCCATGTCTTCGTACACTGTCGGCCTTCCACTGCGTTCTTTGTCTTTAACGTCAAACTCACCGTTCTTAAACTTTTGAAACCATTCCTGACAACTTCTCTCACTTAAAGCAGCTTCACCATATGCTTCTAGAAGCAATCGATGCGCCTCAGCTGCAGATTTTTTCACATTAAAGAAGTAAATCAAAAGTTCCCGCAAATGATGCTTATTCGGAATAAAACTTGACATTTTTGCACGAAAAAATTACGTGATGCTGATACGGAATCACTAGTACTTTAAGGTTATGGTGTTGCCAGATGACTAAACTTGGGATATTACGTTTTACATCTGACAATTTCTCCATAACCTTCTGGTGGGGCCATCTTTTGACAAACCGCGGAAACTTATTTGTACAGCTAATATATATCTATATTTAAAAATACGTTTTTGAAGGTTTTTTATATTTTCTAGCGTGACCATGGTATAAGCCTGCATTCTGTAGGAAAGGTATTGAAAAGAAAGAATTACAAAAAGGTACAAAAAAGATTTTTTTCTTGCAATCAAACAACATACTTATAATTATAGGGTTATATTAAATATTTATTTGATATAAAAATAACAAAAATATCACAGAAATTCACTCTATCAGAGTCAGAATAAAAATATTAATTGAGAAGATTCCTGTTCATAGAAAACAATCCAGAAGTTACGAAAAATCCACAATTTGAAGAAATGGCAACAATTTTGTATTGTCTTTACTCAACAATATTTACCCTTCAATCTTTTTTCCTTATAATTCTTCTCAAAGACGATCTACCAAAGTTATATGTCTTCTGGTTTGCCACAGAGGAAACTTTATTCACCGCATCTTTTGTCATAATAGCCATACTATTGAACTTTGTCACCAATTCTCTTACTGATCTCCTTTTTGGGTCGTTACGATTTTCTATCTCTAATTTTTCGATAACATCCTTATTTTTCTTCTGTCGTTCTCCTAAAATCTCCCCAGCTTCTCCATCAATTTTAGTTTTATTTTTCAGATATTTTCGACTATTTTCTTTATCCTTATCTTCTTTTTTTTCTTCCTTCTTTTCTTTCGATTTAAATAATCCACGTAGCAATTTTGGATAAGCGTATGATATCTTTCTTGGTGTAGTTTCTTTCAAACTCTCTTCAATGTCTTTATTGTTGTCGTTTTGGGATTCAATAGAATTTTTCCTATAAGATATTGTTGTTTTCGATACAATTTTTCCTAGATTCGGGTACGTGCTGTTTTCAATAGAGTCAAAGCTGTTTTCGAGCACTTCGCAGATTTTATCAGGATGTGCAGCTAGCACTGCGTCAATATCAAGGTTTGTTCCGATTTCAATTTTTTTTGTTACGATTGTTAAACATTTTTCTTTCTGTACGGATGTGTGATTACTCCATACCGTTGAAGAAGCTTCTGATTCATTTGAAGGTGATATTTTGGAATGCGATATCTCAGACCTATCCTTTCTTTTATTATCTATATATTCTTTTAAGTAGTTATTTTTTGTTCCAAAATATTTTTCGTTGGAATTCGACAGATCATATACAAATCTGTCTAGATCTGGATACAAATCTTTTTTAACTATTTTTATTTCATCATTACTTATTTTTTCTGGGTTAGAGGAGGCTTTTTCTTGTTTCGAATGTGATTCATTCATTAAATTTTTCTTTTCTGTTGTGTTTTCACTTTTTACAGTTTTTAAAGCTGTTGTTTCGAAGGTTACGGGTGTTTCTGAATTAACACGACCATTTGTTGCTGGAAGATGACTTAATCTCTGCTGTTTAGATCTATCCTCCCAGTTTCTTAATTCAAATATTTTATTTTTCTTGTTTTGCTGTTCAAGGATCTTCTCAACATTTATTCTCACTTGCTCAGATATGAATTTTTCCAAATTTGGGTACAAATTGATTTTAGTTATATCAAATTCGTCATTTTTCACTTCAACTGAAGTCGCCATTTCAGTTTCAGAGAGTGATTCTACTTTTTTCTCCTCAATTTTTGGTTCTTCTTTTTTCTTAGAATTTGTCGAATCGATTTGTTCTGTTTTTAAATTATTTGATTCATCACAAGCTTCTGTAGGGGGTACTGGAGGGGCCATTCTCTTGGGTGGTCTTCTTAATTTCGATTCAGGGTTAATCGATTCAGGGTTAACAGGTGGTTGGGGAGCTTTCCTTTTGCCTATTACGTGAATATTGACGACTGAATTTTTCACCTCCATGGATTCGCTATCGGTTACCTTGTTAGTTTTTTTGACCTTGGGTTTTTTCTTCAGGGCCGGTTTAGTCATCTCTGGCATGTTCATGGTGATATTGGTATAGTTTGCCTGCTGAAGAAAAAGATTTAATTTATTTTAATCGTCAAATTTACATCTTTTAGTTCCTCTCAGTCGATCAACTGATTTTCACTGCCTTCGACGAGCTAGGGTCAGTTGTCGGGTTGCCCGATCTTGAAAGAATATAAGGAAAAACATCTATTTACACATTATCACATTACTGAGACATCCTGTATACTTAAAAAAAATTCAAAATAACTGTGCATAATTCATTAATAATCCTGTTCCGTTCAATGAATTTAGACTTAGTGAACATGTCAAAGACAGATTTTTCTGAGCTATTCTCCATGTTGATGTAATTTCTTCAAACGATTAACCTCGAGAAAATATCTCTGGCTTAATTTCGGAATCCGCCACAGAGCATCCGCCAAAATCTCATGACCCCATGCCCTTGAGATGCATAATACACAATGCCAATGAAACATTCACTCAATTTTGGTGGAATGAAGCATTTCAAATTATAATAATCATTTATACATGACTCCAACTTGAACGAGAAAGAATTAAACAATGTTTTCACAATAAAGAAAGACGAATATTTTAATTATTATCATGTTTTATCACAGAAACTAGTTTGTTGTCTATGACGGTCACAGCATACGTGAGATTAATACAATAGAAACTAATCTGTGTTCCTCGTATGCGCTATGAACTTTTATCGGAGAAAACCACATATCCGTATCCAGCTCAAAGCATTGAAAGGGTATTGTAAAGTAATGTTATCAAGGAATAATTGTTGAAATTACCGCTTTTCATTTTCAGTTCGTTGCCATGTCGACTTGCGCATTAGAAGGGAAATAACAAGCGTCACTTTTCAAGGCATCGTAGTTGGTAGCATTGAATGTTAGTAAACGAACAGATGAAGATTGTTTGGTGTTGAAAGTGTCAATCAATCTTTAATATCCCCTTTGTTCTTGTTTTAAATCGTGTTGAAAAGTGATTATCTAGAGAAAGTTCAGTGTTTTCCGCGATTTTAAAATGTTTTCTGACTCTAAGGACTCGGAATCTGAACTTTAGCTAACAGTGAAAAGTGTTTACAGCGTCTGTTTTTTTTTAGATTAACTGCTATAAATAACGGGCTTCTTTGAACAATATCCAACTCCAAGTTTCAGTTTCTGTTGACATTTAACGGAAAGAAACTAACAATTGTTTTGTTTTACGTTTCACCTTGATTGTAATGTGCCCCAACCATTTATTGAGCAAGAAATCAGTGAAACGTACCTTGGTGTCTTCGTATAATCTTGCTAATTGGAAAAGAAAAGGAATATTCTTGCATCCAACTGCAATGTTTAAGAACTGTTCAACGAGTAGTGCACAATATCAAAGACTTTGTACAATATAAACATTTTTTTGACCAAGCCAATTGTTCTAACGTTAAATCCAACAAGCCAAGCTATTTGCTTCAAACTGAAATATTCATCATGAAGTTACTTGAAAGTACAAGATTCGAAACCATCAATAATGCCTTATTCTTCAAATCCGAAGATTGCAATATAGATGGAAGAATTGAAAGTTATTCTTGTAAAATGGTGGGAAATGACAAAATGCTTTTTAAGAGGTTCAATCCTGAGGGTGTACACCCTAACGATTTACAGGCATTATCACCTCCTCAGGGCTTGTCCCCTGGGAGTTCTCTTTACAGTACCAGTGCTCCAAGCGATGAAGAGGGTTTGCTGTGCGATACCATCAGTAGAAAGACTCTGTTCTACCTCATCGCTACCCTGAATTCAGCCTTTTCAGACTATGACTTTATGAATGTCAAGGTAAATTTAACTGGAGATATTTATACATATTATATATTTTAACTTCGTAATATCAGGTGTCCCAAGGTGACATATTAAATTATAATGGAACTAGGTATTCCTGCAAAAATTTCAAAATTTTTAGATCTATATTGGGTTAGGTGAGGTACATTTTTTAAATAACCGGTGTTCGCAGATGTATGTAAATTTGGCAACAATTTGAATGGGACACCCTGTATTTCTATTGTTCCTAAGATTTTCCATATAAAATTAAATTTGCTAAATCTCTTTTCTAATTTAATATATTAGCTGGATGGTTTTGGATTAATGAAATTTGTTGATTCTTTTAATTATACAGGGTGGGCCATTCATAACTAATAAGGGTGTTCAAATGTGTTTGTCATTACCCCTCTTGCTGCAACAATCATTGACATTTTTGTGAATGGAATTTATCAGGTTTTATTCTTGTCGAATATACAGGTTTTCCTCTAGATTTTATGTCTTTTCTACTAGTGAATATCGGCGTTCCAAATCTCTGTACACAGTGTAAACAATGCATATGGTCATTGGACTTCGATTGTGAAATACAATAACATTTTGCACTTAAAATGGATTTTTTATAGTCTTCACGGTTGGGTACAGAAAAAATTCCCTCATATCCTGCTGTTTACAAACAAGACTTGATAAGATATCGCGTATGAATCATTGTGGCACGAACCTCTTTCTGTTTCCAATCTAGTTGGCTATGGAATTTTCCATGGATATTCATAAAAGGTGATACTGAACTCAAGTTTATTGTTTACGCTAATCGCCCAGTTGATATGACTGCATTTTTTATTCACTTCAGAAATAACGTTTTCTATTTTGACCTGGACTTCGTATCTGTATACATTTTCGATGGATTATGTACAGGGTGGACAAAATTCGTTGCCTACTGTCTACTTTTGTCTTGATGTCAAAAGAAGCACTTAAATAATCCTATACCACTTTTTCCAATTCTACCTGTTTCGAAGTTATAAGCGATTTAAGGTATCAAGTTGGGCTAAGCTACCACTGGATTCTTTTCGCCCCGTTCAAAAGATATAGGGGTTGAAAGTGATGGTTTTCACGATTTGCAAATCTTACGGAAAAATTTGCAAATGTATGATATCCATTAATTCTGAGATTTTTAAGAAATTTTCACTACAAAGGGATAGCTTATAATCTTGGAGTAGAAAGAAATTGTGTGTCAGAATTGCCTTCTGCAAAGAGCATTAGACGATATTTTCTCTATTTCAGTCAAGAATTGTGAGAAATTTATTGGAATTCAATTAAAAAATTCAGATTATACCTCCTAGTGCCTTTTGTATTTTATTTTCGCAGTTGGCGTGACTGATACGAAAATTGACAGATCATAGAAGTTGAATAGTGCTCTACAAGGTTTAATATTGACAATTGACATGCAATGGACGCGTGTTGACATTTGAAACGATAGGATGTCAGTGTTGTCAACCACAAAACGAAAAACATAACTAAAAACAATGAGTTCATTAGAGCACTGAAATAGAGAATCTATATTTATTGGTGTTTTTACCAGAAAAAAATCAGTATTTGGTATCTGGCCTCTAAATATGGACCTCATTTGATGAAACATGAGTGAACGAATTATTCTAAGAGGAATAATAATGTTTTAAACAATTCAGAGGTGTATTTGCCCAATTTGATACCTTAAAATGCTTATAATTTTTTAACTCAGCTGAATTTGGAAAAACAGCAACATTGTCATTAAATTCTATACGAATTTGTTTTGAAAGTCGATATATTCAGGTCCTACGCAATTTGCACTGTGAAACTAATTCGTGTGAGCAGGTGTATAATCTTGTTTTTTTTGTTTCAGAGTGACGACTTCAGTAAGGAGCCGTCTCGGCAATGGGTCGCAAATGCGATCGATACGCAGCTGATCGCCACAGTTGGCGAACAGTACCGCGCCCTAGGCCCGGCTCTGTGGAGTGCCCTCGATGACGAGATATGTCTGCAGGAATGCGACATATTTTCCTACAATCCGGACCTGGCGTCCGATCCGTTCGGAGAGGACGGCTGCCTCTGGAGCTTCAACTATTTCTTCTACAACAAGAAGTTGAAGCGTATCGTCTTCTTCTCGTGCAAGGCTTCTAAGTGAGTTTATATCTGGTATATATATGGTAATGTTCGTGAACGAAGGTTCAGTCAGGTTGTTCGCCTTTGTAGACCGGAATTCTGTCGGTTTTGACGACAAGATGGTGCACCGCCTCATGTTGCAAGAATTGTAAATACGAGATTTAGCCGGTGAAACTGCCGGGAATAAAAAGAAGTCATTCGGTGCCAAGTCAGGACTATACGGCGGATGACTCGTCAAATCGATTTTTTTGAGTTCACAAAAATGCAGTTGTTTGTGTGAGAGCTCGCATTGTCGTGCGCCAGCAACTTTGTTGTATTTGGCTCATCTTGAAACACCCATACAGTCGACTGTTGTTTTACGGGCACGATCTCATAGACTTGCTCAGAAGCACCGCGATCGTATTTTTGGACCACCAAATGAGTTGGGAAGAGGCGAAAAATAAATAATTTCCGAAGTTAAGTTGAGACTTAGGTCTCAAAATATTTAACAGTTTAGTTATAAATTGTTTGTTTTGATATTATGGATGATGTTTTTTACAGGCTGGAAATAAAACACTGCCCGAAACGTTTCCAAATTACAACATAATTGTTAAAATTTTACCCCGCTCCTCAAATACTATTATAAGTTCATAATATATGTCCAAAATTTGAAGCAATAACTACAAATCAAATAATGTTTAACCAATTGAGGTATTTAAGGATGCCATAGTATACTGGGTGTGCCATATTAATGAATACAGTATTATTCAGTTAGTAAGCTGTAGAGGTCTGAAAATATTTCAGGAATTAATTCAAACGTCTAATTGGCTAAATGAATAAAATATTTCACGAGCACAAATTCTTACACAAAAATTCGAAAGAATAAACAGAATATAACACAACAAAATGTTTTGAAAATCGGAAAACGGTTAATTGATATACGAAATAGTAAAGAATTATTAAGAATTAAAGGATAAATAAAAATGAGAAAAAAATGTTACCTTTTAATTATAAATATTGTAATCCCAGCGAAATTTGAATTCGATGCGATATTTTTCTTTTCAAAACTACAAATAATATAAATAAAAGCAAAACTGAGTAATACTTTGAACACTTAAGAAGCATGAGAACAAACTAAACTTCTTTACGTTTAGAATTGACGTATTTGAGAGTTCCATCCCCACTTTTAGAAAATGGATTCTCAAAATGGATTTATGATGTGATAAATTCAGAAATGACAGAACAAATTTTAGTACCTCAAAGTCAAACCGTTAATTTCAAAATACGTAGAAAGCCGGAAGTGTCCTGTAGTACCGATACTGAAGGTAAGCTGAGGTAATGAAACGGTCGGTTGCGTCCGTTTTTATGTTAAATAATTTTTCAAACCCCTCATTGGATATTTTACGAAATTTCTTGAATATCTTTTGAACGAAGAAAATTATCATTATTGAATTTTTTAGGTAAGTACAAATGAACAAAATGTACATTTTTTGTTGATATCAACATTCACTACTGGAAAAATTAAAAAATAAAAAAAAAACTGGTCAGAACTTCAGGAGAAGTGGTCCTACAAAAAATTTTAGCTCCAAGTGTCTACTTTTTTGATTAGAAGTTTGAAATTTTGTAGCGCCAATGGTTTTTGGGCAATCTAAGAAATACCAGCGATGCACAATTTTAAAATTTGTAGTTTTTTTTTTGTCTACGAGCGTGGGGAAATTTTTTGTTTGCTCAACCACTATGAGCATCGGATACCTTATTTATTCAGCTCTAATTGCTTTTTTGTAGACGTCCATTTCTTGGCGAGATATCGGTCTCCAAATTAACTTACGTTAACATTATTGGTTACCTCAATACATTCAATCTAATGCTTGGTCTAGCATGAAAGCACCAAATAATATTTTTGTTTCAATTTAATTTGATATACTCCCTATTTCTTATCAGTGAATAAGAATAATTATTTTCAGTTCAAGTCAAATTATTTAATAATTAAGTCGAATGAGAATCAGAGATTATATTTGTTCGGATCTTTAAACTTATATTTTATGTGTCACCCACAAATAACAATAATTATCACCCTGTCAGGCCCGGATCTAGGGGGAGCAAGCTCCCCCGGGCGCCAGCTCATGGGGGGATAATTTTTTTTTGGATTATCTCGGAAAAAATTAATATTCTAATGCTATAATCGAAACTGTAAAATGGAAACATGATAAGCCATCACTATCCAAAAATCTTTGAAATAAATGAGGATTCAATCGATCAATTATTAACTGCATATCATTCAGTCATCTACGAATGACGTAAAACAGGTAAGGAAGATAAAATATTAAAAATTAAAGTATTTTAGTTTTACGAGCAGTATTCAATGTATTTCGTATGAATTGATGTCATAAGAGTGCTCTACTGAATTACTGGAAGTAAAATTAAAATTATGACTTCACGGTAAAATATATTATATAAATATAGGGTGTTGAAAAGAGACAGGGCATCATATATTATCATGAGATAATTTGTCATTATTGAATTGATAATAACGTAAGACAGGGCACAGGGTACTGAAAGCTTTTTTTATCATGAATTTTTGCCCCCGTCAGAAAAAATCGTACATCTGGGCCTGCACCCTGTATAACTACCATGTCCAGGTGAACTCTAAAAAATTGAGAGAGTATGAACAAATAATTATTTTACAAGAAATTTCTCCCAAAACCGAAGGTTTTCCGTTAGTCACGAATAATCCACTGATTTTTTTCTTCAAAATACAAACACGATGTTTCCTGTACTTGAAAAATAAATTCTACAACACCGGTTCTATGTCAAGCTCCCTGGAACTTCCTTGGATGTCCATAATCAGAATAAGTTGGCAGTTGGCACCGCCCACTTGCTCGAACGTGCAGGTCACAATGAAGTCGATTAGAACCTGTTTTCCTTGTAGGATGGGTAATCATTATGAACTGGAATATGTACGAGGGTTGATCGGAAATAATTTGATTTGTCGGTTAACATTACAGAATATTCGTTGAGAGAGAGATTCTTCGAGTATATCTTTCAAATGCAGTCTCTGTTATTTATTTTTTTTGTTTAAAGGGAATGAAAGTTTTTAACAGAGGGTTTAAATTTTTTTTCACTAAATTTGTTAATAATGCGTTTATCGGGTGTCCTATTAAATTATTGTGGAATCAGCAAAATGTTTCAAATTATGTATATCAATATAATGTTATCTAAGGTATTTGAAATACTTTCAAATTTGAAGTGCTGCCAGATGTATGCAAATTTGGTAACAGCTTTTTTATTTTAATTATATCAAAAAAAAAGATAGGAACTTTCATATAACCATCCCTTGTTAAGATGCAGCCCCTCAAAGGGAGTACATAAAATTTGTATAACAATTTTTTTCACAAGCATCAAAAAAGTTACAATATTGAAATGAACCTAACGTTTCCTACCAGCAAAGACACTTATCCAGTTATTTATTTGGTTTACCCCATGGTTGTAAGGGTAGGAAACGCAACCCTTAAATTTTATTTCCAATGTAACTTTTTGTTGTATTATTCGTTTACCATTTAAAAATTCATTTCCGATAGCCTGTTTCATTCTAAACAAAAAATGTTTCATGGGTTTTTTGCCCAAAATAATCCAGTTCGCAGCAAAAAATTATTTTACGAACAACTACAGAGATGGGTACATCGTCATAGGGCCGTATCTAGATACTACTGCGCCTGTGGCAAGATTTTTTTCGGGGCCCCAAATTGGCGTAGATTGTTGCGCGGTGCACACGGCCCGATTCAATCGGTCTATTACGGAAGGGAATCTAGACGGGCCCTTTTCGGCTTGTCAGCGGACACACACAGCGGAAAATTACAAAAATATACTCAAAATCGAATTGATAACAGTTTGAAAAACTCAAATTTTATCAACTGAATCTTTCATGATGAAAATATTAATTTATTTTTGAATAAGCCATACAGTATCGAAGAATATTTTATGATATTTTTATGTTATTTTATATTTAAATTATTTTCATCAATGATATAATGCATAAGTCCATGGGGTAAAAAATTACTGGAAAAGTGTCTTTTTGCTAGCAGGAAATGTTAGGTTAATTTCAATATTGTAACTTTTTTGGTGCTTGTGAAAAAAATTGTTATACAAATTTTATGTACTCCCTTTGAGGGGCTGTATCTTAACAAGGGATGCTCCAATGAAGTTGCTTTATATGAAAGATCCTATCTTTTTTTCGATGAGGAATCACCTCCATAAATATTTCACATTTATTTAATTACACCCTCTATAATTAATTTCACTTTGTTGCCAAGAGGAAGTGTTTCTTCTTGAATTTAAAATGCCTTGTTTTAATCCTTGTTTACGAGGACTTTTTACTCGTTTTTGGGTCTAGAATGTGTTTCCAAATTATTGGAACGTTGTTTTCCAACTACCAGTATATGAAGTTTACTTCGAAACGAATATTCCTCGTTATGTGATACTAGAATTCAATTCTGGAATACAGGTTTCTATTTCTGAATTTAAAATGTTCATCTTTTAGAAATCAATCTTGTGTTTTTTGTATTACTTATTTTTAGTTTTAAAATCATTTCACATTCTCTGAATTAAACTTACTCTTCAGATTTACAATTTTCTTCTTTTGTTATTGAATTTGCCTTGCTCAATATCATTTTATTATTTTTAAAGTACAATTGAAAAAATGTGATAAAGAAAATTAAAAAATTAATCAATAACAAAACACACTTTTTTGGTGCTTGTGAAAAAAATTGTTATACAAATTTTATGTACTCCCCTTGAGGGTCTGTATCTTAACAAGGGATGCTCCAATGAAGTTTCTTTATATGAAAGATCCTATCTTTTTTTTCGAGAAGGAATCACCTGCTTAAATATTTTACACTTATTTAGTTACACCCTGTATAGTCATTTGCGTTACTGTCAACTTTGATTTTTTCTTAATAATTTAGAACTCAAAAATTAATAAAACTTGATATAGGGAAGTAAAGTAAATTAATTCAAGTTTTTTTTTTTATGCGGAATCATGAAAAAGTACAAATACGGAGTATCCCATTTAAAATAGCAAAGCTGTTGCCAAATTTGCATACATCTGGCAACACTGGAAATCTGGAAGTATTTCCGAAATGTACCTTAGATAAGTTAGTATTGATCTGAAATTTTTCAAATATTTTGCAGTTTCTATAAAAAACTTTCAGTGACTTTGGGACACCCGATATACGTTTCGAAGAATACAGAATTTTCGAACAGGATATTCTCTAAATTTATAAGAACAGAATCTGGGAAGTATTCTATTTTTTGTGATCAAACTAATGATTTTATTTTAAAACTGCACTTTTTTTAAAGGAAAATATATTCGCAGAATATTATCATAAATTTTGCACTTTTTTAAAAAATGAAATTTATTCGTAGAATATTATTATAAATTAGTGAGATGAATATAAATTTTCTCAACAAAATTCAATTTTGTATTTCATATTAATAGAGTCGAAACTCTAGGTTTAAATTGGAAATTCAGCATACTAATAGTATGCAAAATTTTCATAAATATTTATGCATTTTATTGATGCCATTTCTTTCACTTGGAAAGTTTCTCAATATTGTTATGTTAGTAGTGTTGATTATGTACGTTTTTATTTTTTGTTCCAGTCCCTTGTACGCTATGGATTCAAGTTTTGGGAGCGATATTTCAATGGACGAAGATGAGTTTCTTTATTAAGCAGCCTTTTATCACTAACCTACATTTCATGTTTTGTTCATTCAAGTTGCTTTCTGTAGATAGTTCAGGTTACTCACCCCACATTCTGTTCAATTCTCCATTCAATCCAATTTAATATGATGTTAATTCACCAACACTTCCCTTTTAAAATATATACAAACTGAAAGGCCGACACTTTAGTGATTGCTTATTGCTAAGGTTTCCTGTATTGATAACAATTCAAACCACCGTTTTATTTTGTTATTTACAATGCAGGAAAAAATTGTTGATTGAATTGGGATGAATTGAAGAAAATAGTATTTTAGAATCATAAAAAAGATGAATATTTATGTGTAGATTATATTATCAAAAACTACTTGATTTTAATGTGTACCAAACTGAATTTTTGAAGGTATAAACTTGAATTACAAGTAGTTTTTATAAATTTTAGAGTAAGTAGTTCTGTTGGTTCAATTCAAGATTCATCAATAGATGTAGTGGACTGGCGTCGATGTGAATTTTAATCTATAATCGAAATGTGGGAATCTCTGAATAATATTTAAGTTGTTTTCTGAATAAGTAAGTTATTTTTGAAGATTCACATAGTGCTAACTGGTAGTTTGGCGATCTCTTGAATGTTTATTGATTGAACTTATGTAATTTATGTTATGTTACTGCACGCTTCTGTTATTCAATATATTGTTAGACCTGATGTGAGTTTTAATTATTTCATCTACTTCCATAGGACTCCTGAATTTGACCAGTAATTCTATCCATAATTCACTAATTAATCACTATTCTTAGAATTACTCACGAAATGAATGAAAAGAAGGTCGGATCGATCGAAAATGCTCTTTTAGACATCAAATAAGAGTTTCCACATCTTTTTCAGTTTGAAAATCTAAAAATTTATTAGAAAAGGGTGAAATTTCGACATTTCTCAGTGTTTCCAAATTGCGGTCATAGAGCTCGCGCGTTTGTCCAAAAGGAATATTCCATTATTGATGGTGAGGGGAGTAGGCAAATAATTCTATGAAATATTATTTACTGATCATAGATATAGAAATATGTTACTGATTAGGTACGAACACAGAGTATAAATAATATTTGACTCTATGTGTACCAGTTAATGTTAATCGAATAATTTTGATCACATCAATTTGTAACGATTACTGATTTATAGTCACATATGGTAAATGTCGCTTGTGTGTTTTGGTGAGTATTCATTATAAATTATCTTCAAGAAAACAAAAATATCTATCCGATCGATTTATAACATGAAAAGTTGGAATAACGTTAAAAGAAAAAAGTTGGCCGTCTTTCCTGAATATCGTCAAGCTAAAATTTCGAAAATATTCGTCCCATCTCAACTAAAGTTATGCATATATGTAGACTATTGATATTGATACCTTTATTTTCCGCAATTTAATTGACGAGAAGATATGGGAACTTCATTGTGTGAAGTCACAGAAGTTCAAAAATAGAATTTAGTTTTTTATGAACTTTATGGTTTGAGAGACGCGTTTAATCATGTCGTGTTCGAATATTTTCAGTTCTCATTTTGTTCATCTATTATTGAGTGAATTGAATGTGTGGTTTAATAAAATTGAAGAACTGTAAGTTTTACAATTTTTTATTTAAAATACATGTTGATACTTAGCATTCTGTAGGTATTTCAAATTTCCGAATACTTTTTGTCAGAGTATTTTTGATGATCAGGGTAGAAGGTAGGAAATAATAAATTCAAAATTTTATTGGAAACATATATTTTTATTTATAAAAGAACATGTACTCTGAAACTCAGGAAATATACATAATTCGCCCTTTCATTACAAGTTGTGATATTTAACAAATAAAATTAAATAAATATTTTAAGTTATAAATAACAAGCGATAAAGTCTCTAACTAGTTTAAGTAATACTTAAAAATGTTTTCTGCAACATTCATAAATAATTTCAACATCTCTTAATCGTGTGTTTAAATAGTTTTAGTTCCAAAGTGTCTCATCGAGTTAGCTGTGAGGCTGCGTAAGTAGATCAGAATAAGTTAATAAAATTCACAATAAACAACAAGGAATTTGGTTGAATAAATCAACAGATTCAATGATAATTTATTCTCTTCTAATATTACGGAATTTGCAGTCATTGTCAGTATTAAAATTTCGGACATATTCAACAATTATAAGGATCAACTTAAGTAGTAGAACCACAAATTTCAAACCTATGAGGCTTCAGAATCTTATTAAAGTGTATTTGTCGTCAGAGCTCCTCTGATGTCTTTAATAATTTATCTGTACATCATGACATCAGAACTTTGGTACATACAAATATAAGCATCACATAAAAGCCTTCGAGCGTGCTCTGGTAGGAATTTGTCGTTGGGAAACTCCTCGTGAAGCTGCCTACAGATCGCCTCGTCTGATAGCCATCTAGAGATGTCTGGACATGCCACCATTTCTGGAATGTTGTATCCGTTTCTTTCCCCTTGAATAAAAATTTAAATTTTATGTTTCTTATATAGAGAGGAAATACAGTGAAGAAGTTAGGTTTTACAATCTATAAACATAATATTAGGTCAACTGACAAATATATAACGAACCTTTTCTGTCAGCCATCGAATCGAAGAAACACCATGGGGCCTCGTGACCAACCCCACATTTCACAAACGCAACATAATGCGACGTTTCTATACAGATGACAGCGAAGAGTTCCATGAACAATCTAGGCGGTTTAACATGGTTCTCCATTATCGCATAGTCGTAGGATACATCTAAAGGTTCCGGTAAGTGATGGATCCTCTTTTCGTGCCTGTGGGCCGTTTTGAGGCACACTTCGCAGAACGCCGTGCTCGCCAAACCAGCGTTGTTGAAATCGAAGCATTCTCTACATTCGTATCGGGCCACTTTGCCGCAGACTATACACTGCCTTGGTGCTGCAAAATAGAAAATTTTACGTCAAAACCTAGAGTTTTTATTCACAATCGATGTTGCTGAAATAATATAGTTTGTGGCGGAACATAAGGAAACTCAAGTTATTGACTAACATTCGAGCGTTTCTGTAACAGGATCAAATCGTGATTGTATCTTCGAAGCAGATATTTGAAATTATAAAGTCTCGGTTAACATTTAAATCGAATTGATGACGTTTTCCACATATTTCTCTAATTTCACAGGCTCGAAAGTTGAGCTTTGACAATTATTACACGTTTTACTTCAGCCCCTATATTGCTGCAACCAACAATTCAGTATGGCATTGCATATTGTTGCACTGTTGATCTGTCAACCTTCATCATGAGTCGAAATATCTGTGAGTAGAAATTAAATTAAAATATTCACATCAAATTCTAAACCTTCAAGATGAAATAAGAATAAGACCTGTCCACATACTCACATTCTTCTATAACATCGGTGACGTCCAACAGTTGAGACGGTAGAATCCTGGGGTACATCTTGAAGCTCTTTCCGAACCGTGGCATCTGAATGATCAGACAAGAAGGTACCTCTTTCAGTTTGATATTGCTGGTCAGAAAACTTTGTTCGAACAGTTGCTGAACCGTGGGTAGAGTCAAATCTGCGTCTTTCTCAACGAACAATTGATAATGAAACGCTTCTTGACCAGAGTTCAATTTCAAAAAAGGCTCAGCTCTCAGTATTTGGGCTAACAGGGAATTCAGGAACTCCTCGGGGTCTTTTTCCTCGCTGGTCAAACCTGATACGGAACTCAAGCGATCTAGAAGTTTTCTGAGGTTCATCACGTGGCCTGCGCTAACATATAAATTTTTTCTTAACGGATTGACTATTTCCTCTCTAAGTACGCGTTGGACCTGAAAATTATCATCAGTTGATGCTGATTAGGTGGAAACAGAGATCTCACCTCTTCGTAGTCGGCTATGTCATTTGGTCCTTTGGGCCGGAAGAGAAGACTGTCGAAAACACCGGTGAAAGTGAACATGGAAAAAAGGGTGACGTCTAAGTAACAAGAATTGTGATGTCCTTGGATTCCTTTGTATTTTCCACAAACTGCTTCGACATCTTCTTCCGTTGGCATGCACAAGGGGGCTATGCAACCTTTTATGATGGTACAGTCCCTCTGGAGATGAAATATTTCGATTTTATGATAGTTTCATCAATGACTCGGAAATTATCAATGTTGATAGTCTTATATTAAAAATATAGTTTTGATGCAACATAAAATTGTGTTTATTCTTATGCACCACCTTATTTTTTTTTTTCAAGTATATATGTGAAGACCGAAAACGCTCAGTGGCCGGAAAAAACGGCCACATCGCGTTCTGGCTGTCTTCGAACGCACAGAACGCGTTTTGGTTGTTTTTAAACGGTCGCAACGCGTTCTGATAATTGTTAAACAGCCGGAACGCGTTTTGTCAAGTGTTCAACGCGTTCTTAATGTTCGACTTGTATTATTTGCCGATTTCTACCTGCGTAGGATAAAATTTATATTGTCCCTCATAAAACAAAGTTGAAAATTGAAATACAATTCAATTATTGACAACTACAATTGGATACCAAAGATGGGTTCGGTTTTTCTTGCCGAATCATTTCAACAATATTAAGTTTCTTATAATTGTTTTTCAGTTCTAGGAAGAAAGTTAGACTAATAAACTTATATTGTCGAGCATACAATATATAAATGCATGAATTAAAAAGCGAAAAGTTCTTTATTGAACAAATGAATTTCAATTTATTTTCTACAAATCCAACTCATTGTGGAGAACAAAACAAACTTGAATTTATAACTCTTTTAATTACGTTATTAGAAACAATTCAATTATTGAAAACTACAATTAAATACAAACGACGGACTTTTGTGTAGTTTACATAGGTACGTTACTTATTTTTACAAGAACTGTTTGAATGACATTTCGAATTACATAGTACATTTAAATTGTATCCGTAAAGTATGGAACAAATTCATTTTTAGCTAATCAGACCATTTTAAGAAATAATCCTGAAACACATCGATTTTTATTTTAATTAACCTTATTTTAAAATAATAATCTAATATACAGCGTGAATTATTTTCGAGTAATGACAACACCGTCATTTTGTTTAAATTGAACTATTTCGTCTCCATTTCCAGATTACTCTAGCTGAGCTGATTCCAAAAATGTATCACATGTTGATTCCAATAGGTACAGGGTCGACAAATATACAATAGTTTTGTATGTGCTCAGTGCCCATAAAGAAATGCTAGACCACAAGTACCAAACATGTTCGGACACAACTTATTTTTATTATTCTAAAAATGTAAAAAACTACAGGGTCTTACATTTGAACCAATTGCCGTTAGACAAACGCGTTCCGGCTGTTTAACAATTACCAGAACGCGTTGCGAGCGTTTAAAAACAACCAAAACGCGTTCTGTGCGTCCGAAGACAGCCAAAAAGCGATGTGGCCGTTTTTTCCGGCCACTGAGCGTTTTCGGTCTTCGGGCCTAACATATACAGGATCAGTCTCTGATCACTGCGTTAATTTTAGCCGTAGGTTCTTGAGATCAATAAAAAAAACATTATTTCCTATACTGTTTTCCAAATTCTGTTGCGTTAAAAAGTTACAAGCAAATGTCATTTGTATCATTGGCCCTATTCACCAGATCTGGCTCCGTGCGACTTCTATCTGTTCCCGCAGTTGGCGATTTGATGATAGGAAAGTGGCACGGATTGTGAAGGCGACGACCGACGTCCTATAGGCCATTCCAATAAAGGACATGGAGAAGTCGTTTGACATCTTGTTGGAGCGTGCAAATTTATGCATTGAAGCAGAAGGTAAATAAAAATGATTTCTTCCAAAATGTACCTTGGGTTTTTTCAAATTCATTTTCTTTTGGAAAGGAGGGTGTGCGCAAACTCTGACTTAACAAACACTAAAAACTCACGTTATCAATCAAACTATCAACGGGCTGATGGACCGGAGTGGGTACGCCATCCTGAAACCTGGAATCCTTATGGCACTGGTCTATGGGCACAAACAGAGCCCTCTTCTCCGAGCAGTCAAACAGCCTATCGCCGTTATGCGTGCCATCTGTGAGCAACAGAGGCAAACTTTCCGGGTCGTCCTCCAGTTCCACCCCGACCAAAACCACATTGGTTGCGTTCTCGACGCCCAACCATCTCACCACGCCGTACAGGGGTTCCGTCGTGACGTCATTGGAGATTTCCACCAGAGTTCCGACTGTGAGGTCGTGCGTGGTACCTTTCTGGGGTTCCGTATATTTGGGTTTATCACAGTTTTTCGAGGTGCAAGCCTTGGCCAAAGCTTCGCTCTTCTCGTTTATTTCTAGAACGAATATCGGTAAATTACTGATAAGATCAGGGTCGTCGTAGTCTTTGAGGTTAGCGTAAATATTTTTTTTGTTAAGTTTTTTTTTCGTCGAAGCGTAATGGTCTTTGGCGTTTTCGAAATCGAACCGGTGGTTGAAATTTTTTCGTCTACTTAGCGACATCTTAGATTCGGTACCAACTTTTCGACAATTTCAAGTTACAGCACATCATTTGCGCGTTTTTCGCTCGGCCACATGTTTATGACTACTTGTATGTTGCGACGGGACGGACTCGAAAATAGAACGGCTAATTTCTGAGTTGATCTGAATCCGCGTCTATTTTAGGAGAATAACGTAGAAGCGCGTTCACATCAGCATGTAGGAAGAGGAATGAATCGAATCGTACGAGGCCTGTTCAAGAAGTATCGCGAATTCTGTATTTTTCCAAAGATTTCTGTTTTGTCCCATTTGATACAATCCTCTTGGATACAAAATAGCGATTCAAAGTTTTGAGTGAACAGAACAACCAGAAACCCAAGGCTTCGCTACTAAAACCGATACATTTATCCAGATAATATCGCCGACCAATAAAATATGGTATTGTCGCAACTGTCAGAGCTCAATTCGAAAGTTGACGTGTTTTTATAATTTCCCAAGATAATGAAGACAAGAATTTAATTTCATGAGTAAAGGGTGCCTCAGAATTAACGTAAGATTCGAAATTGCCGCCATTTATGCAGTACAGTGTTGACAACCCTAAAAACAAAATAAATCGACAGTTGACAGTTTGTCTTCATTGTTGAACAATATTCCAAAAATAATGAATGCTTGGCGGTCGCAGTTCGAAATTTTCATACAACATATGATGTTTCAACTTCGTCAACTGTGAAGAGATTGATTGAAAAATTCCGAGAGGCTGGAGACGCTATCTTGCGTTAATTTTGAGACACCCTTTAGTTTCCACACTGTATATATCAAAGTAAGATGATTCAAAAACATACGTCGCTGTTACAATCATTTTTTAACAATATTATTTCGAATAGAAATGAGAATCACATCTGAACGAAAAATATTTGTCTGAAAATGACGATTTTATCATGTGATTCCGTTCGATTTACCAGGAATGCAAGTCTTGTTGCCACTGTGTGTAATAGTCATTTTACGCCGTGATACGGATGACTCCAACAAGACGTTTACGAAAATTGTGGGCTAAGCTCCGCCTATCCGCCATGTTCTTGCTCTACTTCGCTCAAGTCGGGGATAATTACGGAAAAACGGAAAATGAATATGTTAGATGATTTATTGTGATACTGCATTAGCGCATTACTTTTAAGTGCTGAATTAAATAAATATACGACACAAAAAATTACGATGGCTGTGTAAGACAAAATATGAATTCAACATATTTGTAAGGTCAGAACACATTCCAAACACGTAATAAAACAAAGAAATTTCACATGATAAAAGCGCTGACGAATCAGAAACGCGATATTGCCGCCACTGTCTGGTTGGTTGAAAACAAAGTGACTAACAGGGCAGTGATAAAATAAAGGAATTTTACACGACAACGGCGTTGACCAATCAGAAACGTGATATTGATGCCAATGATATTCCTTCATACATAGTGAAGGGAATTGCCTTCTGCAACCAGTATTAGACGATATTTTCTCTATTTCAGTCAAGAATTGTGAGAAATTGATTGGAATTCAATGAAAAATTCAGATTATACCTTAAATTCAAATTGGTGATCTAAAATTGTATTCTTAAAGGTTTAAATGGTGGTAGCAGGATCAAAAAACGGGAAAATGATACTATGTCAGCTTGCCAACGTTTCGGAAATATATTTTTCCATCTTCAGGGCTAGACTAATCAATTGTATCCTCCCATTATCCCCTATATAAATAATATCGTTTACAAATCTCAAATATGTATTTTGCAGGGAAAGAAATTGTCAGACCGCAATGAAAAATAAACAATATAGTAATTTCAAGAGACATACGTCGACACACAGAGGTGGAACCATATATATATGGAAAAATATATTTCCGAAACGTCGTCGAACTGACATAGTATCATTTTCCCGTTTTTTGATCCTGCTACCACCATTTAAACCTTTAAAAATCAGATTATACCTCCTAGTGCCTTTTATATTTTATTTTCCCAGTTGGCGTGACTGATACGAAAATTGACAGATTATAGAATTTGAATAGTGCGTTCAAATCTCTACATGGTTTAATATTGACAATTAACAAGCAATGGACTCGTGTTGACATTCGAAAGGATAGGATGTCAGTGTGATTCACTGAATACTCAGAAGTGGCTTGTTATGATGAGTGAACTATTACACCATGGGAAACTAAACCGTCGAATTTGAAGATGACACTCAGAAATGAAAACTACTATTCGTTCCTACAATCGATAAGAATCGAAGAAAAATCTCATCAAATGTACACACGTCAGTGGCGTGCTATGAAGGAAGGAATATTACACATACGAAAATTAAACATATTTTTTCTGTCAAAGTTGACGATATCACTCGAAAATGATTACTGCAATTAATTCCTACAATCAATAAGAATCGAAGAAAAATCTCATCAAATGTACACCCGTCAGTGGCGTGCTATGATGGAAGGAATATTACACATACGAAAATTAAAAATATTTTTTCTGTCAAAGTTGACGATGTCACTCGAAAATGATTACTGCAATTAATTCCAACAATCAATAAGAATCGAAGAAAAAAATCTCATCAAATGTACACCCGTCAGTGGCGTGCTATGATGGAAGGAATATTACACATACGAAAATTAAAAATATTTTTTTCTGTCAAAGTTGAAGATGTCACTCTGAAATGATTACTGCAATTCGTTCCAACAATCGATAAGAATCGAAGAAAAAAATCTCATCAAATGTACACCCGTCAGTGGCGTGCTATGATGGAACGAATATTACACACACGAAAATTAAAAATATTTTTTTCTGTCAAAGTTGAAGATGTCACTCTGAAATGATTACTGCAATTCGTTCCTACGATCGATAAGAATCGAAGAAAAAAATCTCATCAAATGTACACCCGTCAGTGGCGTGCTATGATGGAACGAATATTACACACACGAAAATTAAAAATATTTTTTCTGTCAAAGTTGAAGATGTCACTCGAAAATGATTACTGCAATTCGTTCCTACAATCGATAAGAATCGAAGAAAAAAATCTCATCAAATGTACACCCGTCAGTGGCGTGCTATGATGGAACGAATATTACACACACGAAAATTAAAAATATTTTTTTCTGTCAAAGTTAAAGATGTCACTCGAAAATGATTACTGCAATTCGTTCCTACAATCGATAAGAATCGAAGAAGAAAATCTCATCAAATGTACACCCGTCAGTGGCGTGCTATGATGGAAGGAATATTACATTTACGAAAATTAAAAATATTTTTTTCTGTCAAAGTTAAGAATGTCACTCGAAAATGATTATTGTAATTCGTTCCTACGATCGATAAGAATCAACGAAAAAAATTTTATCAAATGTACACCCGTCAGTGGCGTGCTATGATGGAAGGAATATTACATTTACGAAAATTAAAAATATTTTTTTCTGTCAAAGTTGAAGATGTCACTCGAAAATGATTACTGCAATTCGTTCCTACAATCGATAAGAATCGAAGAAAAAATTTTTATCAAATGTACACCCGTCAGTGGCGTGCTATGATGGAACGAATATCATACACACGATAATTAAAAATATTTTTTTCTGTCAAAGTTGACGATGTCACTCGAAAATGATTACTGCAATTCGTTCCTACAATCGATAAGAATCGAAGAAAAAAATCTCATCAAATGTACACCCGTCAGTGGCGTGCTATGATGGAAGGAATATTACACATACGAAAATTAAAAATATTTTTTCTGTCAAAGTTGACGATGTCACTCGAAAATGATTACTGCAATTCGTTCCTACAATCGATAAGAATCGAAGAAAAAATCTCATCAAATGTACACCCGTCAGTGGCGTGCTATGATGGAAGGAATATTACACACACGAAAATTAAAAATATTTTTTTCTGTCAAAGTTGAAGATGTCACTCGAAAATGATTACTGCAATTCGTTCCTACAATCGATAAGAATCGAAGAAAAAAATCTCATCAAATGTACACCCGTCAGTGGCGTGCTATGATGGAACGAATATCATACACACGATAATTAAAACTATTTTTTTCTGTCAAAGTTAAAGATGTCACTCGAAAATGATTACTGCAATTCGTTCCTACAATCGATAAGAATCGAAGAAGAAAATCTCATCAAATGTACACCCGTCAGTGGCGTGCTATGATGGAAGGAATATTACACATACGAAAATCAAAAATATTTTTTTCTGTCCAAGTTGAAGATGTCACTCTGAAATGATTACTGCAATTCGTTCCTACGATCGATAAGAATCAACGAAAAAAATTTCATCAAATGTACACCCGTCAGTGGCGTGCTATGATGGAAGGAATATTACACATACGAAAATTAAAAATATTTTTTTCTGTCAAAGTTGACGATGTCACTCGAAAATGATTACTGCAATTAATTCCTACAATCAATAAGAATCGAAGACAAAAATCTCATCAAATGTACACCCGTCAGTGGCGTGCTATGATGGAAGGAATATTACACATACGAAAATCAAAAATATTTTTTTCTGTCAAAGTTAAAGATGTCACTCGAAAATGATTACTGCAATTCGTTCCTACAATCGATAAGAATCGAAGAAAAAAATCTCATCAAATGTACACCCGTCAGTGGCGTGCTATGATGGAAGGAATATTACACATACGAAAATCAAAAATATTTTTTTCTGTCAAAGTTAAAGATGTCACTCGAAAATGATTTCTGCAATTCGTTCCTTCAATCGATAAGAATCGAAGAAAAAAATCTCATCAAATGTACACCCGTCAGTGGCGTGCTATGATGGAAGGAATATTACACATACGAAAATTAAAAATATTTTTTTCTGTCAAAGTTGACGATGTCACTCGAAAATGATTACTGCAATTCGTTCCTACAATCGATAAGAATCGAAGAAAAAAATCTCATCAAATGTACACCCGTCAGTGGCGTGCTATGATGGAAGGAATATTACACACACGAAAATTAAAAATATTTTTTCTGTCAAAGTTGAAGATGTCACTCGAAAATGATTACTGCAATTCGTTCCTACAATCGATAAGAATCGAAGAAAAAAATCTCATCAAATGTACACCCGTCAGTGGCGTGCTATGATGGAACGAATATTACACACACGAAAATTAAAAATATTTTTTTCTGTCAAAGTTGAAGATGTCACTCGAAAATGATTACTGCAATTCGTTCCTACAATCGATAAGAATCGAAGAAAAAAATCTCATCAAGTGTACACCCGTCAGTGGCGTGCTATGATGGAACGAATATTACACACACGAAAATTAAAAATATTTTTTTCTGTCAAAGTTAAAGATGTCACTCGAAAATGATTACTGCAATTCGTTCCTACAATCGATAAGAATCGAAGAAAAAAATCTCATCAAATGTACACCCGTCAGTGGCGTGCTATGATGGAACGAATATTACACACACGAAAATTAAAAATATTTTTTCTGTCAAAGTTGAAGATGTCACTCGAAAATGATTACTGCAATTCGTTCCTACAATCGATAAGAATCGAAGAAAAAATCTCATCAAGTGTACACCCGTCAGTGGCGTGCTATGATGGAACGAATATTACACACACGAAAATTAAAAATATTTTTTCTGTCAAAGTTAAAGATGTCACTCGAAAATGATTACTGCAATTCGTTCCTTCAATCGATAAGAATCGAAGAAAAAATCTCATCAAATGTACACCCGTCAGTGGCGTGCTATGATGGAAGGAATATTACATTTACGAAAATTAAAAATATTTTTTCTGTCAAAGTTAAGAATGTCACTCGAAAATGATTATTGCAATTCGTTCCTACGATCGATAAGAATCAACGAAAAAATTTTATCAAATGTACACCCGTCAGTGGCGTGCTATGATGGAACGAATATACTGGAATATACTGGAACCATATGACTCTAAATCACTATTTGGAATTGTGTTTCGAAAACGTTATGAATCCACAAAGATTGCTTGTCCAAAATAGTCATGGTTTATATATGCTGCAGTCATTTTTTGACAAAATGATTGCTAAGGATGTGAATGAAAATATTTCTGAAGAAACCACCATTCCGTTCTTCAAGGGCGTACTATCTGCTATACCATTCAATATCTCTAATTTCAATGAGATGTGCACATGGTTTACGAATTTGACTATTCTGATGACAAGAAAAAATTCTCATCATATGTTCAGCAAGCTTTTCAATCTATTTGTGATTTATCACTCAAAGAGGATTTCAGATTCCCAGAAATGAACGAAGAACTATCAGATCTGTCGAAGAAAAAGGAAAATTCAAAAACCCTATATAGCATGAGTCCATTCTATAAACATTTTGTTGCGATATATAATATGAATAAAGATGATGATTCCTTGAATTCATCGGAAGAAAAAAATACTTTTGTCCCGGTTTCATAAACCTGATCTTGAAAAAATATATTCCTTACCTACCTATGTGGTCTGGATTACTACTAGATCCCAATGATTTTAAAAGACTGTAAAAAATGATTGGTTCTCTATTGTGAAGAATTCCATTTAGTAAGAATGCATCACCAGAAATGCAGTTAAGACGAATCAGAAAGATAACTCTTTCGAAGGAAATAATCTTAGATATGCCGAAAAATCGATGTGGCAGAAGAAAATACATAGTTTGCAAGAATAGGAATTCCAGAAAAGAAATGGACCAAAAGAATTGACTAAAAAGCTGAACCGGATTGCAGTGATATTGAATTAGCTAAGAAATGTGGTGCAAGAAGCAAGTTCAAACGTCAAAGAATTTTGAGGTGTTTACTTGAGACGAGCTCTACAGCATTTTGAACATGAACAAAGTTTAACACAATCAGAGACGCAGAAAGATTCTAACGAGATTCTACCGAACGGTCTTCATAAAAAGAGTTTTATTATGAGCCATGTGAATCTTTTGGAAATTATTTAGTGGCCAAATATAATGACAATTTCGATTCGGAACTGAAAATAGCTGATTTTCATTCATTAGCAAAAAATTGATTATGTCGCTGAGTTTTACTTTCCTTCCCAAAAATGATCTCCGTGATGAAACATTCGGACGAGTGAACATCGCTTACCCTATATTTGTCAATGAGAAATATGGAAAACGATAATCATATTTGAGTGAAATCTTCTATTTCAACATAAATAAAGATTTCATTACTCTCCTCATAGCACGATACTGACTGGTGTGGATCTGATCAAACTCTTATTATATTCTTATCGATGGTAGAAAAAAATTGTGTTAAGTTTTCCTTTGTGTAATATTTCTGCGATCAAAGCACGCCGCTGACGGGTGTACATTTAATAAAACATTTTCGCTCATTCTAATCAGTGTTATCAGTTGATCATAGTAATCATTTCAGAGTGACAACTTCAACTTTGACAGAAAATTTTTTTTTAAATTTTCGTGTGTGTAATATTTGTTACATCATAGCACGCCACTGACGGGTGTACATTTGATGAGATTTTTTTCTTCGATTCTTATCGATTGTAGGAACGAACTACAGTAATCATTTTCGAGTGACATCTTTAACTTTGACAGAAAAAATATTCTTGATTTTCGTATGTGTAATATTCGTTCCATCATAGCACGCCACTGACGGGTGTACATTTGATGAGATTTTCTTCTTCGATTCTTATCGATTGTAGGAATTAATTGCAGTAATCATTTTCGAGTGACATCTTTAACTTTGACAGAAAAAAATATTTTTGATTTTCGTATGTGTAATATTCCTTCCATCATAGCACGCCACTGACGGGTGTACATTTGATGAGATTTTTGTCTTCGATTCTTATTGATTGTAGGAATTAATTGCAGTAATCATTTTCGAGTGACATCGTCAACTTTGACAGAAAAAAATATTTTGGTAATTTTCGTATGTGTAATATTCCTTCCATCATAGCACGCCACTGACGGGTGTACATTTGATGAAATTTTTCGTTGATTCTTATCGATCGTAGGAACGAATTGCAGTAATCATTTCAGAGTGACATCTTCAACTTTGACAGAAAAAATATTTCTAATTTTCGTGTGTGTAATATTCGTTCCATCATAGCACGCCACTGACGGGTGTACATTTGATGAAATTTTTCGTTGATTCTTATCGATCGTAGGAACAATTGCAGTAATCATTTCAGAGTGACATCTTCAACTTTGACAGAAAAAAATATTTCTAATTTTCGTGTGTGTAATATTCGTTCCATCATAGCACGCCACTGACGGGTGTACATTTGATGAGATTTTTTCTTCGATTCTTATCGATTGTAGGAACGAATTGCAGTAATCATTTTCAGAGTGACATCGTCAACTTTGACAGAAAAATTAAATCTATTTTCCATTATTTCAAGATTATACTTGATGAAAATTGGAAACAAACACAAAAAGGCAATGAAAGAACTTCTTAATCTCCTAACTTTAGGAACAGCAATGACAAATCTCATGATGGTTTTAACAAACAATATTTTGAATTTGTAAATTTCAGTTTATTCAATTAAAAAAAAAAAGAGAGTTATTTGGTCACTTCTACTGGTTCTTCTTTCAATTTAATGATCTACCTTAAAATTTCTCCTCATTGCTACCATATTGTGCATTCTCAGAACATCAGAACACCCAAACTATTGATACGATGCTTTGCAGATACTCAGTATTGCACACATGACATAAATTAGAAGCAACTCTTCATAGTTTCATTAACAGAATTCTCAAAGGATTTTTATTGATGTGGCTTTAATTTTTATGTTTTTCTTGTAATTTTCAAATTATTATCAATATAGATTGCTTCACACAAATGACATTTTCTCTTGAGCCTTTTATTTCTTCTCTTATAGAGTTATCCTGAAATTTGAAATAGAATTGAATATTATCTTTATAACAAATTCAATAAGAATAGATGGTTTTCCTGTGTTACTTCAACATACTTTCAGTTGATGACTGGTTAAGTTTCTCTTTACATTCAATGTTTGCAGCTGCTGATAAAATTTTGATTACTGCAGCTAACAAAATACACAAGGAATTCTTTTTTCTCTAATGAAAAGCAAATCTAATCTGTACATTCTACAATGCTTCTAATGGTTTCCAAATCATTTTTTTACCTAGGTGATTTATAGAAATGGAATTTTTCTCCATTGAAGTTTCTGCTTCCAATTTTATTTTTGAGTTTTCCTAAAATTTAAATTGTGATCTAATACCTACAGCCTTCAAAGTTAAAATTCAAGAAAATCATTGGATTTATAAGTTTCATTTCAACGCACCTTCAGTTTACAGACCAGTTGTATTACTGAACTGTAACTTACGATTTCCACATGATTTTCAGCAACATTATTCAGAAGCACATGATTATATTGGTTCCTGAGTATTTCCTTCTTTCAAGAACTGTATTTCATAATTGCTCTGTTTTTTATTATGTTGAAAAACTCTACATTCTTCTTATTTGATATCAGGGGTATTGTGGTCCCATTTTTGATGAGTTTCTTTCAATCTAAACGACACAACCATTCACCCACGTTCTTTAAGTTTTCTTTTGAACCTGTGAATTTAGGAAGAGCGTATTATTTTTAATTTTATCTTAAATTGCCTTAGTTCCTACCTGCAGTTGAACTTCCATTTCATCAAATCGAATTCGTGTTGCTGTAGTTTGGATTATTAATTATCTCTGAAATATTCAATAGTCTTTCGGTTCTACCAAGATGAGTTTTTCAACTTCCAAATAATTCAGAGTCCTTGCTTTGTTTACTATTTTCATGTTTATACACATCTAACCCCACTTGCTCTAATAGGGCTTTCCAACGTTCTAACCTCAAATGTGTCAAAATGGCCGCTGTAGGAAAAACAAACGTTTGTTTGCATTGAACGCTGTGTTGTTTTATCATTTTTGTAATGAAAGATTTAAGATAAAACGATCGCATATTCCTTTCGAAGTTTGTTCTTTCGGTGAAATGATTGTTAAAGAATAGTGGACGATTGTTGAAAAGATAATTTATAAAGCGAATTATTTGAAATAGAGTGCTTAATACTCTAATTTCTAACATATATAATTTCTGTTGTTATACGTAAAATGAGTGAATATTTCCATAAACTTCAGCAAAAGTATCCTGATGTTGCAGCACATTATTTAGAGAATACAACCCCAGATCATTTATCGTTATAATTTCTTCAATAATGCTGTTATAAAAATTCTAATTATATTTATCTTGGAATGAGTGCAAAATAAATATTTTTTTATAGTAAGTAGTAATTCTTTATCATTGTTCTTTAATATAAGACCTGAATGCTAATTAATTGTGACTATTTTGATGGAGATATATCTCATAAAGAAACTACATAATTTATTGAAATGTTTTTATTTATAAAGGAACAACTGATGGGCATAAATTATTCAAAGCACATGAAACATGAACAATTTCATCCAAAATCGGTTGCTCATCTTGTGTGCTCAAAAGAGACATCGGGACAACAGTCCCGTATAATACTTTGTACGAGTATCATCACTTTTGAAACTTTCCATCGTGAAGGATGTTTTAATGAACCTCGTTTCCAAATAATGCTGCCGACTTCTCAAGAGTTGCAATCCTATCATCTCTTCACTATCGATATCTGTCTGAACAGCTCTTGAATTCAAATCTTCATCAGGCAATGCTTTCAAAGTATCTTCTTCACAAGATGTTGAAGGTTGGTTATTGCTAGCACAATGTACCTATTCATTTAAAAACTATCAATACAAATTGATTAATACATAAACACTGCCCAATTACCTCTGAAAATTTGATTACGGACAGAAGACAAGAGATTAAATGATTAGAATTATTATAGTAATATACTATAATATACAATGGTAACACTTTTATTTCAACCATATTATCTTACCTTAGCACTACTCGATTCATGCAATGATTCAATGCCTTACCTCATCTTTTAACATATCTCTGGTTTTTCTTTGTTTGAAACGATTAAGCTTTTTTCAGCATCTTCTGAACATGTACTACCATGTTTTTCATATTCCAAATTCAGTGAGGGAACCCAGTCTGGGTTTAACATGTCCATTAGATCTGCTGGAGCTCCTTAAATAAATTAAGCTTTCAGTGCATATAAAACAGTCAAACAATCAAGTTTTTACCTGAAATTAAATGCTTTGAGCATACTAATGAGTATTTGAGCTTTGTGAGTGTCAGATCACTTCGATGTATAGCATTTATCCAACGATCTCGTCTTAAAACCGACAGTTTGTTCATTTCAATCTTATGCTTAAAGTTCAAAATAGCAGGAATTCGGAAAAATCTAACACTGTCACGGGTCCCTACACTTCCACAGCCAACAATACAACAAAAATTAGGCATTTTGTATAAAAAACAATAAAGTATTTCACTAATTTTTACAAATAACACAACTATTTACTTGTAAACAAAGGCTTTGTTTTTCCTACAGCGGCCATTAAACAGCTGATCGTGACAGCAGGTTGGAAAGCCCTATAACCATTTGACATTTCTCGATCAAATTGAGGTTAATTCATGACGTCACGGATCTATAACCCAAACCGCTTGAATGCAAAAGGTATTTACCACAAAAGACCAAAGATAACCGGTTACTCTTGGTTCATCGCTTGAAATACCTTATAGTATCATTTTCCCGTTTTTTGATCCTGCTACCACCATTTAAACCTTTAAAAATCAGATTATACCTCCTAGTGCCTTTTGTATTTTATTTTCACAGTTGGTGTGACTGATACGAAAATTGACAGATTGCAGAATTTGAATAGTGAGTTCAAATCTCTACATGGTTTAATATTGACAATTAACATGCAATGGACTCGTGTTGACATTCGAAAGGATAGGATGTCAGTGTTGTCAACCATCAAACGAAAAATATAATGACGACTGTCTGGTTAGTGGAAAACAAAGTGAGTAACAGGGCAGTGCTAAAATAAAGGTATTTTACACGACAACGGCGCCGACCAATCAGAAACGTGATATTGCCGCGACTGTCTGGTTGGTGGAAAACATAGTGACTAACAGGGCAGTGCTAAAATAAAGGAGTTTTACACGACAACGGCGCCGACCAATCAGAAACGTGATATTGCCGCGACTGTCTGGTTGGTTGAAAACAAAGCGACTAACAGGGCAGTGCTAAAATAAAGTAATTTTACACGACTGTGATGTACCCTGCTGGGGTACAGGTTCGGCCAATCGTTTACACAGTTGAGGGATGAGGAATAACACTCAGCACACTAACTGAAGGGTGTTTATTGTACATGAGATATTAATTACAATCATTAAAGCGGAATGATGCCAGCTCCGATGATGATTCTTCCCATCCAGACAAATGCTTTCTATTTATACTACATTGTTTATCTGGTGGTCATAACACGTAATGTGTTGACAAAATATGATTGACATTGTATATAATAAATAAATAAAATAATTATTGTTTTAACTCTGAGACATGTCTAGTGAATCTAGTAAGGTGGAAAAGACACGCATGAAAATATACAGGATGTTCATACTACACGGCTTCATACTAAAATAAAGGAGTTTTACACGACAACGGCGGCGACCAATCAGAAACGTGATATTGTCGCCACTGTCTGGTTTATTGTGGCATCTTAAAAGTATTCCAATATTATGATGCAAATTTCCTATGTACTGAATTGAAAAAGTAATAATATCAGTCAAAATTATATAGAAATTGTGAATTTCTCGATCAAATTGAGGTTAATTCATGACGTCACGGATCTATAACCCAAACCGCTTGAATGCAAAGGTATTTACCACAAAGACCAAAGATAACCGGTTACTCTTGGTTCATCGCTTGAAATACCTTATAGTATCATTTTCCCGTTTTTGATCCTGCTACCACCATTTAAACCTTTAAAAATCAGATTATACCTCCTAGTGCCTTTTGTATTTTATTTTCACAGTTGGTGTGACTGATGCTGAAAATTGACAGATTGCAGAATTTGAATAGTGAGTTCAAATCTCTACATGGTTTAATATTGACAATTAACATACAATGGACTCGTGTTGACATTCGAAAGGATAGGATGTCAGTGTTGTCAACCATCAAACGAAAAATATAATGACGACTGTCTGGTTAGTGGAAAACAAAGTGAATAACAAGGCAGTGCTAAAATAAAGGCATTTTACACGACAACGGCGCCGACCAATCAGAAACGTGATATTGCCGCCACTGTCTGGTTGGTTGAAAACATAGTGACTAACAAGGCAGTGCTAAAATAAAGGCATTTTACACGACAACGGCGCCGACCAATCAGAAACGTGATATTGCCGCCACTGTCTGGTTGGTTGAAAACAAAGCGACTAACAGGGCAGTGCTAAAATAAAGTAATTTTACACGACTGTGATGTACCCTGCTGGGGTACAGGTTCGGCAATCGTTTACACAGTTGAGGGATGAGAATAACACTCAGCACACTAACTGAAGGGTGTTTATTGTACATGAGATATTAATTACAATCATTAAAGCGGAATGATGCCAGCTCCGATGATGATTCTTCCCATCCAGACAAATGCTTTCTATTTATACTACATTGTTTATCTGGTGGTCATAACACGTAATGTGTTGACAAAATATGATTGACATTGTATATAATAAATAAATAAAATAATTATTGTTTTAACTCTGAGACATGTCTAGTGAATCTAGTAAGGTGGAAAAGACACGCATGAAAATATACAGGATGTTCATACTACACGGCTTCATACTAAAATAAAGGAGTTTTACACGACAACGGCGGCGACCAATCAGAAACGTGATATTGTCGCCACTGTCTGGTTTATTGTGGCATCTTAAAAGTATTCCAATATTATGATGCAAATTTCCTATGTACTGAATTGAAAAAGTAATAATATCAGTCAAAATTATATAGAAATTGTGATAAGGCAAATAAATGTCTGTTATATAACAACGAATTTACTCTAACGTACAACTGAAAGTTTCCAAATACCAAATATTTGCCTGATTAAATGGAAATTTTACTCACTCTTATTTCCACCTTGATTCCGAGAATCCGGGGCGATCTTCCTTCTCATACCGGACAACGTCCCATTTTCCAGCGATTGTGAACTCTTGTTCTTTTGAGATTTAGGAGGATCAGCCTCAATCTTGAAACCGTTCATCTTTTTCGAGGAGCCACTATACTCTCCGTTCCTATCTGGATAATCGTCATGAAGAATTCCCAATTATCTCTGTCAGATCAAGTTCCGACTTGTTCCTGAGGTTTTTTCTACAATCAGCCTCGTGTATCAGGTACGTCTTATCTGGTGGCATCATTGTATTATTGTCGAAGTCATTATTCGAGTTTGTCGATTTGTCTACGTCCAACATATTTTGTAAGAAAGCGAGTTTCGCATGCACGTTGTACTTTTTTTGTTAGACATGTTGGGGTATTCTCCATACGTTGTTATAATTTCTTCATACTTTGGGGGTGTTTCGAGTTCTTTTTCTCTAAGAATAAATTGGATATGGTTTCTTCGAGAGAAACGTCTAAATCTGATTTTTTTCTCTTTGGTGTAGAGTTACGCTCAAGGGTTTATTTTATCGATTGTCACAAAAAACACCTTTACCAGGTTCGCAGGTGAAGTATGATATACCAGCGCATTGTCCATTGCTTCCGTTCTGTTTTCTCTTCTCCTGGAATTAAACAAGATTGTGATAGAATATTATAACAATATTTACAAAGTAGAGACCTAGTTCATTTATTCTAATTGGTGACTTCAACAATTTTTCTCAGGTATAATTTTTTGTGTGTATTTTTAATACGAGGCATGTTTTTTAAGTACCGTTTTGCGATTCCGCCGCCGTAGCGCTACGGTCGGCGTTCCGCGCATGTGCGCTGGTTACCTACATCTCTTGTCTACGCACTGACGCCATTACAGTCTGATTCGTTGTTTACTGAGTGTTTAAGATGCCTCCGACAATCGTGAGTCCCGCTGATTGTGAAGTACGGGCTGTTATACGATTTCTTAGTGCTAAAGGCGTAAAACCGATCGATATTCATCGTGAGATCTGTGAAGTTTACGGACAAAACATTATGAGTGATGGAATGGCAAGGAAAGAACGGAGTGGGCGACCTTCGGTCGTTAATGAAGATTTGGTGCAGAAAGTGGACGAAATGCCCTGATCTGGCACTTGAAGAAACACCTGGGCGGTCAGCGTCTGCAAGACCAAGTCACAACATTTGTGACACAGTGGTTAACAAGTCAGGCGGCAGAATTTTATGAGGAGGGTAACCAGAAACTGGTGCCACGTTATGACAAGTGCGTCAATATTCACGGAAATTATGTTGAAAAATAGATTAAGATACAGGCTTTCATGTAAAATTATTGCGATATCTTTGCACGTCTTTTTTAATTCCCAAACGGTACTTACTTAAAAAACATGCCTTGTACTATTCTTTTGGAGAAATATCAAAGCGCCATAAGCAATCTGTGCGTCATTTTACAGGAATTTCAATTAAAATTACATTTTTGAGTTGTATATATCATAAAAATTATAAAAAGTAGGATTAAAGCGTGTCTCATTGATGTTTATCCTTGGAAGACCAAATACAACAAAAATAGTATGATCAAGTACTATTTTTTCCACGATTTTGGTACTTTAGAAGCTATGGAAACTCTTTTTTGTCTTTTTATATCAAAGTTGAATGTTTGAAAATCCCACTAAAAACTAAACTTTCAAACCCATTTTAAGTAACTTCAAGTGATTTCAGGAAGCTGAGTTATTTTTTTATTGAAACAACATTCAAGATAATATTGTCACAAAGAGTAAATCCTAGGTCCCAGGAATGTTTAAAAAAAACGTGGACGTCACTCATTGGACAATTCTGAGAATAAAAGAATAAGCATTAAGAAAAAAATAAAAAATGAAAAAATTGACTGTGATCTCGTACAAACTTCGCTGGATCAGGCAGTAACTTAAAAACATCAAAATTTATAAACATACAGGTATAACAACAACACAGTTAAGCTATTATAAAAGTAATACAAGATAAAACTCCGGATGAAAACAAGTACTTGATTTTTTGAAATTATCAACTTTTAAGCTATGGATACAAATTTTTATTATTATTCTGCTTTAAGGTGCTTTCGGTGAATGGTGTTTTTCGAACAAAGGATCTACTGATAAGTCTTTATTCTAGAAAAAATATTTCGAACAGCATAAAGAAAAAAAAGGGCGAATCAAATATATACTTACAAAAGAATCAATGAACCAATAGAGCACATAAATTTTTACTGTATGTTGAACAACAGGAAACAAAAATAACTCATTCGACAAACATTCAATATTTCGTTAAAAAGAAAATATTTACTCAACTGATTACATTGCAAGTTTTTTTCTAAGAATTGATAAGCACATAAATGATGTGCCAAATCAGAATGTATCAACTGAGTACAAAAAAATACACACGAACTAAGGAGAGAATCAATTGCAATTCACAGTTAACACAAAAAATTTTAATGGATCATTTGGAACTTTGTTGAAATATAATGTTGTCATCTTCAACCTAGTAGGAGTACACTGATGAACTTTAAATCTCCAAAGACTGAGAAAAACATTATTAAACAGAATTCAGAAAGCATTAAATTACACTCGATGATTAACGCTAGCTAGACCAGAACACCACATATATATTCATTTTGTAATAAAGGTAATACTATCATATGCTCTATTTAATACAGTAAGCAACACTTTCTTTGTGTTTATTGACATAAAATGTGGAACTTTTACCATTAATCAATTTCTTAAAATTCATGCACAAAGCATCCAAAAAATATGATGAAATGGTTTTATGCTTGATAAAAGGTAAAATTTTACAATAATGTGCTAATGTAAGTTTGAACATTCAACACATAACTTACATGTAGCTGGACTCACATTTACGATTCCTTTAACAACACCCATATATTTTATGATGCCGAGAACTACATCATCAGAGTAAGCTCACAGCAACAGTCATGTCTTTTTTGTAGTTTCAATAACTTTTCACATCTATCCCTGTTAACTGCTAATTTTACCTCTCTTGAGGTGATAGGGGTTTGAGATAATAAAATAATCTTTCCTCTACTATCGCAATGTTATTTTTCTCACAGATGAATTGGGACGATTCCCAGGATTCACCATCTACTAAGATCTTAATAAATACTTCACCATTTTCAAGAAAACTAGTAATCTGGACCATATATCCTGTGAAAGCTGTTCTTTTATCCTTCGATCCTTTAGAATCTTTGAGAAGGCAGTTCTGAATTATAACTCCAAACATTGACTATGTCGGTTCATTTGAGAGTACATTGTCTTTGAACAATTAAATTACAACTACACTATGTAATTTTGCTGAAATGATTGAGTCACAGGAAAATTGCATATTGTGAGTAATCAGACTAATTGTCACATTCTGGGATATGGATTTTGATGACAAGATGTAGTCCAATTAAAATTTTTCAGCTGGTTTTATATAATCCGAAAAAGATTAAGTTACAGTTCACTGATATCATCAAAGATCTTGTTAAATGACTAATTTGTTGAATGTTTGTTGATCCAATTATTTTTGACAATTGACAGTTTGACAACTAAAAAACGTAATATCTACAAACCGTTTGACCTACAACGATCGTCACCTACGTTCTTTATATTCAAAACACTCCATTTTTATTATTGAAATACTATAAGCTACTATATATTCTATTCTAAACTACTTTGAGATAGCAATATCGTTGCAATAGTTCAAAGAAAAGAAATCACATACATACGATTATCAAAACATGCCATTTTCAAATGTTGCGATTTCTTGACAGGGGCGTATCTGATCTTTGGGAGCAAGGCCTTACCCTACCTGATATTATTAGCCTTGTATACATTTTATGTGTTTTGGCGGACAGCATCCATTTTAACACCAATAAACGAATATCTTCAATGATTTATTGCGATATTTAAAAGGAATTGCAATTTTGTATATTACTTTCATAACTAATACGATTTCAAAAACGTGGACAACGTGTGTACCAATTCAAACTATCCATTTTATTACGTCGGTGTTACACCTACAAATAATTAAATTTTGTACTGAAATCAAGACATTTAGCGAGTATGATGAAAAATTAGAACATCAATTGCCGCATACTCTCTATCATGTGATTCGGTTCGATCTATCACGAAAGCATCAGTCTTGTTGCCACTGTGTGTAATGGTTATCTTACGGGATGATACATATGACTTCAACAAGACGGTTACGAAAATTGTGGCCTAGGCTCCGCCATGTTCTTTCTGTACTTCGATCAATTTGTGAGATGATTACAGAAAATGAATATGTTAGACAATTTATTATGATACTGCATTAGTGTATTACTTTTATGTGCTGAATTGAATAAATATACGACAAAAAAATTACCAAGACTGTGCAAGAAAAAATATAAATTCAACGTTTTTGTAAGGTCAGAACACATTTTGCAAACAAGTTTATTCAGTAATAAAACAAAGAGATTTCACATGATAAGAGCGCTGACTAATCAGACACATGATATTACCGCCACTGTCTGGTTAGTTGAAAACAAAGGGACTAACAGGGTAGTGCTGAAATAAAGGAATTTTACACGACAACGGCGCCGACCAATCAGAAACGTGATGTTGCCGTGACTGTCTGGTTGGTTGAAAACAAAGCGATTAACAGTACAGTGCTAAAATAAAGGAATTTTAGACGACAACGGCGCCGACCAATCAGGAACGTCATATTGCCGCGACTGTCTGGTTGGTTGAAAACAAAGCGATTAACACCGTAGTGCTAAAATAAAGAGAATTTTACGACAACGGCGCAGACCAATCAGAAACGTCATATTGCCGCGACTGTCTGGTTTGGTTGAAACAAAGCGACTAACAGGGCAGTGCTGAAATAGAGGAATTTCACGCACGACAACGGCGCCGACCAATCAGGAACGTCATATTGCCGCGACTGTCTGGTTGGTTGAAACAAAGCGATTAACACCGTAGTGCTAAAATAAAGAGATTTTACACGACAACGGCGCAGACCAATCGAAGACGTCATATCGCCGCGACTGTCTGGATTGGTTGAAAACAAAGCGACTAACAGGGCAGTGCTGAAATAGAGGAATTTTACACGACAACGGCGTCGACCAATCAGAAACGTCATATTGCCGCGACTGTCTGGTTGGTTGAAAACAAAGCGACTAACGGGGCAGTGCTGAAATAAAGGAATATTACACTTCAACGGCTCCGACCAATCAGAAACGTGATATTGCCGCGACTGTCTGAATTGGTTGAATACAAAAGCGAATGACAGAGCAGTGGCGACAAATGAGATCATCCCGAAAAGCACCAATAAATGAATGTGATTTATTGTGGCATCTTAAAAGTATTGCAATATTACGTATACAAATTTCATATGTACTGAATTGAAAAAAAGTAATAATATGAGTCAAAATTATATAGAAATTGTGATAAGGCAAATAAATGTCTGTTAAATACAACGAATTTACTCTCACGTACAATTGAAAGTTTCAAAATACCAATTATACAAATATTTGCCTCTGATTAAATGAAAAAAAAAATTATACTCACTCTTATTTGAACCTGGATTCCGAGGATATAGTGCGATCTTTTTTGGAGCTACACTTACTCTTACATGACAGCGACAATTGGACAGTGCTGACAACCTATTGTGGGTCACTGTCTTTCCAATTTCAATTAGCTAGAAGCATATACAGGGTGGATCTTGGACCACTGCGTTAATTTAACCATAGGTTATAGTTAAAAAGTATTTTGTGATGTTTTCACATTGGGCAAATACCCTCTGTAGTCAGTTAGTTTCAATGAAATTACCTTCCACAGCAACCACTAATGAATCTGAATTGTTTAAAAACATTATTTTCCCTCTAAGAAATGATTCACTCACTCATGTTTCATCAGATGATTAAATCGATTTAATTCTAAAGGAATTTAGGAAAAAGATTAAAAGCTTTTTTATCCTTCTACAAGGTATTATTATAATTGATATTGTCGTTTGAATATCACAGGTTGGAAATGTAATATTTTGTTAAATTTCAACACTTTATATCTTTTGAACAGGGCCAAATTTGGAAAAATGTTATAGGAAAGAAAATGTTTCTTTCAACTAAGAATCTATGGTTGAAATTAACGCAATGGTCAAAGACTCACCCTGTATATGGCTCGATGTGTCATGATATTTGTAAACACTGGATTTTTGTCTGAAAATTGTCATTTTTTCCATGTGATCCGGTTTGAACAATTATAGTCATCAACTTACTCCAACAGGACATATGAATCCTTAAAACTCGTGGAATCTGGGTGATAAAAAAAAATACAATGAATAATCTCTAGATTTATTACTTCTATAACTTCAGTTTCAATCTACCTAAATAATTTATCTCCTTGAGTTAAAGTATGTTGATTATCTCGATTCTATATTATTCAAGTATTTCAATAGTTATATAAATAAATAAAGCACATGTTATTTGAATTGCTTCTTTCATCCTATAATCCTATGACATAACAGTCTTTGGTACAACTCTTTCTTTTAAGTACAAATTTTCTCATAAACTGAGATTTTTGCATGCCGCTAGGAGCTTTTCTCATCGATTGGATGGCATATAAAAATTGAACATATTCTTATCTACATATTAAAAATGTTATCCACCGGATAACTGCTCCCGTTATTTACAAACATTCACCTGAGCCATCTTTAGATAAAACAATCCACTTGACGTGTATTTTGTTCACCCGCATGCAATTCACTTAACCAAAGAGAGGGCGGCGGTCGAGGTGTCAAACATGGATGTCATTCTCCCCACCTCTAACTGTTACCTCTCTGAACATAGAGTTATCCACCAGATATGGCCGCTGCTTCTATGGATGGTGAATCTGGCAAACTTTCAGAATCCCTTCGTTCTTGATCTGACGATTTATCTTCAGTTTTCTGTTTCTATATCAGTCTCACATTTTTTCTTGAGGTTTTCGTTTTCTTGTTCCTCTTCTTCTAGAATTGTTTGAGAAACTTCTTCAGAAGAAACGTTTTTCATAGTTTACAATCTGAAAATAAACAATTGAGTTATTTACATGCAGGCTAAAAATATTAGGGAATATCCAATGAAAAATGATCAGTGTTTTATTACAATGTGAAATATTTGCCTGATTAAATGGAAATTTTACTCACTCTTATTTCCACCTTGATTCCGAGAATCCGGGGCGATCTTCCTTCTCATACCGGACAACGTCCCATTTTCCAGCGATTGTGAACTCTTGTTCTTTTGAGATTTAGGAGGATCAGCCTCAATCTTGAAACCGTTCATCTTTTTCGAGGAGCCACTATACTCTCCGTTCCTATCTGGATAATCGTACGAAGAATTCCCAATTATCTCTGTCAGATCAAGTTCCGACTTGTTCCTGAGTTTTTTTCTACAATCAGCCTCGTGTATCAGGTACGTCTTATCTGGTGGCATCATTGTATTATTGTCGAAGTCATTATTCGAGTTTGTCGATTTGTCTACGTCCAACATATTTTGTAAGGAAAGCGAGTTTCGCATGTACGTTGTACTTTTGTTAGACATGTTGGGGTATTCTCCATACGTTGTTATAATTTCTTCATACTTTGGGGGTGTTTCGAGTTCTTTTTCTCTTAAGAATAAATTGGATATGGTTTCTTCGAGAGAAACGTCTAAATCTGATTTTTTTTCTCTTTGGTGTAAGTTACGTTCAAGGGGTTTATTTTATCGATTGTCACAAAAACACCTTTACCAGGTTCGCAGGTGAAGTATGATATACCAGCGCATTGTCCATTGCTTCCGTTCTGTTTTCTCTTCTCCTGGAATTAAACAAGATTGTGATAGAATATTATAACAATATTTACAAAGTAGAGACCTAGTTCATTTATTCTAATTGGTGACTTCAACAATTTTTCTCAGGTATAATTTTTTGTGTGTATTTTTAATACGAGGCATGTTTTTTAAGTACCGTTTTGCGATTCCGCCGCCGTAGCGCTACGGTCGGCGTTCCGCGCATGTGCGCTGGTTACCTACATCTCTTGTCTACGCACTGACGCCAATACAGTCTGATTCGTTGTTTACTGAGTGTTTAAGATGCCTCCGACAATCGTGAGTCCCGCTGATTGTGAAGTACGGGCTGTTATACGATTTCTTAGTGCTAAAGGCGTAAAACCGATCGATATTCATCGTGAGATCTGTGAAGTTTACAGACAAAACATTATGAGTGATGGAATGGCAAGGAAAGAACGGAGTGGGCGACCTTCGGTCGTTAAGGAAGATTTGGTGCAGAAAGTGGACGAAATGCCCTGATCTGGCACTTTAAGAAACACCTGGGCGGTCAGCATCTGCAAGACGAAGTCAAAACATTTGTAACACAGTGGTTAACAAGCCAGGCGGCAGAATTTTATGAGGAGGGTAACCAGAAACTGGTGCCACGTTATGACAAGTGCGTCAATTTTCAAGGAAATTATGTTGAAAAGTAGATTAAGATACAGGCTTTCATGTAAAATTATTGCGACATCTTTGCACGTCTTTTTTAATTCCCAAACGGTACTTACTTAAAAAACATGCCTTGTACTATTCTTTTGGAGAAATATCAAAGCGCCATAAGCAATCTGTGCGTCATTTTACAGGAATTTCAATTAAAATTACATTTTTGAGTTGTATATATCATAAAAATTATAAAAAATAGGATTAAGCGTGTCTCATTGATTTTTATCCTTGGAAGACCAAATACAACAAAAATAGGATGATCAAGTACTATTTTTTCCACGATTTTGGTACTTTAGAAGCTATGGAAACTCTTTTTTGTCTTTTTATATCAAAGTTGAATGTTTGAAAATCCCACTAAAAACTAAACTTTCAAACCCATTTTAAGTAACTTCAAGTGATTTCAGGAAGCTGAGTTATTTTTTTATTGAAACAACATTCAAGATAATATTGTCACAAAGAGTAAATCCTAGGTCCCAGGAATGTTTAAAAAAAATGTGGACGTCACTCATTGGACAATTCTGAGAATAAAAGAATAAGCATTAAGAAAAAAATAAAAAATGAAAAAATTGACTGTGATCTCGTACAAACTTCGCTGGATCAGGCAGTAACTTAAAAACATCAAAATTTATAAACATACAGGTATAACAACAACACAGTTAAGCTATTATAAAAAGTAATACAAGATAAAACTCCGGATGAAAACAAGTACTTGATTTTTTGAAATTATCAACTTTTAAGCTATGGATACAAATTTTTATTATTATTCTGCTTTAAGGTGCTTTCGGTGAATCGTGTTTTTCGAACAAAGGATCTACTGATAAGTCTTTATTCTAGAAAAAATATTTCGAACAGCATAAAGAAAAAAAAGGGCGAATCAAATATATACTTACAAAAGAATCAATGAACCAATAGAGCACATAAATTTTACTGTATGTTGAACAACAGGAAACAAAAATAACTCATTCGACAAACATTCAATATTTCATTAAAAAGGAAATATTTACTCAACTGATTACATTGCAAGTTTTTTCGCAATTGATAAGCACATAAATGATGTGCCAAATCAGAATGTATCAACTGAGTACAAAAAAATACACACGAACTAAGGAGAGAATCAATTGCAATTCACAGTTAACACAAAAAAATTTTAATGGATCATTTGGAACTTTGTTGAAATATAATGTTGTCATCTTCGAACCTAGTAGGAGTACACTGATGAACTTTAAATCTCCAAAGACTGAGAAAAAACATTATTAAACAGAATTCAGAAAGCATTAAATTACACTCGATGATTAACGTCGCTAGACCAGAACACCACATATATATTCATTTTGTAATAAAGGTAATACTATCATATGCTCTATTTAATACAGTAAGCAACACTTTCTTTGTGTTTATTGACATAAAATGTGGAACTTTTACCATTAATCGAATTTCTTAAAATTCATGCACAAAGCATCCAAAAAAATATGATGAAATGGTTTTTATGCTTGATAAAAGGTAAAATTTTTACAATAATGTGCTAATGTAAGTTTGAACATTCAACACATAACTTACATGTAGCTGGACTCCGACACATTTACCGATTCCTTTAACAACACCCATATATTTTATGATGCCGAGAACTACATCATCAGAGAAGCTCACAGCAACAGTCATGTCTTTTTGTAGTTTCAATAACTTTTCACATCTATCCCTGTTAACTGCTAATTTTACCCTCTCTTGAGGTGATAGGGGTTTGAGATAATAAAATAATCTTTCCTCTACTATCGCAATGTTATTTTTCTCACAGATGAATTGGGACGATTCCCAGGATTCACCATCTACTAAGATCTTAATAAATACTTCACCATTTTCAAGAAAACTAGTAATCTGGACCATATATCCTGTGAAAGCAGTTCTTTTATCCTTCGATCCTTTAGAATCTTTGAGAAGGCAGTTCTGAATTATAACTCCAAACATTGGACTATGTCGGTTCATTTGAGAGTACATTGTCTTTGAACAATTAAATTACAACTACACTATGTAATTTTGCTGAAATGATTGAAAGTCACAGGAAAATTGCATATTGTGAGTAATCAGACTAATTGTCACATTCTGGGATATGGATTTTGATGACAAGATGTAGTCCAATTAAAATTTTTCAGCTGGTTTTATATAATCCGAAAAGATTAAGTTACAGTTCACTGATATCATCAAAGATCTTGTTAAATGACTAATTTGTTGAATGTTTGTTGATCCAATTATTTTTGACAATTGACAGTTTGACAACTAAAAAACGTAATATCTACAAACCGTTTGACCTACAACGATCGTCACCTACGTTCTTTATATTCAAAACACTCCATTTTTATTATTGAAATACTATAAGCTACTATATATTCTATTCTAAACTACTTTGAGATAGCAATATCGTTGCAATAGTTCAAAGAAAAGAAATCACATACATACGATTATCAAAACATGCCATTTTCAAATGTTGCGATTTCTTGACAGGGGCGTATCTGATCTTTGGGAGCAAGGCACTGCCCTACCTGATATTTTTAGCCTTGTATACATTTTATGTGTTTTGTCGGACAGCATCCATTTTAACACCAATAAACGAATATCTTCAATGATTTATTGCGATATTTAAAAGGAATTGCAATTTTGTATATTACTTTCATATCTAATACGATTTCAAAAACGTGGACAACGTGTGTACCAATTCAAACTATCCATTTTATTACGTCGGTGTTACACCTACAAATAATTAAATTTTGTACTGAAATCAAGACATTTAGCGAGTATGATGAAAAATTAGAACATCAATTGCCGCATACTCTCTATCATGTGATTCGGTTCGATCTATCACGAAAGCATCAGTCTTGTTGCCACTGTGTGTAATGGTTATCTTACGGGATGATACATATGACTTCAACAAGACGGTTACGAAAATTGTGGCCTAGGCTCCGCCATGTTCTTTCTGTACTTCGATCAATTTGTGAGATGATTACAGAAAATGAATATGTTAGACAATTTATTATGATACTGCATTAGTGTATTACTTTTATGTGCTGAATTGAATAAATATACGACAAAAAAATTACCAAGACTGTGTAAGAAAAAATATAAATTCAACGTTTTTGTAAGGTCAGAACACATTTTGCAAACAAGTTTATTCAGTAATAAAACAAAGAGATTTCACATGATAAAGCGCTGACTAATCAGACACATTACCGCCACTGTCTGGTTAGTTGAAAACAAAGGGACTGATATTACCGCCACTGTCTGGTTAGTTGAAAACAAAGGGACTAACAGGGTAGTGCTAAAATAAAGGAATTTTACACGACAACGGCGCCGACCAATCAGGAACGTCATATTGCCGCGACTGTCTGCTTGGTTGAAAAGTGACTAACACCGAATTTTTTTACACGACAACGGCGCCGACCAATCAGAAACGTGATGTTGCCGTGACTGTCTGGTTGGTTGAAAACAAAGCGATTAACAGTGCAGTGCTAAAATAAAGGAATTTTACACGACAACGGCGCCGACCAATCAGGAACGTCATATTGCCGCGACTGTCTGGTTGGTTGAAAACAAAGCGACTAACAGGGTAGTGCTAAAATAAAGGAATTTTACACGACAACGGCGCAGACCAATCAGGAACGTCATATTGCCGCGACTGTCTGGTTGGTTGAAAACAAAGCGACTAACAGGGCAGTGCTGAAATAGAGGAATTTTACACGACAACGGCGTCGACCAATCAGAAACGTCATATTGCCGCGACTGTCTGGTTGGTTGAAAACAAAGCGACTAACAGGGCAGTGCTGAAATAAAGGAATATTACACTACAACGGCTCCGACCAATCAGAAACGTGATATTGCCGCGACTGTCTGGTTGGTTGAATACAAAGCGAATGACAGGGCAGTGGCGACAAATGAGATCATCCCGAAAAGCACCAATAAATGAATGTGATTTATTGTGGCATCTTAAAAGTATTGCAATATTACGTATACAAATTTCATATGTACTGAATTGAAAAAGTAATAATATGGGTCAAAATTATATAGAAATTGTGATAAGGCAAATAAATGTCTGTTAAATACAACGAATTTACTCTCACGTACAATTGAAAGTTTCAAAATACCAATTATACCAAATATTTGCCTGATTAAATGAAAAAAAAATTATACTCACTCTTATTTGAACCTGGATTCCGAGAATCCAGTGCGATCTTTTGGAGCTACACTTACTCTTACATGACAGCGACAATTGGACAGTGCTGACAACCTATTGTGGTCACTGTCTTTCAATTTCAATTAGCTAGAAGCATATACAGGGTGGATCTTGGACCACTGCGTTAATTTTAACCATAGGTTATAGTTAAAAGTATTTTATGTTTTCACATTGGGCAAATACCCCTCTGTAGTCCAGTTAAGTTTCAATGAAAATTACCTTCCACAGCATCCACTATCGAATCTGAATTGTTTAAAAACATTATTTTCCCTCTAAGAAATGATTCACTCACTCATGTTTCATCAGATGATTAAATCGATTTAATTCCTTTCAACTTTAAATATTTCAAAAATGGTGCAATTTAGGAAAAAAGATTAAAAGCTTTTTATCCTTCTACAAGGTATTATTATAATTGATATTGTCGTTTGAATATCACAGGTGGAAATGTAATATTTTTGTGAAATTTCAACACTTTATATCTTTTGAACGGGGCCAAATTTGGAAAAATGTTATAGGAAGAAAATGTTTCTTTCAACTTCAAGAATCTATGGTTGAAATTAACGCAATGGTCAAAGACTCACCCTGTATATGGCTCGATGTGTCATGATATTTGTAAACACTGGATTTTTGTCTGAAAATTGTCATTTTTTCCATGTGATCCGGTTTGAACAATTATAGTCATCAACTTACTCCAACAGGACATATGAATCCTTAAAACTCGTGGAATCTGGGTGATAAAAAAAAATACAATGAATAATCTCTAGATTTATTAACTTCTATAACTTCAGTTTCAATCTACCTAAATAATTATCTCCTTGAGTTAAAGTATGTTGATTATCTCGATTCTATATTATTCAAGTATTTCAATAGTTATATAAATAAATAAAGCACATGTTATTTGAATTGCTTCTTTCATCCTATAATCCTATGACATAACAGTCTTTGGTACAACTCTTTCTTTTAAGTACAAATTTTCTCATAAACTGAGATTTTTGCATGCCCGCTGGGGCTTTTCTCATCGATTGGATGGCATATAAAAATTGAACATATTCTTATCTACATATTAAAAAATGTTATCCACCGGATAACTGCTCCGTTGTTGCAAACATTCACCCTGAGCCATCTTTAGATAAAGAAACAATCCACTTGACGTGTATTTTGTTCACCCGCATACGGAATCACTTAACCAAGAGAGGGGGCGGCGGTCGAGGTGTCAAACATGGATGTCATTCTCCCCCACCTCTAACTGTTACCTCTCTGAACATAGAGTTATCCGCAGATATGGCCGCTGCTTCTATGGATGGTGAATCTGGCAAACTTTCAGAATCCCTTCGTTCTTGATCTGACGATTTATCTTCAGTTTCTGTTTCTATATCAGTCTCACATTTTTTTTCTTGAGGGTTTTCGTTTTCTTGTTCCTCTTCTTCTAGAATTGTTTGAGAAACTTCTTCAGAAGAAACGTTTTTACTTAGTTTACAATCCTGAAAATAAACAATTGGTTATTTACATGCAGGCTAAAAATATTCGGGAATGTCAATGAAAAATGATCGAGTGTTCATTTCAATGTGATGCAGAAGATAGATATAAATTGTTTCTCTATTTCAGTGACGTAATGACTTCATTACAGTACTAAAAACAACTCATTACAGCATTGTTTTTAGTTATATTTTTCGTTTTGTGGTTGACAACACTGACATCCTATCCTTTCGAATGTCAACACGCCTCCATTGCATGTCTTTGCTTGAACAAATAATAGTATATTCTAATACAAGTTACAGAATGGGCACCTATTCCAACACGAATGCAAAATTGTGTTGGAATGGCCTTCTGCAACGAGTATTTTCTCTATTTCAGTCAAGAATTGTGTGAAATTTATTGGAATTCAATGAAAAATTCAGATTATACCTCCTAGTGACTTTTGTATTTTATTTTCGCAGTTGGCGTGACTGATACGTAAATTGACAAATTATAGAATTTGAATAGTGCGTTCAAATCTCTACATGGTTTAATATTGACAATTGACATGCAATGGACGCGTGTTGACATTCGAAAGGATAGGATGTCAGTGTTGTCAACTACAAAACGAAAAATAAATAAAAAATAAAATGAACTCATTACGACACTGAAATAGATCAATTAACATTACCATGAAAACAGAGGAATAGTAAACTGATTAAATAAAAAAAGCCGATTCCTCGAAAAACTTGTGTTATTGTTCCTTACCTGAGCTCTAACCGAAGACATTCCTTCGGGTGAATCATCCTCACCACATGGCCTTAAAACAAGATAAAGGAGAAGATCTGAAAGGGATATTATTCCTATAACTTTATCTTCATCATCTACGACTACCAATCTATGAACCTGAAAGTATTATTCTATTAAACATCAATATTGAATTGAATCATTTTTTTTTCAAGCAAAAACTCTTCAGGATGTTGAAAAAAATTTCTATATATTGGGAGCCGATTTCTGTTCTAAAATACACCCTTCTCCTTTCCAAAAGAAATCAAACTTTCAAAAAAATAGTATCACCATCTGTCATAATAGTTTACCCGTAGATGGCTTAGTCCCTCATTGACAACTTGTATGAGATTTGGATGCATACAACAAAAGTTATTGCGTTTCAAATGTCGGTAGGTTTTGTGCATCGGTTAAAAAATGAGTTTCAAACAAAAGTTGCAATTGAATTTTGTGTTAAACTTTTACTGAAACGCACCAAATGCTACAAAATGTATATGGTGATGATTATCTATCCCGTACGCAAGTTTACGAGTGGTTCGGGCGATTTAAATCTGGTGGACAGACGTTGGATGATGACGAAAGATCAGGCTGTCCCAGAACCGGATTATCGCAAGAAAACATCGAAAATTTCGTGAATTCATCAAAAATAACAAAAATCGTCGGTGGAAATAGATTTATACATTCCTCAAACAACCACATACCGTATTTTGTCCGAAGTTTCGGACCTCAAGTAGGTTAATCCGCGGTTTGCACCACACTGAAGACAAAAAAGTTGATCGGATTGAGCATTGCAAAGACATCATTAAAACTGCTCGGAAGGATCAATACTTCTTGAAATCGATTGTAACTGGTGACGAGACGTGGTGTTCTGTATATGAGCCGGAAACAAAGCGGCAAAATACTAAATGGAGAGCGTCGGATGAAGGAACACGCTTAAGGTTATGCTGATTTGTTTTTACGATTCGAAAAGAATTATCCACAAAGAATTTGTTCCACTCTGCCAGACAGTCACTGGAGAGTGTTACTTGGGTGTCATGAAGCGTTTGCTGGCAAGAATTCTTCGTATTCGGCCAAAATATTGAGAATTGGCAGTTGCATTTTTTTGCACCATCACGTCGTTCGCGATTCCAACTCGAATATTTGGTCAAAAATCACGTTATTCCTTTGCATCATTCGCCTTATTCATCAAATCTGGCCATTGAGAAGGCGACGTCCTAAAGATAATTCCAATAAGGGATTGACAACTTGTTGGAGCATGCAGAAGGAGATTAATGAAAATGATTTGTTTCAAAAGTTACACTCTTTTGTTTTTTTTTTTCAATTCGAGTTCTTATGGAATGGAGGAGGGTATATGTAAAAAACTTGAAAAACACATCATTAGATAATCACTGAAATATCTAGCCTTCTCCTCTTTTTGAGGTGTAGAATCGATTCCCAAAATATTGACACAACCACGCTATACTCACTTCGGCTCTGACAATTTTTTCCATAATAGTAAAGAGCGTTTCATCCAATTTACATTTCTGTACACCTTCGAACCATTCGTTTCTATGCTCGTTCGCTTTCTTCAGAGAAACATCCAAATCGTTATAAGTTTTTTCAGCTGCCAAATTCTGAAACGTAAAAATGTTTACTTCACACGCTCCGTCGGCAATTCTCGCTGTTACTTACGATAACATCGAATTTGGCATAAATATCGGTTAGCCTGCCTTCTGCATCCACGATTGGCAGCGCGGAAACTCGCCTCTCGACAAACTTTTTTAATGCTAAAATTATGGAGGTATCTTCACTAGCTGTCTCTATATTGTCGTATGATCCGATTCTCAGGTCTCGCAACGTCTTATTCATGTAACTTGGTTTCGGTAACTCATTAATCTGCAAATATAATTAAATCAATCAGATATCCCAAAAATATCGAAATACTATATTCTAAAACAAGTTGCAGAATGGGCAATTGTGTTGGAATTGCCTTCTGCAAGGAGTATTAGACGATATTTTCCCTATTTCAGTCAAGAGTTGTGAGAAATTTATTGGAATTCAATGAAAAATTCAGATTATACCTCCTAGTGCCTTTTGTATTTTATTTTCGCAGTTGGCGTGACTGATACGAAAATTGACATTCAAAGGACTCGTGTTGACATTTGAAAGCAAATGATGTCAATGTTGTCAACCACAAAACGAAAAATATTAGTAAAAACAATGCTGTAATGATTACATTACAGCACTGTTTTTAGTACTGTAATTAACTCATTACGACACTGAAATAGAGAAAGGAATTTTACACGACAACGGCGCCGACCAATCAGAAACGTGATATTGCCGCGACTGTCTGGTTGATGGAAAACAAAGTGACTAAGAAGGCAGTGCTAAAATAAAGGAATTTACACGACAACGGCGCCGACCAATCAGATACTTGATATTGCCGCGACTGTCTGGTTGGTTGAAAACAAAGTGACTAAGAAGGCAGTGCTAAAATAAAGGAATTTTACACGACAACGGCGCCGACCAATCAGATACTTGATATTGCCGCGACTGTCTGGTTGGTTGAAAACAAAGTGACTAAGAAGGCAGTGCTAAAATAAAGGAATTTTACACGATAACGGCGCCGACCAATCAGAAACGTGATGTTGCCGCGACTGTCTGGTTGGTTGAAAACAAAGTGACTAAGAAGGCAGTGGCGACAAATGAGATAATCCCGAAAAGCACCAATAATGGCCGGTTTCTGAAGTCAAAATAAACTCAGTTTATCTATTCGAGAAAGTTAAACGAGAGATAACTGTCGAATTGGGTTTCTGACTACCGCGCCGACAGATAAACTACACATAAACTCCATTTATCTTAACTCGTCCCGATGACGGGTTATCTCGACGTTAACTAGTGAATGTTTACATGACAATTCCAAGATAACCTCAAAGTTATCTCTGAAAACTCGAAAATTCAAGTTCATATATAACTGAAACATGGAATTGACAAAAGAAATATTTTCAAGTTCCTCATCAGATGAAGAAATTCTGTAATTCATCAAAAATACCTATAGCAATACCTCGACAGATAAGGATTCGCAGATCTCCGATGGAAATCATTCAGATGAAGAGTTTGGGTAAGTACTAACAGTAAACATTACTTATTTGTTTATGAAAGTGTCTTGGATGTTTTCTATTAGAATTATTCTCGTAATATGATATTGATTCTTCAAATATTTTTAGGCAAAGATACCGACTGAACAGTGGGATATTTATGTGATGAACTGAATCCAGTTTTATCCCAGACATCTCAGAGAAAAGTGGCATTATCTGTTTTAGAACAGGTGTGCATTGCTCTACGATACTTTTCAAATTGTTATAGGTAATGATATCAATGTTCATAAATCAACGGTATCTAAAGTTATTTTCAATGTGAGCAAGAAAATAGCCATACTATCTGAAAGATTTATATGTATGCCAAAAAATGATACTGAAATTTAGAAACTGAGACAGGCTTCTATAACATAGCAAGCTTTAATGTACTTGGTTGCATTGATTGAGTCAATACATGCTACTGTCGAAGGAAATGCATTCAGAAGATAAATAGTCGCATTCAATATTTTTGGTGAGTGGCAGTATAAAACAGGTTTCTCTTCAAATTTCTTAAATTTATTCTATTAAATTCTCATTTTGTTCATCTGAGGTACAAATATTCAAACAAACAATGAAATTATTACGACGTCAGAAATGCCGTAGGAAAAAATATATGTATATTTTATAGCAAAACGTGTGTGATAGCCGTGAGGGTTGTTAACTGAAAGCTTGTTTTTGCAACTCATAAAGAATGCTGAGACACGTCAACTTTTCAATTAAGATGTGCGTTATACCTGTGTTTTTAATCAAGGGGTAAATGAGATTTCTATTTCTATTAACTTCAAGTAAGTTTTGCGTTCCTCTTTGTCATTTCCTCTTTCTTGGCCTTCAGATATAATCAACTAAACATTTTTTCTGTTAATAAGTCCTCATTGGCAGATAATTGTGTTTGTTGTTATAATGAGGGCTTTTTTTTGCAGTTAACCCTAATCGACTAGATGCTGGTCTTTTTCACCTGGTCGCCTTCTAGGAGTTTCAGTCTGCTTCCTGTACTCGATGTTCCATATCCTGTTTTTAAATAAATACCTTTTGGGTTAAACCCTCCACCAGTTTTGTATCTTTCACACTATATTTGTATATTTTTTGAATGGAAAGATTTCAATAAACTATTATGGATTATATAAGGTGAAATTTATCACTGTTTTAGTCAGTTTTTGACATTTGTGATAAATTTAGACGACGTATTGTGTTTTCTTCAATTTGCAACATTTCCAAAACATACTAATATTTACAGAGTAATTCATCGCAAACTCTTTAATTCATAATAGACAATTCAATGATTTGTTAAAATCAGATTATTAAGAGCATTTCAAGAATTAACGAGTATACAGGGTTTCCCATTAAATAAGACACCGAGCATGGCACACTTGCGCGATCAACATTGAAATTTATGCTTAAATAATGTACACTTGAATTCAAAAGTTGATGAGTCTGCATGTTCTATAATTTTTCGAAATAATGAAAGAATTGTATTCCATAGACGGTTTTCACACTGTATAATTCTCCTAGGATGAATCTGATACTAATACACAAAGAAAGCCTTAGAATTGATCGGAAAAGAATCTTCTCGAGCGATAAAAATGGGGTTAGGTGACAGAAGCAGTGACAGATAAGAGTTGAGTGTAAAAACATTGTAGTGAGAACAGCAATTTATTTGGTGGGAATATGACTTAATTCTACATGAAGACTTGAAAAATTAGTCACAGTATCTAGGATATTAAGCAAAAATAAGAGAGGCAGCAGAAGACACTTATTGACAATATCCAATTAATCTCATCATAGCCTCCTTGAAACTTCAGTCAGGCAACATTATTCAACAAAGCGTTGAATCATAAAATTTTGACGGTGTTTCTAAGGCTAAGAAAATCATGAATATTTTATTAGTGGCGCCATCTAATAATTAGGTTCAAGATTTATTGATCGAAGACCGACTTTCTCTTGATAATAAATGAACAAAAAATGCACTCACATACAAAAATAGGAATCTGAGTATCCTCTTATGGGTAAGTATGTACAGCACGTTTCCCGTGTCCGGGTCTATCACAGGCAACCTGTGTATTCTGTTGTGTATCAAGGTTCTGATCGCTTCGTACAAAGACGCATCGGGGCCGATGTGTATCAGCGGCCGCTGATCCTGGAGCACCTTCCTCCAGGTGTCCAATTTGTGTTCTTCCAGTTCCTCCATAGTGACACTAGACGATCGGTAATACATCCTGAGGATCTTTATGAAATCGGTGATGGTCAGCATGCCGACGAACTCCTGTTTCGTGCTGTCCCACAGCGGAGCTGCTCTCACGCCTGCGACAGAAAAAAAAATTGATAATTGTTGCATAGAGGAAAATGTAGTATGCTGCTACATGAGAAGAAAAAAATCGCCCATTTGTGGAGGTTATTGATAAATTGCATATTCTGAAATTTCATCTTCGTAGAGTAAACTCTCGAGAAGATATAGGGGTCTTTTGGCGCATCTTTCGTTAAAAAATAATAAAACGAGCATGCAAAAACTTCAGACTTCGTCAATGCGTATCTACATTTTTTCAAATGATGTAATTTTTTTTATTCATCAAAATGTGCAAGGGAAGCAATATATTTCGATTTACACAACTAATCTCGAACATATTCATCCTGTGAATAACAGGAGGGAGCATAAACGAGAATTGGAAAAGTTCATACGCATAGACTAATTCAAATTGTATTATCAGTTATGAACATAGACTAATCACACAGTGTTGCCGGTGCTACCGAATTACAATCGTCTCGATATGCCGATACGTTATGGAAATCAACCGTTTTTAGTTTTAGTTTTTTAGATATTATGTCAAAATAAAACCGTTCCCCTGATAATCGAATTTTCCGATGAATTCAGGTGCTGATCTGATGGAAATATTGTAACAAACTCAAATTCTATTATCTCGTTAGCTTGCAAACCAGGATGTTTCGATGTATGAAATGACGATGTGAAAAAACTCCTATAAATGTCCAAAACGAATCTAGGAGTCTGGTATTTAAAAATCATATAAGCTTAATTTCATGCATACCTATGAAATATCTATCCCCCAAAAAACCGATACTTCTCATTCGTTTATTTTGAGCCCAACGTGTCTCTATGAACGTAGTTCAGATAATTTTGGGACAGACCTCCTATTACCGACAATAGGCCAAATGTCAATACGATCGTCCCTGGAATATACGAGCTAAAAACCACGTGCACCAATAAACTCCCAGTGCGTATCCAATATCATTATGTCCCTCTGTGAACTGAAGGTGTATCCTTTCCGCTCAATTGCCAATTAGACATGCCGAAACATTTCTGCCGCGCTTCCAGTCTATTACATCAGTTGCAATACCAATTAAAACTTGAAACTCGGCCAGGAATAAATATGCAAAACACCGATCGATAAGTCGAACGGCCAAAACGCAGAAGAACATTCTTAATATAAGCTCTAGAACGATCCAAAATTCGCCCGATCGCTGTTTTTGATTTACGAGGGACGAAAACCTGGCCGCACGTCCAGGTTGTTTTTCATCCCAGGTCCAAAAAGTCAATTATATTTCAAGAGAGTTATTTTTCGATTAGTCGGTCTTGCACGCCGTTACCAGAGATCTCGCATTGCAAATAATTCAAGATGTAATGTATTAAAATTTGACTTTTCATTAAAAAGTACCTACGGGGTTTTCCCGAAGCAAATTTACTTGATTATACTCAGATTTCTCATAGCAAATGGAACTTTACACCTAAATCTGTGAATTCTTATAATCTTCAAAGTAACTTGTTATTAGAATTCAAAAAAGAAGATAGGTAATCATTTTAAATGAATTATATGCATTTGTACACTGACATCATTAAATGTTTTCGATTTCATATAGGATTTTATATTTTTTATGTTATATCAAAAGAACTTATTTATTTTATTTTATATTGATCTTATTTTTATGAATTTCTGACTGAAAAGGGGGGCTTATAATCAAGTAGTAAAAAGAAATCATGATAGAAGATATAGAACATCAAAAATATTTATGGTGTTGAATTTTTTATCAGAAAAAAATTAGTATTTTGTATCTGCCCCTAAATATAGACCTCATCTGATGAAACATGAGTGAGTGAATCATTTCTAACAGGGAAAATAATGATTTTAAACAATTCAATAGTGGATGCTGTGGAAGGTATTTTCCATTCAAACTAAACTGGAATACAGCGACGTATTTGCCCAATTTGAAACCTTGAAATGCTTATAACTATTTAAAACAGCTGAATTTGGGAAAACCGTATGGGAAAGTGTTTATTTTGATCCCAATTGTTAAAATTAACACAGTCGTCAAAGACTCACTCTGTCTAATGTTCTTAAATTGAACAAAAATGAGAGTTTCCTCAAGTAAGTTTAAGAAAAATGGTCCCATAAACATTTTCCCAACTTTTTTTTTCTCATAATACACTTTATAAACGTTAAATTAAAACCTGTGATATGAGTGATATGACACTGCCGGTGGTCGCTTGGACTATCGTCTGTGTCTACTTTAAGGGAAGATACATTTTCTTTTTCAATTAAGATTTATCCAGGTAAACACGTTCAAAAATTTTATTTTATCAACATTCCACTTACCATTGTAAACTAAAGCGAAGAAAGCTTTTTTCACTAACAACTGAGTATCGAAAACGACCAATTTAGCTGACGTAGGTATCAGGTCGTAACATTTGTGAAATTTGAAGAATTTGACGAATATTTGGGATTCATCTTCCTCTGAAACAGAAAAAAACACAAATTATTTAATGTAAGTACCATCCTAAATGATTGGTAAGCAAAATTATCATTATATTTGGGTAGAGTTGACAGCACGTCAGTGCCATTCTACATTTCTGATTATTTTTTTGTTTTAGCAATGAATCCTCGTGTTTCTTATGTTCGTTGTCTGAAAGAACAGTAATTTTTTTTGTTATAGATGGTTTCATTCTTTGAAACTATGCAGCTTTAAAAATGCTACAAGTTCAGAATATCTTTAAATTTTCACCAATAAGTGTCAAATAGACAGATAAGAAAAATTCTCGAACATACTCATTCATCGGATTATTGTGATTATCTAACAAATTGTTTTGAATACAACAATCACATAGCAGTCTCGATTCTCCTCAAAATGCGGTTGTCAGTTTTCATTAGTCACACCGGGTCACGTGGTAGAAATTGGGATTATGAGTCAAAAATCTTGTCAGTTTTAATATAAGTATCTTTTGTCGAATTATTTTTATCTTTCATCTGTTTCGTCAATATCTTTGCCTTTACAGATGGGTTTGAAATTAAAAAAATCTCTTCTACTGTATCTTTCCGTCAGAGAACTAATTCTTTTTTTTTTAACGTAAGTTATAAGTGTTGAACTGTACTACATTGTGATATTTCTGAGATGAAATCAAATTAATAATTTCTTTTGTTTGAATTTATACATTTTACATATTATTTTATTAATATTAATTAATTTCGAAGAACACAATAATAGAGTCTAGAAAGAGACTGACGCAGCACGTAAATGATTTTAAAAGTTTTTGTAATTTTTTTCGAAACTTTGCCCGGCACTATCTCAAAATATTAGCGTTTACGGACATAAAGGGTGATTCATTTAGAGGTACCCTTTGTGGTGGGGATTTAGTTGCAGATCGCGTATGCATCGTGTTAATTAAGTGGTATACATAATGGAACGACTCAGCCCGGCACAGAGTCTACAAATTGTTCAGCATTATTACGAAAATGGGCGTTCTCCGATTAATGTATATCGGGCACTTAGAGCGACTTACGGTCCACATAAGCCTACCTAACGCACAATTCGCTCTACCATCACTAAGTTTGAGACAGAATATTCGTTATTGGATAATACTCGACCATATAAAGAACATCCAGCTAGTAGTGAAGAGAATATAACGGCGGTGGGAGAGAGTGTACGTGATGACCCTGAAGTGTCGATTCGTCGCCGTTCTCAACAGCTTGGCCTTTCGTATTCAACGACTTGGCGGATTTTACGAAAGGATCTTTCTCTGAAAGCTTAAAAATTCACTTAGTTCAAGAACTGAAGATCCGCTCTTTTCGACAAAAGTTTTGTTCACTGATGAGGCCCAAGTTTAGCTTAATGGGCTCGTGAACAAACAAACTGCTCGAATCTGGGGCGATGAAAAACCCGAAGAGTTTCAAGAATTGCCGTTAAATCCAGAAAAAAACAACTGTTTGGTGTGGTTTATGGGCCAGTGTAATAATCGGTCCATATTTCTTCAAAACAGAGGACGGTCGGAATGCTACTGTGAATGGTGACAGTTATCGCACCATGATAACAGACTATTTATTGCCCGAAATAGAAGCCTGTGGTCTCGACGAAATGTGGTTCAACAAGATGGTGCCACTTGCCATGGCTTTACGACGAGAGCATTTCGACGAACAAATCATTCCATGCTTCGGACCAGTGAATTGGCTGACTAGATTATGTGACATCACATCTCTTGAATTTTTCCTTTGGGGCTATGTGAAGTCCAAAGTCTACATGGACAAGCCGGCTCCGATTGAGGTTTTTGAGGACAATATTATTATTATAAAATAAAATTGTTTTTATTAATTTTTTTTATTAAAAAAAAGCACCTCTAAATAAATCACCCTTTACGTCATAATTATAGGGAGAAAAGCCTTATTTTGATATGTAGGCTTCACGCTGCAAGGTTGAAAACCATTTCTCAACCCCCTGTATAAAAAAAAACCTATCATAACCTTGATTTGGAAAAACAGTATTGCTGCTGTTACATTTTACATTTTCTGAATGAGATAGCATCTACCTTTCTCCAAAACATCTGCCAGCCATTCTTTATAGGACTGAGAAACGTCTTCGAACTCTTTGATCTGGTCCAGACTCCAAACTTCGTCGTCATCCGGTATGGTTGGCAGCACTATCCTGAGCACATGGTTAGAGTAACAGTGAAGCCGTATCATCACCCGGGCATCACTAAATATCACTGTTAACGCCTCCCTCTCACCGTTAGAGCCATAAGGGACACTTATCACAGTCATTGAAAAAGATGAAAATAATATTCAACAAGTCTCTATTACATTATAGATCCTTTATTCGAAGAAACATCGGAGACGCTGTCATCCTAAAGGAAACATCTCATATTGGAGACCCGATAAGTCTAAGGCTTAACTACCAGATGGCGCCAGTAGTTAAATATCCATATGCCATTTGTCAACCGAAAGATTAGTGTGAAAATTTTTTGACGATTCTAACATCCATTGAAATTGCCTCATTCCGTATGATATCAACGATTTTTATCCAATCAAATCTAAAGTAGAGCGATAATTGCATTCAGTGCAATTATCGGTCGGTATGAATTTGTCAACTTCATTCGAAATGTCCCGTTTCGTTTCAGAGAATTTTCGAAGTAAAAATGCATTCATCAGCGAAAATTGATAATTCAGGCCCATTGAATGTTTTCTGAATTACTGATAAACCAATGTTTCCTTTTAAGAAATTTTCTGGTCATTTTCTTCAGAAATCCAGTTTTTTATGGTCTTACATATCTCCCCGGTTTGCATCTGTTTCTGATAATAAAAACCATAAAAAATCCAAAATGGCTTGAATTATTGGAAATCTGGCAATACATACGAGGGGAGGTCCAAAAGATCGTAGAATGGAGGGGATGAAGTGCTGATAGGTGGCGCTCGCTTAATTTCATGCTCTTTAGTGATTCTAATTAGTATACAGAGCAAGTCCTTTACCACTGCGTTAATTTTAAATTCGTGAAGCGGAAAGAAACACTTCCTATACCAGAGAAACATTTACGTTTAATTCAACATCAACAGAATACTCTGAGTATGCCTTCATAATTTTGATGGATCCATAGAAGAGGAGAAATTTTTCATATAATAGCAAAATTGTCAATGATGATAATGATTTCGAAAGAGAAAAAGTGTGGCAACGTGAAATTACCCGGCTTAGTGATTTCATCCAGTCAGGGTGATATCCAGAAAGAAGAATAATTTTTTTTTATTATTATTATTATTCTCTTCGTTTCAAGAATCTATGGTTAAAATTAATGTAGTAGTCAAAAATTCACCCTGTATAAGCTGAATCTCACAGCCCTATAGCGTTTTTTTCTTTCCGCATATATATTTGAAATATACTGACACACAGAACGCAACCCAAATTATTTATTAACAATAATAATACTTATAATACAATTGTAAAAATTACTAATGTTGAAAGACAGAATACCGACATTTCTAACTTGATGCTATATTTTCAGATTTACTCTATGGGAAATTGAAGTACCATTGTCATTTACACAAGCTACACGAATGTATAATATATTGTGTTTGTGAAAGCGAGAAAAATTTAATGCTGGTCCTTCTTAAGTAAAGTTCCTTTCTTAACTTAGGTGACTCCTGCTCGGCCCACAAACTGCCACCTAGTTTAGAAAACTTAATTCATAATTAATAATAAATGCATTCACCTCAAGAGTGATTATATTGCAAAGGAAAAACAGATTTATCGTTCCATTTTGTTCAAAACCCTATCATTCCACGTACTGTTGAACCTCCCTTCGTACTTCACGACTACATTGATAGTAAATAACGTAAAGAAGTGTTCCTACAAACTGGTAATCCGTAGGTCAGAATAAAAAAATTTGAATGAAAATAAAAATTTTTAATACGTAAAATGACTATAGTAAATCCTGAGCAGAAGATGCTAGGGTCCATTAGAGATGACAGATCACCCAACGCATGTAAACACCTACGTACACACTTGTTTACCCCACTTGAACATAACAAACGATAAATCACTTAATCGAAAAAAAAACGACGCATTGGCCATATCCAGGACATCCCCAGACCCGGAGGAGCCCTTTGGGGTTGTAGCCACCAAACCGAATCGGCTTCACGCCGAGCCGCGGGAAGCTTCCGCGCGTGCAACCGCAAATAAACTGTCCGCCAACTTGAAATTTCCTGTCGAATCTTTCTCTATTATTGGCTCAGAGCAGATGCCAAAATAGCGGCCATGCGTTGCCGAGAACGTGGTCGCGCGCCAAACGTACGTGGAACTCGAGCTATGTCCATCCGTCAGACGGAGCAATTAATAAATCGGATAGAAAAATAACCTTAATGGCCTTAATATTTTCGATAATGAATCAAATCTGATGGATACGGACGGGTTGGGAGGTTATAGAACGAACATGCAGCACTGACAAAAGATATATCTCTGAGGAACAACGATCAATCTGGACTTCCCCAAGGTTCCGTCCTAGGTAACTATTTTATTTATTTTTTGATTTGGATCGAAAGATATGAGACATTTCCGGAAGAGCAATAAAAATGTGTTTTTATAATAAATATTACGTTTCGAACCTTGAAAAGAACAGGGTGCATAAACATATGTTCAAAAGAAATCCAGTGTTGGCTTAACCCAACTCGAATCCTTAAATCGCCTATAAATCTGCAATGGGGAAGAATTGAAAAAACTGTATAGAAATATATTGTTTCTTTTCGCTTCAAGAATCAGTTGTTGAAATTAACGGTGATCAAAGACTCACTCTGTATATCAAACATCTGAAAACCTTCATATATCGTTTTAATAACATGGATGAATAATATATTAATGGAAACGAAAAAAATGTTAATTTAATTATAATTATAACAATGTAAGTTACAGTTCAACACCGATGACTAAGAAGAAAAAATTCTCTGACAAAAAGCCACAGTAGAAGAAATTCACTAACATGAAACATGAAACTGATTAAAAGATAAAAATAATACAACACCAGATGTATAATGAAATCAAGCGGGATATTTGTCTGGAAATTTGAGTTTTTTACCACGTGATCCGGTGTGTCCAATGAAAAGTGATGACCGCTTTGTGGGGACATCTGTCATGTGATTCGCGTCGTTCAAGCAACGACAGTTTCATACAGTAAAATATTAAATTTCTCACTTGTTTGGAAAATAATTTCTAGTAGAGTATTTCAACAATCATTTTCCATATTAAATAAGGAAATTGACGTAATTCTCATTCATCAGTGAATGTGAATCTTTGAACAAAAAAAAAAAACAGATGATTCTGATTTAAACCTTCTATTATTTCCGGATGACGAACGAAGGTCAGCATCAAGATCGATACACTGGTAATTGGAAGATATCCAATGTAAAATGCAGATAAACTCGCTGGATCATCTACCATTAAACTTTACGCTTTCAATGGTAATGTATGGTAATATGACATTAATCATAGATGATTTTTGGAGGTCATGCATTGAATCTCACTGCCAAGTTCAGGTATGTAATTTTTTTATGATTACTGTTATAGAGTATTATATAAAATTGCAACTAATCGTACAACAATTTCGATTAATTTTTTTCTGGCTATAGAAAAAATTCACGACTCAGTTTATGTGAATTGTTAAAAAAAAAAATTAATTTGATATAACTTTTTTACTTACCTAAATCTGCTATATTTACTTTTTCTAGGAAAGGGTCCACTACAGGCAACTGTAAATAAAAAATTCAGATTATATAACTCAAGATATGACAAATACACAGTATTAATGAAAGTCGTGAACAAAGAAAATTCCCTAACATACATGGTGTCCCTTTGAAAGTGTCCACCATCAAAAACTCAACAACGAATAAGAAGTTCACGAGATATGTTTGACGGAACTTGTGTAGAATTATTCTTTGGGCAATGATCATCACCTCTTATTGTACTTGTTACCAACAATGACAATTCTTTTCAAGGAAAAAAAGTTTAACCAGATGCGACAAATACAAACAGAGATATAGGTCAGTAAAGCCATGTGTCGGCAAAACAATGGATTTCTTTTTCCCCAGTAACGTTCGAATAAGCAATTACAAATCTTTTCTCTACAATAACAATAAACGTTTATCTTCCATAACTCTCAATAACAAAAAAAAAACAATAACACTCGCAATGAAATCGAAAATAATATAAATATTTTGCAGAGCAAAGACGGTATGATTAGATAAGAGCTTCAAGATACAATGAGTGATGAAATCAAAATAAATAAAAGATGGATTTTGTAAATCATCCAACATTCAAACAAGCTCCTGCCAAAATAATTGATAATTTCGCTGAGGTGTTTATGTCCGCATTCTCGACACATTTATTTGTTTTCTAAATAACCTCAAAAACCGACGAGGCAGTACCGCTAATGGTCCCGTTGTGCCAAAACACTCAATCACTTTTATGGGGTATTTTGGCACTCATGCCACATATCGTCGATCTCTGGATTATTTTCATCACTGTGAGAAAATCCAAATTACAGCTCATCGAATTTCGGAGATTCTTACAGGTTTAATAGGCGTTTCAATTGTCTAAGGAAACAATTGATAACAACCTTAGACTATGTGAAACTTAGAGCTGATCGACTGTAACGTATTACACTTAGGCTAGCGACAAATTTTCATGTTGCCAAACTGAGCAAATAGAAGGTGTTTCTAATAACCATTGTGGGGATGGTGTAGGCAGGCGGTGGTAACTGCTTTACTAAGTTACCAAAATAAGACATTGGAGCGCTAGTGTCGCTTGCCGAAATCACAAACCTAGCTCTTGTAAAGGAACCAAAAAAGGGAGAAAGGAGTTACAAAACGAACAAAAGCAGTAAATAACGAGTGAAAGTGTTGAGAATTTGGCTAATTACCAAGACCTTCCTGAAGAAAGTTTTCGGAGAGGAGAACAGTCGTTTTCTTCTAATACTATGACCAAACTTGGAGTACCAGTTCCATACCCCGTTGGACACAGGCGGGGTGTTTGGAGGTGAAGGAAGATTACAGTATTTCCTAGTTTTGTTCCTGGTCGAAGAAGTCTCATCCAATGAATTGAGACGACGAAACACCATCTTGATTTATCACGCACGGACACAACACATTTCAAAAGATTTTAGACGATACGTCGATTTCTTGTTAACTCTAGTTATCACTACACTCTTGGCCGGTCAGATACTTGGCGTTATCGCTCCATGATGTATTTGTCCGAACGAGGATAATAAACAGTGTTTAATTTGTTCGGTTGTATTTCGGTAGTGATTAAATCAAAAAGTAAACATTGCTCGGGCAGAGGCGTTCAGTCAACTCGCATCGAGATATATTAATATTTTAATAGGCAGAGAAAGTTTATATATTAGTATACACTTCAAGAAGAAGTCCTTTGTTAATTGGATTTGTTCTTAGTATAATTAATGATTTATGTAATTCAAATGAATGAATCGGACATAGAAGTCTTCTGTTATAAAAATGAAGAAAAATCAGGAGATTTTATCTACAGGCTGTTGAAAAACTGTTTCACAATGTTCCAGGGGCGAATTAGAAAAGTCAGAATGAAACAATTTTTGACTAGACCCGTCAAAGAAGCAAATAAAACCAAAATGGCTTCAACTTCCATAATAATTATTCAAGTTATCTGAAAATTCGAACCTGCAAGTTTCTTGACTTGTGCTTTTTGCCTGTGAGGTCGAAAAAGTTGGTTTTAAAAAGATGTGCTTTAGGCGGGTGCTCAACTGAACAAGGCCGTTACTTTATTGTATTTCAGTGTTTTTAAATCCTATTGAATTTCCTGAAAATACGTTAAAAACTTGACTGAAACGATATTCATCAAAATTTTTGTCACGTGAACGTTTCAACAGTAATGTACGAAAAACCGGTTCAAGATATGCAACCCGTATAACACTAACGAGCGAATAGTTGGGAGAACTGTCAAATGAAGGTGATCTTAACATCGGTTCTCAGATTTTCCGACCATTTGGAAGTTACAGGGATTTTTCTGAATAGGGAAATAAATCTCATTTGGACGAGTATTAAAAAAAAATTATTATGAGACATAGAGACCAGCCAAAACTGTACGTTCTAGTTGTGCCAAAACCATTAATATTGAATTTAATTAATAGCTCGCTGATCTACTTACAGTTGATTTCGCATTGTATTAGGCGTATGGAAACATTCTCCCAGTTAATTTGTAACTTGTTTCTCATTTTATAACTACAACTTTGTCTTGGAACTTCTATATTTGTTCACAAACTGAATTGAGCTCGTTACTAAACCATCCAATTACCTTTCTGGCACCGTCACTCTATTGATATAAACTTCTCGAACAATTAATGATACCTACATATCGGTATAATATATATCAATAAAGCTCTTAATTGCATTGTTAATTCAACACGTTACATATTCGATCAAATAGCTTAGTTTCTGCGGACAATACCAAACGCCGAACTGTATCGAAAACGACTGAATGCATTAGTTTCGTGAAAAGCTGGCAAACCCGAGCGGAGGAATCTTTTTCGTAGAAAATAACACAGTCGAATTTATCGATAAACAACACAAGGATGCGAAAATCAACATGGAAATTCAATATCGCAAATTTCAGGATCCTCGTTTGTAGCATTGATCCATTTTATGACTTCAGAATCGATATTCGATCTCTATCGAAAGTTAGAGGGTATTCGTAGAACCGGACCTACACAAATGAGTACGGATTCTTTTGCGAAAACAATCAAACAATCATTTCTAGGGTTTGCTTCCTGGTGACTGCGTTAGTTTCCTAGAAACTAGAGAAATGAGACACGAAGATGTCGCATGGCCAATTGTATGTTGCATGGTCCCGTGTTGGAAAATAATGTGTTCCATGAAGTGCTACAATAAAAATAGAAAAAATTTCTAACAGAATTCGAATAAGTAAAAACAATATAAAATATAATTAGTAGGTTCCTATAACGCAATTGTATTCTTGAGATTTTATAATTGACAACTTATTGATTTTTTTTTCCATTTATCTTATGTGCTGACCAGGCGTAAATAATAGCAAATAAGAATAAAAAAAAACTGAAAAAGAATTGAGAACTGATACGAAATTCGTCAGGCCTAGTAGAAACTGTATAAAATTCGCATCATATACAGAATGTTTCTAAAATGATGCGAATATTTAAAACCAAATAGCATAATAGATTTATAATTATAACAACAATCCTCACTAGCGTTTCCAAGGACACGACCACCGAAATCAACACGTAACGAATTTTAACCTAGAAAAAGATCGCACAATAATCCTGTACACATTCTTTTAGCGAAACTTTTTAAACAGTTTCGGCGTCGAACCGCACAAAACAAACTAGACGTCAAGTATTCGCCAAACATGTAAACAAACTACTGGAATGAAGCCCGTTGTCCACCGATTCGAGTGGGCACTTACGATGGGTCCCCCTAGACCAGTCGCTAATTTTTTTGTTGTTCTTTCTCGCGCGACATAGAAAAAATAAGCGAGAAGGCGCAAGCGTCGTCCGTTTTCAGATAATTAAATTCGATCGCTTTCGATTTTGAGGTAGGTGTAGAAAATGCTACTTTGAGACGATCCGAGTTGGAAAAGATCCATTATAAACATTCCGATCCAGTGGATAGTATTGGGACAGTGTTGCCGATCCGCGGTTTTTTCCGCGGAGTTCAAGATTGTTTGTCTCGATTCATCATTCGAAGATGTAAAACCAGGAATTTTCGCAGAAAGGATCAGAAATGAGTTCCTTATTGAAAGTTTCATAAGAGTTCCACTCAATATTCCATAATTCTTCATCGCTAATGTTCACATATTATGCCATAATAGGTTACGTGATTTCAATCTGGGAATTCTATTTTGTGGAATGAATGAAATAATTGGAAATAAATTAGGAAAAGAATGATATGTGCTCCAAGAATTCAGAGCTGCAGTCTGTCTGCGAATATGGGGAGGGACAAAATTGGTAACCAATGAACCGGTGTGTAGATCTCGAGGTGCCAGTAAATATTCTCATTGATGTATTCAATCGTGCATCGATGTTTTGTGTATGCGCACTATTAAACCAAACTGAGCAACAATACCCAGCTGCAGTAAAGACCAAGGCTAGAGATGCTGTGCGTAGAAGCATCAGCATTCCATGAAAATCCTTCAGTCTTGTCCAGTGCTTCCATCGCCATTGGATTCGTCCAAAATTACCAATTTGCATATCTGAAGAATTCTAATTTGAATCTCCATTAAAAAGAAAGGTTTACACTTTCAATGTCGATTATTCAAACGACGAATACGGATTTTGAGACTGGTAGGCATTGGCAACACTGTTTAGGAACCAGCTTTGCAGATTCGATAACATTGAAGATGACGTCAGCGCGTGTTTACTTCTCGGGCTGGGAAGTGAGTTATCGGCGAGAGCGAGGCAGCAAAATAAATAATAAGTGATTTTAACCACAATTATGCCGATTGGGAATGTAATATAGAATGTTATAACTGTTTTATTATATTGTTTTTAACATGAGGCGCTTGTTGCCACTTATCGGTACGAGAAATAATCAATAAATTATAATAGCTATTGTTAATTATTTAATAGAAAGAGTTTTAATTCGGTTTTAATTCATTCGAGTACGTTTCCACTACTCAGGCATCAACTCAAGTCAACAAGTATCTCTTGGGTTAAAATTAGTTCGAAATTGGAGAAAATTTTGATTGTAACATCATCTGATGCGGTGTTGCGTGAAAAGGAGGGAATCACTCCACCTGTATAGTTTCCAAATGCAAGAGCTATTAGGGCAATTGGAAAATTCTCAGCCTGACACATAGATGGCGCTGTTAGAATTGAATTGAATCAGTCAGCCCTAACCAATAAAAATGCCTGTATAGATGTCGGATTTTTAGTATGTTAAATCTCGCATTTAGAGTGAAGCAGCATATGTTATGATGAAAAAAAAATGTTTATGTGTTGGTAAAGAGAAAAAAATACTGTTAGAGCCAAAAGTTGGCTTGATGCCGAGTTTCCGGGCACTGTCTCAGGCAACTCAACCTTAGACTATATAAGAATAGACCCCTGAGTCTGGAACTGGTCGACTGTTATGTATTGAGCTGGCCACTGAGGTCATAAAAAATTTTCATGTTGCCAAACTGAGCAAATAGTAGGTTTCTCTATTCCCTCTATAATTGTGAATAAAAACTTTTTCTCCAATTTGCATTCAAAACATTGTATAAAATTTCATATTTTGAATTGAAACTGACTTATCGGATATATTAGCCAGAAGTGAAAGAAAAACTTTAGTTGAGTCTGCTATTGATTGTCAGAGACCACAGATGGAAAGAGATTCAGGTGAAAGTCAAGACAATGCTGCTTGACAATTTGAAGGTAACATGTTCTAGAAGACACACGTTGCCACCTCTGGTATCGAAAATAAATACGCAAATTGAAGAAAATTTGTGAGTCAGTATTAGGTTTGTCATATTTTTTATTGTTTATTACTTTTCATCGCACTAAAAATGTTTCGTAAGCGTGAAAGTTGTAGTAAAGACAGGAATTTTAATCCGAATTTATTCTTCCATAGGAAAGTGTATTGTTAGAAGCTTGACTATAATAAAAATGTAGTATGCATCCAAATGTCATGAAATTTATACCAGTTGTCAACAGATGGCACTAGTGGTACTATTTTTTTTAACATTTTTTTTTGGATGAATGCTGTATTTCATTGCAACATACCTGAAGACACGAGAGTATTATACACAAATGTCGAAAGAAATCAAGTCGTATTCTGTTTAATTTTTTAATTATATTTTTCTTTAGTTTTCGTTTGTTTGATATTATGATAAGAATGAAAAATTCACTTTTATTCATCAAGAATCAAAGATACTTCAATCCAAAGTGTAAGATTATTATTGTCATTTTAGATTAATATTAATTTAATAACTCTTTTCAAGAATGACTTGTTAAATTTAAATATTCGAAAACTACAGACGAATAGTGAGGAACCAGATGAAAACATGCTCAAATATAGCGACGCTAATAATTGAATTAAAGATAAGCTGGCCACGGATTCCTATTGGTTCGGAAAGACACACCTCGGATACGATTCCAACAAACAGCTGATGTAACCGCCGAATGTGGACTGGCGAGTCCTGTTTCACACGTGCGAATATCAGTATGGTAAACAACGTGGATACGTTTAATTTCCGATGATATCCATAAATGTCGCCACTCGATGTCAAAGCACTGACGTGACGTCAGCAGCTTTTACGCGCTCGTTCTATTTTTTTCCTTATTCTGAACAGTACCAAACCTATATCTCAAATTAGATATAAATACACACAATATTCATTAAGTTGAATTCAAATCCAAATAACAAAATAAAGGCGATGATGCTTCTTGAAACCTCTAAATGTCTGTCACGAGTCTGTTTCGAGTTGTTGAAGTGGAAACATGGCCACCTGTAAATGAGAACTTCAAAAATTTATCGAATAGTGGCGGGGCTACGATTGAGAGAAAAGACAGTACATTCAAGAGCTCGGCTCGGCTGATACTGTTCGGTTCGAATGACAATATCCCGTACTCACTACTAAGCACGCGCTGATGTATTGTCAACTTTTGGATCGGGCCGAGGCGAGCGGAACCATTCGGCTCGCCCGTACTCATCTGAAAAAAATCAGGGCGAGCTCGTTCTCATACGTGACGAATGCTCAAGTGTCAAGTTCGTCGTTTTATGATTGAATGAGAAATACGAATCTTTGTGTGTGTAATAATTTCTGTGAACTTTCATCACTTTAGATTTAAGCTTCGACCTTTGTCAATTAAATGCGACAATCTCGATATCCAAATTTTCGAGTATCCGCCATATCAGCAGGTGGCATAAATAAGGATGAAACAAACATATCAATAAGGCTGACACCGTTTTCCTCTATCAATAAATAAACGCTGTTTCCTATAAATCGAAATTGGAGCATCGGTTTATTTATAATACAATCATTGTATGGTAATGCGATATAGAGGATGTTTTTCAAGTGTTTCTTTGGCGCGCAGGAAGACCAGGTTCAACCTTGAAGAATGGCCGATTCGCGTAATTCAACTCCTTCCCGTCTTGAAGGCGAAAACGGCCAAGGTCCACGAATTAATATTTAATACGGGCTAGAACCGGTCGCAAACCGAAAACCGCAGCACTGTCAGAACCCACATCGGACCGTAGTCCTTTTTCTACACGTGCGAATAAAATATATTGGAATGGAATGTCAACGTTTTCGGTATTTGAGGAATCTCGAATAGGTTCGCTGGAAGAAATTTGCATAGGTATTTTTAGACCGTATCATTTGGCTGACACAACATTTATGTAGGCTTTGTATTATCATTTGTCTATGGTTATGATAGATTTACGGCTACTAATATTCTTTCACATGGAAGCAAACACGGCTTTTCTATTCACGGTTTATTTAAGCAAAGAAATAAATGAAGTTTAACAAAGGAAAAGGCAGATTTTGAGTTTTCGACTAAGTTCCGAAACTGCCGTCTCAAGTATCACTTTGGTAACTACGTCTTAATCGTCTAACCGTCAATACTCTTTCCTAATTCCACTACTATTCGTTTACACCCCTAAACTGTCTATTGACTGTAAACGAATAATATTGACCTTAACCCCGCCAACTGAACAATCTCTCTTTTCTCATCACAAGTGCCTACAACGTTCACCCGAATCTCTCATCGAACTGTGGAACCTTCAAAAGTTTTATAATTTCAAAACATATTTCCGACATGAATGTCCCATTTAGTGATCACGTCACCTTAACAACGCACATCGGTTACGGCGCTTAATAAATCGAATACTAAAGTATTAATGTGTTTTGGAATCCGGTATTTTCGCAAGCAACATATCTTCCTTGACGTTTATTACATCAATTGACATTTTTGTCTCATCTCATCTACTTTTAAAGCCTACAATCGTAATAACAGTACTACAAAGGACAAGAGCTTAGTGGAAGAAATATATCTCTTTCTGGATTGTTCTTGATAAGCGTTCAACACCGATAGTATTTTCATGCAATAAAATGTTGTTTTCCCTACTCGAAGACTGGACTTCTGGCTCGATGTTATAGCAAGTGGCAACGTCGCAATAGAAACGTAGAAAACAACAATTAAAAATAATTCAAACCCAGAATGACCCATAATTCCCGCTCAAGTACTGACCTAGTGGTAAAATTGAACGTATAATCGTAACCCGTCAAAATATAATTTCCATCAGATGGATACGACCTTGACTTCATCCAGTTAGGACGTTGCCAAACCACTAGTTGTGTAAGAATGGATCTTCGAATATGAGATGAGGGTTATAAAATAACTAACCATAATGAATATTCAAAATACATGATTCAACCTCATTAAAATGTATAATTAAAGAATGGGTCCTCCTGAAAAACTCCATTCAAAGTTTTATCTCATCAGGTGAATTATCATAGTCGATAAATTTATAATTGTTCGACACCGCTTCTTGCGGGCTTGTTCTTTAACACCGTGTTATCAAAGAATAAGATTTGCATATAAGAGATACCGTGCGAATGCGGAAGATCTTATAGAAGAAACAAAACACCCATTGAAAATGAGAATAAAAGGACATCAGGAGCTTTCTGAAGAGTAAATAGATCCAAGTTGGTCCAACATGCTTTGGATAAAAATCATCAGATAAAATGGAACGAAACATCCGACAAGACAAAAAAAAATCAAAGAGGCAGCATTCAAGAATAACGCTCTCTATCCCATAAGTGCACCATTATTTGAGTAGCCGGAAGTTTGGAGGCCAAATGCTCGAAATAACTTTAAAAAATCTTCAAACCACAGATAAGCACAAATTTGATCTATTTTTCAGAGTTCTATCCACAGATAAGTACATATAGATTTACAACTCCCTTGCTAAGACCTTGAACCAAAATTCAGAGATGATGGTTATTACCCAAATAATAATTCTACACGAGTTCCATCATCAAAAATTTCTCGTCAACAACATATACTAATTCTTGTAGCGAGTTCACTACGAAAATTATATCATACTGAGCCTCTAACAAAATGACATTTTTTACCGCATAAAAATGTGATGTGTTCTGACCCTAAAAGATTAACATTTGGACCGCAAGAGAGGAATCCGAGATGTGCAATCCTGTCTGTGAACATAGAGGCTCTGGAGTTGAGCCAAAGCGTCTGAGTATAGCGAATAAATAGGATGGGCCCAAGTACAGAGCCATGAGGTACACCGGGAGTGACTCATTTATCTTTAGACGATGATTTTCTCGAAAGAACTTACTAGATGGGCCATGAAGATCATTTTCTGGTATACTGATCTGTTTCATTTATAATGATAAAGAAGATACTTACCCCTCTAGAATCTCTAAATAGTATGGCCGCGTGATGAGGGTCGACGAAAGCATCTGAAGCTCTGTGTGGCAAGGTTCCTAAAGACTGTCGCCTTCTCTCTGGGTCCAAAGACTTTTGTCGTATATGTGCACCTGTGAAAAAAAAAGAAATTGGTTGATGTCTCGATTTAAGTTGATGATCAAGCACACAGTCATCATATGGGAGTCGTTTTGATATCACAGTGAATACTCGCACGATATAAGGGAGATACAAGGTAATTCTAACAGATTGATCATCAAAAATATCAACCAAGTCTAATCGTTTGCTAACGCCTTTTATATTTCCATACATTCGAGACAGTTATTCCTGAGTTATAAAATCAGACCTTGAATAATAGAATATTTTGAGAGGAATGAAAAGGTCGCAAAACGACTTGCAAATGAATGTAAACTTGTACAGATAAGCGTTTGCACGTGGCTGTCTCTATATTGGATAAATACATAAACAAGGAGGTAAGAAACGACTCTGTTATCAAACAGATTCATGAATAAACGAATCGATGACTAATAAAGTCATTTCGTTTCGTGAGTAACATGAATAGATAGACATTAAATGCCTGAAGATGATGCAGTGATCTAAGATTACTCAAGCTCCAGTCAAGAGAACGCTACCATGAAATTTCATAATATGTGTCACCTGCATACTTATATGCCCAAATTTTTATTGAGATGAGATGGTATGACGCTGAAATTCAATATTGTCTTGGATATCGATAACCTCTATATAAACTCAAACTTTTGTCGATCTCTGATGAGAATAATATGAGATATCCGGTATTAAAAAAAAGTTTTAGAAATTTTTTGTTGATTTTCTAGCGCAAAACCGTTTCGTTTCGATAGTTCACAGAAACACGAAATTTGAGAAAATGACAAATTTAGATTAAATAAAAATACGAATGAATATACGTGGGATTTTCATCCTCATCAATCTCAGATATGAGATATTTGGATTAGCGAGAATATTTGCCCATTAACAGATTTCCATCTGCAAATCCATGATAACATAACGAGATCAATTTTTCGAGATTGTATGATGGCAACATTGCGCATTACATGTTGAAATTCTTTAAGACCAGTAGGAAATCTAAACAAAAACATCATGACGAACGGAAAATAAATATTAAAATTCAATAGGGGAGCGCAAATTGGCGAATGCGACGGGTCGAAAACTTTTCTTCAAAATTGTCGCTTTTTCGTCCGATCTTTATGAAAAATGGACTAATCCACTAAGATTAGAAAATGGAAGAATTAATAAATACCGTATCTTGAAAGCAAGAGCACTTTAAGTTTAATATATATTATATTTTTTACTAATTTTGACGAATAAAGCAACTCCAATGCTATTCGTATATAATTCAATTCAAACAGTCACATCCTATTTATTATTATTATTACAACAAAGAAGTCAGAAAATATATTCTGTAACAAGTTGGGAAACACTGTTTTCCGTAATTCGCGTTCTTTGGCGCAAAAATAATGCTGTTTCAAATATAATCAGTTTTGCTTTTGTGTCTAAACTATCCTTTGTTTACTCCGTCTATGCCAATAACAAAATTCAAGCTGTTCTTAAACTAAAAATAATACAAACCCCCTAGATCGTATACACTGTGCCTCGGAAATCTTTGAACGAAACCTCCCGACATGACTCGACAAATCACGCAGTGCTAAACATAAAAACTGTCTTCCTTCGTTTAACGCGAGGGTATTCGATAACTACTGATATGGAAGCCGCAGGTTCCCGATAACTGAAAAACGGGAAACAGTAAAAAAAAAAACGGGAAACGATCACGCCATGTTTTTCGACGTCGATGAATCTGTGCAAAACTGAGGCGGTCAGTTTGTGAAAATATCGGAGAACATCATCCGATAAGCGGTCTGTTGGGGTGATCTCTTATCGATAATTGAATGAGATAATAAATTAAATTAGCTCGCGTGACGAAATCACTCGACAAAGGATCGAAAGGGAAAAGCGATTTGCGAACAATCCAGGAATGTTTGTTACAGGTTACACCGGGTGTCCGCCAGGAAGATATACTGAAGAGTCCCGGGCCTAGCACATAGATGACTAATGTTGGATACCTCTTACAAGAGGCGGCTCATTTGTCCCGTACACGACGAGGAAATGTAAGATCTGCTAATTTTTATACAATGTACCACTTCACTTCAAATGTCAACTTGGAACCATTCGGCTCGCCCGTACTCATCTGAAAAAATCAGGGCGAGCTCGTTCTCATACGTGACGAATGCTCAAGTGTCAAGTTCGTCGTTTTATGATTGAATGAGAAATACGAATCTTTCTGTGTGTAATAATTTCTGTGAACTTTCATCACTTTAGATTTAAGCTTCGACCTTTGTCAATTAAATGCGACAATCTCGATATCCAAATTTTCGAGTATCCGCCATATCAGCAGGTGGCATAAATAAGGATGAAACAAACATATCAATAAGGCTGACACCGTTTTCCTCTATCAATAAATAAACGCTGTTTCCTATAAATCGAAATTGGAGCATCGGTTTACTTATAATACAATCATTGTATGGTAATGCGATATAGAGGATGTTTTTCAAGTGTTTCTTTGGCGCGCAGGAAGACCAGGTTCAACCTTGAAGAATGGCCGATTCGCGTAATTCAACTCCTTCCCGTCTTGAAGGCGAAAACGGCCAAGGTCCACGAATTAATATTTAATACGGGCCAGAACCGGTCGCAAACCGAAAACCGCAGCACTGTCAGAACCCACATCGGACCGTAGTCCTTTTTCTACACGTGCGAATAAAATATATTGGAATGGAATGTCAACGTTTTCGGTATTTGAGGAATCTCGAATAGGTTCGCTGGAAGAAATTTGCATAGGTATTTTTAGACCGTATCATTTGGCTGACACAACATTTATGTAGGCTTTGTATTATCATTTGTCTATGGTTATGATAGATTTACGGCTACCAATATTCTTTCACATGGAAGCCAACACGGCTTTTCTATTCACGGTTTATTTACGCAAAGAAATAAATGAAGTTTAACAAAGGAAAAGGCAGATTTTGAGTTTTCGACTAAGTTCCGAAACTGCCGTCTCTAGTATCACTTTGGTAACTACGTCTTAATCGTCTAAATGTCAATACTCTTTCCTAATTCCACTACTATTCGTTTACACCCCTAAACTGTCTATTGACTGTAAACGAATAATATTGACCTTAACCCCGCCAACTGAACAATCTCTCTTTTCTCATCACAAGTGCCTACAACGTTCACCCGAATCTCTCATCGAACTGTGGAACCTTCAAAAGTTTTATAATTTCAAAACATATTTCCGACATGAATGTCCCATTTAGTGATCACGTCACCTTAACAACGCACATCGGTTACGGCGCTTAATAAATCGAATACTTAAGTATTAATGTGTTTTGGAATCCGGTATTTTCGCAAGCAACATATCTTCCTTGACGTTTATTACATCAATTGACATTTTTGTCTTTTCTCATCTACTTTTAAAGCCTACAATCGTAATAACAGTACTACAAAGGACAAGAGCTTAGTGGAAGAAATATATCTCTTTCTGGATTGTTCTTGATAAGATAATAACACCGATAGTATGCATGCAACATGCATGCAACATGCAATAAAATGTTGTTTTCCCTACTCGAAGACTGGACTTCTGGCCCGATGTTATAGCAAGTGGCAACGTCGCAATAGAAACGTAGAAAACAACAATTAAAAATAATTCAAACCCAGAATGACCCATAATTCCCGCTCAAGTACTGACCTAGTGGTAAAATTGAACGTATAATCGTAACCCGTCAAAATATAATTTCCATCAGATGGATACGACCTTGACTTCATCCAGTTAGGACGTTGCCAAACCACTAGTTGTGTAAGAATGGATCTTCGAATATGAGATGAGGGTTATAAAATAACTAACCATAATGAATATTCAAAATACACGATTCAACCTCATTAAAATGTATAATTAAAGAATGGGTCCTCCTGAAAAAACTCCATTCAAAGTTTTATCTCATCAGGTGAATTATCATAGTCGATAAATTTATAATTGTTCGACACCGCTTCTTGCGCGCTGGTTCTTTAACACCGTGTTATCAAAGAATAAGATTTGCATATAAGAGATACCATGCGAATGCGGAAGATCTTATCGAAGAAACAAAACACCCATTGAAAATGAGAATAAAAGGACATCAGGAGCTTTCTGAAGAGTAAATAGATCCAAGTTGGTCCAACATGCTGTGGATAAAAATCATCAGATAAAATGGAACGAAACATCCGACAAGACAAAAAAAAATCAAAGAGGCAGCATTCAAGAATAACGCTCTCTATCCCATAAGTGCACCATTATTTGAGTAGCCGGAAGTTTGGAGGCCAAATGCTCGAAATAACTTTAAAAAATCTTCAAACCAAAGATAAGCACAAATTTGATCTATTTTTCAGAGTTCTATCCACAGATAAGTACATATAGATTTACAACTCCCTTGCTAAGACCTTGAACCAAAATTCAGAGATGATGGTTATTACCCAAATAATAATTCTACACGAGTTCCATCATCAAAAATTTCTCGTCAACAACATATACTAATTCTTGTAGCGAGTTCACTACGAAAATTATATCATACTGAGCCTCTAACAAAATGACATTTTTTACCGCATAAAAATGTGATGTGTTCTGACCCTAAAAGATTAACATTTGGACCGCAAGAGAGGAATCCGAGATGTGCAATCCTGTTCAGTGAACATAGAGGCTCTGGAGTTGAGCCAAAGCGTCTGAGTATAGCGAATAAATAGGATGGGCCCAAGTACAGAGCCATGAGGTACACCGGGAGTGACTCATTTATCTTTAGACGATGATTTTCTCGAAAGAACCTACTAGATGGGCCATGAAGGTCATTTTCTGGTATACTGATCTGTTTCATTTATAATGATAAAGAAGATACTTACCCCTCTAGAATCTCTAAATAGTATGGCCGCGTGATGAGGGTCGACGAAAGCATCTGAAGCTCTGTGTGGCAAGGTTCCTAAAGACTGTCGCCTTCTCTCTGGGTCCAAAGACTTTTGTCGTATATGTGCACCTGTGAAAAAAAAAAAGAAATTGGTTGATGTCTCGATTCAAGTTGATGATCAAGCACACAGTCAGGGAGTGGTTTTGATATCACAGTGAATACTCGCACGATATAAGGAAGATAAAAGGTAATTCTAACAGATTGATCATCAAAAATATCAACCAAGTCTAATCGTTTCTAACGCCTTTTATATTTCCATACATTCGAGACAGTTATTCCTAACTTATAAAATCAGACCTTGAATAATAGAATATTTTGAGAGGAATGAAAAGGTCGCAAAACGACTTGCAAATGAATGTAAACTTGTACAGATAAGCGTTTGCACGTGGCTGTCTCTATATTGGATAAATACATAAACAAGGAGGTAAGAAACGACTCTGTTATCAAACAGATTCATGAATAAACGAATCGATGACTAATAAAGTCATTTCGTTTCGTGAGTAACATGAATAGATAGACATTAAATGCCTGAAGATGATGCAGTGATCTAAGATTACTCAAGCTCCAGTCAAGAGAACGCTACCATGAAATTTCATAATATGTGTCACCTGCATACTTATATGCCCAAATTTTTATTGAGATGGTATAACGCTGAAATTCAAGATTGTCTTGGATATCGATAACCTATATATAAACTAAACTTTTGTCGATCTCTGTTGAGAACTATATGAAATATCCAGTATTAAAAACAAGTTTTTGTAGATTTTCTAGCGCAAAACCGCTTTGTTTCGATAGTTCACAGAAACACGAAATTTGAGAAAATGACAAATTTAGATTAAATAAAAATACGAATGAATATACGTGGGATTTTCATCCTCATCAATCTCAGATATGAGATATTTGGATTAGCGAGAATATTTGCCCATTAACAGATTTCCATCTGCAAATCCATGATAACATAACGAGATCAATTTTTCGAGATTGTATGATGGCAACATTGCGCATTACATGTTGAAATTCTTTAAGACCAGTAGGAAATCTAAACAAAAACATCATGACGAACGGAAAAATAAATATTAAAATTCAATAGGGGGAGCGCAAATTGGCGAATGCGACGGGTCGAAAACTTTTCTTCAAAATTGTCGCTTTTTCGTCCGATCTTTATGAAAAATGGACTAATCCACTAAGATTAGAAAATGGAAGAATTAATAAATACCGTATCTTGAAAGCAAGAGCACTTTAAGTTTAATATATATTATATTTTTTACTAATTTTGACGAATAAAGCAACTCCAATGCTATTCGTATATAATTCAATTCAAACAGTCACATCCTATTTATTATTATTATTACAACAAAGAAGTCAGAAAATATATTCTGTAACAAGTTGGGAAACACTGTTTTCCGTAATTCGCGTTCTTTGGCGCAAAATAATGCTGTTTCAAATATAATCAGTTTTGCTTTTGTGTCTAAACTATCCTTTGTTTACTCCGTCTATGCCAATAACAAAATTCAAGCTGTTCTTAAACTAAAAATAATACAAACCCCCTAGATCGTATACACTGTGCCTCGGAAATCTTTGAACGAAACCTCCCGACATGACTCGACAAATCACGCAGTGCTAAACATAAAAACTGTCTTCCTTCGTTTAACGCGAGGGTATTCGATAACTACTGATATGGAAGCCGCAGGTTCCCGATAACTGAAAAACGGGAAACAGTAAAAAAAAAAAACGGGAAACGATCACGCCATGTTTTTCGACGTCGATGAATCTGTGCAAAACTGAGGCGGTCAGTTTGTGAAAATAGCGGAGAACATCATCCGATAAGCGGGCTGTTGGGGTGATCTCTTATCGATAATTGAATGAGATAATAAATTAAATTAGCTCGCGTGACGAAATCACTCGACAAAGGATCGAAAGGGAAAAGCGATTTGCGAACAATCCAGGAATGTTTGTTACAGGTTACACCGGGTGTCCGCCAGGAAGATATACTGAAGAGTCCCGGGCCTAGCACATAGATGACTAATGTTGGATACCTCTTACAAGAGGCGGCTCATTTGTCCCGTACACGACGAGGAAATGTAAGATCTGCTAATTTTTATACAATGTACCACCTCACTTCAAATGTCACACTTCGCCTCGATGAGGACCACGCGTCAAATACAAAGAGGGAGAGCGGATAAGTGCTGGTCCTGGTCACCGGTACAAAAACGACAGAGACAGAGGTAAATGAGGGCTGAGGGGATGTACTGATTCATAGTAGACAGTACAAAGATGCTGTAAATTATAGAATTACGCAGGGTTTTATGGCGCGGTGGCGTCTTTGTCACTTTGGCGCCTCTTACCAAATATAATGGGATTTTATAGGAGTTTCTTTGAACAGAAAAACAATTTTATTTTCGATGATTGTATGAAAATAGTGATTCTTCAGAAAAGGAATAAAACAGTAAGCTCTCGATTACTACTACCTGCTATTTTTGAACTTGACATTATAGTGTTAATTTTTCTGATTTAAAAATATTAATTATTATTAGGAATTCTGTTCGTCATAGATAAAAGAAATTAGAAAACATGAAAAGTCGATTCGACGAAAAATTGGACGAGTTGATATTATTATCAAAGAGCGAAATATTCAGTTTCTTATCAACCAAACAACACAAATGATACAATGATGAAATTTTCGGAATAGTAATAATCAATATATGACCCTAATATATGTTAAAATTGCGAATTGCGATGAGCTATAAATAAGCAATATATCTTATATATAAATATATTATATTAATTTGCATTTTAAATTTTGCCTCTTTGTGGAGCATTATCGGCTCGAGAACTTATGAAATTAATTTTCACAGCCAAATTTACTGAGAAGCTGAACCAAATCTGCCTAAGAAGAATATTGCCGAATTCGACATACCTTGCCGAGGCTTAACAAATTTGCCGAAGTTGAATTTTACGACGTACTAACAGATGTTTCCCTGAGGACTGGAGAACTGAGAGAAGAAATAGTTTTTGTTGGAAAAGTTGTCTACACGGTGGAAGACTTAAGACCCATTTTCCACACCAGACTCATCCCGAACACTCAGGATGGTTGTATGGTCCTGAAATCACATGAATTCGGACTCAAGACAGACAAGATAAGTTCCAGTAACAATTGTGTCGATTTTTATAGCCAGAAATTAATCATTTGCACTTGCACTTTCCGATTTGGACAATTCAACATTTGTACATACTGTAAATATCTAGTATTTGTAAAAGAGTGGAAGAAATTTCGATTCATAATTTCATAGAGTAACCCTTCGTTTATATGTTATGTGCCTCGTAAACTTACCCCGCTGATCCAATAGCTTTTAACCGCTTCGCAGTAAACATCGCAATAAATGGGAAATACATTGCCCAACTAAATTTGATTAAAGTGGATAACAACTACGGAGCTTCTGCTTCCGTTCTCGGAGTAATGAGATTGGAGCATCTGCACGATCCCTCATAAAAACTTACTTTTTTTATTAGAAAATATTTTTCCCTACTAGATTTCTTTGAGACGATATTAAAATTTCAGATCACAGCCAAGTTATTTCGTCTAAAACCAGTGTACTTCCTGAAAAAAGAACAGACTTGAACGGTTCATCCTGAATATTTAAATCCTCAATTACAAGATCATTTAAATAATCTGAGCCTGAAACTGAAAACTAGCAATAATATTTTTCAGAAATTAGCTGGATCATCTTGGGGTGCTGATGCTTCCACTCTACGCACAGCATCACTAGTCTAAGTCTTTTCTGCAGCTGAGTATTGTTGCTCTGTTTGGTTTAATAGTGCACATACACTATAAATCTATGCACCATGTTTATATATTATTTACTTGTTTCTCCAGGAGTGCCAACGAAAATAACCAATCCCAAGCCGCGCAATCTCACCAACCAACAACCCCCCCCCTAATAAAGATCCCGTGAATAATAAACAAAATTACCTTCTCTCAGGATGCTCTCGTATATCCTATATGTACTTTCGCAGTCGCCAAACGATGTCCATAGGGCCTCCTCAGGGCTCCGTCCAAGGACTTACTCCTACTCCTAAAATCGCTCGGTTCGTTCTTTCGCGGAACGTTCTGTTCCTCACTGACACTACAACTGTTCCTCCGGTAACCGTCGCTCGACCTCCAATTGTGCACCTTCTTACCGAAATGCCGTATCAGTTCCTGTATCGAATGATGATGATGGTTGTGGTTCTTGAAGAAACTTTTTGGCGACGAGGAATACTCAACTCGCGGCGAAGAACTGCCCAACGAGGAACTGTCGGAACTGTCGCGTCGCTGCTCGCAATCGCTACCGTTCTGCGAGAACTGAGTTTGGAACTGTGGGTGGTTGTAGTAGCCGTTCGCCGAAACGTTCGGCGATCCGTAACGCGTTCCGTTGGCGGGAGCGTAGAAGTCGCGACATGGAGAATGGGAGTAGTTGAAGAGGTTACTGAAACTGTTCATTTTTCTGTTCGGGACAGAATCGCTACATAATCACTGGAGAACACTTTTGGCACATGCGATTATCGTAATGTTCTACGATGCGATGGAGACAGTTCGGAACGAAGGATGTGGCACTGAAGAAAAATGGGATATCACGTGAATTCACTGGATATGAAAGATCGAGTACCTAAATTGAGAGACTTAAACGATATTCGGATGGAATATTGTCAGCTTTATTCGTTGCGATGATAGTAACTCATCAAGTTATTTGTTTTAATAATCTAGATCTCGATCGTACGTTGTGCAAATAAATCAACGTTGGCTTTGTGTTTTGCTACGAAGGTGGATTCCGAATTAGTGTTTTTATGATTTCAGCAGTATCGAGATACACGGAATTTCAAAGAATTTCGCAGTTGAAATTCAACGTTGAATAGTCATAGTGATAGTACGCTTTCGAATCCTGATGTTACATCGTTGCCACAACTTTGATCAACAACAATTAAGTACAAACTTATACTCAAATCATTTTGAATTTTTTATTCGATCAGTCTATGAAATCGATTATTATCATTATTACTATACCCATAATATACATCGTCCCTGCTTGAATATGAATCCTTCATATAGAAACTTATGAAATTTCAGTAATTTATTTTCATTGGAAATGCTGTACGATGAAAAGTCAGGGGGTCGCGATTTAACGTTAATATTCAGTTTCAACGTAGCTTTGAATTTTCGTTTTTCAAATTCTATATTCATACTAAAATGCTACATATATAAAATCGCACAGACACATAATCTTCGAGAAATAAATATCTCGATAATAATAAGTATCAATAGTTTGTAGCGAATGGCAATGAATGAATCGTAATTATTATATCCTTGCGCCAGGTACATTGTATCAAGCCGCCTTTCCATAGTCAAGAGAAATGATTCAGCCAACAATACCATGCCATAGGTACCATAAATAAAGCTGTTGAAGAATGTGACAAGGGCGACAACATCGGATATTCGACGGCCGATATCCTCGGTCTCACGAGAAATTACAGAAATATCAGCTTGTTTATTGCTATTCACGTTTCCGGTTTGAAGAGATTTATAAATATAACATGGTGGTATCGAGTTAATGGCAAATAAATTGTTCGTTATCTGTAACTGAATATAAATATGACTAGAGAAGCCATTAGATGGCCATCAACAAGCCTGGATTTATATACATCTGATTATGTTTCAGAGTGTATCAGAGAAGAAAATCGTTGGATCAGGATTTTAGACTATATAAGAATAGACCCCTTTATTTACATTGAAAAGTGTCGCATCTGAAACTTAGAGCTGGTCGACTGTAATGTATTGAGCTGGTCCACTCAGGTCATATAAAATTTCATGTTGCCAAACTGAGCAAATAGTAGGTTTCTCTATTCCCCTATAATTGTGAATAAAAACTTTTTCTCCAATTTGCATTCGAAATCTTGTATAAAATTTTATATTTTGAATTGAAACTGTCTAATCGGATATGTTAGCAAGAAGTAAAAGAAAAACTTTAGTCGATTCTGCTATTTTTTGTCAGAGACTACAGATGGAAAGAAATTCAGATGAAAGTCAAGAAAACGCTGCTTCATTCTCTGCTTGACAATTTGAAGGTAACATGTTCTAAAAGACACACGTTGCCACCTCTGTATCGATAATAAATACGAAAATTGAAGAAAATTTGTGAGAGTCAGTATTAGGTTTTTCATATTTTTTATTGTTTATTACTTTTAATCGCACTAAAAATGAATGGTTCGTTAGGGTGAAAGTTGTAGTAAAGACAGAAATTTTAATCCGAATTTATCGTTCCATACATAAATGTATTGTTAGAACCGAAGTATTTAATTATTTATATGTTCAGTAGCGTAGTCATTTTGAGCCTGAAGATATTGTGACCCGAGTAAATGGGAAAAGATTTCATGCGGTGTTGCCGGGTGAGGTTTCACAAGAGCCTTTCAATGAGGTAGTTAAAACAAAGCGACATTTTACAAAGGAATGCTTTGTCTACGTTATAAAGTCTAGAATCAGGACTTTCGCACTGTCCAGTATACTTTTAATTCTTCACTTGAAGTAATTTATAAGTGGGAAAACAAATTGGAAGTACTTATAAAGGGTCTTTCAACAATAACTTTGTTTTTTAATTGAGGCCACATCTACCACATGACAGCATTGACAGTTAGTTTTTTGACATATTCGTAGTAGATGCTTTAGTAATTGTTACAATGAATTAAATTTCGCTCGAAAATCGCATTAAAATAATTGAAACCCACAATGAAAATAGCGTTTCTCTTAAAATTACATTTTGTAAAATTGGTGTTATTTTCGGACAACATAATCGACCTTTTGAGACCGCTATTAAGAATTTGGTCTCTAAATTGGAGTCGACGGGCTCGGTACAAAATGTGCCAACACTTTCGTGTTCGACTGTACGTCGGAGCTTTTCAAATACGGGAGCTCAAAAATATGGTCGCAGTAGTCATAAACGCGGCCACTTTCATCTCCTCAGTGGAGCAGGGTCGTTCACTCGTTTATCAATAATTCCACGGAATAATTCTCGATTCGATCTAACAATGATCTATTGACCAAGTGTTCCCCGTGCGACACGACAATTTAAAACACCGTACTTAAATCCTTTTGATTTCAAGGCAATTCGGTCTGGCAGTTCATTTCGCGACTCCAGAAGGTCGGCTTGTACTCATTTCTGCAAGTTCGGTTCGTTAACCCGCTAAATCTTAACAAAGATTCTTCTTTTTGAAGATAGAGTGTCTTCAAAGCATCTGTCATATCCAAGAAAAAGAGAAACCTACAAGAAGAAAAATCAAGGAGGCAGCATTCACGAATATCGCTCTTAATCCCATAAGTGATAACTGATAAGCACAAATTTGAACTAGCTTTCGAAGTTCGGTGCACAGATGAAAACATTTAGATTAGCAACTTCCTTGCTTAAATCTGAAACCGAGTTTCAGCGCCCTCTCTCAACGTGGTCAGAGTTATTGAGTTTATTTAAAGAGTTAGTCAACAGATGACGCTAGAGTAAACCAATGACTTATTTTTAATATATTATTTTTTTGGGTAAATTTGATATCGTGCCAATTCAAATTGAATTATCCCTATAACTACCAGCGACACAACTTATAATTACGTTGTTCTGCATAAAAATTAGTCGACAAAATTAGAACATTTTCGATATAATACAGGGTGTTTCAAAAAAAAGGTGACCCCCTCTCTAGGATAGGTAGAAAACTGAAAAATAATTGGGGTTTGCTCAGTAAAAAATTTTCGTAACGCCATCCGTAGATACAGGGCCTTGAAGAAGAAAAAATTATACACATTTTTTAAAATTTTGCAGAAACTACTGGCAACATTGTAACGAAATTTTATACGAATATGTTTTGGAAGCTGATACATCCAATGAATTCGTTTTTATGTCTGACTCTCGTAGAGGGCGCTGGTTACACGGTTTGTACAAGGTAGTATTGACATAACTTTTTTAATATTACATTTATTGAGCAAAATTTCAAGCGTACTTAAACGTCATTTAATTTCACACAAAAAGCTACTTTTAAGTATTTTAATTTGAAAATGATGAAATAATAACCGATGTTCGTATGAAGTAATGATTTAAATTGTATTTATCAAACAAAATGTCAGAAAATTCAAAAATAGGTTAATAACAAATATGATTTCAATTAGAATAGAATGATGTTTAAGTACGCTTGAAATTTTGCTTAATAAACCTAATACTAAAAAAGTTATGTACAATACTACTTGGTACGAACCGTGTAACTAGCGCCCTCTACGAGAGTCAGACATAAAAACGTATCTAGGGATGGCGTTACGAAAATTTTTTACTGAGCAAACCCCAATTATTTTTCAGTTTTCTATCTATCCTAGAGAGGGGTCACCTTTTTTCGAAACAACCTGTATAAACCACATACAGCTTACTTTGCATTAAAAATTTAGTTATTCAGATTTTCCCGCGCTCGGCCTTATTTTACTTCTTACCAGGCCGATAGATGTCGTGGTGAACTCTGTTCCAAAATATCGCGAGAGTTTCATATCTATATAACTTTGATGTATAATTTTGTCAATGTCACTTTTATTAGTGGAAATTGAAAAATTTCCTGATAATGTCACCTTTTTGAAAGCCAATTTTTGCCTTGAAAACGACAGAAGATGTCGAAAAGTTGAGGAGAAGAACAACAATTCTAAATAAATATACAAATTTTGTAAAATCATAATAGGGTTTTTCAAGAAAGTTTATAAACTTGGTGATTTACACAATTTGAAGTTACGATCAGCTGTTATTAATCTGTCGGCTTAATATTGACACGTGAAGTCGGAAATCAGGTCCTGATCAAGTAAATTCGCAATGGAATTATGAATTTCTTCCTTCATTAGGTAAAGTTCTTAATTTGCAACAATCGAAGAATATTGTACGAGCATATACAACTTAAAAAACCTGTATACGGTTACTAATTGAAAAATAGGCTCTCACTTTAATGAAAGTTTCATACTTGTTGTTATGTAATCCGTTACCCGCTTCCTTCCATTAGAGAGGAAAAACAAAACAATCAACTCGACATATCTAGAGAAAGAAGTATGCTTTTAAAGGATTCAAAGTTATCTTTCTATACATTAATCGGTTTACGACTTTTACGTTACTTAATTCAGTTGATCATAGTGTGTGTTCAATATATTTAAAAAATAGTTATACAGTATTCCTTTCACGGTACGTAGAACGAATGTACTGGGTGGTTCACAGACTGGAAATGGAGAATTCATTTTTTTAAATTTTGTCACTTTCGCCATCGATTGTGAAAAATACAGAATCATTGAAAGACTAATCTACTTGAACTACTTCCTTACGTATAAGTTATTAAAATTGATCTACCCCATATTATGAAGATCAGTAGATTTATTATTCAAGTAACTTACAAGTGAATGGAAAAATTATTTATAAATGTTAGTCACACAATTTGAACCGCAGCGGTCTGGTAGTTTTTTGTAGCAATAATTTGGGTATTGTCCATTTAATTTTCTCCAAGAATGTTCGTTGCAATCTTTGATTAGTCACATCCTATTCAAAATTAGAAAAAAATTTATCGGGAGCAAACTCGACTTACTTTAAATATAATGCGCGTAAACGTTGCCGATATATATATACTGAACCGAGTCACGTACGCAAAGAAATTCTGGATGGATTGTTATTGCAGAGCAGTTTGTTGAAACAGGATCTCGGAACGAAAATGTCGCGACCGACTTCGGGGAAAATGAATGAATTACACAACCGTTAACCCCATTTCCATTTTTCCTTGTTGAAATATGCATCATCAGACTCGTAAAATCCATCATAATCCTGAACGTGCTTTCTGGGAATTTCGTGAATACGAAATCCCGGAGTATATCCAGAACGGCATCTTTAAATATGCTTATAGAATACTTATACTTGAAATTTAATTGTACAGTGATTATTGAAGATATCTGTCGAAAAGTTGGTGCCAAAAACAATAAGATATGGAGGAAGAAAAAATTTCAAGAGCGAATCGAAATTTAATAAATTCAGCCGAATACTGAAAAATTCATTATGTATATCCAATTGGCAATTAGAATATTCATATTTTACAATTGGAATATTATCAGCATAAGGGAAGTGATAAATGAAAAATTTAAGTTTCATGGAATATTCATTAATGCAAAACAATGACGCATACTACAGGTTCCGTATTATGATTTTTCGTATAAATTAATGAGACTAATACATTAATTTTAAAGTCAGTTCAAACTGTCTGGTATTCACGCATGCGTGGATTCTCGGTCAGTATCGACCCTAGGGCTGAAGGAGTCGGCTGAAACGTAGCGAGTTGAGTTGGCCGCGTGTAGTAGTGTTGTTGTGTACGTTGCCATGGCTGCGCGTGCAAACTACACAAAAGAAGAACGTGTTTGTTTGTTCACTTGTCGAAGATCATGCTGAAATTTTCATTCACCTGGCGATGGTTTGACAACCGAAACCGGTAGTACCGTAAAATCAATAAAGTGAAAATTAGACAAAATACTTATTTCTTTAATATTTATGAAGGATTTTTACGAAATGAATACAATCTATTATTATTATTTCAATAATGATGACTAAGAGAATAGGCATTGGCCAATAAACCTCAAACAAAATGAAAATAAAGACGTCAACACTTTAAAAGATAATAAAAAAATTATTAGGAACAATTGACGATAGTTCCCGTTCCTGAAACTCGGCGACCCCTTTGTAAATAAACCACTCCGTATACAAACAATAAAATCGAATAAAATTAAAAAAATTACAGTATGAAATTCAATTGTTTTTATCGGGTATTATTGATAGTTTTGTTTACCATCTTCGAAGCAGACAGAGATAAGACGATAAGCCAGACCAGCGATTCATACCTGAAGCATATCAATTACGAAAAAAAACACTCGTTAGATTTCTGCACTAATCTGTACTAATTCGACGAAAACTTCCAATCGATTTTCCATAGAAAATCTCGATAAAATTTCAACATCACAACAAATAAAGCGTCTCTAAATTTAAACTTCCGGCTCTCGAAAAATAAGACGATAAAATATCGTGTGGAACATACGAAATGCGATTCTCGTAGCAATCCAGACTCACTGTGACCAATCGGTTATTAATGAGAACGCCTCCGAAACAATACTACACAAACACAATAATAATAACGGCGGCAAATCGCGATTTCGAAAATAAGTAAAAATGGGCGAGCACGTGTTCACCGGGACAACGCAATGCAACGCACACCACACTACCTACAAAAACAAACCGTGGAACAGCATTAAAATGACAACAACGCTGTCCACGGTGCACGTACGCTCGAAGAGATCCCGAGGCTCCGCGTTGCCGATAATAACAGATGTCCTAAAATTAAGGAAAGATTTAAATTTGGCGTTATTTTATTCAACCGGAAATCAAAAACCAACTACAACTCATTATCATATTCGAATAATTCAGAAATTCATAGAAATTAATGTCAAAACAGTCGAACACTGGCCTAGTACGATTTCTATAAAACAAGAAAAAAAAAGAAATCGAAATAATTCCCACTTCTGAGAGAAATCTTTCCATCGGCAACACCGCCCGCGACTGGCTCACTTTCACTGAATCGGGAAGCACACACACGTAGAGTTCGGTTGTTTATTTTGCCGCGGGTCCAAAAACAAGCAGGTGTACGGCCTCCAACCGAACGGAAGACTGCCTCGGTCCGTGGAAGCGCTATCCGGGCCCACTTCGCCGGAGAGAGACCGATCAAGTCGTCGTTGATGCGATGAAAGAGCGAGATACGGGAGCCCGTCGAGATGAAGAGAAACGCGTAGGCCACCGTGCGCAAGGGCCTTGGGTCAAGGTCAAATCCGGATTATCCCATGCGACATGTGATTTCTACATCGTGTTTTGTTTGGGGTGTTCAGCTGGAAATTTTAAACGATTTGGTATGAAGCTAACTGGTGTAGATCCCTGCCTCGTCGCCAATTATACTCGGGGTAGTAGTGGGTGTTACAATAACCTGCTAGCTCCCGCCAGATATCCCGAATATAATTCATGTAGGCGTCAAACGCTCCGAGTTCGGGGAAATTTGACTTGGTTGAACAAAATTTATAGCATTAATAACAGGTCGATTGAGATGTGCCCGGCCGACCGTAGGAAAACTTTTATTTTCGCAAAATCAGGTATTTTATTCAATGCGATTTCTTGAAAGTTGCTACGCTGATCCTTCAACGATTCGATAACATTTTTGTAGTACGATTTGTCCTCTGCTTCAAAGTTGTCCGCTGTTTCGGCGATAATCCTTGGAAATTATTTGTCAGCGAGCACTCTTTTGAGATCTGAGAACAGGAAATGGAAGCTGGGAGCCAGATCTGGAGCATACGGTAACCAAGCAATTCGTAGCCAAACTCATGAATTTTTGCCATCGTTTTCTGATTGTCAAATTTCTTTCAATAATTAAGAAGTAATTAATATTGAATAAAAGACCAAATTTCTTCCGAGTTCGTCATTATTCTTCAATCTTCGTAGAGAAATGATTGATGTTGATCTTCAGAAATCCAAAAGGTCTTCCAATGATCACTTTTTCTTTGACAAATTCTACAAAAAAATCTCAAAAAAACCTGAATAACTATAAAAACATATTAAAAGTTATCCCAGAAATTATACCGAGAATGGCCACCAGATGTCTCATTTCAGAAAAATACCAATGCTTATAGACTAGGTTCAACAGAAACGTCTATGTGCAATAGCACATGAAACACCCTATATAATAGGTTGTCAAATATCTCCCTTCCGCTTTTTTGCCCTTTATTCAATGCTCTATAAAAAGTGTTACAGTGATTGCTCAAATATGCGCCGTTTTGTTGGATAATCTGTTTCTATCTAGACGACAACTTCATAATACCTCCCTCCTAGAAGCCCCCCTCTTTATTTGCAAAGAACTCGGACAGCCACATTTCACAACCCTCTTTTGAGTTCAACTTTACACCATGGAAAGGAACAGGTGGTTATCACTTGGCGTTATGTCCGGACTATATGGTGGATGCGATAAAACCTACCATCCGAGCACCCGTAGCTTCTGACGAGTAACCAACGAAGTGTATGGTCTGGTGTTGTCCTGATGGAACATTACACCCTTCCTGTTGTCCAATTCTGGACGCTTCTGGTCGATCGCCAACTTCAATCCCACCAAACACACAGCAAAACCTCCCAGGCCTCAATACCGGCTTGGTCACTGTTTGGGACGATTCACCTGCCTTCGACCACGACCGTTTTCGTATGCGATCCATTTTTCGTCACCAGTCACCATCCGCTTCAAGAATGGGTCGAGTTCGTTCCGTTTCAACAGCATATCGCAGGCGTTGAAGGTTTTTTTGCGTCAAATCATGCGGCACCCAAACATCAAGCTTTTTTTTGTATCCAGCCTTCTGCAGATGGTTTCAAATAATTTGGTGACTAACTCCCATCTCCTGGGCGATGTCACGACATGCCACATGCCGGTCTAACTCGATATATTACATGATTTGATCAGTATTTGTCATCACAGGTCTTCCGCCGGCTGGCTTATCCATGGTGTCATTTTCAACGGCTCTGAATCGTCGAAACCATTACTCCGCGGTTCGAACTGATAGAGTACCATCCCCCAAAACACCATTAATCTCACGGATTTGCGTTTAACGAGGAAAAACTTTGAAATAGCGCGAATTTCGGCGTTAGTGAACTCCACGTTTACACGTCTATAACTGTTGCACGCAATATCCAAACTAATCATGCATAGCGTCGGTTTGTAGGTTATGTCAAGGCCTTTCAAATTATGTATAGTATTGCCAGTTACGAGCTTTGTAGCTCTTTGTACACAGCAGCGAAATTCAAATGACAAAAAGGCGGAAGGGAGATATTATTATTAACGAACCATATTAGTAATTCGATATTTTGTTGACTACTTATCGAGTATAATGTGGACGCAAAATGAATTAACGAAATCCATCATGAATTGTACCAAAATATCTCACGAAATAGCCTTCAAATAAATTTCAATCAAATTTAATGAAAATAACGTCGTATAATAGGATAACCGATTCTAGAGCAATGGTCAGTGCCAGTATGTGTCGAGTAAGCAACGAAATAATTGCATTATCTAGACTATTGCGTTTTACAAAATAAAAATACGCCCGATGTTTTATTTTTTTTACAAGAGAAATGAATGTCAGCGAATTTTTTATTATTTCGATTAGGTAATCATTTTCTTGTGTATCTTACACGAACGTGCTCTCCTGAATAGATAATAAAAATGCTAATTGCCGATAACAACAATAAATAAGCCGTAGAATGCATTCGGGAGGATGTCTAACAACGAAAGCTGATATTTGACAGGAAATGCATTTTTTGTTTTGACCTTTCGTTCGATAACAAACAGAAGTTCGAAATGCAAGGTAAATATTGTACTTCTTAAACTGTCGACTAATTGATATCTATAATAATTGTATTTCTTACCACTTACAAATTACTTCAATTTTGCTGTCATTAGATATACGACTTTTTTTTTAGTCACAGAAAAATTTAGATGAATAGATGTCAAAAATTCCTATGTTAATGGAACACCTTTATCCGAAAATTACAGCGATAATTGCATTCTAGGATCCAGAATAAGAACCCTGCGATAATTGTACTCATCAATAATTGTCCCATATACAGGGTGAGTTAATTTTAGCCATGAGATCAAAAGAAACACTGTTTTCCCATATTCAGCTGCGTTAAAAAGTTAAAAGCATTTTAAGTTTTCATATTGGGCAAATACCCCTCTGCAGTCCAGTTTAGTTTGAATGAAAATTACCTTCCACAGCTTTCACTAATGAATCTGAATTGTTTAAAAACATTATTTTCCCTCTAAGAAATGACTCACTCGCTCACGTTTCATCAGATGATTATATCGATTTAATTCCTTTCAACTTCAAATATCTCAAGAATGGTGCAATTTAGGAGAAAAGATGAGGAATGATTTTATCTGCAAAAAAGACTAAAGATTCCAGGAAGTACAAGATACGGACCTTTAGTTCAAGTGATATTTATTTGTATTTCATGCAATTTAACCAATCTGTAGCGTAGTAGTGAGAAACCCACAAGAAATGGAATGAATCTAACGATGTCAAAATATGCATGACCTTCTACAAGAGATCATTTCGATTATATTGTCGTTTAAATATTACAAGTGAAAATGCAATTTTTTTATGAAATTTCAACACCCTATATCTCTTGAACGAGGCCAAATTTAGAAATGTGTTATAGAAAATAAATGTTTCTTGTGACGTCAAGAATCTATGGTTAAAATTAACGCAGTGGTCAAAGATTCACCCTGTATACAGTGATGGGCCAATGCGTGAAGGCAAGTAAATATCTCAGGAATTATCAAAGAAATGAAAATGAAATTTGTAAGATGGATACTGCAGTAGATTGTCTATTTGTTTTCAAATTTTTTTAACAATTTTCAACTTCCGGTTTTACCGGAAGTAATCTCAATTTTTAAATTTTCAATGAAACAACCTGTATGTTATTTTTGTTTCTAATGAAACATTTTATTACGAATACAAATATATCACGTTCGATATTTTTTATTTCAATATCTATAGAGATATTACTGAAAAGTAACTAAGGAAAACAACAATTTAATTGTATCTAGTAATCCATGAAATTCATTGTAGAAGTGAAGAAGCTGTCAATAGTATATTCTAAAACAAGTTGCAGAATGGGCACCTATTCCAACACGAATGCGAAATTTTATTTGAACGCATGAGTGTTGGAATTGCCTTCTGCAACGAGTATTAGACAATATTTTCTTTATTTCAGTCAAGAATTCTGAGAAATTTATTGGAATTCAATGAAAAATTCAGATTATACCTCCTAGTGCCTTTTGTATTTTATTTTCGCAGTTGGTGTGACTGATTGACAGATCATAGAATTTGAATAGTGCGTTCAAATCTCTACATGGGTTAATATTGACAATTGACATGCAATGGACGCGTGTTGACATTCGAAAGGATAGGATGTCAGTGTTGTCAACCACAAAACGAAAAATATAACTAAAAACAATGCTATAATGAGTTCATTACAGCACTGTTTTTAGTACTGTAATGAACTCATTACGACACTGAAATAGAGAAAATAATTTATGTCACTTCTACAATAAAATCCATGGACCACTAGATACCATTAAAATTTTTCATTCTTCAGTCACTTTTCTGTCAATATCTCGGTAGGTATTGAAATAAAAATATTGAACCAGATATTTTTGTACTCGTAATAAAATGTTACATCAGAAACTAAAATAATATACATGAAGTTCCATTTTAAAATTGACATTACTTCCGGTAAAACCGTACTGAATTGTTAAAAATATGAAAACAAACAGGCAATCTACTGTAGTATCCATCATTCAAATTCATTTTGATATCTGTGGTAATTCCACATATTTGCCCATCACTGTATAATCACGATATATAAATTGAAAATATTATAACAAATCTATTTCTGAGTTTTCCTTTTTCCATTTATAGGATTATTACACATCACAAGATGAAAATTCTTGAATGAATAAACACCATCAATTTGACAAAAGTTGGCAGTTCATTCGGGAAAATTTCCCCCGAATAACATCTCGTACATCGTGTTGTCTTTGAAAAACTGCATTTTCTTTACCCTCCACCTTCGGTGTCTGGCTCTTTCTCCAGAAATGAACTCACGTAGTTTTTTGACAACATGCTGTCGTGAAAAAACATGGGTAATTTTGGTGCTCTTGCTTAAAAATGCCAAAGTAGAGCATCGAATACAGCCAAAAATAGGGATTATGTGGCAGCGCGGCCAATGCAGTGGGATTATTTTGGAGGCTCGTCTTGAATCTGATGCAGAATCAGACACGACGATCGATAGCTGAACCGTGACGTCAAGTCCTACGTCGTAGTAAGGTTGACCCATTTCGAAAGAAGCTCGCTCTGAATTAACAAACTAACGCGTGTTGGTATTTCTGAAGATGCTTCTTCGCGTGATAAGGAAGAGAAGCTGAGCTTGTTACATAAGAAATATGGGTCATTACTTCTGCACGGAGTGGAAATTTCATGAAATTATCAGTTGAATCGAATGAAGAAAAAGAACGCTATTAATTGGGTAGACTTAGGTAAGATTATTCGCTAAGCTTCCTTCGGGCAATCTGAATTTGTAGTGGATTATAAATAGTCGAAATTATCAATATACATTCAGCTGAGTTGTTTGCTCTTACTAGCTATTATTCAAGGTCATTCCAAAAGTCAAACTGAAATCTCAAATATTTAGCGAAATATAATTATTTTCGTAACTCAAAGATATAGAAATATGGGAGTAAAATCTTGAATGGTTGAGGTCCTCACTTGATGGAAATCCATTTTCATTCAATTTGAATGTGATTAAATAAGAATTTATTTAATAAAATTTCAACATTTATTGTGTTTCAACAATATTGTCACACTACATTTTGCAACAATTATTGTTTCAATATCGAACTCGACTAAAGAAACCAAGAATTTGGCGAAACAATTGTTGCAAAATGTAGTGTTGCAATATTGTTGAAACACAATAAATGTGGAAATTTCATTAAATAAGTTAAAAGTAAATTATATTAATTTTTGTAACGTTTCGTTGGTGTAGTGTGATATTTGTGAATTAAATGCGGTCAAGGGAGCGCTCGCCGCCACTGGACCAGGTTGCCACTTCGGGCGATGGTCATAATGTGATGTCATTGTCACGATTCTATGTCCCTTATGTCTTTGTCAGATTCGGCGGAAAACCAAATAAAGGGGGATTACAGTTATCAAGGCCGGCTGAATGATTGTGGATACAGGTTTTCTCAATTTTTATATATGATATATGAAATCATCTTAATTGGATTCACAAACTGTGAAAAAATCTGATTTTTCGAATCAGACACCCTGTATGTTTTTTCATTTTTAGAATGAAGACCACACACTACAATTTTTCTATAGATTTCCTATAGTTATCTTGATTAAATTCAAGATATAATTTCGAACGATAAATCATATCTCAAAAAACATTGAAAATATAAGAAACATAAAATAAATTAATTTAATACTTGAAATACATTGAAAATCACAAAAACTATAGAAAAACCGAGAGTCCTGTTCAAAAACACGAAATTGTTGCCAAATTTCCATTCATCCAGCAACACTTAAATTTTAAAGTATTCTTAGAAATCGATATGCGGTATATATTAACCAGAAGAATTTTTCGATGAAATAACCAACTCTATCAAAAAAGGAAATCAAATAATAAACTTAAAACCATCTCAAAACCCGTTTAACATATCGTTCGCACAAAACATCTAATCAAATATTTAAAACTCCGATATTATTCTCTTTACACAAGAGATAAAGAAGGAATAGAATTGAACAAACATCGAAAACGTAGGAGTTAACTAGAAGCCATATTGAGTTATCCGCTAATCTATTTCCACCGCATCTACCGTTAAAAATCAAATTATTTCATAGATACGAAAAGTGTAAACAACATAATTTGATCTATTGCTATTTCGAATGACATCATCATAACAGTTCCCAGGAATAAAAATTGATAACGTTCGGATAAGATAGCAACCGCCATCTATCGTGCGAGTATTGCAACTGGAATTCGAAAAAAAAGGATTCTGTACTCACCACCTCCAGGTAGTTGATGCGCTTTCTGAAAATGAAAAAATTGTTATTGCTGATGAAGAAATATAATATTTATCGATTTATTAGAATGAAATGAAACATGAATAGAAATTGTATTTAATGAACCTTTTATTCACTTCAAAAATTTCTCGATGGTGGATGCGTCAAAATTCATAGTTCAATAGTAAATTCTAAAACAAGTTGCAGAATGGGCACCTATTCCAATTGCCTTCTGCAACGAGTACTAGACGATATTTTCTCTATTTCAGTCAAGAATTGTGAGAAATTTATTGGAATTCAATGAAAAACTCAGATTATACCTCCTAGTGCCTTTTGTATTTTATTTTCGCAGTTGGTGTGACTGATACGAAAATTGACAGATTACAGAATTTGAATAGTGCGTTCAGATCTCTACATGGTTTAATATTGACAATTGACATGCAATGGACGCGTATTGACATTCGAAAGGATAGGATATGTGTTGCCAACCACAAAACGAAAAATATAACTGTAATGAATTCATAACAGCACTGTTTTTAGTACTGTTATGAACTCATTACGACACTGAAACAGAGAAAATTAGTGGTAGCAGTTTGAAATTATTTTTAATCTGTCGTGTGAATGGGGCTAATTTTCTGCTGATATTGACCGCGTATCTACAGGATGACATTATTCACCATATTAGGTCGAGGAAAAAAATCCATTACTTTGTCAACCCATGGCTTTACTGACGTATACTCTGTATTTGTCGCATCTAGTCAAACTTATTTCCTTTGGAAAGCAGAATTTATGTTCTAACAAAACTTATTTCCTCATTGTTGTGCCTGAACGATTTAGTTGTATGTTACAACGGCAAAGATGGAGGTGAACAAAAAAAAATTCGGTACCTTTTACAATTTTGCTTCGATAAAGGTGACAACTGCAAATGTCAACGTTTATACCCCGATACTATAACACCCAATCACGCGCAGTTATCATTTCACATATTCCGTTCCGGTAATTTTGATAAGAAAGATGCACCACGCACTGGAAGGCCTATCATCAAAAATATTGATGAAATATTGTAAATGATCAAAGTAGTCCGGCAGGACAGCTGCCGCACCATCGCTCAGGAGCGAAACATAGACCATAAAAAGTTCTAAAGCATTTACATAAGTCCGACTTCAAAAAGATACTTAATGTTCGGGTGCCACAAGAGTTGTCGGAAAAAAATTGATGGATCGTGTTTCCATCTGCGATTCCTTGGCTAAACGAAACAAAATCGATCCATTTCTAAAGAGGTTGATTACTGGTGACGAGAGATGGGTCACGTACGACAATGTCATGCGGAAACGTTCATGGTATTCAAAAATGAAAAGGGGGTGATAACAAACTGGAATGAGCAAAAATCAGTAAAAACTATTGCCATCAATTCAAGTTGTAAATCAACAAATGTTTGCCTATTTTCATCTGGATCACAACAAAGCGTATATTTTTTCCCGATTAGATTTGTTTTATCGCCGCTAATGAAGGCTATTTATTTATTATTGAAGTTCAAGAGTGATATCAATCCCTATAATTGGAATGGATTATCTTCTTCAACATTAATAACAGGTCTGAGTATGTTGACGTTGAAATCCTTATCGAAGAACAACCCAAATAATGTTCCTATGTTTATGCTAACATTAAATCTTCGGGTACGTGCAGACGATGATGCAATGTTGCTAAACGCATAAATAAAATGCCATTTTCATAAATTAGAAAGGAATTCTATTCTATGAACATCCCACCTAAAGAAACTCCTATACAGCGTGTCAAGGAAAAAAGTACCACGCGATAGAAGGCCATAAAATATAAAAAAAGTTCCTATGAATATTTGTCCGCAACTTCATCCTTCTAGGGTGTTAAGTTTATTTTTTATTCAATTTTATTCAATAACTTTGGACAAAGGGGTATGTGGTATGCTGGGGTTTTGTATAATGAATAATCAAAATATCCTATTAATTTTAGATTTCTAATAAATAGCGCCATATAGATGGAAACTGGGCTCAAATATATTCCTGGGCCAACGTAGTACAATTTCTCACAGTAATGCACCCTGGGTAGACGACAGGTGTGGTATCTTAGATGGCGAAATCTGGTGGAGGTCCCCAAAGACAGCTCCCACGGCAGTAATTCAAAGACAGCCTAGACAAACAGCTCGAAGACTTCAAAGACAGTTCAGAATCTGCGGTACCTCGCAACGGTACAATAATAATTCCCAATTCGAAGCAGAACTATGCTAAAATACGAACAAAAATCAAAAATACCTCGTGACAAACATAGGTTAACTCACCAATCCCACGTCGTTTTTCCAAACAAATACGCCACTCCGCTAAAGCGCAAAAATCTCACCAACGAACAAACCAAACCAACATGATAAGATTTCTCTCAGGGCTTCAGTTAAAATCCTGTTCAGATCCGCAAAATTGCGATTAATTACTCCAGGACATTTCAACCAAAAATGCGGGAAGAACGATGTAATTAACAACCTACGTCACATGCACAGACTAAGACCACCGACAACGGCGACCATCGAAACGTACAAGATAAGCTGGTAAACTACTGCGAATAACGCCACCAGTTCGGTTGGCAGGTACTAACTGGAGCGGGAATTTTGAAACCGTGACAATGTGAGAGGAACCTTTAAATCTTTTAATTACATGAGAATATATAATCACGGTTAGCTTCGATTATTATGAATAACAAAACCCTCTAATTCAGTAATACTTCCCCTCACTCACTCACCGTCCTAAATTTTCAAAATCCAACAATTGATTTGCTATTCTGAATTTTGCGTCTTTTATTTCTTCAATTCTGTCGACCGTTAACGTTACCATCCTCTTGCATCGACATATTTGAAGTGAGACAGATCGTGAACGTTCCTAGTTCCTACCTACCTTGCCCTCGCTACGCTACACCGCCTAAACAATGCGTCGTCTATACTAGTACAAATTTTGTCCAGACATCGTATCGCGTCATGAACCCCCTCGCCTCATTTGAAGTGGTACAATAGGTTTGTTCGCGTGGCAGTTCGGAACTGTAATTTTTGGTAATTTGTGGTTCCCACCCGTTCGTCTGGGACGGAACAGGAGTTCCTTGTCGTTCGTGTGGTCCGAACACTTGATTTCGGAACTGTTCGTTACTGTTCTTACGGTTCCTGATCTAGAGATGGTACAAGGTACAACAGAAGAAGCGGTAAATTCAAATCATCGGTGATTCAAATTTTCAGTAGTTCTAATTGGCAATTAAGTTATCAGGTGTACAAATAAGTTTCCGCGGTTTTTTATAAAAAATTAGGAATTTATTGTAAAGGAAAAGTACATTACGTTTTATTCAAAGTATTTTCCATCATTTGCCACTACTTTTCCCCATCTTTCTGGCAACATTCGGATACCCCGTCTGAAAAACTCTTCATCTTTTGACGCTATCCAAAATCTACCCAATTTTTGGTGTCTTCATATGATGTGAAGCGCTGCTCAGACAGACCATGTGCCATCGACCGGAACAGATGATAATCAGAAGGGGCTAAGTCTGGTGAATACGGCGGGTGGGGTAAAACTTCCCAGTTGAGTGTTTCCAAGTATGTTTTTACCGGCGCCGCAACATGTGGACGAGCATTATCGTGTAAAAGAATAATTTTGTCGTGTCTGGAGTAGTAATGGGCGCGTTTTTCCTTAAGTGCCTGACTCAATCTCATCAATTGTGTTCGGTAGAGAGCTCCAGTAATGGTTTCGCTTGGTTTCAGCAATTCATAATACACGACACCAAGCTGATCCCACCAAATACACAGCATGAGTTTTTTCCATGAATATTCGGCTTAGCTGTCGATGTTGATGGTTCGCCGGGCTTAACCCATGACTTTCTCTTCTTTGGATTATCGTAGTGAATCCATTTTTCGTCACCAGTGACTATACGATGCAAAAAACTCTTTTTTTTTTATTCCTGGCAAGCAGCATTTCGCTCATGCATAATCGGCGTTCAACGTCTCTCGGCTTTAGTTCATATGGAACCCAATTTCCTTGTTTTTGGATCATTCCTAACGATTTTAAACGATGTGAAATTGCTTGTTGAGTCACTTGTAGAGTAAGTGCAAGTTCTTTTTGCGTTTGGGACGAATCTTCCTCCAATAGTGCTTCTAATTCCATGTCTTCGTACACTTTCGGCCTTCCACTGCGTTCTTTGTCTTTAACGTCAAACTCACCGTTCTTAAACTTTTGAAACCATTCCTGACAACTTCTCTCACTTAAAGCAGCTTCACCATACGCTTCTAGAAGCAATCGATGCGCCTCAGCTGCAGATTTTTTCACATTAAAGAAGTAAATCAAAAGTTCCCGCAAATGATGCTTATTCGGAATAAAACTTGACATTTTTGCACGAAAAAAATTACGTGATGCTGATACGGAATCACTAGTACTTTAAAGTTATGGTGTTGCCAGATGACTAAACTTGGGATATTACGTTTTACATCTGACAATTTCTCCATAACCTTCTGGTGGGGCCATCTTTTGACAAACCGCGGAAACTTATTTGTACACCTAATATATATTTGGTGACTAGGATATTCGCATAGCTGTTTTTGAGTATATTTGATGTTGTGTGAGTATAAATTTTTAATCAATTCGTTATAATAGCTTCTCAAAATTTTTGTTATCTCAAAGAAGAGGAAGGATCATTTGCAATAGATGAATAAAATAATTGCATAGTTGTTGATCAAAGTATGTAAGATAATTATTTTATATTATTGATATATACGATATTTCGTATTTATATTCTATATATTTATTTTTGTTATTTCGTGATTGTAGTATCTTTATTTATTATTATTATTTTTATTTACTTCCCAAATGCCACCAGTTCCATATACAGTTACCTAATTCTATTATATAAAAGTTTCTGTACACAGTTTCCACCAAAATAACAATAAAATAACAGAAGAATTCACAGTTTACCCAGATATGAACTAACAAAAATAATTTCTCCACGGATGACCACTACTAGATATATTGAAATTTCAAATTATAATTAAATTAAATCATTTATTTGAATATTTCATTACATATAAATTATATTTACAGTTATTTATATGGATATGTTTATGTTTATTTATTTATGACAAAAAAATTGTTCAATTTTAATATTTGTAATTTCTAACGTATTTCCACCGTATTAATAACACAAAGATATTGAATAAGTTATTCAATATCTTTGTAACACTATCCATGATATGATCCATGATCATTGAACTCTATATGAATACCTATATGGTATTTAGAGTTCAATGTACATGATGTACAACATAACCTTACTTTCACTTATCTATGCACTTAACGAAATCGTTTTGAAATCATCTGTTCCCACCCGTTCGTGTCATAGAACAACTTGCGACGATTCCAAGAGTTACAGAACCTGGTTCTCTGTGACCCCAGTACAACTGGGAACTGCCAACCGAACAAACCTAATGTACCGCTTCAGTACAAAAATGAGGCACCTCTTACAAACTCAATATTAAAACTGATTGGCTACCCAACACTACCCGATACCCTTTCTGGACACCTAGTACTTATCAATCCATAGATGAAAACTCAGTAATCTCTTAAATTCAGGTAGTTCTTTCGAGTGAATCTCCGATGAAAACGTTCTTGCAACACCGATATTGACCTAGATGGCCATGACAATCGGGTTAAATATAAACAATAACCGAGTACCCACTTATTACAAAACAATCGGAATCGCTCATAGTTAAAAGCATTATGATGCAGTCTTAATAACTCCTACATAATCAAACTGTAGTCTGAGAAAAAAAAAACTGTACCTCGACGTAAACATGCTGATGAGACTGTAATGAGTGGAATGGAAATAATAATTACTTGCTGATCATATCTGAAACGGATCCTCGGCACACCAGAGTTCTCCAAACTTTTTGAATCCAAGGAGTGCCTTCTAGGTTTTACGTAACACGGAAACTCTACCTCCTTCTTGTTCTTCAACCAATTGAAGTAATAAGTCATCCTTCTGCATTTTCATCGGACAATTAAACAATTTTTTTTTTTCATTTCGGTTCATCCTACTATCTGCAGTAGCTGAAATGAGTTATGATCCTTTTCAAACCGATTACATCGATTTATTTAATTTTTTGAATTCGTAACAGTTGTTGTACCTGACGATTCAAGGAAAACAGAGTGCAAAAACATCTGTAAAATGCATCAAAAGGAAGAATGTTGGCTACAAAGCCAAAACGTCTTCAGCAGTGAGCAGATAAGCAAATTCATCAGGGAAGATCCTAATGCAACAATGCTCAAGGTATTTTTAACAAAATATTACGATTGAGGGATTTAAAAGTAGCAATTTAATTTTTATGTAGTAAAATTTCTGTGTTAACCAGGGAGTGTAGAAAAGAAGAATTAACAAAAATGTCAATTGATGTAAGAAACGAAAAGGAAGACATGTTGCTTGTGAAAATACCGGATTCTAAAACACTATATTCATCGTGGAGATCAAATATATGTAGTAAAGGTTAATTGGGTGAATCTACAAGAGGCAGAAGGAAATGAACGAAGATAGAACTTGCCGCCATAGATAATAGAAATACACTAACAGGAACGAGTGACCAATTTATATCTTCAACACTAGGACCTTTCATTCGGAGGAAAATCTAAACCCAAATTTGAAGTTTGTTATTTGTTAACACTATTTGTCTAACTGGTTGAACAAATAACTATTCTCTTTGAAACTAGTGTTCTATTTGGGCTACTTCCATATTTAATTTCACGAATTCAATAAATCTTTGCCTTCATTGAAAATTTTTCATATATTTCTGCTTTTATCAGTTCAAGGTTATAGTGATTGAATATTCTCGGGACACCTTGTATTGTCAGAATGCTTACTTCCAGAAAAACAACAATAAATCGGTGCGAAATGCTAATGTTTGGTATGGTTCCGCGACATAAAGTTCCTAATTTATAACATTCTTATCTTTGTTTTTCCAGTTACTATCAATTAAACATGGGAAGATTAATTTTTTCGCTGCACCAGGAAAACATAACAAATCACTCGAAATATCAATCAAACTCAGGAAGGAGCCAATAAAGATGACATGAAGTTGATTTCCAGAAAATTCGCAATAATATATCATTGGAAAATATACAACTCTCACGAGATAAACAAAGTAACCGATTTTATAAGATTCAACATATACTTTATGAAATGTATATTTTCAATAAAGTTATGGGAATTGGTAATGTTTTTCCAAGGTATATAAACTACATAAAGACTCACCCTGTAGGAAATTCACGAGAGCAATTTTACCACTCTAGCTGCGACGTATCGATTACGTAAAAAGCTATAAATTTGCTAGTTCAGCAAGGAAACATCTTTTTCAGAAATAGATACACGTTAAAATGATCGTTCAGTTTCTAAATTGTGTATAATAATAATTAATTGTTTTTTTTTCATCTAAAATTATGAGGTAATGTTTAACTTAACTTGGAAAACACTGTTAGTAGTATATTCTGATTAATAATATCCTTGTTCACATGATGACATCGATTTTCAACGAATTTTATGAATGTGAGCTGTCAAAAAAAATTGCATCTAACTAATGCCAACGTTTCTTATATATTTTTCTACAAGCTACAAATGGGAATTTAATAATATTGTATTTGTGGAAAGATTGTATCGGGTGTCCTAAATTCGTTGTTCTGTGAGGGATCTCAGAAACTCGATGAGCTAGAACAAAATGAGGACAAGTCGGAAAAAAAAACATTTTACAGCTCATCGAGAAAATACTCCTCAACGCTATAATAAGACTTATATACTGTAAAAATTTCTAAAATTTAAGAGATTTGTTAAGGAATTGTCTATAAGTCTTATTGTAGCTCCTTGAGGAGCTCTAATAAGACTTATATACAGTAACAATTCCTTAGATTTAAGAGATTTGTTGAGGAATTGCTACTGTATTTAAGACATATATACAGTAACAATTTCTTAGATTTAAGAGATTTGTTAAGGAATTGCTATTATATCTAAGACTTTATAAAGTAACAATTTCTTAAATTCAAGAGATTAGTTAAGGAATTGCTACTACTAACAATTTTTGAGATTCAAGAGATTTGTTAAGGAATTGCTACTGTATTTAAGACTTATAGAAAGTAACCATTTTTTTAATTTGAGAGATTTGTTAAGGAATTGCTACTGTATATAATTCTTATTATAGCTCCTGAACGCTATAATAAGACTTATGTAAAGTTAAAATTTCTTAGATTTAAGAGATTTGTTGAGGAATTGCTACTGTATTTAAGACTTATATACAGTAACAATTTCTTAGATTTAAGAGATTTGTTAAGGAATTGCTATTATATCTAAGACTTTATAAAGTAACAATTTCTTAAATTCAAGAGATTAGTTAAGGAATTGCTACTACTAACAATTTTTGAGATTTAAGAGATTTGTTAAGGAATTGCTACTGTATTTAAGATTTATAGAAAGTAACCATTTTTTTTAATTTAAGAGATGTTAAGGAATTGCTACTGTATATAATTCTTATTATAGCTCCTGAACGCTATAATAAGACTTACGTAAAGTTACAATTTCTTAGATTTAAGAGATTTGTTAATGAAGACTGTATTTAAGACTTATATACAGTAACAATTTCTTAGATTTAAGAGATTTGTTAAGGAATTGCTATTATATCTAAGACTTTATAAAGTAACAATTCCTTAAATTCAAGAGATTAGTTAAGGAATTGCTACTACTAACAATTTTTTAGATTGAAGAGATTTGTTAAGGAATTGCTACTGTATTTAAGACTTATATAAAGTAACAATTTCTTGAATTTAAGAGATTTTTTAAGGAATTGCTACTGTATAAAGTCTTAGTATAGCTCCTCAACGCTATAATAAGACTTATATAAAGTAAAACTTTTTACATTTAAGAGATTTGTTAAGGAATTGCTATTGTATCTAAGACTTTATAAAGTAACAATTTCTTAAATTTAAGAGATTTGTTAAGGAATTGCTACTACTAAAAATTTTTTAGATTTATGAGATTTGTTGAGGAATTGCTACTGTATTTAAGACATATAGAGTAGTAAGTTCTTGAATTTAAGAGATTTGTTAAGGAATTGCTAGTGTATATAAGTCGTAGTATAGCTCCTCAAGGCTATGATAAGACTTATATAAAGTAACAATTTTTTATATTTAAGAGATTTGTTAAGGAATTGAAACTGTTCAAGTCTTATTATACCGTTGAGGAGTATTTTTTTTATGAGTTGTAAAATGTAATTTTTTTGTCCTATGCATGCCTTGTAATTTCTAAGACGTTCAATATATTATTATTATTATGCATCCCTTCCAAATTTAATCTCCCTATCTTATTTCCTCCGAACGAAATCGTGTAAACGTACGGACAGAATCGATTTTAACCAAGGAGTGGTGAGTGAATTCAAACAAGACGACCGGAAAACACTTTCACCCACATATTTGAAAATTACAACAAGAGCCCCAAATTTGAAAGTTAGACCTCATATCTTATATAAGGCCCTATCAGTCCCAAAATCTTATGGGCCCAAACCATCCAATATAAATCTATCAACCAAATTACCTGATAGAATAATTCTAATCAGAACTAACGATAATTGATTAAAAAAACTCTTATAACAAATACGGTTTCAGGTACAACAACTGTCGCAACTAATCAAACAATAAATAAAATTACATGAGAACGTACAGATCCCGCGAACACAGCACCAAAAATGCAATAACCACCACCGTTCCACTCGACACCTACGCTTGGTACCGCCGATGGAAGAAAACTGAAGAGTGGTACCGTGTTAAAGACCCGTACAAGAGATAATCGCGTATCGTTTTAACGAGATAGCCGGGTCTGATGTGCATGTACACACCGTCTTTATTGCTGGAACATATTTCGATTACGAGGTGATTGCGTAACGTTGTACGAGAAGAGAATCACAAATCGGCTAATTACGGACAGTCTTCTGATAAAAGTGCAATTGAAAACGAGATAAAGATTTGGGGGGAGCTGCTCCGAGTCTCCCGTGAAAACACGCTGTACATGTGGGATTTTTCCCCTTGTGGTTTTTCGGGCAATTAGTTTAGATAATGGGTCGTGTAGAATTACCGGAGTTTTAAAGCCAGGATTGATGATATCCGTTTGTTTGATTACGAGTGTGCGGTTTTCAGTAAACCGAAATTTGCTAGTGTACGAGTCAAATGTAAGAAGATATAGTTTTTTTCCAATTTTGACAATTAACTCTACATTGACTTCATAACTTATTTTTTATGTTCTCTCGGGAAGGTTTTGAACAAAACAAGACACATTAAATGGAAGAAAAATTCAGGATTTCACCGAATCTTATGTGAAAGAAGAGAAATAAACAATTTTCAAAATACTGGAACGCTGATAAGTGATTTAATACTTGGTATTTCCACCCCTTGCGTTAATTACAGCTCGGTAACGACGGTTAGTACTCAAAATGAGTGATCTTAAAATGTTCTGATCTAATCCTTCCCAGATTTCTCCAGAGTTGAAAATAAACAATATTTTACAGCTCATCCAGAAAATATTCCTCAACGCTATAATAAGACTGATATACAGAAAAAAGATTTAAGAGATTTGTTAAGGGTATTGCTACTGTATATAAGACGTATATACAGTAACAATTTCTTAGATTCAAGAGATTTGTTAAGGAATTGCTATTATATATAAGTCTTATTATAGCTCCCCAAATCTATAATAAGTCTTATATACAGTAACAATTTCTTAGATTCAAGAGATTTGTTATGGGAATTGCTACTGTATATAAATCTTATTATAGCTCCTCAACGCTATAATAAGACTTATATACAGTTGAGCGTTGATGAGCTATAATAATAAGACTTATATACAGTGTCCATTCCTTAACAAATCTCTTAAACCTAAGAAATTGTTACTGTCTATAAGTCTTATCATAGCTCTTCAACGCTAAGTATCCCTTCCCTAACGAATCTCTTAAATCTAAGAAATAGTTTTTTTTTCCAATTTTGACAAACTATACTGCGCAAAAAAATTAACGCACATTCTGAAAATTTCAATTTAAATGAAAGTTAACTCTACATTGACTTCATAACTTATTTTTTATGTTCTCTCGGGAAGGTTTTGAACGAAACAAGACACATCAAATGGAAAAAAAAAATCAGGATTTCACCGAATCTAATGTGAAATAAGAGAAATAAACGATTTTCAAAATACTGGAATGTTGATAAGTGATTTAATACTTGGTATTTCCACCCTTTGCGTTAATTACAGCTCGGCAACGACGGTTCGTACTCAAAATGAGTGATCTCAAAATGTTCTGATCTAATCCTTCCCAGATTTCTCCAGAGTTGAAAAAAAAACAAAATTTTACAGCTCATCCAGAAAATACTCCTCTCAGCGCTATAATAAAAATTATATACAGTAAAAATTTCTAAAGATTTAAGAGATTTGTTAAGGGAATTGCTACTGCATATAAGACTTATATACCGTAACAATTTCTTAGATTCAAGAGATTTGTTAAGGAATTGCTACTGTATATAAGTCTCATTATAGCTCATCAAAGCTATAATAAGACTTATATACAGTTGAGCGTTGATGAGCTATAATAATAAGACTTATATACAGTATCCATTCCTTGACAAATCTCTTTAAATCTAAGAAATTGTTACTGTCTATAAGTGTTATTATAGCTTTTCAACGTTAAGTATCCCTTCCTTAACGAATCTCTTAAATCTAAGAAATAGTAAACCGAAATTTGCTACTGTATGAGTCAATTGAAAGAAGAAATAGTTTTTTTTTCCAATTTTGACAAATAATACACTGCGCAGAAAAATTAACGCACATTCTGAAAATCTCCATTTAAATGAAAGTTAACTCTATATTGACTTTATAAGTTATTTTTTATGTTCTCTCGGGAAGGTTTAAAACGAAACAAGATACATTAAATAGAAAAAAATTCCGGATTTCACCAAATCTAATGTGAAAGAAAAGAAATAAACAATTTTCAAAATACTGGAATGCTGATAAATGATTTAATACTTGGTATTTCCACCCCTCGCGTTAATTACAGCTCAGCAACGACGGTTCGTACTCGAAATGAGTGATTTTAAAATGTTCTGATCTAATCCTTCCCAGATTTCTCAGAGTTGGATTCCTAAGTCATTAAGAGTAGCTGGATGATTTTCTGAACTTCGCAGCCTTCTATTGAGGTTGTCCCAAACCTGCTCAATCGGATTGAGATCTGGACTTCTTGCTGACCATTCCATTCGAGAGACTTCAACCTCTTCAAGGCACTGCTGCATTATCGTCCATAAAAATGAAATTTTCACCAATGTATGGAGCAAATGGCACTACATGCTCCTCAAGAATGTTCCTTATATACCTATCAGCATTCATAGCTGCATTATCAACGGCTACTAAATCTGTGCGAGCAGTCAAAGATGTTCCACCCCATACCATAATAGATCCTCCCCCGAAACCAGTAGTATTCAGGAAATTGCACTGAGTATATCTTTCATGTGGACGTCTGTATAAAAGGAAACGTCGATCACAATGGTAGAGGCAGAATCGAGACTCATCTGTGAAGAAAACTCTTTCCCAATCAACCTCTTCCCAATGGATATGCTCTCTCGCAAAGTCCAAACACGCCCTTCGATGGGCTGGGCCTCTTGCCGCGACACGAGGCCTTAAATCATATTCTCTGAGTGCTAATTTCAAGAGTTTGCTCAAGCTGATTTTGAAGAAGGCGAGCGGTTGCAAACCGTTGTCCCAACGAAGAAACTCTCAAGTAACGTTCTTGAATGGCAGTTGTTACCCGTGGTCTACCCTCTCCTGGTCTTCGGACATTCGTACCTGTCTCCCTGAATAGCTGCAACATTCTGGACACACTTGTATGGGAAACTCAAAACCTTTCTGCAATTCTTGTGTATGTCCACCCTTCTTCTCGCAAAACTACCGCTTGGGCACATTCCTCTTTAGTCAAATAACGTGTTTCACGTTGCAAATGCTCCAAAAATACGATCGCGGTGCTTCTATGACATCGTGACATGAACCAGAAAGTAAACAGCAGTCACTGTATGGGTGTTACAAGATGAGCCAAAACCGACAAACGTTACTTGCGCACGAAGCACTAACAAGCAAATGGTCTCCTGTTTTTTCAGAAAAACTCTACATGTCGCAATGGTACCGCTAAAACAACGCAGAACAGTCAATTCTGAGTGGTACACAACCATTTGTTTGCCAGTTGTCTTGTATACGAAAGATTGTTTGTTTATTAAGTATAATGTTTTTTACTGTCTTGAAAAGGGGCACTACCCGAAACGTTGCCAAATTACATTACTTTATTGTTAAAATAAACCCTGTATATGAAATAATCAAATAATGACTCATCCTAACATCCCATCAAAGATAAAAGTTATGACACATGACTCAAATTTCAACAAAGGAATTCTCAACATTAATTATACTAACCACAAGTAACCTGGTCGTTTTCACTCTCCTCCCATAACGAAAAACGAAAACTTCATTGTTAACAGCGAAATTCGAACAATTTTTCATTTTAAAATCACGGCGACGACCACAAAGTGAAAATGGAAAATTGAAATCGATCCACGAGTTCCTGAACGAAGGCATTGATTGATGACGCTTCTGTATTAGTTTTTCATGTTCTGCCTTGAACCGGACAATTATTTCACGTAATTATGGATGACCACCGAGAATAATAGTTAATAGGATATTTTCGATAACCTATCGGAAATAATTCCAGGATACGAGGTGTCCCAAGTTTAATGCTGGGTCCACAGCGCGTATCATGATCGCTAATTTGGACACAAGTTGATACACGTTAATGATACAAACCGAAAACTATTCTCTTAATGTCACACAATTTGTCTATCGCTCAAAACAAAGACTGGTGTCGATTGGTCGAGAGAATTGCTCCAAAAATAGGATCGCGGTGCTTCGAAGCGAGTCTATGACATCGTGACAGGTGATGAATCGTGGATTTACGCGTATGAGACCGAAAGTAAACAGCAGTCGACTGTATGGGTGTTTCAAGATTAACCATATCCGATAAAAGTTACTTGCGCACGAAGCACTAAAAACAAATGGTCGCCTGTTTTTCGGACATGTCGCAATTGTACCACTAGAACAAAGCATAACAGTCAATTGTGAGTGGTACACAATCATTTGTTTGCCAGTTGTCTTCCAAGAAATCAGGAAAACCAACCGCCGAAGACGGATCACCTTTCACCGCGATATCAGCTCAAACAACTGCATTTTTGAGCCCTCAAAACATCGATTTGATGAGTCATCCGCCGTATAGTCCTGACTTAGCACCGAATGAATCCTTTATATTACCATGCGTATAAAATAAAATGAGAGGTCAAGGTTTGTCGACGCTCACGTGTTAAAATATCTCGACCATTAATCACTATCATTAATAAACTAGTTGATTAAATGACTATTTCAATTCTGGGATCACCCAATTCTTCCAAAAACTGTGTAATGGGCACCCGAACTTGGGTCACTGCAACACTCGGCAGTCGCTTCATCACTCTAACTGTTTGGTGCATTTCAGAATTCATTTGTCAATGTTCTGGTAATGATGGGAATGATCAATTTCGGCTCATCAGTACCGCATAACTCTAAATATTTGATCGTTCTCAATTTTTTTACGTACCTTTCTCCTGTCTTCAGGCGCTGAGGAAGTAGCGTGCGACTTGTTCCTGAAGATGTCCATCACCTTGGTTATCGGACTGCGACCCGATGAAGCTGCCGCGGTGACAGTGTGGTAGTACTGAGTATGAGACGAACCGTCACGTACTGGATGTGCAGAGCCATCTCGCGGTGCTTTAGGCCTGGCATGCATCAATCCCGTATGCTGAAAAATGAAGAAAAATTGACGATTTTCATTATAATTTCGAAATTTCATCATCAAGAACAATGGAGGAAACACCAATCTACAGATTGCGTTGCTTCGCAAACGTGCGAGGGGAGATCCGATGAAGAGGCCATGAAATATGAAAAATAGGTCCCATGATTATATGTCCGAAACTGCTTCCTTCAAAAAATAAAAGATGTTGAAGTTAATTTTTTTATTTGGAGTTTTTTAATAAGTTTGGACAAAGAGGTAAGAAGTGAACAGAAGGTAGCATGCGGGGGTTTTGTATAATGCAGAATCCTCAATTTTTTTGCCTTACACTGTATGTCATTCATATGGACTAGAAAAAGCGATTCCTCCATCTTTCGTTCCTTCAAAAAGGTTTACCTTGTTGAAGTCGCTAGGACCGAAGGTTTCTCGTAAAAACGCATGGAAAAGTTATGATGAACGCACATTGTCCAGAAATGCCAAAGTAATCCACTTACAACTACATATATTGTTGAAAGCAGTATAAAAAACAACCAGGAATTAAATCAAAATTTTAATTAAGAATACAAAATAATGAAAATTAATAAATAAAAAAACAACGAAATATTTGATATTTGTCAAACTAATTTGTAATGATAGTCATCGAGCATATAATATAGCAGTACCGAGGGAACCAGAGAAAATAATTTCAAAACTCGACATGACTCGACCCGGGAAGCAGAGCTTCCCGGGAGGCCCGAAGGGCCGACCCCGGGGGAATCTCAATAAAAATCGAAAGGGTGAATCCTCTTCTTGAAGTGGCCACTTCAAAACCCTCCCTAGGCGCTCTTAAAATGCACGAAATTTTCAAACGAAAATCGCGAAAAACGCCATTTTCGCCGTCTGGCGGGCCGAGATCAAGAAAAAGACATGTCTCATAGGGTGGTACTGGTATAGTATATAATATTACTAGCAAGGTAAGAGGGTTTTTACTGGCGAATGGAGGATATAACTGACGAGCCAAAGGCGAGTCAGTTACTTCTTTGAGCCAGTAAAGCCCGTTACTGTATTGTTTTATATATTATTTGTTTCTCATTTGTAAAAAGGTCAGATAAATTCCAAAAAATCTCAATAATTTGTCGCAAATGTCGTAAGCTATGGAAGGGTTGCCATGAACATGTCTGTTTATTTTTCTTTACATTTGTTTTCGCGAAAGCGAAAAGATTTACGAGTTAGTGACTTGATAAAATAAACTTTCTTAATTAATATTGTGCTTTTGAAAACTGACGTTTAAAAATGAGAAACAAAGTATTTTGTGTTCTTTATTAAGTTTTCACTTGATTTCCCGGTTTTTTTTTTTTGACCTGGTTTGAACTGATTTTCCACGGTTGGTAAAACACTCAATGAAAACACGAAATTCGATTTTCTCCATACGATAGTTCCAAGACTAATGACCTTAAAACGATCAAACTTTATATTATTACTTAATTCGTGAAAATTAAGTACCGTAACTAATATTTTCTCACTTATTCCGCGAACTTAAAAACTCCCCCTCGTAAATTTCGAAAAACAATAAAGTAATTTTGAAGAAAAAATTATTTTCATCGTGAGGATCCTAAATGTGGACCTGGAATTGTGATAAACTGAGGATCATTCTTTGAACCATCAGGACTTGTTCGAAATTGAATTTTGTTTAATTTTTTCAATATCGATAAAGAGAGAAAAATCAGCTGGACTAACTTCGATTATATTCTCATATTGGTATCAAAATAATTAGAAATGCGTTTTTAGAACGAGTTGAATCAACTGCTGATGATAGAGTAAAAAGGCCCGAAATAAACTAATGGGTCAATCCATATGAAGTGATCCAAAAAAAAATAAGTTGGTTGCTTGAATGTTTTAAAAAAGATTAACATTTTTATATGTTTTTACCAAACATAACAGAAGTTCAAAACAGTAAAAAAAAATTTTTTATCTCACATTGTTTATGTGTGGCGGCCATTTTTGTTCTGGGGCGTGCAACGTTTTTTGGCTTTGAAAGCATTAGCGATAAATTGATTATCTCAGGCTGGGTTAGTGCTACAACATTGCAAATTGTACCATTTTTTTCAGAATTTTCTGCTCTACAACATTGGTTCCTACACATTAAACCATATATTCATTATTTACACCTCAAAATATTCTTCAAAGTATAGTGATTTGCATTCAGAAATTCCAACTTTTAAGACTACAAAAAACCATGAAGGAATGATTTATCAGAGTTACAATTTTTTTTGTAGCTAGATAATATAAAGTACATACTGAGAACTGAGTTTGAGCTTCAGCATTGGTGTCCTTATTTTTTTATGAATTTTTAAAATTTCATTTTTTTGAAATTTTTGGAATTTTGAAGTTCAATATCTTTGGTGGGACTGGATGAAAAGTCCCCATTTTTGCACATTATGTAGACCTATGTGATGCCAAAATGGGGTAAAAATTTTAACTTTGATATCTGACTATTAAGCAAGTTATGAATTTTTATATTTAAGGAAAAATGACGCGAATTATACTGAAATGTTTGGTACAATAGGTGATCTAGAATGTGTTTTCACCCATTAAAATGTTGGTTTTTTTAGTTTTAAAATGTATAATGTACATTTTAAAAACACCTCCACTATTAACATGCCCTATATATATATGTATTTATATATAAACCTGAGAAATAAAAACAATAATTAAAAGTACATGTAGATTCAGTACTAAAATTTTATCATTTAATAATCAATTAGTTTTAATTAACTAAAACATTATTTTTATAACATATTTTTGGACTATTTCACAAGCTCTATATGTATACAGCGAGGTATACAGTAACAGCTGTGGACATGAGTCCAAGCAACAAGACAGGTCTGAACAGGCGCTTGGCAGACAGGGCTGTACAGGCGCTTGGCAGACAGGTCTGTACAGGCGCTTGGCAGACAAGTCAGTACTGGAGTTGTAGCTGGGCCACTCCCACTGCTGCACTGAAAGCTCTGGCTCAGTGTGTTTACAGACTTGTAGTAGTGAGGATGGTGAATTGTAGATACATTTACTTTATTTAGTGTCTTTTATCAAGTTATTATAGCAAGTGCGGTACATGTGAAAATTAATTTTTATTTTATTTAAGACTAGTTTAGTGTTTGTTTTTGTAATGGATGAACAGTGTTCTATTGGCCAGACAATAAGTGAAGTATGCCACAAAACTTTTTATGGATCAGTTTGTAAAAACTTAAAACATTTAAATGACTTTGAAGGAGATGTACAAAAGTTATTCAAACTTAGAGTAAGTTCTTTAGTTTCAACAATCTGTGAGTACCATGAAAAAAAAATACATCCTTAAGTACAACCATATCTTTGGGAAACATTGCTCTGACCCATTGAAAGTTCATAAAAAACCTATTGCCAAGGGTTTAAAAGAAATTAAACTTGACCATTTGTCCTTGTTAAGTAGCAGTGATTCTCAAATAAGACAGAATGTAATTCCTGGTAAATCCCTATGCTCTAATTGCTACTCAAAATTGTTTGTTACTACTACGGAATCACACACATGTACAAGTCCTGCTCATGAGCTTTATGTTCCAATTGAAGAAGTAATACAGAAATTAGATTCAGCCTGTATCAATTTAGAAGTGTCTCCTGCTTCTAAAATTAGAAAATTGAGTAGTGGAAAAAGGCAAGCAGCCATTGAGGGAAAAGTGAAAAAATATCAGAAAGACTTAGAAGAAACTTAGAATTTTACTTTGCTACTAATGAAGTTAGTAGTACATCTTCAGAAAAGGACAGGCAGAAACGTCAGGCACAGAATATTGTGATTTGATTGAAAAACTTAAATACAAATGTTCAACAACTTCAAGAGAGGACAAAGTAAAAATAATAAGCTTACTCCCAGAGTCATGGTCAAGAGAAAAAATAGTAAAAGAGTTCAACGTTTCCGAGCGTTTGGTTAGGCTAACCCGAAATTTGGTTAGAGAACAAGGTATCTTACCTGTACTAGGAAAAAGAAAGGCGTAGGTGTTAGCGAGAAACTATACAGAAAGTTCAGCAGTTTTTTGAGAATGATGCAAACAGTAGGATGTGCCCAGGCAAAAAGATTGTACAAAAGTAATTGTAAATGGTAATAAAATAGTTAAGCAAAAATGTTTAGTCCTGTCAAACCTGAATGAGCTGTATGTAGCTTTCAAAAATGCTCACCCTGAATGTAAAGTTGGGAGGTCTAAGTTTTGTGAATTGCGGCCTAAATGGTGTGTTTTAGCTGGATCATCTGGAACACATTCTGTGTGCGTTTGCTTATATCATCAAAATATAAAACTGATGATTGGCGGTGCTAAGCTCAACATTGATTATAAAGAATTGCTTGATTTGTTGGTATGTGATATCAATAACTATAATTGTATGATGAGTTTGTGCAAAGAATGTCCTGGGAAAGAAACCGCCCTTGAAATGTTAAAAGAATCTGAGGAGGAAATGCCAGACAATGTGACATTCAAGCAGTGGGTTACTACTGACAGAGCTGAAATGTTAACATTGGTAATGCCTCAGGAGGAGTATTTTGAGACATTAATAGAGAAGCTAGAAAATCTCAAAAGTCATCACTATATCTCTAAAATTCAAAGCAAGTTTCTAAAGGAACAAAAAGAAATACTTACTGATACTAAATGCATAGTTCTGGCTGATTTTGCAGAAAATTTTACATTTATGGTCCAAGATGAAATACAAGGCTACCACTGGGTGAATGATCAAGCAACTGTGCATCCATTTGTGTTGTATTTCAAAAATGAAGACGATAAACTTTGCACCCGCTCACTTTGCATCCTCAGTGACTACTTAGAGCACAATACTGCAGTTGTTCATGCATTCCAAAAACTTGTAACAGGATATATTAAAGAAACAATGCCAAAAGTTGAGAAGATCATGTAATTTTCAGATGGAAGTGGAAGTCAATACAAGAATAGAAAAAATTTCTCAAACCTTTGTAACCACAAAACAGATTTTGATTTAGAAGCTGAATGGCATTTTTTTGCCTCTTGTCATGGCAAAAATGCATGTGATGGAGTAGGTGGCACTACAAAGCGTGAAGTAAGCAAAGCTAGTCTACAAAGAACAATTACAAACCAAATTCTTACAGTAGAGGATATGTACACTTTTTGCAAAGACAACATTAAAGGTATTACCTATTTTCTCATTAAGAAAGAAGAAATTATTGAACATATTGAAACACTCAAAAGTAGATTTGAAAACTCTGTACCAGTAAAAGGAACAAGGCAGTTTCACAAGTTCCATGGGATCACAGAAAACTTAATTCAGGTGCTACACAACATCAGAAACCAACATTTTTGAAGATCACTGTGTTAATAAAATTACATCTTTGACATTGAATGTGAGGGACATAGTAGCTTGTGTGTACGATAATCAATGGTGGCTTGCAGAAGTTGAAAGTATAAGTTTAGAAAATGCAGATGTATTTGTGCACTTTTATCACCCTGCTGGACCGAGAACATCATTCAAGAAATCGAACAATGACCGAGTTTGGATATCTTTGAAGAATGTGCTCAGAAAACTCTCTGTTCTAGAGCTTACTACTGCAACGGGAAGATCTTATTCCATTCCCAAAATCTTTCTGAAGAAATAAGTGTGCTTCTTACTAATCACTTGGATTAAGAAATAAAAACGTGAAGCAAAATGTCCTGTAAATACACTTGTATATGTGACAATTGTAGATTTTACAAAACAAATATTAAATAAAAAACCTGCAAAGTTTACAATATAGTATGTTTAAAAATGTTTCAAATGCCTTAATAACTCAAAGCCTATTAAACTTTAACAATGACACATTTGATTAAGTTTAACGCAGAAATTAAATCAATTTGTAGCAAAAGTGAACATTTTTTAATTTTCAAAAAAATTTTATTTTTATATATATAGGACATGTCAATAGTGTGGGTGATTTGTAAAATTGCCAATATGCCCTTTAAAATAAAAAAAAAACAACTTTTTAATGGGTAAAAACACATTCTAGATCACCTATTGTACCAAACATTTCAGTATAATTCGCGTCATTTTTCCTTAAATATAAAAATTCATAACTTGCTTAATAGTCAGATATCAAAGTTAAAATTTTTACCCCATTTTGGCATCACATAGGTCTACATAATGTGCAAAAATGGGGACTTTTCATCCAGTCCCACCAAAGATATTGAACTTCAAAATTCCAAAAATTTCAAAAAAATGAAATTTTAAAAATTCATAAAAAAATAAGGACACCAATGCTGAAGCTCAAACTCAGTTCTCAGTATGTACTTTATATTATCTAGCTACAAAAAAAATTGTAACTCTGATAAATCATTCCTTCATGGTTTTTGTAGTCTTAAAAGTTGGAATTTCTGAATGCAAATCACTATACTTTGAAGAATATTTTGAGGTGTAAATAATGAATATATGGTTTAATGTGTAGGAACCAATGTTGTAGAGCAGAAAATTCTGAAAACAATGGTACAATTTGCAATGTTGTAGCACTAACCCAGCCTGAAATAATCAATTAATCGCTAATGCTTTCAAAGCCAAAAAACATCGTGCGCTCCAGAACAAAAATGGCCGCCACACATAAACGATGTGAGATAAAAATTTTTTTTTTACTGTTTTGAACTTCTGTTATGTTTGGTAAAAACATATTAAAATATCAATCTTTTTTAAAACATTCAAGCAACTATCATTGGACCACTTCATATGGATTGACCCTAATGATATTCCACTCATTAAAAATCTATCAATTATAGATTAACCCAGAAATTGATTCACCGAAAGCAAAATACGATCAATTTTTTTGTTTACTGCATTAGATCCATAGATGGTCTCCGAGACGAAAAACACAGACAATATGAACTTTAAAAATTGTAAATCCACAAAAATGACCAAATGGACAGTTTCTGTGGCTAGGTTATCTCAACATGGTAATTACATCGGTCAATTGTAAAATCCCGAAATACTTACAAATTTCCCATGTTGCCAGATGTCCGGAAATTTGGCAACAGATTTGTTATTTTAAATGTGACGCACTAATTTTTATCTGAAAGATAGGAAAGACAATCAAATATTAAAAATTACAAATTGTCTTTACGTAGTGCGAGCTGATCACGTTTGACGCATGATATCCCAGAGTTTCAAGACCTCAAGTGCAACTGTGGACCGGTTTCGAGGTGTGTTGCCTCTCATCAGCACAGTGTAGCACTGAAATCTTGTAGACTGAAACAGTCTTGTTTCCTCTTTGAGATGTAGATGGCGCGCTTTCAGGAGAATACTTGGGAGTGCCTCACAATATTCTTTAAGTACTGGCAGCCCCCTTCAAGATTTCAGTGCTACACTATGCTGATGAGAGGCAAAACACCTTTGTCCAGCTCGCACTAACGGAAAGACAATTTTTAATTGTCTTTCCCATCTTTCAGTTAGAACGTTGCGTGCTCACTTATAAGCAATAAATTCTTTTACACTAATTTTTATGGTTCCGCATGAAAAATTTAATTAATTTATTTTCTCTATTTCAGTGTTGTAAAGAGTTCATTACAGTACTAAAAATTTAGAAAGCACTGACGTGAGGTCAGTTGGCTTAGGCGCTCATGTAAATCACTTACAATTATTTAAATTTTGAAAAATCATATCTCCAGAACTATTAGCTTGTCGAAGTCGAGAGTGGTATTTGTGTATACGTCTGATAAAACTGCACCATAAAAAAATTTTTATTTGAACAGTGTCATTTGAAAAAAAAATTTTTTTTTTGTTACTCCGAACCTATTCGGCCGATTTGACCGAATAACGAACTTAGCCGAGATATTTATACCTCAAACCTATTCTGAAAGTTTCAACTCCCTAACTTCATCCGTTCGAGAGTTATCGTGTTCACGGAACGGACGGCCGGACGGACAGAATCGATTTTGACCACGGATTATTCATCAGTAGGTCCAAACAAAACGATTGATACCACTTTTGCCCAAAAATTCGAAAGTCACAGACATTTGGGCAAATTGATAAGCACTCTGTTCAGGTGAACAAGAGCGCCAAAAACAGTGCTGTAATGAACTCATTACAGCATTGTTTTTAGTTATATTTTTCGTTTTGTGGTTGACAACACTGACATCTTATCCTTTCGAATGTCAACACGCGTCCATTGCATGTCAATTGTCAATATTAAACCATGTAGAGATTTAAACGCACTCTTCAAATTCTATGATCTGTCATTTTCGCATCAGTCACACCAACTGCGAAAATAAAATAGAAAAGGCACTAGGAGGTATAATTTGAATTTTTCATTGAATTCCAATAAATTTCTCACAATTCTTGACTGAAATACAGAAAGTATTGTCTAACTCGTTGCAGAAGGCAATTCCAACACTCTTGCGTCTGGAAATTTGGCTACTTTGTTATTTTAAATGGAACAACACTAATTTTTATGGTTCCCCAAAAAAAATTGAATTAATTTATGTTCCATCTTTTAAGGTTTTTGAGTTATAAATTTTGTTTTTATTATTTTAAATCAGTATTTACAGTCACAAAAATGATTTTTTACTTTTATCTGGCCACCGTTCCCGCATTTTTGTTGTCAATCATACAGATTGGTATAAAAAAATTACCTACCATTTATCAACTCACTAAACTGTGAAGAACTTTTGATTATCAAATCGAACACTTAGTAGGTTTTTTCATTTTCAGAATGAGAACAATCCACTCTACAATTTTTCTATGCATTTCGATATACCTATATATCTTGTTTGGATTTATAATTATCTGTGTTTATTGAATTTCCCATTAGTCATACAAAAACAACTGTGAAACAATTGGAATCTTTGTTAGTCGTGTACACTTGAATAATCGTTTTCTATGGATCGAGTTGGGCCATAGATATGTCGATCTATGGACAACATAGAGAGCACAGAGAAAATATCAATACAAACAAATTGTGGCATTGTAAAGGGTTGTTCTCATTCAGCAATATACATTAGATAATCTAATATTGATATGAAAAAAATTGAAATATTTAGCTTGAATACTTTCCATAATAATTTAACACAGCCACCTACCTTGGGATGAAGCGCATCCACCAATTTCAATACAAAATGCAACTGTGTTAATTAACCATAGCTTCTTGAAGTCAAAAGAATCATTTTCTTTCTATGCCAATTATCCAAATTTGGCCCCGTTCAAAAGATATAAGGTGTTAAAACTGCATCATTCCCTGTATTTTTCAAACGACAATATCGATTGGTCTCTTGTAGACGATTTATGATGACAGTCATGCAATAACACTTAAACTGAAGCTTAATATCTTGTACCTTCGAGAATCGTAAGTCATTTCAGCAGATAAAATCATTCCTTATCATTTTTCCTAAATTGCACCACCATTTTAGAGAAATTCGAAGTCGAAAGTAATAAAATCGATAACATTTTGTCCAAATTTTCTGATTTCCCCAAATACAACTCTGCGCTGAAATCGCCCAATAATCAGATTTGTTTAATGTGGCCATACTTCACGTCTTTGGGAATGAAATATTATTTCTATGGAAGGTCGGGGAAATTTCTTCAGTCTATGGTTCCACCACTAAACACTATAGATGAAATTAACCATCTAAATCATTACTTGCTTTAATGATTATTGCTGATGTCTAGCACCTTATTATATATCCAACCAAAGTAATATCCTCCAATAAATGGAGAAAAAGATTTCCTTCACTCACATAGATACTTCGGTATATTTTCGTAACAAGTGTTGAAATATGTAATGTATTTTCTGTCAGGACCTGTTGAATTCCAGACTTGGCTTTACGAAGATCTGATTCTCTATACCTTCAGAATTGTAGAGTTCGTCTATTCTAACATAGAGTCCATCAAATTTAGCTCATGACTTAAAAACTTCCACCCAGACTCCTAGATTTGTTTTGGAAATTTATTCGTGTTTTTTCACATCTTTATTTCATACACTGATTCAACCTGGTTTACAAACTAAGTTGAAATAGAATTATCATTTATGGAACAACCATCCTCCAATATTGTTCCATCATCAACAATTTCTGGTCAACTGTAATTCGACTTTGTTTTAATATTTCTATCAGAATTGAAACTGGAAGCTATAAACTCATAAACAAGAATGATTAGAATGCATTTTCTGACCGTACTCATTTCATATTAAATTTGATAACTTAAAATTACTGAAATTATCTTTGAAATATTCTCCGCATTTTTTTAACGTAAAAACAAACTGTCAAGTGTCAAAAAGAATCAAAACAAGGAACCACAGATAACTATTAATTATGAACTACCCACCATAGAGTTGTAATGAAATTATGTTCCACATGTAATGCTAATAATTCATTTTACTTTTTCTGACAATAATTATAATTGAATCTCAATAATGCTTACAGATATTTTCTTTCATAAAAAAAAAATTGGTTTTATCAATTTTTTATTTCCTGGGGTTCGGTAATAAATTATATTCTATGGTGAGGTATTTAGATTTGACATTCTCTATGAATTAACCTTTTTCTGTAAAAAAGTTTTGGTTGAACGAATTATATAAAACCAAGACCGAACAGAATCTTAACATAAATTTTTTCCATTAAAAAGCACCTACGGGGTTCTCCATAATTAAATTTACGTGATTGATTATACTCTGATTTTTCAAAGCAAATGGAACTATACACCTGAATCTGTGAATGCTCATTATCTTTCAAAGTGAATTGTTATTGGAATTCAGAGCAGAAGATTATCATGAGGCGAAGGAAGAGTATAAAATGGTCACAAAACATTAACTATAATAATTGTTTGAGACTAATAATAGTATATTCCTGTGCAAGTTGCAGAATGGGCACGTTTTCCAACACAAATGCGTAATGAGTGTTGGAATTGCCTTCTGCAACGAGTATTAGACGATATTTTCTCTATTTCAGTCAAGAATTGTGGGAAATTTATTGGGATTCAATGAAAAATTCAGATTATACCTCCTAGTGTATTTTATTTTCGCAGTTGGCGTGACTGATACGAAAATTGACAGATAATAGAATTCGAATAGTGCGTTCTAATCTCTACATGGTTTAATATTGACAATTGACATGCAATGGACGCTGGTTGACATTTAAAAGGAAAGGATGTCAGTGTTGTCAACCACAAAACGAAAAATATAACTAAAAACAATGCCTTAATGAGTTCATTACAGCACTGTTTTTAGTACTGTAATGAACTCATTACGACACTGAAATAGAGAAACATTTATTTTTATGATAAAGAAATGGCAGTAAGGAACCTTAGACTTGGCACGACTTTGACTAGATTTCATAACTTTTTACAGAACTTTTTTATATATAAACCTATTCTGAAAATATGAAAACTCTCCTCTCTTCGGAAGGCCAGACGAACAACCTTAAATTTGAACCCATAATTTTCTTTAAGAATTCCAATCCATTAGATCGCGACTATTTTAGGCTTGATATTCATAAATTACAGACATTTGGGCAAAACGATTGCACGCTGTTCAACTAGAAAAGGCGCCAAAGATATGTGTTTCACAACGAAAGACCAGGAAATTTTCAATCAATCTGTTGGTTTATTTTCAGTGATACCTAATGTGTGTTTAATAATCCCTGACGTCAGACCTCCCCCTCACTCACCAACATGGCACTCCTCATGCTTTCCATAAACGCACTGCCCTTCTTCTTCCCAGCGTCTGAGTTGCTCCTGGACCTGAAGGCGTCCAGCATGCCTCCTTTCTTCGGGCTGGCCACGTCGGCCGCAGAATCCATCGACCCTCGTCGCCTTTCGCTACTATTCGATCTGGAGGCCGAGCCGCTTCGACTCTCGCCCTTCTTCTTCTTGTCCGCCTTGGACTCGTGCTGCTGCTTCGCCTTCTTCTCCTTCTTCGACTTGGCATCCGACTTCGAGCCCCACGTGCCGGACCGCGGCCTCGGGATGGCCTGCTCGACATCGTCGGTGGTGGGGAGCGGCTGGGATCCGAGTTCCTGAAGAAAAAAAATATCATTGCTATTAAACTGCGGTTTATGCGATGGCTAAGAAAAAAGCGGGTCCCCGAATCGCACCATGGGGTACTCCATTTTTTATGTCAATGTAGCGCCTTCGCTTCCGAACACAGGCATCGAAAAACACACACTGACATTTGAAACGCAATAAATTTTCTCTATTTCAGTGTCGTTAATAAGTTCATTACAGTACTGTAAAGAACTCGTTATAGCATTGTTTTTAGTTATATTTTTCGTTTTGTGGTTGACAACACTGATATCCGCAATATTCAAATTCTATAATCTGTCAATTTTCGTATCAGTCACACCAACTGCGAAAATAAAATACAAAAGGCACTAGGAGGTATAACCTTAATTTTTCATTGAATTCCAATAAATTTCTCACAATTATTGAAATAGAGAAAATATCTTCTAATACTCGTTGCAGCAGGCAATTTCAACAGTCATGCGTTTAAAAACTCGCTCCTTCGTCTCACGTTTTCGCATTCGTGTTGGAATAGGTGCCCATTCTGCAACTTGTATTAGAATATACTAATGTTGTATGCATCCAAATGTCATGAAATTTCTACCGGTTGTCAATGAGGAACTGAGGCCCGTTTGCACCAACCACACTTAGCGTTAAGCACCCCTTAAAATGAATCCTTATGTTGCGATATTCTCGTAACAAAGGACCGTTCTTGGAATTTGGGGTAGCGGCCGTTACTTCCAAGAATGCCTTCTGTCGGACGGAATTTTGGAAATCCCTAAACTTAGTTACCTGTACGACCTCTTTCAATTATTCAAATTCATTCTCTCCACACTTCTCAAGGTGGTCACTTCTTCAAGTAAGTTCTCCTTTTCAATTTACTTTTTCACGAGTCTATAACGGCACTCAGAACTACAAGTTCCTCTACTCAAAATAATCTGTTTTCGGGTCAGTTAGCTACCCTAGTTCATGTGTATGTGAATTACTCAGTTGAAATTCTCTACGTAAAAGAAAAAGGTTGTGAATTGTGAACCTGTGACGCAATAACATATCGCCAAGGCACAATTCATCCGTGGAAGTTTGTGAAGCTTTATCCAAAGTGCCTGCACCTTATTCAGAGAAATCTACCCTCGACGATTGAAGCAGAGCTGTGGTGAAATCCAAACAACAAATAAGGTCAGATCTCTTTATCATTTAATATTACCAGAAGTACCCAAGATTGAGCAGAGAACTTCAAATCCTTGGTTATTATAGACACCTAAAAACTCTTTCTGTGAGTGTAAACTCAAGTGCCGAACATTGTGTAACTATTTTTATCTGTGAATACATAATTCTATTATAACTACAAACTTGTTTTTATTCACCTTGCAAACATCTTTTCTACCAAAGATAATTTTTGGATCTACTGTTATAGTATAACCAGCGACTCAGGAAGTCCGCTGCCCTTCATTAAGCGGGTGATTATTATTATTTCTAATTTTGTACCCGCACACCTTAATTTCAATTGCGTTGCACCAACTGTTAAGCGGCACTTAAATCCCTTAAGCTAGCCTTAAATTTAAGTGCTCATTCATGGCCACTTAACTATTCAAGGACGGATTCTACCCATAGATCAAATGTAAATGTATATTTATTTTGGTATTTATCTATGATTCTAACCTAAAATTACTTGATTTGTTTGGTTTTCCAAATATTTGTCTAGTATTTCTTTGTGATTTTCCAAAAAATGTGATGTGAATAAAATAATATCAATAGTAATTGTAATATATACTTCGAACAACGCTATTAACTTTTATAATGGACTTCTTTAATGAATTTGATGCATTTCATGACGACTTGGAAATAGTTGAAATTGTGGAAAGATAATTTCCTAGGCGTCCGTACGTATAAAGTCTTTAATTAAAACCATATCGGGCTTGTTTATTTATATATTAATATATAAACAAATATTTCTGCCATAGAATAGACGAAATATTTTAAACTTCTTTAACCACAGAACATCAAATATTGCGTGTAGCCAATGAAATCGCTTTATTGATCTAGGGAGAAATGAAATACTGAAATGTCACTAGATTGAGAAAGTTAAGCGTCGCTTAGTTAAGTTTCTGTTAAGTGACAGTCGTGCAACTGGAGATGAATTTAAGCGACCCTTAACTTTAAGCGGCACTTAGCTAAGCGACAATTTAACGGGCCTAAGCCATCTACTGGTGAAATATTACGTACAACAGATAATTCCATTTATGAATCCAAAATTCCTTCGTACTTCTAACAAAATTGGTCGAGGTCAAGTTGAACGAAAACTCAGGTATAAAAACAAAATTAATAAAAATCAACAAAAAAATACAAAACTTACGTGAAAGCAGAAATACAACCTGTTGGCAATAAGGAAACTCATAATTCTTAGATGGAACAACTTCTTCGCGATCGATATCACTGAATATATTTCCGATTGGATAACAACGAAAACAGGAAAAACAACTTCAGAGATATAGATAATATGAATGAGTAACGTTTAATTATTATTAATTTATTTGATCGATATCGAATCGGCAAGGAACGTTGTTAACGTAGAAGGAATTCTACGGAAACTACATTTATAAGTATTTGTTTTTTCCATAACGTCATGATCACTTTTATAACTTTTCGTTAATTCCGATTGGTGATCGGCAAGTTGTAGTGACGGATTTGAAGGTGAAAGGATACATAAATGTCATAGAATTTGCCTCGGGCGAGGGAATAAGACTGACTCATTTTTTGTTTGAGCCGTCGTCAGTATTGGTCGATTATTACGGAAGATCCAATAGTATATTCTAATACAAGTTGCAGAATGGGCACCTATTCCAACACGAATGCGAAATTCGAAAACGAGCGAGTTTTTGAACCTATGAGTGTTGTGCCTTCTGCAACGAGTATTAGACAATATTTTCTCTATTTCAGTCAAGAATTGTGAGAAATTTATTGGAATTCAATGAAAAATTCAGATTATACCTCCTAGTGCCTTTGTTTACCCCTAGTTAACCCCCTCTTAATTTCAGAAATTCAGGAGTTATTTTCAATTTGCCTATCCCAAAATTACTTTGAATTCGAATCCAAATTATATTTTCAAAATTCAGGTTTACTGATGGGATCACCTCTGAGCCCATTATTGTGAGATCTATTCATGAATTTCTTTGAAAATGAATTCATAAAAACAAATGACCTATCAAAAAACACGTCATTTTCTGGTTCCGGTATGTTGATGATATTATAGTAGGATTCAACGGAACAAATAGACAAATAAAAATGTTTCTTGACTTCCTCAATTCAATTCACCCCAAAATAAAATTTACATTAGAAATTGAATACAACAAAACGATTAACTTTCTAGATTTAACCATACATAAAGATAGAAACACATTCGACTTCAACATCTACCGAAAAGACACAAACTCAGTAGCCATAATACCATATGATTCCTTCAGTCCTGATAATCACAAACTGGCAGCTCTGAAATCTATGATCAACAGAGCATTCACCATACCATTATCGAACGTTAACTTACAACTAATAATAATTTTCCGAGCATCCTAGTAAACAAACTAATTGAAAACAAAAGAAAACTGAAAACCATTAATATGCTTTACACTACCACAAAAAAACCTACTAATAAATTCATGCATATCACTTTTTTCGGAGAATTATCAATTCAAACCCAAAATTATTTTTCTAAACTCGATTTCAAAACAACCTTTTCAGGACGTCCAAACCTAGGTAAAATAAATCAAAATCCAAACTTAAATATGAGACCAGATTAAAAGAACATCTGAAATCAGGTAAACAGTCCGCAGTTTATGATCATATCGTGACTGAAGACGATCATATGGATATCGTAAATTTTAAAATCCTTCACAAATGCGAAAAAGGCCTGAAATTAAATTTGCTGGAAGCGATGCAAATAACAAATCTGTTCAAAAATCCCAATTTGTCCCCACTTAACACCCAAATAGAAATAAACCATTCACCACTTTGAACATCCCATAGATCTAAGCCCACGAAATATTTCAGTCTGTACCTAGCACCAGAAGATGGTTTAACAACCGAAACCGGTCGTGTAATAGTAATAATATAGTGAAAATTAGACAAAAATAATTGTTTTCTTTTAATATTCAATATTATACATGTTATCCGCAAAACGAAGCCTTTTTCCTAGATCCTTTAAGCTCACATTAATACAACGAATAAATGTTTCCTCAAAAACATTGTAGACTGAAACTTGGAACAGCAACATTGTAATCAAACAGTTGATTGTTGTTCAAACGCGGAATTATTCGTTGGATCAAAACTGTTTCTTCATCAATTTGTGCAGCAATATGGATTCAAGGTTGAAATGCTCAGATTTCACATCTTCAAAGCTTCGCATTAAAATGAAATTTCAGCGATGCATCGTTAATACTAGTTGAATCCAATAAACGTCAAAATCACTCCCTCGCTATACGAGTTGTTTGGTTAATTATTTATGGATGTTTACTAACCGAAGCCATGTAGATTCTGTTACGTACGAGGGTCGCCTTGTATATTTCGAGATTAGAGAACAAATATTAATCATCGAAATTGCTTAACTGTATTTCAAAATATTCCCCATTAAGATCTATACACTTTTCCATACGTTTGAACCAATTGTCGAAGCACTTTTGCCACTCTGATTGGGGTATCTTCAAAACATGCATTCTGAACGCATCAACCGCTTCTTCGGGTGTTTTAAACGTTAACCTCTCCTTTTATTTTTTACGTACCGAAATAAAAATAGGACGGTCTGTACGGTATTTATGACCCTAATGCAGTTGTTTGAACCGATGTGAACCTGTCACGATGTCATAGACGTGCTTCGAAGCACCGCGATCGTATTTTTGGAGCATTTCTTTCGACCAACCGACACGAGCCTTTTTTTGAGCGATTGGCAAATTGTGTGAGATCCAACGCGAACAAATTTTTTTGACGGTCAAATGTTCATGCAATATTGAATGACCCATTAATGCCTAAGGTTGTCCCAATTTCACAATAGGTCACATGACGATCTCGCAATATCAGTTGGAGCACAGCATCAATGGTTTTCGGAACATCAAGTGATTTTGCACAACCTTCACGAAATTCGTCTTGGAGTGAACTACATGCTCGGTTAAATTCGCCAAAACATCGATAAACACTGGTCCTTGACGGAGCTTCAACGCCAAAAATTGAATTAAGTTTATCGATGTTCTGTCGAAAGTTGTTAAAAAAAAATCGCACGATTTAATGCCATTTTTTAGGCAAGATCCATCTTTTCTCTATTTCAGTGTCGTGATGAGTTCATTACAGTACTAAAAACAGTGCTGTAGTGAACTCATTACAGCATATTTTTCGTTTTGTGGTTGACAACACTGACGTCCTATCCTTTCGAATGTCAACACGCATCCACTGCATGTCAATTGTCAATATTGAACCATGTCCTTTGAAACACTCAAATCTGAGATCACTCAATTTTTCGTATCAGTCACGCCAACTGCGAAAATAAAATACAAAATAATTTGCACTTGGAGGGTATAATCTGAATTTTTCATTGAATTCCAATAAATTTCTCATAATTCTTGACTGAAATAGAGAAAATATCGTCTAATTCCAACACAATTTCGCATTCGTATAGGCATAGGTGTTCATTCTGCAACTTGTATTAGAATATACTATTAAGTTACTGTAAACAACACTCGTATGTCGAAACTACGTATAACCTCAAAAATGCCAAGCCTTACGATTGAGTTGTCAGTTGGCGAATCACAACACTAGGGTTGTCCGATCCCGAAATATAAAAGGCAACACTCCTGCAATATCGAGGAATTTCTGTGAGTTTGTTAGGAATATATGGGAATTTCCGTGAGTTTGTTTACTTCTCGGTAGGTAAATAAACGGCTGGGTGGATTTTCGGATTTAATCTATCCCCCGATGGGCGCAGTCTATCTCCTCGCAAAGTCAATATTGGTTGTATCATATAATGAGTTTCAAGGCTGTCGCTCCAACTGAAATTCGTACTTTGAAAAATGTTGAGAAGCACTGACGTGAAAAACTGTTGAAATTAATAGCCAACATTGAATTATTTCACCATGTGTCAGAAAAAGACAGGAATATGTGCTTTCTAGCACTTTGGCAACGCTGCATTATGAAGTCGTCAAATACTCAGTGGCGTACTCATTTAATGGTTTCGTTTTATTTCTGGGGAACCTTCAAAATTAGAAATATTTGAGATTATGACAGAAAACCTATAGAATTAGCACTGTAAATATAGTATAATCGATTTTAAGTAAATTATGCAATACAAATTGCGTCACTATGATATTAAAATAGATTCATACGATAATAGAGGGTATTTCTTTCTATATTTCGAAAGATTTAATGAAAAGTGTAGATATTATAATATTGAACTTTAATCCCTGCAAGTACGATTATAATCGATATCTTTTGTAGGTAGTCACAAGAGTGAAACTGCTAAGTCTGTTAAATTCAATCTAGTAGTAGTTTTATTTGCGGTAATAGGGCATTAATAGAATGCCGTTAAAAAATAACCCTGGTTTTGAGCAAAAAATTTTCGAATTTGAGGTTTTTTCAATTTTTTGCATTTTCTAAGAATATTTCCTATAGTAATGTATATTTTTCTTTACGTCATCAGAAAGTAGATATTTCAACGAACAAAAAGCCCCCAAACTTTTTGAAAAAAGCTGATATTTTGACGTCAGAATTTTCGATTGAAAATTAGGGTGCTTTTTTGATATTAAATTAAAATGAAGCGAAAGATAAATATTTTTAATCAAATAAATTACAGTGTATTTGAGACACAATAAGGTAAGTTTCCACCAAATTTCATGGAAAAAAAATGTTTTTTGAAAAAGATATAAATAAAAAACCAAAAACTTGGTTTTTTGAATTTTTCACCTAAATTTCGAGGTTATGTGAAAAATCTGCATATACAAAAGTTATAGATCTTTTTATTGCCTACAACTTTGCCATTTAACTTTTTTCCATAGGATTTGTAGTTTTGCCGGAAATCAAGATAAACCATTTTTTACCCCTAAAAACTCACTCCCTCCCACTTCCCGAACTCGGATCGACCGTAATTTATTTTTCCTTTCAATTTGATCATATTCCCCTCCTTTTCTAATGGGTTTGATCCTACTGTAATTTTTTTTGGTTTCAAAAATTATCTACACTGGTCTATTTGCCCAATGTGAAAATTCAAAATGCTTATAACTATTTAACGCAGCTGAATATGGAAAAATTCTTTTGATCTTAAGAACCTATTGTTACAATTAACGCAGTGGTCAAAAACTCACCCTGTATATATTTGGACAATCGCGGACATAGCGAATGCTATCTGAATGATTGCTGATACGGAACTGCTTCAATGACAAACAAAACGAATCTTGACCCATTCATAATTTCGACTGACAAGAAAATGAATTCGGTAGCTGATGTAATGTCGCAGAGCAAAGTTCCTTGCACCTGACGATGTTTATTTCTGTCGGCGCTTCTTCGATTAGACGTGAAAGTTCAACAAACCCCGATGTAAGGATTCGCGATCGATAGGAAAAGGCCCGGTTGGAAAAACTTTCCCCGGCTGATTTCCCGCGATCCCCGTGGAAAATATCATTAAATGGATCAAGGAATCGTGATTTAGTATAATGAAATATATAAACAAATTGAATATTAATGATCATTCAACTCTATACCACATCGTCCAATGAAATCGCTCAAGTTTTGAAAACGGACCAATAGAAAAAAACTGTATCTGAAAACACTCAACCTCACAGTGTTTTCACTTTTAGAAATTTGTTTTTATCAAATGCCTAATTTGCATAGGAATATTAATACGTCCGGATACCTTTGGCCGTTGGTGGAAGTAGGGGTCGTCATGGTTACGATAAACAAGCAGTTGTTAGCGATAACAGCACATTTGGCAGTTCTGTCAGTTTATTTTCGTATTTTACCATAAAGTAGATAAAAATGAAACGTTTTGGGAATTGTAATATTACTTCAATTGAGGAAAGTATGAAGAAAAGTGGGCCACTTAATACAGTGAAGTCAAGATCCTACATTTGGAAACAATTTGAAGAATTCTGTGCTGCCCGGGAATACCTTGTAAATGAAAAAATAAGTTTGTCAAAGCTCAATTATATTATGCTAGACTGGGCTTTCAATATGAAGAAAAGAGATGGATCAGACTACAAGGAAAGTGTCGTAAAAACCTTGTGGAATAATACTGCCAAACAGCTGCAGGAAAAAATTCTATTCCGAATGGGGCGTTAGGTTCGATCCATTCACAAACGTGGGTTTTAAAACGGCGCGGGATGCACGAAATGCCAAGAGGCGTATTTTGCAAGTGGACCCTGAGAAAAGAAAAGTTAGTGCCAAGGCGCTGTCTTTGGAGCAACACAAAAAGATGGTCATGTAAAGAAGATAACCCAGACAGTTTGAACAGAAAATTTTATTTTATTGCTGCATTGGAGCTTGCTTAGCGCGGAGGAGAGGGTTCATCATGCCTAATTTCGCATTTCCAATTCGAAATTGAAAACGATGGTAATCCCACGGGCCGAATTGCCTACAATCCGATATTTTCTAAAACAAGACAAGATGGCGCCCAAAAATGTGCGGAAACGAAATGGCTGACTCCCAGTATTGAAGAAGATATTTGCCCGGTGAGGTTATATAAGCTACTTGTATCCAAAAGAACTGCAAACATAACCACTGAGAGATTATTCCTTACTCCACATAAGAATTGAAAATATAGTTCATGGTTCAAAAACTCCCCAGTTGGTCCGCCAGGAGTTGAACCCGGCACCTAGTCGGTATGAAACTTGAGCGCTAACCTTTCGGCTACCGAAGCGCTGTATATTGTTGCTTTATGGGGCTTTATGGAGAGATTTCAGCTCTCGGTTCGCGTCGGGAGACAACATAATCTCGAGCTAAAATCTAATACTTTTGTCCCTTGTTCAATAGATAACTATTATGGTACTCGAATTTCGTTTTTATAAGAAAAAGTGTAGAAATTGTTCAGAGTATAGTTTTGATAATGGATTATCAGAAGTGGTTGGCAGATATAGATTCAAGTAATAGGATGCCTAAATTGAACGAGATCTCCTGAGCTGAAATACAATAAAATTTACCTTTCTGGCATCGGCAGGCCTCTTCACCCAGATATCCTCGGTGCTTCCAGCGGCGTCGATGGTCGAACTGCTCGACGTCTGACTTTTCATCTCGATCAGCGAGGAATCGAAAAACCTACTGTCATAATGGAGCGGCGTCTTGAAGATATTGTAAACTGATGGCCTATTAGAGTCTGGTATCCCGTGAACCGTGTTCGCCTGCCTGTACAGCTTCCTGCTGGCGAATATCCTCGCCGCCTCCGAAGGCTTCTTCTTTATATCCCCCGTCTCCGAGGACTCTTTGGTCGTCGCGTCCGCCGGTTGTTTGGTCTTGGTTATCACAAATTTGTGCGTCGGCCCGGAGACCGTGTCTATCACAGAAGTTTTGGAACTCGTCGATGATTCGGACAGCGACTTGTCGCTACCCATGATCGTGGTCAAGTCCTCTGAAGGCACTGCGTCTTTCTTGTCTTCATCCTCGTCTTCCTCCCGGCACTGCGACAGCCTCCTGGACGGCACGGCCAGCCTGGACGGGAGGCTGTTAGAGTGGTTCTTGAAGTACCGCTGGATGAACGAGTCTGACGGCGCCTCGACGTCGTCTTCCGATTGGTAGGCTTCCTTCAGGGCCGCGATGGAGTTCATCGTGTTGTTGTGTATCGTGGTGGCCAGGTCCGTATCGATATCGCTGTCGTCGTCTGAAGATTCGCCTTTCTTACAGTGTTGGGGACCGCTGATCGCGGCCACGTCTATGGTTGGGGATTTCATCGCGTCCGATTCGTTCGAGGCCGCTTTCGTTCTTCGGGGATTGATGGCGTCAGGCTTTATGGCGCCATCGGTTTCCATATCTGGTGGGGGTTGGTTCAAAACATGTTTCAACTGGTTTATTCGTTATACAGAAGGAAGGACTCGTACTATGTGAGTTTACAGGCGAATATAATTCATTATTTTTCCGACCTGTTCGATTCCTTGCATAATTCATCGAACAGATATATTTGTTAACCATAAACAATCTTTCCCAAGAAGATAATTACTTGAGTGGTCGGTCATTGAGGAATGCACAGGGTTGAAATGTAACAAAGGAGTTGTGTTCGATTCCTTTGTTACTCCTTGAACAGATACATCTGTTGACCAACAGGATATTTGGCCGCTCAGGTCATTTAAAGCACTTTCAGGGTTAACAAATATATTGAAGGAATCTTTTTTAACCATTTAATTTGTAAGGAATGTAATATTTTGTACGAGAAACATGTGGTCCCATTATGTACTTAAGAATGCGATCTTCCAAGAGAGCTCATGGAATTCCATTAGAATGTTCTCGAATGCTTTATAACCCACTTTTTGCACCAGAAGGATGAGAATATAAAAACTAAAAACAGATGTATTTTAGACAGAGAATCACGCAAACCTCCGTATTGTTAACATCAAGCTCAGTCGTAGACTGACGAAACAATAAAGTCACTTTACTGTTGTAGTTAAATAGTGTTTTACTTTGAGCTAACCCAGCAGTATCAAGTGAAATTTCGATACACCGTTTTGGTATCGACGTATATCTTTGAACCTCTAAGATATACCCCCAACTGAGTCAATCGAAGATTGGTTCATCAAGAACAGCCCCAGTAAACTAACTGTGGTACGCAACATGACTCAAATATCGACCAATAGAATTGCACCATTCGACGTCACGTGGTACAACCTACATGGTATTATACTGATAATTTTTTGAAAATTTTCTCTGGTAGTTGCTATATATAAACAAAACATGATCCAGTCAAATTAAGCACACGTCAAACTGACAGGTTGAATTCAATTGTGAAAATTGGAGATTTTGCATGAAAATGAGTCGATTTGGAGTTTGTTCTCTGTCCACCATCGATAAAAAAGTCAAAGGAAATGTTCCCATTAATACGGAGAAGGCAAAATAAAACAGTTTGGAGCCAATTTACTACTTTTTGTACTGAGAGGGAATACACATTGAGTACTGAAACGAGTGAAGCGCAATTGGCAAACATTATGAAAGATTACGCTTACAATATGAAGAAAATGGATGGACAAGACTATAAGGAAGGTACAATAAAAACAATGTGGAATCAGACTGCCAAATTACTTCAAGAAAAGTATTTGAACGATTTCGACATCAAAATCAACCCATTTTCGGATGCTGCATTCAAGATCGCTCGAGGAGCTCGTGATGCCAAGCGTAAGGCTTTACAAAGGGAGATTGGGATGCAATGACCACTGTTTGGGACGAGGAAACTCCTGATGGCCTCTAGAAAAAATTATTCATGATAATATCAGTGGAATTGGCTTGGAGAGGTGGTGAGGGCAGCATGGCGTCAATACATCACTTCAAGGCAGAACAGCGAAATGACGGGGAAACAACTGGGAGAATTGAATACAATCCAATTTTCAGCAAGACCACACAAGGTGGTGATAAAAAATTATCAGACAGCAAGTGGCTGGTGGAGAATCGGGAAATCCCTGACAAGTGCCCAGTGAGACTGTTCCAGAAATTGAGAGAGAAGAGAGATGTCAATATCAAGAGCGACAGACTATTCCTGACCCAAAATCCATTCTGGAATAAGTTCCAGGCGCTAGGTGGTACAAGGATTCCCCAGTAGGCCAAAACACGATTTCAAAGTGGGTTAAGAAGTCAGCACAAAAAGCTGGGCTTGACCTTGGTAACAAAAAAAACACCAATCACTCCAGTCGTGCAACAGCCGTCTCCAATCTAGCGAAATCGGGCCTGGGAGAGCAGCAGATAATCAAAATAACTGGACATGCCAACAGTAACTCCATCAAGCCGTATCTCCAACTCGACCAGGAACACCACGAATTAATTGTCAAGAAACTGCGAAGGAGTGAACCTACTGCAGAAAATGCCATCAACAGCATAAACCTCATGCCATCTACCTCTTCTGGGACCATTACCGATAACTCTGACTTGAAGAAAACATGCACCAATGTTTACAACAATTGTATTTTTAATTGCACTACCCTGATTCTTAAGTAAACCTAACAAATTCCTTATTAACCCATGGTTATTACTCTTACGACAAGATGGCGGCTCTGTCTCACTTACATTGTCGAAATGGTATGTACTTGTGCCTGTAAATCGTGGACTTTGCTAATAATTTATCTAATTAAATAAAATTGTCATGAAATCCCGCTTAATTAGAAAAAAAATTTTGTTTTCCTAAATTAAGAAGCACTCTAGCAAGTATTATACCATTTTGGATTCTTGACTAAATGCACAATTTTTTAAAGTTACTTGCCGAAATAGTGTAGTACTTTTTTTTACGGTACAGTCGGTTAAAGTTGGGTGATGTAATTATTTTAAATTAAGTGGTGGCCAAAAATCCAACATTTAATTTAAAATTGAGGCAGTTATGGTTGAATTTTGAATTGTATTTTAAAGAAAGGTTATTCATGGTTATAATTACAAAAAAAAGTTTCACGAAAAGTTAATATTTGTAGCCACAGGAATTGAAAGATCATCACAGGGTGTCAGTTTTTCTAATTATTTTTTAATAGTCATAATTCGAAGGGTGCATGACAAGTATTTTTTTTTTATATTTTACTGTTAACTATCATGACTTGGCCCATCGCCCGTTTTCGGCTTGACGTTGATTTCTGGGACACCCTGTATAGTCTAAGGTTGCATACAATAAAGAAAATTCCACACGAATAAAATCATTCAAAGATATAGAACGAGGTGACCCAAATTGTATGTTCTGGAGTGTATTTCATTAGTCGTATCTTTTTATTAATTTAATTTACAGACCTAGTTGGCGTCGGTTACTTTGAAATCTCACGGATAATTGAGCATAGATCAAATTGCTATAAGAAATAATATACAATTATCAAACCAATTACAATTGTATCATATGCAAGTTCCAATACCAACGCGGTGATTTAAAACCAATCAAATAATATCAATTTAATTCCTACTTGAAATGACTATACAAATTTCCCTTCGGGTACTGATAAACAATTATATAAATGATTGATAGCATGAAGCATTACTATCGGTGGTATGAGTGCCACTTGAAATTATACTCGTTTTATAAAACTATAGGTACCATATATAAGTTGTTGTAGTTGAGTGTCATCAATTATAACCGAATTTCAGATTCATAATTGCTGAGCTATCGGACAGGTCTGGCCCAATAACTAACTTGACTTATATTTGGATAATAAACTAATTCTATTAATATGGAATCTCTATCTCATCTCTTTCGGAAGATAGAGAATATTCAGCCAAACATTTTCAAATTGGACCATCGTTTCTTCATCACGAGTCAAATCCATCCGATGGCGATCATTTTCAGCCCTGTATCATGAACCGCGATTTCGATTTTTAAAGTGGATACATCAATCTTACATCTTGAAAAATCCCAATAATGAAAATTTTCCATCGATATTCAGAAATTACAACTTGATGGCGATCCTACGCTTCAACATCCAAAGCCACTCTAGTTAAGTTTAACACCATATGTATACTCCATTCAAAGTTTATTTGTATCGCGGGTGGCCATGATTTAAGTTTCTTGGGTTGGCATCAGCGTTTCTTCGGATTTTCGACGTTGCCGATGTCAAGCAGTTAAGCCAATTTTCACTTGTCATCTGACATTTGGGAAAAAGTCCTCTTGTCGCAAAATTCATAATGACATTTCCATTCAAAATATGACAACTGCACACACCAGTATTTTAGACATGTTTGTCATAAAAATGAACCCACAGAATTAGTTTCATTTTCGGCTCAATATTCACTCATTATGACAACTTGTCACAAATTAAAACCACCCTCATAGAGATTTATAGTTGATGTGATGTGAATTCATAGATAGAAATATAATCTGTGACTTCATTTTCAGAAAAACTCTTATATCTTCTGGAGATTGTACGTTATGATGATGAAATTTTAAAATATTTTAGGTACCTATACCCTGCATAAATGCCCTAAATTGTTGTGATCTGACGAATAACTTATGAGATATCGTGTATTGAAAAAAAACATTTTGGGAATTTTAAAAAAAATTTCTCTCGTGACGATGTTCTCGAAATTTGGCACACTCCTTCCTTTTAACGCTATCTAGACATTCTCTAAGTTACGAATTGATAGGATGAATATTGAAGAAATTAATGTTATTAACTGCTAAACTATTCGATGGATTTGGCCCAATAACGAACTTGACCGAGATATTTGAACGATCAACCTATTCTGAAAAATGAAAACTTTAGGTCATCTCCTTCGGAAGATAGAGAGTATACGATCGGAGGGCCGGCCTGACCTACTTAAATTTGACCAAGGTTTCTCCATCAAGAAGTCGAACCCAATGGATTGAAACTATTTTCGGCTCAATATTCGGAAATTACAGACATTTGGACAGAACGATAGCCCGCCTGTTCCACTAGTAACAAGCGCGCAAAAACAAAAATTTTCTGGATCTTCATAACCATAAAGTCAAATCAATGGTGACTGAAGAAATACTGAATATTAATTCAAAACGATCATATTATCTTTGCGCACATAAAAAAATCAAATACCGTACCTGCTTATATTGACCCTACTTCAAGAATTCGGAAAGGCTTAGTGCTTAGCGGATTACTAAGCACTAAGATTTTCGCGAGAGTGCTCCGAAAAACAAGCACTAAGCAGTAGCCTTTGAAAAGTGCTCGCGAGCAGTGCTCGGAAGCACTAAAGCTCTGGTATATACGACAACCCTGCATAACACACACCATAGCTTACGAAATTTGCGGCCACTTATTGAGATTTTTTTGGAATTTATCTAAACTTTTCACAAATGAGAATCAAATAAAATATAAAACAATACACGCAAGGAAACGGGCGCAGCTTGCTAGTAATGTTATATACTATATCAACGATGTCGTTTCAGAATGCTGTAACACATCGATCAATAAGATAGATAGATGATTTTCAATTGGGACAATTGGGAATATCTTGAAAATATTGTTCTCTAATCCCGAAATATTTTAAATCATTCGCGAAATTGCCAAAAAAAAAACTTTATTATTACAATCAAAAAATCTCTTCGGCAATTTTATATCTATTTCTTGACCGCCCCACGTATAAATGTCTTATCCTTATCGTAGCGCATTTCATAGAAGCAATAACATTGTTTAGGAATGCGATCACGTATAATCGACTAAATTCCAATAGGTATCGGTGAAAACGCATTAGGTTTCATGTTAAAAGATTTCTTTATCGCTCTAGTTACAAGGTTAAAGGTACTCGACCGACTATTTTTCCATTTTCTTCGTGATAGAAAATCAACTAACTACAAGATGAAAAACTTCAGAAAAACACCGACGTAAGGTCAGAGCTTCTGCGCGTCTGTCCTCTGCCACAATATGATGCAAATGCAACCGCCACGACGAAAATTCATTTTATTTCGGATACATGGCTGATCTCGTGAGATTTTTGGGAGTATACGAACGACATGTGTATATTTTGCAATGATCTAAGCTCCCATTGATGTCAGTGTGAACACAAAACCACTAGTTGCATTTCTTCTCGTCGAAATTGATAAGAAATGTCGAAATATCAGTTAAATCAGCCTGGCGGACGCGTTTATCAATTTATTAATTCAGAATGAATTTGTCTGTTGATCCAAACAACAAAACTCGTCTGTGTTTGTCGAGATACGTTTCCCGGTTGGTAACTTAACGCCTCGTTATCAGTTAAATTGTCTGTTAATTCCATTATTTCCTTGTTAATCGTGGCTCTTTCGAACAATTCACTCGTATCTGACGATCAAAATATCCATTAATAAGAACACCGAGTCAGTAAAAATAGATCGTTCTATTGTATTTAAGAACCGTTCGAATTTTAATTCATTCTGAACAAATCGCGTTGAAAAAAAAAACTAATACTGAACTGAGGATTTCTTTTGAGGTCAAATCGTCGGCTAGATAATGCCAAAAAATGTTCCAATCCAGAGATTTTGTGAATCTATCTTTCAAAAAAAAAATTATTGGCAAATTTATTGACATTTCTAAGTTTTATTATTTTCGAATATTCTTTATGGTTTTAGAAATTCAAGATTCACTCAAATGTTTATGATATCGAATGTCATACCTAATTAATCAGGTGGTTTAGTACGGAAACCACCCAGTATATAACAGAATGTTTTATTTTGCTATATTCCATTAACAAACCATTTGAATTAATATTCTATGCTTTCCTATAATTTTTTCCATGTTTCGATCAAGAATACCAAATTTTTGAGATCAAAATAAGGAATTAATTGGAAATAACAATTTTTTCATCATCGTCACGCTTTCGTCTGAGTACACCTCTGTCTAGGATAAAATGAGCACATTAACTAATTTTAAGAAAACATTTTTGTTTGAACGAAGCGGCAAATATTTGCGTAAATCGACTCGATTGCAAACGTTACAATTATTATCCTGTTCTGGATCTTCAAGGTTACAATGAGCTGCCTTTATATCAATCAATGCCCCATTCTTAGAACTAGAGAATAGTCAATCATCAATCATTTTAAATAATTTAAAGGAATCCTTTGACACATGACAACTGCTTTGAAATACCATGTAAACTCACATTGTACGCGTTCGATATATCAACAAACCATTAGATTTTACCTTATACGAAAATTTCCTGCATGTAATACTAAACGAACAAAACTTTACATAAACATTACTTGTACACCATTCACAATTTCGAAACACCACGGATAGAACCCCACTGTACCGTGAAATATCTGAAAAACTGTCACAGAACCAAACTATTTGATATTGTGGTTATCGCACATAGAACATATGGGAAAACAGCACACACTCCAAAAATTAACTAAACACGTGCACTACGAAATATCCACTTGAATAAATCACTCACTTTTAAGGCAGACCGGTGACTAACAAATTGTATTTACTTTAAACAAAACGGCAAAAATAGCAATCATATCATTGTAGTTTCTGTGGAATCCGGGGGTGTCGCTGTAGGGCGCTCAGCTGATCGTTACCAACACAGAATGAGAGCCAAGTGAATATCCCTGTTACACGCGGCGGCAAGGAGTCTATAGCTGTTTATGCGTCATCGTTGCCATGCTGAATTAGCGTGGGAGGAATATCGGTCTTTTATTCAGCAATTCGAATGAATGGTGGAACTTAAGGTAGCATGATATCATATCAGGCAAGAACAGGTCTGAATTTTTCTTGAGGAGCAACTTCGTAACATGGACGATAAGAATTGATGTTTGAATTTATTGTAATCTAGCGCATTCACCCACTGTTAGTTGAAACTTATAGTTTTTCAGATTTTCGGTAATGAAACGAGAAAAGCTTATTAAATATTTTATGGAGCTTAGATAAAATTCATCTAACAGCTCTCAATAGATGAATTGAAATCACTGAATTTTCATTTGAAAAACCTGACCAGAATTCCAATTCAACCTTATTTGCGCATCCGCCATTTTATAAAATTAACAATTGGTCAGTAACTTACGGAATCGCTGTCTTCAAGACTGAAATCCCACGATGGGGCCGGAGACGCACATCGGCTGCTGCTGGAGTAGCTGACTCCCTGCACCGATGTAATGGTATCATCCAAAGGGTGATCTTCGGGAATGCTTGCAAATTGCTGTGTTCGATGCCTTGGAGGTACAGGTGAGGTAGTTCCAGTTGTCTGGCATTGTTCGGAAACCACTGTTCCCGAAGGACTAACCACTGTCACATTAAATCGACGAACGTTTGTGGCGGGGGCTGAAAAAAATAGACAATGACATTGTTATTTCTTTGGACCTATCCAGAGAATCTATGATGTAATCTAATCTATGAACCAGAGAAGTGTCAGATCGAAAATTATATATGGCGTCCACTGACAAACAAAATTTGTGTTATGAATCTATATTCAAATTTTTTTCTACTGATTTTGGTTGTTTGGAAGCATTCACAGATTTTAAACTTAGTTATGGAAACTCCATGTTCAACTTAATCAGATGGCACTTATAGTGGGTTTCATAAATATCGGATTCACAGAATACTTCAACAGATATATCAGATTTACCAACAGAGTGCCGAATTTACGGGAATTTTAGGCATAGAATCGCATTAACCTTGTATTGTGAGTCAGATCTATCCTGATTATGTGTAAATAATGAAAAAGTATTCATTTCAAATCGATCGAGACAAAAACTTCAACATTTCTTGAATAGACCTTGTAGACGATCCACGAATAAGGTCGAAATCAAAAACTTCACTCACCTTGGCGTGGCTGCTTCCGCCACGAATTTTTCTTTGATGAAGGCGTGATGACTTCTTTCTCCAACAAATCACAAATTCATCTTTTTTCAAACACTCCGATCAACGATCGTTCACGTGACGCGTCTTTGTCCGCACAAAAACAATAAAAATTCACAGTGGTCGATTGGTAGCATCTATAATTATTGTTATTATCGGTTATCTGTTGAAGGAAACCGAAACCAAAAGCAAAACTGTAGAGATAAGAGAAATTGCGTTAATAGAAATGGTAAAATGTTTTTGTAGATAGGTATCATACAGAGAGTTGTTTCACCTCGATTTTATATTACTTAGTTAAACATGGCGGGTTGATGACAGTGTTGTTTATGAGATGATAATAGGATAATTCTACATTGGGCTTAATATGTCAGATAGTATTTACTGGCATCAGTGGTCTGGTTACTGCTTTTAGACCATTGAAAAGTCACATTTTGTCTTTTTCAGACGCAATTTTATTTCTATGACGTGTAGGGGGTCAGTCAAAAGTTAAAACTAAGATTGTGGGGTCGCCACCCTCGTCTCAAGGCTACCATCTTGAAATGATTGAAATGGTTTTTACGGTATATTTCTTAAACCTGATAAAGAAAACTTATGAACATTTTTTCTTACAAATTAAATTCTCTACAACTTAAGTCTAGTAACTTTCTAACTTAAATGTGTAAATAGGAAAGTTATAAGCGAAAAGGTTCAAAATTCGAGAATTAAGTTTTAGAACGCTGTGAGATGAGTAGGTACTATTTTAAGTACTCTCAACAATGCATCCAGGGTTTTTCATCATAAACTGGACAAACTCATATCGCGTGGACTTCGGAAGAATCATTTATGGCTTATGCACCCAGTGCGTAAGCAAGATACAGGGTGTTAATCGTCTTGCATGAGCAGTTTCTATAATAATAGGTTGGGGGAAAAATTAATCCATTATTTCACTTTAATTTTGGGGCTTTATTTAACACAGCTACAATCTTTCGTTAATGATCCAATATGCACCCATTTTTTCAGTTACTTGTTGCATTTAGAAGGTAATTTCATTATGCCTCGTTCCCAATACGTGTTGTCCTTATTACCGAAAAAATGAGATAACCATTTTACACAATCTACTCTTGAGGACAATTTTACACCACCAAGAACCTTAGATGGACTAAAATCATTCATAATCGCTTGGTGCCCGATCTGGACTATAAGGCGGATACAGTCACCCCTTCATCAAAGCCAAATTGTAAAATGAACCGAATTTTTTCTTTGTTCACTTCCATCTTTGACGCTCTAAGGCACGAATACAAACAGAGATGTAGGTCAGTAAAGCCATGTGTCGACAAAACAATGGATTTTTTTTCTAAACCTAATATTTCAAGCTATGCTTCCTAGTAACATTGGAGTTTATTCAGAAGTGTTGAAACACACTCAGAAAAAAATTCAAAATGGCGGAAAACCTGAAATGTTCTTCAGTTTTTTTCTCGGTTGCAATTTGAATTTTATTTTCTGAAACTGACCATTTTCCTACAAGAAATTTTCCTGAAACTGGAGAAAAATTTTTTTTTTACATTTCTGCAGCGAAAAAAAATTTTACTCGAAATTGTTGAAATTTTTCATTTCTTAGAGAACAATTCTTGGTCCCCAAAGATTTCTTCTCTAAACTTATAGGAAGGATCGATAACAATCGTTCCAATGGTCCTAGCTAGCCGCGATTGACGTAAGACGTCCCAGAGACCACTGGAAGTCGTTGAAATTGGGAGTCATGTTTGTCGTATAAATCTACAGGAGAGTGAGAACGATTCAGTCTTGGAGATATAGATGGAGCTTCTCTGGAAGTTTCGTCTCATTCTTTATTAAGACAGGCGGCTTCCTTCAAGATTTTAGTGCCACACTGTGCTGATGAGAGGTAGTCAACTCGAAACTAGTGCACAGTTGCAGTTATGATTCTCTGGGACATCCTATGTCAATCGTGGCTAGCTCGCACCATTGGATCGATAGTTATTCGGGATTATCGTTTTTTTTTCCATTAGTTTACTTAGTCGTTATCTGGTATAGAGGCACTGGAAATTTTTTCCTTTGTACATATTTCTTCTCTACATGAATGAAAAGCTGAAATTGGACATAGGAGGCGATATTCTGCCTGTATTCGTATTATGCCTATTTGTTACTTTTTAATGAAAATTGAAAAATTTTCTGAACTTGTAGCTTTTTAAAACCTAATTTTTTACCTTATTACCCAAATAATGATTCTACACGAGTTTCATCATCAAAAATTTCTCGTCAACAAATGGAAATAGGTTTTAAAAATTTTCTCTTACTCACATTAATACAAACCATACGACGTTCTATATTTTCGAAATCAGGAAAAGTGAAAATGACACAGTAATCAACTGTTCCCATTAAAAAGAACGTAACTTCGGGTCACAGCTTCATAATCGAAAATGGTGCAAGAAGGAAAAGCACGCCACTGGATTCTACGTGCCTGTAAAATATTTCAATATCAAAGCTCTATGATCAGTATTAGTGGAGATCATAGATTTAGAAAAAAGTTTCTATATCTATGGCGGAGATATATTTTTTTACGTTTTTCCACTTTTCGCTAAAGACTCGAAACCAAAAATAAATACTACTCCTGTTGGTTTCTCAAAACATAAAAAATTCCAGGATGTGGTATAATTTTTGTCTATATCTGGATTAAAAGTTGTAGTGCTAAAACATCAAAATAAGCTCATCCTGTACAAAAAAAGTTGCGTAATTAAAATAAAAATTCATCTGTGATTTCTATTGAATAGAAAACAACTAAATTTTGAATTTCATATAACTTCCAACGTCAATACTTTGTATAATTGGGAAATAAGTAATTATTGAAGTGTAGAATTCTAGAAACAAATTACAGTTTGCATTATTAATTTCCTCAAGTAATAAGGGTTAGTTGCCCCGCCCCCATTTATGCATTTCGGTGTCGATCATAGATGATAAATTATCTATTGACGCATCTGTTTTGGATACATCTTTTTCCTAGATACATCTTTGATTTAATTGTTATTACTTCTCTTTACGCAGTTAACGTAACTACACATGATCTCCTTTTCAATATTTGACTGATTGAACATTTAGTTTGAACTAAAATAGTCTCTAAAATTTTCCATTGGTGCACAAACTCTACATGATACCAATCTACAAAACTTAATGATGAAATGTTGCAGAAACAGACCTCTGATTTCATGAATGACATGGAAACGAAGTTAGAAAAAGTTGCAAGAAATGTTCGGAAAATTAATTTAACCTAGCTGATATGAGGTGAGGTATTAGAAGCAAAAACAAAGCCAATATGCATGTATATTACCACAGCTTTAAAACAAACACGAAACTAATGATTTTATCTGACCAAACCGTCTAGGTTACGTAAACTACCGAACGAATCTGTCGCACTTGAAACACAGAAATTCGATTTTTGACAATCGCCCATCGATGATTTTAGAACCGTTTACGTCCAAAATCAAGAATGCCGCTCTTGAATCTGGACTATTTCTGTTTGTAAAAATCGGATGGATTAAGTGGCGACATCTTTTGTAGGTCATGGAACTGAAAAACGTGTCGCCGATCAGGCTGACTCCTGAAACTTCCTGAAATTGATTGCGGATACGCTGTTGGTGATGCTGCAACAGGAAATCTTGATAGCTTCATGGAGTTTCAATTCGAGAATGCTAAGTAATTGGTATTTTGATCAGAGAAAAAAAACCCTAGTGATTCGGATAGATATCGACAAATCAGTATATAAAATGTTCAAGATATCAAGAAGATTGATTATTTTTACAATTAAATCCTCTGTATAGGAGGGTTGCTTTTATATTTCGGGATTAAAAACCAAAAACAAATATTCATCATCAAACATTACTTTATTGTTTTTCAAAATATTCCTCATTAAGATTTATGCATTTTTGCATGCGTTTGAACCAATTCTCGAAGCATTGTTGCCACTCTGCAGTTCAAAACCGAAAATTAGACACTTGAAGCTACAATTTCTTCATTTTTTGATTCTTCATACGACCATTTTTCTCAAAATTATGGCCTATTGAATTATTTTTTTGATTCTTTACTATCTTCCAGTAGTGTATAAAAATATTGATATTCTGTTACATTATCTGTGTTGCTACGTTGAATTATTTATTTTAGACGGATACTTCGTACAAATAGCTATATATATATATGAAATTTTATAAATATCACAATGAATGCACGTCATCAAGTCTTGATTTAAATCAAAAAAATAAATTTTCATTTATTTTCAATAAACTGTATAAATAGTAATAAATATTCGATAAAATAAATTATTATAAACTACAATATCTTCTTCTAGATGTCACTATGGCCTTATGATCACTATTGGTGATTTCGGATCTATATCATGATGGGTTCCTCTCTTCCACCAAACATTTTCTCTTGGCAATAGATTCCTCAGGATATATTTATATTCAATGGAATGTGGTTGCAAAACTGAAGGAAAAAAATTACTAATTAAAAAAAAACTCAAAAAATTAAGAGGATGTAATTTTAAAATGAGTCAATTTTGAGATAAATGAGTTATTATGTATAATGTGAGTAACTTCTGTTGCCTTATATATTTTTTAGCTTTAAATTTACTTGGTGTTTTTGATTTTGTCAATATCTTTATTAGTTGATATATGATTCTTTGTTTTTCATTTCAATGATGTACGAGTTTGTTCTATATTCAAGATGTATCGTTTCTTCCAGTGCCCTGAGGAAGATTTTAAATAAATCGAAACGTCGGCATTTTATTGAATGTGTTTCTCGTAAAAACACCTGTGATTCCTCTCAACCACTTGAATACTATACAGGATGTCCCGTAACTCGACGTCAAGCGGTTACTGGACGATATGCTAGGTTATACCAGTTCTAGCGAAAATAAAAAAAATAAAAATAAAACAACTGTACCTAACAAAAGATTTGTAACTGTAATCAATAGCATGATTATTTAAAAAAATTTAAAAAAATTGAAATGAAACAATTGTACCTAATAATGGATTTTTGACTGTAATCAATAGCATGGTTATTTAATAAAATTAAAAAAAAAAATAAAAATGAAACAATTGTACCTAACAATAGATTTGTGACTGAAATCAATAGCATGGTTATTTAAAAAAATAAATAAAAATAGAATAATTGTACCTAACAACGGATTTGTGAATGTAATCAATAGTATGGTTATTTAAAAAAATTAAAATGAAAGAAAATTGAAATGAAACAATTGTACCTAATAATGGATTTTTGACTGTAATCAATAGCATGGTTATTTAATAAAATAAAAAAAAATAAAAATGAAACAATTGTACCTAATAATGGATTTTTGACTGTAATCAATAGTATGGTTATTTAATAAAATAAAAAAAAATTAAATGAAACAATTGTACCTAACAATGGATTTGTGACTAAAATCAATAGCATGGTTATTTAAAAAAAATAAAAAAAAATAAAAATAAAACAATTGTACCTAACAATGGATTTGTGACTGTAATCAATAGCATGGTTATTTAAAAAATTAAAAAAAAAAATAAAAATAAAACAATTGTACCTAACAATGGATTTGTGACTGTAATCAATAGCATGGTTATTTAAAAAAATAAAAAAAAAAAAAAAAATGAAACAATTGTACCTAACAATAGATTTGTGACTGAAATCAATAGCATGGTTATTTAAAAAAATAAAAAAATAAATAAAAATAAAACCATTGTACCTAACAATGGATTTGTGACTGAAATCAATAGCATGTTTATTTAAAAAAATTGACATGAAACAATTGTATCTAATAATGGATTTTTGACTGAAATCAATAGCATGGTTATTTAAAAAAATAAATAAAAATAAAATAATTGTACCTAACAATGGATTTGTGACTGAAATCAATAGCATGGATATTTAAAAAAAAAAAATAAAAATAAAACAATTGTACCTAACAATGGATTTGTGACTGTAATCGATAGCATGGTTATTTAAGAAAATAAAAAAAACTAAAAATGAAACAATTGTACCTAACAATGGATTTGTGACTGTATTAACTAGCATGGTTATTTAAAAAAATTAAAATCAAACTATTGTACTCTAACAATGGATTTGTGACTGTAATCAATAGCATGGTTATTTAAAAAAATAAAAATAAAACTATTGTACCTAACAATGGATTTGTGACTGTAATCAATAGCATAGTTATTTAAAAAAATAAATAAAAATAAAACAATTGTACCTAACAACGGATTTGTGATTGAAGTCAATAGCATGGTTATTTAAAAAAATTAAAATAAAAAAAAATTGAAATGAAACAATTGTACCTAATAATGGATTTTTGACTGTAATCAATAGCATGGTTATTTAAAAAAATAAAAAAAAACTAAAAATGAAACAATTGTACCTAACAATGAATTTGTGACTGAAATCAATAGCATGGTTATTTTAAAAATAAAAATGAAAAATAAAATAATTGTACCTAACAATGGATTTGTGACTGAAATCATTCGCATGGATATTTAAAAAAAAATAAATAAAAATAAAACAATTGTACCCAACAATGGATTTGTGACTGTAATCGATAGCATGGTTATTTAAGAAAATAAAAAAAAACTAAAAATGAAACAATTGTACCTAACAATGAATTTGTGACTGTAATCAATAGCATGGTTATTTAAGAAAATAAAAAAATAAATAAAAATAAAATCATTGTACCTAACAATGGATTTGTGACTGAAATCAATAGCATGGTTATTTAAAAAAATAAAAATGAAACAATTGTACCTAACAATAGATTTGTGACTGAAACCAATAGCATGGTTATTTAAAAAAATAAATAAAAATAAAATAATTGTTCCTAACAATGGATTTGTGACTGAAATCAATAACATGGATATTTAAAAAAAATAAATAAAAATAAAACAATTGTATTAACAATGGATTTTTGACTGTAATCTATAGCATTAACAATGGATTTGTGACTGAAATCAATAGCATTGTTATTTAAAAAATAAAAAAAATAAAACAATTCTACCTAACAACGGATTTGTACTGAAAATCATAGCATGGTTAAAAAAATGGTATAACAATGGATTTGTGACTGTAATCAATAGCATGGTTATTTAAAAAAATAAAACAACTGCACCTAACAATGGATTTGTGACTGTAATTAATAGCATGGTTATTTAGGATTACGAAAATCAGTGCAAAATTGAAAAATTTGTGACTACAAAATATACCTATTACCAGTTAACCAATTGACATAGAATTTTTTTTAAATTTTTGCTAGAACTTGTATAATCTAGCATATCGCACAGTAACCGCATGACGTTGAGTTACGGGACATGTATGAAAATACTGTAATGATGAGTAAGAAAACGTTTGAAAATACTGAAAAGTCACAGTTAGAAATTGTAATTTCATCTAGCAACTAATAATTCTTATATTGAAGATACCTAGCTCATTTAAGTGATGGTACAATGATGAAATTCGAAGATTGGTAATTTTGCAGTTCAAGGACCCACCGCATTTTTTATGTTTTTGCAATTTTAGGGTGCTTTAGTAGAGCCACTAAAGCAATAATAAATGATTAATGACAATTTTCCGAGAATAAAATTTTTACAAAAATTTTTTTTTACTTTCCACTGTTTGAAATGGCAAAAAATAAATTTTGACATAGTTTTTTGTTATTGCTGAATTTAACCGTACCTAATATATTGAAAAAATAGCAAATCTAAATAATTTTTTTTCAAATATTAATTTAATTTTTTTTCTTCAATTTTGGCATTGTTTTTTTTTATACCTAATTTAAACTAACCTAACCAGACTAGCAATTACATAAAATATAGGAAGCGTCCTTAAACTGCAAATTGACCTGAAGGTTTTCTGAACATCAATCACCTGAAAGTACATTCAAATTTCGTGGATTTCTGATGAATATTTTATGAGATATCAAGTATGTAAAAAAAAATTTGGGAATTTTAAATGATTTTTCATAGTGACGATTTCAATGAAACTAGACATAATAAAACATTTCTTAGTATGAGTAATGCAAAATTATCAAAAATGTTTAATGCATTTTATCGCTCAAAAATTGACTCAGTTTTTGTTATCATCTGAAACAAAACGTGTCCAGGTATGAAAATAATTCTTCAATATTGATAACAAATTTATGACAATAATACAAAATAACAAACGATTTACCTTCGTATGGTGACCGCCTGGCAACATTTTCGCTGGCAATTAGTATTACCAGAAAAATAAGAAAATATCCACTGTACACTTTCCACATTTTGACTGTATAAGTTCTTCATAACATGGTAAAAAGCAACAAGCACCCGCAGGAGCGACTACAATGATTTTAAATCCATTAATTCCATAATCGAACAGTCGTTGGATCTAAATCGATTGGGCACCGTTGCCAGCTTTCACGTTTGGCGGGAGAAACCGAGATGAAAGATTAATATCGTTTTATAGAATCACTGTTAATTCGGTTATTTAATTAAAAATACATGTTCGTTGATTCTTTACATTAAATATCTCAGTCGTTTTTGTATCACTGGATTTTTTATCACTTATATCATAGGATTATTCCATAAAAAAATAAAATAAATCCGAACAATTCTTTTGTAGAAAGCTTCTTTGGTTACACTTAATTTTCGATAGTTCGATGCTTCTTCAGAAATAAATATTTTTTATCCGTTAGGATTTTTCAGCATCTCATCTCGGTCATCGAACTCATTATCTGCATGGCATTGACATCTTACTGATTGATATTGTGAGAAGAGAGTGGGTTTTAAATAATTTCCATTCAAATAATACAATAATATCTCTATTGCAACCTTCAACTGAAGAAGTACCTTGAAAATGTCATTGTTAACGAGATCTTCAAGATATTCTCCACCTCATTGATGAATAAGTAAAAAAAAAATTGATTTATCATTATGTTCAATAATAAATCTAGAATAAATTACTTACAATAACCAGGGTCGTTTAATTTTTTATCGTCATATTCTATTAACAAAATCAAGATGAAAAGGAAGGAAGTCACGTACAGCACGTCTCAAGTGTTACTTTTTGCATAAATCTGGTCCAGAATTTACGTCGACCTTCAATCTTGTATTTATCGGAGAACAACTTTCCAATTCTGAGAACTTCCGAGATGTAAATTGTTTAAATCGATCTTTTTGGCTTTTTTCGATTTGATATTATTTCCTTCTCTAACGTAAGTCCAGAATAATTACATTTCATGACATTACGACCTTTTTTAACACTTCGAAATGATATAAGAGGTCGATCTAAATTAAAATTATGGCTTGAACTGAATAAGAAAGAATAATTTATTTTTTGTCGGGAAATTGCCATGCATGATCTATAAGAAAGTCCTGGGTTATACTAAAAAAATATGCTTATGATTTTCGGAAAATTCCAAATCTTAAAATATTAATATAAAAATTTCATGACATTTGGATTATTATTCAAGAAGAAACTTGGTAAAAAAATAGTTAATAAACAAAACCGTTTTTAAGCAAGAAAATCTTTTTTTTAAGAAACAGGCTCTTTTTAAAAATCATGTGAATGAAAGATTCCAAATCCAAAAAAAATTGTTTAAATTATTAATGAATAATCAATTTGTTTTTCACAATTTTGTGAACAGTTAAAGATAAAAAATCATTTTTGGGTAGCTTTTGTTGATATAAAAACGAATAAGTGTACCGTTGCAAAGACGCGGTTGGTTGATATTTTGCAACATTATAACCACCGATCCAACCTTTAATTGAAGATTGTGAGATGGCAATCCTGGCAAATCCAGCGAGTTTAAAAATTCAGGTGGATAGTTTACTACATCATCTTGATTAGTAGCCGAATCAACTGATTTATATATCCTCAATTCGTCTGTAATTTGTTCTTGAATTTTGAAATTTAATTCATTTACATCTATGTTTTTGCAGCCAGTATAGCTCATTCGCTCAACCAATCATGGTTTCTGTAATTTTCAGAAACATCTGGAAACACCTTCTGAATAAGCTCATCTTTTGATCGAGTTAACTGACAAAAACTTTGAGGAAAGTTAATGCAGCCAGTCAACATGTCTATAGGAAATTTGCCATTACCAATGTCAATGAGTTGTTTAGAGAATATGTTTCCAGATTGGTCATTTTGCAACTCGACACGCATATTCTTGCTTAAATGAAGTACTTTGACATGTTTCCACAAATTGGAGGACTTTAGACATGCATTGAGTTCATCAGCTGGCGTTGATCGTGGAATCACTGGCAATGTTTGACGAAAATCTCCTGCTAATAAAATCATTGCACCACCAAATCGGTTATTATTGCTCCGTAGATCTTTTAAGGTTCTGTCTAAAGCCTCCAAAGATTTTTTATGTGCCATCGTGCATTCATCCCAAACAATCAATTTACATTGCTGCAAAACCTTTGCCATTTCAAATTCTTCGAAACGTTGCAGGTTGGAGTTTTATTGCATTGCATATTTAATGGCAATTTTAGTGCTGAATGGGCTGTTCGACCACCTTCAAGCAAAGTTACTGCGATTCCCGACGAAGCGAGTGCAAGTGCAATTTTATTTTTGTTGCTAATATTAATTAAATCAAAAAAGTTTTTCCTGTACCACCAGGTGCATAGAAGAAGTAAAAAAGTAAAACGAATTGTTTTATTTATTTAAAATTTGGATATAACTTTGAAATTTGAGCCTTATCAAATAAATACTTCTCAATGATTCATTTAAATAGTTTTATTTGATAAAAGCAAATCAGTAGATTAGGTAACAGACAACTTTTTGTTTTAAATTTGATATGACTTGAAGTCAAATCTGTCTCGAACCACGAATTGACAAGTCATGAAAAATCAATTGAAACACTTAATGAGAAGTTCTGAGTGAAAAAAATATATCCATTCATTTTTCGATATCATCAAATTATGAATAATAGTTCAGAATTTGATATGCAATCCTAAATAAATAATTCAATTAATTTTCTTTATCGCATTTTTTCAATTTTACTTGAAAAATAATAAAATGACATTGAGCAAAGCAAATTCAATAACAAAAGAAGAAAATTGTAAATCTGAAGAGTAAGTTTAATTCAAAGATTGTAAAGTGATTTTGAAACTAAAAATAGCTAATACAGAAAACACAAGATTGCTTTCAGAAAAGATGAAGATTTCAAATTCAGAAATAGAAACCTGTATTTCAGAATTGGATTCTAGTATCACATAACTAGGAATATTCATATTTAAGTGAATCTCATATACTGGAAGTTGTAAAACAACGTTCCAATAATTTGGAAACACATTTTAGACTCAAAAACGAGTAAAAAGTCCTCGTTAACATAGATTAAAACAAGGCATTTTAAATTCACGAAGAAACACTTTGTCTTGGCAATAAAGCGAAATTAATTATACAGGGTGTAACTAAATAAGTGTAAAATATTTAAGGAGGTGATTCCTGATAGATAGGATGTTTCATATAAAGAAACTTCATAAGTACATAAAATTTGTATAATAATTTATTTACAAGCATGAAAAAGTTACAATATTGACCTAACATTTCCTACTAACAAAAAGACACTTATCCAGTTATTTATTTGGTTTACCCCATGGTTGTAAGGGTGGGAAACGCAACCCCTTAAGTTTATTTCCAATGTAACTTTTTGTCTAATTATTTGTTTACCATTTAAAAATTTATTTCCGATAGCCTGTTTCATTCTAAACAAAAAATGTCTAATGAGTTTTTTGCCCAAATTAAACCAGTTCGCAGCAAAAAATTATTTTACTAACAACTACAGAGATAGGTACATTTTCCCACCCTTACAACCATGGGGTAAATTAAATAAATAACTGGATAAGTGCCTTTTTGCAAGTAGGAAACGTTAGGTTAATTTCAATATTGTAACTTTTTGGTGCTTGTAAAAAAATTGTTATACAAATTTTATATATTCCCTTTGAGGGGCTGCATCTTAACAAGGGATGCTCCAATGAAGTTTCTTTATATGAAAGATTTTATCTTTTATTCGATGAGGAATCACCTCCTTAAATATTTTACACTTATTTAGTTACACATTGTATATTCAAGATGAAGAAAAGTGGCGTATCTAAAAATATCATTAAAAACTTAAAACTTAAAAAATTTTTTTTTTTCATTGATTATTTTTATTTCGAGCCATATTGACAAAATATCATTAATTTGGTGCTGATTAAATTTCATTCTCGAAAAACCTGTTACCAAATTATTGTCATCCAATTTTTCCTAAACAACATTTTCGACAGGGCTATAATTTTTCCTTATTCCACTGCCACTCCTTGTCATTTATAATTAGGACCTATTTCAGCACCAAATTAATTTCCAAGAACAGCTGTTAATCAGGAAGTCACTTTTTTTATAAAATGATTCGACTTGAAGCGTTAAAATTTTTATTAACATTTTTGGATATGTTGAAATAACGTATTTGTGATAATTTTTATAGAAAGATGCATGGAATTTTTTTGGTTATTTTCCAGAATTTTTTATCACATTAAAATCCTCGCTTTAAAAATATGTTTAATAACTAATTTGATTAACGATAAAATTGATAAAAAGATCCTTCCGATCACACAGCTGTACTTAGTTAAAATCAGAAATAAGATTGATAGTTATTAAATTTTTTCCACTTGTATGTATTTCTCTTAATCCATTCAATAACAGAGGTATACCTGGTGAGTCCAAAAACACGAAACACTGTGGCGTTTACTGTTTTATATTCTTAGTACCAATCTTATTTCGTACGAACTCCTCACACTTTCACAATCGAATATGAGGTTCTCAAGAAGATTGCCTATTAAAAATTCGATATCATCATAGAAAATATTATCTATCGAATATAGATACAGTGAGAAATCACAATCGAGGTTCTCACAGAGTGTAATAAAATTTCGATACGACTTTGAGAAGATAATTTTTTTACAATAATGATAATTAATAAGAAGAAAAAAAATTTAATGATTAAACTCGAAAATATCACACTTTGTGAAATTTTTAACTAGAATTATTTAACAACAAGATTATAGTTTTTTCATGATAAAATCAGTTTTATCGAAATGGACAAATATACACAGGCGTTCTGATGAGTTCTAAGGCAAACTTGCTTACTCATGATTGACGAGAATATTGAAATATAAAAACATCAAAATATCGGTCATCAGTTGATGATTTTAATTCGCTGCGATTTTAGATCAACCCCAGGAGAATTAAACTTTAAATTTTCTTTATCCACATATTTTTCATATGAAACGTTAAAATCTGTCACCTAAGTCGACCTCCACCAAGCTGATAACATGATAATGATTAACCCATAATAAATTAACTATAAGAGAAAAAATTATTTCGATTACTTGAAAAAAAAATATGCAAAATATTACAAATTTTTTAGATCAATATTAGGTGCATTTATGAAATACTTTCAAATTTCCAATGTTGCCAGATCTATGCAAATTTGGCAACATATTTATTATTTTGAATGGGACACCACGTATTTGTATATTTCTAATATAATTAATTTTATTTTCCTATATTTATCTTTAACGTTTTCGAATTACAAAATTATTTTAAAAAAATTTAAATCAAATTTAAGAGATACAATAACGACTATATTTCGCTAAACATTCACATTTCTGTTAAAAATTTTGCATGATCTTAGATAACACTTTGATTTGCGCCCCTTTTTTTCGAATCGTAGTTGTCAGTTATACAGTGTGTCGAAAAAAATCACCATTTGTCAACTTGAAAAAGTGTAGAAGCTCTGTTTTTCATTTTAGACACCTAGTATCTTTATTTATTTTCAGAACAATCCAATCTACAATTTTTCCTTAAATTTTCTTATATCTATCTTGTTTGGATTCTAAGTTATCTGCGTTTATTAAATTTCAGATTGATGTGATACACTTTAATTTCTTTGTATCGATATTTTCTCTGTGCTCTCTAAGTCGTCTATGAATTGACATATCTATGACTCAACTACACCCATAGAAAACCATAATTCAAATTTTCAAAGGAGTTTTTGTATAAATAATCTTAAATTCAATAACCACAGATAACTAAACATTCAAACAAGTATAGGAAAATGTATAGATAAAATTGTAGAGAGGAATCTTGTATTTCTGAAAATGAAAAAACATACTGGGGATATAATTTGATAAAACAGAGTTTTTACAATTTTCTTGCTTGACAATCGACAATTTTTTTTGACCAGTCTGAAGGATTCACAACTAAGAATGGTAATATAATAGTAAGATATAGGAAACTGATAGTATATTCTAATTCGAAAACGAGCGACGAAGGAGCGGGTTTTTGAACGCACGAGTGTTGGAATTGCCTTCTGCAACGAGTATTAGAAGATATTTTCTCTAATTCAGTCAAAAATTGTGAGAAATTTATTGGAATTCAATGAAAATTTCAGATTATACCTCCTAGTGCCTTTTGTATTTTATTTTCGCAGTTGGTTTGACTGATACGAAAATTGACAGATCATAGAATTTGAATAATGCGTTCAAATCTCTACATTGTTTAATATTGACAATTGACATGCAATGGACGTGTGTTGACATTCGAAAGGATAGGATTTCAGGGTTGTCAACCACAAAACGAAAAAAAAAACTAAAATTCATTACGACACTGAAAGAGAGAAAACGAATTTATTCACTCTTTATGGAGAATCTTAAGAAAAATATACGGGGTGTCTCATTTAACAGAACAGAGCTGTTGCGAAAATGCCGTACATTTAGCAACACTGGTCATTCGAAATAATTCAATAGGCCACTCACCTACAGGGTGAATCACGACGAACTGCATCGATCGATATCTCAGAAACTGAATGTAGAAAAAATTCGAAATTTTGGGAACTTGCCAGATGTCTTGGGACCTATAGAGCTAAAATATTTTCATCTATTGGGCACTTCCGGTTATACCGGAAATAGACCCTAAGTCGCTTATTTTAAATGGGATACCTTATATATTATTACATATTGGATTCTACTTAACATTCTAGGCAGATTTCATGTATCATGTCCTATCCCTAAGTCTGAGCGTTTTTGACATATTCAGGTTTTTATGTCAAAAATTACGATTGCAAGCCCTGATTTAATTATCAATTGTTCCTATAAGGAGGCCCTTTTTACTTACTTTGGGTTAGATGTCTTGTTGAAAAGGACCTACTTCAATAGATTTTGTATAATACTTGGACAAATAATCATACAGAGTGCTCAAAAAAAAGATCTAGAATGAGAAAACTGACAAAACTCGATTTTTTCAGATCAAATTTTATTATTTTGTAGCATTAATTATCAAAAATGAAGATAACTTTGTATGAGGTTATCTATACCTAAAATTTGAAGTTTTCGAAATATTGCCAATTTAATATTTTTCTATGGCGGTTTTGCATTTAATGTGTAAACAATTAGATCTAGGATAGCCACGTTTATATTTGACATTTCGAATCATCGTAATGCCAGCCCGGTTAAATTATACAAACGAGGATTATTTAAACTTATTTATTATTTATGGACAATGTGAAAAAGTTATTTCAAGAACCTGTGATACATTAGCTACCCGATATCCCCATAAACAAAAACCATCACCAAATACTGTTAAACGAATTATAGAAAACTTCAAGAATTTTGGATCCGTAAAGGCAAAAATGTACAAAAAGAAACCAGTTGTTACAATGAAAATATTGAAATAGCAATTTTGGGATATTTTGAAGCATATCCAACAAAATCTTCAAGGCAAGTAGCATTAGAATCAGGATTATCTCAATCATCAGTTCTAAGAATTTTACATAAACACAAATATCATCCCTATGCAATTTCATTAGTGCAGCATTTGAATGAAACTGACTTTCCAAGAAGAATGGAATTCTGTGAATTCATAATACTTCGTTCACAAGAAGATTTTTCTTTTTTGGATAATATCATTTGGACCGACGAAGCCAAATTTACAAAGAATGGTGTTTTTAATCGACGTAATTGCCATCATTGGAGTGATAGAAATGTACACCCATTTAGGGAACACAATTTTCAAGAATCCTGGCAATTTAAAGTTTATTGTGCAGTAAGAAATGACGGCATTGTTTGCTTACAATTTTATCAAGAGAACTTGAATGGTAAGTTAGGTCTTTTTGAATAGTTCTAATATAAAACACATATTTCAACTTATAGGAGACCGATACCTCATCATCTTGCGGAATTTTGAAGTTGACTATTTAGACAACTTGCCCTTGGCTGACCTTCGAAAACTTTTCTACCAACATGATGGAGCACCTCCACATAATGCCCATTTGGTCAATAATTATCTGGAAAACTTATTTTACGATCAATGGATAGCCAACAATGGACCAAATCTTTGGCCACCTCGCTCCCCGGACCTATCAGTGCTCGATTTTTATGTATGGGGAACAGTGAAAAATAACGCGTATAAAACATCAGTGACCACCATGGAAGACTGCATGAGACGTGTTAGAACAGCATTTGAAGACCTGGACCCCCAATCAATAAGAAAAGCCACCCATGAACAATTGCTGCTGAGATGCGAAAAATGTTTAGAAGTTCTAGGATACCAATTTGAATATTTACTTAAATAATTTTTTTAATCCTGATTCAAATGCTACTTGAAATGTCAAATATAAACGTGGCTATCCTAGATCTAATTGTTTACACATTAAATGCAAAACCGCCATAGAAAAATATTAAATTGGCAATATTTCGAAAACTTCAAATTTTAGGTAGATAAACCTCATACAAAGTTACCTTCATTTTTGATGATTAATGCTACAAAATAATAAAAATGGGGGGTTTCCATTTGCAAAAATCGAGTTTTGTCAGTTTTCCCAATCTCATTCTATATCTTTTTTTTTAAATACTCTGTATGATTATTTGTCCAAGTATTATACAAAATCTATTGAAGTAGGTCCTTTTCAACAAGACATCTAACCCAAAGTAAGTAAAAAGGGCTTCCTTATAGGAACAATTGATAATTAAGTTAGGGCTTGCAATCGTAATTTTTGACAGAAAAACCTGAATATGTCAAAAACGCTCAGACTTAGGGATAGGACATGATACATGAAATCTGCCTAGAATGTTAAGTAGAATACAAAAATGTAATAATATATAAGGTATCCCTTTTAAAATAAGCGACTTAGGGTCTATTTCCGGTATAACCGGAAGTGCCCAATAGATGAAAATATTTTAGCTCTATAGGTCCCAAGACATCTGGCAAGTTCCCAAAATTTCAAATTATTCATACATTCAGTTTCTGAGATATCGATCGATGCAGTTCGTCGTGGTTCACCCTGTATATAGCAACATTTAATCAAAAATCCTGTTTTAATGAAAAATATTTATTCCTAGATTTTCGGCTCGGTGAAAATCCATTTAGCTCCAGATCATTTACCAAGTTTTCATTAAGCGAATTTTATATTCTAAAAATTCCATTTTTCCAATTTTTTTTCGATTAAGATAAAAATAATGAAATAATAAAATCAGAAAAAGGTTACGTTAATATTCAAGGATACATTCGAATTATTAATATAAATATTTTTAATTAATAATATTTTTACCTTTACCTTAAATAACACATGGTGTTATATCGAAAATATCTCGTAAAACAGACATTTCAGAGATACAGGATGTGCTGTGTACAAATTTTCAATTATATCACGAATTTTGAATAGAAGGAACATGTATTTTATATTCATATTGAAAGTAAACATCATATATACAATTTTCGTTAATGTTAAATAATTGTTGAGTAAATATCCAAATATTGGATCAATCCAAGATGAGATTTTTCTGTCTGGACGTTGGATTTAACATAAAACATTAAATTCATCAACTATAATCGATCACCAACGATATAACACAATCAATTATGTAATTTTTTATCGGTGCAAATATTTTGGTGGAATTTTTTCGTTCCAACCCAAAATAACGACTATTCTAGGTGAAAATTAATGCCTTCTTGTTGGAAAATGGGTAGTTTACCTTTGAGTTCACGTGATGCAGATATTGGCTTAGAAAAAGTTCGAATTTGTTCTCTGATTTTTGCGTTTGGTGTTTTTATGCGGGATATTGTTCATAATAATGCTTTATATTATAAAATAGCTATGATACACACGCAAATATTGCGCAAAACATCTGAAAATTACCGTTCCTAATCGTCTCTTTGCCAAAATGCGATCACGATATCGACAAGTGTTTGGCGTCGTGATAATTAACGAAAAACATTCAAAATTTATGCGAAAATCACATTGAGAAAGGTCCAAACTATTTTTAACCTTTATGACCCAGTATAAGAGGTTGGATTGATAAGTAATATGTTTTTTATTCAGTTTTTTTCTGCTCTTGTCTTTTTATTTTCAGAAGTAGTCCCTGAAATATATTTCAGCTTATTTTTTACAACATCGTTTATGCGGGAAGTCAGGTTTTTTTTTCCCTAGGCTTTAATGTCATATACTGAACTCTATGGCACCCCGTCACTTACCCTTGCTAACATTACATGCTCCGTTTTTAGCTAACCAAAAAAATTGTAAGCCAAAAGTTCTAAAGAATATATACAGGGTCTTTCACGAGGAACCTCACCCATATTTATACGGGAAAATACTGAACGTATTTTCATGAAATACAGCACTTATAAGTATTTCACGATGCTGATGAAATCTAAAATATTTTCAAGGCCTGAGCACCACCGGTTTTTCCGGAAATGACGTCAACTTCCGTTTCTCAAATTACAACACCATTGTTTTATTGCAGAAATAGATTCCTTAGAAAATTTCAAGTTATTTTGATGTAACATTTTTCAGTTATGGTTGGAAAATTCTCGCTGAGCGGGAAAATTCGAAAAAAAAATCGAAAATAGAGCTCCGCTGAAACAAGAATAACTTCGAGGATTTTGGATGGAAAATTTTCATTTTTGGGATTTTTCAAGATGTAAGATTGACGTATCCACTTTAAAAATCGAAATCGCGATTCATGATACAGGGGGTGAAAAAATCGCTTTCAAAGTTAGTGATGACAAAATCGTGAAAAATCAATTTTTTTAAATTAGTACCTCATTTTTTTATGGCAGCTATTGAATCTACGTTAAAAAATAATGTGAGTGTATGCATCACACCCTTGCCCTAAAGTGGATATTTTCTGAGTTATTCACAAAAAACTGTTTTTCGTCTTGAATTTTCAGCTATTTCTTTTCCCTTCACGCCAAAAAGATGAAATTTTCAGGAACTGTTATTTGAACCGTGTTTTAGATTTTACTACCCTAATATGCAAGAGAAAAAAGTTACAGGTTGTTCCTGAATAGATGGCGAATTTGGATTCGAATTTGTATCGAAACCTCTTTATTTTAACTAATCGGCCATCGGTTTTCTCTCCAGTGATAAATAAATAATTCCTTATGAACCAAATGCAAAAACTTACCATGTTTTACATTCTTTTTTTTCAATGATCGATATCATTAATTACATCTGCCAAATTCCTCCTTATTCATTTTGTGTTTACTATTAATTTGGTGATAATTCGTATTAAGTTATAAAATCGATCACTATGCCTAATTTTACCAATGAAGATTATTTAAATCTCATTCTACTTCATGGAGAATGTAATAAAGTTGTAGATAGAACGATTCGACTGTTCATTGAGAGGTTTCCTGACCGACCCAGACCAACGAGAGATACCATTAACAGAACCATGACAAACTTGAGAAATGTCGGACCTTTCGTTAAGAAAACTATACACAGAGAAAAAAGTGTAGTAGAAGATGAGAACAACGAAATTACAGTTCTTGCATATTTTCGTGTGAATCCTCAAAATTCTCTCAAAGATGCCGAGATTGCTCTGGGATTATCTGAATCGAGTGTTTGGAGAATATTAAAAAAACATAAAATGCACCCATATAAATTCAATAGGGTACAGCATTTTAAGGAAACTGATTTCGTCAGGAGAACAGAGTTTTGCGAAGCTATTCGATTCGATTTCAAGAGAATGAAAACTTTTTGGACTGTATAATTTGGACAGATGAATCTAAATTCACAAAGAATGGTTCCTTCAATAGGTATAACAGTCATTATTGGGATGAAGAGAACAACCACCACTTCAGACAATGGAACTTTCAAGAGACCTGGAGTTTCAATGTTTTTTGCGCCATCAAAAATAATGCAATACTCGAAGTTCACATTTATGTTCGGTATTTAACTGATAAGATAGAACACTACACATGTTTGCATTATTTAAAGAATGTTCTCCCTTAGGAGATAGATATTCTGACATATTGACTCAAATAATTGAGCCGCTAGTACAGAACCATAATGAATTACGGTATCAACATGATGGCGCGCCTCCACACAATTCACTCAATGTGTCAAATATTTTATACAGGCTATTTGAAGATCGATGGTTGGCGAACAATGGTCCACATCTTTGGCCACCACGTTCTCCCGATTTAACTCCTTTAGACTATTATGTTTGGGGTAGGATAAAAAATATTGTCTACTCAACTCCCCTGACTGATAAAGAGGACTGCATAGAACGAGTCAGAAATGCGTTCAGGTTTGTTTAGATTTTTAGATTCATAGTTTCTAAACTCAATTTGGTTTTTAAACACTTTTGCAGATCTCTTCCTCCCGATGAAATAAGAAGAGCAACGCACGAAGCATTCCTGAGACGTATAAATGTTCTTCTAATGTCTAGAAATTAACGGTCAAAACTTTGAGCATCTTCTCTAGTTATAACTGCGAGAGTTTGCCATGGTTCTCCTACTAGTAACTTGAAGTCGGTTTCAAGAAGGAGTGAAAAATCTACAGCATAGTTCAAATAACAGTTCCTGAAATTTCATCTTTTTGGCGTGAAGGGAAAAGAAATAGCTGAAAATTCAAGACGAAAAACAGTTTTTTGTGAATAACTCAGAAAATATCCACTTTAGGGCAAGGGTGTGATGCATACACTCACATTATTTTTTAACGTAGATTCAATATCTGCCATAAAAAATGGGGTTCTAATTTGAAAAAATTGATTTTTTACGATTTTGTCATCCCTAACTTTGAAAGCGATTATTTCACCCCCTGTATCATGAATCGCGATTTCGATTTTTAAAGTGGATACATCAATCTTACATCTTGAAAAATCCCAAAAATGAAAATTTTCCAATCAAAATCCTCGAAGTTATTCTTGTTTCAGCGGAGCTCTATTTTCGATTTTTTTTTCGAATTTTCCCGCTCAGAGAGAATTTTCCAACCAAAACTGAAAAATGTTACATCAAAATAACTTGAAATTTTCTAAGGAACCTATTTCTGCAATAAAAAAATGGTGTTGTAATTTGAAAAACGGAAGTTGACGTCATGTCCGGAAAAACCGGAGGTGCTCATGCCTTGAAAATATTTTAGATTTCATCAGCATCGTGAAATACTTATAAGTGCTGAAATTCATGAAAATACGTTCAGTAGTTTCCCGTATGAATATGGGGAGGTTGCTCGTGAAAGACCCTGTATATTGATGAACTGAACTAAAATTGACAGAAAAAAGTTGTTTTCCCAAATAGTGACCGATGTCTTATCGAGAGTCTAACATCCAGAAGTTCAAGATGAAACGCAAAGTTCTATATCAGATCGCATTTCCGGCGAAGAATCGATTAAAGAACGAGAGCGAATTAGAAATCCGACAAATCTAAACAATACTTGGCTACATGAGAGGCAACAACTGATCGAATCTACGTCAACTCCAGCTAAGCGGTGCGAGAATCTCCGCCAGGAGCTCAAATGACCACCTCTCCTTCCTCCAAGTCGATCGTATGCTCCCACGAGGTCTCTTGGTCTCATACTTGCACCGGGCTCTGTGACTTGCTCTTCTTTTTCGTCGCGAACGGCTCCACAGGGGTGCATTTGGGCCCTTCCTCGGGACTGTACGACCAGCGCACCTTCTCCTTAACCGGTTTCTCGTCTGGAGTCTTGCTTCTCCGAGTTTTCACAAACTCGGTAACTTTTTGTCACTGAATTTCGCAAAAGGGGAGTTTGCCCGCGTCCTTGCTGTCGGTATCGCCCCCGTTGCTGAACTCGTCCGCTTTGGGGCTGTCTGCGTTGGTTGTGCCTCCCTGACTGTAAGCCAAATAAAAAGTAATTCAAATTGTGTTAGCTTATAACATTATATTCTTGAGAATAATGCATTTATACAGCCGTTTAGTAAGTTACCCCTGGTTTTTTAGAGCTTGCTGATTCTCAAACTTTAAAGGGCAAGTATTCACTTTTTTCCCGGGGAAAATAGTATATTATATACCGCGGGACTGAAGTAGTACAATTAATCCTGAAGGTACAGTTTATGGCCCGACCGCAGGGAGGGCCATAATTTACCTGAAGGATTAAATGTACTTCAGTCGCAAGGTATATACGATACTTTTCGTACTTCCGGTATGATTGATGAGAAAATTATGAGCGTGAGGCCCGAAGGGCCGAACCCGGGGCATTCTTAACACAGATCGAAAGGGCGTATCCTCTTCTAGGAGAAAGAACCAAAAACCAATATTTGAAATCCGAAATGAGCACACACAGTTTTTATTCAATTTTTTTGCACAAACTTTCTGTACTTCATCTCCATTCTCTTGGCTACATTTGTGATTTATATTCAAGTGAAAATGGTTGATTATCGGTTCCATCATTAGTGATCCTTTATTGTATATTTTATGGTATTGCCACGATGAAATGGTAAAAATCTAGCAAAGGCGTCACTATATGTCTCGCTCTCTCTTAAAATAAAACGTTAGTCTGTCTCACTCTAATTCGCTTAGAATAGCGTGATTTTCTATCTCACTCTATTACATATGGCCATCTCAGTTACCTAAGTATAGGCGATTTTTGACTACGCAATAGTACCTTTTATCCACAGTAATCAGGTAATAGTATATTATATACCGCGGGACTGAAGTAGTACATTTAATCCTGAAGGTAAAGTTGATGATCCAACCGCAGGGAGGGACATAATTTACCTGAAGGATTAAATGTACTTCAGTCGCATGGTATATACGATACTTTTCGTACTTCCGGTATGACTGATGAGAAAATTATGAGCGTGAGGCCCGAAGGGCCGAACCAAAACATTCTTAACACAGATCGGAAGGGCGTATCCTCTTCTAGGAGAAAGAACCAAAAACCAATATTTGAAGTCCGAAATGAGCACACACAGTTTTTATTCAATTTTTTTGCCCAAACTTTCTGTACTTCATCTCCATTCTCTTGGCTACATTTGTGATTTATATTCAAGTGAAAATGGTTGATTATCGGTTCCATCATTAGTGATCCCTTATTGTATATTTTATGGTATTGCCACGATGAAATGGTAAAAATCTAGCAAAGGCGTCACTATATGTCTCGCTCTCTCTTAAAATAAAACGTTAGTCTGTCTCACTCTAATTCGCTTAGAATAGCGTGATTTTCTATCTCACTCTATTACATATGGCCATCTCAGTTACCTAAGTATAGGCAATTTTTGACTACGCAATAGTACCTATTATCCACAGTAATCAGGTAATAGTATATTATATACCGCGGGACTGAAGTAGTACATTTAATCCTGAAGGTAAAGTTGATGATCCAACCGCAGGGAGGGCCATAATTTACCTGAAGGATTAAATGTACTTCAGTCGCAAGGTATATACGATACTTTTCGTACTTCCGGTATGATTTTATTAATTATTTCAATAATTTCAATCAGTTTTTTCTCTCTTCAACTCATTTAATAAACTGTTTTTAAAATAAGTTACCATAGTAACATTGCGTTGTGACAATTATAATTTAGAAACATTGTCATTACTTGTGTCATTGTAAAGAAACATTGTTATTGATAATTATTGGTATCATGAGTGAAAAAGGTGTATCTGATATTGATAAAAGAGCAGCCGAAGTAGGTGAAGAATTGTTACCACCGAAATCTAGAAAACTATACGAGCAGCAGTACGATGCTTTTAAAAAGTGGTGCCGCTTAAAAAATGTGAGACAACCTACTGAAAATGCGCTGTTGGTCTACTTCAATGATAAATCAAAAGCGGTTTGTGCCTCAACTCTCTGGGCACATTACTCAATGCTGAAATCGGTTATTAACATTAGAGAAGATATCGATATAAGTAAATTTCCAAAATTATTAGCTTTTTTGAAGAGAAGAAATGAGGGATTTAAGCCAAAGGAGTCATGAATTCTCACGTCTGAGCAGGTAGATCAGTTCTTACGGGAGGCTCCGGATGATAAATATTTAATGCTTAAGGTAAATTTGGAAATGTATTCAGAAATTTTAAGAAATCAATTTTTTGTGGTTGCACTTATTTTGGGCGTTGCGGGAGCTTGTCGTGGAAAAGAGTTGGTTGATTTAGAAATCGACGATGTGAGAGATTTGAGCGATTCCTTCCTAATTGCGATTAGAAACACCAAAAATAAAATTGACCGAAATTTTGTGATCAAAAATTCTGAAAACAGTGCCATCAGTTTTGTGGCGATGTTTCGAAAATATGTGGCATTGCGAAAGACAGGGACACCTCATTCAAAATTTTTTGTTCAATACATCAACAAAGAATGTACTACGCGAGTAGTAGGAAAAAGCATGTTTGGTACATTTCCACGGCAAATAGCAGCTTTCTTGAAATTAGAAAATGCGACGTCTTATACGGGACATTGTTTTAGACGCACATCTGCGTCTTTGTTAGCTGATTCGGGAGCAACAATAGACGTGCTGAAGAGACATGGAGGATGGAAATCCTCCAACGTGGCCGAGGGATATATTGAATCTTCTATTAAAAATAAACAAAAAATTTCAGATAAAATATTTGGTCAAGTCGCCGATTCGTCCACTATAGTTATGCCACAGTCCTCATTCTCGCTTCCTGTTTCCGCAGGATCTTCGAAACAAACACCAGTTCAATATGATAAGGACCTATCTGTTACTCGTCAGTTACCTGCTGCATTAACCCAGGGAAGACTGGTCGATATGACGAACTGTCACAATATTAATTTGAATATTAACGTTAATTACCATTCTAATTAATTGTATTTTTCAATAAAATATCCCTTAAATTCGTTTGTTTGTGATTTAATCGTTCCGGGAGTTTCGTCAATATTTAATCCCGGAGGGATTAAATGTGACACTTTAGTACCTGTCACAAGGGAGTGAAGTTGTCACTTTAGGCCCGGAAGTACGAAAAATATGTTAAACTCGCTTCCACGTGAAAAATCACTTTCAACACAATGGACTGTCATCAAAAGTGTAAGTTTCAATAGCAGTTTAGTTCAGTCAATCTGTCGAAAAATTAATCGTTTTGACGGTATAATTACCCGCTCGATGAAATTTGGTACACTTGTTGAAAATGGTGTAACTAAGCTACCTTTGCGTTGGCCTCGCTGAAATATTAGCGGTTTTTTGAAAATCTCAAAAAAAACTCAAAAAAAGTAAAAAAATGCATTTTTCTCGAATTGTATGCATCGTACAGAAAATTTTATTGAACAAAAAATGTAGAGGACGTTGCGATCTACATTTTTTGTCATTGGTGCAATGCTGCACGACTAAAAGCGCACAAAGTAGGTGGCGCTAAAATATCAAAAAACGTGTTTTTAATGTTTTTCGCCCTGAAAATGTTGTTTTAATGCAAAAGTTTAAATGTAAGAGTTGTTCCTTACATTATTATCAACAACTTTTATTCAAACATTATTTTTGTACAACTTACCATTTTGAAGCTGCAGCTTGCAGAAGAATGAAAAATCCAAATATACTGTTGTACGCAGTATGAGTACACATCGGTAGTGCACGTTTAAATCAAGATTTTACTAATTTAATTTTTCTTAGCAATTAAACTTTAATAAATAAAATTTTAATTTGTTTTTGACAAGTATTATCCATTATTTGATTTTTTGAGTCGCATTCTGTTATGAATTATTTTGTTGAACTCTCAGTGTTATTAACAAAGACAATTATAATGTTTTTCAGTTTTGTTTTTCATTTTTTTAAAAATGTCATCAATTAAACAGCTTTTTGAAGAGGTTTTGAAAATTTGGATAAGGGAAACAAACAACAATTCAATTAAAGTCAATATTTGAGTTTTAATTTTCAAGTAAACGTTTAATTCAGTTTTGTATTTGTATTTATTAACAGGTGTATAGAAAAAGCATACAAAATATTGCAAAAATACTTACAAATCTAAATCGCTTACAATTTTTCAACTTTTTCAGTGGTCGCATGAGAAAAAGGCTACTCAGTCCACCTTTTTTATGCTTCCAATGAAGAGGTTCTTTATATACTAGGTGATCGTTTTTATGTACATGTTTTCATTTCATAATGATTGTTTGACAGTTTTGAATCTATGCTAACTGGTTGTTCCGCATTGCTAATTTATCTTTGTTAGAGCTTTGTAGTTTTTTTCTCAGTGGTTCTTGCTCTGGAGATTCACTTCTGGCGCTTTCTGAAGAGGAACTAGCGGCTGACCGTCTATCACTCTTTTGCGCCTTATTATTGCTCATTTTCTCATTGCTAAATTATGCTGTCTTCACTCTCCGAAAATCTCATAGCAACTGAAAAATGTACGCTCCTTAATGAATAAGGCAGATGACCAAACCGGCCCTTTTGTTAGAACTATGCCAACGTCGCGGGAGAAAGTCACGATAGGACCGAGAAAACTACCGTTAGCAGAACAGTGCTGTATATGCAGCGCTATGTATTACTATAACTTGTAGATGGTAAGTTGTACGAAAAAAATGTTGAAATAAAAGTTGTTGATAATAATGTAAGGAACAACTTTTACATTTAAACTTTTACATTAAAACAACATTTTCAGGGCGAAAAACATGAAAAACACTCTTTTTGGTACTTTAGCGCCACCTACTTTGTGCGCTTTTAGTCGTGCAGCATTGCATCAATGACAAAAAATGTAGATCGCAACGTCCTCTACATTTTTTGTTCAATAAAATTTTCTGTACGATGCATACAATTCGAGAAAAATGCATTTTTTCACTTTTTTTTGAGTTTTTCGAAAAACCGCTAACATTTCAGCGAGGCCATCGCAAAGGTAGCTTAGTTACATCATTTTCAACAAGTGTACCAAATTTCATCGAGCGGGTAATTATACCCGCACCAAATATACAGATTGACTGAACTATCTCGCAGACTTATATTCGTCCAAAAAACCCTATTTTCCGGAGTCATTCCGTATATAACTATTATTGGGGAGTGAATTTGATCGTTTTTGAATACATCTGGTAAATTTGGCAATGTTAATATCATGAAAATAAGCGAGTATTTACCTCACGGAGCCAGGGGGGCACATTGATTGTCATCTAAGCGCCAAGGTGGACACCATGGGCGGTCTTGAAGGCTTATTTTCCAGAATCCTCTCGATTTCTGTTATCACGTTAGCGTTCAATTTCGCAACGATCTGCAGAGACTGAATGCTGTCGTACAGCTGGTCCGCAGTGCTGGCTCCCAGGAGTAGACTCTGAACGGACTCGTTCTTCAAGCACCAGGCTATAGCTAATTGGGTTAATGAACAGCCCAACTTGTCGGCAAGAACACCCAGTTCGCGCATCCTATCACCCTGTCGACGCGTGTCGTCCGGTTGGATTTTTTCTTTCACCCAACCGTAGTTCTGTGGATGAGGACCAAGATCAAAAAATTAATCCAAAAGGAATAAACGTGGTAATGGAACAGGTCAGGTTTTACATCGTGCATCGATTAAATTTGAAAGGAAACCAACATTCAAGAGTTTGAAAATATTCTAGGTCATGAAGAAGTTCACTGGCACTTACAATATCTTTCAATGGCCCAGTCTCATCTTCATTCCACGAAAACGACCTGTATTTATTCTTAAAACTGGCTCTGGAGAATAACTGTATGGCACCATCATCCTTTCCTTGGGACATACCCATCGAAATTGGAGACCACGCCATCAAACCTGATGATTAACATATATATTGAGAGAATACAGAGCATTTAAACAGATTTCTACAGTGGAGACGAGAAATTTGAAATTATATACTAAATGGAAACTCAGACAGGTCTTAGCATGTCGAAAACCCCCACCCAAAACCTTCTGATTATTACAGGATCCTGTTATATGAACTCGGAACTTACCAACGCCAATCTTATTATACAGTTCCGGCATGTAAAGCTCTGACTTCTCTCTACAAAACATATGATACTCAGTTTGTTCCACAATGGGGGTGACACAATTGAACTGCCTGCAGTTTGTGTACGCCTCCATGATTTCTACAGTCGACCATCTGGCTGTTCCCCAATACATTACCCAACCTTGCGAAATAACATAGTGCATTGCCCGTACCACCTCTGAAAATTAACGTTTCAACAATCAGGTTTGCAGAAGGAATATCTAGTAGCAATGCAGAAGCTATGTGACATTTATATGAGCAGACTTTTGTTTTTCTCATATTTGAGGTTAATGAAGCGATATCAAATGAAACAACAGTTAGAAGCAGCAACAATATCCATCTGAGAAGCTACAAAATCAATAGTTCTTGAAGTGATGATCTAAATTGGGCTTTTTTATGTTCGAAGTCTGAATATTTCGATAATTATCAGTTACTTACATGATGAACAAATAGTTTTTCGTCAATGTACATTTGTAACGGCCGAATTTCCCGATGGCGATCTCTATGTTAGCGCGCATTGGGCAGAAGTGGGCTTGACTTCGATCGACCTTCTCGATTCTGCATCATTTCTCGTTTAAAATGTTAGAAATTTAAGTTTCAAATAGAGAGTTTGTCGTGACGAACAGTTTTATAAACCTACCGGTGTAGAAACTTTACCGAAGAAGTGGACAAAATTTGCCGGAGGTGGAAATTTACCGAAGAACTGAACCAAATCTGCCGGAGTTAGAATATCACCGAATTTGACTAACAGATGTTTGCCTGAGGACTGGAGAACTGAGAGAAGAAATAGTTTTTGTTGGAAAGTTTGTCTACAGGACCCATTTTCGACATCAGACTCATCCCGAACACTCAGGATGGTTGTATGGTCCTGTTATCGCATGAATTGGGACTCAAGACAGACAAGATGAGTTCCAGCAACAATTGTTGGTTTTTATAGCCAGAAATTAATCAGTTCCACTTGCAACTTTTAATTTGGACAAATTAACATTTGTACATATTGTAAATATCTAATATTTGTGAAAGAGTGGAATAAATTTCGATTATTCGAGTATTGATTATCATTGACTGAGGTGGAACCATCTATTTTAACTCAACTTGGATTTAATTAAATTGAATAAATAATTTTTTTTACCGTTACACATTGCTATGAAGGCAACAAGGATTAGATATCAGCATCTCAAGGTCTTCTACACCCTTGATTACTTGAAGGATAACAATGAATTTGTTGTAAAAAGAACCTCTGTGTTGTCTTTGAATACTTACACATAACTATTATACATCGTTAGAGTATTTTTTTGCTGATTTTTTTATCAATTGAAATGGTTCAATTGTCATCGGCAAAAATATAAAGCAAGTGGAATATTAAACATTGAATACCTTCCATAGGACACATGGGATCAGCTTTGTGCACCATAACAACATCAATATAAGACAACTGCAACCTCATTAGACTTGCCTTAACACTTTCTATGATGTGTTTTCTAGAGAGACCTCTTTCATCTGATCTGCAAAAAAAAAATAAAATAAAATTCAATCAATTTAAGACAGAAATTATAGACACAAATATAAAATTTTCAGATGAAGCTTACCTAGTGCTCCAATATATTTTTGTCGTCACGATATAGGTGGTCCTCTTCCATCCCCTCCTCTGCAATATCCTTCCAAGCTCAACTTCTGCTCTCGTACCTTCAAATACACTCAAAAATAACCTCTGGAACTTCAGCCAAATTTTGCGATTGAAGTCAAAAATTAGCTAAGAATATTCAGGAACTTCATTCTTCAACTGAGACGAATACATCACCACAACTTGGTCTGTGTCATCATAATTTTGGATTGGAGATATTGAAAAAAAATTATAATTGGTACGAAATGAAACAAAATTAGTACCAAGTTTTGGTGGGTACTTTTAATCGGATATTTTTCATTCAAGTTCAATTTCTAGGGAGCAAAGGGTGATGCGTTCTATTTGCAATTCAACGGAATGGAAATACGAAAAACCTGGAACCATTCTGGATTTATAATAGGTATTTTAACATATAACTCGAAACACGACTACGTGTTCCTTATTTGATTACATTTATGATACGCCACTGACGAGTGGCTATATTAACTCCGTACGCTGACGGATTTAGTAGTGTGACGTGACTCTGTGTTCATCAGTACATAACCCTCTTTGAGAATTCAGTTAGCAGAGTTTGATGCAAAGATTTCAGATAGTTTTTTATTATGTTACAAACCAGTAATTGCTGAAACAGCAAGTCGATACGGAGTCTACATTCTGACGAAGCAATCTTCATCATGGCTTGTAAAAAAATAAAAAAACCTCAATCATCGCGAATTCAGAATCTCCACAATGGAGTGGTGCGGCACGGAGATAACAAAAACATAGAAACGCTGCCCGATATCCCATAATCCTCAGGATTTTCATCTGAATATTCCTTGAATAAGCAATGAGAAGCTCGTTAAAATTCATAAAACCAATTTCCATAAATATATCACCGAACAAATCCCGGTATATCGACCCCCTGATGACTCGACGAGACGAAAATGGTTTCAGGTACGAAAAAAAAATGTCAGTCAATGAGAGGTTGCATGCAAGTCAATTGAATAATTACCAGAATGTGCTTCGGATAAATCAAATAAGTTGATACCACTTTCAACTGCTAGTACAATGATTTGTTCTGCTTTTTCTTCTGTTACGCTAGGGCTAAATGTAGGCCATGTTCCTAAAAAATGGAATGCATTCCTAAGAGCTACGGTAATAACGGATTACACGTGCTTCATGATACTAAATATCAGAATTGCTAGGAAGTCTAAATTATTTGGCAGACAAAGGAAATTTTATTCGAAGAAAACAAGCTCACATTGACGTTTTGTCTTTTCAGGGCCGCCGCTGGATCTCCTTTCTCTTCCCATCATGGGGAAAGATTATTGCGTATTTTATATAAATGAAGTTTTATATGGGTATAGTTATATACACCACGATTATTAACCACTTTCAATACCAAACATTCGATAAGCACCACCTTATTCACATGATCTAGATCCGTGTGCCTTTTACTTTCTGCAGACTTTAATTACAGCAGATTTGACGCCATGAAAGAAAATTTACACAAGGAGCTGAGGGCTATTCCTGAAAGCGCCTATAAGAAGTGTTTCCATGATTGGACAAATGTGTACCACTTCAAATGAAGCATTTTGAAAGATCTCCAATAAATATTGAAGAAGTTTGATGGTTTTTAATTTATTTCAATTGTCAGGATAATTTTTCGTTGGAAATTATAGACTAAATTCCATGTTTTTGCGTTTTATAACAAAAAGACCTTGATTTATAGGAGAACCCTCACAACACACCAGTATACATAAATCCCAGACAAATTCGAGCAGCTTAAATTTCTGAAAGGCGTTTATTTCATAACATAATGAAATATCCCAGATAATCTTCCGCTCAAATTGAACTATAAGCACTAAAAATGCCACTACCGTACGATTCAATTCATAACCACATAAATTTGTACGATAATGCTGCTCCGCATCATCCAAACATTCCTCAAACCGTTATCATTTCCTTTGTCTCTCAAATTTCTCAGAACTGTTATCTGTTGAGCAAAACTCCAACTCACCAAGACCAATATTCGATACGCGAAGGCCACTTTTTCCGAGATTCCTATATCTAAGTCCAGGTGCAGCGGAAGTCTGTCGGTTCAGCTGTAGGGGTGCAGCAGGGACTGAATGGGATAACCCGCTGAGCAGCAGCTGCTCCTTGGTGATGGTGCCGTCTTGCTTCTCTGCCAGCGCGCTGAGGGCACTTCCTGCGCTAAATTCCTCCATGCAATCTAAACTCGCTATGGGAGCTCTACACCTGAAATTAATCAATTTTATCGTTCAAAAGATCGAAATTTGGGGCTGGAATGAACGTAAGACGATTGGCTGTACTCACTATAACTATGAAATGATCACTAGAAGCATAGATTGAAGTTAAGAGTGGAAACTGATATTCTGGAATAGATTTCGCCGCGCCATCAAGCGGCCTGGCAAGAAGTAAAATTTAAATGCCAAGTCAGTTAGTTGTGTTTGAATAACTACAAAATTAGGCAAGTTTGAACAATTCATTCATTGTTGTTACACGTCTTATGTGAGTGAATGTTCGCACCTGCTCGTTAATTCTTACCACGCTGATAGATGGCGCTCAAACAAATTAGCAAGGGAGTTTCCAATCTATATGCAATTATCTATGACAAGAAGTTCCACAGAGTAGCAGCAAGCTCTATGATGATTTTTAAAGAATGTTCTTTGAAATTTAACATTAATTATCAGAAAACCAATAGAATAAACTCAATTTCTACATATTGATGAAGAAGTTACTTAAAAATCCTAACATTACAATTCGTTCGGGAAATATTGACCTTATTGCTCTAGAAAACACAAAATTAAGTTGGCAACTGCTGTTATACAAGGTTTTTAACATAATCACTACAGAATGAGGATACCAAACTACTTGTTGGTAAAAATTTAGCTGAATAAAAGCCAGAACAACACTTACCATTATGAAATCATTCAAACGAATATAAAACTCAAGTAACCAAAACCTTCAGCAACTTTTCATCAGCATCTGTGCCCAAATTCAATTGTTTGGAAGTTCAGAACGCCCGTATGAATTATTTTGCAACATCGGTTCCATTATGAGGACAACAAATGAGCTCGACATTCTAAAATGTATCTAACCTATTTGTATATGAATGTACACAGATATCGATTACTGAAACCGAGGCTTTGTTGTTTTCTGTGCATAATAAATACTTTATTTGTATTCAACGTGATCGTAAACATGAGGAAAATGGATCAACCCTTTATTATTTAAATGGGGATTGTATTGCATGTGTTCGCTTTGTTTGCGTCAAACATTTATCAAAATCGAATGAGGAATATCCATTTTGGGTAATCGGCAGTTGGTTGAAACGTGTCATTAATATATTTTTCTGTGGAGGCATGCAACCAACTGATAGAAGCTTCTTCTGTGACTATTATTGTCTTATTGTGCTCTATGTAGTGACATTTCAGTTGTGATCGAGCTAAAGGCTGAACAATTTATCCGATCTTCGTGAACCAGGGTGAGACTTTAATTACTGGACTACTGATACAGGGTGGCCATTTCAAGAATTGCCAAATTTACCTTATTTTATGTTATGACGATATAGCGTTTTCATGTTGCTGGAATGATTTTTTAATACGCAAGTGTAGGATGGTGTGAACATTACATTTCGATAACTTCAGAGTGTTCGAGAGTAATCATGCTCACAGATGCATAGAATCGATTCAGACCACGTATTTTGCATTTTCTGGGAATGACTTCACAGTATTTTAACCTCAAAATTAGTGGTTTAAATTAAGGTAGTATTAGTAAAAGTCTCGCCCTGTATATTCTCATAGTTTTCGGTTTAGTATGCATGCAGTTTTTTTCCTCTACTATTTACCTGTATATTGTTGTTGGAATATTTCTGTTGTCTCCAATGTTGTGATCATTATTATTGTTATCGTTGCTTGTGAGGTTAAACAACGCGTAATGTGACATCTTTAGTTATTCGAATTTCTATATGCTTCACTTAATAAGTTCTATCGAACGATAAGAAAGAACGAGATTTGACTAAAATCATTTATTTACAACGAGAATTCTAAAACTTCATAGGCACTAGTTTTTTTGTTTTGGAAAATCTGAAACAACATCATGTCTTCAAAAATTTTGAAAGCGTTCGTTCAGTATATCAGGAGATGTTCAAGGGTGTACCAAGACTGCTTTTCCGTTGGATTCTTTTTGCTGAATGCTTCAAATATTTTTCTAGTTTTTTAGTTATATTTTTCGTTTTGTGGTTGACAACAATGACATCCTATCCTTTCAAATGTCAACACGCGTCCATTGCATGTCAATTGTCAAAATTAAACCATTTAGAGATCTGAACACACTATTCAAATTCTATGATCTATCAATTTTCGTATCAGTCACACCAACTGCGAAAATAAAATACAGAAAGCACTAGGGGTATAACCTGAATTTTTCATTGAATTCCAATAAATTTCTCACAATTCTTGACTGAAATCGGTGCCCATTCTACAACTTGTTTTAAAATATACTATTTCATTATTGTCTCCCTAAATTTTCTAGGTACCTTGTACAATGACGTTCTGCACAACTCATAAATTCACATTGAATTCAAAAGTAACGCGATTCTCTGTTCCTCGATATAAATTTGAGTTAATACCATAGAGTACATAATTATATTCTGTGCGTAATATGAAGCTATCCTTTGACAGATGTTCTGATAATTGCTTCTATGTGAGTGTTCTTGAATGGATTGAATTAAATCAATTTTTATTTTTTATTAAACATTTATGGTATCTTGAATGATTCAATCAGTTGAAATTATACTCGTGTTCATTTCAATTTCAGCGAAATCAAAGTGAGCGAGTATCAGAAGTTTATTATAGGTAAGTGGATTCATCAATTCTCAGAAGGAATCTCAAATTTTTGTACTTTAGTTGTGGCACCAGTTTTTCTCCTTTATTAATTATTCCCTTTCTGGTATTCGGTATGCCTAGTCAGCACATACGTTCAAGTTTTTTCTTTCGTCACATAAATTTAAAAAAGCGACGAAAAAAGACGAAATATTTATGCTTTTTTGAAAATCAAGCACAATATGTCATCAAAAACCCTAGGAAGTGCCAAATTAATCAATCCAAGCATTATTCTGTTCCACTCGATCGAATTTTTGAAAAATTGAACAATGACGTTTTTTGCTCTGAAAAGCTAGTAATCCTCGACAAAATGGGATAAAATTCAGGGCTTTTCCACGTTTTTACTGCAGACAGTGGATGAATTTTCCAAAGGAAGTTTGCGAAAAAATCAGTTGTCTTCCACAACAGCGCCAGAGCTTATCCTGGAATGGATTGGACGGATTTAAACTTTATATTGCAGTTTGGCGTTGCGCAGGCATGACAATCAAACATGATCTACTGCTATGTTGAATGCTCTAAACCTACCCTAGCGAAAAAAATAACAATATTCCTTGAATAAGATAGTAATACAGGTAATTACTATTTTCTATCAATGGTATAAACTTAGCAGCACATACTTAGTAAGTAGGTATGTTCATGAAGGTACATTTATAAATGTAGTTGGTTGATTTTTTGGCATGATCGACTCAAAGCTAACTAAAATCTAATCAGCTGTTAAACAGTAAAAACTCAATCTACAAAAAGAATCCAACAATGTTCCTAATAAGGCTAATTAACAATCCAAAAAAACATACAGAAATAACAATACTCAGCCTTCCATGTTCAATTTTCAAAAAACGAGCCTTGGTATCTCCGAACTCGCAAATTTCAAACCCTCATACCTGAAGTCTCGGAACAATTTCAACAAATAACCTTAAAAAAATCACGTTATCTACAGAACGATGAAATAGAACGGTTTAAACGCACTGTACGATCCTTCCGGGCTCCAAAAACAACAATCGGTTAGCACTGTAACCAATTTTCCACTAAAATCACCGCATTTTGCCGTTTAACAAATTTCTTTGCGGAATTTCTAGGGTAACTCGGCACAGGGATGTCGTCATTGCAGTCAGCCGACGGTGTCCGATCGCTGCCGAACGGCGCCGAGTTTCGATTTGGCGTAAAAAGGTTCTCGGTGCGGAAACCGGAAATAGTTTGTTAGGATTGCCGGGACTTTTTTTCTATGTTTTCCCTACGGACTGTGAAGGTAGCCGCGTCTCTCGGATGATGCATCTGTTGAAGTCCGACCGAGTTTACCCAATTTTGATAATTGAAGCTGCAATCGAGAAATTCACCGTCAAGAGTATCGATTTTAGCAACGGAGACCTGTTTGTCGTTCAAGATTGAAGGAAGTAATAGTTATTTATGTGATATGAGTGTTAAAAGTTACATTTTATTTTGTCAGTAAAAGAACAAAATAAAATCACTTTTAACACCAATATCATACAATGTATTTTCTCTATTTCAGTGTCTTAATGAGTTCATTACAGTACTAAAAACAGTGCTGTAATGAACTCATTACAGCATTGTTTCTAGTTATATTTATCGTTTTGTAGTTGACAACACTGACATCCTATCCTTTCGAATGTCAAGACGCGTCCATTGCATGTCAATTGTCAATATTGAACCATGTAGAGATTTGAACGCACTATTCAAATTCTATGATCTGTCAATTTTCGTATCAGTCACGCCAACCGCGAAAATAAAATACAAAAGGCACTAGGAGGTATAATCTGAATTTTTCATTGAATTCCAATAAATTTCTCACAATTCTTGACTGAAATAGAGAAAATATCGTCTAATACTCGTTGCAGAAGGCAATTCCAACACTCATGCCCATTTTGCAACTTGTATTAGAATATACTATTGTATAACTGCCCTATTTTTGATAATCAAATAGGCAAAATTGAAATGACACCGAACTTCACATGCCTTTTAATCTTAATCTATGTTCTAAGATTATTCAAATAATCACAAGGTTGTTGTGTAGATTAGTGTTCTGTGGTTGTTGTGAATGGCGTTGCCAACTCTATGGTTACCGACTGACAAATGCATTTTTACCAATGAAAAAGAATCTGTCATTCAAATTGCTTTCTCGTCCAATTTTCGTCTGGTTATTGACTGCTCAATAGTGGAATAATTATTTTTTTTCTAATGAAAAGAATCTGTCATTCAAATCAAAAATTTGCATTCTCGTCAGTATATCAATTTTCAAGTGGTATTGATGTTGGTAAAAATTTCGTCTGGTTAAATTGCTACTCTTTTCGAATTATTTGGACCTGCGACGTCAATTTATTCGTAGAAGATGGAATAATAATCATACAAGTCCCTAATACAAACACGAAAGTAAGGCGTTCTTTCTGTATTATTGAGAAATTTGTGGACTAATGCCTGTACATACTTCTTGAAAGTAGATTGTGAATGTCAATAAACACTATACAAAAAAATATATATTTCTGTGTCCCAAGGAGAAATGATAAATTTCATAGTGAGTATCGTTATTTTTCATTTCAGCACATCTAAATGCTCAGAAAATAGAATAACAAAAATAATTTTGGCTTCGAGTAATCTCGGACATATATTCTAGGAAAATTCATATGATGTTTATGTTTTCTCACGGACGGAGTTGCGAAATGTTATTTAGATTGATTCATTGTCTTCTCTATTGTATTTCGAAACTAGTTTATTGGTCAATCATCCGCAATTAGAACACTTAAATTCGCTGAAATGAGATCGTTCCGCAACGAATGGGCTATAAGAAAATTTATTTAGAAAACGATTATTTTGGAAATGCATTACTTTAGAGAAATTAACGACGTGTGGAGGCTGTACTGTTTTCATTATTTCTTGAGGATACAGCGAAATGGTTATACATTTGTACACAATTCTTGTGAACGATAAGACGCAAAATTAGAATCAAATTGGTTGTGTTAATATGAATACATTATTTTCATTTATTCACAATCAATACATTTTTTATGTTCACAATAAGAGAATATAAAGGGTTTGTCAACAAGAACTTTGTTTTTTAATTGTGGCCACACCTTTAGTTTGGGTAAGAGGCGGCTCATTTGTCCCGTACACGACTAGGAAATGTAAGAGCGGCTTATTTTTATACAATGTACCACCTGACTTCAAATGTCCAACTTTTTGCCTCTTTTATTACTTCATTTCTGTCGACAGTTAACGTTACCCTCCTTTTGCATCTACATATTTGAAGTGAGACAAACCACCAACGTTCCTAGTTCTTACCTACCTAGCCCTCGCTACGCTACACCGCCTCAACAACTCGTCGTCTATACTAGTACAAATTTTATGAAAAGTTATTTATCGGATAGGTCCACGTTAAAATAGATCAGTACTCAAGTGAAATGAGATCCGTTAAGTATGGAGTACCACAAGGAACAGTACTGGGACCTGTGCATCATTTACATGAATAGCCTGTTACTTGTGATAAGAAAAGGGGAGATTATCAGCTATGCAGTTGATACAGTCATATTATACGTGAATACCAGAGTGTTCGATGAAACTTTGATCACACAGCTTCGTAATGTCAAGGGTGACAGTGTTTTAGGCAGTCAGAGTAATTATTTATATTACTTTCCCCAATCACCTTCTCATTATTGCCTGGCAAGCCATCATGGGACTTCTAACTGTTCTCTACACTCAAAAGACCGCTCCGTGGACATCGATATTAGATATACAAACTGCAAAGGAGAAGAAACTGAAGGCTATAACGAAAGAGGATTATACAGCATGTTTCGAAAATTGGAGAAACGTTGACCTATGTGTATTGCATCCGGAAGGTACAATTTTATTGATATGAATTTAAAGGAATAAATGAAGATTTGTTGATTTATATTGTCCAAAAAACTACAGACCCATTAGCTTAACATCTGCTGTACTCAAGATTTTAGAGAGGATGATTACATCGGAACTAGCAAAGTTTCTGTTGGACACTTCTGTGATACCGCCCGAACAACATGGTTTTGTACCTGGCAGATCTGTTTTAACGAATCTTTTTAGTAGGACTGCAGCTTCAGATAGTAAAACTCCCGTCGATGTAATTTACTATCAAACGACTACTTCAGTTGGAACATTATGGAATCCGAGGCATGCTTTTGCGGTGGATCCATGCATTTCTTTCGGATCGCACATATTCGGTTAAAGTCGGTTCAAGGAGATCTTCCTTCGGATCTGTGAGTAGTGGAGTTCCCCAGAGTTCCGTCCTGGGGCCACTTCTCTTTCTAGTTTGATATCATCTGAGAGTGCATTCTATGCTGATGATGGAAATTTTATAACTACCCCAATACTAATCGTGATACCCTTCAGGAAGACTGTAATATCATTCAGAGGTGGACGGAGGAATGGCTGTTCCCTCTGAATTTTTCTAAGTGCCGTGTCCTACATTTGGGTAGTAACAACCCCAAAATGATCTACTATCTGGACGGAAATCCGATTGAATCTTGCACATCACATGTTGATTTGGGAGTTTCAATTGATGCTGACTTGCTGTAGAGATCGCATATAGAGCGGGTGACGAATGAGGCTAAGAATTATCTGTAACTCATTCAGGAATATTTCAACCGTCACCATAACATCGCTTTACAAGACGTATATTGGAATTCGCGGGTCCAGTATGGCATCCCTTCTTTGTTCAAGATGCAGATCTGCTGCAGCAGGCGGAACGGAGAGCAGCTCGAATCCCATTCGGTATCATAAGACCTGACTACCAAACTCGACTCTCCATGATGGGATTGGAAACTTTCTCAGGTCGTAGGATGAGGGGAGATATGCTGACCACGTTTAGAGCTTTGAAGGGGTTTTTCGGTGTTGACAAGTCTTGTATATTTTCATTAAACATAGGACACGGATACAAGCTGAGTAGGGAACGATATTTCACCAGAAGCAGAGAGAATTTCTTGAGCAACAGGGTATTTCGGGTATGGAATATGTTGCCCCACAGTGTCGTCAACGCCCCTAGTGTCAACAGCTTCAAAAAGAGATGGGACGCATGGAGCTCCGGTAGATACTTGTGACCAGTTAAAAGTGATTGTTTCATTTTCAGTGGTGGACTTAGTTTTCTTTTATATTTACAATATTTTGTTAATTTAATTTAATCTTATCTTTTTTTTTCAGAATTCACAAGCATGATCCTATTTTAATTTTTTATTGTGAGTTATATAGATTATCCTCAACTCTAATTATAATAATAATGAAGAAATTTCCGGTAATTTTTGCATACAATAGTAGCATATTCAGCCACATTTTAACCTATAGCAAGAAACAGTTACACCCCCGTTGAATGATTAATGTACTCCAGATTCGGCATTCAATAATTCACTTGAACGTCACAATATATTAACTGTAATTGTCACAACTGCCTGTTAGTCTGGATCATTTCACTATCAGCATATATAATCATTATGAACAGTCCATTACGTACAGCACCAATGGAGAATATTGACTTTACCCGTGACAGATGAGGACTTCAAAGGAACCGTGGAACGCCTAATTGCATCATGAACAATCGGCAAATTCTTTTAATCTTTCGGAATCAAAGATAGTAGTTTGTGACCTGATAATACGATCAACGAAAGATACAGACAGGTATATACAATACCTCCGCGATCTCCAAAGAATGTTAGGCGAGCATCAATCATTAAATGATCTCAAGAGGTCACAATCCAACATATCAACAAAAAATTCCTTCTTGGTTTTAAGTTTCTTGCATATACTTTGATATCCCTTACTTTTGTCAGCAGTTTATCTTCATATTCTCTGTTGCACATCCTCTATATCTCCTAGTATGCCATATCGTTCAATTACAACATTTTCCACTCTGTCTAATGATCAGCAAATCAACAACAAACTGAAAAACCAGATCTTCTAATTCGTACCTAGAAGTTCGAAAACTTTGGCACTCAAGACATGATCCCTTGAAATTATTCAGGTTCTGAAAAGTGGAATTGTTACATTTTCGAACAACACGAGCGAATGGCCATATCCCGTAATGAGTTTGGTCGGAGTTCGACTCTGGGAGGCATGCCAAAGACCTTGAATTTTATCCGCAGAGGGTTGGTAGCCTCGCCACCGCACTTTGGAAGCGATAAACTCGATAATAAATGGGACTCCTGGATAGTCTCGAATATGGAACGATATTTGTGTCTAGATTGTTATTCAGCCGGGGTGATGAATGGTGCAAGTTCGACTGGTCCTATAAATTCGTTTTGGTGCAATCTTTAGACCTTGGGAAAAGTTCTGCAAATTTCAAGAAGATCTCTACAGCGTTGAATCACTAAAGATTGGCGTCTCCGCGCTTACAAAATTCGATCAACACAACAACTGGAACTGAAGCCCCATGCGCAGCGATTAGAGTTTTTGAATGTATTGGACAATACTTTTTTAAGAATGAGGTTGGTCAAAAGTGACTGTTACTGGTGCTCGATCAGACAGATGCGGTCAATATGTGGTTCCAACAAGGCGGTGTCACATGCCTTACAGCCCTTGAAACACATCAATGACTGCATGAGACATTTCCAGGTCGTGTAATCTCTCGATTCAGTGATCAGAATTGGTCCCCTACATCGTGTGGTTTAACACCATCAGATATCTTTTTATGGGGTTATTTAAAATCACAAGTCTACGTCAATAAATCAAATTCGTGTGCATTAAAGGAGGAGATTCAACGAAATACAGCCACTTTTATGCAGAACGACAAACGAATGCGCATTCAAAACCGCGGAGGCCATTTGCCCGATGTGTTATGCCATAAATAACCCTATCCTATGTACCTTATGAGTCAATAAAAAAACTACAATGAAAAGAATAAAAACCGTGTTTTCTTTACAATTCAAATTTTGCGTGAATTTTGGCACACTCTTTATTTGGCGATTAATTCCCATTTAAGAAATTTCAAATAGATGCAATCGTTGTGTCTGTATAAACTCCTAATGGCGGTTTCTAGTGGGACATCCTGTATAGAATGGATCCCGAAAACCTACATTAAAAATGACAATATACCTCGAATAATCATTTCAAATCGAATGCGGAAAACCAACTTTAAAGCTTTAACGTTTAGATCAACAGGTTTGAGAATTTTCACTCACATTGATGAAGGTAAAGGCGTGAATTCTTGATCCTCTGCGAGCAGGAGTCGCTGTTCAGTTAGCTCTTTCTGCTCTCTCTCTCTGTCCTTCTCGGATTGCCTTTGCTGAAGGAGATCGTTGTCTAACTGACGAATTTGCCACTGCTCCCTCTGCGTATTCCTTTGATGTTCCTGAAACAGGATGGTCTTACAGCGTTTTTCGAATTCCCAAACCGAAAGGATAATTCGAACTTGAGGCGGGAATTTTTGAGTAACTTTAGCTATGACGGAGATTGAATATCGCCATGAACAAGCTCAAAATGGCGTATACCTTATGAACTTCTTTAACTTCATCACATAAAGAAACTCCTATATCTCTACGAACATGAAAGTTCACATATGCACGATCTTTTATTCAGATCCGAAAGATATTTTTGGCGCTCTTGTTCACCCGAACAGAGTACCTATCATTTTGCCCGAATGTCTGTAATTTTGGAATATCGAGCCGAAAATGGTCTCAATCGATTGGGTTCGACTCGCTGAATTCGTGGCGAAAGTTGAGTCTGTCCGGCCGGCCGGCTCGGCCGTATCCTCTCTAGTATCCAAAAGAAATCAGCTAGAATTTTCATATTTTCAGAATAGGTGTTGCGATATTCTCGCAACAAAGGACAGTTCTAGGAATTTGGGGTAGCGGCCGTTACTTTCAAGAATGCCTTCTGTCGGACGGAATTTTGGAAATCCCTAAACTTGGCTACCTGAACTTTGTACACGTCCGACCTCTTTTAATCAAGTAAAAATTCTCTCTACACCTCTCAAGACGCTCTTGTGCACAGTATCTTCAAGTAAGCTCTCTTTTATCAATTTACTTTTCACGTCCATAACGGCACTCAGAACTACAAGTTCCTCTTAAAATCTCTCAAAACAATCTGTTTTCGGGTCAGTTAGCTACCCTAGTTCATGTGTATGTGAATTACTCAGTTGAAATTCTCTACGTAAAAGAAAAAGGTTGTGAATTGTGAATCTGTGAAGCAACTACATATCGCCAAGGCACAATTCATCAGTGGAAGTTTGAGAAGCTTTATCCAAAGCGCCTGCAACTTATTCTGAAAAATCTACCCTCGACGATTGAAGCAGAGCTGTGGTGAACTCCAAACAACAAATAAGGTCAGATCTCTTTATCATTTATATTACCAGAAGTGCCCTAGATTGAGCAGAGAACTTCAAATCCTTGATTATTATAGACACCTAAAAACTCTTTCTGTGAGTGTGAACTCAAGTGTCGAACATTGTGTAACTATTTTTATCTGTGAATACATAATTCTATTATAACTACAAACTTGTTTTTATTCACCTTCAAACATCTTTTCTACCAAAGATAATTTTTCGATCTACTGTTATAGTATAACCAGCGACTCAGGAAGTCCGCTGCCCTACATTAAGCGGGTGATTATTATTACTTCTAATTTTGTACCCGCACAATAGGTTAATTGTCCAAATATCTCGGTCAAGTTCGTTATTGGGCCAAATCCGTCGGATGATTCAGTAGTTATGAGCATCTGAAATTTTGTTTCCTCAATAACTACTAGAATATTAAAATTACGTGACACATTTACGACAAATTATTGAGATTTTTTTGGAATTTATCTAACCTATTTACAAATAAGAAACAAATAAAATATAATACAATACAGTAACGGGTTTTACTGGCTCAAGAAAGTAACTGACTCGCCTGCAGCTCGTCAGTTATATCCTCCATTCGCCAGTAAAAACTCTCTTACCTTGCTATTAATGTTTTATACTATCTTGGGTACTGAGCACAAACTCATCATCAGAGCTCGATATTTGTCTATCATAAACATTCCAGAAAACGTTAACAAGACCCCAAGATCGTACGCGAACAAAGTAATGGAAAACCTCCCCCAAATCTAGATTCAGAATCTGCCTCGGAAAAGAAATGAGGACATACACGAGCTGTACGATCACAGCCGGATTATCCGTAAAGCTTCTCCTCAATTTCCAGGGACAAGCATCTTCTCATATCATAAATATTAACCAGATGTGATGCCACATTTTCAATCTGCGCTGGATGCACAAACTGAGACAGCCATTATCCCAGAACGTCCAGAAGCGGGTCGTGAAAAATGATGAAAGAAAATACGAATATGTATTTACGGCATTTCACTAATTGCTGCTGCAATTTTTTCATATCAAAGCGCCTCTGATCTCTTCATTTACGAAATATAATGCTTGCCGCAATCACGTAGATTATCGTGATCACGCCGGTTGGAGCTAGAGCAGAAATCAGTCGACAATTTTCACTCGGGTATGATTAGAATAACGAACAGATTTCAAAGAATGTTTCAGGATAGGAGTATTGATTTTGGAGCCATTCAACAACAAAAACACAGTTACGTGTGAATTTGTATACCGGGTGTCCTAGATTCGTTGTTTAGAGGAGCGATCTCAGAAACTCGATGAGCTACGAGGGTTGTCTTTTATATTTCGGGTTTGAGAGCTCGCATTAACGTGGTCAAGGGTGATGTATATACCGGGTGAGTCATTAACCATAGATTCTTGACGTCAAAAGAAACAATTTCTTCCTATAACATTTTTCCAAGCTCGGCCCCGTTCATAAGATATAGGGTGTTGAAATTTCATAAAAAAATTGTATTTTCACTCATGCATATTTTGGCATCAATAGATTTATTCCATTTCTTGTGGGTTTCTCACTACTACTCTACAGATTGGTTAAATCGCATAAAAAACAAATATCGCTTGAACTAAAGGTCCGTATCTTGTAATTCCTAGAATCATTAGTCTTTTTTGCAGATAAAATCATTCATCATCTTTTCTCCTAAATTGCACTATTCTTGAGATATGAAGTTGAAAGGAAATAAATCAATATAATTTTGTCAAAAATTTTCTGATTTTCCCAAATCCCACTCTGTGCTGAAATGATTCAATAATCAGATTTGTTCAATGTTGCCATATTTTATGTCTTTATGAAATATTTCTACAAAAGGTTGAGGAAATCTCTCCAGTCTATGGTTCCACCACTAAACACTATAGATGAAATTAACCACTGAACAATATTTGTCACTACAAAATCTAAATTGCCATTTGCTGTATTCATTATTAGGGCTCGTTTATACTGGCTGGTACCTTATGCCCTAAGCCCTTACCTTATTCCGTATGACGTAAGAATTTCAGTAGGTGTTTATACTGGCTGTTAACTTAACCTTAAGCAGAACATAGAGTTTATGCATTTTGCTCTATGCTAATTAATAATTTGTCATTTTGAATTTGTGTTTCTACGTTTTGATACGTGCTGATCATCTTGTATTATAATTTATGATATTATTTGAAATTACCGCTATTAAAACAGAGATCCTTTCTGTATTCAATACTCTGATATAAATAATTGACCCTCTATAGAATGCGCATGTGTCAAAAAAACTCGCCCAATATTACATTCCCTTAATTTGTCTTACTCATAAGATAGTCTTATACACTTATAAGATAATCTAATCTAATTATCTAACATATATATGTAATTTGTCCAAATTATTTATGAATATATATTTCTATGAATTTGTCCCTAGAAGTTGAACATTTTACAGGTAAGGGAAAAGGTTAGGGAATGAGTATGAACGAAAGCATTGAATTCCTATGGTTCAACTTTTAAGGTTAAGGTTACGGCATAAGGTACCAGCCAGTATAAACGAGCCTTTAACGATGTCTAGCACCTTGTTTAATATTTAATCCAGAGTAATATTCCATAATAAATAGAGAAAAAGATTTCCATCACTCATATAGGTAGGTACTTCGGCATATTTTCATGATGACCGTTGAAATAGGTAATGTATTTTCTGTTAAATTGAAGATTTGTCTTTATGAAGAGCTGGTTCTTTATAGCTTCAGACTTTCAGGGTTCATCAAATTATATCTATTCTAACAGAGGAATGCTTCAAATTAAGCTCATATGAGTTTTAAAAACTTCGAACCCAGTCTCCTAGATTTGTTTTGTACCTTTAAAGAAGTTTTTTCACATCTTCATTTCATACACCGATTCAACCTGGTTCACAAACTTGGGAGATAATAGAATTTGACTTAGTTTTAATATTTCTGAATGTTTATTATGATGCATGGTTAATTAAAATTCAATCAATATTGAAACTGGAAGCTATAAGCTCATAAACAAGAAAGATTAGAATAGAATGCATTTTCTGACTATAATCATTTCATACTGAATTGAATAATTTCAAACTATCGAAATTATCTTTACAATATTTTCCACATTTCTTTTTAAGAAAGCTACAAATAAGTGTTGACTGTTTCAAACAGAATCAAAACAACAAGGAACCACAGAACGTTATTTTGTTGGGAACTACCCACCACAGAGACGTTATAATAACATTTAAATGTGATAATAATTCACTTTAGTTATTCTGAGAAAAATTATAACTGAAGATCAATAATGGTTACAGATATCATCTTTCATTTAAAACAACTTTGCAATTATTAATTTTTTCTCTCCTGGGGTTCGGTTATGAATTAATATTCTATGGTAAGGTACTAAAATTTGACATTATCTATGAATAACCATTATTCAATATTTATCTTTTTGTTTACATAATTAAAACAAATACTCTGATCATAAATACCAAAAATTCACGCATGTTCAGTAATTAATTATAGTCTAAACAGAATAGATTCATATTAATGATCTAATAAAATTTTTTTATTAAAGAACACCTAGTTGGTGTTTCAGAAACGAATTTAGGTGATCAAACTCAATTTCTTCAAGCAAGTATAATTGCATAGCTAAATCTGGGAATACTATCCAAGTAAATTGTTATTGGAATTCAGTACAGAAAATAATCATCAAGAAAACTAATATCACTTTAAAATAGATATTCGTAGTGACATCATTCATTGTTGTTGAAGATTTCGAAAAAGATTTTCATATTTTCAACAGTATGATATCAAGAGACCTCATAGACCTGTTCACTGGTCTCTGTCAAGGAGAAGAAACTTCAGAAATATCAGTGTTTGGAAAATCATAGATGATTTGTTCTGGCTTTGAGTGAAAAAAAAGCAATGTGACAACCTTATGCCTTGGAAGTTTTCATAGAAATGATGGTTTTCATGATTTGGAAATCTTAAGAAGAAAATTACAAATGTATGATGATAACATCCAATAATTCTGAGTTGTTTTTTTAATTTCTCACTAGAAAGAGATGGTTTATAATCTTGAAATAGAACAACAAAAATCTATGTTTATAGTGTTGAATTTATTTTACTAGACAATTTGTATTTTATATCTTCCTTCTGAATATGGACCTCATCTGATGAAACATGAGTGAGTGAATCATTTCTCAGAGGGAAGATAATGTTTTTAAACAATTCAGATTCATTAGTGGATGCTGTGGAAGGTATTTTTCATTCAAACTAAACTGGACTACAGAGGGGTATTTGCCCAATGTGAAAACTTAAAATGCTTATAACTTTTTAACGCAGCTGAATTGGGAAAAACCGTAATGGAAAAAATGTTTCTTTTGATCTCAAGAACCTATGTTTAAAATTAACGCAGTGGTCAAAGACTCACCTTGTATATATATATATATATATACAACATGAGGTTGGAGACACAACCTGTGTAATAATTGATATGCGAGGCAGCTGTCGACTCAGATATTAATAACATCTCTCAGTCCACGCTATATCTAAAATATTCACAAAACAATCAACTCAGAAGTCACGTGACGATGAAGCCAAGACTGCTTAAGCAAGGAGCGAAGAAGCCTTCTTCAAAAGGAAACTTATTGGTATTCCATACACATCCGCATAAAACCTGAAATATTGAGGCGAAGAAAATATCTTAATAGCATTTCGTCAAAGGAGGATTCCCCCCCGATCTGCACCCCAATTTCATCAAAATCGCTATAATTTCATTTCCGGTAACTCTTAATGGCTATCAAGGCCCTAAGTGCCAATTTGAGTTACGGGCATATCAGAATTCACGGGCGAGGCTGCAGCTTAAAGATACATTGGAGTGGTTCGGATAAAATTAATCGAAAACTCCTCTGTGGTACTCATTTTCAAGTGGCTCCCACTCAACACTCGGGAAACTTGAAAGAAAACACTCTAATTCTTGGTAATCGACATTTCCTTGCTATGCTTGTCCGTAACAAATCATAAAGCTGAATTTCAGACAAGCTAGTTTCTTGTTTCAATTGATTATTTTCTTGAATTAGTTAAATTGGGGATGTTGAATTTCGTTTTTGTCCGATCGTGGGGTAAGTGACACTATTTTGACCTGTTTGCTATGCGCGAAGATTCCAGAATAGTTGGCAGTACTTTAGAATAGTATTGCATTCATACAGTACTGAAAACAGTGCTCGAATGAGTTCATCACAGCATTGTTTCAAGTGATATTTTTCGTTTTATGGTTGTCAGCACTTTAATTTAAACACACGTCAAATGTCAATATAAGATGACCATTCAACACTATACTACATCGTCCAATGAAATCGCTCAATTTTTGAAAACAGACCAATAGAAACAAACTGTATCTGAAAACACTCAACCTCACAGTGTTTTCACATTTAGAAATTTGTTTTTATCAAATGCCTAATTTTCATACGAATATTAATACGTCCGGATAGCTTTGGCCGTTGGTGGAAGTAGCGTCGTCATGGTTACGATAAACAAGCAGTTGTTAGCTATAACTTCAACAGCACATTTGGCAGTTCTGTCAGTTTATTTTCGTATTTTACCATAAAGTAGATAAAAATGAAACGTTTTGGGAATTGTAAAATAACTTCAATTGAGGAAAGTGTGAAGAAAAGTCTGCCGCATAATACAGTGAAGTCAAGATCCTACATTTTGAAACAATTTGAAGAATTCTGTGCTGCCCGGGAATACCTTGTAAATGAAAAAACAAGTTTGTCAGAGCTCTATAATATTATACTAGACTGGGCATTCAATATGAAGAAAAGAGATGGATCAGACTACAAGGAAAGTGTCGTAAAAAACCTTGTGGAATAATACTGCCAAACAGCTGCAGGAAAAATTCTATTCCGAATGGGGCGTTACGTTCGATCCATTCGCAGACGTGGCTTTTAAAACGGCGCGGGATGCACGAAATGCCAAGAGGCGTATTTTGCAAGTGGGCCCTGAGAAATGAAAACTTAGTGCCAAGGCGCTGTCTTTGGAGCAACACAAAAAGATGATCAACTTAGGTAAAGGAGATAATTCAGACGGTTTGAACAGAAAATTTTATTTTATTGCTGCATTGGAGCTTGCTTGGCGCGGAGGAGAGGGTTCATCATGCCTAATTTCGCATTTCCAATTCGAAATTGAAAACGATGGTATTCCCACGGGCCGAATTGCCTACAATCTGATATTTTCTAAAACAAGACAAGGTGGTGCCCAAAAATGTGCGGAAACGAAATGGCTGACTCCCAATATTGAAGAAGATATTTGCCCGGCGAGGTTATATAAGCTACTTGTATCCAAAAGAACTGATAATCACTGAAAGACTATTCCTTACTCCACATAATACGATAGCTACATGGACAAAAGAATCGGCAGAACTCATTGGCATCAACACAACCAAGTCGAAGATAACCAACCACTCGCATCGAGCTATTGTTGTCAGCCAATTAGCCAAAGCAGGGATTGGCGAGGAACAGCTGATAAAGATAACAGGCCATTCTTCTGCAGCGTCAGTGAAACCGTATCTCCAACTGGACCAACAACATCACAAAAAAATAATCACAGCCATAAGGAATGAAAAAAATGTCCTTCAAGAAATAATTAAATTTTTCACATAATTTTTCTGATGTAAAGAAAATATCGTCTAAAACACGTAACAGAAGGCAAAATTTCTAACAATTTCTCGATTTTATAGTTCGATAAGGAATTTATATATTATGTTATACAGGGTGTCCGGGATATCTCTTGGATTCAGATAAAAATATAAAAAATAAATTGACAAATTCCCATAAATTTTTTCCTATATACTGATTTCAGCACAGTAATTGTTTTTTCATTTTATGCATTAGTTCTCGAAATATTCTCAACTAAGTATTTGAAAATGAAGTGGTGTTTTCATGGCACTTGTAGTGTTTTTTTGTGAAAAATCGACATTTTGAGCTTCAAAACAACCATGATTGTGGTTTCCTTCCTCCAATCCACTGACATAGAATTCTTTTATCAAGATGTCGAACAAACAAAGCGTATTGCGAAGGAGCTCAATCTTGCTGAAACTCAATCTCCAGGCGTATTTGTCATTGTCTTGTTTTTACGTTCCAAAACTTGGACCTTTCTTTCTGGTTATTGGTAATGTTTTTTTTTTTCGATTTCATCTTGTATATTTTCAACTGACCTTGACAGCGGCGTCGTAGTCTATCTGTCTCTCCCTGTCTTTCGAGCCTCTTTTCTCAAGTTCTTCCTGCTGTTGCTTATCTTTTTCCTTTGTGTTGGTAGAACTGCCCGCCGCCGGGGGCGGGTATGATATCCAAAACTGGTGGGCCAGTTTGATGTTACACTAGCTCGACATCGATTAATTGATTATTGGACAATCTGAAAAAGAAATTCGAAATTAGTTGATACATTATCTCGTTGATAAACTCCAATGCTTTATTCTTTGAGCCTCTAATTTACCTTCGCTCAAAAATAATAAAGAGTTCATGGAAACTGGAAAAAACCTAAATAAAACTCAATAACAAAAAGAGAAAACATTAAAGATTGTTGACTTAACAATCTACAACTCACACTCAACAAAATAATTCTTTAAAATCTCCATATAAGATGATAGTATGTGCTCCATAGTATGGAAATCCGATTGGTGGTGAATAATAGAATTGAGATCAACATAAACAAATTTCTGAGATGATGTCGTGGGTAAATCACTAAGATATAAATTGAAAAGTTAAGGTGTTATAACTGATCTTTGTGGAAGACCGTTTTTCAATGTTTTGAAATTGCTACTTTTGTCAACAACAGATAACATATATATCATAGACGTGTTTCGAGGCACCGCTATCGTGTTCTTGGAATATTCTTTCGACCAATACGATACGAGCCAGTTGTCGCCCAGCATCAATGGGTTTCGGAACAACAACTGATTTTGGACGACCTTCAGGAAATTCGTCTTCATTGAAATACGAACTCGGTTGAATTCACGAGTCCTTGATGGAGCTTGATCGCCAAAAATTGAATTAAGTTCACTGCTGTTGAGTTAATCCACGTCGAAAGTTGTAAATTCGCACAAAAATGTTCACGATTTAATTGCATTTTTGGACGAGATGAATCTTAAAAGTTACTGTAAACAACACAAATAGTATGTCAAAACGTTCTGACTACGCATAACCTCAAAAATATTAAGCTTCTTTGTAATATGATATGTCTAGCGATGCTGGATAATGGGTCTTGATAAGCGAAAGACCATATCTAATCGAAATTCCCAGACATTCCAGACAGTAATAAACGTCTCAAAAATATCACACCAATAATCATAAAACCTAAGATTTAAAACAAAATTTATTGATGCGCTACATGGAAATCTGGATGGATGTACGACTTAATAAAATTCTAGAAATTAGCTAGGGGAGTTCGACATATGATATATTTATTACCTTAAGGGCTTACGATTTCGAATTAACGATGGGAAAAAGGTGGATCTTTAGTAAAAATTAAAATTAAATCAGTAGACCAATCAGAGGTTTGTATCGAGACACTCAGTTGACTAAAGCCAATGAAACTTAGATTTCGAATTAGTGGGGTAAATTTCGAACTATCGAAAAGAAGGGCACCAATTAGGAGAAATTAGGAAATTCCGGATTATGTTCGATAACGCCCACGGACAAAGGGATATTAGGAAAAATTAGGGAATGGAAAGTGAGTTCAACGTTATTAGGGTTGTCATATTCCGAAACAACCCTCGTATATGGCATCGCTATCTTCATAACCTAGTTTGTAAACCCCTGATTTGTTGAATTTGTTCTGAATAGGTTTTGTTTTATTTCTGAAGGATTTTAAATTATTGTCTGTCGGAACTTTAATGTTTTGGGTTTTCAGGAAGTTTGATATTTTATTAGATGGGTCACCTAAGTATAACAGTTAAAGTTACAGCTACAAAATACAGTTTCCAAGGGTAGTAAAATGCTGCAAACAGGGGTGTATTTTTCCCTTTGTTCCTCATTTTATTGATCATTTCTCGAACAATGTTTCCATCATGTTCCATATCCGGTTTTACGCGGATGTAATCACTTTTTCACTCGGTATAACATGAAACGATGCATTTCGCGAATGGCCTCATTTCCCTTCCCTCAAGACGTAACCCATTAGTTTCCATCCCTCTTGTTTTTCTCCAGAATTTTATCGTCCATCACTCTGTACGTTCCTCAATCAATCAGTTAATAGTTAATGGAGTTGGGGAATGCACTTTCTTAATGGATATCTAGTAACCCGTATATCCTGTAGGAAGTCCTTGTTTTGAGGAAAAATCGAACACGCTCCTGATAATACTGATGAGAGTTTCTTTTACATTTTTGGCGCTCTTGTCTGTAATTTTGGAATATCGAGCCGAAAAGGGTCTTAATCGATTGATGAAGAATTCGTGGCGAAAGTTGAGTCTGTCCGGCCGGCCGGCCGTATCCTCTCTAGCATTCAAAAGAAATCAGCGTAATATTAATCAAAAAAATTTTTATCATAGAGAAAGAATTTGATGGCGTTGTCAAAACTCAGAAAAGCAATGACGTAAGTTTTTAGGAGAAGCATAGAACAAAATTTGGTGAAAATTATGAGTAGTTATTTTCAAATTGAGATAAAGGTTTGTTTATTCATTAGGCTTTTATATTTGCATCACATTGTCCCATAGTACGGAAAAAGACTATTGTTCACCCGATCAGAGAGCTTATAGATTTGTTAAGGTTTGAATATTTACTCGCAAGTAGCTCAACAAGAGCGCCAAAGCAATCTGACCTCACGTCAGTGCTTTCTAAATTTTTAGAACAGAAATTTTAACGTTTAACTTGTAACCCTTGTTTTTAATTGTTTTAGTAAGTTCATTTTAGTTGTGTCGAGAGATTTTTAATAATGGGACTGGTGTAAAATTTTCCAAAAACACAATATTAATCAAGAAAGTTTATTTTATCAAGTCACTAACTTATAAAACTGACAGTTAACTTGCAAAATTTTTACAAATTGGTAGTATTATTTTTATCAGAAAATTTTGTTTTATCGTCATATACAAGGTGTCTCAATTTCGAGTGCATATTAGACGTTTCTGTAGAACTAGACATATTTGAAATCTGAAAATTGGGATTATGATATTGTTCGAAGTTGTCTACAGAGCTGATATATTTTCGAAGCCCAAAAACTTCCGGTTATACAGGAGTGAAAATTAATTCGACGAAAAAATTTTTGCTATTCTAATAATGAGATTTTGGATTTATTTCTTATATTGTATTTTTTCAATTGTATACGCAGTAGACATTCAAATGCACTTAATGATATTGTTTATTTCAAATCTATGGTGGATGACACAAAATGTTGAGTATCCAATGAGAAGTATCTCCATTTTTTTTTACTATTTCTGAAAAGATGTTTCAAATTTTCCAAATTTTGGAATATAAGAATCCAAAAAATGGCAGTTGATGAAATTAGTATTTCGACTCATTTCGAAGCGAATGAGAATTCATCTCTTCAATAGGAAACACATTAAATAGATTCGCTATTTCAGTACACCGAATTATGATTATAAATAAATTATGATAATAAAAATAAAAATACGTTTCAAAACTCAAATTAACAAAATGAATGATCATTGGTTAAGTGAATTTATTATTTCTCTGTTATGTTTGTGAATCAATACTGTTATTATGCAATATTATTTGGTTTCATGGTGTATTAGGTGGTGTTTGAGCCTTTGTCATTAATACTGTTGTCTTGTGAATGTAATTCCTTTGTTCACATAATGCTTTGTTTGATTTCATATAACTATTTCCTTTGTTCACATAATGCTTTGTCTAAATTCATATAACTCTATTTCCTTTGTTCACATAATGCTATGTTTGATTCATATAACTCTATTTCCTTTGTGCACTTAATGCTTTGTTTGATTCATGTAACTCCTTAGAGCATGTGATTCCATCATTTTAGATATTATTGCCTTTGAAGTTCAGGTGTCTACCATAACAATGAATGCCTTATTTTTCAGCTTTCTACAATGTGTTACTGGACTGTAACCGATCAACTTTATTTACTGTACCCTATGGTGCAATAGGAATTGCCCATCGCTCTGTAGTTCTGAGCCTGTGATTAAGCAGGAACGTATGGAGACCTCCACTAGTGATAGTACTAGTATGGTCAATATGGAATAATGGATGTAACCAGTGTACGTAGCACTCTGGTGTTATATCGAAGGTTAACGTTGTTAAGTTACCCCTATCTCATGTTGTCATGTATGTCTTGTACTGTTGTTCTTGGTCATTTTACTGTTTTACTGTTACTGTCATGTACTTGCCTTACTAGTCATGGTTATTGTTGTGTATATTTCGTACTGTGTTAACTTATTCTTCTTACTGTCGTGATGTATCTTTTTGTTGTCGTTATGTATATTTCCTTCGGTTGATTATGTAGATTCTCTGCTTTCATTATTTATATTGCTTATGATCGTTTACCTATACCTGACTCTGTTATTTATGTCCATAATGCATTCTGGTTCTGATTATTCATTTGTGATTGATATTCTATGAAGATTTGTTGTTTATTTATGCCATGATCTCGTACTGCTATCTATTTATCTATATGCTCGTATTACATGATATTTCATTTAGGGGTCTCGAGATTGTGGAATATTCCTATACTGTAGTATGAGATTTCTTTGGTTCCTGGATCGAAGGCCTTGAAGGGGCGGTTCCAAGGCCTTAAGGCAGGGACTGTTACTGACATGTGCTATAAAGCATGAGAGAATATACCTTTTTTATATCAACCGCGAAACTTTCTGTCATTTTTTCAGAGCCGCCGCTGGAACTCCATGACCTTACCCGTGTTCCCAATTCCTTAGCTCATACAATATTATAGTTATGGCTCACATACCCTGGGGCCGTGACCATGACGATGGTCATAATTGGTCATTTACTTATTTGTCATGATTATTATCCTGTTGCATTATTGAAGTATACATTTGCCCTGATTATTAATTCTTGTTGTACCATTGAAGTTGCCATATTTACCATGTTACTGTACTCTTGTATTATGGAAGTTGCTCTGATTATCCTGATTATCGTCTGTGCTGTATTGTTATAGTTTCTTTTCCTAGATTGTTATACTCGCCTTTGCTAGCTGTTAATAATCTTTTCAGTTTTTAAACAAGTGCCCTAACACCACCTAAAGGGGTTTATGCCTGAGGCTTTCCCTATATTTTTAGACCCTTAATAAATAGCAGATTGTCTGGGTCTAACCGTTGTGTTTTATTTACCATCTTTGTTTCCCAATTATTTTCACTAACCTCAATTATCACGAACTTGAATTATTACGTAAACATAACGTAGAGTCCTACCCTTGCTAAACGATCACATTAAATGGCCAAGTCTTTGTATCAGGAGTCATTCAGACTCCACTGCCGTAGTTAGTTTTGAAGATGATATTTGTCATTCTTTTCGAAAGAAAAAGTGGCAAATGTTACAACACCTCGGTTAGTCGCTCGCTCAATTTCCCCCCCCCCCTTTAGCTAGTGGAAAGCATCCTCCACACGCCGTTTCAAATCTTCTTTGCTTTCAATAGGAGATTCATAGACTATGTTTTTTATTCTACCCCATAAACAAAAATCTAAGGGAGTAAGATCAGGAGATCGTGGGGGCCAATATAGTGAAGAACGGCGATTACCAAATATTGCATTCAGTTCTTCAGACACCTCGTGCGAACTATGAGCCGCAGCCCCTTCCAATTGATAATATGCGGTAGTCGACATACTCAACGGCAGTTCATCCAAAAACTCAGAAACAAAATTTCTCAGGATTTCCAAAAATGTAGTACCGCACATTACTGTTCATTAAAAGAGCCGCAGGCGAGTCAGTTATATCCTCCATTCGCCAGTAAGAACCCTCTTACCTTGCTAGTAATTTTTTGTTTTATTTTGTATTAAAAAACAAAGTTCTTATTGAAAGACTCTTCACAAACTTAGGAAAGAGTTACTGACGTCACGAACTGGGCCTCCCTGTATAAAGATAGATTTTCAATCGCTTTAACACCCTCGTTAGTTTCAAAATTTCACGATAGACTAGGGTAATTGAAAGCATGGCCCATCTACTTGTCTATTTCAAAAAAACCATCTTTATTTCGCAACACCCTCAGTATATCCTCGTGTATAACGATTTTTTACAAAAGCCCTCCTTCATGCGTTCAACCTCAATTCAACGAGAACCTGGTTGTTTTTCAAGAGGGTTTCAATCCTCAAATGACTTTCACAAATGCCTGGAACAGATCCCTAGATGTATCCTGACGAAACAAGACGCTCCCAGTTATTATTCTCAATTCTATGCCTCCCAGCTCTTTATTATACTCCTTTTATCTCAAGGTTCAGAAGGCAATGTTTCACATTGTTTGGTCCAGTAATGTATCAGCTGCAACCAACTGGATGGAATTTTCGTTTCCAAATCGATATACGTGTCGGTGGAAAGAGATGGAACATGGATGTTGGATTGGGTGAAATGTTATAGGCTTCAATTTCCTCGGGAATAAGGAAGTGATAAAATTCTGTCAGGACTGATCGCAGAGATCATTCTTTGAATAATGGGTTTTCACATGATAAGAAAATCTTTAGGGGAATTTTACTGTGTTCAAGGTTTTTAGTACGGTCAAAACATATTTTCAAAATTCATCGACGTTTTCTACCAACGTGCTTTTGGTAAGTAATTAGCAACAAATATATGCTTTACCCAACAACAAACAAATAACATAACAAAAACACTCAGAAGTAAAGGCTATTCCAAAAAGATATTGGAAAGAGAGAAACAAATAACACAAAATCAGCTTGAACCTCATAATGACACAAGATAATTCGTAATTCCTTATGTGAAAGGTTAATCAGAAACAATGAGAAGATTTGAAAATAAATATATCATAACAACCGCATTCAAGACACCAGCAGGGCTAATCTACAAAAAGTTAAACCTGATAAAATCAGAGAACAAAGAATTGCATATAGGTATCTGTAATACCAAGCTAATGCGGAAGATCTTACAACGGAACCAAAACACAATTTAACATAATTTCAATAAATACATATAATATTGCAAAAAAAGGTATAAGATTCATAAAAATTCATGGCTTTTTTTCTGATCGAACCAATATTGAGCTATATCGCCTTAGTTACCATGTGTCGTAACACAACGAACACTAACGAAAGAAAGAATGCAATATGGTGGGACCATTATCGGTGGAGTTGTGAGAGAAGTGTGAGAGAACTATTTACCATCATTGTTTCCCAATTATTATCACTGATCTCAATTATCACGAACTTGAATTATTACGTAAACATAACGTAGAGTCCTACCCTTGCTAGACGATCACATTAAATGGCCAAGTCTTTGTATCTGGAGTTATTCAGACTCCAGTGTCGTAGTTGGTTTTTAAAATATTTGTCATTCTTTTCGAAAGAAAAAGTGACAATATTACAACATTGCAGAATTCCAATCTCCAATCACCACCCATCATGAGTTGGATAAGAATTTCTCAATAAATCTATTGACTGTCAAACTTTCCTCGTCATTACTGCAACCTTCATTACAGAGGTTCCTAATCATTTTACGTGTAGAGGTACACACATGACATGCCTTATGCTCATCTGAATCTAGAGTTCGTAACTCGGCTCTGGTATTGATTAAAAGTTCGTCCTGAAACGGGTTAGCTAATATGGCATTTGGAAATTGTTTCTTGAACTTTAACTTTATAATCCGAAATCCGTGAAAGTTAAAAGGAAAATACTTCCTCAATTGGAAACTTTATTGAATTAAAAGTCAGGTTAACATTTCTTTCAAGGATCAAATTTGATTTACACTGTTTTGATGATGATTTATGTTCTGTTCTCATTTGTTTATATGTATATATTTTCTTTCTTTTTTTTCTTCTTTGTTTTAATACGTCGACTACGATGTAACTATACCGTACGCGGAATACTCTTAATGATTCAGGCCTATGTTCTAACATTGTTCTTGCTGACTTGCGCATCTAACTTGCGCATCTGTGAGCTCCCCTATACTTCGGGTACATAGAAGTCTATGGGTCATTTTTTTTTCACCGAGCACAACTCATCTGACCATTAAGATTAGTAACACAGAAACCAGGGAGGAGTCAACTATCTCAGACGATTCTAGAAATAGCTGCCTCGGAGAACAAACTAAATTGTACTAGCACGTGTTCATATCAGGTGAGTCTTGACATTTTCGATTCTCTATTCACTTGTCAGCCATAGTGCTAGGGGCTAGATTTGTATTGGGTTGTTCGGAAAGTCATTTCGTTTTTTATTTGGGGAGCACGAAAGACAGTTTTCGTATAATGAATGAATATTTTATTAAATTATATATTGGCCATTCTGGTCCAACACCTTTTGCCATCTTTCTGGCAGTAACAAAATTTCCCTCTCATAATAGTTTTGGTCCTTGCTGGCAAAAAACTGGTTCAGTTGAAGAAGACACCCGATACGTTATTCAATGATAAAATGATCTTTGAGGCTATTTCCACTACCTTTTATTGATGTTATTCTAACTGACGTTTCGGTAGTCATCTACTACTCATATCTGGTTGCGACTTGTTACAATTCCAAAGAAAACAAGTGTCCTTTTGTCTATCGAACAGGAATCGTCCAAATTTCCCGAATATTCTCATCCAATCTATTCAATTGCTCTTTTTCAATGCTTAATTTCTTCCGCATTGTGGCTCCGGAGCCCGGAACTACCGCAGAGCGAGAAAACAAATGAAACTCTCATGCCGTGGAACAAGTTTCTTCCGGTAAGTGACTGATTGAAGTTGAGGTCTTTGGAAATTCCGACTGCGTAGTGTACCGAGGGAAACCAATTATAGTTTCTTTGTTGGAATCTAGAGCGAACACTTCCCAACTAGAAATAGCGAAAATTGACGATCGAAGGGAAAAAGGAAAATTTAATATCAAATGGGGCTGAAATATTTAACGAACAGGTTATGTGCCCATCGATTTCGAAGAATGGTTGATAAAAGGGCGAGCAAAACTGTACCTACATTTTTCGGTTTCTGTTTATCCGTGCTTGTTCTAATATAACAGCGAGGAAACTGGAATCATACGGTATACGTAGCGTGGCTCATGAACCCCAAAGAGTTATTTAATAGACCGTGTATCATATGTTATATATATGAAAGTTGTTCCGAAAACCATTGATGCTGTGCGCCAACTGATATTGCTAGATCGTCATGTGACCTATCGTGACATTGAGACAACCTTAGGCGTTAGTGGGACCAGTATACATTCAATATTGCATGTACATTTGACCGTCAAAAAAATTTGTTCGTGTTGGATCCCACACAATTTGTCAATGGCTCAAAAAAAGTCTCGTGTCCATTAGTCCAAAGAAATGCTCCAAAATACGATCGCGGTGCTTCGAAGCACGTCTATGACATCGTGAAAGGTAATGATTTACGCGTATGAGCCCGCAAGTAAACAGCTGGTTATACGTCAAGTTATAAAGTTGATTCCACGAATGAATGTTCCCTTATATACATCCAGACATTCTAATCAAGAAAACAAGACCTTTTTCCACATGGTTCGAAACTAGAAACTCCCTTTTCCAAACATGTATTCCCTCACGAAAGCATGTTCCATCCTAATTTCTGAAGTTCCGAATTCTGCTTTGCCCGAATTTACGGTCAGGCCCTCTTTCTTCCCTCAGGACCATAAATTCCAGAGCAGGGTTGTTCCCCTTGATCATAGCCACCGGACCCTCAAGTATGGGGAATACTTTGTGACTTTAATGGCGCTGAAAATGGAACTATGGATTTTTATATACCTATTGTTAGATCCTGGAAAATTGCCATCGGCGGTGGGATGATGACACCGGCCAAAACATGCGTGAAATGTGGATCTATAATTATTCGAAATACGAAATTATGGGATTTTATATTATACAGGGTGTCCCGAAACTCGATGTTACAATAATAGTAACCCCATGGTTGTAAGGGTGGGAAACGCAACCCCTAAAGTTTATTTCCAATGTAACTTTTTGTCTTATTATTTGTTTACCATTTAAAAATTTATTTGCGATAGCCTGTTTCATTCTAAACAAAAAATGTCTCATGAGTTTTTTGCCCAAAATAAACCAGTTCGCAGCAAAAAAATATTTTACGAACAACTACAGAAATAGGTACATCGTCGTAAATGCAAACTGAATTTATTATTATTCTGTAGTTAGTACCTGCATTAAACGACTAAATAGTGAAAACACACAACTAATTTATTAATAACAAAACACACAACACGTAGAAATCTAAATAGACTATTTGAGATTTTTCGATAGTCAAGAAAAACTCACCTTGTATATCAAAATTGCATTTCTTTCGTCAACTGAGCCTATACCGATTTCGTTGATGAAGAAAACCCAAATGAGAAATCACTGAATTAATAATAATTAAAAGAGAGAAACTGAGAAACTAATATCATGGATCTCCAAGAACCTCTCCAGCTACTTCTAGATGTAAACACTCGTTGAATGAAGTGAGTCCTTTTAAAAAGCACTTGATGCTCAAACGACACGCCAAATTTTCAAGTGATCGATACATCCTCATAGTCAATTCAGAAGAAACTGTTCGTAAAGAATGAATAACACAAAGGAAAAACTTCTGGATTAACCCTCCAAGTCTTGAGGACCATCATAAGGCGAACATTAAACTTTTATAGATATCCTTGCGTGTAGAAGCCAAGACTCGAGCTCCTATCTCGCGGCCAACATGCAAGAACTTGAATTAAAATCGATTTTAAAACGGTTTAGTTATCGGGGCATACCGTTCAGCTGAAATTGATCATCGCCTGCATCCAATACCCGGTGATGTTGACAAATGGCCTGTCACTAAAATCACGAATTAATGGGACTTGATCGATTTCGCGACGGCCTCAAACTGGATCCGGATTTAAATGCGAGAACTTTTTTAGGGTTTCTCCATTATGGGGAAGATTGGATTAGAAGCAATTAGTGCAATAGTCGATTACTATCATGGAGCTAATTTTAGCAAGAATGTACTCGAGTTTACATAGTAGATCTCTTCTTATAGTGGTGTTGGGATATTCTCACAGCAAAGGACAGTTCTTGGAATTTAGGGCCACGGCCGTTACTTCCAAAAATGCCTTCTATCGGACGGAATTTTGGGAATCCCAAAGCTGTGCATGTACAGTAAAGTGCTAGTTTGACCACCAGACCGGTCAGTTCTACTTTACCAGTTACTTTTCAGCAGCGAATAACTTGTTAACTCTAAAACTTCCTCGTAGTTTAATATCATCTCTCTGTTATACATTTTCTCCAGTTGGGTCAGTTAGATACCCTAGTACATTGTGAATCTGAGTTATTCAGCTGCAATCCTCTCAAGTGAAAGTTGTGATTTGTGAAACAGTTGCATATTGCCAAGCCACAATTTGTCAGTGAAAGTTTCACCCAAGGTACCTACACCTTATTTTGTACCTTCAACGATTGAAGCAGAGCTGTAGTCAATTTCATATCAGGAAAATAAGGTCAGATCTTTCTATTGTCTAGTCTTACCAGAAGTGCCCAAGATTGAGCAAAGAAGTTCAAATACTTGGATTTTGTAGTGGTATCTTTTGTACCTATTTGGTGAATATTCTAAATAATGAAATCGAACCTGGTCATTCTTGAAAAGTACAAATAAACCAATAATAATCTGAAAATTACTATAATAGTCATACATACATCTCTATTCCCTTTCTTTTCAATTTATATCTCAGTGACTTACCAAGAGGCATTAACCATTGAACGTTTCAGACAATGAAAACGGTCTTCCACAAGGGTCATTTCTAGCCCTTTACTTTTCAATGTATATTTTAGTGATTTACCCACGACATCATGTCAGAAATTTGTTCAAGCTGATGACATTACTATTGCTTACCAACACTCGGATTTCCATATGAAAGGTAATTTTCATTGAAACTAAACTGGACTACAGAGAGGTATTTGCCCGATGTGAAAACTTAAAATGCTTATTATAACTTTTTAACGCTGCAGAATATGGAACAAGTCCCTACGAATAATTATTTTAAAGTGATGTTACTTTGCTTGATGATTATTTTCTGTACTGAATCCCAATAACAATTTACTTGGATAGTTTTCTCAGATTTAGCTATGCAATTATACTTGCTTGAAGAAATTGAGTTTGATCACCTAAATTTGCTTCTGAAAACCCAACTAGGTGTTCTTTAATAAAAAAAAATTTGTTAGATCATTAATATGAATCTATTCTTTTTAGACTATAACTAATTACTGAACATGGGTAAATTTTTGGTTTTTATAATCAGAGTATCTGTTTTAATTATGTAAACAAAAACATAAATATTGAATAATGGTTATTCATAGAATATGTCAAATTTTAATATCTTACCATAGAATATTAATTTATTACCGAACCCCAGGAGAGAAAAAAATTAATAATTGCAAAGTTTTTTCAAATGAAAGATAATATCTCTAACCATTATAGATATTTAGTTATAATTTTCTCAGAATAACTAGAGCGAATTATCATCACATTAAAATGATATTATAACGTCTCTGTGGTGGGTAGTTCCCAATAAAATAGTGTTCTGTGGTTACTTGTTGTTTTGATTCTGTTTGAAACTGTCAACAGTTATGCTTTCTTTAAAAAAATGTGGAAAATATTGTAAGGATAATTTCGATAGTTTGAAATTATTCAATTCAGTATGAAATGATTATGGTCAGAAAATGCATTCTATTCTAATCTTTCTTGTTTATAAGCTTATAGCTTCCAGTTTCAATATTGATTAAATTTTAATTAAACATGCATCATAACAAACATTCAGAAATATTAAATCTAAGTCAAATTCTATTATCTCCTAAGTTTGTGAACCAGGTTGAATCGTTGTATGAAATAAAGATTTGAAAAAACATCAATAAAGCTACAAAACAAATCTAGGAGACTTGGTTCGAAGTTTTTAAAACTCATATGAGCTTAATTTGAAGCATTCCTATGTTAGAATAGATATAATTTGATGAGCCCTGAATGTCTGAAGCTATAAAGAACCAGCTCTTCATAAAGACAAGTCTTCAATTTAACAGGTCCTGACAGAAAATACATTACCTATTTCAACGGTCATCATGAAAATATACCGAAGTACATATGTAAGAGATGGAAACCTCTTTCTCTATTTATTATGGAATATTACTCTGGATTAAATATTAAACAAGGTGCTAGACATCATTAATAATGAATACAGCAAATGGCAATTTAGATTTTGAAGTGAATGTATGACAAATATTATTCAGTGGTTATTTTCATCTATAGTGCTTAGTGGTGGAACCATAGACTGGAGAGATTTCCCCAACCTTTTTTTTCATAAAGACATAAAATATGGCAACATTGAACAAATCTGATTATTGAATCATTTCAGCACAGAGTTGGATTTGGGAAAATCAGAAAATTTGGACAAAATTATATCGATTTAATTCCTTTCAACTTCAAATATCCCAAGAATGGTGCAATTTAGAAGAAAAGAGGAATGATTTTATCTGCAAAAAAGACTAATGATTCCAGGAAGTACAAGATACGGACCTTTAGTTCAAGCGATATTTGTTTTTCATGCAATTTAACCAATCTGTAGAGTAGTAGTGAGAAACCCACAAGAAATGGAATAAATCTAAGGATGCTAAAATATGCATGACTGTTATCAAAAACCTTCTACAAGAGATCATTTCAATTGATATTGTCGTTTAAATATTACAGGTGAAAATGCAATTTTTTATGAAATTTCAACACCCTATATCATTTGAACGGGGCCAAATTTGGAAAAATGTTATAGGAAGAAAATGTTTCTTTTGACGTAAAGAATCTATGGTTAAAATTAACGCAGTGGTCAAAGACTCACCCTGTATATAATGTACGTTGTCAAAATTTAGAAAGCACTGACGTAAGTCTTAGTAGGAGGGAATTTAAGCTTCGAACAAAACTATGAGTAGTTACTTTTGATTTGAGATAGAGGTTTGCTCGTTCATTGTGGCGTTTGTATTAGTATCACATTATTCCAGAGTACGGGAAAAGGCTTTTTTATCCTGGTTCTTATAGATTTGTTCTAAAATGTTTTAATTTCTTTTCGAAAAACAACCCATTCAATACAATTTCGAGAAAACTTGAGATCTGCATGGAATTCGGTTTAAAGCCAAACTGCATAAGGTACAACAAATTGAACACAAATAAGAACCCCATTTTTTAATGCAAAAGGACTAAACCAACTTAATACACATAAATTTAACTTAAAATAAACTAATTTTCCTCAACCTCAATTCTCATAATATTGACATAACCTTTCAGTAAAAAAAACTCTAAACTAAACGCCTTTCTCCGAACACCTCCCACCAACATAAGACGCTCCCCCAACAGTCCAACAACATGAATAAAAACTGAAAAATTAAAGCCTCAGTTATGTACTTCATAAAAGCCAATACCTTCAAGAATGCACCATGATCGGACGCAAATAGGTTATATTCCTTCGGAAATTCCAGCGGGACTTCTTTACTGAAAAAATTCACAACAACATAGGTTTCGCGCACATTACACTACAGGATGGGATGACGAACAATTCTAAAAACATTTTCGCGAGCAAGGTTTCGGACTGGAAGCGGTTCGACGAGCTGGGGTAAAAAACGGGGAACCCGGAGGAGCACTGTTCCCTTTCAATCCGGAGGGAACAGCTATGCGGGAGATCGACACGAGATTCGGGATAGCTGCAGGAGCACGACTACAGCGCTACACGCGGCGAGTTGAAGAGCCAAAAAGATATCGTGTTATCGGATCTTAAATAATTTATAATCGCATTGGGCGACGGTTTAATTGAAGATCTCAACACTGAGGAAGAGGAATTGAACTTTAAATGTCGCTTATTGTGAAATTTATCATTTTCTGCATCATAAAATTTGATTTTCTATACCACGAACTCCACTGAGATTGTGAATTTTGAGGAAATAATACGTGGATGGGGCATAGTACTCCTGAGGTCCGTTGAGCCCTAGAAAGTACTCTCACCTACTTTAGAGACAAGGAAGATAACAATTCTTTAACGTCATGAACTAGAAAGCTGAAATATTCATCCACCCAGTAAACACTCAAACGTATGCCAAACGTTCAAAGATAAAATATGCCGAAAACACAAGGATTTCGTACTTAAACAATGAAATCACCAAAGTAACGATGCTGACCAATCAGAATCCTGACATTCTGTTGACGTTACTATCTTATTTCTAACAACAAACATGTCGATGATGACAATTGTACCTTAAGCCACGCCCATCTGCCATTTCATTGCTAAATTCGAATAAATCTATAATATTTTAACATATTCTGCATTAAGAAATAAATCGTTTATTCATAATATAGTCGACACTGAATAATAATACAAATGAATTATTGTAAAATATATTTCATAAGTTGGTTTCAGATTTTCATTTCACATTGTTTCTGGAAATTCCACATATATTAAAAAGAATTCAAATCATTTTCCCATATTGATACTGATCAAAAAATCTTTGATGGTCTCGAACTCATTCATTGTATATATATGTGGAGGACAAAAATTTTTGTCCTCAAGTAATTTCCTTATAACCTCATTTGAAATTTCCCTTCCGTATGCAGCAACGGCTTCTTCAGAATCTTTATGTTCTTTGATGAACTGTACCACTGGATCTTCTTCAGGAACCTTGCATAATTTTTTTAGCAGACAAAAATCAACTAGGGATCTTATCATGTATACACCAGGTATGATCTGCATGGGTACTCCAAATTTTTGGCAGTTTTTTTGAAATATTTTATATATATCGTAAGAAAAGGCAGCTTGCGTCACTATGAACTTGGCTCCTGCCTCATTCTGAAAAAGTATTTCTCTATTTCAGTGTCGTAATGAGTTTATTAAAGTACTAAAAACAGTGCTGTAATGAACTCATTACAGCATTGTTTTGAGTTATATTATTCGTTTTGTGGTTGACAACACTGACATACTATCCTTTCGAATGTCAACTCGCGTCCATTGCATGTCAATTGTCAATATTAAATCATGTAGAGATTTGAACGCATTATTCAAATTCTATGATCTGTCAATTTTCGTATCAGTCACACCAACTGCGAAAATAAAATACAAAAGGCACTAGGAGGTATAATCTGAATTTTTCATTGAATTCCAATAAATGTCTCACAATTTTTGACTGAAATAGAGAAAATATCGTCTAATACTCGTTGCAGAAGGTGCCCATTCTGCAACTTGTTTTAGAATATACTATTAGTTTTAGAAGAAATTAATCTACATGATTGTATTAAACAATAATCTGGTTATTTAAATTTTTAGTTTTTCAATGCTATTCATACGTCTGCTCAGTATGTTTTATATCTACAACTGATCCTACTTTTAATTGCAAATAATATGGTGGTACTCAGATTATTTTAGACATGTTTTTCGTTCGTCAGCAACATTTAATCTGATCTAGGAATAACTGGAAGTTGTTCAAATCAAGAGTAATTGCAGAAAATGAGGCCTATTCCGAAGTATAGGATAAATCGTTCTGCAAAATAGACAATGAGATGCTGCAGCAGCAATCTATGACTCTTGGAGGAATGTGAAGTTAAAAACGCCCTGTTTTTCTATAACTACTCAGCAAATGTTTTATAATTCCGTTTTCTTTTCCAAGTTACCTTCTTTTTAAGATATTGCATGTCATCTTCCATCGTTTTACTCTCAGGATGTCCATACGGGTAGCCTGGAACGCAAATATCAAAATAATCTCCATATTTCATTTTTACGAATCGTATCAAATCCGTACTGTAGGGATAGTCGTACGTAGACGCGTCTGGATTTCGACATTCCGGAGAAGCTAGAACAAATATTCAATTGAATAAAAGAAAAGAAAAACATAGATAATTCCGAAATGTTAAAGAATTTTGAGGCCAGATTTCCCAGAATAAGAGTTTGTTGTCTTTAGTCCTGACACAAATGAAGAAAAAATAAATCTCACCAAGGAACAACCCATAGAAAGATTGTTATATAATCAAAAATCCCAGTGCTGACCTAAGTGGTCTAAATTCGAAGACAAAACGATGTACTAAAGTTTCTCAAAATTCCATACCAGCAAAATTCAAGCTGTTTGCAGCAAAGTTGAGCTGTTTCTGATACTATATCATTTTAAACAGATAAAAGGTGATGTAAACCTCCAAAATGAGCTAAAAATCATCCAATCGAGTCTGTACTCGATGACATAACATGAATCGTTGAGATTTCTTGTTTCTTTGAATGCATTATGCAAAAGCAATTGCGTAAAACTCTTCAACAGAAAAATTTATATCTTACCTCCTCGTATCACCAGTAGATTCCTCACACCAATTTGTCGAGCATACTCTAAGATTTTCGGAGCAGTCTTCTTATTGACACATCTGGCAGCAATATGGAGTACTGTTGCATGTCCCCTTTGAACCAGCTCTGCAGCGGTAACAAGAGGCTCTATTTCTTCTACCGGCTTATCATAAGAACCTTGAAGGAATATATAAAGATTCACTTAATTGGTGGTTACTGGACTGATTTGTTATAGTCATGAAGGGGTTACAAAGCGCTGTGAACTTGCAGATCCACATGGTTTTCTTTATGCGCCTTGTCCATCCTCTGCTGTCTACTCCTAGATATAGGCCTCCATGGCTTCTAACTCCTCCCAACAGTCTCTAGGTGGCATCTCACCTAGAGTCGCCAGGTTCGAGGTAGCCAACACAGCAGCCTATTGGTCCATCTCTTTCCATACTGCAATATGACCTTCCCAGCGTCACTTTAGTGACACAGCCGTCTCAATTACATGTGCCATTCTTGTCGACTCTTGGACAAAGGTCTTTTTTAATTCCCTCCAATGGATTTTATCTCGAGCATGCTCGAGATACCTCTACCTCTAATCTGCTTTGTCTCTTCGGTTTCCATTGCACGATCTGCAGCTTTCACCTCTTGTCCTTCACTCTTGCCACATGACCTGCTCACTGCTACTTCAACTCAGCTAGTGTCTGCATTATGTCTTTGACCATTGCTCACTTTGTCCCTAAGTGTTATAATGTGTGGAAAAACTCACTATTTAGTTTGCGATAAACCTAATCCAATATGTGTTTTCTTAAGCAGCAACGTCCAGTTGGAAATTTAGTAAGTAGATGTGATTGATTCGTATTTAAACCCAGATTTCTCTAAATCATATTGTATAAAACTTTGGAAAAGGTTTTTTGCACCCTGAAAGATTCCCCGAAGGTGTTTTTCCTTTGGGTGACTTATCAAGAAACTCCTCCTCATAGGTGCACTTTTTATAACCCAAGGGTGAATTGGCCTCTTCATTTCCTGCGATAGACATTTCCAAAAGCCGGACCGGACTTAACACGCATCTGTGATGTAGGAGATGTATCCATAAGGCTCATGGAGACAGCCCTAGCTCGAACACCACGTAGAAGTGGTCTAAACACCCTACTCAGCACTATGGAGGTACTGGTGACAACAGCTTAGATCCATGTTTGGCGAAACTATTACCGTAAAGCTGGCTCTATCCTGATGGACGTACAAAAACTCCCACATAACCTGGAGAATGGACTCCAAGTTCAAGCCCAGATCATGGATCGTCTGACATTGGAGATCAGAGGGGTGGTATATATCCAGATATCCCTTGGATTCTATTATATCAAACTTTACAAAGGACATTCTGCAATGATCCAACCCTGAAAGAAGCTTTAAGGAACTCATAGGGTCACTTTTTTATATCCCATAAGATACTGAAAGTTTTTTGTTGATATAGAATAGCAATGCTCTTCAAGAACATGGCTCCCATGTCCTCACCTCGTGGAACTTCTCAACTTCTCTTGAGTTGAAGACATGTGGAAATTCTACACTAAACTCAAATCACTTGGCAGCTAAGGTGGAGTGGTTGAGGCTCCACGAAGACTGGAGACAAATCCAGAAGGCTCCTGGCGACAGCCCTGGCTCTAACACTGAGCAGAAGTGGCCTAGAAGCCCTTCTCAACACTTTGGAGGCCTGGTGACAGTTTATATCCAGGTTTGATGAAACTGTTGCAAATGAAAATAACTCCAATAGATCCTGGTGAATGGCCTCTAATTTCTAACCGAGATCATGGATCTCCTGAGATTGGAGATAACAGGGGCAGCACACAGCTGTTGTGTTCGGGATTCTGGTATTCAGCAGCAAAATAGAAACACATTATTCACTTGGAGAAACAATACGTATCCACAAAATCTCTTAATCTTGATGCATTAGGTGCCTAATTAGGAATCGCAATTATCAATGAAGTCAAAAACTGATGTTGAAATAATGCTAAAAACTTGATTATTGGTACTCACTCACCAATCCATATAACAGAACAAAAACTAAAGGGTATTGAGTCGACTAGGTCAAAATCAATTTCTCTCTTGGTGGAGATCTCAAACGAACAAATTCTTTTGGTTTGATTCTTAAAGATAGTCGAAAGCCTTTGATCGGATGACATGTTTTGAAATGAAACAGCTGTTCGAACTGTCCAGTTGAAACTTTTTTGATAGTTCGCTATTTCACTAGCAATAAACGCCCAAATATATTTTTTTCATAATTTGGGCTACATTAGAGACGTCTCTGGAAAACAGCGTATTTTTCGCATTGGCGTTACGGAATATTGTTTTCATGAAAGTGATCGCAATTATGTAAGCTGACCTAGATACAATTCATAAGAATGTAATTTCTTACTCGTTATGAAACAGGTATACTGATCTTCCAAACTCAAGAAATCAATTCACAAATCCCCACTGCTTTAAAATTTCTAATAAAGTCTTTTAACAAATTATAAAGCGAGAAAATGCAGAATAATTTCAAGCGTTATTAATTCCAGCAAAACACCTGTATATCATTCTTGGAAGATGTTACGCTTTCTGGGAAATCTATTTAATTCAACGCATAAAAAGTGAAAATGAACTCAGGTATTTTGCATCTTGTCTATCGTGCGATTCCATATGGTTCACAAGTTGATAAAATAGACTACTTGGAGCACGCAACGTTGCCGTGAGGAGCAATAAATAATAAATGGCAAGTCGGATCCATCCATTCCAGAAAACCCAAAATTCTTATTTTCTGTATAGATTTACTTCAAAATTTCGTTAAGTCAAAATTACAAACTTCTATGCAGAACTGTCAACATGACAGCCTAAATCTGTCAGGTGTAAATGTCAATTGTGTTTGGGTACCTGAGATATTTCTTTTTTCCTCTGAAAAGATTATCAGTCTGACAAGCAGACAAAGACTTTACTCGCATGATGAAAACTAGAAAGTGCCTTGCCTCGTGACGTCACTCCATTCCGCAATTAATCATTCATTATTCTTTTCCCATATGATCATGATCCAGTTTATGACCTGAGATAGTGCTTACGGAAGTGTTCTTTTACTTGTGTTATTATTTTTGATATGAGGGATATTCCTGATGAAACAAACTGCAACAAATTCGTTAAAATGTTTCTTTGTGTCCTAAGTGTAATGACTGACTATGCTTAATAGAAATTAGTTCTTTCTGCGATCAGGCTGTGATAAAAACTTTTTTCAAACAGATATTAGGAAAAATTCCTCTGGAGCAATCACAATGGGGTTATTATTTTCAAAGTTATGGAATTTATTTGGAAACGAAGGTATTTTATTATTATTGTTTCATTTTATTTCACTTACATTACATTGTTCATCCTCATTTTTTACAGAACATAAGATTGTAATTGTTGGACTTGACAATGCAGGAAAAACTACAATTTTATATCAATTTCTTATGAATGAAGTTGTTCATACGAGTCCTACGATAGGTTCAAATGTTGAAGAAGTTGTATGGCGTAATATTCATTTCATTATGTGGGATTTAGGAGGTCAGCAATCTCTGAGAGCTGCCTGGAGTACATATTATACAAACACAGAGGTAAATAGTCCCTTCTTTATTATCCCAATGCAATTGTTACTCAAGGCTTTAGTTTTCCATAAATATTTGATTGTATTCTTTCAGTTTGTGATTGTGGTGATAGATTCAACAGATAAGGAACGCTTGTCCATAATCAAAGAAGAACTCTATAAAATGCTAGCCAATGAAGAGTTATCTAAAGCTGGAGTTCTTATTTATGCCAATAAGCAAGATATAAAGGGCTCAATGACAGCTCCAGAAATATCGGAAGAACTCAATTTGACCTCAATAAAACAACAACAGTGGCATATTCAAAGTTGTTGTGCACTTACTGGAGAAGGGTATGCCATTATATTGTTAATATCAGTTGTACAACATTGACAATTGTTTAATTTTCAGGTTGTATTCAGGTTTAGAATGGATAGCCGGTAGATTGAAGAGAAAATGACACTAATTGCTTCTAGGATGATGATTTGGATAAGTCGCATTTTGTACAGAAAAAGTGATTCAAATATGGGCTTTCTCATATTGAGAAAGATCATTTTTATGTGTCAAATGATTTATCAATCAACGTAATTATAAATACCTTTTGTTGTAGTATCGATTGATTTGTATGAATGAAATCATTAATCCTATTCTTTACGTCATTGTAAGAACGCTGATAAAAAGAGTATGTTGTGATCTTATTTATAAAATTGTAATATACAAATAACGTTAATTAATAAGAAATCTTTTTGATAAATTTTGTTTCATTTTTTTCGTCAAATACAACCTTCATAAATCCTTTCTTGTTGCTGAAAAACAATGAATGTAAGCCACCAACATTTCAATTCGATAAATATTTTTTTTCTTCAAACTGACAGACTTATTTATGATTATCCATACTTTAATCTTAAATAAATCGTAATTAAAAAAATCTCTTAAATCAAAAATATATAAATTTTTCTCTTCCGTGCTTTATAACAATGTTTTAATCTATGCTTCTGTGAAGTTGTTCACGGTTTTTCAACGAAATTTCATGACGTGCAGTGCGTCGATAATGATATAGATAATTTGATTGCCGCTGTTGCCAAGTATATTTGCATTTAAACCTAACTGTTTTCATATCGCATAGATATCAACAAACATTCCACTATGAGAATATTTTGGAACCTGAACTATTTCCTAAGGTTTGCTCTCAAGTTATTTTGAATACGTCAGACTATTCATTAAAATATAATTTCTTGGTTTGCTAATATTCTATGAATTGATTTCAAAGGGTTTAATGAATGTTGAAATTACACAATCAGTAATTTATCTTATTTCCAGAATCGTTTGGCAACATCGCTGTCACAATTTCTTCTATATCACATTTCGTAAACCACACGTCATAACTGTGTTGAGCAATTCGTAGATAACTTCACGAAATCATACGTATATGATTCTATGTTTCTTACTACAAATCTTTTATTAACAATCTATGGTTAATGTTTTTTATTTGCCAATGGTTATATTTATGTTTTCTAAGGTCAAGGATTCGTTTTTCTTGAAAAAAGCTTTTATTCCTGGAATTGAATCATATTTTTTATCGTTTAGATAAGGTTTGTTTTAAATTATTAGACAATGATATAAATATCGAAGTTAAATGTTTGGCTTTCCTTTCTTTATCATATAAACAGAAATGAAGAGTATATAGTTACAGCTTGAGCTTTTGCAGTTATAAAAAAACGAGCCCCTTCAAATGAGGACTTAACTAACAATCTTAATCGAAATTGCTTGATTTGATATCGTGATGAAACTTTTAGTTGGTCATTTTAGTTGCTCTTCAAAAGGCCATTGAAAAACAATGTTTTTGTTGAAATAGCAACATAATAAATACCTAGTTGATGTTTTGTCGTAGATGCAGTCACATCTCCAAGCTGCTTTATTAGGTCATTCAATTTTAAATCAGTCTTCAAATACTGAAGATGAAGATATAACTTTTCAAGAGGAAGAAAATGAAGAGAATGAAGATTTCAATGAGGTTTTCTGAATATTCTCTGCTGTTTTAGTTTAGCATGGATTGGTTATTTTGATTAAAAAAATCATGAGCATGGTATATTAGGCTGATGCTGCCCTCGATTTGAAACAGCCCACTTCTTGTATTTCTGTTCCCTTATCAAACACAGTTTTGAGTTTTTTATATTGCCACAATTTTGTGTTGAATGGAAACATTTTAGATTTTGCTACGTAGTAATTTAGTTGTTCAATGCATGTAAATTGATCATTCACAAATTAAGCTTTGTTTAACACTGAATTCACTCTATAATATTGAAATGTATATCTACTGAAAATTGAATGCTTTGAATCTGTGATATGATATGATGCAGTTATAAAATAGGATAAGGCTTTTCGATAATACAGACAAAAATTAATCTGTGAAGAGATTATAGGTGGATACAGTGAGAAATCCCTTATCTTTCCAACTTTCGCAATATCCCTATAAATTAACCCTTGCTTCATAATAAACTATGACATAGAACGCTCACTGCATTATTTAAAATTTATAGGATGTCGAGTGTGACAATGGCCACAAATCCGAAGGAATTAAGCATGTTTTTGGAATTACTTCAAGAACCATCACTCTGCAAATGCTGCTAGATGCAAAAATATTGCAACCAGGACAGGGGGCTATGACAATAGAATATTTAGTGAGTTTATAATAGCAAATACATCGACATGATAAGAATCAGAAAAAAAGAAGTGAATTTCTTATTTTTTACGTCCTGTGGAGACTAAGACTTGAAAATGCATAGAATAATTTTTTTTTACTGAACAATGGAATTCAACACTCTACAACTCACAATTTCAGGGTCAAAAGTTTGTCGGCGACCTCTTGCAAGACGGAAAGATCAGAAGTCAAGAAACTGACATCACTTTCGCAACACCAAGCGCTTGGGCAAGTGCTTGCAAACGATTCATCAATCCGGACAAAAAATCAGGTTGCGGCTGGGCTTCTGTGAAATATAAAGGAAAAAAATTGGACGCTTACAAAAATATTTGGTATCGTAAAAGAAAGGAGAAACAAGATCAAGGTAATTGAAGTAAGAAGAACGTGGTGAGGTGTATGTTGAAGGGCTAATTATTCCAGAAATCTTGGAAAACAGACCTACGGAACTGAAAATTATGTCGAACTCTGTGTTTAGAATGGTTGTTAAGCATAACACCATTGCCAATCGGACACTAACTCAGTAAGTTTATTGTGAAATATGTGGTCTAGATGATTATTTTTGGCTTCCCCCTCTTATCTTTCTTTCTTCATCAGTTTTTTTTAATCAATTATTACCTAGATTTAGGATTTATGATTTTCACAGTTTTGTATTCGAAATTATATATAATAATATATATTATATTTTATATATCAAAAAAGTTAAAATTATATATTTTATATATGATTATTTTACATATAATTATATATTATAATTAAATTATTCTTGAAATTAATATTTGATTCTAGCGATGCTAACACCCTTATAGAATGTGTTCCTTTCTCGAATCTGGGCAAAATACAACCGTTTCTAGTTACCTTATCGACAAATGCAGCATTAGTTATGGATTTTCACAGTCATCTCACAAAGAGCGAAGTATCAGGATATTTAGCAGGACATTGGGATTTTAACAGTCACAGTAGGTTCAATCCATGACTACCTGAATCCCTAAATTTATTTATTATATATTTTATTATATTTTTTTAATTTTATTTCTTTTATGTTTTCAGATTTACAAGTAAGCCATGCATTCCCGTGTTGTAACACGAAAGACGACAGAGAAAATGCTCATCAAGTCGAAGCGGAGATATCAAAAACCATTGAAAAAGAAAAATTGCAGCTTGTAGGTTGGTATCACTCCCATCCGTTCATTGCAGCAGCGCCAACCTTGAGAGATGTGGATGCTCAGTTGGACTACCAGATAAAAATGAAAGGACAAACGGATAACAGCTATAGCCCTTGTATAGGAATCATAATATGTGAGTATATCCGGTGGCTCCCTCTAGAGTTTGACACTCGGTACCAAATTTGAAGTTTATTGAAATTTTTTCAGCTCCTTACAATTACGAAAACTCTTCTTTGGAATCGAGCATCATTGCGTACTGGGTGATTCCACCGTCTGAAGTAAAACCCAACGAATACGGACGGCCAATGCTGATGTCTTACAGTGTCAGTCAAGATCTCCAATCTACCGATCATGTAAAAGAACAACTGACTAAATGTGCCACTTACTACAAAAAAGAGAAAGATTTCATCAATTTCAAAGAACAGTTCATAGGAAATTCGCTTTTTATCGACAAATTAAAAAGTACTTTGATCTCGAAATTCCCGAGGGAAGAAAAAGAAAATAATCTGTGGAAATTCATACGCGAATTAATTGGATATAACGTTGAAGAGAATGAGAGTTTGTTATCGATTCCGACGGTATCGAAACCACAGATGTTACCGACATTAAACACACCTGTCAGTTTGAATTCTATGATGTTACCGCAAGATATCTCTAGCTTGTTTTATAATTCGATAAACTCTGGGAAATACACTAGTACTTCATCGATGCTGGGTCTTCCAGATCCAATGGCACACAGTACTTTAGCAGCGAACAATATGTTTCTCCAGTCGAATCTATTCAAAATGCAAGAACTTTTAAAACCCCTATCGAGTAGTAGTCCGGTCAGTAAACCGAAGGAATCAAGTAAACCCTCATCTCCTCTTAAAATCCCTACAGACATCAAATCTTGGAAAAACGAATACCAAGTTCCGGATATTTTGAATTTAAAAAGTAGTTTTTTAGCCCCCGATTTAAATCTTACGAAATCTACAGATTATTCTTTTAAATCGCATAAAGATTTCAGTATTCCAGATTTAAGCAACATGAAAAGTAACGTTACGGATTATAGTTTAGACTTATGTAAAAATTTGAGTGATAATGAAAAAAGGAATGTAACGAAATCGACCGGATATTCGATGTTAGACTTGAGCATGTCGAAAAGTTCTGATAATCAGCAGTCGAGTGAACATTCCTTGGATCTTAGTCAAGCAAATGTAAAGAATGATGACAATACTCCTCTAAATTTAGCTCAATAAATAGATCAGCATCTCTTTCGGTTATATTAAGATATTTACAGTGCTGTTTCTTTATTGTAGTTTTTATTTATTTAAATTTGTATTTTTTATATTTCATTTTTACATGTCATTTATTTAAAAATAAAAAATTGGTTCAAATTGAAGTGTTTTATTTAACTTTTGAACTTAAGAAAAAATGCTGTATACTAAACTATTAATTGTGAAATGTACTCAAGCACGAGATGAACTACAAATTTTTGCGTGTTTGTCCAGTTTTTTTAAACTAAAACAGCTTCCTATCGTTTTTACAAATGTCTGTTATTTTGAGATATTAATTATATAATATATAATTATTTTTTTAATTATATATAATATAATAATTATATTCGAATACTTGGCAAAGAATGAAAAGTTTCACTTGAGATTTCTCCCAAAACGAATCGTTCTACCCTTAAAAATTGTACTTTATTATATAATTATATATATTATAATAATTATAGATATTATATAATAAAGTATAATTGTACTTTATTATATAATTATATATTATAATAATTATATATTATATAATAAAGTACAATTTTAAAGTATAACGACTCGTTTATTGGGAGAAATCTCAAGTGAAACTCTTCATTCTTCATAAAGCTTTCAATTTAATTAAAGAAAAATTAAAATAAATTCAAAGCTTGGCGAAGAATGAAGAGTTTCACTTGAGATTTCTCCAAAAAACGAGTCGTTCTACCCTTAAAACTCTACTTCAATAATTTCAAAGACTCTTACAATTTAAATTCAAATATTATATAATATATACTAATATATATTAGTAGTAGATGCTAAAATTCATCAAGTACTTTCATTAACTCAAAAAAAAGATTAAAAATTGAACCAATGAATATTAAACTAGTAGCTCTGGGTTTCTTTTCCAAAGTTATTTTATATATATTTGAATTTCGTTCTGAAATCGATTTTTCATTTTATTCAGAAAAATGTTTGTACAATGACAGAGATGTTTTCAAATAGGACATATTATATTCTTTATGAGGGTAAAATTCGAAAATAAACATTCAAATAAAATAAATTTTATTGAAAAATTCATTTACAAAAAACATCCTGAAATATACATACAACTGATAAATCAGGTTCAAAACGTTGCAAACATCAATCGGACTTATCACCTGGAAGAAAATGAACTTATTCTAAGTACTTAATGATCGAATATTTCTCTCTTCGTTTTGCTGAAATTGTTTATAAAATATAAGTATTGATTTCATGAAAATAAATGACTTGACGATTTTCAAATACTCGCGGTTGATAAATGGAATTGAATAAAGAAAAATAGCATTTTAGACAAAATAAATACATTATTTATATACAATATCATTAACGTCTTTTATGTTACAAATAATAGATAACACATATGGTATTCTACAATTTTTATTTATTTAGTCAAAAATTCGATTCTGTTGAAAACTTTTCAACAAAGAAAAGTAAAAAGAAAATAAGTTGAAGTATAACAAACTATACAACACAAGACATATTTCAATTGATTCCTTTCCAAGAAAAGGTATTTTACATAAGGAAACTTATTATTTAGACCATATATAATCAATATATATATATAATATTGAAAAGTTGAAGTATTCATAATTGACTAGCAAAGTTTTATTATTAGTATTTTGCGTTAAATTAATATACTGATTGTAAACTCCATATGTGGCAACTAATATACAAAAATATAACCAGGATCAATAATTACAAATATGTACATATATTATAACTTTTCGAAATTTTTAAGTAGACTGTCTAAGAGCTACATCTGTACAAATTATCTTAATAAATTAATAATTTACATCCATTATATGAAATCTATATAGAATTCTTCTGCTTACGATTTCTTGTAATCAATCGTGTATGAATGAAAAAAAATATATTAAAAAAATAATAAACATAAAAAGTGAAACTCAATAAGAAGTAACACAAATTGAAAAATTAGGTACCTCATTTTTCCCGTCTTTTATCGATTGTACATCTTTTAATATCAAAATTATTCTTCGACGAAATTTTAATCTCTGCGAAACAAAAACTTGATGTGTACTCCTACCTTCAAAGCATAAAATTCCTTCTTTTCAAATTATTGAGAACTGATCCGAAATCCTGAAAGAAAATAATAAAATTTCAACTATGGTACTATATAGGAAGAAAATGTATTGAAATAAACTCACAACCATTAATTAAAATTTTGAATATATTATGTCAAAGACAAAAATTCCGAAAACGCAAGGAGTCAACAAAGAATTAAACAATTTGATAGAGTTGACCAATCAAAATATACTGCTGTCCGATAATTTTATTCTAGGAGCCTTAAAAGTGAAATTTAAAATTCCAATTTTGAGTTTAACTCAGCATAAAAATGATGAAAAGTAGATAAAATCAATGAAAATCGAGAGGAAAAATAACGAAAAGGCGTATCCTCTTCTAGGAGAAGCGACCGCGAAGCACCCACTGCGAAACAATTATATATGCATTTTTCTTCAAGTGTTCATGTTTTTTCGCGTATGGGATCTAATTTCCATAAAATGTCATACAGGGTGTGCGATTTGCAATGAATTTGCAATCATGTGATATACGATTCATATACAGGGTGTCTGATCCGAGTAGCGCCTACATTCAATAGAGTTTTTCTCAAGATTTCGTGCTTTTCCGCGTAAGGGAGCTAAATTCAATGAAATGTCATACAGGGTGTGCCATTAGCAATGAATTCGCGATCGATTGATATGCAGGGTGTGCAATTTACAAGTTCTTTAGGTATTTTTTGCACGCTTTCGGTTTTTTGTGCTCCCTCAGGGTTTTTGGCTTTCCTTCGAGTTTTTTGAGCGCTTTTGGTTATTTTGTGCTTCTTCGGGGTTTTTTGGGTTCCTTTGGATTTTTTTCGTTCTTTCGTGTTACTTCGGGTTCTTTCATGTTTTTTCGCGTTTTTTCGTGTTTGCTAGGGTTCTTTCGTGTTTCTTCCAGTTCTTTCATGTTTTTTCGCTTTCGAAGGGGTTTTTTCGGGTTCCTCTGAGCTGTTTGCAATCTTTCGTGGTCCTCCGCGTTCTTTCCTGTTGCTTCGGGTTCTTTCGTGTTTCATCTGGCCCTTTCGTGTTTTTTCGCGTTCTTTCGTGTTTTTTTCACGTTTCTTCGTTTTTTTCGCGTTTCTTCCAGTTCTTTCATGTCTTTTCGCTTCCAACGGGTTTTTTGGGTTCTTTCGGGGTTTTTTTGGGTTCTTTCGTGTTTCTTGGAGTCTTTTTATGTTTTCTCGCTTTCATTTGTGTTTTTTTGCGTTCTTTCGTGGTCGTTCTCTTTTTTCCGTGTTTCTTCGCTTCATAGATCTATGAGCTTCACTGATCTATGGTCTATATTGATCTATGGGCCTACTGAACTACTGGCTTATGGATCTACTGGCAAATAGATCTATGGGCCTATGGATCTACCCGCTTACTAGTTTTTTAATTAAAACAATATTCAAGACAATCATGTTACAAAAAAAACTGCAAAATACCTATGTTAAAAAATTTGAATTATTAAAACCTCGGTGGTAGAAATCATTAAAAATACACACAAAAATTATAACGAAAACGCAATAAGAGCGATAGCTAAATGAACGATAAACTGATGAAGTGTGGTACCGCAACTAAATTCCCTAACACCGAGTATACTCACCGTTGTCGTATTGAACTCTTCCTCATTATCCTCAGGATTAACGGGTTCTGAATTTTCTGAAAAATTTTTTATCGTTAGAAGGAAACATAAGTAGAGAAAATGAGATATTGATTAGAAAATTTTTACCGTTTTCGAGCTCAACTTTAGGTTCCTTCAGTCCGTTGGGTAAAACATCGTCTTCATCAGTTCTTTGTGTTTTAGAGGCCGATTCATCTTTCACTGTATCCTCACATGGTTCTTCTTTCAATGGAATCGGCCTGATCGGAAACATGGAATCAGGTAACTCAGGTAAAAATGGAGTAACGAATTCTGGTTCCTTTTTCACTACAGCCTCCAATGGTACATTTTGAGTATTAGAACTTCGATCAGGTACTTCAGTTTCATCAGAGGTATTTTTCCGTTCCGTATCAAACTGCACATCAGTTTTATCGATCTGCGAATCATCCATTTCACAATAGCTATAATCGTACGGTTCACTTTTTACTAAACTAGGATCGAAATTCGAAACTTCCGAACATTCACTCAGTGTCCTTCTATCGCCATTATTAGGATTGGGGGATTCACTCGGTGAACTACGGGGATCATAGCTGGTCGAAGGACTGTAAATTTCACTATCTTCGTGTTCTGTGTGATGTGAACTTTCTGAATAATCCGTAGATATCTTTTCGCTCAACGAGTCTTCGTCTTTTTTCTTTTCCGTTTGAGTATCTTTACAAGGCTGGGTGCCTTTGGCCTCGCCCGGCATTCCAACGGTACCGTGCAACCTTCTGAACCTCACTATCATACTTTTGGAATGGAGATCGGCATAGTGAGTGGATTTGAAGGCTTCGACTGCGTCTTTGACGTTCTTAAAAGAAACGAACGCATACCTGAAAAAAAAAAGTACAACCTGCACATTAAATTACAAAAGAGATAGTGGAACAAGGCAGTGACACAAAATCATTTGCAATAGATCGCTCGTGTGATAGGATTATTATTTGGGCTATATCCGTCATCATAGGTTAATTCTTTCGAAATCTATTCAATTCACAATCAAAATCGATGAAAGATAGAGGGAAAGCTAGTTTCAGAGTTCTGTCAATCTTGATAATCAATAAACATTGAAAAATTCAGCTTTTTTAAAAGCTAGTTTGCTTGAAAGCAATATGAGATGTCTATCGAAACGTTGGTGGATATAGCCCAAAAATAGAAAAATATCCTGTTTTGCTCACCTTGTATATCGCATTTTTTTGGCGAAACCAATATCGATTCTCTTATTTTTTGGAAAAAACGTTTCCATGTCTTTTTTCGTGACTTCCTGAGCTAAGTTACCTACATACAACGTTAACGGATCTATATCGTCAGGACCAACATTCTGTTCTTCCTCCCTATCTTTTTTATATTCGGCATTTAAATACCCTTCACCAAACGGTATTTTGTTCAATTGATCGATCACCTTGTTAGGATCTGTACCTTCCTGTTGATTAGAAGCCATCAAAACGTTATCAATTCACGCTGAAATCTACTTACAGTAAGAGTGACAAAACAAAACCTCGGATTAGACGGTTGCTGAAAATAAACAGTTTCTATGGAAGGGTGGAATTTAGATACGATGTCCCTGTTCAGTTCTTGATCCGGAAATTTGATTTTCAAAGAATGGTTTTTGAAAAGTTTATTGTATTCTCGTTCGACGTTTATTGCCATCATGGCTTCCTCGTCGGTCCATGCTCGCTTGGCTGGAATTGACTAAAATAAAAGGAATTTTAAATATAAATCGAGAAGGAACATTGATTATTCTTTTTTTAATTGATTGATAATTGATTAGTTTTATAGGCATGAAGATGGGCAACAGTTTCCACTTTTTCGCTATAGATGGCGTCAGTACTGAGTACTTGTCAATATCGACCATAGAAATAAATTATGTATGCAGTATGAACTGTTCTTTTTGTGGCATAACCTCTAAATGATATATCTTCCGACATTCATTTCAATCCAATTTTAAAACCAACCTATTTGCAATGTTATCCCGATGTCTCATTTCAGAAATATGCAAACTGTCTGTAAAAGAATTTTACAAATGGCGCTTACCTGAGATAGAGGTTTCTTCCTTTTTCTAGACCGCTGACCATCTTCTGAAGATCTATTATTTTTTGAATCAAGATTGTTTTGATCTCTAGTAAATCGGGAATCTAAAATCGAGACACTTCGAATTGAACTTGCATCGTTGTATCTGCTAAAGTTATCATAGGTTTCCGTTCTCTGATCTGAGCGTCCATCGAACCTAGGCCTTTTGAAGTTATTCTTCTGTGACCAAACGGTGTTACCAGTACTACAAATGTAACAAGCAAAATTTTCTGTTAATCAATGAGATTCAACTGCGGTACTAAAAGTTTTTTTGTAAAACATTAGAACAGATTTTTGAAGGTTATAGCTTTGCTGAATACTTCTCATTTCCCATCCATTTCGTAACCTTCAACTAAGCTGAATTTACACTTAAATCACCAGCATCTTGGAGTTCTTAGAGCAATAAATAAAATATTAAGTGTCAGACAATATACTTCATTTTCAAAAGAACAGTACTAAATAATACTAAAAGTCATATGAATATTCAATTAATTCTTCAATCACACAAAATACAAAAAACATATCCAGTTCTTACCTCCGAAATTGTCTATTGTCAGTCCCAAGGTAGGATATACCGCTATCAGTTGAATTACTTCCGTAATAACTGGAGCTGTCCGTACTAGATCCCGGACTCATACTTGGTGAAGGCACCGGACTATTCCTCATATTATAGCCCAGAGTCATACTATTCGTAACATTCACTGTTGTCAATCCATTATAAACAGGTGGTGGTGGTCGAGAAAAATCCACTGACCATTTTGTCCAAATTGGAACAGTTGTAGGAGGAGGTGGTGGCGGCGGTTGAGCAACTGGAGGATTTTCAGCGGGAAGAGGCGGTATAATCTGAAAATTAACTCATAAGTAATTATTAATTCGTTGATATTTCCGGATATTTACATTTGGAATATAAGACGGTGGCGGTGGGGGAGGGTATCTAAACGAGAAGTTTTTATGGTCCATGTTTTTCAAATTATTCTATTCATTCCATCTGCTATTATTCATTTAATTTCGTCACTACATGATTATAAGATCATCCTTTCTTCTCTCTGTTGAACTTCTGTATATAATTAACATAACCCTAATTAGGGACACGCAACCACAGAACACGCATCCACTGAACATCGATCCTGCTCAGTGTTCAAAATAGCGAAGGAACTACCATAGAGAAGAGAAATAGATCTACTGTCTCAAGGAGCTACCGGAGACAATCTTCCTCTATAAAGTACTGTCATTGTTGGTGGCAAAGGGTATAAAATAAATAATTATATACTCTATGGTTCGAAGACCATAACAGTGTCCAACCTTAGGTTCGTTATTCCCTAGCGATTAATTAATCTTTTTTATTTCTATCAACAATAATACGAAAGTTATGCAGTTTTATCCAGTACATCCCCAATAAACCTGCCAAGTATGGATTAAAAGTGTTCGTTTTATGTGAGCAAATTAGAGGTTTATTGTGGTCAACAACCAGAAGGGCAATACACCAACTGCAATTACTCACAGTGTTGTATTTCTTGCAGTATATAATTCTCGTATTATTTTATCATTTCATTTTGTCTGAAGACTTTGGATTCATAAATAATGATATAAAATCAGCATTTTATTATTCAACACACTGCATACATTGTATATTCGCTATTTTCTGTCCTAATCGAATAGAAAATTCCCAACATCATCATAAAAATCAAATACATAATCCTTGAGAAATAATGATTTGAAAAGGAAGAACAATTTACATAAAAATCTTAATGTTTTCGTGAATTCAGTAGTGATATACAATTCATTTAATCGTGAGATTTCCGTACGAAACGAATAAGTTATAGCAATGCCAAAATCTAATGATACGTTTGTGTTCGATTTCGAAAAAAATTTCGATCAAAATGAGGCATTCAAATGGTTCAGTGATCATTGGACAGACACGTTACTTTACAATATGGCCTATTTTTTTGTGATTTTCTCCATTAAGAATTTTATGCACGACCGACCGTCTTTTGAGATGAAATGGACTGCAGTGATTTGGAACATGTTTTTGGCAACTTTTAGTATAATTGGAACAATTAGAATAATACCGGAGTTTATAAGCAGCTTAAAAGATCACGGATTGGATCATTCCATTTGTAATAATGCATTTGTCGCTTCAGATGAAATAAGCCGGATTTGGGTTTACCTAATTGTATTGAGCAAACTTGCTGAGTTCGTGGACACCATCTTTGTAGTACTCAGGAAACATCCGCTGATATTCCTACATTGGTACCATCATATGGTCACGCTTTCATACGCTTGGTTTTCATATGGAAGAGCTGATTCAACCCTTAGATGGTTTACTGTAATGAACTGTTCCATTCATTCATTGATGTATACTTATTACGCTTTACGTTGTTTGAAATATAAAGTTCCCAGGATGGTTTCGATGGTAATCACATCTTTACAAACATTACAAATGGTTATTGGTATTTTTGTGAATATATACGCGTTTGTGAAAATAAAACAAGGTAACGAATGCAGTGTTAGTGTGGCAAGTATTGTTGCGGCTTCACTAATATACACAAGTTTCGCCATTTTATTTTCTAAGTTTTTCTATGATTCTTATTTGAAAGGACCAAAGAAAGGAAGGTCTGAAGGTAGAGACACACAGAAAACCAATGACAAAATTGAATGACATATTTTTAATTCAATTATTGTAATTCTACATTATGAATTATGAATTTTTTCTGTTACTGAATACGAATAAATTATTTTTTTGTTGAATTTCATTCTTCAGCTACTTTTACTGTAAACAATTTTTTTAGAAAGTAGTGCAAATAAAATAAGGTGGTTGCAGTAACTCTTTTTATATTTCTAGCAGCTTTTCGTATTATTGTATGAAAAATGGTAATATGTAAAGTCGTCCGGCGTTTTCCTAGAAAATGAGCTGTTGTTATCACTCTTTTACCAACGTGCAATTTTTATGAAGTTTATTGAAGCCTGATTTCAATGAGTTATTGTTTGCATTAGTGAAACAACTAGACAAATCTGTAGAAAATACAGGATGTCCGATCCATTGCATGTCAATTGTCAATATTAAACCATGTAGAGATTTGAACGCACTACTCAAATTCTATGATCTGTCAATTTTCGTATCAGTCACGCCAACTGCGAAAATAAAACACAAAAGGTACTAGGAAGCGTTTTGCAAGTATTATCATAAGACAGTAACATAGATAAATAAAAGTATAGTAAGCAGTAAGCAGAGATCAGGATTATAGCCTCTATTCCATCTAGAGGAATGAAAAAACGGTACATATCTTCCATCAAAAATCGAATAGAAATCAATGTCTTCCATCCAGTCAGCTAAAGATATTCCACTTCTCTAATTATTACTATAACCTTACATTACGTGTTGAGAATTAAAATCACCGCAATAAATTGAAGGATGAGGAAGATCCAAATTTCTTGGCCAAATGGTATTCGGAGGTTTATAAATATTAACGATAGAACTATTGCAAAATTTGAAAAAAGAACTTATATGTGATTAATCAATTTGATGTTTATCCCGCGTGGCGATATTTGAGTGCCCCCGGTATATTGAGAAGGAACTAACTCAACTGAATGCAAACGAGTGATCTTTGACCTATGGCGTGAGGAGTTATTTGAAGAGACAGGAAATTTTGCTGAATATATTTGAGTAGACTTATGTTTCGTTAAAGATCGCAGGGTTTTTTATCTCACGTCAATTTTCTCCATATCTGAAATAGAATATATGTGTATTTAAATTTAATTTGATCATATATTGAAAACACCTGTATAAACATCAATTAATAATCTGTAGAGTTTGACTTCGAAAGAAATTGCCTCTTAATGATGTTGAAAAATATTTTTTAACTAGTCAATCGAGTAATTCAAGTATTTTTTCAGCAAGACAAAGTGAAAACTGGATATTATCACGCTAAAATTGCAAATATTCGCCTGAAGGCTAACCGGAAAAATGTGAGAATTCTTTCAGATTCATATAGAACGGCCTCGTAAAGGACGGCACTGGTAATCAATTTTTCTTGAATAACTTTTAAACTACTTAACATGATTTAATAAAAATTTAATACGATAAACAGTAGTAATGACCTCTCAAAATACTGCCCTTTGAATGCAATTAGGTTGTTTAGTTTATCAGGGGCGGACTAGATTTTATTACATTTTAACATTAACAACCTAGACCGCCCCTGATAAACTAAACAAGCTAATTATGTTTCAAGGGCAATATTTTACGAGGTCCTTACTACTGTTTATGGTAATAAATTTTCATCAAATTATATTGAGTAGTTTAAAAGTTATTCAAGAAAAATTGATAACCAGTGGCGTCCTTTAGGAGGTCGTATCTCCGTAGGGAGGGGCGCTAGGAAAAAAATTTATGGGAACTTGTCATCTTATTTTTTAATGTTCTATCTGAATCTGTGAGATCTCCCACATTTTCTGGGACACCCTATAGATATTCATAAGAAATTTCCTTGAATCTTGATTTACATTGAAAAAATTCCGATAACCATTACTTTAATATCAAAATCGACTACAATGAACATTCCATAAATATTCACCATTTTCTATTTGATACAATTCCAATAATGATATCCTCGCTTTTGATTGTTTTTAGATGTTTTCGAGACGACAATCAATCATTTTGTTTTCAATGCGTATGAATATTCTGAAAAACCGTCACAAAAAATGAATCAACATAAATGCATAATAAGTGATTTTACTGGTATTCAAATCAACTCTGACGAACTATTTTGAATCACTTCCTGTTTATAATTATCAACTTTTCGCTAACTTGCTCTGTAATTTTCCAATATTGATCCGAAAATTGTCTCAATCGACTTCCTGATGAATACAGGTTCAAACTTGACGTTTTGGGAACGAGGCTTAATGAAATTACGTTTTAAATGACAACCAGTAAAAAACTGGTACATATTTGAGCATTAACGAATGATTGTTACTATGTTAAATAAAGCCCCAGAATTAAAGCGAAAATAATGAATTTTTTCTGTGACGGGAAAAAAATTTGACATTTCATCTCTGTTGACAGGTAACAAAATAAAACTTTTCACGAAATTACTTTTTTCCTCGGGAAAAAGTGAATACATATAGATAATGGAAGATAATTTGATTTTAAAATATTTTATTGAATATAAGTTACATTTTCTTTATATCAAAAGTACAATTATTAAATGTGCATTGCGTGAATGACATGTTCCTTGAACTATTCGGTAAAACAGACGAATTTTCTTGTGTAATAAATAACTATTTTCCCCAACCTATTAAATAAAACCTTTGCAAAACTTTAAATCAGACTGATTAAGAAGATGACGTTAGGCGAAATCGTATAAACGTCATAGATTACGAGATGGTATATTCTAAACAATCTATTCAATTCAAATTCGCGCTGCATAATTAATAAATAATTCAATTCAAATGATATGCGTGTTCCTCAAATACAAATACCATATTATGTACTTTTCTAGATAAAACAGATCCTCTAAATTTTAATCAATTTTTTTTTTCAAAACGATTAGATCGTACTGATAATAACAATGTACAAAACAGGCAATTCCGGTCAAAAGTCAATGAAGTCAACTTCAAGGATCAATTAATCAAAGTTTAATTAATCCGTTTGAACTCTCAGACCACAAAAATCTGTTCGATTGATTTTAATTGTTTCATTCACATCGAAATAATCGAGTCATTTGTTGTACCATTACTTCAATAAGGTTAATTGACCCATTTTTCGTTTATGTCTTTGTCCATTCAGTTTTGTGTGTGAATAATTCTATACAGGGTGTAACTAAATAAGTGTAAAATATTTAAGGAGGTGATTCCTCATCGAAAAAAAGATAGTTGATAGTAAAATAATTTTTTCCTGCGAACTACAGGACGTCTGTAATTTTCGAAAATCGAGCCGGAAATTGTCTTTATTTCCCGAAGGATATGTGCTAGAGTCTTCATATTTTCAAAAAAGGATAACTGTACAAAAATCTCGGTCAAGTTCGTATAAATAGTAATGAATTTCGAATCACAATAAGAGAGTACAGGGAAAAAACTGCTGACTTCACGTCAGAGCTCTTCTAGTTGTTTTAATATATATTTCACATAACAACAATAAACCAGAAAGCAGCAATGTCTCTCAAGGTTAACCTTGAATTTGTTGCAAATCATTTAATAAATTTCGTAAATGTCAGGGGTCAGATAAGATAAGAATTACACTATTTTAGATATCCAATATCGCCTGATTCCTAAAATATCTGTTTTTTTTTTATATAAAATGGATTTCTTCATTTATACAATGAAAACATAATATTCTCTGATTCGTCAAGAACTTAACAAACCGTTATCTTTCAAAATGAAATGAGAAAACTCTACACAAATTGGTTTATTAGAAAAAAATTATTTCGAACTGGAATAGCAATTTACGTCCGGACGAATAGACAGAAGTCTGTAAGTCCAAAAAAACCATTTTCGTCAACAGTGGAGCATAAAAAATTAATAAAATCTCAAATTTCTTTTATATAAATTTCAATTCTTATTTAAATCAAACAGAACAGAGAATACCACCTGCTAGCAGAAACATTCTTATTTATATAAAAATTCGAGCAATTACGAAAGTTGCCTCTTATATTTAGAGATTGGACAACCTACCAAATGACAGCTCTATCGTAAAATTTGATATTTTTGAGGTTAACGTAGTCAGTACGTTTTGACCATAGACGTTATATACAAAGATTATAGACTCTATATATACTCTATAATCTTTGGTTATATATTATGGACAGATAATGAGAGAGAGAGAGGTCCTAAATACGAGAGTGATGGAACCTTTTAGGCAACCTGTCAACCCTAATTTCCGACAATTCCTTTTGTTTACATCTATCTGAAATCTCATAAATCACGATTGTGACAGATTGCCCTTATCTTTTCTCTCTGTTCGTACCGATGAAACGCAAGATCGTCTCTCTCTAGTGTCTACCGGGACGAAATCTTAACAAAAGCTAGAAGACACTAAGGCCCGTTTGCACCAACGCCCCTTAAAATGTCGCTTAGCTAAGTGCCGCTTAAAGTTAAGGGTTGCTTAAATTCATCTCCAGTTGCACGATTGTCACTTAACAGAAACTTAACTAAGCGACGCTTAACTTTCTCAATCTAGTGACATTTCAGTATTTCATTTCTCCCTAGATCAATAAAGCGATTTCATTGGCTACACGCAATATTTGATGTTCTGTGGTTAAAGAAGTTTTAAATATTTCGTCTTTCTATGGCAGAAATATTTGTTTATAAATTAATATATAAATAAACAAGCCCGATATGGTTTTAATTAAAGACTTTATACGTATATACGACTAGGAAATCCTCTTTCCACAATTTCTATTATTACTAAGTCATCATGAAATGCATCAAATTCATGAAAGAAGTCCATTATACAATTTAATAGCGTTGTTCGAAGTATATATTACAATAACGATTAATATTATTTTATTCACATCACATTTGTTCGAAAATCACAAAGAAATACTAGACAAATATTTGGAAAACCTTAGACTATAGAAATAAACTTTAGTCTGAGTGGAAAACCAAACAAATCAAATTATTTTAGGTTGGAATCATAGATAGATACCAAAATAAATATACATTTACCTTTGATCTATGGGTAGAATCCGCCCTTAAATAGTTAAGTGGCCATGAGTGAGCACTTAAATTTAAGGCTCGCTTAAGGGATTTAAGTGCCGCTTAACAGTTGGTGCAACGCAAGGATTCTAATTTAATGGATGCTTAACGCTAAGTGTCGTTGGTGCGAATGGGCCTTAGTCAATAGTATAGAACGTCTATGGTTTTGACATACGTGCGCCATTTGTGTTATCGCAGATGGTAAAATCAGCTCACTATTGCAAATACAAGCTGGTACTGTTTTAATCTCAGCTGATTATTTTATCTGTTTATCAGATTCAAACACCTGTCTGTAAAAGATTCCATTCAAGTTCATGTCCACAAAAATATATAATCATACGATCACGCAATATGAATCATAGAAGGTAGATTGTATTATTGAAACAAAGTACAGATTATTACAGCAAATATTGTTATGAGCTCGACTCGTTATTGAAAACTATTATTGCTTATTTTTAGACAATTCAATGTTATAGGTTCATGGAAATTTACTTTGATTGGAACGTAATTTTTTGTGGCAATTTTCATTTTCATGAATAATTACTAGACTCTATATCCCATGAATTTTTTTTATAGAAATGAAAATATTTCGCACAGATACTTATTTGAACATAGAATTAATGAAGCAGGTTCTAACAAAAAAATTGAACTGAATTGAAAGTTTTTTTCGAAACTCAAATTCCCTTCTCGTAAAAACCAATTAAAAAAGCTCTTATCCTTTGAAATATACCATCCATTCAAGTCAAATTTCCAAATATCTTTAATTAGAAATAAGAAAACCAACAGTTTTACTCCAGTTCCATTTCATGTAGAATCCTGTAAAACTGTACTACTTCAAAATATAATAACTTGAATGCATGTGGTAACATAATCAGGAAAATTTATCTGTCGGTAAACAAGGTCTTCTTTCATCATCATACGAGAATTTCGGACGGGCAAACAATTGTTCTTTGATAAAACCTTATACAGGGTTGGATATCCATAACCATCTTTCATCTAAATAGTGTCTAATCTATTTCCTTTTAATTGATGACTTATATGATCAAGAGAATTAAATTGAAATTTTCTGCTGTAACCGATTGAAATAGTTCTACGAGTTTGCGTATTTTGCCAAATGCAACGTCTTCCGGTTTTTCTCTTACAATTTTTGAACCCAATCTTCAAATTGGGTCCCTACTCGATAGCAGATAGATATTAACTGAAAATTCTAAAACAAGTTGCAGAATGGGCACCACGAATGCGAAATTGTGTTGGAATTGCCTTCTGCAACGAGTATTAGACGATATTTTCTCTATTTCAGTCAAGAATTGTGAGAAATTTTTTTTTTAGTGCCTTTTGTATTTTATTTTCTTAGTTGGTGTAACTGACACGAAAATTGACAGATCATAGAATTTGAACAGTGCGTTCAAATCACTACATGGTTTAATATTGGCAGTTGACATGCAATGGACGCGTGTTGACATTCGAAAGAATAGGATGTCAGTGTTGTCAACCACAAAACGAAAAATATAACTAAAAACAATACGTTACAATCGACCAGCTCTAAGTTTCAGATGCGACACTTTTCAATGTAAATAAAGGAGTCTATTCTTATATAGTCTAAGAATGTTCCCATTTAAAAAAACATAATTTTGGGTCATAGCTTCGTAATTAAAAATGGTGCGAAAAGGAGAAGCACGCCACTGGATTCTACGTAAAAAAGTGACTGTATAATGTTTTAATTTCAGAGCTCTACCATCAGTTATAGCGAAGATATAAATTTTTTCGATATCGCCAGTTTTCCAATTTTCTCTAGTTTAAAAGTACCAGCACATCGAACTATGTCCACCCTGTACAAAATACATTTGAAACGCAATAACTTTTGTTATACGCATCCAAATGTCATGAAATTTATAGCAGTTGTCAATAACATCTACGGGTGAAATCATAGATTAAAGAGAACTTTCGGTTTCTCTCATTTACTAGTTATACTTTTATTTATCTATGATTAGACCTTAATTCATTTAGTAGATAATGATCTATAGGTTATCAGTATGTCAAAAATAAGAAAAATGGTACGATATCGCAATTAAATATCGCATCAGAGATCATCGACACGTAATAGTATATTCTAAAACAAGTTGCAGAATGGACACCCACTCAACACGAATGCGAAATTCGAAAACGGGCGACGAAGGAGCGAGTTTTTGAACGCATGAGTGTTGGAATCGCCTTCTGCAACGAGTATTAGACGATATTTTCTCTATTTCAGTCAAGATTTGTGAGAAATTTATTGGAATTCCATGAAAAATTCAGATTATACCTCCTTGTGCCTTTTGTATTTTATTTTCGCAGTTGGTGTCACTGATACGAAAATTGACAGATCATAGAATTTGAATAGTGTGTTCAAATCTCTACATGATTTAATATTGACAATTCACATGCAATGGACGCGTGTTGACATTCGAAAGGATAGGATGTCAGTGTTGTCAACCACAAAACGAAAAATATGCTGTAACGAGTTCACTACAGCACTGTTTTTAGTACTGTAATGAACTCATTCCGACACTGAAGTAGAGAAATAATATTTACAAAGTAAATCGTGCGCTTTCGTTTAAAATGAAATAATTTTTGTAAGGGGTTTTTCCATCTCAATGATCCAAATTGGGCGTGTGAAAGTAATTGATGGAATACTGAGTCACTCTGTGTATAAAGCGATAAAAAAATAGACTCATGCTGGAAATTGAATCGCCTTTCCAACCAAGTGCGGCTCGATCCGTTTTCTCTATTCAAAATGAAAACTGTTAGGGATTTAATAATTCTGTATTCATAATGAAAGTTGCAGAAATCTGTACAAGTTTTGTCTTAAGCAATTCCATATACTTTGAATCGTTTTTGAGGTATGAGTGAGAAAAGCGAGGATATAAAAATACACACTAAAGGGTAAGGTAATTAGTAAACATTCCTGGACAATATAGAATCACCTATGAGATTATTTGCAATTTTTCTACTGATTTAAATGTGAAGTGCTTTTATTCAACTCACTATTGCAAATACAAGCTTGTACCGTTTTAATCTGAGCTGATTAATGAATCTGTTTATCAGATTTAGGTAAACACCTGTCTGCGGAAGATTCCATTCATGTCCATAAAAATATCATACGATCACGCAACATGCATCATAAAAGGTAGATTGTATTATTGAACAAAGTACATGACATTTGGACTATTAAAGCAATTATTGTAAAATATATATTAGTATATTCTAAAACAAGTTGCAGAATGGGCACCTATTCCAACACTCATGTTTTTCGCATTCGTGTTGCCTTCTGCAACGAGTATTAGACGATATTTTCTCTATTTCAGTCATGAATTGTGCGAAATTTATTGGAATTCAATGAAAAATTCAGATTATACCTCCTAGTGCCTTTTGTATTTTATTTTCGTAGTTGGTGTGACTGATACGAAAATTGACAGATCATAGAATTTGAATAGTGCGTTCAAATCTCTACATGGTTTAATATTGACATGCAATGTTGACATTCGAAAGGATAGGATTTCAGTGTTGTCAACCACAAAACGAAAAATATAACTAAAAACAATGCTGTAATTAGTTCATTACAGCACTGTTTTTAGTATTGTAATGAACTCATTATGACACTGAAATAGAGAAACTTAATAAGGATTGAAACGAAAATATGATTGCATGCATATTTATTCAAACATGAATCATGAAGCACTTATGCAAACCATACGGTGTTGCGTATTTTTGAAATCAGAAAAAAATAAGCTTTCAGAAAATGGTACAGAAATATGGTGTTCCCATTTAAAAAAACATAACTTTGGGTCATAGCTTCGTAATCAAAAATGGTGCGAAAAGTAGAAGCACGCCACTGGATTCTACGTAAAAAGTGCCTGTATAATGTTTTAATTTCAGAGCTCTACCATCACTATAAGCGGAGATTTATTTTTTTTTTGGATATCGCCAATTTTTCCGATTTTCTCTAGTTTAAAAGAACATCAAACTATGCCCACACCCTGTACAAAACATTCTAATATTTGAAACGTAATAACTTTTATTGTATGCATCCAAATATCATGCAATTTATAGCAGTTGTCAAAAACGGATTAAGCCATAGACAAAGATTCTTTGTCTATGCCATCTACGGGTGAAATCATAGATTAAAGAGAACTTTCGGTTTCTTTTCGAGCCAGTACCATAAAGTAATTACATAGAGATGTGTTCTGTGGCCAGTACTTCTATACTTCTTTTCAATATACAACTTTAACTTTCATTTATTAGACCTCAATTCATTTAGCAGATAATCATGTGTAGGTTATCAGAATGTCAAAAATAAGAAAAATGGTACGATATCGCAATTAAATATCGCATCAGAGATCATTGACACGTAAAATGCATTTACTTATTGTAATTTATGTTAATTATTATATTCGATTAATGTGAAAAATACACGTGTGTTAGCAGCTTTTCACTTTTTTTCTGGCGTGAATTCGTCAATATGGAAAAAATTAATGAAATCATCAAATAACTTGGAACGATTTATCTCATCATTCATTTATTTTCATCTGTAGATTATATCAATACAAAAATAACTTATCACAGTGAAATAAAGTTATCATAGTTATTTTATCACGATATGAGATATAAATAAAATATGGTATAAAATATTAGAAAACAATTTAGCCAAGATTCAACATAGCAATCAAATAAATAGTGAGCTTCTCATTTTAAAAATTGACAGAAACAATAAATAAGGTTCTTTGACATAGAATCTTTGGAGATAGTAGACCCTGAATATGATTATTTAGGTGTTCATAGAGAAAAATTTACAAAATAAAAAATTTATAAATTGTACAAGAGTAGGTATCCCATTATTAATTTAACAACTTTACTTACAAGAAAAACTTAATTTTTTTCACCGTTAAATAATAATTATTAGTATTTAAACATTCCATTTATAAATAAAATTCTCCAAATAGAAAAATGTGCCATCAACAATCACAGAACTTTTTTGTAGGTACTTTTTTCTACCTTAAACAGTAAATATTTGTGCTTTTTGGTATATCAATGCCTATTTAGATAGTTGAACAAATCAAATTTGAGTGAAACATTACCAACTTACAAAGATAAACATTTCAAAAATATATCTATTTCTGGTTACACTTAATATTGGAAATTATTCCCTATTTCAAAAAAGAAACGGGATTTCATGGAAAATTTTAGTAACTTTCTCTACACATTTAGGAAACAAAATCTTCCTAATACATTCATTGGACAATATATAGAACTCTGTACAATAATTGACTTTTTTGGAACAACACTAAAACTTCATCTAATGAGCCTTATTTTTCAACATCGAATATTCATTACCTTTAACTTTCTTTTTATCTGTTCCGCTAGACAAATAAGCTTTGAAGAAAAATCTAGCGAATAGAACAAAATAACTTAAGTACATGGTAATCGAAAGCTTTACATTTAAAGGAGTCACATGACATTCGACTCCACTTTGGAGCAACTGATGAGCCCAAATATTAACTGCACAACCGACAACCATCTGAACAAGTTGTAGAGTTGTTATTACCATAGCTATTTGCCTTGGGGGCTTATAACTCATTGCTCTTAGAGCATAATATGAATACATGATGGAGTGAACACAATAATTCATAACAATAAACCATCGAGCACTTGATGTAAATTCGGTGTAGCTAAACCAAGAATATAGTAATACGGTAATATGGTGATACCAATGTAGGAAGATCAGAGGTTGTTTTCGAAGAACTATGAATATGGTGTCTCCGAGTTCAGGAAGTTTACTCAGTACGAACATGAATGACCAGAAACCACACACTTTATCCATTTCTATAAAGGAAGGAGTACATACGGAGTGATATAACCCATGGTATCTTATTATATGTAGAAGTTCTGGCAGAGTTCTGCATGCTCCGATGATACTGAACGTAGCTAGTAAAGTATTCCATATTATAAGTGCTCTTCGTAACTCAAACCTTGGACGGTTTTGCATAAGATATTGCCCTCCAAAAATCAAAATCATGTAGATTCCAATGTAATAAAAACCATTTGTCCAATGGTCTATCATCCATACTCTTGTTTTCTGATGTGCAAATTCTGATTCGAAAGGTAAAACGTATGAGTAATTTGGTAAAGTCACTGAATATTCTTTCATTTTTATTGAAAAGTCACAATGGTATTAATTAACTAGGAGGAACTTAGCACCGGCACGACCGAAACTAAACTGACAGAAATTAGAGGTTAGTTGGGGAAATATTTGTGTTATATCATAATGCCGCGGCTTTTTCTTTCCATATCATTCAATGTAGCGCGCAGCCTTAATTGGCAAATCTTGAACTTTGTATTCAGATTTGGATATCCCCAAAGTTGAATTACCTCATCACATCTCACGTTCATGATTTAGGGCACTTGGGCATCTGTAATCTGTATTATGCACCTACTTTTTAACTTAACTACGAAGTTCAAGTTCGATGATTTTCAATTTACATTCTATCATTGCATTAATTGCAATTTTTATTCATCAGAAACGTAATTTATAGTATATTTTAAAATAAGTTGCAGAATGGGCACCTATTCCAACAAGAATGCGAAATTGTTAGTGAGTGTTAGAATTGCCTTCTGCAACGAGTATTAGACGATATTTTCTCTATTTCAATCAAGAATTCTGAGAAATTTATTGGAATTCAATGAAAAATTATACCTCCTAGTGCCTCTTGTATTTTATTTTAGCAGTTGGTGTGACTGATACGGAGATTCACAGATTATAGAATTTGAATAGTGCATTCAAATCTCTACATGGTTTTTAGTTTAGTACTGTAATGAACACATTACGACACTGAAATAGAGAAATATCATTACGCTCTCAATAAAAATCTACGACTCTGCAGAATGTCAAAGATGTGTCTTCGACGAACACATGAAATCTGAAGCGGTCTTGCCGTGGAGACAGTTTTTTTTTTAATATCCTGATTTTACTATTTTTCACTATATTTTAGGATATTTCTGAAGATAAGGCATGTACAAAATAGTAATTAAGCACGAGTTGAAACAATTCTGGTTGTAGAGAAAAAATTGGAAAAGATATTCGGAATATTTTCCAAATTCGATTTTCAAGTAAATTGAAGTAAGGAAGCAAGTGTGTGGTTCTTCTTTTCCTGTATTCGAATAATTAGCTTGCGAAGGCCTAAACTTATTTCACTGTAGATGCTCCGATTTATTCTGTTCAAATTCAGTCGAATCTTACAAAAATTTAAAAATAGAAAATACAGATTATTCCTAGGAAAATTGTGTTCATGGCATCATCGCAATGTCATATTCCTGGTGTTTGTCGTAGATGGTTCACAGATGAAGTAAACCATAGATAAAAGTAAACGCAGTTTGAGGTTATTGTTAATGACAAAAATAAAAAATGATAAAATAAATTAAAATGATAGAAATTAAAATGAACAAAGTTTCATTTCATTGAAAATTTTCACCAAAGATTATTCTTTGGTTGAATTATAATGACTGTTCGATTATTTTGAACAGTTTCTCTTTTAAGGATGGGTTAAAAGATTTTCGAGATGGTAAAATAAACATAAAAAAAAATGTTTGTCTTGAATATTCATTAAAAATCTTTGCTTTCATTCAAGGAGAAGTCCTGGAAATACATAACCATTTCAGTATCTGCTTTCATATGTTATTGCAATACTTTATGGGGCTCATTCCTTTTTGATGATTCGGAAGCAATAGTGAAGAACAAAGATGTTCTGCCATCCACTCCAATCAGTGAGATATTTAAGAATGATTTCTGGGGCATGGATATATCGCTCAATAGTAGTCACAAGTCTTATCGTCCCTTAACTATATTATCTTACCGGTTAGTACCTGGTCAAGAGTTATACTCCATTTTTATCAAAATTTTATGTTTTAGGTTGAACTTTATCTATTCAAATAATCTTTTGGATTCATTTCAATTCCACGCTACGAATGTCATTTTATATGGGCTTTTATGTCTCTTAACAGTACCAGTTTTCGAATTGTTTTTAAGAAAAAGGAAACATGAATATGTTCACGAAATTGCATTCATGTCTTCTCTTTTATTCACCGTACATCCTATTCATACAGAATCGGTGGCTGCCATTGTTGGAAGGGCTGATATTTTGGGATCTATACTGTTTTTAGTGGCTCTTTTAATGTATCATGGTTGTTTACAACAGAAATCCATATTATTAATGTGTATGACGTTGATCGTAGTTGGAGCAGCTGTGCTCTGCAAGGAGAATGCAATCATGGCTTTGGTGAGTTGATAATTAAATGAACTGTTCAATGCATTTAGTTGATTGAAAATTGATTTGATTTTTCGAACTTATTGGGAATTCGAAAACTTTTTTGGCTTTGTATATATCAATTTTTTTCTCAGTGTTAAAATTGGTTTTAGGGTATGTGTGTTATGTATGATGTATTCCAACAGAAAAGAAGAAAGAAATCTTGGGAGAATATGTTTACTAGCTACTTCATCGTGAGGAATCTCATATTGGTGATGTCTGGTGTAATAATTTTATATTACAGATTGAGAATTATGAATTTTGAAGGTCCGATTTTCACAAATATTGATAATCCAGCTGCTTTTTCTGAAAGCATTTTTGTCAAGGTATTTATATTTAGTTTAGTTTTAATTCAAGTGAAGTCGGCAACGTTAATGCAAAATATTTTTTGAGCTTTGATAATGAAACACGTTTACTCAAATCATTTATTTGTTTCTACAAAAAACGCTCAAACACAATACAATGAATGCCACAATCATTTCACAAACAGCTTGCTAGATTTTAATGTAATAGAAAAATTTTTTTAATCATTACATTTCTTCTCAGTAAATTTTTTTGTGGAATATCATAATAGTATATTCTAAAACAAGTTGCAGAATGGGCACATATTTCAACACGAATGCGAAAATGCGAAAGCATGAGTGTTGGAATTGCCTTCTGCAACGAGAATTAGACTATGTTTTCTCTATTTCGGTCAAGAATTGTGAGAAATTTATCAGAATTCAATGAAAAGTTCAAATTATACCTCCTAGTGCCTTTTGTGTTTTATTTTCGCAGTTGGTGTGACTGATACGAAATTTGACAGATCATAGAATTTGAATAGTGGGTTCAGATCTCTACGTGGTTTAATATTGACAACTGACGTGCAATGGACGCGTGTTGACATTTGAAAGGATAGGATGTCAGTGTTGTCAACCACAAAACGAAAAATATAACTAAAAACAATGTTGTAATTATTTCATTACAGCACAGTTTTTAGTACTGTAATGAACTCTTTACAACACTGGAATAGAGAAAATATAAAACTAAATATGAATTTGTTTAATTTTTTGAGATGTTTAAATATAACTATATTCATTATTCATTTCAATGCTTAATTTTTTTTGTGAATTTTGTTATGGCATACTTCGAGAAAAATAATAACTTTATAATAAATATTTATTCATTATTTTTATATAAACTCTCTCCATTCCAAAGAAACCGAACTTTTAAAAAATCAATGAACATTTTGGAACAAATCTTTTTAGCGAAAATTTTTAAAGAATATATATATTCGTCCATAGTTTCCATGGTAAATTTTTAATAATTGTTCGTGTAGTTTCCTGAAAAGAACTCGTCAAGTTGTTAAATATTACTGGTGATTAGCCAGGTTAGCATGAAGGCAGCTCTTAAGACACGATGAATCGATGAATTATTGAAAATTTACCATGGAAACTATGGAAACCATGGACGAATATATATATTCTTTAAAAATTTTCGCTTACAAAATAATAATAGGAGTTATAAATAGCCCTAAATATATTTTACAAAATTTTAATCTTCAAATCTTTTTATTAATCAATGTATTTCCCTTCTGCATCGAAACACAAGCCCGAACCTCTTGTAAACTTGCGTACTGGATAGACAATCATCACTATATGCATTTTGTAGTATTCAGTGCGTTTTAGTTAAGTTTAAACAAGTTTAATACAAAAATAAATTGCAGTTATTTGTTTAAAACTCATTTTCCGACCGATGTACAAAACACTTTGACATTTGAAACGAAATAACTTTTCTCTATTTCAGTGTTTGTAATGAGATCATTACAGTACTAAAAACAGTGCTGTAATGATCTCATTACAGCATTGTTTTTAGTTATATTTTTCGATTTATGGTTGACAACACTGACATCCTATCCTTTCAAATGTCAACACGCGTTCATTGCATGTCAGCTGTCAAAATTAAGCCATGTAAAGATTTGAACGCACTACACAAATTCTATGATCTGTCAATTTTCGTATCAGTCACGCCAACTGCGAAAATAAAATACAAGAGGCACTAGGAGGTATAATCTGAATTTTTCATTGAATTCCAATAAATTTCTCACAATTCTTGACTGAAATAGAGAAAATATCGTCTAATACTCGTTGCAGAAGGCAATCCATTGATGAAATATTACAACAGATGGCACTAGTGGTGCTATAAATTCGGTTTTTTTTTAAATGGAGGTTGTATTATAAAAGTAAATTTCAAATTGTATTTTTTTTTCCAGGTGTTCACATATAATTATATTTATATACTAAATTTGCTCATACTGATTTGGCCGAATTGGTTATGTTTCGATTGGTCGATGGGTTGCATTCCGTTGATTGAAACTTTTTGTGATACCAGAATTATGATTGTTGTTTTATTTTGGATTTTATTGATAGCCGCTGTGTATAAATATTTGAAGAGGATTTACGTAACTGGTATAATGTGTGTAATGTAATGTTTTTGTTTATTTTTGAATAATTATTATACTTTTCTAGAGATGGTTCCGTCATGGGTATTTTCTTGATGGTTCTTCCATTTATACCAGCTTCAAATTTATTTTTTACTGTTGGTTTTGTTATCGCTGAACGAACCTTGCTTCTATCCAGCGCTGGTTTCTGTTTTTTAGTTGTTATCGGATTCACTAAATTATGTCGAGTCTTGAACAATGAAATGGTATATTGAATTTTTAGATTGTTTTAATAATATTGATTACAAGATTTCACCTTTTCCAGATTTTAAAAAAACTTTTTTATTTGTTATGTGTAATATTCGCCTCAAGAACCATATTGAGGAATTTTGAATGGCTAAAAGAAGAAACTTTATTCTCGTCAGCTCTGGAAGTGTGTCCCTTGAATGCTAAAGTGCATTACAACATAGCTAAAGTGGCAGCTGATCAGAATCTCAAAGATTTAGCCTTTCTGGAATACAGAAAAGCGTTGGAATTGAATCCGAATTACGAACAGGCAATGAATAATTTAGCCAACCTCTTGAGGGAAGAGAAGAAATACGTAGAAGCTGAAAGTTTGCTCAGAAAGTCCCTAGATGTCAGGTAAATATGCAACAACGTAAACAAACTACACCCTCAGTTCCGAAAGAAACTGAACTATTAAAAAATAAATAATACCACTAGTGCTATCTGTTGCAATATTTTACCTCTAGTTAGGTTAGTCCCTCATTGACATTTGGTATAAATTTCATCACATTTGGATGCATACGACAAAAGTTATCGTGTTGGAAAATGAGTTTTAAACAAAGAGTTGCAATTGATTTTTGTGTTAATCTTGGTAAAACTTGTACTGAAACGCACCAAATGTTGCAAAATACATATGGTGATGATTCTTTATCCCATACGCAAGTTTACGAGTGGTTTTGGCTTGTGTATCGATGCAGAAGGGAAATACATTGATCAATGAAAATGATGTTCTAAAATGTACATTGGTTTTTTGTTACTTCAAAAAGTTCAGTTTCTTTGCGAATGGAGGGTATAATATACTCAATTTACGTTTCATGTCTCAATGATTACTTGACTGTATGTTACTAGGCCAAATTTTGCTGCAGCTTGGATGAACTTAGGCATAGTTTTGACAAATTTAAACAACAGCAAAGAAGCTGAGTATTGCTACAAAACTGCCATTAAGTATAGAAACAGATATCCAGACTGTTACTACAATTTAGGAAATTTGGTGAGTATTGCCGTATAATTTAAATCGACAATTTATTGATACCATGTTCATTTGGTAGTATCTCGATCAGAAACGCAACGAGGAAGCTTTGAAAGCCTGGGAGATGGCTGTTTATTATCGACCGACACATGTTGCTGCATGGAGCAACACTTTAGTACTTTTGGACAGCATGAAACGCTATAAAGATGCTTTGGATTTGGCACAAACCGCTTTGAGTCATAATCCGTTATCACCTGCGTTGCATTTCAGTACTGCCAACACGTTGGGAAAAATACAGGAGTTCGACAGGGCCGAAGCTCATTTCCTTGAAGCGATCAATCTCAACCCCAACAATGCACTCTATGTTTCCAATTTAGGTACATATTATGATATTCTGGTAGGCTTTATTGTGCTGTTGGAATTTCATTCAATTTTTTGTGATTCATTTAATCTATTAATCCAAAACTTGTAAAATTCGCCACTTTTTCTTTCGAAAAAAATGACAAATATTATTGATAAAGATGACTACAGAACCATTGTCATGGTCATAATCTCAAGATATGTGAGCCATTCCTATAAATCTTGTATGACCCAGGAAGGAGGAACGAAGGTAAGGCGATGGAGTTCCAGCGGTGGCCTTAGTGAAAAGAGAGAATGGCAAAAAAGGTATATTCTCTCATCCAGGCATTCATGGCCTGCGATGGATGTAGCTAAGAAATCTCATACAAAAATATAAGAATAATCCACAATTCCAAGACCCCAAAAATAGAAATATCATGTTATGAAACATAGGAAAAATATAGCTGTACAAACCAGTATGAAATTGCTCTCACCACTTGATAGAACAATGAAAAATATAAAAAATAACAATAAGGAAATATAGTCATAAACAGCAATAAGAAAACAAACATAAATGACAATAAGACAATATACACAAAATTTATAGGAAGAAAACCTAGAAATAAATAAACAAAAGATCTCTCACCCTTTGGTATGATAATAACCTTCAACAATCTAATTATTGGCGAAATACATTACATGTCGTTGAAGAATAGGTCTTGGTCAGTCGATTCAATTCATTTAAATCTTCAAGGTCTGCATTTATACATTTAAAACTTCTTGTGGGATATTTGAACCCCTGTATTATTCGCCAGTTTTTCTTTCGAAAAGAATGACAAATATTGTTGATAAATATGACTACAGGACCATTGTCATGGTCATAATCTCAAGATATGTGAGTCATCCCTATAAATATTGTATGACCCAGGGAAGGAGGAACGAAGGTAAGGCGATGGAGTTCCAGCGGTAGCCTTAGTGAAAAGCGAAAAGGACAAAAAAAAAGCTAGATTCTCTCATCCAGGCATTCATAGCCTGTGATCCAAGTAGCTGAGAAATCTCATACAACAATATATGAATAATCCACAATCCCGAGACCCCAAAAACATACACAATAAGGAAATATAGACATAAATAGCAGTAAGAAAACAAACATAAATGACAATAAGACAACATACACAAAATTTATGGGAAGAAAACCTAGAAATAAATAAACAACAGATCTCTCACCCTTTGGTATGATAATAACCTTCAACAATCTAATTATTGGCGAAATACATTACATGTCGTTGAAGAATAGGTCTTGGACAGTCGATTTAATTCATTTAAATCTTCAAGGTCTGCATTTATACATTTAAAACTTCTTGTGGGATATTTGAACCCCTGTATTATTCGCCAGTTTTTCTTTCGAAAAAAATGACAAATATTATTGATAAAGATAACTACAGAACCATTGTCATCTTGTATGACCCAGGAAGGAGGAACGCAGGTAAGGCGATAGTGTTCCAGCGGTGGCCCTAATGAAAAGCGAAAAGGACAAAAAAAAGGTATATTATCTCATCCAGGCATTCATGGCCTGTGATCCAAGTAGCTGAGAAATCTCATACATCAACAATCCATAATCCCAAGACCCCAAAAACAGAAATATCATGTTATAAAACATAGGAAAAAGATAGCAGGACAAACCATAAAAATGAATAAACGAAAGTGCTCTCACCACTTGATAGAACAATAAAAAATATAAATAAATAACTATAAGGAAATATTGACTTGAACAGCAGTAAGAAATGTGTTCCTATCGTTGAACAATATGTGTACCTAAGGAAGGAGGAACGCAGGTAAGGCGATGGAGTTCCAGTGGTGGCCTTAGTGAAAAGAGAAAAGGGCAAAAAGAAGGTATATTCTCTCATCCAGGCATTCATGGCCTGCGATCCAGGTAGCTGAGAAATCTCATACAACAATATAAGAATAATCCACAATCCCAAGACCCCCCAAAAGTAGAAATATCATGTTATAAAACATAGAAAAAAGTTAGCAGTACAAACCAGCATGAAAGTGCTCTCACCACTTGATAGAACAAAGAAAAATATAAAAAAATAACAATAAGATCTCTCACCCTTTGGTGAGACTGTTTACTGTTTAACAACTAAATATGTTCCTATCTTTGAACAATAGGTCCTGGACAGTCAATTCAATTCATTTAAATCTTTAAGGTCTGCATTTATACATTTAAACCTTCTGGTGGGATATTTGAACCCCTGTATTAATAGTTTTTTCTGAAAGAAGTTGCAGGATGGGCAACATGAATGCGAAATGAGTGTTGGAATTGCCTTCTGCAATGAGTATTAGACGATATTTTCTCTATTTCAGTCAAGAATTGTGTGCAATTTATTGGAATTCAATTAAAACTTCAGATTATACCTCCTAGTGCCTTTTGTATTTTATTTTCGCAGTTGGTGTGACTGATACGAAAATTGACAGATTAAGAATTTGAAAAGTGCGTTCAAATCTCTACATGGTTTAATATTGACAATTGACGCGTCTTGACATTTGAAAGGATAGGATGTCAGTGTTGACAACCACAAAACAAAAAATAGAACTAAAAACAATGTTTTTAGTACTGTAATGAACTCATACGACACTGAAATAGAGAAAAAAATTAATCCCAGCAGTACAAATAAATTTTCTTGCATTATAATTTTTTCCTCGGCAGGTGTGCTGTACCATCGTTGGGGCAAACTGGAGAAAGCGCGAATCATGTACCAACGGGCTCTAAAAATCAATCCGAACATGAGAACCACCCAATTGAACTTGAAGAAGTTGAAAGGATGATCAATGAAAATATATTTGAAAAAAGTACACTTTCATGTTTTTATTGTGACTATACAAATTATAATATCCATTGACAAGTTTTTCATTTCGTAATATTGACTAGTTGCAGTTATGAAAAAAGTACAACAAATTTTGTTGAAGACAGGTATAAAACTATGTTTGAAGGAACTTAATACATATAATACATGAGCACTATTGAATAGGCCATAGTTAAAGCATAATTCGTTAAATTAAATCGTAGTTTCAAAGCGTTTATGTTAATCACTAACATTGACATAGTTTAAGTTTAACTTTCTGACTGCCACAAATTTTCATTAAATTCATTGTCCTCGGATTACAGAATACTTCGAAGATGCAATAGATTAATTTCCACAATAGAACACGAATGTGCTTGAAAAAAATATAACGTTTAATATTTCTATCTTCGACAAAGGCAGTAATTCATTAAATGATTTTAATACGCATAACATTACTTGAGATTGACTTCAAATTCAAACAGACGCGATTTTTTCGAAAAATATAAATATATAACAATAAATAGAGTACTGAGATTCTCGTTGATGAAGAACTACAGATATCACAAAAAACTAGATATGACAAATCACATACTTGATGTGTTATACTGAAAATAGATAAGAGAAACTTATCAACTAATTCTATCACAATATCAAACCTACAACACCGTAGACACAAAAATAATGATAAATACTTCTCAAAATAGAATCTACAACTGAAAAACAAAACAATACATTTTAAATTTCATAACCTTCCGAATTATTTGTATCAAAAGTGATTTTTGGTGTTAATATGGAGACGTAAAGTCCGGTATATACTGCATAACAATTAATACGTATTTCTTGTTTGTATGGGTGGTTTGTTACATACAAAAACGGATATCGGAAAAAAAAATATCACACATTGTTAGGTTGTTTACTTGTGCTTGGATTGTTTGGATCGAATTCATCTTTAGTTGTTAGATTTTCTAACTGCGAAGGTAATTCGGAGCTTGTAACCACTGAGTGTTCACTAAGAATATCAGGTAAAGCATTTCTTCGTCCAGTTCTACCGCTACTTAAAAAATCGTCTAAATTGTGAATGTTTGGATTTGTTGGTGGTTCAGATGATGTTGAAGGTTGTTCTTGCGGCGGATTCATCATTAACATCATTTTTTTCACTGAAATCAGAAGATTCTGAATTAAGGATAAGTAGGTCAAACCTAGCAGCATTTGATTATTGGTTAGTGAGCAGCTTCTTTAGGAAATCAATTAATGGAATAATATTTTCCAAAGAGATTCGAAGAAAATCTACAATCTAATTTTTAGTACTTGCTAAGCAGAGTAGTTGATTTCAATATGGAAACATAATCCAGCTTGGGCTCTACATTTCCTGTAATAATAGTGAATGAACACAAAGCCACCAATGACAGACTATGCAATAGAGGATACATTAAGGTGAATGTCTCATTAACAAGCAATTAGTTGAGAAAATTGTTTGAAGCTTTCTAATTCATTGAAGCCTGCAATTTTTGTATATAGCTAAATCGTACCTGTAACTTTAATATTATTCTTTTTTCTTTTTTTAATGGTTTTCTTAACAGAATGCATAATATTTTCGTCATTATACTGAAATTTGGACATTTTCAATTAGTACCTATCTAGCAAAGATTGAATACTATTTTGGAATATCAGGAAACACTGCATACTTAGTTACGTACATCTTGAAATACATTTGTTTTCATGATAAATCAACTAATTTAAATCACAACATTAATAGGGATTCAATATAATTTTGTAAAACCAAACGTCCACAGCTTCAGATTAACGAAATTTGACAAGTTCACTGTATTTTGAATTTGTAGGTTACGGTAGTAAAGCTCATAGAAAGATAATAGATGATTTGTTTTCAAGAAATCTCACTATTTCAAACATTTAGATCTCATTCTCCTCCAAATTTTGAGTCAGTTTCGTCGTCTGGACGGAATATTCAGAAAAAAAATCATCTACATAATTCTATTCTGTGCTATAACCACACATATTTACGAAAATTTTTAGGTTAAATAAGACGAAAATAAAATAGTTCCTTTCAAGTTATTGAAAAATGGCAAGTATTCTATTATATCCGGTTTACATTATAATAATAATTCAATATATAGTCTAGTGGTTTAATTCTTGCTGGACTTGGTCTAGCGGCTGTTGGATATGGTGCAAGATACGCTTTGAGAAGATTACCCAATGTAACATCTACTTTCAAACAAACTTTGGAAAATTTACCAAAGTTTGATGCAGAATCAATGGCAAATTCGAAGTATTATAAAGGTGGTTTCGATCCTAAAATGAACAGAAGGGAAGCTGCGTTAATTCTTGGTAAGTTTTCCAGATCCACAATGTCAAGAAAATCGGAATGTATTTTTCAGGCGTATCACCATCTGCCAACAAACTGAAAATAAAGGACGCATTCAAGAAAGTAATGGCTGCTAATCATCCTGATAGAGGTGGATCTCCATATATCGCATCGAAGATAAACGAAGCGAAAGATTTTTTAGAAAAACATGGTCGATAATGCAATAGCAATTTATTAAATGTAAAAAAACAATGTAAATACTAGTCTCAAAATAACTTTGATATCATCTTTGGTTTTGTGTTTTACTGTATTTTAGTCTGAGTCTCTGCAGTTCAACATCTGTTATTTTTGGAGGAATCTTGAAAATGTTCTGGAATAGAAAAAAAACTATCAATTTATAAATATAGAACAATGATACCATAATAGATTATTTTTTAAAATTTAAATTAATTATTGATTATTTAAGCTGTCACATAATCCATTTCTTATTTTTCAAGTAACACAAGAGAAATCTTATTTCCGACCCACCTGAATGAATTGGTGGCAATCCATAACTTCTTTATGATTCCTCATTTCTTTAAAACAGGAAATCAATTCGCTTAATTCTTTGGTTTTCAGAATTTTAATTCTGTGCATTTTAATTAGCGTTAGGCCCACTCTGAAAATAATTTTTGATCCTTCATAAAAAATACAGTCCCATATCCTGAGAACCGTTTCAGTGGGCAGAACTTCGACAAAAAGGCATATAAACCACTTGGTTGTCACCATCGCCCAGGGCATTCCTATCTTCCGAACATGTGCGTGAATCTCGGGATCAAATCTTTTCACCAATTCGTCTAAAACATCCAAATCAACTAGCAATCCAGACATGTTTGTTACTGAATATTTCGGAAGGATATTTTCTATGAGCACTTTTAGAAGCCAAAATGTGATTTCTTCATTTTTTGTAGCCAGTAAAAGCAAACCAGTGATATAATTTAGGCCTTGACAATAACCTGAAATATTTTTCAATTAATTATTCATCAATTTCTTTGATAAATCTACTTGCCAACATCATTATTCTGATGTGCAAATGTTGCTAAAACATTAAACATCTGTTTAATGAGGTACTCTTGACTAATAAAATTTATATTATCTGGAAACGTCCTAGGAAGGTCTATTTTGATCATGTCGATTAACGCTGGATTACTAATTCGTTTTTTGAGATCTTCATACGATATAGAGGTAGTATCTCTATGGAATTGAGCTCCTGAAATTTGCATCCATACTATTGGCCTCAGATCTATTGGTATACCTTTTCTGATAAACCTTTTAAGTTTGTTGGTTCTAGTGTATCTATTTTTCCCTCTCAGTGTGGCCCATCTCAATCCCCTTTTTACTAAAATGTGCATATATTTTTCCATGAATTCTGCATGGAGTTCGTAATTGAAATCCTCAGGCCTTTCAAATCCATATTCATCCACTCTACTGAAATAGGTCGAAGGTATAATTTAAACAAAGAATAATTCTCAAACAAGATACCTGTACATGGGTTGAGCCATTTTATTTAATTCGTGAGTTACTCCAGGAATCTGTATTGCATACATTCATGACTTCTTACAATTATTCATCATACTAGAATAAAGGAGAGCCACTAACTCAACGAGGCAATTTTTATCCCATTCTTGTACCTGATTCATGTAAATTATTCACCTTTTCAGGCCATCGATAAGTACCTGCGCCATAGATGACACCGCAGATGGCGCTGATTCAAACCTCTTGAACAGAAAAATCTATGACGTCTTTAGCTTTGTAAATCATAGAAATTGGCATTATAAATGTTGACTAACAAAAATTCATTTTCTGCATGGTTGAGTTTGAATGGAGTGCTAATTGTGTCAAATTGTTGATAAGATCTAGAATTTTTTGATGAACAAATACTTACTAATGAGGATTTTCATGTATGAACCCGATTTGCAATTTAGATGTTTCCTTACATATATGTTAAGTTATAGTGCTGTATCCGGTTTTTACAGAATAGCACCAAAAGACTGGTCGATATTTAATATGCTCCAATTGTAGTTGAACTCGTGAAGATGAAATGCATTGGCTTGATCATTATTATTCAGCCGAGTGTGAATTTGTAACTGTTTTTCTAATCACTACTCACCTGAGTATGTAATTTGCGGCATTTTTTACATTTTCCCGGATAGGGCGTTCATAAATTACATAATTATTATTTTCGGCAAGTGCGGGAAGTGAGCCGGACTCTTTACTGTCAATTTTCCAGTATTGACTGTCATTGAAAGTGTCACTTTTAATGGCAGTTGTACAAAAAAGTATTCAATTGTTATCTATTAATTTTTTTACAATGAAAATAAGTTATTAACTATAAATAAATAAATTGTGGAAATCTGAATCTTATTATTTCTTTCAAAATGAATTTCCACCAAGTAAACACTGATACAATTAAATATTGATCATAAAAATTATTCATACATTTGGCAACATCAAGGGTAATGAATCAATGTGAAAATAAAAGATAGGATGTAGAATGGAATTTTTTCATTAACCTAAGTGTTTTCATGAAATAACAAAAATGAAATATTACCATGAAACAATTAAACCTTCCGTGAAGCATGAAACTCATCCCAAATTATTCAGTAATATATTTCTTCTCAATTTTCTGGTGTTAAATTCGGAATTCGTTTAACAGTGAGATGGCTCAGATAAAAGTAAATTATTACGCTTTCCTGACTCTTCCTAAAAATCAGTCGTTTTCGCAATTTTTTTAATTAACAAATGAGCGAATATATTATAGAACTTTCCAATTTCCTTATTCAGACGTAAGATTTCCATTATTTGTATTATTGATTTGGCAATAATGGTAGACACAAAACGGTGAAAAAAAGTGAGCTACCTTAAAGAAATGGACTGTAAAATGTACTGACGTGAGGACATGAGTTTCTCTATTTCAGTGTCGTAATGCGTTCATTACAGTACTAAAAACAGTGCCGTAATGAACTCATTACAGCAGTGTTTTTAGTTATATTTTTCGTTTTGTGGTTGACAACACTGACATCCTATCCTTTCGAATGTCAACACGCGTCCATTGCATGTCAATTGTCAATATTAAACCACGTAGAGATTTGAACGCACTATTCAAATTCTATGATCTGTCAATTTTCGTATCAGTCACACCAACTACGAAAATAAAATACAAAAGGCTCTAGGAGGTATAATCTGAATTTTTCATTGAATTCCAATAAATTTCTCACAATTCTTGACTGAAATAGAGAAAATATCGTCTAATACTCGTTGCAGAAGGCAATTTCAACACTCATGCTTTAAAAACTTGATTCTTCGTCGCTCGCTCTCGAATTTCGCAGTATTGCTCACAAATATTGTTTGTTTTATTGAACTCACAAATACCGGATACCCTTTCTAGACACTTTGTACTTATCCCATCTAATTCTTCAGTTGGAGCATTGTCGTGATGCAGCCCAGCCAAAGTCCCGATGAAGCGGAATCTATTTCTTCAATTTTGCCTTTAATGGTTCTCGAAGTACATAAGAATACTCCTACCCTGTTACTGTATGTCTTCTAGATACAATGTGATCGTAAATAACGCCGAATTTACCAAAAAAATCAGGTGCATCATTTTACCAACGCTTCAAGGCAGTTTTGGCCTTATGCATTCTTGGGCTGCCTTTATGTTTCTATTGTTCACTATAGCTGACCCGACAGACTTCGTCCTGTCAAAAAGATTTGTAATGTGGCAGAATTTGTGCCTACGTATTTTAAAAAATTCTCCTGAACAGAACCGTCACCCTGGTGATAGGGCGTTGTGAATAAAAAATAATTAAATAAAACATATATGAGGATTTAAAAGTAAGTGATCGCTTTATTGTTAATCATGTGAATCATAATTATTATTATTATCATTGTAGTGCTTTGTGGTATACGATGTTTTTTGTTTGATTACCTGGCGCATAGATAAACAAATCTGATGGTTTTCCAACACGGGAACAGGCAACATACAATTGACCATGTGAGAAACATGGGTTTTCTAGATTAATACCACGAACACTTAATGATTGCCCCTGGGATTTGTTTATGGTCATAGCAAAAGCAAGCCGCACTGGAAACTGTAGTCGTTTAAACTCAAATGGCACATCAGTCGGAATCATTGGGATGCGCGGTATGAGTACATCTTCTCCTTTATACTTTCCTTTGAGTATAGTTGCTTCTATCACATTGTTTAGTAATTTTTTTATCGCTAACCGTGTACCGTTGCAAAGACGCGGTTGGTTGATATTTCGCAACATTATAACCACCGATCCAACCATTAATTGAAGATTGTGAGGTGGCAATCCTGGCAAATCCAGCGAGTTTAAAAATTCCGGTGGATAGTTGACTACATCATCTTGATTAGTAGCCGAATCAACTGATTTATATATCCTCAATTCGCCTGTAATTTTTTCTTGAATTTTGAAATTTAATTCATTTACATATATGTTTTTTGAAGCCAGTATAGCTCGTTCGCTCAACCAATCATGGTTTCTGTAATTTTGAGAAACATCTGAAAACACTTTCTGAATAAGTTCATCTTTTGATCGAGTTAACTTGAGTTAACTTTGAGGAAAGTTAATGCAGCCAGTCAACAAGTCTATAGGAAATTTGCCATTACCAATGTCAATGAGTTGTTTAGAGAATATGTTTCCAGATTGGTCATTTTGCAACTCGACACGCATATTCTTGCTTAAATGAAGTACTTTGACATGTTTTCACAAATTGGAGGACTTTAGACATGCATTGAGTTCATCAGCTGGCGTTGATCGTGGAATCACTGGCAATGTTTGACGAAAATCTCCTGCTAATAAAATCATTGCACCACCAAATCGGTTATTATTGCTCCGTAGATCTTTTAAGGTTCTGTCTAAAGCCTCCAAAGATTTTTTATGTGCCATCGTGCATTCATCCCAAACAATCAATTTACACTGCTGCAAAACCTTTGCCATTGCAGAGTTCTTCGAAACGTTGCAGGTTGGAGTTTCATTGCTTTGCATATTTAATGGCCATTTTAGTACTGAATGGGCTGTTCGACCACCTTCAAGCAAAGTTGCTGCGATTCCCGACGAAGCGAGTGCAAGTGCAATTTTATTTCGTGTGCGAATTGTTGCTAATATTAATGAAATCAAAAAAGTTTTTCCTGTACCACCAGGTGCATCTTAGAAGTAAATCCCTCCAGTTTCATCATTTGTTACTTACATAAGAGTTTCAAATACATACTTCTGTTGTTCATTTAACAGTGGAAGATTTGTTTGAATTAATTATTTCAAAGCGTTGAGATCATACAGTTTTTCTCGATGCAACTCTTGGTTAAACGCGTCATGCATTGGACGATTGGGCGCGGTCAGGCCTAATCGAATTAACAGTTTGTTTGACATTATCAAGCAATTGTCCTCAATTGAAATCAATGCTTCATTGTAAATTTATTCACTGATTTGTATATTTGGACTCAAATTGACTACGTTTTAGTTACAAATCATTTGTATGGGAAAAAGAAAAGGGCTATTTTTAGGGTTTTTCCAGCAATAATTCTAATTTTTCTCGCCGTAAATACCATCCTTGAACTTCAACGAACATTTTAAAAAAAGATTTGGCCAAATTGGTCCAGGCGTTGTTGAGTTATGCTCTTACCAACACATTTTGAGATTCATTTTTATATTATAGATTCATTGTGGCGGTTGTATTATTACCACATTGTTCCAGAGTCCGGGAAAAGACCCCAGATCACGCAAAAGCTCATGACACCAAACAGAAGTGACTCAAATTTGAATATTTATAGAGAAAACTGCAAAGAAAGCTCATCACAATTAAAAACGATGCCTCAACGGTTTCGCATGCAGGACAGTGACATGAAAATATAACTTTTACCCTTTTTTTTGCTGGGAAAATGGAAAACAAGTCTAGTCGGGGAATTTCAGGTGTACAAGAGGGGAGAAATGGATCGGATATAAAAGATTTAATTATTCTGATTATTTTAATCAGAACACGGACCATCTAGTAGACTGAAGATCTGATAGTTAGTAATTATACGTAGATGCTCCTATATTCAGGTAACGGTGCTGAAATCAGTGAATGGGTGCATTTAATTTAGCAAAAAGATTACCTCAGTTCGATATTTAGTATAGTCGTTTTTCTACCGCCATTTGAAACAGGCAGTGAAGATCTTGCGGTTAGATCTTGATTGTGAATTTGATAAAACTAGTGATCAGTGCTGTGAAAAAGTAGTTACATACACAAGAAGGTGAGTTGAACACAAAAAATGCTTGTTGCTTTAACTAAAAATTCGTTGATGAACAAGAGCTTACATACAGGGTGATCCAAGTTCCAGAGCCAATTAAACATTGGATATATTTGAAATCTCAAAATTGGGATTATGATATTGCTCGAAAGTCTCTACGGAATCTTTCGAGACTGAAGCCTGAGGAAAAAGGGTAAAATATTCATTACTTATTTGTTGGTTTTTTTAATTCTCAGCATCCTCTGCGAAAACTGTTCTCATGATGCCAAAGTAGGAGAATATGGATAAGTCATGCAGTTTTTGTATTTCGTAAATATCAGCACAGGGTGTTTCAACTTTTGTGTTGGAAACCGTGATCATAAATTGACTACAACTTCTGTTTTTCAAATTAGAACCGTATTGTTGTATTGCGTTAGATTCTGCGAAATACAGTAATTTCCGAGTTATCCGAGATTTTCCGGAGTTATGTTGAACGTAGAGACGAATTCATCTGATCTAAACAGATTCGATGAATATTTTGATGAAACCATTATTCGCTTAGAAATCAAGTTTTTCAAAGCGGGCTAATTGAAACAATGGAGAACGTGTCGTCATCGATCACGAGTAGTGGCAGACTATAGTTTCTGAATTATTATTCCTCATCAGTGTCGCTTAACTTGATTGATGATGACGGCCAAAAATGAACCCACAGAACTTATGAAAAATTGTGATATTTATATTAAGAAATATGCCAAGATTGTATGTCTATTCTTTTCTCCTGAAAGTACACTCGCCCTGATCAAGGCATTTTTAATATACTCCGGAGGTTGTGCGAATCTTGTTGTGTTCTCTGAGAACATAATTGTAATTTTTTTCCCTTTTTTCTACAGCTATGTGTGACGACGACATTGCAGCTCTAGTTGTTGACAATGGATCTGGAATGTGCAAAGCTGGATTTGCCGGGGATGACGCCCCTAGAGCAGTGTTTCCAAGTGTTGTCGGCCGTCCTAGATACCAGGTATGTACGGAAAGAAAAAAATAAGTTTCAACCCTTTCTGTCTTTTCATTACAAACTTTACCACAAACAGAAAGAATCCTGTAAAAACCTGCTCGTTAAAGAAGTCAGATTTGTCATTGGCATTATTAAAATCTGTAAGACTCTTTATTAGAGGTCTTAAAGATACTTCGATGTAGTGTTTTATGTTTTTTAAAAGTGGCTACACCTACCACATGGCAGTATTGATAGTTGAGGCTGGAAATGTGGTAACGGTCAATAGATCACGCTCTCGCGAGATGTTAACAAGTCAATTTTGACCTGTTATCGATGACGTGGATATCACTCGCATTTCAAGAAATTCACTGTTAAATGGCCTGCCAGATCGTGTGATCTAACACCACTGGATTATTTTTTGTGGGGCTATCTTAAGGACAGAGTCGGAAATCGATTGCAGACTTAAAGCACAAAATGTATGATGTGATAGCCTAACTAGACCCGACATTTTGCCAAAAAGTGATTTAAAATTTCGATGAAAGACTTTATTTCTGCCAGCGTGGTAGTGGTGGGCATTTACCAGATATCATTTTTCATTCATAATTGCCGAACTTTTTGTAATCTATAATATAAAAATGAATCGCAAAATGTGTTGGTAAGCGCATAACTCAACAACGCCTGGACCAATTTGGCCAAATCTTTTTTTAAAATGTTCGTTGAAGTTCAAGGATGGTTTTTACGGCGAGAAAAATTAGAATTATTGCTGGAAAAACCCTAAAAATAGCCCTTTTTTTTTCCATACGAATGATTTGTAACTAAAACGTAGTCAATTTGAGCTTTATTGCTATGGTATAAAGTTCATATGCGATTGGCCGGATTTATTCAGTACATCTAAGCAATGATGAATGTTTTTATTTACGACTGCTATTAGTCAATGTACGTGGCCCAACATCATTCCAACAGTTACGAACTGTTGATGGTGAATTGTGTGGATCCTACAGAGAAGCCTGTCAACGTTTGCAATTGCTTGAAAATTACGCTCATTGGGATCAAACTCTCAATGATGCTGTAATATCATCACACGCTCATCCAATACGAACATTGTTTTCTATAATCATATCTACATGCTTCCCATCAAACCCAATTGATTTGTGGAGCAAGTACAAAGATTATATGTGTGATGATATTTTGTATCAAATACGGAATAGAATGGGAAATTCAAATATACAAATGAGTGAAGAAATTTACAATGAAGCATTGATTTCAATTGAGGACATGTGCTTGTTAATGTTAAACAAACTATTAATTCAATTAGGCCTGACCGCGCCCAATCGTCCAATGCATGAGGCTTTTAACCAAGAGTTGCATCGAGAAAAACTGTATGATCTCAACGCTTTGAAAGAATTAATTCAAACAAATCTTCCACTGTTAAATATGAACAACAGAAGTATGTATTTGAAACTCCTATGAAAGTAACAAATGATGAAACTGGAGGGATTTACTTCTTAGATGCACCTGGTGGTACAGGAAAAACTTTTTTGATTTCATTAATATTAGCAACAATTCGCTCACAAAATAAAATTTCACTTGCACTCGCTTCGTCGGGAATCGCAGCAACTTTGCTTGAAGGTGGTCGAACAGCCCGTTCAGCACTAAAATTGCCATTAAATATGCAAAGCAATGAAACTCCAACCTACAACGTTTCGAAGAACTCTGCAATGGCAAAGGATTTGCAGCAATGTAAATTGATTGTTTGGGATGAATGCACGATGGCACATAAAAAATCTTTGGAGGCTTTAGACAGAACCTTAAAAGATCTACGGAGCAATAATAACCGATTTGGTGGTGCAATGATTTTATTAGCAGGAGATTTTCGTCAAACATTGCCAGTGATTCCACGATCACCTCCAGCTGATGAACTCGATGCATGTCTTAAGTCCTCCAATTTGTGGAAACATGTCAAAGTCCTTCATTTAAGCAAGAATATGCGTGTCGAGTTGCAAAATGACCAATCTGGAAACATATTCTCTAAACAACTCATTGACATTGGTAATGGCAAATTTCCTATAGACATGTTGACTGGCTGCATTAACTTTCCTCAAAGTTTTTGTCAGTTAACTCGATCAAAAGATGAACTCATTCAGAAGGTGTTTCCGGATGTTTCTCAAAATTACAGAAACCATGATTGGTTGAGCGAAGGAGATATACTGGCTGCAAAAAACATAGATGTAAATGAATTAAATTTCAAAATTCAAGAACAAATTACAGGCGAATTGAGGATATATAAATCAGTTGATTCGGCTACTAATCAAGATGATGTAGTCAACTATCCACCGGAATTTTTAAACTCGCTGGATTTGCCAGGATTGCCACCTCACAATCTCCAATTAAAGTTTGGATCGGTGGTTATAATGTTGCGAAATATCAACCAACCGCGTCTTTGCAACGGTACACGGTTAGCGATAAAAAAATTACTAAACAATGTGATAGAAGCAACTATACTCAAAGGAAAGTATAAAGGAGAAGATGTTCTCATACAGCGCATCCCAATGATTCCGACTGATGTGCCATTTGAGTTTAAACGACTACAGTTTCCAGTGCAGCTTGCTTTTGCTATGACTATAAACAAGTCCCAGGGGCAATCATTAAGTGTTTGTAGTATTAATCTAGAAAACCCATGTTTCTCACATGGTCAATTGTAAGTTGCCTGTTCCCGTGTTGGAAAACCATCAGATTTGTTTATCTATGCGCCAGGTAATCAAACAAAAAACATCGTATACCACAAAGCACTACAATGATAATAATAATAATTATGATTCACATGATTAACAATAAAGCGATTACTTACTTTTAAATCCTTATATATGTTTTATTTAATTATTTTTTATTCACAACGCCCTATCACCAGGGTGACGGTTCTGTTCAGGAGAATTTTTCAAAATACGTAGGCACAAAAACTGCCACATTACAAATCTTTTTGACAGGACGAAGTCTGTCGGGTCAGCTAGTACAATATAAATTGGAATCATCGACATCAACATTTGTTGTTTTAATTTCTTTCTTTGTTGGATGACCCTTCACAACACTGGTGAGAACTTTAACATCTAAAGTGATCTTTTGGCACTCTATTTCATATTATGAGTGTAAGCTTCGTCCCCTACACACAATGAACTCGTCAGTGTGGTTTTTCTAAGTTGCGTCATGGTACAGACGCCGCATATTTTCATTCTTGTGAAATTTGAGCTCAGAATGCTCTAGGATAGTGACGTATCACAGACTGAATCTCTAATCCTCTAGGCTACTTCTAAGTAACTCTTATTAATGAAATGACGACTTTTCAGGGCGTTATGGTGGGTATGGGCCAAAAAGACTCCTACGTTGGCGACGAGGCCCAAACCAAAAGAGGTGTACTCACCGTAAAATACCCAATTGAACACGGCATAGTGAATAACTGGGACGAAATGGAAAAGATATGGCATCACACTTTCTACAACGAACTCAGAATCACGCCTGAGGAACACCCTATCCTTCTCACTGAGGCTCCATTGAATCCAAAGATCAACAGGGAAAAAATGACTCAAATTATGTTCGAAACTTTCGGATGTCCAGCGATGTACGTCGCTATACAGGCCGTTCTTTCGCTGTACGCAAGCGGAAGGACTACTGGGATAGTTATGGATTCTGGAGATGGTGTATCACACACTGTTCCTATATATGAAGGTAAATTGAATATTTTAATAATCAAAGATGGTCACAGTCCATTATGGATTTGCAGAAATGAGTTTTTTTAATTTTGATAAATAAGATGACACTTTCCGAAACACACCGACGTTTTGAAATGTTTTACTTTTCGTGATATCTAAAAAAACCATTTGTGTTCTGGAATCCAGTATTTTCAAATGCAACATTGTAACATTTGCCACTTTTTTCTTTCGAAAAGAATGACAAATATAATTTTCAAAACTAACTACGGCACTGGAGTCTAAATGACTCCAGATACAAAGACTTGGCCATTTAATGTGATCGTCTAGCAAGGGTAGGACTCTACGTTATGTTTACGTAATAATTCAAGTTCGTGATAATTGAGATTAGTGAAAATAATTGGGAAACAAAGATGGTAAATAAAACACAACGGTTAGACCCAGACAATCAGCTATTTATTAAGGGTCTAAAAAATATAGGGGAAAGCCTCAGGCATAAAACCCCTTGTTTAGGTGGTGTTAGGGCACTTGTTTAAAACTAAATGATGAGATATTAACAGTTAGCAAAGGTGAGTATAACAATCCAGGAAGAGAAACTATAACAATACAGCACAGACGATAATCAAGATAATCAGAGCAACTTCCATAATACAAGAGTATAGTAACATGGTAAATATGGCAACTTCAATGGTACAGCAAGAATTAATAATCATGGCAAATAAGTAAACGACTAATTATGACCATCGTCATGGCCACGGCCCCAGGGTATGTGAGCAATAACTATAATATTGTATGAGCTAAGGAATTGGGAACACGGGGAAGGTCATGGAGTTCCAGCGGCGGCTCTGAAAAAATGACAGAAAGTTTCGCGGTTGATTAAAAAAGGTATATTCTCTCATGCCTTATAGCACATGATGGTAACGGTCCCTACCTTAAGGCGTCTGGGACCGGCCCTTCAAGGCCTTCGATCCAGGAACCTAAGAAATCTCATACAACAGTATAGGAATGGTCCACAATCTCGAGACCCCTAAATGAAATATCATGTAATGCGAGCATATAGATAAATAAATAGCAATACGAGATCATGGCATAAATAAACAACAAATCTTCATAGAATATCAATCACAAGTAAATAATAAGAACCAGAATGCATTATGGACATAAATAGCAGAGACAGGTATAGGTAAACGATCATAAGCAATATAAATAATGAAAGCAGAGAATCTACATAATCAACCGAAGGAAATATACATAACGACAACAAGATACATCACGACAGTAAGAAGAATAAGTTAACACAGTACGAAATATACACAACAATAACCATGACTAGTAAGCCAAGTACATTACCCAGTAAAATGACCAAGAACAGCAGTACAAGACATACATAATGATAACATGAGAGGGGTAACTTAACAACGTTAACCTTCGATATAACACCAGAGTGCTACGTACACTGGTTACATCCATTATTCCATATTGACCATACTAGTACTACCAATAGTGGAGGTCTCCATACGTTCCTGCTTAATCACAGGCTCAGAACTACAGAGCGATGGGCAATTCCTATTGCACCATAGGGTACAGTAAATAAAGTTGATCGGTTACACTCCAGTAACACATTGTAGAAAGCTGAAAATAAGGCATTCATTGTTATGGTAGACACCTGAACTGCAAAGGCAATAATATCGAAAATGATGGAATCACATGCTATAAGGAGTTACATGAATCAAACAAAGTATTAAGTGCACAAAGGAAATAGAGTTATATGAATCAGACAAAGCATTATGAGAACAAAGGAAAAGAGTTATATGAATCAAACAAAGTATTATGTGAACAAATGAAATAGAGTTATATGAATCAAACAAAACATTGTATGAACAAAGGAAATAAAGTTATAGGAAATTAGACAAAGCATTATGTGAACAAGGAAATAGATATATGAAGTTAAACAAAGCATTATGTGAACAAAGGAAATAGTTATATGAAATCAAACAAAGCATGATGTGAACAAAGGAATTACATTCACAAGACAACAGTATTAATGACAAATGCCCAAACACAACCTAATAATACATCATTAAATTAAACAATAATTAAGGAAACAATCTATAATAATGGCATAGATACGAAAACACTAAATTTCCTGAAACAATGAGAATTCCAACGTTGTTTGCCAACAAAAGAGTTAGTAAACTGGATGGATGGTTCATAATAATTAAATTAATCTGAATTCTACCTGTAAAATAGATTCGAGCGGCACTCAATGTAGCAATGGCTTCGGTTCAGCACTCACACAAGCACTCACTAAACACCTATGCTAAACACTTTCGAAAAAGGAACTTAATTCGCTCAGCAGTAAACTGACAATAATCAACACCAACTTCGATTCCCTTCTTCCTCTGGTTCCTCCACGCAGTCGCGTAACGTGCTAACTTCACGCTTCTAACCATAGAATGTATTTTGACAATCAACTCTAGGATGTTACAACATGTCTCATGTCTTCTTTGTTGCAGGCTTCAGAACCTCCTTGATATATATAATTTTCAATGAACTTATCACCCTCATTTATAGGATATGCCGTTCCCCACGCAATACTCAGAATGGACTTGGCAGGGAGAGATCTAACCGACTACCTGATGAAGATTCTCACGGAACGAGGTTACAGCTTCACCACGACAGCTGAAAGGGAGATAATCCGAGATTTAAAAGAAAAAATCTGTTTCGTATCCGTAGATTTCGATAGGGACTTAGAAAGAGCTGCCAACACGACAAGCTTAGAGAAATCTTACGAGCTTCCAGATGGTCAAATCATAACTCTTGGAAGCGAAAGGTTCAGATGTCCGGAAGCTATGTTCCAACCTTCATTTTTAGGGATGGAAACTACTGGTATACACGAGACGACATACAACTCGATCATGAGAGGAGATATGGACATCAGGAAAGATCTGTATGCCAATATTGTACTCTCTGGAGGTAGCACAATGTTCCCTGGTATAGCTGATCGTATCCAGAAGGAAATAGCAGCTTTAGCTCCGGCGTCCATGAAGATTAAGATCATTGCTCCTCCTGAAAGGAAATATTCAGTATGGATTGGTGGGAGTATACTAGCTAGTTTGACGACCTTCCAACAGATGTGGATATCCAAGCAGGAATATGAAGAATCTGGACCTGTTATTGTGCATAGGAAATGCTTCTAATCGTTTAGTTTTGCCCAGATTTATAATATTGGTATTTATTTAACGTATGTGGATATTGTTTACGGAAAAGATTATGAATAAATGTTATATATTTTTCGTTAAATTTTTATTGATCATCAATACCTTTGATAATTTTTAGCAATAAGTAAATTCACATCTCCTTACATCACTTCAAATATTTAATAGTGATTATTTCACTAATTCCATTTTTAGTTAGGAAATTTCCATAGCAACTTTCGTTTCACAGAGATTAAAAATACAAGCCGGTATGTTTTTTAAGTAAGTACCGTTTTGGAATTAAAAAAAGACGCGTAAAGATATCGCAATAATTTTATTTTTACATGAAAGCCTGTATCTTAATCTACTTTTCAACATAATTTCCGTGAATATTGACGCACTTGTCATAACGTGGCACCAGTTTTTGGATACCATCCTCATAAAATTCTGTCAACGTCGGGTAAAGAATGTACGTCCGGCGTAGAACCAAAGAGTAGAAACAAGAGGGTGCACTCTGTCAAATTAGTACTGAAAATTTTGTTCACGTATTTCGAAGCGTAACCACAGAATCGCATAAAACGATTCCTTCCTTGACTCAAAATCCCATAAGAGCAATGTAAATCGAGGCAACACCAATGAAATCACATTTCGTTATCACGTGCAATAAGATAGCCAATCGGTTCCTAGTTCCTGTAGCAGGAATCTAAACAGAAAAGGATTTTAATCGACATGAAGATGAATTTGGAAAAATCATTTTTTAATTATTAGGAAATATGAAAGCACTTTTCTTTCATCAAGTGTTTCTGAACGATTTACTTCAGGAACCAATAAGCAATTTCGTGAGTAGCAATATTTTCACTGTTAATTTGTATTTTGATCATTTGCAATCTATTTTAATTTATTACTAAAATATCTTATAATTTAAAGCTACAACAATTCAACTGAGAAAATTGTAAAAGTTCACACCTTTTAAAATTTTAGGTCATTGCCATACAACTTTGAGGAAGAGATCAATAACAGAACATTTATTTCCTGTGGAATATGTGTGAAGACCAGAGAGAATTCATAAGAAACAAGAAAATATCATTCATGTATTGAATGTCTAAATAATGGACTAAAACAAGAGTGCAACAAATAAAAAGAAAATTTTCTTTATAATTCATTTAATATAGTTACATCAAAAGTTAAAGAAATTCATTAAAAATTTGTAGTCAAGTTTTCTTCAGCATTATCAATCTTTGTCAAATAATTATCTCGGTTCCATCTTGAGCATTCTCAGAACATAAAAGAGCAATTTCCTATTCTATAAAAATATTCATACATACAAAGGGGTCAGATCCCTGAACTTGATATCCAGTTGAACGGTAACTTTTGGAAGAAAACACTGAGAAATATTAACTTAACATCATTTGTGCTGCAGTATATTAAGGTTTCTAATTTTTTTATTTTTCCTTTTGTTACATTCATTACCCTGTAAATTTTGATTTGCATACTTCATTATGTAAAAAATTCTGATTTTTAAAAACAAATTTAGCATATATTTGTAGGGAAACTGAGCAAGGATGATGGAAAGGGATAGTTCTCAGATTTTGGATTAGCAGTTGATGAGGAGATGTAGTGGCAGCGGCTTTCATGTTTTGTGATGTTTGCACATTGCAGTTTACCATTATTGTGGAACATGTTTGAGTTCCCTTATCGATTCCTATTCTATCGGTTTGTGTACCTATATCAAAGCTTTTCGGTCTCTTAAACACGTTCAAAGTAGGATCAGCCGTTTTATTTAAGTAGCGGCTAGTCATTAAATAAGGTTCGAAGTGATCACTGCAAATCCTGTTTCCTCAGAATTGTCGCATCGCTGCAGACCAATTTTCATTGCAGGGCTCGTTGAGGGTCATCTGAACTGGGAAATCTAAAGAATCTCACACCCGAAACATTCGAACATTACTCAACTGAACATCTTCTCTTGGTTTCACTCATTACAAACCAGACTTCTCTGCAGAGCTATGAAAAAGCTTAATCCAAATATGAAAACCCGTGCGGAATGAAATTCTAGAACTCCTATACAAAATCAGCGATAACTTTTACTCCATATATCACACTATCATTAAAAATTTTCGAATGGAGGGAAAAGAATTCACAGACAAGTTATATAAAATACGTCATTTAATTCAAAGGTTTTGATCAAATTAAGGATCTGCTATGATTTTCAGAAATTGAAAGTGAATTGTTTCGCGGTTTAAATTCGAATTTGGAGAAGAGAGAGAGATTTATCCTTCTCTTATTAGTCCCGCCCCTTTTTTCAACGATAGAATTCTCAAGGTCATTGAATCGTTGACGAGAAAAAGGCCGGAGTGCTCCATCTTTGTTAGTTAATCTTTGGTAATGGCGTCAGTGCGTAGATAAGAGATGTAGGTAACCAGCGCGCATGCGCGGAACGCCGACCGTAGCGCTACGGCGGCGGAATCGCAAAACGGTACTTACTTAAAAAACATGCCTCGTATTTTAACCTTTTTCACATACATAGATAACGTTTGTAAGGAATATCAAGAAGAAAAGCTAATCTGTGAATACTTATTGGTCAAATCGTGCAACAGAGCTGTGCTAAGCACCGAAAAAAAGTGCTTCGAGCACTAAGCCCTAAGCACTCGAAAAAAAAGGCTTCGAGTCTCGAGTTCTAAGCACCGCTTTCGACAGAAGGCTCCGGATTACCGAGCACTTTTGCAAAAGTAATTGAATATTTCGAGCACTAAGCACTAAGCACTTTAGTGGGAACTATTTTATGTAATGTTGTTTGATTGAAATGAGAACTCTTTAGCTTCATCGACATATCTAAAATTATGATTTCGAGACTGGGAAAAACTCAAAAGCCATTTTATTTGTTTTGTGAAACGCATGCATTCAATTTACATTCTGGTACTAGTTAATCTTATTCGTCGATCTGAATCTGAATGGCTGTTCCTAATCAATGCATAAAGTTGAATTAATAATCGAGGACCAATTATTTTATAATCGAGAACATATTGCTGAAAAAATGTGGAAAGCACTGACGTGAGATCAGGAGCTTTTACGGGCTTGTTCTAAAGTCGTTTCTCAGACTTGAAAAGAGTGCGATTCAAAATCAGCCAGCACAATGAGTGTGAAAGAATCAATAAACATATATCTTAAATGGAAGTTGAGTGAACTTACAGTTCAGCAAATTCTTCGATTTGGCATTCTTTCCACATTTCTATACCAGATATAAGTTGTTGTAGTTGAGTGTCATCAATTATAACCGAATTTCAGATTCATAATTGCTGAGCTATCGGACAGGTCTGGCCCAATAACTAACTTGACTTATATTTGGATAATAAACTAATTCTATTAAAATCTCATGCGCAAGAACGAAAAATACCTTGCTCCTTTTAGTTTTTCATCCTTTCTTCGAATATCCTATGAAATTCAAGGAATTTTGATATAGAAGTTGTTTTTCAAGGTTGAATTTTTCCCAAGCCGGTCCTGAAAGAAAATTTATTCCTAATCTCGGTGCGAAGAAGTTGTTGAAGAGAATAAACGTACCAAACATAATGAAAATATTTAAGATGGTTCGAAAGTTATGGGTAATTGAAAAAGATGACAAAATCAATAAAACAGTCTGACCCTGAATATGAAGAGAGATAGACCCTAAAAATAAGTGCTATTCTGACTCAGCTCGGTGTCCTCTAACTACCTTTAGCTTTTGTTCATTTACCAATGAATCACCTTGTATAATACTTGTAGTTTTGAAATACTAATGTGAACTATGAGCTACAAACATTTTACACAATTATTCTTGTCAATATTTGGATGGAGCATATAAGTGAAAAATCTGAAAATGCTGCAAAGCAGTCTCAACGCGTTTGTTCTATAAGTGATACGATATAAACATGCATTTATACGAACACAATTTAGCCCTTAAACAACTTCAGACTCATGAAGTGTCATCAATGGAAACATAAATTATTGAAAAATAAGCATTTGACCTACAATGCACGAAACACATTTTGATGAATACCATATAATTTCATCCAGAAATCGTTATGAAATCAAATGTAGCTGATAATCAGATTGTTTATAGAAATTTTCCTATTTTGGATCCCTTTTTTGTGATGAGACACGAAGGCTTATAGTAACAAGGAATGAGAATTCAAAATTTCCAATCTATTCGCTTTCGGTTCCATAAAATTATAATATTATTATATTATTATTATGATGAAATTTAATTATATTCAGGAAATCAACAACGTCCATAGAAACATCATAGATATCTGACGAATATCTTAAAAAGAATCGGTTCTAATAAAAGAAGATTTTTTTGGGAATTTTTAATAAATTTTCTAGAGTGGCGATCATCTCGAAATTTGGAAAACCATTTAATTTAACATCATTAAAACACCTTCTAAATTATAAATTGATCAGATGAATATTCTAGGCGAAAATCAAATTTTGAATGCTAATAACTAACGATGGATTTGGCCCAATAATGAACTTGACCGAGATATTTGAACGATCAACCTATTCTGAAAAATGAAAACTTTAGGTCATCTCCTTCGGAAGATAGAGAGTATACGATCGGAGGGCCGGCCAGCCTGACCTACTTAAATTTGACCAAGGTTTCTCCATCAAGAAGTCGAACCCAATTGATTGAAACCATTTTCGGCTCGATATTCGGAAATTACAGACATTTGGACAGAACGATACCCCGCCTGTTCCACTAGTAACAAGCGCGCAATAACAAAAAATTTTCTGGCCTTCATAACCATAAAGTCAAATCAATGGTGACTGAAGAAATACTGAATATTAATTCAAAACGATCATATTATCATTGCGCACATAAAAAAATCAAATACCGTACCTGCTTATATTGACCCTACTTCAAGAATTCGGAAAGGCTTAGTGCTTAGCGGATTACTAAGCACTAAGATTTTCGCGAGAGTGCTCCGAAAAACAAGCACTAAGCACTAGCCTTTGAAAAGTGCTCGCGAGCACAGTGCTCGAAAGCATTAAAGTGCTTAGAGTGCTTTCACGAGCACTAAGCACTAAGCACAATGCTTTGGCACAGCTCTGTCGTGCAATACGTGTCAATAGTAGATTGGAGAATTCCAAATATCGTTTAATGAATTCAGAATATTGTTATAGAAATCTATAAAATTTGGTAATGCTAATGAAAAAAAAGGGTATTACTTAAATTAAGTTATTTATTGAATTCTTAGACAATATAAGAATAATTAAGAAAAAAATCAGTCTCGCATATCATATCATAATTGGAATAACATAAAAACTGAAAAACTTAATACTATTCAAGAAAATGATGCGTGTGAATGTGAAAAATAAAATGAAGAAGCCACTATTTCCATGTTTATTTCTCAACCTTATTTTCTTCTTTTTTCTGCTCAATCTTAGCCGGTTTTCCAGTTTGTGTTATCGGAATTTTCCGATCTTCACCTTCTTCAGGTCGATTCCTTGGTGCAGTGATGGTGAGGACCCCATCTGAAGACAATTTCGATTCAACCTTCTCTATATCGCAATCTTTCGGCAAAACGTATCTTCTTACGAACTGCCTTGAGATGAAACCATGTTCGTCTTGTTTTTCCTCGTGTTTTCCTTCAATGGTGATAGTGTTATCTCCAGTTACCTTCACTGTTATCTCTTCAGGTTTGAACTGTTGCACATCCAGGTTGGCTTTGAAATTGTCTTTGTCGATTGCCAGAGTCGATCCAGAATCTCTTTCGGAGAGGGCCGTTCTCCATGGACGAACGTAGCCTTGAGGAACTCCAAAATGGGCCAACATGTGTCGTGGATCGACCACAGGAGATAAAAGATCTTCAGGATCTAGGCAAAGTCCAAAATGCTGGTCGCGGAGACGAGATGGTCGAATATAACTGTCTAGTAATAATGGTAGTAAAGACATCTTCGCAGTTTTCACTTACAACAACAGTAAATAACTCGAGTAAACTTTCCAAAACTCTGTTTCTCTCGCTTGAATTCTCTGCGTACTCAATTTGTACTGACAATGGTGGAGCTTCCTAGCGCTTATATAGCGCCGGTAGAACATTCGCGAATTACACGAAAGAGGGGGCTCTTATCGTTCCAGAAACACTCGAATATTCTGGAAGTTAGGCTATTGTGAATACATGATTGGAGTGGAGTTCATCGGATAATATCACTTGTATTTGCTTCTTACTATAGTAATATCAAATATTTATGAGCTTGAACTCAGAATATAAGGTTTTGAAACACTTATTTATAGGAGAATATGCTTGAGCGTCCCGTCCTAATCGAAAAAACAAAAAATATAGGTTTTAATTGGAAAATCTTCAGTTATGATGAGTTAACCCAGTTAAAGATGTCTTCATAAACTCAATACATTTTAAGTTCATATTAAAAATGATTTTTCTAATTTTATTTTGACAAATAAAGCAATACTTCAGAACTCATCTGCTTTATTTTTCTTTTTTTCAATTCGCGGTTATAGTTCCATTAGGTGTACCTTATGTTCAGTATTACTTACATTTTATTGTATTTGTGTAGTTTTCTTTGATTTTCAATCATACACCTATTACAATCACGTGGTGAGTTGTGACTCGCACCTTTGGCAAAACGAAGGGAATTTCTTTCGGAGCAGGTTTACGACCCATTGTGAGTTCCTGGAATTCACTATGTCAATAATTGGCTAAGTTTCTTCAGGAAATTATATCTCCCATAAAAAATCAATCAATATTTTCGATTGAAAATACAAAAGATTTCAATGACAAAATGAGAAATCACAAGATCTTTGAAAAAGGCCTAATGGTTAGCTTCAATGTTACGAGAGTGTTTATCAATGTCCCAATGGATAAAGTACTTAAATTCGTAAGAAAGAAGCTTTCTCTAAGTGAAAAAACTACACTTAGCGTGAATGCAATCATTGAAATGTTCTCCATTTGCATCGACACAACATACTTCCACTTCAAAAACATTCTTTTCGTACTTCCGGGCCTAAAGTGACAACTTCACTCCCTTGTGACAGGTACTAAAGTGTCACATTTAATCCCTTCGGGATTAAATATTGACGAAACTCCCGGAACGATTAAATCACAAACAAACGATTTTAAGGGATATTTGATTGAAAAATAAAATTAATTAGAATGGTAATCAACGTTAATATTCAAATTAATATTGTGACAGTTCGTCATATTGACCAGTCTTTCCTGGGTTAATGCAGCAGGTAACTGACGAGTAACAGATAGGTCCTTATCATATTGAATTGGTGTTTGTTTCGAAGATCCTGCGGAAACAGGAAGCGAGAATGAGGACTGTGGCATAACTATAGTGGACGAATCGGCGACTTGACCAACCATTTTATCTGAAATTTTTTGTTTATTTTTAATAGACGATTCAATATATCCCTCGGCCACGTTGGAGGATTTCCATCCTCCATGTCTCTTCAGCACGTCTATTGTTGCTCCCGAATCAGCTAACAAAGACGCAGATGTGCGTCTAAAACAATGTCCCGTATAAGACGTCGCATTTTCTAATTTCAAGAAAGCTGCTATTTGCCGTGGAAATGTACCAAACATGTTTTTTCCTACTACTCGCGTAGTACATTCTTTGTTGATGCATTGAACAAAAAATTTTGAATGAGGTGTCCCTGTCTTTCGCAATGCCACATATTTTCGAAATATCGCCACAAAACTGATGGCACTGTTTTCTGAATTTTTGATCACAAAATTTCGGTCAATTTTATTTTTGGTGTTTCTAATCGCAATTAGGAAGGAATCGTCCAAATCTCTCACATCGTCGATTTCTAAATCCACCAACTCTTTTCCACGACAAGCTCCCGCAACGCCCAAAATAAGTGCAAACTACAAAAAAATTGATTTCTTAAAATTTCTGAATATAAACACATTTCCAAATTTACCTTAAGCATTAAATATTTACCATCCGGAGCCTCCCGTAAGAACTGATCTACCTGCTCAGACGTGAGAATTCTTGACTTCTTTGGCTTAAATCCCTCATTTCTTCTCTTCAAAAAAGCTAATAATTTTGGAAATTTACTTATATCAATATCTTCTCTAATGTTAATAACCGATTTCAGCATTGAGTAATGTGCCCAGAGAGTTGAGGCACAAACCGCTTTTGATTTATCATTGAAGTAGACTAACAGCGCATTTTCAGTAGGTTGTCTCACATTTTTAAGCGGCACCACTTTTTAAAAGCATCGTACTGCTGCTCGTATAGTTTTCTAGATTTCGGTGGTAACAATTCTTCACCTACTTCGGCTGCTCTTTTATCAATATCAGATACACCTTCTTCACTCATGATACCAATAATTATCAATAACAATGTTTCTTTACAATGACACTAGTAATGACAATGTTTCTAAATTATAATTGTCACAACGCAATGTTACTATGGTAACTTATTTTAAAGACAGTTTATTAAATGAGTTGAAGAGAGAAAAAACTGATTGAAATTATTGAAATAATTAATAAAATCATACCGGAAGTACGAAAAGTATCGTATATACCTTGCGACTGAAGTACATTTAATCCTTCAGGTAAATTATGGCCCTCCCTGCGGTCGGGCCATAAACTTTACCTTCAGGATTAAATTCACTATTTCAGTCCCGCGGTATATAATATACTATTATCAACAAGAATTTGGAATGGCCATGGGTTCATCTCTGTCTCCCATTTTAACTGATTTATATATGGAGAATTGCGAACTAAAATCTCTCGACCCATATATGTATATTAAAACCCATATTGTGGAAGAGATATTGTTCGAATACCACATTTAAAAAGGCGTCAAACATCCACAAATTCAAGCTGGCGACAAATATCCTGGCGTCACCCTTGTTCAATTTCCCTTAAGCTTCCAAGAATGCAATACCATATATGGTCTTTGGTTTCACTCACGAAAAATCGTACACCGATGTGACCATATATGGGCATTCTAAAAGCCCTCGAAGAGGGAGTCATCCCTGTCGCATAAATGGTCGGGACACGTCCAAAAAAGGCATTCCAGCATTCCGAGTTAGTCAATCATTCAGATTCAGTCACTCATTCTCATTCATTTACGCCTTCAAATTCAATCACGCATTCCAATACAGTCCACTTATTCATTTCACTGTGCTGATACATAAATTTCTTTTCGTTCTGCAAATTTGTTAAATTATCAAGTAATCCTACGTCGAGTGTCCTCAAACGAACCACTGAGCGTGTAATCAGTTGTGTCAAACAGTGTTAATAAAAAACATATCAAAATTAAGTTATGTGTTCTTTATAATCGAATGAATACATAAAATGTAGATGATACTATCATCATGTAATGAACACTATATAGATTCCTTCAACATCTTAACAATCGAGAAGAATCTATTGAATTCACAATTGTAATCAAGAAAGATAAACAACTCCCATTTTAGATGTACTTGTTCATAAACAAAATTAAACCTCAAGAACCAGCGTATACAAAAAACCAACAAACACAGGTTTATATATACATTTCAATTCCAACCAATCAAATACTATATTGGGAGTGGCTAAATGTTTATATGATACTAAACAAGATGAAAATGAGGAAATGAATAACATCACAAAAACACTCAGAAGTAATTGTTCGATGTAACTTGAAGAAGTCTGTAATGAGTTCATTACAGCACTGTAGGTACTCGACGAAGGGCCCTATAACGAAGTTGACTGTGAAATAACGCCAATTAACTTATTTTGAAAACTCTAGCTCCACTTCTTTGCAAGATAGAGATATTGAAGTCAGATATCTTCAATGAGTGATATTATCCGATGAACTCCACTCCAATCATGTATTCACAATAGCCTAACTTCCAGAATATTCGAGTATTTCTAGAACGATCTCAGCCCCCTCTCTCGCGTTGTTCGCGAATGTTCTACCGGCGATATATAAGCGCTAGGAAACTCCACCATTGTCAGTACAAATTGAGTACGCAGAGAATTCAAGCGAGAGAAACAGTGTTTTGGAAAGTTTACTCGAGTTATTTACTGTTGTTGTAAGTGAAAACTGCGAAGATGTCTTTACTACCATTATTACTAGACAGTTATATTCGTCCATCTCGTCTCCGCGACCAGCATTTTGGACTTTGCCTAGATCCTGAAGATCTTTTATCTCCTGTGGTCGATCCAAGACACATGTTGGCGCATTTTGGAGTTCCTCAAGGCTACGTTCGTCCATGGAGAACTGCCCTTTCCGAAAGAGACGTTGGATCAACTCTGGCAATCGACAAAGACAATTTCAAAGCCAACCTGGACGTGCAACAGTTCAAACCTGAAGAGATAACAGTGAAGGTAACTGGAGATAACACTATCACCATTGAAGGAAAACACGAGGAAAAACAAGACGAGCATGGTTTAATCTCAAGGCAGTTCGTCAGAAGATACGTCTTGCCGAAGGATTGCGATATAGAAAAGGTTGAATCGAAATTGTCTTCAGATGGGGTCCTCACCATCACTGCACCAAGGAATCGACCTGAAGAAGGTGAAGATCGAAAAATTCCGATAACACAAACTGGAAAACCGGCTAAGATTGAGCAAAAAAAGAAGAAAATAATGTTGAGAAGTCAGCATCAAAATTGTGATTTACTCATCCTTTTGTAACAAATAATATTTTTTCCATTGTATACCAAATGCGAGACTGATATTTAGTTGTTAATTATTTGTACCTTCAATAATTATTATTAGGTTTAAATAAAATTGTTTAAGTTACCCCAGATCCTTAGTTTGATTTACTTAGTTTTTCTATTCATTTCATAGAAATAAAATGGAAACTGAGAAGGAAGAATAAGCTAACAATGTATGTTATAATAACCATTGTTTATAAATAAACAATCGTCATGTAACCTATCGTGAGATTGAGACAACCTTATGGATTAGTGGGACCAGCATACATTCAATATTGTATGAATATTTGACTATCAAAAAAATTTATTTGACAATCACTCGTAAAAAGGTTCGTGTCGATTGGTCGAAAGAAACGCCCCTAAAATACGATCGTAATGCTTCGAAGCACGTCTATGACATCGTAACAGGTGATGAAAAAATAGACAACAACATAATATGTCCCACAAATAATTGCAAATGCCTAGGAATACTCATAGATAATAAACTCAGCTTCAAGGTACACATATATTCCCAAAAGTCAGGGCATCAATGTTAAAACTGCTAGTACAATATACAGGTGGCCCCCTCTCTAGGATAGATAGAAAATTGAAAAATAATTGGGGTTTGCTCAGTAAAAAATTTTCGTAACGCCATCCGTATTCAAGATACAGGGCGTTGAAGAAAAAAAAATTATACACATTTTTTAAAATTTTGAAGAAACTGCTGCCAACATTGTAATGAAATTTATATGAATATGTTTTGGAAGATGATACATCCCATGAAATTGATGTGAAAACAGCCGAGTCAGATAGCCGAGTTTCGTACAGAATTTTTCGTACGCCACTGGAATATTGGCCGGATAGCGATGCAAACAATTTTGATTCGCCGAGATTTTTCTATTTTCACGATGGAATCTGGATATGGTACGTTCTCTACTACGATGGCCCATGATAAATCCATCACCAGTACTAATTCCATAGCCCCCCCGAATCGAATATGTCGAATGACGAACGAGTTTTCAATAAAAAAATTCTTATCTGGCAAACTAGGCATAGGATTGATGTCAAATTTGGCAATAGCCTCCAGGAAGATAAACAGACAATTACTTCATATGCCACTTTTACTTGCACCCCCAGGGGGGTCAGTAGGTACTCGGCCTGATTTTTAAAAATTCATAAAAAATCAACCATACATGAGAATGCCATCAAACTCCTGCAGAATTATCTATATGTCGACAAAAAAATAATTCAGTAGTTATCTCTGACTTGCAAGCCTATGGGGGGCTATAATAACGGCCTAAGGATAATTCAAGCAGATACAAATATCTTGAGATCTAGACATAGAATAGACACGAAATTTGGTATTCATTCTTCTCTTTAAATACACAGAATAACTTTATGGCTCACTGCCCCTTGCAACTACTTCTTATGCCACATTTACTTGCACCACCCAGGGGGGTCAGTAGGTACTCAGCCTGATTATTAAAAATTCATAAAACAATCAAACGTGAGAATGCTATCATACTCCTGCAGAATTATCTATATATTCACAAAAAAATATTTCAGTAGTTATCTCTGACTTGCAACCCCATGGGGGGCTAAAATAACGGCCTAAGGATAATTCAAGCAGATACAAATATCTCGAGATCTAGACATAGAATAGACACGAAATTTGGTATTCATTCTGCTCTTTAAATACACAGAATAACTTTATGGCTCACTGCCCCTTGCAACTACTTCTTATGCCACATTTACTTGCACCACCCAGGGGGGTCAGTAGGTACTCAGCCTGATTATTAAAAATTCATAAAAAATCAATCAAACGTGAGAATGCTATCATACTCCTGTAGAATTATCTATATATTAACAAAAAAATATTTCAGTAGTTATCTCTGACTTGCAACCCCATGGGGGCTAAAATAACGGCCTAAGGATAATTCAAGCAGATACAAATATCTCGAGAACTAGATATAGAATCGACACGAAATTCGGTATTTATTCTTCACTCTATATACACAAAATAACTTTGTGAACCACTTCCACTTACACCCCCTGGGGGGGTGGGGGTTCTAGCCGAGTTCCAGCCGAGTATTCTGTGAGTAATTCATACCTGGGAAACTAGATATAGGATTGAGCTCAAATTTCACATTCAGGAGCATCAACTCATAATTTCTGCATATGCCACATTCACTTGCACCCCCCCAGGGGGGTCAGTAGGTAGTCGACCTGAATTTTATAAATTCAACCATACATGAGAATGCTATCAAACTCCTGAAGAATTATCTACATGTCACAAAAAAATAATTCGGTAGTTATCTCTGACTTGCAACCCCTTGAGGGGCTAAAATAACGGCTTAATGATTATTCTAGCAGATACGAATATCTCGAGAACTAGACATAGAATCGACACGAAATTTGATATTTATTCTTCTCTCTAAATACAAAGAATAACTCTATGACTCAATTCCACTTGCTCCCCCTGGGGGATGCAAGTGAATGTGGCCAATGCAAAAATTATAAGTTGATGCTTCTGGTTGTTATTGTGTAATTTGACCTCAATCCTATGTCTAGTTTCCCAGGTAAGAATTACTCACAGAAAACTCGGCTTGCACCCCCCCCCCAGGGGGTGCGAGTGGAAGTGAGTCACAAAGTTATTTTGTGTATATAAAGTGAAGAATAAATACCGAATTTCGTGTCGATTCTATGTCTAGTTCTCGAGATATTCGTATCTGCTTGATTTAACATTGAGACGTTATTTTAGGCCCCCATGGGGCTGCAAGTCAGAGATAACTACTGAATTATTTTTTTATCATTATGTAGATAATTCTGCGGGTGTATGATAGCATTCTCACGTTTGATTGATTTTTTATGAACTTCTAATAATCAGGCTGAGTACCTACAGACCCCCTGGGGGGTGCAAGTGAATGTGGCAAATGTAGAAATTATGAGTTGATGCTTCAGGTTGTTATTGTGTAATTTGAACTCAATCCTATGTCTAGTTTACCAGGTATGAATTACTCACATAAAACTCGGCTGGAACTCGGCTAGCACCCCAATAATCTTCTAAAAGGTTTGGGAGTCAGCTGTGAGATCATTAAAGTGACGTTGTATTCTATCTTTCAAATCTTGCTTTTTCTCTAAATAATTATTTCAAAATTGGCTCGACAGAAAAAATATTAAATAATCGATTATGGAGTAAGTTTCTTTAGCATATTTCAGTGAATTTTTCGCTCAAAATAAAGCATCCCTATGGACTATGCTTAGAAGCCCCATCAATATAAATCAAGGAATAAAAAAAGTTAAATTTTATTGATCTTCTAAACATATTAATATACGCATTTTATACAAATATAGTAACAATAATCCAAATTCAGTCTCAATATTAAGGATAGCAAGATTACACACAATTAAAAATATAAAAATTAAATTAACTATTGGGAAAATCAAATCTACATTACATGAAAGAAATAAACCAGGATAGTTCCTATTTATTCTCAATTTTTTCTTCCATCTTCTGTTCTATTTTTGCTGGTTGTCCTGTTTGGGTTATGGGTATTGTTCTTTGTTCACCTTCTTCAGGTTGATTCCTTGGTGCTGTGATGGTGAGGACTCCATCTGACGACAATTTCGATTCAACCTTCTCTATGTCGCAATCTTTCGGCAAAACGTATCTTCTTACGAACTGCCTTGAGATGAATCCATGCTCGTCTTGTTTTTCCTCGTGTTTTCCCTCAATGGTGATAGTGTTATCTCCAGTTACCTTCACTGTTATCTCTTCAGGTTTGAACTGTTGCACGTCCAGGTTGGCTCTAAATGTATCCTTGTCGATTGCCAAAGTCGATCCAGAATCTCTTTGAGAAAGGGCTGACCTCCATGGACGAATGTACCCAATTGGACCTCTGAATGGTGTCAAAAATTGTCCAGGATCCACCACTGGAGAAAAAAGATCCTCTGGATCAAGGCACAATCCAAATTGTTGGTCTAAAAGCCTAGATGGACGAATGTAATTGTCGAAGAGCAGCGGTAGCAATGACATTCTTGTTTTTTAATACTTCAAATGATCACTTAATTGCTTTCGAAGCTTTAAACTTATTCGATTTGATCCTGAGTGCATCGAATTTTCCGAGCCTTTTTATACGGTGATGGAAATTTCGGGAAATGCAATAGAGGAGGGAGTGTTTATCGGGAGTGTTCTAGAAGGACGGCTACTAAAAATACACATAAAGAGTTCATCGGATGATATCACTGCACACTTCGAGTGCTCAGTCTAGTTTCGAAATTTAAGTAGAACATCTTGCTATCCTTTTGCCCAAACGTATTCAATTCTCAATCAGTTGAAACAACATTATGGAACAATAGTACATTGTTTACCGGGTAGGAACAGAGTCCAGGAATGTGGCTTTTCCTACGAGGTAAACATACTATTTTTCCGCAAATCGTTTAAAATTCGACAGATATTGATTGATTTAAAAAAAAACGCGATAATTTCATTCCCAAATAAATGGTGCTTTGAAATTCCTGATAAAATTACTTGGGTTACTATGGAAACGTATTGAGGTTGAATTGTCAAACTTATAAATTTAATTGCTGGTGTTCTCGAAAGTAAAATGATAAGTGATGATGAAATTTCCATTCCTGGGACTCCTCCAGAGCTGGTTGAGGCAGTGAATACTGCTTCATTAGAATTATTGCCAAAGAAATCAAGAGAAAAGTACGAAAATGCATACAGACGTTTTATGGATTATCGCATGAGTAAAAATACGAGTTCTTTGTTTAAAGATGAAATCTTCAACATTATGGGCCAATTATTCAATGCTGAAGTCAACCCTTGCACTTAAACACAATGTAGATATATCTACATACTCAAAACTTCGTTCTTTATTGAAACGGCAAGCTCAAGGTTATAGGGCAAAGAAGATTTTAACGAAGGAAGAAATTGAAAAATTTATCCAGGAAGCTCCAGATAAAGAAAATTTAATGATTAAGGTAATTTACTAGTTTTTAATTTCTATTTAGATTATAGCTTTATTTATTTTTTAGGTGGCTGTAATATTTGGTATTTCTGGGGCCTGTAGAATGGATGAGTTAGTCCGAATGACTGTACACGATATAGAAGACTTAGAATCTAAGCTTTTAATCAGCATACCTGATTCGAAAACCAACAAACCAAGATCATTTGTAATTAATCAGATCTACTTGAATGTTTATCGAAAGTATGTTTCGTTAAGACCAGAAAATATGAACAATGACCGATTTTTCTTTAAATACCAAAGCGGAAAGGGTTGTAGACAAGTGGTAGGAATTCATCAATTTAGAAAAATGCCCAAAATAGTTGCTACTTATCTGAACTTGGTAAATCCGACAGAATATACTGGTCACTGCTTTCGTCGGTCTTCTGCAACAATATTGGTCGACTCTGGTGCCGACATAACTAGTTTAAAGAGGCATGGCGGATGGAAGTCATCAAACGTTGCTGAAGGATATATCGAAGAATCGCTTAACAATAAGGTTGAGGTGGCAAATAAAATTTTCACAGTACAAAATATTCAACAAAACGACCCTTCCACCCTGCATGTTGTCCAAAATGTTTCTCATAATTCTAAGAGTGTTCCTCCAATGTTCAATAATTGTACTAACTGTCAAATTACTGTAAATATAACAAATTGATCTTAAAAATGTATTCAGCAATGACTTGATGTTTTCAAAATATAAATTAATTCCTTATAAGCAATGCGTTTTCTATCATTTATGTAGAACACTAACAACTGTACGGAAATATCATTTCCTTACAGTAATGAAGTGACATTTCCTTGCAGTAAGGAAGTCTTGACTTTTTGGAATGTCAAAATTTCCTGGCGATTTGCGGAAAAAGTTATTGCGTTTCAAATGTCAGTGTGTTTTGTACATCGGTCGGAAAATGAGTTTTAAACAAATAATTGCATTGTATTTTTGTATGAAGGAAAAAAGGTGTTGATTTGAATTGATGAATTTGTGAAGATATGGCTGGTTTAAGTTACCAAAAGGCTGTGTGTGAGAAAGAAAGTGTGAATAAAACAATTATGTACCATCAGGACAAGCGTAGGTGACATGTATCGATGGTAACTGGTTAAAAACTTCATAAGCTTCATTGATAGGTTTCTCCTGCAGCCACCTTATAACCCAGAGTTGGTACCGACGCATTATCATTTTTTTTTGTGAAAACACTCAAAAACTTCTGGAAATCGAGTCTCAATTTATTGCCACAGGCACTCTTATTTTTTACAAAAAAATTAGACAAAACTTGTTTTCTTTTAATTTTTAATATTCACCAAAAACTCGTCGGTGAAAGTTATTGAAATGGAATTAGGCATTCCTCAAACAACCGCATACCGCATTTGGACCGAAGTTTTGGGCCTTAAGAAGGTTAATTCGCGATTTGTACCACACAAATTCTGCGAAGACCTAAAGACATCGTTAAAAGTGCTCGGAAGGATCTAAACTTCCTGAAATCGATTGTAACTGGTGACGAGACGTGGTGTTTTGAATAAGAACTCGAGACAAAACAGCAAAGTGTCCACTGGAGAGCCCGGATAACAGAACACCCAAAAAAGTCGCTTGAGGTTATGTAGATTTGTTTTTACGTTTCAAAAGGAATTATCCACAAAGCATGTGTTCCACCCGGTCAGACAGTCTTTGGAAAATTTTACTTGAGCGTCATGAAGCGTTTGTTGGCAATAAATTGTCGTCTTCGGCCACAATATCTAGAAAAAGGCAGTTGAACTCCTTTGCACGATAATGCGTTCGCAACTTGTAACTAAATATTTGGTCAAAAATCACCTTATTCCCTTGCATCATTCGCCCTATATTGAGATCAACTGATTTCAACAGCTATCGTAAACAAGCTAGCTGACAGACCGCGTTCATGTTTTGCATAGTAATTACGCACAGTCCTACCAATAAACTCGGGCAATTTGAATGAGAATTTCCGGACACACAGTGTATTTTGAAACACCTTCACTTATTTGCTTTGTGAACGTGTGACAATATCCGTAGAACGGATGGAAGATTCCAGACATCTCTAATCGGAAAGGGAAAACGTCTGGTTACCGACCTGCGCAATTATTTTTATCGATCCAATGGTTAGGTTCAAGGTTATACATGTTGTTGTTATGAAACCTACCTACTGAACTCTGAGTCGATTAATTTTTTTCATTCTCTATTCTGATGATTACAAATTCCAATTTCGATTTGTACCGTTTATTATAAATTCATAAAAAAGTATTATCTATTTTTAAATTTATTATATGAAATTCAGTGGCTTAATCAAATATAGAAACTCTTGTATCGTCTCGTGATTTTGCTATACGAAAATTAAACTCTAGGATAACTTTGTCAGATCCGACGAATATCTTATGAGTAATCAAATATTAAATCAATATTTTTTAAAATTTTTTAAGCAGGAAGAAATGCTCAAGAAGTTAAACAAAAATCAATAAATTATATATTTCAATGATTTTTTAAACATTTGAAATATATCTCTATGAAAGGAAATAACTTTTTGAGTTGAGTTCAATAAGGGTATCAATATTGTTGTAAAAAATCAGTTAATTAATCTAATGATTAACTAATAAAAATTTTTTAACGACAGATCATTATTCCTCCTGAAAGTGCATGAATTTTATCCATTGACTTATTACTCAAGTAGAGAAATAGAAAAATCCAATATTCTCTGAATTTTTATTAATCATAACTATATTGAATAAGTTGAAAAAATTTATTTTTTAATACCTTTTCAAAACCCGAAAAAATAATTTTATTCAATGTAAAATTTTCCACAATAAATGAAAAAATGTCCTCCAACATTTCTTACCAAAGATTTCAATTTTAAGCCATAATTACCATTTGTTACCCCAGGCCCAGATCTACGATTTTTTCTGACCGGGGCAAAAATTCAACCCCCTAAGGTTGAATATGAGAATTGAAAGTTTTAAAAATGTATATATATATAATTTCTTTATTTGTGTAATATATGAATTATTCCTAAAAAATAATAAGAAATAAATAATCAAAATAAATACTAATATTGAAAACATATCACAAGGAGAGAATTAATTCATGAATTATGAATTATCAATAAAAAATAACATAAAATAAAAATGAGTAATGAAAATAAATACTTATAGTTATTAAAAAAAATATCACAAGGAACGAAATACGAAATACATTGCTGCTCGTAAAATTAAAATACTTTAATTTTTAATGTTATCTTCCTATTCTTCCTTACCTGTTTTACGTCATTCGTAGATGACTGAATGATATGCAGTTAATAATTGATCGATTGAATCCTCATTTATTTTAAAGATTTTTGGCATAGTGATGGTTTATCATGTTTCCATTTTACAGTTATAACATAGCATTAGAAAATTATTTTTTTTCGAGATAATCGAAAAAAAAATTATCCTTTGGTTGATTTTGGCGCCCCCTTAAGCTGGCGCCCGGGGCGCTTGCCTCCCCCCTAGATCCGGGCCTGTGTTACCCAGATATTTCACATATTTCAATAATAATATGAAATTTTGTAACAACTCGAGCCTTATCGACAAATAATATAATTGAAAATATAAAAAAAAATCCCTGAAAAATAGAAAAGATAAAATTGAATTACATTGGAAATTTTCAAGTCGACTTTCATTTAATTTCGTATTCACAAGAACATAAATTGATTATTACAACCTCGAATCCAAAAGGAAAAAGTAGAAAACTGTTTTATACATAATTTTTGAATAGAGAAATAAAAATAAATCAATAAATAAATGGATTCAACTCTTATACAAAATTGTTAAAACTGTCAGAAAAAATTGTGAGAAATGGAGACAATAAGAGAAAACTTCTAAAAATATATTTCTCATTCAAAATCATAATATGAAACATCAATCGAGAAAAACCAACAATGTAAAAGGAATCTAGAAACATAATAACAGTAAAAAACTTACAATTTATATTGAAACATAAGAAAATAAAGGTATTTACTCCAATTTTGTAGCTCTCATCTTATCTGTCAATCTATCCCTTACATATTCTTCAGTTTGGGCGATGGGAACATCAAGTTTTTCTTCATCCTCCTCCATGTTCAACCTTGGTAAACTCATAAAAAGAATACCATCAGAAGACATCTTACATTCAATGTTTTTCGAATCGAAAGCTGATGGAATAAAGAATTTTCTTTTGAAATATCTATCCATAAGGCCCCCAAATTCTTCTTTGTCTTTCTGCTGTCCCTCCACAACCACCTTATAAACTCCTTCTGTAGTCACTGTTAGTTCTTCGGGACTGAATTGTTGGACGTCCATGAGGATCTCTAACTTACCATCGACAATGGACATAGTGGACCCAGCGTCCTTTTGCGAAGGATCTATCCATGGACGGCTGTAACAACTGCGTGGCATCTCGATTTCTTCGTCAACAACCTTTAACCTGGCTCTGAGTTCTTCAGGATCGTGGGAGATGCTGAATTGGGCCATGGGCTCGTGCGACAAAAGGGTTTTTTTCATGTTTTTTGAGTTTTTGAACGGTTTGAGGAGGTATGAGGCGATGTTGTCTCCTTTCTGGAGTGTTTAGATGAGTCTTGTGTTTTGCCAGAAAAAGTTTAGCGTTTTTGTGGGACGATATGGTGAGATAAATGCACAGCTGTTGCTTTATACAAGACCTTGAAGTTTTGATATAAAGGATGGTCTAAATGGAGAAATTATCACCAAATTCCATTCCATTGTTTTATAGGAACAACATTTTATAATTATACGTTGTAAAAAGAATGTTCTGGGATGAGAATATTTCGAAATTTACCGATATTTCTACTGGAAATTTAAGCTATAGGTTTGCGCAAATGCGAAAAAAATTTACAGTTATACTTGTATAAGATCCCTGCTCTGGGAAACGAGAAACGTTGCAGTTGGGAAAATTCGGGAATATTCTGGACTCTCAGCGAATAGTTCATCGGATATTGTCCCATCGAACATCCTTCCGATTAAAATAAATTTTTTTAAAATAAATGGCCAATTTAAGATCACAATTTTCAACACAAGATTTGAAACACTCTGTGATGATATTTTTGAAATTCAAAAGATGCATGACCTTTCAACATCCTTCCTCTTCGATGTTGTAAAAACGGTTTACGCTCAGCATATTTAAAATAAGAATAATGAACATATTACTGACTGAACATATTAGACTTTTTTTCCAGTTTTTTTTTGGATATTTTGAAAACTATTTGATTTAATACAATGGTTTTAACAGAAATGTATTCACTATTGAATACTCGATCATACCAGGAATGGAAAACTTGAAAAAAAACTTTTTCGTCGAATTTATTTTCACTCCCTGTATAACCGGAGTTTTTTGGGCTTCGAAAATATTTTAGCTCTGTAGAGAACTTCAAACAATATCATAATCCTAATTTTCAGATTTCAAATATATCTAGTTCTCCAGAAACGTCTGATAGGCTCTCGAGCTTGAGACACCCTGTATGAGTTAGCATTTTCAAGTTGAAGAAAATTAGCTACTGTTTCAGGTACCTTATAAAATTGCTACTTGCGCTGCTTCTATCAACTCCGGTGGCGTCAGAGAAAACTCAGAATCAAGCATTTTTAACTGTATAGTATTCAAAATAACTACTAAACAATTACTGAGTTCACAATTTTTGAATCAAATTACAAAATTAAATTGACAGATATTTGATTACACTGAAGTTTTCCTTAGCAACGCAGGTCTAATAGCTTATTTGTTTAAAAAATCAAATTTCATATCGGTAACATTCTGACTTTAATATATTGTAATATTATGTTCTTAAATTCAAATTGGTTATCCAAAATTGTATTTTTAAAGGTTTAAATGCTACCACCGGTTAAACCTTTAAAAATAATATGGTTTCTTACTATTAAATCATCGTTTTTCCTGTTACAGAAAAAAATAGTATATTATATACAGGAAAAGTATTAGATTTCAGCCCTCGAGTTAAAATCTAATACTTTTTTCCCTTATATAATAAATAACTATTGTATTATAGATGTTATCGTATAATAGTGAAAGTCACTCATATTGGAGCAGAAAAAAACTTTTTTAGGCACTTCCCGGACGCTTTTTCTCTGAGAAAGTTGCCGTAGAAGAATCACGTCTTTTGTATCTAATATGAAAATCTTGGTACGTAAATTTTTAATAAATGCAGTTGATAATTTCCATAGTAACCTAGAACGTGACTAAATAACCAATTGATAGAACTGGAGAACTACTAAGTACGATGCGAACTTAGATCTACCAAATTTCCAAAACGAAATTTCAGCTTCGATTCTCAAAATAAACGAATACATACTATTTGCTAGGTATGTTATTCAATCAGTTATAATTATTTAATATATTAGGTGTACAAATAAGTTTCCGCGGTTTGTCAAAAGATGGCCCCACCAGAAGGTTATGGAGAAATTGTCAGATGTAAAACGTAATATCCCAAGTTTAGTCATCTGGCAACACCATAACCTTAAAGTACTAGTGATTCCGTATCAGCATCACGTAATTTTTTTCGTGCAAAAATGTCAAGTTTTATTCCGAATAAGCATCATTTGCTGGAACTTTTGATTTACTTCTTTAATGTGAAAAATCTGCAGCTGAGGCGCATCGATTGCTTCTAGAAGCATATGGTGAAGCTGCTTTAAGTGAGAGAAGTTGTCAGGAATGGTTTCAAAAGTTTAATAACGGTGAGTTTGACGTTAAAGACAAAGAACGCAGTGGAAGACCGAAAGTGTACGAAGACATGGAATTAGAAGCACTATTGGAGGAAGATTCGTCCAAAACGCAAAAAGAACTTGCACTTACTCTACAAGTGACTCAACAAGCAATTTCACATCGTTTAAAATCGTTAGGAATGATTCAAAAACAAGAAAATTGGGTTCCATATGAACTAAAGCCGAGAGACGTTGAACGCCGATTATGCATGAGTGAAATGCTGCTTGTCAGGAATAAAAAATGAGTTTTTTGCATCGTATAGTCACTGGTGACGAAAAATGGATTCACTAGGATAATCCAAAGAAGAGAAAGTCATGGGTTAAGCCCGGCGAACCATCAACATCGACAGCTAAGCCGAATATTCATGGAAAAAAACTCATGCTGTGTATTTGGTGGGATCAGCTTGGTGTCGTGTATTATGAATTGCTGAAACCAAGCGAAACCATTACTGGAGCTCTCTACTGAACACAATTAATGAGATTGAGTCGGGCACTTAAGGAAAAACGCGCCCATTACTATTCCAGACACGACAAAATTATTCTTTTACACGATAATGCTCGTCCACATGTTGCGGCGCCGGTAAAAACATACTTGGAAACACTCAACTGGGAAGTTTTACCCCACCCGCCGTATTCACCAGACTTAGCCCCTTCTGATTATCATCTGTTCCGGTCGATGGCACATGGTCTGTCTGAGCAGCGCTTCACATCATATGAAGACACCAAAAATTGGGTAGATTTGTGGATAGCGTCAAAAGATGAAGAGTTTTTTCGACGGGGTATCCGAATGTTGCCAGAAAGATGGGGAAAAGTAGTGGCAAATGATGGAAAATACTTTGAATAAAACGTAATGTACTTTTCCTTTACAATAAATTCCTAATTTTTTATAAAAAACCGCGGAAACTTATTTGTACACCTAATACAATATTGAATATTGAATCTTAAATTCTTATAAATATATTATCTGTTTCCAGTGGCAAACTGGTCAAGAATTTTTATTCTATTCTATGATGAAAATATATTCATCAACTTAATAAGTTCTTTCTTTAAAACAAATCAAAAATTTGTAAATGGTAATTGACTTTTTGATGCAGGTTTTTTCCTGAACTAAAACATTTTTTTCCCAAAATGTTTTAACAATACTGCCTTTTATCGAACTGATTCCTTTGTTGGGAACCTATTCAAACTTCAAAACATGAGAAATTTCCCGAATACCTAAACTTTCACATTTCAACTATATTCTATGAAAAAAACATGGCAATAGTGTTGATTCGATGATCTTAAAAAATGTAGACATCATAGAATTCAGAGTATTTGGAAAGTTGATGTTAAATATGAATATTTGGATGTTTTTGATCGCAATTCCAATAAAAAATTCGACACTCTGTGGAGCATGTACGATTTTAGTGGAGAAGAATGTAAATATAGCCTCATCCCCAATAGTTCACGTATTTCTCAAAAGTAAGAATGTTGGCTACGAAGCCAAAAAATGATGTCTTCAGCAGTAAGCACATAAACAAATTCATCTAGGAAGCTGATAAAAAACATATCTAGAGCTGAAGGTGATTTTAACAAAATAACACGATTGTAGGACATATAAGTATCAATTTAATTTTTAGATCACAACAATTTTTAGATCAGCAGAAGAGAAAAATTGACAAAAATGTCAATTGATGTAATAAACGACAAAAATCAACTATGCAGTTAATCGAATATGTAAAATTTCATCACTTTCTGGCAGTAAATCAAAATATTATAATAATTTAACCGACGTTTTTCTCAAGAATCCCTTGGCTACAACAAAATACTAACTTCTCTATTAAAACCAGAAAATTCATTTAAGCCTGGCCTCCATATCAATTATTCGAAAATCGAAATACTGAAATACCATCAATTCGAGTGAAAAACAAGATCATCAATCCGATAAAAATGTTTTTTATGACAAATTTGCGAATTCAAAACAATCACATTGCGACATCATCCGATGAACACACGCGATTTGGTGGCCGTATCCCCGTAAATTCGCGAAAATTCACGAAGCTCAAGCGTTCGTTTCTCGAATATTCTATGGTTGTATATAAGCGCGAGTCTACCTCAACCCGTTCAGTGTTGAGAAAACCTTCGAGCTATCAACAAGTTACGAAGCATCGTAGCAGTCTATTCTTTGCCGGTCACGTTGTAAAAATGTCGATTCTTCCATATTTCTTGGACGCTTACACCAGGCCCTCACGTCTGCTGGACCAACATTTCGGGCTTACCTTGGATTCCGATGATCTCTTGAGCCCCATTATAGATCCCAGTGTCATGGCTCTGCTGAATACTCGTCCTACCCTTGGTTACATCAGACCATGGAGAACATCTTTATCTCAAAGAGACGAAGGATCAACCCTTTCCGTCAACAAAGATAGTTTCCAAGCAAATCTCGACGTCCAGCAGTTCAAACCTGAAGAAATCACAGTTAAGGCCACCGGAAACAATACTATAACCATAGAAGGAAAACACGAGGAAAAAGAAGATGATCACGGATTCATATCCAGGCATTTTATCAGGAAATACGTCATTCCAAAGAATTGCGATTATAACAAAGTCGAATCTAAATTGTCTTCTGACGGTGTACTTACCATTACTGCTCCAAAAATCAACGTGGAAAAGAATGAGGATCACAAGTCGATTCCAATTGTGAAAACCGGCCAGCCAGCTAAAGTTGAACAGAAGAAACCCGAGAAAGAGGAGAAGGCTGAGATTGAAGAAAAAAAATAAGTTTATAATTATTTCTTGCACTTATTAATGTATTATTGTATGTTTTCGTTGTATGAGTAATGTTATAAGCGCTTTGTAAGACTGTTTACATTCCTAAGTTTTTTCAATAAATACTTTTTCATTACGTCTTTTCTTCAGATTATCTCAAATGTGATAACGAATGATGTTTTTTATATTAATAGTATTGAAGGTTCTGAATTTGAAGACGAACGTTTATATATTTAATTCCATAAATATAGATGTCTTTTATTCTTGATAGAAATAGGTACGTACCATTTTTAGTTAAAATTCACTTCTGAGCATAGAAGATATTTGGTCATTTCTGGAAGCTTATTTCAACTGGAAGTGAACCATAGAGTTATCTTAATTACTGTCATTTTGGAAATAATATAAAAAATTGGCAGTAAATGCGCCTCTACAAAAATCCTGAAACACTTACTAAGCTAGGAATCATATTGTTTTTGAGTTGAGTTGAGTTTTAGGTATGTAGGTTTTGCAGGAATTTCCTTTGCAACAATTTTTTTTCTGTTGAAGGTATACAGTATGGTCCAAGGAAAACTGACGTGACGTCAGATGGTTTTTAATCTGCTTGCTATATCTTATTTCTGTAAGTTTTTGAGTCATTTTTGTTTTATGTAAACCTAGGACTGAATATGCTGCAGTTCAATGAAAAATAGAATGATTTTTCTTACTTGGTAAAACCCCAAAGATAAGTGATCATACCTAAGGAAATATTAGTTTGATATCATTGTATTCGTAGGCATTATAAGAAAAATTCATTTGAGAGTCTAATTTGAATAATTCCTCCGGGATGATTGAGCCGATTTGACCAAATATCAAGCTATTTATTCCCCCTGAATAAGAAATTGAAGGATCCAAGCAATGTTTCTCAAAAACCACAATTTTTTTTGTAAAAATTTAATTCTTACATCAGCAGTACATACATTTCTCAAAATGCAGCGTCATAAAAATAAATCGAGTGTTCAGAATTGTCATTTCGAAATCCAATCCTATCTTAGGTCTATATCAACAGAGTTATGCATCTTAAATATCCAATTGTCCATTAAATTCTACATTATGTACAATTAAAAGATTGGAAAGATTTCCATCTACCAACTAAATTCTAATAGATTTTTACTTTAAGCGACTGTACAAGTTTTTCTTAATTACAAACGTATAATATAAATTTCATCCACACTTTATTTTAAATCATACAAACGCGAAACATTGAAGAATATTGCCAATGCACTAATGGATCCTTTAGTTATTAGTAACAACAAAACAATTTCGTTTTAATCTGCAGAAACATCGAACGGAAAAAACGAACAAAATGTTTGAATTAGAACGGAAAAAATATTGTTTTAACTTAGTTAATATTGGATTTTAGAAACAAACATCCTTATGACTAGTGAAATATTTCATTTGGTAAACACTAAATCAAATATTTTGTGATGTACGCAGAAAAGTTACTATTTTACCATTCAAGTAAGTACCTCGGTATCCATCAATATCTCGAGCCATAAATCAAAGATCAAACATAATATCATAGGTTACACATTTATATTTTGAATTTATCACAATTTATCGCAGAAATTTCAATCGAAATCTTTCGTGTGATCAATCGAGAGAAAATTTTAAAGCAGAAATAAGAATCGTGTTAAAGAAAATTTCTGTTTGAAAATTATGATATGTTTTCAACACAAAGATTCAATAAAATTAAATAATCTGGACTAACAATTATATCACATTACTAAATCAAATAATTATTTATATAGAAACAAAATTTACATCTTGGCTTCTTATAAATTAATCGAAGAGACACTGTAGCATGTAAACAATGACTTGGACTATCACTGGGTCAATCTGAAGTATAAATAAAGATCACATTACACAGAGGTTAGCAGATCTCTTATCTTTTTAATTTCCTCCTCTTGGAGCTCCTTCTCAATAATACATCCTCCTTGTTCGAATCGAACCCGTTCAACCAAGGAATATTGAAGTCGCTATAATATCATATTTCGATGAAATGAATCATTAGTGATTTCAAGCGGATATTTTAACTTACATATGAGACAATTGAGGAAGAGGTACTCCAAAGCTGGAGATTGGTAATTCTTCAGAAACTTCAATGAACTTCAAGTCATCTAAGGATGGCCAAAGAGGAGTGCTAAGTGCACTTGAAACATCAAGTTTGGCTTGATGTTCTGCCTTTTCATGTCTTTGTTTTAACTTTTCTATAACTCTTTGTTCCCTGATTCTTTGTACATCCCACCTGAAAAAAACCGGAACTGATATGAAATATTGTCATACCAGATACACTATTTTTTTTTGTTGGTACTCCTATTATGTTTAAAAATCATTTTAAAACAGTACCAACCACTTTCTGGATTCTTATAGACAGTAAACAATTATTCTCAATGAATTAAAGCAAGAATGACGCAGAGGGAGCCACTATGCACGCGCAAAATGTTCAAGGTCATGATGACTGATGAAATTGATAGTTACATAACCTCTGATACTGATCACGTTTTCACCGGTCCAGTATAAACAAGTCTCTACAATATTATAGAATGTAATAAGGCAAAATATGAATTTTTTGAGTAATCTTGAAAAGAATCCAAGGGTGGCTTAGCCCAACTTGAAACTGAAAATCGCTTTTAACTTTGACAAGGGGAAGAATTAGAAATAGTGGTATCAGAAGAAAGTGATCAAAGACTTACCCTGTATAGTTAAAAAAAAAGATATCTATTCAAATACCATTTAATTTTATTTTCAAGTTGGGTGCCTACAAATAATTCACAAAATGGTGTATTTAATTTCAGACTGATGTGAAAACAGCCGAGTTTTGTACAGAACTTTTCGTACGCCACTGGAATAATGGCCGGATAGCGATGCAAATAATTATGATTCGACGAGATAATTTGAGATTTTTCTTTTTTCACGTTGGAATCTGGATATGGTACGTTCTCTACGATTATGGTTCGTGATAAATCCATCACCAGCACTCATTCCACAGCACCCCCGAATCGAATATGTCGAATGACGGACGAGTTTTCAATAAAAAAATTCCTATCTAACAAACTAGACATAGGATTGATGTCAAATTTGACAATAGCGTCCAGGAAGATGAGCTGACAATTACTTCTTATGCCACATTTACTTGCACCCCCCAGGGGGGTCAGTAAGTACTCAGCCTGATTATTAAAAATTCATAAAAAATCAATCAAACGTGAGAATGCTATCATACTCCTGCAGAATTATCTATATATTAACAAAAAAATATTTCAGTAGTTATCTCTGACTTGCAACCCCATGGAGGGCTAAAATAACGGCCTAAGGATAATTCAAGCAGATACAAATATCTCGAGATCTAGACATAGAATCGACACGAAATTTGGTATTTATTCTTCTCTTTAAATACACAGAATAACTTTATGACTCACTGCCCCTTGCAACTACTTCATATGCCACATTTACTTGCACCCCCAGGGGGGTTAATAGGTACTCAGCCTGATTATTAAAAATTCATAAAAAATCAATCAAACGTGAGAATGCTATCAAACTCTTGCAGAATTATCTATATATTAACAAAAAAATATTTCAGTAGTTATCTCTGACTTGCAACCCCATGGGGGGCTAAAATAACGGCCTAAGGATAAGTCAAGCAGATACAAATATCTCGAGATCTAGACATAGAACCGACACGAAATTTGGTATTTATTCTTCTCTTTAAATACACAGAATAACTTTAGGACTCACTGCCCCTTGCAACTACTTCATATGCCACATTCACTTGCACCCCCTAGGGGGGTCAGTAGGTACTCGGCCTGATTATTAAAAATTCATAAAAAATCAATCAAACATGAGAATGCTATCATACTCCTGCAGAATTATCTATATATTAACAAAAAATATTTCAGTAGTTATCTCTGACTTGCAACCCCATGGGGGGCTAAAATAACGGCCTAAGGATAATTCAAGCAGATACAAATATCTCGAGATCTAGACATAGAACCGACACGAAATTTGGTATTTATTCTTCTCTTTAAATACACAGAATAACTTTATGACTCACTGCCCCTTGCAACTACTTCATATGCCACATTTACTTGCACCCCCAGGGGGGTTAATAGGTACTCAGCCTGATTATTAAAAATTCATAAAAAATCAATCAAACGTGAGAATGCTATCATACTCCTGCAGAATTATCTATATATTAACAAAAAAATATTTCAGTAGTTATCTCTGACTTGCAACCCTATGGGGGGCTAAAATAACGGCCTAAGGATAATTCAAGCAGATACAAATATCTCGAGATCTAGACATAGAACCGACACGAAATTTGGTATTTATTCTTCTCTTTAAATACACAGAATAACTTTAGGACTCACTGCCCCTTGCAACTACTTCTTATGCCACATTTACTTGCACAACCCAGGGGGGTCAGTAGGTACTCAGCCTGATTATTAAAAATTCATAAAAAATCAATCAAACGTGAGAATGCTATCAAACTCTTGCAGAATTATCTATATATTAACAAAAAATATTTCAGTAGTTATCTCTGACTTGCAACCCCATGGGGGGCTAAAATAACGGCCTAAGGATAATTCAAGCAGATACAAATATCTCGAGATCTAGACATAGAATCGACACGAAATTTGGTATTTATTCTTCTCTTTAAATACACAGAATAACTTTATGACTCACTGCCCCTTGCACCCCCTGGAGGGGGCTAGCTGAGTTCCAGCCGAGTTTTCTGTGAGTAATTCATACCTGGAAAACTAGACATAGGATTGAGGTCAAATTCGACAATAACATCCAGAAGCATCAACTCATAATTTATGTATATGCCACATTCACTTGCACCCTCCAGGGGGGTCAGTAGGTAATCAGCCTTATTATTGAAAATTTATAAAAAATCAACCAAATGCGAATATGGTATCATACTCCTGCAGAGTTCTCTATATATTACAACAAAAAATATTTGAGTAGTTATCCCTGAATTGCAACCCCATGGGGGGCTAAAATAACGGCCTAAGGATAATTCAAGCAGATACAAATATCTCGAGATCTAGACATAGAACCGACACGAAATTTGGTATTTATTCTTCTCTTTAAATACACAGAATAACTTTAGGACTCACTGCCCCTTGCAACTACTTCTTATGCCACATTTACTTGCAACCCCCAGGGGGGTCAGTAGGTACTCAGCCTGATTATTAAAAATTCATAAAAAATCAACCAAACGTGGGAATGCTATCATACTCCTGCAGAATCATCCGCATATTGACAAGAAAATATTTCAGTAATTATCTCTTACTTACAACCCCCCCCCCCCCATGGGGGGCTGAAATAACTGCCTAATGATAATTCAAACAGATACAAATATCTAGAGAAATAAACATAGAATCGTAACGAAATTTTGTATTTATTCTTCTAGTAATTTTCAATAATTAGGCTGATTACCTACTAACCCCCCTAGGGGGTGAATGTGGCATATACAGAAATTATGAGTTGATGCTTCTGGATGGTATTGTCGAATTTGACCTCAATCCTGTGTCTAGTTTTCCAGGTTTGAATTACACACAGAAAACCCGGCTAGAACTCGGCTAGCCCCCCTAGGGGGCGCAAGGGGCAGTGAGTCATAAAGTTATTCTGTGTATTTAAAGAGAAGAATAAATACCAAATTTCGTGTGGATTCTATGTCTAGATCTCGAGATATTTGTATCTGCTTGAATTATCCTTAGGCCGTTATTTTAGCCCCTCATGGGGTTGTAAGTCAGAGATAACTACTGAAATATTTTTTTGTTAATATATAGATAATTCTGCAGGAGTATGATAGCATTCTCACGTTTGATTGATTTTTTATGAATTTTTAATAATCAGGCTGAGCATCTAACGACCCCCCCTGGGGGTGCAAGTAAATGTGGCATAAGAAGTATTTTTCAGTTCATCTTCCTGGACGCTATTGCCAAATTTGACATCAACCCTATGTCCAGTTTGCTAGATAAGAATTTTTTATTGAAAACTCGTCCGTTATTCGGCATATTCGACCCGGGGGTGTAGAGATCGTACCGTATCCAGATTCCAACGTGAAAATAGAAAAATCTCAAATTATCTCGGCGAATCAAAATTATTTGCACCGCTATCCGGCCAATATTCCAGTGGCGTACGAGAAATTCTGTACAAAACTCGGCTGTTTTCACATCAGTTAAGTTTTTCAGGAGCTATGTATACCATGTTTTTTTTTCAACAATTTCGTTATAGTTACGCTGCGCAACAGATCTTTTTTTCACAAACTCGATTAAGAGATATATCTCGTCATATAAATCAGCATCATACCTCTTTCTACGTTTTTCGTCAGCTTCTAGTCGATTATGCCTCCGTAAAAACACTTCATCGTCCAAATTCTCGGTGCCTTCCATCGAATAACAACTAGCATATACCTTTATTCTCCACTGGGGAACCTGTAAATCGAAATAATTTCAAAATAATGATGATGCAACAATAGAAAAATTACATACTTCCAGAACTGCGTTATCTCTTACTTCGCTTTCGGGTTCCGCTTCGTAAGATGAAGGAATACCAGGAACGGGGTCACCTATTTGATTAACGAAGAATTCAGTGGTGGATATTATATTGTTTTCTTTGGCGCTCTCTGGAAGATCGATAAAATTAATCAATAAAAGATTATAGAGTAAAAAAACTTAGAAAAACGTGATACGAGAATCATGTGAATGTAAAAGTATATTAGGAAATATTGAAACGTTTTTCAATTTTGTGGTCATTTTAAGAGTGAAGTATACATTTAATGAGCTGAGTTACATAAACAAATTCCACATCATCTATTAGGTGTACAAATAAGTTTCCGCGGTTTTTATAAAAAATTAGGAATTTATTGTAAAGGAAAAGTACATTACGTTTTATTCAAAGTATTTTCCATCATTTGCCACTACTTTTCCCCATCTTTCTGGCAACATTCGGATACCCCGTCGAAAAAACTCTTCATCTTTTGACGCTATCCACAAATCTACCCAATTTTTGGTGTCTTCATATGATGTGAAGCGCTGCTCAGACAGACCATGTGCCATCGACCGGAACAGATGATAATCAGAAGGGGCTAAGTCTGGTGAATACGGCGGGTGGGGTAAAACTTCCCAGTTGAGTGTTTCCAAGTATGTTTTTACCGGCGCCGCAACATGTGGACGAGCATTATCGTGTAAAAGAATAATTTTGTCGTGTCTGGAGTAGTAATGGGCGCGTTTTCCTTAAGTGCCCGACTCAATCTCATCAATTGTGTTCGGTAGAGAGCTCCAGTAATGGTTTCGCTTGGTTTCAGCAATTCATAATACACGACACCAAGCTGATCCCACCAAATACACAGCATGAGTTTTTTCCATGAATATTCGGCTTAGCTGTCGATGTTGATGGTTCGCCGGGCTTAACCCATGACTTTCTCTTCTTTGGATTATCGTAGTGAATCCATTTTTCGTCACCAGTGACTATACGATGCAAAAACTCCTTTTTTATTCCTCGCAAGCAGCATTTCACTCATGCATAATCAGCGTTCAACGTCTCTCGGCTTTAGTTCATATGGAACCCAATTTCCTTGTTTTTGAATCATTCCTAACGATTTTAAACGATGTGAAATTGCTTGTTGAGTCACTTGTAGAGTAAGTGCAAGTTCTTTTTGCGTTTGGGACGAATCTTCCTCCAATAGTGCTTCTAATTCCATGTCTTCGTGCACTTTCGGCCTTCCACTGCGTTCTTTGTCTTTAACGTCAAACTCACCGTTCTTAAACTTTTGAAACCATTCCTGACAACTTCTCTCACTTAAAGCAGCTTCACCATATGCTTCTAGAAGCAATCGATGCGCCTCAGCTGCAGATTTTTTCACATTAAAGAAGTAAATCAAAAGTTCCCGCAAATGATGCTTATTCGGAATAAAACTTGACATTTTTGCACGAAAAAAATTACGTGATGCTGATACGGAATCACTAGTACTTTAAGGTTATGGTGTTGCCAGATGACTAAACTTGGGATATTACGTTTTACATCTGACAATTTCTCCATAACCTTCTGGTGGGGCCATCTTTTGACAAACCGCGGAAACTTATTTGTACACCTAATACCATTTCACACATCACAAAACAATATAGAGCGTAAATAATTTGATCATCGTATTAATTTAATCCAAACATTAGATAAAATACCTTTTAGGCGCTTGCTCCAAGGGAAAAAACAAGCTACAGTTCTGAATATCCTTAAAACAAAGTAGTTTAACATATAAATTTCGTTGCAAAGATTAACTAGAGCACTACTGCAAAACTCTGACATTTTTAGAATGTCTAACATAATTCAATAAAAACGTTAGTTTCGTCGAACTTTATCTAAATCCTGGGTTTGAATTATAGACATATAAAGAAATAGACCTATTTATTTACATTAAATCATGTAGCTCCCATTGAAAAAGCAGTTTGGCAACCATACGTAATACGCACAGAACTAAGAACTGATACTTCATTATGTGATGATCGACAACTCTACGCGAACATATTCATTCATAAAATTCACTCACCATATTTCCTCCTTATATTATACGTGACGTTGCCAAAGCGCTAGAAAGTTAACTTGTATTTGTTTACAAGTGAAAATTAAGTAAAATTAAGTGTTTATTGTGATTTTGCAGACTTCGAAAGAGTGTTTCAACTGTAAAACATGGTTCGACAATGTTATATTTGCAAAAACTATGATTATTTGAACCCAAATCTTTCTTTCCACCGGTAAGTTTCTAAATATGCTTTTGGCGTCAATATTTGAACAATCAGTGTCGTAGAATAAAGTGCATGCAAAGGTTGTTTGTATTAATTGAATAGCTTTTAAAGTTATACATTGGACCAAAATGAAATACCTGAATCAATATCAAACCCTATTTGTATCATTCATACATCTAAGACTTCTTCAATAATTTTTATTGCAGGTTTCCGAGCAATACCGAACAAAAAAAACTAGGTCGAAATACACTAAAACAATTTTGTTTTGGAATGAGTGATCAATGTTGAATCTATGTTTTAGATGCATAAATATTATTTTGAGTGGTTTTTTATGAATTTATATTATCAATAAATCTAAACATTAAAATTGAAACAGTGAAACTTTTACCCAAATTTGATGAAACAAGTTTCACGCAATTTTTTGCTTTGGTCAAAACCAGGGTTATTTTTTCGTGGCATTCTATTAATGTCCTATTACCGCAGATAAAACTGTTACTCGTTGAAATTTAACAGACTTCACGCTAGAAAATTTTTAAAAAATTCCCAAAAAAAAATTTTCAACACTCAATATCTCCTAAGACTTCATTTAGATTTAAATAAAAATCCGTATATTTATTGAGGTTACCGATATCTTACTCATCCGCAAATTTCATTGTCGTAGCTTTCCCCCTTCTGAAGATATGATCATTTTTTTCATTTACTCAAGAGAAAAATAGAAATGTCATTCGTGGCGAAAGTTGAGTCTGTCCGGCCGTATCCTCTCTAGCATCCAAAAGGAATCAGCTAGAGTTTTCATATTTTCAGAATAGGTTAATTGTCCAAATATCTCGGTCAAGTTCGTTATTGGGCCAAATCCGTCGGATGGTTCAATAGTTATGAGCATCTGAAATTTTGTTTCCTCAATAACTACTAGAATATCCATCCGATCAAGTTGATACTTGGAATGTTATTGAGGGAGGCTGAAAAGAAACGGCTTGCAAAATTTCGCAGAAATCGAAAAATAGAAATGTCATGAAGTCCGAGCTTTGTCATTGAAAGATTTGCCATCACAGATCGATATTCGTTTGACAACTTGCGGACCTAGATATCAGTGTCAGTTGGCGTAATGTCAATCAAAATTTTCATAGAATTCATAGAGGTAGAATTCGATGTCGATGACGTTGTCAAAATTCAGAAAAGCACAGACGTAATATTAATCAAAAAATTTTTTATCATAGAGAAAGAAATTGATGGCGTCAAAACTCAGAAAAGCAATGACGTAAGTTTTTAGGAGAAGCATAGAACAAAATTTGGTGAAAATTATGAGTAGTTATTTTCAAATTGAGATAAAGGTTTGTTTATTCATTAGGCTGTCATATTCATCACATTGTCCCATAGACAAGACAAGAAGAGATAAAAGACTATTGTTCACCCGATCAGAGAGCTTATAGATTTGTTAAGGTTTGAATATTTACTCGCAAGTAGCTCAACAAGAGCGCCAAAGCAATCTGACCTCACGTCAGTGCTTTCTAAATTTTTTTACTTGATTCTGTATTTTGTACGTCAGTTTACTGAGACCCTTCAATTCAAAGCTTTCATATTTACCAAAAACGAATATTTTTAATTCAGAAAGATATATTTTTTGATTGAATTAATTTCATAAATCCAAACAAAATTACGTATTCATTTTAAAATCAATTTAATGATACTATAATACAATTTAATGAAAATATGGATGTAAATTAACTTCAGATATCGAGGACAAATTCTTTGACAATCTTGAAATGAACGAAAAATATTTCGATCCGGCAACGCAGCCACCAATTTGACGTAACGTTAATCTCAATTGTTACTTGTGTTATCGGCATGTTTACCTCATTTTTAGTGGTTTTGTTATGAATTTATGTTATCAATAAATTTAAACATTGAAAGTTTGTTTCATTAACCCAACTTTCACCCAAATTTGATGAAATATGAAACACACAATTTAATGCTCTGGTCAAAACCAGGGTTATTTTTTTCAAGGCATTCTATTAATGTCCTATGACCGCAGATAAAACTGCTACTCGGAAAAATTTAACAGACTTAGCAGTTTCACTCATGTGACTATCTACACTTCTCATTGAATCTTTCGTTATGTAGAACTAAACACCCTCTAATATCGTATGAATCTATTTTAATATCATAGTGACGCAATTTGTCTTGCATCATTTACCTAAAATCGATTATACTAGATTTACAGTTCGTAATTCTACAGGTTTTCTATCATAATCTCAAATATTTCTAATTTTGAAGGTTGAAGTATTAAACGAAACAATCTAATCAGTACGCCACTGAGTATTTGACGACTTCATTATACAGCGTTGCCAAAGCGCTAGAAAGCATATATTCCTGTCTTTGTCTGACACATAGTGAAATAATTCAATGTTGGCTATTAATTTCAACAGTTTTATGAATGAAATGCTAGGTCTATCTCTTTGTATCTCTATGGTCCAAATATTGGAATTATTTCTTTCAAATTGCATATCAATAAATTAGTTTCCTGTAATTTTGCGCCATCTGTAGTACGACGAACGAAACTACTACAAAATTGCAGATTTCTTATATTACTATAATAACAGGCATTTTCTATGTTTCCAATCTGAAAGCTTTGATTATAAAATACATTTCTTTGAATATCAAAACCCATATAAAATAATTAAAACAAGACAGACACAGAGGATTCCAGAATGTCAATGTCAAAATAAAAATGACACATCAATGACACTAGACAAACAATTCATAAAATATAAATCAATTTAATGTACAACATATTCTAAATCTTCAATAAGTATCACAAACATAATAACTGAACAAAAACTACTAATTTAATTTTTTCTTTTTCAGGTAATTTGACAACTAATCAATGAAACTTGGTAGAATTTGGTAACGAATACAGAAAACTAAACTTTCCACTTAGTTCAAAGATGCAGGTTTAGAGAATATAAATACTGGGAATACCGACATGCTCAATACCATAATTTATTTACTAAATAAAGATTACGAAATGTACACTTACTCTTTCTCCTTTTCTTGAGTTTTTTATGTGTTCTTTTCTCTTCGATACAGTTTCCATTTTGTGAAGTGGCAGAAGAATTGCTGCAAACCCGTTTTCTTCGTATGCTCATTCTTAAATGTCTCATTGAATCCAATTCACTTGAAAAATTATAGACAACGCAAGAATTTGAATTGTCCAATGTGTCACTTTCAGTTTTTACATTAGCGTCAATGCCTGAATCGAAGTTTAAATCGTGACAGGGATCTACTGATCCATTAACACAATCGATAGAATTGTTAACGACACAAGTTTGAGTTTCTAATTCACTAACTGGACTGCTGTGATCTTGTTGCACTTCAGAATCTAGCGAGGTACTGTCCGCATCATTGCAATTCACTACTAGTCGAGTAGCATCTTTGATATTGTTGCATGTACCCAAACCTTGGGTCATATCCTCGATGAGTATGCTCTCTTTTAATTTTATTTCTTCAGTATTAACCTCCTGCTTGCTTCTCTCCACTGAAACACTCTGTTCCATACAATTTAACCGTTCTTTAAGCTGAAAACAATTGTATATTAAACAATATAGAGGTGAAAGATCGCCAATTATAAGATAATATATGCAAAACATTGAATTCTTCACGATATTTCTCTCCCTTATCCACTTACCATCTCATTCTCTTGTTGAAGTATTAGTATAGTTCTTTCCTTACTTAAAATTTCCTCATTTTGTTGTTGAATCAAATCTAAATGAAGAAGCAACCACTGTTTTAAAAACCTAACCTCACTTTCGGCAGTTTGACAGTTGCCTTTCTGTTTATGCGTTTCTAAATCAGGATTTTCGTTAGATGCGTAGATGTGATCGTAAGGATTGCCGAGTTTCTTCCTATTTTCGGAAAAGTTATTTGTTTGCTGATAATAATCGATGGCATTCACAACATTAGAATATTCTGCACTATGATTGTTCGCGAAATCCTCGGACATTTTCGGATGGACTCGCACTATGTTTTGATCATCGCGTTGTATTACAACGACGAAGGCTTCATCACGCAAATTTAACCTTAAGAGAAGCCTGTAATTTCATATGTTGAATGATATTCATAGTATATATATGTGAATTTGTTACTACGAATCGATTATCTAACAAAATTTTCCGAAAATAGAAATGGTATAATCAGTAACTACCATAGTTTAATTAGTCCATTTTTGTGAAATCGTACATACACAGCACCTGATTGACAAGGTATTTACATCTATTCGACTAAATAAAAACCTCCTTTACGTGGCAAAATCTGATTCAACGCATCAACAGAAAATAGTCACCCATTTCCGATGCAAATATCTCACTTGATTCGCGTGTACAAAAATAAATTCACTAGAAGGATAACTTCAACATAACAACATCTGCAAATGATTTTTTCGACGATTGTATGCGACATGTCATTCAAAAACACCAACAATTTCAGCTCAATTCAATTCATCAAAAATTAACACGACAAATCGTATTTGAAGGTAATGTAAATAAAACTTGGAAGCATGGATTTGTTTGACAGCCTGGTAACGGAACGGAAAGCGAAAGGAAATGTCAAAAAACGTATGCGCTGTTGTCAAAACTACAATAAATTCTGTTAATTCTGAAATAATACGAAGCACTTTGAAAAAAACAAAGGTTCGGTGAGTAAATTAGAGTAGATAGCGACTATTTGGACGTGACGTATATACAAACCAGTTCTTTGAAAATGGAAAAACAAACGTACATAATCATAATCAACGTGTTATATTTGCATACATACACACGCGATAGGAAATCTGGCAATCGTGCTGTACCAACTGTTCAATATTCAACCAATGGAATCGAACGAATTCCGCGCATTCGCTAATATGAATTTTTTTCTCTGTTCTGCAGTCACTGAAAATCAAGAATTAACCAGCAATAATTTTTGCATTTTTTGTGACAAATGAAGTTGAGTTTAACTTTTCAAATAAAAGGCTCATCATATGGACGATTTCGTTTTTGTAACGACAGGATGGATGTAAGGCAATGTGCGTGTTTGTTACGTAATTTCAGCACGCGTCTGCGTCATAATTTTTGACTTTGACCGTTCATTCTACAATCTACAATTCCCTCACCTTGTCACTCATTCTGAACGGAATCAGTGTGTGGCATAGTCAAAGATTTTTATGGGATCTATTGATTTCCGATAATCCGTTAATTTTTGCCGGCAAACCGTTACGTCATTAATTTATAAATATGTAAGTTGTTTATTGATTTTTATCGTATTTTCCCAGATATAGAGGATAATTGTGCAAACTTGAATTTCTATGGTTGCGGGATATCTATGCGTTTTTGAAATTTCTTTTAAGTGAAACAACTGATTTATTGTGTTTGGTATTTTGGGATAATTTCGAGTGATATGTATTTATTGAATTTTTTTCGGTGAACTACTGCATTTCAATATTTTTTTACACAGTAATTTCTTATCCGTGACACATTGAATAAACTAAATGAATTTGTTTTTGTGTAAGAGCTTTCAATTAGGTATATCTTGAAATATTCATTTTTTGGTTGGCGATTTCCAGGAAAATTATTGCAGATAACAAATATGAGATAATTAGGTGGACTCAACTACTGTGTTAATGGCAGAAATGCTAGAAAAATTAAAATTAATTCCCAAAATTTTCATAAGATATTCGCCAGGTATTGAAGAAAATATAATATATGGAGGTTATTGAGTTAATTGGAATATTTCAGATAGTTCTTTGAATTTCACGAGAATTAATAAAAAAATTTATTCAGTAAGTAGCCATTTGGTAAGTCACCCTAGATATACTCTCTATGGTTCTAAAGACTGAAACATAAAATCTGATTTTCATGTCTTTAAATTCAATCAGGCTAAAATTAACATTAAGTAGACATCGAATATAAGCTCTATAAGGTCAAATTCTCCCTTCTCGCTTACAAAACTTTTTCGTCCAAACGAGTAATCCTTTTTTTTTGCAACATAAACAGAATTTGGCAGAGAACAATCGTACTTGCTCCTCGATTTCTTGGGAATAATTGTAGATAACGCAGATTAGGGATGGGACATCATCAACGATGTTTTTCAAACATCGATATTTCAGTATCGATGTCGATGTTTTTACCATCGATGTTAATTGATTTTATCATCGATGTTGACATCGAAGTTGATAGAATACTCAACATCGGTTTCTCGATGTTTCATATATATATTTATGGAAATTCAGCGATTGAATCAGTTTTCAGTCAACTAGGTATATTTTTATACCAGGATGATATATATATTATTCAAAATCATGAATATGACTTGTCAAAAATTGACGAAGAAAACAGCGCCGTACTCAAAATAAAGTGTACAATGAAAATATGAGAAAATATACCCATTTTACCATCAATTATTCAAAAATAGTCCAATTTCTGTATACCTGTAAATATTTGTGATTCTTTCTTTGGTTCAACTGATGCCCATCCAAAAATATTCTATACTGAAAAAAATAGATTTTCTTATCCTCAATGATATGCAAACATGAACATGATTCCATATTTTATTGTCACCCTGTATAGACAGATGGGTGAATATAGTCGTTACAGTTTTGGTTCACGTCAGGAGAAAGTTATATTCGGATTTTACCGCAATTTTGTGTTATTGAATATTTTGAATCGGTCGTTTATTATACAGGGTGTCAATAAATTACTTGTACAAACTTTAAGGGGTTAAACGTCGCGTAATTTTAAAATTAAAAAGTTCATATGAACGGCTTTATTTCAGAGATAGAGGGCATCCAAAAATTAATTTTACTTAATTTTTTAAATTAATTTTACTTAATTTTTTTGTTCTCCAGTTTACACTAATTTGATGATAGTGATATGTGATGTACTAAATCAACATGGACATGACACAAAAAAAAATATATATTTTTGATTGAAGTGTTTAATCGTAGAAAATTCTTACTGAGTGTAAATTCTATAAAACGGTAAGAACTTTATTGACATTCAATTTATTTTATTTATTTATTTCACCAGTTTGAATAACATACAAAATAGATTTTAATATACATTTAATTTATTCGGATATTTGATTGAGTTGGAAGTTATTTTTTTTTGTACTTTCATCCAACTTTATACTGTACTTATAATTGTTATTTCATCGTGCCCCTTTTTTCAATATAAGAATTTTCAGTAGACATTGAAATTATTTCTGATATATTGAGAATCTATTGTTAAATCATTATGAATTATTGATATACGTAAGTATAATTAAAGTGTTAAAACATCGATGTTTACAAACATCGATGTTCACAAATATCGATGTTCAATTAACGATGTTCAGTTAACATCGATGGTACAGTTCGATGTTATCATCGATGTCAAACATCGACGAAAACCTATCGATGTCCCATCCCTAACGCAGATTGAACTGCTCCCTCGATGTCCCAGGGTACTGAATCTCTGAATCGAATATTTTAATATATTTTCTTCTACTTTCAAACAAATTCAAGGAATTATTTGTGAAAAGAGAATTTTCCATTTTTTTGACAATTAAAATTACGAAATATGACATAAACGATTTCTTCCATAGCAACTAAGTGAAAAATAAATATCTCCGTAATTCTGGGGGAGGTTTAGATACTTTCAATCTGAATTCAAATTGTCTTATCCGATTAAAAATTATATGAAATTGATTTTAAAATTTGTGAAATTGAATTTAGAATGAAGGTTTATGGCATGCAGACGAAATTTGACTGTTGAAATTTCGGAAAAAAAAGCATCCTTGGGCGGGACTCGAACCCGCGTATATACCAATTGCTGGTCTGGAGCTTTTTCTTCCGATCCACCAAGGAAATGTACCATTTCAACGGTCATAGAAAAGGCATGTTGAAAACTTAAATTCAAGATTGAAAATTATAAAAATGTTGTGTGAAATACGTTTGGAAACATTATTTCTCGTAATTTTTATTACGGAAAATAATGCTTTTCCCAACTGGTTACTCAAACAACTATTAAATCTCATTGATTGTTGATTTTCATCGATTTCTTCCAGTTTCATCGATTTTTTAGATGGCTGTGAGTCAACCTTTGTTTGGAACATGGGATTACGTAGTTCTATTGGTTGTCCTCCTTGTATCTTCCTTAGTTGGAGTGTACTACAGATTCACTGGTGGAAAACAAAGAACAACAAAGGTTAGTTGATTATTGGATACAGGGTGTCTAACGTTACAAATCTCCCATATGAAAACGATGCCATTAGGATATTCTTTGTCAAATTATTTCTTGGATTCTTTTAAACTAGGTTTTTACCACAGTAAAAAATCCTTGGCTGCCGGCATAAGCGTTGTTGTGTGTACAAAATAAGCCAAAATATATTTGAGTGACTTCTTTCTTCAAGAGTCTTCTATTAATGAAGACAGAGGCTTCTTCAAGTTGGCCACATCGAATCTGAACATATAAAGATCACTGAGATATAAATTGAAAAGTAAAGGGGCTAAAACTGATCCTTGTGGAAGACCGTTTTGAAATTGTTACTTTTATTATAAACGATATATTCGTTTGAAAATTTCGGGCACTTTAGAGCGCCCGAGGGGGTCTCTTCTCTTAGAAGAGGATACGCCCTTTCGATCTGAATTAAGATTGCCCCCGGGTCGGCCCTGCGGCCCTCTCGGAAAGCTTCGCCTTACCATTTACCCATACTTCAGATGAGTTTGAAAGTGAATCCATCTTTCCACACAGTGTCATATGCCGAAGATAAATTAATGAACACAGCTCCTGTTTTCAACCTTTTATTGAAGCCTGATTCTAAATTTGTAAGACTGAGAACCTGATCTGAACAAATTCCATTTTTTCTACCACCTTTCTGAAAATTTTGTAGAGCATTTTCTATAGAAGATTCAATTCCAAAAAGCTTTAATCTTTCGAATATCTTAAAAGGAGTAAAGTTGAAGAATAAGTTGGCATGTCATTCTGGTTCATACAGTGTTCGTAAAAATGCTAAATTTCCATTGTAAAATGTAGTTATAGGAGACAATACTAATCCATTTAAATCGGAATTAATTTCAAGCACGTCCAGACGATATGCTGTTTATCAAAACAAATAAAAAGATTGTTAAACGAATGTCGTTCTAATTACGACAAATTCCTCAATAAATTGAACCAAGCTTGGGTAGGAAATTGGAGATGAACAATTAAATGTACTTCATGATTTAGATTTTCTGCTCGGGAAAAATAAATAAGTCTGGGCTGCATGCAAATCCTCAAAAACTTCATTTAAAACGAAAATTTGTACTATAGAGATAAGATAATATACTGAGTTGAGTTTTATAAACTAATTCCTTATTTGAAAGTCTAAAAGGGTATTTTACTCATTTCGTCACTTCGGTCAGACCCTGCTGATAAGATAAAAAATTTATAAAGTACTGACGTGAGACCAGATGGCTTTGGTGTTTTTGTTAAACTACTTTTGAGTACACGGATGGCCTATTTCACTTTTTCATGTAGAATCCAGTGGTATTCTCGTCTTTTTGGCACCGTTTTTAATTACGAAATTATGACCCAAATTATGTTTTTTTTAAATAGGATATTTCTGTGCCATTTTCTGAAGGCTTAATTTTTTTTTCTGTGACGGAAAAAAAAATTGACATTTCATCTCTGTTGACAGGTAACAAAATATAACTTTTCACGAAATTACTCTCGCGTCGGAAGGAACATAACCCCGAGCTGAAATCTAATACTTTTTTCCCTTGTATAATAAATAATCTTTTTTTAAAAATATGCAATATTCTATGGTTTTTGTCACTGTGAGTAATAGAAAAGTGTAAAAAGCCTATTTTCAGTTTTCTGAGACTCTGTGGTTTCAATTGTCGATAATCACAGAAAAATTCCGAATCGTGTAACGAAATTATCCGACGTACGTACTGTGAACCTTGTAACTGTGTTTTTTACAGGAATACCTATTGGCTGATAAGAATATGCCATTTCTACCGGTTGCATTTTCCTTGATGGCGTCCTTTATGTCGGCTATTACGCTTCTAGGAGTTTCCAGTGAAAACTACACTTTCGGCATTCAGTTTGTGGTTATAAATTTTTCTTACGGCATCTTCACTTGGGTGGCCGCCTACTTGTATTTACCTGTGTTTTTCCAGTTGCAAGCCACAAGTGCTTACGAGGTGAGTTGAAACTCTGTCATACACATAAGATTATAGAAAAGCACTGACGTGAAGTTAGCAACTTTTCACGTGCTCGTTATAAAGTCGGACGTTCGAACAGTACCATATAGGAGGGTTGCATTAAGATCTATACACTTTTCCATACGTTTGAACCAATTGTCGAAGGGTTATTGCCATTTTGAATGAAAAGAAATCATTCAGCCTGTCACGATGTCATAGGCGTGCTTCGAAGAACCGCGATCGTATTTTTCGAGCATTTCTTTCGACTAATCGACACGAACCTTTTTTTGAGCGATAAAAAAATTGTGTGGGATACAACGCGAATAAATTTTTTTGTCAAGCTTTAGGATAAAACTGTCGGTTGGTAGATTGCAACATTGGGATTGTCCAATCCCGAAATATAAAAGACAACCCTCGTAGAAACAAATGATGTGGAGAATCTGAAAGAAACATCAGATATGTACGAGGGGGAGTTTTTAAATCAAGAAAATAAGGTTGCAAAACCGACGACCAAAGCTGTAAAACAATAATATTATTATCAAACAGAATTTTTATCACTGATTACCCAATGTGTTTATATCTGTCATTAATCGTACCATATGTGGGAAATTACATGTTTACTTCATAGCGGAATGTCTGGTTTTATTTGATACATGGGTCGATCAAAAATAGTACCTACTTTTGCAAACTTCCTGATATAGCTCCATGAATATATCGGGTGTCCCAAGGTGAGTGACCTATCAGATTATTATGAAGAAACTATTCATGCTAAATATTTCTAATTATATAGATCAATATAAGGTTAAATACGGTACATTTCTGAAATACTTTCGAATTTCCAGTGTTGCCAGATGTGTGGAAATTTGGCGATAGCTTTCTTATTTGTGGGACATCACGTATAACTATATTTTTATGACATTGTATAAGACATTAAAACAATTCTATCTTCAACGGTTTTTGTTTTAAAAATTATTTTTTACAATTTCAAATCGAATTTGACAGTCACAAAAATGACTGTATTTCGCTCAATATTCGAGATTTCGAAATTTGGCGTGATCTTAGATGAAAGTTCGATATGCGCCACCATTTTCGAATCCTAGTGGTCAGTTATACAGAGTGGTCGAAAAAGATGTTTTTTGGCGCTCTTTTTCAGCCGAACAGAGTGCCTATCATTTTGCCCAAATGTCTGTAATTTTTGAATATCGAGCCGAAAATGGTCTCAATCGATTGGGTTCGACTCCCTGTTGAAGAATCCGTGGCGAAAGTTGAGTCTGTCCGGCCAGCCGGCCGTAACCTCTCTAGCATCCAAACGAGATGAGCTAGAGTTTTCATATTTTCAGAATAGGTTAATTGTCCAAATATCTCGGTCAAGTTCGTTATTGGGCCAAATCGGTCGGATGTTTCAGTAGTTATGAACATCTGAAATATTGTTTCCTCAATAACTACTAGAATATCCATCTGATCACATTGATACTTGAAATATTGTTGAGGGAGGCTGCAACAAAACAGCTCTCAAAATTTCGCAGAAATCGTCACGCTAAACTAATTTTTAAAAAATTCCCAAAAAAAAATTTTTCAATACTCACTATCTCATAAGATATCTTTCGGATTTCAATAAAAATTCGTAAATATATTGAGGTGATCGATTTCTTACTTATCCTCAAATTTCATTGTCGTAGCTTTTTCCATCTAAAGATATGATCATTTTTTTCATTTACTCAAGAGAAATGACATGAAGTCCCGGTGATTTTTTTTTAAACGATGGCCATCACAGATCGATAGTCGATTTGCAAATGCTGGGCTTATTAATTCGTGTCAGTTGGCGTTATATTAATCAAAATTTTTCATAACGGGAAATCATAGAGATAGAATTCAATCTCGATGGCTGAAATAATATACGTTGTCAAAATTCAGAAAGGCACTGACGTAAGTTTTTAGGGGAAGGGAATTATAGCTTCGAACAAAACTTGGGGAAAATTATGAGTAGTTATTTTTAATTTGGGATATAGGTTTGTTCATTCATTAGGCATTCATATTTGCATCACTTTGTCCAATAGTACGGGAAAAGACTATTGTTCACCTGATCAGAGTGCTTATAGATTTGTTATGGTTTGAATATTTACCCGCAAGTAGCTCCACAAGAGCGCCAAAGTAATATGACCTCACGTCAGTGCTTTCTATTTTTTTCATTTTAAGCATGATGCCGCTATTCTTTGAACTTGATGTAATAGAACAGAATTTTCTACGGACTATACTTTCATTGGGTTAGGTTATGATTCCAGTAGGTTATCTGAGGTTCGAATATGGCGGCCTGTAGAACACAAGTTGACTGCCTTTAAAGTGTGTGTGATTGAATCTGAACATGTCAAATCAATATACGAGGGTTACCGTTTATATTTCGGGATTGGGCAACTCTAGTGTTGCAATCTGTCAACTAGCACCTCTATCGTAAAGTTTGACATTTTTGAGGTTATACGTAGAACGTTTCGACATTCGAGCGCTATTTGTAATGTTTATAGTAACTTTAAAGATTCAATAAAGTGATTTTCGATGATATTTGTTTGTGGTCTCTAATCCCGAAATACGAGGCATGTTTTTTAAGTAAGTACCGTTTTGCGATTCCGCCTCCGTAGCGCTACGGTCGTCGTTCCGCGCATGCGCGCTGGTTACCTCTTGTTTACTCACTGACGCCATTACAGTCTGATTCTTCATTGTATACGTTGTTTACTGAGTGTTTGATAAGCCTCCGACAATCGTGAGTCCCGCTGATTGTGAAGTACGGGCTGTTATACGATTTCTTAGTGCTAAAGTGGTAAAACCGATCGATATTCATAGTGAGATCTGTGAAGTTTACGGACAAAACATTGTGAGTGATGGAATGGTAAGGCAATGGGTGAAAGCATTTTAAGATGGCCGCACAAATGTGCATGATGAAGAACGGAGTGGGCGTCCTTCGGTCGTTAATGAAGATTTGGTGCAGAAAGTGCCTGATCTGGCACCCAGCGACTACCATTTGTTCCTGCACTTGAAGAAACACCTGGGCGGTCAGCGTCTGCAAGACGAAGTCAACACATTTGTGACACAGTAGTTAACAAGTCAGGCGGCAGAATTTTATGAGGAGGGTATCCAAAAACTGGTGCCACGTTATGACAAGTGCGTCAATATTCACGGAAATTATGTTGAAAAGTAGATTAAGATACAGGCTTTCATGTAAAAATAAAATTATTGCGATATCCTTACACGTCTTTTTTTAATTCCAAAACGGTATTTACTTAAATAAGATTGTCCCGGGTTCGGCCCTTCGGGCTTCACACTCATAATTTTCTCTGGTCCACCATCCTTATTGCTTTAATACTACAGAAAACATGCCTCGTATAAAATGCAACCCTTAAAGAAAAAATGGAGTGTAACTATCTTATGGGTTTGATATTTTCGCAGTATTTGGAAAGGAGGTTCGGAAAGACGACGAGAACTATAGCTTCTTTGCTGTACACTTTCCAAATGGTACTTTATATGGGCATAGTTTTATATGCTCCTGCCATAGCTCTAGAAGCTCTGACAGGCATCAACAGGGTGACTGCCATTTCAACGGTAGGTGAGTAATGAGGAAATACCACATACTTAATGCAACAATCTACATTAAACGCAAAATGACCTCATAATCAATCCTCCAACCGATAATTATTTATATTATTATATTAAAGTTAAAACACTTTACCGGCCATTTCATTCATTATTTTTGGAATATTGTTCAACAATAAAGACACGTTGTTCAATTGCTTAACGCTCCATTTTTACTAACCCTAAACTGTCAACTGTCGATTTATTTTGTTTTTAGGGTTGTCAACACTGTATTGCATAAATGGCGGCAAATTCAAATCTTGCGTTACTTTTGATACAGCCTTTATAAGCAACGACTCGCCAAGGTAAAGTGTCTTGTACTAAATGCTAAAATTTCTTTTAGGCTTAGTGTGTATCTTTTATTCAACAATTGGAGGAATGAAAGCTGTTCTAATGACAGATGTGTTCCAATCTCTGCTAATGTTCGCTGCAGTTATAAGCATAATCGTATGCGCTGTCATAGAAAAAGGTAGTTTTGCAGAAATCTGGAGGATTGCCGAGGAAGGTGGAAGGACAGAAATATTCAAGTGAGTTATAACCGAATATTTTCGATTACAGACCGCAACGAAACTCTTGGCTCATCGAAACTTAAGGGCGGTGGTCAAGAACGAAATTACAGGAAATTTCAGATCTCCTGGTACCCCTATTCGCCTCAAACTTACAGAAAGGGCGCCAAATTATTCGTCTTAAAATGTTTCGTGAAATGGAAACGAGTCCGTCAGAAATTTCGATACTCTATGCTTCCACAGATACGTATTCGATTGAAATCGGTCGGACGTGTTAATTCAGTTTACGTTGGTGATTTGCATGGTTGCGCCCTCCCGTGAACGTCTTAGTAAACAATCCTCATGTCCCAAGATTTGGATTGATATTATTCTCTTTTAGTGTTTATTTCAATAAAAATTCAGCAACCTGTTCACCAAACGTCATTTATGAAACCTACATTTTCTCCTAATTCTTCCACTCGATGTTGCTGTACCTTTCAACGAAACATTTAGTTTTTTTTTCCGAGAAGGCATTGAAAGTTTGTCGATCCCACCAATTTTTCAAGTAGCCATTTTCGTCGAACTGGCTGCCGCGATCTTCGAAAGCACGAAGTACGAGGGCCATTCAGAAACTAACCTCCGATTGGTCACAGTGCGGGTAGTGGGGGGGAGTAGCGCGCCATCTGTGCATTCACGCGCTCAGCAGGTCAGTCGGCATCAAGCCGTAGTCGAGTGAACATCGTACCTGCGCTAGTTTAGTTTTTGTGGCAGTTTGAAATGTGTGCTGCAATAGAAAATCCCGCCAAATGTGAGGTGCGTGCTGTTATAAGGTTTTTTACAGCCAAAGGATACTCTGCAGCAGCTATTCATCGTGAGCTTTGTGCCGTGTACGGACCAAAATTTATGAGTGAAGGAGTTGTCCGTGAATGGGTACGTTTATTTAAAAGTGGACGAGAAAACGTTCATGATGAAGAGAGGAGTGGTAGACCATCATTGGTGACTGACGAACTCGTTCAGACAGTTGATGCAAAAGTTCGTGAAAATCGAAGAAATGGCTCTGGTCCCAGCGGTTTGATGACGACGAAGAGCTCAAAGATGCGGTCACAGGCTGGCTCAAGGCACAAGCGGGTGATTTTTATGCAGAAGGAATTTCAAAGCTTGTGAAGAGATACGATAAGTGCCTCAATCGTAATGGAGACTATGTCGAAAAATAGTGCAAAGATGTAGTTGTAAGATGTATATATTAAAATATTTTTACTTAACTTGGTGTATTTTTTTCAATTAACCGGAGGTTAGTTTCTGAACGGCCCTCGTATTTCATGATCGGCTCCTGTAGATAGAAACAAGTGAATACTGTTTTGAGGCAAAATATAACTCGTTCAACAAAAGTTGTATTGGAATGAATTAGAGCGGCACTGGAATGATTGCTTTGCTTTTTTTTTTAATTCCTAGAAATGTATTATGATAGTTCAAAGTCTAGAAGATCATTGACACCATTCGATGGGTAAAAATTCCATTATAAATACGTCTCAGTGTATGATTTATTTATTAGGTTTTTCTAGATTGGAATGATAGCGTTAGGTATATAATTCTCGCTGAATTTTCAAGGAATTCCTTTCTGGGTTTTCAATTACATCGAGTTCCATGGGATTGCAGATCGACAGAAATGGTATATTCTAAAACAAGTTGCAGAATGGGCACCTGCAACGAGCATTAGACGATATTTTCTCTGTTTCAGTCAAGAATTGTGAGAAATTTATTGGAATTCAATGAAAAATTCAGATTAAACCTCCTAGTGCTTTTTGTATTTTATTTTCGCAGTTGGTGTGACTGATTCGAATATTGACAGATCATAGAATTTGAAGAGTGTGTTCAAATCTCTACATGGTTTAATATTGACAATTGACATGCAATGTTGACATTCGAAAGGATAGAATATCAGTGTTGCCAACCACAAAACGAAAAATATAACTAAAAACAATGCTGTAATGAGTTCATTACAACACTGTTTTAGGTACTGTAATGAACTCCTTACGAAACTGAAATAGAGAAATGAAGTTATTGTTATCTGACATACACCGGGTGATTCATTTCAGATGAACATAATGATCGAAAAAATTTTTAGGAAAACAATGAATTTTTGCTTGGGGAACTTGGTGTCTGTAAATAATTGCGAAGAACTTTCCGAAAGGATTATTTAGTAAAAATTTATTGGGGGACATTTTTCTAATTTTTTTCGTCTTCTTTTCCAAGTTACAATCCTCAGAAGGGGTCAATGAATTTGCAGTTTTGAATTAAAGTGAATTATAATAACCCTAAATCAATAATAGTTTTAAAATACTATTAGGTGTACAAATAAGTTTCCGCGGTTTGTCAAAAGATGGCCCCACCAGAAGGTTATGGAGAAATTGTCAGATGTAAAACGTAATATCCCAAGTTTAGTCATCTGGCAACACCATAACCTTAAAGTACTAGTGATTCCGTATCAGCATCACGTAATTTTTTTCGTGCAAAAATGCCAAGTTTTATTCCGAATAAGCATCATTTGCGGGAACTTTTGATTTACTTCTTTAATGTGAAAAAATCTGCAGCTGAGGCGCATCGATTGCTTCTAGAAGCATATGGTGAAGCTGCTTTAAGTGAGAGAAGTTGTCAGGAATGGTTTCAAAAGTTTAAGAACGGTGAGTTTGACGTTAAAGACAAAGAAAGCAGTGGAAGGCCGAAAGTGTACGAAGACATGGAATTAGAAGCACTATTGGAGGAAGATTCGTATCAAACGCAAAAAGAACTTGCACTTACTCGACAAGTGACTCAACAAGCAATTTCACATCGTTTAAAATCGTTAGGAATGATTCAAAAACAAGGAAATTGGGTTCCATATGAACTAAAGCCGAGAGACGTTGAACGCCGATTATGCATGAGTGAAATGCTGCTTGCCAGGAATAAAAAAAGAGTTTTTTGCATCGTATAGTCACTGGTGACGAAAAATGGATTCACTACGATAATCCAAAGAAGAGAAAGTCATGGGTTAAGCCCGGCGAACCATCAACATCGACAGCTAAGCCGAATATTCAAGGAAAAAAACTCATGCTGTGTATTTGGGGGGGTCAGCTTGGTGTCGTGTATTAGGAATTGCTGAAACCAAGCGAAACCATTACTGGAGCTCTCTACTGAACACAATTGATGAGATTGAGTCGGGCACTTAGGGAAAAACGCGCCCATTACCACTCCAGACACGACAAAATTATTCTTTTACCCGATAATGCTCGTGCACATGTTGCGGCGCCGGTAAAAACATACTTGGAAACACTCAACTGGGAAGTTTTACCCCACCCGCCGTATTCACCAGACTTAGCCCCTTCTGATTATCATCTGTTCCGGTCGATGGCACATGGTCTGTCTGAGCAGCGCTTCACATCATATGAAGACACCAAAAATTGGGTAGATTTGTGGATAGCGTCAAAAGATGAAGAGTTTTTTCGACGGGGTATCCGAATGTTGCCAGAAAGATGGGGAAAAGTAGTGGCAAATGATGGAAAATACTTTGAATAAATGTACTTTTCTTTTACAATAAATTCCTAATTTTTTATAAAAAACCGCTGAAACTTATTTGTACACCATATATATGGGCCAAATCTAGGGGGATTCCCCTAGATTTGGCCCACAGCGGTTTCTGAAGCAATAGAAGCAAAAAAAGTTCCCTTTCAGTTTTGACGTTGATCCAACTGTAAGACACACGTGGTTTACCCTTATCATTGGAGGAGGAGTAACTTTCCTATCTTTATACGGGGTGAACCAAACGCAGGTACAGAGGTATATGACAGTTAAGGATTTGAAGACGGCGCAGAAAGCTTTGTGGTGGAACTGGCCCATATTGACTTTTCTCAGCTTGACAACTTCCTTCTCTGGACTAGCAATCTACTCCAAGTACCATGATTGTGATCCTGTGGCAACCAACGTTATCAAAAGTTCAGACCAAGTAAGTCAACTTGTCTGGTGACTGCTGGAATTAAGATATAGAAACGTAAAAAAATAAACAGAAAAAACATTTTTCTTTCGCAGCTGATGCCCCTCTATGTGGTCCAGTCCATGGGTCATATACCAGGTTTATCAGGGCTGTTCGTAGCCGGTATCTTCAGTGCTTCTCTTTCTACCGTTTCAGCAGCTGTTAACAGCCTGGCTGCAGTAACAGTTGAAGATTATTACAAGGTACGTTATGTCCGAAACAACATCGTCGTTTCTTTAAATCAGATCTTTTTTAGCCTCTGTATAAACGTTACTATAAATACGCACTTTCAGAGAATAGAGCTATTATTCATTCGAAACTTATTGCTTTTGTGTATGGAGCTGTGTGTTTGGTGATTGCATTCCTAGCTCAAGTTTTGGGAGGCGTTCTGCAAGCGTCTTTGACCATATTCGGCGCGATTGGAGGACCTCTTTTGGGAATATTCACTTTGGGGATGTTCTCCACCAAGCCCAACCAGAAGGTGAGTCTAAAAATTATCAGTAATGAATTGAAAGAAGATTAGAAAACACGCTCTAACCTCTTTATGGGATAAAAACGTAGGTTTGAGGCAAATTGGCTATTAACTTTTAGTAAATTTCCTGAAGCTACACTCATTGGAATCTCAAGAGATTGCAGAATGTTTAAAATGGAAGGAGAAACTACCTACATATTATGTCAACAGCTCAGCTCTATCGCAATAGAGTCAGAAGAATTTCAACAGAGCTGGTAAATGAAAATCACCATGAAGTAGCTCTGATGGAACTCAAGAACCATCGTGTAAAATGTTTGAGATGGAGGAAGGAACTGCCATCTACATCATGTTAAGAGCTCCGCTCTATCGCAATGGAGGCAAAAGAACTTCCACAGAGCTGGGACATGAAGAACCACTTGATGTAGCTCTGATGGTGGATTCCCCCACATAGCAGCTCAACTAGAAAACTTAATAATCCGTGCTCTATATTCCTGATCCTGGCATACTTTAATGTTCACTTGATTGCTGAGCACGCAACTAACTGAACTCATTGAAATCTCAAGAAATACAAGGGAGCTATTTAGGGTTAACCATCTAGTTTAATGTGAAAAATGGATAGAGGAACTGCCATTTACAGTATGTCAACAGCCCAGCTCTATCGCGTTGGAGGCAGAAGAGCTTCCGTGGATCTGGGAGGTGAAAGAACCTCTTAATCTTGCACTGCTCGTGGATTCTCTCACATAGCAGATCACAAAGAAAGCTTAATAAGCCTCTAAAGCTCAGATGCTTCACCTCCTAGATCCTAGCAATTTTTTACCTTAACCTGAGAGTGTATTGCTGAGCACGTAAAAAACTGAACTGCTTACAATCTCAAGAAATACATTAGGAAAATGGGATTTATTCAGAGAAAACCATCGGTTTTATGTGAAAATGGATAGAGAAACTGCCATTTACAGCAGGTCAACAGCACTGCTCTATCGCGTTGAAGGCAGAAGAGCTTGCATGGATCTGGGAGGTGAAAAAACCTCTTGATCTTGCTCTGCTCGTGGATTCTCTCACATAGCAGATCACAAAGAAAGCTTAATAAGCCTCTAAAGCTGAGATGCTTCACCTCCTAGATCCTATCAATTTTTTGTCTTGACCTGATAGTGTATTGCTGAGCACGCAACGAGCTGCACTCATTACAATCTCAAGAAATACATTAGGACAATGGGATTTATTCAGAGAAAACCATCGGTTTTATGTGAAAATGGATAGAGAAACTGCCATTTACAGCAGGTCAACAGCACAGCTCTATCGCGTTGGAGGTACAAGAACTTCCATGGATCTGGGAGGTGAAAGTACCTCTTAATCTTGCACTGCTCGTGGATTCTCTCACATAGCAGATCACAAAGAAAGCTTAATAAGCCTCTAAAGCTCAGATGCTTCACCTCCTAGATCCTATCAATTTTTTATCTTGACCTGATAGTGTATTGCTGAGCACGTAACGAGCTGAACTCATTACAATCTCAAGAAATACATTAGGACAATGGGATTTATTCAGAGAAAACCATCGGTTTTATGTGAAAATGGATAGAGAAACTGCCATCTACATCATGTCAACAGCACAGCTCTATCGTGTTGGAGGCAGAAGAGCTTCCATGGATCTGTGAGGTGAAACAACCTCTTGATCTTGCTCTGCTCGTGGATTCTCCCACATAGCAGACACAAAGAAAGTTTGCTAAGCCTCTAAGGCTGAGATTGCTTACCTTCTAGATCCTAGCAATTTTTTTTATCTTGACCTGATAGTGTATTGCTGAGCACGTGACAGGCTGGGTTTCTGAAGCAATAGAAGCAAAAAAAAGTTCCCTTTCAGTTTTGACGTTGATCCAACTGTAAGACACACGTGGTTTACCCTTATCATTGGAGGAGGAGTAACTTTCCTATCTTTATACGGGGTGAACCAAACGCAGGTACAGAGGTATATGACAGTTAAGGATTTGAAGACGGCGCAGAAAGCTTTGTGGTGGAACTGGCCCATATTGACTTTTCTCAGCTTGACAACTTCCTTCTCTGGACTAGCAATCTACTCCAAGTACCATGATTGTGATCCTGTGGCAACCAACGTTATCAAAAGTTCAGACCAAGTAAGTCATTTTTTCTAGTGACTGCTGGAATTAAGATATAGAAATAAACATTTTTCTTTCGCAGCTGATGCCCCTCTATGTGGTCCAGTCCATGGGTCATATACCAGGGTTATCAGGGTTGTTCGTAGCCGGTATCTTCAGTGCTTCTCTTTCTACCGTTTCAGCAGCTGTTAACAGCCTGGCTGCAGTAACAGTTGAAGATTATTACAAGGTACGTTGTGTCCGAAACAACATCGTCATTTCTTTAAATCAGATCTTTTTTAGCCTCTGTATAAACGTTACTATAAATACGCACTTTCAGAGAATAGAGCTATTATTCATTCGAAACTTATTGCTTTTGTGTATGGAGCTGTGTGTTTGGTGATTGCATTCCTGGCTCAAGTTTTGGGAGGCGTTCTGCAAGCGTCTTTGACCATATTCGGTGCGATTGGAGGACCTCTTTTGGGAATATTCACTTTGGGGATGTTCTCCACCAAGCCCAACCAGAAGGTGAGTCTAAAAATTATCAGTAATGAATTGAAAGAAGATTAGAAAACACGCTCTAACCTCTTTATGGGATAAAAACGTATGTTTGAGGCAAATTGGTTATTAACTTTTAGTAAATTTCCTGAAGCCAAACTCATTGGAATCTCAAGAGATTGCAGAATGTTTAAAATGGAAGGAGAAACTACCTACATATTATGTCAACAGCTCAGCTCTATCGCAATAGAGTCAGAAGAATTTCAACAGAGCTGGTAAATGAAAATCCCCATGAAGTAGCTCTGATGGAACTCAAGAACCATCGTGTAAAATGTCTGAGATGGAGGAAGGAACTGCCATCTACATCATGTTAAGAGCTCCGCTCTATCGCAATGGAGGCAAAAGAACTTCCACAGAGCTGGGACATGAAGAACCACTTGATGTAGCTCTGATGGTGGATTCCCCCACATAGCAGCTCAACTAGAAAACTTAATAATCCGTGCTTTATCTTCCTGATCCTGGTATACTTTAATGTTGACTTGATATGGTATTGCTGAGCACGCAACTAACTCATTGAAATCTCAAGAAATACAAGGGAGCTATTTAGGGTTAACTATCTAGTTCAATGTGAAAAATGGATAGAGAAACTGCCATTTACAGCATGTCAACAGCATAGCTCTATCGCGTTGGAGGCAGAAGAGCTTCCATGGATCTGGGAGGTGAAAGAACCTCTTAATCTTGCACTGCTCGTGGATTCTCTCACATAGCAGATCACAAAGAAAGCTTAATAAGTCTCTAAAGCTCAGATGGTTCACCTCCTAGATCCTATCAATTTTTTATCTTGACCTGATAGTGTATTGCTGAGCACGTAACAAGCTGAACTCATTACAATCTCAAGAAATACATTAGAACAATGAGATTTATTCAGAGAAAACCATCGGTTTTATGTGAAAATGGATAGAGAAACTGCCATTTACAGCAGGTCAACAGCACAGCTCTATCGCGTTGAAGGCAGAAGAGCTTGCACGGATCTGGGAGGTGAAAGAAACTCTTGATCTTGCTCTGCTCGTGGATTTTCTCACATAGCAGATCACAAAGAAAGCTTTCTAAGCCTCTAAGGCTGAGATTACCTTGTAGATCCTAGCAATTTTTTATCTTGACCTGATAGTGTATTGCTGAGCACTTAAAAAACTGAACTCCTTACAATCTCAAGAAATACATTAGGAAAATGGGATTTATTCAGAGAAAATCATCGATTTTATGTGAAAATGGATAGAGAAACTGCCATTTACAGCAGGTCAACAGCACAGCTCTATCGCGTTGAAGGTACAAGAGCTTCCATGGATCTGGGAGGTGAAAGAACCTCTTAATCTTGCACTGCTGGTGGATTCTCTCACATAGCAGATCACAAAGAAAGCTTAATAAGCCTCTAAAGCTCAGATGCTTCACCTCCTAGATCCTATCAATTTTTTATCTTGACCTGATGGTGTATTGCTGAGCACGTAACGAGCTGAACTCATTACAATCTCAAGAAATACATTAGGACAATGGGATTTATTCAGAGAAAACCATCGGTTTTATGTGAAAATGGATAGAGAAACTGCCATTTACAGCAGGTCAACAGCACAGCTCTATCGCGTTGAAGGCAGAAGAGCTTGCATGGATCTGGGAGGTGAAAGAACCTCTTGATCTTGCTCTGCTCGTGGATTCTCTCACATAGCAGATCACAAAGAAAGCTTGCTAAGCCTCTAAGGCTGAGATTGCTTACCTTCTAGATCCTAGCAATTTTTTTATCTTGACCTGATAGTGTATTGCTGAGCACGTGACAGGCTGAACTTACTTCAATCCCAAGAAATACATGAGGGGAGAGAGCTTCTTCGAGCAAAACGTGTAAAATGGATAGAGAAACTGCCAATTGTAACTGGCAGTTTCATGATGTTGACAGCTCAGCTTTATCAAGATGGAGGCATATAAAATTTTACAGAGTTGGATTTGTAGATTACCTCACTTAGCAGATGACTCTGCTGTTCCAGTTTTGATTGCATCCAGATTATTCTTTGAATCTTTGTTTCAGGGTATCCTCCTTGGTCTGCTGTGTGGTGTTGGGCTTTCTTTATGGATGGCTTTCGGACAACCAAAGCCTCCACCACCTAAGTTACCCGTTTCAGTGGAGGGTTGTCACACTGATTTCTCCACGAACTATACAACCGTGAAAATAACCTCAACACTTGATGACAGGTATTGTTTCCAGAATCGAGAATAGGTAGATGGACGTATTGACTCTTTTGGTTTTCAGTTCCTATTTTTGGCTCTACAAGGTTTCCTATCTGTACTTGGGAGTGTTTGGGCTTCTGTGCACTTTGGTGGTTGGATACATCAGCAGTATGTTTTTTGAAAGGAGCCAATCGGAAATGACGGCTGTAAATAATCCAGATCTCTTCGTTCCTCCACTCTCCAGAAGGCTTGTAAAGAAGAGGAATAACAATGTTATGCAAATACCTGTCGGTGATAGTTTTCGGAGTATTTGTGAAACACAGGTTCTATGATGAGAAATTAGATTCTGCTGATACAAAACTACACGAATATTCAGAGTGCATTTGTAAAACAGGCGATTTTACAGGGAATGTATATGAAGTATCAGCACTACACACTGCATTCCAAAAAATGACTGAACTTTTTTCGGGCTAATATTCGAAACACGACGTCTCGTCACCAGTTATAATCGATTTCAAGAAGTTTTTATTCTTTCGAGTACTTTTAACGATGTCTTTGGAATGCTCAATTCCCAATTCAACTTTTTGGTCTTGTGTGGTACAAACCGTGAATTAACCTTGTTAAGGCCCAAAACTTCGGTCAAAATGCGGTATGCGGTTGTTTGAGGAATGCCTAATTCCATTTCAATAACTGTCGCAGCAGATTTTTTGTTATTTTTGACGAATTCACTCAATTTTACGATGTTTTCTTCAGATAATCCGGTTCTGGGGCGGCCTGATCCATAAGGTAATTACATATAATAGTGGAAACTGATACAATAATAGTTCAAATTGCGGCCGCATGGCGTCTCTGGGTTCCACAAAGGATCAAAATAGAAACGACGAGGTTATGAAAATGTCAACAAACCTAAAGTCAGAGACGCCATGCGGCGGCAAATTGAACTATTATTGTGAACTATCTCAGTTTCCTCTCTATATGTACTTACTCTATGGTCTGATCTTTCTTAATCATGCATCTTATAGCATTTGGTGCCTTTCAGTAAAAGTTTTACCAAGTTTAACACATAAATCGGTAATCTTGAATTTCATACCGGTGAATTGTAGACGGCGCTTAAAATGAGCAGCAACGTTGCCAGATCGTACGTAATATTTGACGTTCTTGCACTGAATGTAAATATTTAATATTGTTGTATGCATTCAAATGTCATGAAATTTATACCAGTTGTCAATGCCTACGCCATCTACTGGTGAAAAATTACAACAGATGGCACTAGTTGTGCCAGTTTTTTTAAAGTTCAGTTTTTTTCAATGGAGGGTGTAGCTTTCTGATTTTGGATGCGTTTTTTAAACGTGACTGACTGATTAAAATAATAATTTTTCATTTGACAGACGTCGTTTGAAGATTGGCATTTAAGATGGTTTACAGATTTTTCACCTACAGTTCCCTCTGTCGCCAAACACTGGTACTATCATCAATCCGGCCTCGTAATGGCATATCTACTATCCACCTTCTTTAAAAAAGAACCTGTTTCATTAAGACACTCTGTATTCGGTGGATGTGCTTAAAAGTATAAATGAAATTCAGTCTTCCATTAACGGACCATTTAGTCATAGTGTATTGTCAAAATTATTTTTTTCGATTTGTATTTTTATAATTATACGTTCTTAAATTTAAATGGTCAAGAATGAATTCAGTATTCAGTTTGAAAAATGCAGGTAAATGATAAGTTGCCTCGTTACTTACGACAATAAATTTTTGTAACGTTTTTCAATCGTTGTTTTCATTTCAAAGTATGTTGCATATTGATTTTTTTCTCATTTATAGATGTTTTAAATTGTTGAAGTTTTCTCTGATTTTTTTAAAATTATTTATTTAAATAGGTACGCTGGAGGTAGTTTAGAAAATGGTTTTTAAGTGATTTTTCTTCAACTTAATTTATTATCATGATAGGAAGTTTTTAAAACATTCCATTCTCAGCTCCTGATCAGTATTTTGTTATCTCGAATATTGTTGTTATTTTAATATGTTGTTATAGTGAATTGAATAAAGATTTTAGAACAACGAACTCATTTATTACTGTACCTAGTAAACGTTTCACTAACATCTATGTGATCCAATGTCTAAAGACATTGATGCTTCTATTGAAACATATCTGCTGTAACCTTATTTGCAACGTTTATTTGATCTTATGCCAACATGACTCAACTTGCCAACATGAGATATTTCACGAATATTCTTCACTGAAATAAATTTTTTATTATAGACTGCGGTTTATTCATCAAACTAATCGCATAAAGTTGAAAAAAAACAGCAATAACCTAAATGATATTCAAAAATAAATAATAAAACAAAAAATTTGATATAAAATAACAATATAGTGTAATATGATATGTCTAACGATGCTGGATAATGGGTCTTGATAAGCAAAAAACCATATCTAATCGAAATTCCCAGACATTCCAGACAGTAATAAACCTCTCAAAAATATCACACCAATAATCATAAAACCTAAGATGTAAAACAAAATTTATTGATCCCCTACATGGAAATCTTGATGGATGTACGACCTAATAAAATTTGAGAAATTAGCTAGGGAATTTCGACATATGATATATTTATTACCTTAAGGGCTGATGATTTCGAATTAACGATGGGAAAAAGGTGGATCTTTAGTAAAAATTAAAATTAAATCAGTAGACCAATCAGAGGTTTATATAGAGAGACTCAGTTGACTAAAGCCAATGAAACTTAGATTTCGAATTAGTGGGGTAAATTTCGAACTATCGAAAAGAAGGGAACCAATTAGGAAAAATTAAGAAATTCCGGATTATGTTCGATAACGCCCACGGACAAAGGGATATTAGGAAAAATTAGGGAATGGAAAGTGAGTTCAACATGATCCGTAACCATGAAAACACTTAAAGAAAAGTATAGAAGAAATCAGTCTTTTAAATTCTAGAAAAATAGTAATTGTGTTGTAATTGAGCGAGTTCGTGTCGATTAGTCGAAAGAAATGTCCCAAAAATACTACCGCGGTGCTTCGAAGCACGGCTATTCGTGACGCGATGGTGATGAATGGTGGATTAACGCGTATGAGCCCGAAAGCAAGCAGCATTCGAATGTATGGGGTTTCAAGCAAAGCCCAATCCAATAAAAGTTGCTCTTGTACAGAGCACTTCAAAGCAAATGATCGCCTGCTTTTCGGAAAAACTGGACATGTCACAATCGTACAACGTAGAACAGTCAATTCTGGGTGGGACACAATCATCTGTTTGCCAATTGTCTTCCAAGAAATTAGGAAAACAAATTGCCGAAGACGGATCACTACGACCATGCAAGTGTAGCGGCACTCTGCCAGCGGCAGGGGAGTGTATAGGGATCTCTTGGCGGCACTCTATATAGCCACGCATAGCTTAATTCACAGCGCTTCGGTGGCCTAGAGGTTAGCGCTCAAGTTTCACACCGACTAGGTACTAGGTGGCGGGTTCAACTCCCGGCGGCTCCCTCAAAACTTCTAACCCCTGCGTCTATGGCATGGCGCACACAAGCTATACTGATGAGTCCAAATGTGTGCGCCAGGGACGAAACGCATAAGTAGGGATAACACTTTCGATCCTACACAAGCTCTCACACATCGACTCAAACAACTGCATTTTTGAACACTCAAAACATCGATTTGATAAGTCATCCATCGTATAGCCCTGACTTGGCACCGAATGACTTCTGGAGATACCTCAATCAGAGTGGCGAAAGTGCTTCGAAAATAGGTTCAAACGCATGCAAAAGTGTATAGATCTTAATGGGGAATATTTTGACAAACAGTAATGCCGTTTTCGATTATTAATATTTGTTTTGTTATCTAATTCTGATATATAAAAGGTAACCCTCGTATAGCAGAAACACACGTAGTTTACGCAAAAACAGACGCCAAACAACTCGACTAACTACTAACCTAAAAAAAAATGGGTGTCGCGTTTGCTTACTATTGACGAAAACTGGAATTTTTCGTCGATATCTGACATTGGATGAAACATGGATCCATCACTCCTCTCCGTAATCAAAACGATCGTCATGTGAGTGGACAGCAACTGGTGAACCTCGTCCAAAGCGCCCGAAAGCACAACAATCACATGGAAAGTTTATGGTCTCGGTATTTTGGGATGCGCGTAGTGTAGTATTCATCGAAAGTCTTGTTAAAGGAAAAACTATTACCACTGAATATTATATAGCGCTATTGGAGCGTTTGAAGGCCGAAATTGAAAAGAAACGACCGATTAAAGCAAAGAAAAAAATTTTGTTGTATCGTAACACAAGTCAATCTAAACAATGACAAGACTACATGAATTGAAGTTCGAATTGTTCCCACATCCACCGTATTTGCCAGATTTGGAATCTAGCGACTACACAGAGATGAAAAAATGCTTGCTGGTAAGATATTTAGCACGAATGAAGAGGTTATCTCTGAAACTTATGCCTATTTTGAGGCAAAAGATAAATAGTTCTACAAAAGTGGGTTTGAAATGTTAGAACGGCCCTGAAATTATTGCGTTGCTCTTGATGAGGTTCAAATTGATGAATAAAGCTAATTTTAAACAGAAAATAGTATATTTTAAAACAAGTTGCAGAATGGGCACCTATTCCAACACGAATGCGACGAAGGAGCGAGTTTTTGAACGCATGAGTGTTGGAATTGCCCTCTGCAACGAGTATTAGACGATATTTTCTCTATTTCAGTCAAGAATTGTGAGAAATTTATTAGAATTCAATGAAAAATTCAGATTATACCTCCTAGTGCCTTTTGTATTTTATTTTCGCAGTTGGTGTGATTGATACGAAAATTGACAGATCATAGAATTTGAATAGTGCGTTCAAATCTCTACATGGTTTAATATTGACAATTGACCTGCAATGGACGCGTGTTGACATTCGAAAGGATAGGATGTCAGTGTTGTCAACCACAAAACGAAAAATATAACCAAAAACAAAACAAAATAGAGAAACTGTATTTTCTTCGACTTTTCAGCCCATGTGTTCATTTTATTTCGACCCTGTATAGTAAATGCACGGAACAAGCTGAGAAGCAGTAAATTTATTTAATTCTATATTTCCTTTTTTAGCATTTACCATTGATTCCATTCAATAAGGTATAGAATAATGACCCTCAATGTTTGCCTTGCAATTATGTTCAACAATTCTTCTCATTTGTGAGTTGATAAATCTGTGGGAAATTTTTAAGCCTTCGTTCCAGCGCTCGGTGGATTTTAATTGATGCCAATCAAGTGAAGAAGTCTGTTCCATTGGTGTCAGTTTAATCTAGTTTCATCCGAAAGAATCTAATTATATTTACTAGATGATCACGACGCTATTCTATTGAAAATGCGATTTGTTGATGTTTCAATTTCAATGAAAATTATTGTTATGTCACATTCTAATAGGACGACCTTGCTTTACGCCGAATAAATGAAGATGGTATTTATATTATTCTTCTACAATTTTCTTTTTCATGTACGAGGGTTGTCTTTTAAATTTCGGGTTTAGAACAAAAACAAATATTAACAAAAGTGTATAGATCTTAATGGGGGATATTTTGAAGAATAACAAAGCGACTTTCGCTTATTAATATTTGTTTCTGTTCTCTGATCCCGAAATAATAGGTTGTCAAATATCTCCCTTCCGCGTTTCAATGCTCTATAAAAAGTGTGGCTCTGCCAACCATGTTAACGCTACCCCTAACAGAGAGCGCCACAAGAGTAAGCCCCGAACCGGAGATACGCCACCAGGGTGTCAACCCTACCAAGGCAGATAGATGGCTCCACGAAATAGGCAGTGCTTGTAATTGTTTTTCCTTATATACAGGGTCTTTCACGAGGAACCTCACCCACTCATAAGTATTTCACGATGCTGATGAAATCTAAAATATTTTCAAGGCATGAGCACCTCCGATTTTTCCGAAAATGACGTCAACTTCCGTTTTTCAAACTACAACACCATTTTTTTTATTGCAGAAATAGATTCCTTAGAAAATTTCAAGTTATTTTGATATAACATTTTGATGATAGATATCATTAATTACATCTGCCAAATACCTCTTTATTCAGTAGCATTTTGTGTTTACTATTAATTTGGTGATAATTCGTATTAAGTTATAAAATCGATCACTATGCCTAATTTTACCAATGAAGATTATTTAAATCTCATTCTACTTCATGGAGAATGTAATAAAGTTGTAGATAGAACGATTCGACTGTTCATTGAGAGGTTTCCTGACCGAACCAGACCAACGAGAGATACCATTAACAGAACCATGACAAACTTGAGAAATGTCGGATCTTTCGTTAAGAAAACTATACACAGAGAAAAAAGTGTAGTAGAAGATGAGAACAACGAAATTACAGTTCTTGCATATTTTCGTGTGAATCCTCAAATTTCTCTCAATGATGCCGAGATTGCTCTGGGATTATCTCAATCGAGTGTTTGGAAAATATTAAAAAAACATAAAATGCACCCATATAAATTCAATAGGGTACAGCATTTGAAGGAAACTGATTTCGTCAGGAGAACAGAGTTTTGCGAAGCTATGATGATTCGATTTCAAGAGAATGAAAACTTTTTGGACTGTATAATTTGGACAGATGAATCTAAATTCACAAGGAATGGTTCTTTTAATAGGCATAACAGTTGGGATGAAGAGAACAACCACCACGTCAGACAATGGAACTTTCAAGAGACCTGGAGTTTCAATGTTTTTTGCGCCATCAAAAATAATGCAATTCTCGATGTTCACATTTATGTTGGGTATTTAACTGATAAGATAGAACACTACACATGTTTGCATTATTTAAAGAATGTTCTCCCTTAGGACACAGATATTCTGACATATTGACTCAAATAATTGAGCCGCTCGTACAGAACCATAACGACTTATGGTATCAACAAAATGGCGCGCCTCCACACAATTCACTCAATGTGTCAAATATGCTATACAGGCTATTTGAAGATCGATGGTTGGCGAACAATGGTCCACATCTTTGGCCACCACATTCTTCCGATTTAACTCCTTTAGACTATTATGTTTGGGGTAAGATAAAAAATATTGTCTACTCAACTCCCCTGACTGATAAAGAGGACTGCATAGAACGAGTCAGAAATGCGTTCAGGTTTGTTTAGATTTTTAGATTCATAGTTTTGAAACTCAATTTGGTTTTTAAACACTTTTGCAGATCTCTTCCTCCCGATGAAATAAGAAGAGCAACGCACGAAGCATTCCTGAGACGTATAAAAAATGTTTAGAAATTAACGGTCAAAACTTTGAGCATCTTCTCTAGTTATAACTGCGAGAGTTTGCCATGGTTCTCCTAATAGTAACTTGGAGTCGGTTTCAAGAAGGCGTGAAAAATCTACAGCATGGTTCAAATAACAGTTCCTGACAATTTCATCTTTTTGGCGTGAAGGGAAAAGAAATAGCTGAAAATTCAAGACGAAAAACAGTTTTTTGTGAATAACTCTGAAAATATCCACTTTAGGGCAAGGGTGTGATGCATACACTCACATTATTTTTTAACGTAGATTCAATATCTGCCATAAAAAATGGGGTTCTAATTTGAAAAAATTGATTTTTCACGATTTTGTCATCCCTAACTTTGAAAGCGATTTTTTCACCCCCTGTATCAGTTAGTGAACTGCATGTTTACAAGTCTTTAACTGCTGAATGCAATATCCAAAACACAAAAAGGCGAAAGGGATATATTTGACAACCTATTATAAAACACAACCCTCGTACGTAAGAACGCAAAATCAACGTGATACTACAAACTTTTAAAACTTATACAGAAGCTATGGAAATTTTGTATTGTATTTTCGTATTGAAGTTGAATGTTGTAGACGAGAAATTTCTGATGTTGGAACTCTAGTAGTATTATTATTTGGGCAATATCCATTATCTGTTATTGTTCTTCTTTCTAACAAGATAAAAATGAGGAAATGAATAACATCACAAAAACACTCAGGAATTATGGTTATCCCAAAAATATATTGGAAAGAATAAAGCAGATAACAGAAAATCAGCTTGAACCCAAAAGTTTTATTCCATATGTGAAAGGTTTTCGAAAACACGTGAACCCTTGGATCATTCGAAAATGAAGAAGAATAATTCTATATTGATTAAAATTGATTGAGTAGAAAAAATTATCAATACTGACTTTTAAATGATTTATTATGATATTAGTCATATGGAAATTCTTCAGATGACTACGTAGGTACTTGAAAAAAAAAATTCCATTAAGTTCCTTGTATTTACCCAGTGGTGATCTCGTCTCCATTTACATATCAGTCTACATATCGTACAGTTAATCAATTTTATGAAGAATCGTTGACCTTGTGACCAAAAACTCGAAAATTCTAAACCTGATATTGCTTGTTGAAATCAGTTTCATCCAGTTCAATGCAGTTAGGAGTAATGGCCGAAGAGATTCATAGCAGAATATCATACCAATCCAGTTTTTCGCTTCTTCACGTCGAGTACCTACACACCTTCAGTTTCTAGCTGATGCAATTCGAAAGAAACATTGTCATATCCAGTAAAAAGAAAGTAGAAAAGCACTGACGTGAGGCTAGGGGCTGAACATACTCAAGTTTGACCCTGTATCAGGAAGTCGAAGCCAATCAATCGAGACCATTTTAGGCTCGATGTTAGAGAATAACAGACATTTAGGCAAAACTATATTCCTGAACTAGAACAAGCTCGTAAAAACTCCTTTATCTTCTGCTGGGTTTTCTCTATTAAGATGAAATTTCAGATTACGTAATACGTAATTACTTCATGAATGCACAATTTTTTATTGGGTTCCTACGAATATCTTGAGAGTAATCGAGTATTTCCAAAAAAAGGGATTTTTCTAGCCTGAAGATTTTCACGAAATTTGGCAGACTCCTTCATCTCAACATTATTCAAACGATTTTTCGGGCATCAGATCGATTCGAAATTTCAAACTCATTTGAATACCGTAAACAGAAAGGAGGCAATCAAATTTTGTTGATATGATAGGGTGAAAATTCTTCATCAATTTTTTTTATTATTATTATTTTTTTATCTTTATTAATTTGATTTCAAGAAAAAGTTAGTACATAAGAAGCTTATTGATATCTGCCATACTCTGTTAATTGATCTAGACATAGCATTTTTTTTTAAGTAAAGAAGTTAAGCGTTCATAGGATAAAGTTTAGAATTTTTTTCGTCTTCTACGAATGACGAATGGTACAAATCGGAGTTTATAAATATTCATTGATTCAACTATTCCGCATTCTGTCTTCCTAGAGAAAAATTATACAATTTCTGGATATTTTCGTAAAGCCATCCAAGATACTTGAAGAAAAAAAATTAATAAAAGCTGATCGTAACTTCAAAATATGTAAATCATTAAGTTTATAAACTTACTTGAAAACATCTATTATGATTTTTCGACAGACATCTTCTGTCGTTTCCAAGGCAAAACTTTGGCTTTCAAAAAGGTGACAATATCAGGAAATTTTTCAATTTTCACTAATAAATGTGACATTGACAAAATTATACAACAAAGTTATATAGATATAAAACTCTCGCTATATTTTGGAACAGAGTTCACCACGACACCTATCGGCCTGGTAAGAAGTAAAATAAGGCCGAGCGCGGGAAAATCTGAATAACTGGATTTTTAATGCAAACTGAGCTGTATGTTGTTTATACAGGTTGTTTAAAAAAAAAAGGCGACCCCCTCTCTAGGATAGATAGTAAACTAAAAAATAATTGGGGTTTGCGCAGTAAAAATTTTCGTAACGCCATCCGTATTCAAGATACCTTGAGAAAAAAAAAATTATACACATTTTGTAAAATTTTGCAGAAACTACTGACAACATTGCAATGAAATTTTATACGAATATGTTTTAGAAGCTGATACATGTCGTTTTTATGTCTGACTCTCGTAGAGGGCGCTTGTTACACGGTTCGTACAAGGTAGTATTGGCATAACTTTTTTAATATTACATTTAATGAGAAAAATTTCAAGCGTACTTAAACATTATTCAATTTCACACAAAAAAGGTACTCTTGGTAAAACTCGATACTTTGTACCATTTTCGGAGTATTTTGATTTAAAAATTGTAAAAAAGTGATAACTGATGTTCGTATGAAGTAATGATAAAAATTGTATTTATCAAACAAAAAATCAGAAAATTATTAGGTGTACAAATAAGTTTCCGCGGTTTTTCATAAAAAATTAGGAATTTATTGTAAAGGAAAAGTACATTACGTTTTATTCAAAGTATTTTCCATCATTTGCCACTACTTTTCCCCATCTTTCTGGCAACATTCGGATACCCCGTCGAAAAAACTCTTCATCTTTTGACGCTATCCACAAATCTACCCAATTTTTGGTGTCTTCATATGATGTGAAGCGCTGCTCAGACAGACCATGTGCCATCGACCGGAACAGATGATAATCAGAAGGGGCTAAGTCTGGTGAATACGGCGGGTGGGGTAAAACTTCCCAGTTGAGTGTTTCCAAGTATGTTTTTACCGGCGCCGCAACATGTGGACGAGCATTATCGTGTAAAAGAATAATTTTGTCGTGTCTGGAGTAGTAATGGGCGCGTTTTTCCTCAATCTCATCAATTGTGTTCGGTAGAGAGCTCCAGTAATGGTTTCGCTTGGTTTCAGCAATTCATAACACACGACACCAAGCTGATCCCACCAAATACACAGCATGAGTTTTTTTCCAAGAATATTCGGCTTAGCTGTCGATGTTGATGGTTCGCCAGGCTTAACCCATGACTTTCTCTTCTTTGGATTATCGTAGTGAATCCATTTTTCGTCACCAGTGACTATACGATGCAAAAAACTCTTTTTTTTATTCCTGGCAAGCAGCATTTCACTACCGCATAATCGGCGTTCAACGTCTCTCGGCTTTAGTTCATATGGAACCCAATTTCCTTGTTTTTGAATCATTCCTAACGATTTTAAACGATGTGAAATTGCTTGTTGAGTCACTTGTAGAGTAAGTGCAAGTTCTTTTTGCGATTGGGACGAATCTTCCTCCAATAGTGCTTCTAATTCCATGTCTTCGTACACTTTCGGCATTCCAATGCTTTCTTTGTCTTTAACGTCAAACTCACCGTTCTTAAACTTTTGAAACCATTCCTGACAACTTCTTTCACTTAAAGCAGCTTCACCATATGCTTCTAGAAGCAATCGATGCGCCTCAGCTGCAGATTTTTTCACATTAAAGAAGTAAATCAAAAGTTCCCGCAAATGATGCTTATTCGGAATAAAACTTGACATTTTTGCACGAAAAAAATTACGTGATGCTGATACGGAATCACTAGTACTTTAAGGTTATGGTGTTGCCAGATGACTAAACTTGGGATATTACGTTTTACATCTGACAATTTCTCCATAACCTTCTGGTGGGGCCATCTTTTGACAAACCGCGGAAAATTATTTGTACACCTAATAAAAAAAAAGGCTAATAACTAAATATGATTTCAATCAGAATAGGTTTTCAAAATATCTTCCGTTTTCACGAATACACAAGGCTATCCTTTTTTCTAAATAATCCATTAATCTTCTAAATGGTTGGGAGTCAGCTGTGAGATCATTAAAGTGACGTTGTACTCTATCTTTCAAATCTTGCGGTGAATTTAACTCTGCAGCATAAACTTTTTCTTTAAGATACGACCAAACTGTGTAATACAAGGGATTAAAATCACATGACCGAGGAGGACAATGAATCGGAGCTTCTGCACCTCTACAGATCCATCGATTCGGAAAATGGTTACTCAACCAATTGCGACACCTTCTTTCAAAGTGCGGTGGAGCTCCATCGTGCATAAAAAATAGATATCATCGCTCGTTTACCCTTAAATTTTATTATATCTCAAATGAGTGATTACTTAAAAAGTCCAGGTACATATCACCATGTAAATTTCCAGACAAAATGTGATAACCTATTAATTGGTTGCCTAAAGTTGCTTCCCAAACATTAACTTTAAATGAGTGTTGGTACCCTTTTGACATGTGGATTCTCATCACTCCAGTAGTGTGCATTATAGGAGTTAAACATACCTTGTGTAGCCTCGTCGGTAAAAAGAATACATTTAAAAAAATTTGGATTGAGGGCTGTCAGTTCTTGTAATGTTTTACAAAAATCCATTCTAACCGGTAGATCGTCTGGCAACAGCTCTTGGACTTGTCTGTAATGATAAGGATGTAGCTGCTGCTCTTTAAGTTCCTCCAAGTACTTGAAGAAGACGTATTTATTTAACTTGCCGCATCCCTTACTCTTTTACGATTTTGATCAACTAAATTTAAAATCATATTTTCTTTATTAATGTTTTTTTTTGTTCTTGGCCTACCAGAATTTATTTTTTTAGGTCCCACATTCCCAGTTTCTCGACAACGTCGTTCAATTGCTCTAAATGTATTTTTACTCGGAAAGTTTCTTCGAGGAAACTTTTCTGCATAACAGCTGCACTAGTGTTTCCTATACACTCTCCTTACGTTAATAACATGTCAGTGTATTAAAATTTGAGTACATTTTGATTAACATTATCTAATTTAACAAATAGACATGTTATTATTGTTTACTCAACGTCAAAACTCACTTTGCATTAAAAATTCAGTTATTTAGATTTTCCCGCGCTAGGCCTTATTTCACTTCTTACCAGGCCGATAGGTGTCGTGGTGAACTCTGTTCCAAAATATCGCGAGAGTTTCATATCTATATAACTTTGATGAATGATTTTGTCAATGTCACATTTATTAGTGGAAATTGAAAATTTTCCTGATATTGTCACGTTTTTGAAAGCCAATTTTTTGCCTTGAAAACGACAGACAAAAGATGTCTGTCGAAAAATTGAAGAACATCAATTCTAAACAAATATACAAATTTTGAAAAATCATAATAGGGTTTTTCAAGAAAGTTTATAAACTTGGTGATTTACACATTTTGAAGTTACGATCAGCTTTTATTAATTTTTTTTTCTTCAAGTATCTTGAATGCTGATGGCGTTACGAAAATTTTTTACTGAGCAAATCCAATTATTTCCAGTTTTCTATCTATCCTAGGAGGGGGTCACCTTTTTTGAAACACCCTGAAAATGAATTCAATAACAATAATTTGAAAACTTCGTTTTCAAAAAAATCTCGAAGCAAGTAATTTGGATGGGGTATTTCAAAGGTTGAGAATTTACTGGAAAAAATATTTCAATTGCTTTTCTAAATTTTTTTATACAACGTCACGAAATTAAGCTCCATTCTAAAGAAACTGTGTTCAAATTGGGTGAATCAACATATTTCATATTTCTTTAGTGTCATCGACTTTATTGACAACAAGTCTACATTCTACTGGTAATTATGTAGGTTTTTGAAAGTATTAGCCCTATTCAAACGTGTTAAACAATTAAAGCTTTTGAACACAACTTTGATTAAGCATAATGTACCATTATCTTAAATTCTCCTAAACAAGCTTATCTTTTTTTCTTTCAAATTTCTTCATTTATTTGTAATACAAAATTTTGCCATATTTCTAGTTTATGTCATCTGAATCACATTGTTTGTGCATCTGCAAAAAGCAAATTAAGATATCGTCATGCTCCCTATTAAACAAATGACATCAACGTTAAAAAAGTATTTAAAATGATAAATATCTGAGTCAAACAGTAGATTATTAACCCTCAAAATGGTCAACAGATCTGGCCTCCAGATTTCTTTGAGAAGCAAGGTCCCCACCATTTTAATTATGAACTTTTAAGTATCTATAATATCCCTGTTGAATACAGTTCAATCCATAGTATTCTCAATGTTCAATCTTCCTATTGGTGATTAGCATTTATACCAATTTATTTCTACCATCCAAGGGCTAGATTTGTTCATCAATGTGAATTAGTTAAGTTGTTCTTCAACGTCCATTTATGAGATTTTAATGGGAAAAAAGTGTAAGTTTGGATCTTTATTTTATCAATGATTTAAAATAATTTTTGAATATAATGAATTTCTGTCTAATTTTTTCGTCTTATCTTTACGCTCCTTCATTTTCCATTAGCACCAATTACTAATAAAGTAATTGCATTTTTCTTATTTTTGAAATATTGCCAACCATTTATTCAGTGTATAGTACAGTTTTCATACAACACAAATATTTTTCAGGATTTATATTATTCAGTGAAATAGTTTCGCAAAAATGTTTGGACTCCGGTTTCAAGTTTTTTTTGGATTATTACTTATTTTTGGTGCCTGTTGGTCACAGATCTCAGCAAATGATTTAGAGGGTGAGTTATTTAGTTTTATTTATTTTTTGCATATTAATTGTTTCAACTACTTGTTTTTTGCATTTAGTAAAATTCATAGCAGATAAAATTCTTATTAATTCAATTAAATTATTTATTCATACATTTTTTCTTTCATGATTTTGTTATTTAAATTCAGAAAGCACTAACCTATGGTCAGATGGCTATAGGGCTCTTGTTACACCACTTGCGCGTAAGTTTTAAAAATATTTGCTTATCAGAGACGTGTTTACTGTTCAAGCCAGCATACATGCCGAAATGTTTGATTATATAACGGGCAAGATTCAAATCCGAATAAAAACTAGTTGAAGTTTTACTTCAATAAAAAAAAATTATTCAATAAGTGTAATTTGAAAAAGAAAAATTCATTACTCCGAAACTATTAAGCCGATTTGGCCGAATAACGAACATTCCTCAAATTCCTTAAAATTTAAGCTCTCTGACTCATTCAGTTCGGACGTAATCGAGCATACAGACAAAATAGATTTTATACACGGATTCTTCATTAGTGAGTCCAAACAAAACGTTTGAACTACTTCTTCCCAAAGATACTGTTATTTGTGCAAGTTTATATGCACGCTGTTCGAAAAACAAAGTTGCCAAAAATTTTTTATTTTTATCAGAATTTATTTCTTCGATAATATTTCGTCTAGATATTTTTCTCTTGATAAGTTAGGGTTTAAATTCAATTCTTTGCTCCTTAAAATATTAAATAAAGTTATTTTTGGAATCTGCCAGAACAATATTAAAAAATGGAGACAATTAACTAACAAAATGATTCACAATTATTGAATTAAAGTTTCCGGTAGCCACATGATGATTACAAGATATTAAAAATACTTATTATGTCACCAATGGATTCCAAATTGATTTCGTGGATAATTTTCTAAATTCAAATTAATTGAACAATCCAAGGTTGTAATCAGAAAAACTTATTATCTTGTCTTTCTTAATTTTGTTCCTAGTGGAACAGGAAGCTTGCCTCCATCTCTAAATGGCCTCGAAGGAAATGAGATAGAAATTTTCAATTTGTAGACTGTATTTTCTGTCTGAATTGAGTCATATAATAGTCTATTTTGACACAGATTGTGAAAAGAACTAAAAACATTGTCTCTCCTCAAACTACATTTATTTTGTATTGAAATATACACCTAATAATATTTCTCTATTTCAGTGTCGTACATTGTTTTTAGTTATATTTTTCGTTTTGTGGTTGACAACACTGAAATCCTATCCTTTCGAATGTCAACTCGCGTCCATTGCATTTCAATTGTCAATATTAAACCATGTAGAGATTTGCACTACTCAAATTCTATGATCTGTCAATTTTCGTATCAGTCACACCAACTGCGAAAATAAAATACAAAAGGCACAAGGAGGTATAATCTGAATTTTTCATTGAATTCCAATAAATTTCTCACAATTCTTGACTGAAATAGAGAAAATATTGTCTTATACTCGTTGCAGAAGGCAATTCCAACAATCATGCGTTCAAAAACTCGCTCGTTTTCGAATTTCACATTCGTGTTGGAATAGGTTCCCATTCTGCCAAACTTGTACTAGAATATACTATTTCAACATCTTTTCAAAATTTCAGATTTACACAATGAGCTCAACAATCCTTTTTCTTGGGCGGATTACCTAGTGTTGGGTTCTATGCTCTTCATTTCTTGCGGTATCGGCGTATTCTATGGATTCGTGAACAAACAACAAGGGAGTAGTGACGACTTCTTATTGGGTGGAAGTAACATGGGTACAATCCCAATGTCTATGTCCTTAGCTGCTAGGTAAATCAGTAACCTCATCATTAGTAAACCCTATGCGCAACCATAGACGATTTTTTCAGTTTTGTGACAGCCATAGAACTTCTAGGAAACCCCAGTGAAATGTACAACTATGGACTCCAATTCTGGATGATCTGCATAGCTTTCTTGTTGGTGGTACCTTTGACATCCAGATTTTACTTGCCGGTTTTTATGGAGTTGCGTCTGACCAGCAGCTATGAATACTTTTCTTTGAGGTTCAGTTCTACCACCAGGTATATAGCCAGTGCTCTGTACATCTTCCAAATGGTTCTATACACCAGTGTGGCTGTTTTTGCACCAGCTCTAGCTCTCAGTAAAGGTAAGATCACACAGATTATAATGATTACATTCATCAATTGGATTCTGACATGAGTTTGTATCATCCGCCCATGTTTTTGAAGAATTACACATATTATGAATAAAACTTACTAGAGCCCTGGAATTAAAACGACTCCAGATACAAGATTTGACCATGTTAAGATTTGTAACGGTCATGTAACTGCAATATCCGAAGTACCCCAATTAGTTTCGAAAGTGATAGAATTTACAACGAGGTACTTTCGGTATGAGTTTATGACCGGATGACCAAGAAATAGATCTTTATATTTGAAGCTTTGTCGACTGCTGGAATTCCGCCCTTCTTCGGGAAAGGCCAGAATTGTACGTTTTGCACTTTCCATTTATTTGGTCAAACCCTTTTGAAGAGGGGGGAACTTGTATATATTTCAAGGTTTTGTTTGATTTAACCAATTAACATAAATAGAACTAAGGTTAAGACTTAGAGAAATATTTACAACATTTCTAGTGAATGTGTTGACTCATTGTGGTCGTAAGAGGAGGTTATATGTGCCATCCAGACATCTGAGGTGTACACAGTGTAAATAAAGTTTTAAGTTGTACAACCTCTTTTCAATTAAAGGGATTTTTCATTAATTTGGGAAATCCTGTCCAAGAAGAAACCAGAAATATCGGACAAGTCCTTCTTGCACTCTACATCTCGTAGAAACTGTGTTACCAGTCTCCGGTCCACAAATCCTTAGAGACCCATTCTCTGTCGATTTCGGAGTTAGGAGAAAACAGACCATTTAAATGTGATCATCTGGCAAGGGTAGGTCTCCTCGTTTAAGTAATATTCAGAATTCTACTAATTGAGATTAGTAAAAAATATTTGGGAAACAAAGATGGTATATAAAGGAATAATAATAATAATATAATATATAATATATATATAATAATATATATATAATAATAAACGAATAACTCTTTATTCAGGGTCTAAAATTTGGAAGCGAAAAAGCCTTTGGCAACACCCCTATACAATGATTACAATACTACTGAAAGCTTACAAGATAAAGCTACAAAAATCAATCTACTTAATAACAACTAAAGCAGTCCTGCGCACAAGGATAGTTAACATAGAACTACAGGGTTTTTTCCTGATGCGGGTCATGGAATATTTGGTAAATGAGAAAAAGGCGCATCAACCGTATATTGAAATCTTCAAAATATATTATCTAGCAATCCATACATGGATGATTCATCAAATTGAATTCTTTTTCAGTCACTGGTCTCAACGTTTACTTGGCAGTCACTGTAGTCTACGTAGTATGCATTTTTTATGCTTCCCAGGTAAACGAAGTCCTGCATAGTCATTCAAGAGTTAAGAAATGTTTTTTCAGGGTGGTATGAAAGCAGTTATCATAGCTGACACCTTTCAAACTTTCGTCTTGATAGGATCTTTAATAGCAATCGTATGGATTGGCCAGGTTTACTTAGGACCAGATGCAAAAGTTTGGCTTGACAACTACCAAACAGATAGATTAGAAATATTCAAGTAAGACACATATCCCTTTCAGATCAAAAGGAGTTTAACACTCTTTTTTCAGGTTCACATCAGACATGACAGTTCGTCATAGCTTTTGGTCAGTCGTGATTGGAGGAACATTCTATTGGATGACCATGTTCTGCTCCAACCAAGCCTCCATCCAGAAGTATATGTCTGTTCAAACTACGTCTCAAGTGAAAAAGTTGGTTTACCAATCAGTATATTTTTGAAGTGCTAAACATGTTCTTTTCAGAGCTTTATGGGTGTCTGCCTTTGGTCTGATAGTCGTTTACACCCTCAACTTCTACACTGGTATGATCATGGTTACTCGCTTCAAAGATTGCGACCCCTTGAAGTCTTCAGCAATCGGAGATCTAGACGAATTGCTCCCATTCTACGTGATGAGAGAGATGGGTAAACTGAAAGGGATAATGGGTTTCTTCGTCTCAGGAATCTTCGCTGCAAGCCTTGGGTGAATATATTAGAGGATGGGCAAGATTGGAAGATCAGAGCAAGTTCTTGAAATGAATTCTTTCTGATTGCACAATTTGGCCTCGACTATACCCTTTTTTAACATCCGTCTCATTTATGGTTATGATTTCAGTACAGTAGCGTCAGCACTGAACAGCCTGTCAGCTGTCGCGATGGAAGATTTCATAGAGGGCGCTTTTCGGTTCAAAGTACCCAAGTCGAGAGGAGCTTTTTGGGCTAAATGCATCTCGATTGTTTACGGTGTGATCAGTTTTGCTCTGGTTGGTTTCGAAAACTTGTCATTATTATATTTTAATGTTGCATTTTTACAGGTCTTCATTGTAGCTAAGCTAGGAAGCGTGATGCAAGTGGCCATCAGTTTCAACGGAATGGTTGGTGGTGTAACCCTTGGGTTGTTCACTTTGGGCATGTTCTTTCCTTCTGCGAATTCAAAGGTGGGTGGTATCTACTTCTTCAGAGAAATGTTTTAATTGCTTCATTTCTAAGGGCGCCATATTTGGCAGCGTGGTAGCTGTGGCGTTGATAACATTGATGTGTATAGGACAACAAATATATATTGCGAGTGGAAGCTTGGAGGAGGTTAGAAAAGCTACAAGCATATCTGGATGTTCAAATGAAACAATTGGAACTTCTTTAACCATGATAGAACCTGAGGGATTTTCAAGCATCAGGTGAGTTAGAATGAATATATTCGTCATACAGGTTGAAAGTAGTGTTCAATAATGGAATTTTGGAAATCCCTTTTTTTGTCACCTAAGCTCAGCAGGTACCTCGTTAGATCTTTCTCACTCATTCCAAAATCTAAATAGAACCCTCTCTCAGTTGTGTTCTATTTTGACCACCAGTCTGGTCAGTTTTACTTTACCAGTTTTTTTACTTTCACCAGTCTATAACGGCACTCAGAACTACAAGTTCCTCGTCTCAAAATAATCTGTCTTATGCATTTTTCTTCGGTTGGGTCAGTTAGCTACCGTAGTGCATTGTGAATCTGAATTATTCAGTTGAAATTCTCCACGTAAAAGAAAAAGGTTGAACTAACTACAGCCTTGGAATTAAAACGACTCCAGATACAAGATTTGACCATTTAATGATAACTAGAAGTCCCCAAGATTGAGCAAAGAAGTTCAAATCCTTGGTTATTATAGACATCTAACAACTCTGCATAAACACATTTTTGTGCTAAACTTGGTAAAACTTTTACTAGAACGCACTGAATGCTACGAAATGCATATGGTGATGATTTTCTATCACATACGCAAGTTTATGAGCGATTCGGGCGATTCAAATCTGGCAGAGAATCACTTGATGATGACGAAAGTTCAAGACGTCCCAGAACCGTATTATCAGAAGAAAATATAAAAAAAGTTCTTGAATTCATTAAAAATAACCAAAAAACGTTGATGAAAGTTATTAAAATGGAATTGGGCATTCCTTAAAGAGCCTCATTCCGCATTTTAACCGAAGTTTTGGGCCTTAAGAATTTTAATCGAGCATTGCAAAGACGTCGTTTAAACTGCTTGAAATCGAGAGTAACCGGTGACGAGACGTGGGGTTTTTTGAATATGAGCCCAAAATGCTGAATGGAGAGCGCCTGATGAAAGTACAACTTTCTTGTTCTTACAACTTTGAACAATGCTAATACAAACAGTTTTATCTAATATCACTCATATATTTTGTTTCAGTGATGCGATCTTCGTGCTCTACAGGGTGTCCTACATCTGGTACTCCATGATAGGCTTTCTTATAACCGTTATAATGGGATTGCTGGCAAGTTTTGCGACCGGTTCGGATTCATCGTACGATATAGACGAAAGACTGTTGACTCCTGTAGTGAAAAACTATTTTTATCCTAAAGAAAAAATGTTGTCCCGCTCCAAATTGACAGGAACTGTAAATATAGGTCTTCAACAAGATGAAACTGATACTCATAATGGTAATGTTGTTATTTCAGAGAAGGTGGTTTAGACGAAACTGGATGCGGTGGTTTTCTTGCGATTATTTCATACTTAAACTCCGTGGTGATAATACTTATTTATTTATTGACAGAGACTCTTATGAGCCTATTTAATGTAAATATTTGCGCGATGTTAATTTTAATTTACATTAGTAAGTTATTCGAGTGAATCTTTCATATTTTTATAAAATATGGGGGATAAAATAATAAGAAGATATTGAAGTTTTTTTTGCACCTCGATATAAGTACTGTCCTATACAGGGTGAGTCTTTGACATCTCCGTTAATTTCAACCGTACACAAAAAGAGTTTCAAATTGTGCAAGAATGCATTATCGGAAAAAATATGTGCTTCGGGAAAAATACAAGATGGGCTATCCATAACTTTACACCCCAAATTTTGAGCTTTGGGATGGAATACCGAAAGAACGCTAGGAGAGGTCGAATTTTGTTAAAAAGGGGACAAATAAGGGTGTTAAAATGTCTTTGATACCACTGCTTCTCTTGCCGCAACCCTTAACAGCTCTTATTCTTCAATAGGGAAAAGGGGTCGAGCAGAAACTTGTTTGAAAGGCAATTCAATTTTCTGCACGTGCGATTTATTTCAACGCTTTATTATTATTATACAGAGTGATTCAGTATTCCGTCAATAATTTCCACACACCAAATTTGGATCATTGAGATCCAAATTTGATAAAATGATGGAACATCCCGACCCACTCTATACAGGGTGGCCATTTGAAAACGAAACAGACGAGATTACAGACGAAATAAGTTTTTTCGATTGAAATGCTCGGACAGGTCGATTTCTGTTTCGAGGGGGACAACTTGAGATGTAGGTTATGGACGCATAGCGCTTCAACCCTTGCTGCTACAACCCCCATCCCAAATTTTTGAATAAGGAAGATGGGGTGAGTGATACCTCAATTCAAAGGTATATTTATACTGATTTCAGCACAGTAATTGTTTTTTCATTTCATGCATTAGTTCTCGAAATATTCATCCGTTAATTATGCAAAATATTTGCAATTCGAGTTCGTGTAAAACCAGATTCATGTGCTAGCTGCCTCGTACTCGTCATTGGATTCAGAGCAATCTGTCCAAGAACAGCTACTTCAGCTTCTTCATCTCTTTCCATGTTTCGTCTTTTATTAGCCACGGACCCGGTTTCTTGAAACTTTGACACTAATTCCAAAACATACTCGTACTTCCTATTAACATGTTTATCTAAATGTCGTTGATTGAAAAATTCTGCGGTTCTATTCGCACATTGATTGTTTGCGAAAAAAGGTGAAATTATTTCCATCCGCTCTGCAATTGAATAAGCCATGTCGAACAATAAATTAGAACACATACAAGTCTCGATTCAAAACTAAGAATTCACCAAAGAACCAATAAGCCAAGTTAATGATCTGTTCGTAATAAATAAAAAATTATCGATTATCATTTTTTTGAAAAAGATATGAATTCAATAATCAACAAAATGAAAACATATTGAAGCCAACTGAGAAAACACTTCATAATTAAGTCGGAAATCGTTTCACGAATTGGGACTGGAATATTTCTGTGGCATCATTAATGATTTGATTTTCTTACCTGGTAATCTGATTAGAGATATGTACGTATTTGGACTTTTTGGAGATTTCTATCGATCAAGTGTTACCGCATGTTATTGGAAATACTGCAAATTATATCGAAGATAATTTAGATTGAGTTTCAGCCAGATTGAGCTCCTTCGCAATACGCTTTGTTTGTTCGATATCTTGATTAAAGATTTCTATATCAGTGGATTGGAGGAAGGAAGCCACAGTCATAGTTGTTTTGAAGCTCAAAATGTCGATTTTTCACAAAAAAAACACTACAAGTGCCATGAAATCACCACTTCATTTTCAAATACTTAGTTGAGAATATTTCGAGAACTAATGCATACAATGAAAAAACAATTACTGTGCTGAAATCAGTATAAAAATACCTTTGAATTGAGGTATCACTCACCCCATCTTCCCTATTCAAAAATTGGGGGTGGGGGTGTAGCATCAAGGATTGAAGCGTCCCTCAAGTTGTCTCCCTCGAAACCTCGAAATCGACCTGTTCGAGCATTTCTATCGAAAAAACTTATTTCGTCTGTTTCATTTTCAAATGGCCACCCTGTATAATAATAAAGCGATGAAGAAAAAAACGTTCGTGCAGGAAATTGAAATGCATTTTAAACAAGGTGCTGCTCGACCCCTTTTCTCTATTAAAAATGAGAACTGTTAAGGGTTGCGGCAAGAAAAGCAGTGGTATCAAACCTCGGGTCACAATATCTTCAGGGTCAAACTGAACAAATGAAAATTGCTTTCTTTGGGCAAACACTTGACCATCCCAACAGCGAAGACCAAATTCTTCTTTTTTCATCGTCATCTGGGAACCTTAATTCAAGAAAACCTGATTTTATCTTATAATAATCTCATTTAAAACTTTCCTATTGAAACTTTCTACGCTACTGAACATGTAAATAACTTAATACTTCGGTTCTAACAATACACTTACCTATGGAACGATAAATTTGGATTAAAATTCCTGTCTTTACTACAACTTTCACGCTTACGTGGGATGAAAAGTAATAAACAATAAAAAATATATAAAACCTAATACTGACTCGAATTTCCTTCAATTTGCGTATTTATTTTCGATACAGAAGTGGCAACGTATATCTTCTAGAACATGTGACCTTCAAATTGTCAAGCAGAGAATGGAGCAGCGTTGTCTTGACTTTCATCTGAATTTCCTTCCATCTGCGGTCTCTGACATAAAATGGCAAAATCAACCAAATTTTTTCTTTTACTTCTTGCTAATATATCCGATAAGACAGTTTCCATTCAAAATATAAAATTTTATTCAATATTTTGAATACAAATTGGAGAAAAAGTTTTTATTCACAAATATAGAAGAATAGAGAAATCTACTATTTGCTCAGTTTGGCAACATGAAAATTTTTTAAGACCTGAGTGTCCTGAGTTTGTCCCCCTCTCAATGAAATTTTACCTGTACGAGAACTTTTTCGTTATTCCACCCCAAAGATCAAAATTCGGGGTGGAAAGTTATGAATTATCTTAATTCTGCTATACGGGGTGTATAATCAGAATTTTATCTCGTTGAATAATAAAAATTTAAAAAAGTTTTACGTGAATTCATTAAGAAAGATTTCATCTAAGAAATTGAAAAATTATTATCATTTACATTTTGAATAAAAAAGGAATGATGATTTTTTTAAACCATTTCATCATCCTGTATCTTTTAAATGAAGCTAAAATTCAAGAAACACCATAAAAAATTTTGTTCACGATTTGTTGGTTGAAATTGTACACTTGTCGAATACTCACCCTGTATTGCATAAAATACCATTGGACTTCATTTTGAAAAATCGAAAGAAAATTCAGGAATGTCAAGATCTGCCTGGGCAACTCTAGAAATCTATGGTCTTCATTTACAGCAGAAGCAGAAATAAGCGTGAGTATAAACCCAACCCTGCTATTTCATATAACAACTCGAAATCGACTGAAGAAATTTGAAATTTCTTGAGACAAAAGTAGATTTGTAATTTTAAAACCTACAATTTTTAATATGAATGGAAAATCGATTGAAGGTACCGGGTGTCTTTGTTACAAGTATTTTCGAAGGTATAATACAAACTTTTTTTTGGCGCTCTTGTTCACCCGAACAGAGTGCCTATCATTTTGCCCGAATGTCTGTAATTTTGGAATATCGAGCCGAAAATGGTCTCAATCGATTGGGTTCGACTCCCTGATGAAGAATTCGTGGCGAAAGTTGAGTCTGTCCGGCCGTATCCTCTCTAGCATCCAAAAGGAATCAGCTAGAGTTTTCATATTTTCAGAATAGGTTAATTGTCCAAATATCTCGGTCAAGTTCGTTATTGGGCCAAATCCGTCGGATGGTTCAATAGTTATGAGCATCTGAAATTTTGTTTCCTCAATAACTACTAGAATATCCATCCGATCAAGTTGATACTTGAAATGTTATTGAGGAGGCTGAAACGAAACGGCTTGCAAAATTTCGCAGAAATCGTCACGCTAGAAAATTTTTAAAAAATTCCCAAAAAAAAAATTTTCAATACTCAATATCTCCTAAGACTTCATTTAGATTCAAATAAAAATCCGTATATATATTGAGCTTACCGATATCTTACTCATCCTCAAATTTCATTGTCGTAGCTTTCCCCCTTCTGAAGATATGATCATTTTTTTCATTTACTCAAGAGAAAAATAGAAATGTCATGAAGTCCGAGCTTTGTCATTGAAAGATTTGCCATCACAGATCGATATTCGTTTGACAACTTGCGGACCTAGATATCAGTGTCAGTTGGCGTAATGTCAATCAAAATTTTCATAGAATTCATAGAGGTAGAATTCGATGTCGATGACGTTGTCAAAATTCAGAAAAACACAGACGTAATATTAATCAAAAAATTTTTTATCATAGAGAAAGAATTTGATGGCGTTGTCAAAACTCAGAAAAGCAATAACGTAAGTTTTTAGGAGAAGCATAGAACAAAATTTGGTGAAAATTATGAGTAGTTATTTTCAAATTGAGATAAAGGTTTGTTTATTCATTAGGCTTTCATATTTGCATCACATTGTCCCATAGTACGGAAAAAGACTATTGTTCATCCGATCAGAGGTTTGTTAAGGTTTGAATATTTACTCGCAGGTAGCTCAACAAGAGCGCCAAAGCAATCTGACCTCACGTCAGTGCTTTCTAATTTTTTTTTTTTGAACACCTCACAAATTTCTTTTTTTTTTCTATTCAAAAATACTACATTATATATGAATTTCTTATCAACCTATTGAAATCATCAAAAGTTTAATTTTCACGCGACTAATCAAGTAGGTGTGTTAACGTCGAATAATGCTCATAGAGCTAAGACCAACTAATGATAGATGAAGAAATTCTATGGCATTTATTACTGTGTCAAACGGTTTATATCACTTTCACCCAAATATTCGAAAAAAGGACAAGAAAATTGAAATTCGTCATCCTTAAAACAGAAGTTGACCTTTTTGAGTTCTGAGTGTGGTCAAATTTCCGTTCGAACATCCTGTATGTGAGTGGCTTCGCTAAATCCAGTTATACGAATCACCATCGTGCTTTCACCAAACAAATTGGGAGCACAACCTGGATCCTGACCTGGAGAAAGCGGATATTCGCTCAAAGCGCCGGACTCTTTCATAAAATCAATTCTTGTATCACTCGTGAGCGTCAGCGTACATTTCTCTCTCAACGCACCAAAATGTCAACAAATCAACAAAAATCCCCAACTACGTTTGAAAACGCATAAAAAACCAAATATCATGTGATTATCTAAAAATGAAATACAGTAAACCAACGAAATCAAGTCTGTTTTTTCGGTGGTCCTACTCGGTTCCTCTGTTGTCTTATCTAGCACTCATTTTGTTCATTTGGACATTATCGTTGCCTTTGAGTCCGTTCACAAGGAGGGACAGTATGGTTTTGAACGCTAAGTGGGATAAACCTGAAGATACGTTCGAAATAAGAATGAAAAACAGCAATTTCAATTCCGATAAGGTTATACAGCAGGACGAAGTCACTGAAGAATCAAAGAACGAGTATTTGGTCAATTTGAACAGCAAAGATAACCCGAATGAAATACTGCAAGATGTATTCAGCAGGTAAGTGAATTTCCTAAGTAAAATTAGTTGAAACGGCACAAACTTCGACAGTCTAATTATCTTGTGTAGAAATTGAAGAGCGGATTTAGTAAATGATTATATGTTTGCCTCAGTAAAATGAGCTTTCGAAACTGATTTCCAATGCCGACAGTCAAAAATAAAATCCTAAAAAATCTCTTATCTCAAGAAGGGTTAAGTTCACCATCTCAGTGAAGTGCTCATCTACGCTGACCCTTTATGCCATTTGCAAATCTTTGTTGTAAGCACAGCTTGGGCGTAGCTGCAGAAGTATTAGGTGTACAAATAAATTTCCTCGGTTTGTCAAAAGATGGCCCCACCAGAAGGTTATGGAGAAATTGTCAGATGTAAAACGTAATATCCCAAGTTTAGTCATCTGGCAACACCATAACCTTAAAGTACTAGTGATTCCGTATCAGCATCACGTAATTTTTTTCGTGCAAAAATGTCAAGTTTTATTCCGAATAAGCATCATTTGCGGGAACTTTTGATTTACTTCTTTAATGTGAAAAAATCTGCAGCTGAGGCGCATCGATTGCTTCTAGAAGCATATGGTGAAGCTGCTTTAAGTGAGAGAAGTTGTCAGGAATGGTTTCAAAAGTTTAAGAACGGTGAGTTTGACGTTAAAGACAAAGAACGCAGTGGAAGGCCGAAAGTGTACGAAGACATGGAATTAGAAGCACTATTGGAGGAAGATTCGTCCCAAACGCAAAAAGAACTTGCACTTACTCTACAAGTGACTCAACAAGCAATTTCACACCGTTTAAAATCGTTAAGAATGATTCAAAAACAAGGAAATTGGGTTCCATATGAACTAAAGCCGAGAGATGTTGAACGCCGATTATGCATGAGCGAAATGCTGCTTGCCAGGAATAAAAAAAAAGAGTTTTTTGCATCGTATAGTCACTGGTGACGAAAAATGGATTCACTACGATAATCCAAAGAAGAGAAAGTCATGGGTTAAGCCCGGCGAACCATCAACATCGACAGCTAAGCCGAATATTCATGGAAAAAAACTCATCCTGTGTATTTGGTGGGATCAGCTTGGTGTCGTGTATTATGAATTGCTGAAACCAAGCGAAACCATTACTGGAGCTCTCTACCGAGCACAATTGATGAGATTGAGTCGGGCACTTAAGGAAAAACGCGCCCATTACTACTCCAGACACGACAAAATTATTCTTTTACACGATAATGCTCGTCCACATGTTGCGGCGCCGGTAATAACATACTTGGAAACACTCAACTGGGAAGTTTTACCCCACCCGCCGTATTCACCAGACTTAGCTCCTTCTGATTATCATCTGTTCCGGTCGATGGCACATGGTCTGTCTGAGCAGCGCTTCACATCATATGAAGACACCAAAAATTGGGTAGATTTGTGGATAGCGTCAAAAGATGAAGAGTTTTTTCGACGGGGTATCCGAATGTTGCCAGAAAGATGGGGAAAAGTAGTGGCAAATGATGGAAAATACTTTGAATAAAACGTAATGTACTTTTCCTTTACAATAAATTCCTAATTTTTCATAAAAAACCGCGGAAACTTATTTGTACACCTAATATTACAAAGGTGAATCGTTTTGGAAGATTAAAATCATCAGTAGTTGAAATACATCCTGAATTGAATTCCCGAAACAATATAATATACGAATATGGGGAGAAACAATCTAAGACAAAACTGGTAATCAATGAACCGGTGTAGATCTTATGGTGCCAGTAATTATTCTCATGGATGTATTCAATTGTGCATCGACTATTAGCGCAGAGTGGAAGCATCAGCACCCCAAGATGATCCAACTAATTTCTGAAGAAAATTGTTCCTAGTATCCAGTTTCAGGCTCAGATCACCTAAATGAGCCTTGTAATTGAGAGATGACTCTAATTTAAATCCTGAGTACTTAGGATAGAAATTGTCATCAGTATAAACAAATTTTTGAGATGCTGTAAACTATCGGGTGGCCTCCCAGGAGTCAGGATTCGAACCCCCTGGATTATTTTCAATAAGAGATATTCTAGGGAGAATATTTACACCCAGACCACGAAGTGACCCCTTCGGGACATCTTATAGATAACATTGATTTTATTTTCTTCTTGAATCAACTAAAAAGGTTTTTTTCTCGAATTTTTTCCAGGGCGGATAGTAATAAGGATAGAAGATTGGACGCAAACGAACTAGCCTTATGGATAAGAAAAAAAATTATGGAACATATAACCTTAGCGGTTAGCAACAATTTCCAGATATTCTCTCAAATAGACATCGATCCAAAGAACGGTGTTGTCACATGGAAAGAATATCATTCATATTTTCTGAAAAAGAGGGGATTCGGCAGTAAATACGTGAAAAATCACGACGAGAAGAGACACAAAGGTTTATTGAGATCTGTTAAAGGTAATGTAATATTGTTGAACCGATTGCTGTATCACACATAGAGTTGTCAAATTTGATTTTCCGCAAATCATTAGGGAATTTCGAGATCCATTGCATGTCAATTGTCAATATTAAACCATGTAGAGATTTGAACGCACTATTTAAATTCTATGATCTGTCAATTTTCGTATCAGTCACGCCAACTACGAAAATAAAATACAAAAGGCACAAGGAGGTATAATCTGAATTTTTCATTGAATTCCAATAATTTCTCACAATTCTTGACTGAAATAGAGAAAATATCGTCTAATACTCGTTGCAGAAGGCAATTCCAACACAATTTCGCATTCGTGTTGGAATAGGTGCCCATTCTGCAACTTGTTTTAGAATAAACTATTCTCTAACATATTCTTTCATTTCACAGAAATAACAAAAATAAATCAATAAAAAAAATCAATGAATAATCTGAATGGAAATTAAAACCTTCATTATATCTAGAGCTTCTTGGATACATTTTTCGATTTTCTCCTTCGTTAAAATTTCCCTGCCCTATAACCTCGACTCGATCATCTTCAACCATTGAATCTTCCAAGAAAAAATTCGTGTTTTACTCGATGGTTCGTAAAACCTCATCAGTACTTTTCTCTGTTAACGTTGGCTATAATTTTGATAAAAGAGCAAACATTCACTGCCTCAAGCATCTCTGGAGAAGTTATCATTTTATACTGTTTTAATTAAATTCAAATGCATCAAGTTTGACATTTTAACATGAATACGTTTCCATGGTAACGCGACCAATTTGATTTCGAATTTCATAGTGTAGTCTATTTATGAATAATAGTATATTCTAAAACAAGTTGCAGAATGGGCACCTATTCCAACACGAGTGTAGGAATTGCCTTCTGCATCGAGTATTATTAGACGATATTTTCTCTATTTCAGTCAAGAATTGTGAGAAATTTATTGGAATTCAATGAAAAATTCAGATTATACCTCCTAGTGCCTTTTGTATTTTATTTTCGCTGTTGGTGAGACTGATACTGAAATTGACAGATCATAGAATTTGAAGAGTGCGTTCAAATCTCTACATGGTTTAATATTGACAATTGACATGCAATGGACGCGTGTTGACATTCGAAAGGATAGGATGTCAGTGTTGTTAACCACAAAACGAAAAATATAACTAAAAACTATGCTGTAATGAACTCATTAAGACACTGAAATAGAGAAATTAATTTTCGATTTTTCAAAATCTCTCGAATTTCAAGCGACTTGCGGAAAAAAGAACGAACATTCCTGGATCCAGGAATGTCAGGTTTTTTCTGTCTGGTAAACATTGTTCTATTCTAGAACAGATTTTGAGGGACAAAGCCTACTGGATGGAAGCTGCAAGGTCGAATCCAGATGCTCTGACAGTTGATGAATTTTTATCTTTTACTCATCCAGAATCCAGTGCAGCCAATCAGCTAGCTCTTGTAGATGAACTTTATGATAAGTTTGATAGAAACGGGGATGATTTTTTGACAGAGGAAGAATTTGCTGTTCTGCAAGCAGAAGGTAATTCCTGAGCTATTTCCCAAAGATATTACACATAAAGCAAATTTGTATCAAAATGTTTGTATACCGGGTGTCCTAAACTTGTTGTCAGTGAGGGATCTCAGAAACCCGATGAGCTAGAACAAAACTAGTGGCACTAGCCTCAAATGAAAAGCTCTCATAACTTCTTTATATCTGACGTTATTAACTTGAAACAAAAACATTATACAGGCACTTTTCTCAGTTGATTTAATTGCAGTAATCAATTTTTTTTTTCACAATTATTTTCCAAGATATAGTACAAACTTGTGTTTTTTTAAATGTGAGCCACACAAATTTCTGCAGCAAATAAAATTCCCTTTTTTACCTTTTCTTAAATATATGACATATGTTAATTTTGACATGACATATCAAGCAGGTGCCTATCTATGATCTATAAACTTCAGAAAATTAAAATATTCGATGGTTGATAACCAAATACTTAGGATATGAAGCACAGAGTATAAATTAACAGGAGAGAGCATTAGGTTTAAAAGCGAGAATCGAAAATATATATTTAGATTATTTATCTTATGTTTTTTTTTTCCAAAGGCAATGACGAAACGATGGTGATACGACAGGACGAGCATGAAAGAAGGGCAGAATTCCGAAAATCCATAGATTTAAATGGCGACGGCAGGGCAGATCGAAGGGAACTCCTGCATTACGTTGCTCCGCAAAGTCCCAGGCACAGCGAGCACGAAGCGGAAGCACTACTCGCTCTCGCCGACGTAGACAGAGACAACAAGCTGTCCTTGAACGAGATGCTCGCCCATCCAGACCTCTTCCTAAAATCCAAAATGGTGGATACGGCCAGGAGTTTCCACGACGAATTCTGATCAGAATGAATCGAATCTTCCACAGGAATTTTATAGGAAATGCATGCCAGCTTGAAGAAATAACACGAGAATGATGTTGCCTAAGCACTTTTTCATTTTGGGAAAACATTTTGTTGTGCTAGATTTGTGAAGGAGAGCTGTTCGAATTTTTTTTCCATTTTTGACGACAGACTATGTCGGCAAAATATGCTACGTTTGTTTATCCACATTGGATGCATCTTGAGATGTCTCAGATTTTTTGAAGCCGTGATCATAGAACATATTAAACGAACGCTCATGAGGTTAGTGTTCTGCTAACCTCAAAAATATTAAATATTTGAATATCTCTAACTAGTTGAAACTTCAATGTGTAATTATTTATGAATATTACCTGTTATTTATACTAATTAGGAATCGTTTGACACAAACGTTGTAACTAACACAACACAGCGTGATCGCCAGCCAAAGATATTGGTTATGTTCTCAGAAATTTTAAAATTGCAAAGAATTATTTGTTTACATCAAGTTTCAGGTTCAGATGTGAAAAATGTGATCTGAAGATGTAAAAGATCCGAAAAATGTGGTTAAAGAAACGCTTGAGATGTATAAGATGCATCTGATGTGGATAAACAATTCTTTTTGCCCAACCTAATTTATTTTGGTATTTACTGGAAAGTCGGCACAAATGTTGACACTCATTTGCATTTAGAGAAAGCAAAACTACCTGGTTTAATTTTTTCTTATTTTTTCATTTAAAAATACATTTTGATTATTAATTCATTTCAGAGACAAAGTGCTTATAACTTATACACATGTACCAAAAACCAAACTGATGAAACCTTCTTTTTACATTAACTCCTGACACCCTGTATATTTTACGTAGAGACTGAACTACTTTTTGTACTTTATTTGAAGTATAATATTAAGTTGAAGCCATAAGATTGTGGAAATTTTCCTCTTCGAAGTTGATCGTATTTATGAGAAATCTTGTTTACCAGGCTCTAAGTCACATCTGAAGGAATAAGAAGGGAAGTAGTAATGCACTCACTGTATTGATGATAGCTAAAATTCCGAACACATGTATGAGGTCGAAGTTTGTTAAGATGGTCATATCCATTATATCTCTCCAAGTACTCAGCTTGTTAAATACTTTTATACAAAGTTTTTACGTTGTGTTATTTGTGTCAATTACAATTAAAATTGTGTATATACTTTGTGAATGAAAATGATGCAAATAAACTATTTTGTTATAAAAATGTGACTAATTGCTTTCAACTAAAAGTGAAGTTTGGTTTTATAAACCAAATGTTCAATTTGGTAATCTTGACAGTCAGAGACGCCATGCGGCGGCAAATTGAACTATTATTGTGAACTATCTCAGTTTCCTCACTATATGTAATTACTCTATGGTCTGATCTTACCTAATCATGCATCTTATAGCATTTGGTGCCTTTCAGTAAAAGTTTTACCAAGTTTAACACATAATTAGGTAATCTTGAATTTCATACCAGTGAATTGTAGACGGCGGTTAAAATGAGTGCAACGTTGCCAGATCGTACGTTTAGTCGCGGTATTTGAAGAATGACTCGTAGCGGTAATATTTGACGTTCTTGAACTGACTGTAAATATTTAATATCTGATAGTTCATATTAGTAAAAAGTTACTTTCGAAGTCGTTCTATTATATAACAAAAGCTTAACTTACCTATTCAACCCGGACCAAATATCAAAAATAAAAATCTCGACTAACCTAATAACCCGACAAAAAACCATGTGAAATATAATAATTGGGCGATAAACTGCAAACTAACCTAATTGTCTGATCATTTCTATTAATTGATAAATAAGCTTCATTAAATCGCCAGTCAAATATTATTGAAAAAAAACACATTATTTTCTAAGGACCAATATCGATTTCCCAAGATATAATTATTGCACAATTTGGCAACAAAATGCTCGTGGCACATGCGCAATTAGGGCCAATAAATCCCACCGGTATAAAAGTCAAGATTACCGATGAATTATTTTAAGATTCTACAAATTTTTATAGGTAGTCTATAATTTTGTAGAGTTGATTATTTCATAACATATTATTATAAACAACTGTTACAAAATATTGTTTAATTGCAGTCTTTCATTTTAAATGTTTTTCATCAATATATTTATTTTTGGTCATAAATTACCACTTAATTCACTGAAATGAACTTTCGAATTTTTGGCTTGAACCAATTGGTTAGTCTCCATGATGAAAAATCCATGATTGATACCTTCGTTTATACCATACTTTACTCGAAAATCTACTTGAATCAAGATTGAAATAATTACAATCTTCGTAAATAGTTTATACAAAAGTGAGAGTAGACTAAGTTTATAATAAAACCATTTATTTTAAATTTTTTATATTTTGTTGACGTGCAACAGAAACAATGATACAACCACTTCCAAATTCAGTCGAATTTAATATAAAAATTAATAAAATGAATGTCAATAACTACCTATGCTGACATATTTCTTGCAATTTAAAAAAATCTTATAATACAAGTTCATTACAATATTATTGTAAATTAAATAAATATCTTATCATTTAAGAAAAAAAGTATCAATATCTGAACAAAATGATCAATAATGATCGAAGTAAAAATATCAGATCAAATCACAATGGAAACATGTAATAAAGAATGAAAAAAACACAAATAATAATACCTACACACATAATATACCAAATTGTTTGATTCTATTTCTTCTTACGATCAGTATTGCACTTAGGGCAGAACCATTTACCCTTGGGCTTCGTGGTTAGACCAACGCAGGCAAAATGGAACCACTCAATTGGACACTGAAAAAAATTACTTCAGATAATTGAACAAAATAAAACAATATAAAAGAAACATCTGCTATCTCTCCCTGTTTAGCATTTCACAAACATGGTTTAACCTCACCTATCCATGGAAGATGATAGATAGCCCCTTTAAGAGTAAATAATACTTACATCTGGATTATCACAGCCAATCATTTCACCGTATGAAACTTGGTGGCACAAACAATAAGTAGGTTCATTAGGATCAACTGGCATGTCCAGAACATCACTCGGATGAGCGATTCCAGCTAAGCCTGGTACTGCATCTAAAACTAAAACATTTTATATTATTACAAAAAAGTTTTAATAAAACCCACACTTTGTATCATTTGCTTAAAACTATTAATTTAAAACGGTTGAATATTTATAATATTCAAAAATAAGATAAAGAAAAACGAAAAAAGAGAGAACACTTCTTGAAGAGTCACAAATATTTTAATTCAGCAACCTGCAACTTCATACCAATAGGCGGTTTTCATACTTGCATGTGGCGAAATTAGGTAAAATCGTAACAACCTCGAATTCGCTGTGATTTTACTGAGTTGGTGTGGAAATTTCTGTTTTTTGTGATGTTGAAAAATTGTCTTGAGTTGAGTCTATTTTCATAACTACTTTGTAATATTGTGAATACATTATCAGGATCTAGATGTACCATCTACCACGAAATTCTTGTAATAAGTATTGTGTCACAATGCATATTATGTACATGCATACAAAATTTATAAAAACGTTTTTTGAATGCTAATAAGCATTGATTACTGGTGAACGAATAGTATATTTTAATACAAGTTGCAGAATGGGCACCTATTCCAACTCAAATGCGTTTTTAAACGCATGAGTATTGGAATTGCCTTCTGCAACGACTATCAGACGATATTTTCTCTATTTCAGTCAAGAATTGTGAGAAATTTATTAGAATACAATGAAAAATTCAGATTATACCTCCTAGTGCCTTTTGTATTTTATTTTCGCAGTTGGTGTCACTGATACGAAAATTGACAGATCATAGAATTTGAAAAGAGCGTTCAAATCTCTGAAAAGTTTAATATTGACAATTGACATGCAATGGACGTGTGTTGACATTCGAAAGGATAGGATGTCAGTGTTGTCAACCACAAAATGAAAAATATAACTAAAAGTACTGTAATGCACTCATTACCATACTGAAATAGAGAAAATATAATAAAGCTTAAATTAAAAGGAATTTTTACTATGATCAGTGAATGAAATGAGAAGATGAGAAACAAATGGTTATAACACATGACAATGAAATTATCAAAAATTTTATACCTTCCTACACTCTTCATTCAAGAAGAACCCGACGCTTAAATAAAATTTTTGTGCTTCTGCGATTACTTCAATGAAGAAATTTTTGTAATTTCCAAGTGTCATGTTTAAGGTGAAAAATGAATGAAATGGGATGATACGAACCCTCACCTGAGGTTGCCTTAGCTCCACTACCTGCGCTATTTGTGCTGCTGTTAGCGCTTCCAGAGACCTTCTGTTTTTTTTTCTTAATACCTCGCACTGTACCAGCTGAATCTTCTTCACTTGAATTACCTGGCCTCCTCTTCTTATCCAATTTATCTTTAATCTTTTTCCTACCTTCTAAAAATACGAATTAACGCAATAGATTCGATGTAATTCATTTCAACTATGGAATACTTACTTTTGCCTATAGCTTGTTCTTCATTTCGGGAGCTGAGCGCTTTGTCTTGTATCTCAGACTCAAACCTAGCTAGATCACTATCTAATCGTCTAATATGCTTATCCACCAATTCGTATGTTTGAATAGCCAATTGTACTTTGTCATCTCCATATTCCTATAAATATTTTCAGCATTAGATAAAAACGTATACAACTTAAATATTCAAAAGATTGACAGACCTTTGATTTGTTGAATAAGCCCTGGATCTTGTCAAGTCGTTCCTTTTTCTCCTCTGCTGAGTAGGAATTTATGTTCTTTAAATACTCATCAGCTTGAACATCTATACTTTTCAGGAGAGCTTGAGCTCGTGAATCCAAATCCCTCATCAAAGTAAAATTTCTTTGTAGATCGATTGGGAGATGTTCCAAACCTGAATTCAAATAATTAGGTATTGATTTATTCACCAAAATGCATTACAATGGAAGTATTCCTTTTAGAATGAATCAATGAATAAGAAATTAAAAAATATTTAGTCTAGCATAACGTAGAAAATACGAGCAACTTACTATCCAAGTAGTGTTCTAAATAAAGAGCAGACGTCATGACTGGAGCATAATAAGTTGATTATCGATGCTAAAATCGTGTATATCTGTAATTATAATTTCTCATCAAATATTTAATATGAAATTCAGCTTGTTTGAGTTTTTTTTATAACAGATAACAAAATTTTGGGTTAGGTCATTGTCAAAGAACATGTAGAACAATTTCTCTTCTTCTTATTATTCGAACTAGGGATGGGATATCATCATCGATGTTTTTCAAACATCGATATTTCAGTATCGATGTCGATGTTTTTACCATCGATGTTAATTGATTTCATCATCGATGTTGCGGATAGAATACTCAACATCGTTTTCTCGATGTTTCATATATATATTTATGGAAATTCAGCGATTGAATCTAGTTTTCAGTCAACTAGGTATATTTTTATACCGGGATGATATATATATTATTCAAAATCATGAATATAACTTGTCAAAAATTGACGAAGAAAACAGCGCCGTACTCAAAATGAAGTGTACAATGAAAATATGAGAAAATATACCCATTTTACCATCAAATATTCAAAAAATAGTCCAATTTTTGTCTACCTGTAAATATTTGTGACCTTTTCATTGGTTCAACTGATGCCCATCCAAAACTATTCCATACTGAAAAAAATAGAATTTCATATCCTCAATGATATGCAAACATGAACATGATTCCAATATTTTATTGTCACCCTGTATAGACAGATGGGTGAATATAGTCGTCACAGTTTTGGTTCACGTCAGGACAAAGTTATATTCGGGTTTTACCGCAATTTTGTGTTATTGAATATTTTGGACTCGGTCGTTTATTATACAGGGTGTCAATTAATTACTTGTAAAAATTTTAAGGGTTTAAACGTTGCGAAATTTTAAAATTAAAAAGTTCATATGAACGGCTCTATTTCAGAGATAGAGGGCCGTCCAAAAATTAATTTTACTTAATTTTTTGTTCTCCAGTTTACACTAATTTGATGATAGTGATATGTGATGTACTAATTCAACATGGACATGACACAAAAAAAATATATTTCTTGTTGAAGTTTTTAATCGTAGAAAATTCTTCCTGAGTGTAAATTCTATAAAACGGTAAGAACTTTATTGACATTTAATTTATTTTATTTATTTATTTCACCAGTTTGAAAAACATACAAAAATAGATTTTAATATGCATTTAATTTATTCGGATATTTGATTGAGTTGGAAGTTAATTTTTTTTTTGTACTTTCATCCAACTTTATACTGTACTTATAATTGTAATTTCATCGTGCCCCTTTTTTTCAATATAAGTAGACATTGAAATTATTTCTGATATATTGGGAATCTATCGTTAAATCATTATGGATTATTGATATACGTAAGTATAATTAAAGTGTTAAAACACCGATGTTTACAAACATCGATGTTCACAAATATCGATGTTCAATTAACGATGTTCAGTTAACATCGATGGTACAGTTCGATGTTATCATCGATGTTAAACATCGACGAAAACCTATCGATGTCCCATCCCTAATTCGAACCACAAATAGATGTTACTTGCGCGCACAGAAATTAAAATTAAGTGCATGCAGGCTGCAACTTCACATCGTTGTTGCAAAATAATGCAATTTGAAAATTTTTATTTTTTTGATTTTCATGGAAACATTGAAATAAAAATTTATGACCCCCTTATGTGGAACATCATAGCGAAAATCAGAAAGAAATTTAACCGATGCTATATTATATTATTCGCACATAATTTCTCTTACAGTAAAATAAAATCACAATAAAAATCAACGAAATCGATTATAGAATAAATGCATCACGACATTCGTTGTTTTTAATTCTAAGAATTCAAAAGGTAAATTTGCTCTTATTCGGTTGAAGATTGATTCATTGGTCCACGTTTTCAAACTTATTAACGGTATTTCGGGGTATCAGCATGATTGACCTAGAAATGGTATAGGTACCATAACGAACCAGATATTTCTTCTCATTTGATTTAATTTAGAGTCAAAATGCACGTATTCGAAATAGCCAAAGTTTTTTTGTATTTTATAGTTGGAACTTATTCAGACGGTAAATATTTGTATTATAACAAAAATTCTTGAATAAATTGTGAATTTTACTATACAGATATTTTTGAAGCAGATCTGGGAGATGACTTTAAGATTGGTTTAGCTGAAAATGGGTATAAATCTGTTAAATTGAAATGTTCGGCTAATCATATGATTTTAACAGTTGAAACTGACGAAGATTTCACTGGGGTTTTATACACCAGGGGCAATTTTTATGATAAAAATTTTCCATGTTTTCTGAACGCTGCGAAAAGTGAAAACAAAAGAAATTTTACGATGAAATTCAATCTAAGAGAATGCAACACTAAAAAGGTAATATTATCTATATATGGTGAGCTTTTTTCAACTACTAAATTAATTTTAACCATAGAATAAAATCATCATGGAATCAAAAAATTTTTATTTTCAAATTTTTTTTTACAGAAAAAGGATAGGTATATCAACACTTTGGTACTGCAACATGATCATGAACTTATAATGCCTGGTGATGCTGCATTCAATCTGGAATGCGATTTCAAGAAATTCAGAGAGACCACAGACACATTAATAGTTGTGTGAGTATATTTTATGACTCGAAACGACAACTGATAAATTGTTTTTCAAGATATCAAGAAGTTATTCAATTGAACACTACCAAATATGTAAAATATCAAAATGATATTCCTATTTCTTGTAGTGTTACTTTAAACATTTATAGCAATACATCATTATTTAACTAATTTGTGATAGCGACAAAATTTTACGATCTTGAAATCATGTGATCTATATTTTCTGAAAGACCCCACCACAGGTATTTGATGAATTTTAAATTTTCAGGGAAAACTATGTTACATCGAGAATAGGTTTGACCAATGCTGACCCAGCAGCTAAATCAGAACGATTGGCCATGATAGATACAGACTCAAATACAGCAATTTTAACCCCAAGTTTCTACAAAAAGCAGAAGGATGAACTGTGATATTCTTTTATACTGCCTTTCTTATTAAACTTCGTGTATGTATACCTGTTTTAATGTGGTGCAGCACTGCTTTGATGACCATAATCCATTTTTCCTTCACTACAAGAAATTTGGCATTCGACCCATAATTTTCCAAACACATAAAACAAAATATGTTTAATACATCATAGATGTTGACAAAATATTATCAAACACGCTTCTGTCCAATTGACTTACATTAACTTCACAACGATTTCAATGCAATATTTATTCAAAACTCGTATTTATTCAACTTATAAGTAATGAATAAAGATCACTCCCGTCAGATTCATATAATCGTACACAACAATGCCATAATGTTTACTAGTATGGCCTTGGGGGGCCAGGAGGACCTCCTCTCATCATTCCAGGTGGGGGACCTCTCATACCCATTGGAGGTGGAGGACCACCTCGTGCCATACCCATGGGACCAGGAGGCATTCCCATCATACCAGGTGGTGGTGCCATCATGCCTGGTGGTGGTGCACCCATCCTAGGTCCTTGAGACATTTGTGGAGGAGCAGATACTTGTCCTCTTCCACCTGGGGTCATAACCTGTTGAGAAGGACCACCAACTCCTCTTACAGGTCCTTGTAGTCCCACAGGGACGCCGCCTATGCCAGCTGGCATACCACGACCACTTGCACGACTGATACCTGAAAAATCGATAAAACTAATTGAATGTTTCGAAACTTCTGATCAAACTTACCAGGACCTGGAGCTGCTCCCGGAATAGGTACTCTTGGAAGTCCTTCTTCGGGCGGTGGAGGGCCCTCAACAGTTAATGAGACTATAGACTCCCCACGTAATAAAACAAAGCCTAAGGTTCTTTTTTCTTCCCTCTCGACTTTAGAATTTTTCGATTTCATTCTTCGAAACTCTTCAGTGTCGCCTAAGATCATGTTCATATGCTTATCGAATGCTTTGAAGGTTCCTATGAAGGTACGAGAGTCTTGAAGAGTAATCCTAACTCTGTAGTTTATGTGTTGAATCATTTTGTTGTTCTTTCCGATCGTCTATAAAAACAAAAATAATGTAAGAGGAAGTACGGAAATGTTGGCAATTATCCGTAAGCCTTACCATTTTGGATGGTTTTTGTGAAACAAAATCTTAAAAATCAAAAAGTCGCTCAAGAAGGAACGCTTAACCGATCTAACATAACCTCTAATGTTTTCCATATCGTCAATCATTCGTCTGGGAACATAGAATAGATCGGTATGAAATCGCCCGTTTCAGCCACAGAACACTAATTCACGAAATTTTCCGCTAATTTTCGGGTCCGAAATTTTGCTAAGTTCCAAACGGTTATCAGAAGAAAATTTGCACAAATCGATTGGTTATTTGGGACTGATTCTATAAAAAAAAACCCACCAGAGTTTGTACCAATTGATAGATCTTTGCTGATTTAATTGAAATAAAATTATTAAAGATATTCTTCATTATACTGCATAGAGAAAATGGAAAATATACAAGCTAAAAAATCCCATTCTCGATCTAATAGAGATTCCTACTAGTTGAATCAGCTTTTACATAATTATCCTTATTCTTTTTGAAAACATGTTATAACGTTCAAATATCCGCTCACAAATTCGATTTTCTTTCAGAATTCATCCTTGAAGAGATAATTTTTTGTTCGTTTTAAAGATGCGCATTATTCACATATAAGGGGATGCACGATTTGTTCTCAAGGGTCCATGTTTGAACGAACATTAAACCCCTATTGGTCGAATTTGGATTTAATTATTTGGAATAATAAATAGTGAAGTGGAATAATAATTCTACCCGCCGCTGATGTAGAAACCTCTTTGGCATTTCGGTAGGCGGCTTGCAGAATTTTCTATGCTCCTTGTCTATGACCACAACCACAGAAACTATTGGACCTCCATTTCGTGTGCAAACGGAGAAGCAAACACGATTCTTTCTAGTGTGGGAACGTATCAAGATGACGGGTTTCAGTAATAAGGTAAAAATATATATCGGTGCATTATTTTCGATAGACTTTTATATTTAATTTATTTTCATAAATTATTTACTAATTTCATAATATATATAGTCGAGACTAGTAGCCATACTTTTCTTCAAACTTTAATGGCTAACCTATTATTTTCAACACGTGTTGTTAAAATAACGCCACTCATTTTATTATACTTTTAGGCTCGCATCATCGATGGGAAAGGCCATTTGCTTGGTAGGTTGGCGGCCCAAGTAGCCAAGGAACTTTTAAATGGTGATAAAATAGTTGTAGTTAGGTGTGAACAACTCAACATCTCCGGTAATTTTGAAAGGTATATTCAGATTATTTTAAGTTTATTCGGTCAAATCATACTTTTCATTTTGTTTCAGGAACAAACTGAAATATCTTTCCTTTCTGCGAAAAAGATGTAACGTTAATCCAGCCCGTGGGCCTTTCCACTTCAGAGCACCATCCAGAATTTTCTGGAAAACAGTAAGAGGTTTGTACTGTGTAATTTATGAATATTTCGTTATCAATACCTCCTATCAATGATTAATAACCAATTTACCTACATTATTTGAAGTTCTATGATATAGAAATCTTAACATATGAGATTACTTCCCCTTTGGAGTAAAATCTGTTTGGGTTATTTAGAGTATTAAAAGAGATTTTTTTAGGAATGGTACCACACAAAACAGAGCGTGGTAAGCAAGCACTTAGGAGGTTGAAGGCCTACGAAGGAATTCCACGACCATACGACAGGAGGAAGCGTGTTGTTGTTCCTGGAGCACTCAGAGTTATATGCCTAAAACCAGGCAGGAAGGTTAGTGTTTGCTTGTTTTTTAATGTTTTTCAGTCAGTGGCAGAAATATTCACCTTCCAGTTAGGATATTTTTCTGCCTCTTCGTCGTTGTAATTGGTTTCGTGTAAAATCTTGATTGGTATGTCTTAACATGATTAAATAAAATTTACCTACATTATTTGAGATATAATGATGAAACATTGTGAATGATCAAGTAAATCGGGTTCTCTTCTGACATTTTAATTATTGCAATATCTTGAATGAGCTTTTTTTTCCCAGTTCTGTCATGTTGGACGTCTGTCGAATGAAGTTGGCTGGAAGTACCAAGCTGTTGTTCGTACTCTTGAGAATAAGAGGAAGATCCGTGATGTACTCAGTATCCGTAAGCGCGACAAATTGAAGAAGCTAACTAAACAAGCTGGTGAGAAGGTTGCCAAACAGGTAGCTCCATTCACGAAAGTTATCCAAGAGTCTGGTTATAACTGAAAAATCTTTTAATTTAAATAAATTTATAAAAAGATATTAAGTTGTTTTTGTGCTCGTTTCTCTCAGGAATCGTGAAACTGATGTGTATGGTGTTATAGGTAACCTGCAGTTCTCAGTTTTTGTGATAACATCTATTTGGAGTTGTTTTATTCTGTTGCTGCAAAAAAATCCTAGTTCGATATGATCAGAATAAATGAAATATTTTTTAGTGTTTGATCTACTTAGTTGGTCTTTTAATTAGCCCATTTTCATTTTGTTTACTTCTAATGGAAAATAATTTCCTTCTTCGGTTGATTTACAGAAAACAAACATGCGTTCATAGATCATGTGTTTAATATTAAAGCATAGAACAGTATCATCAATTCTGTTAGAATAGAGTCGAATATAGAGCAATGGTCGGTAAAAACACAGAGTAAAAGTACACAGACATAGGGCTTTTGAAGTGTCGATTTTTTATTTTCGCAAACCGTTGAATGTATTTTAAAGACAGAAAAGATTTATTGGGCTCACAAATATTGTAATGAATATTTTGTGTTGCGAATTATTAGCAACTAGAATTTCACTCAGTCAAATATTTTACAGGATCACAGAAAATGTATTCCATCTATGCTCAATATCAGAGGCTAATCAATTATGTGAACTCGAATGAAACTGCACTTATTCAAAATTTTAATTCATTCCGGGAATAGTATCGATTATATCAAAATATCGACTTTTTTCCGAATTGATCAAAGATTAAAGTAAAGAAAAAATTCTTAAGATATTTTGATCACAAAAACAGATATAACTTCTATTTATCTATGGATATAACAGAAAAATTAATATGGGTTGCTCCTTTCAACCCCTTATAACCTAAGAATTCCGAAATATCGAAAAAGTTTGTATATTTAAAAAAATTCTACATATAATCATTGAGTTTAAGTCTACCTAGAGGAAAAACTACCTGGAATTGAAGCTAAACATCCATTAGTGTTCTGTGGCGGAGAGTTCCTGAACTATTAGACGAGGGTCAGGACCGGCTTCAGAAAATATGTTTTCTCACGTAATTTCATGGTTATTTCATTTTGATTTTTGTTCTTTCATGCAAAGATTTACGGGAATTAAAAATATTTTGTTACGAGATGGTGGTAAATATCAATTCTTCCGTGGGCACGATTACTTTTTAATGAAATTAAAGAAATTTGAACTTCCAGGGTCGGTTTGTGGGATTAATATCCCGGCTAAATTCGTTATTAAGAAAAACTATTATGTAGTTTATCTAGAGAATACAATTTATATTATTCTAATCTGTGACAAACTAATTGGACATGGGTGGAATATTTTATTTCAATTCTGTCAAGGGAATTTTCTCTGTAGCTATATTTAAACTCAATGATATCATGGATTTAGATACATTTTATTCAACTATTTTGATAACATTTTCTTTCAAATCCATGTCGATAAATATTTCAGATCGATATTTATTCATTTATCGGCTCATCCAAAATGATTTCGTCACTCCATTCACTTTGTGAATCACCATATCATTACCTTGGATTCACGAAGAATCTAAAAATCTTTGAAGTAATCGGTCTTATCTTCTGGAGCTGTACTAGATCTTCCTCTGATAATATTCATATAACGCAAGTCTACATTACTTGACAACCTTGGGGTAATGGGAGAAACCATCTTCATCAGCCTCAAATCTTCCCAGTTGAAATTGGATCTTGAGAACCAGGGATGTGTTTGTATGCTCTTAGAGCCCCCCATTTGGTAACCTAACCTCTCTTCTGGATTATGACACAACAAGGAATTGAGGATAGATATGGCTTCCACGCTGAAATATGAAGGGATTTTAACTCTGTGGAATCCTCTCTGTATATTCCGGTAGATGGTAGAAGCATCGTTATATCTGTCTGCAAATGGGCTTGTTCCTTTTAGTAGCTCAAAAATGAGGATGCCGTAAGCCCATATGTCTACAGACTTGTCATACTCCTTCGAGGCTAGTATCTCAGGTGCGACGTATTCAGGTGTTCCTACGAACGTAGAGGTTCTTTCTAGTGGTTTCAGTTTCTTCACGAAACTGAAATCTGCTAATTTTACGTAGCCTTTACTATCAACTAGTAAATTCTCTGGTTTTATATCTCTGTAAACGATACCTCTTTCATGCAGATAAATCAGGGCTTCTAGAAGACAAGCAGATATGAATCTTGCAGTGGGTTCATCAAATCTTCTTCTTCTTTGACTCATCAACCATTTATGGACTTCACCTCCTAGACATATCTCCAACCAGAAGAAAAGATACCTTTTGTCTTTATGGGTTTTATACAGTTTGACTATAAACGGGGAATTACACGCACTCTGTATATCTCGTTCGTTTATGATATGACGATGTAGCTTGTCTCTCACCATGTGAGCTCTTTTCAAACGTTTCAAAGCAAAAGTGATACTAGGATCTTTTTTGTTTTGAATGAATTGTACCAATCCAAATCCACCCTCTCCTATTGTTTGTATGATCTTGAAATCTGCTGGTTTCAAGTTTTTGTATCGTTCCCATCGTTCTTGGAGATGTAATGTTTTTTCTGGGAGTGCTGGTATGGAAGCTTTGGTTATATCTTGGATATTACCGAAGTGGTTCATGAAATGTTTGAGGGAAAGAGTTAAGCATTCGACTCCAGAGTCTTTGGATATTATAGTGGCTTGTCTAGGTCCTTGGGTGAGGATAGCTCTTTCTCCAAAGCATTGGCCTTTGGTTAGATACCCTTTGAGACCTTCGTTGTCTGTCATAACAGCTGCTTTACCAGCTGTTATTATATAGAATTTGTCTGCCGGGTCTCCTTCTCTGAATATAACTTTGCCAGCAGGAAAATACTCTTTTTGCATCAACCCTTCAACTACTTTGAGCACCCCTTCATTCACTTCCTCCAACACCAGACATTCTTTCAAGAATTTCAGTCTTTCGTTTTTTTCTTCTTTGTTGTCACTGACGATGGTTTGATAAATTTCTCGATCCAGCACCCAGACTTTGCTTGGGGTTAAAGCTTTAACTGTTGCTTGCCTTCGGGCATTGTATAAGATGGCTAGTTCGCCAAAAACTTTGCCTACGTTGATGGTGTTTACAACTCCTTTTTCCTCTTTGGAAACTTGGAATTTACCACTGGCCACGATGTAAAGATGCTTTCCTGGTCTCCCCTCTTTGATGATTTTTTCCTTTTGCTTAACTTCCCGAACGTACATGGCGTCGATGACCTTTTGAAGGCGTTTTCCAACGATGACTTTGTTGAGGAAATCATCATTTTCTATGGCGTATTTGATCTGGTCCTTATCTCTGAAAAACAGGGTAGGTAACAGTGGATTAAGACTGAGGATTATAAAAAAACGAGTTACATTTACTCATCCTAGTATATACACACTCCAATCCAAAAAAAAAATCGAACTTGAAAAAAAACAAAAAACCAATGTACATTAAGGAATAAATAGTTTTAATTAATCAATGCATTACTCATCTTCAACGATACGTAAATTTGCACACTCCAACAAGTTGTCAGACAATTCAAAACACCACGTCTCGTCACCATTACAATCGATTTTGTGGGGGTTATCCCAGTCCCACAATTTCAAGAAGTTTTGATCATTCCGAGCACTTTTAACGATGTCTTTTCAATGCTCAACATTTTGGCCTTCGGTAAGTTTGTGTGGTACAAACCGCGAATTAACCTTCTTAAGGCCCTAAACTTCGGTCAAAATGCGGTATGCGGTTGTTTGAGGAATGCTTAATTCTATTTCAATAACTTTCTCAGACGCTTTTTTGTTATTTTTGATGAATCCATGCACTTTTTCGATGTTTTCCTGTGAATATCCGGCTCTGGAACGGCCTGATCTTTTCTCATCATCCACCTTCTCTCTACCCGAACCACTCGTAAACTTGCGTAGGGGATAGACAATCATCACCATATGCATTTGGTGAGTTTCAGAAAAGTTTTACCAAGTTAAACGCAAAAATCAATTGCAGCTCTTTGTTTTAAACACATTTTCCGACCGATGTACAAAACACATTCACATTTGAAACGCAAAAACTTTTGTTGTATGAATCCAAATGTCAAGAAATTTATACCAGTTGTGAATAAGGAATTAAGCCCCGTTTGCACCAACCATATTTAGCGTTAAGTATCCCTTAAAATGAATCCTTAACTTCAATTGCTTTGCACCAACTGTTAAGCGGCACTTAAATCCCTTAAGCGAGCCTTAAATTTAATTGGTCATTCATGGCCACTTAACTATTTAAGGGCGGATTCTACCCATAGATGAAAGGTAAATGTATATTTATTTTAGTATCTATCTATGATTCTAACCTAATTTGATTTGTTTGGTTTTCCGAATATTTGACTAGTATTTCTTTGTGATTTTCGAACAAATGTGATGTGACTAAAATAATATTAATCGTAATTGTAATATATACTTCGAACAACGCTATTAACTTGTATAATGGACTTCTTCAATGAAATTGATGCATTTCATGACGACTTGAAAATAATAAAAATTGTGGAAACAGGATTTCCTAGGCGTATATATGTATAAAGTCTTTAATTAAAACCATATCGGGCTTGTTCATTTATATATTTATTTATAAACAAATATTTCTGCCATAGAATACATATTTAAAACTTCTTTAACCACAGAACATCAAATATTGCGTGTAGCCAATGAAATCGCTTTATTGATCTAGGGAGAAATGAAATACTGAAATGTCACTAGATTGAGAAAGTTGCTTAGTTAAGTTTCTGTTAAGTGACAGTCGTGCAACTGGAGATGAATTTAAGCGACCCTTAACTTTAAGCGGCACTTAGCTAAGCGTCATTTTAAGGGGCGTTCTTTTGGAATGGAGCGTGTATATAGAACGATTTCAAGTAAATAACATACTCACTTTTCGCTTTTGACGAATACAGGAATGGACTTATTCGAATCTTTAACTGGTTCCCAAAGGACAGCAAATCTTCTGCCGGTTCTGTTTACGTTCTGTTTCACTTCATCCTCGTCATTGAACTCGTCCAACTGTCTATATTTTCCACTTATCACTGTTGTTTCTTCTTCATCTTGCAGATAGTACTTCTCTTTGGCGGTGTGCGAAAGACAATTAAGCATTTTATGAAGGGACTTTGTATGCTATAAAACAAGCATTCTGTTCATTATTTCGAAGGTAATTAGGTATTTTTCAATCTTATCTACGGTATTGTGATCTCGTTTTTATCGTGCAAGATAATTTATTAAAATTTTGAGGATTGGCTTCGAGAGATGATCCAATAGAGAGGCTTCTATTGTCTAGTAACAAGTGTTTTATGCGAAAATTTGTTGATATGGGTTATATGCATATTAGAGGTGTTCTAGTTAACATGCATTCTTGTGCTATCAGCACATAGTTCTGATGAAATTGGTTGTGAAGGCCGGCCCTTTCTTTATATCGAACATTTGTGTGGATATCTTTAAAATACAGGGTTTACTCTGCAACAAACTGAATTGGAACGTATGAAAGTTTTGTAATTTCTTCGAGATTTTATTGGAAACAGCAAGATCGGGCTGAGATATTTCTGAATCTGCAATCAATTTCTCTGTGCGACAGCTATGAGGTGTAGAATTATTATTTCGGCCAATAATCACTATCTTTGATTGCTCTTGCTACCAACTTTTCTTATTTTGTCTCTTCCAATTTAGTATTCAGTTAATGGTTGGTATAAAAAAGTAGATATTGACCTGTGTTTGTTGGTTTTTTGTTCACACTGTTTCTTTGAATTCTATTCTCCATATGAACGAGTACATTTAAAGATACATATAGCCATTGAGTATAAATCTACCTAGAGGGGAAACGCAGTTCAAAGAAATGAAGCCAGAAATTTACTAGTACGATTTCTGGTTTATAGATGGACTGTATGTTTCTGGAAATAAATGTATTTGTTCTTTACAGCATCTAACGGAGAGTTACCGAACTATTAGACGATGGCCAGGGCCGGCTTCAGAAAATATGTTGTTCTTCACGAAGATTTCATTTCGATATTTGTTCTTCCGTACTAAGAATCAAGGGGAGGCCAAGATAGTAGCATTATAAATTGAATCCCTCATATCATGATTTATCCGAATTTCTCCCATGTCTGTTATATATATCATTGGATCTTCTCAGTTATGATTTTATATATTATACTTGTGTTTTTATAGAATTTCAGGAAACACTTCTTTGAACGAACATAAGATTTCGAACTGAAATGGCGCGTTTACATTCGGCTATCATTTTCATCTTACAAATGAAAATCGTGAGGGTTTATTCACAATGAATGTAACGTAAACAAATAAGAACTTGTCCATTTTTTGCTCATTCAAATATATATGTTACATTCGTAACTGATCTAAATTCACTTCACGTATTTGATATAACCAACAATATGCCCATAATTCAATCATTAAAATCGTCATCTAAATATACACAGATCACTGGACAGTAAGTCAATATAACTAAATAATAAAATATTCTGAGAGGTGATGTCGAATAAATCCGGTCCTGGCTCAGACCACCTCAAACAGAGATACCAATTCGCTGCAACCATAAATACAATGAAATAAAGATTACCGTGGTTACACGCTTGAGACCGCCACTTTACCGATAGAATTTTTGGCTTCATTTCTTTGAATTGTGTTTCCCCTCTAGGTAGATTTATACTCAATGATATAGCTTATCTTTCTCGATTTCTATTGTAATTTAGTTACTCTTAAACATCCATTCATTTTTACATCAGTGCTTTCATAAATTTTCCTTTTCTGATTTTTGCAATCAAGGAATATGACAAGTTGATCAAGGCATTGAAAGACAGGGTTAAATAAGTGATTTTTAATACACAACTGAACAAAAATACTTAAAAATGTTAAGAAAAGAATTGATAGCAGTTTCTTAGTTCTAATTTAAACATAATACATTTAATACTTTTTGTTAAGGGATTTCAAACCATTATCATCCAGATAATATATTAACTGATAAAGAAACTGCAACACCCAGATGACTCCATTTAAATTTTTTTTATCTTGGTAAAACCTTGATAATATAGCAAAGAGTAACTGATTAAAAATGGAGAAAACAAATTTGCAGCTTCATTGTCAGTAGGTATAAATTGGTCTCATCATTGAATTGTTCTATATATAATAATATATAAAATAATTTAGAATTCATCATCCCACCCAGAGTTCTCGTCAGGTGGAATGTCATTGTCTTTTCTAAAATGATCAATATACCTACAGTCCACATTACTGGACAGCACAGGTCTGAAAGGTGAGAGGATGCTGCAATTTTGGAGACTCTCCCACTCAAAACCTGCGTACCATCTGTGCGTTCTTATATCAGCAATACCTAACCTCTCGCTTGGATCCTTCTTTATCAGCTCTCTGATGAGGCTCTTAGCTCTCGAGTTGTTATGACCTGGAAATTCAACAATTCCATTCAAGATATTGTTGTAAGTTCTCATATAACTGGGATCGTTAGATCTGAAAGGTGTTCTACCATTCAAGAGCTCATAGATGAAAATACCAAAAGCCCATATATCCACAGCCTTTGTGTGTCCTCTGTTCAATATTATCTCAGGTGCCAGGTATTCTGGTGTACCTGCAAACGTTAGAGCTTTACTTCCTCGCTTCAGGCTTCTGGCAAACCCAAAATCGGTCATTTTGACGTATCCATTGTTGTCAATCAACAGATTTTCTGGCTTTAAGTCACGATAAACAAAGTCGTGGTTATGTAGGTAGTCCAAGGCCTCTAGAACACAGCCTGAGATGAAACGTGCTCCCCTATCGTTGAATTTTCTTTCAGGCTGGCGCTGTAAAAGGCTCCAAAGATCTCCTCCCAGACATACTTCCATGAGGAAATAGATGAATTTATTGTCTTTGAAGGTCTTGTACAATCTGATGATAAAAGGTGAATTGCAGGTCATCTGTATCTTCATTTCGTTGATGACGTGTTCCTGTTGTTCCTGTAGGACCATTTCGTGTTTTTTGAGACATTTCAGAGCGAATGTGAGTGATGGATCATTTTTGCTTTGGATGAATTCAACACGGCCAAAACCACCGACTCCCAATGTTTTTAAGATTTTGAATTCGCTGAGGTCCACATGAGAGTATTCGTTGATTATTCTCCTCACGTCAGGTAAAGGTGCTTCTGGTTGTATAACCATGGTGATTTCGGAGAGGTCTTGGATCTTACCGAAGTTGTCGACGAAGTGTTTTTGGGTTAGAGTGAGGCATTCAGTTCCTGGATCGTCAGCTGTGATGGTTGCTTGACGTGTTATCGATTCCAGCAAGGCTTTTTCACCGAAACCTTTTCCTTTGTGGAGTTGGCCAACAATACCTTTGCTTTTAGTGGTGACTGTGACTGATCCGGCTGTTATGATGTAGAATTTGTCACCTTCGTCTCCTTCTTTGACTATAGTGGCTCCTGCTTCAAAGAACTCGGGTTTTAGAAGACTTGCCACTTTTTTTAGTACCTCCAAGCCGACTTCGTTTAGTATCGGGAAGTTTTGGAGGAATGAAACTATTTCTTCTTGTTCTTCATTGTTTGATTTTTTCACCAGTTGTTGATAGATGGCACCGTCTATAACCCATGCTTTTGCAGCTGTTATAGTTTTGACACTAGCGAATCTTTTGGCGTTGTAAAGAATTGCTAGTTCCCCGAAGACATCTCCTGGTTTCATTACATTGACAACACCTTTACCCTTCTTTGTAACCTCGAATTCTCCTTCAGCTGCCACATACATGTTACCTCCTCTTTGGCCTTCCTTGATTATCTTCTCTTTAGCTTTGAATTCTTTGAAAAACATGGCGTCCACCACATCTTGAAGTCTTCGACCTGTGATCACTTTTTCCAGGAATTCGTTCTTTTTAATGGCGTCCTTTATAAAGGTTTCTTCGCTGAAAAAATATAGTGTATCAATAGAATATGGCGACTAAGACCTGATTATACAGGGTGCGACAGTGAATCTGAAGGTTTTCGTAAATAACTCATTTAAGGAGCAAATCTTGTACTCCTTTATAATACACTAGCAAGCGGGTATATCCATAGGCCCATAGATCAATAAGCCCGTAGATCAATATAGGCTAGTAGATCCATAAGCCAGTAGTTCATAGATCAATGAAGCGCACAGAAAGACGAAACATGGCAAAGAAAAACGTTGAAAGCAACCGGTCACACATTTGGCTCTTCGAGGCCGAACCCGTTCTCGAATATCGAAATAAATTACGTCAAGATGGACGGAATGTAGTCTGAAAATTGGCATTTTCAGATGTTAATTTCAATGTGTTATCTCGCTACTTGGATATGAAGATTCGTACCATGAGGTAGGAAATTTCCCGTAGATTCGTTTAATTTTGCCCGCTGGGTCATATGGATTATTTTGGGCCCGCACGAAGGAAAAGCATCATTGCGGTTTTTGACGTTTTTCATAAGTTGGGAATCGGAAAATGGGCCTTTTAGTTAAGTTATTTTCGCCAGATTTCGGGGGGCTCAGAAGTTCTAATGGGTTTTAAGGAGACCTTTCGTCCTCGCTCTTAGAATATGTAGCGACTCCTGGACCCGGCTTCGGAGTTTATTTCCTTGTCCCGAGGCACCTTTGGCGAAAAACGTAATTTTCGCGATTTTCGTTTCAAATTTCGGGCATTTTAAGAGCGCCTGGGGGGAGGTTTCGCGGTCGCTTCTCCTAGAATAGGATACGCCCTTTCGATATGTATTAAGATTGCCCCTAGGTCGGCCCTTCGGGCCTCCCGGAAGCCTCGTTTTTCCGGTCCCCCCTATCGAGCTTCGAAATAATTATCTCTGGTTCGTTTCTTATTGCTATATTTATATTGATAATGGGGATAAAATAGTTAAAAATTAAACTTAATATTGTATTAGAAAATACTATTTCGAAACTGGTGAAATAATTAAATCGATATTTGCATAATTTTTTGTTTAATTTGATTTTTAAGACTCCAAATTCCGTTACCCACTTTGAACGAACCAATTGGAAAATTCCAAGAAAAAACTGAGAGATATCTTTCTGTAAACAAGAGTTTTCCAATAACGACTTCACAACTTCTTTTGAGAATAAAGTGAACACCATTTGGGACATTTCAAAATTTTCATCGAGTTGAAGCACCATCAAAACATTTATGAATGGAGTGGTCGATTTGTTGGACTCAATTTACGATAACTCGGCCACACATTCCAGCGGAAATTGTTGCTATTTGGGTTTGAATGTTGACCCTGAGCTCTTTCAAACGTCGTACAGACCTATGACTTGACATAGCCCCAAAGAAAAAAATCTAAGACGTATTAAATCGTCAATCGACTGGTCCATTTCTCGAGATAACAGTTTTATCAAATTTACCCTTCGATAAATCGATTATGTTTTTGTGTTAGATGTTTGATTTTGGTGTTTATTTTTGTTCAATTCAATTCCTTTTGGAAAACTCCTTAGAAATAGGTGAATAGTTAGGAATATATATTTGTATTGGAAAAACAATCTTATCTCAAGTATCAGAACAAAATCACGTTGTATGATTGTCAAACATGATGTAAACTACATGTTCTCATTTTCATTAGTAATCGTTTGTAAAAATCGTGATTTCCCAAAAAATAATTAAATGATTCATCAGATTATTCTATTTCTTTGACTAGAAATTTTCAAGATTCACCGAAATTACTTACCTCTCAGATTTGGGAAATTTCACCAAGTTTTTGACGATGTTATCATCAAATTTAACAGGTGTTGGAAGAACTCCAGATCTCCTTCTTATCTCATCTACTTTATCGTCTACCATACCACTCAAAGATTCTACGCTTTGTCTCTCCACATTTTCCAAAGAAGAAGAACGTGATATTTGATCATCAACTGTTAAAAGATTGGATTCTGGTTTATTATTATTACCATCTTCTATAGTAGCTCCTTCTTCTATTTTTTCTTGTTCAACGTCCTCAGTTTCCACCGAATCTATAATTATTTTGATCGTGTTTATATTTTCTGTGTTTGTTGTATTTTTCTCGCCTTCGTTGTGTTCTGAGATTTTGTTTTTGCTTTGTGAATTTTCTTCATATTTCATTGAAAAATCAGTTGCTTTGTTTTCATTTTCTTCTTGATCTTCTGTTTTTTTGACTTCACTTCTTTTTTCTTGCTGTTCATATTGTTGTTCTTTAACTTGAATTGGTGAATCACTGTCAGAAGTTGTTTTCAACACTGTTATCCTTCTAATGACGATATCTTCATCCCTAATTAGCCCATGCGGTCTCGGAATGGATACGTTTCTCGGATTTTTTTCATTGAAATCATGTTTCAGGTTGTAGGATTTACTTCGTGTCCAGCATCTGGGAAATGGCATATTATAACGTCACTTTCAAAACTCAACTCGTTCTCAAACCCATTAAGATACTGATAAAGATAACGTACACATTCTTATGCGGAATATGGAAGAAAAAAGTAAGATAATAGGAATTTTGTTATTTTATCTATTGATATGTTTCGTTTATCTGATATGATCGGATTGTTCTACTAAGAAATTGACTTGAATCATAGGTATGGGGAATTATACAGGGTCATACTTTTAAATACTCCGGAAAATTATTTTTCTTCGGTGCTTGAATGCACCTTCAGACCCCATTAGTATTTTAACGATTCAATGGAATTGGATCATTGAAATTCCTATTTTTATGGATTAGGACCATTAACATATAAAAAGATAGAGCCATTTATTTACATTAAATCATGTAGCTCCCATTGAAAAGGCAGTTTGGCAACCATACGCCATACGCATCCAACCCGTTTGTGATGTTGTCATAATGTGTTTTATTTCTTGAAACCTTTCGAAAGTATTTGCATATTGACGTCGGCACAGAACTAAAAACTGACACTTAACTTTGTGATGATCGACAACTCTGCGCGAACATATTCATTCATAAAATTCACTCACCGTATTTCCCCCTTATATTTTACGTGACGTTGCCAAAGCGCTAGAAACATGTATTTGTTTACAAGTGAAAATTGAGTAAAATTAAGTGGTTGTTGTGATTTTACAGACTTCGAAAGAGTGTTACAACTGTAAAATTTTGTTCGACAATGTTATATTTGCAAAAACTATGATTATTTGAACCCAAATCTTTCTTTCCACCGGTAAGTTTCTAAATATGCTTTTGGCGTCAATATTTGAACAATCAGTGTCGTAGAATGAATTGCATGCAAAGGTTGTTTGTATTAATTGAATAACTTTTAAAGTTATACATTTAACCAAAATGAAATACCTGAATTAATATCAAACCCTATTTGTATCATTCATCCATATACGACTTCTTCAATAATTTATATTGCAGGTTTCCGAGCAATACCGAACAAAAAAAAATTGGTTTTCCTTGGTCGAATGTCTTGGTGGGTTATTTACATACAGGGCTCAATCATGAAACCAGAAACTTAGTAGATATTTCGAAGAAATTTAGGACAAGGTAGATACATACTAAAACAATTCTGTTTTAGAATGAGTGATCAATGTTGAGTCTATGTTTTAGATGCATAAATATCATTTTGAGTGGTTTTGTTATGAATTTATGTTATCAATAAATTTAAACATTGAAAGTTGGTTTCATTAACTCAACTTATACCCGAATTTGATGAAAGATGTTTCACACAATTCAATGCTCTGGCCAAAACCAGGGTTATTTTTTTCATGGCATTCTATTACCGCAAATAAAACTGCTAGCAGTTTTACTCCTGTGACCACAAAATATATCGATTATAATCGTACTTGCAGGGATTTTAGTTCATTATTATAATATCTACTCTTTTCATTAAATCTTTCGAAATATAGAACGAAATACCCTCTATTATCGTATGAATCTATTTTAATATCATAGTGAGGCAATTTGACTTGCATCATTTACCATAAATCGATTATACTAGATTTACAGTTCGTAATTCTACAGGTTTTCATCATAATCTCAAATATTCCTAATTTTGAAGATTCCCCAAAGATTAAACGAAACCATGAAATCAGTACGCCACTGAGTATTTGACGACTTCATTATGCAGCGTTGCCAAAGTGCTAGAAAGAATATATTCCTGTCTTTGTCTGACACATGGTGAAATGATTCAATGTTGGCTATTAATTGCAACAGTTTTATGAATGAAATGCTAGGTCTATCTCTATCATTCCAATAAAAATGTTAACATATATTTGTTCTGTTGTCAATCATTTCATATATACATTATTTATAAGCGATTTGAATTACAGCATCTGTAATGTCACATCTGATAATCATCCCATCTTGGTAAGTAAGGATTCTATAAAATTCTTCCATCTCGCCCTAAGTGAATACACTGCCATAACACTTTCTCAAGGGTCCATTCCTCCTAGCTCTCCTTCTCAAAAATCTTCATCCCATTCGGTGAAAACTTCTGGAATTTCATTAGTATCATTTTTATAAGTTCCAAAATATCTCAAATCGAGGGGTGCAGCAAGTTGTGGAACGTGCGGTGCCCCCATTTTCAAACTATTCAATTTGCTCCAGTCGAATCCCGAAAACCACAGGTTCTTTTTTATATCCGCAACGCCATTTTTCGAATATCCCAATCTCTCGGTTGCTGTCGACTTGCAGAGTTTTACTATCAAGATCTTGGCTCTCGCGGACATGAAAGCAGGAAATTTACAATGGTCTATACCTTTCAGAATTAGCTTGTATGTGTCTTGGTCACAACATGCGTTGAAAGGAGTTCTGAGTGAGAGGATTTCATAGATGAATACGCCCAGAGTCCAACAGTCTACTGCTCTGTCATGGCTTTTGTTTAAAACTATCTCTGGCGGCATGTAATCTGGAGTTCCAACTATACTGCATGTTCTGGTGCTACCTATGTTCTTAGCGAAGCCAAAATCTGTAAGTTTGACATAGCCGTTGTTAGCGATCAAGAGATTTTCTGGCTTCAAGTCCCTGTATATTATACCTGAAATAAAAAAATTGAAATCTGAATTCTCGAATAATGCTTCAATTTGTAAACTGAAAAAAGGATTTACCTCGTTCGTGCAGATATTGGAACGCTTCTATGACGCATCCCACGTAGAATTTGGCATCATGGTCATTAAATGGTTCCCCCCTCTGATGATACAAAAGTCTCCACAAATCACCACCGAGCTGAGCTTCCAGCAAGAAGTAAAGGTACCTTTGGTCTCTGAAAGTCTTGAACAACCTTAATATAAAAGGACAACAGCAATTCATCTGTATGTCTTTCTCGTTGAGTACATGTTCCCGTTGTTCCTTGAGTATACACTTATATTTTTTGAGATATTTCAGAGCAAACACTAAATTCGAATCTTTATCGTGTTGCACTAAGTCTACTCGACCAAATCCTCCGACTCCAATGGTTTTGATTCTTTTCAAATCCTTTAATTCTATATCATCGAATTTGTTGCTGTCGTTTAGAGATAGGTTTCTGATCCTGTTCGTCACGGAGACCCTATGGAAGTCTTTGAGGTCACCAAAATGTCTTAGGAAGTGTTTTCTGCTCAACACCAAGCATTCGCAACCGGGTGGTTCTGCAGAGACTGTTGCTACTCTTAAGTCTTCGTTGATCAAAGCTCTTTCACCAAAATATTGACCTTTAGTGAGTATTGCGACTGTTCCATTTTTTTTCGTTGTTACTCTAGCAAGTCCTGCTCTTATTATAAAGAATGAGTGTCCTTTTTCACCTTCACGGACTATCTCGACGCCTGACTGGAAGAATTTTGGTATCAAGAGACCAGCCACGAAATTTAGAGAGTCTGGATGTACAGTGTTCAAAGACGGAACTTTACTTAAGAAAGATACTATTTCATTTCTTTCTTCTTCTTCTGATCGATAAACTATATCTTTAAACGTCCTGTTTTCCACCACCCAAAGTCTGCCGTTTGTAACAGCTCTTACAGAAGCTTTTCTTTTCTCATTGTATAGAAGAGCGAGTTCACCGAACACTCTGGAATCTTCGAAGGTCATTAGGGTTCCGGTTTTATCGTATACTTCGAATTTTCCGGATGCTGAAATGTATAGTTCTGAACCGATTTCTCCCTCCTGGATGATAAGGTCTCCTGCTTTTACTTCCTGGGAGTAGATTGTACGTAGGATTGCATCCAGTCGTTTTTCTGTTATTATATGGCTGATGAATTGGTTCCTTTCAATAGCAGCACGTATCCTGGCTTCGTCTCTGTAAGAATAATAGCAAACATGTTAAAACAAAATAATAAAGTTCAATTATACCCAATTATCTATATACGAGGCATGTTTTTTAAGTAAGTACCGTTTTGCGATCGGTGGTCAGCGTTTCGCGCATGCGCGCTGGTTACCTACATCTCTTGTCTACACACTGACGCCATTACAGTCTGATTCTTCATTGTAACGTTGTTTACTGAGTGTTTAAGATGCCTTCGACAATCGTGAGTCCCGCTGATTGTGAAGTACAGGCTGTTATACGATTTCTTAGTGCTAAAGGAGTAAAACCGATCGATATTCATCGTGCGATCTGTGAAGTTTACGGACAAAACATTATGAGGAAATGGGTGAGAGCATTTAAAGATTGCCGCACAAATGTGCATGATGAAGAACAGAGTGGGCGTCCTTTGGTCTTTAATGAAGATTTGGTGCAGAAAGTGGACGAAAAGCCCTGATCAGGCACTTGAAGAAACACCTGGGCGGTCAGCGCCTGCAAGACGAAGTCAAAACATTTGTGACACAGTGGTTAACAAGTCAGGCGGTAGAATTTTATGAGGAGGGTATCCAGAAACTGGTGCCACGTTATGACAAATGCGTCAACATTCACGGAAATTATGTTAAAAAGTAGATTAAGCTATAGGCTTTATGTAAAAATAAAATTATTGCGATATCTTTACACGTCTTTTTTTAATTCAAAAACGTTACTTACTTAAAAAACATGCCTCGTATATACAACCTCCATTTCAGAAGAACTGAACTTTAACAAAAGAGCACCTTTAGTGTCATCTGTTGTAATATAGTCCTAATCTATATCGGTTGGAAAATGACTTTCGAACAAAGAGTTGCAATTGATTTTGAGTTTAACTTGGTACAACTCTTATCGAAACGCACCAAATTCTACCAAATGCATATGTGGATTATTGCCTATCGCGTACGCAAGTTTACGAGTGGTTTAGGCGATTCAAATCGTGGAGAGAGGATGGATGATGACGAAAGATCAGGCCGTCCCAAAACTGGATTATAGGAAGAAAACATCGAAAAAGTGCATTAAGTCATCAAAAATAACAGAAAAATCGTCTGAGAAAGTTATTGACATTGAGTTAGACATCCGTCAAACAACCGCATACCGTATTTTGACCGTGTTTGGCCTTAAGAAGGTTAAATCACGGGTTGTACCACACAAACTTACCGAAGATCCAAAAGTTGCACAAATTGAGCATCGCAAAGACATCGTTAAAACTGCTAGGAAGAATAAAACTTCTTGAGATCGATTGTAACTGGTGACGAGACGTGGTGTTTTGAAGTGTGTATGTTATTAACTTGAAATCATTCTATTTACACGCTCCATTCCAAAAGAAATAAAATTAAAAAAAAAAAATACTACCACTTGTGCCATCTGATGTAATATTTAACCCGTAGATGATTTAATTCCTCATTGACAACTGGTTTAAATTTCATGACTTTTGGATTCATACAGCAAAAGTTTTTGAGTTTCAAATGTGAATGTGCTTTGTGCATCGGTCGGAAAATGAGTTTAAAACAAAGAGCTGCAATTGATTTTTGCGTTTAACTTGGTAAAACTTTTTCTGAAACTAACCAAATTCTACAAAAGACATATGGTCATGATTGTCTATACCCTACGTAAGTTTACGAGTGGTTCACGAGATTCAAATCGGGTAGAGAGAAGCAGGATGATGAGGAAAGATCAGGCCGTTCCAGAGCCGGATATTCACAGGAAAACATCGAAAAAGTGCGTGAATTCATCAAAAATAACAAAGAATCGTCTGAGAAAGTTATTGAAATAGAATTAAGCATTCCTCAAACAACCGCATACCGCATTTTGACCGAAGTTTTGGGCCTTAGGAAGGTCAATTCGCGGTTTGTATTACATAAACTCACCGAAGGCTAAAATGTTGAGCATTGCAAAGACAAGTGCTCGAAAAGATCAAAACTTCTTGAAATTGTGGGGCAGGGATAACCCCCACAAAATCGATAGTAACTGGTGACGAGACGTGGTGTTTTGAATATAAGCCCGAACAAAGCGGAAAGAGAGAACTGGATGAAGAAACACCCAAAAAAGTCGCTTGAAGAGGTCAAAAGTTATACTGATTTGTTTTTACAATTCAAAAGGAATAACTGACAAAAAATTGTTTCCAGTCGGTCAGATAGTCACTGGAGAGTTTTACTTGAGCGTCTTACAGCGTTTGCTGGCAAGAATTCGTCGTATTCTACCAGAACTTCGAGAAATCCGCAGTTGGACTCTTTTGCACGATTATACATCATCACATCCTTCCCGACTTGTAACTGAATTTTTGGTCAAAAATCACATTATTCCTTTGCATTATTCGCCCTATTTACCAGATCTGGCTCCGTGGACTTTTATCTTTCCCATAAAAAAATTATTGAGGCCATTGAGGAAGCGACAACCGACGTCTTAAAGATTATCCCAATAAAGGACATGGTTTGACAACTTGTTGGAGCAAAACGACGAATAAAAATTTGTTTCAGAATGTACATTGCCTTTTATTTTTTTTAATTGTTCAGTTTCTTTTGAAATTGAGTGTTTACTTCATTGTCTTCCCAAGGTTTTTATATTTTTATATTTCTATTTTTTGTTATTTTCTTTTTCGAAAAACTAGAGAAAAAAATGAAATTAAATCGAGATCTGCTTTATCACCAATCCAATTATCCTAATCCTAAAGTAAATAAACGCTACTCACTCGGAAGTTTTAGTCACTTTCCTCAGGGAACTTTTGAATTCCTTATTTCCATCATTGGCCGGTAGTAATTGTATGGCGGATTTTCTTCTGTAAACGCCCTCATAGAAAGTGTGCTTGTGACTGGTACTGAAGAGTCTCCTCAACATCGAAATAAAGGATATGTCAATTTTATTCAACCAGATCGCATACCTGTTTCGAGTTATTGAAAACAATAAATAATACTATCGAACGGAGATACTGAACTACGCGATTTTATCTTATCTTGGATGTTGAGAATTGTTATCGGGAAAACTTCGATTTTGTTTGAGCTCCGACAGAAGGCAATGTTACTCTATCGTTTCCGGGAATCCGGTGGTATGTAATAGTTTGAAGAATCGGTTTTATTTTTGGAAAATCGTAAACAACTATTCAGGCTGTCTCAGAACTCAATATCGATGCGAAATCGATTATTTTCTGTATGTTGGTAGGACTGTCCGTAATTACTATGCCAAACACGAACGCGGTCTGTTGCGATATTCTCGCAACAAAGGACAGTTCTTGGAATTTAGGGCAGCGGCCGTTACTTCCAAGAATGCCTTCTGTCGGACGGAATTTTGGAAATCCCTAAACTTAGCTACCTGTACGACCTCTTTCAATTATTCAAATTCATTCTCTCTCTAGACTCTCTCGTGTACAGGACTACAAGTAAGTTCTCCTTTATCAATTTACTTTCACGAGTCTATAACGGCACTCAGAACTACAAGTTCCTCTACTCAAAATAATCTGTTTTCGGGTCAGTTAGCTACCCTAGTTCATTGTGTATGTGAATTACTCAGTTGAATTTCTCTGCGTAAAAGAAAAAGGTTGTGAATTGTGAACCTGTGACGCAATTACATATCGCCAAGGCACAATTCATCAGTGGAAGTTTGAGAAGCTTTATCCAAAGTGCCTGCACCTTATTCTGAGAAATCTACCCTCGACGATTGAAGCAGAGCTGTGGTGAACTCCGAACAACAAATAAGGTCAGATCTCTTTATCATTTAATATTACCAGAAGTGCCCAAGATTGAGCAAAGAAGTTCAAATCCTTGGTTATTATAGACACCTAAAAACTCTTTCTGTGAGTGTAAACTCAAGTGTCGAACATTGTGTAACTATTCTTATCTGTGAATACATAATTCTATTATAACTAGAAACTTGTTTTTATTCACCTTGCAAACATCTTTTCTACCAAAGATAATTTTTAGATCTACTGTTATAGTATAACCAGCGACTCGGGAAGTGCGCTGCCCTTCATTAAGCAGGTGATTATTATTATTTCTAATTTTGTACCCGCACAGCGGTCTGTCAATTAGTTTGCTTATGACAGCTGTTGAAACTAGTCGAATGTTACAATGGAGATAATGATTGAACAGAGACTTTGTACCATCCTTGGATTTTGAAGCTCTGAAATCAAATTCATACGCCTGTAATATTTGCCTCTTTTTCTTTCAAAAAGGATGACAAATATTATTTTTAAAACTAACTACGACACTGGAGTCTGAACGACTCCAGATACAAAGACTTTGCCATTTAATGTGATCGCCTAGCATCGCCTGCGATCTTGCAATATCAGTTGGCGCACAGCATCAATGGGTTTCGGAAAAACAATTGTATTCGTTCTGACTACGTATAACCTCAACCTTGTATTATATCAGCCGATGAGAGATCTTTTGTTTATTTATTTCTAAGTTTCCTTCCAGTATTCTTTGTGTATGTTGTCTTATTATTATGTTTGTTTTCTTACTGCTATTTATGTATATATTTCCTTACTGTTATTTATTTATGTTTTATCAAGTGGTGAGACCACTTTCGTTTATCCATTTCCACGTTTTCGAACTGCTATCTATTTTTCTGTTTTTATTACATGATATTTCTATGTCTGGGGGTTGTGGATCCTGTATGAGATTTAGTAGATACCTTGACTAAAGACCCTGAATGCCTTACCGGCCTGCATCATTCATGGCTATAAGGCATGAGAGAATAAACATACTTTTCTGCCGCCGCTGGAACCCATGACCTTTCCTGTCTTCCCCTTTCCTTATCTCATACAATCTTTATAAGGATGGCTTACATATCTTGGGGCCATGACCTTGAGATGGTTATATTTATTCTTTTTTAGCTTATACTACGTTATTGGAGTTGAAAGGATTTTTATTCTTATTAATTGCTAGGATAAATTGTTTTATGTGATCACAATATTAGAATGCCTGAAAATAACTGCCTTCACGCTTGTTATCTTGGGTAGGAGGATATTGTTACTCCGGAGTAACACAAGTTTGTTAAGGGCACCTCCTACCCCTACGATGGATCTCCAAGCAGTTCCATTTCACTGATGTTACGCATAAGCTAAGATCAACAACCTGAGTAACTATCATTTAAACATTTTAGGGGGTCCCCACCTACATGAGTTCAACTATAATAGTATATTCTAATACAAGTCGCAGAATGGGCACCAATTCCAATGGAATTGCCTTCTGCAACGAGTATTAGACGATATTTTCTCCATTTCAGTCAAGAATTGTCATAAATTTATTGGAATTCAAAGAAAAATTCAGATTATACCTCCTAGTGCCTTTTGTATTTTATTTTCGCAGTTGGTGTGACTGATACGAAAATTGACAGATCATAGAATTTGAAAAGAGCGTTCAAATCTCTAAAAGATTTAATATTGACAATTGACATGCAATGGACGCGTGTTGACATTCGAAAGGATAGGATGCCAGTGTTGTCAACCACAAAACGAAAAATATAACTAAAAACAACGCTGTAACGAGTCCATTACAGCACTTTTTTTAGTACTGTAATGAAATCATTACTACACTGAAATAAAGAAAAATAAATAAAATCTTCATAAAAACTCCAATTTTATTTTGTTCCTTAAAATGTCACGGTTAGTACAATATGTATCACAGACAATGTTAATCGAGATAATTTATGATGTAATCGTCAACAATGGAAACGTTGAGGTGCCACATGAAATGGTCGAATCCAGGAACTGTTATCAAATCAAGACGTCCACTTTCATCCAAGGTTTTGAGTCCTATCAAGTCTTCTTGATATAAAGGTCGGCTCACCATGTTGACCACAGTTAAATTTTCATTATAGAAGCCGAATTGACTGGAAAAAGCGGTTAATTTAAATTGATGAATTTTGAAGATTTGGCTGGTTTTAGTTAACATAAGGCTGTGTGTGAGAAAGAAAGTGTGAATATAACAATTATGTACCATCAGGACAAGCGTAGGTGACATGTACCGATGGTAACTGGTTAAAAACTTCAAGAATTTCTTTGGTAAGTTTCTCCTGCAGCCACCTTATAACCCAGACTTGGTACCGACGCATTATCATTTTTTTTTGTGAAATCACTCAAAAACTTTTGGAAATCGAGTCTCAATTTATTGCCACAGGCACTCTTATTCGAGATTAGGCAATATAAGCTTTAAGTAATGAGAAATTCAAACAGAATAATCATAATTTATAGTTATTCGAAGTGCAATTAATTTGGAACCATCAATTCGAAAACAAGCGAGTTTTTGAACGCATGAGAGTAGGAATTGCCTTCTGCAACGAGTATTAGACGATATCTTCTCTATTTCAGTCAAGAATTGTGAGAAATTTATTGAAATTCAATGAAAAATTCAGATTATACCTCCTAGTGTCTTTTGTATTTTATTTTTGCAGTTGGTGTGACTGATGCGAAAATTGACAGATTATAGAATTTGAATAGAGCGTTGAAATCTCTACATGGTTTAATATTGACAATTGACATGCAACGGACGCGTGTTGACATTCGAAAGGATAGGGCGTCAGTGTTGTCAACCACAAAACGAAAAATTTAACTAAAAAAATGCTGTAACTGTTTTTAGTACTGTAATCAACTCATTACGACATTGAAATGGAGAAAATAATTGTAATTTATTTGGGCAGCTTCAATAAGAGATCGATAATGTTGTGTATACTTACATGGTTTTTTTCAAAATAAGGTAAAAAAATTTATCAAACAAAATGGATAATACGTGAATAACATGCCATAATTCTAAGTATGGTGATTAAAGCACTAAATTCCATGCATCAATAATGAAAGATGAGAAATCATGGTATCATATAAGAATATCCATTACCTAGATTCCCAAGGAGTTATAACGTTATCGTCAGGACCTCCAATCAAAACCATCTTATTCAATTTCAATAGGGCATCTTTAAACTGAGCACTCTTTGTCGATTTCAACTCATTGTTAATATAAGGCAGGAATTGAGAATATTTATGATATAATTTTTGATGGTAAGGATCGTTCCAGTAATTCCCCACAGAGGTATGCTGACCAACTCTAGAATAAAACAATTCATATGCTTCCGCAAGTGCTAAGCCGGGAAATATTAAATGTAAGAATTTCGCTGGAAATCGAACATGTTAATTTTGTTCACTTTTGACTAAATTAACTTACTTCCATATTGACCAGCTTGGGGCCCACTTAAGGATATGTAATTTTTAACATTATGGTCTGGATATGCTTGCAATAAGGAACGGGCTAAAAGTGCACCTTGTGAGTATCCTGAAATGATTATTGAGAGACGGTTATTAAAAACTTTTTAGTTAACAAACCTATTAAGTGTATTCCTTCAGGATGTTTTGCAGTAATATTCTTCAGATCTATTAATACCTGTTGTGCTTGGTACCACATACTCTCTAAACTTGACCAACCACTAAATTTATTTGTATTGTATACCACAGTGCCTGGATGCAACTAAAATATAGCATTGAGTTCACATATCATTTTGATAATTTTTCGAGTAATACCTCTTGTATTCTGAACTTGATCAGATCCATACTAACACTACCAGTTACTATGCCATGTATCAAAAATACAGGCTTATAGCCATAACACCCTTTCGACAATAAAGATGTTAAAAACAAAATAAATATATTTAGGAATCTCATATTTAAAATTTCAATTTGTTATCTCAGCTCCAGTTTAATATTGCTCTATAAAGCTACCTACGACATGTTACGATGAGTCGAAATGATTTCCGTGCGCATTTTTTATTGTTTATGAAAATTGAAAATCATTGTGAATTTCGCTTGGCGTGCGGATATGATCTAAATTGCTAATTGCCCGACATTGCAAGACCTTCAAATAATAACAATACAATTTTCTATTCCACATTTATTCTACAGGGTCCTTAATCCTACAAGAGTCAGACAGATTTCGCGATTCGACGTATGAAAGAATAAGTTAGTTCAGCGTTGAGACACTAGGAGACTTCTGAAAGAACTATATAAGATTTAAGATTAACTAGGTGAAAGTCAGAAATTCTGTATATTAACAATGATGAAATTATGATTCAACTTCCATATTATTCGCTAAAAGTTGTCCAAAATTATAAAACAATTGATATGGTCTCATAGTTTTTCTCAACTTCGAGCAGCATTTTTCCAACAATAGATGACGCTGATGAACATTTCCGTTTAGTGTTTAAACAATAATTCAGGAAATTATAAATTCTGTGATAAAATTTGAAAACTGTAGTTTTCCACCTATAAAATAAATAAATTATAAATCTCAAGTTAAAACGTTTACGACGAATAATTTCAATCCGGTCGTTATGTTAACTGACAGCTGTCATTCCAAAACCGTAACCTGTTTGCCAAGCTCAAAAAGAAGCAAATCATATGTGACTGTTTGACCATATAAATTAACTCTAAAAACACTTAAAACAGCTATTTAAAGAACACCAAGTCGATTTTCCTAATCTATTGATGAGTTTACGAAACTTTTAGTAAATAAAATTTTATTCTGTATCATTGCATTAATCGAAATTGAAATGTCTACCCAAACAAAAGTACAAGTCGATAGAGTCGACAGAGAAAGAGTGTACCAGTGGATATTAGAGCTAGCAAATCCGGAAACCAGAGAAAATGCGCTCCCTGAATTGAGGTGAGAATTATTATTAAATCCAATTTCGTTGCTGATGATTGTTTTTTCAGCAAAAAGAGGGAAGTGGTGCCAGATCTAGCACCTATGTTGTGGAATAGTTTTGGAACGATAGCTGCTTTACTGCAAGAGATCATCAACATATACCCAGCTATAAATCCAGCCACTCTTACGGCTCAACAGTCAAACCGGTTTGTTAAAATTGAAACTCTAATCTGGAGTTTTCTCTAATAACTCGATTTTCAGGGTGTGCAACGCTCTGGCTTTGTTGCAATGTGTGGCGTCTCATGAAGAAACGAGGTCGCATTTCCTGGTAGCGCATATTCCCTTATTTTTATATCCTTTTCTACATACTGTCTCTAAAACTCGTCCCTTTGAATATTTGAGGTTGACAAGTTTGGGAGTCATAGGTGCACTTGTTAAGGTAGTTTTACAAAAAACCAATGAATGCTTTATATAATATTATTTATTTACAGACGGATGAACAGGAAGTTATTACATTTTTGCTTACAACGGAGATAATACCTCTTTGTTTAAGGATCATGGAGTCGGGATCTGAACTAAGTAAGACGGTCGCAACTTTTATACTACAGAAGATTCTTCTCGATGACAGTGGCTTATCGTACATTTGTCAAACTTATGATAGATTCAGCCATGTTGCTATGATTTTGGTAAGTATCTGTATTGATTACAGGGTAATTTAACATGACATGTTGTATCGAACAAGTGTGATTAATTTGTGATGTTTTTTCGTTTCCAGGGTAAAATGGTTATTTCACTGGCAAAAGAACCGTCCTCTAGGCTTCTCAAACACGTTGTTAGATGTTATCTGAGATTATCAGATAATCCTAGGTAAGTTAGTTCTTAAGACGGCCTTTCGTTAGGTGCATTTTACATGCCTTTACGACCATGCTAACATTTTCAAGAAAATTTATCCCAAACACCGATTTCCCGGTTTCTCGCGAAAGAAAAGGCTTTTTCCACTGTCACGATCAGGAAAAGCCGTTTTCATATGTGTCTTCCCAGAGAATCGGGCGTTTGGATGAGGCTATTCGTATCTTCCAATCGCAATTAAAAATATTTTAAATTAATTGCTGAAAATAGCTTACTTCGACTCAAACACAAATTTCCAGATCGTCAGTCACGCTCAACGTTCACAGAACTTTGTCAGATCTTCCAATTACAATATTAACCCATATCTCGTATAATATTTTGAAATTTCTTCAATATATAGGATTCGTAAGAACCCTGATGAGGTATTCTCTTATAGTTAAACAGTCTACGATATGTTTTTATGAAATTCAAAAATTTACCCAGCATAGAACCAGTTTTGCAATCCCTAGCCAATTCATTTCACCCCTGTAGATTCCTACCCTGAAATGACACTTGTCGTTGACATTTTAATCTTATGTCATATTCTAGACGTAAATCGGACCCACTTAGTTTATGCGTGAACGAATGGAACGAAATTAGAAGTAATCGGCGAGGCACTCTGTTCATGGTTACACCTTTAGACCTTTATCGAATAATTTTTATTTTACATTTGTAAAATTCACCAAGCGCGAATTGATGGAGTTGAAACGATAATCTTTTGGTGGAAAAAGCACCCACTGCGAATCAATTATATACAGGGTGTCTCATATGCGTTGCCTATTTCTAATAGCTACCTTCGATCGAGTTATTTCGGCTGTTTCTGCTTATGGCTTCTTAATTTGATATAATATTTTCGATTCCTATACAGGATGTCATATATGAGTTGCGCATTCCTGGTTCTGACTTTCACCAGAGTTTTTCTTAATTTTTCGTGTTTTTCCGCGTACGGGGGCTAATTTCAATAAAATGTAATACAGGGTGTGCAGTTTACAAGTTCTTTCGGGATTTTTTGTGCGCTTCCGTTTTTTTTGTGCTCCTTCGTGGTTTTTAGCTTTCCTTCGAGATTTTTGCGCGCTTTCGGTTTTCGGTTTCGGGGTTTTTTGGATTCCTTTGGATTTTTCGCGTTCTTTCTTGTTATTATTAATTTAATATTGAAAAATATTGGTGTCTAAATTTCAAACGTTGAAGCTGTTCGAAGCCCCCTAAATTCTCGAAGAAATTACATTATGTTTTAATGAACCTAGCCAGAGAATTATCAGATACAGCTGATTTTAATTCCTGAAGATATGCACTCTCCATCTCTTGAAATTCAACTCAACTTCAGTCTTGATAAAATGGTTTATGGACTCAAAGAAATCTTAACACTGCTACTGCTTTACATTTTCGTAAATTTTAATGATTTATTCTCAATAAGTGAGGTCATATATACAGAAATCAAGCAAAATAAATTTTGAGTTTTTATAAATTACTATTGTTCTGATTATTCAATTTCGTAATTTTTATGTTCCTCTCAAGGCATAATTCATATTGAAAGATATTTTATTTATAATAGGGCTTTCCAACGTTCTAACCTCAAATGTGTCAAAATGGCCGCTGTAGGAAAAACAAACGTTTGTTTGCATTGAACGCTGTGTTGTTTTATCATTTTTGTAATGAAAGATTTAAGATAAAACGATCTCATATTCCTTTCGAAGTTTGTTCTTTCGGTGAAATGATTGTTAAAGAATAGTGGACGATTGTTGAATAGATAATTTATAAAGCGAATTATTTGAAATAGAGTGCTTAATACTCTAATTTCTAACGTATATAATACGTTGTTATACGTAAAATGAGTGAATATTTCCATAAACTTCAGCAAGAGTATCCTGATGTTGCAGCACATTATTTAGAGAATACAACCCCAGATCATTTATCGTTATAATTTCTTCAATAATGCTGTTATAAAAATTCTAATTATATTTATCTCGGAATGAGTGCAAAATAAATATTTTTTTATAGTAAGTAGTAATTCTTTATCATTGTTCTTCAATATAAGACCTGAATGCTAATTAATTGTGACTATTTTGATGAAGATATATCTCATAAAGAAACTACATAATTTATTGAAATGTTTTTATTTATAAAGGAACAACTGATGGGCATAAATTATTCAAAGAACATGAAACATGAACAATTTCATCCAAAATCGGTTGCTCATCTTGTGTGCTCAAAAGAGACATCGGGACAACAGTCCCGTATAATACTTTGTATGAGTATCGTCACTTTTGAAACTTTCCATCGTGAAGGATGTTTTAATGAACCTCGTTTACAAATAATGCTGCCGACTTCTCAAGAGTTGAAATCCTATCATCTCTTCACTATCGATATCTGTCTGAACAGCTCTCGAATTCAAATCTTCATCAGGCAATGCTTTCAAAGTATCTTCTTCACAAGATGTTGAAGGTTGGTTATTGCTAGCACAATGTACCTATTCATTCAAAAACTATCAATACAATACATAAACACTGCCCAATTACCTCTGAAAATTTGATTACGGACAGAAGACAAGAGATTAAATGATTAGAATTATTATAGCAATATACTATAATATACAATGGTAACACTTTTATTTCAACCATATTATCTTACCTTAGCACTACTCGATTCATGCAATGATTCAATGCCTTACCTCATCTTTTAACATATCTCTGGTCTTTCTTCATTTAAAATGATTAAGCTTTACATGTACTACCATGTTTTTCATATTCCAAATTCAGTGAGGGAACCCAGTCTGGGTTTAACATGTCCATTAGATCTGCTGGAGCTCCTTAAATAAATTAAGCTTTCAGTGCATATAAAACAGTCAAACAATCAAATTTTTACCTGAAATAAAATGCTTTGAGCATACTAATGAGTATTGGAGCTTTGTGAGTATCAGATCACTTCGATGTATAGCATTTATCCAACGATCTCGTCTTAAAACCGACAGTTTGTTCATTTCAATCTTATGTTTAAAGTTCAAAATAGCAGGAATTCGGAAAAATCTAACACTGTCACGGGTCCCTACACTTCCACAGCCAACAATACAACAAAAATTAGGCATTTTGTATAAAAAACAATAAAGTATTTCACTAATTTTTACAAATAACACAACTATTTACTTGTAAACAAAGGCTTTGTTTTTCCTACAGCGGCCATTAAACAGCTGATCGTGACAGCAGGTTGGAAAGCCCTATGTATTTGATGTCAATTTCTATTTTATAACCTCAAATTTTTTCGAATGTCAACACGATTTCTTTGCATGTCAATTTTCGTATCAGTCACACCAACTTTTTGCTTACAACGGAGATAATACCTCTTTGTTTAAGGATCATGGAGTCGGGATCTGAACTAAGTAAGACGGCTCGCAACTTTTATACTACAAAAGATTCTTCTGATGACAGTGGCTTATCGTGCATTTGTCAAACTTATGATAGATTCAGCCATGTTGCTATGATTTTGGTAAGTATATGTATTGATTACAGGGTAATTTAACATGAGATGTTGTATCGAACAAGTGTGATAAATTTGTGATGTTTTCTCGTTTCCAGGGTAAAATGGTTATTTCACTGGCAAAAGAACCGTCCTCTAGGCTTCTCAAACACGTTGTTAGATGTTATCTGAGATTATCAGATAATCCTAGGTAAGTTATGTTCTTAAGACGGCCTTTCGTTAGGTGCATTTTACATGCCTTTACGACCACGCTAACATTTTCAAAAAAATTTATCTCAAACACCGATTTCCCGGTTTTTCGCGAAAGAAAAGGCTTTTTCCACTGATACGATCAGGAAAAGCCGTTTTCATATGTGTCTTCCCCGAGAATCGGACGTTTGGATAGGGCTATTCATATCTTCCAATCACAAGTAAAAATATTTTAAATTAATTGCTGAAAATAGCTTACTTCGACTCAAACATAAATTTCCAGATCATCAGTCACGTCCGACGTTCACAGAACTTTGTCAGATCTTCCAATTAACCCATTAACCCATATCTCGTATAATATTTTGAAATTTCTTCAATATATAGGATTCGTAAAACCCTGATGAGGTATTCTCTTATAGTTTAACAGTCTACGATATGTATTTATGAAATTAAAAAATTTACCAAGCGTAGAACCAGTTTTGCAAGCCCTAGCCAATTCGTTTCACCCCTGTCGATTCCTACTCTGAAATGACAATTGTCGTTGACATTTTAATCTTATGTCATATTCTAGACGTAAATCGGACCCACTTCGTTTATGCGTGAACGAATGGAACGAAATTCGAAGTAATCGGCGATGCACTCTGTTCATGGTTACACCTTTAGACCTTTATCGAATAATTTTTATTTTACATTTGTAAAATTCACCAAGCGCGAATTGATGGAGTTAAACGATATTCTTTTGGTGGAAAGAGCACCCACTGCGAATCAATTATATACAGGGTGTCTCATATGCGTTGCCTATTTCTAATAGCTACCTTCGATCGAGTTATTTCGGCTGTTTCTTCTTATGGCTTCTTAATTTGATATAATATTTTCGATTCTTATACAGGATGTCATATATGAGTTGTGCATTCCTGGTTCTGACTTTCACCAGAGTTTTTCTCAATTTTTCGTGTTTTTCCGCGTACGGGAGCTAAATTCAATGAAATGTAATACAGGGTGTGCATTTTACAATCAATTTGCGATCGATTGATTAGAGGGTGTGCAGTTTACAAGTTATTTCGGGATTTTTTGTGCTCCTTCGTGGTTTTTCGCTTTCCTTCGAGATTTTTGCGCGCTTTCGGTTTTCGGTTTCGGGGTTTTTTGGATTCCTTTGGATTTTTCGCGTTCTTTCTTGTTATTATTAATTTAATATTGAAAAATATTGGTGTCTAAATTTCAAAAGTTGAAGCTGTTCGAAGCCCCCTAAATTCTCGAAGAAATTACATTATGTTTTAATGAACCTAGCCAGAGAATTATCAGATACAGCTGATTTTAATTCCTGAAGATATGCACATCTCTTGAAATCCAACTCAACTTCAGTCTTGATAGAATGGTTTATGGACTCAAAGAAATCTTAACACTACTACTGCTTTACATTTTCGTAAATTTTAATGATTTATTCTCAATAAGTGAGGTTATATATACAGAAATCAAGCAAAATAAATTTTGAGTTTTTATAAATTATTATTGTTCTGATTATTCAATTTCGTAATTTTTATGTTCCTCTGAAGGCATGATTCATATTGAAAGATATTTTATTTATAATGTATTTGATGTCAATTTCTATTTTATAACCTCAAATTTTTTCGAATGTCAACACGATTTCTTTGCATGTCAATTTTCGTATCAGTCACACCAACTGCGAAAAGGCACTAGAAGGTATAGTCTGAATTTTTTATTGAATTCCAATAAATTTATGACAATTCTTGACTGAAATAGAGAAAACATCGTCTAATACTCGTTGCAGAAGGCAATTCCAACACAATTTCGCATTCGTGTTTGAATAGGTGCCCATTCTGCAACTTGTTTTAGAATATACTATTATGTAGTCATTTTTTTTTATGCTTTTCGTTAAAATTCGATGAATCGTATTTTTAACTATTTTTATTTCATCATGATCCGTTCAAAAATTTTTTTACAGTTCCTAAATTTTGTTGTTTTGAAGGTTATGGGTGATTCTAAATCATCTCAACTATTTGTTGATTGAAATGGAGCTAATCCCTGCTGTTTTGATACCTCCTACCTTTTTTTTTATTTAAATACTTCATTATTCTCATTTTGCGATTCGAAAAAAGTTCAATTTATATTCTCACTTCCTCAGATATAAATTTTTCCAAATCAGCAAATTGCAAATTGATTTTAGTAATATCAAATTCGTCATTTTTCACTTCAGCTGAAGCCGTTCAGTTTCAGAGAGTGGTTCATCTTTTTTCTCAATTTTAATCCAACATTTTGTGAATATCTTATAGCTCATACAGGGTGTCCCGTAACTCAACGTCAAGCGGTTTCTGGGCGATATGATAGGTTATACCAGTTCAAGCAAAAATTGAAAAAAACTCTATGTCAACTGGTTAAGTGGTAATGGGTATATTTTTGTAGTCACAAATTTTCCAATTTTGCATTGATTTTTCTTTAAACGTAATCCTAAATAACCATGCTATTAATTACAGTCACAAGTCCATTGTTAGGTACAATTGTTTTATTCATATTTTTTTATTTTCTTAATATTTTTTTATTTTTTTTTAAATTTTTGCTAGAATTGGTATAACCTAGCATATTGCCTAGTAACGAATCCATTGTTAGGTAGAATTGTTTTATTTTATTTTTTTCATTGAATTCCATTAAATTTCTCACAATTCTTGACTGAAATAGAGAAAATATCCTCTAATACTCGTTTAGAAGGCAATTCCAACACAATTTCGCATTCATGTTGGAATAGGTGCCCATTCTGCAACTTGTTTTAAAATATACTATTATTTTAGCACTGCCCTGTTAGTCACTTTGTTTTCAACTAACCAGACAGTCCCGGCAATATCTCGTTTCTGATTGGTCGGCGCCGTTGTCGTGTAATATTCCTTTATTTTAGCACTGCCCTGTTAGTCGCTTTGTTTTCAACCAACCAGACAGTGGCGACAATATGGCGTTTCTGATTCGTCAGCGCTTTTGTCATGTGAAATTTCTTTGTTTTATTACGTGTTTGGAATGTGTTCTGACCTTACAAATATGTTGAATTCATATTTTGTCTTACACAGCGATCGTAATTTTTTTGTCGTATATTTATTTAATACAGCACTTAAAAGTAATGCGCTAATGCAGTATCACAATAAATCATCTAACATATTCATTTTCCGTTTTTTTCCGCAATTATCCCTCAACTTGATCGAAGTAAAGCAAAAACATGGCGGATAGGCGGAGCTTAGGCCACAATTTTCGCAACCGTCTTGTTGGAGTCATACGTATCATGGCGTAAAATGACTATTACACACAGTGGCAACAAGACTTGCATTCCTGAAAAATCGAACGGAATCACATGATGAAATCGCCATTTTCAGACAAATATTTTGTGTTCAGATGATATGTTCACGTGATTCTCATTTTTATTTGAAATAATAGTGTTCAAAAATGATTGTAACAGCGACCGATGTTTTTGAATATACTTACTTTGATGCATACAGTGTGGAAACTAAAGGGTGTCCCAAAATTAACGCAAGATGGCGTCTCCAGCCTCTCGGAGTTTTTCAATCAATCTCTACACAGTTGACGAAGTTGAAACATCATATGTTGTATGAAAATTTCGAACTGCGGCCGCCAAGCATTCATTATTTTTGAAATATTGTTCAACAATGAAGACACGTTATTCAATTGCGTAACGCTCCATTTTTACTAACCCTAAACTGTCAACTGTGGATTTATTTCGATTTTAGGGTTGTCAACACTGTACACTGCATAAATGGCGGCAAATTCAAATCTTACGTTAATTCTGAGGCACTCTTTACTTATGAAATTTAATTCTTGTCGTAATTATTTGAGGAAAATATTAAAAATATTGAGAAACGTCAACTTTTGAATTCGGGTCTGGCAGTTGCCACAATCCACATTTTATTGGTCGGCTATATTATCTGAATAAATGTATCTGTTTTAGTACCGGATCTTTGGGTTTCTGGTTGTTCTGTTCACTCAATGTTTATTTTGTAATTTTATGTTCCACTCAAGGCATAACTCATATTGAAAGATATTTTATTTATAATGTATTTGATGTCAATTTTTATTTTATAACTTCAAATTTGGTAAGTGTTGTGAAGAAAAATATTTTCTCTATTTCATTATTTTTAGTTATATTTTTCGTTTTGTGGTTGACAACACTGACATCCTATCCTTTCGAATGTCAACAGGATTCCTTTGCATGTCAATTTTCGTATCAGTCACACCAACTGCGAAAATAAAATACACTAGGAGGTATAATCTGAATTTTTCGTTGAATTCCAATAAATTTCTCACAATTATTGACCGAAATAGAGAAAATATCGTCTAATAGTCGTTGCAGAAGACAATTCCCATTGTGCAACTTATTTTATAATATATTATTGAATGGTTTAATTTTACATTTGTTTGTGTTAATTTCGTGTCTCTTGATATCACAATTGAATTGATGAAGCAATAAAGAGATTGCGAAAGCTTGACGAAGAAAAAAGAGTACACTAAATCACTTTAAATGAGCGAAAATAGCCTCAAACCATCACTGTGAATTTTTTTGTTGCATATGGTTGTAATTTGCTAATAATTGTCTTTTTCTTGTCAGGGCCCGGGAGGCCCTTAGGCAGTGCCTTCCAGATCAGTTACGGGATAACACATTCGCAAGCTGTCTTCAGGAAGATAAAAGCACAAATCATTGGTTACAAATGCTCCTAAACAATCTCGAGGCACCTACAACTGCGGACAATCGACAAGTGGGAATGTCCCCGCTGGCATCTTAATCAGTTTGTATGGAGATAAAATAAGAAAATTTGTAAATAACTGACTGAAAAGATATTGGAAGAAGAATAACTACAATTGTTGACATGTTATGTAATCGAAAAAGTGCATAAGCTCCCGGTTACATCCATTCCTGAACAAAGATGGTCCTCGATGGGAATTTCACCTCTAACCATCTAATTCGATTGTATAGTAAATTGTGAATAACCCTCTATTAAGATGTTTTAACCAAGTTAATCGTTTATTATACAATATGTATTATTGTACAAGGTTGTTCACCATGGATATTTATTTAGGCGTTTATGTGAAACTCATCGCAATCTCGAACTGAAAATTTTATTTTTATTTTCTTTAAAATATTTTCAGACCTCTGCAACTTGCTGTTATACCGGAAACTGGTCTCCGTCTTATTTCAGATGACACACCCAGTATTTTATGGCTTCGTACGAAACAACTTGAACAATTCGAATCCATCCGAACTCAAGGTTAACATTTTGTAAATTTAACTTCAAAAAAGAGAAACAATATTTGGAAAAATTCGAATTTCAATCAATTTATTGACCAAAATATTAAATTTTTGTTTTTTCCTTAGTTTTCCAGAAGTCAGACTTTTCTTCTTGTTTCAAGTACTTGTTTTATAACTCTCTAAGTTTTCGATATAGGGTTGCTTATTAAATTTTTATGGAAAACTATTCATGCAAAATATTTCAAATATTGTTGATCAATATTGAGTTATATGAATAATTTCAAATTTCCAGTGTTGCTAGATCTATGCAGATTTGGCAACAGCGTTTTTTTGCAAATAGTACACCTGTATTTCTGTTTTTTTTTATGAATGTTCAAAAAAATTTTAATTAATCTACTTTACGTCTCTACTTCTATATTGTTTTTTGGTAATAAATTGTTTTTAGAAATTGTCGAAAAAATTTGAGTTGTAAATGAAAATGACTATATTTAGCTCAGTATTCTTGTTTTCAATTCGAAATTCGGCATGATCTTAGTTATACAGGGTGGTCAAAAAAATTGGGATATGTAAACTCATAAAATTGTAATGAACTCTGTTTTTTAAATTAGACGCCTAGTATATCTATCATGTTTGGAATCTGTTATAGGGTAACTTTTTTCAGACCACTCTGTATAGATGACAACTAAGATTCGAAAACAGTGGCGTAGATCAACTATTACACAATATCATGCCAAATTTTGAACTAAAATCACAAATATTGATCGAAATTAAGTCTCGAATTCGATCTGAAATTCCTAAAAATGATTCATAACTCAAAAACTGTTGAAAATATATTTGGGGAAGTGAAATGAATTGATTTAAATTGTGGAGTCATAACAATTAAAAATAACAAAGATGTTGCCAGATTTGCATACATCTGGCAACTCTGGAAATTTTAAAGTATTCACATAACCTAATATTTGGAATATTTTGCATAAATAGTTTCCAAGTCATGATGTACTGGGTGTGCCATTTAAAATAAGACGGTAGATTAGTTTCCAGTATTGAGTTGAGGAGATTTAAAAATAGGGAGACGGATTAACATGAAAATTTTGATATCCAGAATCAGTTTTCTATAAACGTCTATAGGACTTCCAGTTTGAATCAACATATTTGCAAAAAACTATCTAGTTGGCCAGTAAAACAGTTGAAATCCTTGGAGTGATTAGGTGACTTCGTCTTCTTCGAACTGGAGACTTCTACAGTCCTCTATAGTACAGTTCGAATCATTCTTTACCGTTCAGTGAAATCTGGGGATTTCGATTCTTTAGCTGGTCTATCATAAGTTTTTCGTAATGTGTGATCAAGGAATATCTGTTTGAATATGTGTACAATTGTATTTCTTCTACTTTATCCTTGTATAGTATCGGAAGAAATAGGTACGAAGTATGGAAGCCCAATGTCTTGCTACATTTGGGCAAAAATATTGCCTGTACAGTTTAAATCTAACAAATTTTGTGATATGGGAATGATATACAGAATAATTGAATTATAGATCTGTGACAACGGATTGGGAATAAATCGAGTGATGTATCAAATTGAAATTTATTTTCTTTGTAATACTTTTTTTAACTTTGTGATATTTAACGGTCATTCGTATTGAGCACTAACTGTATCAGTTTATCATTCAATTATAGAATTCATATGAATTGTGTGTTGTATATCTTGTGTTTGTTTTTGGTGGAATGAAATTGGAATTTTTTTGTGAAATTTCATTATTCTGTTTTACTGGAAAAAGGGATATTTGTAAGTGTAATTTGAGGGGATTTTACCCAGATGAAAGTGACTGTTCTGTTTGAAACAGTTTGTATTTTTCACCCCAGTTATGTATATTATTTTAATTAGAATAATTGTTTCTCTTAATTATTGTGTTATTTACCTTGCTTTTCCATTAAGAGGGTTGCCTTTTACATTTCGGGATTGGAAAAACTTTTTGTTGCAAACTGACAGCTCTATCGTAAAGCTTGGCATTTTTGAGGTTATATGTGTGGAATTCTATGAGAAAATTCTACACAAAGTCAATTATCAAAACACAGAAGGTTTTGTCGACATGATTATTCAGCTCATAGACTGAATCGGGTTAATCTATGACTTAGTTGCTATGGTTACTCTGGATTGAAAATTATTCGTTTTATGTCGAGCGATACGTCGTAGAAAAAAAATTCGTTTCGGTCAAGAAGGCAAAGAAAATATTCATTAGAATATTTAATAGTTAACAACATATTTGGAAAGCAGTTGATGAACCTTTGAGGAGAAAAAGTGGAAGATTTCGACAGAGCTGATATACCTGGCGCGTATTCTTGAAGATTACGGCTTCAACATATGGAAAAAGAAATCTGGGTGTTATCCAGGTATTATGGAACTCCACAGCGAAGCAGGTAGGTACTTATAATGAAAATGCTTTGAAAATTTGCTAGTTGTTCGAACTTGACGGACCAATAGAATATACTGGTCACTTTTTTGTTCCTTCTCTGGAACAATATTGGTTCTTGCAGATAGAAATTATCCATTGTTCCTGAAAAATATATCAGTAATGTTAAAGTGATACATTAAGTTTTTTCGCAGTACAAAATAGCCAATATTGGTAACACTAGAAGTTAAAAAATTTCCTGATTTCATTTGATTCGCTAAGAAAATTCCACAACAAATTACGTTCAAATGGATTTTCTTCTTCATGAACACAGAATTTCTTGTCGACTCGATTATTTAGTTCATAATCCGAATAGAGTTTATTTAGTTAATCTATGACTTGGTTACCATCGTATCTGGAAACTCTGTACCATAGACAAATTATGTCTAAAGTTACTTTGTCTATGCTCTGGACTAAAGATGATTTATGTTTTGAAGATGTCAAGCGGTACGTCGTAAAAAAATAACTCAGCTTCGTCCAAGACGGCCATGAAAATTAGACAATTGATAATCGCTGTACTTGGTAATCGAAGGCAAGTTTATCGAAGCAGTTTATAAACTTGTGCTGAGAAAGTGATTCTTGCGAGAGAGCTGATATACGTGTGGTTAAGATATTATGGAACTCCACAGCTGAGCAGTAGGAATATTTTTTCGAAAGGTAGGTAGATATTATAAAATATTCATTCTGTTGATATAAAAGTAAAAAAGTTCAGTATGATTCGCTATTGGGAAAAAATTCAACTCAACCATTTTGCGAATAGTTGCTGGCAAGAGTTCGCATTTTACTGGGTTAAAAATTGCAAGTGTGGAATTTCCTCTGATAATTTATATGTTGTTGCGGACTATTTGTCTGATTTCAGGAGTTTTTTCGAAGTTTCGGCTAGTTTGGCCAACATATGCATCATTGCAAACTTTACAACTGATTTTATAATCACCTAAAGTTTTGGAGGGGTAAAGTTTAGATTTTTAGTTGTATAATATTATTCCTAAGATAGGACTTTAGAATCGTGTAATATGGCTGTGGGAGGAGTTGTTCAAGCCAAATTTTCCAATAGATTTACGGAGAAAATGGAACTTAGCCCTTTCTGTCATCAACGTGATTGATTCAATTAAATTAGGAAATCGTTGTATACGAAATCCAAATATTTACAGGTATTCCATCAGAGTCGCCATCGAGGGACTCCAGTTAATCACGTAATGAAGGGAGGTAATTCTAATCCAATCGGTTGATAATCTGCGCGACCACGTGAAAGGCACTCATCACTTTTTACTTGATTGGATTTCTGATATTTGTTGTCTCATTTTGATCGAATGGTTATTTCATTTGAAACGGTTGAATAATTATCAATTAATCTCGATAATGGTGCTATGGAAATGGATAGACAGAGTTGGAATAGCACTTATTTTATAATCATTGGATACTTTTGAATTACCGATTGCGAAGGTTTGCTTTTTATATCGTGTAGCTTGACATTTTTGAGGTTATACGTAGTCAGAATATACTAGCGTTACATCTCGCCCAAAAAATGGAATTAAATCATGAACATTCTCGTGGGATCATCTATAATATAAAAATGAATCGCAAAATGTGTTGGTAAGCGCATAACTCAACAACGCCTGGACCAATTTGGCCAAATCTTTTTTTAAAATGTTCGTTGAAGTTCAAGGATGGTTTTTACGGCGAGAAAAATTAGAATTATTGCTGGAAAAACCCTAAAAATAGCCCTTTTCTTTTTCCCATACAAATGATTTGTAACTAAAACGTAGTCAATTTGAGCTTTGAAACTCTTATGAAAGTAACAAATGATGAAACTGGAGGGATTTACTTCTTAGATGCACCTGGTGGTACAGGAAAATCTTTTTTGATTTCATTAATATTAGCAACAATTCGCTCACAAAATAAAATTGCACTTGCACTCGCTTCGTCGGGAATCGCAGCAATTTTGCTTGAAGGTGGTCGAACAGCCCATTCAGCACTAAAATTGCCATTAAATATGCAAAGCAATGAAACTCCAACCTGCAACGTTTCGAAGAACTCTGCAATGGCAAAGGTTTTGCAGCAATGTAAATTGATTGTTTGGGATGAATGCACGATGGCACATAAAAAATCTTTTGAGGCTATAGACAGAACCTTAAAAGATCTGCGGAGCAATAATAACCGATTTTGTGGTGCAATGATTTTATTAGCAGGAGATTTTCGTCAAACATTGCCAGTGATTCCACGATCAACGCCAGCTGATGAACTCAATGCATGTCTAAAGTCCTCCAATTTGTGGAAACATGTCAAAGTACTTCATTTAAGCAAGAATATGCGTGTCGAGTTGCAAAATGACCAATCTGGAAACATATTCTCTAAACAACTCATTGACATTGTTAATGGCAAATTTCCTATAGACATGTTGACTGGCTGCATTAACTTTCCTCAAAGTTTTTGTCAGTTAACTCGATCAAAAGATGAACTTATTCAGAAGGTGTTTCCAGATGTCTCTCAAAATTACAGAAACCATGATTGGTTGAGCGAACGATCTATACTGGCTGCAAAAAACATAGATGTAAATGAATTAAATTTCAAAAGTCAAGAACAAATTACAGGCTAATTGAGGATATATAAATCAGTTGATTCGGCTACTAATCAAGATGATGTAGTCAACTATCCACCGGAATTTTGAAACTCGCTGGTTTTTCCAGGATTACCACCTCACAATCTTCAATTGAAGGTTGGATCCGTGGTTATAATGTTGCAAAATATCAACCAACCGCGTCTTTGCAACGGTACACGGTTAGCGATAAAAAAATTACTTAACAATGTGATAGAAGCAACTATACTCAAAGGAAAGTATAAAGAAGAAGATGTTCTCATACCGCGCATCCCAATGATTCCGACTGATGTGCCATTTGAGTTTAAACGACTACAGTTTCCAGTGCGGCTTGCTTTTGCTATGACTATAAACAAGTCCCAGGGGCAATCATTAAGTGTTTGTGGTATTAATCTAGAAAACCCATGTTTCTCACATGGTCAATTGTATGTTGCCTGTTCCCGTGTTAGAAAACCATCAGATTTGTTTATCTATGCGCTAGGTAATCAAACAAAAAACATCGTATAGCACAAAGCACTACAATGATAATAATAATTATGATTCATATGATTAACAATAAAGCGATTACTTACTTTTAAATCCTTATATATGTTTTATTTAATTATTTTTTATTCACAACGCCCTATCACCAGGGTGACGGGTCTGTTCAGGAGAATTTTTTAAAATACGTAGGCACAAAAACTGCCACATTACAAATCTTTTTGACAGGACGAAGTCTATCGGGTCAGCTAGTTCTTTATAACTTTCGACGTGGATTAACTCATCAACAGCGCATTGATGAACTAAATTCAATTTTTGGCGATGAAGTTCCATCAAGGACCAATGTTTATTGATGGTATGGGGAATTCAACCGAGGTCGTAGTTCACGCCAAGACGAGTTTCGTGAAGGTCGTCCTAAATTAGTTGTTGTTCCGAAAACCATTGATGCTGTGCGCCAACTGATATTCCAAGATCGTCATGTGTCCTATTGTGAGATTGAAATAACCTTGGACATTAGTGGAACCAGCATACGTTCAATATTGCATGAACATTTGACCGTCAAAAATATTTGTTAGCGTTGAATCCCACACAATTAGTCGATCGCTCAAAAAAGCTAGTGCCGATTGGTCGAAAGAAATGCTCCAAAAATACGATAGGGGTGCTTCGAAGCACGTCTATGACATCGTAACAGGTATGGGCCCGAAAAGAAGAGCCAAATCCAACAAAAGTTGCTCACGCACGAAGCACATCCAAGCAAAAGGTAGCCTGTTTTTTACGTACTACTAGAACAACGTAGAACAGTCAATTCTGAATGGTATACAACCATTTGTTTATCAGTTGTCTTCCAAGAAATCAGGAAAATCAACCGTTGAAGACGGATCAACCTTCACAATGTGATTTCTCACACATCGGTTCAAACAACTGAACTTTTACAATTACAAATAAAACGATTGAAACATTGAATCTAGTTGAAATACAGGGTGTCTCAAATTGGAGTGCCTATTAGACGTTTCTGGAGAACTAGACATATTTGAAATCTGAAAATTGGGATTATGATATTGTTCGAAGTTCTCTACAGAGCAAAAATATTTTCGAAGCCCAAAAACTTCCGGTTATACAGGGAGTGAAAATAAATTCGACGAAAAAATTTTTTTTCAAGTTTTACATTCCTGGTATGAACGAGTATTCAATAGTGAATACATTTCAGTTAAAACCATTGTATTAAATCGAATAATTTTCAAAATATCAAAAAAAAAAAAACTGGAAAAAAAGTCAAATATGTTCAGTCAGTAATACGTTCATTATTTTTATTTTAAATATCCTGAGCGTAAACCGTTTTTACAACATCGAAGAGGAAGGATGTGAAAAGGTCATGCATCTTTTGGATTTCAAAAATATCATCACAGGGTGTTTCAAAGTTTGTGTTGAAAATTGTAATCTTAAATTGGCCATAACTTCTGTTATTCAAATTAGAACCCTATTTTTGTATAATTGTGTTGGGTTCTGCGGTCAAAAATAATGATAGTTTTCTCACATGATTATGCTCCTAAATTCAATAATTTCTGAGTTATTTGAGATTTTCTGAATTTATGGTGAATGTAGAGTAAAATTGAATTGCATCTAAAATAATTCAATGAATATTCTTTCGAAACCATGGGAACACTCTGTACCCATAGAAGATAGATTATCTGTTAATAATTCATAAGTGTCAGGTGTTTTTGTTATTCGTTATCTTCATTTCTCCATTTAACAAAATGAACCGTTATTCTAATTACGAAATTCTGGATCTATTTTATATACATGGTGAATGTGACAGAATTATTAGTAGAACCTGCCGAGCCTTCAACGAGAAGTATCCCCATTTACCTTCCATGACGGAGAAGATCTTTAGAAAATATGTTTTAAACTTTCGAAGTTTTGGATGTGTAAGAGCCCCTAAAGAATACAAAAGAAGGGTAGTTGATGATGGGGAAAATGAAATTAGTGTTTTGACTTATTTCGAAGCGAATGAAAATGCATCTATTCGAAGTGCAGCTCATGAAATCGATTTAGACAGAAATTCAGTGCACCGAATTTTAAAAAAACACAACATGCATGACTACAAATATGGGAAAGTTCATGCATTAGAACCAGGTGGCTACATAAAAAGGTTAAATTTGTGTAGAGGAATATTAGAAAAACTTGAAAATGATGAAAATTTTTTGAAAAAGATCATTTGGACAGACGAAGCAAAATTCAATAATGAACGACTATTTGATAGAAAGAATTGCCACATTTGGAGAAGTGAAAATCCTCATAGAAAAAGACAAAGAAACCCCCAGAACAAATTTAGTTTTAATGTGTTTGCTCTTTTGATGAACAATAAAGTGTGGTACTACATTTATGAAGAAAATTTAAATACAGAAAAATTTTTGGAAACCCTGAGAAATTTTGTTTCTGAGTTTTTGGATGAACTGCCGTTGAGTATGTCGACTACCGCTTATTATTAATTGGATGGGGCTCCGGCACATAGTTCGCACGAGGTGTCTGAAGAACTGAATGCAATGTTTGGTAATCGGTGGGTCGGACGCCGTTCTTCACTATTTTGGTCCCCAAGATCTCCCGATCTTACTCCCTTAGATTTTTATTTATGGAGTAAAATAAAAAACATAGTCTATGAATCTCCTATTGAAAGCAAAGAAGATTTGACACGGCGTGTGGAGGATGCTTTCCACTCACTAAATGGGGAGGAAATTGAGGGAGCGACTAACCGAGGTGTTTCAAGACGTATTCGATAGGGTTTGGAACAAAATGGTTACCATATTGAGAATCTTACCTGATCATTTATTTTGTTAATTTTAGTTTTGAAACGTATTTTTATTATCATAATTTATTTATAATCATAATTCGGTGTACTGAAGTAGCGAATCTATTTAATGTGTTTCCTATTGAAGAGATGAATTCTCATTCGTTTCGAAATAAGTCGAAATATTAATTTCATCAACTGCCCTTTTTTTGTATTCTTTAGGGGCTCTTACATTCCAAAATTTGGAAAGTTTGAAACATCTTTTCAGAAATTGTAAAAAAAAATGGGGATACTTCTCAATGGATACTCAACATTTTGTGTCATCCACCATTTAAATAAACAATATCATCAAGTGCATTTGAATGTTAATTGCGTATACAATTGAAAAAATACAATATAAGAAATAAATCCAAAATCTCATTATTAGAATAGCAACGATTCATTTTGTGAAATCAAAAAATTTCATAACGACTAACAATAAGACCTATCTGACACTTGTGAATTATAAATGCGATGATTTATCACATGCCCACAAAATATCCTTATGAATTTGACTCTACGTACTGCATAAATCCAGAAAATCTCAAATAACTCAGAAATTATTGAATTTAGGAGCATAATCATGTGAGAAAACTATCATTATTTTTGACCGCAGAATCCAACAAAATTATAAAAAAATAGGGTTTTAATTTGAATAACAGAAGTTATGGTCAATTTCAGATCACAATTTTCAGCACAAAATTTGAAACACCCTGTAATGATATTTTTGACATCCAAAAGATGCATGACCTTTTCACATCCTTCCTCTTCGATGTTGTAAAAGCGGTTTACGCTCAGGATATTTAAAATAAGAATAATGAACATATTACTGACTGAACATATTTGACTTATTTCCAGTTTTTTTTTGATATTTTGAAAACTACTCGATTTAATACAATGGTTTTAACAGAAATGTATTCACTATTGAATATTCGATCATACCAGGAATGGAAAACTCGAAAAAAATTTTTTCGTCGAATTTATTTTCACTCCCTGTATAACCGGAAGTTTTTGGGCTTCGAAAATATTTTAGCTCTATAGAGAACTTCGAACAATATCATAATCCCAATTTTCAGATTTCAAATACTCACTTCTCATAGTCGTTCATCTGTTCATTTTGTACAAGAAAAGTAAATTCACAATGCACCGGTAAAAAAAACATTCAGCAAAATTCCTACCAAAAAAGGAACTTTTTTAAAACTGCCTGAACATCTTACACATACAGGACATTGCTTTCGTCGTAGTTCCTCTGCTCTGCCAGCTAACTCTGGGGCTGATTTGAAAACACCCAAAAGATATGGAAAGGTGGAGTTCTTCTGCGGTTGCAGAAGGCTATATTGATGACTGCTTATCCAATGAAATTAATATTTTGCCAAAAGTACTTGCAAATCAAAAGCAGAAACTAAGCAGTTATGAATGTAATCGACTGAATGAAATAACAGTGAATTTAGATATTCCCAAGGATTCATCAAATTCATGCCTTGAAATAAGTTATAATACTACAATAACAGAACATCGAATACCTATCAAACGCCTACAAACTCTGTCCTTACCATTCATAATTATGCCCAAGGAATAACCCATACTAATTTTTATAACACATAAGTCTTACCTTTCGTTAATAAAATTAATTGATTTATTAAATTTTTTTATTTTAATTCAATGCAAGGCGAAAACAGGGCCACACAGGGAGAAAGGCATTTGTTGGCCCTCAGCTGATACAGCCTCAGGCCAACAAATGCAACTTTTCTGTCCTTGAGACAAAATATACTATTTTTACCTATATATTCTAATTCAGATAATTATGTTGATTATGGAGTCAATTCTAAAAACTATTCGGCAATCCAACGATAAAATTCGGTCCTCGAAAGACGCGAAAAACAAATTCTTCTAACCTTTTGTAGTGTCCCAGGGCCGTGCTTCGAGCTGACAATGAAGAATGGCCCACAATCTTTCAAAATCTCTATATTGCTTCCTTTCAGACTTTAACTTATGTTCACGCTGACTTTCTTATGTAATCTATCTATAGAGACAGCCCCGCGTTGCATTATTCAGTTATGCAGATTGTGCCAACAAATTCACGAAGGCATGGACCGTGTCAACTTGGAGAATTCATTAAACAATTACTGAAATATCGGGAATCAGCAATGCTTGTGGATTTAGTTTCGTTAAATAGTTGTTAATCGCGTTTTGCAGAATTATTCAGATAGGTTTTACCTTAGACTATATAAGACAGACATTTCTTTGTAAAATGTCGATTTATTTTGGCTCCCTCATTGAAAGTCTCTTGTGAAACCTCACCCGGCAATATCGCATAAAATCTTTTTCCATTTACTCGGATCACAATATCTTCAGGGTCAAAATGATCTGAACAATTCTTTGGGCGAATACTTGACCTAACAGCTAAGCCCAAATTTTTCATCGTCATCTGGCAACCTTAATTCAAGAGAACCTCATTTAATCTTATAATAATCTCATTGAAAACTTCCCTATTAAAACTTTCTACGCTACTGAACATGTAAATAACAAAATGCTTCGGTTCTAACAATACACTTACCTATGGAACGATAAATTCGGATTAAAATTCCTGTCTTTACTACAACTTTCACACTTACGAACTTGTGAAAAGTAATAAACAATAAAAAATATGTAAAACCTAATACTGACTCTCACAAATTTACTTCAATTTGCGTATTTATTTTCGATACAGAGGTGGCAACGTGTGTCTTTTAGAACATATGACCTTCAAATTGTCAAGCAGAGAATGCAGCAGCGTTGTCTTGACTTTCACCTGAATTTCTTTCCATCTGTGGTCTTTGACATAAAATAGCAGAATCAACTAAAGTTTTTCTTTTACTCCGTGCTAATATATCCGATAAGACAGTTTCAATTCAAAATATAAAATTTTGTACAATGTTCTGATTGCAAATTGGAGAAAAAGTTTTTATTTACAATTATAAGGGAATAGAGAAACCTACTATTTGCTCAGTTTGGCAACATGTTTTTATGACCTGAGTGGACCAGCTCTAAGTTTCAGATGCGACACTTTTCAATGTGAATAAAGAGGTCTATTCTTATATAGTCTAAGGGTTGTCCTATCCCGAAATATTAAAGGAACCCTTGTGTTGACATAAGTAGTATTGAAAAGACCTCGTATTTGTTTTTTTTTCCAATTGACACTCTGTATACGGTAACTAGGTATAAATATACAAATTTGAGGCCATAGGAACTGTATTTTCCATCCGTAAAAGCTTAATTAATCCATCCATCCAAATGATAAAACCCCTTTTGACGAAATGACGGACGTTCCGTGAAAATTATGACGTCGAATGCAAATTTTCCCAATTTGGACGGTGGTGCAAGGCCCGGAATTTTACGACATCCTGTTTAACAATCCCGCCAAGGATAACGCACGCTCCGGAAATCATATGAACGTTAGTGTTAATGAAATTTAAATTCGCGCGCCCGCCGTCTCTCGCGAGTTATAAAACTTACACGTAGGAATTCGTAGTCGACCGGCGAGTGTGAAAATTTGTATGCGGAAAAAGGGGAGGGGAAGAAATCCTCGATGGTGTTCGTTTAATTAGGTTTTTAATTATAGCCGGATTTTAAGCGGAGCTTTTAGGTGGAAGAGCTTTTTGGAAGAAGGTATTTGGAGAAAATGTAAACGGGTAATTTTAAGGAACGATTTGCTGAAGGGCTAATTAGATATTTTATGTTGTTGTGTAATTTATGCAGGCTTACGGAATTCTATTGTTTAGTATTGTATACAGAATGGCCATTTGACATGAAATGTCGGGTGTCGCAAGGTGGGTAGCCTATTAAATTATTATGAAAAATATTCATAAATGAATTCCCCGAAATTTTTCTGGACAAAAAAGCTTTTTAAAGTGGCCACTGACAATATTTCGATCTCTAGGATATAAATAATTACTTCAGCAGTTTGGAATGCGGCATGTTCTTACCATTTTTCCTCAGTAGATGATTTCAACGGCAGTTACGAAAATTCGACTAATTCCTTGAACTACAATTCACTGTAAATCAATATTTGACATAAATTTCAAGCAAATCATCCACTGGAACACTATGATTTATCAAGACGAACAAGAAAACAACATGAAATCATAAATTAAAATGCACTACTGGCAGGCGCAGGCGTTCTACGCATCACGAGGGAATCTATCTACGTCCAACGATGCCGGATCTATCTGTTCCAGGCTCTTACGCTAGAGTAGGCTGTGGTTACATTCACTTCTACTTTTGATTCGGTTTTTTTGCGGTTTTTTTGGATAAGAAGTCATCAGTATAGCCTTCTGCAAACGCAGCAGAACGACAGTCCGCATATCTTTTGAGTAATAAAATCAGTCTCAGAGCTGGCAGAGAACTACAAGTAAGGCAATGTCCTGTATATGTAAGCGTTTCCGGCATTTTTGAAAAATTTGCTTGGAATTTTGCTGTATTTGATGAATATTATAATATTATTTAACTCCTAAGTACTTAGGATAGAAATTATGTTCGATTGGAGAATCATTGAAAATTTCCTGTAGTTATCATGGTTATTCAGGTGGAAACAAGATACCTCTGCTTTGTTGGGATTGGAACATAATCGTAAATCAATAATAGTCCCTATTGGGAAAAAACAATAAGAAATATTTCTGTGGTAATCGATGGTTCGATACAGGTAACCGCCGAAGGAGATCAAAAAACTTTCGATTGGCGAGGGGTTTAGAAATGCGATATTTCGAGGTAGAAAGGGGAAGGCGATCTTGCGAGCGAAGCGAGCACTGTAAAGTTCTTAAGGAGGTCTTTCGTTAGGTGCATTTCACATGCTTTTACGGCCACGCTAACATTTTCAAAAAAATTGATCCAAAACACCGATTTCCCGGTGTTTCGCGAAAGATGGTCCAGTAAAATTGAAAAAGGCTTTTTCCACTGACTCGATCAGGAAAAGCCGTTTTCATACGTGTCTTCCCCGAGAGTCGGACGTTTGGATAGGGCTATTCATATCTTCCAATCGCAAGTAATAATATTTTAAATTAGTTGCTGAAAATAGCTTACTTCGGCTCAAACGCAAATTTCCAGATCATCAGTCACGTCCGACATTCACAGAACTTTGTCAGATCATTCCGATCACAATATTAATCCATATCTCGTATAATATTTTGAAATTTCTTCAATTCATAGGATTCGTAAGAGCCCTGGTGAGGTATTCTCTTATAGTTTAACAGTCTACGATATGTATTTATGAAATTCAAAAATTTACCCAGCATAGAACCAGTTTTGCAATCCCTAGCCAATTCATTTCACCCCTGTCGTTCCTACTCTGAAATGACAATTGTCGTTGACATTCTAATCTTATGTCATATTCTAGACGTAAATCGGACCCACTTCGTTTATGCGTGAACGAATGGAACGAAATTCGAAGTAATCGGCGAGGCACTCTGTTCATGGTTACACCTTTAGACCTTTATCAGATAATTTTTATTTTATCTTTGTAAAATTCACCAAGCGCTAATCGATGGAGTTGAAATGATTTTATTTTGGTTTTTTTTTGGTGGAAAAAGCACCCACTGCTATCAATTAAATACAGGGTGTCTCATATGCGTTGCCTATTTCTAACAGCTACCTTCGATCGAGTTGTTTCGGCTGTTTCTGCTCACGGCTTCTTAATTCGATAAAATATTTTCGATTCATATATATTATAGGCGCAGTCCTTCTACGCATCACAAGGGAATCTACCTACGTCCAACGATGCCGGATCTATCTGTTACAGGCTCTTACGCTAGAGTAGGCTGTGGTTACCTTCACTACTGTTAGGTTGTTGCTTTTGATCTGCAAGGATTTTTTGCGAAATATCAATTTTATTGGATAAGCAGACATCAATTAGATTTTACAACCGCAGAAGAACGCCAGTCTCTATGTCTTTGAGTTATTAAATCAGCATAAGAGTTAGCTAGCAGAGAACTACAAGTAAGGCAATGTTCTGTATATGTAAGCGGTTAAGTAAGTGTTATTTCCCTACGATCCATTCTAGCGCCTTCGCTGAACGGCTGCTCGAATCGTAACACCGAATCAATTTGCGGCCAAGATTGAAGGATGAAACATATGGTATATTCATCACTTTTCCGAAACGATACAGTCTTGGTAATCCCTTGAACATTTCGATTATCACGAGACACATCGGGAACTCCAATACACCCCTCCTATAATAGATTTTCGGCAAGTAGAAGTGAATACAAATGTCGAGGGAGGCCATGGATCACCCCCATCGAATGCGGCAGTTTCCCCCGAGGCCGTCTTTATAGAGTAATCGTTTCGAATCCAATTGATCTATCAATATGTATAACATCTTAACTTCTACCGTTTCCGTCTCTCTTTTCTATGGTTTTTCACCTAGTAGGGGTGGACTGGGGCGTTTTGTCGACAGGATATGCGTGAGTTGGGATAATTTTTTCTGTGGCAGGAAAAACGATTGACCTTTCATATTTATTCATTGTGGTGGACAGAGAGTACAGCAATGTGGCTTTTCTACGTGGTGAATACAGGATTTTCCTTATTTGAACGTATAAATGAAATGAGATTCCTTAAGTTAGTCTCATAAAAATGGGGTCGCAAACGTTTCGAGCTACTCAAGATATCTAATTGAAATTTGGCATAGGTATTAAATTCGAGAATTCTCACCACGTGACGTGATATTGTCGTTTGAATATTACAGGTGATCATTCAACACTATTCTACATCGTCCAATGAAATCGTTCAATTTTTGAAAACGGACCAATAGAAACAAACTGTATCTGAAAACACTCAACCTCACAGTGTTTTCACTTTTAGAAATTTGTTTTTTTCAAATGCCTAATTTGCATAGGAATATTAATACGCCCGGATAGCTTTGGCCGTTGGTGGAAGTAGCGGTTGTCATGGTTACGATAAACAAGCAGTTGTTAGCGATAACAGCACATTTGGCAGTTCTGTCAGTTTATTTTCGTATTTTACCATAAAGTAGATAATAATTGAGGAAAGTGTGAAGAAAAGTGGGCCGCTTAATACAGTGAAGTCAAGATCCTACATTTGGAAACAATTTGTAGAATTCTGTGCTGCCCGAGAATACCTTGTAAATGAAAAAACAAGTTTGTCAGAGCTCAATAATATTATGCTAGACTGGGTTTTCAATATGAAGAAAAGAGATGGATCAGACTACAAGGAAAGTGTCGTAAAAACCTTGTGGAATAATACTGCCAAACAGCTGCAGGAAAAATTCTATTCCGAATGGGGCGTTAGGTTCGATCCATTCACAGACGTGGCTTTTAAAACGGTGCGGGATGCACGAAATGCTAAGAGGCGTATTTTGCAAGTGGACCCTGAGAAAAAAAAAATTAGTGCCAAGGCGCTGTCTTTGGAGCAACACAAAAAGAGGGTCAACTTATGTAAAGAAGATAATCCAGACGGTTTGAATAGAAAATTTTATTTTATTGCTGCATTGGAGCTTGCTTGGCGCGGAGGAGAGGGTTCATCATGCCTAATTTCGCATTTCCAATTCGAAATTGAAAACGATGGTGATCCCACGAGCCGAATTGCCTACAATCCGATATTTTCTAAAACAAGACAAGGTGGTGCCCAAAAATGTGCTGAAACGAAATGTATGCATCCAAAAGAACTGCAAACATAACCACTGAAAGACTATTCCTTACTCCACATAAGAATTGGAAATATGGTTCATGGTTCAAAAACTCCCCAGTCGGTCCCAATACGATAGCTAAATGGACAACTCATTGGCATCAACACAACCGAAGATAACCAACCACTCGCATCGAGCTACTGCTGTCAGCCAATTAACAGCTGATAAAGAAAACAGGCCATTCTTCTGCAGCGTCAGTGAAACCTTATCTCCAACTGGACCAACAACATCACAAAAAAATAAGCACAGCCATAAGGAATGAAAAAATGTCCTTCGAGAAACAACATCAGTATCTACTTCATCATTCGAAAATAATGCTCGTTATGTGTATAATAATTGTACTATCAATAATTATTATTTTGAGAATAAAGATGAATAATTTGTTGTTATGCTTCTATCTGGTTATTTTTGAATAAAAAACTATTTTTTATTTCGTTTGATTTATATTGTTGAATGATCTTTCCAAATACCACACGAGATTCGAATATTTTTTGATAGCACTGTCGTTTTTTGAAAATCATACAAATTTCACTCAAAAAAGTGATCCCGAAATACCATTCGCCTTCGGCTCGTGGTATTTTAAGGATAACTTTGTTTCGTGAAATTTAAACGCATAATTCCCAAAAAACCAGAGTGTTCTCAAAAGATTCTCACCTCTAGTGGTATTGCCCTTGAAAATGCAATTTTTTATGAAATTTTTACACCCTATGGCACGACAAGGGCCTTTGAAAGTTGAACGAAAACGAAAGAAAATTAACAATGAAATTCTGACAATAAGAAAAAAACGACTCGAAAGAAAATCGAATGCTGGAGCACTGACTTCTGCCTACCTGGTTTCACAGTACGGCTGAATTCACCTGTCCAAGCACTCAAACGAGAATAGTCACTTTTTCACTAGAGTTCGAATTTGTAGAATTCACAAGAAATTTATGGCGAAGAAAAGTGCATTGCACCGGACGAGAGCGGCTTCAGTACAGTCTTTGTTCGACATAGGTCATATGCTCCAACATATGTTACGCGTCAATCGGGAAAATGAAATGAACATACGTGGGCCGCACGAAACGAGCAAGCAACTTGGAATAAAAATGAATGAATTTAATTAATAATAATGAGTTGCAGTAACACCCTATATCTGTTGAACAAGGCTAAATTTGGAAAAATGTTATAGAGAGAGAAGGTATCTTCTCACCCCTCATCGTTAAAATCTGTGCAGCCGATAGGCATCCACGCAAACAAACGTTACAATATTTGTATGATTCAGGAAAAAAGAGCTCGATCTTCCAGCTGCTATAGTTCTCTTGATATCTTAAGCAGACAACGAAATTTGCCAACCCTGTATATGTTTTACCCAAATAAAAATTGAAATTCCAACAGCTCCCACTGCCTGTTGCAGTTTCTTTGTCAGTAAGTATTTTAATTGAAGATTAAATCGCTAGACGTATCATCTAAAAAATAAGTCGACAAATATTTTTTTTAGGTCGGTTCTATTGAAAGAAATAACCCTTTCTCCGGCTCTGTCCCAATTGAAACACAGTCGCGACGAGCCCTCTCATCCCCTCCACTTTATAATTAACCTTTTTATTACGCAAACCTTCAGGAAGAAGAAATAATAATCCGGCTTATGTGTAATTGCTTATACGGGGGTTAACGTTTACTAATTTAATAAAACCCATTAGAGGGTTTACTGTGTTATTCTAATTTTCCGAGAACCGGCTTCGTTTTAACTGTTATTTTACACTCTTGTGTGATTATAATTATTGTTATTTTATTTAATATATATTTTTGCCGCTGCGGAAACGTTCCAGCTCTTAGTGTTCCGGCTGGAAGCTGTTATGGAATTAGTATGGTAATGTTATGTTACGATGCATTGCTGGACCAAGTACATCGGCAGGTTAGGAATTGAGATGCATTTGAATTTACGACTACCAGGGTTAGGACTGAGCGAAATTTAGTTACAAGAATCCGGAAAACGGCATTAGAACAAGCGTACAAAACTTCCTGACCGCACGTCAGTGTTTTCCTCAATTAGCGTGTTTTTTTTTAGTTTTTCGAAACCGAGTGTATGAACTATTTCATCCAGTCAATCGTAATCATTGACGGTGCCATGTAGCAGTCAAAAAATGTTACATTTTCACCAGCTATGATGGAATGATGGATCTCACATGGAGCCATAGAAGAATGCTTTACCAGATGCGTTCCATATCGGTCTTCATGTACACACTCGTGTGGTAATCGAATGAAACCAGTAATTTCGTAAAGTGGCGAAATATATGACGTGCGTGCCTTCACCCGCATTAGATTTGCAAATATGTATATTCTATTGTAATAAAAATAGGCGAATGTTTTCCGGATATTTCTTCAGGGAAAACGGAATCGTCCCTTCGGTACTATACTTCTTTTTCAATGACACTTGCACACACGCTGAACTGATTAAATTCGGCGTTCTTTCAACCCCAATCTTTTAAAGCGTTACACGGTGGGACATGTTCGATCTCAGTCGATTCCCGTTTCTGTTTTGCTCTGACGATGGGTGGGATTGTATGCTAATAAGTTATTTTATCAACTAGTTTATTAATGGTCGAGACCATTAATCGTTAGATTAATAAACGAGTTGATTACAAGAGGTTTCCGTCGACCTCATTATGAATTAGGTATTCGGGGGATTATTTTTCTGTCCCAAATGTCGGCCAATAGAATTGCACCATGAGACGAAATGTACAGTTAACAAATAAGAATTTCATAATGAATAAAACAACATTTAATTAAGAATCAGGGTAGTGCAATTAAAAATACAATTGTTGTAAACATTGGTGCATGTTTTCTTCAAGTCAGAGTTATCGGTAATGGTCCCAGAAGAGGTAGATGGCATGAGGTTTATGCTGTTGATGGCATTTTCTGCAGTAGGTTCACTCCTTCGCAGTTTCTTGACAATTAATTCGTGGTGTTCCTGGTCGAGTTGGAGATACGGCTTGATGGAGTTACTGTTGGCATGTCCAGTTATTTTGATTATCTGCTGCTCTCCCATGCCCGATTTCGCTAGATTGGAGACGGCTGTTGCACGACTGGAGTGATTGGTGATTTTTTTGTTACCAAGGTCAAGCCCAGCTTTTTGTGCTGACTCCTTAACCCACTTTGAAATCGTGTTTTGGCCTACTGGGGAATCCTTGTACCACCTAGCGCCTGGAACTTTATTCCAGAATGGATTTTGGGTCAGGAATAGTCTGTCGCTCTTGATATTGACATCTCTCTTCTCTCTCAATTTCTGGAACAGTCTCACTGGGCACTTGTCAGGATTTCCCGATTCTCCACCAACCACTTGCTGTCTGATAATTTTTATCACCACCTTGTGTGGTCTTGCTGAAAATTGGATTGTATTCAATTCTCCCAGTTGTTTCCCCGTCATTTCGCTGTTCTGCCTTGAAGTGATGTATTGACGCTATGCTGCCCTCACCACCTCTCCAAGCCAATTCCACTGATATTATCATGAATAATTTTTTCTGGAGGCCATCAGGAGTTTCCTCGTCCCAAACAGTGGTCATTGCATCCCAATCTTTTTCCTCCAACGCTGCTGCACTTGCCCTCCGTTTTTCCGGAATAGATTGTAAAGCCTTACGCTTGGCATCACGAGCTCCTCGAGCGGTTTTGAATGCAGCATCCGAAAATGGGTTGATTTTGATGTCGAAATCGATCAAATTCTTTTCTTGAAGTAATTTGGCAGTCTGATTCCACATTGTTTTTATTGTACCTTCCTTATAGTCTTCTCCATCCATTTTCTTCATATTGTAAGCGTAATCTTTCATAATGTTTGCCAATTGCGCTTCACTCGTTTCAGCACTCAATGTGTATTCCCTCTCAGTACAAAAAGTAGTAAATTGGTTCCAAACTGTTTTTTTGCCTTCTCCGTATTAATGGGAACATTTCCTTTGACTTTTTTATCGATGGTGGACAGAGAACAAACTCCAAATCGACTCATTTTCATGCAAAATCTCCAATTTTCACAATTGAATTCAACCTGTCAGTTTGACGTGTGCTTAATTTGACTGGATCATGTTTTCTTTATATATAGCAACTACCAGAGAAAATTTTCAAAAAATTATCAGTATAATACCATGTAGGTTGTACCACGTGACGTCGAATGGAGCAATTCTATTGGTCGATATTTGGGTCGGAAAAATAATCAAATAAATTTTATTTCTCACAATATAAAATTTGACAATGAAAATCTGGATGGTCACTTTGACATATTTATATTTATGATTCCAACTGAACAATTCGTAAAATTCATAAACGGAATTTTCGAGATGTGACATTCTGATTAGTCCACATTTAAATCGTTACTGACGATTTGCGATGTGTGGAACTGGTGGGAGCTGATGTATTAATTACTGACGAATAAAATTTTTTCTAATCTATTTTTCATCGAGTTTCCGATGTACCCTTCCGCAACAGATGTTGATTTCCATCCTCCAAGCCATTTAATGGCTGCAAAATCTGTTCCACTGTCCAAAAGGATAGATGCAGATGCAGATCTGTATACAGATTGGGTTGTTCTAATTTGAGAAATTTTGCAATTAACGATGATAATTTCGAAAACGTGCGGAGTGTGAATTGGTCTTAAGGATGTAACATGACATGGTGCCACTTTAAATGACGAGCATGAGACTCTACTCTTAATTCTCTCAGGGTGGGCTCAATTATCCCAGCAACAAACTCCTCTCGGTTTTTGACAAATATATTGAAGTGTATAAGTATAATTCACAAATAACAATTTTAAGGAATGTCCAATCTCCTAAGTAAAACAGAACACTAGGGACTTATCTTAAAGCTATCTGAATCGATAGCTTCCTCCCAGCTCCTAGATACAAAATAAAGTCCCAGAATCAACTATTCAACGTTGCTTTCAGCATTGAATACTTTGGACATAAACTTGCAAAGTATCCCAACAAAACTGTTCCAGAATAATTGAAAACGTTGAATTCTGCGTAGGTTTTGTCATACAAATTTTTTCAGGTAGCAGGGTCAAAGTTGGTGCTTTAGCCTTTTCTGCAACGTCCGAGGGAGTTAAGGGGATATTGACCTCGTGACTCATTGTAATTAAAGTAACTGGCGATATTAGATTAAGATTGAAAGCAGCTATATTACTCGTAATTTGACAGATCGATTATGTTTGGATTTGTTTCATTATTTCTTTTCTCTGTGGAATAACAATGGAACCAGAGATAAATACGCCACTATTCTGTGATTGAAGAGTGAGAGGCACAGGCCTCATACATAAAAATGAAATATCAGTTGAGTTGTGACGTTACTCATATTACTTCTGAATACTCTATGTTCGGTTGCCCATGACAATCATGCATTAAAATAGTAAGAAATCGTGCATTCAAATGGGCCATTAATGCATGATATTGTGATCGCTAAACAGAGCTTTCATTGGGAGGTCGACGGAAAAAATAATTTTTGGAAAAGTTTTCTTTGCTAAATGATGATATTGTCTGGCATATGTCTATCATTTTTCCACTTTTTTGTACGCTTATTTATAGTGAAACACAGTTATGAGAATCTGGAATTAAGTTTCCTCCATAATTCCTAAAATATCCATCGGATCAAGTTGTAACTCGAACGATATTTGACTTGGAACAAGTAGGATCGAAAAATTTCTCGAAAATCGACACACTTTTTTAAAACCTTCCAAAAGAAAAATGTTGATACTTTATACATTTAATTATGAAACAATACTCTGAACCAAAACACTTCCGCTGCGAAAAAAATCGAATAAAATTCATCAAACCGTATCCTTATCTCTGAGGGGGCGTTAACGCGTCCGAAATCCTCAACCGCCTCGTTGTTTGTTCAATGAATTGACTGCCGGTCTCTTCGGGAGCGACCAACCCTTCGCCTAACCCTTTTTATCCCCAGAGGTGTCATGCCGTCGACGTGAAATATCGGCCTATAATTTGTCACTTGCGATTTATTAATTTGATGGCGAGACCCGTTCCCATTACCCACACTCTATTTTTATTAATATGAGTAAAATTTTATGTTCCTCATTTGTTTTACGAGTATCATGTTCTGTGGACGTCACATCGAATTATTAAAGTTATGGATCGGTCGACTCTTGACAGTCGGTTCGAGATGGAGCGGTGTTTTTACTACACACAACAGCGTGGTTTCGTTTTGCCCAAATGTATGTAATTTTTCAATATCGAGCCGAGAATGGTCTCAATCTGTTGGGTTTGAATCCCTGATGAAGATTGCAGGGTCAAACTTCAGTATGTCAGGCCGGTCTTATACTCCATAGAGGATGAGTTATAGTTTGGTATTTTCAAAATAGATTTGGCATCCAACTATCTCGGAGAGGTTTGTTTTTGAGGCAAATCTGTCCAAAGGTTCATTTTTACTCGAATCACAAAATCTTCAGGATCAAAATGATCTGAACAAATGAAAATTTCTTTCTTTGTGCAAATACTTGACCATCCCAACAGCGAAGCCCAAATTTTTCATCGTCATCTGACAACCTTAATTCAAGAAAACCTCATTTTATCTTATAATGATTGAAAACTTCCCTATTAAAACTTTCTACGCTACTGAACATGTAAATAATTAAATACTTCGGTTCTAACAATACACTTACCTATGGAACGATAAATTCGGCTTAAAATTCCTGTCTTTACTACAACTTTCACGCTTACGAAACATTTTTAGTGCGACGAAATGTAATAAACAATAAAAAATATGAAAATCCTAATACTGACTTATTTTCGATACAGAGGTGGCAACGTGTGTCTTTTAGAACATGTGACCTTCAAATTGTCAAGTAGAGAATAGAGCAGCGTTGTCTTGACTTTCCGATGCGACATTTCAATGTAAATAAAGGGATCTATTTTTATATAGTCTAAGAAAACACCTTTTACGATGAATATACCTAAATAACGACAACATTGGATTTTCAAAACCCCAAACTGTAGACGACGTAGTCCATAGACTACGGTAGGACTACAGAGGAATTTCGAGAATCCTAGCCGATTATCTATGACGTATCTGCAGTAACGGAATAGCCCACAAATTAAATCTGGAAGCGACCAAATGACCCTTTCAAGTGACAAATCGATTTCTGGTGAGGAGCCCGCGATAGTTTATAGGGTTCAATTTATGCGATAGCGCAGAGCAATTTGAACAGAATGTACATGCCTGGATGGCCATTCATCAAGCCCTCTTTATGAAGCTAGTTATCTCGGAGAGGTATGCCGGAACGTTTCCGACTGACGCCAGTGGCGTCGAGAGGATCGTGTTAAAATAGGAACCTAATTCATGGGGTATTATCTTATCAATTTTTTGTTAATTTTGATGAATCTACATTATTTTTCCATGTTTTCTTCCTATAATCCGGTTCTGGGACGGTCTGATCTTTCGTAATGATTCAGCGTCTCTCTACCCGATTTGAATGGCTCGAACCCAACAGATGGCACTAGTAGTACTATTGGTACTATTTTGTTTTAAATTTCGGGGTCTCTTGAAATGGACGGTGTATTTATTTCACTTAACTGCAACCACGATTATATGATATGTGAAAATCCCTTCGTAACTGATTCAATTGAAGTTAAGATAGTATATCTCAGTAGACAAGAGAAGCTTATTCGAAAAATCTTACTGTGTTCTGTACTGTAACATTTTAATAATTAAAAATTCTTATTATAAGTTAAACTAATTAATTAACATCATTAAATAATGTGAAACGTGAACCGAATTCACCTTTTGACTTCGTCGTTTATAGTGATGCAAATTACTCTGGTTCTTGAAAAATGGCAGGGCCGTAGTAAGCCCCATTAGAAATTCGTTAGAGTACTTCAGCACAGCCAAATTTTTATTTATTTCATTTGATTCCCCTTAAGTTTCATGTACCAATATGTGAATTTTCAGTTCGATATATTTTTTGTGGCAGAATGTTTAATGAACGTATTGGAATATTCTGGAGGATTAACTGGGATTGAAAGATATCATGCAGTGAATGGCGAACATTACGTCTAAGAAAACAGCTCAGTGGTCTTGGGGACATGTAATTTCAGATATGCGCCCATAAAACATTGACGATTTTCTCTTAGCAGGCTCCTAGTCGTTTTGTTTTCCGATTTGGGTATCAGAATAGTAGAATTTTGATAATGTAAGTGTAGAAGAATATTTCTTCGCCGCCACTGGTGTCGTAGTCCCAGCAGATCGACAGTGAAGAGGCAAGCGGGAGGGGTTGATTAACTGCGCATCTAGTGAGCCAGTGTGAAATCAGTCCGCCAAATTAAATCCAGCCTCAGATTATTACATACCTCAGTGACTGTTCATAAATTAAAACTGCCCAAAGGGCTCCCTCTGTTGTGTGGAGGGCTCTAAACGTGCCTGTCAGTTAGGGCGGTTTTTTCATCGGGGGCGATTGAAAAATTAAGGTCATTTCTATATTGACTGTAATTTTCATTTGAAAATGGTCTCAATAATTCCTATGAAAGGCGCAACAATGTAGAATTATTATTTGGGCAATTACCATCATCTTTTATTGATCTTCTTCCAAACGTTTCAAAACACATCTTTTGTTGTATTCAAGGTAAAAATTAGCTTTCAGAATAACCGACAAGTTCAAAAAATTTTTTTAAATTTTACTGTAACAAAAAATTTTCTGAACTTTTTCTTCCCAATATTTCAACAGACATCTTCTGTCGTTTTCAAGGTAAATATTAGCTTTTACAAAAGCTGACAAGTTGAGAAATTTTTTTAAAATTGGGAAGAAGAAAAAAAAATTTTTCCGAGATAAAAAAAAAAATCCTTTGGTTGATTTTGGTGCCCCCTTAAGCTGGCGCCTCGGGCGCTTGACAACCCCCCCCTAGATCCGGGCCTGAGGTTACCAAGCAAAGCTAACATCCTGCTTGTAGAAAAACTCAATTACTCTTACAAAACTGGGAAAATGTCGTGGATGCTCCTAATTTTCAAATTTCAAAATGGCTGTGTCTGAAAAGCTGGATCATGTTGATGAAAAATTCAGTCTAAACTACATTTCATGACGAAACAACAACATAAGATGTAATCTAATACACACGTTCTCCGCCAGGTCAATCGTTCCAGAAAGCACCCCCAAACTCCATAACTGAGTCCAGAAGTAGCTTCTTGACAACGAAACTGTTTACAATCCAGATCACATTCGGGGGGGCTAAAACGTTAGACGTTGGGGGTACATTATGCAAAGTGCATTTTAAAATGTAACATTATACAAATGTTATTTATTTATTTGACAATAGGCTCACGTAGTCTCTCTCTCCTCAACTTGCGGGTAATATAATTTGCGAGCATCGAGAGGCTATCTGTCTCTCGTTCGGTTCTTCTCCCCCTTGCAGAAGGGTGGAAAAGGGGTGGTTTCTAAAGTCCGCCCATCCGGCAACTGTTGGAGATGCGCCTTCGATTAGCATTTCGTATTTCGAGACTTGTCTTCTCGATTGCGATTGTATATTTTTTTTATATTAACCCTCTCTTGGCTAGAAATAAAAATAGGATCATTTTTTGAATGTTCTTTTATTAAAAAAAAAAAACAATGAAATACGACCAGCTATGGCTAAAAAGCGCCATGCAATCAATCATCAAAACATAAAGCTTGTGAGAAAACCCTGATGTCTTTAATACATACTACATTCAATTATTCAGAAATAAGATTTCATGAAAACAGAAATAAACTCAAAGAATGAGGAGCTGACCTTTAGATGTGATCAGTTTAACATTTGCATAATTTAATTTTCACTGAAAAGTCATTTACCAAAGTTCTTCGCATTTATTTACAGAGAGCCTGTATATTCTAGAGATCTCCTTAGTAAGAAACATATTATAACACTTAAAATTCAAACGATTCATAAAGATTATATAATGTTGTAATTGGATGCAATACATTCATCTCTCCAATACAACTATGTGTTGTTAGAAACCTGCATTGGCGTACATGGACCCTTAAAATTAACAATAATTGTATCTACATTAAAGAGGGTGGGTCATACATAATTTTCCACCCCAATTTAACCTGTTTTTTCATTATTCCATCCCAAAGCTCAACCCTGTGTAATCGTAATACTTTTCAGTGATTCAACGTATTTCATCTCACGAAATCTAAAATATAGTATATTCTGATTATCGAATGTTAATTATTCAGTTACAGCTGAATAAAATATTATTTGATTTCCAGACGTAGATTCTGAACGCATCCCTTGCGGTCAATTCCATCTCGTTTGAACCCCCATTAAGGTATTTCCGAAAATAAGAAGATATCCACTGCATGACCCTCGCCGTCTTAATACCATACCTTAATTATTGACCGATGGACCGGCCATTCCAGTTACCGTTTATTACCGAACTCTTTACGTCAACGTATACGCTTGTCAAGGCTTTATTCCTTCCAATTTTTATGGCCTGTAAATGTTGCCGGCAATTTCCAGATAATGATCTTTTTAATGCACACTACAAGCTGTGGGATTTCTAAATAAGTTATTTTAATGTTCACGGCAAATCGATAAATTCTCCTTGCTTTATTCACTATTCATGGATGTTGCTTATTCGATTGGGATACGTTAATGGTGTAAGGGAATTCTTTAAGGAGGTTGAAATAGGTGTTAGCTACGTGAGCAGATGGAGTGATATCTTCATCAGGTATGGGGTTCATTGCAAAATAAATTGTAACATAAATTTCTGATATATTTTCGAACGTCATCAACGTCCTCTTTGAGTATTTGAGAAAATAAGCAAAATCAACCTCTGAATGAGAATCTTTCTCATGCGAGCTCTAAAAAACCGGTTGAAGCAATGAGATATGTTGGCCTATAATAGATCTCTGAATTGCCCACATCGAATCTGAAAATAAAAATATAAAACCAGAGGTAAAACATCAACAAATGAAAAGTTACGAATTGAATTCATCTGAGATTAACAACCCATTCCATTATATAATCGGAAACAGCATGAATAGAACTGCAAAATTGCTTTATTTGTTTCTCATTTGTAAACGCCAGTTTCTAAAATCACAATATTGATCAAGAAAGTTTATTTTATCACGTCAGTAACTTGTAAAACTTACAGTTAAATGCAAAATTTTGCAAATTTTTACAAGTTAGTAGTATTATTTACATTAGAATATTTTGCCATATTTGTCATATATGTTTAAAATCGTGGTACAATTGTTATTTCCAGTAACACAGATTTTTGATGATGAAAGAGTTGATATTGATGATGATGAACCATCTGTTCACTCAGAAACTGCTAAACTCGAGCTGCAGAACATTTGTATTCTCTTTACTACCAAATAGTTTGCTAGACATTTTTTTGTTGACCGAATCATCGACATAAGTCATCGCAATTTCGGTGCTCTTCCACCCTCCTGCACGCTTTAATACTTGAATATCTCATAGTGGCTCAGGTTCTGCGAAAAGAGTGGCCGGTGTATAACTCTGGGTCTTTTAAACCTAAATATTTCGCTATTTGCTTTGGGACGCCACCAGCATTAAGGGTGTAGGATCGTAAGTGTTATCCCTACTTATGCGTTTCGTCCCTGGTGCACACATTTGGACTCATCAGTATGGCTTGTGTGCGCCATGCCATAGACGCGGGGGTTAGAAGTTTGAGGGAGCCGCCGGGAGTTGAACCCGGCACCTAGTCGGTGTGGAACTTGGGCCTCTAACCTCTAGGCCACTGAAGCGCTGTGAATTAAGCTATGCGTGGCTATATAGAGTGCCGCCAAGAGATCCCTATACACTCCCCTGCCGCTGACAGAGTGCCGCTACAAGGGAGATGCACTTTCCATGTCGGTATGTCAAAAAAAATCTTAGGATTTCTGTTCCAGGAGGCCGAAGATTTACATATTTTCTCTATAACATGCAGGTCTTGAAGCTGCAGCCATCATCGGTTATGATATTCTTGTTGTTACATTTTTTGTTTGCCGCAATTATTATGATTATTATTATTATTATGAAAAACTACAGAGAAGAGACTGTTGTCTATAAATCTCAAACAAAAATTGAAAATTATGTGGCGCTTCAGAAATAACAAAATAAAAAGAGTATTGACACAAGGAAATAATATCACACAATTGCTAATGCGTCCAATCTGTTTTTAAAAGAGTTTACACTACCGGCACAAACTACACTGTCAGGAAGAGAGTTCCATTTCGCCTCCACGCGATTCGGCAGGAAAAACTGTCTCGCAGGAGCACGAAATACCTCATGGTAGAGTTTATATTGGTGGCCACGAACATGATTTCTATTTAACTCGAAAATATTGTCCAGATTACCACCAATGAAATCCCCACGCATCCTACGATCACTAAACAAGTCCAGCTCAAACATCTTTAGTCTGTCTTCATATGAAGGGCGAACCACCCCGAACGGAAACCTCGTTGCAGAACGCTGCACTCCCTCCAAATGTTGTTGCGATTAGGTTAGGGAACCATGCAGGGCCAGCTAATTCCAGAATTGGTCGAACATAGGTGAAGTAAAGTTGCCGGCATGTCTCGATCGAGCATCTAGGAAAAACTTTCCGCATCAAGTACAAAATCTTCCGGCATTTGGCGTTTATATTGCTCACATGGGCTGACCAAGACAGATCCTCAGTTATCACCAGCCCGAGATCGACGTGCTGTGCAGCGGAGACCAAACATTTGCCCTAGCGGCTTGTGACTCCCGAGGTGAGCAACTCTACACTTTTCTACGTTCACGGGAAGAAGCCACTGACGGCACCATTGGCTAAACCGATTCAGGTCACACTGAAGATTATTAGGCAAGCGAGCATCATTGAAGAGCTTGATGTCACCAGCATATTGGGATGAGTAGGACGAGAATAAACCAGGCAGATCTGATACGTACGCCAAAAATAGGATCGGACCCTGCGGTACTCCACTGATAACGGGTTTGAAGTCAGATAATGAGTCGCCAACTCTTACTGAGAAATACCTACCAACAATGAACGAACGCAGCCAGTCCAAAACCCTACCTCTCACACCAAAATGTTCAAGCTTGAACAGCAAGCGGCGAAAAGGAACATGATCGAAGGCTTGGGAGAGGTCCAGATATATCACATCAACAGGTATACCACAGTCAATAGACTTGGTCCAATGCTGGAGACCCTGCAGAAGACATGTGACAACTGATTGTCCCAGAAGAAAACCATACTGTTGTTCAGGAATTATATTATCTTCAACAAAGAAGCCAAGCAGTCTATCAGACACAATCTTCTCAGCAATTTTGGAGATTAAGGGAAGTAAGCTAATAGGGCGGTAATTGCTGGTACTCAGTTTGTCCCCCTCTTAAAGACTGGAGTGACTCTTGACATTTTCCAATGTCACAATAACGTATTTTCCCATATCTTCTACATTATTCATGTTTAAGGAGAGAATTTCGTCACATCGACCACATTCAAAAATCCCAAATATTGTTACAATTTTCGCCAGTAACCACTGGTCATCAGGAGAATGTAAAATAAATTGTTCAGCCTCTTCTTTACTTAATTCCTTGCCCTTTTGGCGTATAACGCTCATTTTTTCGTTTCAAAAACGCTATTACCTTTTGAAATCTGCAAATGACAACTAAACGTCATATTTTTCAATAAATTTTTAAGGGAAACAAATCTGCGAAAAGGGGCATTTTCTTTCATTTCCAATCAGCTTTTCAGCATAGACTATTTTGCCCATAAAGTATTAGGGCTGAATCTATCTGATTCAAGTAGACCAACAAACCATCTTCAGTTACCCCAATCACACTATTTTTGTTTTGCGACTTTTTGAAGTGGTAGTATTCTCGCTCGTGCCTTGAAGCTGATTTTGCAGGTAATAAACTTGAAGCTACACTGCTGGCTGCCTCAATAATTTCTTTTGGTACATTCATTTTCGCTTTCACCTAAACAAATGTAAAGAAAAAAATAAACATGTTCATGGCAACGCTTCCATAGCTTACGACATTTGCGACAAAGTATTGAGATTTTTTTGGAATTTATCAAACCTTTCAACAAATGAGAAACAAATAAAATATAAAACGATACACGCAGAGTAGCGGGTTTTACTGACTCAAGGAGGTAACTGACTCGCCTGCGGCTCGTCAGTTATATCCTCCATTCGCCAGTAAAAACCCTCTTACCTTGCTAGTAATGTTATATACTATTACAGTACAGGATTATTAAGATAAAAGTAAAGGATATGTAATTCTATTATTTTGAATTTATAAAATATGATGATGAAATTTGGTCATCCTTTATACAGAAATGTTACTATAAATTTCTACGAGGGCCATTCAGAAACTAACCTCCGATCGGTCACAGTGCGGGTAGTGGGGGGGAGTAGCGCGCCATCTGTGCATTCACGCGCTCAGCAGGTCAGTCGGCATCAAGCCGTAGTCGAGTGAACATCGTACCTGCGCTAGTTTAGTTTTTGTGGCAGTTTGAAATGTGTGCTGCAATAGAAAATCCCGCCAAATGTGAGGTGCGTGCTGTTATAAGGTTTTTTTACAGCCAAAGGATACTCTGCAGCAGCTATTCATCGTGAGCTTTGTGCCGTGTACGGACCAAAATTTATGAGTGAAAGAGTTGTCCGTGAATGGGTACGTTTATTTAAAAGTGGACGAGAAAACGTTCATGATGAAGAGAGGAGTGGTAGACCATCATTGGTGACTGACGAACTCGTTCAGACAGTTGATGCAAAAGTTCGTGAAAATCGAAGGAATGGCTCGGGTCCCAGCGGTTTGATGACGACGAAGAGCTCAAAGATGCGGTCACAGGCTGGCTCAAGACACAAGCGGGTGATTTCTATGCAGAAGGAATTTCAAAGCTTGTGAAGAGATACGATAAGTGCCTCAATCGTAATGGAGACTATGTATTTAAGATGTATATATTAAAATATTTTTACTTTACTTGGTGTATTTTTTTCAATTAACCGGAGGTTAGTTTCTGAACGGCCCTCGTATATATTAAAATGTGACATCAATCTTCGACTGGCCAAATGACAACACACTAAAAGCATTTTCGGCACTTCGTTTCGCTGAAATCATTAATCATAAATTAAATGATTTCATGATTGTTTTTCATTCGAAGCACAGTATTCTATTTAGTATCGAAAATGCGCCTAATGAAGCCAGTTCAAGTTATCTTCGTGATAATTGAAGCCATTACAACTTCAGAAATAAAATTCCTCAGACCTCCCAGAATTGCGCAAACACTCACGGCATACATAAATCGTTTAGCCCTGAAGAACCAAGTTGATGGATCTCAATTTTGCATGTTCTTCGCTGACAGCACGTCCATGCTATCATTGTACGTGGTGAACAGGATCATACAAGTTGTAAATTGTCCTGGAGTTACCCTGACTGCTGGCTTGGATATGGAAGAAAATCTTAAGTACACACCAAGGGCCATGATAGTATTTTTAGGAGATCAGACCAAGCTGGGCGATGTTTTCAAGGTGATCCTGAATCTGGAACAGTACAACGTGAGGATACCTACTATTTTTATAATTTGTAAGGTGATATACGACGATAGTTTTTTAGAAAAAGTCATGATGGGCTTATGGGAACGAGGTTTCGTAAAATACATAATGATCACACTCAGGAGAGGTACAGAAAGCAACCTCAAAATTGCCATTTATACTTACAACCCTTTTCTAAATTTAATCTATAGTTTTGGTGAGACAACTGATAAAAGGAAATTATTTCCCAACATGTTGAAAGACCTTTATGGGTATCAGATACGAGTTGGATTGTTCGAAGATTGGCCTTCGCTGCAAAAAAAGGAAGATCATGAATGGAGAGGGGTCGACTATGATCTTCTCAAGATAACAATGATGGTCCTCAACGCAAGCTATAAAATCGTCGAGCCGAAACTACCAAATTTTTTTGAAGCACACCAGGATCTAGTAGGAAATAGGACCGATATCTGTTTCGTTAAATATTTCCAAATGGAAAATTTCGATGATGTTGAATTTAGCTATCCGTTGGAATCCGAATCTGCTTACGTCTTTGTGCCATCACCACATTTGATACAGCAATTTTATTATATATTCATGGTGTTCGATGTGCACCTCTGGGCAGCTCTAATTTGTTGTTTTGTCATCGTTGTCGTCCTGCTCAAATTGGTTGTTAAATTCCATCACACCATTAAGAATTGGATGATCGCAGAGGTGATATTAGAGATATGGCGTATCATGCTATCAATGCCTGTTAAAAATTTGTATAGTTCCAAAATGCCGATTAAATGTGTGGTTATTCCATGGATGGTGATTTGTCTGGTGTTAACAGTGGGTTTCCAATGCAATCTGAGAAACCAACTCCAATTTCCAAAATACGAAAGAGGCATAGAAAGCGTTCAAGACATTTTGAGACATAAGGTGAGAATATACAGTACGTTAGACTTCACCAACATACCTTTAGGTTTGTCTGATTTGAGACGAAACTTGTTTCTTAAATCGAACCAGGAAATCAAAAAAATGATGGTCGCTTCAGATTACTCTGGAGTTTTTGTATTGCCATATCAGGCTCGAAAACTTTCAGGTAAAAAGAGAAGGATCACCAAATATAAGATGGTTGTGGAGCCTCTCCTAAGCGGACATGGTGTATACATCTTCCAGAAAAATAGCCCTTATTTGAACAGGATGAATTCGATCATGATTAAACAAAGGGAAAATGGGCTTTATATGCGTTTGGCCAAGCCTAGGATTGGTCGCAGTTCCTACGTAGATGATGACGGTGGAGCCAAAAGGATCACAGTTTTTCATCTTCAAGGAGTTTTCCTCATACATACTTCCGGTGTTCTTATTGGTACCGTTGTTTTTCTTATGGAAATTGGCAACATGAATTTAATCAAGAGTTTGGAATAAATTGGGATTTGATTGTCGTTGATAAGAGAAATTGAATTGCTGCACTAGATCTGCATCAGTTTTCCTAAGCAGAAAAACTGGGAATATAGATTTTTGTGCATTAATTTCTTTTGCCAATGGTGAAATGGCCGATGCACTATGGGAATGATTTGTTATTTTGAATTTTTTTGTGCTAATTCCAATATTATCTGTTGATGTTATTGCCCCACATAAATCTTCTTTTTTTTTTATTTTTCACTAACAACCATTTACTATTCAAAATGTTTTTCGAACCGCCTTCGAAAGTTTTGAAAATATTGGGTAATACATATAACGAATCAATACAAACAGCTGTAATGGGTTCATTACAACACCGATGTAATGAGTTCATTACAACACCGCTGTAATGAATTCATTAAAACACAGCTGTAATGAGTTCCCAGACTCTCAGCTCGGACTTCCGATTCGGACTCCCGCCACGAGATCCCGCCATGGACTCCCACCTCGAACTCCTGACTCGGACTCCCGCCCCGGACTCCATTGTAATGAGTTCATTACAACACAGCTGTAATGGGTTCATTACAACACCGCTGTAATGAGTTCATTACAACACAGCTGTAATGGGTTCATTACAACACCGATGTAATGAGTTCATTACAACACAGCTGTAATGGGTTCATTACAACACCGCTGTAATGGGTTCATTACAACACCGATGTAATGGGTTCATTACTGCGCCGCTGTAATGAGTTCATTACAATACCGCTGTAATGAGTTCATTACAACACCGCTGTAATGAGTTCATTACAACACCGCTGTAATGAGTTCATTACAACACAGCTGTAATGAGTTCCCTGACTCTCACCTTGGACTTCCGATTCGGACTCCCACCACGGGGTCAGGCCATGGACTCCCGCCTCAAACTCCCGATTCTGACTCCCGCCCCAGACACCTTCTCTGGACTCCCGCCCTAGACTTCCGATTCGGACTCCCGCCACGGGGTCCCGCCATGGACTCCCGCCTCAAAATCCTGATTCGGACTCCCGCCTTGGACTTCCGATTCGGACTCCCACCACGGGGTCAGGCCATGGACTCCCGCCTCAAACTCCCGATTCTGACTCCCGCCCCAGACACCTTCTCTGGACTCCCGCCCTAGACTTCCGATTCGGACTCCCGCCACGGGATCCCGCCATGGACTCCCACCTCGAACTCTTGACTCGGACTCCCGCCCTGGACTCCATTGTAATGAGTTCATTACAACACAGCTGTAATGGGTTCATTACAACACCGCTGTAATGAGTTCATTACAACACAGCTGTAATGAGTTCGCAGACTCTCACCTCGGACTCCCGATTCTGACTCCCGCCCCAGACACCTACTCTGGACTCCCGCCCTAGACTTCTTATTCGGACTCCCGCCACGGGGTCCCGCCGTGGACTCCCGCCTCGAACTCCTGATTCGGACTCCCGCCTCGGACTACACTGTAATGAGTTCATTACAACACCGCTGTAATGAGTTCATTACAACACAGCTATAATGAGTTCATTACAACACCGCTGTAATGAGTTCATTACAACACCGCTGTAATGAGTTCATTACAACACAGCTGTAATGAGTTCCCAGACTCTCAGCTCGGACTTCCGATTCGGACTCCTGCCACGGGATCCCGCCATGGACTCCCACCTCGAACTCCTGACTCGGACTCCCGCCGCGGACTCCATAGTAATGAGTTCATTACAACACAGCTGTAATGGGTTCATTACAACACCGCTGTAATGAGTTCATTACAACACCGATGTAATGAGTTCATTACAACATAGCTGTAATGGGTCCATTACAGCGCTGCTGTAATGAGTTCATTACAACACCGCTGTAATGAGTTCATTACAACACCGCTGTAATGAATTCATTAAAACACAGCTGTAATGAGTTCCCAGACTCTCAGCTCGGACTTCCGATTCGGATTCCCGCCACGAGATCCCGCCATGGACTCCCACCTCGAACTCCTGACTCGGACTCCCGCCCCGGACTCCATTGTAATGAGTTCATTACAACACAGCTGTAATGGGTTCATTACAACACCGCTGTAATGAGTTCATTACAACACAGCTGTAATGGGTTCATTACAACACCGATGTAATGAGTTCATTACAACACAGCTGTAATGGGTTCATTACAACACCGCTGTAATGGGTTCATTACAACACCGATGTAATGAGTTCATTACAACACAGCTGTAATGGGTTCATTACTGCGCCGCTGTAATGAGTTCATTACAATACCGCTGTAATGAGTTCATTACAACACCGCTGTAATGAGTTCATTACAACACCGCTGCAATGAGTTCATTACAACACAGCTGTAATGAGTTCCCAGACTCTCACCTTGGACTTCCGATTCGGACTCCCACCACGGGGTCAGGCCATGGACTCCCGCCTCAAACTCCCGATTCTGACTCCCGCCCCAGACACCTTCTCTGGACTCCCGCCCTAGACTTCCGATTCGGACTCCCGCCACGGGGTCCCGCCATAGACTCCCGAATAAAAATCCTGATTCGGACTCCCGCCTCGGACTCCACTGTAATGAGTTCATTACAACACCGCTGTAATGAGTTCATTACAACACAGCTGTAATGGGTTCATTACAACATCGCTGTAATAGGTTCATTACAACACAGCTATAATGGGTTCATTACAACACAGCTGCAATGAGTTCATTACAACACCGCTGTAATGAGTTCATTACAACACAGCTGTAATGAGTTCGCAGACTCTCACCTCGGACTCCCGATTCTGACTCCCGCCCCAGACACCTACTCTGGACTCCCGCCCTAGACTTCCGATTCGGACTCCCGCCATGGGGTCCCGCCATGGACTCCTGCCTCGAACTCCTGATTCGGACTCCCGCCTCGGACTCCACTGTAATGAGTTCATTACAACACAGCTGTAATAGGTTCATTACAACACCGCTGTAATGAGTTCATTACAACACCGCTGTAATGAGTTCATTACAACACAGCTGTAATGAGTTCGCAGACTCTCACCTCGGACTCCCGATTCTGACTCCCGTCCCAGACACCTACTCTGGACTTTCGCTCTAGACTTCCGATTCGGACGCCCGCCACGGGGTCCCGCCATGGACTCCCGCCTCGAACTCCTGATTCGGACTCCCGCCTCGGACTCCACTGTAATGAGTTCATTACAACACAGCTGTAATGGGTTCATTACAGCGCCGCTGTAATGAGTTCATTACAACATAGCTGTAATGGGTCCATTACAGCGCTGCTGTAATGAGTTCATTACAACACAGCTGTAATGGGTTCATTACAACACCGCTGTAATGAGTTCATTACAACACCGCTGTAATGAGTTCATTACAACACAGCTGTAATGAGTTCCCAGACTCTCAGCTCGGACTTCCGATTCGGACTCCCGCCACGGGATCCCGCCATGGACTCCCACCTCGAACTCCTGACTCGGACTCCCGCCCCGGACTCCATTGTAATGAGTTCATTACAACACAGCTGTAATGGGTTCATTACAACACCGCTGTAATGAGTTCATTACAACACAGCTGTAATGGGTTCATTACAACACCGCTGTAATGGGTTCATTACAACACCGATGTAATGAGTTCATTACAACACAGCTGTAATGAGTTCATTACTGCGCCGCTGTAATGAGTTCATTACAATACCGCTGTAATGAGTTCATTACAACACCGCTGTAATGAGTTCATTACAACACCGCTGTAATGAGTTCATTACAACACAGCTGTAATGAGTTCCCTGACTCTCACCTTGGACTTCCGATTCGGACTCCCACCACGGGGTCAGGCCATGGACTCCCGCCTCAAACTCCCGATTCTGTCTCCCGCCCCAGACACCTTCTCTGGACTCCCGCCCTAGACTTCCGATTCGGACTCCCGCCACGGGGTCCCGCCATGGACTCCCGCCTCAAAATCCTGATTCGGACTCCCGCCTTGGACTTCCGATTCGGACTCCCACCACGGGGTCAGGCCATGGACTCCCGCCTCAAACTCCCGATTCTGACTCCCGCCCCAGACATCTTCTCTGGACTCCCGCCCTAGACTTCCGAATCGGACTCCCGCCACGGGGTCCCGCCATGGACTCCCACCTCGAACTCCTGACTCGGACTCCCGCCCCGGACTCCATTGTAATGAGTTCATTACAACACAGCTGTAATGGGTTCATTACAACACCGCTGTAATGAGTTCATTACAACACAGCTGTAATGAGTTCCCAGACTCTCAGCTCGGACTTCCGATTCGGACTCCTGCCACGGGATCCCGCCATGGACTCCCACCTCGAACTCCTGACTCGGACTCCCGCCGCGGACTCCATTGTAATGAGTTCATTACAACACAGCTGTAATGGGTTCATTACAACACCGCCGTAATGAGTTCATTACAACACAGCTGTAATGGGTTCATTACAACACCGATGTAATGAGTTCATTACAACATAGCTGTAATGGGTCCATTACAGCGCTGCTGTAATGAGTTCATTACAACACCGCTGTAATGAGTTCATTACAACACCGCTGTAATGAATTCATTAAAACACAGCTGTAATGAGTTCCCAGACTCTCAGCTCGGACTTCCGATTCGGACTCCCGCCACGAGATCCCGCCATGGACTCCCACCTCGAACTCCTGACTCGGACTCCCGCCCCGGACTCCATTGTAATGAGTTCATTACAACACAGCTGTAATGGGTTCATTACAACACAGCTGTAATGGGTTCATTACAACACCGCTGTAATGAGTTCATTACAACACAGCTGTAATGGGTTCATTACAACACCGATGTAATGAGTTCATTACAACACAGCTGTAATGGGTTCATTACAACACCGCTGTAATGGGTTCATTACAACACCGATGTAATGAGTTCATTACAACACAGCTGTAATGGGTTCATTACTGCGCCGCTGTAATGAGTTCATTACAATACTGCTGTAATGAGTTCATTACAACACCGCTGTAATGAGTTCATTACAACACCGCTGTAATGAGTTCATTACAACACAGCTGTAATGAGTTCCCTGACTCTCACCTTGGACTTCCGATTCGGACTCCCACCACGGGGTCAGGCCTTGGACTCCCGCCTCAAACTCCCGATTCTGACTCCCGCCCCAGACACCTTCTCTGGACTCCCGCCCTAGACTTCCGATTCGGACTCCCGCCACGGGGTCCCGCCATGGACTCCCGCCTCAAAATCCTGATTCGGACTCCCGCCTTGGACTTCCGATTCGGACTCCCACCACGGGGTCAGGCCATGGACTCCCGCCTCAAACTCCCGATTCTGACTCCCGCCCCAGACACCTTCACTGGACTCCCGCCCTAGACTTCCGATTCGGACTCCCGCCACGGGATCCCGCCATGGACTCCCACCTCGAACTCCTGACTCGGACCCCCGCCCTGGACTCCATTGTAATGAGTTCATTACAACACAGCTGTAATGGGTTCATTACAACACCGCTGTAATGAGTTCATTACAACACAGCTGTAATGAGTTCGCAGACTCTCACCTCGGACTCCCGATTCTGACTCCCGCCCCAGACACCTACTCTGGACTCCCGCCCTAGACTTCTTATTCGGACTCCCGCCACGGGGTCCCGCCATGGACTCCCGCCTCGAACTCCTGATTCGGACTTCCGCCTCGGACTACACAATATAAGCAATTAGCTGCCTCATTGCCTTGCCAAGCCAATTCGAGGGCTTATATAGGGACAAATTTTTTTTGCAACCCAGCTGGAGTCCGTGAAGTTAGCACCCAGATTTTCGAAAATGATGAAGTTTTCCTTTGCACTCGGTAGTAAATAAGTCAAATATACTAGTGAAGGAACACCACGTCTTATTGAGGTGAAAACTTCTTTAGCGGCGCTGAGCACTCTCTTGTATGGGTAAAAACATCCAAACTCGCGTCAGGGTCACGTGATGCTGATCGAAAAAGCGTAAGATCGAGGAGTAGGAGAGGGCATAATATCCCCCACTCTTTCTACCGTGCCTGTGTGTGCTGTTTCGTTTATGCGGTGCAGGGCGCTTGTGCGAATGTTTGTGTATGTTAATGTAATATAAATTAGGTTTGTTCGCGTGGCAGTTCGGAACTGTAATTTTGGTAATTTGTGGTTCCCACCCGTTCGTCTGGGACGGAACAGGAGTTCCTTGTCGTTCGTGTGGTCGGAACACTTGATTTCGGAACTGTTCGTTACTGTTCTTACGGTTCCTGATCTAGAGATGGTACAAGGTACAACAGAAGAAGCGGTAAATTCAAATCATCGGTGATTCAAATTTTCAGTAGTTCTAATTGGCAATTAAGTTATATATTTGGTGACTAGGATATTCGCATAGCTGTTTTTGAGTATATTTGATGTTGTGGGAGTATAAATTTTTAATCAATTCGTTATAATAGCTTCTCAAAATTTTTGTTATCTCAAAGAAGAGGAAGGATCATTTGCAATAGATGAATAAAACAATTGCATAGTTGTTGATCGAAGTATGTAAGATAATTATTTTATATTATTTATATATACGATATTTCGTATTTATATACTATATATTTATTTTTGTTATTTCGTGATTGTAGTATCTTTATTTTTTAACCACTCAAAATGTATTGAAAATTTAGGAAGGAAACGGAGGATTGACCTCTTTTAAGAACACAACGACTTGTTTAAACAATTCTTATCTAAAAAATAATTACAAAGCTATGAAAATTGTTAGAAAATATTTTTATTTATTTCTCAAATGCCACCAGTTCCATATACAATTACCTAATTCTATTATAGAAAATTTTCTGTACACAGTTTCCACCAAAATTACAATGAAATAACAGATAAATTCACTGTTTATTCAGATATGAACTAACAAAAATAATTTCACTGATGACCACTACTACATGTATTGAAATTTCAAATTATAATTAAATTGAATCATTTCTTTAAATATTTCATTACATATAAATTATATTTACAGTTATTTATATGGATATGTTTATGTTTATTTATTTATGACAAAAAAATTGTTCAATTTTAATAATTGTAATTTCTTAAGTATTTCCACCGTATTAATAACACAATAACTTATTCAATATCTTTTTAACACTATCCATGATATGATCCATGATCATTGAACTCTATATGAATACCTATATGGTATTTAGAGTTCAATGTCCATGATGTACAACATAACCTTACTTTCACCTGTTCTCACCCGTTCGTGTCATAGAACAACTTGCGACGATTCCAAGAGTTACAGAACCTGGTTCTCTGTGACGCCAGTACAACTGGGAACTGCCACCCGAACAAACCTATTGTCATTTTTGTGTACGATAGCGCAATAAATGAATATTGTATTCCACCACATAAATAATAGCACTTTTATACTGATAATGAAAGCAATTCATACAAAATTATTCTCTAACCATTCCAAAATATCAAAAATGCACAACGTTAATATTCAAGTTTTCACTTCTGTCGGCACTCCCGGAGTGCAACCCGTCTTTTTTTTAGATATTTTTCGAAATTCAAAAATTCACTACTAAAATCCATCGTTAGTAACTATTAAAAACAGACGAATTTCAAACATTAACTGCTACCGGAATAATTCATACTGTTTGTTTCTTGCGATGGTTACTATATTGTCAGTAACTATGGTATATGTAAGATGTTGTTAGTAAGTAAGTTAAGTAAGAAAATGACAACGTTAAAGTGTGAAGTTAGCACCCACATTTTACAAATAGAACGCTTTTTGCACTCGTTTGTAAATATTTGTAAGCTCAACATTTTTCTTTGTAAGTCAAGGATGCTCGTGAAAAACACCGCCTTTCGATGGGTGCTAGCTTCACGGGCGTCTTTTCTTTGATAGTTTAGAAATTAAAAAATATATTTTGAAAGTATATCGTTACTAACTATTAGGAATAAACAATTTTCGTTTTAAAACTTACCATTTATTAGAAAGCAGTATCCCAACAGTGCGGAGGTAACACCCATATTTTCGAAAAAAAAGGAAATTTCATTTGCAATTGTATATTTAATTTACAAACAGAAATTTCAGGCTTACAAATACTTACTAACGAATGCATTATAAAATTTTATTTTCGAAAATGTGGGTTCTTACTTCACGGGCACACGAAAATGATTTCGGTTTCATTATGGGATGAATCAGGTCTGTGCCTTTAAGACAAAGATCATCCCATTTCTCATTTTTGAAAACTTTTGACATACAGTTAGTTCTCTTTATCGGCATGATTTCCCAAATTCGTAATTAGCATAAACGCAAAGTAAACCCAGACGTAAATCCACCCTTAGCCCGGGGGGGTGCAATTTTGTTCTTCCCTTCGCGTCTGTGGTGTAATGTCATGTCATGTCGGCTGTCAATTGCCGCAGTAAGCCGGGATAATCCTCTAGCAATCACGGGACCATTGTCTGTGGTGTGAAACGTAAGCTGTTCGGGCTATTATCATCTGTAATGAAATACAGCGTAAACAGACCGTATTGCTGGCGGCCATTCAATCAAATTCGATGGAGACCGTGCAGAATCGCCGAGAGAGCAATTTTGACGCCCGAGATGTACCCGCGCGCGCGGGAAAACGACAGGTGCACAGATGACGATTGAGAGCTCTCTGGTTGCCATTTTTCTCGACATACGTAATGTCTCTGAATTCCTGCGACAAAATTCGGGAGAGGATTGCTCGTATGAAATTGGGATTAGCCTTTTTTCAACGAAATTTTCCCAGTCCAAAATTAACGCAGTGGTGAAAGACTTACCCTGTATTAAACCAAAAGTATCAAAAATACTGAGCTCCAGAAAAAACTCAGGATAGAGATGCTGTGCGTGCAGTGCACCCAAAAATGATCCAGCTAATTTCTGAAGAATATTATTCATAGTTTTCAGTTTCAGGTTCAGATCATCTAAATGAGGCTTCTAACTGAGTTATGAATCTGTTTTAACCACTAAATACTTGAGGTAGAAATTATATTTGATAGGAGAATCACAGTTAATTTCCTTTTCCGCAAATCGCCAGGAAATTTTGACATTCCTGTCAAAATTTCTTGAAGAAAAAATCAGGACTTCCTTACTGTAAGGAAATGTAATTTCCTTACTGTAGGGAAATGATATTTCCGTACAGTTGTTAGTGTTCTACATAAATGATAGAAAACACATTGCTTATAAGGAATTAATTTATATTTTGAAAACATCAAGTCATTGCTGAATACATTTTTAAGATCAATTTGTTATATTTACAGTAATTTGACAGTTAGGACAATTATTGAACATTGGAGGAACACTCTTAGAACTATGAGAAACATTTTGGACAACATGCAGGGTGGAAGGGTCATTTTGTTGAATATTATGTACTGTGAAAATTTTATTTGCCACCTCAACCTTATTGTTAAGCGATTCTTCGATATATCCTTCAGCAACGTTTGATGACTTCCATCCGCCATGCCTCTTTAAACTAGTTTTGTCGGCACCAGAGTCAACCAATATTGTTGCAGAAGACCGACGAAAGCAGTGACCAATATATTCTGTCGGATTTACCAAGTTCAAATAAGTAGCAACTATTTTGGGCATTTTTCTAAATTGATGAATTCCTACCATTTATCTACAACCCTTTCCGCTTTGATATTTAAAGAAAAATCGGTCACTGTTCATATTTTCTGGTCTTAATGAAACATACTTTCGATAAACATTCAAGTAGATCTGATTAATTACAAATGATCTTGGTTTGTTGGTTTTCGAATCAGGTATGCTGATTAAAAGCTTAGATTCTAAGTCTTCTATATCGTGTACAGTCATTCGGACTAACTCATCCATTCTACAGGCCCCAGAAATCCCAAATATTACAGCCACCTAAAATATAAATAAAGCTATAATCTAAATAGAAATTGAAAACTTGTAAATTACCTTAATCATTAAATTTTCTTTATCTGTAGCTTCCTGGATAAATTTTTCAATTTCTTCCTTCGTTAAAATCTTAGATTTCTTTGCCTATAACCTCGAGCTTGCCGTTTCAATAAAGAACGAAGTTTTGAGTATGTAGATATATTGTGTTTAAGTGCAAGGGTTGACTTCAGCATCGAATAATTGGCCCATAATGTTGAAGATTTCATCTTTAAACAAAGGTCTAGGAAGTATGCCATTACAACATTTTCAGATAAAGAACTCGTATTTTTACTCATGCGATAATCCATAAAACGTCTGTATGAATTTTCGTACTTTTCTCTTGATTTCTTTGGCAATAATTCTAATGAAGCAGTATTCACTGCCTCAACCAGCTCTGGAGGAGTCCCAGGAATGGAAATTTCATCATCACTTATCATTTTACTTTCGAGAACACCAGCAATTAAATTTATAAGCGTCAAGTTTGACAATTCAACCTCAATACGTTTCCATAGTAACCCAAGTAATTTTATTAGGAATTTCAAAGCACCATTTATTTGGGAATAAAATTATCGCGTTTTTTTTTAAATCAATCAATATCTGTCGAATTTTAAAGGATTTGCGGAAAAATAGTATGTTTACCTCGTAGGAAAAGCTTTTCCTACCCGGTAAACAATGTACTATTTTTATGATCTTACCATTTTCCCACAGTTCAGATCGGTATAGAGTTTGAAAATGAATTCATCTTTCCATACAGTGTCATGCCGAAAATAAATCAATGAAAGCAGCTCCTGTTATCAACCTATCATTGAAACCTGATTCTGTGAAAGTTGCAAGGCTGAGAACCTGATCTGGACAATATAAATTCAATTAAAGGAAGGGTTGAATACAAGAATCAGAATCGTAAAACAACAAAACGATGAAGTAAAAGTTAGGTTATGTACACCCGATTATAGAAATCATAGATGTCAAATAAACAGTAGAATCAAAAGTAAAAACAGGAAAGTTCATTTGTTACAGATAAATCTGTACAATTTGTTGTCACGTGATTAAAAATTCCATTCGCTCTAAGATGTCGAAGTAACCTTAGCGGAACTATTATTCTCACATGAAAATCGGGCAAATTAAAGGCTATAATCAACAATAATAATTCACCAGAAAATATATCAGTCGCAAAGAGAGTATAGCGAAGCGACAGGCTTCATATAGGCGTTTATTTAGTAGGTGTGAATCCACCCATTTACCTAATTAACTGGATGACCGATATATATCCGAATAAATTTATATAAAGTTGTAAATGCTATGAAAAACACGGGCATGGCATCGGCCCCAATGTATTGGGGTGTTATGCAAATGATACGCCAGAATGTGTCATGTGTACAGGGGTTGCGTGCATCCCCGTCCTCCGAACAAGAAGAATTAATGAAATTAGTGGAAAAATCAGATAAAATACGTTGAAAACATTAGGAGCATATGTGTCTTCATTTATTTTTCGATGTCAAAACAGAAAGTTTTCGGTGTGTGCCTATTTATCAAAGCCTATAAATGGAACTTTTTTTAGCGCTTATTTTCAATGTATTAGGTCTGATTCTCGAAGTGTAAATATCAAACCATTGACGCATCTGTAACATTGGCATAAGCTCTTCAGAAATTTATTAAATGGCAATTTTGATTATTTTCACTATAATATAATGGGATTTACTTAAAGTGTACGCAAAAAAAGAAGATAAATACTTGTAACCTTAACGACTTTTTAATAAACGTGGAGAAATATTGGCAAAACCTTCTTCTTCAAGTGCCAACTTTCCTCGTGCTGGTTGAGACTATCAGAACTTTGGCGGAACTAAAAATCTGACTCCATGAGAACTGTCCAAATTTTTCTTGGAAGATCAAAACCAGCAATTTTTTCTGAAGGATTCGATATGAGATCCTTATTGAACATTTGATAACAGTTCCACTCGATCTTCCATAATTCTTTATGTTCATATTGAAGAACGTATTGAACCATGATGGTTTACGTGACTTCAATCTGGGAATTCTATTCTGTGAAATGTATGGAAAAAATGAAAATAAATTAGGAAATTAATTATATTTGCTCCAAGAATTCATAGCTGCAGTCTGTCTGCGATTACGGGGAGGGACAATGTTAGAAAAAACTGGTAACCAATGAACCGGTGTTGATCTTATGGTGCCAGTAATTATTCTCATCGATGTATTCCATTGTGCATCAATTTTTTGTGTATGTGCACTATTAAACCAAACAGAGCAACAATATTCAGCTGCAGGAAAGACTAGGGCTAGAGATGCTGTGCGAAGAGTGGAAGCATCAGAACCCCAAGATGATCCAGTCTAATTCTAAAGAACATTATTCCTAGTATCCAGTTTCAGGTTCAGATCATCAAAATGAGCCTTGTAATTGAGAGATGAATCTAATTTAACTCCTAAGTACTCAGGATAGAAATTATGTTCGATAGGAGAATCACTGAAAGTTACAGCACAGTATAGATACCAACCAGTAGTCGCATTCCGTGGATTTTCTTACACCAAGTCTGATAAGCGCATCTCGCAGGGATTCTAACCTTATATTTTGGTCCTTGTTCATTGTTTACATCAATAATTCTAAGATGTTTAAAATAATGTCATCATTATTATTTTAGACATCTTAAATAATTCCTTTGTATAATTAAATCGTTTAATATTTAGAAGAATATAATTTTTTTGAGATCTATTTAAAATTCAAAGAAGAAGTTGAAGAAAAAAATACAACCTAACCTATAATTTAGTGGAATTTCTTTGAGTCAAAATCTACCATGAACCAACAAAGCTCATTTATTTAATCATTTATTTTCATTCCAGTAAGTATTCTGTTTCAATTTTGTGTTATTCTCAAATTAATTCCAAAATGATTAACAATTGTAGCGTATACAACTGCAAAAACAAAAGTTTCAATAATCCCAAACTTTCTTTTTTCCAATACCATTAGACACCGACAGGTGAGTGAATAATATAGTATTGTAGAAAATGTTGTTGATTAAAAGCTCCGTTATATGAGTAGTGCTTCATTCAATTAGTTGAGATTAGTTGATATATCAGGAAACAATGAAATTTCAGGAGGTTTACGCTTACTGTCGTCATTTCTTTACGATTAGTTGAGATATCAGGAACCAATGGAATTTTAGCAGTGAAATTTTTTTAGATAAATATTTGAGTGTGTATCTATATGATTTTCAATTTATATATAACAATAATTAAATAGGTTTTTTATTTTTTTCCCACCATAATGAGGCAACCCTTTTTAGAGAACACTCAGCATTTTCAGCGCAGGGGAGTATTTACGGGGCGGGTGTACTGGGGGTAATTAAGTGCTACTGCTTGGTCCCTATACTGTGGTTACAGCAAATTTCCTATATTTCTCATGATGATTCAGATGGAAACAAGATGCCCATGTTTAGTTGAGATTGGGAAATTATCGCCACTCAACAAAATAATTCTTTGAAATCTCCAAATCAGATGACAGTATGTTTTCCAGAATATGGAAATCGGAATAGTGGTAAGCAATAGGAATGTCATCAGCGTAAACAAATTTCTGAGATGATGTCATGCGTGAATCACTGAGATATAAATTGAAAAATGGAGTGATTAGAACTTATTCTTGTGGGAGGCCGTTAATCTATGTTTTGAAATTGTTACATTCATTGTCAACAGAATCACAATTTATCAGACAGGTTTTTTTTTTAATAATCTTATTTGATAATGATATAATACTCTAGCAACCACAAGTAAGAATTAAGACAGTAATCAGACTGTTGTTATCTTGCAAAAAAAATTCCCAATTGACTACTTTATGATTCCCCAAAAACAAGTGTTTACTTGATGAATCGCTCATAGATTGGCCATCAGGTAGAAGCAATCTCTATAAATAATGATTTGGGCTGCTGTTACCACAGATGGCCGCTCTTGAATATTCTTCATTTTTCGAATGCAACCTATTATCAGAAAGTATTTTCGAGGCTGCTATGAAAGCGTGGACAGACAAACATTCCGGTGGCAGACCTTCCAACAGATTTCGCCAGACGCCAAACTAGCGATCTGGACGATTTTGGAAAGAAAGGTGAATAAAATATTGTAAGATTCGCCCTGTATACTTGCTTGCTATTTTGACGGAACGGGGTTGTTTTTCGTGAAAAGAGTCTGGTCCACGTTGACAAAAATAAAGAGGAATCTTCAAACAACACCCTATCGGTCTCCAGTCGAACCTGAATTGAAATATTCATGAAAGGTTACAAGGATACAGGATCGAACGTATTCCGGAAATTGATGCGAGAGTGACAGTTTCGGCTTTTAGAGTTATTGAAAAGTGCCACGGATATCTCGGGTTGATAGTAAAATGCCCGTACGTCCGTACCGCGGCTGTCGTTGCCCCATGGGGGTGCCTTTTATCGCAAGTGTTTTTCGACCTAAGGTTGAATATTCAATCATATAAACCGCCAATAGATGTCGTATATTCGAAAAATTGCGAATGATACGCGTGCCTTATGCGTTTCGTTTTATTGCCGGATAGGAGTAATCTTCACTTAGTGCCGAGGGGTGGTTTCCGGGTTCCGTGGAAAGTCAATTTCAAATTTTTGATTTCTCTTGTTAGTATGCTAGGAATACAGGTTCAATCATTCAAAATGTAAAATCTGATGGAGCCACAGTGTTGGCGAAACAATTGTTGTAAAAAACAATAAAAATTTGTGGTAATCTGAATGTTATTATTTATTTAAAATGAATCCAACCAAGTAAACACCGATACAATTGAATAAGCATTTGTTAGTCGGTAATCATAGAGTTGGCAACGCCATTCACAATAATCATGTGATTATTTGAATATGGATATATCAAAACATAGATTAAAATGTATTTTGAAGTTCAGTGTTATTTCAATTTTGCCTATTTTATTTTAAAATAGGGTAAAAAAATTGTATGATATTCGTGTTGAAGGAGATTTTATTTTGTTCGTGAAATCGTTCAATTCGCTCTGCTAATTTAACTTTTTCATTAACAAAATAAAATGCCACTTTTAACTCTCATATAATAAATAACCAATTCAGATTATGTAATTTCATCATCGAACCGTACAATTGAGTCAAGATATAGAAGGTTTAGGATTTAAACTGTTGCATGATGCAAATAAGACATACCGGTTAGTGGAAGTGGAAGTATGTCTTCATTAAATATTAAATTGTCCAGAGATTGTGAGTTGTGTATCTTAGACCAGGACATGACTAGATAAAGTGGCTCGAGCTTCAGCTAAGACAAAACGACCCAAGTCACGCGAGAATGCTCGGGACGAAACGTTTTCCACAAATGAAAGGTTGCCTAATTGTTGATGTTTATTGAAAAAAATGTGGGTCTACTGCCCAGAACATGAGGATAGAGTTGTTATGTTCATCTACAACCAAATACGGGGTGTTTAAAGTTTCGATATTCAACGATCTCGAAACAATTGAAGAATGCTTATTATAAGTTGTAATCTCATATTTCAGACGCATCTTCTACTTCTTCTGCTTCAGTAAAGCAGTAAAGCAAATTGATAGCCAACTATCTTTTCATCTTTTGGGAGGTCTTCATCCTATCGGTGCTCTGTTTTTTCCTATTTTGGTGAGCCGTGTATCTATCATCCCATTGTCATCTTCATTCCTCGCCCACCTTATTTTTCTCATTAACCACACTACGTAACCGAGCCTGCAGTTGTCTCAGAGACTAGTTCAGTCTTTTGAGATGAATTGGTTCGGTTCGTCGTAACCGGACCTTTCGAAGCAAACACAATAGTAGTAGTTGGGATTGCTTACCTTTTTTTTTAATTGAATTTGCACAATAGGCCGAAAAAAATTATAGTTTAAGAATTTGCTTTTCAAAAATTCCCAGGACTTATTGACAGATGGATATCCAACGCGCTAATTGAGAAATGAAATCCAGAAATTCATTCTATCATCCATTCATTACATGACGCGTAAAGTTGGCTCGCAATGAAGGAATCGCCAGTACAATCCATTAAACGAACTCCTCTCTTCCCACGTCAACAAAAAACAACGGCAACAACGTACGGACGGGCTCAATCTTCCTGAAAACCCCTCGAAAAACGTAGGAGATATATATTTTGAAGGCAGCCGAGATAAAAGCGTTCATGTTAGAGGAACATTTACAAATTTAATTTATCCTCTCTTTCTGTCCGGGAGTAGGAAAATGTTTAAGGGCTGTGTAATTTGCGTCAGGGAGGTAGGAGGTGTCGGGGGCGGCAGATTGACCGGAGGGTGGGATGCTGATTGTATTTCTCCAGAGAACGGCCGCTGACCATCGTGATGTGTAAAGCACCGACGGGGCAGCGATGATATGATTTGGAAAATCCTGACGAATTGGCCTCTTTGTTATTTCCGTAGGTTTATGTGTTATCGCCGGAATTGGCGAGCGAGATGATTGAGACAGAGATAGAGAGATCCGTGTGGGCTGTTTGACATATCGGACTTTCTGTTTTGAAGCGTTTTTATTGATTAAAAAGTTTTAATCTTATTAGAATAACATATTCATTACTCAACCGATTCTGATAATTAATAGGATCTTTCACCTAACAGTGTGCGTTGTAATAACTCACACAAATAACTCAGACAATGCTTGTCTAATCTTTATTTTTTCATCTACTTTAAAGAGTCACATAAACTCATAGAATGCATGGATATTTTTCGTATTTGTTTCGTTTATTTGTAGTTGCATTAAGTATAAATATACCTAGAGGGGAAACGTAGTTCAAAGAAATGAAGCCAAAAATTCTACCGGTAAAGCGGCGGTCTCAAGCGTATAAACGCGGTAACCTTTATTTCATTGTTTTTATGGTTGCAGCGACTTGGTCTCTCTGTTTGAGCTGGTCTGAGCCAGGGCCGGATTTATTCGACATCACCTCTCAGAATATTTTATTATTTAGATATATTGACTTACTGTCCAATGATCTGTGTATATTTAGATGACGATTTTAATGAATGAATTATGGGCATATTGTTGGTGATATCAAATACTTGAAGTGAATTTAGATCAGTTACGCATGTGAATTGTAGGTAACATATATTCGAATGAGCAATAAATGGACCAAGTTCTTATTTGTTTACGTTACATTTATTGTGAATATACCCCTCACGATTTTCATTTTTAAGTTGAAAATGATAGCCGAATGTAAACGCGCCATTTCAGTTCGAAATCTTATGTTCGTTCAAAGAAGTGTTTCCTGAAATTCTATAAAAACATAAATATAATATATAAAATCATAACTGAGAAGATCCAATGTCATAACATACATGGGAGAAATTCGGATGAATCATGTTATGAGGGATTCAATTTATAATGCTACTATCTTGGCCTCCCCTTGAATCTTAGTTCGGAAGAACAAATATCGAAATGAAATCTTCGTGAAGAACAACATATTTTCTGAAGCCGGTCCTGGCCATCGTCTAATAGTTCGGTAACTCTCCGTTCGATGCTGTAAAGAACAAATACATTTATTTCCAGAAACATACAGTCCATCTATAAACCAGAAATCGTACTAGTAAATTTCTGGCTTCATTTCTTTGAACTGCGTTTCCCCTTTAGGTAGATTTATACTCAATGATAGTTGTCATATTCTGTCAAGTCTGATTAGAAATCGTGCTCTGAGAATGTTTAATGTATCGCTATGTCTATAGAAGATGATTCATTCTTTTTTAAGAGGTTTCAGAAGATTCGATCCGCAGAAGCATCCACTTTTTTGTAATTGGGACTTACATATACAGGGTAAATCTTAGACCACTGCTTTAAATAATTATTAGCATTTCAAGGTTTCAAACAGGGCAAATACCTCTTTGTAGTCCAGTTTAGTTTGAATGAAAATTATTTTCCACATCTGAATTGTTTAAAAATATTATTTTCCCTCTTAGAAATTATTATCTTACTCATGTTTCATGAGATGAGGTCCAAACCCCCTGATCTAACTTCTGTGGTTTTTTGAATTTTTTGATACGAAACTTAATCACTCCAACATGTAGAATTTCTTCCATCGTTAAATACCCCGACACGTCGATTTTCAATGACTCGTAAATAAAGAAAGAATGGACGGATTGAAATGAGATTTTCACAGTGTACTTATGAAAAATAAAATATCAAAATGGCGAAGTTTTTTGAGCGCTACTCTCGACAATTATAAGGCATTCCCGGATTTTTCAACCGACTCATATATTTAAGAGAAGAAGGAATGAAATGAAATGGAATTGGGATAACTTTTTCCTCACTACACCCATTCAGAAGGCAGTTATCGAAGTTGAATTGACTCAAAGCGGGCCCTTTCGTGCTGTCCCGGACCGTAATCTACGGACATATTTCCTCAAGTTTAGGACCGTTATAATCTGACTCTTCAGAAACCGCCTAGTGGCATCTTCAAGTCGGAACAAAGCAATTGGCAATTTGGAGGATATTAGAGGGGCAACTTGCACGAGAGCTCGCGTGAGGGTTGCCCCCTGGAGGCCTCTAAACTCGGGACCGTTGAGTGATAATTATGGGTCACGTGACGGGTAATTGTCGTCATTATTCCGCGCCACGACGGGGACGCCGCTCCGTCGATGTTTATTCTTGATGCCGATTCGTTCGTTAGATTATGGGGATCGGGAAGGATTCTAGGGATTTATGGTATAAAGGGTGTTAAAAACTGAGACTTCTTTCCATATCATCTAAGCAAAATCTATTGTGTGAAAGATTAGAATTTGCCGTCATTTATGCAGTACAGTGTTGACACCCTTAAAAACAAAATAAATAAACAGTAGACAGTTTAAGGTTAGTAAAAATGAAGAGTTACGCAATGGAACAACGTGTCTTCATTGTTGAACAATATTTCAAAAATAATGAATGCTTGGGCGGCAGCAGTGCGAAAATTTCATACAAAATATGGTTGGAGTAGTGTTTTAACTTCGTCATCTGTGAAGAGAGACTGATCGTCCAAAAACAAGCCGTTCAAATGTCAATATAGAGGCAGTGCGTGCTAGTGTCGGTGACAATTCAAGAACCTCAATTCGGCGTCGTGGATAATAATTGCAAATTTCAAGAAGCTCTCTACAGCATATACTCACTAAAGATCTGTGTCTCAATGCTAACAAAATTCAATTAACACTACAACTGAAGCCCAATGACCATGCACAGCGAAGAGTGTTTGTTGAATGGATTATTGAGTACCAACAATAAATGAAGCGACGAAGCATATTTTCACCTTGATGGCTTTGTTAATCCCCAAAATGGCCGCTTTTGGGGTTCAGAAAACCCACATGTGATTGTCGAAAAACTAATGGATCCACGACGTGTCATTGTTTGGTGTGCATTTGGGCTGGAGACATAATTGGACCATTTTTGAAGTGAAAACTTCTTTAGCGGCGCTGATTACTCTCTTGTATGGGTAAAAACATCCAAACTCGCGTCAGGGTCACCTGATTGTCATCGAAAAAGCGTAAGATCGAGGAGTAGGAGAGGAAATAATATCCCACACTCTTTCTACCGTGCCTGCGTGTACTGTTTCGTTTAGGCGGTGCAGGGCGCTTGTGCGAATGTTTGTGTATGTTAATGTAATATAAATTAGGTTTGTTCGCGTGGCAGTTCGGAACTGTAATTTTTGGTAATTTGTGGTTCCCACCCATTCGTCTGGGACGGAACAGGAGTTCCTTGTCGTTCGTGTGGTCGGAACACTTGATTTCGGAACTGTTCGTTACTGTTCTTACGGTTCCTGATCTAGAGATGGTACAAGGTACAACAGAAGAAGCGGTAAATTCAAATCATAGGTGATTCAAATTTTCAGTAGTTCTAATTGGCAATTAAGTTATATATTTGGTGACTAGGATATTCGCATAGCTGTTTTTGAGTATATTTGATGTTGTGGGAGTATAAATTTTTAATCAATTCGTTATTATGTTATAATAGCTTCTCAAAATTTTTGTTATCTCAAAGAAGAGGAAGGATCATTTGCAATAGATGAATAAACCAATTGCATAATTGTTGATCAAAGTATGTAAGATAACCATTTTATATTATTTATATATACGATATTTCGTATTTATATACTTTATATTTATTTTTGTTATTTCGTGATTGTTGTATCTTTATTTTTTAACCACTCAAAATGTATTGAAAATTTAGGAAGGAAACGGAGGAATGACCTCTCAAGAACACAACGACTTGTTAAAACAATTCTTATCTAAAAAATAATTACAAAGCTATGAAAATTGTTAGAAAATATTTTTATTTATTTCCCAAATGCCACCAGTTCCATATACAATTACCTAATTCTATTATATAAAATTTTCTGTACACAGTTTCCACCAAAATTACAATGAAATAACAGAAAAGTTCACAGTTTATCCAGATATGAACTAACAAAAATAATTTCTCCACTGATGACCACTACTACATGTATTGAAATTTCAAATTATAATTAAATTAAATCATTTCTTTAAATATTTCATTACATATAAATTATATTTACAGTTATTTATATGGATATGTTTATGTTTATTTATTTATGACAAAAAAAATTGTTCAATTTTAATATTTGTAATTTCTAAAGTATTTCCACCGTATTAATAACACAATAACTTATTCAATATCTTTTTAACACTATCCATGATATGATCCATGATCATTGAACTCTATATGAATACCTATATGGTATTTAGAATTCAATGTCCATGATGTACCAGATAACCTTACTTTCACTTAGCTATGCACTTAACGAAATCGTTTTGAAATTATCTGTTCCCACCTGTTCTCACCCGTTCGTGTCATAGAACAACTTGCGACGATTCCAAGAGTTACAGAACCTGGTTCTCGTGACCCCAGTACAACTGGAAACTGCCACCCGAACAAACCTATTGTCATTTTTGTCTATGATAGCGCAATAAATGAATAATGTATTCCACCACATAAATAATACCACTTTTATACTGATAATGAAAGCAATTCATACAAAATTATTCTCTAACCATTCCAAAATATCAAAAATGCACAACGTTAATATTCAAGTTTTCACTTCTGCCGGCACTCACGGAGTGCTACCGGTGTTTTTTTTTAAATGAGGCTGGTCGAACAAAGACTGTTTCTGGTGCCCGTTATGGCGACATGATAAGACAGTCCTTTTGCCGAAATCGGATGATATTAATGTGGCCAATATGTGGTTTCCACAAGACGGTTTCACATGCCATATAGCCCGTGAAACACTTCAATTACTGAATGAGACATTTCCAGGTCGTGTACTATCTCGTTTCGGTGATCAGAATTGGCCACCTAGATCGTGTGATTTAACACCATTAGATTTCTTTTTATGTTGTTATTCAAAATCACAAGTCTACATCAATAAACCCCAACCACACGGTCAATTCAACATTGCATCAAGGAAACTCAGCCACATTAATGCAGAACGGTCATGGAAATTTCGACAAACGAATGTGTTATTCCATAAGTGGCCCTATCCTATGTATTTTATGATTCAATTAAAAATTACAATCAAAAGACTAGGAACCGTGTTTCCTATCTAATTTGAATCTTGCGTTAATTTTGGGCCCCCTTAAACATCGACGTCTCCCCAACCAAGCGTTGTTCTTGAAAGTCTGTCGCGCGAATATCTCACGATGTGGAGTAGAAGCGAGCTCCAGGGGGAGGTCAGTCGACAAATGAGGAAATAAACATAGGATGTCGTAAACATCCATTCTTTTCATCTGGAACTTCCCTTTCGGAGAATTCGTCGCGCTTTGGACGTGAGAAAATCTCCGTCGGGACCTGCCCAACCGCTCCCCAACATCAGCTTTTCCATTTGGGGAATTTCGGAATTGATGAGCTCCTTCGCTCTCCTTCAACGGTTATTGAACTTGATATATGTTGTGTGGACCTCACGATGTCTTCTGGAAAACAATCGCCATTTCGCAGAACATCATTCTTTCAATTCTATCTCCTAACATACACCAGTTAGCTGAAAGTAACAAAAAAAGATAGAGCCTGAAGTAACCCAGATTTTTGGTATTGAGAAGGATAAGGATCTTTGTAATGTCTTAAGAGCCTCCTGAAACACATGCAAAAATCTGAAAGAGAGCATCGAGCAGAGATTCGAGTACTTTAACTTGACATTAGATTTTTCAATCCTCAAAAATTACTATCATTTGGGTAAAACGCTAGCACGCATCTGGTACACAGATCCATCTGACATGAGACAAGTCTACACTAGAAGCGTGTAAATAAATTAAAAATAATCAAAAATTTCCAATTATAGTCTTACACTTTCGATTGAAACGAAAAATATAACTGTAATATGCTGTAATGAGTTCATTACAGCACTGTTTTTAGTACTGTAATGAACTCATTACGACACTGAAATAGACAAAGGAATTTTACACGACAACGGCGCCGGCCAATCAGAAACGTGATATCGCCGCGACTGTCTGGTTGGTTGAAAACAAAGTGACAGTGCTAAAATAATAGTAAATTATAAAACAAGTTGCAGAATGGGCAACACAAATGCGAAATTCGAAAACGAGTGATGAAGGACTAAGTTTTTGAACGCATGAGTGTTGGAATTGCCTTCTGCAACGAGTATTAGACAATATTTTCTCTATTTCAGTCAACAATTGTCAGAAATTTATTGGAATTCAATGAAAAATTCAGATTATACCTCCTAGTACCTTTTGTATTTCATTTTCACAGTTGGTGTGACTGATACGAAAATTGACAGATTATAGAATTTGAATAGTGCGTTCAAATCTCTTCATGGTTTAATATTGACAATTGACATGCAATGTTGACATTCGAAAGGATAGGATGTCAGTGTTGTCAACCACCAAACGAAAAATATAACTAGAAATAATGCTATAATGACGTAATGAGTTCATTACAGTACTGAAAACAGTGCTGTAATACACTCATTACGACACTGAAATAGAGAAATTCTTTTTATTCTCAACCAACTCAAAAAACTACAAAAAATTAAATATAGAATACCACATGTGTTTTGACATATCTGTATAACATTCTTGTCTCTTCAAGTATTCATATTCAATTAACAATAATTTGAACAATTCTTTGTTATAACTTACTGTGTGATATGCTACGAAGGAACAGCTCCTCAAGAATATACTTCAATAATTTGAAATACAGAAAGAGTTGCATTTTAAGTCAATTTCATCTTTCACAATAAACTCGATTCTTTAGGAAATCATAGAATGCAGTTATATTCTTCTGTGTCGATTTGGTGAAGCGAAATAATATTCTGTTCTCATATACGAGGGCCATTCAGAAACTAACCTCCGATTGGTCACAGTACGGGTAGTGGGGGGGAGTAGCGCGCCATTTGTGCATTCACGCGCTCAGCAGGTCAGTCGGCATCAAGCCGTAGTCGAGTGAACATCGTACCTGCGCTAGTTTAGTTTTTGTGGCAGTTTGAAATGTGTGCTGCAATAGAAAATCCCGCCAAATGTGAGGTGCGTGCTGTTATAAGGTTTTTTACAGCCAAAGGATACTCTGCAGCAGCTATTCATCGTGAGCTTTGTGCCGTGTACGGACCAGAATTTATGAGTGAAGGAGTTGTCCGTGAATGGGTATTTATTTATAAATATTTAAATATATATATTAAATATATATTTAAAAGTGGACGAGAAAACGTTCATGATGAAGAGAGGAGTGGTAGACCATCATTGGTGACTGACGAACTCGTTCAGACAGTTGATGCAAAAGTTCGTGAAAATCGACGTTTCACAATGGCGGAGTTGTCTACTAATTTTCCACAGTACGAGATAGTGACAGCAAGACTTTGTCGAAAAATAGTGCAAAGATGTAGTTGTAAGATGTATATATTAAAATATTTTTACTTAACTTGGTGCATTTTTTTCAATTAACCGGAGGTTAGTTTCTGAACGGCCCTCGTATAAGGTTAGCTTTTAGGATATCAACCAATTTCAAAATGGAAGAACTTCAATCCTTTGCAACTTATCACATAGTAAGTTATAGCCAATTATTGTTAATCGAATATTATCACATAAATATCGAAACATATGTGTCGTATTCTTTTCAATTTTTTAAAAAATTTTTTTGTAGTTTTTACGAGTTGTTTGATACCTATAAGAATGAAAAATTCTCTTTTATTCAATGAAAACAGTATTTTCTAGATAAATGGAAAGTGTAAGCCTATAATTCTCATTTTCAGATTATTTTTAAAAGATATTGGCCGCCAAAATAAACAATTCAGCCAATAATTCTGGCTTCTGTGCGAACCGCTCCACCTATCGACATGCAACCCTTCCGTAATTGAATGAAAATGTCTCCAGGGAAGAAGCGTAAAAATACCCGCAATTGATTTGAGAGAGTTACGACAAGTGTACCCTACCGAACGCAATAATTCGGCACTAAAAAGTCAAGTTATTTCTTGAATGCGACCGTAAAGCGGGCGGCCATTCGAGACTATATACCACAAAATTTGTAGATATTACATGACACACCGATATATCCTACTATATTATGGCATATCGAATTTCTTTGAGAATTGAGAACAGTTGTCGTTGAATTTCATAAAAGTTATCCTTCAAAACATTACAAGGAGAACCTTCTTCTGAGAAAGGTAGAAAATCACTGATATGAATTCAGAAGCTTTTACGAGCTTGTTCAACAGTCTTTTCCCATACTCGAGAACAATGGGATACTAACACAAGCGCCACTATTAATGAACAAACCTCAAATCTCAATTATGATACGTTGTCACGTGAAAATATGTCGCAAATGTTGTTTTCACTTTCTATATTGAATTAAAAAGCTCCAAGTAGAATTAATTGAAATTTTCTGAACGGAAGCCTTTCCATATGAGCTTTTAAAACATAAAAAATTATACATCTTAAGTGTAGGGTTGAATGCGAAAAAATTAAATCGATTTCTCTGCGAGAACAAATGAAATTACATTCCTGTTTTATCAGTTAGAGCGTTGCCTTGATATTTCGGGATTGAACAACGCTAGTGTTGTAATCTGCCAACTGACAGCTCTATCGTAAAGCTTGACATTTTTGAGGTTATACGTAGTCCGAACGTTTTGACATATGAGCGCTAGTTGTTGTTCCGAAAACTATTGATGCTGTGCGCCAACTGATATTGCAAGATCGTCATGTGACCTATCGTGAGATTGAGACAGCATTAGGCATTAGTGGGACCAACATACATTCAATATTGCATGAACACTTGACCGTCAAAAATCGCTCAAAGAAAGGCTCGTGTCGATTGGTCGAAAGAAATGCTCCAAAAATACGGTCGCGGTGCTTCGAAGCTCGTCTATGACATCGTGACAGGTGATGAATCATGGATTTACGCATATGAGCCCGAAAGTGCCCGAAACAGCGGTCAACTGTATGAATGTTTCAAGATGAGCCAAATCCAACAAAAGTTTGTCACCAAACCCACTCGGCTCCAGAGAGTGCACAAAGTACCTCCTCGGCTAGCTCTAGAGCTGAGACTACTTATAAAGGGGCGCCACTCTCTTTTATGATAATACAAAAAAAAAAAGAGGAAAGTACACTAAAGATCTCAGGGTCGCAAAAGAGAGAAAATAACGAACGCACTCTCAGGATGCCGAACGAGCCCGATCACACAAGCGGGAGGTAGTGGCTGGTAGAAAGAATATAGAGCAATTATTTAATAATATATTGAGCCCAAATGAAATACACAAGGCCCTTCAAACGAGGATATATCTTACAGAAGGTAGATCACTAACTAGTTCTTACTTCACAACTCGAATATTCGATATAATGCTTTATCTCTTACCAAACAAACAGTAATATCACCCCAAGGTATATACTTAGAGCCTCGATGGTAATCGTTACAAATAGATCTTTACTTATATCTAAGCGACCTTCTCGATAGGTCGGGTTTTATGTACTAAACAGTATTCACTGAATTGGGCCTCTTTGATACTAATCAATCTTAACTAAATTCTACAGACTAACCTAACAGTCTAGGTCGTGGCTTGACTGAAGTACAAAAGGATATAGTTTCTCAAACCATAATTATTCTCACAGTCTCGTAGATGGAAACTGGGATCAAATATATTCCTGGGCCAACGTAGTACAATTTCTCACAGTAATGCGCCCTGGGTAGACGACAGGTGTGGTATCTTAGATGGCGAAATTTGGTGGAGGTCCCCAAAGACAGCTCCCACGGCAACTCGACGGTAATACAAAGACAGCCTAGACAAACAGCTCAAAGACTTCAAAGACAGTTCAGAATCTGCGGTACCTCGCAACGGTACAATAATAATTCCCAATTCGAAGCAGAATGATGCTAAAATACGAACAAAAATCTAAAATACCTCGTGACAAACATATGTTTACCCACCAATCCCACGTCGTTTTTCCAAACAAATACGCCACTCCGCTAAAGCGCAAAAATCTCACCAACGAACAAACCAAACCAACATGATAAGATTTCTCTCAGGGCTTCAGTTAAAATCCTGTTCAGATCCGCAAAATTGCGATTAATTACTCCAGGACATTTCAACCAAATATGCGGGAAGAACGATGTCATTGACAACCTACGTCACATGATAACAGACTAAGACCACCGACAACGGCGTCCATCGAAACGTACGAGATAAGCTGGCAAACTAACGCCACCAGTTCGGTTTGCAGGTACTAACTGGAGCGGGAATTTGAAACCGTGACAAGTTGCTCGCGCACGTAGCATTTCCAAGCGAATGGTTTTAGAGATACCTCAATCAGAGTGGCAAAAGTGCTTCGACAATTGGTACAAACGCATGTAAAAGTGTATGTATGTTAATGGAAATATTTTTTAAACCAATAAAGCGATTTTCATTGATTAATATTTTTTTGTTCTTTCATCCCGAAATATAAATGGCAACCCCACATTCCTCGAAATTGCTCTATCAAACCATCAATTCAGCATCTCTCCATCGAGCAATTCCATCATTGTTACGTCAAGGTGTCCCGGAAAACTAGTTCCGTCGTAAAAGATGAAAATACAAGCGCGTCAAGAAAATTGTACACCCCATAATTTTCCATCGTTTCGCGACCGAATCAAGTGAAAAATTTACAGCCATCATCGAAATATAACAAATTTTCCGGCTGATGTCTATGCGGTGTAGCGCCCTCAGAGATGGAAGATGATTGAATATTTCAAATTGACGATATATCCTTATGATTCCCAACAGGAAGCACGTCCCGGGTCCCGGAATGGATCACGTTCCCATAATCTATTACTCGGGTATCGCGGAAGGTCTGTCATTTTGGCTCATGACATATTCAGAGATACCAACCTATATCAGGCTGGCGGAAGAGCGCGCACACATGTCCCTGCTTGAAATGTTCTTCGGGGACCGCCTAGATACATCCGAGAGGGTACAAAGATATGACAATTTTTGATGCTCAACTTTTTCGAATCGAACGTCTGGGAGCCCGGATGAAATTTATGGATATCTCTCTTCTGCTGGATTATTCATGATTGGACCGTAGGTTAGGCCGGTGGTTATAGGTTTTCTTCGATGTCCTCAAACGTGGATCGATGTTAATTCTAATGCACTTAAATGAAAAGTTTTTCCAAAAGGAAATTATTTCAGATTTCTGCTCAAAATCGTTACCCCAAAAAACCTTTAAAACTACATCATTCTTTGTTGGTTCATAAAATTTGAAATATGTATCAAATTCGTTGAAAGAGATGAATCTTTAAAGTTACTGTAAACAACACAAATAGCGCTCTTATGTCAAAAACGTTCTGACTACGTGTAACCTCAAAATTGTCAAACTTTACGATAGAGCCATCAGTTGGCAGATTGCAACACTTGGGTTGTCCAATTCCGAAATATACAAGGCAACCCTCGTAGTACAGGCTGTGCATTTGATATTGTCCTAGTCTATATACAGGCGACACTCCCTAACTTCTTCTATGGTCTGAACCCATTTTCTTGGAATGTGTCTTATTGAGTCTCGATTTGGAGGTATTAAACTCTTTGATTAAATCAATGTTGTATCTTTAATCATTCAGAGATACATTCTTCAATTGAAACATATACTTAAATTTAACCAGCCCTTCATAACAGTGCATGTTATCTCCGATAGCTCAGTAATTTTGAGAGATAAGTGGACTGTATTTATTTTTGCGTTTCAAGCTGTTGCGAACGCGAAATATATAATATGAAACAACAAAATTCATATAAAGAAATGCGGTCAACAATGATGACTTACCACAGCGGTGAACTACGATGATTTCAGGGCTCTGCTCCAATTACCAGCTCTTCACAGGAACCCCTTGCTGCGGGATTTCTAGTTCAACTTTTGTTCAAATGCGGTGTTGAAAACACAATCAAAATGCGATGCGAAACTTCCAAATATGCGGGTGAAACCAAGCGTGTAATATATCCAAAAACAAATCAAAATTAGCGTGATTTTATTAACAATTTCGATAACAAACGTGATAGCGAGAGTTCTTCTATTCCAATTCGCGTTCAAGAGGCGTATGCGTATCCATAACATGTGCGAAGTCACCAGTGTTGACTTATAAAATTAGCGCGAAATTCAAATATTTAGCGATCGCCTCAGCTTCAAATTCATGCTATAACAAAAGGACCGAGCATTCTCCGGGCCGCGAAAAATGGCAAAATGTTACTTGAGCGGCACATAAAATTGATCCAAAGCGATGAGTAAAAACAAAAAAAGAAGAAGAAAAGCGTGTCTCGTGACATGAAACAAATAATTGAAACATTTATACAAAATGATTAAGGGAACGAATATATAACGGCGGTGAGTGCCCTTTCAAATAGGTAGAGGGCAAAGTTTAACGATTGGCCTCTTTAAGAAGCCGTTGTTTGTCTTGACAGAAGCAATTCGACTACTTTCGTCAGGTGCATTAGATAATGTGGCAATCCTTCCTAAAACCCATTGACAGGTAGGAACTCTTTCGTCCTTAATGAGGACCAAATCTCCAATCTTTGGAGGGTTTTTATCAGAGGCAAACCATTTTGAACGTTGTTGCAAGGTGTGTAAGTATTCGCGATGCCAACGTTTCCAAAAATCTTGCTGCATGCGTTGAATAGTTTGCCATCGACTAAGGCGATTTAACGGAAGTTGGGTGACATTGGGATAGGGTAAGGCAGTCAGTGGTTCGAGGGTGAGAAAATGCCCAGGTGAGAGGGCGGACACGTCTTCTGGGTCCGAAGACATTGCTTCAAGGGGTCTAGAGTTCAAAATTGCTTCAATCCAACATAAGATGGTGTAAAATTCCTCGTAAGTTAAGATTTGGGAGCCCATAACACGAGTCAAATGGGACTTAACAGATTTGACCCCTGCCTCTCACAGACCCCCCATATGTGGAGCTGAAGGAGGATTGAAGTGCCATTGGATTTGTTCGCGTTCAGCTGAATCCTTCATGTATTTAGCTAACTCACGACTTGCACCAACAAAATTGGTGCCACAATCTGAGTACAAGTCACTCACTTTACCTCGTCGAGCAATAAAGCGTTGGAGCGCAGATAAGAAGGTTTCTGTCGATAGGTCTATGGCTAATTCTAAATGCAACGCCTTTGTTGCGAAACAAATAAATAAACAAACATAGGCCTTCATAGTTTCAACACCTCTATGGCGATTCAGAGTTATTGAGAATGGACCTGCGAAATCCACTCCGCTATGGCTGAACGGCTTCACCTGAGAAACCCGCGTCGAGGGAAGAGAACCCATAGGGGGTTGAAAGGATTTGGGTTTATTTTTGAAGCATACCAAACATTTGTTCAGTACAGAAGATGGAGATGGCGCCTCTAGCACTAAGAATCCAAAATCTCTGTGCTATTAGGAAGCGAAGAGTGCGAAGGCCAGCGTGTAAATATTTTTTATGATACAGTTCGATGATGAGCGATGTGAGACGACCTTTCTTGGGCAAAAGTAAGGGATGTCTGGAATCAAACGAAAGAGAACATGAATTAATCCTTCCTCCTACTCTTAATAAACCCTTCTCATCTTGAAAGACATTCAGTTTTTTCATATATCGCGGGAATGACTTCCTCTTGAGTTCGGAAGAGAAGACCCGCTCTTGAGTGGATTTAACCAATAGAAGCAAAGCTTCATCCAATTCACAAAGAGAAAGATGTTCAGAGCGTTTTGTATGTCTATTTTTTGCGTTATTTACAAAGCGAAGAACGTATCCCAAAATCCCTTGAACTTTTGTCAAGGAAGAAAAGTTCTCGAGCAAAAGATTTACTATGTTCGCGGGAGTTTCCTTCGAAATATTCGAACAAAAGTTATCGATTTCAGCAGGAGCGGTCGAAACAACATCGACATTTAAAATAGGATCCGTTAGCGTTATGACCAATGTTTGGGGTCCATCAAACCACAATGATTGAGAAGCGAATTCTGAAGGAAGCAAACCTTATTACAGTAACTTTTGGAACGACTCATGAAAGATTGAAAACCGTTTCCAATTTCATTTGATTCAGAAAGCAATTCATATATCACTTTGACCGAAACTAAAGCCCAAAGCGGATACGTTCGTGTCGCAAACATTTTACGACAAATCCCGCTCTCCAAGGTGGACCCCCTCCTCATGCCTCTCTTCTCTTCTGCATAAGCACCGCATATTTTACGTCGCGAACTCCATGCATTAAATATGGCGGCTGCCGGGGACCCCGGTGCGCTTAAATTATTTAAATAATACACGAGCATGTCGGGTTCAAATCTGAAACAAAGTCGCCTGTTTCTGCCCCGCTTTCATTCAGATATATACCAATCACTTAAATCGCTAGTGAGGTCGGGGCTTAAGCGAACTGGGTTAGAGATTAGGGGTTGATTATGTCCTTTTCAATCTGGAGAGAAATCCGGAGGATTTTCGTGAGGTGATTTTATTCAGAAAATTGCGTAGAAGTTTCGTTAGTATTTTAGTTCTAATTGTATCTGTCGATGTTCAGTTCTTACAGTACAATTTTTATCGGCCTATTCAAGTTGCAAATTCAATACATAACAGATGTTTACAAATCCCAATCGATAAACCCAACTCATTATATTGTATTTGCTTTGAAAAGTCTAGCTACGACAAACCGAATGACTTCAGCTCGTGGTTCCAGTCTCAAAAGACTGAACGAGGAATCAAGACCCATTTAGAAATTGAATTGCAAGTCGCGTGAATCCAGTGCTGAAGATAGAATCTGCTTGCTGCAAGAATTCGTATTTTATAACCGTGTCTGGGTCTCCCAGCTTTCGTCACCGACATGCGAGACCAAGAGTGGTGCATCGACACTCAGTACAGCCGACAATTGCTAGCGTCGGCTCCTTTCAATACCTTTACGAGGAGGGAAATATTGCCTGATTATCGATGTAAAAACCTCATTCTCATTCCTCGATCTTACGATGAATAAATCCCAAAATGGTCGGGACTCTGTGAACAGAGAAAGGAGACTCCGCTCGGAACAAGACTGAAATCTTTCTACCCCGTCTGCAAAATAATTCAACCGTCATGAATCCTTAATAAACTGGAATAAAAGCAGGTGAATAAATTCAGAATTTCGGGTGCTCTTCCCCGCATTTCTTGGGTATGCAGAACGTTCTCAGACGACATCGCTGAAATATGGGGCCATAATCCTGCCTAGATATGGCCACATATTTATAAGGCCACCGCTTTGTCATCCCTGAAGTTTAGATTGGATTTCGTAATATATATTCCGAGTTTGGCTCATGAGAACGACGCGAAACAGGGGACTCTGGTTGGAAATTCAACGATTTGGGTTCAAGTGGGGGAAAAATTATCGTTTTAAATATATATATTATTATTAGTTTGCAAACAGAAGAGCATGTAGTGTTTGTTAGCTGGGGTGCCATACAATTCGGTGTATGACATTAAAGCCTAGGGAAAAAACCCCAGTAAAAAAGACCCAGGCTCCCAGTATAAGTGTACAAAAATAAGCTGAAATATATTTGAGGAACTTTTTTCTTTAAAAGAATAAAGAAACAAGAGCGAAAATAAGTGAATAAAGAAAATCAAATTTGTTCGAAATTTATAACCCATTCAAAGAAAGAATCGGAAACATCATGAACAGCCCGAAGCCATCTTGAAACATATACAGGGTGTCTCAAGTTCGAGTGCCTATTAGACTGAACATATTTGACTATTTTTCCAGTTTTTTTTTAGATATTTTGAAAACTATTCGATTTAATACAATGGTTTTAACAGAAATGTATTCACTATTGACTACTCGATAATACCAGGAATGGAAAACTTGAAAATAATTTTTTCGTCGAATTTATTTTCACTCCCTGTATAACCGGAAGTTTTTGGGTTTCGAAAATATTTTAGCTCCGTAGAGAACTTCGAACAATATCATAATCTCAATTTTGAGATTTCATATACCTATGTCTAGATTTCCAGAAACGTCTAATAGGCACTCGAACTTGAGACACCCTGTATATGGGACAATTATTAATGAGATGAGGTATTATTTCATCTACATACCCAATTTGCGCTTGGAACTGAGTTCCATCGGAATAGCATGCGACTATGACCTGTTCTCAAACAATCAAGAACTGTCCAAAAGGATCAGAAATGAGATCCTTATTGAACATTTCATAATAGTTTCACTCAATCTTCCATAATTCTTTATCGCTTATATTCATATTGAAGAATGTATCATACCATAAGGGTCTAGGTGACTACAGTCTGGGAATTCTATTTTGTGGAATTTATAAAATAATTGGAAATAAATAATTAATGATTCTAAATTGATTTTATCGTCTGTGAAATAATTTAGAATTTGTCACGGTTTCAAAATTCCCGCTCCAGTTAGTACCTGCAAACCGAACTGGTGGCGTTAGTCGCAGTAGTTTGCCAGCTTATCTCGTACGTTTCGATCTTATGTCACCAAACCCACTCGGCTCCAGAGAGTGCACAATGTACCTCCTCGGCTAGCTCTAGAGCTGAGACTACTTATAAAGGGGCGCCACTCTCTTTTATGATAATACAAAAAAAAAAACAGAAAGAAAGTACACTAAAGATCTCAGGGTCGCAAAGAGAGAAAAATAACGAACGCACTCTCAGGATGCCAAACGAGCCCGATCACACAAGCGGGAGGTAGTGGCTGGTAGAAAGAATATAGAGCAATTATTTAATAATATAATGAGCCCAAATGAAATACACAAGGTCCCTCAAACGAGGATATATCTTACAGATGGTAGATCACTAACTAGTTCTTACTTCAGAGCCCGAATATTCGATATAATGCTTTATCTCTTACTAAACAAACAGTAATATCACCCCAAGGTATATACTTAGAGCCTCGATGGTAATCGTTACAAATAGCTCTTTACTTATATCTAAGCGACCTTCTCGATAGGTCGGGTTTTATGTACTAATATATAGTTTCTTAACCCATAATTATTCTCACAGTCTCGTAGATGGAAACTGGGCTAAAATATATTCCTGGGCCAACGTAGTACAATTTCTCACAGTAATGCGCCCTGGGTAGACGACAGGTGTGGTATCTTAGATGGCGAAATCTGTTGGAGGTCCCCAAAGACAGCTCCCACGGCAGCTCGACGGTAATTCAAAGACAGCCTAGACAAACAGCTCGAAGACTTCAAAGACAGTTCAGAATCTGCGGTACCTCGCAACGGTACAATAATAATTCCCAATTCGAAGCAGAATGATGCTAAAATACGAACGAAAATCTAAAATACCTCGTGACAAACATAGGTTAACCCACCAATTCCACGTCGTTTTCCAAACAAATACGCCACTCCGCTAAAGCGCAAAAATCTCACCAACGAACAAACCAAACCAACATGATAAGATTTCTCTCAGGGCTTCAGTTAAAATCCTGTTCAGATCCGCAAAATTGCGATTAATTACTCCAGGACATATCAACCAAATATGCGGGAAGAACTATGTAATTGAGAACCTACGTCACATGAGGACCACCGACAACGGCGTCCATCGAAACGTACGAGATAAGCTGGCAAACTACTGCGACTAACGCCACCAGTTCGGTTTGCAGGTACTAACTGGAGCGGGAATTTTGAAACCGTGACAAATTAAGGTTAATGATATGCAGACGAAATTTGACATTTGAAATAGCGGAAAAGATGCCTCCCCGAGCGGGACTTGAACCCGCTCAACCACATTGTCGGTCTGTAGCTCTACCGCTAAGTGTTGCGTCATTTCAGACGACATCGACACATTCTTACCAGAATTGTTGATATCCTTTGCGAAGCTCAGAGGTTTGTGGCGACGTTATTGGAGGAAGGATAGTCATTCAATATCAGTGATTATTACGACTCACTCCTATGTGTCATCGACATCTTACCGATATCAGCAGGTATTAAATTTTTCTGAATCATATGATCATCGAAACAATTTTAGAATAAACTGTGATTTAAACGTGACATTAATATAGAATCAAAAAAATATGCCTCCTTGTTTAATTGAATATTGAACAAGGATAATTGGCGAGGACCATCTTCTTAAAGGATCGAGCCATTTTGCTACGCCCAAATCTGATACAGCCGAGGCTCCGTTCCTCGATGAAATAGACGGTGTTGATGGATAATGAGATTAGCAATGTTGATTTAATTATGCAGAATCCAGAGAGTTGTCATGTCTCGTAACTTCATACTCCCCAGGCGGTTTCCACGGGCGAGATCACGACTGCGGAAAGCTCGTTTCCAGTTTCACCATCCTGTCTACACTTACATTTTCAATTGGATGCTGCTCAGCCACTCGCAGACTGTCACTTTTCATGGCAGTGCCATCTTCGTGATTTCCGGGAACGTTCTCGACTTGTTTTTTTTTGTTTTCCTTGGAAATCGGAGAATATGAGGAAATTATTGGGTTTTCTGCTCCACACTCTGTTTATTGTTTTAGATTTTTCGCCAAAAAAGATATACATTTGTTCATTATTATCAGGATATCGAAAAATATTTATCACGTCCTTATTGCAAGTGTTTTATTTAAACCAATTACAGAATGGCGCATGCGCCGAGTCCAAAAGCGTCTCCAAATGCCTGTACATTCCAATCAAATGTAATCCAATAAGTTTAAAAGAGTTTCGGAGCAATCATGCAAGAAAAAACTAAGTCTAATAATTGGTTGATATCAATGAAATCAACCGAATAAGTAAATATACTGATGGACAAAATTAGCGAACCACCTACAATTCTGATTGTGAGCTCAATACTATAAAACAAATCTCTGTTAATAATGGTTTCAAACCAGACCTTGTGGACCAAATATTGAATAAATTCCTATTAAATCAAGCTTTAACATTAATATACCCCAAAAACGACAAAATAGAACAGAATTAACATTAAATTTCACAGGTAAAAAATCAAGAGAAGTAGCAAATTTTTTAAAAAACAAAAGGAATTTCAATATAGCATTCAAAACCAATAATACTTTAAGTAATTTAATCAAAAATAATAAAGATAAATTAGATAAAAACAAAAAATCAGGAGTGTATAAGTTGAATTGTGGTTCATGCCAGAAAGTATATATTGGACAAACAGGAAGGAACTTCGAGAAGAGGATTAAAGAACATTTGAGTAGTTTCCTGAATAAAAAACAGAACTCAACTTATGCGACTCATCTTTTAGACGAGGGACATATGTTTGATCCAAACTATAAAATTCTGCACATAGAAAACAAAAGCAGAAGGCTTAATATCCTAGAAACAATGGAAATTAACAGATATAACAAGCAAAATATCTTACTCAATGACCAAACGGATGTCAACAGATCACCATTGATGAACATGCCATAAAAAATCCCAGAAGCATTTAGAATACCGGTCCCCTCTTCCATCTTGAGAAATATGTAAGGAAGACTCAAAAATTTTTGGGGTAGTTTAACATCGAACTCGCCTGAAGAAGCCAAGAATTTGGCGAAACAATTGTTGCAAATGTAGTGTTACATATTGTTAAAACACAATAAATGTGGAAACTTTATTAAATAAGTTTTTATTTAATCATATTCAAACTAAATGAAAATGGATTTCCATCAAGTGAGGACCTCAACCATTCAAGATCCGTTGAATTTTCACAATTACTATCTTCCCAATCTTTAGTCGAATTTCAATGGTTTTTTTTTTCAATTGTAGCTTTATTACTGTCAAATTTTCTTCATTAAACAGAAGTCCAACAAATAAAACCTTCATGTTGTACAGGGCGTTTAAATAACGTAATGTTTTTTAGTCAAATTTTAACGTCTTCTGTGGGCAATGCCAGGATCCTGAAGCATATAAAAACAATGAAACATTCTAGCCTAGTATCTCTTGAGTATTCTGTTTTTTTTAAAAATCAATTTATCTCGGAATCGTCCAGAGATATTCAACGTTTTATCAACTCTTGTATTTTATGCGTTAGCCATGAATATCTTAGCAACCATTGGTCCGATTTGAATGTTTTTTTTTCTAGTTGTAGCTTTTTATTGGCGAATATCATACTAGAATGAGATGTTCAAAAATTAAACGCATCATGCTGTACAGGGCGTTTAAATTTTCGGGTTTTTTCAACAGTTTAACGTCTTTTGTGGGCAATACCAGATACCTGAGGCTTCTAAAAACTATACAGTGATGTAGCCTGATATTTCCAGAGTATATTGCATTTTGAAAAAGCATTTTAACTTGTACCCTTCCAGAGATATTTACATTTTTATAACATCTTGCATTTTATACAATATATGGACAATGAATATTTTCAGTCGAGTAGTACTGGAGTTTACAGTTTTCACTGTCAACAAATAAATTGTTATTGTCAATAATCATTGATTTCAATAATTGTTGCATTGTTTTGCGTTTAATTTAACCTGTTTTTCTTATTTTTTTTGCTTTTTACTACACTCACACTCACATTATTTTTTAATTTTTAATTAATTAATTTTTTTAATTTTTATTAATTTTTAATGAATTTTTTAATTATTTTTAATTTAGATTCAATATCTGTCATAAAAAAATGGGGTTCTAAGTTGAAAAAATTGATTTTTCACGATTTTGTCATCCCTAACTTTGAAAGCGATTTTTTCACCCCCTGTATCATAAATCGCGATTTCGATTTTTAAAGTGGATACATCAATCTTACATCTTGAAAAATTCCAAAAATGAAAATTTTCCATTCAAAAACCTTGAAGTTATTTTTGTTTCAGCGGAGCTCTATTTTCGATTTTTTTTTTTGGAATTTTCCCGCTCAGAGAGAATTTTCCAATCAAAATTGAAAAATGTTACATCAAAATAACTTGAAATTTTCTAAGGAATCTATTTCTGCAATAAAAAAAATGGTGTTCTAATTTGAAAAACGGAAGTTGACGTCATTTCCGGAAAAACCGGAGGTGCTCATGCCTTGAAAATATTTAAGATTTCATCAGTATCGTGAAATACTAATAAGTGCTGAATTTCATGAAAATACGTTCAGTAGTTTCCCGTATAAATATGGGTGAGGTTCCTCGTGAAAGACCCTGTATATTATTCATCACAGACCTACAAAATTTGGAAGGCACTAGTTTTCTAAATCATACAATTGCACAATTTTCGGATAATACGAGTACACTACCTAGAATGCAAAACACTAATCTTGTTTCAAGATACTGTTAGGTCAAGTAATAAATTTGACATAGTGTTTTATTTTGCAGGTGTTGCAGAAAGAAATGAAACGTCGCCATTGCATTTTCAACCTGCACAGTATTGTCGGATGCTGTGGGGGTCTCATCTACTACCCCCAGGTCCAAGGTATCTCTCGAGTATTTCGCAACCATGTGCAGATAGTTCAGAAGATAAATCAGGTAAGGACTCGGGAATATTTTCCAGTAAATCCTTTCGTAATATCGATCCGCATTTTGCTTAATGTTTAGATTGAACTGAGGTTTTCATTTGTATGTTCATTTCAAACCTTCGTTACTGGTATACGTATTCCAAAAGAACCAAACATAGCACCACTACTGCCATCTGTTATAATATTTTAACCGTAGATGGCTTAGTCCCTCATTGACAACTAATATGAATTTCATGTACATGCATATGAGTCAGGATAGCACATAACCCGGCCCTGGAAATTCACTAATTCCGCAGCATTTCAATAAGAAGCAAAAACGAGCGTCATGAATAATTCAGTAGATGTGTGAAAGAAGGAAATATTTTTCAATTTGCTGCAATGCTGCGGGTGAAATCTCTTTCCTCGGAAAAGTCTACGATTTCAATCCGCAGTTGGAGGCAACTCTGGTTAAAAATCAAGTTGCTCAATCAAGAAGGTTGCTTTATATTCCGACTGCGTTCCGGGCTTCCTTGTAAATAAAGATATGACCTTTACGGGGCCCGTTTCCGGGCTTCCGGCAATTTGTCTGCCTTTTTGCACCTACGTGGAACGGAGCAGCACCGGAGGCTGTTCTGATTGAGGTTTATACGACCATATCGGGAAATCTCTGAAGATATGGATTCGACTGCACTCCTTCAAAATACGAGGGGCTTACTAAAAAAAAGTCCTCCTTGAAATATTGTAGATTTTCAAACTTGAAACTTTAATAACTTCAATTTCTGGAAACCAGGAAATTATGATTTTTCTCAAAGCTATGAATTATAACTAAGGGTTTAATGACAAAGTGCACATAGTGAATTAATAAATTTTTCATAAAAAAATTTTTTCCTTTTAAACCAATATTCGCACTAAATCGAAATTTGTTAAACGCAATGAAAAAACATGTTACCATATCCCTATTCTCTTAATTGAAATCATAGAGTTCAGGCGTACAAATAGTCAATGAACAAGGCATATCAGAAAAAAAATGATATTGAGATTGAGACCAGGTATAATTTTAATCGTGAAAGTTGAAACAGAATGGAATAATATATCTTTTTGTTAGTTTTTCTTAGTCACTGCAGTTTCCAGTCTAAAAAAGCTTGACTGAATTCAAGGAAAGGAAACTAAATGTTATAGAGGATATTATATTTCAACAATAACTTTTTCAATTGTGGCCACACCTATCACATTGACAGTTAATTTTTTTATATATCTGTAGTAGATACTTTGTTGTTGTTACAGTGAATTCATTTTCGATCAAAATAGCATTACAATAATTAAAACCCACTATGAAATTGGTGGTTATGTTAAAACAACCTTCCGTAAAAATCGTGATTTTTTTCTGACAACATAATCGACCTTCTGAAATCGCTGTTAAGAATTTGGTCGCTATATTTGAGTCGATGGGCTCGGTACAAAATATGCCAACACCATCGCGTGGTCGACCAGGTCGTTCAACTGAAAACATCTCAGCTTTGAGTCACAATGTCGAAGAAGATCCAAAATTGTCTCAACTTTATCAACATCTGAGGTTATCCCAAACCACCACATGGCGAATTTTGCGGATTTGGCTTTGAAGCCTTACAAGATTCAACTACTGCAGGAATTGAGGGCAATCGACCATCCTCATCGCGGTAGATTCGCTCAATTCAATCTGGAACAACCCACTGATTTTTCCGAAAAAAACATTTTTTTCAGACGAAACCTATTTTCACTTGTCAAGTTACGTCAGCAAGCAAAATTTCGCATTTGGACACCTGAAAATCCTTGAGTGATTATTGAGAAGCCTTCGCATGCTCAACATGTCACTATATGGTGCGCTATGTGGTCTGAAGGCGGGATTGTGCCGTTATGTTCAATGATGAGGCTGAAAATGCGGTAACGGGCAATACTTCACGCTATAGCGAGATGTTAACCACTGAATTTTGGCCTATCATTGATGACATGGATATCACTGACATGTGGTTTCAACAAAACGCTGCCACTTGTCACACAGGCAATGAGACGACCAATTTATTACAAAGCAAATTGGCTGATCGCATGATTTCACGAACTGACCAGTCAGATCATGTGATTTAACACCACTGGATTATTTTTTGTGGGATTAACTCAAGGACAGAAAGGACCGAAAACAAAGAAAACCTCTATTTAATAATTTTGACCAATGAAAATCGTACCCAATCAAGATAAAATATACCGAAAATACGTGGACCAATCAAAGACGAGAATCTTTATTTTCGCTACTCTGTTGTTAGTTACCGTACGTGACTCAAACAATTCCATGACACCTGAACCTTAAGCCCCGCCCATCTAACATCTTGCTAAATTCGAATCAATTTAGCGGATTGTTACAAAAATCGACAATAGCTGAATACATTTGCTGATTTATTGTAATATTCGTAATGAATTGCAAATATGTACATCGCTTTCATGACTACAATAATGAAAAACGGTCATGAGAAAGAAAATGTCTGCATTCTCTATCGAAATTGCCCAAACAAAAAATTCGTAGCTTCAGAATGCCAATTCAAAGTTGAAATATACCGAAAATACGTGGACTCAGTATTATAACAAAGAAAACCTTTATTTAATGATTTTGACCAATGAAAATCGAACCCAATCAAGATAAAATATACCGAAAATACGTGGACCAATTAAAGACGAGAATCTTTATTTTCGCTACAGTGTTGTTACTTACCGTACGTGACTCAAACAATTGACAACTGAACCTTAAGCCCCGCCCATCTGACATCTTGGTAAATTGTAATCAATTTAGGGTATTGTTGCAACAATCAACTTTCGCAGAATATATTTGTTTATTTATTGTAATATTCGTAATGAATTGCAATTATGTACATCACTTTCATGACTACAAGAATGCAAAACGGTCACGAGAAAGAAAATGTCTGATTCCTCTATCGAAATTGCCCAAGCAAAAAATTTGTAACTTCAAAATGCTAATTCACAGTTGAAATATACCGAAAACACGTGGACTCAGTATTTATAACAAAGAAAACCTCTATTTAATGATTTTGACCAATGAAAATCATACCCAATCAAGATAAAATATACCGAAAATATGGGGACCAATCAAAGACGAGAATCTTTATTTTCGCTACTCTGTTGTTAGTTACCGTACGTGACTCAAACAATTCCATGACACCTGAACCCCGCTCATCTGACATCTTGGTAAATTCTAATAAATTTAGGGGATTGTTATAAAAATCAACATTAGCAGAATATATTTGTTTATTTATTGTGATATTCGTAATGAATTGCAATTATGAAAATCACTTTCATGACTACAATAATGCAAAACGGTCATGAGAAAGAGAAAAAAAAAAGAATTTTGTTTTAAAAAACAAAGTTCATGTTGAAAGACTCTTTATTTTATTGAGATTACTGATTTCATGGCCTTTTTATGAGCCTTTAATAATTACTGATTATTAATGATGAATATGAATATATCGAGGAAGAAACATCGATTTTACAATTATCGATCATTGAAATATTGATTGAAAAAACAATATTTTATCGAATAATCGATTTTCCGATTCCTAGCTTTTATTGCTGTAATATGAATTTTGGTCAATGTATTCCATCTTTATTTTCATCTCCTCGATAGATATTTTCACCGGTGTTGTTTCTTATTTGTCTTCTGTCATAAAATATGGATTTTGTGAACGTATGATAAAATTCTTGATAATAGAATATTTTTAGAAGCATTCTATTAGTTTTCATTTTCCCGTAATTGTTCAAATTATCGAATGCAACGATTGGGTTAATAATAAGCCATATCAACTGTTGAGAAATTTATTTAACACAGTTTCATAAGCAAATATGGAAAAGAATAAATTTTAACAAACTCTGAAAATAACTAAAAAATCTCTGGTACAGTAACATCCATAATATCAATAAGTAGAAAGATACGTTTGAAATTCTTTTCCACAGTTCAAAAATACACAAAGATTCGGTGAGAAAATTCACATTATACAGTGCGTTGGTGCCGATCTGGTACTTTTCAAAAAAATATTTCAGGAAAGTATGCAGAATTTGAATCTATACAATATTCGAAAACAAAAAAAAAAAAAATTAATAATCTCTTGATTTGTGAATAAATGATATGTCTCCTATGGGATGAAACATTCTGAACTAATCTTTGGTTGCATGCTTTGGAAAATAATAAATTGCACATTAAATTTATAGAACACTTTTTACACAGGTTACATAGAATACAATAACTATAGATACATTTACACTGGTTTGAGTTGGAATGAACTTCCACAGTGGAATGATAATGTATGGAATATTAATATATTTTGTACAAGTTGTTTACCAAAAACTTCATGCTGAAAAAAATGGTTCATAAAAATCAAATTCATAATCTGCATGAAGTTTGAACGAACAATAAAAACAAAAACAGTTATATACAGAAAAGTTTTAGTGAAGAACAAAATAAATAACAGGTACAACGTTCTTCATAATAACTTTCATTCCAACTCAGTAAATTTAACTTACGTAGCACCATATCTCATATGATGTCTAAATCACAGATTAGGCGTTTAGGGTAGTCAAATCGATTATATATATTTTCTAGAATCATATCCAAATATATTCAGAAATTTATGGAATGTGCTCATTTCCAACGAAATATACAGGGTAATTCCAAAAAAGATGACCCCGATAGTATAGAAAGTTAAAAGACGATTGAATAGACAACCTAATAAAAGGAAAACAGAACAACAATATTACCATATCTTGGATATACTGATGGCTCACATTCTGAAGAGTATGACAGATATGAGTCTTGATACTTTCTGCGATCTGTAAAGTCGAAGAATATGATTAGTTATGTAAATTATTCCAAATTGAATATGTATACTTTTCGAAATCCAAAAACACGATTAATCCAGTAATGTCGAACTATTAAAATATTTCAATAAACTCAACAACAGGGTCATCTAATCTTGAAACACCCGTTTTCAGAGCAATCGATAAACATTCTGAACATGATTCCCATCTTTCTGACTACCCTGGTTCACTCTTTGGGGAGTCTTTGGTTCAGTTTGTCCAACACACGTTAGAGAATGCTGGACGCATGGCTGTCGATGCCTCAGCTCCGTCCTGAGCGTAGGCGTTCAATCGCATCAGGTTCTGAGCGAGGTTCTGGTCCAGGTTTAAGCCAACCTGAGGTTTGAACAGCAAGGGGAGGCCTTCAGGACTGTCGTCTTCGCTAGGAATGCTCTTGGTAGACGTGGTAGAACTTGCCGGAAGAGTTGTAGTGTTACTTCCGGCAGCCTGGCACTATGATGAGAGGGGCCTCAGTTCGGTGTGCTGAGTTTCCTTGTGTCTTCTGAGGTCGACTTTTCGTTGGAACGCGCGACCGCATAAGTCGCAGGCGAAAGGTTTGAACCCTGTGTGTTTCCTCGAGTGTGTTATGAGGTTCGAGGATTGGCTGAAGGCTTTGCCGCATACCGTGCATTTGTGTGGTTTCTCGCCTGAAACAAGGGGAATATTATTGAGCATAAGAAAATTATTCATCAAGAAATTTTATGAATTATGTTTGGATTAGTGTTACAGCTAGAAAGAATTAACTCAACAAGTTTATTTTCACATCAAATAACTATGAAAATTGTCGTAGAGATTTTTGATGGCGAATAATACTACAAATTTTTGCGCGCTTGTTTCTAGTGGAACAGCGACCTATCATTCCATAAAAATAACTTGAAAAGCATGGGTTCGAGTACCTGCTAAGCTGTAATTCCATATTCATAGTTGAGCATATTCGGCATCAGATCTTATACGCTTCAATGAGCATGAGGAGATGAGGCAAGGGATTTTTGTGTTTTGTGATTTATTCGAGGAGAATCGGTTAAAAAATTTTTCCTCTAATGAAGGAACAATCATATTGGAAATCCAGCCCATTCATTCATTTCCTAATAGGCCACAATAAATCAAAAACTCTGTCAGGTGATCGCCGCTCTATGGTTCAGCGATAATCTTAAGTTCTATGAACCCGCTTCTCGATAGTCGTTCATCTTAAAGACCCTTCTATAAGTTTAGGTGTTATCGATTGCTATCAGTTTGCGGCCGCCGTGATTCGTTCCGGCGGGCTCCGCCCGCCCCTTGGTTGTCACGGCAACGGACCCCATGCCCGTCCGGAAAATCCCGGAGAGCGAGATGGCGAAAACCGATCAGGGGGCATCGCGGTTATCCCCCCCCGTTATTAATTTGTCGCGTGCGAAAAGGACAGATACCTGATTTAGATTGGTGTCGACAATATATTAATTTGGTGAGCCACATGGCGCCGTTCTTGGGCCGGTTATTTTCAGTTACTCATAGATTAGTGGCAGTAAAGTGGGGTTACTTTGATACTCAAGAAAAAATTTTTTTTTTGATACCTGAAGAACGGTTGATGCGTTCAGAATGGATTTTTTGGAGATATCTCAATCAGAGTGGCAAAGTGCTTCGAAAATTGGATCAAACGCATTCAGAAGTGTATAAATCTTAATGGGAAATATTTAGAAGAACAATAAAACGATTTTCGATTATTAATATTTGATTTTGTTCTCTAATCCCAAAATATAAGAGGTAACCCTCGTATCAGTCATACGGCTGGCATGGCTACAATTTTTTGGGAAATTTCCTATCAACAAATCGTAAAGTGGCTTCAAGATGCCCTCAATAGTTTCACAAATTCTGTCTTTAAGGTCGCAGGGCTTTTGGAGTGGAGTTTATTTTTCAAATAGGCCCCAAACAAGAGGTCGCATGGACAATTGTCATACTTTATACGTTAGATTTGTGTAGTACGGAGCAGGGTCTTGTTCGATATGCTCAGATCAATAACATTTCAATTACAAAAAATCTACCATTTCGAAGATACAAATGAAAATATGGTATTTTATTCCGAATGAATACGTATAGGAATTTCAAAAGACATTTCCGTTGGTAAAATTCCCTGAGCGTTCAGACCGTGAATCAAGAAATTAAGAAAACGAGATCCATCCCTCAGGTCTCTTATTCATACCAGTGGGTATATCTGAGTGTTTCGCACCTAGAACACGTTCAGATTACTGATGCGGACTTCACTTCAGACCCTATCGTTTCATCTTTTTCTGCAACCCCAGACAGCGGCGCCGCTTGTTTTTGGACGATGTTTCCAGATTAATAAGTTGTAAGCGAAATTTCTTGAACCTTCTCAAAGTTTACTGCAAGCAAACTCATTAGAAATTTAATTATATGAAACATCCCAAATTTTACTATTTGTTCTTTATTATTCCTAAAATCTTAATTTTTTTTTAATATCCTCAATTATCTTATTTCCTAATATTGTATTGAACGGTCTATTGTCAATTATATGGGGAGAAATTTGGAATGAATTACACTGGAAATATTTGTATTTTCTAAATAAGCTTGAATATTGCTACTTATTAGATATTGAAAATGTATTTTCCAAAAATGGAAAATTAAGTAAAACCTTAATGATTTAATGTCGACTGCCTAAAAACCGCTGAAAATCTACAACAGTTCTATTTGGTTTAAATAGATCATTCAATTATAGGTTATTAAAATTAATTAATTAATGGCATTTCCAAAATATGTGATTATACATTAAAACAAAAGGATACCAAGTAGGTATAGCAGGCTTTCGCAAATCACCCTATACATTTGAATTGATGTTTGAATAAAGCACACCTGAATTGAAAAATTGACATGTCTCAGCATTTTTGTGATTTTCTAAAATAATGATATAAATTTTTTTTTTTCATAAATGGTTTCCACACTGCACATTATTAGAGAGAGACGATGTGCATGCAGACAACCTCCAAACCGGATTCAAAAGATACCGACTACACGCCGATCAATATAGCTGCTGTTTCCGACTTAATGTTTTCCTTTCAATGTGAAAAATGGTCAAGAAGGCTAAGCTTTGGGATTCTGGGAGGCCATTTGATGGTACCTCTAAGCGAAATTACTTTATTCAAATGGTAAGTGATGTTTCTTTTCTTCTATTCTGGAATTACCTTACTTTTGTGAGCTTTCAAATGGAATTTTTTTTGCGTGCTTGCTCTAGTTTAGAATATTAGCAGAGCCCGGGAAGACTTCAGAATAAGCGCGTATATGATTCTGACCTCACGTCAGTGTTTTTCTTCATTTCCTAGTAGTCACAAATTTATTCGATTCAATCTCGGTTGCTGCCTCAACTACGCCGCTGGCTCCAATGAACAGATAGCAACGTGCTTGGGTTTTCGACGTGATTGCAGGCCCCGTATATAGAAATGTCAAATCAGCCGTATATTTTATGCCTCCCAAGAGCTCCCTCACATTCGCCCGATTTTCTGGTCAAGACTTTTTCTCGCAACTGAGATTATACGGTATATCACGTGATGAAGTGAAGTTGCCTTTCCTGCTAGGCGTCTGAAAATATTTCGAAAGCATAATATCGAAGAAAAGATTTCATTTTGGAAACAGGGAATTTGTTCTGTCACTCTCTTTGAATTATTTCGTGAAATTTCTGTTTTCTGAACTTTCTCCTGTTTGTTGATACAAAGCTCATTTTGGACATAAATGTAAATGAATTATTGTGGTATTACATAGTTGTAAAGTTTTTATTTTCTCAAGACTAATAGAAGATGGCTAGTAAATGAAAAAGGCAACGACCTCTCACGTAAAACCAATTGCTCACTTGTCCGACAGTGGGAATGATGCCTTTGTAAATCCCAATATGGAAACCAAAAACGATTTAGTCGGAGGAACACTCGTTGCAATAACTCGTGTCATCCTCATTAACCTTCTAATTTTTTTGAACAGCGAAAGTGGTTCATGTGGTACTTTTTTGGTAAGATTTTTGTATCTTCTTGCATGCAGACATTTTTTTTGTTGGAAAATTAAATAGTTCAAAGAGGTTTTAGTATGTGTACTTTTTGTCATGGCTCATTTACTTTGAGACGATGGTACCTGATAAAATCTGTCATCGAATGAAAATCAACCATTGCAGTTTTGTTCATGCAGAACTTTGAATCCCCGAATTGGAAAATTAGAACGAGATAAACACGTAGCTTCAATTTTTTTATTCATTAAAAGGTTCGTAGGTATTGAAAATTGTGCAGGAACAAACATGTACTGATCGACTTTCATTCGGTGACAAATTTCACCAGGTACCATCGTCTCAAAGTAAATGAGTCATGACATTATTTGTCTATTCTTACAACATAACGACTTGAAAGTTTCCCCCAATGGACAAAAAAATTGAGGAGTGTTTTGTGAAAACCATTGATTCGTGTGTGGATATATCATTACTTTTTCATGAAAAAAAAAATCATACTATGGGTTTGAAACAGGGTCGTACGGACACCGATTATACTGAACGAACGGGTCGGCCAAATTAAGTAATTTAATTGGACCTCACTGACTTATGTGATATATTGTTGTCTACCTTTTCATTTTCAACCAGGCAATCACCTCATAATTAGTTGACTATAATTTTCCTTCTTGCTTCGAGAATCAGCCCCTATAAACTGGAGAACGGTCGGTGGCTGTCTGGAATCCCCTTTGCCGCGATTTAATCGGTCGAAGAGACCCAGATAGCAAAATTCCGTGTCATAACCTTCTTGCAATTAAATCGTCCGAGAGCAATAAAGAAGGCGCAAACGGCCCCGTCGATAAATCAAAAGCGATCATTAAGAGAGACTCCTTGCCGGATTTCCTCCAGTCAAATTGGAATTCCGGGACCAGCTCCAATATCGCTGTTAATAATGCGATCGCACGCCCTCCATAGACTTTGCCGGGATTAATTTCCAACCTCGGGATATTCCTGGACGACGAATTTGTAGACAGGGTATGACGACATTTCATATTTCTCGGTTTTTCTTTATTTTGTTTATTCCTTTATTTTAAAAATCCGCCGCCCATCTGACATCTTGGTAGATTCGAAACAATTTAGGGGATTGCTAGAAAATCAACAATAGCAGAATATATTTGTTAATTTATTGTAATATTCGTAATGAATTGCAATTATGTACATCACTTTCATGACTACAAGAATGCAAAACGGTCACGAGAAAGCAAATGTCTGATTCCTCTATCGAAATTGCCCAAGCAAAAAATTCGTAACTTCAAAATGGTAATTCACAGTTGAAATATACCGAAAACACGTGGACTCAGTACTATAACAAAGAAAACCTCTATTTAATGATTTTGACCAATGAAAATCGTACCCAATCAAGATAAAATATACCGAAAATACGGGGACCAATCAAAGACGAGAATTTTTATTTTTGCTACTCTGTTGTTAGTTACCGTACATGACTCAAACTAATCCATGGCACCTGAACCTCAAGCCCCGCCCATCTAACATCTTGCTAAATTCGAATCAATTTAGCGGATTGTTACAAAAATCGACAATAGCTGAATACATTTGCTGATTTATTGTAATATTCGTAATGAATTGCAAATATGAAAATCACTTTCATGACTACAATAATGCGAAACGGTCATGAGAAAGAAAATGTCTGATTTCTATATCGAAATTGCCCAAACAAAAAATTCGAAACTTCAAAATGCCAATTCAGAGTTTAAATATAGCGAAAACACGTGGACTCAGTATTTATAACAAAGAAAACCTCTATTTAATGATTTTGACCAAAGAAAATCATACCCAATCAAGATAAAATATACCGAAAACACGAGGACCAATTAAAGACGAGAATCTCTATTTTCGCTACTCTCTTGTTAGTCACCGAAACAAATCCGTGTTGACAATTGAACCATCAGACATCTTCAAATTAAACGGTCTGTAATCTTTGTCGCGGCCTGACCATCCATCCAGAAAGTTCTTGAAAGAGAACTTCTTCTGGACGCCGATTCCACGGTTTGAATACCGTACGGAATCAAAAAAGTCATATCCAGGCATACACGTGTCACTAGCATCAGATACAGCGATAATTGCGGAACGAACCCCTGGCATCAAATAATAATCGTAAGCAATAAAAGAGATTCATGTTTCTAGGGCCGTAATCGTCGATATCAATTCTCTCTCCTCGACTCGATAAATCTCGCGAAACACAAGGAGGAGGTATAACAAAAAACGAAAATCAAAAATACATTTTGGGGTCGAGCCGTCGCGATGCTACAATCATTTCTTAAAACGACTTATATGAGCTATAGACTTTAATAATTGAACATTATGGGTATCCGGAAAGCTTTCAAAAAGATTGAGCGCGCTGCTTTGCCGAGATAACTCTCCTCCAATGTACCGGCAGTCAGGACCGGAGCAGGGATAATTGAGAGGTATAGAATATTTGAACTACAAGTATTTAGACGGTTTGAGTGCATTGAGAACCAAACAGTTATTCATGAAGAGGTGTTTCATGAAGCCGTTTCATATGCACGCTTGCTAGAGTTTCGTAAACTTGTAGAGGTGCAAATACTTTATGGTTCTGAGAGTTTTTCTTCAGAGTTGTCAAATCTTCTGCGGCAAAAGATTTTCCGCTCCTCAAAATAGCTCAAAATGGTTGCGTTCACCACCTTAGTGAAGTGCTCATCGTCAAGGACCCTCTGTGCCATTAGAAAATAATCGCTGTAATATTTTTTTTTGTTGAAAAGTTTATTTATTCGTTTCAATTCAGATTGAGCCCATGTTATATTTCATTTAAATAGAACACTTTGATTTTAACTGTATGAAAATTGGGTAGTCGCGATTTCCAGCAAACCAGTCCATCCCCTAATCAGAGCAGGGAGCGCAGGTTGGATATAAACCAGACGACTGCAGGAGCATCTCGGTAATGGTGGCAGATTTCTCGCCGTGGTTATGTTTTAATAGAATTTACGATTATTGCCGTAAGAGGGTTGAATGGCGCGCAAGGGGCGGCAGATTTTCAGTTAGTTTGAGTGGAAATTGCTGAAACACTCCCAGTGATGATTTTGTCGTTTGCTTTTAGCGCTCTTGGAGGATTTCGGCACGAAAACCGCCGATTACGTCCTCCATCTTGGACGTAACGGTTTAGGGTCGATCGTTACGCTACCGGAAACGTAGGTGGAGAGAGCCTTCGATGCCGTTCGGATTCACGTATGAGAGGTTCGAAGGATTCGGGGAATTCATGGAATCGGGAAATGGGGCTATCAAATTTCCTTCCTAATGACGCTTTACAGTGGAACGGTTGGATATTACATCCGATATTGCTTTTTGGAGTGCTGAAACGAGTTTGCCTATGAATTCGATATTTGTAGTGATGCAGTTGGTCTGATTGAAAATACCAGGATTTCGAAGTATTGTTAATATTTTCTTGCATTGATCTTTTTCCAGAAAATACCAATAGAGGATTTCAAACAACGCATCTTTTTGTTCTCACAATAAAATGGTACGATGCTGAAATTTAAAGGATGCCCTGGATAACTGGCTTCGATGTAAATTCAAAATTTTGTGAATCTCTGACGAATCTCTGACTCATGAGATATCATACGTATTCCAAAAAAAGTTTAGATAATTTTTTAAAATTTATCTAGCTTTACAGGTTCCACGAAATTTTCCAAGCGTGTTTGTTTTACATCATTTAAATATCTTTCATCATCAAAATTGATAAAATGGGTATTGTGCAATTTATTCGGGGACCTCAATTTCAGATGCTCATAAACGCTGGATTTTGACTTAACAAAGAACTCAACTGAGAGATTTTTTTCATCCCCGAACATGACCGGAATTTCAAGAAACCAAATGAGATTTCTGGGCGGCAGTCAAGTTAAATGTTTGGCAAATCGAGAGCAGCCTTCAATCTGACCCTGAAATCTTATTGATCGAAATTAATTTCGTCATCATGATTACCTAAACAGAGATGAGCGGCTTAAAAGGGACGATAGCGGCGCTTTTGATCATATTGTTGATAGTCAATTCGACCATTGGTTTACGATCACGTGTCCTCTGAATTTGGAGAAAATTGATTATGAATTGATCATTAAATGGAATAACCTTAACATTAACAAATTACTTACAAACAATTTTCTCATTATATACAGGATGCACAAAAAGATGTACGAATTAATAATGCTTGTAATTTGTCTTAGTTTTTAAGAAAGAAGTTTCAAGAATGTTGGATTTAATATCATAACTTGCATATATTGGTGTCTAACAATTGTGAAAGCTTCTGAAGGTTTTTTATTCCTACTTTCAAGGGAGGTTTTGCTTTTCTGATATGAGATCTTCCGCTTCTGCATACTACCTCTATATGGAATTGATCATTCTTTGATTTTCATTATTAGGTTCAACTTTAGTTAGATAAGCCTTGATGGCATCTTGTCTCTTGAAGGCGGTTATTATGTCTTACCTATTTCAAATTCTTCTCATTTTTTTCTGTTTAACCGTTCACATAAGAAATTACGCATTTTATGGTATCTCTGATATCTGCTTGTGTTATATCATTATGGGTTCAAGCTGATTTCATGTTATTTGTTTCGCTTTTTCTAATATTATTCATTTCCGCATTTTATCTTATTGGATATAGCATTTATTCGTTGCTCTATCATTTTGACATTCCCATTTTAGTATTTAGTAATCTAAATGGTTGGAATTAAAATGCAGATATTGACCTGTTTGTTGATTTCTTGCAAACACTAGTTCTTGAAATTCCACTCTGTTTATGACTATGTACATCTAAAATGGAAGTCGTCTATCTTTCCTAATTTCCATTGTTAATTTGATAGTTTTTTTTTAAATTCTACATTTTCAAAAAACAATATCTTCTTTACTCGACATCTAACCCGGCCCTGGTCTAATAGGAATATAATTCATTTACGAAACCATAGAAAATAGCACCATAGATCCAGAAGTGAATAACTGATGAAGGATTTAAAATCCTATGGTTTTGGAAATCGACTGTGGTATTGAAAGAAACTAAGTTAGACGATTAAACAGTAGAAATCTATATATATATATATCACACGAATTGTCCTTTTTTTACGATCCACCCACATCGCATTGGAATCATCTGCAGTTGTCCGAGGTGCATTAAAGCACAGAAGAGTGATTAAAAATTAGGAGAAGCTCATTTTTATGATTTGATCCTCGATATGATGGGGAAGAGAGGACCGTCGGTCCGTATCACGCATGGGGGCGCTAATAAAATTAAGAGAACAAATGGCCATCCGCACCAGCATCACGCCACATGCCATCCGATATGGCATACTGAAGATAATATCGTTGATGGTAAGTGAATTCGATGTTGGAAGAGTGATTTCATTCGATGGTTATCACTGACACACTCGAGACGCTCTCGATTCTATGCGAGTGGCTTATCGGTTATGAATTTTCCGCCAACTATCCGTCAAAATCTCTGTCGAGAATGACATGTCTTATGTTCAGCATTGCTAAAACCTATGTCGGTAGAAATGTCAACCAAAAATCGGTGGATTTATCTGTAGCAATATTTTCTTTTTCAATAACTTCACAATGAGAAATTTGAAAATGATTCACTAATCGATTCCTTTTCTTCAACTGGAAAATATATATATATATATGATTGGCAATAAATCTTTAGTTACAAATTCAAACATACCGGCTGAAATGAACATGGGCATATAAAATTATAATTTGCAACTTAATATTACTTGAAGTGGAGCAACGAATAAAAACGCGATGATCCTCCAGTTTTTTTTTTGTAGATGATTCAATTAGTTTGATGAAAGATAGATTTCCATAACTAGATGACTCCAAATCGGTATAAAAACCGATAAATCGAAACAAGTTACATGCGCACCGCGTTTCGATTGAATGGAACGTTCGATGGAAAACTGGCAAAATGTTCCGGACTCAGCTAGCAATCCCGCAAGGTAAACACTCGAGATCGGCGTTTCCGATAAGACCAATCAGACCGTGGCACTTCAGCCGCCAAATTTAGATTGGCTCCAGGCTAAATATTTTCTTTGCAACTCCGTAGATCCGAGTTTGCACAAACGGTTACCCATTAAGCCGGGGTTCGAACCGGCTTCGTGTTCCCGTGTTAGATTTGTTGTTTTTAGCCGTCGAAGAAACACGAACCGGTCGCTGGCTTTCGCCGAAATCAATTCCTCATTGTTTTGATTCCACCGACGGAATTGGGAGTTTCAGTAATATACAGAGAGTTTTTTAAAGTCGTTTTATGTCAGTATACCCTGCAGACTATCAAATAAATTCTTCAGTTTTTTCTATCGTATCACCACAGAGTTTTATATTTACAAGATGCAATATGCCTTTTCACTATACACTCAATCCGCTTCTGGCGTGCTATGAAAATCATATAGGAACGGCCGTGAAACATAAAACCCTCGATTCCATATTTGAGGTTGGAACTTGCAAGCAGAGAGTTCAGTAGTTGGGATTACTTTTACTGGGATTTCAGTTGAGTTATACAGGGTGTCCAGGAAGATCTTTCGTATTTAGATAAAAATAAAAAGTAAGAAGACAAGTTTCTATTATTTTTTCTGGTTTTTCTGTTTGATATAATTCAAAGAATATTTGATTTGGTAAATAATAAGTAAGGACCTCTCAAAATACTGCCTTTAAATTTAAGATAACTCTTTTAGTTTACCCGAGGCGGGCATTTGTCCCTATATTTGTTAAATGAATTCATAATCCTGAAGAAAATTCTCGATATAGACAGTGAAACGGTTCCAATTTCCAACTCCGTCCTTGTGATTAATAATAACTGAATGTACCATATCCAATTCTCATTCGTCTCAAATCTGTTCGCATAAACAGGAAGAAAAAAGGAAACCGCGAAAAAGCTAAACGAGAAACCTCCATATATCTGCATGTGAATAATGCAAGCCTTCTGTTAACTATACCGGAGTTAAGGATCGTAATTCTTTCCCGGAAAGCAAAGCTGGCGCTAAAACAGAACAGCCGGAGATCGAACGGTCTGGCCGGACCTGGTTTACGAGCGTCGGGACGCCTCTTCCTGAAAGCGTAAAAAGGATTTTAGGCGTGTTCCAAGACGCCACAAAATGGCGGAGTAACCCACGGTTATCTGAGGAAGTTAACGCTGGAATATTGTCGGAATTGGATGAGTTAATCTGATTGTTTCATTTAAAAGTATACACTCTCAAAACCAAAAGAATATATATATGTAATTCATTTATTTTAGGAGTTATATAAAGTGTTTCATTTGAGAGTGTCCACTCTAAACAACTCAATAACACAGAAGATGTCAGTCAAAACGTTGGTAACAAAAAATAATAAGAAGTGTTCGTTATAGCCCAAATAATACAATTTCATATCGACCTGACAACTCTATCGAACGAACGAAAGCGTGAGAATGAGATCATCATGAAATGTGGTGTGCGGCAGATGATTACAATTCGATACTAATATAATTATCGTTATTGGCTTTCCTAATCCCGGCAGCTAATGTTAGGGGCGCATCCACCGCCTGTAACCCGATACCGTGGGGATGAAAACGCGATGCTCTTTTGTCCGACGCGTGTCTCAAAACTGCCACCCTTCTGAGCCGAGTTAACCAACTGGAAACGCAAATAACGCGTTGCGGTTTTGCATCGGAAACTTTACACTGTTAATCAGCTTGAGTAGTTTTTTTTTTTTGAACGAATCTTCATTCCACATTTATTCGTTTGGAAGAAATTTTAGTTCTTCAATACATGAAAAATAACCACTGGATCAATTTACGAGAAGCCTATTATTTTGAATAAATTTTGTGACGCAATCTTTTCCCGAATCTGAAATATTGTAATGTAACCGCCACAATGAACGAACAATCCATATCTCAAGATAAAAATAACTACTGGCAGAAATTTTTTCGAAGTTCAAATTTCCACTTCTAAAAACCTAGGACAGCACTTTTCTGAATTTTGTAATCGCACATTATTTCACCGTAATAAAACATTTCCGTGAATTTTCCCCCAACTGACACTGATTATTGTGTGTTTTCAATATGTCCTTCAAATCTAGAAAAGACACAAGTATTCCAAAACACTGACGGCAAATTAAAAACACAAAACCTAGAGCAGATATAAGGAACCTACACAACATATTTTCCACTCTTATTAACCAATCTTAAACGAACAAACCAACAAAAACCAAAAAAAAGAAATTAAATATGACCTTTTAAATCAACATGATAACCCCAATGATATCAAACAAAAAAGTTGGGAAGACACAATAAATAAATTCCCGGAACGTTGCCAAATTATATTACATTATAATTAAAATTAAACCCTGCACATCAAATATGATTGTGTAGTTACCAATTATACAAGGTGAATACTCATATATGTCTAAATCAGTTGTTACTCAACAATAAGGAAATAATCGAGCTTGGAATTTATTATCACCTTGCCTCTGAAAAGTGAACATCGTATCATAACAAAAGAAAGGCTTTTGACTCCACGGCAGTTCTTTTCCTAATTAATTATTTCTTGTACAATATTATTTTATATGCAGGGTTTAATTTCAACAATAAAGTTATGTAATTTCGGGCAGTGCCCGAAACGTTGCTAAATTACTTTACTTTATTGTTTAATTTCAACAATAAAGTTATGTAATTTCGGGCAGTGCCCGAAACGTTGCTAAATTACTTTACTTTATTGTTGAAATTAAACCATGCACATCAAATAGTAATGTACGATTACTAATTACACAGGGTTGATACGTATATTGAATCAATTAATTATTTCAGTGTTCGAATAAAATGTACTCCACTCAATCAAAGCGATTTTCCTCATAATCTCCGAGAAGAGTAGTAGAAGAACAACGCGATAGATACACGTAACGCTCGTCAAAATAATAAATTAGGGGGTCTCGGGCCCCCTTAGGCGTCAAACAATAACGCGAGGATCCCGCATTCTTTTCTTGTTACCGAATCAATTAACGTCTGGACGCATTTCTTATAATTAGACTTTTTTCGCAATTAGGAGAAACCCCATTTTTAAAATTGCCGTTAGGTACGACGTCTCCGGAAGGGCAATTTTGATTGTGTCACGACAACAGCTTTTTTTTCACGGGACGTGCGTCGCTTTTCGAGACAGTGGCGTGGCATGGGGAAAGAAAATTTGTTTCACTCGAAGTTATATCTTTTTATTTTGATTTTGTAGTAATTTTATACCACTTTATGATTTAAAACATAGACGACGTTGACATAGGACTTTTTTTTTATATTCTGTGTCAGTGTGCAAGGTAATGCAAAGAAGTAAAAGTATGTCCCTTATTCGACGACGAGGACTTCGAACATTTATTAATTCGAGGATGAACCTGGAGATGTCTCAATTCCGAAATTTTTCAAATGATGGAATATCTCGCAATCCAGGACCTTCTGAACAATTCATTCCTTCAAAGAGTAAGTATATAAACATGATAAATGTGATGGTTAAGCAGAATTCCCAATTGATGGAATATAACCACTCCTTCCAAAGTCAAACCTGAAATGCCACTAGGAAATATTATTTTTTACCACTTTTATATTTCAAATATACTTCAGACATATCGGAAAATGTAAACACAACCATAACATCTCTTGCAAACGATAAAGTCTTACTTGCATCTGGGGAAAACTCCGAAACAAATGTTCGGATTAGAGGCAGGAAGTTCAAATTGAACCTTCAAAATAAATTACTCATTTAGAAGGTAACCATTAAACCAATATGGAAGTCCAACTAAGGTTGAACCAAAGCACCAAATAATTTTTGTTGTTTCGCAGAAAGTATACACTGAGTGTTTAATCGGGCTTAAACCCCATACAAGCAATTTCGGGTGCCGCCACTGAGAAGCAGATAAGTTTTTCTAATTGCGAACGCCTAGAATGCGAAGTGTCACTTTTTCCCCGACCAATTACAGACGGGGTGGATTCGAGCACTTTCATTTGTTCCACGTTCCCGTAGGATTTTTATATCGTTAATTACTTTCGCGGCACGTACAGGTCGAAAGATCTGAGAGCCTTTTTTTGGTTGCAGGTTCCCCCTCTGGATCTCTTCCCGATTCGGCAATCTGGATCTGGACCAGAATAAGGCACCATCCTTATTCTGAATTCTCTTATTAGAAATTTTTTCGGCAAACGTCCGGGAAGTGCTCATTTCCCCAATTAAGCCAGAAAAGAATCACGTCGTTTGTGACATTGTGAATATTAAAATCTTGGTAGGTATGTTTTTAATGAACGCCCTTGATCATTACCATGGCAACCGAGAATCATCATAGAGGATCCCTCTCCCAGAACTCAAATGTTCCGGAACTACGGTATTCGCAAAGGTTGTGGTCATGTTATTAGTGGATGGAATGTCATTGAATTATATAAATGAATCAAATGATTAACGAAACAATTTTAGCCAGTATTTTTTATTTTTATTTATTTATTAAATTCAAATTGGTGATCCAAAATTGTATTTTTAAAGGTTTAAATGGTGGTAGCAGGATCAATTATTTATTTATTATTATACTTGTTGATATCGGCATAATATCGATTATGCGTAGAGTATAGATTGATTGAGTCGTGACGATCACTGATATTGAATAAGCTTCCTCCTATTATAACATGTAAACAATCTTTGCGAACACCACGGTTTGCGAAATAAAATATCAACATTTGAAATCTGGGAGAAAAGTGTCCTCTATGACGGTTGGAATATTATATGTTCTTGGTGGTTCGGAGGTAGAATTCCACACCGGTAATTTGGATATGCGCGGGTTCGAGTCTCGCCCAAAAATGCATTTTTTCGGAAATTAAATAAAATGTGCAATTTCGTCTGAATGACACAAACCTCAATTCTAGATTATTTTTTGATGCATTATCACCTTTTGCAGTTTGTTATACTTGAAAGGTAAGGTACCTTTCAAGTATAACAAACTGGAAAAGGTTAGCGAGGATCGTTTGAACTCTGAAGATTTCTTCCCCGAATCTGAAGAAAACCCTCCCGCTACCCCCATCCGATGTAGGAAATCGTCGGCCATTAATCGGAAACGTGAATTTTAATCAAATTCCCAGTGTGAGCGGAAGCGGCAGGCATCAGACCGCAAGGTTGTTAACGGTGTAAAGTTATATCCCGACGCCTTGTCTAATTAGTAAATAATTCACTGGTAAGCCGCGTCGGCAATTAATAATGGCTCGACTTGAAGACGCGGCCCGTGAAGGGGTTGCGCCTCCATATTTCACCCCGGCGAAGGCTCGTAATTCACCCTGCCAACGATATTGATATTAAAGAACCCTTAATAGACGTCCTTATAAATTAAGCCGACGAGAATTGACCCGGCTAAGGGACGATCTAAGGAATTCGGAGAGGATCTGATTTCCTGGAGGTTATCTCCGCGAGAAAACGCTTCTGCCGTCGGCTGGTATCCAGGAAATTATAAACCTGGAGCAACTACATCTAAATTATGAAAAATGAAGGACAAAACATCGTTGTGAAATAAGTATAAATATTTATTAAAATTATGTTATTCATTCACCTATGTAACGAGGGGACCAAGAATTTTCAAACCCTGTCCATTACTCAATTTTAAGGGGTAATAGCACATACCTTCATGAGTTTGCTCGCTCAAGCCTCAAATATACGTCAAAAGATACCCTTCAAATAATAATTATTTTGTTAAGTTTCTTAGATATTATGTCAAAATAAATTTTTTCACCAAACTAATTGAATCTTGCATAAAAAAACGTATTCTCCTATACTCATTTCAAGATCAGAATAACTCACGAGTACGCGGAATCTCGTGATCAAATGAAAGTGCATCGTGTTTTTCTTCATTGCTGTCATTCAAGTAATGTTGAGTCGAGTTGTAAATAATTTTAAGTGCCAATGTTGTTTTCTGCCATTTTTCAATTTGTAACAATAGATTCATTTCAATCGTATATAAGACTAATGCGTAAATTATCTACTGACTCGTGAAGTGAAAAGAAACACTTTCTTCCTATACCAATTTTTCTAATTCGGCCCTGTTACAAAGTTAAAAGAGATTTGGGGTTTCAGGTTGAGCTAAGCCACCACTGGATTCCTTTCAAGATTACTAAAAATGAAAAAAAATTATTGTGGTAAGCGTTCACCGTACAGTACTGACCTCGCATCAAGTGATAAAAACCTTTAATTTGCATTGTGAAAATTTCTTATCGACAATAAATCCCGTAATTTGCTTCAATCCATGATTCTCAATGATCTTCATTCCTTTTTCCTCACCCTATTCGAATATTTTCCACGCAATTCAATCAACCGAACCCCCTGGATGCCCCGCGCCCCCGAAATTAGCACGATCGTCTCTAGGGTCCGTCACAAAGTCTCCAGTTACGCATTGTAGCTGCCCTGCTGTCTCCAGGGGCCCCCGATAATTAGGGGGCCCTCCCAAATATTTACGCAGGACGAAACGTGAGAAAATACAGTCAACTCCAGTAAAAATCTTGGGTTCGCGCCTCGTCTCCATCTCTTTCCCAGTCGACGAGTGTTGTTTCTGCACTTGACCAACCTGCTTTGTATAAACAGGTTGTTGGGGAGCACCAGATGTGCGAAAAGGCTGACAGAGTTGCACTTTTAGACGAGGGGATGATGATTGTAGTTGGTTGTTTTTGTTTCTGTGTGTCGAGGTGCAAGGTGGATGAGTGTTATTTTTAACTGGGGTGCAGAGTTTAGTGTTTATTGAGAGGAAAAATAAGTTCATTCGCATACACTCCATCCCGAAAGGAACCGAACTAAAAAAATAGAACCACTAGTGCCATCTATTATAATATTTTACCAGTAGATGGCTTAGTCCGCAATGACAACTGGTATAAATTTCATGACATTTGGATGCATACAATAAAAGTTGTTGCGTTTCAAATGTCAGTGTGTTTTGTACATCGGTCGGAAAATAAGTTTCAAACAGCTACAATTGATTTTTGTGTTAAACTTGGTGAAACTTTTACTGAAACGCACCGACTACAACAAAATTCATATGGTGATGATTGTCTATCACGTACGCAAGTTTTCGACGGGTTTGCGAGATTCAAATCAGGTAAAGAGAAGCTGGATGATGAGGAAAATTTTAAATACGCAATATACTTCAGTATAATTGTGCAGTATAATTTCAAAGATATTTCCTTGGTTCCACACATTTGCCGATCACTGTATAAAAATATTTGAGAAACTCACCGGTATGTATGTATGTGTGTTTTTTCATATCTGACTTCTGATGAAACCTCTTCCCACAGTACTGACAGGGATACGGTCGTGTGTCAGAATGTATCAGAAGATGAGTGGACAAAGTTGAGGACCTCTTGAACGATTTGCCACACTGCTTGCACTCGAACACCTTCTCAACATTATGAACAGCTCTGCAAGAAAAATATTATATATATTTTCCATGTTACCAAATCTTTTTTTTTGTAGTTGTTCAGACTATTCTAAGAGTATAATCAGATTATAACACAATAGACTCGCTTCTGAAGCATGTTATTAATGGAATATTATACTCTTTCTGCGTAGTGGTCATGAAGTAAACGGAAACAAAGAGCTTCTTTAGCACAAAGTAGACAGTACTCACCTATGTTGACTCAAACTGATCTCATGGCCAAAAGTCTTATTGCACAGCTCGCAAGCAAAAGGCCTCTTTCCATTATGAGACCTCCTAGCATGCACCTCCAGTCCGTGTGGAGTCGAAAACATCTTTTCACACTTTATACAAGAATAAACATCGCCAATCGGCATCATACCAGGTCGCATCAACAGATGGTGATGATGTGGATGAATTGAAGGGTTCGTCATGAAATGGTGCCTCAGCCTGTACAGATTTTCGGCCGTGTGTTGCTGAGGATACTGGCCGTGCTGGTTCTGACCATTGGCCATGGCTGCAGCCATCGCGCTGAAGTATAAAGATGAAGGAGTTGGTATGAAAGGTCTGTCGTCGCCATCTTTCTGACTGTACAAACTGGAAGGAAGCAGACTAGGATGAATGAAGTTCCTCGGAATGAAATGGGACCCATAATCCTGATTACTCTTCAGCTGGGCGTCTTTGAGGAGATCGGCAAACTGGGGATATAGATACGACCTTGTGACCGACACTGTCTCCTGATATCCAACCCTGTCCGCCTTCTCTTTGGGATTATCCGGCCTCAGAAGAGCACTCACGGAAAATGCTTCGCATTTCTTGGTCGTTGTATCGTTTTTTTGGATTTCTGTGACAGAAGGTGGCCTTGGTGATGGCGAATTTGTTCTGGAGTTTATCGGGGAGTCTACTTCTAGTTCTGGTGAGGTAACTGGTGATGGCCTCGGGGACCTCGTGTCCCATTTGTGGATCTGACTGGATTTGTTAGAGATAAGTTCGTCTCCGCTGTAGCAATTGCTGTCTCTTTGGTAACATTTGGAGTTGTTGTTGGACTCGTCATCTTCATCGTCTGATTTCGATACCAGTCGATTGATGCCGAATTTGATGATAGCTGGAAAAGAAAGGGGGCTTAGCTATGTTCAATTGTATGCATGCTAATTGATGACCTTTTTCATATAGTAGTAAGTATAGAATCGAAAAGTATTCAATCCCCTTCATCTGATACAAACCAAAGATAAAAATCTATCAACGAACCCCATATAATTCCAAAATAATCAATTATTTCTTTTTTCAGGGAAATTTCACGCCCGTCAAGCCTGATACTAACCCCTTGCACACTCTCATGATTAATTCGAAAAATCGAGGTATGTGCAAGTGCACAATCGCTACGAAATTAAGACATAAATAGTTAAAGGCCCGGTCTACGAATTCTTCACGCGAGTAAACGATAAAGAGAGGTTACATAATATATTCTTTTGAGGGGTGTCACGAATCATTAGCTTATGACCGAATAGTTTAACAGCAGCTACCGGGGTTGAGCGCCCCCTTTTAGCTCGCTACCCCGTTCGAACTGCTCGTCACGATACTGATGTTACATAAAGAACGAGGGTGTAATGTGTACAGGGGTGAGTTTGAATTATTCATTGGTTCCTTCTGCGACATCTGTTCCGAGACTTTGGTGTATTAGTGTTATTTTATTATGTGTATGTTCGGGAAATTGTTCGCTTCCTTTTCTTGTCCGAACGCTTGGGGGCGATCAAAGAACTGTTCAAATTGTTCATGGTGAACGTGATATAATGAATGATAAATGGCAATGAGAACGAATACAATTTAAACGTTATAAAAAAGCTGCAATTAATAAACACCCACAAGTGATTATTCATAGAGCTACAGTGGTTTATTTTACGATATTTTCGTTATTTTCAAAATAGAATCAGAGCGAGAGTCTACCCAGGAGCGAACAGACGGAGAAAACTGTCCAAAGACTCAAAAATGGGCTGGATAATCATGGCCTCTGTATTTCATCATAGCAGCATACAAGTATAAGATGATATAAGAGTTTTTTAATATGATGAACCTACGCTGCAAAACATTTCATCGACACCATAGAGAAATCCATACGTGTTTCCACTGAAATAATTTTTTTGTAAATCAAATAATTACCCGTTATATCTCTCCACTTTGTCCGCCGTGTTTATGCAGTGTTTTGCACTTGTCAATCCGGCTAATCAAAAATTCCCAATGTAACGAATAAACAACAACGTCCGTCGAACGTAAACACCCCTCTCAGGCTACCACCCGTTAACGATAAACAGAATTTCAATTTCACATGACGAATTTGATTTGGAGGATCATGAAAAAATGAATTTTCGACGTTTATCGGGCCAAAATTCATTAGTGAGGATTGATGAACAAGATAAACACGTTCGACGGGCTTGGGGCGTCGAAAAGGGTGGGGGATGATTGTTGAATTTTAACACACGAGCTCTAATGAGTTTCAACAGGGTGTTTCGTACGTTTGTTGATAACGGAAAATTATGAAAATTATTCATATTCGTCATCTTGTTGATATGTATCCCAAAAAAATAATTGAAAAAGCGTTAAATTGAGAGAAACTTATACAAAACTATGTAAAGGTTTCCCGAAATTAACGCAAGATTAGAAATAAATAGAAAACTTTAAGGCTTTTGATTATAATTTTTAATTGATTCATGTATATAGAATAGGATTGTTTATGGAATCGGGCAAATGGCCTCCGCGGCTTCGCATACGCATTCTTCTGTCGAAAATAAATGTGGTTGAATTTCGTTGATGCAACGTTAAATCTCCTTCTTTAATGCACGCGTTGTTGTGAGTTTATTGACGTAGACTTATGATTTTAAATAACCCCATAAAATGAAATCAAATGGTGTTAAATCACACGATCTAGGGGGCCAATTCTGAACAAAAAAGTACATGTGGTAAAAAAAACCTTATTTTCCGGATTTGTTACGTAAATTACTATTTCGCTCGTTACGAAAAATGATGCTTCTCCCAATTGGTTGCACAAATAACTATTTACTGTGGTAGACTTTTCAATAAACCTGTTATTTTCTTCAGTCCACTCAATTCTCCTACAATAAATGTCCTCAACCGTTGAGTAACCAATAAGCGAAAAAAAAATTACGTCCGGGTTTGGCTTAGTGCCAGCAGGCCGAACAGACAGATAGATGGTTGCTTAACCCGTGTTTACACGTCTTCAAACACGGCATTATCGATGTTCGCGGTCTGTTTGGTTTTCCACGGCAACACAATCACCTCTGTTAGATTATATGTGATTTACAATCCGTGGAGCAATTCATCATGTTGACATCGATATCGACAATCCCGGTTTTATCTCTTCCTTTCATCCAGCCGCTATCTAAGTCGACGTCTGCTGTCCTTAATCCTCGCGCACACACGTAAGCCCGAGAACCGATAAATGCATCATAACCGTTCGCCATTTATCTTCGAGTGGCGGGAATTTTCGAACCCGCAGATCGATCGGCTTGATGATTACGAGAACGTAGTTTTTTATAAATCGTAAATAAATAATTAAATTTAAAAAAAATGATTATTATGTTTCACAAGTGTTTATTATGTTTCATAAATATATGAATACTACACATTGCGAAAATTGCATCTTGTCTCAAGAGAACATCGAGTCTATCTTGTACAGGGGGAGTCTCTGACCACTGCGTTAACTTAAACTACAAGGAGATTATTGAAGCGATAAAGAACACTTTTTTTCCCTTCCTTTACCAATTCTGTCCTATTGCAAAGTCATAAGTGATTTGGGGTTTCAAATTGTGCTAATCCACCACTGGATCCTTTTTGAGATTACACAAAAAATTCATCTTTTGGTATATGATAACCATAGGTTTGGCTTCTATATTTCGGGATTTGACAACCCTAGTGATGCAATCTGCCAACTGACAGATCTATCGTAAAGCTTGACATTTTTGAGGTTATATGTACCTAGTCAAAACGTTTTGACATACGAGCGCTATTTGTGTTGTTTACAGTTACTTAAAAGATTAATCTCTCCCAAAAAAATAGGAATTAAATTTCGTGCGATTATTCTTTATGACTTTCACGTGGATTAAGTCAACAACAGTGCATCGATGAACTTAATTCAATTTTTGGCCATGAAGCTCGTCAAAATCAGTTGTTTCGAAAATCATTGATGCTGTGCACCAACTGAGACAATCTGATCCCAATAAAGACCATTAAGTGTCACCTAGTAATACATGATAAACGGTTTTCTCGAACAATATCGAACTCAAAAGCTCTGGAATGTTCCCGAGAGAGTCATTAGGTTATGAATGTAACTGTCTGGGTAGATGGAGGCCGAGATGTTCGAAGAACGCTGTAAACACGTCACGACCTGCTGTCTTTTCTTCTATTTCAACTGTGAAATAACGATGTTATTCCATGTCTTTGGCAATAACGCCATTTTCACGTTCGTCAACCAAACCAAATCCGGCACAGGGAAGCGAATCCAGTAGTTTTCCCGACAAATCATTCCCCGTAGCCGTGAACGTGTTCGTCAGGGTGTAAATTGCCGTGCGGGGGGCACACATTGCAATCCTGCCCTCTCAATTACGTCGACATCGTCCATCCACCCCGACCGCTATTATTACTGCCATTTATTAAGAACCGAAGATGTGGGGATGCCGGTTCACGAGGACTCTCCAACTTCGTTATTGGAAAGGACTAATGAAAGACTTGTGCACACTGCCACGAATACATTAGCGTGTGCCTTTTGGATTATCTGGGTAGGAATGGTTTAATCTTAGACTTGATAACTAAAAGGATTCAGTAGATTAGGAATATTTTTATACAATATCAGTTTTTGAATGAATTAATCAACAAGATAAGTCGTCTACTTATAAGATAACCCAAAACAGTGTTGATTGGTTATAAGTAGATGTATCGTGTTCGCAGAGGGTTCATTAGATTCTCAAGCAGGATGTCCATTTTATAACCAAACCACCGGTTGATGTAGATTGTGCATGAGGGGTCGATATGTCCAAAACTCAGTCAGAAATAGCAATGCTCGATACATGCACAGATACGTATCCGGTCTTCCACAAGGATCAGTTCTAGCCCTTTGTTTTTCAATTTATATATCACTGATTTACCGACGACATTATATCAGAATCTTGTTTATGCTGACGACATTGCTATTGCTTACCAGCATTAGGATTTCCATACTCTGGAAAACATATTGTCATCTGATTTTAAAATTTTTGTTGAGTGGCAACTATGTCCCAATCCTAACAACAGAGGTATCTTATTTCTATCTTTTATTCATGAGAAATATGGGAAATTAGCTGTAACATTCAATGATTCTCCTATCGAACGTAATTTACATCCAAAGTACTTAGGAGTTAAATTGATAAAACTTGACTAAGCAACAAACTTTTATAAAACAATAGAGAAATTTTGCCGGCAAAATTTTATCTCTAGTGATGATTCCCTGCTATTGGATGGTGCGATTGAAAATTTCGGATTTGAGAAATATTTTTCGATTCAGAATTTTATCATGTTCCGTCATATACCGTCGAACTTCTCCTGTAAATTCCTCGAATATCGAAAAGATAAGCGTATTGACAAATATGAAAAGTAATCCTTCAAATCAGTGCAATAAAGATTAGATGCGACAAGGTTTAACGATCACTCCATATCTTGAGAATCATCACTTCGATTATATCGATGGATAATCTGAGATTTACGATTTATTTCGGGTCGCTTTGTTCGAGATCTGGCGAATATTATCGATAAATTTTTATCTTAATCAGGTAAATCGTCATGCTTGAGTAATGCAAAGAACACACCTCGGGTTGAAATTGTGACAAACATGGTTGTGAAATAGCTATAAAATTTCAGTAATGGTCGTACCACTAGCATGCCATACAGATGAAACTTTATTATGAACGTTTGCGATAAAGCATTATGAAAGATTGATTGGAACTCTTATTTGGACAGTTCTTAATCGTTTGAGACCAGGTCATGGTCATACCAATAGTATGCTACACTTCAGATGAAACTCAGTTCCAAGCGCAAATTGTGAATGTGGATATACAAAAGAAAGAATCCCTCATCTCAGCAATAATTGTCTCATATATATATTTCAAGATCGTTTTAGGCTAATTTTTGAGGTTTCTGATAATTTTTGTATTGAGTTATTGTTTCTGATTTTGTCTTTTTTTTTCAGATTCGAAGAAGAAGAAGCTTCTGTATTTATAGATAGAAGACCACTCTTGAAGAAAGAAGTCCCTCAAATATATTTCAGCTTATTTTTATACACATAACAACGCTGACGCGGGGAGCTAGTGTTTTTTTTTACTAGGCTTTCATGTCATATACCGAACTGTATGGCACCCTGTCACATACCTCAGTTAACACTACATTCTCTATTGTTTGCTAACCAAAAAATTGTAAGCCAAAAGTTCAAATGAATATATATGTATATCTAGTCTTCTAGTATTTCTGCAGGTCTTTCTGTAGTCGTTTCTCTATCCAATGTATGGTTCCACGCCGATGTCCTGATATTTTTATGTTGAAATATGTCCATATTGGTTTGATGATCGCTTTGTGAACTAGCAATTTATTTTGAAAGTTCAATTTGAACTTCCTGCCTGTAAGCAATACATTTTTCGAAATTTTATATTTATTTTATTCTTCATAACATTGATATGTCTCCAGTTTAGGTGCTGGTTCTAAGTAGCCCAGACTCTCAGCTTTGGTGTCGGCTATTATGACCTTTTCGAATATTTTGACAGAGAGACAAGTATTTCTTCTTATAGTAAATGTTACTTGAACTGCTGCATTGATGCTGGGTCACCAATTTTGATGCCACTGTTCAAGGTCATCCAGATGTTCTTGTAACTTTTTCGAAGCTGTTTCACAAGTGAGGCTATCTGGTTTGCAACAGATGCTTTGGCGCGGATTCCAACAAAGTTTTCTACGCATTTGGCAGCGTTGTTATGGCAACCGTCGGCTACAATTAATTTACGAACTCGTGAAAAATCCTCTTGTTCGAATCCCCATCCGCAACAGAAGATAGATAAACGAGCATAATCAAAACTGGGCCAATTATCCAATCGTGGCAATTCCCGATTCCGCACAAACGTTAACGGTCCAATCTCTATGAATTCCATAAAGACCGGTAGTAGCAGTCTGTCGGTCTGTTCCTAGAAACGTCAATTCGCTCATTGACATACGCCGACAAAGCGGATTGAAGGGACTAATTCGCCGGATAATAAGCGGCGGTCCGTGTGTACAAACAGACGGACGGACCTCACAAGAGGTCGCCGCGGCGGTGATGTCATTTCCGAAGTGGCGAACCCTACTCTGTGTCAAACGGCCGGACGATTATTTGTTTGATCTGTGACCAAGCCCGGAGGGGGATTTTAATCAGGATAAGGATGAGTGCTTGGTTTAGTTCCCGGATTCTAAGAAAGATACTCGTAATAAGGGATATTGCTAGGATTTAATATAATTTAGGACAAATTAAAAAAGGAGTCAAGATTTCCCATTTTCTTACAGTAATGAACCTTTACGATAATTTCAACTACATATTTTTGAAGTAAAAAGAAATTCTTCCACGTAGCGAAGTTCTGAGCGATTTAAGGTTTCAAATTGGGCTAAGCCATCTGTGGATTCCTTTGGAGATTACACAAAAAAAATCAGTATTTGCCTTACGATATTCCATAAATTTGTAGACATACTTGTTTAAGGCTCCAAAGTGTAATATTCATGATAAAAAAAAACTTATTTTTGCTCTATGGACATCATTTCAGTTGGAAATCTTCATCTGATAGAAGGTTACATGTTTTTGTTGACAATAAGAGTATTTGCTCACTGTTTACCAAAGACGAAAATGTGTTTGGCAACTTTCAGATGTAACAAACCGGATTTTTTCCGGTCACTCCGGAATCAAAACGATTGTCATCCGCGTGGACAACAACTGGTGAACTTCGCCCAAAACGCCCGAAAGCACAAAAATCGGCCATTTTAGGATAGGCGCGGTGTAATATTCATCGACTATCTTGAGAAAGGAAATACAATTAACACTGAATATTTATAGCGTTATTGGAGCGTTCTAAGGCCTAAATTGCAAAGAAACGACCGCATATGGCAAAGAAAAAATTTTATTTCATTCAAGATAACGCGAGTCAATCAAAAAAATGGCGAAACTACATGAATTGAACTTCGAAATGCTCCCTGCCACAACTGGCTGTTAACAAACCCGAAAAAAATACTTGGCGGTAAGAAATTTCGCACGAATGAAGAGGTTATCGTTGAAACTGAGGCAAAAGTTAATCTTTCCACAAAGTGGTATGGAAATGTTTGAGCGGCGCTGGAATAATTGCGTTGCTCTTGATGGAGATCACGTAGATGAATAAAACTAATTTTGAATCAAAAAACTGTTTTCCCTGTTAGGATAGGAAATTTTCATCCATAAATTCCATAAGTTAATCTTAAAAAATTTCATCGAAAAAAATTTTATAATCGTAATGAAATTTTGTATGATGCGTGGAGAGGATTCAGCATATGCATGTCAAGTTACCGTTTCCATCGAAAAGGATAAAGGTCTGTTTACCAACACGGTTGTGTGTTGATTTTAGGCCGCACAATCATTCTTCAATTCTGTCGCTGTTTGCCAAACTAGATCGGTATCGCTCTGGAGACACGGAAGAAGAACAAACACCCTGTCACGACAACCCTTGACTGAATTTCCAAGTGAGATATGTGTGATAAATCGGTTATAGGGAGGAAGGCTATTACGAGGACAGAAAATGCTATTTACTACCCGGTTTACGCTTATACTTTCGTACACACTACATTCCAAATGAAACCGAACTTTAAAAACAAAAAACCAATGTATATTTCGCTGCTTTATTTCGTGCTCATATTGAAAACACCACGTCTCGTCACCAGTTACAATCAATTTCAAGAAGTTTTGATCCTTGCGAGCACTATTAACGATGTCAATGCTCAATTCGATCAATTTTTTGTTCTTCGTTGAATTTCTGTGGTACAAACCACAAATTAACCTTCTTAAGGCCCGAAACTTCGGTCAGATCACGATATGCGGTTGGTACTGACATTTGAAACGCAATAACTTCTACACTATGCATCCAAATGTCATAAAATTCATATCAGTTGTCAATGAGCGACTAAACCATCTACAGGTAAAATATTATAACAGATCGTGAAGTGGTGCTATGTTTGTTGTTAAGTTCGGTTCTTTTGGAATGGGTATACCAGTAACGAAGGTTTGAAATGAACATACAAATGAAAACCTCAGTTCATTCTAAACATTAAGCAAAATGTGGATCGATATTACGAAAGGATTTACTCGAAAATATTCCCGAGTGCTTACCTGATTTATCTTCTGAACTCTCTGCACATGGTTGCGAAATACTCGAGAGATACCTTGGACCTGGGGGTAGTAGATGAGACCCCCACAGCATCCGACAATACTGTGCAGGTTGAAAATGCAATGGCGACGTTTCATTTCTTTCTGCAACACCTGCAAAATAAAACACTATGTCAAATTTATTACTTGACCTAACAGTATCTTGAAGCAAGATTACTGTTTTGCATTCTAAGTAGTCTGTTTCCGACAAAAATATTCTCACGTTAAAACGATATTTTTTTATTTCATCTCAGAAATCGTATTTTGCTTCCATAATGTTCTGTTTCCAAAACGAGTTTATAGCAAAATTGTGTGGTTTGAAAGACAATATTTGAGTGCTCCCAACAATGGAACCTGCCGTCAGGAAATCTTACATGATAAATTTTGTCCGATTTCGATCAAGTTTGTCATCAAGATCCAGATTCATCTGAGTGGCTGAAAGATGACCAGTTATTATTTGTTTGAGTTGCAATTGACTATTTCATTTATGTTGGTTTTATTTGATTTTACAGTTCGCTAACCTTAATTCCCCAACACTGAGACTTCATTCAACCAATAGTTGAATCGATTTGAACAATTTAGATTAAAAATTGAACGAAACCTTAAAGAATTAATTAAAGTCACCACGTTTTATCTCATTAAATTTTGTATAAGAAGAAGTATTGTGTGGAGCACGTTGGGAAACAATATTTTTCATAACTGATCACACAAATAACCATTTCTATGAAATCATCTGTCGGAGAAAAATCATATTAGATAAAAATGGCTGGTGTATCACGTAATAACCCAAAATCCAGGGCTGATAAATATCGGATCAGCAAGAAGAAATATCCTCAAAATAATCCTACTTCACGGCATAAAATATTGACGATCCTCGAGATTTGCCAGAAATCGGTTCTGCAATACCGAATCCGTAATCGGATTTACGAGTTCGGTTCCGCCCGGTATTAAATCCTATCCGTTGGGTGGATCAATCAAGATGGCTGAATTATTTATTTCACTGATGTTGGTTTTGTGGTATTTCTCTTTCGACGTTTTCCGGTAACCCGAATCGGAAATTAAGAACGACGGTTTCTTCGAACTCGTAATCTCAAAAAATCCAAATTCATCATATTCCATTTTATCGGCACAAATATTTAATTTTTTGGGACGCTTCGTACTCAACGAACGAAATAATCTGATTGAGGTTGGATTGATAGACATCGGTTCCAAGATGTTGAATGATTTGAAATTTGGAAAATAAATGAGGAAATTCTCTTTTTTCCTGGATCACACTCTCTTACTGGATGAAATCACTGAGCCCAAAATAAATGAATAATTCCACGTTGTCAGTTTTTTCCCTTTGATATACTTTCCATCATTAAAAATTTTGCTATTTAATTATATAAAAAATTTCTCCTTTTCTGTGGATCCACCAAAATGTTGGAGGCATACTTAAAGTTTCTTGTTAGTGTTGAATTTAACGTAAATTTTTTTTCAATATTAACTCGATAGCATAGCACTTATTTTATGTATTCGAAGATGTTAATATAAACTAATATAAACAATTTTTTTTTTTAATTCAACTAAATCGTATCGTAGATTATAAATGGCTACCGTTCCATATAAAAACATAAAACAAGAGCACTTTAACTTATTTATGGGGAATTCTAAACTACCATATTCAAAAACGAAGTTTCAGAATCAATTCAAGTATGTCTTCACATTGGTCCTGATATGTATCAATTATACTGACAAATTCTTTTGAGATTTCCTATATCTGGCGTATTCTTACTCCTTCGAAAACCTTCCAGTTCCTGCCGCATGATTGTATTAATTACAGCAGAGCAGTTAATCATAGTTGAATCGAGAACGTCAATTATTGGTCAAGTTGCCCTTTAATTGGGAGTGGAGGTTTTAATTAATCCATTAATTGAGAGTTATAACTTTTCACAGACATCCGATTGCTATCATCAATTACTCCTAATCACGATCACAACACTGTCACTGATAAGTTCCCATCAGTTTGACAGATTAAGCGAATCAAATTATTCGTAAAGGGGTTTTTAGAACCCCAAAAGCGACAAATTTGGCGATTAACAAAAGCATCAATGTGAAAATATGTTTATTAGTTGTTGTTACTCAATAATCCATTCAAAAATTCTCTTCGCTGTGCAAGGTCATTGGGATTCAGTTGTGTTAATTGAATTTTGTAAGCATGGAGACACAGTATACGCCTTAGTGAGCTTCTTGAAATTTACAATTCTTGTCTACGTTGCCGAATTTACGTTCCTGGATTGTCACCAACACTTATATTGTTCAACAACGTTTTTCTATTGCGTAAAGCTTCTCTTTTATTATCCTTAACTGTCGACGGTGGATTTATTTTGTTTTTTCGGTTGTCAACACTGTACACCACTGTACACCCTTTATTTCTCAATGACTAAGCTCTTTAGCTTCAATAGCGTCCAAAAAAAAAATGACAACACGCCAGTGCGTAATCAGTTCGATTTAGAAGTTTTCCCAGGCAGTCCCAAGGTCGTTCACCTTTTTCATTTGATTCCCGGCACTTTGCAGAATCTTCCTTGCAGTAATCGTAAAAGGTTATGGGCGCAGCAAAAGAGGGCTGCTTCTCTCCCCGTGCTCCATCTTCATCTCGAGCTGGCGCCGCATCCAAGTCGATCGGAAATAACATATTTATGTTGCGTAATTGAATTCGTCCCATTGTACGATTTGTTTTATTAGAGGATGTTCTAATGAGGTCGTAGAAGGCGCCAGTTCAATAACTGACCTCCCCTCGGTCCGAATCGACTTTATGGGCAACTTCCGTAAGCTCACCGTGCAGCAGATTGAATTACGCGACTCTCCTTAATGGGTGGCCGTCAACGGATCATTGAGATTGATTATTGGGATCTTGTCTTCTCCAAATTTTATATCTGCCAACATTGTAACCAAATGTGACCGAATACGTAACTGTATGACTTTATGAGGATCTTTCCGATCTTTAATATCCTTCATTACTAAAAACCTTCATGGATTACATCTACACTTATATCATCGTGTTATACAGGGTGAGTCTTTGACTACTGCATTCATTTCAACCATATATTCTTGAGACCAGAAGAAACATCAATTCTGCCCTGTTAAAAAAATACACGATGTGTATCTTTTAAAAATGAAACAAAATTAATTTTGCTTTTATCTTCGTAAGTTGATAATCCAAATTATTTCAAATTTTGGAGGATGTTTCAAACAAATAGATCACACATTTCAGATTAAACCCACTTGATCTATCCTTTAAAGTCTTCTATTTAATAAATCACCAACTCGTAAAACCATCAAAATTTACCATGAAATAAGTAGTTACCAAACATATCGTAGCATTTTCTGTATGTTTAAACTTTTTAGAAGAATTTATCGTTTCACGCTTATCTTCCTAAAATGCAACGTTTCTGGAATATTCGATGTTGAATTCTTTAAAATTTGGAAAAAATTGCTTTTTCCTGGATCTGACCCTGAGTAGAAAAAATCATTAATCGTAACCCAACGTCAAACGGTTACTGGGCGATATGCTAGGTTATACCAGTTCTAGCAAAAATTAAAAAAAAAGTTATTCTATGTCACTTGGTTAAGTGGTAATAGGTACATTTTTGTAGTCAAAAATTTTCTAAATTTGCAATGATATTTTTTAAACGTAATCCTAAATAACCATGCTATTGATTACAATCACAAATCCATTGTTAGGTACAATTGTTTTCTTTTAATTTATTTTTTTAAAAGTATTGCTATTTAGTTATTTCAGTCACAAATCCATTGTTAGGTACAATTGTTTTATTTTTATTTAGTTTTTATTTTTTTAAAAGTCTTGCTATTTATTGATTTCAGTCACAAATCAATTGTTAGGTACAATTGTTTCATTTATATTTATTTTTTAAAAGTCTTGCTTTTTATTGATTTCAGTCACAAATCCATTGTTAGGTACAATTGTTTTATTTTTATTTATTTTTTATTTTTTTAAAAGTCTTGCTATTTATTGATTTCAGTCACAAATCAATTGTTAGGTACAATTGTTTCATTTATATTTATTTTTTAAAAGTCTTGCTTTTTATTGATTTCAGTCACAAATCCATTGTTAGGTACAATTGTTTTATTTAATTTTTTTAAATAACCATGCAATTGATTACAGTCAAAAATACATAGTCAGGTACAATCGTTTAATTTTTAATTATTTTTTTTTTTTTTTTGGCTGAAACTGGTATAACCTAAGAAATCGCCCAGTAACCGGTTGACGTTGAGTTAAGAGTCACCCTGTATAAAAAATTTCACCTTTTCTGTGGAAGGATGAAAATTAAGTAGACATACTGAAAAAGTTTCATTTCTTCCGTTTTGAATCTGCTAGCATAACACTTATTTTGTGTATTTGAATATGTTAATATTAAAAACTAATTTTTTTAAATTCAAATTAATCGTAGCGTAGGTTAGGGCATAGACTATTAAACTGTTACTCGAATGTGGGTTAGGTAAGTTTATTGTCTCATAATAAAACAAGAGAATAAGAGCTACTGACAAAGAGGATCTACCAAATTTAAAATCGAAGTTTCAAAATAAATCAATACGTATTATTTGGTCAGTAATAATTTTTTAATATGCAATACTGAATATTTCATCTTAAATTCTCATGAATTGTTATTATGAAGTGAAGTATCCATATACAGGGTGTTTTAAAAAAGTTGAAGGAATTAATTTTATGTCGAATCATAACCAAGCTGTACAGCAAGGAACATTGGAATAATTAGAGACAATCAGATGAACAACAGCCACTAATAAAAGTTACTGTGAAGGGTTTTTCGTCTAATTGACGTACTTGATTGCAACTACGCATCGTCATCTATTAAAGCCATTTCAAAGTTACGGGTGGTCTTGAATTAGGTGACCATTTCAAGACACACTAAGTATGTTACGTTCGAAATAATATTATTTCACAATTAGGAAGAATCTTTAAAATAGTTCCATTATTTATCATGATTAATAAATATTTTTATTTATCATACTAATCTCAAAAATAATGATAAATAGAGGGTCAATTATTATTTTGGGCGCCGTCTAGCGTGCGTTAAATGTACAAGCTTCAAGATAATCCCTAAGGGAGTGATCTGTGAACTAAATATTCCGTAGTCATAGAAAGAATGCATTTTTAAAATTTAAATTTTAACTCATTATGTGTCATTTAAAGTGCCCCTTTCAATGGCAGTTGTACAGAAAATTAGTTTCAGTTGGAGGATCCGTAGTTGAAATGTTTTTTTTTCTGTACCTAAAACAAAAAAACCCTTCCACCATCAAATCCCATTTTCCATTCATCATCCAATAGATTCATTCACAGCTCTCGGAAAATGCAGGTGTTCCGGAATCGAAAAAAAAGGGCTCGGAATCAAAATTGCAAATGTAATTTCGATGCCAGCCCGATGCCCGACGAAAAACTAATTATTTTTTCGTCAATTTCAATTAACGCCAACGCTGTACAATCAAGCGCTTCACATCAAAGAGAATTCTATATAGAAATCAAATTATTCCGACTCTCGACTCACTGGTTGAGCTCTTTCATCTATATTATTTTTCGACAATCGTTGAGCGCGAGATTATCGGTTTCTATCCGTTTGGACATCCCTCGAATAATCTCGGAGATTTGCCGGGAACGGACGAATATTCGATGGTGCGGATTAGGAGCACAGATGATGAGTTGCTGGAAAATTCACAGAGATCGTTTGGTTGAATCAGAGAATCGTATATGGAATTTCAAGGATTAATGGTTTTCGGTTATTGACTGCGATTTAGCTAGTGGGGTTTGGAAACTCAATGTGAGTTTGTTGAAAATACTGTAACGTTTCACACTTGTTCTAAAGTGGGGGTAAACTGGAAAGTTATACATAGTAAGTCTTTGATTACTACATTCATTTCAACCATAGATTCGTGAGACTAATAGAAACACTTTTTTCCAACACAAGAGACACATATTAAACAACTTTAATATACAATTTTCAGCACAAAATTTCGATATTTACGTCTAATAGACCATCGTAGTGAAAGACCTTGTATTCGTTTTCAGAAAAATAGGGCTAAGCCTTAGTTCTTATCATTGATAAGCCATCACTCATCCAGCCATTCTAAGATGAAAGGAACCGCTTCAATTGGTCACAAACATTTTCACCTATTTCGATCGATAGATAAACTAATCGGGAACCATATGCTGGTTGTTTTTTTTTAGATTAGAGGCCATCACGGTTTTGATTTCGTCGATACTACGACATACCGCACTGGATGAAAACTTATTTATGGCTTTAGATAGGTTCGAATTGTGAAAGAACCGAAATTTCGAAAGATTGTAAATCACTGACGTAAAGTCTGTAGTTTCTACACGCTTATTCTCAACTCTATGATGTAAAAATTGCTTCGGCATCTATTGCTCTATCTGTCTCGACTTCATGAAATATTCCCATGCCCATCCCGACAATTCCCGTAATTCGATATCGGTAAGGGAATATCCGAGTGAACAAAACGTTTTTGCGTCATAAATAAAGCGACTTCCTGATTTAGCCTCATTAACCATGCGATAGCATCGAAACGGCATAAAAAATTAAGTGTCACGTCGCCTGACGCACTTCACTGCCGACAAAAAATAAATCTTTTTTCCTTTTTTTTCTACGCCATCGCCATATGCCACGCATATAAGCTGAATGAGAACTCACTCGAATTAGGTGATAATCTTGATGTTACTACTGGATAAGAAGGCCTTAATATACGATGTCATCGCTGTTGATAACTCACTTCATACAGATTCATTTTCAATTAATTTGAAATATGAATAAAAAATTTAGAGAGCATCGACGTGAGGTCAGATGGCTTTGGCGCTCTTGTTGAGTTACTTGCGAGTAAATATTCCTACTAAAACAAATCTATAACAAGCGTACTCTGGACCAATATGGTACCTCCAAATACAAACGACACACTGAATCAACAAACCTATACTTATTAGGAGGGTTGCCTTTTATATTCCGGGATTGCCAACTAACCGCTTAATCGTAAAGCTTGACATTTTTGAGGTTATATGTAATCAGGACGTTTTGGCTACTTACGTTCAGTAAATTTCAAGTTTATTTGACATTTGTACAAATTGCACAATGTTAAAGTCACGACAATGGAAACAGTAATGCCTTAACTAACAAAAAACTAGTCTCTAGGTAGCATAGTACCTCCCTTCCTAATTATGTGAATTCCTAGCATCATAGAAATATGATATACTGGGATAGCAACGTATAATATATACATAGGATACTGGAGGATTGTTATATGTAACTCGCTATTTGTGTTGGTTACAATAACTTCAAAGATTCATCTTGCCAAAAAAATGGATTAAATCGTGAACATTTTCGTGCGATTATTTTTTTATAATGCAGGAACATTTGACCTTAAAAAATTTGTTCGCGTTGGATCCCACACAGTTTGTCAATCGCTCAAAAAAAGGCTCGTGTCGATTGGTCGAAAGAAATGCTCCAAAAATACGTTCGCGGTGCTTCGAAGCACGTCTATGACATCGTGACAGGTGAAGTATCGTGGATTTACGCGTATAAGCCTGAAAATGAACAGCAGTCGACTGTATGGGTGTTTCAAGATGAGCCAAATCAAAAAAAAGTTGCTCGCTCACAAAGCACTTCCGAGCAAATGGTCGCCTGCTTTATTACGAAATTCATTATCAAAGAAAAATTGTAGCCAATATAACCCTGATCTTTTGTACAATCGTAATGAATAAAAAACATACATTCTTGAAGATAAATGGTGACCAAAACTTATCTGAATTTTATAATCCCCAATGGTTTAAGAGTCGATTCGAAAAGTTTTTGATAATTCATTGAACTTATCGTAACTTTAGCATTTGTTTTCTATGAATTATTAAAACAAAGAAACTTTCAGAATGGAAAAGGACACAGAATATAGCACAGATGGAAATCTTTGATACTCGTGGAAAATAAAAAACATGGCAATAGTGTTGATTTGATGATCTAAAGAAGAAGAAAAGACTCATAGAGTATTGGAAACGTAAATGCTATACAGGGTGTAACTAAATAAGTGTAAAATATTTAAGGAGGTGATTCCTCATCGAAAAAAAGATGGGATCTTTCATATAAAGAAACTTCATTAGATATTTCATATTTCGCCATCAACTCCGCCTCTGAGATATCGGATTTTGCTTATAACATATCGGTCAATAAATCAAAATTTTTTTTCGAATATTTTCTCATGTACAAAAATTCCCCTAACTTTTTAATGACATTCAATAGTGCTAAAAGTGACTGTTAATGTACATATGCCAATGGAATGTTACATCTCGCCCATAACAATACAGGGTGTAACTAAATAAGTGTAAAATATTTAAGGATGTGATTCCTCATCGAAAATAGATAGGATCTTTCATATAAAGAAACTTCATTGGAGCATCCCTTGTTAAGATACAGCCCCTCAAAGGGAATACATAAAATTTGTGTAACAATCAATTTCACAAGCACCAAAAAAGTTACAATATTACAATTAACCTAACGTTTCCTACTAGCAAAAAGACACTTATCCAGTTACTTATTTGGTTTACCTCATGGTTGTAAGGATGGAAAACGCAACCCCCAAAGTATATTTCCAATGTAACGTTATATCTCATTATTTGTTTACCATTTAAAAATTTATTTCCGATAGCCTGTTTCATTCTAAACAAAAAATGTCTCATGAGTTTTTTGCCCAAAATAAACCAATTGGCAGCAAAGAATTATTTTACGAACAACTACAAAGATAGCTACATCGTCATAAATGCGAACTGGATTTATTATTATTCTGTAGTTAGTAGATAAGTGTATTTTTGCTAGTAGGAAACACTAGGTTAATTTCAATATAGTAACTTTTATGGAGGAAAAAAATTGTTGTACAAATTTTATGTACTCCCTTTGAGGGGCTGTATCTTAACAAGGGATGCTCCAATTCTTTATATGAAAGATCCTATCTTTATTTCGATGAGGAATCACCTCCTTAAATATTTTACACTTATTTAGTTACACCCTGTTTATTAGTATTTTCTCATGAAATGTTCAATTATATTGAGAAAAAAATTCAAAAATTTTCACCCAGACTACAAACCAAGGAATTCAGTATGATTTTCAGCTGGAATAACGATATATATGGAAAGGTATGCGAAGGTCAATAAAAATGTGTTTTCATTATAAATATAACACTTTGGAACCTTAAACAGAAAAAGGGTGCATAACCAATATGTCTCTACAAGTTTATGGAATATCAAATGGCAAAAGCTGAATTTTTTGTGTAATCTCGAAAAAAATCCAGTGGTGGCTTAGACCAATTTGAAACCTTAAATCACCTTTATAAAAAGTACGCACCTAACGGCTCTGGTGGTTTATTCAATATTATCATAAGCGTACCATTTTGGGGGCCAATGCTATTTTAAAAACAACTCTAAAACTTTTCATTATCTGATAAGTGACGTATCAAATTTAGAAACTTTGATACTTTTACCATCACCCAGTTGCTGTAAGGTAAATATCAATTCTTTATACTTAACTTCAAAATTTTCATGAAATAATTACAAAATCATTCAATTCACTTAAAGTTGATTTATTGAGGGAGGAAATATCGACTTGGACGTCTTATCTAGAAGACTCTAGTACTCGTGTACCTTTCATGAGATTTCAAAATCTCAAACAATGTTTCTAACATTCGCGAAAATTATCACATGATAAGAGACCTACCTTTCGGAGTCACAATGGTGAAAGCGCTGCTACCCGTCGGGCTACTTGTCTGAGACCCAGAAATACCCTCCCTGGCGCCGCTACTGAAGTCCAAAGGCATAACACCGTGCGAACCGAGCTCCATAGCCATCTTCATCTTTCTCAAAAAAAGAGTCCTTCACAAAAACCACAAAAAAATGTCCCAAAGTTCACAGAGTCTTCCGTCGCATACGGAAAATCATCGCGTATATCCAGCTGTTCCTACGTCGCGTGCAATCATAGAATCGTCCGAAATTCTACTAAGGACCCTTCTCGGTGTACCGGATGATAAGCTGTGTAGAGCGGATTCGATGACGCCCAGGATACGGGAACGTAGACCTTACGGAGTGTTCGTATAACGTCGTGGGAGTGGTTTCGAGGTTTAGCCACTCCCCATTCGGGAAATTGATTCAATGAATGGAAATAGTGTACAATTTATTAGGATTTTTAATTTGGCATCGCTGTTTTCTCGTTTTTCTCGGTATCCTTTCAGAGGAGTGTCTTTTAATATGACGTTGATTGATAAAATATAGTTTATGAGTTCGCATTATGGATTTGGATTGGTATACACTGCTCGACAAGTGTTGTGAACATGGCCTTGTCGAATATAATGGTGATTTTCTAATGATATCCGATAATTCGCTTTGTTTCATGAGGTTTCTTGCATCAGCTATTTTTCAGTCATGTGCTGATGATTCTCTTTTTTAATTGTTTTTATACTTTATATATTTTATATAATATTACATAATATATTAAATATATTATATTGGTTTGTTATATCCGCTATTTTTCAGTCATGACTATTTTGTGTTAATGATTCTCTTTTTTTAATTGTTTTTATACTGTCGGCTTTCACTATTTTATATTGTATAATACATAGTAAATATATATATTATATAATAATATATAAAATATTAAATATAATATTATATATTATAATGGTTTGTTATATACGCTATTTTTCAGTCATGACTATTTTATGTTAATTTGATTTTTTTAAATTGTTTTATACTATCTATATATATGTTATATAATATTATATAATATATTAAATATAATAATATATATTATATTGAACAGGTAGAATTGCCTACGACGAAAAGAAAAAGAAAGAGCTGAATATTGTATAGAAGGCCTTCCTTATTTAATTATTATTTTTTCATGAATATTATTAGGTATTTTCAAATTCTCTTTTGTAATTTACATTCCTGAAGATAAGCTGAATTAGATGGAAACATGTTGAGTACTTAATAAAATCGCACAAGTATTTATTTACATCTTAACAGTGTTTTCATTTTTATACTATGGAATGCTCAAATATTAGGACATTCAATTCCAAATCTGATAATTCTAACTGATCCAATTAAATTCAATTGAGATGAGCTAAGTCTTCAGATTGGGTTGATTGTTCAAATTTCCCAGTCATGTTCGTTATTAGGCCAAATCTGTTCAATTGTTCCACAGTTGCACCTGAAATTGGATCTCCTCAATAAGTGGAAAAATATCCACTTAATTAATTTTTAACATGAAAATCGTTATATAATTTATATAATCTATATGCCAACTTAGGCATATCCCCTCTATATTGGTAACTAAATATCTTCAAATATAAGAATATTTGATTTTTTTTTAGGACTCTCAAACCAGGTGGCCGATTTCTAAAACATTAAGTTAATTCGAATAAAATAAAATTTGTCTGAGTCCCTTCAGAAATGTCAATAAGTGTTATCATTTTTTTTTAAATATAGTTTGATTTATGGTAATTTATTCTTTTAAGAACACAGAAAATATTTTGAAATTTTTGGATAGAAATAAAATGTTTTAAAGCAAATTTGAATGCCATTCAGACGATTTTGAAATAATGGACATATTTGAATTATACAAGGAGTAAAAATAAATTTCTAAAAAAAAATTTGTTTTCATTCTGTTTCTGATGGGATTATGATTGAATGCTGAATTCATTTATGTTAATAATCATTGTATTAACTCGATTTGTTCTTAAAAAAAATATGTGGTGTTGTGGGACACTAAGTAGGAACGAAGTTCCGTCAGATAATGTAGAATCGACATTTTGCAACAGAAAATACGTGCACAATTTTATATGTGTTTTCTTAATTTTTATTTTTTATTCTCAATTTTATTGATTAGTTTTTATTTAACTCCAAGAGAGTATTAAGGAAATTCAATATTTCAGGAAATAATTGATTACGTGTGTAATTTTATATTAATATATATAAATATAATGTTCAAGATAATGATCGTTAAATATAATATGATTTTTGTTTTATTGTTACTGATGTGTTTTGTTTTATTTTACAGTTGCCCTGAGGAAGATGCAATAAAGCTTCGAAAGCTAGGCTTTACATGAATAAAGAGTGAATAAATCTCGTTAATTACTGATCGATTTCCCTTATATTGTATATAATAAATATAAATATATATTAATATAAAATTACATAGAATTAGAAATAATTTCCAAGAAAGTATATTATTATTATAAGAAATTCTTATTAATCAGTCCCGTCATTTATTGCTGAAAATATTGGCTTGGGGTAACTTAAATATGACACATATGTTTGTGATCATATTTTATGCAAATATCACGAAAAAACAGCTATGTTATTTGTTATTTGATTAGGAATAAATCTTTAATATGCAATACTGAATATTTCATCACAAATTCTTATGAATTTAATTATAATATATATATAATATAAATAAATTTTTTCAATTCCAGTGACAACTCAGATTCTTTTCTATGACCGAAAGCATAACCTCCAATTAAGGGAGTTGTTTGTTTTGAAACGAATAGAATAATAGAATATCGTTATCATAGATAAATACATATAGAATGGCAACTCCCTTCCTAAGACCTGGAAACGAGATTCAGCGCCCTCTTTAACGTGGTTTATTTGAAGATTTAATAAACCAATGACTGCTTAGTGCCGCCCTACCTTTAAATAAATTTTTTGGGTAAAATTGATATCGCGTTATTTCAAATTGAATATTCGACCCATTTTATATGCATACCTTTTGAAGAATTCAAAAAGACAACAACAATGATAAAACGATGCAATTTAAAGAATGAACGCTTTTATATAATGGACCTCAGGCATGGAGGGGACAAAAGGGAATTTATTGGCTTCAATCTGTGCACGCCTCTACCAACTGCGGTTGTCGCTAACTTACAAAAGTGGCAACCCTGCCACTTCCGTAACTACTGGACACAGAATTCGTATCCAAAGGATTTTTGCGCATTGTTCCTTGAAAAACGACGAGGTAACCTCAGTTGCTTTAGAAAAAGCAGAAACTGTCAAATTGTCAAGATTGAAAGAACTCTAGAAATTAAATAAAATCTGTCACTTATCTGTAATAGGAAGACTTCTTCAAGTTAGATAGAAAAGTTTAAATTTCAGAGAACTTAATTGATGGACAGTTTATTCAATCAGAAGTGATTTTTCTTCATTGTATATTATTGGTATTTAATTTAATTTTGATCTATTACAGCATGCTGTAATGAATCCATCAAAAACTTGTAAAAACTTCTGATTTTCCTTTATTCCTTTTGTTTCGTTTTCGAGCCGAAAGGTGTCTCAACGGTAGCTGGACTACACTTTTCAGAATATGTTAGTTTTTCAAATCCGTCGAATAGTTCAGCGGTTATGACCATCCGAAATTTGGATTCCTCAATAACTTTTCGAATAATTATCCGATCGATTTGAAGCGCACAAAAAACCATGCCACTAGTTAATTATCTAATCAGCATTCCTAAAATTAATCCTGGCAAAAAAAACCACTAATGCGTACGAAGCAGGGGCTGTAATCGAGGACGCGTGATCTCTGGTAAAACCCAGTTATGGTAATGAGGATTCAAGTCAACCCTTCCATGCAGCTCATTTGTAAATTGCACTCATGCGATGCGAGTTCGAATCAAACAGAAATAGAAAATCAAAATAAGGAGCGGTTATTGCACTTCATTAAACGTGCAAATGGGAGAGGCCTTTAAAGGATTATCTCTCCTGATGAATCGGAAACGAGGCACGAAACGTGGCGGATTAAAATTAACGATGAATATATCTCGATCTGAAATAGACGAAATGAAAATGCGAACAAAATTATACACTTACAGTGAGGATATTCAATGTTCCCTCTCAAACTAGTGGTGTTCCTCAAGGAACGGTTGATAGCTCGTTCCTATTCTCAATGTACACCCCAGGCAAGCACAAGTCCTTGAAGATCACTTGAGTCGGTCATCCGAGACAGTTAACCTGAAAGTCAAGCCAAAAACTATATAACATAAATATAATTTTCTTCTTTATTTATGATAACATAACATTAAATAACCGAATGAGTTCCAAACAAGAGCAGCAATTTATTTTTGTGTTAAACTTGGTAAAACGCATCAAATACTACAAAATGCATATGGTGATGATTGTCTATCTCGTACGCAAGTTCACGAGTAGTCAAGCGATTGAATTTGTCGGGACTTTTTCACGCTTGTTCGAACCGGTCGGCGGAACATACTCAAGTCTGAACAAGTCGAACCCAATCGATTGAGACATTTCACCAAAATATTTTTGAAAATGAAACGATGAAGTCTCAATATTTGACGGAACAATTAGCTGCCATCCGATCCCGAACGAAATATAAAAACCGACATTTTAAACAAGAAGACAACATCCGCAGATGAAATGAGCTCACTGCGAGAAATCCATTACTCACAATTATTGAGATCAGAGTGTTAATTATTAATTAAGTAGCAACAACACTGAGTTGGCGTGGGAATCGGAATGGCCAATTCAGTTCCAGAGCTTGCTGAAATTTTACGATTCTGTAAAGAGATCGGTTAATTGTCAGCTTCCGTTTCCATGTCGGGAGTTATTAATAAAATCAGTTGCTGTCGGAATACGTATACTGGGCGGCCATATATATCTATTCACAAGTGAATTTAAGGAATTGAGTTTATTCTATGATCCAATTTACACAGCTTACTACATTCCGAGATATTACCCCTAAAAGAATGGGACCAAAATTCAGTTTTTATTTTTTTTCTTCTAAAATTCTAGTGAAACTAGATACTTCAATTATTCAAATTTCGTATACTCATTAGGTTCAGATTATGTGCAATTCCAATCAGATGTATGGTTAATGAGCACTCATAAAAAATACTTGAAGGGTATGTGTGAAATTTGACAGAATCGTGGAACCTTTCTTCATACAAGAAACTTTAAACGGAGGTAGGTATTTACAGCAGTTAGAGACACAAGTGATTTCGGCATTGGAGGCAAATTACCAAATAATATCTGGTTTCAGTAGGATGGAGCACCACCCCATTAAGCTCCCATTGTGCGAGATTATTTTAATAGGACTTTTCATCACAGATATATTGGAAGAAGGGGTACTTATGAATGGCCTGCACAAAGTCCCGACCTTAATCCACTGGACTTTTTTCTGTGGGGTTATTTGAAGTCTAAGGTTTATGTGGATAGACCAAATAATTTGCAAGAAATAGCAGCAGAAGTACGAGGCATGTTTTTTAAGTAAGTACCGTTTTGGAATTAAAAAAAGACGTGTAAAGATATCGCAATAATTTTATTTTTATATGAAAGCCTGTATCTAAATCTACTTTTCAACATAATTTCCGTTAATATCGACGCATTTGTCATAACGTGGCACCAGTTTTTGGATACCCTCCTCATAAAATTTTGCCGCCTGACTTTTTAACCACTGTGTCACAAATGTTTTGATTTCGTCTTGCAGACGACACCGCCCGATGTGTTTCTTCAAGTGCAGGAACAAATGGTAGTCGCTGGGTGCCAGATCAGGGCTTTTTGTCCACTTTCTGCACCAAATCTTCGACCGAAGGACGCCCACTCCGTTCTTCATCATGCACATTTGTGCAGCCATCTTTAAATTCTCTCATCCATTTCCTTACCAATCCATCACTCATAATGTTTTGTCCGTAAACTTCACAGATCTCACGATGAATATCGATCTGTTTTACGCTTTTAGTATTAAGAAATCGTATAACAGCCCCTACTTCACAATTAGCGGGACTCACGATTGTCGGAGGCATCTTAAACACTCAGTAAACAACGTACACAATGAAGAATCAGACTGTAATGAGGTCAGTGCGTAGACAAGAGATGTAGGTAACCTGCGCGCATGCGCGGAACGCTGACCGTAGCGCTACGGCGGCGGAATCGCAAAACGGTATTTACTTACATGCCTCGTAGTAGCTAATGTTACTAGAGAATTTACCAACCGACTTGCTTATGGTCAAGAAGTAAACGCTGCTCAGTTTAGTTAGTTAAGTGACTTAGTAACATTTAAAATTATGATTAGTTATTTCTTTGATGGATATTAGATATTTAATTTTTTTAGATACTTTTCTATTAAATTCCCGCAAGGAATTGAAATGAAAAATATTGAACCCGATATTTCTGTACTCGTAAAAATATGTTAGCCAGAAACTAAAATAACATACAGGGCATTTCATTGCAAATTTCAAAATTGACATTAATTCCGGTAAGACCAGAAGTTCACAATTTTTGAATAATATGAAAACAAATAAGTTATCTACTGCAGTTCCAAATTTCATTTTGGTATCTCTTATAATTACAGAGATATTTATTTGGTTCCACACATTCAGCCGTCACTGTATAATTACTTCTACCTTGTTTTAAAATAGTAGGGCACTGTCACCATGTTTACTAAATGCAGAGACATAAAAAAAATAAAAACAGAGTTTTTCTAAACACCTGTTTTGCGAAGTGTATACACTCTTAAGACCTTCCAAGGAAATTCGATCAACCGAAAACATCCCCTCTCAATTTTTCTTCCAAATCGTCCCTGAACTCGATGTATTTAATCAGCAGAATCTAAATCAACGCAAAGTAGAGGTTTTCTTAATTGCACCGCCGTCGATAGGCAAGATTGTGTTTCTCTTAACTCGTTTAATCAATTCATTAAGACAACGGTCAATTGGGCCATTCGCTGCACATAAATCCTCAACAAATTCGCACGATCTCTCAACCCGGATCGGAATGACATCATACTTTAATCAATTTCATGGTGATTCATTCAGTTTTACGATTGATAGAGCAGGCTTCGATTAGTATTCATGCAAATCATGATAGAAATTGGAATGTTCCCAACAAAAGTGTAAAATCTTCTATTTTCTACTTTTTCTTTTGCTTACGCCCACGCTGGCCTGTAACAGGTACACTACGAGCATGCATTTTCACTCTGTCTATTTATACAGTGCTAGTTAAAAAACCCTTCCCCCCCTCGAATCTTTTGAACGGGTATACTTATAATATTGAAATTTGGAGGGTGGAAATAAACGGATGTAGGCTTCTCAACTGGTCATAACAGGTGACGCAATAGTCATAAATGACGTCACAAGGCCACTGTGACCAATAATTTTAAATGGGACCCTATGGCAAGTGACAGCTCGTTTGAAAGGTATTGAAAATACCTATTCAGTCATACCAATTTTGTTTGGGTTTCGGCTGATTTTGATTGATAAATTGAAGAAATACGAAAATTATAGTTTCGCATTTAATTAATAAAGATTTTAAAGTACGCCTCTGGTTAATTGTCAAAAAGGTTGACGTGTTTGAATTCTCTACTTGTCAAAAGTGTTTATACCTTGAAAATTTACCTAAGCTATTGTTTAACGAGTGTTTACATAGGCAAAATGGTACGTACTGTAGCCGACAAAGTAGCAGCTATCTTAATAATTGGTGAATGTAGAAACAATTTCCATGAAGCGGAACGACTGTTTAATGAGAGGTACCCCGATCGCCCTATATCGAGAGTTTATTTGAGGGAACTTCTTCGGAAGTTTGAAGCATCAGGTAGTGTTCAAGATGGTCGACCAACAATTAGTGATGACAAAAAACTTGACATACCTAATTGGAGAAATGGTAGTAAACCCTACTTCTTCCACAGCCCAAGTTGCGTCTATCTGTCAAAGTCAGTCAGTCAGTCAAAGGACAATACATAGGGATTTGGCTAAAAACATATTTCATCCATACAAATTAAAAATGGTGCACCAACTTTCAGATGATGACCCCGACCGAAGACTAGAATTCTGTGAAACTATGTCCAATAAAATGAACCAACAACCAGGCTACCTAAAACAATTTGTTTCAGTGACGAAAATACTTTCTTTCTCAATGGAAATGTAAACACTCAAAATGTGAGGTATTGGAGTGACACAAATCCTCTCATCTTTCGTGAAAAACATACTCAATTTCCAGAAAAAGTAAATGTTTGGGCAGGCATTATGGGAAACCACTTAGTTGGGCCTCTTTTTCTCAATGCTAACTTAACCGGTGAATTGTATCTGGAGATGTTACAAAATGATATTGAGGCGTTAATTCTTGAAATTCTAGAAGATAATCCAAATGAATTCGACAACTTGGAAATAACGTTTCAACAAGCTGGTGCTCCTGCACACTATTACGGTGCAGTAAGACGTTACCTAGATGAAGAATATCGTGGTAGGTGGATTGGACGACGAGGTTTGATCGAATGGCCAGCTCGGTCACCGGACCTTACACCATTAGATTTTTTTCCATGTGGGTACTTGAAATCTAAGGTTCACGCTACAGCACCTGACAGTATTGCCATTCTGAAACAACGAATTGTTGAAGAATGTAGGGCAATTTCCGCCGACACACTGGGACGAGTACGACAAGAGTTTAGCAATAGGATACATTACTGCCAGGAAGTAGATGGAGCACATTTTGAACACTTATTATAAGAACTGGTTCTTAAATTTTTATTAATTAAATGCGAAACTATAATTTTCGTATTTCTTCAATTTATCAATCAAAATCAGCCGAAACCCAAACAAAATTGGTATGACTGAATAGGTATTTTCAATACCTTTCAAACGAGCTGTCACTTGCCATAGGGTCCCATTTAAAATTATTGGTCACAGTGGCCTTGTGACGTCATTTATGACTATTGCGTCACCTGTTATGACCAGTTGAGAAGCCTACATCCGTTTATTTCCACCCTTCAAATTTCATTATTGACCATTCCAGGTCACGTGGTCTTTTCGGATATTTGACATTTCGTGGAGGACAAACAAAGGTTCTTTTCCATTTATTCACATGTTGATATTTTCAAGATTTAACACTTGTTTTGTACAGTTAGAAGTGGTTTAATGCTTAGAGTTCGTTGAATATACCTGGGGCAGAATATTTTTCAACACTAAGTGGTGAAGTGAAGGACAGATATATTGAAAAATAATCGATGGAGTTAATCCTTATTGTATTGGATTGAATGAACTTTCACCAAATTTGCAGACGTTACCATCCGTTACACTTATAGATTAGTAAGTTATTTTGTACTTACTCATAGCTTCTATACAGGGGGTCAACTGAAAGCCTATAAATCTTTGCAGGAATATAAATATTACGAGACAGGATTTGTACAAGAAGTTTTGATGAGGCAACACAATGAAAATGTTTTCATTGTATTAGGAAGAGTAAGTTATGCTTCAGATAATCATTTTAATAATGTATCGGTTTAAATGATATTCCTGAGAGTTGTTTTTGCCAATATTGTGAATAAATTATAAATTATTAGTAATAAAGTGTTCTAGAAGACGAGTATTCTTGAATTCGCCTAAAAAGTCCTAGTTTTAGTAGTGAGGTGGTTTAATGTAAATGATACAGTTGTACTTGTTTCAGTATTTAATAATTAACAAACAAAATTATAATATTTCAATATAAATGATGCATTTAATCAATCAATTTGTGAATCATACATATTGACAAATGCGCTACAAACTTTGATAATTTTGTCCAATGCACCCAAATGCTCTCAAGATATTGAAAGCATGCTAACAGAAATTGGACCTTGGCAAATTTTAAATTTCTTCTTCAGCAAGCCAATAACCCGTTCGACATGAATCCTCACTGTAGCGATATTCCTCGTGTTTTCTAAATCTGCAGGATGAAGTAGATTCTGGCCCTTTATGAAAGTGTCCTTCAGCAGCCTGTGATTCCAAAGACCATTCCGCAGCCCTAACATCATCCTAAAATAAAAATTAAATTAATATTAGGTATTTCTCAGTTTGAGGACAAAAAGGTTTACCTGTTTCAAACGTTTAGCACGATTAACAACTCTCTTATATCTATCAACTGCCTGTACAGTCAAAGAATCACCAGTTATATATCCCATGTTGGGTTGGTTCTCCTAAGAATAAGATAAAATATTAGCAATTTGAATCTTTTCTTTATACATTATATTAATAGGCAATGAATACATACAATAAATTATCAAATTTTTCGTACCTGTTATGAAATGTCAAGAGCATATTCTTGCATATTTTTGAGCAGATTCATGAAAATCTTCCTGTCTCAAAGCTTTTATCCAAGCATCTTGACGTTGAAGCGACAATGCCCCAATATGCTGACCACCGGATTACATAATATAACTGCTGGAAGTCTGTAAAATCCTTCTTCATCTCTATTTCCTCTCCTACCACAATTAAAAACTGCACGAAATTAAGGCACTTTTGGTAATAAGCAACATTTCGGTAAAACAGAGAAGCAATAAATGGAAGAATGGCAATAGCTTTCATTATCGGAAACCTAGGTACGAGGCCTTTAAATCCAGGTAAAAATAATTTTATTTCGTTTCAAGTACATATTTGGCATTTGTTTGTCCTCCACGACATTTGAGGTTAGCTTTGTGACGTCACCCTGGAATGGTCAATTATAAGTATACACGTTCAAAAGATACGAGGGGGGGAGGGGACTTTTGACTAGCACTGTATTCTCTCCCCTTAGCATAAATGAACAGGTTTGTTAGTATTTCGACACGGGAACAAGCGACATATGACTGGCCACGTGAAAACATGGATTTTCAATATCTTAGCGACTTTCCTTAAAATTCACTTATTGACTTTGCGCTCTAGAAATTGCAATCGTCGAACGGCATGAACCTGTGGAATCGAAACGTCTTCACCTTTGTATTTTCCAGTTGTGGCTTCGATTAAATTGTTCATTAATTCATTCAACCATGGATTCACCTCTATCTGCTATTTTAGCTGATTTATATATGAAGAATTTCAAATAAAAAGCTCTCGACAAATATAAACTAAAACTCAAATCATGAAAGAGATATGCAGATAGTTCTTTTATCATTTGGCAACATGGAATGAACACTATAATAATAATAATAATAATAATACTTTATTGGTCCTGTGAGTCATTTAACAATGTGTAGGACAAGTCACAAAAAAAAAGAAGTGAAATACAACCTTGTGCAATCGACAACAATAAGAACACCAGTGGGATCATATGATAGTTACGGAGAGGTATTCCTCAACACTATAGTAGGTACCTTGAATCAACAATGACTTAACTTCTTTCTTGAATTGTCTCAGATTCAATGATCTGATTATATTTGGTAAATGATTGTAGAACTTCGAACCCAAGTAAGAAGTACTTTGTTGTATGATGCTGAGAAATGCATAAATCATTTCCATGCCTGATTTCATAATTGTGAAAATCTGAACATTTTTTTTCAAATATTGTATATTTTTATGAATGTACAATAAGCAGTTTAAAATGAAAATACATGAGAATGTCAGGATTTCAAATTTGCTTAATAGTGGACGGCATGAATCTAAAGGTTTAAGATCAAAAATGAGCCTTAAAATCTTCTTTCGACAGATGAAATCACGGCCTTCCTACCCCAACCGATGACCCCCACAGAACTACACTATAATTCAGGTGGCTGTATACCATACTGTAATATATACCCAATAAGGCATCTACAGGGAGAGCACTTTTGAGTCGCGATATAGCATAAAAGAATTTGTTCAACTTTTTACAAATTTCATCAATTTGAATGGTCCATCTAAGGTTGTTATCAACATAAATGCCAAGGAATTTAACACAATCGGTGGACTCAAGATACCCCTCGGAATGGTGAAATAGTACAGATTCATTAGACGGAGTTGTGCGGTTTTGGAACTTGAGAATGTGAGTTTTGGTCAAATTTATAATCAATTTGTTACGATGACACCACTCTTCGAAAGATTGGATTACAGATTCGCACATTATCTTTAGCTCCTCCAGACTTCCTGCTCTAATTGCAATCGAGGTGTCGTCCGCGAAGAGTATCAGGATGCAGGATAAAATGTGGTCCGGCAAATCGTTCATAAAAAGAATAAATAAAAGAGGTCCAAGAACCGAACCTTGAGGAACTCCAAAGTTGGTTTGGTATTTGCTTGAATTGGAATCATTGAGCCGGACGTAAATTCTCCGATGACTTAGAAAACTCTTCACCCAATCCAGAAAAATCCTTCTAAAACCCAATTGATACAGCTTTTCCAACATAAATTCATGCTGCAAAGTATCAAACGCTCTAGAAAGATCAAAGAATATCCCCACCACGTGAGCACCTTCATCCACAGAAGAATACACGAACTCTAGAAACTCACAGCAAGCGGTCTGGGTTGATCTTCCTCATCTAAAACCGTGCTGACAACTTGAGAGAATTGAAAATTATTTCAAGGTAATTGTATACTCTTCCGTAGATTACTTTTTCGCATATCTTAGACAATTGGCTAAGGATGGAAATAGGGCGGTAATTAGCAATATCATGAATATCATCGTGTTGAATGATTGTTTTGGCTATTACCATCATCTATTGTGGATGTAATGATTTCCGACGTTTCGATAGACATCCTTTTTGTGAATTGGTATAATCCTTGCTTCTTTAAGGATTGATGGAAAGATGCCTGTCGAAATAGATGGATTCCTTCAACATCTTAACGATCAATAAGAATAACAATGGAAATCGAGAAAGATAAACAACTTCCGTTTCTAAATATACTTGTTCATAAATAAAAAGGAATGCTAAGAACCAGTGTATACAAAAACCAAGAAACACGGGTCAATATCTACATTTCAATTCCAACCATCAACGAAATACTGAATTGGGAGTTTCAAAATAGTTACTAGAAACATAGAATCAACTGACAATGACATTGACATACAATATTACTGAATATGGAAGCATAGGCGTGCGTTTATTTTTTATTGTTCACGTAGATGAATGAAACTGATGTTGTGAGCATCCGCAGAGGTTGTAATTTTTGGATAAACTCCAAGAAAAAAACGAGTTTAAACGTAGAAAGTGCACAATCATTAGTACATGATTTGTCAGCAGTGTTGTCGCACTTAAATCAAAAACAATGGAAGGCTGTATGCGTTCGGGAATAATCCCCACAGACTGAAGATCATGGCGTCGTGAATCAGCATCATCCCTTAATCCTGTGAGAAGAGCGCCGAACCGACAACACGATATCTAATTGTTCATTGTCTTTAATCTCTATTATTGTCGCCGCAGACTTAATTTACCATCAAGCCTGTCATCTCACAATGGCTGCTAATGCATTTTTGGCCCGTAAAATGTCATAACTGTCCTCCGCTACGGTGGAGTTTTTGCCTAATTTGCGGATATCGTACGTTTTCGACTCGGGACATGCAAATGTATATATTGTGTCTTTTGCTGGGTTTCGAGCGTGTTGGGGGCTCATAAGGGATTTGAATATCTTATGCAACTACCAGGAATTACGCTATTGAAAAAATTTAAAATATATCAAATTTGAGGGCCATTTTCCAAATGGTCGTAAAAACGAAGAAATTGTAGGTCCAAGTAGATTTTGGATTAGATCTTTGAAATTTTGTAGCATCAGTGCATTTTGGTTTTTTTTTTGTCTACGAGAATGAAATTTTTTGTACAACTCCCAATAAAAGTGACACTTCTAAGATAATAATAAAGTCTATTGAACTCTTTTTAATGCTTGCTATCCCTACTTGATATAGCAGCTAACCATCATAGATAAACCTCTAACATAAAAGTAATCCTTGTGGAACGTAAATAAGCTCCACTCTATAAGGCAACTTGAACGCCGGATGGATCATCTAATGCAGTTATTCCAATCAATTGGCTCTTCTTGATAATGGTGTATCTCTGGTGGAAGAGGTCAAATACTAATTTATAGAACTGATTTGTTTTATTGAGTCGTAACAATGAAATGACTCACCATTGTTATTTGTGGGTACCCGGCCAATTCTTCAGCAAACCAATCGATAACCTAGTTAACGACTATTTTAATTCAAGTGGATGTTCCTCAAAGCAATTTGAGTTTCATAATAATCATACAGGGTGTAACTAAATAAGTGTAAAATATTTAAGGAGGTGAAACTTCATTGGAGCATCCCTTGTTAAGATACAGCCCCTCAAAGGGAGTACATAAAATTTGTATAAAAATTTTTTTCACAAGCACCAAAAAAGTTACAATATTGGAATTAATCTACCGTTTCCTACTAGCAAAAAGACAATTATCCAGTTATTTATTTGGTTTACCCTATGGTTGTAAGGGTGGAAAATATACCTATCTCTGTAGTTGTTCGTAAAATATTTTGCTGCAAACTGGTTTATTTTGGGCGAAAAACTCACGAGACAGTTTTTGTTTAGAATAAAACAGGCTATCGGAAATAAATTTTTAAATGATAAACAAATAATAAGACAAAAAGTTACATTCGAAATAAACTTTAGGGGTTGCGTTTCCCACGCTTACAACTTTGGGGAAAACCAAATTGGTGCTTGTAAAAAACTTGTTATACAAATTTTATGTACTCCCTTTGAGGGGCTGTATCTTAACAAGGGATGCTCCAATGATCACCTCTTTAAATATTTTACACTTATTTAGTTACACCCTGTATAATATATTTATTTATTATGATGAAATATTGAAGTATAAAAAATTAAATTTCAACAGCTCAGTACAAATTAAAAAAAATTATTTTATTCGAGTATTTTTTAAATTAAAAACCACTTCATCAGTATTTTCTTATGAGGTTGTCAAGACAACTATTTCAGGATTACTAAAAAATCAATTGCTTTACTATTCGATGGAAATAATTATCGAGTGCAGCTATGATTTCAAAAAATTAAAACATAAATGTTAAATCTTCCACATATCACAACAACGTGTCTGAAATGACATGTTGGACCAGCCAACGTCAAAATCAACACTTTCTCCTATATTAAACACATAAATAAGAAGAATTTGTGTCTCAAACCTCACTCACAATAATAGATGGCCCTAAGTTATACATTATTGACATGAACCTGTAACTTCAGGTAAGTCCTCAGACATAAATCTAAAGGCATGAAGGCCAATTCTGTGTCACAAACTCTGAAAATATTGGGGATATATAAAGGTTATGCGGCTTAAGTGTGAAGTTGGTTTCGAAAAAACGTAATTAAGTCCTCTGACGGGAAAAAACGAAATTACTTTCCGAACAACCTAATATCATGACCCGTGCAAGATTGCCAATGTTTCCTGGGCGGTATGGCATATGGCTCAGTCCTGCTGAACCACAATTTCTCCAGATCAATAGATTTCAAATAAGGCACAATAAACATTGTTATGGCAGCAAAGAAATGTATCTTGCCTATACGAAAAGTAGTCAATTTCAAAGTGAAAAAGGATCCGTTTCTCAGAATTGAGAAGGGTCGCAGGACATCGATAATCTGACCGAGGGCGCGATCAAACAAAAGAACCCCTTTTTGTTTCCGAAAACCCCCAATAACAATGGAATTGATTGCCTAATGCCGGTTCTTTGGATATAATGACGCAGGCCGCCTATAATTAATCGTTTTTAAATTGATTTATTGCTCCATTCTAAATGGATTGATTTGTCATTGTTTAACTTGAAATGAAGTTATCGCTTGTACATATAAAGGTGAAACGTGTTTTAATGATCTCTGTACAAACACGATACGCGTTCGAAATTGGTACTTTTTATGGACTTACAAATACCGGCGACTTCGGGTTGGTATTTATTGCTACGCGATAATGAATCTTTTAGGAGACACGTTTTATTTACGGATTTCAATTATCGATCTATTCGGCCTGGAAAGACGCGAAGTAAAGACAGAACTAAACCCGAAAAAAAGTCTTGAAGTACATCAGTCTATAACTCCCAGGTCTAACAAAATACGAGGTCAAATGATTTTTCGAAATTTCATGATGAAATATGCCCAGTATCACGAGGAAAGCAGTTTAGTTCTATGTTAGATATCTTTGTGCGCAGGTTGTCAAGAACAGCTGAGAAGGGATTCTTTTGTTATGGAAGTTTGGGCGCCATTGTCCCAATATATTAAAAACAATAAGGAATATTTCTGTGGTAATCGATGGTTCGATGCAGGTAACCACCGAAGGAGATCAAAAAACTTTGGGTCGGCGAGGGGTTTAGAAATGCGATATTTCGAGGTAGAAAGGGGAAGGCGATCTCGCGAGCGAAGCGAGCACCGTAAAGTTCATAAGACGGACTTTCGTTAGGTGCATTTCACATGCCCTTACGACCACGCTAACATTTTCAAAAAAATTATCTAAAACACCGATTTCCCGGTTTTTCGCGAAAGATGGTCCGGTAAAATTGGAAAAGGCTTTTTCCACTGACGCGATCAGAAAAAGCCGTTTTCATATGTGTCTTCCCCGAGAATCGGATCTTTGGATAGGGCTATTCATATCTTCCAATCGCAAGTAAAAATATTTTAAATTAATTGCTGGAAATAGCTTACTTCGGCTCAAACACAAATTTCCAGATCATCAGTCACGTCCGACGTTCACAGAACATTGTCGCATATTTTCAATTACAATTTTAATCCATACTCTGTATAATATTTTGAAAATTCTTCAATTTATACGATTCGTAAGAGCCCTGGTGAGGTATTCTCTTATAGTTTATCAGTCTACGATGTGTATTTAAGAAATTCAAAAATTTACCCAGCATAGAACCAGTTTTGCAATCCCTAGCCAATTCATTTCACCCCTGTCGATTCCTACTCTAAATGACAATTGTCGTTGACATTCTAATCTTATGTAGATTCATATGTCATATTCTAGACGTAAAAGTTAGTTTATGCGTGTACGAAAGGAACGAAATTTGAGGTAATCGGCGAGGCACTCTGTTCATGGTTACACCTTTAGACCTTTATCGAATAATTTTTATTTTACCTTTGTAAAATTAACCAAGCGCTAATCGATGGAGTTAAAACGATATTCTTTTGGTTTTTTTTTGTGGAAAAAGCACCCACTGCGAATCAATTATATACAGGGTGCCTCAATGCGTTGCCTATTTTTAACAGCTACCTTCCACCGAGTTATTTCGGCTGTTTCTGCTTACGGCCTCTCAATTCGATGAAATATTTTCGATTCATACACAGGGTGTCACATCTGAGTTGCTCATTCGTAGCTCTGACTTTCACCAGAGTTTTCTCAAGTTTTCGTGTTTTTCCGCGTACGGGAGCTAATTGCAATAAAATATCATACAGGGTGTGCAATTTACAATGAATTTACGATCGATTAATATACAGGGTGTGCAATTTACAAGTTCTTTCGGGATTTTTGACGCTCTTTTGGTTTCTTTGTGCTCCTTCGTGGTATTTAGAGTTTTTTTGCGCGCTTTCGGTTTTTTGTGCTCCTTCGGGGTTTTTTGGGTTCCTTTGGATTTTTTGCGTTCTTTCGTCTTTCTTCAGGTTTTTTCATTTTTTCTCACGTTCTTTCGTCTCCTTTCGTGTTTCTTCGCGTACTTTCGAGTTTCTTTGCTTTCAACAGGTTTCTCTGCTCTATTTCGTGTTTCTGTGAGCTTCATTGATCTATGGTCTATATTGATCTATGGGCTTATTGAACTACTGGCTTATGGATCTACTGGCCTACAGATCCACTGGCTTACTAGTTATGATTATTAAATTGGTATAATCTGAGAAGCATTGGTTTTTTGTTAAGAGTGCACTATAAGATATTCTGTATTAAGTATACACTTGAATACTTAATTATTACTCAAACATAACGTAGGGTCCAACCGTTCCTAATCGATCACAATAGATGGCAAAATCTCTGAAGCCATTCTAACTCTAAAGTTGTAGTTAATTTTATAAAATATATTTGTCATTCTTTGTTAAAAAAGAATTGGCGAAATTGACACCTGACGAAACTAATCAGCATCCAATTTTTCACAAGCTTGTCAATTATGCATGTTTCCTTCATTATTTCCCACCATCCTATTTCCAGGGCTGGGGGTGATAAAGTTAAGCACTCGGAAATTCGTGGGATGTTTATGTTAGGGGCATCCTCAAAGAAGAAACTCAATGGAGATCGTGAAATCTTAGCACTGAGGTTTGTCCGCTAACGGTGTGAACATCCAGGTGGTATTTTCTTAGGGCTCTCCGTCGTTGCCTCCTGCTCAATTCTCAATTCACGACTATGGCTGCTGCTTCGAGATTTATTATCCTCGATGTTGCTTCTTGGGAGAAACTGTTCGGTCTGGCGAATTCCATTTATGGACTGGATATTGTCGATGTAGATCATCAAACTTTTAGCAACGAATATCCTGACACATATTCCGGCAATTTTTTTTCGTATTATTTGATGAAAAACAAAAAAAAACAATCTAAATGGAACAGTGCTAGGTACCTACTCAAAACCATACTTCTGTAAGATTAGGGAAAGCTAACTACTCAATTCAACTCGCCTACAAAATCATCAGCGTTATCGCAACCCCTATGTTCACCGTTCATCGTGCACCGTTGCCAACGGAAATAAATTACAGAAATTCTATAAGTTTCTATACAGGGTGTCTCAAGTTCGAGTGCCTATTAGACGTTTCTGGAAAACTAGACATATTTGAAATCTGAATATTGGGATTATGATATTGTTCGAAGTTCTCTACAGAGCTAAAATATTTTCGTAGCACAAAAACTTCCGGTTATACAGGGAGTGAAAATAAATTCCACGAAAAAATTTTTTTTCAAGTTTTCCATTCCTGGTATAATCGAGTATTAAATAGTGAATAAATTTCTGTTAAAACCATTGTATTAAATCGAATAGTTCTCAAATTATCTAAAAATAAACTGGAAAAGAAGTCAAATATGTTCAGTCAGTAATATGTTCATTATTCTTCTTTTAAATATCCTGAGCGTAAACTGTTTTTACAACATCGAAGAGGAAGGATGTGAAAAGGTCATGCATCTTTTGGATTTCAAAAATATCATCACAAAGTTGTTTCAAATTTTGTGTTGAAAATTGTGATCTTAAATTGGCCATAACTTCTGTTTTTCAAATTAGAACCCTATTTTTTTATAATTGAATTGGATTCTGCGGTCAAAAATAATGATAGTTTTCTCACATAATTATGCTCCTTGTGGCATCTCTAATGAAAATTCATGTTTTTCACAGAGCCAGTTGTATATCGCCTGTTCCCGTGTCGAAAAACCAACAAATCTATTCATATATGCACAGAAAATAAAAATATGGTAAACAGTCAAAATTTTCAATTTTATATTGATTTCAATGATCTAAGATCTCCATTCTGTTATAGTTAATCACGTTGTGCTGGACGGAAATTGTTACCCAATGAACATAGACAGGAGTTGTTCTCACTTTCGATTTCTGGGTGTCACTTTTCCCGTCCTGAAATAGTGGAAATCTGATTAGGACAAGGCGAAAGATTGTAGCTCGACGGTGATTCACAGAAGTGGCCCTTTATTAGATTCCGGACGAATTCCAGATAAAAGCGTGCGCGCTTTTAGCACCTGTGCTCCAGACTCAGCTGTTCAATCTGGCCTCTCTCGTCTTATCGAATCCGAAAAAGTACTAGAGCAATCTCGATAGTGAACTCAAGTTTCCCCTCTATCTATCGATATCATAGAAAAAAAATCCACTGAGCTCGTGAAAATTCTGACATTCTAGATGAGAAAAAGTCAAGATTTGTTCAATTGTTAGGATATTTCCATAGACATAATATCAGATAGGCAAAACATTCTCTTGTGAAATCCTTATCGTGAGTGGAACAGAAATAAAAGATCGGTTCTCTTTGTTGTTCATCCATACGTGGCAACATCGCATAAATAACATAATAATTCAGTTGTGACATACTTATTTATGGAACGATAAAGTCTAACTAGAATTCTCGTTATCACTACCTTTTTAGTTCAGTGAAAGGTAATATACAACAAAAAATATGAAAAAACTAATACTGACTTACACAAATTCTCTTTAATTTCAGTATTTTTTCCCAAACAATAACTGGCAACGTGGTGCACATGGAATTACCCTTCTTTGTCACCTCATTATCAAGCAATAAAAGAGCAACGTTGTCATAACTTTCACCTCTGCTTTATCTATACAGTGTGGCAATTTGAAAACGAAACAGACGAGAACAGACGAAATAAGTTTTTTCGATAGAAATACTCGGACAGGTCGATTTCTCTTTCGAGGGTGACAACTCAAGATGTAGGTTACGGACGCATAGCGCTTCAACTCTTGCTACTACGAGTACAACCCTCACCCCCAAATTTTGAATAGGGAAGATGGGGTGAGTGATACCTCATTTGAAAGGTATTTTTATACTGATTTCAGCACAGTAATTGTTTTTCCATTTTATGCATTAGTTCTCGAAATATTCTTAACTAAGTATTTGAAAATGAAGTGGTGTTTTCATGGCACTTGTAGTGTTTTTTTGTGAAAAATCAACATTTTGAGCTTCAAAACAACCATGACTGTGGCTTCCTTCCTCCAATTCATTGACATAGAAATCTTTAATCAAGATGTCGAACAAACAAAGCGTATTGCGAAGGAGCTCCATCTTGCTGAAACTCAATCAAAATTATCTTCGATATAATATGCAGTATTTCCAATAACATGCGGTAACACTTGATCGATAGAAATCTCCAAAAAGTCCAAATACGTACATATCTCTAATCAGATTACCAGGTAAGAAAATCAAATCATTAATGATGCCACAGAAATATTCCAGTCCCAATTCGTGAAACAATTTCCGACTTAATTATGAAGTGCTTTCTCAGTTGGCTTCAATATGTTTTCATTTTGTTGATTATTGAATTCATATCTTTTTCAAAAAAATGAGAATCGATAATTTTTTATTTATTACGAACAGATCATTAAGTTGGCTTATTGGTTCTTTGACATGTGAATTATTCTTAGTTTTGAATCGAGAGATATGTGTTTTAATTCATTGTTCGACATGGTTTATTCAATTGCAGAGCGGATGGAAATAAGTTCACTTTTTTTGCAAACAATAAATGTGCGAATAAAACCGCAGAATTCTTCAATCAACGACATTTAGATAAACATGTTAATAGGAAGTATGTTTTGGAATTAGTGTCAAAGTTTCAAGACACCGGGCCCGTGGCTAATAAAAAACGAAACATGGAAAGAAATGAAGAAGCTGAAGTAGCTGTTCTTGGACAGATTGTTCTGAATCCAGTGACGAGTACGAGGCAGCTAGCACATGAATCTGGTTTTACACGAACTCGAATTGCAAATATTTTGAAGCATCATAAATTCCATCCTTACAAAATCCATCTTTCACAAGCACTAAACGAAGATGATTTTGACCGTCGTGTTGAATTTTGTGATACAATGAGTGAACGAGTAACTGCTTATCCCAATTATCTGTACAATGTTTGTTTCTCCGATGAGTGTTCGTTCTTTCGAAACGGCACAGTAAATCGACACAAAGGTCGTTATTGGGCCGATGCTCATCCGAGATTGTTCCACGAAGTTTATACTCAACAACCAGAAAAACTCAATGTTTGGGGTGGAATATTTGGTGACAACATTGTCGGCCCGTTCTTTTTACCTGGTAATCTTACTGGAGATATGTATTTGGACTTATTGGAAAATCACATTGATCCAATTTTGACGGAAATTATTGAAAACAATGCTGGAAATTATGTGGAAAATCAGATTGTGTTTCAGCAGGATGGAGCTCCTCCACACTACGCCTTACCAGTTCGAGAATATCTGGGTCAAAGATTTCCAAATCGGTGGATTGGAAGAAGGGGTCCCACTGAATGGCCAGCCAGATCGCCAGATCTGTCACCACTAGATTTCTTTTTTTGAGAAGTAGAGTAAAATTTACTCTACACAGCCCGATTCCATAGAAGATTTAAGAAGACGTATAGTGAACGAATGTCGTCAAATCACTCCAGAAATGCTGCAAAATGTGCGCCACCGTTTCGAACAGAACTTATTTCATTGTATGGAAGCTAATGGTGAACGATTTGAATATTTAATTAATTGATGTGAGTTTGTGATAAATTATTTACTTTACTTTGAAAAGTCTTATTTCTTAGATCAATACTTCTGATACCGTACAGTTGGAGAATGATTTCAGTGAATAAAACAGCTAGTCGAACATCTGACCCGAGTAGCATTAACACGTACGGTATCACTTCATATGTCCAGTGGTAGATGTTTTGCAATTTCAAATACAAGTACGGTAATGTTGGTGTTTCGAAAGCACGAAATGTCAATTATTCGCAAAAAATTAATTTAAGTGATAAAACTAACTAACGCATGAATATTTCGAGAACTAATGCATAAAATGAAAAAACAAATACTTTGATGAAATCAGTATAAAAATACCTTTGAATTGAGGTATCACTCACCCCATCTTCCCTATTCAAAATTTGGGGGTGGGGGTTGTAGCAGCAAGGGTTGAAGCGCTATGCGTCTGTAACTTACATCTTAAGTTGTCCCCCTCGAAACAGAAATCGACCTGTCCGAGCATTTCTATCAAAAAAACTTATTTCGTCTATAATCTCGTCTGCATCGTTTTCAAATGGCCATCCTGTATATAATAGTAGATTCAACTATTGTTTTTCATTTACTTCTTTAATTTCAGTCCGCAAATGTTTTGTTTTCCGACAGAGAAGGTGTGAAAGTTTTATTCGAAAACAGAGTATTTCTGCTTCCATTGTTTTCTTCTAAGATATTAGTGATGTTTCATTCGATCTTATCCAATGGTCCTCATTTAATGCATGTTAGACTTAAAGATTCTGGTGTCGCATCAGCATGTCAGTGCCTTTGCACTTTTATTACAACCAACAATCTTCCAATCTTTCTAGTTGCATAGGATACCACGTAATTGCACTCTTCAACAACAAATCAAGATTTATTGCAGTAAACAATTGCACATACAAGTCTCTCACAGTGCAAGCAAAGATTAGCATCTCGTCAAATCGTACTACTCAAATCTGTACCAAGTATGCGCTGTGTGAGTCGAAAAAAGTCTGGCCCAAACAATGAGTCAGGCGCCATGTTAATTGAGCGTCTTTGTTTTCATTCTTGCCGACCGTTTCTCTATTTATTACCACTTGATTTATAAGGCGTTCGCCCAATTGAAATTGATACTTCCTGCCTGCAGGAGATTATTAGCAGACGCCGGTCCTGCTGGTTTCGCGTGGTTTGTACAGGGTGCCCGTGTATGCTCTATCGAAAGACATTCCTAAAACTCATATTTCAACAAAATCCAGGGTGCTCAAACTTCAATGATTCAGATTGTTTTACGACACGAGAACAGGCAATATACTATTGACCATGCGAGAAACGTGGCTTGTCTTGAATAATACCACAAACACTTAACGACTCAACAAACCACTCGATGCATTTCTGCGAAATTTTGACAAACATCGTTTGAATGATAATAATAAAAAATGATATACAGATTCTTTTCCCACAGTTTCCAAACACGAACCTCATCAATCCCACCTTGTATATGCATTTTGAAAATAACAGCGCAAAAACCTCTAATCTCACGATTCAGTGGAAAACTTCTGGTTTCCCGTGCAGAAACTAGAAAATCAATCGAGAATCTTGCCCCGATCCGATGGTCGAGATGTGTGAGAAAAATGCCAGAGGACGCAGGTGTTCAAGTCATCCATCGTCCAGACTTTGACGTACGGATTACGTCGAAAACCCCGCCATCATAGATCTTTTTTTCGTTGCTGTTTGCGGTGGAAATCTGATTTTCCGCGACCACCTTTACTATACGGTATCATTTACGAGCTTCCGAACATAAATCAAAGGGACAGGTAATCTTGAGAGAAAATTGTCAAAGTATTTCATTCTCTTTGGTCTCAGAGCTGATTTCTGGGCCAATAATCCATTATTTTTATCTAGAAAGATAGGATGACTTATGGTTTAAAGCTGTAATGTTTAAATTTCGCGCCATACATATTATTTAATATTTGAGAACTAGCGAATATCATTCACGAATTCACATATTGCGCCGTGTGTTTAATTTTTTGTCGATTCTCCTATAGATTATTTTCATTTTCTTGAACCGGAATCAATCGACATTCTGTGACTGAGAGAGGAATATTGAAGCGTTGTGGCAAACCTTAAAAAGGGATATAAATTTCTGCTCTCAGTATAAACCAAATTTTGTTGGATAACTTGGTTGAATCTTTTGAAAAGAGAATTTAAAGTCACTTAAATATTAAACCCCACTTACATCAAGGGTAAGTTTGAGTTTTAGAGAAAGGAGAATCGACAAGTATTTCTAATTGTTTTAGGGTTCTTTTTTTGGTACCAATTCTCTGTTCCTGTGTAATATACTCTGGATCTTTAAGACCGAAAACCTGTAATGAGAGAGCCTCCATCTATCTGGAGTGGATAAGTCATTTATGGCCATATGCCATCACCATATCAGCATACTCAGCGTTGGTGAAATTAGGCATACCAACAACCAAAATTAAACCAACAGTAGCAAAAAGTCGATAAAAGTAACAAAAACAAAAAAATACAAATTTAAAAAACTGAACAACGCGGCACAGACACTTCCAACAGCAGAGACAGTTAAATCTCGAATGACGGTAGGGTCAAGTCAGCGGCGACTAACCCAATCCAACCTAAGGACAGAAATAGTAATAATAATTCACACGCGTCTAAAACGGGCAGGTAAAATTTCCTTGCTCGCTGTGTTGTGTCGAAATCCGTACTTTTATTTAGGTGCGACTTTCTTCATTCTTCTGACTAAAACCTTATTAGCAGTATTTTTTTTATTGACTTACGTAAATAGCATATGGTTAGCAACGTTATAAACCAAAGAACATTTTAAAATAAAACTAAGGTTGTAATAGCTGTAACTTTTTTTAAATTTCAATAGGAGTGGAGTTGTTTTCATACTTCCATAATTTTTTTTTTTCATAAAAGGCCCACGTGTTAATTTTGTGGTGTTATCTGTAACAATAAATACGTTTTATTTTAAACACACACTCATGTAGACTTAATACAATAAAAAAATGCATTTAAAAGCACACGCAAAAAAAGTTATGGGGCTTCGAAGGGTACATTTTGGGTAATTTAGAAAAACCTAATAAAAAAATCATACCTCCGTAACCGTAATACTAAGGACCCAGGTTCCAAGACTGAAAAGGTAGCAAATGACCCTACCGACGGCCCAAAAAAATTTGACGGTCCATGTGCCGAACACTCACATCTATCTATCTATCTAGTCTAAGGATCCAATGCGAACAAATTTTTTTGACGGTCAAATGTTCATCCTACATTCAATTCATGCTGATCCCACTAATACCTAATGCTGTCTCAATCTCACGATAGGTCACATGACGATCTTGCAATATCAGTTGGCGCACAGCATTAATGAATCAGAGGCCGTGAATGCCGGTATGGATCCCTACCATTCGTGGCTATGAGGCATAAGAGAATATACCATTTATCACTAGGGTCGCCGCTGGAACTCCAGGACCTTACCCCTATTCCTCTATCCTTGACCCATACAATATTTATAGGTGAAATGGAAAAATATTTTATGCGGTGTTGCCGGGTGAGGTTTCACAAGAGACTTTCAATGAGGGACAAATCGACATTTTACAAAGAAATGCTTCGTCTATCTTATATAGTCTAAGTGTAAAACAGAAGAACAAATCGTTGGTGAATCCAATATATGACTGAGAAGTTGTTGGTGTTGTAGATATAACGACATGAGTCAACAGGATAGCCCGACTAACGAGATGCGTACTAAATCGCCAGCAAGATTTAAAAATTGAACGTTGTTAACTTTTATACGAGATTTTAAGTAGGCGCTTAAAAAATCAAACGTGATGAGTTAATAGACCAGATCCCACGTCAATTTACGGAGTTCCTCACCATTTGATGTTGTCGTGAGTCACTCTCATTTTGTCTAATCTAGCGAAATTGAGATTCGTGAAGCGTCTTGAACAGCTGTTGGTGTATACGAATACCATTATAAAACTGTTCATATTAACAATTTTTGCACGAAGCAAGGAAAGTCTTGAATATAATTGTGCTACAAAACTACCCACTTTGGGTTGCAACACCCTTTCCAGACAGTTGTTAGTAGAAACTAGTTCTCTATTCAAGATCATGTCCCTTGTAATCAAAAATCGACCTTTCTATGTATTTTCACAAATTATTGAAGGTGGGAAGTTCTAAATGGGACGACACCCTCTATCGGTGAGGATTTGAAAAATCATGAAAAAAAAACAGATCTGGCGAGGAATATAGATTGACTTGAAAGCCAAAAATTCTCCTAATATTTGGGATTTTTCATGAAAAACTACTCAGCATTGTCGCCGAAAGAAATCAATCGGAAAGGAATATGCAGAAATGATAATTCACAATTGTGGGTGGAACCCTAATAATGTGAAATTGTCATCTTGAGAAGAAACATCTGTGCGGAGAGAAGCACGTCCCCAGCTTCTAGTAAGCCTAAATTATTATTTGTTTCCCCCTTCGGGGCTGTTAAAGTCTGTAATCATCTTTTAATACGCATTGTGCAATATAATAGTTGTTTGTCAACATGCTCGAAGCTATATGTGGACGGATTATGGAAATTTATTAGATCCATGGTTATTATGACCAGGAAGGGTTCGGCCATATGGTACAAAATCTTGGAATCGAATGATAAACACCCGGATATCGTATAAGCTAAGATTTTACGCTGATCAACAAAAAATTCACTAATATCTTGAATGTAAGAATTTTTGGCTCCATAAAATTCACCGATATTTCGGCAAAACGATAGGTTTTTATGTCAGTAAGGACAAGCGTGCAGAAAACATTTTTAGAAATACGAGTGTTGTGAATTAAGAAGTTTCCCTTGGCCGTAGACGAAGAGAAATTGCATTCTTGTTGCAAATGGAGTCAATTTATCGTACACATATCTACCGAAAAGGGGCTATCTCTCATCTTCCATGGATAGGTAAGGTAAGGTCGCCTCAAAAACATGCCTCGTATTTTTAGAAATATGAGGCTTGCCTCCTCCAGGTGAAATTACAGCTTCTATTCTAAAGGGTGTCCCGAAATTATCGCAAAATTTCAAAAGTTGAAGTTACAAGAATTTTCATGTTTCCTAATTTCAAATTTGAGATTTATGAACAATAATTTAATCACACTTCATTTTATAATGAACTATTCAAAATTAATACTTTTTTATAACATATTACAATTAAATTAAGTTTAATATTATAAAATAATAAAATTAAAATTGAATTTTAGCAATTGAAACAATATGTTTTATTATTTATTATTTATACTGTATACAGACATCACCCCAGGGTGGAAAATTGACAGTAGCGGCGGTAAACTCTATTGTATTTCACTGTTATCTGGGTTGCTGTCATTTTTATCAACGCTTTGTACGAGAATAATTGTATGATCCTTTGAAAATCAATTTGCCCCTTTAACCTACCTTCACACGCGTGCCTGACTTTCCCGGCAGTGTTTTCATTAGATCCTGAGGGCGAAACATGTTGAAAGAACTCCGCTCATCTGCGAATAACCAAAAAGCGTCCTTCCATCCGTGTATGGGTTTCTTTGCGAGCCGAATTCACGTTTAAGCAGTATTTTAAAGTTTTTATTTTCTTATCTCCCGAAATCTACATAAAATCGTTTGAAGTTCAGAGCCGGATGGCAGATGGATTTGGCGTAGCGTGTGCTCCGTCAGAAATTGGGATCGAGCCCGGAGCCATACGCATTTACATCGACATTGAAGGGGTTGAAAATAAGGGGAGTTATTCCATCTAAGTTTTGTCTTTGTACTCTCAAAATATTTATATTGTGCTTTACGGTACTTTGTTCGCGTACAATAACATGGGCGTAGCTTTCGTCGGTTTCAACCCTTATCGGGGCTTTTTACCGGGTCATAAGAGATAATTACAATGCCGATTAAGTTTATGGAGAGGTTAGGGGTTTTATTGTCTTCCAACGTCAATTTTGGATTATGTAACCCCGTTATTGAGTTCTTATGATTAATTTTGCGACCCAAATATCGACCAATAGAATTGCACCATTCGACGTCTACATGGTATTATACTGATAATTTTTTGAAAATTTTCTCTGGTAGTTGCTATATATAAACAAAACATGGTCCAGTCAAATTAAGCACACGTCGAACTGACAGGTTGAATTCAATTGTGAAAATTGGAGATTTTGCATGAAAATGAGTCGATTTGGAGTTTGTTCTCTGTCCACCATCGATAAAAAAGTCAAAGGAAATGTTCCCATTAATACGGAGAAGGCAAAAAAAAAAACAGTTTGGAACCAATTTACTACTTTTTGTACTGAGAGGGAATACACATTGAGTGCTGAAACGAGTGAAGCGCAATTGGCAAGCATTATGAAAGATTACGCTTACAATATGAAGAAAATGGATGGAGAAGACTATAAGGAAGGTACAATAAAAACAATGTGGAATCAGACTGCCAAATTACTTCAAGAAAAGTATTTGAACGATTTCGACATCAAAATCAACCCATTTTCGGATGCTGCATTCAAGACCGCTCGAGGAGCTCGTGATGCCAAGCGTAAGGCTTTACAATCTATTCCGGAAAAACGGAGGGCAAGTGCAGCAGCGTTGGAGGAAAAAGATTGGGATGCAATGACCACTGTTTGGGACGAGGAAACTCCTGATGGCCTCCAGAAAATATTATTCATGATAATATCAGTGGAATTGGCTTGGAGAGGTGGTGAGGGCAGCATGGCGTCAATACATCACTTCAAGGCAGAACAGCGAAATGACGGGGAAACAACTGGGAGAATTGAATACAATCCAATTTTCAGCAAGACCAAACAAGGTGGTGATAAAAAATTATCAGACAGCAAGTGGCTGGTGGAGAATCGGGAAATCCCGGACAAGTGCCCAGTGAGACTGTTCCAGAAATTGAGAGAGAAGAGAGATGTCAATATCAAGAGCGACAGACTATTCCTGACCCAAAATCCATTCTGGAATAAAGTTCCAGGCGCTAGGTGGTACAAGGATTCCCCAGTAGGCCAAAACACGATTTCAAAGTGGGTTAAGGAGTCAGCACAAAAAGCTGGGCTTGACCTTGGTAACAAAAAAATCACCAATCACTCCAGTCGTGCAACAGCCGTCTCTCCAATCTAGCGAAATCGGGCCTGGTAGAGCAGCAGATAATCAAAATAACTGGACATGCCAACAGTAACTCCATCAAGCCGTATCTCCAACTCGACCAGGAACACCACGAATTAATTGTCAAGAAACTGCGAAGGAGTGAGCCTACTGCAGAAAATGCCATCAACAGCATAAACCTCATGCCATATACCTCTTCTGGGACCATTACCGATAACTCTGACTTGAAGAAAACATGCACCAATGTTTACAACAATTGTATTTTCAATTGCACTACCCTGATTCTTTATTAAATGTTGTTTTATTCATTATGAAATTCTTATTTGTTAACTGTACATTTCGTCCCATGGTGCAATTCTATTGGCCGACATTTGGGACAGAAAAATAATCCCCCGAATACCACACGAGCTTCAAAATTATCTGGTATTTCCCGATAGGTTTCCTGCAAACAAATAAAATCGTCAAGTTTTTCAGGAAGCGCTTCGCGCTCGTGATTTTTAAACCTGAAAAACTTGACTCCTTCATTTGTTTGCAACGAACCTATCGGGAAATACCCGATAATTTTGAAGCTCTTGTGGTATTATAAGTGATTATTTGGTTCAGATATACACTCTGACAAAAAAATATCCGGAAATTATCATTTGACTTGCCAGTGTTGAGTATTCTTAATAATTTAAAGGGTGACTACGACGAGCTGATGGTCGAAATTAAGTATAGAGCGCCTGGGGTAGCTACCCTTAAAAGGAAGATCCAGTTCAAAGATGCACTTGAAAACACTTGAACTTATAAAGTTTCTCGAAATTTGAAATATGTCGAACACACTTTGAAATAGTTAAAAAGAAAAATAATAATTATATTCTTGAGAAAATTGTCTATAACTTTAACTAAAAAAAGAAAGAGCAAACATTCTCTTTTACTCCATCCAATTTAAATGAAATCTTTCCTTAAATAAAGGACAATTTTCACGAGAAGGAATTTAGTGAAAACAATAAAACTTAAAATCTACAATAAACCCAAATAATAGTAGTTGGAGGCTTTTCAAGTGCCAGATAATTGCCAAAATCTCGTTCCTCAAGAGAATCAATAAAATTTTTTTATAAAATATCCCGCAAAATGTCGGATTCTCACAAATTTCTCACCCATTGCCCTTTACCTTTTGCTCGCCCCCAAAAATGCCTATCCGTCCGTCCGTTTAATATAGTGCGGTCATTAATTCTGCTCTCAACTCTTTCTTGCACCCCACAGCTGTTAAGCCCCCTCGACAATGATACGGCTGAAGCTACCCCCGACTGAGCGGTAAAAGAAACATTGAATATTTAGTTGGATCTGTCCCAACAATGAGCTCGAGTGAGCAGCTTACGAAAGGGGGATGAAACACGTATGTGAGGGATAAAACGAAACAAGTGAACGCCGCTGCCTTCACGCGACATTAACCTGTTGTTAGATCCAAGAACACTACAATTGTATTGGATTAATTCGGATGGAGCATTGCTGGCTGCCAAAATGAGCAATTCTGCCGGGCTGTTTTTCTGTCACGTTCACGAATCATTGTTGTTTCGGTTGGAATTGTTTTTGTCTGAGAGATAATATGAGAATATATCATTCATGATGAAAGTTTTAAATTTTATACTGCGACCGTATAGCGTTGCTTCGTCGCCAGTTATACTCATGACCTGATAGAAGAAGCTTAAATTTGATGTTAAACAGGTTGAAGAAAACTCAAGTTGATTCATGTTAAAGCTACATTCATTTTTATTTTTATTTAATGCTCGTTTTAGAAATAGTCAAGATATGGGCCACCTGGTATATGTACCACCGAGGATGAGAACTTCCTCAATTGACAAATCTCCAGGATAGTGATTATTTTAATTGAAAACTTTATTAAAAACTAGTTTTTTATTCAAAAATAACCAGATATAAGCATAACAACAAATTATTCATCTTTATTTTCAAAATAATAATTATTGATAGTACATTTATTATACACATTATGGCACGACAAGGGCCTTTGAAAACTAAACGAAAACGAAAGAAAATTAACAATGAAATTCTGATAAGAAAAAATGACTCGAAAAGAAAATCGAATGCTGGAGCACTGCCTACCTGGTTTCACAGTACGGCTGAATTCCCTGTCCATGCACTCGCGAGCGATAATAGTCACTTTTTCACCAGAGTTCTAATTTGTAGAAATTAACGAGAAAAATCATTCATTGCGAAGAAAGTGTTGAACTACGATGTGTGGATGAACGACGACCTCGTTCCCTCTGGCGACATAGGTCATATGCTCCAACATATGTTACGCGTTAATCGGACAATGAAATGAACATATACGTGGGCCGCACGAAACGAGCAAGCAACTTGGAATAAAAATGAACGAACTCAACTAATAACAATGAGTTGCAGTAACACATTACGAGCACTATTTTCGAATGATGAAGTAGATACTGATGTTTCTTGAAGGGCATTTTTTTCATTCCTTATGGCTGTTATTATTTTTTTGTGATGTTGTTGGTCCAGTTGGAGATACGGTTTCACTGACGCTGCAGAAGAATGGCCTGTTATCTTTATCAGCTGTTCCTCGCCAATCCCTGCTTTGGCTAATTGGCTGACAGCAGTAGCTCGATGCGAGTGGTTGGTTATCTTCGACTTGGTTGTGTTGATGCCAATGAGTTCTACCGATTCTTTTGTCCATTTAGCTATCGTATTGGGACCGACTGGGGAGAATTTGAACCATGAACCATATTTCCAATTCTTATGTGGAGTAAAGAATAGTCTTTCAGTGGTTGTGTTTGCAGTTCTTTTGGATACAAGTAGCTTATATAACCTCACCGTGCAAATATCTTCTTCAATATTGGGAGTCAGCCTTTTCTTTTCCGAACATTTTTGGACACCACCTAGTCTTGTTTTAGAAAATATCGGATTGTAGGCAATTCAGACCGTGGGATTACCATCGTTTTCAATTTCGAATTGGAAATGCGAAAATAGGCATGATGAACCCTCTCCTCCGCGCCAAGCAAGCTCCAATGCAGTAATAAAATAAAATTTTCTGTTCAAACCGTCTGGATTATCTTCTTTACATAAGTTGACCATCTTTTTGTGTTGCTCCAAAGACAGCGCCTTGGCACTAACTTTCATTTTCTCAGGGTCCACTTGCAAAATACGCCCCTTTGGAATTTCGTGCATCTCGCGCCGTTTTAAAAGCCACGTCTGTGAATTGATCGAACCTAACGCCCCATTCGGAATAGAATTTTTCCTGCAGCTGTTTGGCAGTATTATTTCATAAGGTTTTTACGACACTTTCTTTGTAGTCTGATCCATCCATTTTCTTCATATTGAAAGCCCAGTCTAGCATAATATTATTGAGCTCTGACAAACTTGTTTTTTCATTTACAAGGTATTCCCGGGCAGCATAGAATTCTTCAAATTGTTTCCAAATGTAAGATCTTGACTTCACTGTATTAAGCGGCACACTTTTCTTCACACTTTCCTCAATTGAAGTAATATTACAATTCCCAAAACGTTTAATTTTTATCTGCTTTATGGTAAAATACGAAAATAAACTGACAGAACTGCCAAATGTGCTGTTGAAGTTATCGCTAACAACTGCTTGTTTACCGTAACCATGACGACCGCTACTTCCACCAACGGCCAAAGCTATCCGGACGTATTAATATTCCTATGCAAATTAGATAAAAACAAATTTCTAAAAGTGAAAACACTGTGAGGTTGAGTGTTTTCAGATACAGTTTGTTTCTATTGGTCCGTTTTCAAAAATTGAGCGATTTCATCGGACGATGTTAGTATAGTGTTGAATGATCATTCAAACTAAACTGGACTACAGAGGGATATTTGCCCAATCTGAAAACTTGGAATGCTTATAACTTTTTAACCCAGCTGAATTTGGAAAAACGGTATAGAAAAAGTTCTTCTTATCAAACAGAATCGAAGGCATCAAAGCCTACTTTTTTGTTTTCAATATTTTTGTTAGATTCACAGTATTGCTGTTATATATATATGCAAAAAACATATGGATTCGATTCTAGCAGAATTTCTTGTTGCCTTAAAACACCGAAATGACACCTGCAATCCGGAAATAACATGTCTGCCCACTTGATGCAGTGAGGACAACTTAACATAACAAAGGTTTCTAGGGGTTCAACGTCGAAGCTCCGCCATTTCAATTACCGTCTATTTAATGGGAAGGTTGGCTTTAAATCTTCTTCTTCAACCTCGTTTAACTACTACATTTAGTTGGCCCTGTTTTGTAGAAGCATACGGGATTTCTTCACCGCAAGAATGGAGCAACAGAGCGGTTGCTAATTTGTCGTTACTTTGGACGAACCGGAAGTCACTGGAGCTGAATGAATAATGGGGAGATTCAATTTGTTCCGGAACTGGATGTTGTCTAGCAATATGTGGGGGAAGAAGAAACAAAGTTACGACGGGCACTATTAATGTGATACCAACAGCAATCTGCTATTTGACCACCGAACCAAATCAATTGAGACTCGCCATATCTTGATCATTCTGAGTCTTAAATTGACTAACACATGAATACGAAATCATGTAACCCAACAACTACAACATAAAAGCTCACAACGACTGATTTCTCGCGAGTGCTTTCAATTCCGGCATTTTCACCATATCCCAATCTATCCTTCGTTCCAGAACGAAAAACCGAAGCGCTTTAATCTGGACCGCGAAATTGAAATCAGCGGCAATGTCCCATTCTATATGCGCATAACCGACCGTCCGGAAACATCATGAATAATGCATGTAAATACGGGAATGGAAACGTAAAAAGAAGAAGACGACTGCGGGAGTAATTCAGAAAAACAGGAGGACGAATCTGGGCTGCTATTGGCCGAGAGCGTACGTTTCCGGTTATTGAATCCGGAACAATCATTGGTAAATCACTTGCGTCGTTCCTTTAGCGAGCGTCTTTCTGGAATCACGAACTTGAAATCGAATGGTTAGACTTTTTATTAGCATGTACTCTGTGTTGAAGAGTACAATTTTAGTTACGAAAAATGTATTCTAGATTAACGAGAAACCGTTGGAAAACAAAGATAGTAAATAAAACATAATTGTTCGACATAAACGATTAACATATCATTCAAGGTTTAAAAAAATAAAAGGGAAAAAGCCTTAGGTAATAAAAAAACCATTCACAATTGATACGATGATGCTGAAATATTACAAGAAGGAAGAGGGTAAGGTTGATGGAGTTCCAGCGGCGGTTCTACTGAAAAAAAGCAAGAAAAAAGTTCATTCTTTCATGACTTATATCACATGAATAGAGCGAATCCTATATCCTCCTAATTCAAGAACAATTTATGAACGTATTTATTCGAAAGGAAATACACAACCACTGTTCATGTTTATAACAGCAGACATATCACATACTCTGACCGAATAAATAGTCCGGCACAGTTAATTGATGGAAAAATATGGGGAAACCCCCACGGGATACATTTCCACGATCCAGTTTTTCCATTAATTTCCGAAGCTCCTCATTACAGCAATTACCGCATAATAAACTTAGTCCTGTAAGGGCAATTCATGGAAGCGAATAATCGGTAATCCTATTACGGGTCTCTTGCCAAACAAGCTGGCCATTTCGTAATTAAAATCTGGAAAAAAATCCATCCCGATATTAATGTGTATCTCGGCCCAGATCTCGGGGATTATATGGGCCACGTGATCGGGTACGATAAGGAGCGCTTCTTGAAAGAAACCCCATACTATATATTGTTATGGTGCCTCACGTTGGGCGCCAGTATAACAACATTGATGGTATTGTCTATTTAGAGGACAAAGATATACCGTAGTTACGTCTAGAACATCCTGTACAATCCAACAAAAGTGAAAATGTTAGAATATGCCAAACCAATCCAAAACTCCCCCTTAAAAACGTCGGCCATTTCCACCCCCGTATCGCTAAAGATTTGCTCGAAATTAAACGGGTCGTGGGGCGGTGTGTCGGAGGCATATAGGTAGTAATATCATCATGCAGGATGCGGGGAAATTTACTCAATCCAAACCCCGAAAACCGATTCGTGGGTTCCCCAGGGCGCAGTTCCGGCGGCAGTTTTATCCGGGCCGAGTCGGCGTATAGAATTGCGGAACGCTTTGCAATGCAAATGAGCAGCGAAAGATCGCAAATCGACACAATGCCACCGGTTCAATTCCATATTTACCGACGGGTTCGGTTTGGGGATCGGGGAGACCAGTCCAGGATGCGAGAAATCCGACCGGGAAGATTATGAGGAGGTAACCTCTAGGAGAGGTTCTGGAGGATAATAGGTGATCAAAAGGGGGGATGTTTGTGAATAACGAAGGACGTTTCAAAATTTATCCAATTTATAGAAAATAAAGATTATGAGAATTGATTTGGAATGATAATACACCCTCCCTCCATTAAAAAAAAACCCAAACTTAATGGAACCACTAAAGCCATCTATTGTAATATTTCACCCGTAGATTGCTTAGATGTTACAAAATACATATATTGATGATTGTCTATCCCATACGCAAGTTTACGAGTGGTTTGGGTGATTCGAATAGGGTTGAGAGACGCTGCATGATGATGAAAGATCAGACCATTCCAGAACCGGATTATCGGAAGTAAAAGTGCGTGAATTCATCAGAAATAACAAAAAATCGTCGGTGAAAGTTATTGAAATAGAATTAGGCATTCCTCAAACGCATACCGCATTTTAACAGAAGTTTTGGCCAAAAAATTACGTTATTCCTTTGCATCATTCGCCTTATTCACCAGATCACCATTTCAATAAAGGACATGGAGAAGTCATTAGACAACTTGTTGGAGCATGCAAATTTGTTCCAAAATGAACATTGGTTCTCTGTTTCTTTAAAAAGTTCGGTTTATTTTGCAATGTAGTGTGTATGAATTTTCGAAACGTTGATAGGAATAGTATCAATAACAGATGGTGGAAATATCCCCAATAATCACTATACAGGTTCTACTAGTCATAGAAATCCAAGCTTTCGAGGCATGTCCGATCAATTACACGATTCATATAATTAAACCGGTGATTGAATCATATATACGTATAATCACGTTGGAGGGGTGGCCCCCATGCAATACTCTGGAGACTTTAATTTGCCCTCCTTATACTTTCAAATTAACCCCGTGATCCTGAAAGCCATCGATTCGAACAGTTTGCAATTATTCTGGGAACCGATGACCTGAGGGTAAGATTACAATGCGAAAATCCTATGGAGCTATTTTGTTTTTCCAATCGCATTCCAGAAAACAATTCAATTTTAATTTAAATTGAATTAATTAATTAAAGTTAACTAAATTAATTTAATTTAAAATTTAAATTTATATAATATTTAATTTAAAATTTAAATTTATATAAAATTTAATTTCAAATTTAAACTCACATAAAATTTAATTTAAAATTTAAAGTAAATTAAATTAATTTAAATTTAATTAACTTTTAATTTAACTTTGACAGCCCCTGTTGTACATGTGTACATGGAACTTTATAGGATGGCATTAAGATATCTGAAAGAATAAGTCACAGCCTGAAGTAACAAAACAACATTTTTATTATCAAAATTAATTTTTATTAATTATTATAATCTTCTTTATTATATTCTTTTAAGAATTAATTTGAAAAACATCGGGTGCTACGGACTAAAATTATCTCGCCATTTTTTAATGTTCTACTGAAAAATCATAGGGCTCAGTTATTCCTAGAATTAAAGTGTTCAAATCGTTGGTAATCCAAGCGATAACAATAAAAATGATTAACAAAGAACATAACTTAGACATTTCGAGCCACCAATAAACGCCAGTCATTGCCTTTTTTACGTTTTCAATCTAACAATTTAGCTCCCACTGTCCGAACGTCATTAAAATTGACGAAGCTCGCCCCCTCCTAAATAATTTGATTATTGTTTAATTCGGGTGTAAGTGTCTTTTTAATTATCAGCTGTTTTTGATTAACCGAAACGGTTTCCCGCATCACGTTTTTTTCTGGTAGATCATGGTGGTAGATAAATATTAACGAAAGTATATATGGACTTAATCTAGACGCAAACCCACATGAGATTTCATTTTTTTTTAAGTTTAAATTCGTCCGATTCGAAAGGGCCAACGGTGATTATTCCTCTGGGTTTGACGATGTTCTTGTTTACCGATTAATTTATTATCCTAACCGACGACAGGCTGTGACATTTTTGATTTATCGTTATTTTTCTTGTGAATCTAGTTCCTTTCATTTAGAAGCATATTTATTGAAATCATTTTTTTTGATGTATGGAACAAGAAATGAGGGTGTGTTATTCCGCAATCACAGGGTGTTAATACAGGGTATAACTAAATAAGTGTAAAATATTTAAAGAGGTGATTCCTCATCGAAAAAGAAGATAGGATCTTTCATATGGAGAAACTTCATTGGAGCATCCCTTGTTAAGATACAGCCCCTCAAAGGGAGTACACAAAATTTGTAAAACAATTTTTTTAACAAGCACCGAAAAAGTTACAATATTAAAATTAACCCAACGTTTCCTACTAGCAAAAACACTTATCCAGTTATTTATTTGGTTTACCCCGTGGTTGTAAGGGTGGAAAACGCAACCCCTAAAGTTTATTTCCAATGTAACTTTTTGTCTTATTTTTTGTTTAGCATTTAAAAATTTATTTCCGACAGCCTGTTTCATTCTGAACAAAAAATGTCCCACGAGTTTTTTGCTCAAATTAAACCAATTCGCAGCAAAAAAATTATTTTACGAACAACTACATCGTCATAAATGCGAACTGGATTTATTATTATTCTGTAGTTAGTACCTGCATTAAACGACTAAATCGTAAAAAACAAAACTGATTTATTAATGACAAAACACACAACACATAGAAATCATATTAAATGTTCAATACATAAAAAATGTTATACAAATTTTATGTACTCCCTTTGAGAGGCTTTATCTCTAATAAGGGATGCTCCAATGAAGTTATATGAAAGATCCTATCTTTTTTTCCGATGAGGAATCACCTCCTTAAATATTTTACACCTATTTAGTTACATCCTGTATATGGAGACGTTTGAAACTTAAAAATTTTGATGCCATAGATAAGCCTAGATTAAGATTGTGATTCACCGGAGATCGATGATTGAAGCATTCAAAGCTCTATTAGACTTTCGAGTTTTAGTGTTATTATCACGTGATTGTGATATTGAAATAGGAAAATTTTCGATCCGGAATGATTTCTATGAAAATCGGAAAAGAAGAGAATACAAATGCTGTCGAATAAGAAAGAAATATCAGCACAACTTGTGGTGGCAGGGCATCCAAACCAAAAAATGTCGAATGCCATGATATATATTCTAGAGAATTGTGCATTCATTTTGGTTTAGTTTCTAAATTTATTACATAACATCTGTTTTTTTAAATAATATCTCGATATGCGTACGCTAAGCGACATCTGTTGAGAGAACTTTCAACTAGAATTGCTGATGCAAAGTATTCTACCTTCCAGTGGCGCTCTATGTTCGTTCAACACTCAATGCAGATTTCTTTTCTGTTCCGAAAATTTCTTCCTACTAAAGTTAGACATCTAAAATATGTAACTTTTCAAAACAAGTAATGTACCCGAATGGTAGAAATCTATTCGGAATTTGACAGTGGAGTAGATTCTTACATCAACAAGGCACGATTGAATTAGGGCGTTGCACATTTCATTATCAAGTTCTGATTTTCACGGCTAGAGGACTTTAACAGATATACATAATTCATATTAATCTCACGATTTGTAAAAAACAATCGGGCTTATCGGACTTCCAGAGAGATATTTAAAAGACCCGATGTTTAAGAGAAATGAACCTTTGTATATGATGCTGGGCTAAAGCGGTCTTTGGAAAATGTAAAATAACATCAGAGACATAGAAAAAATTCCCTACTTTCCTAAGTTTGAAATCGTTTGAGACGAGATCTGTGGAAAATATTATGCTTTACAACTATTAAATCAAAAGAAGCTTAGGAAAGTAGATACGAGGGTTGTCTTTAATTTTTCGGGATTGGAGAACACTAGTGTTGGAATCTGCCAACTGACAACTCTATCCTAAAGTTTGACATTTTGAGGTTATACGTAGTCAGAACGTTTTGACATACGAGCGCTATTTGTGTTGCAACTTAAAAAGATTCATCTCGCCGAAAAAATTCAATTAAATCGTGAACATTTTCGTGCGATATTGGATGAACTTTCGACCGTCGAAAAAATTCGTTCGCGTTGGATCATAAACAATTTTTCGATCGCTCAAAAAAAAGTCCGGTGTCGATTAGTAGAAAGAAATGCTCCAAAAATACGATCGCGGTGCTTCGAAGCACAGATAATGAATCGTGGATTTACGCGTATTAGCCCGAAAGTAAACAGCAGTCGACTGTATGGGTGTTTCAAGATTAGTTAAATCCAACAAAAGTTGCTCGCACACGAAGCAATTCCAAGCAAATGGACGGCTGTTTTATCGGAAAAACTGGACGTGTCGCAATCGTACCACTAGAAGAACGCGGAACAGTGAATTCTGAGTGGAACACAACCATTTGTTGAAATCAGGAAAACCAATGCGAGCTCTCACAACTTCATTTTTTATCACTCGAAACGTCGATTTGATGAGTCATCCGCCGTATAGTCCTGACTTGCCACCGAATGAGCTCTTTTTATTCCCGTACGTAAAAAATGAAATGAGGGGTCAACGTTTTTCAACACCTGAGGAAGCTTTTGATGCGTTCAGAATGCATGTTTCGGAGATACCTCAATCAGAGTAACAAAAGTGCTTCGACAATTGGTTCAAACGCATGCTAAAGTGTATAAATTTAATAGGGAATATTTTGAAAAACAATAGAGCGATTTTTGACTATTAATATATGTTTTGACTTCGTCTTGCAGACGCTGACCGCTTAGGTGTTTCTTCAAGAGCAGGAACAAATAGTAGTCACTGGGTGCCAGATCAGCCACTTTCTGCACCAAATCTTCATTAACAACCGAACGACGCCCACTCCGTTCTTTATCATGCACATTTGTGCGGCCATCTTTAAATGCGCTCACCCATTTCCTTACCATTCCATCACTCATAATGTTTTGTCCGTAAACTTCAGAGATCTCAAGATGAATTTCGATTGGTTTTACGCCTTTAGCACTAAGAAATCGTATAACAGCCCGTACTTCAAAATCAGCGGGACTCACGATTGTCGGAGGCATCTTCAACACTCAGTAAACAACGAATCAGACTGTAATGGCGTGTCACCAAACCCACTCGGCTCCAGAGAGTGCACAAAGTACCTCCTCGGCTAGCTCTAGAGCTGAGACTACTTATAAAGGGGCGCCACTCTCTTTTATGATAATACAAAGAAAAAAAAGAGGAAAGTACACTAAAGATCTCAGGGTCGCAAAAGAGAGAAAATAACGAACGCACTCTCAGGATGCCAAACGAGCCCGATCACACAAGCGGGAGGTAGTGGCTGGTAGAAAGAATATAGAGCAATTATTTAATAATATAATGAGCCCAAATGAAATACACAAGGTCCCTCAAACGAGGATATATCTTACAGAAGGTAGATCACTAACTAGTTCTTACTTCACAACCCGAATACTCGATATAATGCTTTATCTCTTACTAAACAAACAGTAATATCACCCCAAGGTATATACTTATAGCCTCGATGGTAATCGTTATAAATAGCTCTTGACTTATATCTAAGCGACCTTCTCGATGGGTCGGGTTTTATGTACTAAAACAGTATTCACTGAATTGGGCCTCTTTGATACTAATCAATCTTAACTAAATTCTACAGACTAACCTTCTATAACAGTCTAGGTCGTGGCTTGACTGAAGTACAAAAGGATATAGTTTCTTAACCCATAATTATTCTCACAGTCTCGTAGATGGAAACTGGGCTCAAATATATTCCTAGGCCAACGTAGTACAATTTCTCACAGTAATGCCCCCTGGGTAGACGACAGGTGTGGTATCTAGATGGCGAAATCTGGTGAAGGTCCCCAAAGACAGCTCCCACGACAGTAATTCGAAGACAGCCTAGTTAAACAGCTCGAAGACTTCAAAGACAGTTCAGAATCTGCGGTTAATAATAATTCCCAATTCGAAGCAGAATGATGCTAAAATACGAACAAAAATCTAAAATAACTCGTGACAAACATAGGTTAACCCACCAATCCCACGTCGTTTTTCAAAACAAATACGCCACTCCGCTAAAGCGCAAAAATCTCACCAACGAACAAACCAAACCAACATGATAAGATTTCTCTCAGGGCTTCAGTTAAAATCCTGTTCAGATCCGCAAAATTGCGATTAATTACTCCAGGACATTTCAACCAAATATGCGGGAAAAACGATGTAATTGACAACCTACGTCACATGATGACAGAAAAGGACCACCGACAACCGTCCACTGAAACGTACGAGATAAGCTGGTAAACTACTGCAACTAACGCCACCAGTTCGGTTTGTAGGTACTAACTGGAGCTGAAATTTTGAAACCGTGACAGGCGTTAGTGCGTAGACAAGAGATGTAGGTAACCCGCGCGCATGCGCGGAACGCCGATCGTAGCGCTACGGCGGCGGAATCGCAAAACGGTACTTACTTGAAAAACATGCCTCGTATAAGCTACGAAATGAAAACAAATGCAACAAAGGTGGAGCATGCGAAACTTTTTTTCAAGACATAAAAGTTACTTCATGAAATTGAGAGGAAAATAAAAGAAAGATTGAAGTTATAATCTAAAGATTTTTTAAAAATTTGTTTAAAAGGCACAAGGCGCATTAAGCACTAAATAACCCCTAGGTCTTCATATTCTATACTCCCAATATCTTATAAATTTTATGTTAATCCCGAATCCTAAAATGTACCTGGCCAATAAAGATGACGAGAGCGATACATGCGGCAGATAAAAAATTAAAAACACATCAAGCAACTCGAAATTCTACTCTCGTCTCCCACAGATGTGACCTTCGCTTTAGTAATTACGGGTATTTGGGAACCTGCTCACATTCTACACCTATAAATACCAATTGCATCTGTATTGCAAGTACTTAGAGAAGATCCAGTTTACCCAATGTCTATAATTTTCTCGAGGAAATGTGAGAGCCTTTAACAATATTTGAATAATTGTTGCTAGAGATCATCTACTACATCCTTTGAAATGGAAATAATGCTTTATATTTTATATTGATAATTGTGGCATTATCATCATAGCCTTTTAATTTATGTACTTCAGAATTTCGTAGAAAATTCTTTCTGTTCGTTTGATAAAAGAATAAATGTCCTGCAAGCTTACGCTCGTCATGGACTTGTGTCTGTTAGTCCAAAAAAAATCTATTATCCGGATTATTTTTATATTTTATATCTATTAATGTATAATATGTATAAAATAAATAAATATGTGCAAGTATGAACGTTATTGCTATCTTGAATATACTCAAATTTCATTGTCTCAACCACCTTGCACCAAAACATTTAGAAATTTTTTTATTTGCTTAAGGGCAGATAATCACAGGAGTTAAAATTAAATGTCAAAAGCTCCGTCAGAAATTTTAATATTTTCGATTGTTTCACAGATACGTATTCGATTGACGTCGGTCGGACTTCTTGATGCTGTTTCAGTAGGGGGAGAAATTAATCCATATGGTTCATTTACAGTGAAATAATGTACGTTGTCAAAATTTAGAAAAGTACTAACGTGGGTTTTTAGGTGGAAGGAATTCGAGCTTCGACAAAGGTCGGAAAGTTACCACTAAAACAACGCAGAACAGTCAAAATTCCGAAATATAAAAGACAACCCTCGTATATGGGACAATTATTGAGGAGATGAAGTACTGTTTTTGCTACATATCCACATTCACAACTTGCGCTTGGATCTGAATAGCATGCTATTGGTACGACCATGACCTGTTCTCAAACGATTAAGAACTGTCCAAACTTTTCTTGGAACATCAAAACCAGGAATTTTTTCAGAAGGGTCAGAAATGATATCTTTATTTAACGTTTCATAAGAGTTCCACTCAATCTTACGTAATTCTTTATCGCTTATGATCATATTGAAGAACTTATTATACCAGAATAGTTTACGAGTTAAAGTTACAGCTAATTTTCTATACAGGGTTACGATTGTAGCGGCACTCAGTCACTGACAGGGGAGTGTGTAGGGATCTCTTGGCTGCACTCTATATAGCCACGCATAGCTTAATTCACAGCGCTTCAGTGGCCTAGAGGTTAGCGCTCAAGTTTCATACTGACTAGGTGCCGGGTTCAACTCCCGGAGGCTCTCTCAAACTTCTAACCCCTGCGTCTATGGCATGGCGCACACAAGACATTCTGATGAGTCCAAATGTGTGCGCCAGGGACGAAATGCATAAGTAGGGATAATTCTTCCGATACTACATGATAAAGTAATGCACAAAATTCATAAAACGTACAAAGATCACTTTTGAAAAAAAATGCAAAAACACGTCGAACGGTGTTTCATATTCCGCATCTCTTGACGTACGTTACAGAAATAACAAGTCAAATTTGCCAAAGTTATGACGTCATCAACATATTTTTTAATGGGAAACCTAAATTTTTATTACATTATGTGATAAAGCATGTTTTTTACTCTAGGGAAAAATAGTTGCAGTAGAGCTAACATAAAAAAAACGAGAAAATGAATAAAAAACGAAATAACAAAACCAATTATAAAAAGAAGTCAACCTTAAACTTATCTAGTAAGAACATCTGTTCTTATCAATTTTTTCGATTGATTTACTAAAACAACGGTGTGTCAGTGTCAGTCGTACAATTAGTGTGACACCAGTTTTATTATTATGGCTCGTTTAAACGAAAGAGAAAGGATAGAAATTCTAATGATGGTAGGTTACGGCGCTCGCCTTCGAAGTCATGAAGAAGCATGTGCTTTATTTAACGCAAAACATTTGGAAAGACCTCCAATTGCTAGAAGCACAGTAAGCAGAATTGTTGCAAAATTTAATGCAACGGGAAGCTCCAAAATCTGGACGACCACGAATAAGCGACGATGTGCAGTTAGATATTTTGCTGTCAGTAGAATACAACCCTCACACAACTACAACAAAAATTGCCTTACAAGAAAATGTTAGTCAGTCATTTGTTAAAAAAAGAATAACTACATCCATACAAAGTTCAACTTGTTCACGAACTCGCAGAAGATGATCCGTACAGACGTTTGGAATTTTGTGAAATCTTCATGCGGCATTGTGACGAAAATCAAAATTTTCTTAATAGTGTAGTATTTTCCGATGAGGCAACGTTTTGTCTAAGTGGTTCTGTAAATCGACACAATTGTCGCTACTGGGCTTGGAAAATCCCCACTGGATGCAGACAAAACACACCCAGCGCCCCCAAAAAACGAATGTTTGGGTAAGAATCGTCAGAGGAAGATTAATTGGTCCTTATTTCTTTCGCGGAAATTTAACAGATGAACGATATTTGAAACATCTTCGTATGGCAGTGCTTCCGGACCTTCTTGCGGCATTTTCCAAATAATGGGAAAACTTGGATCCCAGTATTTGGTTCCAACAAGATGGCGCACCACCACATTATGGTCTCACTGTTCCAAGGTTTCTGGATAACCAGTTTGAAGGACGGTGGATGGGAAGACGTGGACCAATGGAGTGGCCACCTAGGTCACCTGATCTTACCCCCCTTGATTTTTTTCTGTGGGGACATTCGAAAAGTCGGGTCTACATTAACCGGCCAGACAATTTAGAAGACTTAATGGAACGAATTAGACATGAAATGACTCTTATAACTCCGCAAATGATCGAAAACTCTGTAAATGCGGTCTACCATCGTCTTGGCCTATGTCAGTTAGTAAACGGGACACAGTTTGAAGAATTCCTATAAGAAATAGTTTTGGTTTAATGGACTGTTTAGTTAATTGAAAAGTTATTATTAACTTTATTCATTTCCTCGTTTTTTTCTTATGTTAGCTCTACTGCAACTATTTTTCCCTAGATTCCCATTAAAAAAATATGTTGATGACGTCATAACTTTGACAAATTCGACTTGTTATTTTTGTAACTTATATCAAGAGATGTGGAATATAAATCACCGTTTGACGCGTTTTTGCATTTTTTTCAAAAGTGATCATTATACGTTTTATGAATTTTGTGCATTACTTTATCACAACCCTGTAAATCTCATCATTATTCAGATGGTAAAAAGATGCCTCTGTTTTGTTGGGTTTGGGACATAATCTCCACTCAACAAAATAATCCTTTAAAATCTCCAAATATAGTACGTTCTCCAGAGTATGGAAATCCGAATGCATCAGCATAAACAATTTTCTGAGATGATATCGTGCGTAAATCACTGAGATATAAATTGAAGAGTAAAGGTACTAGAACTGATCCTTGTGGAAGACCGTTATTCAATATTTTGAAACTGCTACTCTTATTATCAACAAATCTAATGAGAAGACGTATTGGCCGACTCATTTCGTATCTTTCTCTCCGGAAGAGGCAGTCTTACGATCTCGGTAATATCCCCGGACCCGACCGGTGTAAGAACGGTCCGTTTGATTGCACTCGTGCAGTGGAGATCACCGCGTTCTTGCAACTGTCTGCATGAGGACCTCAACTTGTTGCCCGGAACGGACTCGCGAGGCTCCGGTGATCGTAGCGGGACCTTTCACGTCCGAAACTACCGCCAAAAAGATCGCGATCTGGTGTATGTGTAGTGAAAAAGTTGGTGTCACTGATGGACCAAAGATGGACAAGTGAGTGAAGGAATTTTTATTATACAGTATGCGTCGAAATCATGGAACGAATTCTTTTCCCGGGAAGAAAAATATTCGGAACAGGTCGATTCTTGTTGCAATTTTACGTCATTTTTATAGATTTTTGTTGCACCCTGTAACATTTTTATTGGATAGGGATAGTGGCACATTTGGTACTTTTTTGGCAAGGTCTTTGAATCTTATTTACAGACACAGCATGTGCACTTTGGGTTCGTGCATGAACAAAATTGAAATTTTCGACTTTCATTCGGTGAAAATGTGCATCAGATACCATCGTCCCAAAGTAAGTGAGCCATGATAAAGTGAGCACACTGCTAACAGGAAAAATTTAGAAAGCACTGAAGTGAGGTAAGATTGCTTTGGCACTCTTGTTGAGCTACTTGCGAGTAAATATTCAAACCCTAACAAATCTATAAGCACTCTGATCAGGTGAACAATAGCCTTTTCCCGTACTATGGGACAATGTGATGCAAATATGAACGTCTAATGAATGATCAAACCTATATCTCGAATTAAAATTAACTAGTGATAATTTTCCCCAAGTTTTGTTCGAAGCTATAATTCCCTTCCCCTAAAGACTTACGTGCTTTTCTGAATTTTGACAACGTATATTATTTCAGCCATCTAGATTAAATTCTATGATTTCCCGTTATGAAAAATTTTGATTAATATTACGCCAACTGACACTGATTAATGAGCCCGGCATTTGTCAATCGAATATCGATCTGTGATGGCCATCGTTCAAAGAAAATCACGTCATTTCTCTTTTCTCTTGAGTGAATGAAAAAAATTATCATACCTTCAGATGGAAAAAAGATACGACAATGAAATTTGAGGATAAGTAAGATATCGATCTCCTCAATATATTCACGAATTTTTATTCAAATCCGAAAAATGTCTTATGAGATATTGATTACTGAATAAATATGTTTTGGGAATTTTTTAAAAATATTCTAGCGTGACCATTTCTGCGAAATTTTGCGAGCCGTTTTGTTTCAGCCTCCTTCGACGATATTTAAGTATCAACTTGATCGGATGGATATTCTAGTGGTAATTGAGGAAAGAAAATTTCAAGTTGATGACGAGATATTGTTGATGATGAAGCTCGTGTTGAATGATTGTTTGGGCTATTACCATCATCTATTGTGGATGTAATGTTTTCCGTCGTTTCGATAGACATCTTTATCAAGGAGGAAAAGTAAAGAACCTTTTGAAAATTATCAATTTTCAAAAAAGTCAATATTGACAGAAGTCATGAAAGAAAATGAACGATGTTATATACTCATCTGTGATATGATGATCTTTTTAAGTTGCATCGAACTATCGGCGTCCAAACTTCTGGCAGATCTATAGATGGAGCACTTATGGAATCAGGTGTTATTTTCATAAATGCTGCTTATTTGATTTTTCTTCTTTGGATATTATTGATGCTTCATCCCACTTTATACGATGATTCTCATCTACAGCATGTTGGACCAACCTGGATTTGTCGCTGTCTAGTACTCGTAGAAGCTCCTGATGTTCTTTTATTCGTACATTCAGAGGGCGTTTAGTTTCTCCGCTGTAAGATCTTCCGCACTCGCAAGGTAATTCATATATGCAGTTCTTTGTCTTTTGTGTTTCATTATTAGGCTTAACTTTTGTAAGTTTAGCTCTGATAGTGTCTTGAGTTTTGAATGCAGTCGTTTTGTTGTATCTATTTCCAATTCTTCTCATTTTCTCCGACAAACCTTTTACATAAGGAATTACGGTTTTAATGGTCTGATTTATATCTGTTGGTTCAGGTTGACTTTCTCTTGTTCGTCTAGCTTTTTTTAATATCTTATTGGGGTATCCATTGCTTCTAAGAGTTTTCGAGATGTTATTTATTTCTTCATTTTGGTCTTCTTCAGTGCAACAAATATTTATTGCTCTATCAAATAAACATTTTGCTACTCCCAATTTAGTGTTTAGTTGGTGGTTTGAATCAAAATGTAGATATTGTCCTGTGTTCGTTGGCTTTTTATACACAGTGGTTTTTGGGATTCCATTTTGTTTATGTACGAGTACATCTAAGAATGGAAGTTGTCTGTCTTTCTCGATTTTCATTGTGAATTTAATTGATTCCTCTTGATTGTTTAGATATTGAAGGAATCCATCTATAGTGTCTCTTCCATGTTGCCAAATAATGAAAGTATCATCTACATATCTTTTCCACAGTTTGGGTTTAAGTACATATTTTTCTAATGCCTTGTGTTCGAAAATTTCCATATATAAATCAGCTAAAATTGGTGATAGTGGTGAACCCATGGCCATTCCGAATTCTTGTTTATAAAAGATGTCTTCAAATTGGAAATATGTTGTTCCAATACAAATAGAATGCATTTCCATAATTGCATTTACGCTTAGTGAAGGTTTTCATCTTCTTCAAGCTTTTTCCTAACTTTGATAAGTGTTTTAACTGTCTGAATTCTAGTGAACAAACTGGTGATGTCATAGTAAATTTTTTTTCTTCTGTCTCTTTTACTGCTTTCGACTTCTTAATTTCAGATTCAATGTAGGCAACTTGAAGAAGCTTATGTTTATTAATAGAATATTACTCTTGAAGAAAGAAGTCCCTCAAATGTATTTCAGCTTGTTTTTGTACACACAACAACGCTTTTGTGGGTAGCCAGGGTTTATTTTACTGGGTTTTTTTTCTCGAAGCTTTCATGTCATATACTGAGCTGTAAGGCACCCCGTCACTAATCCCTGCTAACACTACACGCTCCGTTGATTTGAGAATCATCCTGGAAGAGTTCGGAACGAGCGCACAAAAGCTTTCTTAATTTTTTTCTATTTTATTAATTCGTGAATATTCATTCTTATATACATCTGCCCATTTTATATTCAAAGCCAACTCGTAAAAGTTATAAATCTATAGTCAAATCAAGGGGTTTTCAACATGCCCCATTCATCTCTATTACGGTCAGACTTATGAATGAACCTCTCTTACTAGACCTTAATACAACTCTATCACCAACGCCCACTCAACATTTTTATTCTCACTACGTACGTACACTCCATTAATGTCATTCCGAGTTTTCCAAGTAAAAATCCTCCTACGCCCGGCAACATACGAATGTGTTACCAACGTTATGCGATAAAAACATCGTTAACCCAACTTTCTCACCCAGACCATAGAGTGGGCGATTCGCAAAAAGTGGCGGCGTTGTTGCCAGGCGACGGTGGATTTTTGAAATTTATCGATAGCTTTGAGAAAAGATCGCCAAATTACTCCCTGTCGGTTTTGTGCGAAAGTGGAAACGCAGTGTTATATGAAGTCCTACACATCCTCAATTAGGACACATCTTTTTTTCAGTTATCATCTATCGAAGTCAGGCCCAGATCTACGATTTTTTATGACCGGGGCAAAAGTTCATGATGGCGCCCCCTAAGGTTGAATATGAGAATTGAAAGCTTTAAAAATGTATATACATATATAATTTTTTCATTTGTGTAATATATGAATTATTCATAAAAAATAACAAGAAATAAATAATAAAAATAAATACTAATAATGAAAAAAATATCACAAGGAAAGAATGAATTCATGAATTATGAATTATCCATAAAAAATAGCATATAATAAAAATGAGTAATGAATATAAATAATAATAAAAAAAATAACAAGAAATAAATAATAAAAATAAATACTAATAATGAATAAAAAAAATCACAAGGAAAGAATGAATTCATGAATTATGAATTTTCCATAAAAAATAACATATAATAAAAATGAGTAATGAAAAAAAATAATAATACTAATGACTCCCTATTATAATTGAAAATTGATTGAAGAAAAAATTTGAATCTATGTTTATTTTCTTCTTGTATCCACAAAAATAGAATGAAAATATTTTAGCTTTTAGCGTGATTAATCGACGTGAATGGAAGGAGTAGTTGAAGTTTCAGTAATTTAAGAAAAATCTAAATCAAGGTTAAATACCACATTCCAAGTCAACATGAGCTGAGCAATCCTGAAAGGTTTTCAAAAAATCTCCGAAAAGATTTGTGAATACCTACTTTCCAAGAAAATGCGATTAAAACAAGCTTTCAGTATCCTGTGCCCTGTCTTACGTTATTATCAATTCAATAATGACAAATTATCTTATAATAATGCCCTGTCTCTTTTCAACACCCTATATATTTAACCGTGAAGTCATAATTCTAATTTTACTTCCAGTAATTCAGTGGAACACTCTTATGACATCAGTCCATACGAAATACATTGAATACTGCTCGTAAAATGAAAATACTTTAATTTTTAATGTTATCTTCCTATTCTTCCTTACCTGTTTTACGTCATTCGTAGATGACTGAATGATATGCAGTTAACAATTGATCCTCATTTATTTTAAAGATTTTTGGCATAGTGATTGTTTATCATGTTTCCATTTTACAGTTTCGATTATAGCATTAGAAAATTAATTTTTTCCGAGATAATCCAAAAAAAAAAATATCCTTTAGTTGATTTTGGCGCCCTCTTAAGCTAGCGCCCGGGGCGCTTGCCCCCCCACCCCTAGATCCGGACCTGATCGAAGTGCTTTCAGACGATTCAGAGGTGTATGTATCTATGAAGTAACATTGTTACTTTTATTCTTCGTTATTGTCTGACTTGTATTAATTGTACATCAATTTTCTTGTATTATTTTAAATGAATGCTTCTTCAGGCCCCCTTAACTCTTATTTTTTACTGAGTAATGTAAAGCTCAATCGAATAAAGTCCACTTGTGATGTTAGTGACAGAGAGACAGTCAACAGTGTTAGGCAGATATGCTTTGGACCTTGATTGCAGTATTTTGAAACGTTTAACTATATCTAAAGAAGAAAAAATTCAAGGAAACAGCATTTTTAAAAATCATTGACATTTGAAAGTCCACTCTTCGATCTAACTTGAAAAGATCTTAATGTCACAAATAAGAGACAAATCTTATATAATTTCAAGGAATTTGTAATTTGTAGTTATTTTATTGAACTTTTTAGAAATAATTTAGATAGATCCACGTCATATGTTGATTGAAAGGTATCCCACTAGACAGATCGTATCTGCATATTGTTTTTGAAACTGCTAATTTTCATTGTTTTGTTGTCGAAGAAAAAATTCAACTTGTGATTATAAAAACAACTGGTAAGCTACCCAAAGCCGACCTAAGCTCAGGATATGCAAAGCAGCGTCAAAGATTAATCGATCAAAGATATATATGACAACGTTGGACTCTTTTTGTCTCAAAGCAAATGATCCAACCGATTCAAATATAGAGCGGGTTATTAAATTTACACTGTAATCAAATGTATGTCTTGGGGCATTATTCAATTGAGAAATTCACCTACGCAACGTTCGATTTTATGAATGGAACTCCTTATGCAAATCGAGTGAACTGGTTTATACACGGGGTGAGACGAAGGTGTGGTACCAAACGCAGCAAAACGGTTAAGCTTTTCGACTGCATCTCGTCTTTATTCGTTCTTTTATATTCTTGAACGCATATCTTATCTTGAGATTATATAAGCTGTATCACTTTCAGTTCTGATTCAAAAGATTAAGGTGAAAATACAGAATTCTACATTGGTCGATAAGTTCCTCTCCTAACTACCAGATGGTGCCACTACCAAAATATCCATATGATTTTTAAAAAGTCCATCGTTCAAATGATCAAATTTCATACCATTCGGTTTATTATTCATCAACGTTATTTTTATAATTTCAAAAACAACTAACTGACGACAAAAAAACGTATTCAATGTCCTTCTTCAAGGTATCAACAGACTTTAACACTTATCACTCGAACTAATTCCTAGAAGTTTTTCATTCCCAAAGCCCGACTTAGTTGAGATTCAGTTCACGCGACAGGCTAACCAACTTACAAGATGTACTTTTCTGTTGAAGGAGCGACAGCGGCGGAGACAGTGGCGTTCGTGACCCGTGGCAGAACGTGAAGGCGCGCCAGACGTGGGCACTGTTCGGTTGTTTCTCTCCTCATGATAATCTGCAGGACCTCGCCATATCGGGTAAGATCTATTACGACGTTAGTACTAAATTTATAAGTCAGATGTTGTAGGTAAGTCTGTGATTGTTAAGATGTATTCGCATGCAACGGTAGCGATGGTTTTTGGATTTATTGTGTTACGAGGAAGGTGAAGTATATTTCGCAAGGATGCTCGGAAGAATATAATACACAGAGTGTTTGAAAAATGTTTTCCAATGAGGTAATAGGTCAATTTTGGCAAGCTACACAAGCCAGAAATATCGCAATAGATACTCTGATTTTGCATGAATTGCAACTATGTCAATTGGAATATCCTCAGCTCATTTTCCAAATCGAATACGATAGAGTTCGCCTGTTGATCCATTGGGTATAATCTAAATGGACCGAGTATAGGTCATTATCGATTATACCTATCCACACATAAATGAAAAAACCCAAACTGGTGATTTGTTATCATAACTTGATTAGGGTTTTCATCGCACCAATAGTGCAGATTATGATACTTCAAAGCACCATCGCGAGTAAAACCCGCTTCATTCTTAAATAAATTTTCTTCGGCAGAATTTGATCGAGCTTCTCCATGATACATAATCATGTGTCTATATTCATCAAAGGCATATTGAACTATTTTTTAAAGCAGTTAAAATTTATAATATATAATTTATATATAAATAATTAAATTAATAATAAAAATGGGGGGTTTCCATTTGAAAAAATCGAGTTTTGTCAGTTTTCTCAATCTCATTCTAGATCTTTTTTTTTTTTGAACACTCTGTATGATTATTTGTCCAAGTATTATACAAAACCTATTGAAGTAGGTCCTTTTCAACAAGACATCTAACCCAAAGTAAGTAAAAAGGGTTTCCTTATAGGAACAATTGATAATTAAATTAGGGCTTGCAATCGTAATTTTTGACATAAAAACCTGAATATGTCAAAAACGCTCAGACTTAGGGATAGGACATGATACATGAAATCTGCCTAGAATGTTAAGTAGAATCCAAAAATGTAATAATATATAAGGTATCCCATTTGAAATAAGCGACTTAGGGTCTATTTCCGGTATAACCGGAAGTGCCCAATAGATGAAAATATTTTAGCTCTATAGGTCCCAAGACATCTGGCAAGTTCCCGAAATTTCAAATTTTTCCTACATTCAGTTTCTGAGATATCGATCGATGCAGTTCGTCGTGGTTCACCCTGTATACAGGGCACAGTTTCAGGCGATCTCGCAAATTCTGGGGCAGATTTGACAGTTTTGAAAAGACATGGTGGATGGCGCTCAAGTTCTGTTGCAGAAGGATATAATGAAGATTCACTATAAAACAATATAAATATTTCTGAACAAATACTTGGTGGGGTCACAAAAACCCTAATGCAGAAATGGATATTTCAGTAGGGCCTGAGAAGTCCTCAAACACATGTGCTATAACAACTGAGCGTGTTTCCTTTGGAGGAGGTGCAGGTTTCCAGTTCCATTTTCAAAACCTTAATAATTGTAATTTTTACATTCATGATAGAAATGACTGTTAATGTAGAATTTTAAGAAACATACTTCAAAATGAGTTTTACGTGCATTGTGCGCGGAAAGAATAATTTTCATAAAGTGAGTGGTGGACATTTTATTCCACTCGTGAATTAACAAATTTCAATTCACTCAGTGGATAAACGTCAACTTACCCTTGGGTTGAATGTTGTCGTCTTTAAACGTCAAAATGGGGTAAAATAATAAACTTCAACCCCTATATTCCTTAAATATTCATAGGATCTTTTTTTCATATTTTATGGCCCTCTATCGCGTGGTACTTTCTTCCTTGACACTCTGTAGATTCAGACCGCACCATCACGGACCGACCTCATCATTTTTCAAGACCTGATCAACCCCCGGATAGTAATTGGTTCGTGAGGTTATTTGGAGTAAATTGCATATGCTGTGAATCGAAAAGCACTTCGATAAGGCCAACTTAGCAGCATTACATTCCTCTGCATGGAATATGATTTCAAAGTTGTGTTTATGCCAAACCAGTTATCCGTTGGCGCTTTTCGATTACAAATCTCCGATAGCATCTCCTCGAATGGGTGATGGACATGCATACATGTTAGGATTACCTGTTATTTTTCTTAAGGACGTTCTTAATGTCATTTATTGTGAATGATCCAATAAATGTTTACCACAGCTGGTGAATGCTAGATCGTTATTAGATTAAAAATATTCCCTGGAAATATTTCGTTTCAGCTTTAGTCTCATCAGGTGTTCATGTTCAATTAAAAATACGAGGCATGTTTTTTAAGTAAGTACCGTTTTGAGATTCCTCCTCCGTAGCGCTACGGTCGGCGTTCCGCCATGCGCGTTGGTTACCTACATCTCTTGTCTACGCACTGACGCCATTATAGTCTGATTCTTCATTGTATACGTTGTTTACTGAGTGTTCAAGATGCCTTCGACAATCGTGAGTCCCGCTGATTGTGAAATACGGGCGTTATACGATTTCTTAGTGCTTAAGGCATAAAACCGATCGATATTCATCGTGAGATCTGTGAAGTTTACGGACAAAACATTATGAGTGATGGAATGGTAAGGAAATGGCTGAGAGCATTTAAAGATGACCGCACAAATGTGCATGATGAAGAACGGAGTGGGCGTCCTTCGGTCGTTAATGAAGATTTGGTGCAGAAAGTGCCCTGATCAGGCACCCAGCGACTATCATTTGTTCCTGCACTTGAAGAAACACCTGGGCGGTCAGCGTCTGCAAGACGAAGTCGAAACATTTCCAGAAATCTCCAAAACATGCATTCTCCACGCGTCAACCACTTCTTAAGATCTCGAAAAACGTTGACCTCTCATTTTATTTTTTACGTACAGGATTAAAATGAATTCATTCGGTGCCAAATCAGGACTATACGGCGGATGACTCAACAAATCGATGTTTTGAGAGTCAAAAATGCTGTTGTTTTTTACCCGATGTGTAAGAACTCACATTGTCCTGGTGAAGGGTGCTGATCCGCCTTTGGAGGTTGATTTTCCTGATGTCTTGGAAAACAATTGGCAAACAAATAGTTGTGTATACTCAGAATTGACTCTTCTGCGTTATTCTAGTGGTACGATTGCGACATGTCCAGTTTTTCCGAAAAAACAGGCGTCCAATTGCTTGGAAATGCTTCGTGCAACTTTTGTTGGATTTGACTCATCCTGAAACACCCATATAGTCGAGTGCTGTTTACTTTCGGGCTAATACGCTTAAATCCATGATCCATCACCTGTGACGATGTCATACGCGTGCTTCGAAGCACCGATCGTATTTTCGGAGTGAAATCAAAAATGAAGTGAAATCAAAAAAGTTACTTATGATAATTTCAGATTATCACCTTTCCTTTGGGTACAACCAATATCTTATTGAGTTAACTTTCACTTTCTTTGGCCAAAGAAGTGTCTTAATAGGAGCTTACACTACGGGAAGGGGATTAATGATATTTCAAGGCCAATTTCATGCGTCTACAACTCCAACCGTATGGAAATATCGCCATCGTAAGCATTAACCGATATAAAGATCCCATATCTCATCCAAACAATAGATATTTAAAAACATGCTCTCTGATTATACTGCAGATTCGCAGAATAACATTTATATTTAGAATCGAAAAAAAAATCACTGTATAAAGCCCCCTGTTCACGCGTCAGACGAGATCAAACAGATAGCTCTATTTGAGCGAAGCTGAGGATGTTTGCACAAGGATATCTAGCGGTGACGTGCCACTAAAACCGGCAGATTCTCACGTGAAACGTATGAGCTTTTTTTTACAGACGGCCGGTGGTGTAATCGGAGAATTTATGGGCACATTATAGCTGCATCGTCCGAGTCAGGAAGTTTCTTGTGAAACTGGATATTATTGAGTCTAATCGAAATATCTTGTCGTTCATGAGTGCACAAAGGAGTATTTTTGTGTTATCTGTACTCTTTTCAGCTATGGTACTTCGAAAAGTCCGTTTTGTATCAGTGTTTGATTTGTCTCATCCGGAGTGTTTGACTTAAGACGAAAAGAAGTCGACCGGGATATTTGGATAATTAACTATGCTGGAAAAATGAAAGATCTAGCTCATTTATGAAGATAAGTTTCAACATATCACTCAAGAACATGAGAAAAAAATTGGGAAGCCCTGACATACGCTCTTGTAAAGTTACTTGCGAGTAATTATTCACTCTCAACATTCACATTTCAAGCACATAATGATGAATAACATATCAAGTTCTATCCGGTTTCGAACCTAGGATCTCTGGGCGGAAACCACGTCATTTAATCAATATACTATTACTAGTATTTGAAAATTTGGAACTTTATAATACATATCATATCTAATGATAAATACAAAATGCAGCAAAACTCAGTTTACACTGTCTGGTATTCACGCATGCGCGTATGCTCGGTCAGGCGGAAGGAGGCAGTTGAATCGTAGAGAGTTGAGTTGTCCGCGTGTAGTAGTGCTGTTGTGTACGTTGCCATGGCTTCGTTTGTAAAATACACGAAAGAATAACGTGTTTGTTTGCTCCCTTCTTACCTAAAACTTGACAGATGTTATGCTGAAATTTTCGAAGAATTCCAGCGCTTTCCAAATAAGCAAGTTCGCACCAGACAAATGGTGGATAAACTGTATCGTAAATTCGTATGTACTGACTCCGAAGTCGACGCGCCCCGTTTAAGTCGCCCTCCTAAATTTTTCGTAAAATTTCTCACAAGTAATTATTGATGTTATATTTTAACCCAACAAGAAAACAAAATTTGCGCAAAAAAACCAAAATAACTTGTAAATTGCACACCCCATATATCACATGATCGCAAATTCATTATAAATCGCACACCCTGTATGATATTTTATCGAAATTAGATCCCATACGCGAAAAAACATGAAAACTTGAAGAAAAATGCATATGGGACACCCACTATATAATTGATTCGCAGTGGGTGCTTTTTCCATAAAAAATTCAGACCGAAAAACTCTCGAAGAAAGACTCTGGTGAAAGTCAGTGCTTCCAATGTGCACAGCCCGTATATCAATCGATCGCAATCGGTGCATTCCACAAAGGTAGTATAAACATTATTCGATAAAGCTCCTATGTAACACCCTGTATATAAATCGAAAATAATTTTTTCATAAAAAGTGAACCCAAAGAATATCGTTTCAACTCCATCAATTTTACAAAGGTAAAATAAAAATTATTCGAAAAAGGTCTGAAGGTGTATTCATGAACAGAGTGCTTCGCCATTTTCTCCTAAATAAACTAAGTGTGTCCGATTCTAACATAGAGTATCTTAAGTTGGATCGGCGCTCGGAGAGGGCAATGAATTCGCGTGAAAATCGAGTTGAAAATGCCGATTTTGAAACTAATAGTTGAGATACTTTTCTTTCGATTCATGAACCGTGAGTGGTCTCTAAAGATTCGGAATCTCCCGTAGATTCTTTCTTATTCGAGCACTTGGAAGGCGTGAAGAATCTTCCACCGCCAATATCGAGCAAAAAATTGATGCCGGATTTTCAAAATTGGAGCTCGCGTTCGGCTATCATCGGAATCGTATCAGAAACTGTGACATTTCACCACGTATTATCGTGAAAATTACCGAATTTGGAATGAAGAATTCACGGCCTTATCTCGCTACTTGGATATGAAAATGGATACCCGGAGATTGGAAATATCCTATTCCACCGCCGAAAGGGCGTTTAGGAACTTCTACCGCCTGCACGAAACGAAAATACCAGGGCGGTTTTTTGACGTTTTTCGGAACTCGCGGCTCGAAAAATTGCCATTTTGCATACCTTCCTTTCGTACAGATTTCGGGGGGCTTCCGTGTCCATATCGGTACCACCCTATGAGACATGTCTTTTTCTTGAAAAAGCGACCGATCTCGGTCCGCGAGACGGTCCGGTTCGTTCGGTTTCGCGGTGGCCACTTCAAGAAGAGGATTCACCCATTCGATTTTTATTGAGATTCCCCCGGGGTCGGTCCTTCGGGCCTGCCGGGAAGCGGAGCTTCCCGGTCCTTCCCGTCGAGTTTCGAAATAATTTTCTCTGGTTCCCTCCTTACTGCTATATTATATAGTCGATTATTCGAAAGTTACAGACATTTTGGCACATCTATAAGAAATACTCGACTTGCTATAACTGTATAGTAAAGTGCAGGTCTTTTTCGATACGAAGCTGACTATCATCATGAATTGATTGTTATTAGTTGACATTTAATCCCAGTTTATAGATCAGTTAATCTTCATTGATACGTACGTTGACGAATTCAAGGCTATGTCCAATTGTTCCGATTAAAGTGAACTAAATCGAGTAATGAAAAAAACGAATGAGGAATAGAGGGGAATCATTTAAAGATTGGCAATGTGTGTAGTATTGATTTTGTCACCACTCAGGAGCATTAGGAATTGATGCCTTGTAAAAACTGCTCTATTAAAAAATTTAAAGAAACAGCTTTTGACCTGCTTTATAACACAAGCGTGCGAAAGTCTTCCGGGGGCGGCAATATTAAGAATGAATGAATATTATAATTCCACTTCATAACATATGTATTTCATCTAAACTGAATGAAAGTTTGCGTGTGAATAATGAATCTCGCTATAGTCCATTTTATACAGAAAATAATATGTTATGGCTACACTAATTTCCGCAGATTTATTATTGAGGAAGTCATACTCAATCGATTTGCATATGGATAATTGATATAATTCAACAAAAGTCATCGGCTGTAAATTACTCATTCGTTAAATCAGAAATCAGATGATTTTCCTGGTGTGACATGAAGCAATACAAAGTTGTCAGGAATCGTTATATCTATGAATTCCTCTTTTTAACACAAATCTGACGTTTCTTAGATGCTTATTGATTGTCATCCTGAAAAATTTATATCACGTTCAATTTGAAAATATGAATTAGAATTTAAAACCCCACCAAACAGATAGAATCACGTTTTAACATGTCAAAAATGACTAATGCGACGTTGCCTCGTTCCATTTAAGGCATGAAGTGCAAGCGAGAGCGCTCAACGAGTGACAGAGAGGCACAATCGGCCACCGCGTTCGACATCTGTCTTTCTCGTATTTGAGTGAGCGATTCGTCCGCGTGGATTTCTTCTATACAATAATACATCTACATGTCTTCGTCAAGAATGAAATGCAGTGAAAAACGAATTTAGTGTCAATTGTTTATAGCAAGTATAATTGCGGCGATAAAGGTGATGATTCTTCAGATATTAAATGTATGTTCAGTGAATTATTGTTGATTATTCGTGCTTTCATCATTAAAATGAATAGCATCGGTCTGCAAGAGCAACGATTGTATGTTATGGTATAATTGACAAAACTATAGCAATAAGTTAAGAGAATTATTTCAGAATAAGAAAAAAATCAATTGCTTTACTATTCGATCGAAAACAAGTTTGTAATTTAAGATTTATGAACAATAATTTATTCACAGTTAATTCTTATAGTAAATTATTCATAATTATCACTTTTTTGAAATTGCAATAAAATTTGCGGAAATTATTAAGTAACTATTTGAACAATTTAATATTATATATAATGTATTTATTTATTATTATAAAATATTGAAATAAAAATTAAATTTCAACAGTTGAGTAGAAATTTTGAAAAATTAATTTTATTCGAGTAGTTTTTTAAATTTAAACCACTTCATCAGTATTTTCTTATAACGTTGTAATAAGATTTTTTTTTATTCATTAGACTGGGGTTTGGAATTATGTTAGCAATAAGTTAACAGAACTATTTCAGGATCAGTAAAAAATCAATTGCTTTAATATTCGATCGAAATAATTATCGAGTGTAACTATGATTTCAAAAAATTAAAACATAAATGTTAAATCTTTCACATATCACAACAACGTGTCTGAAATGACATGTTGGACCAGCCCAAGTCAAAATCAACACTTTCTCCTATATCAAACACATAAAGGCTGGCTTTATGTGTTTTTTTAAAAGCTGAACAAAGATTTTAACGATAATTCCAATTTTAAAATTCAAATTTAAGATTTATGAACAATAATTTAATCACAGTTTATTCTTATAATAAATTATTTAAAAATATTAAAAATTCAATTCAATTTGCACAAATAATCAAATACTTTTTATTCAGTTTACTTGCTGTAAGAAATAATGTCGATAAAAAATTTCATATTATAAAATAACAAAATCAATTATAAAATTTCAACAGTCGAGTAGAAATTTGAATAATGAATTTTGTTCAATTATTTGTGAATTTGGGATGATTTTCTGAAAGGAGAATTTTATTAAAAAAATTCCATCAGTATTTTCTTAGGACGTGTTCACGTTCATGTTTTTTTGTCAAGAAAATCAAAACTTTTATGAATTAAATATATTAAATAAATTGAATTATGCTATAATTATTCAAAATTATCACCTTTTTGAAATGAATTGCAATAAAATTTGCGGAAATTTTTAAGTAACTATTTGAACAATTTAATATTATATATAATATATTTATTTATTATTATAAAATATTGAAATAAAAATTAAATATTATCAGTTGAGTAGAAATTTTAAAAAATTAATTTTATTCGAGTATTTTTCAAATTTAAACCACTTCATCAGTATTTTCTTATAAAGTTGTCATAAGACAACCGATTTTTTTTTATTCATTAGACTGGGGTTTGGAATTATGTTAGCAATATTTATTATAATATAATATTTTAACATGACAAAATGACATGTTGGACCAGCCCACGTCAAAATCAACACTAATGTTTCCAATTTTAAAATTCAAATTTAAGATTTATGAACAATAATTTAATCACAGTTTATTCTTATAATAAATTATTTAAAAATATTAAAAATTCAATTCAATTTGCACAAATAATCAAATACTTTTTATTCAGTTTACTTGCTGTAAGAAATAATATCGATAAAAAATTTCAAATTATAAAATAATAAAATCATTTAAAAAATTTCAACAGTCGAGTAGAAATTTGAATAATAAATTTTGTTCAATTATTTGTGAATATGGGATGATTTTCTGAAAGGAGAATTTTATTAAAAAAATTCCATCAGTATTTTCATAGGACGTGTTCACGTTCATGTTTTTTTGTCAACAAAATCAAAACTTTTATCAATTAAATATATTAAATTAATTGAATTATGCTATTATTATTCAAAATTATCACTTTTTTTAAATGAATTGCAATAAAATTTGCGGAAATGATTAAGTAACTATTTGAACAATTTAATATTATATATAATATATTTATTTATTATTATAAAATATTGAAATATAAAATTAAATTTTAACAGTTGAGTAGAAATTTTAAAAAATTAATTTTATTCGAGTATTTTTCAAATTGAAACCATCATCGAATTATGCTATTGATAGAAAGATGACTGAAGATATTGGACCAATATCCAATTTAATAAAGTAATTGTTTATTATACGACTTTCTTTTATTTTCTCAAAAAAAAATACTTTCTGAACAGCCAGATATTTAAAAAAAATATAAAAAAACGCGAAATAATGTTTTTTCAGGTAATTCTATTGTTTATGATGGAAATATAAAATATTCATGTCGAATTATTGTTGCGAAAATGAAATATTGCGAAGAGAAATCGATTCCACTTAAATAATAGTAGTGTATCGAGTTGCTTCACTAAAAACCCATAATTAAAGCATAAAAGTCAGAGCACCCCAAAACCACACCCATACCTTTCCCAAGACACCCATAATAAAATGCCGACAACCAGATTTTGCATCTTGTCAGGTCATAAAGCAATTCGGGCAACCCTGCCCCCTTGTCCCACTTCTAAGCTTGTTCTGTACACTTTAATCTACGACAACGTGGACTAGTAGAGCAGGCCCCCTTGATTTTAGGATCATCCAACACGTACGTCCTTGCGTTCCTTACTAGCAGTGACCGTTTTCGAGTTATACACACACACACAATAGCAACTTGTAATAAATGAACATTTCTGATTCAGTCGAACGTTGTTATTTGCCCACCTTGCTGTCTTTATTTTATTAGTTTGCGAATTACGTCGATTGTGGCACGTGTTTCAATGGCAAATTTTCCGCTTTTCCGTTCAGTTTTTCCGGTGAATGTTGTGCGATGTGGTGTAATTTAAGGATAACTAGTGGTTCAGTGAGCTGTGCTAGTGACTGGAGATGATTTTGTGTATTTGGTAATTTTTTTTATTCTGAATTTAGCGTTGCATTGGGAAACTTACAGAAATTCTTCAATTCTCGTGAAATTTACAAGGATCGATTTGTCTTTGGATGTGTTAAAAAGTATTTTGTATGTACAGGGTGTAACTAAATAAGTGTAAAATATTTAAGGAGGTGATTCCCCATCGAAAAAAAAATAGGATCTGTCATATAAAGAAACTTCATTGGAGCATCCCTTGTTAAGTTACAGCCCCTCAAAGGGGGTACATAAAATTTGTATAACAATTTTTTTCACAAGCACCAAAAAAGTTACAATATTGAAATTAACCTAACGTGCTAGCAAAAAGACACTTATCCAGTTATTTATTTGGTTTACCCCATGGTTGTAAGGGTGGGAAACGCAACCCCTAAAGTATATTTCCAATGTAACTTTTTGTCTTATTATTTGTTTACCATTTAAAAATTTATTTCCGATAGCCTGTTTCATTCTAAACAAAAAATGTGTCGTGAGTTTTTTGCCCAAAATAAAGCAGTTCGCAGCAAAAAATTATTTTACGAACAACTACAGAGAATGGTACATTTTCCCACCCTTACAACCATGGGGTAAACCAAATAAATTACTGGATAAGTGTCTTTTTGCTAGTAGGAAACGTTAGGTTAATTTCAATGTTGTAACTTTTTTGGTGCTTGTGAAAAAAATTGTTATACAAATTTTATGTACTCCCTTTGAGGGGCTGTATCTTCACAAGGGATGCTCCAGTGAAGTTTCTTTATATGAAAGATCCCCTCTTTTTTTTCGATGAGGAATCACCTCCTTAAATATTTTACACTTATTTAGTTACACCCTGTGTATCACTGATGCGTATTTGTTTGCATTGGTTTGATTTACTAATGAGGGAAAATTAATCGAAATGGTTCAGTACGGTAAAATATAAAATACGTTGTCAAAATTTAAAAAAGCACTGAGTAGGTTTTTAAGAAATCGTTTTAATGGAAAATACGAAAAATCATTAAGTAAATTCATTCTTTTTAGTTGTCGTGTATAGGTAAACTCAATCTATGTATAATTAAATAAAATGTGATTTCATCCATTGTCTGTCTTACTATAAGTATAATGCCTAAATTTAAAGGTATACTCAATACTATTACCCTAGACAGACATAAAAAATTTTGTGTTTCTCTGATGAATATCGTATGAGATATCAAATATTAAAAAAATGTATTTTATAACTTTCTAGAGGAAATTTTTTGAACATTTCATTTTCATTCCTGTACAATCAGGAGTGGTCAGACTATGAAAAAATGTCAAACATAATCAACATCCAAATTTTCAGGTGTCAAAAAGTTCCGGATTTCGAGAAAGGTCGAATTGCCTCTCGAAATGGACACACAGTACACTTAAAATATATTTCTGGCTGTTAAATTACAGAGGGGTTATCTAACATCACGATCTTTTTGAATGAATTTGTTGGTCAATCATTATTTTGCCGAAATATGTTGAAATTTATTAGTTTTGGAGATAGAATGTCGATCGATAACTTCAATGAAATGTATAATGTCAAGGATTCCTCGAATTTGTCTAGGTAAATTGATGCTTACGCTCAGATATCTCGTTGTTTTATCGTAATCTTTTTTTATATTCGAAATTTATAAAATATTTGATAATTTTAATGGGTTTCAGAATTTGTTTCATTTAAATTTAATTCTTTTATACTATTTTATAATGAAATACTACTTTTGACTTACGAAGAGTACTTAGTTCTTTTTTATTTCAAGCAGATTATCTTTAATAAATTTTTAACAATAATAAATATTTACAAAATACTAACTAAAGTAATTATCACAATAAACAAGTGAATAGTGCATTATTCATTGGATACTTCGTAAATTTGCACTTCTTTTTTGGCCTTTCACAATAATTGTACTGTCAAGGTCAGATAAATTACCGTCATAGAACAAATAAAAAGAAGATTAAATACTTTCCATTAGCAATTCAAATCCTCTTGATTCATTCTGTAAATATCCAACAACTCCCTGATAAAACTGCTTGTGTTTGTACAAAGATTTCAGAGCGTTTTCAGTTGGCAACATTTTATCATGTGCAAATTTTGACGTCAAAGAATTTCTGTAGTTTCCCAATACTCGATCTATAGCTTAACAAAGATTATATACTCAGTGACATTAGAATTGTTACTACCAGAAAGAATTCAATTAAGTGATTATGTCCTTATTTAAGTAAGTTCAAATTATTTGTAGTGTGGGTTGTTGAAGTGCCCAATTCAATAAAAAAAGATGATTGAGATATAAAAAGAAATTTTCAAAATGTGCTTTACACAATCCCTAATTCAATGATATTCAACTCAATCATGTTTTGTGCTTGTTTCATCTATACTTTGTTTAATTAACTGAAATGCTGAAAAGGAGGGCTCTTATTACCAACTCAATTTGTAAAATTCGTAACAAGTTTATTTTTTATTATTTTGTTGTCGAAAGAATGTTATTCCTTCAGGATGTAGGGCTTCTAACGTCACTGAGTGTACATAAGTAACCATATCTGGAGCAACCGAAACCTTATTGGGTTAAGGGAAGGTTAGAAAGAAAGTAATTTTCTCTCTGATACAACTTTTTAATTGCCAATCAACATCTACTTGCGTCTCGCTCGAAAGGGGACCTACTTCAAAAGGACGACTGGAAAATTCAATTATAATACTTCTTCTATACCTGAACTTTTTCTGGTGTATAAAAATAATTGGTTTTTCTGAACCCGACAGCATTTTTTATCGCTACATCGTATGGGTATTGATCGTTACGTAGAGAATAATTTATTTAATGAAACAAAAAAAAAAGTTATATTGTTTCCCGGGTGTTCATTTTGAAGGATTTAAAATTATCTAAAAATTTCTTAATGAGTTTGAATTAATTCTCGATCTGTGGTGCCAATTAAGATAAATATTCATCATTTACTCGACTATCTCGCAGAGACTTTTATAAGAACAATGCTCTGGTTGTTTTTAATATTCTGATGAAAATAACAAATAATTAAATCTAATTTTTTCCAATTAATTATTCTTGAGTGGGAACTTGGATTTGCTTTTGTTGAACATTGTACAAGGATTGCCTTTTATATATATATAATATTTCCATTAACATATATACACTTTTGCATGCGTTTGAACCAATTGTCGAAGCACTTTTGCCACTCTGATTGAAATATCTCCCGCTGTTTACTTTGCTTTACGTGCTTCGAAGCACCGCGATCGTATTTTTGGAGCATTTCTTTCGATCAATCGACACGAGCGATCGACAAATTATGCGGGATCTCACGCGAACAAATTTTTTTGACAGTCGAATGTTCATGCAATATTGAATGTTCCCACTAATGCCTAATGTTGTCCCAATCTCACGATAGGTCACATGACGATCTTGCATTATCAGCATCAATCATGGTTTTCGAATCAACTGATTTTGACGAGCTTCATAGCCAAAAATTGAATAAAGTTCCTCGACGAACTGGTGTTGAGTCCACGTCGAAAGTTGTGAAAAATAATAGAACGACAATGATTTAATCCCATTTTTTGGCCCAGATGAATCTTTTGTCAAAAAGTTCTGACTACGTTTAAAATCAAAAATGTCAAGCTTTACGATAGCGCAGTCAAATTGCAACACTAAGATTGGCCATTCTCAAAATTTAAAAGACAACCCTCGTATCTATACAACCGTTGGAGAATACGAGGTCTGTCCAAAGGATAAAGTGAATTTTGAGTTTTCAAGAGCTTTGTAAATTGGATTATGGACTTTTTTGTTTAGTTCCTTGATCACCATGCATACGTCAACCTAGTCACGTGGCTAGCTTAATTCTATTTTAAGGTTTTCTTCCTTTCAATGGCTTCGGTAACACGTGCCATCTTCAGTAGTTGATCATTGAAGATCCTGTCTACGAAGGAAATGCCCAGTGCAATGTATATTTTATTCCTCAACTACTCACTAAAGGTGAGAGTTTAGGTTACGTAAGTGAGCACCGGCAACACACATTGGTCAAAAATCTGTCTATGTTGAGATATTCGATTTGAAGACACTCTCAAACTTGCTGAAGGCGCCTTATGTAAGGCTAATCCAACCAAAAACCTGCTGTAAAGTAGCTAAGTCTTGATGGAGCTGTTTATTCATCTCTGAAAGATCTAGACAAAGTCGTGTCAAGAGTCTTACTGCGATTTCTTTATCTTCATAGTTAATATTATGTGACTATAATATAAGTATGGACGAGGCATGTTTTTTAAGTAAGTACCGTTTTGGAATTAAAAAAGACGTGTAAAGATATCGCCATAATTTTATTTTTACATGAAAGCCTGTATCTTAATCTACTTTTCAACATAATTTCCGTGAATATTGACGTGGCACCAGTTTTTGGATACCCTCCTCATAAAATTCTGCCGCCTGACTTGTTAACCACTGTGTCACAAATGTTTTGACTTCGTCTTGCAGACGCTGACCGCCCAGGTGTTTCTTCAAGTGCAGGAACAAATGGTAGTCGCTGGGTGCCAGATCAGGGCACTTTCTGCACCAATTCCTCGACCGAAGGACGCCGACTCCGTTCTTCATCATGCACATTTCTGCGGCCATCTTCAAATGCTCTCACCCATTTCCTTACCATTCCATCACTCATAATGTTTCGTCCGTAAACTTCACAGATCTCACGATGAATTTCGATCGGTTTTACGCCTTTAGCACTAAGAAATCGTATAACAGCCTGTACTTCACAATCAGGGGACTCACGATTGTCGGAGGCATCTTAAACACTCCGTAAACAACTTATACAATGAAGAATCAGACTGTAATGGCGTCAATGCGTAGACAAGAGATATAGGTATCCAGCGCGCATGCGCGGAACGCCGACCGTAGCGCTACGGCGGCGGAATCGCAAAAGGGTACATGCCTTGTAGTTAATTGTTATTGATCGAAAATTGTGGCAACGATTTTGATTAGGTTTCCAAACGTTTAGTATACATTTGTGTTTACAAGAAAGGGGGTTACTTAGAAGGGACAAAATGGATTTTTGATAATAAAATCAATCATTCTTTTTGGATCTCATTGTCACGGTTTCAAAATTTCCGCCGTTGTCGGTGGTCCTTTTCTGTCATCATGTGACGTAGGTTGTCAATTACATCGTTCTTCCCGCATTTTTGGTTGAAATGTCCTGGAGTAATTAATCGCAGTTAGTACCTGCATCTTATCATGTTGGTTTGGTTTGTTCGTTGGTGAGATTTTTGAGCTTTAGCGGAGTGGCGTATTTGTTTGGACAAACGACGTGGGATTGCATCATTCTGCTTCGAATTGGGAATTATTATTGTACCGTTGCGAGGTACCGCAGATTCTGAACTGTCTTTGAAGTCTTCGAGCTGTTTGTCTAGGCTGTCTTTGAATTACCGTCGAGCTGCCGTGGGAGCTGTCTTTGGGGACCTCCACCAGATTTCGCCATCTAAGATACCACACCGGTCGTCTACCCAGGGCGCATTACTGTGAGAAATTGTACTACGTTGGCCCAGGAATATATTTGAGCCCAGTTTCCATCTACGAGACTGTGAGAATAATTATGGGTTGAGAAACTATATCCTTTTGTACTTCAGTCAAGCCACGACCTAGACTGTTATAGAAGGTTAGTCTGTAGAATTTAGTTAAGACTGATTAGTATCAAAGAGGCCCAATTCAGTGAATACTGTTTAGTACATAAAATCCGACCTATCGAGAAGGTCGCTTAGATATAAGTAAAGAGCTATTTGTAACGATTATCATCGAGGCTCTAAGTATATACCTTGGGGTGATATTACTGTTTGTTTAGTAAGAGATAAAGCATTATATCGAATATTCGAGTCGTGAAGTAAGAACTAGTTAGTGATCTACCTTCTGTAAGATATATCCTCGTTTGAGGGACCTTGTGTATTTCATTTGGGCTCATTACATTATTAAATAATTGCTCTATATTCTTTCTACCAGCCACTATCTCCCGCTTGTGTGATCGGGCTCGTTTGGCATCCTGAGAGTGCGTTCGTTATTTTCTCTCTTTTGCGACCCTGAGATGTTTATTGTACTTTCCTCTTTTTTTTTCTTTGTATTATCATAAAAGAGAGTGGCGCCCCTTTATAAGTAGTCTCAGCTCTAGAGCTAGCCGGGGAGGTACTTTGTGCACTCTCTGGAGCCGAGTGGGTTTGGTGACATCATATAAATAATGGTTTATCAACTGCAAGAAATTAAATCATCTAACGGTAGCCGTTTTCTCATACATCTGCATATTATTCGCTAAACGTGATGGCCATGATGAAGCCAAACCGTGAAATCGAACACTTTGATTTACAACAGAACCCTCGAAGCTATCTATCTATCTAGAGGTTACGTCCTTTCATGATTTATTCATAGAACTGGCTGACTTTTCTTTTTATTTATAGGTATTTCTAATTGTTGAGGTATTCACTGTATTTCTCGAAGGCTGGGCAAAATGAAAGGTTTACCGATAAGAAAAAATGGATATACGTGTTGTTGGGCGATCCTAGCCCAACAAATTGAGTGTAGAAGTGACACGCTTACCTGACTGATCTACAGAACTTACAAATTTCATCTAAAGACGTCCCTATACCATACAAAAAGTCTTTTCGGTCAAAAACCCGAAACAAAACTTTAACAAACAGCCATAAAACGAACGCGCAAAAAATTCGTTGAATATTAAACAGCAACAATCGTCATTTAGATATCAATATGGGTTCGTTCCACTCCATCCCACCGTCACGATTTCCATAACCATTACCGCTGGACGTATTCGAAAACAATAAATTTCTACTTTCAGGTCCCAAATGAAAATAACGTTTGCGTCATTCGACTGATTGAATTATTCAAATTCATGACATAACACACACAAGACCCAGGTGCTACAGAAGGACGTGCCGATCTTCGTATCTGGGACTTGTTTGCTTTGTCTGCCCCAAATATAAACACGGATTTCGTGGAAATAAAAGAGATCGCAGTATTATTACGGGTTTAGGAATGCCACGTTGTGATGGGGAATCAAAAACCACAAATGACAATCGGAATGAAGGTCAAGTCTCTCACTGTCAAGAAATTGAAGAATATGATATGTCCCAGTAGTAGCTGTTACTGCAACTCATTATTATTAGTTGAGTTCATTCATTTTTATTCCTAGTTGCTTGATCGTTTCGTGCGGCCCACGTATGTTCATTTCATCTCCCGATGGGCGCGTAACATATGTTGGAGAATATGACCTATGTCGAACAAAGAAGAGTACGAAATCGGCGTTCATCTATGAAGTGCAACCCCTTTCTTCGCAATCAATGAATTTCTCGATAAAACTACTCGCGAGTGTCTGGACGAGTGAATTCAGCCGTACTGTGAAACCAGGTAGGCAGAAGTCAGTGCTCCAGCATTCGATTTTCTTTCGAGTCATGTTTTCATATTTTTTCTGAATTTCATTATTAATTTCTCTTTCGTTTTCGTTTAATTTTCAGAGGCCCTTGTCGTGCCAGTAGCTATACTCTATAAATACGAGGTTTTGTTCCCTAATCCCGAAATATAATAAACAACCCTCGTACGTCTGTATTTATCGAATACTAGCTGACCCGGCGAACTTCGTACCGCCTCATCGTTGCTTTGAAGCACTCTTTATTTTGTATAGCTGACCTATCTTGATGTATGAGTACCTACCCATGCAATTTGAACTGGAATCTACAGGGTGCTCGGCACATGGACCGTCAAATTTTTTTGGGGCGTTGGTAGGGTCATTTGCTACCTTTTCAGTCTTGGAACCTGGGTCCTTAGTATAACGGTTACGGAGGTATGATTTTTTTATTAGGTTTTTCTAAATTACCCAAAATGTACCCTTCGAAGCCCCATAACTTTTTTTGCGTGGGCTTTTACATGCATTTTTTTATTGTATTAAGTCTACATGAGTGTGTGTTTGAAAAAAACGTATTTATTGTTACTTATAACACCACTAAATTAACACGTGGGCCTTTTATTAAAAAAAAAATCATGAAAGTATGAAAACATCTCCACTCCTATTGAAATTTAAAAAAAAGTTACAGCTATTACAAACTTAGCTTTATTTTAAAATGTTCTTTGGTTTATAACGTTGCTAACCATATGCTATTTACGTAAGTCAATAAAAATAATAATACTGCAAATAAGGTTTTAGTCAGAAGAGTGAAGAAAGTCGCACCTAAATAAAAGTACGGATTTCGACACAACACAGCGAACAAGGAAATTTTACCTGCCCGTTTTAGACGCGTGTGTATTATTATTCCTATTTCTGTCCTTAGGTTGGATTGGGTTAGCCGCCGCTGACTTGACCCTACCGTGATTCGAGATTTAACTGTCTCTGCTGTTGGAAATGTCTGTGCCGCGTTGTTCAGGTTTTTAAATTTGTATTTTTTTGTTTTTGTTACTTTTATCGACTTTTTGCTACTGTTGTTTTAATTTTGGTTGTTGATATGCCTAATTTCACCAACGCTGAGTATGCTGATATGGTGATGGTATATGGCAAGGCCGATGGTCTTGCTCGTGCAGCTCAAAGTATTTTTCAAGCCAAATTTCTTGATCGAAGATTACCACACCACGAAACATTCTCGACGACTTATCGACGATGAGGAGAGACTGGAAACTTAAATTTTCAAGACCCACGGGTCTTCAAAGGCTTGAAGTATTTGATCGTCAACTGCTACATGGTGTTGCCTCACATTGACCCGAGGCTCTTGAAAATTTAAGTTTCCAGTCTCTCTTAATCGTCGATAAGTCGTCGAGAATGTTTCGTGGTGGGGTAATCTTCGATCATGAAATTTGGCTTGATAAATCCTTTGAGCTGCACGAGCAACACCATCGGCCTTGCCATATGCCATCACCATATCAGCATATTCAGCGTTGGTGAAATTAGGCATATCAACAACCAAAATTAAAACAACAGTAGCAAAAAGTCGATAAAAGTAACAAAAGAAAAAAATACAAATTTAGAAAACTGTACAACGCGGCACAGACACTTCCAACAGCAGAGACATTTAAATCTCGAATGACGGTAGGGTCAAGTCAGCGGGGACTAACCCAATCCAACCTAAGGACAGAAATAGTAATAATAATTCACACGCGTCTAAAACGGGCAGGTAAAATTTCCTTGCTCGCTGTGTTGTGTCGAAATCCGTACTTTTATATAGATGCGACTTTCTGCACTCTTCTGACTAAAACCTTATTTGCATTATTATTTATTTTTATTGACTTACGTAAATAGTATATGGTTAGCAACGTTATAAAACAAAGAACATTTTAAAATAAAACTAAGTTTGTGATAGCTGCAACTTTTTTTAAAATTTCAATAGGAGTGGAGATGTTTTCATACTTTCATAATTATTTTTTTAATAAAAGGCCCACGTGTTGATTTTGTGGTGTTATCTGCAACAATAAATACGTTTTTTGCCGAAACAACGAAAAACGGGCTTCATTTTATATATAAAGATTTATGTCGTGTAGATAGAAACGCCCTATGCGAAAGTTGGTTTTCCGAAGTGGTAATGAGAAAACCTATATGAGAGCATACCTCAAAAACTGAACACCTAAAGATTTCTTCATCCAATGATTCATTAAAACGAATACAAAATCGCATACATCGAAATGCATTCACCAGACAACCAGTCATCTAAAACTTATCACATCTCATATCGCGAGGCGACATATCTCGAAAGAAATTCTCACCAATCGACAGAAACTCTGTGTGCATCTTCAATTGCCCAACACTAAAATATTTTCCCAGAGCCATTATTTACCGATGCTGAGATGTTGTGTACTTTGAATCGAGCTTCGACCACGTCGGTCTTCTGTGTGCTGTATTTCCTATTCTATGCACCAGAGTTTGTGGAAATGTAGTTCACCGTATCACCTAACGTGCAGCCTTCGTTTCTGTTTAGACATATTGTGCGGGTACAAAATTAGAAATAATAATAATCACCCGCTTAATGAAGGGCAGCGGACTTCCTGAGTCGCTGGTTATACTATAACAGTAGATCCAAAAATTATCTTTGGTAGAAAAGATGTTTGCAAGGTGAATAAAAACAAGTTTGTAGTTATAATAGAATTATGTATTCACAGATAAGAATAGTTACACAATGTTCGGCACTTGAGTTTACACTCACAGAAAGAGTTTTTAGGTGTCTATAATAACCAAGGATTTGAAGTTCTCTGCTCAATCTTGGGCACTTCTGGTTATATTAAATGATAAAGAGATCTGACCTTATTTGTTGTTTGGAGTTCACCACAGCTCTGCTTCAGTCGTCGATGTTAGATTTCTCAGAATAAGGTGCAGGCACTTTGGATAAAGCTTCACAAACTTCTACTGATGAATTGTGCCTTGGCGATATGTAATTGCTTCACAGATTCATAATTCACAACCTTTTTCTTTTACGTAGAGAATTTCAACTGAGTAATTCACATACACATGAACTAGGGTAGCTAACTGACCCGAAAACAGATTATTTTGAGAGATTTTAAGAGGAACTTGTAGTTCTGAGTGCCGTTATGGACTCGTGAAAAGTAAATTGATAAAAGAGAACTTACTTGAAGATACTGTGCACGAGAGCGTCTTGAGAGAGAATGAATTTACTTCTTGGATTCTTGGAAGTGACGGCCGCTACCCCAAATTCCGAGAACTGTCCTTTGTTGCGAGAATATCGCATATCGATCGATAATGATGATGGAAATAGCCAAGCAATTCGTCGGGTTTGAAAAATAATTTGTGCAAGTTACACGATATTGGTATCATATACAGGGTGTAATTAAATGAGTGTAAAATATTTAAGGAGGTGATTCCTCATCGAAAAAAGATAGGATGTTTCATATAAAGCAACTTAATTGGCGCATCCCTTGTTAAAATACAGCCCCTCAAAGGGAGTACGTAAAATTTGTATAAAAATTTTTGTCACAAGCACCAAAAAAGTAACAATATTGAAATTAACCTAACGTTTCCTTCTAGCAAAAAGACACTTATCCAGTTATTTATTCGGTTTACCCCATGGTTGTAAGGGTGGAAAACGCAACCCCTAAAGTTTATTTCCAATGTAACTTTTTCTCTTATTATTTGTTTACCATTTAAAAATTTATTTCCAATAGCCTGTTTCATTCTAAACAAAGAATTTCCCATGAGTTTTTAGCCCAAAATAAACCAGTTCGCAGCAAAAAATTATTTTACAAACAACTACAGAGATAGCTACATCGTCATAAATGCGAACTGGATTTATTCCACTTTCTTAGTTACACCCTGTATATTCTCAAATTTTATTGGTGTAGCTTCTTCACAATAGAAGATATAATTTTGTCATTTAATTAAGTGCAGGCTATCACAGAAGTTAACCCGTAAAGACAGTCGATGAATCAAAATTACCCCCGATTTAAAATACTCTATCTAAATTTTCAATAAATATGACTGATACACTCTATCTATCTGTCAATATGAATACTGCGAATGAAGCAAGTAGTTTCAACAGATACGCTTGCAGAAGTCGAGAAGATCTCACGTCTGTGTTTTTCGAGATAGAATAGAATCGATTTTCGTACTTTCTAAGTTAGGAATGGCTTATAATGCAGTAAAAAAATTTGAAATCTAAAACGATGAAATTAACGGCTTATTTTTCTTCGAAAACGATAGGAGACATTGGTAATAAGAACAATAAGAGATCGCCCAAATAATTCTATACCAGTAATTTTTTATTAACAACTGGAATATTGATTTTTTAATAAAGAAGAACTCAGACACACTTTTAAACCACCTTCATCGAAAAAACATGAGGACAATGCTCTCAAGACCCAACGAAAAAAATCGTACCATTCTCGGAACAAATAATCCCCCTAATAATCACCAAGCCCCAACAAACAACGTCAAAAGTTAAAACCTCTAATGTCAACAAATCCCTATTCATATTCATCCCTTAAATGAAATATTACATAATAACGAAACGTGCGTACAATGAATACCTTCAACCTCAGGTACCCAGAAAAATCCTGACCATCTTCATTCTCGAGCATAAACGCAGTAACCTACCATCATCTACCAACAATGACGTTTGTCGAATATTTCCCAGGAATCGTGTTCGTCAGAGGTTCCGGTCCATTTCAACATACATATCGGCTCGGAGAAGTCGTCACTTGTGTAAATAGACGGATGCACCGACTGTGTCGACTTTATTTCGACACTTCCCTGGCTCACTCTGTATAGCGCGGGAGTGAATTGCGAGCATAAATCGGGATTTCGCGGGTGGTTTGCCGGAACTATACGCGAGGTTTGTGGTCGTTGTGTTTATGTTATTTTCTGTGTTTTTGTGTTTGAGGATTTTACGTCAATTCGAAGATCAAGGGGTTCAATTATGAGGGTGACTCTCAAGCTGGGAATTTGGAGGTACCTAATTTTTATCTACAAGAAACTTGATTGAGTTTAAGGCGTTGTAACTGGTTTTAAATGTCCTGTTATTGTATTTCTCGATTCCACATCCACTTGCGATCTCATTTTATAATATAATTTATTATATTATATTTATAATTCCAATTAAAATTAGCTATATATTATTGAATGATTGTTTGGGCTATTACCATCATCTATTGTGGATGTAATGATTTCCGACGTTTCGATAGACATCTTCTATCTTTATCAAGGAGAAAGGTAAGAAACCTTTTGAAAATTATCAATTTTCAAAAAGTCAATTGACAGAAGTCATGAAAGAAAATGAACGATGTTATATACTCATCTGTGATATGATGATCTTTTTAAGTTGGATCGAACTATCGGCGTCCAAACTTCTGGCAGATCTAGAGATGGAGCACTTATGGAATCAGGTGTTATTTTCATCAATGCTGCTTCTTTGATTTTTCTTCTTGCAAGTTTTTCTTCTTTGGATATTATTGATGCTTCATCCCACTTTATACGATGATTCTCATCTACAGCATGTTGGACCAACCTGGATTTGTCGCTGTCTAGTACTCGTAGAAGCTTCTGATGTTCTTTTATTCGTACATTCAGAGGGCGTTTAATTTCTTCGATGTAAGATCAGTTTAGCTCTGATTGTGTCTTGAGTTTTGAATGCAGTCGTTATGTTGTATCTATTTCCAATTCTTCTCATTTTCTCCGACAAACCTTTTTACACAAGGAATTACGGTTTTAATGGTCTGATTTATATCTGTTGGTTCTGGTTGACTTTCTCTTGTTCGTCTAGCTTTTTCTAATATCTTTTTGGGGTAGGCATTGCTTCTAAGAGTTTTCGAGATGTTATTTATTTCTTCATTTTGGTCTTCTTCAGTGCAACAAATATTTTGCTACTCCCAATTTAGTGTTTAGTTGGTGGTTTGAATCAAAATGTAGATATTGTCCTGTGTTCGTTGGCTTCTTATACACAGTGGTTTTTGGGATTCCATTATGTTTATGTACGAGTACATCTAAGAAAGGAAGTTGTCTGTCTTTCTCGATTTCCATTGTGAATTTAATTGATTCCTCTTGATTGTTCAGATATTGAAGGAATCCATCTATAGTGTCTCTTTCATGTTGCCAAATAATGAAAGTATCATCTACATATCTTTTCCACAGTTTGGGTTTAAGTACATACTTTTCTAATGCCTTTTGTTCGAAAATTTCCATATATAAATCAGCTAAAATTGGTGATAGTGCTGAACCCATGGCCATTCCAAATTCTGGTTGATAAAAGATGTCTTCAAATTGGAAATATGTTGTTTCAATACAAATAGAAAGCATTTCCATAATTGCATCCACGTTTAGTGTAGTTCTTTCACTAAGGGTTTGATCTTCTTCATGCTTTTTCCTAACTATGATAAGTGTTTTATCTGTCGGAATATTAGTGAACAAACTGGTGATGTCGAAATTGACCATAACGTCTTCTTCCATGATTTCTTGATGTTTCATTATTTCTATGAAGTGTTTCGTGTTTCTTATCATCTATGTTGAATTACTTTTTAATGGTGATATAATTTTCAGCAGAAATTTAGCCAATTGGTGGCATGCTGAATTTCTTGAACTCACAATTGGTCTTAGAGGAATATTTGCTTTGTGTATTTTTGGTAGACCATATAAATGTGGTGGTTTACTGAAGTGAGGTGTAAGTCTTGATCTAATGAATTGATCTGGAAATTCATTTCCATATTTATAATGGATTTTGTAAATCTTGTTTTCAACTGTGGTGGTAGGGTCCTTTCTTAGTTTTTTGTATTTTCCTGCTTTTAATAATTCATTGATTTTTTTATTATAAGAGCCAACATCTAGAATTACAGTGGCGTTTCCTTTGTCTGCTGGAAGTATCTCCTTAAATATTTTACACTTATTTAGTTACACCCTGTATTTCCCATCAAATTTCAAACTTTCCTTGATATATTTGAGTCCAAATTACGAAAAAATCGCCTGCTAGCAACAAGATCTTATTGTCATTGATATCTCTTTAAGGAGTCAGTAGATATGAAACTCGAAATATGAAAATTTATGGAAAATTCTGACAATATGTCGAAACGCGAAACGTAGAAATATCAATGAATGATTTGAACGTAGTTTATCGATTACAACATTATTATATTTAATACGATGAATTCTAGCTTGTACACACTCCATCCCAAAAAAAACTAACTTAAAAAAAAACCAATGTCCATTTTGGAAAAAATTATTTTTATTGATCAATGTATCGACACACATTTGCACGGTCCAACAAGTTGTCGAACTTCAGATAAAAGTCGCACGGAGACAGATCTGGTGAATAGGGCGAATGATGCAAGGGAATAACTTGAATTTCGACCAAAAATTCAATTACAGGTCGCGAACGATGTGATGGTGCATTATCGTGCAGAAGAGTCCAACTGCCGATTTCTCGATATTCCGGACGAATACGACGAATTCTTGCCGGCAAAGGCTTCATGACGTCCGAGTAGAACTCTCCAGTGATAATCTGACCGAATAATTCAATCGTCCAAAACATACCCTCAACTTAAACTTCACCACTTTTTATTTATCTCCACCTGTATCACTTTCACATACTCATCTTGTACGCCTAGTTGCCCAAGCACACATAGAAACATAAACAGAAAGTGAACCCGTATTCATAATTTTCTGCTCTAATAAACGATTTAAGTGACTTAGAAAAAATTCTTTTTATCTATTACACATTATCATTATGCTTGTTGAGCATAAATTTCTTTCAATCATATCGTAATCATTTACGGTGTAGTCACATTATAACTTCATTACTCACCCCCGTACAATCCTCAAGTCTTCTCTAACGACTCGTCGACAGGGACCACAAGTGGATGTTGAACATGGCAGAAATACCTCGAAACCTATAAAAGTTACTTATGTGTAGATGCTGTATAAACAACACTTTTCTAAGAAAATTAATCTTTATTTCCAGGGTTTATTTTGAGTGGCAGTGAGAGGTGAGGTGTTGAATTTGTTTGTGTTTCGTGCCTAAAGGAGATATGGGAAAATCTAATAGCAAATTGAAGAAAACGAAATATTATAATAGTGAGTATACTGTTATATCGAAAATTCCAAATTTCACTCATCACCCTGTTTAACACGATTTCACTTAACTAAATAGTATTCTATTTCTCGAAATCCAGATTCGTTTCGGATAAAACTGTCGAAGAATTACGTTATTATTTGAAAAAAAATTGATAGCTATAATAATCAATTAGTTAATTAAATTAGGATTTGATTACCTTTATTAATTTCACAATGAAACTTTAAGTAAATCTCCGCAACGAAAACTTGATCAGCTTTCATAATTTAGAGACGCAATTTAAGAATTGATCACAGAGATACAAGCTTCAGTCTGTGCTCGATTTCTCGTGACACAAAGTTACTAAGCTATCTGTGCTCCAAGCCAAATAATAATACATACGTCGAATATGTCGAAGAATACGATTTCAAACTTATTACAATTGCATTTGAGAAATTAATTGACATTCCTATATTTCACAATTATAATTGTTAGAAACCAATCATGCAATTTCGATTCTGCTAAAACTCCGTTCTGTTGAGACTCCCCGTCGATTCTCCATATATACGTAGATATCTTCAGGGTGTTCATAATGATTTCATAGAATAAACGAGTTCAAAGAATCGAAAGTCAATAGAATTTGGGATTTTCCATGATCTGACATTCTTTTATGTTAAATTTGACATTCTTCATTTAGATCAGAGTGGTGAGGTAAGATTTTGAGGATTTTTACCCCATAATTAATTTATTTAATATCCAACCGAGTACTATTCCGTAATAAATAGTGTAAAAGATTTCCATCACGCACATAGGTACTTACGTATATTTTCTTGATGAGCCTTGATATAGGTTATGTATTTTCTGTCAGAACCTGTTAAATTCAAGACTTGTCCTTATGAAGAGCTTATTCTTTGTAACTTCAAACTATCAGGGTTCATCAAGTTATATCTATTCTAACATAGGAATGCTTCAAATAGATAGAAATATGATATTTTGGTTAGTTTTTACTTGAGTTAAGTTGGGGCCATTTCCATTACATTGCATGATTCGCATAAGCATAATTTTCATATTAGTTTAAGTTGCCATTTCATTGAAATAATGCATTATATCACCAGTAACCGTGTTCATAGTCATAGGAATAGAGTAGTGGATGACCATGTGATCGAAATATTATCATGATGACATCGTCAGTAGGTGTATGTTTTAACATTAACACCTCTGCAGTTGCCGGTCTGTCTGTCACAGAAACTAGCATTTATTGCTTGTTTCGATTTGTCCGAGAAAAAAGTTGGTGTTTCGTCAAGTTATGTTTGTTGCTTTGTATATAACGTGCTAATTTCGAAGATCATGGGCAAGACTAACAGTAAACTGAGAAGGTCGAAGTTATATAACAGTAAGTAGGTAAACTATTCTTTAGAATGAATTCAAATTTGTTTTGTTTCAACCATAAAAACACCGATATACATCATAAATTTTATGGATCTCAAATTTTATACAGGGTGTTTCAAAAAAATGTGACCCCCTCTCTAGGATCTAGGGTGGAAGCCACAAATTGGATGCTCGCTCCTGTTATTGTCACCTGTTGTCATTCATATTTTATTTTATTCTTCATTTCCATCCATATCCAGGTTTCTTGGTTGCCTTGCCCTGAAGAAGCCAATAAGCAAAAACACGTGTCGGCACGTACTTTCCATCCATTTCCCATATTTTCTGCATTCCTGCGGTTTAAGCCATTATCCTTCTTCAATATCTTATTTCACCGCATTATCTTCACTTTGAAATTACAAGAAAGTACAGCCCTCAATCCAAATATTTTAAAATGTATTCTTTTTACGGACGAGGCCACTTTTACGCGACAAGGTATGTTTAACTCCCATAATGCACACTACTGGAGTGATGAGAATCCACATGTCAAAAGGGTAGCACATTACAAACACTCATTTACAGTTAATGTTTGGGTAGCAACTTTAGGCAACAAATTAATAGGTTATCACATTCTACCTGGAAATGGTGATATGTACCTGAACTTTTTAAGTAATCACTTATTCGAGATATTAGAAAATTTAACGGTAAACGATCGAAGATATCTATTTTTTATTCACGATGGAGCTCCACCGCACCAAAGTGCAAAGTTCTATCAAAATAGAAGGTGTCGTAATTGGTTGAGTAACTATTTTCCGAATAGATGGATTGGTAGAGGTGCAGAAGCTCCGCTTCATTTGCCTCCTCGGTCATGTAATTTTAATCCCTTGGATAAAATTGCCGCCTCTTTGAATCTTACCGAGTGGACGTTCTCAAATCGTGAATTTGGATGTGGGAGTTTCCAAAGCTAAGAAAGTGTTAAATGGGGTTCCTCAGGGTTCAGTTCTGGGGCCTCTGTTTTTTATTTTGTATACCAGCCAATCTGCAAGGTGTATATGTTTGCTGATGACTTCCAGCTCTTCATCGAATTTTCCATTGGGGAACTAGGCGGTGCGGCAATCAGACTGGACGAGGACTTGCATCGATTGTGGTACGTTGCTGGAAGACATGGTTTGTCCTTGAATGCAAAAAAATCCTTTGCTCTCGCATTCGGTTCGAAAAACAATAAGAAATTGGTTAAGGAGAGTCTAAGACCAAGTGTTGCGGGTGATAATATACGTTTTGTTGAAAGTACACGAAATTTGGGCTTGATTATGGATGACTCTAAGATTTCGACAGCACGTTCATAGTTATTTCGGTAGAGCTTATGGGGCTTTGAGAATGTTGTATCCACATCGATCATATTTGCCCATATCTGCTAAGAAGCTTTTGTGTGATGATCTGGTTTTATCTCAATTCAATTACTGTTTTTGTTTAGATCAGGACACACTTGGTCGAATTCAAAGAGTGCAAAACAGCTGCATAAGATTTATATACGGGATTAGAAAATTTGAACATGTATCTTATAAGTTAGTGGAATTAGATTGGCTTCCTATGAGACTCCGTTTTAACTTTTGTAGAATCGTAAGTTATCTCTACTAATGCTTTCCCTGGCGCACACATTTGGTCTCATCAGTATGGCTTGTGTGCGCCATGCCATAGACGCAGGGGATGTTAGAAGCTTAAGGGAGCCGTCGGGAGTTGAACCAGGCCCCTAGTCGGTGTGAAACTTCGGCGCTAACCTCTGGGCCACCGAAGCGCTGTGAATTAAGCTATGCGTGGCTATATAGAGTGCCGCCAAGAGATCCCTACACACTCCCCTGCCGCTGACAGAGTGCCGCTACACTTTCATGCTCTTTGTACATTCCACAAATTAATACAGCAGAGAAAACCATCTTATCTCTTTGACAGGTTGCAATTCAGTGCCGATGTCCACAATGTCAATATAAGGTATAGAAATTTACTCACTTGTCCACACCACAGAACCTCTACCTTTCAGAGAAGTTTTTGGTAGAACATCTGTAAACTGTATTATGAAATCCAGTCAAATTTGAAGCTGCTTGAAAATGGAAAATTCAGGATCTCAAAGTCAGAGAGTACTTGCTGGCTGAGACCTTTCAGTCTCCGTCAGAGTAGGAGGGCAGGTTAGGTTGTATTTTAAATTTGTATTATTTCCTCTGTTTAGTAGTTTTCTTATAGCAATAGTAATAGATTGCATATAATGTTTTTTTTTCTCACTCATGTATAACAAGGGTTAAGTGGTAGAACACCGATGGGTGAACTTCCCCTTGAGGTTTCTGTAAGAAATAAAGGACTTATTATTATTACACTGGTCAACAGTGGTTTTGGTGCCGAAGATTTTGGGGGGTGATTTCATATGAATTTGATGCCCTGAATTCAAATATGCTATTAGTTTTTGCATGCCAGCTCGAATTTTTAAGATATCAACATTTTTGTGAATTATACATTACACTATTCTAAAAGAAAAACCATGGTTTAAAGAAACAAATTATTAAAGGAATTTTTTATTATATTACACAGATATTACAGATATTATTCATTATATACTATAGAAAACAGAAAAAGTCATCATTTGAACCAATTACTCACTAAACATTTCGGAAACTTCTTTTGCGTGACATTCTTGAATGTATTTTAGAACAATCCCGTTTTAAAGGGCTGCAGTAATCTGCCATCATGTGAGTATCCCATCTTCCTTGATAGCGATCCTCCATACATTTAATACCTTGCTCCTCACTGATGTCGCCTAAATTATCAGGAAAACGGTCTAAGTGGCTGTGTGAATAATGCACCTTAATGCTCATGTTACACCCACGTGATCTGAAATTATTCAGCCTCTCATTGACAAATTCAACATAGTTTTCAGCTTTGTGTTTACCCAGAAAATTTTGGACAACTGAATCAAATGAATTCCAGGCGTTTTGTTCAATCTCAATCATTGAATTTATGAAGTCAGGGTCTTTAATCAGCTGTCTTATTTGTGGGCCATCAAATATTCCTGCTCTAATTTTTTCCTTACTCAGCTGAGGCATTTTTTTCCCTATGTATGCAAAGCATGATCCATTCTTATCAAGAGCCTTCACAAACTGCTTCATTAGACCCAGCTTGATATGCAGGGGTGGAAACATGATTTTCTCTCGGAACTAAAGGATCATTGATGATATTCTTTCCCCCAACATCCATGTTTTCTCTTCTAGGCCACTCTTTTCTAACCCAGTGTTGCGTTTTGTCTCTGCTATCTCAGAGGCACAAGAAACAAGGATACTTGGTGTGGCCACTTTGCTGTCCAAGGCGAAAGTTTACCATTTTTAAGTCTACACAAATCACCCATTGGTATTCATGATACTTTATTATTTTTTCCTAAACCAAAGCTATGTTGTCATATTGCTCTTTCATTTTCGTTGGGTGAGCAATTGGTATTGAGCCATATTTGTTCCCATTATGTAGAAGAACACATTTCAAACTTCGTTTTGAGCTGTCAATAAATAGGCGACAATCATCCGGAAAATATTCACTTATAATACCACAAGAGCTTCGAAATTATCGGGTATTTCCCGATAGGTTCGTTGCAAACAAATGAAGGAGCAAGTTTTTCAGGTTAAAAAAGCAGGAGCGCGAAGCGCGAGTGATTTTTCCTGAAAAACTTGACGATTTTATTTGTTTGCAGGGAACCTATCGGGAAATACCAGATAATTTTGAAGCTCGTGTGGTATTCGGGGGATTATTTTTCTGTCCCAAATGTCGGCCAATAGAATTGCACCATGAGACGAAATGTACAGTTAACAAATAAGAATTTCATAATGAATAAAACAACATTTAATTAAGAATCAGGGTAGTGCAATTAAAAATACAATTGTTGTAAACATTAGTGCATGTTTTCTTCAAGTCAGAGTTATCGGTAATGGTCCCAGAAGAGGTAGATGGCATGAGGTTTATGCTGTTGATGGCATTTTCTGCAGTAGGCTCACTCCTTCGCAGTTTCTTGACAATTAATTCGTGGTGTTGCTGGTCGAGTTGGAGATACGGCTTGATGGAGTTACTGTTGGCATGTCCAGTTATTTTGATTATCTGCTGCTCTCCGAAGCCCGATTTCGCTAGATTGGAGACGGCTGTTGCACGACTGGAGTGATCGGTGATTTTTTGTTACCAAGGTCAAGCCCAGCTTTTTGTGCTGACTCCTTAACCCACTTTGAAATCGTGTTTTGGCCTACTGGGGACTCCTTGTACCACCTAGCGCCTGGAACTTTATTCCAGAATGGATTTTGGGTCAGGAATAGTCTGTCGCTCTTGATATTGACATCTCTCTTCTCTCTCAATTTCTGGAACAGTCTCACTGGGCACTTGTCAAGGATTTCCCGATTCTCCACCAGCCACTTGCTGTCTGATAATTTTTTATCACCACCTTGTGTGGTCTTGCTGAAAATTGGATTGTATTCAATTCTCCCAGTTGTTTCCCCGTCATTTCGCTGTTCTGCCTTGAAGTGATGTATTGACGCCATGCTGCCCTCACCACCTCTCCAAGCCAATTCCACTGATATTATCATGAATAATTTTTTCTGGAGGCTATCAGGAGTTTCCTCGTCCCAAACAGTGGTCATTGCATCCCAATCTTTTTCCTCCAACGCTGCTGCACTTGCCCTCCGTTTTTCCGGAATAGATTGTAAAGCCTTACGCTTGGCATCACGAACTCCTCGAGCGGTCTTGAATGCAGCATCCGAAAATGGGTTGAATTTGATGTCGAAATCGTTCAAATACTTTTCTTGAAGTAATTTGGCAGTGTGATTCCACATTGTTTTTATTGTACCTTCCTTATAGTCTTCTCCATCCATTTTATTCATATTGTAAGCGTAATCTTTCATAATGTTTGCCAATTGCGCTTCACTCGTTTCAGCACTCAATGTGTATTCCCTCTCAGTACAAAAAGTAGTAAATTGGTTCCAAACTGTTTTTTTTGCCTTCTCCGTATTAATGGGAACATTTCCTTTGACTTTTTTATCGATGGTGGACAGAGAACAAACTCCAAATCGACTCATTTTCATGCAAAATCTCCAATTTTCACAATTGAATTCAACCTGTCAGTTTGACTTGTGCTTAATTTGACTGGATCATGTTTTGTTTATATATAGCAACTACCAGAGAAAATTTTCAAAAAATTATCAGTATAATACCATGTAGGTTGTACCACGTGACGTCGAATGGTGCAATTCTATTGGTCGATATTTGGGTCGGAAAAATAATCAGGAAAACCCATTTTTACCAGGAGTTCCCTGATAGCATGGCAAAATACAAGATTTTGTTCTTCAGAGAAAAAAGGTAGCAGATCTGCCTTGTGCGATAAAATGTACCTAATTTTCGTTCCTGGTTCAAGTAATTTTGTTTCCTTCACCTGGAAGCTAGTAATTCAGAAGCTTCTTTCGACAGGTTGAGATCTCTAGTGAGGTCATTTAACTCATCTTGGTTGAAACATTGGGGAATTGATGACATCGTTTCAAAATTACTGTCACCTTCAGTAGTGTCAGAATTCTGATCAGAGAGACATGTGTCCTCAAAGAGTTCTGGTAGCTGCTGAAATGTCGGAATTGGCACTTCTTCTGAGTGAGGGATAGAGACTAAATCTGCATAAGTCCACTTGTTATGGTTATTTCGATTGATTCCAGGGATATTTACTAGGCAGAAATAACAGTCATCAAAGTGACTTTTTGGTTCTCTCCAAACCATTGGTACTCCGAATTTCAGACTTTCATTTTTATTCATTATTATATTTATTTAGTTTCTAAAAATCTAAAGCTGATAGGTACAGAAAAACTGCTATCATATTTAGATTCAGCAATAAAAATATATAGTTTTTTTATTTAGTTTGAATATGATTAAATAAAAACTTATTTAATAAAATTTCCACATTTATTGTGTTTTAACAATAAGTAACACTACATTTGCAACAATTGTTTCGCCAAATTGTTGGCTTCTTCAGGCGAGTTCGATGTTAAACTACTCCAAAAATTTTTGAGTCTTCCTTATATATTTCTCAAGATGGAAGAGGGGGACCGGTATTCTAAATGCTTCTGGGATTTTTTATGGCATGTTCATCAATGGTGATCTGTTGACATCCGTTTGGTCATTGAGTAAGATATTTTGTTTGTTATATCTGTTAATTTCCATTGTTTCTAGGATATTAAGCCTTCTGCTTTTGTTTTCTATGTGCAGAATTTTATAGTTTGGATCAAACATATGTCCCTCGTCTAAAAGATGGGTCGCATAAGTTGAGTTCTGTTTTTTATTCAGGAAACTACTCAAATGTTCTTTAATCCTCTTCTCGAAATTCCTTCCTGTTTGTCCAATATATACTTTCTGGCATGAACCACAATTCAACTTATACACTCCTGATTTTTTGTTTTTATCTAATTTATCTTTATTATTTTTGATTAAATTACTTAAAGTATTATTGGTTTTGAATGCTATATTGAAATTCCTTTTGTTTTTTAAAAAATTTGCTACTTCTATTGATTTTTTACCTGTGAAATTTAATGTTATGTATCTATTCTGTTCTATTTTGTCGTTTTTGGGGTATATTAATGTTAAAGCTTTTATTTAATCATATTCAAACTAAATGAAAATGGATTTCCATCAAGTGAGGACCTCAACCATTCAAGAAAAATATATAGCTCAAAAATTCTAGGCACCAAAAAAATTTTTTTTTGTATGCCTATGTAATTGCCATTTTCCGCCATTTCCACGAAAATATACGTGGTTTTTCAAGCCCCTGTATCCGACACTGAAATCTCTCACGTCTAATGCACAACATCCTGTATGACAGAAACAATACATATTTCAAGACGTTTGACGTCAAAGGCTTGAAACCCATATGGTATACAGAGCTCTCGGCGATCTTTCTCGACTTCCGAAAACAAAAAATTTCTCTAATAATACATATATTAATAGAACGGAACAGGAAACGCATCATATAGAAAAGTTTCGGGTAACATCGTATTGTTCGAGCACGTATAGAGTTTCACATTTGACACCAAAAGGTCCGGAGATTTGAACGTAGCTCGAGTCATTAGGGAAAAGTCATTGTCATTCACGAAAGACATGACCTTCATTAAGTTCGAACGCCATTAACTGTATGATGGATCTGTGTAACAGGTTATTTGGAATCTGAGAGAGTTTACGTTCGAGATTCAGTGACAGGGTTAATGTAGAAATAATTGTGATTGTCGGCATGTCTAACCTAAAGAATTGAATCCTTGTGATTTTGATATGAGAAGATAAAATGTAGAGTGAAGTTTGGATCAAAATTATGAAGATTATTAAAATTCTGGATAACACCTAGAGTAGAAATTATGTTGGCAGCAGGAAAACAGCACAAAAAATTCAAAATACCGAGAGAACTGAGGAATATAGACAGAAAATCAGAATTCTATTAGACAAAAATAACAACAACAAAAACAAAACCTATTTCTAATACGTATAAACAAATCAAAACAAAGAGCTCTGAAAGATCTTATATATATACTCCATTCAAAGTTTATTTGTATCGCGGGTGGCCATGATTTAAGTTTCTTGGGTTGGCATCAGTGTTTCTTCGGATTTCGACGTTGCCGATGTCAAGCAGTTAAGCCAATTTTCACTTGTCATCTGTCACATTTGATTTTGAAGAGAATCAAAATATTTCAGAATTTTTTTCAAACTGCTTAGAGTAATAACTAAAGAACAAAGACTTAGCATCAAAAAATGCTATCTTGCACTCAAATCTGCGCATAGTGGTCAGGAAGTTATGGACTCAACGATACAGCAAAGTGTATCAAACATTTTCAACGTAAGTGAGAGGTAAATATTATGTTTTATCCTAATCGAAATTTCATTACAGGTTCATATTAATTCAATTAGAGGAATTCTTAATGAAGACGACGATAAAGAGTTTCCTTCCATTGGTAGGCCCAAAAAAATACAAGAAGTAGACGATTTCATTTTTAGAAAAGACCTGCAACGACAAATTTGGAATTACAATTTGAAAAATGAACACTTTTCTATCTAAAAATAGATATTTTTTATTCTAAAAATAAGAGATTTGAAAAACTAAATGTGCCTACCATCACTTTTATGCATTGATCAACTAGAACATGTTCAGAATACAAGCTTATTTTGCTGATAATTAAATCGAAGTGTTTTATAGATGTGAGATGCTCTGTTCCAATTCTGCATTCAAGAATATATACCATTCCCTTATTAGCTACATCTTCAGATTCAACATTACTTCTTTGTGATACCTTCCTTAATTCTTTTGAAATGTTGAACCAGCTTCCAAACGATTAAAGCAATGTCCTTTCGAATATCAAACAAATTCCAATCGGTAGTTTCATGTATCATGATGAACAGATTAATGTTCAAACTTCTTCAGATTCCCGAAAATCACTTAAAATATGTTCATGCCTGATGGACGGTAACTTAAATGTTATAATTAATATTTTTGAGGTTATCATACAACATCCCAATCAAAATAAGAGCAGCTCCTTTAGAAATTTCTGCCATAATAATTTCAAACCTTTCGAAACTCTTCCAAGGTTCAGAAGTAAATTGGCATTTTGAGTGAATCCAAGTTTACTAGGACCTTTATGTGATATAGACAACAGTGCGTAATAATCTGACAGGAAAATAGCGAACCCAACCTAACTTTTTAATATACAGAGTGAAATGTGTCAAACTTCCATGGCCAACCGAGTTACAAATAAACTTTGAATAGAGTATATATAGAAATATTCCTTCACAACCCATAGAGAGCTCCAGAAAGTCATCATGTCGAGAATTGGACAAGTTTCTTCAGAAAATTATATCTCCTTTGAAAAATCATTCAAAATTTATGATAAAAAATACAGAAGAGTGATAATCTCACTACATAGAACGAATTAAACACTTTTTTTCTCTTCACCTGTACTTATTATATAAACAAATAGGTGAATCGAAAAGTCAGCACGTCTTTGGTGCCTGTGTAGACTAACCGTGTTGCGATAAAGCAAAAACAAATATTTTTATCTAATAATCAATAACAGATTAATCTCTGTCCTACCTTACATATCAGTTAGAAAATGATTTTTCACCTTTTCTGTTCGAGTGTTCTGGATCGAATGCTTCGATTACTTCCTTATTTATAACACAGCTCGGTAGTGAAATGAAAAAACGTGAGTAGACTCAACAAAATCAAGACGATACTACATATTAATTTCACCAAATTCTACTCTGTTATGCAAACAACATTTAACCTATTATCATATGAAAAAGAGTACTTACTGCATATTTTGGAGTGATCATTGAATCCACTAGTATGAGAAAGGCACTCTGTAAAAATACGAAAGACCTTAATTATACCGAATTCACTGTAGCGATAAGTAATTCCGAATGAAAATTCTGAAAACAATAAACTAACTTCGCAGATTTTTTTTTAATCATCTGTTTTTGGACATCGATAAGAGCTTTCGATCTGTGACGATTACACAGAGTAGTAGAAATGTAGCGTGAAGTTATTCGTTGAGGTTAATGATTGAAGAAGCGCACGTAAGATTGCTTCTCAAGGTCAAACATTCCTCCAAATTTTAACAGTACATACTATAAACCATATTATCAAGTTAATTCATGTTTATATGCGAAAAGATGTCCAGAACATCTTAGTGTGCACGAAATCATTCGTATTAACAAAATAATTTCAAATTTGAATCGGTGCTCTAGTTGGAACATCTTCTAAGGTTACGTCGAATTGGCAGCAACGTTGCCGGATCGAAAAATTTTTGTGTATTTGAAGAATAGCAACGAATTTGTCTTTGACATGTGAAGATAATTTTGTTGAAATTTCGAAATTTGTTCATTTTTACTGTTGAAATAGTGAAAAATAATTTTTTGTTTAGTTGTTTCTACGACTAAACTTACCTTATCTAACCTAACCGGACCAAACATAATGAAAAAAAACCGACGAGGGGGTGATGAACCGAATAAGGTTCTAATATTTCATCTCATTCATAAAATGGAGTGCAAAAATCATAACGAAATACCTATGACTAATAGAACTCCGTATGACTTTTGTGGTTTTGTTTACGAATTTGGTTCACCTGTTTGTACGGTTAGGTGAATTAATTATACTTAATAAGAAAGACCATGCATTTAACTAATGTATGTAATCATTACCCCACGACTTGATATAACAAAAACATCATTAAAAGATTCCAATCATTCGATTTCGTTGAACGCGACCATTAATTCAAAATTCTGAGGTTCTAGAGCTCCGACTTATGCACAATCTGTCAACAAAATTGTAAATAATACAGCATTGGGTATGCATTGAAATATACTTTTAAGTTACTTGCCTATTCTGTAGAATGTACCTTCTGGAGTGACCGTTGAATTCACTAAGTAATAATTGTCAAATTTAACAAATCTTCGAGAATGGCACTTAAAATTCACCGAGTTCATTGAATCGAAAGTAATTCCGAAAGAAAAATCTGGAAAGATATAATACGAATTTCACTGATTTGTCTGAGGACATCGATTTAAGCTATCGAGCTGTTCGATTCCACAGACTAACATGAAGTTAGACGTTGAGGTTATGAATGAAGAAGCGCTATGAAGTTGCTCTCAAGGTTGAAAACTCCTCCAAATTTTGACAGTGCATAGACAATAAATCATAGTATCGAGTAAATCGATGTCCGTTTGCAGTTAGACATCTAAGTATGCAGGAAATCCATAATACAAGCTTTACATATAGTTTTTTTCTTTTTCAGGCTTCTCCCTCAATCGGTTCGCTTCGCTACCAACCAGGTTCAAATCTAGGATCCACAAAGTCAACCATGTCCAGCAAGAAGCGTCAGCCACGAAGAGCATGGAGATCAGCAAATGGCTCCAGAACCTTGACCTGGAGGAGTACAAGGAGAATTTCTCGAAGTTTGCTGGGGTGGAAGACATCTTGGACTTGAGCGAGATGGATATCAAGAATTTGGGAGTGAAAATTTCGTCACATCGAGCTTTGATGGTTCACAGTTTGACAGTGCTCAGGGCGAAGTATTATGGTTAGTTGATAATACACCGTTTTGTTTTTATTTAATCTTGGTTGTTTATCCAATCTTTTTTTAAATCGTAGATAACTTTGAGAAAAACCGGATCATCAAACAGCCGAGTCTGAGACATAGCGTTGCAGTGGATTCCAACAAGATTGAGGACGAGGATGTGTTGTAAGTTTTATTTTCAATTTTAATTCCTTTGGAGGAAGCTTGTTTCAGTTTACAAATTTTGTCGATATCAAAGTCAAAATGTATGTTTTGCGCACTGTATCCTTACGCCAACTGAAGCATAGTTCTACCTTAATTGTCGAAGCGATTTGCTTAACATTAAAGATCACTGAAATATCTCGAATAATCCCCCAAATGAGTGGGTTTCCAATACTATTCGATTCAACCAATTCCCGCAATGAAATCAAATATCGCGCTGCCGTAAGGTTACCCTCATTGAAATAGGGACCGAGAAACATTTCTCTAAAAATAGTAACCGAAACATTTAAACTGTATCGGCCTTGATATTGTATTCGACTATAATAATAGGTTGTCAAATATCTCCTTCCGCCTTTTTCCTTTATAAAAAGTGTAACAGTGTTCGGATTTAGTTCAAATAGGCGCCGTTTTGTTCGATAATCTATTTCCATCTAGACGGTCACTTCATAATACCTCCCTCGTAGAAGCCCCACTCCTCAAGAACTCGGACAGCCACTTTTAACAGGCCTCTTTTGAGTTCAACTTTACACCACCAAGGGCGGTCGCCATGGACCGGAACAGCTGGTAATCACTTGGCGCTATATGGTGGATGCGATAAAACCTTCCATCTGAGCTCCCGTAGCTTCTGACGAGTGATCGACGAAGTGTTTGGTCTGGCGTTGTCCTGGTGGAACACTACACCCTTCCTGTAGGCCAATTCTGGACGCTTCTGGTCGATCGCCTGCGTCAAGCGGTCCAGTTGTTCGCAGTAGATGGTAGAATTAAGGGTCTGGCCATTTGGGAGCAGCTCATACTGGATGATTCCCTTCTAATCCCACTAAACACACAGCAAAACCTTCCTGGCCGTCAATTCCAGCTTGGCCACTGTTTGGGACGATTCACCTGCCTTTGACCACTTGATATAGTCATATGTGATCCATTTTTCGTCGCCACTCACCATCCGCTTCAAGAATGGGTCGAGTTCGTTCCGTTTCAACAGCATTTCGCAAGCGTTGATTCGGTCCAGAATGTTTTTTTGCGTCAAATCATGCGACACCCAAACATCAAGCCTTTTTTGTATCCAGCCTTCTGCAGATGGTTTAAAATGGTTTGGGGTCTATCTCCCATCTCCTGGGCGATGTCACGAGATGCCACATGCCGGTCTAACTCGATGTATTCCTTGATTTGATCGTTATTTGCGTCACAGGTCTTCCGCCGGCTGGCTTATCCATGGTGTCGTTTTTGCCGGCTTTGAATCGTCGAAACCATTCCTCCGCGGTTCGAACTGATAGAGTACGATCCCCCAAAACACCATTAATCTCACGGAACGTTTCTCTAGCGGATTTGCCTTTAACGAAGGAAAACTTTAAAATAGCGCGTATTTCGGCGTTAGTGAACTCCATGTTTACACGTCTATAATTGTTGAACCCAATATCCAAACTGATCATGGATAGCGTCGTTTTGTAGGTTATGTCAAGACCTTTCAAATTATGTCTAGTATTGCCAGTTAACATCTCTGTAGCGCTTTGTACATAGCCGCCAAATTCAAAAGACAAAACGGCAACCTGTTATGTCGATTTTTCCTAAGTCCAATTGTAGGAATTGTATCTATTGAAATTACTACCACTGCTGAAATCTACTAAAATAATGGCCGCTATAATGTTTTCGTTTCAAGTTGATAACGTCAGGAATAAAGAAGTTTTCATTTGACGCCAATCTCCAATATTCCCCTAACAACTCGAAAACGGTTTAACTTGCAACGTTGCAGTTCTCACCAAATTAATTCTCTAAAAAATCAAGCTCGAAAAAGTGCCATTCATTTTGTTCTAGCTCATCGGGTTTCTGTGATCCCCCACTAGACTACGAATTTAGGACACCCGGTACAATGGCAAGACAAACCACCGGATTATCAAAACAATATATGAAACCGGACACACTTTGAAATTTTGAGATGCTAGGTGTTCAAGATCTGAGCGTGAGCTATCGTGAAATCGAGACAACTTTAGGCATCACATTCAATATTGCATGAACGTTTGACCGTCAAAAATATCTGTCAATAGCTAAAAAAAGGCTAGTGTCGGTTGGTCGAATGAAATGCTCCAAAAATACGATCGCGGTGCTTCGAAGCACGGCCATGACATCGTGACAGTGATGAATCGCGGATTTACGAGCCCGAAAGTAAACAGCAGTCCTTTGATAACAGAGAACACAGAAGAAATTAACTTTTTTCTCCTTTTATACACCCTTCAGAGATATCCTCTTCTCTCAATGCAACTGCACCCTTCAAAGAAGGTATGTATTTACCATCCACTTCTTCTGCTCCGTTCATCAGCAAAGTTAATTTAAATCTATAATTCAATATTCCTTCTAACAGTTGAATAGAATGAAGTGACACATCGCAAACACGCTCTTCATCATTTGCGATTTAGGCTGCTGCAAATGAAGGATCTTTTGAAATCAGATATGCAGCGAGTGATGTGGTTCGCTTGTTGACTGCTCTAGACCCTCTCTAAACTCCTTGAATCTTTCCGGGATTCTAACCCCTCATTACAGAGACGTCTTAGGCGGTTTTCAACCAGTTTCCCAAAAATTAGGAGGTTATCAATGAGGAATATACACAAGACGAAATCAGAGCCATAGATTGATGTTTCATTGATTTTTTCGACTATATCATCCATAGCCTCCTGATCGGTCATCGTCGAACACTGATGTTCGGTCCCGTTTGAATTAATTAAACCAATTTCTGATTTTTGCTCTCATGCCTCTCTTCGCACTACTGGAATCGAATCACTGAACGATATTGCTCTTTTTCCATTTTTCAAAATAACACGAAGTTGTTCACTATGAAATTTCGGCAAATCAAAACCACTAGATGAATTTGCGATATTTTGTCGTTTGAAGAATGGATCTGAAAGATGGTACACAGATTTTTTATCTACTCTGTTGCCAATTGGGAACTTTACTCCACCATATTCCACGATAGCATGCTTCATTATCATCCTATATAGAGGGTGAGCCATTGACTATATAACCAACTCACCATCAAAACTTATTTTGAAATAAGTAGTTACTAAATAAATCTAAGCATTTTCTGTATGCTGTTTTTCCTGGATCCACCTCTGACTGGAAAAAATCACTGAGCCCAGATAATTCCACGTTGTCACTCTTTTTGGCGTTCTTGTTCACCCGAACAGAGTGCCTATCATTTTGCCCGAATGTCTGTAATTTTGGAATATCGAGATGGTCTCAATCGATTGGGTTCGACTCCCCGATGAAGAATCCGTGGCGAAAGTTGAGTCTGTCCGGCCGACCGGCCGGCCGTATCCTCTCTAGCATGCAAAAGAGATGAGCTAGAGTTTTCATATTTTCAGAATAGGTTAATTGTCCAAATATCTCGGTCAAGTTCGTTATTGGGCCGAATCCGTCGAATTGTTCAGATTTTGTTTCCTCAATAACTACTAGTATATCCATCCGATCAAGTTGATACTTGAAATATTGTTGAGGGAGGCTCGCAAAATTTCGCAGAACTCGTCAAGCTGGAAAATTTTTAAAAAATTTTTTAATCCGCACTATCTCATAAGATATTTTTCGGATTTCAATAAAAATTCGTGAATATATTGAGGTGATCGATATCTTAATTATCCCCAAATTTCATTGCCGTAGCTCTCTTCCATCTAATGATATGATCATTTTTTTTATTTACTCAAGAGAAAAGAGAAATGGCGTACTTCCCGATGATTTTCTTTGAACGATGGCCATCACAGATCGATATTCGATTGAAAAATGCCGGGCTCATTAATCAGTGTCAGTTGGCGTAATATTAATCAAAATTTTTCATAACGGGAAATCATAGAGATAGAATTCAATCTCGGTGGCTGAAATAATATACGTTGTCAAAATTCAGAAAAGCACTGACGTAAGTTTTTAGCAAAAGGGAATTATAGCTTCGAACAAAACTTGGGGAAAATTATAAGTAGTTATTTTTAATTTGAGATATAGGTTTGTTCATTCATTAGGCGTTCATATTTGCATCACATTGTCCAATAGTACGGGAAAAGACTATTGTTCACCTGATCAGAGTGCTTATAGATTTTTTTATGGTTTGAATATTTACTCGCAAGTAGCTCAACAAGAGCGCCAAAGCAATCTGACCTCACGTCAGTGCTTTCTAAATTTTTTTCATTTTAATCATTATTGAAAATTCTACTGTGTATATAGAAAATTTCACCTCTTCTGCGGATAGATGAAAATTAAATAGATATAATGAAAAAGTATGAATTAAAATATCTTTTCCGATGGCATAACAGTTTGTGTATTTGAATTTGGTATTAAAAACTTAAATTTTTTGAAATTCAAATAAATCGTAGCGTATGTGAGGTCACAGATAAGTAAACTGTTACTGGTCTGTGAGTGAAGTAAGGTTATAGTTTCATAATGAAACTAGAGAATTGAAACTACTGACAAGGATGATCTACCAAATTTAAAAAAGAAGTTTCAGAATCAATTCTCAAAATAATCAATACGTAATATTTGCTTTATTATTCTATCAGTAATAATTATTTGATATGCAATACTGAATATTTCATCTCAAATTCTTATAAATACTTGATTCGGTAACAATTTGTTCATGGCATATTTTGGATTCTGCATCACGACAATGCACCACCGCACAAGAATAGTAACTCAAACAACCTCTATATCTCCAAGTTCCATCTGAATTCCAATTCTATCAAGCAAGTAAATCTAGCCCTTCACTAAACCTTTTCGATAATATATCTCTGTCCGCAAGTCCTATCCTGGATCAGCGGCGATAAGGGTCATATGTTTGCGCCCTCTCCATCCCAACGAATGGCTTATTGTGTACTACCCTCTTTCGGTTTTTTTTCCATTCATTGAAGAAAAGTCCCTGGGGGAACCAATTTCGAAACGGAGATACGAGTCTTATCGCCAACAAATCTTAACCCAATGCAAAGTATTCGATATAGACCAGAGTTTTGGAAATTGATTGTTTATCTTTCATTTAATTATGTAATGGAAGGGTGAAGGGGTGTTTTTTAGTAGAACAGCGTGCTTTCGTATTGGTGAAAAAATCTGAAATGGTTTCAATCGATTGGGTTTGAATTTCTGATGAATAATATAGGATCAGACTTGAGTATGTTTAGCCGGACGTATATACTGGGTGAGTCTTTGACCTACTGATGCGAACAGAATCACTTTATTTCATTTTTTCAAATTCTGCCGCGTTGCAAGGTTTTTTGTTGGGCTAAGCCAATACTTCCTGCGGCAATTTGGAATTATTTCGGCTTAGTGATCATAAATCTGAAAAATCTGCATTGCATAAATTCTGAAGCCGCTCAAAGTACTCCGTACAATCCATTAACTATCCGAGTGAAAGCAAAGAATTCCCTGCATCGGATACAGTTACCAGATCATAAGATGAAAATTAGTATTCATCCCAAAATTAATACCGACAATTTGTCTCGCTTAAAACCCGCCTGATATACGATCCATAAAAGTCCGAGAAATTCGACTCGATATGAGGTTACTAATTGCAGGCGCTTACCTCAAAGAGTTCAACTTCCGCGTACGGTCCCTAATTAACGAGGAGATTGTCGCGTACATGAGAGCAAAAGCTTTCAAAATAACTCTGTGCTCTGTCACGAGGCTTACACTTGACCGCACCTCTGCAGATATTTCATATTTCGCCATCAACTCCGCCTCTGAGATATCGGATTTTGCTTTTAACATCTCGGTCAATAAATCAAAATTTTTTTTCGAATATTTTCTCATGTACAAAAATTCTTTTAATGGCATTCAATAGTGCTGAAAAGCGACTGTTAATGTACATATGCCAATGGAATAGTACATCTCGCCCATAACAATACAGGGTGTAACTAAAAAGTGTACGATATTTAAGGAAGTGATTCCTCATCGAAAAAAAGTACTACAATTGCCATTAAATATGCAAAGCAATGAAACTCCAACCTGCAACGTCTCGAAGAACTCTGCAATGGCAAAGGTTTTGCAGCAATGTAAATTGATTGTTTGGGATGAATGCACGATGGCACATAAAAAATCTTTGGAGGCTTTAGACAGAACATTAAAAGATCTGCGGAGCAATAATAACCGATTTGGTGGTGCAACGATTTTATTAGCAGGAGATTTTCGTCAAACATTGCCAGTGATTCCACGATCAACGCCAGCTGATGAACTCAATGCATGTCTAGAGTCCTCCAATTTGTGGAAACATGTCAAAGTACTTCATTTAAGCAAGAATATGCGTGTCGAGTTGCAAAATGACCAATCTGGAAACATATTCTCTAAACAACTCATTGACATTGGTAATGGCAAATTTCCTATAGACATGTTGACTGGCTGCATTAACTTTCCTCAAAGTTTTTGTCAGTTAACTCGATCAAAAGATGAGCTTATTCAGAAGGTGTTTCCAGATGTTTCTCAAAATTACAGAAACCATGATTGGTTGAGCGAACGAGCTATACTGGCTGCAAAAAACATAGATGTAAATGAATTAAATTTCAAAATTCAAGAACAAATTACAGGCGAATTGAGAATATTTAATTCAGTTGATTCGGCTACTAATCAAGATGATGTAATCACCTATCCACCGGAATTTTTAAACTCGCTGGATTTGCCAGGATTGCCACCTCACAATCTTCAATTAAAGGTTGGATCGGTGGTTATAATGTTGCGAAATATCAACCAACCGCGTCTTTGCAACGGTACACGGTTAGCGATAAAAAAATTACTAAACAATGTGATAGAAGCAACTATACTCAAAGGAAAGTATAAAGAAGAAGATTTTCTCATACCGTGCATCCCAATGATTCCGACTGATGTACTATTTGAGTTTAAACGACTACAGTTTCCAGTGCGGCTTGCTTTTGCTGACTATAAACAAGTCCCAGGGGCAATCATTAAGTGTTTGTGGTATTAATCTAGAAAACCCATGTTTCTCACATGGTCAATTGTATGTTGCCTGTTCCCGTGTTGGAAAACCATCAGATTTGTTTATCTATGCGCCAGGTAATCAAACAGAAAACATCGTATACCACAAAGCACTACAATGATAATAATAATTATTATGATTCGCCATTACACATTACAAATCTTTTTGACAGGACGAAGTCTGTCGGGTAAGCTAGTACCAAAATAAATATACATTTACCTTTGAACTATAGGTTGAATCCGCCCTTAAATATTTAAGTGGCCATGAATGAGCACTTAAATTTAAGGCTTGCTTAAGGGATATAAGTGCCACTTAACAGTTGGTGCAACGCCATTTAAGTTGAGGTTAATTTTAAGGGACGCTTAACGCTAAGTGTGGTTGGTGCAAACGGGCCTTATCCAGTTATTTATTTGGTTTACCCCATGGTTGTAAGGGTGGGAAAAGCAACCCCCAAAGTTTATTTCCAATGTAACTTTTTGTCTTATTATTTGTTTATAATTTAAAAATTTATTTCCGATAGCCTGTTTCATTCTGAACAAAAAATATCTCATGAGTTTTTTGCCCAAAATAAACCAGTACTAACTACAGAATAATAATAAATCCAGTTCGCATTTATGACGATGTACCTATCTCTGTAGTTGTTTGTAAAATAATTTTTTGCTGCGAACTGGTTTATTTTGGGCTAAAAACTCATGGGAAATTCTTTGTTTAGAATGAAACAGGCTATCGGAAATAAATTTTTAAATGATAAATAATAAGACAAAAAGTTACGTTGAAAATAAACTTTAGGGATTGCGTTTCCCACCCTTACAACCATGGGGTAAACCAAATAAATAACTGGATAAGTGTCTTTTTGCTATTACGAAAAGTTAGGTTAATTTCAATATTGTAACTTTTTTGGTGCTTGTGAAAAAAATTGTTATACAAATTTAATGTACACCCTGTATCTTAACAAGGGATGCTCCAATGAAGTTTCTTTATATGAAAGATCCTTTATTTTTTTCGATGAGGAATCACCTTCTTAAATATTTTACACTTATTTAGTTACACCCTGTATATGTAATGAAGAATGTGCTCAATTTGTTGGATTTAAACCACCGATTCCTCATGGAGTAATTGCACCCTATCTATCTATCTAACCAATTCCCGCCCGTTATTAGAAAATTACAAATATTCGACCGAACATCCAAAAAATCTATGCGAGTTAAAAGACCTACCCTGGCATGGACCGTTTTGATTTCGTACGTTGAATGCGGTCCTGAAGATATACCGACTGAATTAAATGAATTATGATCGCATTCTTCTCTTCCTTGTGCGTGAGTAAGAGTACATTGGCGTCCCATATGAGCGGGGAAAGGTTCGTATACCTACTGCTCGATTGTTAATTCAACTTCGAGTTTTAGCAAAGACTTTTTTGAGGGAACCTTAAAGATTCGTACTGGAGAGGTTGTCAATCAGGAACCATCATCCAAAAACTACGATTTTAGTTAACAAGCTTTAGGAGATAGTTTATTTATCGTTCTGTAGTCGAGATCTTTGTTTATTAATTAATATGTTAATAAATAAATATAATCTCGAGACAATTTCATCAAAGTTCAGTTTTCAGTTCATTTAAAATTTTCTTTACCGTTGTGCTAACAGCCAGTTTTTTTGTTATAAGCAGAGAAATTTCTAGTCGATGTTCAATTAACGTCAGTAAATACCAAGAAAATCCTCTTTTTACAATTCTTACCATTTAGAGTCGTCACGAAATACATCAAATCCATTGCAGAAGTCCAAGATAGAAATTATTAGCGTTGTTTAAAGTATCTATTTCTGTTTCATACAATGTTGTTAGTTAAATTCATTCAAAACTACAACAGAATAAATTATTTTAGGTTGGAATCCCGCCCTCAAACAGTTAAGTGGTCTTACATAAGCGCTTTAATTAAGGTCTACTTTAGGCATTTGAGTGACATTGGAGCAACGCAATTTAAGTTAAGGGTTCGTTTTGAGGACACTTAACGCTAAGTGTGATTGGTGCAAACCTTAGAATATATAAGAATAGTCCTTTAATTTACTTTGAAAAGTGTCGCATCTGAAACTTAGAGCTAGTCGATTGTAACGTACTGAACTGGTCCACTCAGGTCATATAAAATTTTCATGTTGCCAAACTGAGCAAATAGTAGGTTTCTCTATTCCCCTATAATTGTGAATAAAAACTTTTTCTCCAATTTGCATTCAAAACATTGTATAAAATTTTATATTTTGAACTGAAACTGTCTTATCGGATATAAAGCGTTTCGAGTATGAACTAACGATAATTTGACATTGGAGACGTCAACTGTCATCGGAGAAGTGTCACATATTCAGTAATAAGTCTGACATTTACAAAATGGGTCGCTATTCAGTTGAGGAAAGTTGGGAAATATTAAAAAATTATTTCCAAAGTGGTGAATCGCCAAGGCCAACTGTGCGAAATTTGAAAAAAAATTTTTAAAAAAAGATTTGCCATCGGAGGCATATGTGCGGAAACTGGATCACTGTTGTATTCGTCATCGAGCGCAAGAGTTGGACCTTTCTTGGTCACTACGCACCAAATTTTGCCCTGAAGCCATATAAAGTTCAATTGGCTCAACAGCTAAAGCCAATTGATCATCCGAACCTTCTACGGTTCGCAAATTCGGCGAAAGATCGTTTGGCCGAAGATGCTAAATTTTAAATCGAAATTTTTTTCGCCGACGCTCGGCGGTTATGTAAATAAACAAAACTGCCGTATAAGGGGCACAGAAAACCCGCACATCGTCGAGGAGAAACCGATGCATCCACAACGAGTGACTGTTTGGTGCGGATTTTGGTCCAACGCGATCATCGGCCCATTTTTCTTCGAAAATGATGAAGGAGCCGCCGTAAGCGTCAACGGCTATGTTAACTCTTTTCGCTCAAATGGACGAGTATGATTTGGACGATATTTGGTTTCAACAGGGCGGGGTTACATGCCATACAGCCCATGCTACGGTCGATGTTTTGCGCCCCATCTTCGAAAATCGCATAATCAGAAAATGGTGATGTGAATTGGCCCCCAAGAAGCTGCGATGTAACACCGTTAGACTATTACCTTTGGGGAGCGGACAAAGACGTTTGTTACACCAACAAGCCAAGCATGATTGATGACTTGAAACATGAAGTTAAAGGTCACAAACAATCGAAAATGACTATATTTTATCGAATGTAAGTGAGTTCAAACTTATCATAGCTGTTTAAAATCATAGCTTTTATGCGATGTTGCCGGGTGAGGTTTCACGAGAGACTTTCAATGACAAATCGACATTTTACAAAGGAATGCTTTGTCTATCTTATATAGTCTAAGGTTCAAAGTTAAATGAAACCAGTCAGGCGAGTGACAAAAAAACACATCGGGCAAAATTGCTGAGATAAGTCACCAGGCGACTTAGGAAGAGACGGTGTGATGAAATGACTTAGGTTCAAAAAAGAAGAAGGAAATGAAGATGCAGATTTTTGGACTCGATGACCACAGATCGTGTCCGAGCGAAGTTTGGACCTACGCCCATGGCCCAGCATGATCGAGTACCGTCCCGCTGGAATTCCGCTCTGGACCCACAATCGCGGCATTCTCCTCTCGAGTCACCCAAACACAGGACGACGTCGAGCTACAGAAACCACCCTACGGTTGTTCGAAGGGCGGCTGCGCCCCCGGCTAGATCAATAGAATCGCCCGCGCGACTAAGGCCGAAATCACATATATGGGTGGTAAAAGGACGTCGACGGCGTCGTCTACCACGGCCATCATCCCCACACGACGACGGACGTCGCAGGACCATGACGTTTTACCGAATTGGGAGAAACGCCTCGTATTCCGAGCTTGCTCGTAGGAGCTGGTAATTGAGTGTGTTTAAGACGGTTGTTGTTAATTGTTTGTTGGTGTTTTTTGTGAAAGTTGATGCGGGACTGGTTTTTTTTTTGGTCCGATGGCCGGCGAAGATCAAGGGTCTTTTGATGCCGAAACGGCTTTGTTGAGGATCGGATCGGATGCTGGTCTGATGTGAAAGTGAGTACTTCTTATTGCTGGTTCACCTTCGCGAATTTCGACCTTGATAAATGATATTTTTATGTGTAGGATGACTATCAGCTGATGGTATTGTCTTTCATTTATTGAGAAATGTGAAAAGAGTATATAGGTTTATTTGGGTCTCTTGCCGTTTGTTTGTTTTCCTAAAATGTTTGATATACAATCGATTTTCCCAGGAATTACCTACTTTCGGAAGTTTATTTGTTTACCTTTCATGTTGTAGTGATAAATTTCGATGTTCTTCTATTAATGTTGACTTGAATATAACGTAGAATTCGAGCGCCATCTCAATATTCGTCCTTGAATTCGTGAATTACAATCTTTTATCTCTCTTGAATATATGAGCTTTTTTGTTTTGTTTCATTCGTTATTCAGGTTCTTTAACCACTGCGTTAAATTTAACTACTGAATCTTGAAGTCAAAGGAAACACTTTATTTATATGCAACATTTCCTAATTTTGCCCGTTGAAAAGTTATAAACGGTTTGAAGTTTCAATTTAGGGTTAGCCACCACTGGATTCCTTTCGAGATTTCACAAAGAATTCAGCTTTTGCATAAAATTGTAGCGACATACTTGTTTATGATCCCTGTTTCTGTTTGAGGCTCCAAAGTATAATATTCACGATAAAAACACATTTTTATTGCTCTTCGAAAGATGTTACATATCTATCCACCCAGATCATTATTTCAGCTGAATTCTGTGGTTAAAGATTTGGAGCAGAGTATTGGTGGAAATATTGAAATTTATTCTTAATTTCATTGAATATTTTATACGAAAATACTCACATCAACTTACCCAATTCTATGAGTCTTTTCAATTCTTTAGATCAACAAATCATATTGCAATGTTCTTCATTTTCTTTAACTATTAAAAATTTCTGTCTATGTTATTTTCTTTGTCCTATTTTGAACTTGTAAATTCCAATTGTTTTATATAAAGATGTGCTCAATTTTATGTAGGTTTTGTTAATTTTCTCTTAAATTTTACTGATTAGTTTTTATTTAGTACAGGAAAGTATTTAGGAAATTCAGTATTTTAGGAAATAATGAATTACGTAAATGACAACATAAAATCACATAGAAATAAAAATAATTACAAAAAAAGTTTATTATTATCATTATTATAAGTAATTCTTATTAATCAGTCTCTATTCTATTGTTGAAACTATTGGTTTATATGATACATATATTTGTGATTGTATATGATACAAATATCTATTGTGGTTCTGTATAATACTGCAAATGTGCCAAAAAAATAAAAACGCTCCATAATGCAAACTTATGATAGAATCTCGTCGATTAATTTTGAAAACGGAATGTAGGTGTTTTAAATTTTTCTAAAAGAAATATTCTTACTGGTTCTGATTTTTATCTGCGAAAAAATTTGATATTGAATCCAGATAATCATATTGTTCTACACTGAAAATTTCATGAAGATGGATTCCATACCAAAGTTATTTCAAAAGAAAAATCAGTCGATTCTATCAGCGCTCGATGGATGAAATAAACCCAACATTTTCCGAAACTTTTTGTATTTGGTGAAAAATCTGATAGTCTGAACCTCACCCTGTATAAGATAGACATATCATTCCTTTGTAGAATGTCGATTTGTTTGGACTCCCTCATTGATAGTCTCTTGTGAAACCTCACCCGGCAACATCGCATAAAATCTTTCTCCATTTACTCGGCTCACAATATCTTCAGGGTCAAAATATTCTGAACAAATGAAAATCGCTTTCTTTGGGCAAATATTTCACCATCCCAACAGCGAAGCCCAACCTCAATTCAAGAAAACTTCATTTCATCTTATAATAATCCCATTGAAATTTTCCTTATCAAAACTTTCTACGCTACTGAACATGTAATTAACTGAATACTTCGTTTCTAACCTAATACCGACTCTCATAAATTTTCTTCAATTTACGTATTTATTTTCGATGCAGAGGTGGCAACGTGTGTCTTCTAAACATCATGTGACCTTCAAACTGTCAAGCAGAGAATGCGGCAACGTTGTCCTGAATTTCATCTGAATTTCGTTCCATCTGCGGTCTCTGACATAAGATAGCATAATCAACTAGAGTTTTTTTTTACTTGCTAATATATCCGATAGGACAGTTTCAATTCGAAATATAAAATTTTTTATGACCTGAGTGGACCAGCTCAATACGTAACAATCGACCAGCTCTAAGTTCCAGATGCGACACTTTTCAATGTAAATGTAGGGGTCTATTCTTATATATTCTAAGAGCTCAACAAATGTCTTCAACTTCTGTACGTCTAACATCCACACATTAAATTCTTTCTTATTGAATAATTTCCCACTATTATCACTGTCAATTGCATTCAAGTCACTTGTTAATTTACTTTCCATTGTTTCTATATTTATAATTGTTTTGACGATTTGAAATTATATGAAAATAAACGTGGCTGGTCACTAGTAAAATGTAAGATGTATTATACACTACTCGCTTGTGTATACGAGTGTCGCGCCTGCGCACGTCTCATTTAACTATTTTATTCCACGGACTTTTTCTTACGGTTCTACTATCACATTTTTTCAGTTCGGTCGCTCAGCAAAATCCCTATCTGCTCCAAGCCTACCGTAAGGAACTTCTTTCCAATAATTTATAGAATACCAATGTCAAAGTTATGATATTCAAGAAATTTCTCATGTTTTGAAGTCTGTATAGGTTCCTAACAGAAGAACCAGTCGATGAAATGCAGTATATCAAAATCTATTCGGGAAAATTTTCTGAATCAACTTCAACACTACTGGGGAGAGATTATGAAATGGAAAAAATTTTTGATCATTTTTTCTACATGATTAATTTTCTCAAATCTCTATGAAGTAATCTTGAAAACTCGAAAATTTCATTGAATTCACCTGTACATAAGATCGGGGCAATAATACTGGCTATAATTTCTTTTTGAAGATGAATTTGATAAGGTAAAATTTGGCAGTTAAAACTATTCAAACCGCCATTTTGTGACAGAATGATAGCTCGCTGTTTCACTAAAAACAACCTATCATCTATGATGAAATCATTCTTGTCTAAATCTTGACGTTTAATATTTGCTCCTCCATTAGTTTTCCACGAAAATCCCCTTGATTCATGGCTCAAATTACTAAATGATTTCGTGTCGTCTGTCACCCCCTTTATATTTCTGGAAGCCTTGGTCTCATTAGCCATATGGTGCTTCAGAATAAAATTACAGGACAAAAACCCATTGTTATGTTTGGGCACTCGTAAAGTAGAGGGCCAGTTAGAGAATCAGCCTTTTGTTGAATTTAATGAATATCACACCTCTAAGATCATCCAGTACAAAGGCTGGCTCGAGTTAGTCACTGACCATTCTCACTGTGTTTTTTGAAAGTCACGAAGAACAGGTTCTCCCCTTATCAGAAGAATCGGCCAGCCAGCCCAGATTCGAACATGACCTTCTGTTCGAAAGTAGGCTCGCCGCTCCTTGTTACGGGTGATGCTCGTAAAGTTTCCAGCTAAGACAGAAAGACAGCGAACTCTCGTTATTTGCTGGGTCGTTTCGCAATGAGTGGACAGAATAACAAAGGCTTAGATAAACATTACACCTGAAAGTTCATATTTGGCAGTCGAGGGACTGTAGCTGATAGGCCCAAGCTGAAAACATCACAGCTGTTCAAGAAAGTGTTCAAAACAATCCATCAAGCTCAATTCGACGACGTGTCTTCAAAGAACAACTTTGTCTACAATGGTTTACATTTTTTTCCCTTAAAGATTCAGTTGACGTTACAGCTCCACCCATTTACGCTGACGTACATATGTCAATAGAATGTTACAGCTCACTCATGATAATATAATCAAAAATGTGCTCAAAGGGCTCGCATTTGTCAGACGCTAACTTTGCTAACTGCTGGCATTAAATAAAATATTATTTGTACAACTGTCATTAACAGTGATACTCTCAAATTTGTTCAATTCCTCTGAAATATTACAATCAGTAGTTCAAAAGCTGTTCAGAAACCTTTTCATCTCATACTCGTTTAGGTAATTCGATGGCAAGAATCCTTCCTTTTGCATCAACCTAACTGTGGTTGAAACGAGAAACATAATAACGCTTGTTGACATAATTCAAACCGCACCTTCGGACATCCTCGTCTCAAATTCCCCTACTTTATGTTAAATTGTCTGTTAAATCCTAATCCCTCAGGTACGACAGAACGCTTGAGCAAATACTCACACACCTCACGCAGCCATAGAATTACCTTCTCTTCTTTTACACATCCCGTTTGCCGGTTATAACGGTACACCCCAAGGAATAATGTTTTTATACCGTGTTACGCTTTCCTAGATTGTCCAACTGAGAAGATGACGAGGCGCTGCTCCTGTGCGTGACGTTTTGTTTATGTTCAGTTCGAGGGTTGAACGAACCGAGTCACGTGTCCACAGAATCGAACCAGAAAGGGAGGTTCCGTCCATTATGGAATAATTGCTTGTGTTGTTTTGCCGAAAAGATGAACTATTAGTATTTATCAAGATCATTTTTGAGCTTTGTCTCCAACATTTATTCCCTTCCAGAGTATTCAAGTATTCATCCTTTTGTTCCATGTGACAGTCATAGTCTTTATTACTGTAGCATTGTCATTATACGGACGGCGACATCATTCCTAATGCAATTTATTGCTTTTTTGATCCCTAAGTCGGCGCAAGTAAAGCAGGGGCTGTACTAATACTGTTTATAGATTATCTTGAAGCTACAAGCATGTCAAAATAAAGGTGTAAATGGAAATTTCTTGCAAAATTTATCCTCTAACTCGGTCGAGCAGTGATAAAACGGAACTGGTATCTTCCACATTGCAAGGTTTTAAATAACCCGCGGCAGCTCTTGAAAGGATCTGTAGTCTAGAAGTCGAGAGATGATGCTCTTTTAATCTCCACATTAACGACTCGAAAACCATTGAACATTTCAGCTTAAGGGGACACTCATTTCGAGGCAGACAATATGGCTCCAGTTTCGTCACCCCAGTTTTTAATTCTTCCTTTCATACACTTGCGGTCTCATTTCTATGCGAGAGTAATCAAGCGTTTTTCAATGGAACTTGAATTGAAAGAAACATATTCACAGAGCATAGAGATGGGATTTGCGGTTGCCAGGGTGATATCCAAGAAGAGTTATTATTATTTTTGTTGATACCCCGAAGTCAATTACAAATGTTGAAGGAATCATGAAAAATAATAGCGAAATACTGAAAAATAATTAAAAATATTCTAAAACTAAAATTATAGTCTTACAGTTTCAAACGATTCGAAAAAAATGAAATGCGAAAGAATAAATTGAAAAATGAAATAGATTACATTTGTGTATACCACTCTTGCCTTTAGGCATTCTATTTGATCAACAATAATTCACTTCGACGTGCCACTTTGAAACCAGTTGATATTCTAAAAACTAACCTCAAATATGAACACAGAGTATTATTTCGTTTCACTAAATCAACACAGAAAAATATAACTGCATTCTTTGATTTTCTAAAGGTCAGTCTTTGAAATATCAACCGATTTCAAAATGGCGCTTGAAAGTTGTTCCTTTGCAACATATCTCACAGTAAGTTATAACCAAGAACTGTTTAAATTATTGTTAATCGAATATAAATACCTGAAGGGACAAGAGAGCTATACGCAAATATCGAAACACGTATATCCCTTGCTATTTCCTTTTTAATTAATTGTTTTGTTTTTATTTCGAATTGTTTGATCTTATGATAACAATGAAAAATTCCCTTTTATTTGTCCATGTGTTTTCTGGAATAAAAATGTATCATTGATACTCGAATCGACAGTGTAAGAGTATAATTGCCATTTTTAGATTATTTTCATTCATTTACACTTTTCAACAATTTCAATAATTCGAAAAATCAATTGAAATGATATCATTACCTCTGTCATCTTCCGAAAATGCTCTCAACATGCCAATTTCCGTGGATGCAATCGGGCGAGTGTATCCGACACTTAAGCCAGATTGATGTGTCCCCAATGATGTTGAGTCATGGCTCAGAGAGTGCGGGGTCCACTTTGTGAAATAGACACTCGCAACCCTGAGTTTGCCGCGGCATGACATGAGGCAGTTAAACGGCAGACCACCTATTCGATGTATATTTTGTCGGTTGCCTTATCGGCCTCATTTATCTGCCACCATTTTGGTTTATCGCTACACGTCTTGCGGTTTTACACACACACAGGTGGATCTCTCTGTGACAAATTGCGCGCAATGGAAATGAGATTCTTTGATTAAATCGATGCAAGCAGGCGGTGGGGTTTATGGCCGAAGGGTAAGCGGAAAACGGTATACAGGGTGTCCCAAGAGCTAGTTAAGGACGATTACTCCAATATTTTTGGCTCTCTTGATATTATGATACTATATGACTTGCTACTTTTGCTTTAATAGCTTGTACATGAAAGGAAGAAATATGTTTATGATAAATATTTTTACTACACTCTACACAGGGTGTTTCAAGCCAATGTGCCTATTCTACGTTAATGGAGAACTGTATTGACCGCTATTCGCAACAAAGCTAAGATATTCTCAAAGTTCGAGCTTTTCCGGTTGTACAGGGTGGAAAATAAAATTATTTTTTATCGATTCTCAACCTACCCTTCATCTATCAATTTTCTCCATCCAACCTAACAGAAAGCATGTTTGGAAACGTCATGAATCGTTTATGGTCACATATTGCTGCTATAATAACAAACAGCTCATAAAATTCGAGTACCAGTATCATTATTCGGGTGTATATCAATTTGAGGACTACCAATAAACAAAAGCAACAAGCAGTTAACACATGATCATCAACAGGTCACGTTTTCATGAACCGAACAGTATAAATAATGTTTACTATAAAAAAACTGCCAGAATCAATTCGATCCTGAAATTTGGGGCGTTTTGAATGCAGTTCTCCCTCAAAAAAATTAATTATGTAGAATATAATATACAGGGTGTTCGGCACATGGACCGTCAAATTTTTTTGGGGCGTTGGTAGGGTCATTTGCTACTTTTTCAGTCTTGGAACCTGGGTCCTTAGTATTACGGTTACGGAGGTATGATTTTTTTATTAGGTTTTTCTAAATTACCCAAAATGTACCCGTCGATGCCCCATAACTTTTTTGCGTGTGCATTTTTTTATTGTATTAAGTCTACATGAGTGTGTGTTTGAAAAAAAACGTATTTATTGTTACAGATAACACCACAAAATTAACACGTGGGTCTTTTATTAAAAAAAAAATTATGAAAGTATGAAAACATCTCCACTCCTATTGAAATTTAAAAAAAAGTTACAGCTTTTACAAACTTAGTTTTATTTTCAAATGTTCTTTGGTTTATAACGTTGCTAACCATATGCTATTTACGTAAGTCAATAAAAAAAATAATACTGCAAATAAGGTTTTAGTCGGAAGAGTGAAGAAAGTCGCACCTAAATAAAAGTACGGATTTCGACACAACACAGCGAGCAAGGAAATTTTACCTGCCCGTTTTAGACGCGTGTGAATTATTATTACTGTTTCTGTCCTTAGGTTGGATTGGGTTAGTCGCCGCTGACTTGACCCTACCGTCATTCGAGATTCAACTGTCTCTGCAGTTGGAAGTGTCTGTGCCGCGTTGTTCAGTTTTTTAAATTTGTATTTTTTTTTGTTTTTGGTACTTTTATCGACTTTTTGCTTCTGTTGGTTTAATTTTGGTTGTTGATATGCCTAATTTCACCAACGCTGAGTATGCTGATATGGTGATGGCATATGGCAAAGCCGATGGTGTTGCTCACAGAACATCAAATATAAGAAATGCAACCGGCGTACTAATTCTCGGAAACACCGTTGACGTTTGAATTGACAATTCGGGTGGGGAAATTCCATTCCTGATTTAAGGGGAAGGAGGCTTGCTATCTATTTTACGGAATTAGAGGTTAGGTTTTCAATATTCTGTGGTTTTAATATTTTATTTTATGGTTTCGATAGCGGCTCCTCTTAGCCGATGCATATTGATTTGAAATAAATTAATATGAAAAACTCGAAAAAAAAAAAATAATTCGTAATCACTGTTTTATTCGATAGTTACATGTAATATCACAAAGTAAAAAAAATTAATTATTTTCTCACAGTGGACCTAAATCAACGAATCCGTTGTTTTTTCGCCTCATAATGCAGCCCACTGCTTAGAGTCATCTCATCAAACTTGAGGGTACAGCAACGATCAATCTCATCCATATTTACAGCTTGAAGTTTTAAATGTTCCAAGACAGGTTTTATTATTCCTCCATCAAAAGGCACTCAACTTAAAATATTTTTGATGGTTTCTTATGGATGGCAACTGAAAAAACGCTCTCAATTATATAATTTAGGACTTCTTTTGTAAATTGAAAGAGCAAAAGCTTTATCTGGAGAAGTCCATCTACGATTATTAGGACTTTTATCAAAATTTCTCAATTGAGACTTAACGAATTAATTCTTTTGTAACATTATTTAAATTTTCTTCTATTAATTAAAACCTTCCATCATTATACAAATTTTTCAGAACACTTATGTAGGTTTTTTGATTTTTCCATAAAGATTCTAATTTAGATAATTTTGAAGAAGAATTTCTATGAATTTTGTACATAGTCATTTGCTCAGGTGATAATTCGGAAATATTCAAACCTACTCTACCAAGAATATCAGTTTTTTTTCATGAAGGAACGCATATGGATCCATTTCAGGAGCTGCCTTGGAACAAGTAGAACTTTGGGAGTATGATTCTGGGGAATGGAGATCATCATTCGATGTTGACGGTCCATTATTGCAATATTTGGGAATAGACAAACTTGAGCAGCACTGATTTGAAATCAGGGTTTCAGTTTCCCTGGAATTATCCCATACCAAGAATGATGTAGCAGATAATAGACTACAAGATGGATCATTAGTTGAATATACAATAGAACGGCAATTTTGATCAGACGAAATATCAACTTCTGATGGTTTCTCAGGAAATAAAAGTCTTGGCTGCAAGTTGTTGATGTTATGACCAACATTTGGAATAATCTTAGGAGGTGTACCTAAATGTACTGCATTGTTAGTCAAAAAGCGATGCATAGAAAAACCTGAAAAATCATTGTTTGAGAAATGATCATTACAAATACGATAATTTAAAACATTATTTGTAGGGCATATTTTGCATTTCTCTTTCCAAATATTTGAAAGAAGAGGATCATTGGGAAAATGGAAAAATTTTTTGTTTTGAAAATCAGATGGTGGGTTTGAATAATAAGAATTTCTGCATGAAGGATACTTGCATGAATATTTAATTTCTTTACGAAATGATGAAGCAGACAAAATGGACATTTTTGAAATTTGATATTACAATAATGTACGCCAACTCAAAAATTTGCAGAATCAAATTTTTTTTCAATCTTATTAGAATTTATGCACGCAAATCCTCTTTTATTACTTTACCTGACCATTGAATATCCGGCAATAGCTGAAAAAAACATTAATCAATAATTATTTACTTGATACGAATGAATATTCAATAGAACACTACATCACGACGAAAGCAGAAAGATTTAATTAAACATCAATGTTTTTTCCACCCATGATATGTAGTTAGTGAAGACATACGCTTTTGACATTTCGCATTGACAATTGGGGTGGGGACGTACGTCGCATGTGTTTCTCGATTTCCATCGTTCGTTGCACCCCCCTGGTGTTGCTAGTGCAGCTCAAAGGATTTATCAAGTCAAATTTCCTGATCGAGGATTACCCCACCACGAAACATTCTCGACGACTTATCGACGATTAAGAGAGACTGGAAACTTGAATTTTCAAGAGCCTCGGGTCAATGTGTGGCAACACCAAAATTCTTCCATACTTTATCAACCAAAAATACTCTAATTTGACGTTTACATCGTCTGTCATGTTCATGATATTTTTTCCATTCGATTGTAAAGCTTGCAGCGACGAAAATTGATAAAGTTAATTCAGTATAGTGTGAATATACATAAAATTTCACATATTTTCGCATGATAAGTTATATTCCTTGTCAAAGACACAGGCTGAGTTGCTAGAGAAATCTAAAATAACATCAATACTCGTATACTTGCAGCAACACTCTCTAGCAATCCATTAATGAGTAGTAAGAAAAATGGTACTCCAAGAATCGCTCCCTGAGGAACGCCTGAGACCGACTACAACATATTCTCACGTTATTCGATAAGTTTATCAAAATAATCCATGCGGTATCAAGTGTTTGAAACACCACAAAATTAACACGTGAGTCTTTATTTAAAAAAATTATGAAAGTATGGTGTTGACTCACATTGACCCGAGGCTCTTGAAAATTTAAGTTTCCAGTCTCTCTTAATCGTCGATAAGTCGTCGAGAATGTTTCGTGGTGGGGTAATCTTCGATCAGGAAATTTGGTTTGATAAATCCTTTGAGCTGCACGAGCAACACCATCGGCTTTGCCATATGCCATCACCATATCAGCATACTCAGCGTTGGTGAAATTAGGCATATCAACAACCAAAATTAAACCAACAGTAGCAAAAAGTCGATAAAAGTAACAAAAAAAAATACAAATTTAAAAAACTGAACAACGCGGCAAAGATATTTAAATCTCGAATGACGGTAGGGTCAAGTCAGCGGCGACTAACCCAATCCAACCTAAGGACAGAAATAGTAATAATAATTCACACGCGTCTAAAACGGGCAGGTAAAATTTCCTTGCTCGCTGTGTTGTGTCGAAATCCATACTTTTATTTAGGTGCGACTTTCTTCACTCTTCTGACTAAAACCTTATTTGCAGTATTATTTTTTTATTGACTTACGTAAATAGCATATGGTTAGCAACGTTATAAACCAAAGAACATTTTAAAATAAAACTAAGTTTGTAATAGCTGTAACTTTTTTTTAAATCTCAATAGGAGTGGAGATGTTTTCATACTTTCATAATTTTTTTTTAATAAAAGGCCCACGTGTTAATTTTATGGTGTTATCTGTAACAATGAATACGTTTTTTTTAAACACACACACACGTAGACTTAATACAATAAAAAAATTGCATGTAAAAGCACACGCAAAAAAAGTTATGGGGCTTCGAAGGATACATTTTGCACATTAAAAATATAAAATACGATCTCAAAATTCTTCCATACTTTATCAACCAAAAATACTCTATTTTGACGTTTACATCTTCTGTCATGTTCATGATATTTTTTCCATTCGATTGTAAAGCTTGCAGCGACGAAATTGATAAAGTTAATTCAGTATAAAGTGAATATACATAAAATTCCACATATTTTCGCATGAAAAGTTATATTCCTTGTCAAAGACACTGGTTACAGAAATCTAAAATAACATCAATACTCGTATACTTGCAGCAACACTCTCTAGCAATCCATTAATGAGTAGTAAGAAAAATGGTACTCTAAGAATCGCTCCCTGAGGAACGCCTGAGACCGACTACAACATATTCTCACATTATTCGATAAGTTTATAAAATAATCCATGCGGTATTAAGTGTTTTCTTCCTTTAGTAATTCATAATTATATAAGCTCCTCTGGAAAAAAAAACAGTTGAAACGAATAAATTATCGTGAAGTTTACTCATCGCTTAAAATATCTTACGTGTCAACAAGTTGAACTCAAATTCGCTGACCCCTAATTTTGCGATAATCACACAAATAAGTAGGTATATTTGATTACTTTTCCAGTTGAATATAAACTATTTCGGCATATAATCTACAGGGTGGGATCTCACTGTAGGAACTAAAGAAATGAATGCCACTATTTTGGATTTTTTCACCTAATATGTAGATCCTGAGGATAGAATATCTACCGCCATGTCTTCATCTTTCAAATGATCACCGTTTGCCTGCGGTTATTGCCTCAACAAAGTCAATTGATATGCATAATGTGCCATCATTACGGTTCCAAGATCGCTGATGTTGGTAAAACTGATAGCTTAACGATGAGCATAGAAAATAAACATCTATCGAATTAAGTACAACGTTAAGAATAAGCATATCCATTAATTTTAATAACAAGATTAGAACTTTGCCTAACTCGCTCACATTAGATAGAGAGGTTCACCGCGGGCTCAAGATATTGGTGATATCGGTAGCTATTTGTTTAAGCAAATATAGCACTGACGTTGTAACATTTACGGGTGTCATTGCAGCAACGCTTTTCAGCAACGGATTTCGAGAAAGCTGGTTTATATTTACGATTGCGTGTCATTTGTAATCGGTTGAATGAAATGACCTGATTTTTTCGGGAAGTATTATATCTTTGTTACTTCATTAGTGGGGGGAACCACCTACATAAAAAAGACCCCCCCACAAAACCTCCAACATCAAAAAATAATTTATTTTGCGTTATAATTATGTCAGTTAATTCAATATAATCTACTGAATCCAGCACATATACTGAAATAATTTGTGACCCCCCGCTTACCACCGCATAGCCCCCTCGAATTCAAAAATTCGGCGGACAGTGAAACTGCGCATTGCTGGCGATTTTGCGTTGAAAATAGTATCTTTGTATAAGGTGTACAGAATAATCAAAGAGGAAAATATGTACCCGTACCACATAAAACAGGTACAACGATTAGAACATGGCGATAATGTCTTAAGACTGAATTTTGCACATTGGATTGCAAATCACAGAGTCACTTTGTACATAACAATATTCAGTGATGAGGCTCAATTCACCAGAGATTGTGTGTTCAATACTCATAACTTAGACATGATGAAACTACATGGCTAGGTTCTCAATGCTGTTCATCAACAAAGGTTAATAAAATGAACAAGCAACGAATAACATTTAAAATAGTCTCAATTATACTTGCAGAATATATTCTAGAGTCACTCAACGTAAGATGGCTTCGTTTTCGAACTCACACAAAGGCACTAACATTTTTTTGGGTCTCTGTTACTTCTCTCACAACTCCACCGATAATGGTCCCACCATCTTGCCTTCTTTCTTTCATTTCGTTCTCTCACTCACCCGCGCAGATCGACGCGGGCACTTGACAGTGCGGCACGTTCTTCTTTCTCCGATTCTAACCATGGAATTTATTTACACGGATTGGTAACCGCCAGTGGCGTATCAGCATAGGATGGAATGAGACTACGATATTTCTGTATTGAAAAAACCTAGGATGTTACAACGTGCCGTCGGGAATTTTCACGCGTTTGTACTAAAGTCTTTTCTCAGACCCTGGAGAAATTGTATTCACCGCCCATCTTTCAAACGCTTCTGTGTTCAGTTGAATCCATAAACACTCCCTATACGTATTTAAGACTTGTATAGTGTTTTTGGAATTTTTTTTTCTGATTTATACTTCGAAAATTCTCTGTACCGAAACTTGACATTCTGGAATTAATCTCGAATGAAGTTGTCAAACTCAATTGTGTAGTCATAGCGACGGATAATGGCACAGAATACAATTATCGCTGTAATTTGAGTTTTATTGAATTAATATTGATAACATCATACAAAATGAGAAAATTTCAGTTGTTGTTAGAAACAACAACTCAAATTATCAAAACCCTGTCTACTTCTTGACATCATTGTAAGTTTTGCTTGTAAATCCATATGTTTTCATAATGAACAATAATTACTATAACTTTTTTTCTTTAAATTACTCAGAATATCAGTCCTTAATTAATGAGTTATCGACACACTTCAATCAAAAGCAATTAGCAAATTGACTGGTGAGAATTGAAATAATGAACAAGTCTGGTATTGATTTTATCCTTGATTAATTCCTTTTCGGTAGAATCGCAGACACGTAGGTGTAAATGAAATGCAATTTACAAATGTGAAATTGCACTTAGCATGCGAAGGCTCACTTAGTGTAGGCGATGATTTTGCATATCAACCTTCAATTTTTAATTTAGTACAGCGCGCTGACGTGTTTTAGACCTCATGTGATATCTTCGCATCGATTGCGGGAATTCCAATTAATGTCAAAAAAATTCAACATCTCCTTTTGTATGGCACTCTTTCACACTTTCGTGTGTAATTTGCTTATTATTATTATTATTTTATTCATTTATTATATTAAAGATTCCCCCGGAGTCGGCCCTTCGGGCCTCCTTCCCGTCCAGTTTCGAAATGATTTTCTCTGGTTCCCTCCTTACTGCTATATTATATAGTCGATTATTTATTTTATTATATTATTTTTTTTAATACCAGGAAGCTCGAAGAAATTAATTAAACTTTTGAAATTTTGAGATTTACTTGATTCTAATGTTTACTTTTGTTCCAGAACAGACTTGAGTGCTGTCTCGGAAGTAATTCAAAGCAAAAGTCTCAACAACCTCATCATGGTGAGTAAATAACATATCCAACTGAAAAGAACATAAGTTTATTTACAAGTGTAGAAAAGATGAAAAATAGGAACCATCATTTAGTTTTCTGGCTTCAGCAAGATATGTTTGTAGAAAAGTCCGGATAACGCTCCACCAAACAATGGCGCAAATATGTAGATCTGTAATAGAAAAGTAAAAAAGAGTTAGGATCGAACAATTGGCATTCGTACTTATGATATTAAAAATCTTATAAATTCGTGAATAAATAATTTAAATTTTTAATTTTTACCCAACACTGGCTTCTTCATGTGTTATATGTTGTGTAAAACAATGAAAATCCGTGGATATTTCAAGTTTATTATCATTTACGAATGAATTTCCATGAAGTAGGCACCGAGCACCGATACAGTTAAATATTTATAAATTTGTGAAAATTCCCATTGCTTTCACGTTTTCAAGGTCAGAGCTGAGCTGAATAACTAGGCACTTCGTTAGTGTCCATTAATGTTCCAACAAGTCATTTCTCCATTTGAACTTGGATTACGGTTGTTATGAACATGATATAACGTCTACTCAAGAGACAACTTAATGAATGTTATCCATCTTTGTTTCGGTCCTTAAATAGCGTCGAAATTGATATTAATTTCACGCCAACTATGCTGTGTTAATTAATTGAAAATTAGTTTCGGTCGGTTAGAAATAAATAATGAACGAATTATTATAAACGCAAAATATTAATCTTTCAAACTTTGTTCTCTGAAAATTATAATATTCTCCACGAATAGCAAACAAATTTGAATAAATAATTTTGAAATAGTATTTGATGTTCAGAGTTTAATTTTGACAATAAAGCAGTGACGGCTCGTCAGGGTACGCAACCGAAAAAGACAAGGTGAAAATAAATATTTTTAATCGAAACTTATTTGATGAATTAATAGCAATATTTAAATCTCGAGAAATTCTCTCAGTATCTTTTCCTCTGCCCTCTATATATCTCATATTTCCACTCAACACATCGAAGTACACATTATTTCGGTCGAACACCTCAAATAATTTTTATTCCAAGTTCCCGCCTCTGTCTTTATACGTAATAACGCAGCTCAACCAGCTGAGCCAAGGCTTTCAGTTTATGATTTCATCTAACACATACGTCGCTCGAAGTTCCTATTATGGAACTCTACAATACCTCGACTGTGACACTTGCGAGGTCGGCCGAGAACCCTTGGCCGTCCCTATGTGAAACGGCAGGCGGGTGAAATCGTTTATTATTATCGATGTTTATTGCAAATATCAAATTAAAAATTGTAATTTAATATCCGACATCTTCATATGTTTATCCTAAATTTGAGATACAAAGAGAAATCATTATGTATTTAAAATTTTGTCACGTATCCTGTTAATAATTGAAATTTTCACCCTCAAATCTCAAATGACTATTATCATAAGTACTTGAATATTATTTCAATTTCAGAAAAAAGTGTATTCGTACTGTATGGAATAAATTTTGTGATTTTCTGACCATAAAAATTCATTCTTAGTAACTGTAAATAGCAAAACAGCAACCCACGACTTTTTTTATTTTCCAAAGACTAGGTCGGCCAAGATACCGTTGGGGAGCGGGTATATAAGAATTGCATTGCGTGTGTTTACACTTCGATTATCAGAGTTCAGTTCACTAGGTCAGTAGTTTGGAGTAAGATGTTAGTGTGTAGGGCTTAGGGTTGTACGAGTTTTCGTTCGTTTTCGGTTACAAGTTGAATGTGAGTGATCCAGATGGCAAGTGTAAGAGAGGTAGTATCAAATTGCGGTGATTTGATTAGTATTTTAGTAGATAACAGGTTTTCCATTATTAGAATAATTCGACAGCGTTCACAACATGATGAATATGCTTTTAATTTTACTAAGTTTTAAGATGAATTGTTGGACAGTTATACATTTTAGATATGATTGATGAAGAAAATTTGTGAGAGTCGGTATAAGGTTAGAAACGAAGTATTTAATTATATACATTTTCAGTAGCGTAGAAAGTTTTAATAAGGAAGTTTTCAATGGGATTATTATCAGATAAAATGGGGTTTTCTTGAATTAAGGTTCCCAGATGACGATGAAAAATTTGGGCTTCGCTGTCGGGATGGTCAAGTATTTGCCCAAAGAAAGCAATTTTCATTTGTTCAGATCATTTTTACCTTGGAGATATTGTGACCCGAGTAAATGGAAAAAGATTTTGTGCGATGTTGCCTGGTGAGGTTTCACAAGAGACTTTCAATGAGGGGATCAAAACAAATCGACATTTTACAAAGGAATGCTTTGTCTATCTTATAAAGTCTAAGTGAACAACCTATAAGTTCAGTAAACTGTAAAATATTCTGTTAAACAAAGATTTAATTCTCATATAACCTTCATAAATAACTTATTTCTTATCTTTTTTCAACTTATTTTGTTGGATGTCATTGGGGTTTTGATGTTAATTGATCTTAGAAGTGTTACATCAAATTTGATTTCTTCTTCTTGGTCTTTATTGGTCTGTTCATTTTATTCGAATGGGTGAAATAGATACTGTAGGTTCCTGATATCTGCTTTGTCATTAATGAAAATCTCGTTTTGTTTATACAGAGTGCGGCAAAAGTCAGTTAACCGTTTTGTATATGGGAAAAAAAAGCAAAAATAATTGCAAACAAATTTAGTTTCGAGAATAATACAACATCAATGATGATGATTTTGGACCTATGTTCTTAATATTCGCTTATTTTTGACAGGTAATAGGTCTAGTGTAGAAATAAAACCAATTCTTCAAACAGGGCCTACTAGTTTCGACTTCTTTCTGAAGTCTTTCTCAGGGCAACTTTGTTATGGTTTTTTTGTCGATGGATGATATTAAAATTGTAAAATGAACGACACTCATATTAGATGGAACGTGCAACGCAGACTGTCTGCTTTTACTTTACAAACGCAGCCATGGCAACGTATACAACAGCACTACTACACGCGGACAACTCAACTCGCTACGTTTCAGCTGCCTCCTTCCGTCCTAGGTTCGATACTGGTCGAAAATACGCGCATGCGGGAATACCAAACAGTGTAGACTGAGTTTTGCGGCATCTCGAGAAATTCTCGGGAATTTTAATTTGGTTCTCGGTCCAACACTACTCTGTCAACTAAATTGTATGTGATTACTCTCGGTTTTGTGTTTGTAAAGTACCGTCAGTGTTTTGAAGTACTGGTGTCCTTTCAATCACATACATGATGTTCGTTTTCAACAGATGGCGTAGTAGGTATTCAACCAAGAATTATTCAAATTATTGAATTTCAATCAACTATGAATACCCGTAAAGAAAAAGCTCATAGGGCAAATCTCTTTCATGTTTTGATTAATTTTTCTGCAGTTTGATATTATAATAAGATTAAATGGTCTGAATCGATTGGGTTTGACTCCCCGATGAAGAATCCGTGGAGAAAGTTGAGTCTGTTCGGCCGACCGGCCGTATCCCTCTAGCATCCAAACGAGATGAGCTAGAGTTCTCATATTTTCAGAATAAGTCTATTGTCCATATATCTCGGTCAAGTTCGTTATTGGGCCAAATCCGTCGGATGGTTCAGTAGTTATGAGCATCTGAAATTTTGTTTCCTCAATAACTACTAGAATATCCATCCGATCAAGTTGATACTTGAAATATCGTTGAAGGAGGCTGAAACAAAACGGCTTTCAACATTCCGTAGAAAATTTTTAAAAAATTCCCAAAAAAAAATTTTTTTAATACTCAATATCCCATAAGACATTCTTCGGATTTGAATAAAAATTCGTGAATATATTGAGGTGATAAATGCCGGGCTCATTAATCAGTTGGCGTAATATTAATCAAAATTTTTCCTAACGGGAAATTATAGAGAAAGAATTCAATCTCGATGGCTGAAATAATATACGTTGTCAAAATTCAGAAAAGCACTGACGTTTTTAGGGGAAGGGAATTATAGCTTCGAACAAAACTTGGGGAAAATTATGAGTAGTTATTATTTAGGGTTGTTCATTCATTAGGCGTTTATATTTGCATCACATTGTCTCCTAGTACGAGAAAAGACTATTGTTCACGTGATCAGAGTGCTTATAGATTTGTTATGGTTTGAATATTTACTCGCCAGTAGCTCAACAAGAGCGCCAAAGCAATCCTTCGTGACACTGTGTGTCTGTCAAAAATGTATTGATTTTCATCCCTTATATTTACATTGCCACTGCTAATCACGTATTCCGGTTGAATATATCATTTCAATCCACAAAATTGACTATCTGTAAGAACCCGGAGTAATATGGAACCATCTCAGAGATTCTCTACAAGTGACTCATCGCCCAGGCCAGCCATCCGGTCGCAGAGATATATCTAAACGTTTAGCAGGTAGCTCTGCCATCAACTTCTATTTTCGTCTCATCAAAACATGTATCTCCAATTCGAGCTACAAGTTTCAAGTTCATTGAAACAATAGCTGCGTTTCTCGAGAGAAGTTTTTCCTTCATTTCCTTATCGGGTAGGACGACATTTTTTTCCAATTCCCGTATGTCATAATGCGACCTTGAAAGTGATAGTTTTCAAGGTATTTTAACGCGTACAACTTGAGCAAAAGTGATCGATCGAGATGATTTATTGCTTGAAGAAATAGGTGATGAAATTGGTATACAGCTAGGGCTATTCTAGCACTGTAAAAAATAAAATTCTGCGCTCAAACTCCTCAGGAGTTTGAGAATTTTTTTTTCAATCAAACCATTTTAATTTGAATTAATCTAAAATTGATTACTCCAAATGAACTATTTTTCTTGATTAAAACAACCTAGTTGATTATAGAGAACAGCTAAAACATTCGCCTGAAACTTTTCACATTTCAGCGAAATGAAAGAAACAACTGATTCAACATAAACATACAATTACAAGAAATTGTTTATGCACTTGTCTCAATATCCATAATTGATTGATACAAATACATTATTCTAAATAGGTTTTAACGAAACCATTCGTTCGTTTCATTTTTATTTGTTCAATAGAACGAAGGTACGGTTGTCGTAAATTCTGTCAGTTGATGCAACGACTACAGTTTCTTGAGACAAGAATCTCGTGAGATTATATTATTCGCCTCATTTACTTGAAGAAAACTCTAAATATTTGAATAAAATTGAACATATAATTGTTGCAATATGAAGTGACATTTGTAAAAAAAATATTGCGTAATTGATTTAATAAAACGAATTAATTGTAGCAATTTTTTTATATTGGCTGCAATTAAATCAAAACTCAATCTCTTTTATATTAAATATATCCCATTTAAATGCAATTATTTGTGCATTTTACTCACAATATTGTTGTATTCGGTGATAAAGATGACATGGAATACATGATGCGCAAGCTAATTAAAGAATACGAGAAGTGGGGCTTAAATGTCAACTTAGAGAAAAACAAATATCTTTGTGTTGGTGATCTGGTATTGGATGATGACAGGGATGAGAAGATAACCCACTGCCTGGACTATAGCTATTGTAGCGGCAGGGGAGTGTATAGGGATCTATTGGCGGCACTCTATATAGCCACGCATAGCTTAATTCACAGCGCGTCGGTAGCCTAGAGGTTTAAGCTCAAGTATCACACCGATTAGGTACTAGGTGCCGGGTTCAACTCCCGGCGGCTCCCTCAAAACTTCTAACCACTGCGTCTATGGCATGGCGCACACAAGCCTTACTGATGAGTCCAAATGTGTGCGCCAGGGACGAAACGCATAAGTAGGGATAAATTCCTTCGATTCTACAATGGTGACCCCGACGTGATGGGAACGGTTGTCTTTACGACGTGTCTTGAAAAGCAGACGGTTGACGCTTGAGGTATACTCGCTCCCTCTCTGCAACTTCCAACGAAACTCTAGACGCCTTTCCCATTCCGTACAATATTCATGGTCTGCCGCGGTATTCCGGTATTTATTAATATTTTGCTAGTGTCAAAAACCCTTCAATTTAGCTCAAATCAATCAGTTTCTTAACCCAAGAAACTTTCACTTGACATAAAGAGATATTATCATTTTTATCGACTGAATTCTCGACCCATTCAACTAAGATCCTTTAAATCAACTACAAATCGAGTTTCAGTGAAATGTAATATTTATTTACATGAAACCAAAATTTATATTCTACGAAAAGTATCAATAGTTACATACTAATTAATATTACCGTTGGATCAAATTTTTTTACCACCTGAGTCAATAACTCTGAGCTTGGTTGAAACCAATCAGTTTCTTAACTCAAGAAACTTTTATTTAGGGTAAACGCCATTCTCAACCGTAGAGGGCGGTAGGGTCAAGTACTTTATGCATTTGGCTGTATTCAAACGTACGGAGTACTTGAGACAAATTAATATGGTTTGAGATGAGGAACTATTTTTTACAGTGAGGGACTGCTAGTTCTCTCATAATCGCCCAAGTAAACAACATGGAATTACCATTTGAAAGAAGCCGATATACAAGGTGTTCGAAAAAATTGATATTCAACAATTTGATTATTTTCAAATTGAATCACACAGTAGCTTTTTCTCTGAGAAAGTAACATTTCCCGGCCTAGTCCAGAAACTACTCACTTCCCTGACTAATCCGCAAAGAAATCACGTCGTTTGTGAATATACTGTAAACGTCTTCGACTCAACTGATTTAACAAATTTTTCTTGACAATTTCATGTCGAATTTCCATTCCAAAGCAGCCACTTTTCACTTAAAATTCTGCATCTGAGTTGGTTATTTTCAAATTGAATCACCCAGTATATCATCATATGTAGGTGCTCATTTCCCGGGCTGTGAAAGTAACATTTCCCGGCCTAGTTCGGGAAATACGTACTTCCCGGACTAGTCCACAAAAAATCACATCGTTTGTGAATATACTGTAAACTTCTTTGAATCAACTTTTTTTCTTAAAAATTTCATGTCAGTTTCTATTCATCATCTGAAATACGTAGACGGAATGCTATATAAAATGGTCGTTGAATTTCATTATACCTACATCTAGAAACAGATAAATATACCTTCTTGAATGGTTTCTGTCCTTATTTGATGGAAATTCAACTTCATTATTCAAAAAACAAATTAAACAAGTCTTCCAAAAACAATTGTTGTTCCGAAAACCATTGATTCTGTGCGCCAACTGATATTGCAAGATCGTCATGTGACCTATCGTGAGATTGAGACAATCTTAGGGATTAGTGGGACCAGAATATATTCAATATTGCATAAACAGTTGACGATCAAAGAAATTTGTTCGCGTTGGATCCCACACAATTTATCAATCGCTCAAAAAACGCTCGTGTCGATTGGTCGAGAGAAATGCTTCAAAAAATACGATCGCGGTGCTTCGAAGCACGTCTATGATATCGTGACAGGTGATGATTCGAAGATTTACGCGAATGAGCCCGAAAGTATGTATGGACTTTTCAAATGGTCGCCTGTGTTTTCGGCAAAACGACATAACTATTATAGTATTTGCGATTTGAACCGTTAATTCTTGAAGGATTGTGATAATAAGAACTTACGTATAAATATTCATAATTTTTCTGCCAAACTGCTGGTCCTATACTTCTTGCTGGATTCATACTGGCTCCAGTGTACGGTCCCTGAAATTTAATCAAACTTTTAATTAGATATTAGAGTTTCTAATTATTGAATGGACATTATATCATCTCAGAAGTTTTGATTACAATTGAAAAGACTTAAATAGTATGTTAAAAAGTTTTGATATAGAAAAATGAATTACAATAATTATAAATTGGCTTCATTAAACTAAAATGTAATTATTGTAATGTTGAGTTGTTTTACTTTATTTTATTTTATTAGTCATTTTTAGCCTTATTGAAGTTCATTTCATATTTTTCACTCAAGTTATTTAATACGTTATTATTATTAATAATTTATTCTACTCACCGCAGCTAAAGCACATGCTGTAACAACCAATCCTATCCTTATGGCAAACGAATCTAAACTTTTTTTACATCTGAGATCCCAACAACATGTGATGGCAACCACCAAAATGAAAGTTATTATAACTTCCACTATAAAAGCCTAGAAAAGGATATATTGAATTAAAAACTCTAAATTTTCGTGAAATAAAAGTATATTCTAATACAATTTGCAGAATAAGCACTGAAATAGAGACAATAAAATAAAGGAATTTTACACGACAATGGCGCCGATCAATCAGAAACGTGATATTGCCGCGACTGTCTGGTTGGTTGAAAACAAAGTGACTAACAGAGCAGTGCTAAAATAAAGCAATTTTACAGGACAACGGCGCCGACCAATCAGAAACGTGATATTGCTGAGACTGTCTGGTTGGTTGAAAAAAAGTGACTAACAGGGCAGTGCTAAAATAAAGTAATTTTACACAATAACGGAACCGATCGATCAATCAGAAACGTGATATTGCCGAGACTGTCTGGTTGGTTGAAAAAAAGTGACTAACAGGGCAGTGCTAAAATAAAGTAATTTTACACAATAACGGAGCCGATCGATCAATCAGAAACGTGATATTGCCGCGAATGTCTGGTTGGTTGAAAAAAGTGACTAACAGGGCAGTGCTAAAATCAAGGAATTTTACACGATAACGGCGACGATCAAACAGAAACGTGATATTGCCGCGACTGTCTGGTTGGTTGAAAACAAAGTGACTAACAGGGCAGTGCTAAAATAAAGGAATTTTGCACTACAACCACGCCGACCAATCAGAAACGTGATATCGCCGCGACTGTCTGGTTGGTAGAAAACAAAGTGACTAACAGAGCAGTGCTAAAATAATAGTATATTCTAAAACAAGTTGCAGAATGGGTACCTATTCCAACACGAATGCGTTTTTATGACACCAAAATAACCAGGTTCCTTTCATGAATGTTCAAACATTTAAATATATGAAACATGAAATTGATTTTATTTTTTAAATGGAATAATATTGAATAACTTTCTTTCCTCTTAACAAACTTTTACATCATTCTGAAAGATTTTGAAAGTTTTCTCACCTGCACCACTGTGATCTTTGGGTTCGGCAGAGTTACACAGTGTGTCCCCGATAAGGTCAACTCCTTAGGAGTGACGAACTGAAATTGATTAACACTTTAGTTCGAAATTGAGAAAACCTTGTAAAACTCACCAAAAGGGCAGCGTATCCTGTAATGCCTCCTAGGACTTGACAGGCTAAGTAGATTACCGCCTTTTTTGGGTCAATCGCTCTCATGAAGTAGGCGCTGACAGTTACTGCGGGATTCGCATGGGCCCCAGATATGTGTCCGAAAATCTGAAAAGGAGTTTATCGGTAGAAAATAGAAAAGCAGCTTTTATGCACTTTTTCCTATACGTGGATACTGAGTCATACTTTACGGCCGCTACACAGTAATCGAATTCTGAACGATATTGCTCCTCTATTTTTTAAAATAACGTGAAGTTATTCACTAAGAAATGTGGCTAAATCAAAACCATTCGATGAATGACAGACGTTGTTTGAAAGATGGCACTAAAATATTGTATACAGATTTTTTCAAACAGTTTCCTCCATTGCCAAACACGGGTACTTATCGATCCAACCTCGTATACTGGGACTACAACTAACACCTAAAATCGGAGTTAACGTTTCTAAAAAAAAAAATTTTTATAATTTGCAGACTTCCTTGGATTGTGGATCGAGTTTACTGCATAAATTGACAGTACGATGATTAGTGAAAGGGTCAAGTCCCTATTGGACAACCTCCTTATAATACTATGATGTATCTCACTATCTTTCATCTTATTTTTTTTAATTTGCTGTGTATATTAAAATTATAACTATCCATAAAACGGCAGAAGCGTGATCGCGGATAAGGTAAAACTCCCCGGCTACCGTGGTCGTGAGGAACCCAGCCATGGGCACAATTAGCGGTTTGGTATTTTTCTAACTGGCAATTTATCGGAACAATGGTACACTTACTTGCATGGCCGTCATTACGGACAGACCTCCTGCGATGCACTTCTGCAGATGGGAGGCTGTCTCCTCCGACAAGCCCGTCATGCAGCCCATGCAAGATATGAAGACTATCACGAACACGCACCCGAATTCGCCCATGCCCATCCTCACGTAATCCAGGGCATCTTCCTCCTTCCTGCTTTCTTTATCTTGATGCTCGACTGGAAAAAATGGACTCTTGTATAATTCAGAAGTGGCTTTCTACTCTTTATATTCTCTAAGATTGAAAAAGCAGAACTTACGCGATGGCGTTCTGCAAGGTTCTGATTTGGGGCCATAGTTATTCGGCGATTTAGCGAATATCTACAGAAGAAGCCGGCAAAACTTAGCAAGTTAGTATTTCAGCAATATTGTGACATTTCTCAGATTCATAGAAATAATTTAGTTTAATCATTGTATTATACAGGGTGAGTCTCTGACCACTGGGTTGATATCAACCATAAGTACTTGAAATTAAAAAAACCCTTTTGTCCTTTACTATTTTCCAAATTCAGCTGCGTTAAAAAGTTATGAGCATTTTAAAGTTTCAAATTGGGCAAATACACCTCTGTTGTCCAGTTTAGTTCAAATGTAAGTCTTCTTCCACACACTTGAGGAATACAAATTTCAGATATTCGACAATTTTAACTCAATAATGAACTTGACCGAGATAGTTAACCCATTCTGAAAACTCTCTTCTAGAAAATAGAGATTATACGGTGGGCCTGCCGGACATACTCAAGTTTGATCATGTATTCTTCATCATGAAGTCAGACTTAAACAATTGAGATCATTGGCGCGATGTTCGAAAATTACAGTCATTTAGACAAAAAGTCGATTCTCTGTTCTGCTTTTTTTATAAACTAAAAAAATCGAGAGTATAAAACTTTTTATGATACTAACTTTGGTTCAAAATGTTCAGAAAGTCACACCTAATCATCCCTTTGCTAAACCCCCAGTAAACACGTTCGTTACATGTTATAGATACCACTCGCCTTTTGATCAAATTTTATTTTTTAAAATTATACTACTTCAATTCAATTTCAGTTAAATTTTTAATTTTCTCACCTGTGAATTCGTACGTGGTTTCCCCCATCTTCATGTCTATTCAGCGGTACAATACAACACCGCACACTTATCATCCGTCAATTACAACAAATTCAATTATTATGTTCGTTTAAAACATGTACATCGGAATTGCGTCAACTGATAGGGGGAGATTATGAAACTCAAGATAAGGAAATCTTCTTTAATTGAGTTCAACTTGTTCCGAGATATCAATTTACAAGATCCAACCGAGATTTTTCTGTTTTTAGAAATTTATTACGATTGCGAAAACATGGGATATAAATCTGAGCTTCGAATCCACTTGTGACTCGATTGAAAATGATGATTAGTAGGTGAGGATGATATTTCCCATGGGTATTCCATAAATTATGGTCGTATCCTGCAATTAATAGGTATGGTCAAGGTGAAAACGTGGATTATATGAAAAAAACTCATGATTCTAAGTGATTGAAACAACAGTATGTAGGTCTATGTAGTAAAAGCCATAGGACATTGAAAAAAGGCGAGAAGATTTTAAGAAAATAGAGCTTAGTAAATTTTTAAGAATATTTCACTCATGTACAAAAATTCCCATGGGAACCGTGGTTTTTCAATTTCCAACCAATAATAACATCTTGACAATGCAAAATTGTATATTCTGAAACAATTTGCAGAATGGGCGCCTATTCCAACACGAATGCGAAATATGAACGCATTGCCGCGACTGTCTGGTTGGTTGAAAACAAAGTGACTAACAGGGCAGAAATAAAATAAAGGAATTTTACACGACAACGGCGCCATCCAATCAGAAACGTGATATTGCCGCGACGGCCTGGTTGGTTGAAAATATAGTGACTAACAGAGCAGTGCTGAAATAAAGGAATTTTACACGACAACGGCACCAACCAATCAGAAACGTGATATTGCCGCGACTGCCTGGTTGGTTGAAAACAAAGTGACTAACCGGGCAGTGCTGAAATAAAGGAATTTTACACGACAACGGCGCCGACCAATCCGAAACGTGATATTGCCGCGACTGTCTGGTTGGTTGAAAACAAAGTGACTAACAGGCAGAAATAAAATAAAGGAATTTTACACTACAACGGTTCCAACCAATCAGAAACGAGATATTGCCGCGACTGTCTGGTTGATTGAAAACAAAGTGACTAACAGGGCAGTGATAAAATAAAGGAATTTTCCACGACAACGGCGCCGTTCAATCAGAAACGTGATATTGCCGCGACTGTCTTGTTGGTTGAAAACAAAGTGGCTAACAGGGCAGTGCTAAAATAAAGGAATTTTACACGATAACGGCGTCGATCAATCAGAAACGTGATATTGCCGCGACTGTCTTGTTGGTTGAAAACAAAGTGGCTAACAGGGCAGTGCTAAAATAAAGGATTTAATAATTTTAATTATTATATTATGGGATCCTTTGCCAGGTAGGACTTTATTAATTCAATTACATCTCCAGTAAAGATAAAATGCAACATTTCATGTAATAAGACATCATGCTTTGGCAAAGTCCGTATATACAACTTCATTCTTATCAAGATAAAAGATCTACCCTCGTAGTTGCTAGCAGGAAATTAAAAGTATTTTGAACTTAGTGAGTGCGATTTTTGAAAGCTTACTGGCAAGAAGATGTCAATTTATATATGATTTGGGAAAATATACTTTCTTCTGATAGGATTTGAGGGACTTATGTTTGAACTTTGAAATAAAATAAGCACTTGTGTGTACAAAATGGTACATATTTAAATAACTTCTACTAAACCAACATCTTTGTCTAATCTATCAGTTGAGCATTTCTCAAATACTCGATAATTCTTCTTTATCACCGACTAAAACCGTGCCTACTTCGCCCAGGTAATAAAACAGATAAACAAAGACGTGACGATATCGGAAAATCATTTCCTCTCCTTATATTTGTTGGAATACACAATTTTCGCTTCCTGTCGTAAATCAATCCATACTCAGATATTGGTTAGCAATGTTCTCCCAATTATTCTCTCAGAAAATGTGATTTTTCTTTAAGCTTTCTTCGTAGGGATGTAAACAAACTTTGTGTGTGGTTTTTAGGCTTAAGTTGAAAAGAATGTGAGGATGTGGAAGTGCAATGTTGTGTTTGAAGGTTTGTGGAATATGTCTAAGAACTGCAACAATCATTGATATAATTACTTAAGATGTTTGAGTCTTTGGACCGTTTTCTCCAAGATAATATTAAGAACAGTGAACGAAAGAAAGATCTTATTGGTTGCAGTTTAAGGAGGTACGGAACATAGACATATAAAGAGATAGAACCATTTATTTACATTAAATCGTGTAGCTCCCATTGAAAAAGCAGTTTGGCAACCGTACGCGATACGCATCCAACCAGTTTGTGATGTGTTTGATTTCTTGAAACTGTTTGAAAATATTCAGCATGTTGACGTCGGCACAGAACTAAGAACTGATACTTCACTATGTGATGATCGACAACTCTGCGCGAACATATTCATTCATAAAATTCACGCACCGTATATCCCCCTTATATTATACGTGACGTTGCCAAAGCGCTTGAAAGTTAACTTGTATTTGTCTACAAGTGAAAATTAAGTAAAATTAAGTGGGTGTTTCAATTGTAAAACATGGTTCGACAATGTTATATTTGCAAAAAATATGATTGTTTGAACCCAAATCTTTCGTCTTTAAGTCTTTATTGAAATTATCTGACTGATCATACCGCATGGCATTGTTTATCTGCTCAGTGGCGTGTTGTTTACTTTCCAGAGTAATATGATTTTTTTTAGTTTCCCAAAATCAGTTGATATGAGGACAGTTTGGACTGATATATTGAGTATAGATTCTGAAGCTAAAGATTTATCTAAGAGATTGGTATGCTCTATACATTTCATTTTCTTTTTAATTTTATACCAACTATCCCTCAGGTACACTGCTTTCTACGCCAATGAACCGAAAGTATAAAAATGACGGACGAAAAATTAGCCATTTCTCGCATATCGAAGATCATTCTCCCCACTCTATATCTCTGCACTCGAAACTCGATATCTGAAGATTCCATCCCGACTTTTGAACACCCCATAGAAAATTCCTGTCCTTCTCAATCTCCGGATCTTTCGGATAAAGTCCCCTTTGATCTCAACTTAAAATCGCGAATAAACTTCTCGACAGAGCAATAAATCGAATAAGCCTCTACGAATATCTGGGTTTACGAAGGGGGATATACTACCGGAGTGTCGAAGAACGGAGCGTTATGAAATAGTTGAACTTCAATATCGACGGAGGTCCCTGGGGAACAATAGGATCGGCGCCTCTCAGATCTCAACGAATGCCAAGAGAAATTGATGAAAGTTTGGGGCGCAAGGAATCACGAAGGTGAGCGGGGCTCTGGATGGCTGTCGATCTTTTTTTGCCAGGATGGTAAAGGAGTTTTAATTTTTTCAAACTGAATAATTGCTTGGATTTAAGATTACCTTCATGTCTTACGAATATTCGAATTGAAGCCTATTTGAAATATACATGTCAGAGACTAAAAAATTCAGGAAATAAGCCTAAATATTGTAATGTTTGGTCTGTGATTGTAGAATCTATGGTCTAAGAATGGACCGTCCCATAGACAAATAAAGAGATACACCTAGCATTTCATTCATAAAACTGTTGAAATTAATAGCCAACATTGAATTATTTCACTATGTGTCAGACAAAGACAGGAATATATGCTTTCTAGCGCTTTGGCAACGCTGCATAATGAAGTGGTTAAATACTCAGTGGCGTACTGATTTAATGGTTTCGTTCAATCTTTGAGGAACCTTCAAAATTAGAAATATTTGAGATTATGATAGAAAACCTGTAAAATTACGGACTGTAAATCTAGTATAATCGTTTTTAGGTAACTGATGCAAGACAAATTGCGTTACTATGATATTAAAATGGATTCATACGATAATAGAGGGTATTTCTTTCTATATTCCGAAAGATTTAATGAAAAGTGTAGATATAATATTGAACTATAATCCCTGCAAGTACGATTATAATCGATATCTTTTGTAGGTAGTCACAGGAATGAAACTGCTAAGTCTGTTAAATTTGACCGAGTAGCAGTTTCATCTGCGGTAATAGGACCATAGAATGCCATGAAAAAATAACCCTGGTATTGACCAGAGCATAAAATTGTGTAAAACATGTTTCATCAAATTTGGGTAAAAGTTGGGTTAATGAAACAAACTTTCAATGTCAATGTTTTTTTAATTTTAACAATACTATCAGCGAACAAGTCAAAATCAATTCCAACAGGTTCTGCTTTGTCTGCAGGTGCATTGTCATGGAGCAAAATTACTTTGCCGTGTCTTCTGGCACATTCAGGTCGTTTCTCGATCAATGCATGGTTCAAATTGATCATTCGTATTAATTGTTTCACCAGGTTTTAGGAGCTCGTGGTACACCACACCTTTCTGGTTCCACAAAACACACAGCATTGTTTTGCAGTCGATGTTGATGGTTGTACCGGATTAACCCATGATTTTTCCGTTTAGGATTCTTAAAATAAATCCAATTTTCATCGCCAGTAACAATCCAATGCAAAACCGATTTTTTTTCGTGTTTTTGAAACAAAATTTCACAGGTGTTTTTTCGTCTTTCATGTGGCAACCATTTTCCTCACTTTTGGATTTTTTCCATAGCTTCTAAAGAACTTAATTGTTTGTCGTGCAAGAGTTCCTGAATTCTTTTTCTACATAAAACGTGTTAACTGGCATGGCAAGAGTTGTTCGCCGGTCTTTATTTAAAGCATACGAGGTCGACAAAAAAGCGAAGATATGAACTGGTTCAATCGGCGTTTGTAATTACTACATTATTAAAAAAAATTGGAAATACTGACTCTCATAACAGAACGAATACCGCTTACTTTACGCTTTATATTGAAGGCATTCCTGTCCTATAAATCTTTATCTGCCGGCTTGGTAATTGGAGCTATTATTTTGTCGCAAGTAAAAAGGCTGGAACGCTTGATGAATGGCCATTGCGGAAACGACTTTAGCTTTTCTTATTTCATATTTTCTCGACTACCTATACTTAGTAACACCATGTGTGTGACAACGGTCAACGAGTCCCGGGCACAACTATTAGATGGCGCCACTAATATTATGATTTGTCGAACGTGTAACCTTCTTAAATTTACTGTCAAAATGTCATGACGTTTGGTCTGGTATTTATCGAGTAACATTGGTTTAAGTGACTAAATCTCAATAATAATTAAAAATATATTTGCCGAAAACCATATCGCCGATTTGGTCATTAATCGACTTTTCTCCAACAAGTTATATACAGGTTGATCCAAGTTCGAGTGCCTATTAGACAAATTAATAAAAATTATTTGCTGCGGGATCCTTAAACTGCAAAGATGATTTGGACAGATGATGCCAAGGACAATAATGAAGGTTTATTCATTAGAAAAAATTGCTATATTTCGAAAAGTGAAAATCCTCATGAAAAGAGCGAGGGAAGGCCGCAGAAAATATTGTAGGATCGAAAGTGTTATCCCTACTTATGCGTTTCGTCCCTTGAGTGCTAACCTCTAGGCCACCGAAGCGCTGTGAATTAAGCTATGCGTGGCTATATAGAGTGCCGCCAAGAGATCCTTATACACTCCCCTGCCGCTGACAGAGTGCCGCTACAATATTTCCGAAGAAAATTTAAACTCGAACTTGGGTCGCCTTGTATATTAATCCATTTATCTATCACGTGACTATTTCTTTCCAGGAGCCCATGGCTGACACCTCGATGAGCGCCCAGGAACTGAAGAAAGCGCTTGAATGGGAGTTATCTTTGGACAGTCGAGATCTGAGGTCGCACGCCTGGTACCACGGAGCCATACCGAGATCGAGGGCTGAGGACATCGTGCGCGAAGAGGGTGGATTTCTCGTTAGGGATTGCACTTCACAACCAGGCAACTACGTGCTCACTTGTCGAACCAAAGGACAGGCTCTGCATTTCGTCATCAATAAACTGGTCATCCAACCTGACACCGTATACGAAAGGGTCCAATTTCAGGTTCGTTGAAAGAAAAATTAATTGTTTCCAATTTCTATTTTAAAAGGAACGGAATATAAAAAAAAAAAAAAACCTCTATACATCTTCATAATCAGTCAATGTGCCTAAATAGTGAAATATTCCAATAGATGATGTCGAATAAATCCGGCTCTGGCTACAATTCGTCTCTAGCGGAGAAAATAAGTGGCTGCAACCATAAATACAATTGAAATAACTACCTGCGGAGCTTACCGTACCCAGATGTTAGAGACGACACTCTACGGTTAGAATATTTTTGCTTCAATTCAGTGCAGGTGGTTTCTCCTCCAGATAGTTTTAAACTCAACGTCATCACTAAAAATCGACAAGTAAATCGAGTTTACAGTTCATCATAGTGAAGAGCTGTCTTCACCGAACTAAAACCGTTTCTTTTCCAACAGTTCGAAGACGACGCCTTCGACACAGTACCAGATCTCATCACCTTCTACGTAGGTTCCGGAAAACCCATCACGTCACTCTCCAACGCCAGGATCCAATTCCCGAAGAACCGGATGTACCCGCTCTCCTTCTACGCCAGCAAATACCCAACACCGCTACCGCAGAGCAGACTCACCTCGCCGGCCACCACCCCCATCAGCTACTCGCACCCCAGACATCCCCAGCTACCCTCCAGGAACGGCTCGCCCACCAGACCACCAAGAGACAACGTCTTACCGCGCCTCCCCTCGAAAAAGCAACGCTCCCACTCCCTGACCCCCAACGAGGTGAACAGGGTGACCCACGAAAAGTGTAACAGTGCGGACGGCGTGATACAATCGCCGCTGATGACGAGGTCGGCGGGACCAGAAGCCGCGTCTTCCAATCTCAAGTTTTCCACGCACTCGCTGCCGCGTGTCGGACACGCGAAACTATCCCTCTCGGTCAGTTCGAACACTCTGGGCAGGAACTGTAGGGTGACCAGCGATCCGGCCTTGTCGCCATGTGCGGAACGGAAGTTGTTCGACGAGCACGATTCGTTGCTGTCGGATTCGCCGCCACCGAAGCCTTCTAGATTGCCGGGGATGCATCGCACGGAATCCAGGGATTCGGACGTGACGGATTATCAGCATACCTGCGGATTTTTGACGCACGGGGGTGTGCAGAGGGTCACTTCGTACCATGCGTCCGGATCAGACTCGGGGAACGGCAGCGGAGACTCGGCCATGAGCTCGGCAGCAGGTGAGGATTATTTATTGAATTTTGTTGAAAGGCTGACAATTGAGGGCGTTCAAATAAAATTGATATCTCTACCACTCTTGCCGCAACCCCTAACAGCTCTCATTTTTTAATAGCGAAAAGGGGTCGAGCAGTACCTTAGTGCAAAGGCCATTCAATTTCCTGCATGAGTGTATTTTTTTCATCATTTCATCATTATACAGAGTAACTCAGTATTCCATCAATAACTTTGTAACTAAGAAACTTTATTTAATTATATAGATAGAATAATTTTGGCCGGCTAGCTGGAGAGCAGGTAAAATGATTTGATGCCTCTACCCTAATCAATGAAAGTTCGAAATAGAACAGTCGTCATTTATTCCACTTTTTACAAATATCAATTATTTACAAATGTACAGTCAAAATTGAGTGGAATTGACAAGATGTTCGGTCATGTATGTTTCACAGGTAATCACCATCCCCTTCACTGAAACTTATCTTGTTTATCCTTGTATACTGAGATTCCAGGAAAATTATCTCCTCTGGTGGTTTTTCAGTTGAAGAAACGTTCTGTACGCCACTGCTGCAAGTTGGCAACAAGCTCCCAACTTCAATGAATTTTGTACTTGATAGGTCGACGACAAAATTCCATAGCCCGACGGGTTTGGCTGTGAAAATCGGGTTTATAAGTTTTGACTTGATAAAAATCTCTCAGTTTCCATCGTTCTCTAAATGCATCATTTTACAAACGAAAATCTTTTAAAAGAAGAAAAAATAAACACGTGTTCAGAAAAGAACCCAATGGCGCAGATAGTTCGACACTAAAAATTCAGAGAACTCTAGACAACGAGAAAACAAAAAAATTAAATAATTGAAATTGAATAATAAAGTTAAGTACAATATCAAAGTAAATGAAGGTGAGCTGATCCACCAGATATTCTCAAATGGAAAAGTGAAAAAATGGCGGTCCGATCAGAATTATACGACATCTTTTTGTCATCTATACAAAAAATAATTAAATGCATTAAATAAACATGACATTTAGGATCGAATAAACCCTGTCTGATCATAAATGAAAACTTACCGGAAAATTTCTTCCGGCAGGAAAAATTCGCATATAAAATCTACGAAAACACTTCAAACGTGTTATTTCAGCAGCTTCTCGACAGTGAAAAGACAAACTGGATCGAGAACATCGACCATGCGATATAGACCGATTCGGCGCGTTAAGTAGATCATTCCAATGATAAATGAAATGCTCATAGACAGTTTTAAAGCGGATTTCTGCGGTTAATTGAAATTGGTAAATGATGGTGCTACAACTTTCACAAGCCACGTATTATTTTTTCTTCAATCGCTCAACTATTAAACAGCTTAAAACAGTATTTCAATCCATTAACTTGCACTCCAGTGTTTGACTTTCGGGACGAGAAAACGAAAAAACACTTGGACGAGTTAGATGCTATGATTATTACTCGTTTCATTAATCAAAGTCAATTTCTGGTCAAAATCAAGAACTTTCCGTTCGCAGGAGACCCGATAGAAAGCCAAAGAAACTCAGGAGTGATAATCAAAAACCCCAGATACAACATGTCCACCTCGGAATCGTCCACCACCCTCAAAAACTTCGATTTCGATCCGCAAGACGTAGAGCTGAAACTGATGGAACGATGTAAAGAGGAAACGCCAATTTTGTCCAGGTTCGACTTGGAAAACTACCAAACCCTTCTTCTGCCAGTAAACGAGAACAAACCCCTGGATGCTCAAGCCTTAAGGGGCGTCAAGATGATACTCAAAGACTGCGGTTCTAGGATTCTGGCGAACCATCTAACCCGGACCGACCTTGATGTGATATTTAGGCAGGATGAAAAGGATCCTGTGCAGCTGAAGAATGGTCTGGAACTGTGTACTCTGCCACATGGACACCAGTTCAGGTTGGACCTCATTGAAAGGTGAGTTTGTATAATAGTCAGATATTTCGTTATTTTTGAGTTTGCCGGACCGTCTTGGTTATATTTGGGTTTCAAACTGTCATTAAAACAATTTCTACTGTCGTTCCAAACTGTCATACTAAACAGTAATTCCGAACAATCTTTCCAAACGATCGTTCCAAACGGTCCTTCCATAGAGTTCTTCTAAACAGTCCTTTCAAACAGTCATTCTGAATAATCGATCCAAAAAGTCCTTCCAAACAGTTCTTCCAAACAGTCCTTCCAACCAATCATTCTAAATATTTGTTCCAAACAGTCCTTTCAAATAGTTCTTTCAAAAAGTCCTTCCAAACAGTTCTTCCAAACAGTCCTTCCAACCAATCATTCTGAATATTCGTTCCAAACAGTCCTTTCAAATAGTTCTTCCAAAAAGTCCTTTCAAACAATCATTGTAAATAGTCGTTCCAAACAATCCTTTCAAAAAGTGTAACATTTGCCACTTTTTTCTTTCGAAAAGAATGGCAAATATCATTTTCAAAACTAACTACGGCACTGGAGTCTGAATGACTCCAGATACAAAGACTTGGCCATTTAATGTGATCGTCTAGCAAGGGTAGGACTCTACGTTATGTTTACGTAATAATTCAAGTTCGTGATAATTGAGATTAGTGAAAATAATTGGGAAACAAAGATGGTAAATAAAACACAACGGTTAGACCCAGACAATCAGCTATTTATTAAGGGTCTAAAAAAATATAGGGGAAAGCCTCAGGCATAAAACCCCTTTAGGTGGTGTTAGTGCACTTGTTTAAAACTAAATGATGAGATATTAACAGTTAGCAAAGGTGAGTATAACAATCCAGGAAAAGAAACTATAACAATACAGCACGATAATCAGGATAATCAGAGAAACTTCCATAATACAAGAGTATAGTAACATGGTAAATATGGCAACTTCAATGGTACAACAAGAATTAATAATCATGGCAAATGTATACTTCAATAATGCAACAGGATAATAATCATGGCAAATATGTAAACGACTAATTATTACCATCCTAGTGGTCACGGCCCCAGGGTATGTGACCCATGACAGAAAGTTTCGCGGTCAATAAAAAGTATATTCTCTCATGCCTTATAGCACATATCAGTAACGGTCCCTGCCTTAAGGCCTTGGAACCGCCCCTTCAAGGCCTTCGATCCAGGAACCTAAGAAATCTCATACTACAGTATAGGAATGGTCCACAATCTCGAGACCCTTAAATGAAATATCATGTAATACGAGCATATAGATAAATAGATAGCAGTACGAGATCATGGCATAAATAAACAACAAATCTTCATAGAATATCAATCACAAGCAAATAATAAGAACCAGAATGCATTATGGACATAAATAACAGAGACAGGTATAGGTAAACGATAATAAGCAATATAAATAATGAAAGCAGAGAATCTACATAATCAACCGAAGGAAATAAACATAACGACAACAAGAAGATACATCACGACAGTAAGAAGAATAAGTTAACACAGTACGAAATATACACAACAATAACCATGACTAGTAAGGCAAGTACATTACACAGTAAAATGACCAAGAACAACAGTACAAGGCATACATAATGATAACATGACATAGAGGTAACTTAACAACGTTAACCTTCGATATAACACCATGGTGCTTCGTGCACTGGTTACATCCATTCTTCCATATCAACTATACTAGTATTACCACTAGTGGAGGTCTCCATATGTTCCTGCTTAATCACAGGCTCAAAAACCCAGAGCGATTGGCAATTCCTATTGCACCATAGGGTACAGTAAATAAAGTTGATCGGTTACACTCCAGTAACACATTGTAAAAAGCTCAAAATAAGGCATTCATTGTTATGGTAGACACCTGAACTGCAAAGGCAATAATATCGAAAATGATGGAATCACATGCTATAAGGAGTTACATGAATCAAACAAAGTATTAAGTGCACAAAGGAAATATAGTTATATGAATCAGACAAAGCATTATGAGAACAAAGGAAATAGTTATATGAAGTTAAACAAAGCATTATGTGAACAATGGAATTACATTCACAAGACAACAGTATTAATGACAAATGCCCAAACACCACCTAATACACCATGAAACCAAATAATATTGCATAATAACAGTATTAATTTACAAACATAACAGAGAAATAATAAATTCACTCAACCAATACATTTCCCAATGGTATTTCTCAACAAAGGTTAATAAAATGGACAAGCAACTAATAACATTTAAAATAGTCTCAATTATACTTGCGAGATATATTCTAGGGTCACTCAACGTAAGATGGCTTCGTTTTCGAACACACACAAAGGCACTAAACACCCCTTTTTGGGTCACTGTTACTTCCCTCACAATTCCACCACTAATGACCCCGCCATCTTGCATCCTGTCTTTCTGGATCTCTCACCAGGCGCAGGTCAGCCTTAGCAGTGACAGCCGTGTTCTTTTATTCTGACCATGGAATTTTATTTCTACGGTTTGGTAACTGCCAGGGGCGTATCAACATGGGGTGCAATGAGACTACAATTTTTTTGTATTGGAAAAACCTGGGATGTTACAACAGTTCTTTCAAAAAGTCCTTCCAAACAGTCCTTTCAAACAGTTTTTCCAAACAGTCATTCTGAATAGTCGTTCCAAACAATCCTTCCAAACAGTTCTTCCAAACATTCATTCCAAACAGTTCGAAACAGTCCTTCCAAACAGTCATTCTAAATAGTCGTTCCAAGCAGTCCTTCCAAACAGTTCTTCCAAACATTCATTCCTAGCTTCGATTTCAAACTATCACTGCAAATTGTCGTTCCAAATTGTCATTTCAAACAATCGTTCCAAGGTATTCTTCTAAGCGGTCATTCCAAACAATCTTTTTAGTCTGTCGTTCCAAACTGCCATTCCAATCTCCCATTCCAAGCCTTCATTTCAAATTATCATTGCAAACTATCGTTCCAAACTGTGGTTCCAAGCTGTCGTTTCAATGTGCCCTTCCAAACTGTCGTTTCTATCATTACAAACTGTCCTTTCAAATTCTCATTTCTAAATGTCATTAAAAACCTTCATAGAAATCAAACTATTTTTAATTATTTTCTCTATTTCAGTGTCTTAAAGAGTACATTACACTACTGAAAACAGTGGTGTAATGAACTCATAACAACATTGTTTTAGGTTATATTTTTCGTTTTGTGGTTGGCAACACTGACATCCTATCTTCCGAATGTCAACACGCGTCCATTGCATGTTAATTGTCAATATTAAACCGTGTAGAGATTTGAACGCACTATTCAAATTCTATGATCTGTCAATTTTCGTATCAGTCACACCAACTGCGAAAATAAAATATAAACCAACCAGACAGTCGCGGCAATATCTCGTTTCTGATTGGTCGGCGCCGTTGTCGTGTAAAATTCCTTTATTTTAGCACTGCCTTGTTAGTCACTTTGTTTTCAATCAACAAGACAGTCACGTCAATATCACGTTTCTGATTGGTCGGCGCCGATTACGTGTAGAGTTCTTTCCTCATTCGTGTTGGAATAGGCGCCCATTCTGTCACTTGTTTTAGAATATACTATTAACTATCTATTTTCGAATGAAGGAATGCTTGGAATTGAAGGTTTGAATAAGAAATTCCAATCACTGTTCAGAACTGCAGTTCAATGGACAGTGTGCAACGAAAATTCGGAACAGTTCGGAACGACAGTTCTGAACGACATTAGGATCGACAGTTTCGAATGACAATTTGAAAGGACAGTTTAGGGGAGTTCTTAGGCGAAAGCTGTCTCATCCGATGTTATATGATGAATGATATTAGTTGGTACACAGAATAAACTATTAATTTGCACTTTGGAGTATTCACAATTATATTTTCGTATTAAAGATTCGAATGACTGTTCAGAACTACAGTTCAAAACGACAGTATGGAACCAAAGTTCGGAACAATTCGAAACGACTGTGGAACCACAATTTTGAACGACCTTTCGGAACAACAGTTCTGAACTAACGACAGTTTGGAATGACAGTTCGGAACGATAGTTCGAAACGACAGTTTGGAATTAAAGAATCGATTGAAAGTTTTAATGAACCGTTGATATTTTAAAGATGCTAGGGAAAGGAGATTGATATATTAAGAACTAATGATTTTTTTGCGTTTTTAGAACGGAATGTTTGAAGCTGCTCGTCGCTGTGACCATTTTGACGTGCGCAGATGAAGCGGAAAGAACGGAAACTTTGTATAAATGGATAGAAATAGCTATAGACACCAAAACGGCACTTGGTAACCTGTTTGGCTTCTGCGGAATCATGCTGGGATTATGCCTTCCACAGGTGAGTCTAAAATGACAAGCACTAATAGATGGCGGTCTGCGCAGCGCCAGCTGGTAGCTTCAAAACCCGTCATCCATATTTTCATTACAGATCGAGAGACTACACACGACGTGGCACATGTTGCGCCAGAAGTATACGGACGTGGCCTTCAATTTCGAATCGAAACTCAGGCCGACCTTGAAAAACATGAACAATTGCTCAAACCCCCAGGCTCCCAACACCACCATACCGCATCTTCTACCCTTCGTCGTGCTGCTGGAACGGCAACTAGAAGACTTCCACGTGACCGGCGACCAGACCAACCTCAGCGGCAGCTGTTTGGGCCTGCGCGAGCACAACTCGCAAGATTTCGGACTCGCCACCCTCCTCAATCATCTGCAGAGCGCTCGCAAATACGTGGACCAGAGCTCCAATTTCCTGAGGAACGCGGAAATCGTGATGGCGGAGGCCCGGATGGACGACCTCACGCTCAGCATGTTCCACACCGAGTTCCACCTCAAGTTTCTATGGGGCAGCAGGGGCGCGTGCGCGGATTCCATAGATCGGCACAACAAGTTCGAACAGATCCTGACCGTCATGTCCGAGAAGTTCTGCAGCCTCAGGGACGATTCTGAAGTGTGATTTTTTGTGATCTTTTGTACATAGAGAAAAGAGGGTTTAGTTTTTTCGTTTTTAGGATGTTGGCTGCTGCACAATCGATGTTGCTGTTGATTTTCCATGATTTCATCGGGGGGAAAATTAAGAGTTTGGCGCGAATCTTTTCTAGGAATTGTTTGTGGCGTTCGTAAATCCCAGATGTCGTCCGAGTCGCTCCGCTTGTATGCAGTGGCGACGAGCAAACCGGATAACGTGGTATTCATCGCTTGTTTGAACCAAATATTTTATCTTTAATAATTGAAAATTTTTTTTTCGCCAAATCTTAATCATTCACTCCTTACTCAAATTTAGTGACCATATTCTTGATAGCGGTCTCAGAAGGTCGATTATGTTGTTCGAAAATATCACGAATTTCACGGAATGTAATTTTAACAGAACCACCAGTTTTATTGTGGTTTTAAATTTTTTAATGGGATTTTCGAGCGAAATTGAATCTACGAATATTTCAAAAAGTAACTGTCGATGCTGTCATAAGGTAGGTGTGGCCACAATTAAAAAACAAAGTTCTTGTTGAAAGACTCTTTATTTGTTGTTCGAAAATTTTTTTTCCACTGATAATTATGGAAATTAAAATAGTGTAAAGCTACTAAATATTGTGCAGTTCGCCCAAACCAAGATTCCATCGCGAAATTGTCATTGATTTTGTCCAACGGAAGCCGACTAGCGTGTTAATTTTTGTTACGACATATCAGAAAATGTTTCTTTTCGAAATATCCAAGAACACCAATCTCCCATGGATTTGAGATTGAATCGAGCTTTAAAATATTTTAGAATTTATGTAATTGAAAGGTGCTCATTTTATTTTGATTTCGCAGTGTGCAAATCAAAATTCGGTCGTTTTTTTTTAGATTATTGACAATACGACTTCAAGACTGCCAGTGTTTTTCACTTAATTTACGATTTTGTGCAATTCATTGCTTCCGGCAATAAATTAACGAAGAATACGTGTTCAAGACAAGCTTACTTGTCGAATCACCTAATTTTGGAGCCATCTTTTAATTCCGAGTATTTTCAAAACAACTCTCATAAAAAATGTAAAGTCCACTTATAAAAAAATTTAATTATATATTTATATATTTAAATTTAATTATATATTTTATAATATTTTGTTCTCGATGAGTTTCACTTTCTTCAACCGCAATATATTTTCGACCTTTAAAGATTTGTATTTTAATACGTCGAATATACAAATCCTCATTCGGCATTCACTACCTTGAAAATACTTGGAATAATGTGAAATTTACAGAATTAAAATAAATTTTATAGTAACGCTTTTAGAAAAGTTTACAAGCTTTATCATTTTCGAAAATTCAATGTGATGTCATAAAAATGAAAATAACGAAACAACAATATGTATGAAGTATAATAAGAATTTATAATTATATGAATATAGTATTGATTTAATAATTTATAATTTATTAACGGGTCTATTTGTTAGTTAGAAATCATGAATATTTCTAGTAGATTTCTGTGTTGAGAATGATTCCTATCTATGAATATATCACAAAGAATAAACTGTATAATATTAACTGGGTTTTTTATTGTCTCTTCATTCGCAGATTATTTTTTTTTAGACAAATACAGGGTGTTTCAAAAAAAGGTGACCCCCTCTCTAGGATAGATAGAAAACTAAAAAATAATTGGGGTTTGCTCGGTAAAAAATTTTCGTAACGGAGTTTTGGTCAATAATTTATTGAGTTGCCATCGTAGAAAAACGATAGCTTCCACTTGTTGGCCGTCCCTCGTAGAAAAACGATAGCTTTACTTGTTGGCCGTCCCTCGTAATTATAATAGAACCTTCAATGACGTGTTTTCCAATTTTCAGTTTTGGTCAATAATTTTTTGAGTTGCTCTCGTAGAAAAACGATAGCTTTACTTGTTGACCGTCCCTCGTAATTATGATAGAACCTTCAATGCCGTCTTTTCCAATTTTTCTGAGTTTTGGTCAATAATTTTTTGAGTTACCCTCGTAGAAAAACGATAGCTTCACTTGTTGGCCGTCCCTCGTAGAAAAACGATCGCTTTACTTGTTGACCGTCCCTCGGAATTATGATAGAACCTTCAATGACGTGTTTTCCAATTTTCAGAGTTTTGGTCAATAATTTTTTGAGTTGCCCTCGTAGAAAAACGATAGCTTCACTTGTTGGCCGTCCCTCGTAGAAAAACGATCGCTTTACTTGTTGACCGTCCCTCGGAATTATGATAGAACCTTCAATGACGTGTTTTCCAATTTTCAGAGTTTTGGTCAATAATTTTTTGAGTTGCCCTGGTAGAAAAACGATAGCTGCACTTCTTGACCGTCCCTCGTAGAAAAACGATAGCTTTACTTGTTGACCGTCCCTCGTAATTATGATAGAAACTTCAATGACGTGTTTTCCAATTTTTCTGAGTTTTGGTCAATAATTTTTTGAGTTGCCCTCGTAGAAAAACGATAGCTTCACTTGCTGACCGTCCCTCGTAGAAAAACGAGAGCTTTACTTGTTGACCGTCCCTCGTAATTATGATAGAACCTTCAATGGCGTGTTTTCCAATTTTCAGAGTTTTGGTCAATAATTTTTTGAGTTGCCCTGTAGAAAAACGATAGCTGCACTTGTTGACCGTCCCTCGTAGAAAAACGATAGCTTTACTTGTTGACCGTCACTCGTAATTATGATAGAACCTTCAATGACGTGTTTTCCAATTTTTCTGAGTTTTGGTCAATAATTTTTTGAGTTGCCCTCGTAGAAAAACGATAGCTGCACTTGTTGACCGTCCCTCGTAGAAAAACGATAGCTTCACTTGTAGATTTGTACAAGGGACACTTAAAAAGTTGATGGACCGCAACTCAACGGGGGTAGTCTGACAAATTATTCTAGAGGGGCAACCAGATAATTTATTGACCGCATTTTTAGAGAGGTGATCCAAAATATATTTCTCCCTGGATTCAACAAGTATCATAAAGTACAAAGGTCGTCCAAAACTTAATTCTTCAGCTTTGGAATATAACATGTGTATTGTTCATAACAGACAATACTATGGAAATCATTGCCCGTTCGATTTGTACAAGGGACAGTTAAAAATTTAATAGACCGCAACTCTACGCGGGTAGTCTAACAAATTATTCTAGAGGGCCAACCAGAAAATTCATAGACCGTATTCAAGATTGAAGAAAAAAAATTAATTTTGCAGAAACTACTGGCAAAATTGTAATGAAATTTTATACGAATATGTTTTGAAAGCTGATACATGCAATGAATTCGTTTTTATTTTCGTATTTATCTTTAAATCAAAATACTTCGAAAACGGTACACAGTATCGAGTTTTACCAAGAGTACCTTTTTTGTGTGGAATTGAATGAAGTTTAAGTACGCTTGAAATTTTGCTCAATAAATCTTATTTAAAAAAAGTTATGTTCATTACTACTTTGTACGAACCGTGTAACTAGCGCCCTCTACGAGGGTCAGACATAAAAACGAATTCATTGGATGTATCAGCTTCCAAAACATATTCATATAAAATTTCATTACGATGTGGGCAGCAGTTTCTGCAAAATTTTAAAAAATGTGTAAATTTTTTTTCTTCAACGCTATCTTGAATACGTATGGCGTTACGAAAATTTATTTATTACAATTTTTAAATTACCCTGACATGAGATCTTTCTTTTCAACCTTCTACAAACATTTTCAAGTCACAAATGAATTCAAGATGCTCGTAACTAACTATTCAAATTTTTGGGCAATCTCGTTCAACCTTCAAAAAGTTTCCAGAAAAATAGCTATCTACGCCACTGGTCTACTGATGTCGATATTCTGTGAACTGAACATAATATTTCATAAACTTCGATTTTTTTTGTTTATATGTGATACATATTTTGGTTATCCTGGTTTTACCTCAAGGAAGATTTGTTAGATCAAATTCATTAATACGTCTAAACTAAAATGTTTTTAAAAACATCTCGATCAATTTGCGCAAGCGTAAAGCGTGCATCCTTGATTTTGATGCCAGATTGTACAACGGTAATTTCTTGGGAATTTGATGTTTCAAATCATAAACTAACGAAGAAAAAATGCACATCTGCAGTAGTTATATTATACAATTATATTGTATAAGAAGTCCTCATAATGCTACAATGAAGATTTTAATCTCATAGAATAACTTCTTCCAATTTATTCTAGTTGATTTACTGCTATAGCTCAGTTCATTCAAACCTTTTTCAAGGTTTATTCTTCAAATACAAAAATTATCGTTCTATCTTGCAACGTTGAGCCCTATTTCCACAGAAACGTGACTATGGAGGATAAAAATAGGGAGTTGTTTGGAACAGCTGATCAAAAGTGCAATCGAAATTGCATAATTGTAGATGTCGCTTATGTGTTGAGGAGACTGATTCTCGGTAAAGAATTAAAAGTTATTGATAATATGGAAATTATTCCTAATCTGAAAGATTTATTTTTACGTATGTGGTGGTGAGAAAAATCTCGGGAATTTTTTAATCGATTCATTTTTTTATTGTCGGTTGTTGAGACAATAAGTTGACTTTCCTTCGAGTCATAGTTTAACAATCCGCTGTTGTTCTCAATCAGTTATAAATTAAAATTAAGATAACAAACACTTGTTGAGAGTTAATAATTCAGTTTTCAGATAAATTTCCATGTTCCATTTTGATTAACCGTCAGTCAAATCGGTGGAGAAGCGACATCTATATTTGTATGGTGCAATTTCGATGAACGCTTTCTATATTCGAAGTGTTACCTCCTGTTTTCTACCTTCATTGCCCTGACGCCGCGACATAGAATAGCATTGACGATCACAGAAATGGCAGTGTTGTCTTTTATTCAGAGTCGAAGAACGAAGGGCGAAATCAACATTTTTTTTAATGTTTAATTCATTCTCTTAACTTTCAATGAATGATAACAAATATAGTAATTAAAAGATTCATGAGCCAAATCATCAGTGATGTCTGTCGTATTTGCTAGAGGTGGAAATCGAGCACCCCCAACTGTAGCTCAGATTCAAAAAATTCTAGACGAAAATGGTCACTTGGTTCAAGTTATACAAGAATTCCAAGCCAAAGGAAAATCTCAAGAGGTTATGCAGTATACTCAAACTCTACACAGAAATCTTATATATCTTGCTACAATAGCAGATTCCGGCCAAAACGTCCAACAGTTACTTCCTGTGAGTATCAAAATTTCAAGGCAATATCAACAAGAATAATTATTTCAACTGTTGTAGATGCTTCAACAATTCCCACCTCAAGGTCCTCCTGGACTCGGTCAACCACCAGCAAATCCAGAACCTCCAAATATGAACAATTTCAACCAGCAACAACCACAATATAGACAACCTCTAGGTCCGCAGAGGCCTGTTGCTGGACCTCCGCATCCTTATGGTCAACGTGGGTATCAGCAAAATCAATATCCTGGACAGTATCCACCTCAACAAGGTGCTCCCTATCCCCAAGGACACCCACAAGGACAATATCCACCCCAAAATCAGCCTCCAACTTACCCTCCTAATACTCAAGGTACAGTTAGCTTTTTCTCAAATAAGTCCTTTGTTTTCTTTTCAAATAGATTATTATTTTGTAATAAACAACATGGTTAAAGTATTTGTAAAAAATTCGAAGGCGTTTACAGAAACATAATGTGAAATACTTGGTATTTTTGATAATAATTTCTCATTCTGTATTTCAGAAATTACATATACAAATTTTCATATAGGCGGTTTAACTTAATGATTCTATTACAGGTACTTATGGACCTCCAACAACAACCCATAATAATTATCCGCCTTCGCATCAAGGATATGGAGGAGCTCCTCCAAGTGGTGGACCACCTCAACCTCCGGCTGGTCCATACGCTCCACCATCAGGACCTCCTCAGCCTCCTTATGGCGCACCTCCGAATGGAGCTCCATATCCAAATTCCAATGCTCCTCCTCAAGGATACGCTCCGCCCCCACAGGGTTATGTTCCTCAACAAGGTATGACGATCAGATTATATTGAATAATAACTTGAATCGAATATATCTTTCAGGATACCCGCCCCCATCATCTAACCAATCTCATCCATCAGCTCCTCAACAGAACCCAGCTTCTTATTCCGGCCAACCAAATGCGGCTCCACAAAACTACCCGCCGCAGAATAGTCAGGCTCCTCCGAACTTTTCAGCCCCCGACCAACACTCAAAGTCCTACTGTAACCTCGACAACAGCTACTCCACCCACTCAGCCTTACGTGTCTGCTCCTTATCCACCCAATTCCCAATCTAGCAATCCCAACGCACCTTATAACTCCAGTGCTCCACCAAGTCAAGTTTATCCAGCCGGTGGACCTCCGAATAGTTACGGGTATGGGCCTCAACAAGGTTACGCCCCTCAGCAATATGGCGGCCAACCGCAAGGGTATCAGTATGCTGCAAGACCTCCCACTCAACAAGGACCGCCTCCTCCTCAAGGTCAATATGGGTACAACTATCCTGCGCAACCGAATCCTTAGTGACTTATTTTTAAGTTTAACCATATTTCGAGTGTTTCATGTTATTTGTTGCCGGTTGTTAATTCACCTTCTTATTTATTGAAAATTTTCGGACTGATTTGATATTCGTTTCTATCCAAAATTTAATTTTTTTTTGTTTTAGGAATCGAAGTGTCATAGTTGTATTGTTTGAATTATATCTTATTGAAAAATACAAATATACAGATGGACAAAATTAGCGCATTAGTATTTTGTTTTAATCAATTTATCTCGGAATCGTCCAGAGATATTCAACATTTTATCAACTCTTGTATTTTATGCGTTAGTCATAAATATCGTCGCAACCATTTATCCGATTTGAATGTTTTTTTTCTTAGTTGTAGCTCTTTTATTGTCGAATATCATACTATATTGAGATGTTCAAAAAAATAAATGCATCATGCTATACAGGGCGTTTAAATTTTCGGGTTTTTTTTATTACAGTTTTACTTTTTGTGGGCAATATCAGATACCTGAGGCTTCTAAAAACCATACAGTGATGTAGCCTGATGTTTCCTGAGTATTTTGCTTTTTTGAAAAGCAATTTATCGTGTACCCTCCCAAAGATATTCACAATTTTTTTTTAATTGAGATCTTTTTAGATACCATAGGCATACTCTAAAATTATGCTAATACATCTCTGGACACTCTCAATCCATTGAATTGTGAAAAAGCACCAAAATCAGTTGAAAAATCTATGAGTAAACATGACACATTTCTTTGAATGTAACAGGAGTGTTGCCAAATCTATACTTAAATTAGGCAACAGCTTTGTTATTTTAAATGGAACACCTGTGTTTAAATTTTTAATTTTCTCCGCAAAAATTAATTTACCTTTACTTCGCCATATCTACCTTCAACAGTTTTTGACTTTGAAATAATGGACATTATGAATTAAAATAGAACAAGTGTTTGTATTTCTGCTAATTTCACGATGCTCACACCATTTACTTCGCTGCTTAGCAAAAATACAAAGAACATGTGTTGAGGATCTACGAAGTAACTTTTTGTCACTCTCGCTCAATGCTTTCATATCCCCTTCATGGTAGCACAGTATAGATACCAACCAGTATCAATACCAACGCGCATCTCGCAGGGATTCTATCTCATATTTTGGTCCTTGTTCATTGTTTTCATCAATAATTCTAAAATCTCTGGAATAATGTCATTATTATTATTTTAGACATCTTAAATAATTCCTTTGTATAATTAATTCGTTTAATATTTAGAATAATATAATTTTTTTGAGATCTATTTAAAATTCAAAGAAGTTGAAGAAAAAAATACATCCTAACCTAATTCAGTGGAATTTATTTGAGTCAAAATCTACCATGAACCAGCAAAGCTCATTAATTTAATCATTTATTTTCATTCCAGTAAGTATTCTGTATCAATTTTTTTTTTCAAATTAATTCCAATATGATTAACAATTGTAGCGTATACAACTGCAAAAACAATAGTTTCAAAAATCCCATACTTTCTTTTTGGCGCTCTTGTTCACTCGAACAGAGTGCCTATCATTTTGCCCGAATGTCTGTAATTTTGGAATATCGAGCCGAAAATGGTCTCAATCGATTGGGTTCGACTCCCTGGTGAAGAATTCGTGGCGAAAGTTGAGTCTGTCCGGCCGTCCGGCCGTATCCTCTCTAGCATCCAAAAGGAATCAGCTAGAGTTTTCATATTTTCAGAATAGGTTAATTGTCCAAATATCTTGGTCAAGTTCGTTATTGGGCCAAATCCGTCGGATGGTTCAGTAGTTATGAGCATCTGAAATTTTGTTTCCTCAATAACTACTAGAATATCCATCCGATCAAATTGATACTTAAAATATTGTTGAGGGAGGCTGCAACAAAACAGCTACCAAAATTTCGGGGAAATCGTCACGCTAGAAAATTTTTAAAAAATTTCCAAAAACAAGATATTTTTCGGATTTCAATAAAAATTCGTGAATATAGTGAGGTGATCGATATCTTACTTATCCTCAAATTTCATTGTCGTAGCTCTTTTCCATCTAAAAATATGATCATTTTTTAAATTTACTCAAGAGAAAAGAGGAATGACATACGTCCCGATGATTTTCTTTGAACGATGGCCATTACAGATCGATACTCGATTGACAAATGCCGGGCTCATTAATCAGTGTCAGTTGGCGTAATATTAATCGAAATTTTTCATAACGGGAAATCATAGATATAGAATTCAATCTCGGTGGCTGAAATAATATACGTTGTCAAAATTCAGGAAAGCACTGACATAAGTTTTTAGGAAAAGGGAATTATAGCTTCGAACAAAACTTGGGGAAAATTATGAGTAGTTATTTTTAATTTGAGATATAGGTTTGTTCATTTATTAGGCGTTCATATTTGCATCACATTGTCCCATAGTACGGGAAAAGACTATTGTTCACCTGATCAGAGTGCTTATAGATTTATTATGGTTTGAATATTTACTAGCAAGTAGCTCAACAAGAGCGCCATAGCAATCTGACCTCACGTCAGTGCTTTCTAAATTTTTTCTCAATATCATTAGACACCGACAGGTGAGTGATACATATAGAATTGTAGAAAATGTTGTTTATTAAAAGCTCCGTTATTTGAGTAGTGCTTCATTCAATTAGTTGAGATTAGTTCGAGATATCAGGAACCAATGGAATTTCAGGATGTTTACGCCTACTGTCGTCATTTCTTTACGATTGGTTGAGATATCAGGAACCAATGGAATTTCAGGAGGTTTACGCCTACTGTCGTCATTTCTTTACGATAAGTTGAGATATCAGGAACCAATGGAATTTCAGGAGGTTTACGCCTACTGTCGTCATTTCTTTACGATTGGTTGAGATATCAGGAACCAATGGAATTTCAGGAGGTTTACGCCTACTGTCGTCATTTCTTTACGATTGGTTGAGATATCAGGAACCAATGGAATTTCAGGAGGTTTACTACTACTGTCGTAATTTCTCTGAGTGTCTATCTATATGATTTATCAATTTTATAAATAGAAATAACAATAATTTAATATAATATGACAATAATTCAATAGGTTATTTATTTTTTTCCCACCATAATGAGGGAACCCTTTCTAGAGAACACTCAGCATATTTACCGCAGGGGAGTATTTACGAGGGGGGGTGTACTGGGGGTAATTAACCCTCCCCCCCAGGAAAGAGTTTTTTCCGTAAAATCTTCGAATGGAAACGATCTAAACCCCCTTTCCCCACTTTTCACTCAAGATCAGTTCAGGTCCCTCGCTAAACTTGCCACTAATTCTAGAATACCATAATCAAATTCCTCTTTTCATAAATTGAATATAGTAAAAAATAGTATCAGTTCAAACTAAATCATCAGAGAATTCATTGAAAAAAATTGTTCGAAATAATTCAATATAAAATGAAAGTTATTTTTCATGGACTAGAAGATTCAGTGAAATTTAAGTATTGAGGATTTTATATTAAACACATTTGATGCTTTCAACCACCAACTACTTATTTTTCCATATAATACCACCTGTTCAACTCAATCTTCGTTTAAAAAAATTTTTATTAGTCATTTCACTTACAAACCTAAGATACCTATGATTTTTAACTGTTGTTTAACTTGCTGGGTTTAGGTTTTCTGGTTTAATAAAGGTCGAGTCCAGACTTGGCAGTGATAAGCTTTTATTAACCAATAACAAAAGGTTCCTTTTGTACAGTTCAATAGCGTTTGTTTTGTCCAACAAAACTGTCCAGCGACAATCGTGGATTGTTGCTTGTTACTTGCAATAATTTCTTATTTCAATTTTCGAAGCACACTTGTTCTTAATCTTTCAATTCCGCTGTCTGACAATTATACTGTGAAGTTATCTAATCTTGCCTATCAACTGCCAACTTAATTACATGAAAATACAATAGTGCACATAAGTGCCAACTTAGACAACTCAAATGATAAGTCTGAAGTTAGGATGGGTCAGGGGCGTAGGATCAGCTGTAAGTTGATCAATTTTCAACATTAACACACTTCAAAAAGTTGTAGAGGCTGTTCCTGAGTAAACTATTGAGTAAATTTCATAACTAATTACTGTTTCTTTCAAAGTGATATTAAAACAACAATATATCTTTTATTGAATGCGTTCTGTTAATGAGGAAATGTGATTATATTTACGGTTACATTATGAGCGGAGTAATAATTTTTATATGAATATAGACTAAACAATGGTCCATACACTCTAAATATCACGGTGAAAACTTATTACTAGCTTTAATCAAAATATTCAAGTTTTCAGATAACGCAAATAACCTTTTCTAATCAATTTTTAAATTCGCGGTGGATAAGATTAGATGCGCAGGAAGGAATGTGCGAGTTCTCTTTGGTGTAAGCGATTTCAGTTCAAAATCCACGTAGTGCGACTACTCCTTGGTCCCTATACTGTGATGGTAGTGTTGAAGGTTTAAAGCAACATTGTTGGAAGCCTGCACTTCAAAAAATGTTATTTCTCTATTTCAGTGTTGTAATGAATTCATTACAGTACTAAAAACAGTGCTGTAATGAACTCATTATAATATTATTTTTAGTTACATTTTCCGTTTTGTGGTTGACAACACTGACATCATTTCCTTACGAATGTCAACACGCGTCTATTGCATGTCAATTATCAATATTAAACTTTTGAATGCACTATTAAATTCTTAATCTGTCAATTTTCGTATCAGTCACACCAACTGCGAAAATAAAATACAAAAAGCACTAGGAGGTATAATCTGAATTTTTCATTGATTTCCAATAAATTTCTCACCGTTCACAACCAGACAGTCGCGGCAATATCAAGTTTCTGATTGGTCGGCGCCGTTGTCGTGTAAAATTCCTTTATTTTAGCACTGCCCTGTCATTTTGTTATCAACCAACCAGACAGTCGCTGCAATATCACGTTTCTGATTGGTCGGCTCCGTTGTCGTGTAAAATTCTTTTATTTTAGCACTGCCCTGTCACTTTGTTATCAACCAACCAGACAGTCGCGGCAATATTAATCACGTTTCTGATTGGTCGGCGCCGTTGTCGTGTAAAATTCTTTTATTTCAACACTGCCCTGTTAGTCACTTTGTTTTCAACCAACCAGTCTCGACAATATCACGTTTCGTGTTGGAATAGTTGCCCATTCTGCAACCTGTATTAGAATATACTATTATATTTTTCACAAATAATTTTTTCTCTCAAAAACAATTTTAGTTTTTTCCACTCAGATAAAGCCATTCAGAAATATCTGTTTATGAAAATAGAAAAACACAAAATTTTAAACGATAGCATCGCAGTTTTCAAATAGGGTATAGAGTATAAATGCCAACAACAAACAAATAACAAAATACTTCTAATATACTTTTTTTTTCAAAATTGCACAGTGAATAACAACTGATATCAAATAGAATTTTTCTGTAGTGAAAAAAGTATAGTCAAATAGAAAAACAATAATGAACAAGTTGCATCTACTAAGTGTATTTTACATGTATACAAGTTTTATAGTGTCGATACCTCAGTATGGGTGAAATACAATCAAATGAGGTTAGGTCAGAAGGAAATTTTAATAAAAGAAATTTCATTTAGACTAACCACAAACAAAGTAAGGTGTTTTACTTGTTATTTCCAAAAATGCTATGAACATCTCAGGGACATAATCATTACTTGGTATAGCTGCAAAATATGAACCCCTAAAAATGAACATTTATAAGTTTTTCTGTTTTTGTTAAATCTCTTAATCCCTAAACATAAAAAAGAAAAACTTGTATGTTAACGACTCACACCAAACATACTAGGCAATCACTATAAATATATAGAATTTATCAAATAATAACTTGATATGAATAAAACTCAAACAATGAATAAATGAAAACTATTCCAGCGAATATCACCAATATACATTTGAACTTTGGAAAAACCTCGAAAATTCAAATTTTCATACCGAATATATTTATTTAAAGTAGAATTTCTTCTTATAATTTACAAGATCGTTTTTTTTTCTTTACAAAAACCAAACTTAAGGCGAATTGTATAAATAAAATATTTATAAAAAATATAAATGCCACTCTCGATAAAATTTACAAAAAGACGAACTCAATGAGCTATGGTTTCTTTAGTGTCCGAAGTGCTACCCTGTCTAGTGGGACTCAACAGTTCCTGTCGGTCCCTCTCCCGTTCTCTGCCTGGTCTGAATGCCTCCAGTAATGCTTGTACCTTGTCGTCCGTTGGTTCCCACCTCTGATGACCGGCTGCATTTTGCAACCAAACGATCACAGTACCGTGTACAGAGCGCACATTCAGCTCAGACCTAAACAACAGGGAAAAAGACTTCAATATGAATATAGAACAAGCACGCAAAAATTGAATCCAACGATTATAAAATATTTTGAAACATGTGCACTACCGAAATCTGGAACAAATAAGTATAAAAGACAAGTTTCATAAACACGACATTATCAATCTTAAATTGAAGACAGTTCTCGATGTCTCAGAAACTGTGTTTGATCTGGTGGGATGTATCGCTTGATGGATTGCACCTCAAATAAGTACAAATTATGATTATTCTCATACAATTTTCTATAATTTCAACTGGTTTATTAATCCAATACCATAGGTAGCTCATAGGGTAGCTCTATGTTAAATATCCTTGTGCGCAGGTTGTCAAAACATTATTTCGGAATTAGAGAACAAAAACAAATATTAATCATTGAAAATCGCTTTTTTGTTTTTCAAAATATTCCCCATTAAGAACTTTACACTTTTGCATGCGTTTAAACCAATTGTCGAAGCACTTTTGCCATTTTGATTGAGGTATTTCCAAAACATGCATCAACCCCTTCTTCAGGTGCATTCAAGAATGCAGTTGGTTGAGCCGATACTTTTTTCACTAGAGTCGCCGCTGGAACTCCAGGACCTTACCCCTCTTCCTCTATCCTAGGCCCATACAATATTTATAGGTGATGCTTGTTATCTGGGAAAGCAGGTTATTGTTACTCCAGAGTAACATAACTTACTTAAGGGCATCCTGCCCCTATGATGAATCTCACCGAAATCATGCATAGGTTCATAGTTATTGCCTTGTACCTTCATTAATCTATTACCTCCACAATTATTTTATAGTTAACTCTTCTTCTATATAATATAGTAATAAGATCGTGAACCAGAGAAAATTTTGACAGGTGGTCCCGTTAGGGACCCGGAAAGCGAAGCTTTCCCAGCGGCCCGCAGGGCCGCTCGAGAGGCAATCTTAAAAAAAATCGAAAAGGCGTATCCTCTTCTAGGGGAAGCGACCGCGAAAACCCCCCCGGGCGCTCTTAAAGTGCCCGAAATTATCAAACGAAAATCGCGAAAATGACGTTTTTCGCCAAAGGTTTCCCGGTATAAGGGAATAAACTCGGAAGCCGGAACGCCCCGGGTCCGGGAGTCACTACATATTCCGAGAGCAAGGACCGGGGGATTCCTTAGAACCCATTAGAATTCCGGAGCTCCCCTAATTCTTGGCTAAAATCCCTTAACTAAAACGGCAATTTTTAGTTTCGCCAGCCCCGCGAAACGTCAAAATCACCTATGATGCTTTCGAACCGTGCGGGCGCTACGAGCCCCTAAACGCCCTTTCCGTGGTAGAAATAGAAACTTTAGGAAATTTCCAATCTCCGGGTACCAATTTTCATATCCAAGTAGCGAGATAAGGCCGCGAATTCTTCATTCCAAATTCGGCAATTTTTACGAAATACGCTATGAAATGTCACAATTTCTCATACGATTCCGATGATAGCCGAACGCGAGCTCCAAATTTGAAAATCCGGCATCAATTTTTCGCTCGATATGGGCGGTGGAAGATTGTTAGCGCCTTCCAAGCGCTCGAATAAGAATCTACAGGAGATTCCGAATCTCTAGAGACCACTCACGATTCACAATTCGAAAGAAAAACACCTCAAATATGCGTTTGAAAATCCTCATTTTCCAGTCGATTTTCGGGCGAATTCATTTTCGCCCTTGAAGAATGAATCGCTATACAGGCTGTGCATTCGAAAAAATCGCTATACAGGCTGTGCCCATTGAAAGCACTGATTTTCACCAGATTCTTTCTTCGAGAGATTTTCCGTCTGAATTTTTTATGGAAAAAGCACCCACTGCGAACCAATTATAGGGTGGGATCTAATTTCGATAAAATGTCATACAGGGTGAACGATTTACAATGAATTTGCGATCATGTGTAATACGAGGTGCTCAATTCACAAGTTAATAAGATTTTTTTCGCGCAAATTCGAGTTTTTTGTGTTCTTTCGGTGTGTTTTGGTTCTAAATTCGATAAAATATATTCGATTCATATACAGTGTGTCAGATCTGAGTAGCGCTGACATTCACCAGAGTTTTTCTCTAGCTTTCGTGCTTTTCCGCGTAAGGGAGCTAAATTCAATGAAATCTCATACAGGGTGTGCCATTAACAATGATTTCGCGATCGATTGATATACAGGGTGTGCAATTTAAAAGTTCTTTCATTATTTTTTGCACGCTTTCGGTTTTTTTGTGCTCCCTCGGGGTTTTGAGCTTTCCTTCGAATTTTTTTTCGCGCTTTCGTTGATTTTGTGCTCCTTCGGGGTTTTTTGAGTTCCTTTGGATTTTTTTCGTTCTTGCGTGTTACTTTGGGTTCTATCATGTTTTTTCGTATTCGGTCGAGTTCTTTCTTGGTGGAATGCACTGAACTTAAAACGATAGAATTATAAACGATATTCTTTCGGTTTGTTTTTTATGATGAAAGCACCCACTGCGTATCAATTATATACGGGGTGTCCCATATGCATTTTTCTTCAAGTTTTCTCGCGAATGGGAGCTGATTTCGGTATAATATCATACAGGGTGTGCGATTTACAATGAATTTGCGATCGGGTGATATACGGGGTGAGCACTTTACAAGTTTTTCTGTTTTTTTGCGCGCTCTCAAGTTTTTTGTGTTCCTTCGGGTTTTCTTACGGAAAAATTATTTTCGAAACATATACGGGTGTTACATAGAGCTCCATAGAATAATTCTAGTGGGACTCAACAGTTCCTGTCGGTCCCTCTCCCGTTCTCTGCCTGGTCTGAATGCCTCCAGTAATGCTTGTACCTTGTCGTCCGTTGGTTCCCACCTCTGATGACCGGCTGCATTTTGCAACCAAACGATCACAGTACCGTGTACAGAGCGCACATTCAGCTCAGACCTAAATGACAGGAAAGAAGACTTCAATCTATAATATAAAAATGAATCGCAAGATGTGTTGGTAAGCGCATAACTCAACAACGCCTGGACCAATTTGGCCAAATCTTTTTTTAAAATGTTCGTTGAAGTTCAAGGATGGTTTTAACGGCGAGAAAAATTAGAATTATTGCTGGAAAAACCCTAAAAATAGGCCTTTTCTTTTTTCCATACAAATGATTTGTAACTAAAACGTAGTTTGAGCTTTATTACTATGGTATGAAGTTCATATTAGATTACGAATGTTTTTATTTACGACTGCTATTAGTCAATGTACATGGCCCCACATCATTCCAACAGTTACGAACTGTTGATGGTGAATTGTGTGGATCCTACAGAGAGGCTTGTCAACGTTTGCAATTGCTTGAAAATGACGCTCATTGGGATCAAACTCTCAATGATGCTGTAATATCATCACACGCTCATCAAATACGAACATTGTTTTCTATAATCATATCTACATGCTTCCCATCAAACCCAATTGATTTGTGGATCAAGTACAAAGATTATATGTGTGATGATATTTTTGTATCAAATCACGGAATAGAATGGGAAATCCAAATATAAAAATCAGTGAAGAAATTTACAATGAAGCATTGATTTCAATTGAGGACATGTGCTTGATAATGTCAAGCAAACTATTAATTCAATTAGGCCTGACCGCGCCCAATCGTCCAATGCATGACGCTTTTAACCAAGAGTTGCATCGAGAAAAACTGTATGATCTCAACGCTTTGAAAGAATTAATTCAAACAAATCTTTCACTGTTAAATGAACAACAGAAGTATGTATTTGAAACTCTTATGAAAGTAACAAATGATGAAACTGGAGGGATTTACTTCTTAGATGCACTTGGTGGTACAGGAAAAACTTTTTTGATTTCATTAATATTAGCAACAATTCGCTCACAAAATAAAATTGCACTTGCACTCGCTTCGTCGGGAATCGCAGCAACTTTGTTTGAAGGTGGTCGAACAGCCCATTCAGCACTAAAATTGCCATTAAATATGCAAAGCAATGAAACTCCAACCTGCAACATTTCGAAGAACTCTGCAATGGCAAAGGTTTTGCAGCAATGTAAATTGATTGTTTGGGATGAATGCACGATGGCACATAAAAAATCTTTGGAGGCTTTAGACAGAACCTTAAAAGATCTACGGAGCAATAATAACCGATTTGGTGGTGCAATGATTTTATTAGCAGGAGATTTTCATCAAACATTTCCAGTGATTCCACGATCAACGCCAGCTGATGAACTCAATTAATGTCTAAAGTCCTCCAATTTGTGGAAACATGTCAAAGTCCTTCATTTAAGCAAGTATATGCGTGTCAAGTTGCAAAATAACCAATCTGGAAACATATTCTCTAAACAACTCATTGACATTGGTAATGGCAAATTTCCTATAGACATGTTGACTGGCTGCATTAACTTTCCTCAAAGTTTTTGTCAGTTAACTCGATCAAAAGATGAACTTATTCAGAAGGTGTTTCCAGATGTTTCTCAAAAATACAGAAACCATGATTGGTTGAGCGAACGAGCTATACTGGCTGCAAAAAACATAGATGTAAATGAATTAAATTTCAAAATTCAAGAACAAATTACAGGCGAATTGAGGATATATAAATCAGTTGATTCGGCTACTAATCAAGATGATGTAATCAACTATCCACCGGAATTTTCAAACTAGCTGGATTTGCCAGGATTGCCACCTCACAATCTTCAATTAAAGGTTGGATCGGTGGTTATAATGTTGCGAAATATCAACCAACCGCGTCTTTGCAACGGTACACGGTTAGCGATAAAAAAATTACTAAACAATGTGATAGAAGCAACTATACTCAAAGGAAAGTATAAAGGAGAAGATGTTCTCATACCGCGCATCCCAATGATTCCGACTGATGTGCCATTTGAGTTTAAACGACTACAGTTTCCAGTGCGGCTTGCTTTTGCTATGACTATAAACAAGTCCCAGGGGCAATCATTAAGTGTTTGTGGTATTAATCTGGAAAACCCATGTTTCTCACATGGTCAATTGTATGTTGCCTGTTACCGTGTTGGAAAACCATCAGATTTGTATATCTATGCGCCAGGTAATCAAACAAAAACATCGTATACCACAAAGCACTACAATGATAATAATAATAATTATGATTCACATGATTAACAATAAAGCGATTACTTACTTTTAAATCCTTATATATGTTTTATTTAATTATTTTTTATTCACAACGCCCTATCACCAGGGTGACGGTTCTGTTCAGGAGAATTTTTTAAAATACGTAGGCACAAAAACTGCCACATTACGAATCTTTTTGACAGGACGAAGTCTGTCGGGTCAGCTAGTATGAATATGAAACAAGCGCGCAAAAATTAAATCGAACGATTCTAGGCTACAGGGTGTCTTAACTTCGAGTGCCTATCAGACGTTTCTGGAGAACTAGACATATTTGAAATCTGAAAATTGGGATTATGATATTGTTCAAAGTTCTCTACAGAGCCAAAATATTTTCGAAGCCCAAAACTTCCGGTTATACAGGGAGTGAAAATAAATTCGACGAAAAAATTTTTTTCAAGTTTTCCATTCCTGGTATGAACGAGTATTCACTAGTGAATACTTTTCTGTTAAAACCATTGTATTAAATCGAATAGTTTTCAAAATATCCAAAAAAAAACTGGAAGAAAAGTCGGTAATATGTTCATTTTTCTTATTTTAAATATCCTGAGCGTAAATCGTTTTTACAACATCGAAGAGGAAGGATGTCAAAAGGTCATGCATCTTTTGGATTTCAAATTTTGTGTTGAAAATTGTGATCTTAAATTGGCCATAACTTCTGTTTTTCAAATTAGAACCCTATTTTTTTATTTTATTTTTTTGACAGTCAAATGTTCATCCAACACCGAATGTATGCTGATCTCAATCTCGCGATAGGTCACATGACGATCTTGCAATATCAGTTGGCGCACAGCATTAATGGATCAGAGGCCGTGAATGCAGGTATGGATCCCTACCATTCGTGGCTATTAGGCATAAAAGAATATACTTTTTTTCATTAGCATCGCCGCTGGAACTCCAGTACCTTACCCCTCATCCTCTATCCTTGGCCCATACAATATTTATAGGTGATAGCTCGCATACATAACAAAAAAAATGGCGAATATTACATGTGTTCAATTTTAAATCAAGCTCAAGATAAAAGAATAAAAAAAAAATTACCTGGAGAGAATGTGCTGTAGACCGTGCCTGAATTCGTGCTCGTAGGCCGGTACCGTAACCTGTTTCCTCTTGAATTGACTGTTTTCGATCCGTTCCAAAGCAGATGGCGTCGGATCCCTGTAATCGGGCATAAGTACAATGAAACTCAAAGGTTCCGGGCTTTCAGACAGCAATCGTTCCATGTGATTCACCGTTGCCTCCCAAAGTTCCTCGCAAAACGGAGGATTCACCTCGAACGAGCCCGATACCGCCTTCAACTGTAGAAAGGGTCTGAAAGAGAAATTCGGCGAATCAAAACAAACATAAGAGTGTGCGATACATACTGTAACAATCTTATATCACAACAATTCCTCCACTTACCCTCTGCTGCCGAAATAGGCGTCGCAATCTCCGAACGCCGAGCAATATTGCTTGAAGTAACAGTTCAATGGAGAAGCAAAACACTCGAAGGTCACCCCGAACGTTCGATTCAAGCATTCGAACACTGTGACGGGAAGGGAAGCCTGTGTATCGTGCACGTCCAAACTGGCGTTCTTCAGCGTCGGATAAACGCCCAAGAATGTCGCGTATCTCTTCAGCATCACCCACACCCTCGGAATGAACTGTTCGAATTTTTTATCGTCGAAGCAGCTGTGTCTGTACAAATGTTCCTGCGGAAAATTGAAATGTATCATGAGAATTTCAAGAGAAATCAAAATAACAAAGGTAGTAAAAACAAATAGATATTTTACAGGGGATAAGAGAATATACCTTTTTTTCACTAGGGTCGCCGCTGGAACTACAGGACCTTACCCTCTTCCTCTATCCTTGGCCCATACAATATTTATAGGTGAAATGGATCAAGATTTTATGCGGTGTTGCCGGGTGAGGTTTCACAAGAGACTCTCAATGAGGGAGCCAAAACAAATCGACATTTTACAGGGGAATGCTTCGTTTATCTTATTTAGTCTAAGGATCCAATGCGAACAAATTTTTTTGACGGTCAAATGTTCATCCAACATTCAATGTATGCTGATCCCACTAATGCCTAATGCTGTCTCAATCTCACGATAGATCACATGACGATCTTGCAATATCAGTTGGCGCACAGCATTAATGGATCAGAGGCCGCGAATGCCAGTATAGATCCCTACCATTCATGGCTATTAGGCATAAGAGAATAATTGATGACGAGATATTGTTGATGATGGAGCTCGTGTTGAATGATTATTTGGGCTATTACCATCATCTATTGTGGATGTAATGTTTTCCGACGTTTCCATAGACATCTTCTATCTTTATCAAGGAGGAAAAGTAAAAAACCTTTTGAAAATTATTAATTTTCAAAAAGTCAATATGACAGAAGTGATGAAAGAAAAATGAACAATGTTATATACTCATCTGTGATATGATGATCTTTTTAAGTTGGATCGAACTATCGACGTCCAAACGTCTGGCAGATCTATAGATGGAGCACTTATGGAATTAGGTGTTATTTTCATAAATGCTGCATCTTTGATTTTTCTTCTTGCAAGTTTTTCTTCTTTGGATATTATTGATGCTTCATCCCACTTTATACGATGATTCTCATCTACAGCATGTTGGACCAACCTGGATTTGTCGCTGTCTAGTACTCGTAGAAGCTTCTGATGTTCTTTTATTCGTACATTCAGAGGGCGTTTAGTTTCTCCGATGTAAGATCTTCCGCACTCGCAAGGTAATTCATATATGCAGTTCTTTGTCCTTTGTGTCTCATTATTAGGCTTAAATTTTGTAAGTTTAGCTCTGATAGTGTCTTGAGTTTTGAATGCAGTGGTTATGTTGTATCTATTTCCAATTCTTCTCATTTTCTCCGACAAACCTTTTACATAAGGAATTACGGTTTTAATGGTCTGATTTATATCTGTTGCTTCAGGTTGACTTTCTCTTGTTCGTTTAGCTTTTTTTAATATCTTTTTGGGGTAGCCATTGCTTCTAAGAGTTTTCGAGATGTTATTTATTTCTTCATTTTGATCTTCTTCAGTGCAACAAATATTTATTGCTCTATCAAATAAACATTTTGCTACTCCCAATTTAGTGTTTAGTTGGTGGTTTGACTCAAAATGTAGATATTGTCCTGTGTTCGTTGGCTTTTTATACACAGTGGTTCTTGGGATTCCATTTTGTTTATGTACGAGTACATCTAAGAATGGAAGTTGTCTGTCCTTCTCGATTTCAATTGTGAATTTAATTGATTCCTCTTGATTGTTTAGATATTGAAGGAATCCATCTATAGTGTCTCTTCCATGTTGCCAAATAATGAAAGTATCATCTACATATCTTTTCCACGACTTTTTGAAAATTGATAATTTTCAAAAGGTTTTTTACTTTTCCTCCTTGATAAAGATAGAAGATGTCTATCGAAACGTCGGAAAACATTACATCCACAATAGATGATGGTAATAGCCCAAATAATCATTCAATAAGAGAATAAAGTTTTTTATTCACTAGGGTCGCCGCTGGAACTCCAGGACCTTACCCCTCTTCCTCTATCCTTGGCCCATACAATATTTATAGGTAAAATGGATAAAGATTTTATGCGGTGTTGCCGTGTGAGGTTTCACAGTCTTTCAATGAGGGAGTCAAAACAAATCGACATTTTACAAAGGAATGCTTTGTCTATCTTATATAGTCTAAGGATACAATGCGAAAAAATTTTTTTGACGGTCAAATGTTCATCCAACATTCAATGTATGCTGATCCCACTAATGCCTAATGCTGTCTCAATCTCACGATAGGTCACATGACGATCTTGCAATATCAGTTGGCCCGCAGCATTAATGGGCCAGAGGCCGTGAATGCCGGTATAGATCCCTACCATTCATGGCTATTAGGCGTTATAAAATATACCTTTATTTCACTAGAGTCGCCGCTGGAACTCCAGGACCTTACCCCTCTTCCTCTATCCTTGGCCCATACAATATTTATAAGTGAAATGGAAAAAGATTTTATGCGGTGTTGCCGGGTGAGGTTTAACAAAAGACTTTCAACGAGGGAGTCAAAACAAATCGACATTTTACAGGGGAATGCTTATGGAGGGGCTGAGGAATGTTTAATTTCGGTAGAAAAATTCCGAACGAGTTGAAATTTTGAAGCATTGTTAAGTTAATGATTATATGGCTTACTCACCCCCTCCACCGCTTAGCCTCCACCCCACAGGGTTGAAATTTCAACACAACATAGATAATTGTATGCTCAACCATCCTTTAAAATTTCAACCCATTCGGAATTTTTCATCCGAAGTTATAAAAAAAAACTTTCTCAACCCCTCCACCCTTTCGCCTTCACCCCAGAGGGTTGAAATTTCAACACAAGATAGATAATTGTATGCTTAACCATTCTTTAAAATTTCAACCCATTCGGAGTTATCCGGAGTTATGAGAAAAAAGCCTTTTTCGCCCCCTCCACCGCTTAGCCTTCACCCCAGAGGGTTGAAATTTCAATACAAGATGTATAGTTATTTACTCAACCATCCCTAAATATTTCAACCCGTTCAGAATTTTTTATCCAGAGTTATAAGAAAAAGCCTTTTTACCCCCTCCTCTTAAGCCTTTCCTCCAGAGGGTTGAAAATTTTTTGCAATATCAGTTGGCGCACAGCATTAATAGATCAGAGGCCGTGAATGCCGGTATAGATCCCTACCATTCATGGCTATTAGGCATAAGAGAATTCACTAGGGTCGCCGCTGGAACTCCAGGACTTACCCTCTTCCTCTATCCTTGGCCTATACAATATTTATAGGTGAAATGGAAAAAGATTAAGATTTTATGCGGTGTTGCCAAAGCAAACAAATTTTTTGACGGTCAAATGTTCATCCAACATTCAATGTATGCTGATGAGTTTCACAAGAGACTCTTTCAATATCAGTTGGCGAGGGAAGTCAAAACAAATCGACATTTTACAGGGAAATGCTTCGTCTATCTTATATAGTCAAAGGATCCAAAGCGAACAAATTTTTTTGACGTCAAATGTTCATCCAACGTTCAATGTATGCTGATCCCACTAATGCCTAGTGCTGTGTCAATCTGACAATAGGTCACATGACGATCTTGCAATACCGGTTGGCGCACAGCATTAATGGATCAGAGGATATGAAAGCCTATATATATCCCTACCATTCATGGCTATTAGGCATAAGAGAATATAATTTTTTTTCACTATGGTCGCCGCAGGAACTCCAGGACCTTACCACTCTTCCTCTATCCTTGGCCCATACAATATTTATAGGTGAAATGAGGTTTCACAAGAGACTTTCAATGGGGGAGCCAAAACAAATAGACATTTTATAAAGGAATGCTTTGTCTATCTTATATAGTCTAATGTTCAAACACATGCAAAAGTGTATAGATCTTAATGGGGAATATTTTGAAAAATATTAAAGCGATTTTCGATGAAAAACATTTGTTTTTGAAATATAAAAAGAAACTTATTAATAGATTATCTTACCAGTTTCTGGAGATGAATGCTGTTGATTATGAGGGTATCATTCTGGTACTTGATCTGCATCTGATCTCTATCCGTGAAATATTCAACCACCGGCAATCTGGGACAAGGTATGGAGAACTGGATGGGATAACACCAAACCTTCCGGGTATGCGGTATCGTCATCAAAGGCGGTAATTCCATATTGTGCTCTCTTAGAATAACATTAGTCTTTTCTCTCACTTTTTTCGCGTATTCACATGACAAATTATAAATCTTCAAACAGATCCCCTCTACCGATGTTCTTACCTGCAAAAACAAACTCCATGTAGACGTATACGATCGGCGCACCGCATGGATCTATTTTCGGACCCTCATTATTCAAAATTTACGTGCATATCAATCATCTGTTCCAGAATGCATAGAAACACTATAGAACAACCGCGGTAAAAGCCTCTGACCTCACGGTAGTGCTTTTCCAAATGAAAAACAAGAGTAAGAGCCGGAATCCACGCAAATTCGACCTTTTCTTACCGTCGCAGTGAGGTGCGGTTGGCACTGCTGCTTCAGGTGCGCCAACCTGTCTTGAAAATCGTCGTACGTCGCGCCCACCGTCTTCCTTAACCACTGAAACGTCTCGTCCACGTTCCATTTCACCACCTTTCTGCTCTCCGAGCCGGCGTCTCTCGATTCTATGATCTTCTTGGACGCTTCGGCGTAACGCGAAAGCTGCTTCCGCGCGTCTCCCGTGAATTTCGGCTGCACCAGTTTGATCGGTATGTCGTTTATGATCTCCTTGTACATGCTCTGCGAGATCTCCGGGATGCAGTTGCTCGGTAGCAGAGGATCGTAACCTGAAAACGAGAGGGGGTTTACCGCCGTTTTCAATAACACAATGAAGCTATCTCCGATTTGTCTGTCTCTCTATCTTTGTCGCTATCTCTCTGTCTGTAGCATTTCACAAACGTGGGTCAACCTTACCTATCCATGGAAGATGAGAGATAGCCCCTTTTCGGTGGATATATGTGCGATAAATTGACTCCACTTGCAACAAGAATGCAATTTCTCATTCGTCTACGGCCAAGGGAAACTTAATTCATCTATATACCGTCCGTAGGTAAAGGAAACGTTTAATTTAGGTAGACCAATGCCAGAGAGAGAAGATATTATTCATGTACCGAAAAATCATGAAGAATGGTTGAAGTAGTTCGATGTTGATGAATCATAACCCGGATGCATTAAGGAAAATATACTACAATCACCATTGAATTATATAGATAGATGTTTAAAGGCCTCATTCTATATACAAAAAAATTTCGAACCTAGTAGGTTTTGGGAAATGATGATAAGTGTCAATAGTCAATGTTAGAATAATTAAAAAATTTCAACACTTATTTCTTACAGATCTCAGTCGTGACCGGTCGAATTTGGCCGGTAAACGATTTCACGTACTAACGCATCTTTGGTTAACCTCAAACTTCTTTCAAACGCAGTTAGGCGAATAACAATGGAAGTTTCTATCTATGGTTTGCTATCTGACCTCTTTTCGGAAGAAGGGATAGATGGGGATCGCCAGGAAGAATATTGAAACGGAAACAGGTACTAAATGACAGATTATTTCAAAATCTGTTTCGATCTAACCATAGATTTGGAGGTTAGATCGTTTATTGAAAACAGCCGTCAATCTGGGAGGAAGCTGGGTTAACCTACAGTGTTGTGAAAATTAATCAATTATTTCTCTAATAGATGGCATTAGTTACAGCGCAAAACGCAAAACAGACGGCTGAAAATAAAAATAAATTTATCGTCCTTTGAACTGCTACTTTCTCTAACTCCTGATATTTTTCAAAAATACTTTTTAGTGAAATAACTTACTTGAATGTAAGTGAACCTTCGAACGAAAATGAATGCTACAAAAACATTAAAGTAATATCTTTGTATCAAACGCAGCCCACTAATTAAATATCATTTCTATGAAAATGCCATAGAAAACAATACCATTTCCTATTTCTTCAGCGCTACGCAATTTCACCCCCAATATAAAGTCAGAGATCCTCTTCCGAATAATCTGAAAAGAAAAATGAAACTTAGAACAGGTTGGACAACTGTTTCATAGCCATTATTGGATCTGTAAAATCCTATAGGCAAATGTGAATAAAAAATAATTTGAGCTTTAAAGTTCAAATCAAATAAATTTCAATAGCCAGGTATTTATCAAATACCATGTGATTGTGGTAAAGCATATATCAATACTATTAACTATACCAGAAACGCAACAATCAAACAGGATGGTCAATAATTTTATTGTTGCTGTTCAATATATACCATCAATTTATTTTCTATCAAAAAGGGACCCAATTAGTTCACCTTAAAAAAAAAAAGATGACTGAAAATCATTTTTTTTACATATTTCTTCTTTGGAAACCAATTATGAAATAAAATTCTTTACATCATTATATAAGGAAATCTATCATACTGGGTGTACTTTTTTTTAAGTGGGCACCCTGTATATTTTTGAAACCTCCTTAATGAACTGATATCAACTAAATAAATTTAGTTGTCTATTATGAATTACACAAGGTGAATATTTAAGACAATTTTTAGTCATTTGTGAATATATGCATAGAATTTTTTACATAAGTAAATGTAGGTATTTTGGCAAAATGAAAGAAAATAAAACCTGACAATATAAGTACTCGTTCCCAAAATAAACTTGCCGTACAGGGTTTTTGAGTAATGAGTATCTCAAATGTACACTATACTCGAAAATTCTCTCATCTTGATATCACTTGTCACCATTTACTTGAAAGAAAAAAAAAATTTAATGCTCTTTCACTTTTGATTCAAAGAAGGCTGGCGTTACCACAGCCATCTTTGAATATGGATTCTCTTGTGAACTGGAGCCTCTATGATTAGAATCACCGATTGCTGAATAGTTATTTCTGTGGTTAATTTTTAATCGTCTGCATATAATTCTATGTGATCTCAACCTCTGTGATAGGAATCACAGACTGTCCAATAATTTCATTTATGTCTAATATCTTTCAAAAACAGAGAAAAATACCTGCATCTGATATTGAAAAAAAAATTAATTAATTATCTTTTTTCCATTAAAAAAAAATTCGATAGCTAACTATAATGAATATTTTCACAAAGGTATGATGAAAAAAATTTATCTACAATAGCATCCTAATTGTGAACCATCGTAAAAGAGAATATTTTTCCTTAATTTCCTTAAAAATAAATCAACTTATCTTCCGTACCAGTATCTATAACTTTCCGTTCCATGAGCCATCGATTAAAAGAATCCTTCGGAGCATCGATAGATTCTCTCGAGTGACACAATTCCTCGTAACATTGTCGTAATTTGGCTAATAAACTGCAACGATAGGCTTCTATCTCAGGATGTGAATGCATGTAGCTCGACGGAGGCCTCTCCAAGATGATAACATTTGTCTGAATGTCGAGATCCCAAGGTCCGGCTAATATAAACTTTTTGACAGGTATATTCAATTCCTCTGACATCCTTCTCTTCATCATGGGAATGGGGGTGGTTTGTACTGGTAAAACTGGAGGTGGAGGAGCACTTATACCAAGCGGATCTGTGATGGGATCGAACTGTGGTTTCATAGAGGGCATCTCCCATAAACTTTCTCCAGATAATCTATTCCAATAATAAGGGCGATTCTCTCTTTTCGACCAAAATTTCCTCCAGCCTTGCTGTACCAAGTCGAAGGGTAAATCCAATTCAGCAGCACCTCCAGGATTATTTGGAATGCCTTGAGGAGTGGAAGGCATTGCCATTATCTGATTTTGTTGAGAAGGTGTTGAGTTACCTGTTGATAAATCCACAGGGGGCCACATATTTCGGTCCTCCGGAACTTTTACACTATTTTCTTCGTTCATTTTCAATCTTTATATAGATTTTCTTTCAATGAACGAATTGTAAATTGCTCACTTGAACCACAGAACTCAAAGTTCACGTATCCCTATACAACATAGTTCCCGATATTTTTCAATTCAACAGATGAAAATCGGAAATTATTTAACGCAAAGTTACGGATTAATTCATGTTTTTATGAGAAAAATCGAGTACACCTCCACCCAGACGCCATTAGTTGACTGATGAAAATATCAAAACATAACGCGACATTGAAAGCGATGCTAACGACGAAAATGTCGTGAATCGTGGACGATTTCATAACTAAAAATTATCGATTTATAATAGGGATGGGCAAGATTCCAAAAAATATCGATGAATATTTCACGCATATTTATCCACGGTATTGCTTTATTTTAAATAAAAACGAATTTCTCAAAATGGAAAAATTCCTTTTATTTTCGTCAAATCTCTCTAATAATTGTGAATTGAAGAAGCCGAAACTGAACTGCAAAACTAATTGACTTTATAGATCTCCTTGTGACGGATTAACGAAACCTATTTTACTAATCTGACATCCGGTTTATCCACCACATTCAATTCAGATCATCGCCACTTCATTTCTAGAATGATTCTCTAATTCAACTAATTAATCATATACTCATTTCCAATTATGTCTCCTACGGTTAAATTGAAATGAGACCAAAGCTTTATTCAGTTTCACATTCTGAGTATTCCAGAATCATCAGCGTATTTGTTATGCGCATTCCCTATTTGCGCACAATTCTGATGGTTCTAGAATAGTCAATTCGTGAACCAGAATGGACCTATTGTTACTTTGAAAACTATCAAGAATCTTTCAAAATATCGAGCTGAAAAAATTCGACAACTCCCTTCCATTTACCCACTCCTATGAGATTATTAAATTGTTATATTTTGATTCAGAAATGTTTGTTTAATACGAAAAGTAAATAATTTTCTCCCCATTATATTCATGGACATATTTTAAAGAAGTAATATAATTCATGGTAAAGATTGAAATTTCTATGATCTGCAGAAGAAATTAGCTTTATCTATACCTATGCTAACATATTGACATCTTGTCAACATCATAACATAACCTCAGATTTGAAGAACCAGCATACGACTTCTGTTGAATTATTAATTTTCAAATTTACTTATATATTTTTCCATAATGGGAAAGAAAAAGGATGAATATGCCCACCTTACGGTTGCAGAGAAGAAAGTTATGACTATAGCTGAAATCATCCAACAATTAATAAAGGGACTCCAAGAAAAGAAAAAAATCAACCTGAATACATTGAAAAACCAGATTGCCTCGAAATATGGACTGAATCATGCTCCTAAGCTTGTCGATATTATTGCAGCTGTACCACAAGGGCATCGTAAATATTTGATCCCAAAACTTATGGCAAAGCCTATTCGAACAGCTAGTGGGGTAAGATTTGATAAACAAACATGTTGGTTCAACCTCTTAACTCATTTTTTTAGATTGCAGTTGTAGCAGTGATGTGTAAACCTCACAGATGCCCACATATAAATTTCACTGGAAACATTTGCGTTTATTGTCCCGGTGGTCCAGATTCCGATTTCGAATACTCCACACAAAGTTACACAGGTTATGAGCCAACATCAATGAGAGCTGTTCGTGCCAGATATGATCCTTACTTACAAACAAGACACAGAATCGAGCAGCTCAAACAACTTGGACATACTGTTGACAAAGTGGAGTTTATTGTGATGGGAGGAACTTTCATGAGTTTATCGCAAAGTTACAGAGATTATTTCATCAGAAATTTGCATGACGCTTTGTCCGGACATAAAAGTTCCAATGTTGCGGAAGCTGTCAGATATTCTGAAAGAGCTAGATCTAAATGTATCGGGATTACAATTGAAACAAGACCCGATTATTGCTTGAGAGACACTTATCTGATATGTTGAGTTACGGATGTACTCGTCTTGAAATAGGTAAATACGTCGAATATTTTTTTATTGAACGTTATTTTTACATGTTTTATCTCATAGGGGTGCAGTCGATCTACGAGGATGTGGCTAGGGATACCAACCGTGGACACACGGTGAAAGCAGTGTGTGAAACATTTAAACTAGCGAAAGATGCTGGATTTAAAATTGTTGCTCATATGATGCCTGATCTTCCAAACGTTGGAGAGGAGAGGGATTATATTCAATTCAGGGTTAGTTTTCAATTAAATTATACATTATTATAATAGCGAAACAGCTTTGCTTTTGTTTGCACAACAAATTTGATGTTGACTGACACTTTTCTTATCAATACCACTGGCTCAAGTTATTATGTATAGAATGCTAGAAACGTCTGACGCAGCTTGTTTTTGTTCTTAGGAGTTCTTCGAAGATCCAAACTTCAGGACCGATGGTTTGAAAATTTATCCGACATTGGTTATTCGTGGTACTGGGCTGTACGAGCTGTGGAAAACGGGAAGGTACCGGAGTTATCCCCCATCTGTATTGGTGGATCTGATTGCGTACATTTTGGCGTTGGTACCTCCATGGACAAGGGTTTATCGGGTCCAAAGAGACATACCAATGCCTCTTGTTAGGTAAGTTTCTATCAAAGTATAGAATTTAACTTTTTTTTTCTGATATTCATTGAGGATTCACACTATAACACGTCCCTGGTCTATTATTGTTAGTTTTAATAAATGTTTTGAAAATTTTATTTTAAGATAACCTTACTTTTGTACTAACTTAAGGGTGCTTGGTTATACCATAGAATCTGCAATCACAGACTGTGATTACCCAAGGGTCATTGGTTAGACCATAGAATCTGCAATCACAGACTGTCATTACCCAAAGGTCCTTGATTAGACCATAGAATCTGCAATCACAGACTGTCATTACCCAAAGGTCCTTGGTTAGACCATAGAATCTGCAATCACAGACTGTCATTACAATATGGCTTTAGTTTTCTGATCGCAGCTTTATGATCTTTAACATTGATGATTTTCAGTTCTGGAGTGGAACATGGTAACTTACGAGAGTTGGCTTTGAACCGCATGAAAGATCTTGGATACAAATGCAGAGATGTCAGAACGAGGGAAGTGGGTATCGCTCAAATCCATGAAAACAAGCGTCCCTTCCATGTCGAATTCATCAGAAGAGATTACTACGCGAATGGTGGTAAAGAAGTGTTTTTGAGTTACGAGGACCCAACCCAAGATATTCTCATAGGTTTACTGAGGTAATGTTCGATTTTCCCAAATATTTTTTCGATGTTTAAGTCGATAAATTTTTTTCAGATTGCGAAAGTTGTCTGAAGCCACAACGTTCAGGCCGGAATTAAAAGGTGGATGTTCGATGGTCAGAGAGCTTCACGTTTACGGTAGTGTGGTACCCGTGCATGGGTACGATAATGACAAATTCCAGCATCAAGGTTATGGGGCCCTGTTGATGGAGCAAGCCGAGATTATAGCGAGGAAAGACCATAAATCGAAAAAAATGGCTGTTATTTCGGGTGTTGGTACAAGGAACTACTACAGGTAAGTGTATCCGTTATTATATTATATGAGTTGAATGCTTTTTGTTTGATTGTTCGATTTATGAGAATTGTTTATTTCTTTCTTTGATAATGAATTTAATGCATTAATGCATTTTATTTTAATTCCTTTCAAATTTTTGATGATTTTAGAATTTTCTCTATTTCAGTGTCATAATGAGTTCACTAAAGTACTAAAAACAGTGCTGTAATAAACTCATTACAGCATTGTTTTTAGTTATATTTTTCGTTTTGTGGTTGGCAACACTGACATCCTATCCTGCCGGATGTCAACAAGCGTCCATTGCATGTCAATTGTCAATATTAAACCATGTAGATTGAACGCACTATTCAAATTCTATGATCTGTCAATTTTCGTATCAGTCACACCAACTGCAAAATTAAAATACAAAAGGTACTAGGAGGTATAATCTGAATTTTTCATTGAATTTCAATAAATTTCTCACAATTCCTGACTGAAATAGAGAAAATATCATCTAATACTCGTTGTAGAAGGCAATTCCAACACTCGCTCCTTCGTCGCTTGTTTTCGAATTTGGCAATCGTGTTGGAAAAGGTGCCCATTCTGCGACTTGTTTTAAAATATACTATTATTTTGTTGTTGATAATCTTTGAATCAATTTTTAATTGAAAATTATTTCGGTGGATGCCATGTGATCAATTTAAAATTTTTTTTATAGTTATGGCATCATTTTAGGCGTGTAACAGTTCTATGCGATTTTATCGATTTTTAGTTAATATTTTAAATTTTTTAGTTGTAATGTCATTGTTCGTTTATCTCTATGAAGTGGATTGGTTTATGTTTTTATTTTTTGTCTTGAACTTTGTGTGACTTATATCAGGTGTACAAGTAAGTTTCCGCGGTTTTTTATAAAAAATTAGGAATTTATTGTAAAGGAAAAGTACATTACGTTTTATTCAAAGTATTTTCCATCATTTGCCACTACTTTTCCCCATCTTTCTGGCAACATTCGGATACCCCGTCGAAAAAACTCTTCATCTTTTGAAGCTATCCACAAATCTACCCAATTTTTGGTGTCTTCATATGATGTGAAGCGCTGCTCAGACAGACCATGTGCCATCGATCGGAGCAGATGATAATCGGAAGGGGCTAAGTCTGGTGAATACGGCGGGTGGGGTAAAACTTCCCAGTTGAGTGTTTCCAAGTATGTTTTTACCGGCGCCGCAACATGTGGACGAGCATTATCGTGTAAAAGAATAATTTTGTCGTGTCTGGAGTAGTAATGGGCGCGTTTTCTTAAGTGCCCGACTCAATCTCATCAATTGTGTTCGGTAGAGAGCTCCAGTAATGGTTTCAGCAATTCAGCAATAATACACGACACCAAGCTGATCCCACCAAATACACAGCATGAGTTTTTTTCCATGAATATTTGGCTTAGCTGTCGATGTTGATGGTTCGCCGGGCTTAACCCATGACTTTCTCTTCTTTGGATTATCGTAGTGAATCCATTTTTCGTCACCAGTGACTATACGATGCAAAAAACTCTTTTTTTATTCCTGGCAAGCAGCATTTCACTCATGCATAATCGGCGTTCAACGTCTCTCGGCTTTAGTTCATATGGAACCCAATTTCCTTGTTTTTGAATAATTCCTAACGATTTTAAACGATGTGAAATTGCTTGTTGAGTCACTTGTAGAGTAAGTGCAAGTTCTTTTTGCGTTTGGGACGAATCTTCCTCCAATAGTGCTTCTAATTCCATGTCTTCGTACACTTTCGGCCTTCCACTGCGTTCTTTGTCTTTAACGTCAAACTCACCGTTCTTAAACTTTTGAAACCATTCCTGACAACTTCTCTCACTTAAAGCAGCTTCACCATATGCTTCTAGAAGCAATCGATGCGCCTCAGCTGCAGATTTTTTCACATTAAAGAAGTAAATCAAAAGTTCCCGCAAATGATGCTTATTCGGAATAAAACTTGACATTTTTGCACGAAAAAAATGACGTGATGCTGATACGGAATCACTAGTACTTTAAGGTTATGGTGTTGCCAGATGACTAAACTTGGGATATTACGTTTTACATCTGACAATTTCTCCATAACCTTCTGGTGGGGCCATCTTTTGACAAACCGCGGAAACTTATTTGTACACCTAATATATTTTTTATTTTCATTTTTATGATGAATTTATTTTTATATATTTTTTTTCATATAGGAAATTAGGTTATGAATTAGAAGGTCCTTATATGGTCAAAAGTTTATTGGATGATCAGTATAAATCAGCCTTGGATTGCTATGATGGAGTTAATCAGAAAGTAGCAAACTCAGCACCACCGCCAAAAATACTGAGTGATGCAGAATGGTTAGAACAATATGCACGTGAGCAAGGATTGAGAAAAGTTAGTATATCGTTATTAAAAAATTTTATTTTAAAAATTAGCGTACCCTTCAAAGTCGATTTTTTCATTTTCTAGTTTTTTTTATTGATATTTGGTACACATGTTCAGCTCGTACTTTTATTTATTCATTTTAAATTACAGCTATCATTCAACAATTTGTTGTTACTATAGTTGACTTTAAATTTAATTTTTTTAATTATTTTTTGCATTCTAAAGGACTTCTTATATGACTGGGCATTCCATTAAAATTCGTCAAACTGGCATATAAGGACTCTTTTTTCGTCATTCTGTATTTGCTCTAAATATGTAGTATGACTTTTTTTGTTTTGTTTCTTCATTTTTACTTTTATTTTGGCTCTTTATATGTTTGTTTTCTAGCTTTATATGAGTTTACACTGTTGTAATTTGATAATTTTCTGTTGGATATTGTCGATTATTGCGACTAAATTATTTTCATCATGGAACAAGTTGTTCTAGTGGAGTAACTTATCTATTTGTATTTTAGGAACCAATTGAGGAATTGCCGCTGCCGGGTAAATTCACCAAGCTGGAGGATATCCCTGAACATATTCGTAATGATCCAAATATAAGAATTATTCTTGGAGATCAAAATTAGAAAAAAAATTAACTTCTGACATGTACATAAATAAGATTATTGTTGTTTCATTGATTGATAATTTAAAATAATAAATACGTATGGAATTAATTCGATAATTATTATTTATTACGAAAACTAATCCTATGATCTCACTACATGTTGCTACAGGTAACACGATACAGCGCCATCTGTTAGGTGCACAGAATAAGCGATTCATGACCTTTAAACCTTGTTTAATTAATAATATTTATTATTAATTATTATTATATATGATAAAAAAAATTAAGGAACATTTATGTGAGGTCAGAGATCTTTGGCGCTTTTGTTGATCCACTAGCGAGTAATTATTCAAACTTTAAAAAATCACGAAATATTTTCATATCGGAGAATTGTTCACAAGCACCCAAAATAGTTAATTTGATAACGACCATGATTCAAATACAAATAACTAATGAGGATGATGAAATTACACAGTGAAAGATATTTTATGCGAAGGGAGTAATTTGAATTTCTTCTTGGAACTTAAAAACTGCCAAGTTAGTCCAGAAATACGAGGGTTGTCTTTTATACGAGGCATGTTTTTGACGTGACAACGTCTTATAAATTGGTTTGCCGGGTGACACTTCAAGAAACTGCGTTACGCTCCGCTCACGTTATGCGCTCACAATGAGAGCGAGTGAGAGGCACGCGTCCCTTCCACTCGGGCATGGTTAGCCCACCTAAGAGCGAGAGAGCAAAGGTAAACGCGTACGAATGAATATTCACATTAAAATTATTTTATCACTCAAAGTCGTTGTCACGTAAAACTTTCGCCCGTATACCGACTTTACAGGCAACCAATTTTTTAAGTAGGTACCGTTTTGCGATCCCGCCGCCGTAGCGCTACGGTCGGCGTTCCGCGCATGCGCGCTGGTTACCTACATCTCTTGTCTACGCACTGACGCCATTACAGTCTGATTCTTCCTTGTGTACGTTGTTTACTGAGTGTTTAAGATGCCTCCGACAATCGTGAGTCCCGCTGATTGTGAAATACGGGCTGTACGGGACGATTTCTTAGTGCTAAAGGCGTAAAACCGATCGATATTCATCGTGAGATCTGTGAAGTTTACGGACACAACATTATGAGTGATGGAATGGTAAGGAAATAGGTGACAGCATTTAAAGATGGCCGCACAAATGTGCATGATGAAGAACGGAGTGGGCGTCCTTCAGTCTAATGAAAATTTGGTGCAGAAAGTGCCTGATCTGGCACCCAGCGACTACCATTTGTTCCTGCACTTGATGAAACACCTGGGCGGTCAGCGTCTGCAAGACGAAGTCAAAACATTTCTGACACAGTGGTTCAAAAGTCAGGTATCCAAAAACTGGTGCCACGTTATAACAAGTACGTCAATATTCACGCAAATTATGTTGAAAAGTAGATTAAGATACAGGCTCTCATGTAAAAATGAAATAATTGCGATATCTTCACACGTTTTTTTAATTCCAAAACGGTACTCACTTAAAAAACATGCCTCGCACTTCGGGATTGGACAAGCTCCACTGGTTTCAACAGGACGCTGCCACAAACTACACAGACCACATTTATTTGAGATTAAGTTTGATCGTGTTATCTCAAGAAATGGACCGATCGATTGGCCGCGTTCTTCGTGTGATTTACAAGGGTTGCCTTTATGTATCGAAATTGGACAATCGCTTAAAAAAAAACTCGTGTCGATTGATCGAAGGAATTGCTCCAAAAATACGATCGCGGTGCTTCGAAGCACGTCTATGACATCGCGACATGTGATGAATCGTGAATTTACTCGAATGAACCCTAAAGTAAACAGCAGTCCTCTAAATGGGTTGCCTGTTTTTTCGGAAAAACTGGACATTTCGCAATCGTACCAATAGAACAACGCGAAACAGTCAATTCTGGGTGGTACATAACCATTTGTTGTCTTCCAAGAAATCAGGAAAACCAACCGCCGACAATGCGAGCTCTCACACACCGGCCCAAACAACTGCATTTTCGAGCACTCAAAACAACGATTTTATGAGTCAGCCGCCGTATAGTTCTTACTTGGCTCCGAATGACTTCTTTTCATTCCTGTGCGTAAAAAATGAAATGAAAGTTTATGTCGAATACAATTTGTTCGTATAAAAAAAAAAATTGGTTGCCTGTAAAGTCGGTATACGGGCGAAAGTTTTACGTGACAACGACTTTGAGTCAGAGCTGTGCCAAAGCATTGTGCTTAGTGCTCGTGAAAGCACTCTAAGCACTTTAGTGCTTCCGAGCACTGTGCTCGCGAGCACTTTTCAAAGGCTGGTGCTTAGTGCTTGTTTTTCGGAGCACTCTCGCGAAAATCTTAGTGCTTAGTAATCCGCTAAGCACTAAGCCTTCCCGAATTCTTGAAGTAGGGTCAATATAAGCAGGTACGGTATTTGATTTTTTTATGTGCGCAAAGATAATATGATCGTTTTGAATTAATATTCAGTATTTATTCAGTCACCATTGATTTGACTTTATGGTTATGAAGGGCAGAAAATTTTTTGGTTTTGCGCGCTTGTTACTAGTGGAACAGGTGGGCTATCCTTCTGTCCAAATGTCTGTAATTTCCGAATATCGAGCCGAAAATGGTTTCAATCCATTGAGTTCGACTTCTTGATGGAGAAACCTTGGTCAAATTTAAGTAGCTCAGGCTGGCCGGCCCTCCGATTGTATACTCTTTATCTTCCGAAGGAGATGACCTTGAGTTTTCATTTTTCAGAATAGGTTGATCGTTCAAATATCTCGGTCAAGTTCGTTATTGGGCCAAATCCATCGTTAGTTATTAGCATTCAAAATTTGATTTTCGCCTAGAATATTCATCTGATCAATTTATAATTTAGAAGGTGTTTTAATGATGTTAAATTAAATGGTTTTCCAAATTTCGAGATAATCGCCACTCTAGAAAATTTATTAAAAATTCCCAAAAAAATCTTATTAATTAATTTACTATGTGTAAATTCTGATACTGATAAATAAATGGGAATTAGAACGTCAGAGAGCGAAAACGGTAGAAATACTTTGAGCAAATCTGTAGATTCCAACTGCAAAATGGTAAACGAGGAAAACCATATTCTTAAATAAACTTCATTCATTACTGGTTCAAATGGTGGGAATTCGAATAGATGTGAAATAAAACGAAAATTCGAACTAGACTAGGATGATTTATTGCACAAAATTTTCTGTACTCTTTTTCACAACATCATATCACTGATTAAAATGGATATTACACCATAATAAAATAAGATTGATAAGCTCTTTTAAAATATTGTAAACAAACGAATATTTTCACAAAAACGTTAGACCAAACTGCAGTTCCCAATTGGGAATTTTTAAGCCAGATGTTCTTGTGCATATTTTTTATGACCCATCAATTTTAGCACTCTTCGGAATTTCCGTCGGCAAATTTGTTGATTATTTGGAAAGTTTGTGAAACGTTCAATTGGGCCCTAAGCTCACGGAGATATTTAAATACACAAAACCAGGGTTCAATAACTACCTTATCAGTGTCACTCAGTGGGTAACAGGTAGTTGTAAAATTCGAAAGTTATGGCAATCCTTGAAAAACAGCCCTCATTTTTGCGCGCTTGTTTCTAGTGGAACAACGAGCTATCGTTTTACCCAAATGTCTCAATCGATTGGGTTCGACTTCTTGATGAAGAACATTTGAGTATGTCCGGACGCGGGCCCTCCGGCTGTTTACTCTCTATCTTCCGAAATAGAATGGAAATATCTGAATGGTTTATTGTTACAGTTATAATATTTCAATGTCAAAAAATATTATCAAATATATAAATAAAAATTTATATCAATCCTTTATTGTTTATTTCTGGTCCGTTCTAGTTCTATGAATAATTTAATTAATATTTAGGTGTTATAGTTTCTTGATGAGCATTCGAGTTTTTTGAAATTTCGATTTCAATTCATTATCAGCTATTTGGAGTGGATCAGCTATTAAATTATGTCATATTCAAATAGCTTATTTGATCATAATTTCATTAATATGCCATATACCTGATGAAGAATTCGAGGTCAAACTTGAGTATGTCCGGCCCGCCGGCCCTCCGGCCGTATACTCTCCGAAGGAAGGGACCTAGAGTTTTCATTTTTTCAGATTAGGTCGAGTGTCCAAATATCTCGGTCAAGTTCGTTATTGGGCCAAATCCATCGAATAGTTTAGCAGTTAATAACATTAATTTCTTGAATATACATCCTATCAATTCGTAACTTAGAGAATGTCTAGATAGCGTTAAAAGGAAGGAGTGTTCCAAATTTCGAGAAAATCGTCACGAGAGAAAATTTTTTAAAAATTCCCAAAATGTTTTTTTTCAATACACGATATCTCATAAGTTATTCGTCAGATCACAACAATTTAGGGCATTTATGCAGGGTATAGGTACCTAAAATATTTTAAAATTTCATCATCATAGCGTACAATCTCCAGAAGATATAAGAGTTTTTCTGAAAATGAAGTCACAGATTATATTTCTATCTATGAATTCACATCACATCAACTATAAATCTCTATGAGGGTGGCTTTAATTTTATGACGAGTTGTCATAATGAGTGAATATTGAGTCGAAAATGAAATTAATTCTGTGGGTTCATTTTTATGACAAACATGTCTAAAATACTGGTGTGTGCAGTTGTCATATTATGAATGGAAATGTCATTATGAATTTTGCGACAAGAGGACTATTTTTTTCCCAAATGTCTGTAATTTCTGAATATCGAGCTGAAAATGATCGCCATCGGTTGGATTTGACTCGTGATGATGAAACGGTGGTCCAATTTGAAAATGTTTGGCTGAATATTCTCTATCTTCCGAAAGAGATGAGATAGAGATTCCATATTAATAGAATTAGTTTATTATCCAAATATAAGTCAAGTTAGTTACTGGGCCAGACCTGTCCGATAGCTCAGCAATTATGAATCTGAAATTCGGTTATCTATACACTCAACTACAACAACTTATATATGGTATAGAAATGTGGAAAGAATGCCAGATCGAAGAATTTGCTGAACTGTAAGTTCACTCAACTTCCATTTAAGATATATGTTTATTGATTCTTTCACACTCATTGTGCTGGCTGATTTTGAATCGCACTCTTTTTAAGTCTGAGAAAAGACTTTAGAACAAGCGCGTAAAAGCTCCTGATCTCACGTCAGTGCTTTCCACATTTTTTCAGTAATGTGTTCTCTCTTATAAAATAATTGGTCCTCGATTATTAATTCAACTTTATGCATTGATTAGGAACAGCCATTCAGATTCAGATCGACGAATAAGATTAACTAGTACCAGAATGTGAATTGAATGCATGCGTTTCACAAAACAAATAAAATGGCTTTTGAGTTTTTCCCAGTCTCGAAATCATAATTTTAGATATGTCGATGAAGCTAAAGAGTTCTCATTTCAATCAAACAACATTACATAAAATAGTTCCCACTAAAGTGCTTAGTGCTCGAAATATTCAATTACTTTTGCAAAAGTGCTCGGTAATCCGGAGCCTTTTGTCGAAAGCGGTGCTTAGAACTCGAGACTCGAAGCTTTTTTTTTCGAGTGCTTAGGGCTTAGTGCTCGAAGCACTTTTTTTCGGTGCTTAGCACAGCTCTGCTTTGAGTGATAAAATAATTTTAATGTGAATATTCATTCGTACGTGTTTACCTTTGCTCTGTCTCTCTCGCTCTTAGGCGGGCTAACCATGCCCGAGTGGAAGGGACGCGTGCCTCTCACTCGCTCTCATTGTGAGCGCATAACGTGAGCGGAGCGTAACGCAGTTTCTTGAAGTTTCACCCGGCAAACCAATTTATAAGACGTCACGTCAAAAAGTGTGAAAAAAAAATTCTTCTCATTACTCCGAAACAATTGAGCCGATTCGGACGAAAAACGTATTAAATCTTCATATTAAATGCTCGAACTTACCTTGAAAATTCAGCTCTCTAGCCAAATCCGTCCGGAAGTTTTCTTCATCTCATCTTAGAAAACTGTAATGTGGAAACCTGGAATCGACGTCTTCAGGAATATAACTTTATTTATCGTATAACAAAACAAACACGATATCTTGTCAAAGTGAACATCAAATCTAAAATATGTTTCGGAGAAAACCAAAAACAAATTCTCTTCACAACACAAAGTGTTTCGCTTAAGAGCTATCATGAAATCTCTCAATACGATAGAGACGTTCTCAGAAAGCTTTGAATTCGTTCGGATACAGTTCCTCTGCTGCTATCTGCAAGACAGTCTCCTCTTGTTGGTCGAAATTTGACGTGTCTCCCGTAGTTTTCACTATGGGTTTGTAGGATGGCACCACTTTACGTTGATATATGCTCATAAAGCTGATATCTCGAAACCATCTGTGGTTTTTGATGTCTTCCACTCCCGATTTCAGATTGCCGAATCTGAAAGATTGATGTTTATCAAATACACCCTCCATTCTGAAAGAAACGGAACTGAAAAAAAAATAGCACAGTGGTACTATGACGACAGGCCTTCCAGAGTGTGGTGCATCTTTCACATAAAAATTACCGGAACGAAATCGGCGAAACCAAAACTGCGTGTTACATTTGAAGCTGCCTGACTTGCATTCTCCTCTTAACCAAAGCATACTTACTGTTATGTCCGATAGCTCAGTAATTTTGAGGGATAAGTAGACTGTATTTAATTTTGCGTTTGAAGCTGGTGCGAACGCGAAATATATAATATGAAACAACAAAATTCATATAAAGAAATGCCGTCAACAATGATGACTTACCACAGCGGTGAACTACGATGATTTCAGGGCTCTGCTCCAATTATCAGTTCTTCACAGGGACCCCTTGCTGCGGGATTTCTAGTCCAACTTTTGTTCAAATGCGGTGTTGAAAACACAATCAAAATGCGATGCGAAATTTCCAAATATGCGGGTGAAACCAAGCGTGTAATATATTCAAAAAACAAATCAAAATTAGCGTGATTTTATAAACAATTTCGATAACAAACGTGATAGCGAGAGTTCTTCTATTCCAATTCGCGTTCTAGATGCGTATGCGTATCCATAACATGTGCGAAGTCACCAGTGTTGACTTATAAAATTAGCGCGAAATTCAAATATTTAGCGATCGCCTCAGCTTCAAATTCATGCTATAACAAAAGGACCGAACACTTACCGTACCGAATTTTTTCTTTGTTCACCTTCATCTTAGTCGCTCTTACACACAACAAAATCTTTCAGACACAACAATGACAATATATATAAATTCTTCTTTTCAAAGAAACAAAAATTGACCAGATGCGACAAATACATACGGAGATACAGGTCATTAAAACTATGTGGCAACAAAATGGATTTTTTCCCCGGTAATTCATTATATAAATGTTCACCTTCTGGTCAGATCCACCTGCAGGATATTCTTCACGATGTCCTTCAACTCGGAGGAGAAATGCGGCGGAAACTTGTACTTGCAAGCGACGATCTTCTCGTAGAGCCTCATCGGATCCATGGCGTTGAACGGTGGCAAACCGGCGTTGAGCTCGTAGATGAAAATGCCGAAAGCCCACCAGTCCACCGATTTGTTGTAGCCCTTGCTGAGGATGATTTCCGGCGCGAGGTATTCCGGGGTGCCGCACAACGTCCACGTTCTTCCTCTTACGATCTGCGGGAAAATCCAAAGATACCGTTTGGAGTTTATGTTCAATTAACAAACTCGACAGACGTTGGACTGTCTCGATGATGACTATTTAATTTGATATAGTTTATTAATTATTGTAATACTTCATGATATATCATATTTAAAAAATTTTTGACGTATTTTTGAATAGTTTTATTGGTATCCCGACATGAGATTGGCGACATATGATTGTAAACATGTATTTTCAAGATTGGTACTACAAACACTTAGCGACTGCTCTTGAATACAAAGATGCATAAGTTAGAGTGTTTGAAAGTGAATTTTTTGGAGTTTTTCACATTTCTTTCTCGAAATAGTCTCATTTTAGCTCAATACACTTAGTCCAGCGATATTCTTTCGTTTGAAGCGTGGCACTAAAAGATGGCGTACAGATTTTTTATCCACAGTTTCTTCTGTCGCCGAACACTAGTAGTTAGGCTATTTGGGTCTTCAGGAATTTATTTTTACAAAGTTAACGATTAAGCGGATAAAATTTCGATGTTAACATATGGGCGGAAGCGCCCTATAGACAGTCACGGTACAAAATGTGAAATCGTGAAAATTACGAGTTAGTTACCTTGCAAAATCCCAAATCGGCCAACTTGATGTATCCCTTATTATCTAGAAGAATGTTTTCCGGCTTGAGATCCCTGTAGACGATGTCCAGATTGTGCAGATATTCCAGAGCCAGAACCACTTGAGATCCATAAAATTTCGCCATTGGTTCATCGAATCGTTTCAACCTATTGAATGTAAATTATCAGTCTTCTGTTTTATAGTTATACGGGGCATGTTTTTTAAGTGAGTACCGTTTTGGAATTAAAAAAAGACGTGTAAAGATATCGCAATAATTTTATTTTGATATGAAAGCCTGTATCTTAATCTAATTTTCAAAATAACTTCCGTGAATATTGACGCACTTGTCATAACGTGGCACCAGTTTTTGGATACCCTCTTCATAAAATTCTGCCGCCTGACTTGTTAACCACCGTGTCACGAATGTTTTGACTTCGTCTTGCAGACGCTGACCGCCCAGGTGCTTCTTTAAGTGCAGGAACAAATGGTAGTCGCTGGGTGTCAGATCAGGCACTTTCTGCACCAAGTCTTCATTAACGACCGAAGGACGCCCACTCCGTTCTTCATCATACACATTTGTGCGGCCATCTTTAAATGCTCTCACCCATTTCCTTACCATTCCATCACTCATAATGTTTTGTCCGTAAACTTCACAGATGTCACGATGAATATCGATCGGTATTACGCCTTTAGCACTAAGAAATCGTATAACAGCCAGTCACAGCGGGACTCACGATGGTCGGAGGCATCTTAAACACTCAGTAAACAACGAATCAGACTATAATGGCGTCAGTGCGGAGACAAGAGATGTAGGTAACCAACGCGCATGCACGGAACGCCGACCGTAGCGCTACGGCGGCGGGATCGCAAAACGGTACTTACTTAAAAAACATGCCTCGTATTAACCGGTATACGAGGGTTGTCATTTATATTTCGGGATTTGACAATACTAGTGTTGCAATCTATCGTAAAGCTTAACATTTTTGAGGTTATATGTAGTCAGAACGACATACGAGCGCTATTTGTATTTGTTTCAGTGACTTGAAAGATTCATCTCGCTCCAAAAATGGAATTAAAACGTGCGATTATTTGTAACAACTTTCGACGTAGATTGACTCAACAACAGTGCATCGATGAACTTAATTCAATTTTTAACGATGAAGCACCATTAAGGACCACTGTTTAGCCGACCGAGGTCGTAGACTCCTAAACGAATTTCGTAAAGGTCATCTAAAATTGTTGTTTCGAAAACCTTTATTGCTTCAAAAATACGATCACGGTGCTTCGAAGCACCTCTATGACATCATGACAGGTGATGAATCACGCCTTAAAAATGATAAAAATTAACAGTCTCCTTTACTTTGAAAGTGCTTTTCAGCATTGAAAATTCTGACCACAATGTAACTGCATTAACATTCTTTGATCTTTTAGATAAATACGAAAGGAATACGTTCCCAGTTACATTTTTGTCTTTCTTCGTTTTTCACTATTAATTAATTTATATTTATTTTATAATAACTGGATAAGTGTCTTTTTGCTAGTAGGAAACGTTATGTTGATATCAATATTGTAACACTTTTGGTGCTTGTGACAAAAATTTTTATACAAATTTTATGTACTCTCCTTTGAGGGGCTGTATCTTAACAAGGGATGCTCCAATGAACGAATGATACGAAAGATTCTAACTTTTTTTCGATAAGGAATCACCTCCTTAAATATTTTACACTTATTTAGTTACACCCTGTATAAATTAGGTTCAATTAAATTCTTTGATATTTACTCTTGATTCCTCAATAGAACCAAAATTCAAAAAAATTTTGGTTCAATTCCGAAATATCGTCACAAATCAGGCTGATTTAGTATATTTCCTATTTAGAGCTCGACAAGTTCTGCTCATAAACCTATTTAATTCTTTGTCAGTATAAAAAATATTTTATATATGATAATTTGAATAACGAGAATTCATTATAAGTTTCATCTACCAACGCAACAAATAATGTTGATGTGATGGCATACTATTATTTGTGAGAGGCATTCATAGAACATATAGAAGATGAGGAATCATCTCCTTAAATATTTTACACTTATTTAGTTACTCCCTGTATATCCGGGAAAAGGGTAATTTCTTGAAAAGTTATATTTTGTTACCTGTCAAAAGAGATGAAATGCAAATTTTTTTCCCGCCACAGAAAAAAAATTGTCTATATAATATAGTAATAAGATCGTGAACCAGAGAAAATTGTGACAGGTGGTCCCGCTAGGGACCCGGAAAGCGAAGCTTTCCGAGCGGCCCGCAGGGCCGCTCGAGAGGCAATCTTAAAAAAAATCGAAAAGGCGTATCCTCTTCTAGGGGAAGCGACCGCGAAAACCCCCCCGGGCGCTCTTAAAGTGCCCGAAATTATACAGTTATAATATAGCATTAGAAAATTAATTTTTTTCGAGATAATCGAAAAAAAAATTATCCTTTGGTAGATTTTGGCGCCCCCTTAAGCTGGCGCCCGGGGCGCTTGCCTCCCCCCTAGATCCGGGCCTGTGTTACCCAGATATTTCACATATTTCAATAATAATATGAAATTTTGTAACAACTCGAGCCTTATCGACAAATAATATAATTGAAAATATAAAAGAAAAGATAAAATTTTACACATAATTTTTGAATAGAGAAATAAAAATAAATCAATAAATAAATGGATTCAACTCTTGTACAAAATTGTTAAAACTGTCAGAAAAAATTGTGAGAAATGGAGACAATAAAAGAAAACTTCTAAAAATATATTTCTCATTCAAAATCATAATATCAAACATCAATCGAGAAAAACCAACAATGTAAAAGGAATCTAGAAACATAATAACAGTAAAAAACTTACAATTTATATTGAAACATAAGAAAATAAAGGTATTTAATCCAATTTTGTAGCTCCCATCTTATCTGTCAACCTATCCCTTACATATTCTTCAGTTTGGGCAATGGGAACATCAAGTTTTTCTTCATCCTCCTCCATGTTCAACCTTGGTAAACTCATGAAAAGAATACCATCAGAAGACATCTTACATTCAATATTTTTAGAATCGAAAGCTGATGGAATAAAGAATTTTCTTTTGAAATATCTATCCATAAGGCCCCCAAATTCTTCTTTGTCTTTCTGCTGTCCCTCCACAACCACCTTATAAACTCCTTCTGTAGTCACTGTTAGTTCTTCGGGACTGAATTGTTGGACGTCCATTAGGATCTCTAACTTACCATCGACAATGGACATAGTGGACCCAGCGTCCTTTTGCGAAGGATCTATCCATGGACGGCTGTAACAACTGCGTGGCATTTTGATTTCTTCGTCAAGCACCCTATAACCTGGCTCTGAGTTCTTCAGGATCGTGGGAGATGCTGAAATGGGCCATGGGCTCGTGTGACAACTGGGTTTTTCTCATGTTTTTTGAGTTTTTGAACGGTTTGAGGAGGTATGAGGCGATGTTGTCTCCTTTCTGGAGTGTTTAGATGAGTCTTGTGTTTTGCCAGAGAAAGTTTAGCTTTTTTGTAGGACGATATGGTGAGATAAATGCACAGCTGTTGCTTTATACAAGACCTTGAAGTTTTGATATAAAGGATGGTCTAAATGGAGAAATTATCACCAAATTCCATTCCATTGTTTTATAGGAACAACATTTTATAATTATAAGTTGTAAAAAGAATGTTCTGGGATGAGAATATTTCGAAATTTACCGATATTTCTACTGGAAATTTAAGCTATAGGTTTGCGCAAATGCGAAAAAAATTTACAGTTATACTTGTATTCAATAAAGCTATTGTTTTGAATGATTATTTTGGGCTATTACCATCATCTATTGTGGATGTAATGTTTTCCGACGTTTCGATAGACATCTTCTATCTTTATCAAGGAGGAAAAGTAAAAAACCTTTCGAAAATTATCAATTTTCAAAAAAGTCAATATGACAGAAGTCATGAAAGAAATATGACTTCTGTCATATTGACTTTTTTGAAAATTGATAATTTTCGAAAGGTTTTTTACTTTTCCTCCTTGATAAAGATAGAAGATGTCTATCGAAACGTCGGAAAACATTACATCCACAATAGATGATGGTGATAGCCCAAATAATCATTCAACAATATCTCGTCATCAAAGCTATTGTTATTATAAACGTCTCATAGATCATCGCCCTGTATAGGCGGGTGCTCCATTAGAAATATCATTGCACCACTTCCGCTACAACATAGACATTGTCTCGGTCAAGAATTTTTTCGATATTGAAACCAATTACCAGATAAATATTCCTGATAAAAATTAAGTGAATTACCTTGTAATGCTGAAGATGTCTTGATAAAACAATTAAATAATACAAACTGAACAGTGGCCAGACGTGGCAGTGATTCGAATGATTTTATTTATGATTCATTACTTATGTCATTGAATTCATAACATAAAAAATTCAGAAAAGCACTGACGTGAGGTCAGGTATGCAGTTTAAAAAAATTCTGTGAATTTTTAAGAATTTGACGATTTCTTCAACATTTTTTCTAAAATATCATTCAAACATCATTTTTGATTTCATTCTTGGCCAACACCGAGCAAACGCGGCACCCATTTCGAACCGAACATTCTCATAGTCAAATGCTCGTGATTATAAATCCAACACGTTCTTTTGATATCTTTACGAAGTCAGCTAACTCACGTAACTTCACTTTTCGATCATTCTAAACGATTTGGTGATTTTTAAGCTATTGCATAGCTTCTATCGCGGGCCTTGAGCGCGGGGAACGAATACAGAAATTCCGTAACGAAAAAACCTCACGCTCCCCACTCCGACGGGCACGGAGGTGTGGCTTGAAGGCCGTGCATCGTCTAACGTCGTTTCAGTTCGGCAGTCTTAGAAACGGCGTGCGATTAGACGTATTGTAGAGCATTTTATTCATCGCACTAAACTGGAGTACACTGAAGAAGGGTCAAAATACTTGGTACAAATGGTAATAAATTTCCACTTATCTTGGCTGGCGATTTCTATATCAACTTCGCTGATAAAAAATCAGAGCGGTTGACAACTGTTCTATCAAAAAATTGAATTTGAAAATGAATAGTGATCCACAAGAGTCCATAACAAAATATAGGACCACCATTGACGCGGTATTTAGAGGATATTGAGTCGCAAATTTATGTTATTTATTTCAGTTATCATAAACCTATAGTTCAATGATAAATAATCCTGAATAACCAACAGCTACTGCAAGACAATAAAACCTACATATATTGTAAAATAATAAAAATATTTTAAACTATATTAACCTTTTATTTATTTAATAAAAGAAAAATTTGTTTTCTTATCGCGCTCAAAAAGTGTAACTTGAATTAATATCAAAGAAAAAGAAATACTGCATAAATAAAATAAATAAATAATTATAAATGCATAAGTTGATACAAAATGCTATGCAACAGCTTTACCGCGGCTGTCCCCGAGTGCCACACGTCTTTTTTTATGTTTTCTGGTGTTACCACCTCATTTGGACGTCCACTGCGTTCTGCATCATCGGTGTGTCTACGACAAGGTTTAGAGTCAGCAAACCAACGTTTCTGAAGGACCGGAGCCCCCATAACACTTTCCAAGCAATTGCTTCGCTTGAACGGTATTTTCTCCCATCAAGGAGCAGTGAAAAATAAAATACAAAATTGTATTTTGAAAATAACATAAGTACCGTCACTCTTAGAGCAATAACCTACAAACTTATGAATTGAATATCATGGAATTTTTGAAGGCAAGTATTAACCAGAGATATAGAGTGGGGAGAATACGCTTCGACCACTGCGCATCCAAAATTGGTGGCTAAATTCTTATGTCAAATTTCGGCCATTTTTATACTTTCGTAGTCAGCTGTCCTAGGTTGACATACTTGTCAGATGAGTTAGAAATTGCTCGAATTTTACATTGTGCTGATAGATACTTCGATACTGATAAATAAAGGCGACTGCAATAAAACTCGCGCCGTCTATGCGTTAAGCCCGGGAATTATCAGCCCACGTCGTATTCAGATTCAGCTCTAACTCCTTTGCACTATCTCTGATACAATCAATACATAAAATGAAATCGATCAATAAAAAAATTGAATAAATTAATTTTTCGGGATATAAAGAATGCGTCCAATTACCTTCTGAGATGGGTAAACAGCTCACCGCCGTTCACGAAAGGCATCATTAGATACAAATAGCTGTTGTCCTTGTAAAAATAATCCAAGTTGACAAGGAATGGAAATTTGACGGCAGCCAATATGTTTTTCTCGTATAAAGTATGGTCCACTTGCTTCAACTTCACTATGCGTCGTTTATCTAACACTTTCATCGCGTAAAATTCGCTGGTTGATATATTCTTGACTAGAAGCTGAAACAATCATTTTTGGTGATTTATTTTTTCGGATTCATGAAGTAGGAAAACTTACGACAACTCCAAATGAACCGCCACCCAAGGTCCTTATGTTCTCGAAGTCATTCAACGATCCCAAAGTGTCTTTTTTCTTTCCGTATATCGCATAGAAATCTAGTCTCATTTTCTCCAACAAGTCCAGATACTCGTTCTCTTGATTTTTCAATCTCTGTCAAGAAGACGGCCATGTTAAATTTGCGAAACGAGGGCATAGAAATGGATTATCGAACCACTGATTTTCAACATGAGATGCATCAGTGAGGTGGCATCTATGGTCTAGATACAAGGGCGATGTAAAATAGTATATTCTAATACAAGTTACAGAATGGACACCTATTGCGAAATTCGCATTCGTGTTGGAATTGCCTTCTGCAACGAGTATTAGACGATATTTTCTCTATTTCAGGCAAGAATTCTGAGAAATTTATTGGAATTCAATGAAAAATTCAGATTATACCTCCTGGTGACTTTTGTATTTTATTTTCGCAGTTGGCGTGACTGATACCAAAATCATAGAATTTGAATGGTGCGTTCAAATCTCTACAATGTTTAATATTGACAATTGACATGCAATGGACGCCTGTTGACATTCGAAAGGATAGGATGTCAGTGTTGTCAACCACAAAACGAAAAATATAACTAAAAACAATGCTGTAATGATTTCATTACAGCACTGTTTTTAGTACTGTAATGAACTCATTACGACACTGAAATAGAGAAAAACATTTAGGGATGTCACAGGGTGCAACAAAAATCCCCCAAAAATATATAAAAATTTTCAATATTTGGAATGGATTTCCACAAAGTATACTCATTCTTAAGTGTGACCCTGTATTCTTCATCAAGAAGTAAAAAACAATGATTGAGACAATTTCCGGCTTGATATTTCAATTTTACAGACAGTTGAGACGATTGCACGTTATTCTACTAAAAAAATAAGGGCCCAAAAGTGTCAGATTGCACATTGAAATTGCTAGTACCCGAAATATAACTCGTGACCCTTTCAAATGTGTTCTTTGAAATTTCTCTTTCGAAAACAAAGCTGCCCAGCTTTTTTTTTAAGTAATATTGCAGGAAATGGAATAATTTCAAAGCTACTCACCCTAGCATTTTCAACTGCTTTTACGTCTTGCCTTTCTTTAGCAGAAGATTCATCTTCTATCACTTGTTTCTTCATGGTCATCATTTTTTCTGGTCACACTTCCTTCAGGAATTTATTTTTGACAAAACGATTAACGTACGTCATTTTACGACTGCAAAGTAGCAACTTGATTAAACTCATTGAATTCTAGGTAGTTTTATTTCTATGTTCCATATCAGAACAACTTCTGTAGTTCAGAATTGTTCAGTGTTACATCAGGTGATGAAAAACTTCAGGGTTTAATAAGGTCCTACGAGGTTAATATAGTATTTTCTTGGTCCATCGATTAAAATACAACAGATATTAGTTAATTTTTAAACAATCTTAAATCATTTCATTGGTAAATAAGTGGTGCTTCGAAATTCATGAAGAAATTAGTAGCGTTACTAAGAAAACTCGAATTTTAGAACTTGAGGTATGTAAGTTTGATTGGTGATATATACAGGGTGTAACTATTATTCTGTTGAATTAAATTCTATTATAATTCAGTGTTTGAAGCGAACATTTCTAATTCAAGAAAATTCAATTTTATATGTGTCCTGAATAGTTTTTAGTAATTTAATTATTTGCTTCTTTTCTGGTCATCACAACAAAATTTTTTCAGATAATTTGAGTCGCATCAGTTGTGTGTGATTTTATAATAGATATATCTAGTGTTGAATTATTTTTAATTTTTTATTTTTCTCGTCAATATATTCGATTTACTGTGCCTTTTGTCAAAGAACTGTTTCTTTTTTATATTTATTGTGTTGTACTCTACTTACATTATTCCACCAAATTAGTATCTTTAAGATGAAATGAAATCAAGCATTCTTCTTGTTTTCATTAATATGCAGGGTCTAACTGAATAAGTGTAAAATATTTAAGGAGGTGACCTCCTTAAATATTACACTTATTTAGTTACACCCTGTATAAAACCATCTAAACATACAATAAAATAAGTAGTTACTGAACATATCTTAGCATTTTTTGTATGCTTGCACATTTTAAAAGAATTTATCAATTTAAAGTTATCTTCCTAAAATGCACTATTTCAAAGATATTCAATGTTGAATGATTTGAAATTTGGAAAAACAATCGAGAAAATTGTTTTTTCCTAGATCCGACCTTGTTTTACTCCAGAACTTTTTTTTGTGAGCAACTGGTGATTTTAGAGATTGTAAAAGGTGGATTATTATTATACTGTACTTGTCGGACTCTTATAGTTTTGTGATTCTCTCGAAATATTAAGAAATATCTAAACTGTGATTGAAAGGCCACTTTGCAAATTGTTTCATATTATTTTAATTCTATTAATTTTAATATTTTCGATTACAATTAACAATTAAATATTTCTCAAAAAACTTAACAGTTCGATCAAAAATATTTACCGATCATTCAAACGGGCCGCGTTCTTTTCAAAACTGAGGGAACATCACAAGAACTACATCCGAGGCTTGCGAAAACATGTTGCTGAATAGAGGTTGAGGAGATAGGCTTGGACATCACAGTGATCAATATGCGAACATCCGAACACCCCAATATAATATGTCCATTATTAACACATCATTTATGAACTCTTCAGGCATAGTTGAGTGCCTCTGAATCAATTTGAACGTGAAAGGACTATTTTCAGTCCACTGTACGTTCAGCCGTATAAAAAGGCGTGGAAAAGGGTTTTACGCTTTCAATTCACCCCCTCGAGACCCGAGTTCTAGGTAAGTGCTTTGATATCTCGAATGAAGTTCGTCAATCGATCTGAAAATTAATTGAATAGAGTGGTGTCCAATATGACAAATCTGATATCTATTTCAACTTAGAGGAATGTATAGTGCCACGCTATAGAGGGCCATACGAGGATTGTCATTTATATTTCTGGATTGGACAACCCGAAAACCATTGTGCTGTGTCGCAATTTGTCAATCAAAAATCTCGTGTCGATTGGTCGAAAGAAATGCACCAAAAATACGTTCGCGGTGTTTCGAAGCACGTCTATGACTTCGTGACAAGTGATGAATCGTGGATTTACGCGTATGAGCCTGAAAGTAAGCAACAGTCGACTGTATGGGTGTTTCAAGATTAGCCAAATCCATTTGCTTTGTTTTTACGAAAAGTATATTTGAGCATCAAAAAAACTTAGGGAAAACTGTGAATTATTATTTTTAATTTTAGATTTAGGTTTGCTCGTTCAACGTGACGTTTTTATTTATACCACGTTGTTCCAGAGTATGAGAAAAGATTGTATAACAAGCTTGCAAAAACTCCTGACCTCACGTCAGTGCTCTTATAATTTTTGGCGCTCTTGTTCACCCGAACAGAGTGTCTATCATTTTGCCCAAATGTCTGTAATTTTGGAATATCGAGCCGAAAATGGTCTCAATCGATTGGGTGCGGCCGGACGGCCGTATCCTCTCTAGCATCCAAAAGAGATGAGCTAGAGTTTTCATATTTTCAGAAGAGGTTAATAGTCGAAATATCTCGGTCAAGTTCGTTATTGGGCCAAATCCGTCGGATGGTATTTGAAATTTTGTTCCTCAATAACTACTAGAATATCCATCCGATCAAGTTGATACTTGAAATATCGTTGAGGGATGCTGCAACAAAACGGCTCGCAGAAATCGTCACGCTAGAAAATTTTTAAAAAATTCCCAAAAAAAAATGATTCAATACTCACTATCTCATCAGATATTTTTCGGATTTCAATAAAAATCCGTGAATATATTGAGGTGATCGATATCTTACTCATCCTCAAATTTCATTGTCGTAGCTCTTTTCCATCTAAAGATATGATCATTTTTTTTATTTACTCAATAGAAAACAGAAATGACATGAAGTCCCGGTGATTTTCTCTGAACGATGGCCATCACAGAGCGATATTCGATTGACAAGTGTCAGTTGGCGTAATATTTATCAAAATTTTTCATAACGGAACATCATAGAGATAGAATTCATTCTCGATCACTGAAATAATATACGTTGTCAAAATTCTTAAACTCACAAAAAACATGAAATCAATATAATAATGGGCGATTTTAATTCCAAGATAGGAAAAGGTAGATTTGAAGACCTGGTTGGGCCTTTTGGGCTAGGGGAGCGAAATGACAGAGGCGATCGTCTACTACAATTCTGCCAAGAGGAAAATATGAAAATAACTAATACCTGGTTCTGTTTACCACCTCGCCGTCTGTACACGTGGAAGTCTCCAGCAGACAAACCACATAACATAGTGCGTAATCAGATAGATTTTATCCTTATTAACAGACGTTTTGGAACATCTATCACCAGAGCTTGCACATATCCAGGAGCAGACGTACCTTCTGATCATGTTTTGCTTTTGGCCTGTCTTAAGGTGAAAATGGCAAAACACAACAAAATAGCCCCACAAAGGAAACTAGCCTACGAATCCCTGCAGGAAAAAGAGCTTAGGGACAGTGTAAGTAGAGAAATTAACCATCAAATAGAAACAATTATACCAAAAATAGAATCAGATGAAGACCTAACCAATATCTGGGAAAATTCTCAAAATATCATAATGAATATAGCTAAAGAAGTAATAGGATATAAAACACGAGAACACAAGCAGCCATGGATAACTGACGAGATTCTTTCATTGATGGACGAACGTAGAAAATTCAAAACCCAGAGGAACCAAGAGAACTACCTGAAAATTCAAAAACAAATAAGAGCAAACATTAGAATAGCAAAGAATGAATGGTTAAAACATGAATGCGAAATTATGGAAAGATTACAAACCCTACATGATGATCTCAACTTGCACAAGAAACTAAAAGAAACGGCAGAAATATACCGAAAAAGAAACTTCTCTACCATAACAAATGAGAATAACGAAATCGCAGGCGACATCAATGCGCGAAAAATAATATGGGAAAATTATATCAGAAACTTATTCTCGGATGACAGAACTCTTGGCCAAGATACGGAGGATGATCTATCAGGACCCTCAATAACAAAAGCAGAAATAGAAAGGACCATCCGCACACTGAAAAATAACAAGCTCATTAAACTGCTTGACGACACAGGGGTAACAGTTCTTCACAAACTCTTCAATAGAATATATGAAACCGGTCAATATCCCGCTCAATGGTTGTCATCTACCTTCATACCTTTGCCAAAAAAGAATAACGCTAGGAAATGCAAGGATCATAGACTTATCAGCCTTATGTGCCACTCCTTAAAACTGTTCCCCAAGATAATTCATCAGAGAATATTCAGAAAATGTGAGCAAAACATCAGCGACTCGCAATTCGGATTCAGACAAGGCCTGGGAACTCGAGAAGCATTAGTAGCAACACAAGTACTGATACAAAACTGCCACGATCAGCGGAAAGATGTATGCCTATGCTTCATAGACTTCGAGAAGGCCTTTGACAGAGTTCAACATCATAAATTACTAACAATTCTGAGGCAAATGGATATAGACGGCAAAGATATTCGCTGCATTGAAAATCTCTATCTGAAACAATCTGCTCACATAAAGATCGATGGAGAACAAAGCAATAATGTTGAAATCTGCAGAGGAGTCCGGCAAGGGTGTGTTCTCTCACCTCTGTTATTCAATTTGTATTCTGAGAACCTCTTCCAAGGGGCACTTGAGGACGTTGAGAGGAGTATTAAAGTCAACGGAACATGGATTAATAACATTCGCTACGCGGACGACACGGTCTTAATTGCTGACAATATGAATGATCTTCAATACCTTGTCGACGTAGTAGGACAACACAGCGAGAGAATGGGCCTTAAAATAAATGCCAAAAAAACAAAATATATGGTCATTACTCGTCAACCAGACAGACTCAATAATGCAAAACTAACATCTGATGGGTCATTAATTGAGCGTGTAAATAAGTTTAAATACCTTGGAGTATGGCTCCCTGAAGACTGGACATCTGACCTAGAAATAAAATGTCGTATAGAAAATGCCCGCAACACATTCATGAAATTTAAACGTATTCTTACCAATGCGGACTTTAACCTAAACCTGAGAATGAGATTTGTGAGGTGTTACATTTGGTCGGTGTTACTGTACGGTGTGGAGAGCTGGACACTGAAGGTGGTCACAATGAATAAAATAGAAGCCTTCGAGATGTGGGTATATCGCAGAATACTAAAAATCCCATGGACGGCCCGAGTGACCAACGAAAATGTCCTACGAAGAATAAATAAAGAACGTGAATTGCTGCTGACGATCAAAAAAAGAAAAACTGCATACCTAGGGCATATAATGCCCTAGAAGTGTGATGATTGTCAACGTCATAAACATTCCTTACCTAGGAAAGAACCTATGACAATCACTACCACAGCTCCGTCTGCTTTTCAAAAAATTTTTTTAGATCTCGTAGGTCCATTACCTACCGATATCGAAAATAATAAATATATACTCACAATTCAATGCGACTTAACCAAATTCGTAGAGTGTTACCCTCTACCAAACAAAGAAGCAGAAACAGTTTCAAAATCTTTCATTCAAAACTTTGTTTTAAGGTATGGTATACCATCTGAAGTTGTTACAGATCAAGGCACAGAATTCTTATCAAGAATATTTAGTGAAAAAAAAAAAAAAATTTTTGTATTTTCATAAAAAAAATTTTTTCCTCTCAAAGAGGGAAGGTGTAGTATAAGCAGCTGTATGATTGCATGTGCGCCCTTAGAATCAGGGTTACATCCGCTGGCACGTCCCGGCGAGCAAGGACCGATAATCATTTTATTTAATTGTATACAATGTCAACCTTGATCAATACATTACGTGTTGAATAATAGACAGACAATATAAACAATATAGATAAATAGTTATGATATTGTCTGGGAATTGGAACTCGACATTCATTCAAGGAAATGGATCATTTCATTCATGGGAAGAAATGAATATCTCCTGAGGATGTCATGGCTACGTAACATAAGACAGTGGACGGGCTTACGAACAATGGAAAGCCTAATACATACAGCTAGAGACGGAATAGAAATGAATCGTGTGGTCGCAAACATTCATTAGTGAATATGCATTAGAAGAAGAAGATAGGTTTGTTCATTCATTAGGCGTTCATTTTTGCATCACATTGTCCCATAGTACGGGAAAAGACAATTATTCACGTGATCAGAGTGCTTATAGATTTGTTATGGTTTGAATATTTACTCGCAAGAGCTCCAAAGCAATCTGACCTCACGTCAGTGCTTTCTAAATTTTTTTTATGATACATACGTTTAATATTTCTAAGGAGGTTATAATGTAATCAAAATGACGTTCTACTCAATATTTGCATGCGCTGTCACATCTTCGAATCGAAATGACGAATCTGGAAACCAAGGCCGATCAGTTGATAGCGGATGCAGAGAAAAAACTAACCCCCTTCGGTTTCTTCAATATCTTCTTGAATAAATCGAGCAAGTACGAACAAGCCAGTGAGTGTTACCAAAGAGCGGCGAACCTCCTAAAAGTAGCAAAAAACTGGCCGAGATCCGCCTTTTGCTTCAACAAATGCGCTGACATAAACCTAGATATCAACAATCAGTATGATGCAGCTTTAAATTATGTGAGTGCAGCGTCTTGCTACAAAAAATGCAATTCCAAATCGGCCATCGAGTGTCTTGGGAAGGCCATAGAGGTTTTGACGGATATGGGGAGGTTTGCGATGGCGGCCAAACATCATCAAACCATAGCCGAGATCTATGAATTCCAGTTGGTTGATATAAAAAACGCTCTTGTACATTACGAACAGGCCAGCGATTATTTCAAATCTGAAGAGAACAACGCTTCGTCTGAGGTTTGTATGTTGAAGGTTGCTCACTACTGCGCCATCTTTGAAGATTACCAGAAGGCCATAGAAATATATCAGCAGATAGCCCTGGTACACATTGGTGGAACACTGTTGAAGTACAACGTGCAAGTTTATTTCTTCAAAGCGGCCTTGTGTCATCTGTGTTTGGATATATTGAGTGGAAAACATGTGATACAGAAATATATCGAATTGTTTCCTATATTTGAAGAATCCAACGAGTGTAGATTCCTAGTGGAGATTGTGGAACGTATCGAAGAAGATGATTTGAATGGTTTTATCGTTGGCAAGCTTGAATTTGCTACGAAATTTCCATGTGATGAATTGGTCGGGACTTTATTGAAGAGATTGGAAAAGATTTTATCGAACGGAGTCGACTGCTTGCTTTGAGAAGTATCCAATAAATGTATAAGCATGTGTTTTAAATTTCCTTTTTAATTATGTGATGTGTGTATTCAAACAGATATCTATCCAGACTAATATTTCATGACATCATTGATATTTAACGAGTTGCAAAATTGCAATTTTATTCCCTCTACATTTGAATGGGTGATTTTCAATGGATGAGATGGAATTGAAGAATGAAGAGAACATTACATAGTAAGATTTAATGATGTTAATTAATTCTCTAATTGAATTTTCGAGTTGAACTACCGAAATTGGTATTTTATTATGATGATTTCGAAATTTAAAGTCGTATTTCTATACAGGGTGTTGAGTGGTTGTAGTAGGCGGTGAATCTTCGAGTATTTTCAAGATGAAAGTTTATATGGTCATGGAGTAAGCAAAAAAATAGTTGGTAAATTCAGAGGAAGTCTTAGAAAACAATAATTGAGATTGATTGATTCAAATTTCCAAAAATATTTATACCAAATACAAATACTGAATGTTTTTGGCGCTCTTGTTCACCCGAACAGAGTGCCTATCATTTTGCCCGAATGTCTGTAATTTTGGAATATCGAGCCGAAAATGGTCTCAATCGATTGGGTTCGACTCCTTGATGAAGAATTCGTGGCGAAAGTTGAGTCTGTCCGGCCGTATCCTCTCTAGCATCCAAAAGGAATCAGCTAGAGTTTTCATATTTTCAGAATAGGTTAATTGTCCAAATATCTCGGTCAAGTTCGTTATTGGGCCAAATCCGTCGGATGGTTCAGTAGTTATGAGCATCTGAAATTTTGTTTCCTCAATAACTACTAGAATATACATCCGATCAAGTTGATACTTGGAATGTTATTGAGGGAGGCTGAAACGAAACGGCTTGCAAAATTTCGCAGAAATCGTCACTCTAGAAAGTTTTTAAAAAATTCCCAAAAAAAAATTTTCAATACTCAATATCTCCTAAGACTTCATTTAGATTTAAATAAAATCCGTATATATATTGAGGTTACCGATATCTTACTCATCCTCAAATTTCATTGTCGTAGCTTTCCCCCTTCTGAAGATATGATCATTTTTTTCATTTACTCAAGAGAAAAATAGAAATGTCATGAAGTCCGAGCTTTGTCATTGAAAGATTTGCCATCACAGATCGATATTCGTTTGACAACTTGCGGACATAGAAATCAGTGTCAGTTGGCGTAATATCAATCAAAATTTTCATAGAATTCATAGAGGTAGAATTCGATGTCGATGACGTTGTCAAAATTCAGAAAAGCAATGACGTAAGTTTTAGAAGCATAGAACAAAATTTGGTGAAAATTATGAGTAGTTATTTTCAAATTGAGATAAAGGTTTGTTTATTCATTAGGCTTTCATATTTGCATCACATTGTCCCATAGTACGGAAAAAGACTATTGTTCATCCGATCAGAGAGCTTATAGATTTGTTAAGGTTTGAATATTTACTCGCAGGTAGCTCAACAAGAGCGCCAAAGCAATCTGACCTCATGTCAGTGCTTTCTAAATTTTTTTGGCGCTCTTGTTTGTTTATAAATCAGCCTCTTGCTGTTTAAATTTTGATTATTGAAGTCCAGAATGGCGTACACAGTAAGGCAAAAAGAGTTAGTTAAGCTGATTTAAATGTGGATGAATCCTGTATGTGACACCCTCTATATGTAATATAAAAACTAATAGGATTTTTGGATTCTGCATCATACAAAACCCTCGCATACCACATTTTGTTCATTCTCATCACTTTGTCCGAAGTTATTAAAAAAAACCAAATAAAAAATAAACTTTAACATCCTGTATTTCTTTAAGGAAGCAGTTTCGGATATATATACTGATGGACAAAATAAAATTTCGTTAAATTTTAACAATTGACATCTTCCCAATGTTTAGTCGGATTTCAATGGTTTTTTTTTTCCAATTGTAGCTCTGTTATTGGTAAATTTCCTTCATTAAACAGAAGTCCAAAAAATAAAATCTTCTTGTTGTACAGGGCGTTTGAATAATGTCATGTTTTTTAGTCAAATTTTAACGTCTTCTGTGGGCGATGCCAGGTTGCTGAAGCGTATAAAAACAATAAAGCGTTGTAGCCTAAGGTCTCTTGAGTATTTTGTTTTTTTAAAAATCAATTTATCTTGGAATCGTCCAGAGATATTCAATATTTTATAAAATCTTGTATTTTCTGCATTAACCATGAATATCTTAGCAACTACTTGTTCGATTTGAATGTTTTTTTTTCTCAGTTGTAGCTCTTTTATTGGCAAATATCATACTACAATGGGATATCCAAAAAAATAAATGCAGCATGCTGTACAGGGTGTTTGAATTTTCGGGTTTTTTTCATTACAGTTTAACGTCTTTTGTGGGCAATACCAGATATCTGAGGCTTCTAAAAACTATGCAGTGATGTAGCCTGATGTTTCCTGGGGCTTAGAAGCCACAGGTATCTGGTATTGCCTTCAGAAGGGGTTAAACTGTAAAGAAAAAAACCCGAAAATTTAAACGCCCTGTACAGCATGATGCATTTATATTTTTGAACATCTCATTGTATTAGGTGTACAAATAAGATTCCGCGGTTTGTCAAAAGATGGTCTCACCAGAAGGTTATGGAGAAATTGTCAGATGTAAAACGTAATATCCCAAGTTTAGTCATCTGGCAACACCATAACCTTAAAGTACTAGTGATTCCGTATCAGCATCACGTAATTTTTTTCGTGCAAAAATGTCAAGTTTTATTCCTAATAAGCATCATTTGCGGGAACTCTTGATTTACTTCTTTAATGTGAAAAAATCTGCAGCTGAGGCGCATCGATTGCTTCTAGAAGCATATGGGGAAGCTGCTTTAAGTGAGAGAAGTTGTGAGGAATGGTTTCAAAAGTTTAAGAACGGTGAGTTTGACGTTAAAGACAAAGAACGCAGTGGAAGGCCGAAAGTGAACGAAGACATGGAATTAGAAGCACTATTGGAGGAAGATTCGTCCCAAACGCAAAAAGAACTTGCACTTACTCTACAAGTGACTCAACAAGCAATTTCACATCGTTTAAAATCGTTAGGAAGGATTCAAAAACAAGGAAATTGGGTTCCATATGAACTAAAGCCGAGAGACGTTGAACGCCGATTATGCATGAGTGAAATGCTGCTTGCCAGGAATAAAAAAAGAGTTTTTGCATCGTATAGTCACTGGTGACGAAAAATGGATTCACTACGATAATCCAAAGAAGAGAAAGTCATGGGTTAAGCCCGGCGAACCATCAACATCGACAGCTAAGCCGAATATTCATGGAAAAAACTCATGCTGTGTATTTGGTGGGATCAGCTTGGTGTCGTGTATTATGAATTGCTGAAACCAAGCGAAACCATTACTGGAGCTCTCTACCGAACACAATTGATGAGATTGAGTCGGGCACTTAAGGAAAAACGCGCCCATTACTACTCCAGACACGACAAAATTATTCTTTTACACGATAATGCTCGTCCACATGTTGCGGCGCCGGTAAAAACATACTCGGAAACACTCAACTGGGAAGTTTTACCCCACCCGCCGTATTCACCAGACTTAGCCCTTTCTGATTATCATCTGTTCCGGTCGATGGCACATGGTCTGTCTGAGCAGCGCTTCACATCATATGAAGACACCAAAAATTGGGTAGATTTGTGGATAGCGTCAAAAGATAAAGAGTTTTTTCGACGGGGTATCCGAATGTTGCCAGAAAGATGGGGAAAAGTAGTGGCAAATGATGGAAAATACTTTGAATAAAACGTAATGTACTTTTCCTTTACAATAAATTCCTAATTTTTTATAAAAAACCGCGGAAACTTATTTGTACACCTAATAGTATGATATTTGCCAATAAAAGAGCCACAACTAAGAAAAACAAACAGTTGCTAAGATATTCATGGCAAATACAAAAATACGGTAGATGAAATGTTGAATATCTCTGGACGATTCTAAGATAAATTGATTTTTTAAAAAACAAAATACTCAAGAGAGACTAGGCTACAACGCTTTCTTGTTTTTATACGCCTCAACAACCTGGCGTTGCCCACAGAAGACGTTAAAATTTGACTAAAATACATATCATTATTTAAACGCCCTGTACAACATGAAGATTTTATTTTTTGGACTTCTGTTTAACGGAGGAAATTTGACGGTAATAGAGCTACAACTGGAAAAAAAACATTGAAATCCGACTAAACATTGGGAAGATATCAATTGTTAAAATTTAACGAAATTTTAGGTGTCCATCAGTATATTCATGGAACATTTTTTTTCATATTTTATGGCCCTCTATAACGTGGTACATTTTATACGTTCAGCTCAGATTCTTCATAGATCTATTGAGACCAATTTAGACTCGATATTCGAAAAACATAGTTATTTGGACAAAGTCTTGTAAAAATCAACAAAATATATTCTATTTCTAGAAAACCAGTTAACTTTATCACCATCGGTATTCTGATAATAACTGGTACCTTGTCTCTAATACACCTGAAATATACCAACAAAGTTTGCATATTTAAGACTAATAAATATTTATGATACATCTCAGAGTAACCACAAAACAATCGTAGATCCATCAAATCTTCACCGATGGACCATAACATCCTTTCTCTACCATTGTTTAAAGTCGATTTGGCTGCTAGAGCTTTTTTGTTTTACCTACCATGAAATGCACATCTAGGTGTTTGCTACCTTCTTAATTATGGTTAGCTCAGTATGTAATACCATCGTATACCATTCGGTTGGATCACCGGCGCGTGCTTTACGTTTGCGTGGACTTTGGTGATGAATTCTATGTATCATTAAAGAACAGCTTCCGTTTTTTTGTTTATCTGTGTTTTGTGTAACGATGGCATATAACAGATCAAGGTAAATGTTGCTATTTTTAGACAGACATTATGTTTCCATTGAATTTATTATTTGGTAGGATTATAATCAGTTTGATAAAACTCTTCACTGTTTCCAAATCTCTTATAATAATAATAGTTCTTTATTTCTGATTAAGTATATTCATCATTAAGAATCTAGTATATTAAAAGGAAATTAGATAGTATCTAGAGGGAAAAAAATATAAACTAAAATAATGCTAAAATAATCTTCATTACCATAAGATTCTAACTCAACTAAATATTCATACAGTTTCTTCGTGAATTTTTTGACATACAGGTTCTTTCACGAGGAACCTCACCGGGAAACTACTGAACGTATTTTCATGAAATTCAGCACTTATAAGTATTTCACGATGCTGATGAAATCTAAAATATTTTCAAGGCATGAGCACCATTTTTTTATTGCATAAATAGATTCCTTAGAAAATTTCAAGTCGTTTTGATGTAGCATTTTTCAGTTTTGGTTGGAAAATTCTCTCTGAGCGGGAAAATTCGAAAAAAAATCGAAAATAGAGCTCCGCTGAAACAAGAATAACTTCGAGGTTTTTGGATGGAAAATTTTCATTTTTGGGATCTTTCAAGATGTAAGATTGATGTATCCACTTTAAAAGTCGAAATCGCGATTCATTATACAGGAGGTGAAAAAATCGCTTTCAAAGTTAGGGATGACAAAATCGTGAAAAATCAATTTTTTCAAATTAGAACCCCATTTTTTTATGGCAGATATTGAATCTACGTTAAAAAATAATGTGAGTGTATGCATCACACCCTTGCCCTAAAGTGGATATTTTCTGAGTTATTCACAAAAAACCGTTTTTCGTCTTAAATTTTCAACTATTTCTTTTCCCTTCACGCCAAAAAGAAGAAATTTTCAGGAACTGTTATTTGAACCATGCTGTAGATTTTTCATCCCTTCTTGAAACCAACTTCAAGTTACTATTAGGAAAACCATGGCAATCTCTCAGTTATAACTAGAGAAGATGCTCAAAGTTTTGACCGTTAATTTCTAGACATTTATTTATACGTCTCAGGAATGCTTCGTGCGTTGCTCTTCTTATTTCATCGGGAGGAAGAGATCTACAAAAGTGTTTAAAAACCAAATTGAGTTTCAAAACTATGAATCTAAAGATCTAAACAAACCTGACCGCATTTCTGACTCGTTCTATGCAGTCCTCTTTATCAGTCAGGGGAGTTGAGTAGACAATATTTTTATTCTACCCCAAACATAATAGTCTAAAGGAGTTAAATCGGGAGAACGTGATGGCCAAAGATGTGGACCATTGTTCGCCAACCGTCAATCTTCAAATAGCCTGTATAGGATATTTGACACATTGAGTGAATTGTGTGGAGGCGCGCCATCTTGTTGATACCATAAGTCATTATGGTTCTGTACTAGCGGCTCAATTATTTGAGTCAATATGTCAGAATATCTATCTCTTAAGGGAGAACATTTTTAAATAATGCAAACATGTTTAGTGTTCTATCTTACCAGTTAAAGTCCCATCATAAATGTGAACATCGAGAATTGCATTATTTTTGATGGCGCAAAAAACATTAAAACTCCAGGTTTCTTGAAAGTTCCATTGTCTGAAGTGGTGTTTGTTCTCTTCATCCCAATAATGACGGTTATGCCTATTGAAAGAACCATTCTTTGTGAATTTAGATTCATCTGTCCAAATTATACAGTCCAAAAAGTTTTCATTCTCTTGAAATCGAATCATCATAGCTTCGCAAAACTCTGTTCTCCTGACGAAATCAGTTTCCTTCAAATGCTGTACCCTATTGAATTTATATGGGTGCATTTTATGTTTTTTTAATATTCTCCAAACACTCGATTGAGATAATCCCAGAGCAATCTCGGCATCTTTGAGAGAATTTTGAGGATTCACACGAAAATATGCAAGAACTGTAATTTCGTTGTTCTCATCTTCTACTACATTTTTTCTCTGTGTATAGTTTTCTTAACGAAAGATCCGACATTTCTCAAGTTTGTCATGGTTCTGTTAATGGTATCTCTCGTTGGTCTGGGTCGGTCAGGAAACCTCTCAATGAACAGTCGAATCGTTCTATCTACAACTTTATTACATTCTCCATGAAGTAGAATGAGATTTAAATAATCTTGATTGGTAAAATTAGGCATAGTGATCGATTTTATAACTTAATACGAATTATCGCCAAATTAATAGTAAACACAAAATACTACCGAATAAAGAGGAATTTGGCAGATATAATTAATGATATCTATCATTAAAAAAAAGAATGTAAAACATGGTAAGTTTTTGCATATGGTTCTAAGGAATTATTTATTTATCACTGGAGAGAAAACCGATGGCCGATTAGTTGAAATAAAGAGGTTGCCGATACAAATTCGAATCCAAATTCGCCATCTATTTAGGAACAACTTGTAACTTTTTTCTCTTGCATATTAGGGTAGTAAAATCTAAAACATGGTTTAAGTAACAGTTCCTGAAAATGTCATCTTTTTGGCGTGAAGGGAAAAGAAATAGCTGAAAATTCAAGACGAAAAACAGTTTTTTGTGAATATCCACTTTAGGGCAAGGGTGTGATGCATACACTCACATTATTTTTTAACGTAGATTCAACATCTGCCATAAAAAAATGGGGTTCTAATTTGAAAAAATTGATTTTTCACGATTTTGTCATACCTAACTTTGAAAGCGATTTTTTCACCCCCTGTATAACGAATCGCGATTTCGATTTTTAAAGTGAATACATCAATCTTACATCTTGAAAAATCCCAAAAATGAAAATTTTCCATCAATAAACCTCGAAGTTATTCTTGTTTCAGCGGAGCTCTATTTTCGTTTTGTTTTTCGAATTTTCCCGCTCAGAGAGAATTTTCCAACCAAAACTAAAAAATGTTACATCAAAATAACTTGAAATTTTCTAAGAAATCTATTTCTGCATTAAAAAAAATGGTGTTCTAATTTGAGAAACGGAAGTTGACGTCATTTCCGGAAAAACCGGAGGTGCTCATGCCTTGAAAATATTTTAGATTTCATCAGCATCGTGAAATACTTATAAGTGATGAATTTCAAGAAAATACGTTCAATAGTTTCCTGTATAAATATGGGTGAGGTTCCTCGTGAAAGACCCTGTATATCTTTTGGCAGAGTTTTACATTTTTAAGCATCTGGTTCCAGCTTGTTAAATTATACATATAAACATGTCTGGAATATTTAAAGATACCATAATGAAATTTGGAAGATGGACTCTGCAATAGATTGCCTATTTATTTTTTATTTTATTTAATTGATTGTGTTGCCCGCATTACAATATCATTCAGTGAAAACAATACAACAAAAATTTTTTGTATCTGCAGATATGATCAACGCAGTACAAACTTAAACCCATTTTGAATCCTATGACTGAATTTATATCTATTATACAAAAAGTTGATCATTATTCTTTCATATTCCCCGCTTTCACCCTTCTGATTATATTTTACCTGCCTATTTTCTTTTTTTTCTTTTCATTTATTTAATTAAATTAATCAGTTATTCCTATGTGTTATCCCAACTTAACCATTTTTTCTTTTCATTTATGTAAATTTTGAACTATTTTTAATTGTTTATCACTTAATATTTTATATTCTTTGGAAGAGAATTGAATATTTTCCAAATATACAGGGTGTAACTAAATAACTGTAAAATATTTAAGGAGGTGATTCCTCATCGATAAGAAGATAGGATCTTTCATATAGAGAAACTTCATTGGAGCATCCCTTGTTAAGATACAGCCCCTCAAAGGGAGTACATAAAATTTGTATAACAATTTTTTTCACAAAAATTAAAGACATTTGCGCAAAATGAAAGCACGCTCTGTTATAGTAGAAAAGCGCTCAAAAATTACATTCGAGCTATTCATGTCAAGTACATATCCTTCGCAAATATAAACAGTAAATGTTTATGGTCGTAAATAGTATTCAAACAATAGATATTTCATAATGTTGAGAATGAGATATTATACTCTTACGATCTATCGAAGTATTAGGATCAAACTAGCGTTCTACATTCTGTGCTGAGCTGAAGTACAAGGAATCCAGAAAGGGTATCGGTTATTTAAAAGATCTTCAGCATTTCGTTCGCACAATTTAGTCGATTAGCACAGTGCGCATCCTCCAATTCTCGATGCCTCAATTTCTTTGTTTCTTAACCGACCAGAGTTTTGAATTTTAACTGTCGCACCTGTATTCTCGAACATCCTGATCCATTTCCCAACCCAAGTTCGAGTGCCTATTAGACGTTTCTGGAGAACTAGATATATTTGAAATCTGAAAATTGGGATTATGATATTGTTCGAAGTTCTCTATAGAGCTTAAATATTTTCGAAGCCCAAAAACTTCCGGTTATACAGGGAGTGAAAATAAATTCGACGAAAACATTTTTTTCTAGTTTTCCATTCCTGGTATGATCGAGTAATAGTGAATACATTTCTGTTAAAACCATTGTATTAAATCGAATAGTTTTCAAAATATCTAAAAAGAACTGGAAAAAAGTAAAATATGTTCAGTCAGTAATATGTTCATTATTCTTATTTTAAATATCCTGAGCGTAAACAGTTTTTACAACATCAAAGAGGAAGGATGTGAAAAGGTCATGCATCTTTTGGATTTCAAAAATATCATCACATGGTTTTTCAAATTTTGTGTTGAAAATTGTGATCTTAAATTGGCCATAACTTCTGTTTTCAAATTAGAACCCTATTTTTTTATAATTGTGTTGGATTCTGCGGTCGAGAATAATGATAGTTTTGTCACATGATTATGCTCCTAAATTCAATAATTTCTGAGTTATTTGAGATTTTCTGGATTTATGGTGTACGTAGAGTCAAATTGATTGCATCTAAAAAAATTCAATGAATATTCTTTCGAAACCATGGGAACACTCTGTACCCATAGAAGATAAATTATCTGTTAATGATTCACAAGTGTCAGATGTTATTGTTATTCGTTATCTTCATTTCTCGATTTAACAAAATGAACCGTTATTCTAATTACGAAATTCTGGATCTATTTTATATACATAGTGAATGTGACAGAATTATTAGTAGAACCTGCCGAGCCTTCAACGAGAAGTATCCCCATTTACCTTCCATGACGGAGAAGATCTTTAGAAAATATGTTTCAAAGTTTTGGATGTGTAAGAGCCCCTAAAGAATATAAAAGAAGGGTAGTTGATAATGAGGAAAATGAAATTAGTGTTTTGACTTATTTCGAAGCGAATGCAAATACATCTATTCGAAGTGCAACTCATGAAATCGATTTATACAGAAATTCAGTGCACCGATTTTTGAAAAAACACAACATGCATGACTACAAATATGTGAAAGTTCATGCATTAGAACCAGGTGACTACATCAAAAGGTTAAATTTTTGTAGAGGAATATTAGAAAAACTTGAAAATGATGAAAAATTTTTGAAAAAGATCACTTGGACAGACGAAGCAAAATTCAATAATGAAGGACTATTTAATAGAAAGAATTGCCACATTTGGAGAAGTGGAAATCCTCATAGGAAAAGACAAAGAAACCCCCAGAACAAATTTAGTTTTAATGTGTTTGCTCTTATCATCAATTTTTTATATATAACAATTTTTAAAAATTTTTGATCAAAGAAATTGTTTATTGCTTAAAAACGCATTTGTAATCAACAATCCTTTTCTCCCACTTTTAATTAATATTGAGGAACTATTTTTTTAAATCACTATTTGCCTTCATCTTGATATGAATATTTTTTCCGTTTCATTCAATTTTTCATGAACATGAATGACTACAAATATGAGAAAGTTCATGCATTAAAACCGGTGACTGCATAAAAAGGTTAAATGTTTGTAGAGGAATATTAGAAAAACTTGAAAATGATGAAAAATTTTTGAAAAAGATCACTTGGACAGACGAAGCAAAATTCAATAATGAAGGACTATTTAATAGAAAGAATTGCCACATTTGGAGAAGTGGAAATCCTCATAGGAAAAGACAAAGAAACCCCCAGAACAAATTTAGTTTTAATGTGTTTGCTTTTTTGATGAAAAATAAAGTGCGGTACTACATTTTTGAAGAAAATTTAAATACAGAAAAAGTTTTGGAAATCCTGAGAAATTTTTTTTCTGAGTTTTTGGATGAACTGCCGTTGAGTATGTCGACTACCGCATATTATCAATTGGATGGGGCTCCGGCACATAGTTCGCACGAGGTGTCTGAAGAACTGAATGCAATGTTTGGTACTCGGTGGATCGGACGCCGTTCTTCACTGTTTTGGTCGCCACGATCTCCTGATCTTACTCCCTTAGATTTTTATTTATGGGGTAGAATAAAAAACATAGTCTATGAATCTCCTATTGAAAGCAAAGAAGATTTAAAATGGCGTGTGGAGGATGCTTTCCACTCACTAAAGTGGGAGGAAATTGAGCGAGCGACTAACCGAGGTGTTTCAAGACGTATTCGAAAGTGTGTGGATCAAAATGGTTACCATATTGAAACTTTTACCTGATCATTTATTTTGTTAATTTTAGTTTTGAAACGTATTTTTATTATCATAATTTATTTATAACCATAATTCGGTGTACTGAAGCAGCGAATCTATTTGATGTGTTTCCTATTGAAGAGATGAATTATCATTCGCTTCGAAATAAGTCGAAATACTAATTTCATCAACTGTCCTTTTTTGTATTCTTTAGGGCCTCTTACATTCCAAAATTTGGAAAGTTTGAAACATCTTTTCAGAAATTGTTTAAAAAAATGAGTATACTTCTCATTGGATACTCAACATTTTGTGTCATCCACCATGGATTTGAAATAAACAATATCATTAAGTGAATTCGAATGTGTATTCCGTATACAATTGAAAAAATACAATAAAAGAAATAAATCCAAAATCTCATTATTAGAATAGACACTTGTGAATTATAAATGGGACGATTATCTCCTCACAGAATATCCTTATGAATCAGATTCGAAGAATTTGACTCTACGTACTACATAAATCCAGAAAATCTCAAATAACTCAGAAATTATTGAATTTAAGAGCATCCAGAATCCAACTCAATTATAAAAAAATAGGGTTCTAATTCGAAAAACAGAAGTTATGGCCAATTTAAGATCACAATTTTCAACACAAAATTTGAAACACCCTGTGATGATATTTTTGAAATCCAAATGATGCATGACCTTTTCACATCCTTCCTCTTCGATGTTGTAAAAACGGTTTACGCTCAGGATATTTAAAATAAGAAAAATGAACATATTACTGACTTTTCTTTCAGTTTTTTTTTGGATATTTTGAAAACTATTCGATTTAATACAATGGTATTAACAGAAATGTATTCACTATTGAATACTCGATCATACCAGGAATGGAAAACTTGAAAAAATATTTTTTCGTCGAATTTATTTTCACTCCCTGTATAACCGGAGGTTTTTGGGCTTCGAAAATATTTTAGGTCTGTAGAGAACTTCGAACAATATCATAATCCCAATTTTCAGATAATGTCTAGTTCTCCAGAAACGTCTAATAGGCACTCGAACTCGAGACACCCTGTATGTGTTCCATATATACTCAATAAAAAAAAAATTAATCATCTTCGTGTACACGTGAAATAATTGCTTATTATTACGATGTCACACCAAATTCGTAGGAAAAGATATAATGATATGTTTATACATGCGTTAATTATTATTAATCAAGATACGACCAGTAGGAGATTATAAACAAACACGCTTGATAAACATGCAACAAAATGGAAAATATTCCGTGGACTATTTAAAGGATATTTTACACTTTGAATATTTCAAAAAATTTATTAATTTCAAAGATATAGTCTGTAATAAAAATAAAAGAGTGCGTGCAGTGTTAAATTGAAGTAAAATTTCTTTGACATTGTACGAGTTAAGTTAAAAATCAATACATAAATAAACGAGGCGTATCTTCGACGATCTCCAGACTGTTTTCGAAGGTTTTGCACCATAAATCATTACGGGTTTCGATAAAACAAAGTCTCCATAAGCCTTTTCGTCCAAAACACAAAATTTTAGACGAACTATGCGTTCAATTTTTTTTTCATTTCAACATTCGCGGACTACCATTTAAATCAACGAGTTTCAACAAATGGAAACTTCAAATAATTAAAAATACTCAAAGGGGACAATTTAAATAAGAATTTCCGGATACTTCTTTGTCAGAGAGTAGCTCAAAAAACATTTTAGTGTAGTTGATTGAGAGTTTTTTTATTAACATACGAAGATAGCAGATAAAACTCATGTATGACCTGCTCGATACCCAGGCCTAAACTCCCTGGATTATTCTTTACGGGGCCATGTTTACCCAACACCTTGTATAGTATCGTTGAGTTATTTATAATGACATATTCGAGAAACTCAATAGTACCCAAAACTTCGATTGACCTATGAAGAGCCTACTGTATTTATTAATAAAGGAAGTTGATTTCCTTCGACCTTGCACGATCTTCAAATTTTGTTTTGACCGAGACGAAGTCATTACCCATTCAGACTTCCAAAACAGGGTAACCAAAAAAAAACTTGACTTTGATATGATAATGTCCTGAAAATATAATGTATGAGATCGAGTTACAAGGTCGAAGTTTTAAATTTTGTTTCACACAGGTGCAAAGGCTTTCGTTGAAACAATTTCTTCTATAGTCTGAGAAGAAAAATTGGATTGAATTCAACATCAAAGCATTTTTCTAAAATCCAAGGGTCATGGTAAATATATGAGAAAATAATATGAAAGAATAGATTTTTTTAATTAACAATAACCTAATTCACAGATTTTTTTTAGTTCATTCTCACTGGTGATCAAAATATTCAATGAATGTCCATATTAGATATTCAGATATTATTACCATCATCTATGTCTCAACCATGAAATATTTTCAAATAAAATTTAAATTATTTCTCTATTTCAGTGCTTCTTTCAAGTTATATTTTTCATTTTGTGGTTGACAACACTGACATCCTATCCTTTCGAATGTCAACACGCGTCGATTGCATGTCAATTCAAATTCTATGATCTGTCAATTTTCGTATCAGTCACACCAACTGCGAAAATAAAATACAAAAGGCATTAGGAGGTATAATCTGAATTTTTCATTGAATTCCCATAAATTGCTCACAATTTTTGACTGAAATAAAGAAAATATCGTCTAATACTCGTTGCAGAAGGCAATTCCAACACTATGCGTTCAAATTCAGCTTGTTCACTTTGTTTTCTACCAACCAGACAGTCGCGGTAATATCACGTTTCTGATTGGTCGGCACCGTTGTCGTGTAAAATTCCTTTCTCTATTTCAGTGTCGCAATGAGTTCATTACAGTACTAAAAACAGTGCTGTAATGAACTCATTACAGCATTGTTTAAGTTATATTTTTCGTTTTGTGCTTGTCAACACTGACATCCTATCCTGTCGAATGTCAACATGCGTCCATTGCAGTCAGTTGTCAATATTAAACCATGTAGAGATTTGAAGGCACTATTCAAATTCTATAATCTGTCAATTTTCGTATCAGTGACACCAACTGCGAAAATAAAATACAAAAGGCACTAGCAGGTTTAATCTGAATTTTTCATTGAATTCCAATAAATTTCTCACAATTCTTGACTGAAATAGAGAAAATATCGTCTAATACTCGTTGCAGAAGGCAATACCAACACTCGTGCGTTCAAAAACTCGCTCATTCGTCGAATTTCGCCTTCGTACTGGAATAGGTGCCCATTCTGCAACTTGTTTTAGAATATACTATTCAAATAAAATTTAAATTATTTATCTAATAACCACTGCCAGTGGTTATTTTGAATTTTAGATCTAGGTTTGTTGAGTTCATCACATTCATTGTGGAGGTTGTTTCAGTATAACACTGTTATACTGAGTTCCGGAAAGGCTCACATGAGTGCTTCTATACATCTTTTCCACTGCAAATTAGTATTTTCTAGAATTATTTTGAAATTTATTACATATCTTTAGTGCGCAGGATTCAATTATACAAGGTGTTCAGTATGGGTATCGGGTATTTGTTTTCGCGCTATATTCGGAACGGAGAGTCTAAAACAGTACTCGATGACGTATCGCGCATTTTGCATACGTGTGTATTATCGTAATGGTGATTCAATAGTGACTGCTCAACGTCTCTATCGTGCGGAATATCGTACACGCCACGCGTCAAGTGACGATAGCATAAATATATATATATATTCTTTTGAACTTTTGGCTTACAATATTTCGTTAGCAAACAATAAAGCATACAGATCAGGGGTTAGTGACGGGGTGTCATACAATTCGGCGTATCACATAAAAGCCTAGGGAAAAAACCCCCGTAAAAAAAAACCCTGGCTGAAATATATTTGGGATTTCTTTCTTCAAGAGTGATCTTCTATTGATGGAAACAGAGACTTCTTCAAGGTGCCCACATCGAATCTGGAAATAAAAAGACAAAAGCAGAAAAAAGAACTGAATATCAAAAATACAAAATTTGAAAGAGATAAAGAAATCTTCCTCAAATTAGCCTTTTTGGATTAACTCGATATTGTGAATCAAGAATTTTTTAACATAACAAGCTAAACCATAAATTTTACTAATTAGATAATCAATTAATACATAACTTTTATTGTTCCTCTTCAACGAAGATTTTTTTTTAGTATCCGTATGTGTCTCTTGAAGGAGAATAATCTCAGCACCATAATCCTTTGTTATAAATAAAATTTTACCTCTGAATGAGTTGTAGCATTTACTTAGTATCTCGGTAGGTATAGAAATAAAAAATATTGAACCCGATGTTTCTGTTCTCGTAATAAAATGTTCTATCAGAAACTAAAATAATATACAGGGTGTTCCATTGAAAATTTAAAATTGACATTACTCCCGGTAAAACCGGAAATTCAAAATTGTTGTTAAGAAATATGAAAACGAATAGGCAATCTACCCAGTGTCCGTCTTCCAAATTGTATTATGGTATCTCTAATAATTCCAGAGATATTCACTTGGTTACACACAGTTGCCCATCACTGTATAAATAAGACCATGCACCTTCACACCAATTTGATGGTCAGGTAAATATCCTTGACCATCAAGATCTTCATCAACACGGAATAAAAGTTTTCTTGAATTTTGTTTTTGTAGTTTAATTGAACTGTGAAAACATGAAAAGTTAATTTGATGTTAAATATACACTCAAAATATATTTTCTTATTCGTTTCAGGCAAGACAATTGGTGGAAACGAAGGACAAGTTTAGAAAAACACCTATCGTATATTGCATTAGGATCTATAGTTCTCGCTTTCATTCTACTGGTATCGTTGATTTTCTGTAAGTTTGCCAACATTTTGAGTACTGCGTGAATTTGATCTGAACGCATGTCTCGATGTTTTATATATATTTATGGAAATTCAGCTATTAAATCATTTTTCACTCAACTAGGTTTGTTTTTATACGGTTGATTTATATATCATTCAAAATCATGGATATGACTTGTCAAAAATTGTAGAAGAAAACAGCGTCGTACTCAGAATGAAGTGTACAATGAAAGTATGAGAAAATATACCGATTTTGCCATCAAATTTTCAAAAAATAGTCCATTTTCTGTCTAACTGGAAATATTTGTGACCCTTCTTTGGTACAACCAAAAATATTCCACACTGCAAAAAATCGAATTTCATATCCTCATTGATATACAAACATGAGCATGATTCCATATTTTGTTGTCACCCTGTATAGACAGATGGGTGAAATTAGTCTTCACAGTTCTGGTTGACGTCACGAGAAAGTTATATTCGGGTTTTATCCCAATTTTGGGTTATGATAATTTTGGAATCGGTCGTTTACTATACAGGGTGTCAATTAATTACTTGTGCAAACTTTAAGGGGTTAAACTTTACGTAATTTTAAAATAAAAAAGTTCATATGAACGACTTGATTTCTGAGATAGAGGGCGTCCAAAAATTAATTTTACTTGATTTTGTGCTTTCCAGTTTACGCTAATTTGGTGATAGGGATATGTAATAAGGAGTATTTGGGACCTTTAATTTATTTCAGTGTCCAGAGTTCTATCCGTTTATTGAATCAATTTTTATTTTATGCTTTTCGAAATTTATGTTATAGTTACCTGTATCTTTTTTCTAATATAAGAATTCTCAGTAGACATTGAAATATTGGGATATATTGGGAATTTATCGTTAAATCATTATGAATGATTGATATACCTAAGTATAATTAAAGTGTAAAAACACCAATGTTCACAAACATCGATGTTCAGTTAACATCGATGGTACAGTTCGATGTTATCATCGATGTTAAACATCGACGAAAATCTATCGATGTCCCATCCCTAAATACAGGGTGATTTATGGTAATCAATGATCAAAAACCCATATCAAAATATTAAGTAGGAGAAAGTCGGGGAAAATTTACTGACCTTTATCTGTATTTGTCGCATCTGGTCAAACGTTTTTATTTGAAGAAAAAAATTTATGTTTTAGCAAAATATATTTTGTCATTGTTGTCACTGAATGGTTTAGTTTTGTGCTATAGCGTCGAAGATATATCAACTAAAAGGTTGCCAAATATTTCGTTTCCGCCTCTTTATCTTTTGAATTTCGCGGCTATGTATAAAGCGCTACAGAGCTCGTAACTGACAATACTATATATAATTTGAAAAATCGTGACATAACCTACAAAACGACGGTATGCATGATAAGTTTGGATATTGCGTTCAACAGTTATAGACGTGTAAACATGGAGTTCACTAACGCCGAAATTTTAATTTTTTTTCCTTCGTTAAAATCAAATCCGTGAGATTAATTGTGTTTTGGGGGATGGTACTCTATCAGTTCGAACCCCGGAGGGATGATTTCGACGATTCAGAGCCGGTGAAAACGACACCATGGATAAGCCAGCCGGCGGAAGACTTGTGACGATAAATACTGATCAAATCATGGAATACATCGAGTTGGACCGGCATGTGGCATCTCGTGACATCGCCCAAGAGATGGAAGTTAGTCACCAAACCATTTTTAAACATCTGCGGAAGGCTGGATACAAAAAAAAGCTTGATGTTTGGGTGCCGCATGATTTGACGCAAAAAAACTAATCAACGCCTGCGATATTCTGCTGAAACGGAACGAACTCGACTTCGAAATGATCGAAGGCAGGTGAATCGTCCCAAACAGTGGCCAAGCCGGGATTGACGGCCAGGAAGGTTTAGCTGTGTGTTTGGTGGGATTGGAAGGGAATCATCCACTATGAGCTGCTCCCATATGGACAGACGCTCAATTCTACCATCTACTGCGAACAACTACACCGCTTGAAGTAGGCGATCGACCAGAAGCGTTAGAATTGGCCAACAGGAAGGATGTAGTGTTCCACCAGGACAACACACTTCATTGATTACTCGTCAGAAGCTACGGGAGCTCGGATGGGTCGTTTTATCGCATCCACCATATAGCCCAGACATAGCGCCAAGTGATTACCACCTGTTCCTGTCCATGGCGAACGCCCTTGGTGGTGTAAAGTTGAACTCAAAAGAGGCTTGTGAAAAGTGGCTGTCCGAGTTCTTAAGGAGTGGGGCTTCTACGAGGGAGGTATTATGAAGTGGCCGTCTAGATGAAAACAGATTATCGAACAAAACGGCGCTTATTTGAACTAAATCCGATCACTGTAACACTTTTTATAAAGCATTGAATAAAGAACAAAACAGCGTTACGGAGATATTTGACAATCCATTATGTATGAAATGAAATTACACGTTATTTCATTAATTCAATCCGAAATCCTTTCGGTGATTGTGATAAGAAATTTTATGTTTCTAAATTGGAGGACTTTCGATGATTACTCAAAATAATTCGTTGCTATTAGTATTTAATTATATGTTTCATTCGCAGAAACAAATCGTTTAATCCTAATGATATTATATTATTTCCGATTGAATAGTGATAATTTTTTCCATCGGTTGAACTTGGATACATTAGTGTTGTAATGTTTTACTGATCGTCTGAAACCTGATAACATCAGCGTAGTAGCAAGAATTTTTTTTCTATTTTTGCGACGTACTCACTCAATTAACCATACATTGAGTCATAGCGGAAAACGTATTTATAGACGAACGTTTTTAAATTTTCATTTCTGTGAGCTTTGTTCCCAGTGAAGCAGTGAACTGTCATTTTTGAGTTGAGATATCAGGAACCAATGAATTTCAGGAGGTTTACGGCTACTGCATGCGTACAGTCGTCATTTATTTACGATTAGTTGAGATATCAGGAAACAATGAACCTATGAAGTCCCTAAAATATATTTCAGCTTATTTTTGTACTTTCTCACTTAGGCGGGGAGCCAGGGTTTTTTTAACTGGGGTTTTTTCCCTAGGCTTTTATGTGATACGCCGAATTGTATGACACCCCGTCACTAACCCCTGATCTATATGCTTTATTGTTTGCTAATTAAATATTGTAGGCCAAAAGTTCAAAAGAATATATATATATATACAGGGTCTTTCACGAGGAACCTGACCCATATTTATACGGGAAACTGCTGAACGTATTTTCATGAAATTCAGCACTTATAAGTATTTCACGATGCTGATGAAATCTAAAATATTTTCAAGGCATGAGCACCTCCGGTTTTTCCGGAAATGACGTCAACTTCCGTTTTTCAAATTACAACACCATTTTTTTATTGCAGAAATAGATTCCTTAGAAAATTTCAAGTCATTTTGATGTAACATTTTTCAGTTTTGGTTGGAAAATTCTCTCTGAGCGGGAAAATTCGAAAAAAAATCGAAAATAGAGATCCGCTGAAACAAGAATAACTTCGAGGTTTTTGGATGGAAAATTTTCATTTTTGGGATTTTTCAAGATGTAAGATTGATGTATCTTCTTTAAAAATCGAAATCGCGATTCATGATACAGGGGGTGACAAAATCGCTTTCAAAGTTAGGGATGACAAAATCATGAAAAATCAATTTTTTCAAATTAGAACCCCATTTTTTATGGCAGATATTGAATCTACGTTAAAAAATAATGTGAGTGTATGCATCACACCCTTGCCCTAAAGTGGATATTCACAAAAAACTGTTTTTCGTCTTGAATTTTCAGCTATTTCTTTTCCCTTCACGCCAAAAAGATGTAATTTCCAGGAACTGTTATTTGAACCATGCTGTAGATTTTGCTGTAAATTTTTGCATATGGTTCATAAGGAATTATTTATTTATCACTGGAGAGAAAACCGATGGCCGATTAGTTGAAATAAAGGATTTCCGATACAAATTCGAATCCAAATTCGCCATCTATTTAGGAACAACCTGTAACTTTTTTCTCTTGCATATTAGGGTAGTATAATCTAGAACATGGTTTTAGTAACAGTTCCTGAAAATTTCATCTTTTTGGAGCGAAGGTAAAAGAAATACCTGAAAATTCAAGACGAAAAACAATTTTTTGTGAATAACTCAGAAAATATCCACTTTAGGGCAAGGGTGTGACCCATACACTCACATTATTTTTTAACGTAAATTCAATATCTGCCATAAAAAAATGGGGTTCTAATTTGAAAAAATTGATTTATCACGATTTTGTCATCCCTAACTTTGAAAGCGATTTTTTCACCCCCTGTATCATGAATGGTGATTTTGATTTTTAAAGTGGATACATCAATCTTACATCTTGAAAAATCCCAAAAATTAAAATTTTCCATCCAAAAACCTCGAAGTTATTCTTGTTTCAGCGCAGCTCTATTTTCCATTTTTTTTCGAATTTTCCCGCTCAGAGAGAATTTTCCAACCAAAACTGAAAAATGTTGCATCAAAATAACTTGAAATTTTCTAAGGAATCTATTTCTGCAAAGAAAAAAAATGGTGTTGTAATTTAAAAAACGGAAATTGACGTCATTTCCGGAAAAACCGGAGGTGCTCACGCCTTATACTTATAAGTGCTGAATTTCATGAAAATACGTTCAGTAGTTTCCCGTATAAATATGGGTGAGGTTCCTCGTGAAACACCCTGTATATCCTCGAATAGAAACGATCTAACCCCACCCCTTTCCCCGCTTTTCACTGAAGATCAGTTCAGGTCCCTCGCTAAAACTTGCCACTACACACCGCCACCTCCTCTCCCGAATTGCTCTCTTGATACGCCCTCGATGTAGCGCCCTATTGGGGGCGACATAACAGTATTTGCACGCGGGCGCTTAGACAGCTAGCGGCCTTGGGAAAAAAAACCTGGCTCCCCGCATAAGAGTTGTTGTGTGTACAAAAATAAGCCGAAATACATTTGAGGGACTTCTTTCTTCAAGAGTGGTCTTCTTCTAATAAACACAAAGGCTTCTTCAAGTATAATTTTATAGATCACCAATATGGAGTACCCAAAGGTGTCTGTCTGTCCAGCGGTTGCGTCCATGCAGCTTCGGACATCCTCGGCAGACTGGACGAAAATGTTAATCCTTGTGAAGATTTCTACAGTTTTGCATGCGGCGGGTTTCTCAAGACTAAGACCATTCCGGATGACGTATCTGCTTACAGCTCTTTCTCAGAAGTTCGAGATAACGTGATGGAACAGCTGAGAGTTATTCTGGAGGAAAATGAAAGTCAGCACAACATAATGGCTATACAACTCGTCAAGAATTACTATAAGGCTTGCATGAATGAAGGTATGTGATTGAAAATAGACCCTAAATGATGGTTGTTACAATTCAAAATTCTAAAAACGTTTAAATAAAGAAAGAAAAAATTCGTGCAATTCAATTTAAGAACACACAACTTCCATCCGCCATGCCTCTTTAAACTAGTTATGTCGGCACCAGAGTCAACCAATATTGTTGCAGAAGACCGACGAAAGCAGTGACCAGTATATTCTGTCGGATTTACCAAGTTCAAATAAGTAGCAACTATTTTGGGCATTTTTCTAAATTGATGAATTCCTACCACTTGTCTACAACCCTTTCCGCTTTGATATTTAAAGAAAAATCGGTAACTGTTCATATTTTCTGGTCTTAACGAAACATACTTTCGATAAACATTCAAGTAGATCTGATTAATTACAAATGATCGTGGTTTGTTGGTTTTCGAATCAGATATGCTGATTAAAAGCTTAGATTCTAAGTCTTCTATATCGTGTACAGTCATTCGGACTAACTCATCCATTCTACAGGCCCCAGAAATAACAAATATTACAGCCACCTAAAAAATAAATAAAGCTATAATCTAAATAGAAATTAAAAACTTGTAAATTACCTTAATCATTAAATTTTCTTTATCTGGAGCTTCCTGGATAAATTTTTCAATTTCTTCCTTCGTTAAAATCTTAGATTTCTAGGCCCTATAACCTTGAGCTTGCCGTTTCAATAAAGGTACTCGGGTTGTCTTTTATATTTCGTAAAGAAGGCTCATGTCGATTGGTCGAAAGAAATTCTCCAAAAATACGATAGCGGTGCTTCCAAGCACGTCTATGACATCGTGACAGGTGATGAAACGTGGATTCACGCGTATGAGGTTGAAAGTAAACAGCAGTCGACTCTATGGATGTTTCAAGATGAGTCAATTCAACAAAAGTTGCACGAAGCACTTCCAAGCAAATAGTCGACTGTTTTTTCGGAAAAACTGGACTTGTCGCTTTCGTACCACTAGAACAACGCAGAACGGTCAATTTAATCCCGAAATATAAAAGACAACCCTCGTAGAAATGCTCCATCAACATCCATATGAATGATATATCATTTGATGACATATGTAGTCGTTAAATAGAGCATGGCACTTAATTAGATACAAGTAGTCGATACGATAACGGTTTTAAAGCCTATCTGAAAAAGAATAATATAATCTTTCGACCTTGAGCTTTAGAATTCTAATTATATTTCGTCCGATCATCACTACGTAAAGCATTATTTTTTCTCGAACTGAATTAAATCAACAACCATTTAATGATATACAATTTCTATCATTGTATAAAGAAAAATAACATTGGTTCAAGTGACGCTATTTTAATTACGCCCCAAAACGAAGGATTCAATAGTACATTGTTTACCGGGTAGGACGACAGAGTCCAGGAATGTTAAGCTTTTCCTACGAGGTAAACATACTATTTTATATCGAGGGCTTTTAGAATACCCATATATGGTCACATCGGTGAACGATTTTTCTTGGGTGAAACTAAACACCATATATGGTATTGTATTCTTGGAAGCTTAAGGGAGATTGAACAAAGGCGGCGCCAGGATATTTGTCGCCAGCTTGAATTTGTGGATGTTTGACGCCTTTTTAAATGTGGTATTCGAACAAATGCTGTAATGAATTCATTACAGCACTGTTTTTAGTACTGTAATGAAATCCTTACGACACTGAAATAGAAAAAGTACTTTTCGCGCCCGAGCTTGACTTGAAAAATGTTATTCTGACTGTGCTCCATTGAAAACTACTTCAGAAAAAATGTTTTACATTTTTCTGAAGTTGATGTACTTTTTCTTTAGAGGCAATCAATGCAGAGGCTATGGTAGAAGCCCACACACTGTTGAACACTTTAGGAGGATGGCCTGTGATTGAAGAAGCCTGGGACCCAAATACCTTCGACTGGATTGACGAAATCAAACTATTCAAAGAACAGGGTTTAGATTTCAATTTCCTCCTGTCTATTGACGCCAAAAAAGACATTGGGAATACAACTGCACGTATTATAACAGTGAGTATACCACATATTTTTTCAGAGAAATTTTTAATGGTCGATCTCGAGTAGAATTATTATCTGGATGATAATCATCTGAAAATATTAGAAAACAAACTAGTTAGGCAGTAGATCCATAGGCCCGTAGATCTATAGGCCAGTAGTTTAATAAGCGCATAGATCAATGAAGCTCACAGAAACACGAAACACAGCAAAGAAACCCGTTGAAAGCAGAGAAACTCGAAAGAACGCGAAGAAACACGGAAGAAAGCGAAGAAACACGAAAGAACGCGAAGAAACACGAAAGAACGCAAAAGAACACGAAAGAACGCGAGAAAACATGAAACGACCTGAAGAAACACGAAAGAAAACAAAAAGCCCAAAGGAATCCAAAAAAACCCGAAGGAGCACAAAAAACCGAAAGCGCGCAAAAAATCCCGAAAGAACTTGTAAATTGCACCTCCTGTATATCAGTCGATCGTAAATTCATTGTAAATTGCACACCCTGTATGACATTTTATTGAAATTAGCTCCCGTACGCGGAAAAACACGAAAACTTGAGAAAAACTCTGGTGAAAGGCAGCGCTAGGAGTGCGCAACTCATATGTGACATCCTGTATATGAATCGAAAATATTTTATCGAATTAAGAAGCCGTAAGCAGAAACAGCCGAAATAACTCGATCGAAGGTAGCTTTTAGAAATAGGCAACGCATATGAGACACTCTGTATATAATTGGTTCGCAGTGGGTGCTTTTTCCACTAAAAAGAAACTAAGAGAATATCGTTTCAACTCCACGATTCGCGCTTGGTGAATTTTACAAAGGTAAAATAAAAATTATTCGATAAAGGTTTAAAGGTGTAACCATGAATACAGGGCCTTGCCGATTACATCGAATTTCGTTCCATTCGTTCACGCATAAACTAAGTGGGTTCGATTTACGTCTTGAATATGACAAAAGAATCTACATAAGATTAGAATGTCAACGACAACTGTCATTTCAGAGTAGGAATCGACAGGGGTGAAATGAATTGGCTAGGGATTGCAAAACTGCTTCTATGCTGGGTAAATTTTTTAATTTCATAAATACATATCGTAGACTGTTAAACTATAAGAGAATAACTCACCAAGGCTCTTACGAATCCTATTAATTGAAGAAATTTCAAAATATTATACGAGATATGGGTTAATATTGTAATTGGAATGATCTGACAAAGTTCTGTGACCGTCGGACGTGACAGATGATCTGGAAATTTGTATTTGAGCCGAAGTAAGCTATTTTCAGCAATTAATTTAAAATATTTTTACTTGCGATTGGAAGATATGAATAGCCCTATCCGAAGGTCCGATTCTCGGGGAAGACACATATGAAAACGGCTTTTCCTGATCGTGTCAGTGGAAAAAGCCTTTTTCGATTTTACCGGACCATCTTTCGCACGAAATATCGCATTTCTAAACCCCTCGCCAACCGAAAGTTTATTGATCTCCTTCGGTGGTTACCAGTATCGAACCATCGATTATACTATTCTTATTGTTTTTAATATATTGGGACCGTAAAAAGTGTCTTTCTTCAGATGAAAAGTTCATCAGAAAAAAATAAATAAATACAACATAACACCCGTCTCCAAGACACAAAATACCATCAGGGTTCATCTAACAAAGATTAAATTTGATAATGACAATCAAGGAACGAAATATTGCATATATGAGGTACCGTGGGAATGCGGAAAATTTTTTATCAGAGAACGAAAACGCCCCTTGAAAGTTTGAATAAAATGACATCAGAATCTTTCTCTTGGACACCGATAGCTTTTTATTGAGAATCATAGGGCCCTCAAATTGGTCTAGATGATATTTAGATGTTTTTCAGATTGACCAACCGCCTGTTTTTGGTCTGAGTGTACACAATTTACGTAAGGGTATACACGACAGCATCGTAAGGAGCTACTTGGAGTTAATGGTTGACTTCGCCATGATGTTCGGAGCAGGGGATTTCGACGCAACTGCAGACATGGAAGAAGCCCTTCTCTTTGAGATCCAACTCGCTAAAGTAACTATTTGGTATTTCCGAATGAAACGTGTTCTTAATTCAGGATTTTTGATTGCAGAAGACCGTATCCAAATTAGATGGAAGGAACGTATCGGAATTTTATAACAAGATGACGTTGAAGCAGTTACAACAGCAATATGGTTACATAGACTGGTTGAAACTGTTTCAATCGACTTTACCAGAAGACGTGAAACTTTACGACGAGAGAGAAATACTGGTTGAAGTACCAAGCTACGTGAACGCCCTTGAAAAACTGCTCAAGACAACACCACCAAAGTGAGTTTCTGATTGATAAGCTAGTTATGCAAGCAATAACGCATTTTCTCTGTTTCAGTGTCGAAATGAGTTCTTTACAGTACTAAAAACAGTGCTGTAATGAATTCATCACAGCATTGTTTTTAGGTATATTTTTCGTTTTGTAGTTGACAACACTGACATCCTATCCTTTCGAATGTCAACACGCGTCCATTGCATGTCAATTGTCAATATTAAACCAATTAGAGATTTAAACGCACTCTTCAAATTTTATGATCTGTCAATTTTCGTATCAGTTGCACCAACTGCGAAAATAAAATACAAAAGGCACTAGGAGGTATAATCTGAATTTTTCATTGAATTTCAATAAATTTCTCACAATTCTTGACTGAAATAGAGAAAATATCGTCTAATACTCGTTGCTGAAGGCAATTCCAACACACATCAGCCAATTATATCTAACGAAAATGGAATTTGGGAATATGCGAGGTATCAAAAACGTCTATACATATACACATTTTTGTTTAAATACGACACACATTAAAAAAATTAATTTACAAGCGTGTCTATTTTTATAATAAATTCTGCAAGATGTTCATATGAATATGAGAAGGATTTTTTGGATGGGAATATCACACAGGATGAAACATGGATGAACCACTTCACTCTGGAATCAAAGCGGCATGCAGACGGAGAAATCCGTCCAAAGATTCAAACATCGGCTCGAAATTTTATTCATAGACCAGTTGGAACATGGAAAACAATCATCAGCGATTATTATATCAGTTTATGAGATCATTTGGAGGCCGAAATTGCCCATAAGAGGTCTCATTTTGTAGCATTCCTCACTTTTTTATTTAAATAACAAATCATATTACAACAACCTTGGAGTCAGAATGATTTCAGATACAAATGTTTTGCCATTTAATTTGATCGCAAAGTTAGGGCTCTACGTTCTTTTTAAGTAATAATTCAGATTCGTCTTAGTGTATGCGAGCCGCAATATAAGAATATTGTATGAGGCAAGGAAGGAGGAACAAGGTAAGGTCATGGAGGTCCAGCGGTGGACCTAGTGAAAAGAGAAAAAAAAAGTATATTCTCTGATGCTTTATAGCCATGAATTGTACAGATCCTGACCGACATTCTTAGCTTCGATCCAGGTTTTTTCGAAATCTCATCAAGTATACCCTCCATTCTCTCTCTTATTTTTCGTTTTGTGGTTGACACTGACATCTAGCCTTTCGAATGTTAATACGCTTCCCTTGCATGTCAATTGTCAATATTAAACCATGTAGAGATTTGAACGCACTATTCAAATTCTATGATCTGTCAATTTTCGTATCAGTCACACCAACTACGAAAATATAATACAAAAGGCACTAGGAGGTATAATCTGAATTTTTCATTGAATTCCAATAAATTTCTCACAATTCTCGACTGAAATAGAGAAAACATCGTCTAATACTCGTTGCAGAAGGCAATTCCAACATTCATGCGTTCAAGAACTCGCTTCTTCGTCGTGATTTCAGATACAAAGGTTTGGTCATTTAATGTGATCGCAAAGGTGAGGCTCTACGTTCTGTTTCAAGTAATAATTCAGATTCATCTTATAATATGTGAGCCATAACCTATAAATATTGTATGAGACAAGGAAGGAGGAACAAGGGTAAGGTCATGGAGATCCAGCGGTGGACCTAGTGAAAAGAGAAAAAAAATATTCTCTGATGCTTTACAGCCATGAATTGTACAGATCCTGACTAGCATTCTTAGCTTCGATCCAGGTTTCTTCGAAATCTCATCAAGTATACCCTCCATTCCAATTGAAACCGAACTTAAAAAAAATAGTACCACTGAATCCTTCTGTTGTAATATTTAACCCGAAAATGGGTTGCTACCTCATTCACAACTGGTATAAATTTTATGACATTTGAATGCATACAAAAAAAATTATTGCGTTTCAAATGTCAGTGTGTTTTTTACATCGGGCGGAAAATGTGTTTCAAACAAAGAGCTGCAATTGATTTTTATGTTAAACTTGGTAAAACTTTTACTGGAACGCCCCAAATGCTACAAAATGGATATGGTGATGATTGTTTATCACGTACGCAAGTTTACGAGTGGTCCGGGTGATTCAAATCGGGAAAACATCGATAGAGTGCGTGAATTTATTAAAAATAACAATAAATCGTTGATGAAAGTTATTGAAATGAAATTTGGCATTCCTCAAACAATCACATACCGTATTTAGACCGAAATTTTGGGCCTTACGAAGGTTAATTCACGATTTCACGAGCAAAATCGATTTAAACCTTCACCCAAACCAGCACCTACTCTATTTTGACCTGTTTTTGCCAACATCTGCACAAGAATACTTAACATAGAACTTCACTGCTTTCTTCATGGTACATGACATGGAATATTCGATAAATAAAACAGAGGCGTATCCAGAGCAGGGTGAAATTGAACTTGATTTTTGGAGTTTCAAATTCATACGATTTTACAATACGAAACATATTTTCTCTATTTCAGTGTCGTAATGAGATCATTACAGTACTAAAAACAGGGAACAGTAAGACTACAATAAATCAAGAAATAGTGCATACTGCAATATCATTGATACTGTTTTCGGTTAATTCAATTTAAACAAAACCTTCAAGTAAATTTGTTTCTTCTTTCACCAAACTATCTTATAGTACTGTAGGACCGAATATGCTCCCTACTTATGCGTTTCGTCCCTGGCGCACACATTTGGACTCATCAGTATGGCTTGTGTGCGCCATGCCATAAACGCAGGGGTTAGAAGTTTTGAGGGAGCCGCCGGGAGTTGAACCCGGCACCTAGTCAGTGTGAAACTTGAGCCCTAACCTCTAGGTCACTGAAGCGCTGTGAATTAAGCTATGCGTAGCTATATAGAGTGCCGCCAAGAGATCCCTACACACTCCCCTGCCAGTGACGGAGTGCCGCTACAGTACTAAATTAACAATGGAACTAAAAGCTGAGCAAAATCGATGAAAATCTTCAACCAAACCAACACCTACTCTATTCTGACCTGTTTTCACCAACCACTGCACAAGAATACGTAACATAGAACTACACTGCTTTCTTCATGCTACATGACATGGAACATTCGATAAATAAAACAGAGGCGTATCCAGCGTAGGGTGAAATTGAACTTGGAGTTTCAAATTCATGCGATGTTACAATACGAAACATATTTTCTAATAAACTTAGCATTATTCGACACATGACAAAAACTTAAATGTTTCAGAACAATTGCCAATTATCTCTTCTGGAGGGCAGTCTTGGAATTGTGGCCGTTTCTACCGCAAAAATTTGAAGAACGTATAACAAAATTCAGAAAAGTGACGGGAGGTGTTGTAGACAGTTCTCCAAGATGGAAGAAATGCTTGCATCTCACGAGATCTCAGTGAGTGTTTTCCAAATCTCTCGAATTTTTTGTAATCGGATAAGTGGTTTCAGTACTTGTTGATATGTCTGTTTCTCTTTTCAGTTTACCTTTACTGTTGGAAGCTGCGTACGTACGTAAATATTCGAACGAAGATATAAAGGTGTACTCTGCCGAGATGGTGGACTATATTATGACTGAATTCAAAAATACAATCAAGAATGGAAATACTATGGATGGACGAGATGACAAAGCAAAAGGCTCTGATGAAGGCTGAAAAAATAACTACGCAAATTGCGTATTCGGATGAAATAATGGATGATCAATTATTGAACCAGCTCTATTCAGAGGTTGGTAAATGATTTGATATAATGAAAAATTAAGAAAAGCACTCACGGTCCGGAGATTTGGCGCACTTTTTTAAATTTTAACAACGTACATTAGTTTGGATATTGCGTTCAACAGTTATAGCGCTATTTTAAAGTTTTCCTTCGTTCAAGGCAAATCCGCTAGAGAAACGTTCCGTGAGATTAATGGTGGTAAGTGACGACAAATACCGATCAAATCATGGAATACATCAAGTTAGACCGGCATGCGGCATCTCGTGACATCGCCCAGGAGATGGGAGTTAGTCACCAACCATTTTAAACCATCTGGGTACAAAAAAAAGCTTGATGTTTGGGTGCTGCATGATTTGACGTAAAAAAACGAATCAACGCCTGCGATATGCGGCTGAAACGGAACGAACTCGACTCATTCTTGAAGCGGATGGTGAGTGGCGACGAAAAATGGATCACATACGACAATATCAAGTGGTCGAAGGCAGGTGAATAGTCCCAAGACGGGATTGACGGCCAGGAAGGTTTTGCTGTGTGTTTGGTCGGATTGGAAGGGAATCATCCACTATGAGCTGCTCCCATATGGTCAGACGCTCAATTCTACAATCTACTGCGAAAAACTACACCGCTTGAAGAAGGCGATCGACCAGAAGCGTTAAAATTGGCCAACAGGAAGAGTGTAGTGTTCCACCAGGACAACACACTTCGTTGATGACTCGTCAGAAGCTACGGGACCTCGGATGGGAGGTTTTATCTACCATATAGCCCAGACACAGCGCCAAGTGATTACCACCTGTTCCTGTCCATCGCGAACGCCCTTGGTGGTGTTGAACTCAAAAGAGGCTTGTGAAAAGTGGCTGTCCGAGTTCTTAAGGAGTGGGGCTTCTACGAGGGAGGTATTATGTTGTTGCCGTCTAGATGGAAACAGATTATCGCACAGATACATGAACAACCAGTTCCTCAAGACATCATTCATTATTTTCTCCTGAAAGTACGCATTTTTAATGTACTCGCTTGACGCTTGACCGCTAGATGGCACATGATGATGTATATGGTTCCAATCTGCCTTCCGGTTTGAGTTAAGTTCTGTGGGTTCATTTTTAGGCCGTCATCATCAATCAAGTTAAGCGACACTGATGAGGAATAATAATTCCGAAACTATAGTCCGCCTGCTACTTGTGATCGATGACGACACGTTTTCCAACCAATTCTCTTGACATTGTTTCAATTAGCCCGCTTTGAAATGTTCAATTATTTTGGTCTTATAACATTAACCTTTTCTCATATATATATATACACTGCTCAACAATTGATAGGGATCACTTACTTTTTCTAAATTTATTTCTGAAATATTCGCTCCAAGATTATAAATTTAGTCAGATATCAGAGTATTTTCAGTTGATAATATGGTTCACTTGAGAAAAGAATGAAAAAATGGAAAGTTGGAGAGAAAAAGACACTCAAAATTCTGTGTTTGAATAACATAAAAATTTTATGATGAAACCACAAGAAGGCTGAAGTTTCGGTTAAGCTAGTACCTAGTTGGTCCCCCACGAGCTCGTCTCAAGCATTCTACCCTACGAGGCATACTTTTAATCAAACGATTTATAAAATTTTGGGGCAAATTCGTCCAAGCGTTAGAAAGGTCCTCCAGGTTATTGATCGGTTGTTTTAAGGTTGACAATTGTCTAGACATCTCAGACCAGACATTTTCGATGCAATTCATGTCTGGAGAGCGAGCTGGCCAGTCCATCCTATCAATAGCATGAGTTTCTAGCGCTTCATTAACCAGACGACTACGGTGTGGACGGGCATTATCGTCAATTAAAATGAAATTCTCGCCCAAGGCAGCCGCAAACGGAACAATTATGGGTTCAATAATCATATCGTGATATCTCTGGATATATATCAGGACCCTCAATAACAAAAGCAGAAATAGAAAGGACCATCCGCACACTGAAAAATAACAAAGCACCTGGTCCCGATGAGATAACTGCAGAGCTTATTAAACTGCTTGACGACAAAGGGGTAACAGTTCTTCACAAACTCTTCAATAGAATATATGAAACCCGTCAACATCCCGCTCAATGGTTGTCATCTACCTTTATACCTTTGCCAAAAAAGAATAACGCTAGGAAATGCGAAGATCATAGACTTATCAGCCTTATGTGCCACTCCTTTAAACTGTTCCTCAAGACAATTCATCAGAGAATATTAAGAAAATGTGAGCAAAACATCAGCGACTCGCAATTCGGATTCAGACAAGGCCTGGGAACTCGAGAAGCATTAGTAGCAACACAAGTACTGATACAAAACTGCCACGATCAGCGGAAAGATGTATGCCTATGCTTCATAGACTTTGACAGAGTTCAGCATCATAAATTACTAACAATTCTGAGGCAAATGGATATAGACGGCAAAGATATTCGCTGCATTGAAAATCTCTATCTGAAACAATCTGCTCACATAAAGATCGATGGAGAACAAAGCAATAATGTTGAAATCTGCAGAGGAGTCCGGCAAGGGTGTGTTCTCTCACCTCTGTTATTCAATTTGTATTCTGAGAACATCTTCCAAGGGGCACTTGAGGACGTTGAGAGGGGTATTAAAGTCAACGGAACATGGATTAATAACATTCGCTACGCGGACGACACGGTCTTAATTGCTGACAATATGAATGATCTTCAATACCTTATCGACGTAGTAGGACAACACAGCGAGAGAATGGGCCTTAAAATAAATGCCAAAAAAACAAAATATATGGTCATTACTCGTCAACCAGACAGACTCAATAATGCAAAACTAACATCTGATGGGTCATTAATTGAGCGAGTAAATAAGTTTAAATACCTGGCTCACTGAAGACTGGACATCTGACCTAGAAATAAAATGTCGTATAGAAAATGCCCGCAACACATTCATGAAATTTAAACGTATTCTTACCAATGCGGACTTTAACCTAAACCTGAGAGTGAGATTTGTGAGGTGTTACATTTGGTCGGTGTTACTGTACGGTGTGGAGAGCTGGACACTAAAGGTGGTCACAATGAATAGAATAGAAGCCTTCGAGATGTGGATATATCGCAGAATACTAAAAATCCCATGGACGGCCCGAGTGACCAACGAAAATGTCCTACGAAGAATAAATAAAGAACGTGAATTGCTGCTGACGATCAAAAAAAGAAAAACTGCATACTTAGGGCATATAATGCGAAACCCGAAATACCAGCTTCTACAATTGATTATCGAGGGAAAGATTGAAGGAAGGAGAGAAATGGGAAGAAAGAGGATGTCATGGCTACGTAACATAAGACAGTGGACGAGCTTGCGAACAATGGAAAGCCTAATACATACAGCTAGAGACGGGATAGAAATGAATCGTGTGGTCGCAAACATTCATTAGTGAATATGCATTAGAAGAAGAAGAAGAAGATATCTCTGGCTAGTCATTGTGGTGTTCTGCAGAACAACCAACTCTATGCGTTGGTTCAAACAAATGTCTCCCCATACACATATAGAACCTCCGCCAAAAGCTGTTGTCGGAACCATAAACTGTTCTGCATACCTTCGACCTCTTTTCCTCCAAGCAAGAATACATCCATCGGAGTTGACCAAACGAAATCTAGACTCAACCGTAAATAAACATCGGCTCCAATCTTCAACTGTCCAATTGCGGTGCTCCTCAGCCCATTGCCGTCGATGAACCCGGTGTTCCCTATTCAAACGGGGATGTTGTACCCTCCTACGTGCTCTCAAACCACGAACATCTAGACGTCGTCTTACAGTCTGCTTCGAAATTAGAACTCCTGTTGCAACTTTCAGTGATCTATTGAGCCGCGACGCCGGGTAAGTGGGATTTCTCCTCATTGAGGATCAGCTGATCTTGGGCAGCTGCTGTACTGCCCCCCATGAACATAAGCTACTGAGTCGTTTTAGATGAACCTATTCCAAGCCCGACTCACGACACTTTGCGAAACATTCAACCGCCGGGACACTTCTCGCTGGGACAAACCTTCCTGTATCCACCGTATGATTTGGTCCAGTTGCACAGGATCCAAACGTCTTCTCGGCATGACTGATAAGCTGATATTGTTCTCATTTCTTCAATTATTGTCACCTTATGTGTTTGAACGAGAGAAAAAACAGATTTAATAACAAATACCACATAGCTTTTCAGTCAACCTGTAACAGCCTACAGATAATAATCGATTTTGTGAACAAGAGTCGATGAAGTGAGGAAAAATTTGATATAATCATCTGAAAACATCTTAATTTTACCTTAGAGAACATATAATGTACAGATATTCAAGAGATAACTTGAAAAAAATACAAATGAAGAGAAGTTCATAAGTGATCCCTAGCAATTGTTCAGTGTATATATATATATTAAAGTTTTCAATTATCATATTCAACCTTAGGGGGGGCGCCATCATGAACTTTTGCCCCGGTCAGAAAAAATCGTAGATCTGGTCCTGTTGAAATGCAAAAGATCACTTCACCATCTCAAACTACCCTAAACTAACTAAACCTTGGTTGTTGTCTCCCAACGCGTTCAATCTAACAACAGTCTTTGTACTCTCTGACCTATTCCTCACAACTGTATATTTTTCTCTCAGATTTTCGTGAACGAACGGGGATTTTTAACTTCATTCTTGAACATAAACAAGTATAAATGGAGCAGATTACTCAATAAATTATTGTACCCTGCCTCAAGAAACGATTGGACGGAGAATTCCGGTACAATTGGCGATCATGCTGTCTACAACAGAATTGAAAATAACATGGGTAAGTGGATTTTTTTTATTTGTACATTTATTTTAGTTATTACGAGGGTTGGCTTTTATATTTCAGGATTAGCTAACAAAAATGAATAGTAATAATCGAAAATCGCTTCATTGTTTTTCAAAATATTGCCCATCCAGATCTATACACTTTTCATGGGTTTGAACCAATTCTCGAAGCACTTTTGCCACTCTGATTGAGGTATCGATTTTTATAAATTTCGCACGATGTTCACAGGATATGCCTAGAAAAGGTCTCATTTTGTAGGATTCCTCACTTTTTATTTAAATAACGAATAATATGAATAAAAGTAACTACAACCCTGGAGTCAGAATAATTTCAGATACAAAGGTTTGGCCATTTAATGTGATCGCAAAGGTAAAGCTTTACGTTCTGTTTTAAGTAATAATACAAGATATGTGAGCCATAACCTATAAATATTGTATGAGGCAAGGAAGGAGGAAAACAGGTAAGGTCATGGAGTCCAGCGGTGGACCTAGTGAAAAGAGAAGGAAAAATGTATATTCTCTGATGGTTTACAGCTATGAATAGTCGGATCCTACCGGCTTTCATGGCTTCGATCCAGGTTTCTACGAAATCTCATCAAGTACACCATCCATTGGAATAGAAACGCAACATTAAAAAAATAGTACCACTAGTGCCATCTGTTGTAATATTTAACGCGAAGTTTGCTTACTACCTCATTGACAACGGGATAAAATTCATGGCAACAATTATTGCGTTTCAAATGTGTTTTGTACATCTGTCGGAAAATGAGCTGCTGTTGATTTTTGTGTTAAATAGTAATAATCGAAAATCGCTTTATTATTTTTCAAAATATTGCCCATTCAGATCTATACACTTTTCATGGGTTTGAACCAATTCTCGAAGCACTTTTGCCACTCTGATTGAGGTATCGATTTTTATAAATTTCGCACGATGTTCACAGGATATGCCCAGAAATGGTCCCATTTTGTAGCATTCCTCACTTTTTTATTTAAATAACGAATAATATGAATATAAGTAACAACAACCCTGGAGTCAGAATGATTTCAGATACAAAGGTTTGGCCATTTAATGTGATCGCAAAGGTAAAGCTCTACGTTCTGTTTTAAGTAATAATACAAGATATGTGAGCCATAACCTATAAATATTCTATGAGGCAAGGAAGGAGGAAAACGGGTAAGGTCATGGAGTCCAGCGGTGGACCTAGTGAAAAGAGAAGGAAAAATGTATATTCTCTGATGGTTTACAGCTATGAATTGTCGGATCCTACCGGCTTTCATGGCTTCGATCCAGGTTTCTACGAAATCTCATCAAGTACACCATCCATTGGAATAGAAACCCAACTTTTCAAAAAATTGTACCACTAGTGCCATCTGTTGTAATATTTAACCCGAAGTTTGCTTACTACCTCATTGACAACGGGATAAAATTCATGGCAACAATTATTGCGTTTCAAATGTATTTTGTACATCTGTCGGAAAATGAGCTGCTGTTAATTTTTATGTTGAATAGTAATAATCGAAGATTGTTTTATTATTTTTCAAAATATTCCCCATTGAGATCTATACACTTTTCATGGGTTTAAACCAATTCTCGAAGCACTTTTGCCACTCTGATTGAGGTATCGATTTTTATAAATTTCGCACGATGTTCACAGGATATGCCCAGATATGGTCCCATTTTGTAGCATTCCTCACTTTTTTATTTAAATAACGAATAATATGAATAAAAGTAACAACAACCCTGGAGTCAGAATGATTTCAGATACAAAGGTTTGGCCATTTAATGTGATCGCAAAGGTAAAGCTCTACGTTCTGTTTTAAGTAATAATACAAGATATGTGAGCCATAACCTATAAATATTCTATGAGGCAAGGAAGGAGGAAAAGGGGTAAGGTCATGGAGTCCAGCGGTGGATCTAGTGAAAAGAGAAGGAAAAAAGTATATTCTCTGATGGTTTACAGCTATGAATAGTCGGATCCTACCGGCATTCATGGCTTCGATCCAGGTTTCTACGAAATCTCATCAAGTACACCATCCATTGGAATAGATACGCAACTTTAAAAAAAATAGTACCACTAGTGCCATCTGTTGTAATATTTAACCCGAAGTTTGCTTACTACCTCATTGACAACGGGATAAAATTCGTGGCAACAATTATTGCGTTTCAAATGTGTTTTGTACATCTGTCGGAAAATGAGCTGCTGTTGATTTTTGTGTTGAATAGTAATAATCGAAAATCGCTTTATTATTTTTCAAAATATTCCCCATTGAGATCTATACACTTTTCATGGGTTCGAACCAATTCTCGAAGCACTTTTGCCACACTGATTGAGGTATCGATTTTTATAAATTTCGCACGATGTTCACAGGATATGCCCAGAAAAGGTCTGATTTTGTAGCATTCCTTACTTTTTTATTTAAATAACGAATAATATGAATAAAAGTAACAACAACCCTGGAGTCAGAATGATTTCAGATACAAAGATTTGGCCATTTAATGTGATCGCAAAGGTAAAGCTCTACGTTCTGTTTTAAGTAATAATACAAGATATGTGAGCCATAACCTATAAATATTCTATGAGGCAAGGAAGGAGGAAAACGGGTAAGGTCATGGAGGTCCAGCGGTGGACCTAGTGAAAAGAGAAGGAAAAATGTATATTCTCTGATGGTTTACAGCTATGAATAATCGGATCCTACCGGCTTTCATGGCTTCGATCCAGGTTTCTACGAAATCTCATCAAGTACACCGTTCATTGGAATAGAAACGCAACTTTAAAAAAAATAGTACCACTAGTGCCATCTGTTGTAATATTTAACCCGAAGTTTGCTTACTACCTCATTGACAACGGGATAAAATTCGTGGCAACAATTATTGCGTTTCAAATGTGTTTTGTACATCTGTCGGAAAATGAGCTGCTGTTGATTTTTGTGTTGAATCGTAATAATCGAAAATTGTTTTATTATTTTTCAAAATATTCCCCATTTAGATCTATACGCTTTTCATGGGTTTGAACCAATTCTCGAAGCACTTGTGCCACTCTGATTGAGGTATCGATTTTTATAAATTTCTCACGATGTTCACAGGATATGCCCAGAAAAGTTCTCATTTTGTAGCATTCCTCACTTTTTTATTTAAATAACGAATAATATGAATAAAAGTAACAACAACCCTGGAGTCAGAATAATTTCAGATACAAAGGTTTGGCCATTTAATGTGATTGCAAAGGTAAAGCTCTACGTTCTGTTTTAAGTAATAATACAAGATATGTTAGCCATAACCTATAAATATTCTATGAGGCAAGGAAGGAGGAAAACGGGTAAGGTCATGGAGTCCAGCGGTGGACCTAGTGAAAAGAGAAGAAAAAAATGTATATTCTCTGATGGTTTACAGCTATGAATAATCGGATCCTACCGGCATTCATGGCTTCGATCCAGGTTTCTACGAAATCTCATCAAGTACACCATCCATTGGAATAGAAACCCAACTTTTAAAAAAATAGTACCACTGGTGCCATCTGTTGTAATATTTAACCCGAAGTTTGCTTACTACCTCATTGACAACGGGATAAAATTCATGGCAACAATTATTGCGTTTCAAATGTGTTTTGTACATCTGTCGGAAAATGAGCTGCTGTTGATTTTTGTGTTAAATAGTAATAATCGAAAATCGCTTTATAATTTTTCAAAATATTCCCCATTCAGATCTATACACTTTTCATGGGTTTGAACCAATTCTCGAAGCACTTTTGCCACTCTGATTGAGGTACCCAAGACTTCTGGAATTGGGGGTTTTCTAATTTTTTTGTTTCAGTTCTACCAGCCGCTATTCTGCAAGGAGTTTTCTTCGACAGGAGCAGACCGAGTTATTTAAATTTCGGAGCAATTGGAACTATAATCGGTCACGAAATACTCCATGCTTTCGACGATCGAGGCAGCCAGTTCGACGAAAATGGCAACTTGAAAAATTGGTGGGATCAACAAACCTTCGATGCCTTCTCGGAAAAAACCAAATGTTTCGTTGAAACGTACAGCAACATCCAAGTGGAAGAATTAGGAGAAAATGTAGGTTTCATAAATGACGTTTGGTGAACAGGTTGCTGAAATTTTATTAAAACAAACAACAAAAGAGAATGAAAAAGAAAATCATTCAAAATCTTGGGGCATGCGGATTGTTTCCTAAGACGTTCACGGGAGGGCGCAACCATGCAAATCATTCATTAATATTTGACAGATCTTTAATTCTATTCATTCATTTCAACGTCATCAAGGAATGACCGACATTGTGCGTTTTAGATCTCTTCATTTCGAAACTTGCAGAATATGAACAAGTTTTCTCGTGGAACTGAATTAGAAAATTCACTACATCCCTGTATTTCATCTGATATTTTCATTTCTGAAGCGCGAAACTTATATAAGGATTGTAAATTTGACGTAAATACTGTGTGGTGACATTTAATGAAAAGAACAGAAAACAATCCTCGTGTCGCCTAAACGAACCAGTGCACACACCATTATTCTAGGCATCTTAATACAAACTCGGTAATTTGTCGACTTACAATTAAATACGGCATTTAAAGTTGAATAAACCTTGTTTGATCAAATACAGGACTTACCGAACGTAATAAAAACTGTTCGCCACGCAAACTTTCTATTTAAAACTTGATTCCAATTCGAGAAATACAGATAAATGCACATTCTAGCATCTTCACTCTAGAATTATCCAAAATCGAAAGGAGTCGGAGGTCTAGTGCGCCCCACTTAGCACGCGAGACGGGAATACACAAACTATATCAATTTTCAGCAGAGATTCCCGAACTAACCCTCATCCGTTTCATACTGTTACGTTTTTCCTCAGCGAAATAGAAAAACAATACAAGTCTTCTTTAAACTAATTTATATTCACACTTAACTAACAATAATCAATAATTTATATACACAATTTATCTACAGAATTTCACTAGGAACACCTGTTTATTCGTCGGCAAGTTCTATCCATGAATCGGCTTCAGTCATTAATATCCGGCGCTGTTTTTCTAGAAGTTACCAGAAAGATGCTTCCCATTCCAGATCGATCGTAGCGGTCTCTTTTATGTCACATAAATATGCCACCATTAATCGTTTTTTATGTGACAGCTTTATGGCGAGCGGTCCCTTTCATCATGTTCTTAATCCCTTTGTCGGCGCATGAAGCGGAACTCCTCTGTTGTCGCGGCAGTCCTCAAAATGTTTATATTCGGTTTTGTTACAATACTATATATAATGGTGTTTCCTTCAACAGGTCAATGGCGTCAGAACTTTGGGTGAGAATATAGCCGATCACGGTGGTACAATACAAGCATACTCAGCTTATCAGTCTTGGATAGACCAGTATGGCAGCGAGAGCAAGCTTCCAGGATTATCATACACTCCCAAACAATTATTCTGGATCGCCAGTGCTCACAATTTGTGCAGTATCGAGAGGTTGGAATATCTCAGACAGAAACTTGAAATAGATCAGTATCCCCAGAAAAATACAGGGTGAACGCGAATCTTCAGAATTTGGAGCAATTCTCTAAAGATTTCAAGTGTCCGTTAGGTAGCAGGATGAATCCTAAGAATAAATGTACTATTTGGTGATTTTTTTGTAGTGTAGGTTTTTTAATAAAGTTTTATTTTTTTCTCTTCGTTTTAATATACAGAATTTACAGTCGATCGACAAGCAAAACTCTGTTACCATAACAACCGAAGAATCCGATCATACATCCAAGAGATTATTCTATCATCTATGGTTGTGATCATGCATAACCTCATTTTTATATATAAGAGGGTTGCCTTTTATATTTCGGGATTGGACAACTCTAATTTTGCAACCGCAACTGCAACAATGCAGTGCCGATAGAAATGCTCCAAAAATGCGATCGCGGTGCTTCGAAGCACGTCTATGACTTCGTGACATGTTATGAATCGTAGATTTATGCGTATGAGCCCGAAAGTAAACAGCATTCGACTGTATGGGTGTTTCAAGATTCAAACAAATGTGTTTGTAGACATTTGATAGGTGTTTGATGTTCTGTTATCATCATGACTTTCTTCAATGGACGAAATTGATGAATTCTTGGAAATATCTAAATGCACTGATATTTCATTCAGTGGGTTACATTCACTACTGCTTGGTTGCTGCTTTTGATTTGCGAAATATTAATTTTATTGGATAAATAGTCCAGCCAGCCTCCAATACAATACTTTATTTATTATTTATTTATTTAAAATAAAATACCTTCAATTTCCAAAGACAATTATAACATTGTATAGGAACAGTCAAAATTTTAGTCCTAATTAAAAAACAAAATTATATGTCAAATAAATAATTAAAATTAAAAATAATAAAAAAAATGTCTTATTCTTTATCGGAATCGCCCTAACAAGGAATTCGAATTTTCAAAATACCAATTTTAAGTTGAAATATACCGAAAACACGTGGACCTCATACTATAACAAAGAAATCCAGGTATTTAATGATTCTGACCAATGAGAAACGTATCCAATCAAAATAAAATATACCGAAATCACGAGGACCAATCAAAGACGAGAATCTCTAATTTCGTTACTCTCTTGTTATTCATCGTAGTGCAGTGACTCAAACAAATCCATGACAATTGAACCTTAAGCCCCGCCCATCTGACATCTTGTTGAATTCGTATAAATTTAGGGGATTGTAACTAAAATCAACAATAGCTGAATAAATTTGTTGATTTATTGTAATATTCTTAATGAATTGCAATTATGTACCTCACTTTCATGACTCCAATATTTCAAAACGACCATGAGGAAGAAAATGTCTTATTCTTTATCGGAATTGCCCTAACAAGACATTCGAAACTTCAAAATGCCAATTCTAAGTTGAAATATACCGAAAACACGTGGACTCAATACTATAACAAAGAAATCCAGGTATTTAATGATTCTGACCAATGAGAAACGTATCCAATCAAGATAAAATATACCGAAATCACGAGGACCAATCAAAATCGAGAATCTCTAATTTCGTTACTCTCTTGTTATTCATCGTAGTGCAGTGACTCAAACAAATCCATGACAATTGAACCTTAAGCCCCGCCCATCTGACATCTTGTTGAATTCGTATAAATTTAGGGGATTGTAACTAAAATCAACAATAGCTGAATAAATTTGTTGATTTATTGTAATATTCTTAATGAATTGCAATTATGTACCTCACTTTCATGACTCCAATATTTCAAAACGGCCATGAGGAAGAAAATGTCTTATTCTTTATCGGAATTGCCCTAACAAGAAATTCGAAACTTCAAAATGCCAATTCTAAGATGAAATATACCGAAAACACGTGGACTCAATACTATAACAAAGAAATCCAGGTATTTAATGATTTTGACCAATGAAAAACGTATCCAATCAAGATAAAATATATGGAAATCACGAGGACCAATCAAAGACGAGAATCTCTAATTTTGCTACTCTCTTGTTATTCACCGTAGTGCAGTGACTCAAACAAATCCATGACAATTGAACCTTAAGCCCCGCCCATCTGACATCTTGGTGAATTCGTATAAATTTACGGGATTGTTACGAAAATCAACATATGTTGAATAAATTTGTTGATTTATTGTAATATTCTTAATGAACTGCAATTATGTACCTACCTCAAGAGCCAAATCCAACAAAAGTTGTCTTCCAAAAAATCTGGAAACCAATCGCCGAAGACGGATCACCCTTCACCATGTCAATGCTATCACTCATACATTGAATTTTTGAGCTCTCAAAATATCGATTTGATGAGTCATCCACCGTATAGACCTGATTTGGCACCGAATGACTTCTTTTTATTTCCGTACGTAAAAAATATACTAAGAATTCAACGTTTTTCGACACTTGATGCTTTCAGAATGCATGTTTCGAAGACCTCAATCAGAGTGGCAAAACTGCTTCGACAATTGGTTCAAACGCATGCAAAAGTGTATAGATCTTAATGGGGAATATTTTGAAAAACACTTAAGCGATCTTCGATTATTTATATTTGTTTTTGTTCTCTAATCCCGAAACTTAAAGGACTACCCTCGTACTAATCAATTCATCCTCGTATTGTGTTGACAAATTGCAGGCTAAAAATTTTTGAAAAATTCATGCTTTGGAAATATTCGATTATTCATAAGGTATTCGTCAGATCTCAAGAAAAATTGTTTTTCTAGAGAAATAATGAGAAATCTAAATTAAGATTCCTTCAGGAACGATCGTTTTGAGTTCTGTGGATGAAAATCGACATACAGATTGTAGAAATGACCAAGGTAGTCTATGGAAATGACATGTTTGTCTATGATCCAAATGGTCACATGATTTTGAGTGGTTAATTTGAGCAAAGATTTCGAAATAATGGCCGAAAATTTTTGCTTGAGCTTATCTAGTTTTCTCGAGAATTATTTATCTCAATTTTAATTTTGGGAAATAATCTAAAAATTATTTGTTGGGTAAATAATCATGATTTACCATAGAATTGAAAGAATATTATGTAATAGGCCAAATAAGGACTTGCGAACTTCCAATTTCTATAGAACAAAAAATAAAACCTGATAAATTTGAATAATTTTTACTCAAACAAGGCCACAATATAATAATTATTTTTAAGCAACACTGCTATCTATGTCGAAATATCAACAAACCCTCAATTCATTCATGCATTTATATTTTATCCATGAATCAATTCTTACACGCTAACCGAAGCAAACACATTTTCATCCTAACGAACTCGGCTTCAACTTCAACAGTTCCTCTTCGAAGATGCCAAAGAATTCAAGCCGCCAATGAAATAATTCAACACGAAAGGGAGCAGTTCCCGCGTTCTATTCAATTCAAAACTGCCGCGCTCATTCGAGCACAAGTTATTCACGTGACCCACGCTAGCCGCCATTGTACTGTATAAACAACGACTGAGACGGTGTTGGACGGTGATCGTGTGCGTGTTTTATAAATTCTAATAGATAAATATTAAATAATATATTTAAAATGTCCGATGTTGAATCAGCAAATACCAATAACTCCGTTAGTGAGGAAAACAACCAGGTGAGTAGTAAAAAAATCATTCAATCAAATATTTTCGATAAAACAGCTCATGCAATGTGCACGTAATAAATGGTTGATTAGACTGTGACCTTACATCCGTATGTTGCATTGGAAATCTCCAGTGTTCACATAAGCTCACATTCTAAACGACGTATTCTAGAGTCGAAAGTATTTGAAAATTTTACAGTTTGTTTTATTTTTTAACTGTTGGAAGTGGTATATATGTAATGGTAGTTTTCCTTATGAACTTTTTGATGAATTGGCTCAGATTCTCTGTAGATTCTGAAAAATCGGCATTTTCGTACAAGTACGCCGTCTCCCATGAATTAATCAAAGAAATACGTTGGATACGGCGTCTCATCAAGCCGGCTTGTTTTGTAACGTAAGTCATGTCTTTGAACGATTCGTCATCTATTTATGTTTTGGAGGGAAACTTAGAACTCTGTAATTTCTTCAAAATATTTCTCGTTATCGTTCATTGTAATAATTATGATTTTATGATGTTTCAGACGACCAAATCCAGAAGGTCGAGAAAGACAAATTCGCCCAAAGCCGAACTTGCTGTTAGAGTAAGTGCATCATTTTATTTCTTGAATGATTTTGCTGTAATCATAATTTGTAGGGATTGGGGCCAGAAGTAGAAGGTAAAAGGCGGACGAGATCAGCTGCCAAGGGAGTTACAGCCACTCCACCACCCCCAGCCAAAAAAGAACGTAAGTCTTGAAAAATTCATATTCAAACACAAATCTCATATTTCGTTTCTAGGTCGTAGTCGTGGTAAGAAGAGTCAAAGTGTAGAAGAAAGTGAGGCAACAGTTGATAATGAAAATAGCGAAGAAGTAAAAACAAATGAGGAAGAAGAAAAAAATGAACCAGAGGCAACAGAAAATAACACTCACGATGAAAAAGAAGAAACAGCAAATAATAATGCTGAAACTACAAAAGTGAGTACTGAAGTGATAGCTCCTCTCTATTAATCCTAGTATATCGCAAATAATAGTGTCGATGTAAAGGTAGATCAAGAAAGATAGGCTAAAATGAGCTTGACGGAAAAGCATGCAACCATTCGTATAACAGCAAGTTAGGGTCAGATCACACAGGTTGTTTTGTCCTGTCGAATCTAAATATCAGAAAGATGTGCCAGCAAGTACCTTCTCCTTATTTATTCTACTCCTGTTGCAAATTTAATGTCATTTAAATGAAAAAGAACTGAATCTATATTAAATGCAACTCAAATCTACAATTTTTTCTGCATGCTTTCCTAATTCTGACCTTACTTTGTTCATATACGGGGTGAGTGTTTCGAGAGTCGTTAATTTTAACTCTCTTGAAGAGATAAAAATATTTTTTTCCTTTACCGATTTTTACAATCATGTCCCGTTCCAGTTGAAAGTGATTTGAGTTTTCAAATTGGCTGAGTCACTACTTGATTAATTTCGAGATTACACAAAAAATTCAGCTTTCGCTTTATAATTCATAAAATTGTAGTCATACTTCCTATTTGAGGCTCCAAAGTGTAATATTTATGCTAAAATTACACATTTATTAATATTCCATTCAAAATGTTTCTATTGGGTAAAATATTGAAATTTCTGAATTTTATTCAGTTTGAACATTCCATAAGCAGATACTCATGTTCCACGTCAACTTTTTCAATACTTTGAATTCTATGATTGTTCCCACTTCTTTAGATAATCAGATTGAATCAATTCTTACACGCTAACCGAAGCAAACACATTTTCATCCTAACGAACTCGGCTTCAGCTTCAACAGTTCCTCTTCGAAGATGCCAAAGAATTCAAGCCGCCAATGAAATAATTCAACACGAAAGGAGCAGTTCCCGCGTTCTATTCAATTCAAAACTGCCGCGCTCATTCGAGCACAAGTTATTCACGTGACCCACGCTAGCCGCCATTGTACTGTATAAACAACGACTGAGACGGTGTTGGACGGTGATCGTGTGCGTGTTTTATAAATTCTAATAGATAAATATTAAATAATATATTTAAAATGTCCGATGTTGAATCAGCAAATACCAATAACTCCGTTAGTGAGGAAAACAACCAGGTGAGTAGTAAAAAAATCATTCAATCAAATATTTTCGATAAAACAGCTCATGCAATGTGCACGTAATAAATGGTTGATTAGACTGTGACCTTACTTTCGTATGTTGCATTGGAAATTCACATTCTAAACGACGTATTCTAGAGTTGGAAATATTTGAAAATTTTACAGTTTGTTTTAATTTTCAACTGTTGGAAGTGGTATATATGTAATGGTAGTGTACCTTTCGAACTTTTTGATGAAGTGGCTCCGATTCCCACTAAATTCTGAAAAATCGGCATTTTTGTACAAGTACGCCGTCTCCCATGAATTAATCAAAGAAATACGTTGGATACGGCGTCTCATCAAGCCGGCTTGTTTTGTAACGTAAGTCATGTCTTTGAACGATTCGTCATCTATTTATGTTTTGGAGGGAAACTTAGAACTCTGTAATTTCTTCAAAATATTTCTTGTTATCATTCATTGTAATAATTATGATTTTATGATGTTTCAGACGACCAAATCCAGAAGGTCGAGAAAGACGAATTCGCCCAAAGCCGAACTTGCTGTTAGAGTAAGTGCATCATTTTATTTCTTGAATGATTTTGCTGTAATCATAATTTGTAGGGATTGGGGCCAGAAGTAGAAGGTAAAAGGCGGACGAGATCAGCTGCCAAGGAGTTACAGCCACTCCACCACCCCCAGCCAAAAAAGAACGTAAGTCTTGAAAAATTCATATTCAAACACGAATCTCATATTTCGTTTCTAGGTCGTAGTCGTGGTAAGAAGAGTCAAAGTGTAGAAGAAAGTGAGGCAACAGTTGATAATGAAAATAGCGAAGAAGTAAAAACAAATGAGGAAGAAGAAAAAAATGAACCAGAGGCAACAGAAAATAACACTCACGATGAAAAAGAAGAAACAGCAAATAATAATGCTGAAACTACAAAAGTAAGTACTGAAGTGATATCTCTATTGTTAATCCTGGTTTATCACAAATAATTGTGTCGATGTAAAGGTAGATCAAGAAAGATAGGCTAAAATGAGCTTGACGGAAAAGCATGCAACCATTCGTATAACAGCAAGTTAAGGTCAGATCACACAGGTTGTTTTGTCCTGTCGAATCTAAATATCAGAAAGATGTGCCAGCAAGTATCTTCTCCTTATTTATTCTACTCCAGTTGCAAATTTAATGTCATTTATATGAAAAAGAACTGAATCTATATTCTATGCAACTCAAATCTACAATTTTTTCTGCATGCTTTCTTAATTCTGACCTTACTTTGTTCATATACGGGGTGAGTGTTTCGAGAGTCGTTAATTTTAACTCTCTCTTGAAGATATAAAAATATTTTTTTCCTTTACCGTTTTTTACAATTATGTCCCGTTCCAGTTGAAAGTGATTTGAGTTTTCAAATTGGCTGAGTCACTACTTGATTAATTTCGAGATTACACAAAAAATTCAGCTTCTGCTTTATAATTCATAAAATTGTAGTCATACTTCCTATTTGAGGCTCCAAAGTGTAATATTTATGCTAAAATTACACATTTATTAATATTCCATTCAAAATGTTTCTATTGGGTAAAATATTGAAATTTCTGAATTTTATTCAGTTTGAACATTCCATAAGCAGATACTCATGTTCCACGTCAACTTTTTCAATACTTTGAATTCTATGATTGTTTCCCACTTCTTTAGATAATCAGATAAACACTGTTGCCATGTTTTTTATTTTCCATAAATTTCAATAAATTCTATGTGTTATCTTCTATGTCCTATTTTGAACCATAGAATTCAAAAGTGTGTCAATAAATCATAGAAACCAAATGTCAAAATTATGATATTCAAGAATATATTTTGAAGTCTAAATTAACTCTCCATTCTAAATGAAGCCGAACTTAAAAAAAAACTAAAAAGCAATGAACATTTAGGAAGAAATCATTTTTATTAGTCAATGGTTCATAAAATTGTAGTCATACTTCCTATTTGAGGCTCCAAAGTGTAATATTTATGCTAAAATTACACATTTATTAATTTTTCCTTCAAAATGTTTCTATTGGAGAAAATATTGAAATTTCTGAATTTTATTCAGTTTGAACATTCCATAAGCAGATACTCATGTTCCACATCAACTTTTTCAATACTTTGAATTCTATGATTGTTTCCACTTCTTTAGATAATCAAATAAACACTGTTGCCATGTTTTTTATTTTCCATAAATTTCAATAAATTCTATGTGTCATCTTCTATGTCCTATTTCGAACCATAGAATTCAAAAGTGTGTCAATAAATCATAGAAACCAAATGTCGAAATTATGATATTCAAGAATATATTTTGAAGTCTAAATTAACTCTCCATTCTAAATGAAGCCGAACTTTAAAAAAAAACTAAAAAGCAATGAACATTTAGGAAGAAATCATTTTTATTAGTCAATGGTTCATAAAATTGTAGTCATACTTCCTATTTGAGGCTCCTAAGTGTAATATTTATGCTAAAATTACACATTTATTAATTTTCCCTTCAAAATGTTTCTATTGGAGAAAATATTGAAATTTCTGAATTTTATTCAGTTTGAACATTCCATAAGCAGATACTCATGTTCCACATCAACTTTTTCAATACTTTGAATTCTATGATTGTTCCCACTTCTTTAGATAATCAAATAAACACTGTTGCCATGTTTTTTATTTTCCATAAATTTCAATAAATTCTATGTTTTATCTTCTATGCCCTATTTTGAACCATAGAATTTTAAAGTGTGTCAATAAATCATAGAAACCAATTGTCAAAATTATGATATTCAAGAATATATTTTGAAGTCTAAATTAACTCTCCATTCTAAATGAAGCTGAACTTAAAAAAAAAAAGCTAAAAAGCAAATGAACATTTTTATTAGAAGAAATCATTTTTATTAGTTAATGGTTCATAAAATTGTAGTCATACTTCCTATTTGAGGCTCCTGAGTGTAATATTTATGCTAAAATTACACATTTATTAATTTTCCATTCAATTCAATTCCTATTGGGGAAAAATATTGAAATTTCTGAATTTTATTCAGTTTGAACATTCCATAAGCAGATACTCATGTTCCACGTCAACTTTTTCAATACTTTGAATTCTATGATTGTTTCCACTTCTTTAGGTAATCAAATAAACACTGTTGCCATGTTTTTTATTTTCCATAAATTTCAATAAATTCTATGTGTCATCTTCTATGTCCTATTTCGAACCATAGAATTCAAAAGTGTGTCAATAAATCATAGAAACCAAGAATTTTATTCAGTTTGAACATTCCATAAGCAGATACTTATGTTCCACATCAACTTTTTCAATATTTTTAATATTATGATTGTTTCCACTTTAGATGATCAAATAAACACTGTTGCCATGTTTTTTATTTTCCATAAATTTCTATGAATTCTATGTGTCATCTTCTATGTCCTATTTCGAACCATAGAATTCAAAAGTGTGTCAATAAATCATAGAAACCAAATGTCAAAATTATGATATTCAAGAATTTGTTTTGAAGTCTAAATTCACCCTCCATTCCAAATGAAAGGGAACTTGAAAAAAAAACTAAAACCCCATGAACATTTAGGAAGATGGATTTCCCTTTTGCATCGATAAATAAACTTGCACGCTCTATCATGTTGTTAAAAGACTTCTCCATGTCTTTTGTTGGCATTATCTTTAGGACGTCGGTTTTCGCATTCTCAATTGATTTGTGCTACTTTCTTTTCATCTCCAAATGCAGATTAGCGAACAGATAGAAGTCGCACGAAGCCAGATTAGGGCGAATGATGCAAAGGAATAACTGAATTTTTGACCAAACATTCAATTACAAATCGCGCACGATGTGGTGGTGCAGTATCGTGCAAAAGAGTCCAACTGCCGATTTCACGATATTCTGGATGAATACGAAGAATTCTTGCCAGCAAACGCTCCATGACGCCCAAGTAGAACTGTCTAGACAGGTGGAACAAATTTTTAGTGGATAATTCCTTTTGAATCTTGAAAATAAATCAGCACCACCTCAACTTTTGAGTTCACCAAGTGAGTTTTTTGGGTGTTCCTTCATCCGGCGCTGTCCATTCAGCACTTTGCCGCTTTTTTTCGAGCTCATATTCAAAACACCACGTCTTGTCACCAGTTACAATCGATTATAACTGGTTACGAGACGTAACAATTTTTGGACAAAAAATCAAGTTATTCCTTTGTATCATTCGTCCTATTCACCAGATTCGGCTCCGTGCGACTTCTGTTTCCTGAATTGCATAACTTGAAAAAAATATGTCGTCAGCGGAAATTTTAGATTGTTGTTTCAAAGATAGGAAGCCGAGGCGACCGAAAATGGCGCCAAAGAGGACAGCGTAGACGCACCCGAAGAAGAGAAAAAAGTAGAGGAGGCGAAAGAGAATTCTGAAGAAAAGACCAGTGCTGCCAGCTCAGCAGAAACGGAAACAGAGAAAAGCTCCGAATAAACATATTTAATGGATGACTTTTAATACTGTAGGTTATAAAGTGACATGTAATTAACAGTTTAGGCATTGTGATCACAAATGAAAAAAGGTTCGTTTCTTAAGTCAGGTTACAAATGTGTCATGTCTTGTCGAACAATTACTTTTAAAAATATGATTATAGTAGATAATCAGGTTATTTACTTTGTACATTTTGATTGATTAATAGTAATTGTTTGACTCAAGTTAGACAACTACAGTTTTTCTTGTAAGTATAAGTGCATATTTCTATATGTACCTGAATCTCTGTTCATATGGCAATTAGAGGTCCAGGTTTATTTAGTTTTTCATTGAATTAGTATTATCATAAACCCTTTCTACTTGTTAAACAGTCATTATTGAAAAGTAGCATCATTCTGAAATTATTATGGATAAATTTTTTGGTTTCAATGCTATTTTTTGATACCTCCAAATTGGTCAAATTGAATTTCTCCAATTAATTTGAGCAAGTGTGACGATTGAGTGAAGAATAAAATTTAATTGTATTTCATTATTTGAGGGACTGCTACTTTTATAGCTGACTAATTATTAACATACAATTTATTCGAATCGAGTTTAAATATAATTCTGCAGAGTTTATAAAAAAAAGTTCCATTTTAATTGTTGAAAGTATAGCACAATAAATTCCGTCTATCTTCTCAAGTCTATATGTACTTAGCACGTAAGAACTTTTTAAATTGTACATATAGAGATTTCGTTGGACAGAGATATAAATTTCATTTTGTTTTGAAATAGGTTGAAGACTGTTTGCTGGATTCCTTATTTTTGTTATTCCTTGAATTTGTATCTATTATTAATTACTCCGTTCAGTAATGTAGTTACAATTATTTATAAAACGTCAACTAAAAAAGTAATAGAAATTTTGTGTAATCAACCTGTATGTTTCCTTGAATGTGAATAAATTTCCAATAGATACTGGGACTATTCTTGGCGACTAGTTACATTAGGTACTCTTCAAGTATGAAAATGAAGCCCACACTGTTTACTTCGCTGCATAGGAAGAACACCACTCTCATGTGTATAAGACATACCGATTCACGCCTCTTGCATTGGAATATTGGACGTTACTAAATCAAAACAGAAAATGGAAGTAGCATTCAAAGTGTTAGATGAACATCCGGAACAGTATTTGAAAAGCTATTAGGTGTACAAATAGGTTTCCGCGGTTTGTCAAAAGATGGCCCCACCAGAAGGTTATGGAGAAATTGTCAGATGTAAAACGTAATATCCCAAGTTTAGTCATCTGGCAACACCATAACCTTAAAGTACTAGTGATTCCGTATCAGCATCACGTAATTTTTTTCGTGCAAAAATGTCAAGTTTTATTCCGAATAAGCATCATTTGCGGGAACTTTTGATTTACTTCTTTAATGGGAAAAAATCTGCAGCTGAGGCGCATCGATTGCTTCTAGAAGCATATGGTGAAGCTGCTTTAAGTGAGAGAAGTTGTCAGGAATGGTTTCAAAAGTTTAAGAACGGTGAGTTTGACGTTAAAGACAAAGAACGCAGTGGAAGGCCGAAAGTGTACGAAGACATGGAATTAGAAGCACTATTGGAGGAAGATTCGTCCCAAACGCAAAAAGAACTTGCACTAACTCTATAAGTGACTGAACAGGCAATTTCACATCGTTTAAAATCGTTAGGAATGATTCAAAAACAAGGAAATTGGGTTCCATATGAACTAAAGCCGAGAGACGTTGAACGCCGATTATGCATGAGTGAAATGCTGCTTGCCAGGAATAAAAAAGAGTTTTTGCATCGTATAGTCACTGGTGACGAAAAATGGATTCACTAATAATCCAAAGAAGAGAAAGTCATCGGTTAAGCCCGGCGAACCATCATCGACAGCTAGGCCGAATATTCATGGAAAAAACTCATGCTGTGTATTTGGTGGGATCAGCTTGGTGTCGTGTATTATGAATTGCTGAAACCAAGCGAAACCATTACTGGAGCTCTCTACCGAACACAATTGATGAGATTGAGTCGGGCACTTAAGGAAAACGCGCCCATTACTACTCCAGACACGACAAAATTATTCTTTATACTTGGAAACACTCAACTGGGAAGTTTTACCCCACCCGCCGTATTCACCAGACTTAGCCCCTTCTGATTATCATCTGTTCCGGTCGATGGCACATGGTCTGTCTGAGCAGCGCTTCACATCATATGAAGACACCAAAAATTGGGTAGATTTGTGGATAGCGTCAAAAGATGAAGAGTTTTTTCGACGGGGTATCCGAATGTTGCCAGAAAGATGGGGAAAAGTAGTGGCAAATGATGGAAAATACTTTGAATAAAACGTAATGTACTTTTCCTTTACAATAAATTCCTAATTTTTTATAAAAAACCGCGGAAACTTATTTGTACACCTAATATAAAGAACTTATAAAGGCGCACATTGAGGAAATCTCCGATTAAAATGACCACTGGAAAATGGGCTTCCTCAGATAAAGATAAATGCAATAATACATCCGCCAAACATGTTCAATAACATTCACTACAAAAGAAATACATGCCCCCTGTCAAAATATTCGAAAAGGACACCAAAGCTAAGATTGTCGGCATACATTTAAACCAGCGCCTCAAATGGAGGCAACACATTAATGCCAAAAAAAATTAAATAAATTACTCTATTTCAGTGTCGTAATAAGTTCATTATAGTACTAAAAACAGTGGTGTAATGTACTCATTACAGCATTGTTTTTAGTTATATTTTTCGTTTTGTGGTTGACAACACTGACATCCTATCCTTTCAAATGTCGACACGAGATTTGAACCCACTATTCAAATTCTATGATCTGTCAATTTTCGTATCAGTCGCACCAACTGCGAAAATAAAATACAAAAGGCACTAGGAGGTATAATCTGAATATTTCATTGAATTCCAATAAATTTCAAACAATTCTTGACTGAAATAGAGAAAATATCGTCTAATGCTCGTTCCAGAAGGCAATTCCAACGCTCATGCGTTCAAAAACTCGCTCGTTTTCGGATTTCGCATTCGTGTTTTCCAACACGGGAACAGGCAACATACAATTGACCATGTGAGAAACATGGGTTTTCTAGATTAATACCACAAACACTTAATGATTGCCCTGGGACTTGTTTATAGTCATAGCAAAAGCAAGCTGCACTGGAAACTGTAGTCGTTTAAACTCAAATGGCACATCAGTCGGAATCATTGGGATCCGCGGTATGAGAACATCTTTTCCTTTATACTTTAATTTGAGTATAGTTGCTTCTATCACATTGTTTAGTAATTTTTTTATCGCTAACCTTGTACCCTTGCAAAGACGCAGTTGGTTGATATTTCGCAACATTATAACCACCGATCCAACCTTTAATTGAAGATTGTAAGGTGGCAAATCCAACGAGTTTAAAAATTCCGGTGGATAGTTGACATCTTGATTAGTAGCCGAATCAACTGATTTATATATCCTCAATTCGCCTGTAATTTGTTCTTGAATTTTGAAATTTAATTCATTTACATCCATGTTTTTTGCAGCCAATATAGCTCGTTCGCTCAACCAATCATGGTTTCTGTAATTTTGAGAAACATCTGGAAACACCTTCTGAATAAGTTCATCTTTTGATCGAGTTAACTGACAAAAACTTTGAGGAAAGTTAATGCAGCCAGTCAACATGTCTATAGGAAATTTGCCATTACCAATGTCAATGAGTTGTTTAGAGAATATGTTTCCAGATTGGTCATTTTGCAACTCGACACGCATATTCTTGCTTAAATGAAGTACTTTGACATATTTCCACAAATTGGAGGACTTTAGACATTAATTGAGTTCATCAGCTGGCGTTGATCGTGGAATCACTGGCAATGTTTGACGAAAATCTCCTGCTAATAAAATCATTGCACCGCCAAATCGGTTATTATTGCTCCGTAGATCTTTTAAGGTTCTGTCTAAAGCCTCCAAAGATTTTTTATGTGCCATCGTGCATTCATCCTAAACAATCAATTTACATTGCTGCAAAACCTTTGCCATTGCAGAGTTCTTCGAAACGTTGCAGGTTGGAGTTTCATTGCTTTGCATATTTAATGGCAATTTTAGTGCTGAATGGGCTGTTCGACCACCTTCAAGCAAAGTTGCTGCGATTCCCGACGAAGCGAGTGCAAGTGCAATTTTATTATCAGTCGTATATAAAAACATTCGTAATTTAATATGAACTTTATACCATAGCAATAAAGCTCAAATTGACTACGTTTTGAGTTACAAATCATTTGTATGGAAAAAATGAAAAAATTTCCTATTTTTAGGTTTTTCCAGCAATAATTCTAATTTTTCTCGCCGTAAAAACCATCCTTGAACTTCAACGAACATTTTTGATCCCAAAAAAGCAAACGATTTGGCCAAATTGGTCCAGGCGTTGTTGAGTTATGCGCTTACCAACACATTTTGCGATTCATTTTTATATAATAGATGAATGCGTTTCCAATGAAAGAAAAATATCCCCGTCACTGGCATTGAAGACTCGGGTATTTTCTGAAGTTAGCAGCTGGTGCAATTCATACAGCTGAACCGCAGATATATTCACGGCAGATTTATTTTGATCTCTATGCTAGATTGAGGTTAGATCCATAACAAATATCACATAAAAATTCTTTTTTTTACAAAAGAATCGAGATTAGAATCTTTATGATGGCTCCTTTGGCAGGATGGCGTTACGCAATGTTCATTGGCGGACTTGTAACTACAATTACGGTAGCACTTTATCCAATTGCCATCGAACCTATGATGGATCCAGAAAAATACAAAAAGATTCAGAAAATTACTAGAGAGGGAATCAATCAAGAACAAATACAACCAGGAAATATGAAAGTATGGTCAGACCCTTTTGAACGAAAGAAATAGGAACAAATGTTGAAACTATAAATATAAGTGTAAATATTGCAATTTATTAAATGTAGTAAGAAATTTTAAAAACAAGTGATTATTTGATTTATTCATATACATCGAAAAATTTATCTCTTCCATATAATTTTTACCGATACATTCACCGATAAGGTTCCTCATTTATTTCAAAGTAAAGGTATATAATAGAAACAACTGAGATTCTAAAATTAGTGTAAGATAAAACATATAAATGCATTATTTATACCTTCTAATAAGAAAGCTTATAGAAAATAGCAGAAATTTCATCATGTTGGTCAATTATGTTCATTTTTTATTTATTTTCCTTTTCTAAATCACTCAAATTTTGTTTCTCCAATAATGAAGTCGGAGTATTTTAATTGTTATTATACATGCCCGGATTTGAGAGACCAAATTATCACAATAACAAAAATTACTCCTATTACATTTCACACTAAACTGCAGTACGAACAGTTACTAGAACTGGTGGGATGATCCTTGTCATCCAGTTTCAAATTGGGTCCAAAAGACTCCCATAAACCAGGTGTTTGTATAATCTGAATAAAAAAAAAAAATCATCATTTAATTGAATTAGAGAACCATAAATTTTCACCTTATATACTAATTCCTCGAAAGCACTTTGTACCCCATCTCTGGTTTTGGCACTAGCTTCAATATATAGTGTTTGATTTCGTCTTGCAAAATTCATTGCTTCTTCCCTGGAAACTTTGCGTTTCTCCTACGAAACAAATCTTTTGGTAAGCAAGTTATAATATTTGTAATTCATACTTTATCAATTTTATTTCCAACAATCATTTTAACCATATTATTTTTTGTGGAATAAGTATCTAATTCATTTAGCCAGGTTTCTAGATTAGCAAATGTTGAATAATTAGATACGTCAAATACTAAAATTGCCCCTTGAGCATCTCTATAGTAGGATGGTGTCAAAGTCCTGAAACGTTCTTGACCTGCAGTATCCCATATAGCCAATTTGACTGTATTACCATCAATTGTGAGTTTTTTCGTTTTGAAATCTACGCCAATGGTTAACGTTTGATCAGGGTCAAAACTATCATCAATAAATCTAAGCAAAATACTAAAACGCAATACAAAATTTCATTAATAACCCGGAAATACATCAATATTATAAATAAGTACCTTGATTTGCCAACTCCACTTTCTCCTATAATAAGTATTTTTAAGGTAGTTAGAATATCTTCGTCCATTATTTTTTCTTATTGTTTGATTTCATATAAACCTTGTTGAAAGAAATTGCATGAACAATGAATGTTATTTTATTATTATTTTATATTTATCCTTCCTTCTGTCTTTGTCATTGAAGTTAGCTTATAGAATAGAAATGATGAACTTGTGTGAAGCCAGCCACGATTGTCTCTCCAGTCACGGTTCGTGACGTGCGGTCACTCAACGATGGTATAGAGAAGAAGCAACCGACGACGTTGTCAAATTTCTGAACTCTTGAGCTAGTTTGGATTCATGAACTCATTCATAACATACATCATTGCATTTGAAAATAAAACCCATGCAGTGTTCTTGGGGATGTAAGCTAGTAAGTTCAACTTTGTATTACTGAGTATTTTCAACATGACAGGCATTTCTACGACTGAAAAAGTTGTTTTTAGGATCAGTTAAGCACAATTGCGTCAAATATCAATTGAAATATTATAAACAAATAAATTATTCTTAGTGAGCTAGAAATTATTTGTTTGGATCTCGTGGTTGTATGCTTGTGTGTCCACAATTGATAACATCTATTTAAAGAATTTAAGAGAAATCTATTTTTGGTGATTCTGAAATTACAGTAAATCTGGAAGTTTGGCATTCTCGCAATGCCGATAAATCTATTCATCGACTTTCTGCACGTCAAACCTCAAACCTAGAAAACCGTGGATAACTTTGCAGTGTTTAGAAACATAGAACAGAATAATATATCAAATACTTTGATCGTTCTCAGAATAACAATAGAAAATAAAATTAGTCATGAAGTAGTGTTTGAATTAAAAAATAATTTGATGGAATTGATTTAATGTAGCATTAATAGTTATTCTAATTGATTACAGTTCTTCCACTAGTAAATTTCGTTATGTCTGAGTAGAGAAATAGGGTAAAATACTTCCAGTTTCAGCTATAATGAGACAATTGAGGAAAAATGTATTTTTCTCAAAATATCTGAATATTCTTCCTGATCATGAAGAAGTTATATGAAAAAATAAATTGCAAACATACAATAGACATAACATGAGCTTTTTGTTGTGTGGAAAATGTAGATCTACAGAGGAAAAGGTAGTCGAGTTAGATTACTCGAGATGTGGTCTATCAGATGTGCCATTTGATGTATATTCTAATTCCCGTACTCTGGAAATACTTCATTTAGAAGGGAACAAACTCAGGGATCTATCCCCACAGTTATTTCAATGTATAGATCTCAAATATTTGAATGTTAGTGACAATGAGATAAATTCTTTACCTCCGTTGATATCTAAATTGACCAATTTACAAGTGTTGGTGTTGAGTAAAAATGCATTGGTGATTGAAGGTTTATCTCCAAATTTAGATAAACTAAGTAAATTGACTACTTTGGACCTTAGCATGAATGATTTAGGCAAGGTGCCAGAAATGGTTATGAATGTTATAAATTTGCAACAGTTATGTTTGAATGATACTGGAATAGATTATATACCAGCTAACATAGGAAGATTATCCAATTTAAGAATCTTGGAATTACGTGATAATTATGTTGAAGAGTTGCCAAAATCCATTAGAAGACTGACTAATTTACAAAGACTGGATGTAAGCGATAATAACCTTAACGTTCTGGAAGAATTAGGAGAATCGCATGGCAATGTTACAGAATTATGGTTAAATGGGAATAACTTGGAAAATTTGCCAATTACCATTAGTAACCTGAAAAAATTGAATGATTTTGATGCTTCTTCTAATTGTTTGAAATCCATACCTAAAGAAATAGGTCAATGCATAAAACTAACAAATTTAATTTTAAGTTTTAATAACATTGAAGAGTTACCAGCGTCTATTGGAAATTTGAGAAATTTACAAGTATTAAAACTAGAAGCAAATTGCTTAGAAGTATTGCCAGACACTTTGAGTAAATTGCTCAACTTAGAGGAGCTCAATGTACAAAATAATTCATTAACCAGCATCCCCTCCGGCATTGGACATCTTCGTAAATTAGGAACACTCATATTATCAAATAACAAACTCTCCCAACTACCGTCTGATATCGGCAGTTGTTTGAATTTATCCATTCTTAACGTCCACCATAACCTGCTTTCAAGGCTACCCGACGAAATTGGTCATTTACACAAATTAACAACTTTGGGGCTCATCGGAAACCGTTTAAGTTATTTACCGATAACCATTTCTAAACTTTCGAGTTTACGAGCACTGTGGCTGACACCAAATCAAACTCAACCGCTCATTCATCTACAAAATGATCAATTGGAGACTGGACAGGTAGTTCTAACTTCTATTTTGTTTCCACAACTACCTTTTCCCAGCTACGAAGAAGAAGAAGAATCGTCTGTGACACAAGTGCCGGTTGTTATCGCTCCACATCCCGGAAGAATAAGCTTCAGTGCAGATATAGGTGAGCAATATCAAGGTCATTTTGAATTCGATATGTAGGTTTGTTCTTTCATTGTGCCGGTTGTATCAGTATCACATTTCCAGAGTCCTGGAAAATGCTTAAATGTGTGTAAAAGCTGCGTTACGTTTTTTTGAATTTCAGGATATTTTGCAAAAGCAATGATGTATCATACTAATGCTACTAAATATACTGAATGTTAACCCAATTTATGAGATTAATTGAAACTGGAATAAGACATTTCGAATGTCATTAGTATTTCAAGTTTTGAAATTGAAGTTATATGTGATAAGTTATTGAGTCAAATAAGTCTTTTCTCTATTTCAGTGTCGTGTTCATTACAGTACTAAGAACAGTGCTGTAATGAATTCATTACAGCATTGTTTTCAGTTATATTTTTCGTTTTGTAGTTGACAACACTGACATCCTTTCCTTTCGAATGTCAACACGCGTCCATTGCATGTCAATTGTCAATATTAAACCATGTAGAGATTTGAACGCACTATTCAAATTCTATGATCTGTCAATTTTCGTATCAGTCATACCAACTGCGAAAATAAAATACGAAAGGCACTAGGAGGTATAATCTAAATTTTTCATTGAATTCCAATAAATTTTTCACAATTCTTGACTGAAATAGAGAAAATATCGTCTAATACTCGTTGCAGAAGGCAATTCCAACACTCATGCGTTCAAAAACTCGCTCCTTCGTCGCTCGTTTTCGAATTTCGCATTCCTGTTGGAATAGGTGCCTATTCTGCAACATGTTTCAGAATATACTATTATTTTAGCACTGCCCTGTTAGTCACTTTGTTTTCAACCAACCAGACAGTCTCAGATTGGTCGGCGCCGTTGTCGTGTTTCTTTATATTGATTTTGTTTCGATCGGCTCCAATGGTGATTCTGATTGTTAACGTAAAATTTCTTTATTTTAGCACTGCCCCCCCACTTTTTTTTTTTTACTTTAGCTATTCGGCATCGACAACTGAGGTCATTAGCCGAGAAATGTACAAAAGTACAATACAAATGACAATGCACAGAGATAAAAGAATATGTAATGATAAAGTAATATAAAATTACAACAGTAACATATAAGTTTAGAAGTATCGAAGTATAACAATAATATAATAAAAAAGGACATCAGTATATCAATATCAGCGAAAATACGATTTACGATCACATATATCGTAGTATAGACTAAATACAATATATAAAAGAGAATTTTAACAATTATATAGTTAAAACATATAAGCCGACAACAATAAATTAGTGAGCGTTGTGATAATATGTCATTAAATGCAACTATCCGCATACATACATAAATAAATATTTTAAATTAAGTTATATAAATTTATCTCCTTCAAGAACTTGATAGTGTTCTTGATTTCTCTATGGGTACAGAGATTTTTTTCTTAGCTCGGGATTAATATGGAAATTTATCCTTGCCAGCCTGTAAGCAGGGCATTCCAGCAAAAAATGAGTCACTTTGTTTTCAACCAACCAGACAGTCGAGGCAATATCACGTTTCTGATTGGTCGGCGCCGTTGTCGTGTAAAATTCCTTTCTCTATTTCAGTGTCGTAATAAGTTCATTACAGTACTGAAAACAGTGCCGTAATGAACTCATTTCAGCATTGTTTTTAGTTATATTTTTCGTTTTGTGGTTGAAAACACTGACATCCTATCCATTGCATGTCAATTGTCAATATTAAACCATATTAAACACACTACTCAAATTCTATGATCTGTCAATTTTCGTATCAGTCACACCAACTGCAAAAATAAAATACAAAAGGCACTAGGAGGTATAATCTGAATTTTTCATTGAATTCTAATAAATTTCTCGCAATTCTCAAGTAATGAATATTAAATACATACCCAGCTTTCTTCTCAGTACGTTATTTTTTTCAATTTCTCAGAGAAATGATTGAAGAATATCCTCAGAAATTTGATTGATATTTCAACAACCATCTTTTTTCTAGCCTAATCCACAATAATATCCTAAAAAAACTCCAGGAAATCCAATTTACCCCGCTAGATGTCTCATATCAGAAATATGCTAACCTCCTATAGTTTCCAAGATTCCTAACCTCAAAAAATCCTATTCTTAAACCTACGCTTACCTTTCTTAGCACCATACATACTGTTCCAAATGTATGTAGCCGATAAGCAGCTATTTCAACTGAATTTTGCAGGGCCTACTGAAGCCAGGTTGAGCAGAACTCCAACCCCTTACCGCAAAGAATTGAGGAGATTGAGACATAACCTCAATGGACCTGGCGTTAGTCAAATCCGGGAGGCCAAGGTTACAAACATTGGAAGTGATTTCGTTCCCCAAGATCAGTTTATCAACAATCATCATCATAATAATATAAATGATAATATTTCGTTTGTACCACCAAAACAGCCACCTCCTTATTATGTTGCAGCAGCTTATTCGAAAAATGCTCATTTATTCAACGATGGTAAGCAAATCTAGAGTTTTTTTAAATAAATAGAAGGATTTATTGGAATTTCTCAAGCTGAGCAGTCAGTGTTAAACTAGCTGATCCATTACAGTCGGTTCTTTCATTTTTTAGTTTTTTTAAGGCTTATTCAGCTTTATTATGCTAGAAATAAAACTGATTTTACTTTTAATCACCAATTATGTACTGGTAATCCAGGCCATTCCAATAAATCTGAAAATTCTGTAAGATAGTTGGCAACGTTATCGATGGTTTTCACATGGCCAGGAATATGTCGCCTGGTCCCGTGTAGGCATTTTTTTCAATTATACCAAATCGACCTAAATAGTCATCGTTAATACAGGATATCTGTCGTGTCAGTTTTCGGATATAAAGATTATCTTCTGAATTTTTTTTTTCAGTGATTCCAGCTCCGAAAGATGGGGCGGCACCGGCCAGTCCGGTGGAGAAACCGAAGAAATTCAGTCAGCATCCTGCCAACGTGAATTTATTGAAGCCGCAACCAAGAACAGGACCTACGTGGCCATTTGGAATGCATAAAATTCGATATGTTATCGAGGTCGAACTTGATAGGAATCTTAATGTGGACGATTATCGAATCGTGTCGAAAGAAGATGGGGTGTATATAGATTTCGTGGGAACAGCTGGAAGTGCCTTTAATAAACTTCAAGTCGGAGATAAAATTTTGAGGTTTGACGATATCGATATTTCAGTATTAGATCCGGGTTCTGCATATCAGCAAGCTTTAAAGGTTATGAATAATGTTAGGTTAGTGACAGTGTCCAGGCAAATGCAGAAAAACGATAATTGAAATTTATACCGTATGGCCTTTTTATACATATTTATATTTGAGATTTGTATTATTGTTAATAAACAATTTATTATTAGCATTTTTTTTTTCATCCGGTTACTTACTTGTGAGGTATTTTGTTGTGCGATGTTTTTTATTTGGTGCTTGAGTTCAGTGTTGACAACCAAAATATTTCGAAATGACAGATTTTCCAATTCCTATCTTTCTACCGATGCCACAGTTAGTTTCTCTATTTCAGTGTCGAACTAAAAACAGTGCTGTAATGAACTCATTACAGTATTGTTTTTAGTTATATTTTTCGTTTTGCGGTTGACAACACTGACATCCTATCCTTTCGAATGTCAACACGCGTCCATTGCATGTCAATTGTCAATATCAAACCATGTAGAGATTTGAACGCACTATTCAAATTCTATGATCTGTCAATTTTCGTATCAGTTACACCAACTGCGAAAATAAAATACAAAAGGCACTAGGAGGTATAATCTGAATTTTTCATTGAATTCCAATAAATTTCTCACAATTCTTGACTGAAAGAGAGAAAATATCGTCTAATACTCTCCACAGAAGGCAATTCCAACACTCATGCGTTCGCATTCGTGTTAGGTGCTCATTCTGCAACTTGTTTTAGAATATAATAGAAATTATAAATAAAGTTAGAAAACGCAAAAAATTACCCACGGCGACGCCCTCCGTCTCGCGGCGCCCAAGGCGACCGCCTCGGTCGCCCCACCCACGCGACGGCCCTGCATGAACGAATGGAATGAAATTCCAAGTTTACGGTTACATCTTAGAACTTTAACGAATAATTTTTATTTTACCTTTGTGAAATTCACCGATTGCGAATAGATCGAATTTAAACGATATTCCTTTGTTTTTTTCATGGAAAAAGCACCCACTACGAATCAATTATATACAGGTGTCTCATATGCGTTATCTATTATTAACAAATACTTTCCATCGAGTTATTTCGGCTGTTTCTGCTTACGGTTTCTTAATTCAATATAATATTTTCGATTCATATAATTTTAAAATAATACACAATTACTAATAAGTACGTTATCAATGATCTCTATGTTCGTTTTCTGAACTTTGATTAAGCTTCGCTTCTTAGGTATAGCTAAATAGGCTGGTTTTGTTTGACATTTTTTTCGAGAGTTGTACGTTCTACTGGGACGCTGTAATTTATATCTGATTTAATCACTTGTTTTAGAATATACTATTATTTTAGCACTGCCCTATTAATCACTTTGATTTCAACCAACCAGACAGTCGCGGCAATATCACGTTTCTGATTGGTCGGCACCCTTGTCGTGTAAAATTCCTTTATTTTAGCACTGCCCTTTAGTCACTTTGTTTTCAACCAACCAGACACTCGCGGCAATATCACGTTTCTGATTGGTCGGCGCCGTTGTCGTTTAAATTTCCTTTATTTTAGCACTGCTCTGTTAGTCACTTTGTTTTCAACCAACCAGACAGTCGCGGCAATATCACGTTTCTGATTGGTCAACGCCGTTGTCGTGTAAAATTCCTTTATTTTAGCACTGCTCTGTTAGGCAGGCCGCACACCAGCGCCACATGCTACACGTATCGAACATTTACGTCGCCACAATCGTTGCGCTACAAGTCAGCTTACTACAAATGTATTGTATATACGCACATCGGAAGCACAGTTGTAGCGTGTCACCGAATTCAGCATGACGACGTCATCTTCTGATGACGAAGATTTCTTGATGTGGCGATTCGTGAAAAAAAAAGACGTTATTGGGTTCATCCGTTTAATCAACCGCCGAATATTTAACTATCGACTATCCCGTCTACGAAAGATTGTCGAGAGCACCTTCGGTATGCTAGTGTCCAAATTTCGAATTTTTGAAACTACAATTTCATGTTCAGTCGAGAAAGCAGTCAAAATTGTTAAAGCTGCTTGTGTTTTACATTACTTTATAAAAAAGAATGATAATATAATTTTAACTCCAACCGATGACGGAAATAACTCCACTACCAATAATATAAATCATAGGAGACCGAATTACGATGCTACAGAAAATCGAGAATATTTGTGTGATTACTTTAGAAAACCGTAAGGGCTGGTGTCATGGCAAAATAATTACACAGTGTAGCCCGATTTTAAATGAACAAAAAAGATAGGTACCTATGGTAGGTACTTACCCTTTTCATTGAATTTTTTTCCAATCTTAGTCCAAATAATTTATGTAATCCGTCTGTTACTACAATCATTGAGTGTATGATTGTATAATATAGGATTTTTTTCGACCTGTACAATAAATTCAACGTAAAATTCAATGTGCCTTTCATTTTTTCAATCCAACGCGACACAAAAAACGAACATGTTCGTTCTTGAATTATTGTAGCGCGGATGACGTCTCGCCACAAGTGCGCCCGCTACAAATGTTTCCTCGGTGTGCGTGCTCACGTAGGAATATATGGGGGCGTTAAATGTATCGCATTTTAAATGTGGCTCAACAATTGTGGAGAAACAATCGAATGTCTGGTGTGCGGCCTGGCTTAGTCACTTTGTTTTCAACGAACCAGACAGTCGCTGCAATATCATGTTTCTGATTGGTCGGCGCCGTTGTCGTGTAAAATTCCTTTATTTTAGCACTGCCTTGTTAGTCGCTTTGTTTTCAACCAACCAGACAGTCGCTGCAATATCACGTTTCTGATTGGTCGGCTCCGTTGTCGTGTAAAATTCCTTTCTCTATTTCAGTATCGTAATGAGTTCATTAGAGTACTAAAAACAGTGCTGTAATGAACTCATTACAGCATTGTTTATAGTGTTAGAAATTAAACAAATTGGTAATAGTTATCATTTAATAATTCCAATATTTAATGAAAAATAATAATGAATAAAAATCAGCGGCCTTTTATCTCTGAGCTGGGACGTATGCTCTCTGTTCCGTTTCTCTCGGAACTGCCAAATCGGTCTTAAGGCAATAAACATCTCCAGTGTTTATTTACATTAGCATTCTTTCTAAGGGTCCCGGACCAGAGGCGGCTTAGGCAATTTTTCTTCATATTTCTAACAATAGTTATTATTTCGTTTTGTGGTTGACAACACTGACATCCTATCCATTCGAATGTCAACACGCGTCCCTTGCATGTCAATTGTCAATATTAAACCATGTATAGATTTGGACGCACTATTCAAATTCTATAATCTGTCAATTTTCGTATCAGTCATACCAACTGCGAAAATAAAATACAAAAGTTACTAGGAGGTATAATCTGAAATTTTCATTGAATTCCGATAAATTTCTCACAATTCTTGACTGAAATAGAGAAAATATCGTCTAATACTCGTTGCAGAAGACAATAGGTGCCCATTCTGCAACTTGTATTAGAATATACTATTGAATGCGTGAAAATGTTCTTAGTGTCACCTAGAAGAGAATGTCTAGACGAATCTGTCAACATGACAAATTTTCTTTGTTTGTTGTTTGAAATTTGTTGCTTGCTGTCTTATGTTTGTAATTTTTTTGGTGTTCACTATTGTGTTTGTTGTTGGTTATTTGTCGTTTCTTATTTATTTGTTACATGTTGTTTGTTATTTGTTGTTGAACAAGGGTGACAAATGCACAGAATGAAAATTTATAAAAATCTGTTTATTCTTAAAAATAAATATCATATCATACATCTACAATTAAACATCAGTCATTTTTGGAGCTTCTTCTAAAATATCATTTTTCAATTTCAATTCCTTGAATTCTTTACTGAGCAGTCTCATCACATTAGCAGAATTTTGGTTTTTATATTTTGAATGATTTTCTTGAACAAACAGAGCAAAACCTTTTGCAGGTTTCTTCGGCGTCTCAGCTGGTATCAATTTATGTTGGCCATTTTTACTCGGTTTATTAATGAATATTTCAAATTTACCATGACAGTATCCACATCTTTTCCTCTCTATATCTAGAGATTTCCTGTGACGTTTTATACTGAAACGCAATTGGAAATGAAATAATTTAATTTCTTTGAATTTCTACATACCTGTATCCACAGCCCGAGCATTTATAAACATATTTACTATGTATTTCATAACTGTGACATCTTTTGATTGGGGGAAGTTCGGGAAAGGCAATTCTTGCCTTTTTTGTCCTGAAGATTTAACATTAGTGGTTATTTATTATTGAACACAACACAGGCTGAGTATTAAGTAGCTTTCTTTTCATCGCCAAATGCAGTTTAGGGAAAAGATAGAAGTCGCACGAAGCCAGATCTGGTGAATAGGGCGAATGAAGCAAAGGATTAACGTGATTTTTCACCGAAAATTCAGTCACAAGTCGCGAACAATGTGCTGGTGCATTATCGCGAAAGAGAGTCCAACTGCTAATTTCTCGATATTCTGGCCGAATACGACAAACTCTTGCCACCAAAACTTACCAAGCTATCCAATGACTTCCATGACCATCCTTAATCTTATCTACCAACCATGTGACAGCGTGACATAGTTCGTGAACTAAAGTATCCCTCAGTCTTTCCGGGGTAGTCAATACTTTTGTCGAAAGCACTATTTGTGCCTCATAGTCAATTTTACCGTTCTTGTGAATGATCCTTTTCGTAGCGCAGTATCCTGCGGTACACGTCAACCTTGGATTCCATTTCACTTGGGTTTCTTTCGGGATGGCATTGTTGAAAATATGTTTGTTGTAGAGGTCTAGGAGTTTTATTGTCAACGCTTCCCTTGTATTTTTAAAATTTTCTTTATAGATTCTTGCCGAAGGATCGCACTTGTCGTTTGGGACGTTACCTATTGGAAGATATTTTTAACTAGGTATGAAATACAAAGAAAATAAGTAAACAAACTGATAAGGATACAAAATAAAAAATAGTTCAATGAAAAATTACTGGGAATTGGAAGTAACATAAGTAACAAATAAATCCATTTGAAAATAAAACAAAACCATAGTATCAAATTTAGTATTTAAAGGAGGACATATAAAAACGCAGAACAAAAGTAAATTTTCTCAACAAATACTTTATACATGCAGCTGAACAAACTAAGATAACTAACAAAAATAGAATGAAATTTGAAGAAATTCAACAAGACCAGTCGCTCTATATGGTAAGATGTAATGAAAAACAACAAACAAGCATAAAAAAGTCTTTGATAAGATAGTTGCTAAAATAATAGAAACAATAATGAAAGATTAGTGATATTTTTAAAAATTTCCAAACAACTTTTAAATCAACCAGTAATCGTTGATCTAAAAGCAGACCAGGTTCTGTTGATGATATGAAATCGAAAAACTATTCAGATATAAGTACTTTTGTGATTTTAATTTGTAACTCTACATGTTTCGAGCTAATTCGGCAAATTTTCAGGAGTATAAAAATCACACAAGTGAAGCTGAAAAATAACAAAAATTCATGGAGAAAAACGCAAAAATTCTTTACAGTGAAAGACAAGCATGAAGTAAAGAAAAAACTAATCAAAAAACGTCCAAAAAAAGCGACAAGATGAAGCAAACTAATGAAAGTCAAAAAACTAAGAAAAAATAATACTTAAATTATGAAGGTCAATTATATAATATAAAACAAAGTCAACAGTATAAAGAACAGTTTGAAAAAAGTAATTGTAAGCTTTTAAAATAGGTACTAACTGAAAATAGCTAAACGAAAAAGGTAGAATGTCATAAATAAATACTGAGTGTCTCATATGCATTTTCCTTCAAGTTTTCTCGCGAATGGGTGCTGATTTCGATAAAATGTCATACAGGGTGTGCAATTTACAATGAGTTTACGATCTGGTGATATACGGGGTGTGCAATTTACAAGTACTTTTGTGTTTCGGGTTTTTTTCAGGTTCCTTTAGATTTTTTGTGTTACTTGGTGTTCTTTCGTGTTTTCTCGAGTTGTTTCGTGTAACTTCGGTTTCTTTCGTGTTTCTTCGGATTCTTCCGTGTTTTTTCGCGTTTCTTCGTGTTTTTTCCAGTACTTTCATGTTTTTTCGCTTTCATGGGGTTTTTTGACGTGTTTAGTGTTTCTGCGCGCTTCATTGATGTATGGGCCCTATTGATCTATGATTTATATTGATCTATGGTCTATATTGATCCATGGGCCAATTGAACTACTGGCCTATTGAACTACTGGCTTATTGAACTACTGGCCTATGGATCTACGGGCCTATTGATCTACCCGCCTACTAGTCTAAATAATATAGCAGTAAGAAACGAACCAGAAAAGATTTTTTCGAAATTCGACGGGGGGACCGTTCAAACGAGGCTTCCGGGGAGGCCCGAAGGGCCGATCCAGGGGCAATCTTAATACAGATCGAAAGGGCGTATTTTTCGAATGATAACTAGGCATTTGGAGTGCATCTGAGAGACACGGGTCACCAATTCCATAGAACCATAAATTCGAAAATCTTACAACGTTGCGATTTTGGTATGAAGCAAATGATATTAGAAGAAGAATATTATTTCAAGAAATTCTGATATCAACTTATTAAACAAGACTGGAACAGACAGTGGATTTTGTGATGTTTGATCTCGTTTGAGTGCAGTTGTTTGTTGTAGATTACTATGTCTTATAATACACTTTTCGTCTTTTGTCAACTGGATGGCAATATTGTTTTCATCTATTCGTACATTATACTTTACTTTGTCTTCTGTTACATTTCTGTTTGTTCTTTTATCGGAATGGCGGTAGTGGTATATAATTAGAACACGTATGAGATGATAACTTACCTTCAATCGTTTTGATTATAACTATTCTATTTTTTTCGATCGATCTACTATATCGTCCATTTTTTAAAACAGGATATTTTTGTGTTTAAAGGCCACTGTTCCCGCTTAAAGTAATTTGAACTATTTTTTCAGACCAATATCATGACTTCGGATGATTTTCATTGAATTGTTTCTGAAGATTTGTATGTAAGTTTTTTATTTATGACATTCTACCTTTTTCGTTTAGCTTTATTCATAGCAGTTTTTTATACCCGCTATTTTCAGTTAGTACCTTTTTTAAAAGCTTACAATTACTTTTTTTAAACTGTTTTTTATACTGTTGACTTTGTTTTATATTATATAATTGACCTTCATAATTTAACTATTATTTTTTCTTAGTTTTTTGACTTTTGTAAGCTTTCATTAGTTTGCTTTATCTTCTTGCTTTTTTTGGACGTTTTTTGCTTAGTTTTTTCTTTACTACATGCTTGTCTTTCACTGTGAAGAATTTTTGCGTTTTCTCCACGAATTTTTGTTATTTTTCAGCTTCACTTGTGTGATTTTTATACTCCTGAAAATTTGCCGAATTAGCTCGAAACATGTAGAGTTACAAATTAAAATCACAAAAGTACTTATATCTGAATAGTGTTTCGATTTCTAGACATTCAATTCTAAATCCGTTGATGTTAAAATCATCATGTTCTATTATTTTTTATAAAAAAAATCACTTACAAGACAAGGAAGCTAGAAACGAGTATGTTTTGCAATTCTGATTCCTTTCCGTTGAATCGGATTCATCAGAATTTTCCACAGAATCTTCGGTATCCGTAGAACTTTCAAAGCAGCCCAGATTTTTCTTGTTATTGGTTTTTAAATTCTTCTTTTTGCTATTTGTATTAACATCATCTTTATATTTATTCACTTTGTTTGTAAGTGCTTTTTTCTTTAGTGACTTGGGCAATTTTTTTTCAATATCAATATCATTTTGGTTTAAATTTTCATTTTTCCCTCTGCTTCTTTATTGCTATCTTCATTGGAATTCTTCTTTGAAGGTTCTGGACCTTGATATTTGTTTAATGTATCTTTGCACTTTTTTTCATCTTTATTTTTTTGTGTTTTTTCTTCTTGACAATCCTCCTTTGGACTTGAAGAGCCCGAATTCTTTTTTAAATCATTCCCCGAATTTTTTCTTGTACTTATGTCAGGAGATTTAACATATTTCCCATTAGAAGGAATTTTCGTTGCACAAGGAGATTCTTCGTCAGAACTAGAAGAGTCCAAAATTTTCCTTGGAATTTTTTTTTTTTTAGATTTATCTCCCCAAATATTTCTCATAATTATTTCAGGTGACGAAGCATATTCCTGATTGGAGGAAATTGCTTTTTTTGTTCCAGGACTACAGTAGCTCCGTTAGGTGATCCTACATTTAAAAAAATTCTGACAGTAGTGTTTGAATTAAAATATTCTAAAACAAGTTGCAGAATGGGCTCGTATTATAACACGGATGCCAAATTTGAATATGTCGAGAGTTTTCGAAGGCAAGAGTGTTGGAATTGCCTTCTGCTTAATGTTTTAGACGATATCAGAAAAATTTTCTGGAAAAGTGCTCAAATTTAATGAGAAACTTGTATTGTACATCCTAGTAACTTTTGAATTGAATCTTGGTAGTTGACGTGACTGTCATAAGTTGACAAGTTACCGAACTTGAATTGAACTCCTTGAACATCAACGGTTTAACATTATCATCTTATAATAACATTTGTCAAGTGTTTAAATTTGATAACCATATAAAAAAATTCTGCAAAGAGTATTAAACGATCTTTTCTCTATTTCAGTCAAGAATTGTGAGAAATTTATTGGAATTCAATGAAAAATTCAGATTATACCTCCTAGTGCCTTTTCTATTTTATTTTCGCAGTTGGTGTCACTGATACGAAAATTGACAGATTATAGAATTTGAATAGTGCTTTCTAATCTCTACATGCTTTAATATTGACAGTTGACATGCAATGGACGCCTTATGACATTCGAAAGGTTAGGATACCAGTGTTGTCAACCGCAAAACAAAAAATATAACTAAAAACAATGCTGTAATGAGTTCATTACAGCACTGTTTTCAGTACTGTAACGGACTCATTACGACACTGAAATAGAGAAAGAAATTTAATGTCTAAACTTTCCTTATCAAAGTATGTGGCTTATAAATCTATCGATTCTACATGGAAATCAGTAAATTGCAAAGCCACCGGTGCCGTTTCGGTAATTTAAAAAGAGTTTTACTTACCTCCTGGAGGAATTTCCTGCTTTTCAATAACATCATTAGGATTTCTGTCATAAAATTTCTTTTTCAAACGTTGCTCTAACGGAAGTAATTCAATGGAATTTTCTTTATCCGACCAAAACTTTCCTTCGTTATTTTTCAACTCTTCATCTTCATCAAAATTCAATTTATTCCTTGCTTTGCGAAGTAAATGAGCCTCTGAGTTTTTGGTATTATCTGTTTCAGCATTTTTCACTGAAGAGGGTTGCTCAATTTCATGCATTCTTTTAATCTGAAGATTTTTCAATAAATCCTGTGACTTGAATTTCACATTTTCCATGTCGTACGCTTCCGGTCTTTTCTTCTTCCTCAAAAATTTTTCTCACTAAAAATCATGAATAAAATGTTTGAAATTAGTCACCTTTCCGTTATTCCTTTTTGCTGCAGGATGATCTGTTTTTTAGTCGGTTTTCTCTCAGTTTTAGGAAATATTTTGTCTTTATGAGGTCTCCAACTATCACCATAAAGTTCATCCAATAAACTCTCACCAGATTTATCAACTAGAAGCAATCCGTATAATCTAACTAATCAAGAAAGATATTTTGAAATCTTACCTGATTCCGAATCTTTATCAGTTATGTTAATTACAACTTCATCTTTATAGAGCATGGTGGAATTAATTAAATCATTTGGTGTTTTTAAACGTGTTTCAAAATGGTCATAATTTAAAACAGAGAAATCTTGATCATTTTTTTCAAGATATTTATCTTTATCCAACCCATTTATATTTCCTAAAGTCTTAGTTTTGAGTAGAGATTGTGGAGTTCCTATTGAAAGACATTTCAGATTCCGATTTTTATCAGGAGAAGGCGAGATTATTTCTGTGTTGTGACTATTAGATAAACTCAAGTTATCCTCTTCGGAAGTCTCAGCATCTGTAGAACTAATGCTTATGATAGATAACGACCTATTTGGAATTGTACGTTCAACGTAATCATGCTTCAGTGATTTACGAAAATGCTTTCTTAGAGAGAGCCGTGAAAGTCCTAAAAAACATTATTCCAAGATGTAAGTATAAACTTTCAGATCTGAAAAACTTACTTCTTTGTCTTCTATTCATTTTGTTAATTATTCTGCTAGGATGAATGATATCGATTAAAATTCACGTGTATGTTAAAATATTAAAATTCCATTTAAATTTTGAATCAAACTTAACGTCTTTGCTTCCAACCTATAAAAAAAACAAACAACTCTTCAAATTTCAAATCGGTAAACTATAGGCATGTCTATGCGGCAAACCACAGATTTGGAAGATATCAACCGATTCACAAGGCGAGAAGTTGTCATCAGATTTGTATTACGTGCAGATAGTCATCAGATGGACAACAAATTGAAAGGAAATCAAGCCACGTTTTTTTAAAAATCTCTAGAAATCGTTCCTGTGTCAGTGGGGGCCTTAGTAGGGCAATATGAATTAATTGAAATCCTACAATATCATCTATAATAATTGGGTAGTATTTTTATTGACTAAAATAAAAATCACAATTCTCAACAACGATGTTCTCCACATATATACATGTTGCTAGAATACGTGGATATCTTCAAAAATATTTCTATGGGCCCAAACCACAAATCAAACATTCACACAATCGATTTCTGTGTTCATAAGTCGTGAGATTCAGATAGAGGGTAGAAATAAAGAGAGTGTCCATCGTAATTGCATAATTGTAGATGTCACTTGTGTGTTCATCTGACACTGATTCTGAATGACGAATGAGAACTGTAAACTGTGGCATTATTGAATATATCATCATTATGCCGAATCTGAAAGATTTACATTTACGTGTGTCATTGAAAAAAGATTTTCGTGAATTTTATAATCGATTGTAGTTGATCATTCGTCTTGGAGATAAATTTCCATTCTCTATTTTGATCGAGCTTCAGTCAAATCACAACAAAAGCGTCATCAATATTTGTGCAATTTTTATAAACATACAGTGATCCTTCCTTTCCTCCAACCTTCATAAAAGTTAGGTTATGTAGAATTTAATGTTCTGTGGTTGGTTTTAAAAAGTTTTTCGTAAATAAAACCTAGTTGTCAAATATCGAAGTTTCTCTTAAATCAATATGTTTTTTATGAAGAGTGAGCCTTCCGTATCAAAATTTAAAATTTCTTTGAAAAGAGAAGATATTTTAAACGACGTTAAAATAATCAGTAAGGATGAAAACCAAAAGGAACAACTGTATTCTTGCGTAGAAGAAAAATTGGAAGATAACAGGAAATTGAGTAAAATAGATGATTTCATAAAGTGTTCCGTTGCATTGGAAGAATCAACAGAAAATTTGCAATCACATACTGAAAGTATCAGAAGATTAGAAAAAAAGGTTAAAAATGATGTGAACAATCTCCGAGAAAAATGTTCCACTTATACGGTAACTGAAGATTGAGTCTTTCAAGGATTATATTCTTGCAGTAAATATTGTACACAATTGATAAAATATCTCTATTGAGTAACACTGATAATACATATACTTAATAATAATAATAAAATGACTAACTCAACAAATGTAAAACAATTATGGAAAGAGGTATCTGTATGGATAAAATTGTGAATCCCAAAATAAAATTGTCAAATTTAAAACATTTGTATCATACATATAAATTTGGGGCTACATCAACGTTTCTCTGTGACATAAAATAGAAAAAGTTGCACGGATGAGCTGTAAATGAAAGAAACAAATTAGTTGACAAACAAGAAACGTACTTTCACTTACCCCTCCACCAGGTCATATCCAGATTAGTTAACACCTCACAGAATAGAAGCAATAGTTTTTTTAACTTTTGAGTAACCTATTATCTTTCCCAAAATACCTCAGTATAGTACAAATAACACATAAAAGTGACAAACAGAAAATTTGTAGAAGAAAGATCTGCACATAAAAATTATAACTATTGAAGCATTATCATAAAGAGATTCAAGAGTGTAGATTGATACGAGTTAGAATTGGCACTGCAGCTTCGTCACCTTTCATTTTTGAAATCTCTCAAGTCTTTATTCGAATTCGACTGATTTGTTCCAATCTTCGCCACATCTTCCGTATAATGTTGAAAAAAGGGATCAAGTGAATATTTAATAATTTGAGTATGTGAATCAGTCCATCTGGATGAATAATTGCTTTTTCACCTGTATGATTGCTTGATAATTACAATAATAATCTAAAATTGATGGCAAAACACTAGAGTTGATTATCGCCTGCACATAATTAGAGTGTTCACAGTTCTCCTGGTAGCATTATCAACATGTTTAATCTATAGAAATATTATTGAAAATTAAGTTTCTCTATTTCAGCGTTGTAATGAGTTCATTACAGTACTAAAAACCGTGCTGTAATGGATTCGTTACAGCATTGTTTTTAGTTATATTGTTCGTTTTGTGGTTGGCAACACTGACATCCTATCCTTTCAAATGTCAACACGCGTCCATTGCATGTCAGTTGTCAATAGTAAAAAACCACGTAGAGATCTGAACGCACTATTCAAATTCTATAATCTGTCAATTTTCGTATCAGTCACACCAACTGCGAAAATAAAATACAAAAGGCACTAGGAGGTATAATCTGAATTTTTCATTGAATTCTAATAAATTTCACGGAATTCTTGATTGAAATAAAGAAAATATCGTCTAATACTCGTTGCAGAAGGCAATTCCAACACTAATTTCGCATTCGTGTTGGAATAGGTGCCCATTCTGCAACTTGTTTTAGAATATTAAAATTCACTTTCATTTAAATTTTAGTTTCATTTAATCAGGCAGCTTTATTCAAAATTAAATTGTAAATTTCCAAGAAATACAACTTTAAATCTCAAAAAAATTTGAAGATGGCACCGCTGGCTGGTAGGTGGAAAGCTGGATCGGTAGAGTATCCCTCTCATCCTTCTTAGATTAGTTATGTTAAGCATTCTTTAACCACCGTTAGTGAATATATGAAGTGCATGTATTAAATAAGTTTCCTTAACCTTAAGAATGTTCAGGGATATAAGTAAGACTGAGTTAGTAAACATTAAAAACTTTATTGCTATAATCACAAGTAAAAATGGACGGATTCAACAATTCACTTATATATCAACAAAAAATAATCAAGTGAATGATGTATAAAGCATTCATTTAGTCTTTTTTTCAGTATTCTCACTATTGTTTCAATAAAATAAATTTTTCACTACATAAACAGTTAAGTACACAATCAGACAAAAAATTGTATATTATTCAGGATATTGCAAAATTAACTGAATATAAATTTGAAGAATAAGCACCAGATATTATGTATTGTTTTTAAAAAATTTCCAATGATCTTGTGCATCACCCAAACAATTTTTTTTTAATAGTTTTAAAATTTCCTCTTGAATATAAAGGAACAATTTACCTGGACAGATTACAAGTATTTCCAGATTTAGGTGTGGAATTATACTTTCTTGAAGAAATACCTAAATTTGATTTTGAAAAATCAACTAGGTGTTCTTTGATAAAAAAATTTTTGTTAAATCATTAATATGAATCTATTCTGTTTAGACTATAATTACTGATTTGTATAATCTGTGTTAATTACGTAAACAAGAACATAAATATTGAATAATGGTTATTCATAGATTATGTCAAATTTTAATACCTTACCATAGAATATTAATTTATTACCGAACCCAGGAGAGAAAAAAATTAATATTTGCAAAGTTTTAAATGAAAGATAATATCTGTAACTATTATTGATCTTTAGTTATAATTTTCCTCAGAATAATTAGAGTGAATTATTATCACATTAAAATATTATAACGCGTCTCTGTGGTGGGTAGTTCCAAATAAAAAAAGTGTTCTGTGGTTAATTTCATCTGTAGTGTTTAGTGGTGGAACCATAGACTGGAGAGATTTCCCAATCTTTTGTAGAAATATTTAATAAAGACATAAAATATGGCAACATTGAACAAATCTGATTATTGAATCATTTCAGCACAGAGTCGGATTTAGGAAAATCAGAAAATTTGGACAAAATTATATCGATTTCATTCCTTTCAACTTCAAATATCTCTCAGAACGCAGTGCAATTTAGGAGAGAAGATGAAGAATGATTTTATATGCAAAAAAGACCAATGATTGCAGGAAGTACGAGATACGGACCTTTAGTTCAAGCGATATTTGTTTTTCATGCAATTTAACCAATCTGTAGAGTAGTAGTGAGAAACCCACAAGAAATGGAATAAATCTAATGATGCCAAAATATGCATGACTGTTATCAAAAACCTACAAGAGATCATTTCAATTGATATTTTCGTTTGAATATTACAGGTGAAAATGCAATTTTTTCATGAAATTTCAACACCCTATATCTTTTTTTAGAACAGGGCCAAATTTGGCAAAATGTTATAGGCCTGTATAGGATCTTCCTTCCCTGGTCCTAAACTACCTCCCCACCAATTTTTAGCCAAATCAGTTAAGCAGTTCTTGTGTAACTAACAAGACAAAAAGAAGGTAAAGAAATTAGTCCAGTTATTCATGTGTGACCAAAGGAAACAGAGGTTTATTTTTATTAAAAATTGTTCGACAAGACCTTTGGAATGTAATGAATTAACCAAAAGTTACTAGTTGTGTTAAAGATACTTTTATCTTTAAACCCCTCCGTTCCTCTCAATTGGAAAATACACACACAACAAATAAGCAGAAAGTTAGTAACATAGTTTAACTATCAATCCAATGCTGTTTCAACATGTTTGCTGATAAAAAAAAAAATATCAACAAACATTTGGTGTTAAAAAGATTAAACTTTTAAGCGTTACTTTTCGAAAAAGGTTAAAACACAACAATCGGTACTACTTCAAACAGATAACCATTTCATGAAAAAACAAATTGAAAGTGCGAAAATTTCCAACACACCAGTCTTACGATTATGAAAGTAACAACACTCAGATCAAATATTTAAGCTTAAGGCACTGGAATGTTTCATTTGTAATTTTCTAGAATGGTCATCATCATTAATATCGATGAAGATGTTAAAAAATTTTAGAAATCTCGACTTGCCTGGCGGTTTGCAGTAAAGATGTTCATCTATGTATTGACAGGGACATGAGAGAGAATGACAGTGGCGTCCTCCTTTAGCTGGGGGACTAATTAAATACCCGCGTACAACCTCCTTGCCCCACCTTGCTATGTACCGCAGGTACAAAAGAGTCGCTCTCTCCTATCGACAAAGAATATATTAAAACATGAACAAAAGCAATCACGTTTGCTAGATTATTTTAACTAAGCCCAGATGTTAAGTAATGATTTGATGCCACCACCAAATACAAAATATTTTGAATTTAAAACTAAACAAATTGAATCACATTGTATATATCTATAAGAAATAAGATTCTTCTTATTTTATATATTTATTTCTCTATTTCAGTGTCGTAATGAGTTTATTACATTGTTTTTAGTTATATTTTTCGTTTTATGGTTGACAATACTGACATCATTTCCTTTCTAATGTCAACACGAGTCCATTGCATGTCAATTGTCAATATTAAACCATGTAGAGATTTCAATGCACTATTCAAATTCTATAGTTTGTCAATTTTCGTATCAGTCACACCAACTACGAAAATTAAATGCAAAAGGCACTAGGAGGAATTATCTGAATTTTTCATTGAATTCCAATAAATTTCTCACAAGTCTTGACTGAAATAGAGAAAATATCGTCTTATACTGGTTGCAGAAGGCAATTCCAACACGCATTCGTGTTGGAACAGGTGCTTGTATTAGAATATACTATTATTATATATTTATGTCTTATTTTATATACAGGATGTCCCGTAACTCAACGTCAAGCGGTTACTGGACGATATGCTAGGTTATACCAGTTCAAGCAAAAATTTAAAAAAAAATCTATGCCACTTGGTTAAGTGGTAATAGGTGTATTTTTGAAAATGTTGAGTATTGACACCCTACACTACATTCTTAGGTTTTGTAGTCAGAAATTTTCCAATTTTGCAGTGATTTTTTAAACGTAATCATAAATAACCATGCTATTGATTACAGTCACAAATCTATTGTTAGGTACAATTGTTTTATTTTAATTTTTTTTAATTTTCATTTTTTTATTCATTTTTGCTAGAACTGGTATAACCTAGCATATCGCCCAGTAACCGCTTGACGTTGAGTTACGGGACACCCTGTATATATATTATATTATAATCTTAACTCTTTAACAGTCTCGTTGTTTTAGGGGTTTGTTTTTTAAGGGAAATTAGACTGATAGGACGGAAAAGAAAAACTGAATCTCTCTTTTTGTCATCTAACAAGCTTTCGAATAGTAATTCTATTCTTCTTCAGGGTTTACTAAAATGGAAAATACAAACAATAAACACATAAACAAATTAACATATTTCATTACATTATTTTATCTCCTTAAAACTACTTACACAAAAGTGAGATCCTTTTTTTGATTAAAACTCATAAAAAAATTCAACAATTCTCAATTTCTTCCATTTTCTTATCTTTAAACACATTCCATAACCTCAATTCACAATAAGTTGTCAGAGGAACATCATGACGGGACTGACAACTTATTGTGAATTGAGGTTATGGAATGTGACAGTTAATATTTGACGTTTAAAGATAAGAAAATATTATTCTGTCACATTCCATAACCTCAATTCACAATAAGTTGTCAGAGGAACATCATGACGGGACTGACAACTTATTGTGAATTGAGGTTATGGAATGTGACAGTTAATATTTGACGTTTAAAGATAAGAAAATGGTGGAAATTCAGAGATATAGATTGGGGAGAATGATCTTCGAGATGCAAGAAGTGGCTAATTTTTCGTCCGCCATTTTTATACTTTCGGTTCATTGGCGTAGAAAGCAGTGTACCTGAGGGATAGTTGGTATAAAATTAAAAAGAAAATGAAATGTATAGAGCATATCAATTTCTTAGATAATTCTTTAGCTTCAGAATCTATACTCAGAATATCAGTCCAAACTGATTTTGAGAAACTAAAAAGAATGTATTACTGTGGATAGTAAACAACACGCCACTGAGCAGATAAACAATGCCATGCGGTATGATCAGTCTTAATTTCAATAAAAACTTGCGTATAAAATGATATTTCCTTGACCTTTTTTCTTTTATAGTTTTTACACGTTTTTACAATACAAGATATGTTCAACGTATCGAAGTATCTATCAGCACAATGTAAAATTCGAGCAATTTCTAATTCACCTGACAAGTATGTCAACCTAGAACAGCTGACTACGAAAGTATAAAAATGGCCGAAATTTGACATAAGAATTTAGCCACCAATTTTGGATGCGCAGTGGTCGAAGCGTATTCTCCCCACTCTATATCTCTGGACTGACAACTTATTGTGAATTGAGGTTATGGAATGTGACGTTAATATTTGACGTTTAAAGATAAGAAAATGGTAGAAATTCAGAGATATAGAGTGGGGAGAATGATCTTCGAGATGCGCGAAGTGGCTAATTTTTCGTCTGCCATTTTTATATTAGGTGTACAAATAAGTTTCCGCGGTTTGTCAAAAGATGGCCCCACCAGAAGGTTATGGAGAAATTGTCAGATGTAAAACGTAATATCCCAAGTTTAGTCATCTGGCAACACCATAACCTTGAAGTACTAGTGATTCCGTATCAGCATCACGTAATTTTTTTCGTGCAAAAATGTCAAGTTTTATTCCGAATAAGCATCATTTGCGGGAACTTTTGATTTCTTTCTTTAATGTGAAAAAATCTACAGCTGAGGCGCATCGATTGCTTCTAGAAGCATATGGTGAAGCTGCTTTAAGTGAGAGAAGTTGTCAGGAATGGTTTCAAAAGTTTAAGAACGGTGAGTTTGACGTTAAAGACAAAGAACGCAGTGGAAGGCCGAAAGTGTACGAAGACATGGAATTAGAAGCACTATTGGAGGAAGATTCGTCCCGAAACGCAAAAAGAACTTGCACTTACTCTACAAGTGACTCAACAAGCAATTTCACATCGTTTAAAATCGTTAGGAATGATTCAAAAACAAGGAAATTGGGTTCCATATGAACTAAAGCCGAGAGACGTTGAACGCCGATTATGCATGAGTGAAATGCTGCTTGCCAGGAATAAAAAAGAGTTTTTGCATCGTATAGTCACTGGTGACGAAAAATGGATTCACTACGATAATCCAAAGAAGATAAAGTCATGGGTTAAGCCCGGCGAACCATCAACATCGACAGCTAAGCCGAATATTCATGGAAAAAAACTCATGCTGTGGGATCAGCTTGGTGTCGTGTATTATGAATTGCTGAAACCAAGCGAAACCATTACTGGAGCTTTCTACCGAACACAATTGATGAGATTGAGTCGGGCACTTAAGGAAAAACGCGCCCATTACTACTCCAGACACGACAAAATTATTCTTTTACACGATAATGCTCGTCCACATGTTGCGGCGCCGGTAAAAACATACTTGGAAACACTCAACTGGGAAGTTTTACCCCACCCGCCGTATTCACCAGACTTAGCCCCTTCTGATTATCATCTGTTCCGGTCGATGGCACATGGTCTGTCTGAGCAGCGCTTCACATCATATGAAGACACCAAAAATTAGATTTGTGGATAGCGTCAAAAGATGAAGAGTTTTTTCGACGGGGTATCCGAATGTTGCCAGAAAGATGGGGAAAAGTAGTGGCAAATGATGGAAAATACTCTGAATAAAACGTAAAGTACTTTTCGTTTACAATAAATTCCTAATTTTTTATAAAAAACCGCGGAAACTTATTTGTACACCTAATACTTTCGGTTCATTGGCGTAGAAAGCAGTGTATCTGAGGGATAGTTGGTTTAAATTTAAAAAGAAAATGAAATGTATAGAGCATATCAATTTCTAAGATAAATCTTTAGTTTAAGAATCTATACTCAGAATACCAGTCCAAACTGATTTTGAGAAACATAAAAGAATATATTACTGTGGATAGTAAATAACACGCCACTGAGCAGATAAACAATGCCATGCGGTATGATCAGTCGGTTAATTTCAATAAAAACTTGCGTATAAAATGAAATTCCTTCGACCTTTTTTGTTTTATAGTTTTTACACGTTTTAACAATACAAGACATGTTCAAAGTATCGAAGCATCTATCAGCACAACGTAAAATTCCAGCAATTTCTAATTTATCTGACAAGTATGTCAACCTAGAACAACTACGAAAGTATAAAAATGGTCGACTTTTGACATAAGAATTTAGCCACCAATTTTGGATGCGCATTGGTCGAAGCGTATTCTCCCCACTCTATATCTCTGGACTGACAACTTATTGTGAATTGAGGTTATGGAATGTGACGTTAATATTTGACGTTTAAAGATAAGAAAATGGTAGAAATTCCGAGATATAGCGTGGGGAGAATGATATTCGAGATGCGCGAAGTGGCTCAATTTTCGTCCGCCATTTTTATACTTTCAGTTCATTGGCGTAGAAAGCAGTGTATCTGAGGGATAGTTGGTTTAAATTTAAAAAGAAAATGAAATGTATAGAGCATATCAATTTCTAAGATAAATCTTTAGTTTCAGAATCTATACTCAGAATATCAGTCCAAACTGATTTTGAGAAACTAAAAAGAATATATTACTGTGGATAGTAAACAACACGCCACTGAGCAGATAAACAATGCCATGCGGTATGATCAGTCGATTAATTTCAATAAAAACTTGCGTATAAAATGATATTTCCTCGACCTTCTTTGTTTTATAGTTTTTACACGTTTTAACAATACAAGACATGTTCAAAGTATCGAAGCATCTATCAGCACAACGTAAAATTCCAGCAATTTCTAATTTATCTGACAAGTATGTCAACCTAGAACAACTACGAAAGTATAAAAATGGTCGACTTTTGACATAAGAATTTAGCCACCAATTTTGGATGCGCATTGGTCGAAGCGTATTCTCCCCACTCTATATCTCTGGACTGACAACTTATTGTGAATTGAGGTTATGAAATGTGACGTTAATATTTGACGTTTAAAGATAAGAAAATGGTAGAAATTCCGAGATATAGCGTGGGGAGAATGATATTCGAGATGCGCGAAGTGGCTCAATTTTCGTCCGCCATTTTTATACTTTCAGTTCATTAACGTAAAAGCAGTGTATCTGAGGGATAGTTGGTTTAAATTTAAAAAAAAATGAAATGTATAGAGCATATCAATTTCTAAGATAAATCTTTAGTTTCAGAATCTATACTCAGAATATCAGTCCAAACTGATTTTGAGAAACTAAAAAGAATATATTACTGTGGATAGTAAACAACACGCCACTGAGCAGATAAACAATGCCATGCGGTATGATCAGTCGATTAATTTCAATAAATTATATTATGTTTAGACTTTTTAGTGTTATTACGAAGGATCTAATAAATATTATTATATAGTTGAAGATTCTCGTTGTTATTTCACTTAAATAATGAAAAAGCTTGCAGAAACGGATGCATGTTAGTAGAATAAAGCCCAATAGATAAGTCGAATATTTACATCAATAAATTCCCTGCCTGAACAGCAGACCAGAAAGTTTAGGGCAACAGTCTGGACCGTCGGACAAGTAGGATTTACGAATTATAACTTCTTCCACGTACTGACAAGGACAAAACGCAGATTGCACATGTCTGGGCTGGGCAGGATTGCCCAGTCTCTCTTCTAAGGTCCAATCGAGGCGCCTGCGCAAAAAGTCCTTCCCCCACCTCTGTAAGTAGCGCAAAAATAGCCTCTCTGCACGGTCCTAGATTGAGAAAAAATTTTTTTACTGACAGACGCGATTCCTGATATTGAATGAATAAATAAAAACTGAAGGTTGAAATGCTGTTTAATTTTATATCTGGGCAATTCGTAAAAACTATATCTTAGGTTTTCGTTAACTCGTTTCGAATGGAATTAAATAATTAAAAAAGAGATACCATCACCTAATCACCTCCAATATTGGTTATTTAAACTTCAAATCACCACTTAAAATGCAAAAATTTAAGGTTAACACAAGGTAGATAATGCAATTAAAATTGTGATTATCTGATGAAAAAATATTGATGGATAAATTGAATGAAGTCCTTCATGTTGTGATGTGTATAGTGAGTTAATTATTCTGAAGGAAAAGCTTGAGATTTAAAGAAAATATTTGAATGTGAGAAGAAATAATAAACACCAGTTTACCATTGTTTAAAATATAAACTATTCAGAAAAGTTATGAAGAAAAAGGACTATTCATTACAAAATTTCTTAGTCAAAAAATTATACTTGATAAATAACAATACTGAAATCAAAAAAAAAAGATGATAATTAAAAATAATAACTGTTGGTACAATTCACAAGAATATAATGAAGAAGTTTCATACAGACATCAAGCTAACTATAGAAAACAAAGAAAAATAGTAAACAATCAGATAATAATACAAACAAAAAAATACTTCAGTGAAAAATACTGGGAACTGGCAGTAACACAACAAAATTAAATAACAGAACCCTTTGAAATTTCTTCAAAACCAATATTAGCCATGAAAGTTATTGAGAAAAATAAGCTGTTATATCTGCGTAAACATTGAAATTTTGCAATGAATATTTCCTAATTCGACCCGAACTTAAACTTACTTGTTTCCTCGATAATCTTGTGGTCCTGCTTCCTTGAATAACTATATCGTTAGCTGTTATGTCCATCTTTTGCTCCCATCCGCTATTTTGGTCCCTATCTTGCTGATCGATACTGGATTGGAGGTGATTGATGCAAGGCCCAGAGTCCATGTACAAGAAGCATAAATTCACCTTATGGCACGATATCTTACCTCTATCGTCCAAGGCGATAACTATCTTATGCCTCAATAGTTGCTTGTTCACCTGAGCAAGACATTTTTCCAAACTTCTGGTCAGTTTGAATTTCACCCACATCGAAAAAATTATTATAGCTGCGTTCATAATCAGCCACCCGATGCCCATTACGAATAAAACTGGTCCGTTTTGGTTCGAGAAAAGAAGACCAAATAATACTATAAAGGCTAATAGCACCCATACCACAAGCACTCTTTTGTAGCAGACGTTGTACAGTGTGAATCTATAATCGTTAACCAAAAGTTCCATAGCTTGGACGTATTCCTCAACAGTTAGCTGAAAAAAATTTGTATTCACCGCATTGCCAAGCTATTGAGTCTATTTTTCGGAAAAAACCTAAGCAACTATCTAAGATGCCGTGAATGTAATCACATCAAAATTGGAGGACAAATTTTATGAATATTCGATATAAAATTAACTAGACTCTTAATGAACATGACTACACATCTGGAGCATCCATTTCTAAAGATGCTCGTTCAATGATGGTGCTAATACTTACTGTTAAACCCTGCGCCATCAATTCTTCAGGCACTAACTCAGGACGGAATCTCGCAGGAGTAATCCATGGAAATTTTGTATTCACAGGAAGTAAAGTAACAATAACGTCTCCATTTGCTGTGGATAAATAATAACATATACTTCCGTAGATCGATCAAGCCTTAAATAAATAACTTCCAAATGAACTCACTGAAACCTTGTCTTATTGGTTCAACAGTCGCAACAGGTAGTTCGACATTCCTTAAAGGTTTAGGATCCAAAACTGCCACATTGGTGTCTGTTCCGAGAGGTGCAGGTTTACTAAAACTCCTCTCAAGCACTTGTACATTTTCTGTAGGTATCACAGCTGCTTCGCTATTCTTAGTTTCCACAGTTTCATCTTCGAATTTGACCCAAGTTTTGGACGGGGTAGACTGTGCAGTTGGAGTTTCAGTATGTGTTTCATTATTGTTTTCACTCATCTTTATCACGTGTTATTTATTGCGAATGGACGGAATAGTTTATCATTTTCTGAGAAGGCTACGAAAACTAGATCATGAATTTCTTATAAATTATTGGACATTCAAGAAACAGGTCTCACAGAAAATGAAAATATCTCATGATTTCTGTGTTGTGAGACGGTGGGTGGGATTGACAGGTGTCCAAATGTTGGTCATAACATCAACAACTTGCAGCCAAGACTTTTATTTCTGAGAAACCATCAGAAGTTAACATTTCGTCTGATGAAAATTGCTGTCCTATTGTATATTCAACTAATGATCCATCTTGTAGTCTATTATCTGCTACATCATTCTTGGTATGGGATAATTCCAGGGAAACTGAAACCCTGATTTAAAATCAGTGCTGCTCAAGTTTGTCTATTCCCAAATATTGCAATAATGGACCGTCAACATCGAATGATGATCTCCATTCCCCAGAATCATACTCCCAAAGTTCTACTTGTTGCAAGGCAGCTCCTGAAATGGATCCATATGCTTTCCTTCTTGAAAAAAAACTGGTATTCTTGGTAGAGTAGGTTTGAATATTTCCGAATTATCACCTGAGCAAATGACTATGTACAAAATTCATAGAAATTCTTCTTCAAAATTATCTAAATTAGAATCTTTATTGAAAAATCAAAAACCTACATAAGTGTTCTGAAAGATAGGTAAATACAGGTGAAAGTGGTGATACGTTCGGAAATTGTGAATTAATTGATGTTCATTTCCTTATTTATTCAATTTTAATTAGTTTCGACAAATGATATAATGGCATTTTATAAAATATGGAATGCAGATCGAGATGCAATCAAAGATGTAAAACTGCCATCTTTCATGGGTAAATAAAAATTAATGGCCATCTATGGAAAAACGCACTTAACCTGTATACCTGTGCTGTCACCTGTTGACTAGTAAAACCCATGATGACGTTATTATTTACATGTTTTTCAAATATACAGTTATGAACAGGAATGTTATTTTAGAAGATATTTTTATTTTTTTAAGGATAGGAAAATCTGTTTTTAAATGACATGGGCTCTACTAAAGACGTAAATAAAAAAAGATGATCACAAGGCCCAAACCAAAACAAATTTGAAAGAAACAATCAACAGTGATTTAAAGAATGTTGGGGGTTCTGAATGTAAAAATGAAACCAGAAAATATTTGCGGATTCAATTTGAACTGGACCTTATTTCAATATTCCTGTTTTTACTCAGTTTATTGACTCGAATGTATAAATTGGAGCAACCAAGGAATATAGTGTAATAATTATGGATTTGACAGAATTTCAAGTACTGAACAATATTTTTCAGGTTTGATGAACTACATTATGGAAAATATGTTTCGTTATACATGAAGAATACGTTTTTCTTCGACTCTCATCCACCGTTAGGGAAGCAATTGATTGCGTTTGCAGCTTCGCTCGCTAACTATAACGGATCGTTTAAATTTGATAAGATAGGTAGTTCTTTTTCCGAAGAAGTCCCATTGTTTGCTCTTCGTTTCATTCCTGCTCTTTTTGGCAGCCTTACAGTTCCTATTGCATATCATCTCATGCTTGAATTTAATTTATCGCAATGGACTTGTTTTATTTCTGCATTGTTATTATTATTCGATAATGCTCTTCTTACTCAAAGTAGGTTTATTTTGATGGAATCTATGATTATATTTTTTGCACTCTTTGGATTGTTAGCTGTTATGAAATTTAGACAAGAGTATGATAATTTTTTAGGTTTTCGGTGGTTTTTTGGTTGATTGTTGGTGCTATATCGTTAACTTGTTCTGTGAGCGTAAAGTATGTAGGTTTTTACTCCTGTTTCTTAGCTCTTTTTATATTAATGCGAGATTTCTGGAGATTATTGGGTTCGAAATTGTCAGATGCAGCTCTTTATTTAAGGTTTTTTGTTCAATTTGGAATTACTACAGTGATTCCTGTCATTGTTTATATGACAGTTTTCTATATACATCTAAGGGTTCTTTACAAAGCTGGCCCTCATGACAGTATTATGACGAGCGCCTTCCAAGCATCTCTTGAAGGAGGGCTTGCTTCGATCACTAAGGGGCAACCGTTGATGGTTGCACATGGCTCCCAAATCACTCTGAGGTAAGCAAAAATTTTTTCTCTATTAGACGTTTACACTTTTGTTGATCAATGTATTCCCTTTCTGCACTGATACTCAAATTTTTTTCATCGTTTTTTAATACAGGCATAGTCATGGGAGAACTTGTTGGTTACATTCGCACAATCACGTTTATCCAATCCGTTACGCTGATAAGCGAGGCTCGAGCCATCAGCAACAAGTAACCTGTTATTCCTTCAAAGACGTGAATAACTGGTGGATTGTGAAACGACCTGAAAAAAACGATCTGGTCGTCGAGCATCCCGTTGACGCCATCAAGGATGGTGAGGTGATTCAGCTTGTTCATGGTGAGTTTAAATTCCTCCATTTGTTCCTTTTGTAGCCATTTTGTTGGCAACTTTTGAATATGAATATAACTAACTACAACTCCGGAGTCAGAATGATACAAAGATTTGTCCATTTGATGTGACATGGCTTTTCTGAAACGGAATACAAAGTTATTCAGGCAACGCAAGTCTTTATGAACATCTAGATAGATCGAGACTTCCTAGAGCTTTTGAACTGTATGATGAAGAAATTATCAGTCAACAACATAGTCAATCACAATATTCATCTTATGTTATACATTTATTACAATACTGAAGGGTTTACCAATCCATAACAGACATGACATTTTTTATAGTGAACAATATATTTATTTCTCTATTTCAGTGTCGTAATGAGGTCATTACAGCATTGTTTTTAGTTATATTTTTCGTTTTGTGATTGGCAACACTGACATCCTATCCTTTCGAATGTCAACACGCGTCCATTGCACGTCAATTGTCAATATTAAATTATGTAGAGATCTGAACGCACTATTCAAATTCTATGATCTGTCAATTTTCGTATCAGTCAAACCAACTGCGAAAATAAAATAGAAAAGGTACTAGGAACTATAGTCTGAATTTCTCATTGAATTCCTATAAATTAGATTATAAAAATGCTGAGAAACGTCAAGTTTTGAATTCGGGTCTGGCAGTTGCGACAATACACATTTTATTGGTCGGTGATATTATCTAGATAAATGTATCTGTTTTAGTACCGGATCTTTGGGTTTCTGGTTGTTCTGTTCACTCAATGTTTATTCAATTTTGTAATTTTATGTTCCACTCAATGCATAATTCATATTGAAAGATATTTTATTTATAATGTATTTGAAGTCAATTTTTATCTTATACCTCAAATTTCGTAAGTGTTGTGAAGAAAAATATTTTCTCTATTTCAGTGTCGTAATGAGTTCATTACAGTACTCAAAACACTGCTGTAATGAACTCATTACAGTATTGTTTTTAGTTATATTTTTCGTTTTATGGTTGACAACACTGACATCCTATCCTTTCGAATGCCAAGACGCATCCATTGCCTGCCAATTGTCAATATTAAACCATGTAGAGATTTGAACGCACCATTCAAATTCTATGATCTGTCAATTTCAGTGCGGCAAAAGTCAGTTTACACGCATGCCCGTATTCTCGGCCAGTATCGTACCTAGGGCGGAAGGAGGCAGCTGAAACGTAGCTAGTTCAGTTGTCCGCGTGTAGTAGTGCTGTTGTGTTCGTTGTCATGGCTGCGTGTGTAAAGTACGCGAAGGAAGAACGTATTTGTTTGCTCAATTCCTACCTAAATCTTTTTGACCATTTTCCTGCAAAAATTACAAGAAATGTCCAAAATTTCAATTTTCAATTGTTGAAGCCTTAAAGAAGACTTCATGAGATTGGAACACATATTTTAATGCAATATTTTTGATGACATTCATTAGATGATTATGATATTATGATTATTTCAGGTATTACTAGTCGAGCCTTGAACTCACATGACGTAGCAGCACCACAGTCTCCGCAGTGCCAAGAGGTGTCGTGTTATATCGATTATAACGTTTCCATGCCAGCTCAGAACCTTTGGAGGGTCGAGATACTCAATAAAGAGACGAATGGGGATTCGTGGCATACGATTCAATCGTTAGTCCGTTTGATACATGTCGATACGAATACTGCCCTCAAATTTAGTGGGAAGCAATTGCCGGATTGGGGATTCCATCAACATGAAATAGTGGCCGATAGAATAATCAACCAGGATGACACTGTGTGGAATGTGGAAGAACACAGATACACAAAATGTAAGTCACATTTCGCTTTTTTAATGCTTCAATAAATCATTGACACTTTATTTATAGCCGCTGATCAAAAAGAGAGAGAAAGAGATCTAGTAACGGCAGAGATGATTCCTACGACTGCCACCAAACTGAGTTTCTTGGAGAAATTCCTGGAGTTACATTATAAAATGTGGTTCGCCTCCACGGAGACCATGCAGAACCACATGTACAGTTCTGAACCGCACGAATGGCCTCTTATGGCAAGAGGAATCGCTTATTGGGTCTCGTCCGATAGCAATGTGAGTTGACATGATATAACAGATGGTGGATAAAGCCCAATTTCTTATCATCTATTTATAAATTTTTCAGGCTCAAATTCACTTGCTTGGCAATTTGGTCACATGGTATTCGGCTACCATAGGGGTTTTCACTTATCTGGGATTGCTCATTTTCTATCTTCTACGAAGAAGACGATTGATTTTCGACCTGGACGAACATAGCTGGGAGAAATTTGAAAATATTGGACTGGTGTTTTTTGTCGGATATTTGTGTCATTATATCCCCTATTTTTTTGTAGAAAGAACTTTATTTTTGCATCACTATCTGCCTGCGTTTGTGTTTAAAACATTGTTGTTAACAGCGGTTATGGAGCATGTTTATAACGTTATTAATATTAGGTTTAATGCTGTTTTAGTTTCGAAGTTTATGCTTTTAATGCAGCTCATTTGGTTATGTCTTATTGTTTCTGTTTATTTAAAATTTTCTGTGCTTAGTTATGGAACTACGGAATTGACTATGAATGATATTTTAGATTTAAGGTGGAAAGATACATGGGATTTTATTATACACAAGAAATGAAAGTTTTATTGTATGTTGAAAGTGAGAGTACGAAAAATGTGTTGAATAAGTATATATTTTGTTTATTTATTGTTATACAACGGAGGAATCTGGAATCCATGTGGTTGTGAGAGATTTTGCTAAAATTTTTGTACTTTTATATATAAAATTATTTATTTATATTGTAAACATACTTTATTTTATTGAATATATTTTTATGAAACAAATTTATTAAAAAATAAAAGAATCGATAGACTGAGGTATTTTTACTTAAGCAGTATTCAAGTAGTTGCCCCCTTTTTTATGTGTGATTTTATGGAATATATTTTCATGAAACTAATTCATTATTGAAATAAAAGAAACTAGACAATTGTTTAAATTATTAAGAGTACGAAAACAATAATCAGCTGCGTGGGTAGAGGTGGAAAGACCGTCAGCTGACGCAGTAAAGATACAGATTATTCCAACAATGCACAGTATCTTTCAGGGTCCAGCTGACAGAACTACCTCCCCTGCCCGCACCTATGCTCGATAAACACGAAAGGACCCGAAGAAACATGAAAGACTGCAAAAAGCCCAAAGGAACCCGAAAAAAACCGAAGGAACGCAAAAAAACCCGTCGAAAGCGAAAAAAACATGAAAGAACTGGAAGAAACACGAAAGAACGTAAAAAATCCAAAGGAACCCAAAAAACCCCGAAAGCACAAAAAAACCGAGAGCGCGCAAAAAATCTCGAAAGAACTTTTAAATTGCACACCCTGTATATCAATCGATCGCAAACTCATTGTAAATTGCACACCCTGTGTGACATTTTATTGAAATTAGCTCCCGTACGCGGAAAAACACGAAAACTTGAGAAAAATTCTGGTGAAAGTCAGCGCTAGGAATGCGCAACTCATATGTGACATCCTGTATATGAATCGAAAATATTTTATCGAATTAAGAAGCCGTGAGCAGAAACAGCCGAAATATCTCGATCGAAGGTAGCTGTTCGAAATAGGCAACGCATATGAGACACCCTGTATATAATTGATTCGCAGTGGGTGCTTTTTCCACCAAAAAAAAACCAAATGAATATCGTTTCAACTCCATCGATTCGCGCTTGGTGAATTTTACAAAGGTAAAATAAAAATTATTCGATAAATGTCTAAAGGTGTAACCATTAACAGAGTGCCTCGTCGATTACTTCGAATTTCGTTCACGCATAAAATAAGTGGGTCGATTTACGTCTAGAATATGACATAAGATTAGAATGTCAACGACAATTGTCATTTGTCATTTCAGAGTAGCAATCGATAGGGGTGAAATGAATTGGTTAGGGACTGCAAAACTTGTTCTATGCTGGGTAAATTTTTGAATTTCATAAATACATATCGTAAACTGCTAAACTATAAGAGAATACCTCACTAGGGCTCTTACGAATCCTATGAATTGAAGAAATTTCAAAATATTATACGAGATATGGGTTAATATTGTAATTGGAATGATCTGACAAAGTTCTGTGAACGTCGGACGTGACAGATGATCTGGAAATTTGTGTTTGAGCCGAAGTAAGCTATTTTCAGCAATTAATTTAAAATATTATTACTTGCGATTGGAAGATATGAATAGCCCTATCCAAACGTCTGATTCTCGGGGAACACACATATGAAAACGGCTTTTCCTGATCGTGTCAGTGGAAAACTTGACCGGACCATCTTTCGCAAAAAACCGGGAAATCGGTGTTTTTGATAAATTTTTTTGAAAATGTTAGCGTGGCCGTAAAGGCATGTGAAATGCACCTAAGGAAAGGTCGTCTTAAGAACTTTACGGTGCTCGCATAATCCTTTTCCCCCTTCTACCTGGAAATATCGCATTTCTAAACTCCTCGCCAACCGAAAGTTTTTTGATCTCCTTCGGTGGTTACCTGTATCGAACCATCGATTACCACAGAAATATTCCTTATCGTTTTTAATATATTGGGATTGGGAAGAAACAATAGACTTTGTACAAAGTATTTTTACTTAAAACAACAAATCTATTCTGAAAATATGAAAACTATAGAACATACCCTTTGCAAGATAGTGCACAGCTGTGCTTACTCAACCATAAATTCTTCATCATCGTCGAATCCAATCGACTAAGTTAGATTCAAAGATTACTTACATTTGAGCAAAACAATAGCTTCCTGTTTCACAAGTTTGCAAAAAAAAACCATTAAAACCATGAAATACAGACCAAACATTTATTGTAAAGTAACAGCAATTCGCTTCACAATAAAATCAATAAAAAAAAATTGATAAACCTATTTTTCTAAGCAGTATCCATTGGTTCAAAATGTTGAACCTGCGTTTCAATCTCGAGCTCCTGAACCTTAGTAGAAAGAACAGCTGTACATCCCTTAGGATAACGATAAGAATTCTGCCTGGTCCCTTTCTTATTCGCTTCTTCATATGTTCTCTTGTAGTCGACCCCTGATTTCCTGATCACGCATATATCAACGTTACTACCTGATCCTAAATCGTTAAAAATACCAGCTGCAATAGCATCTCTCACGAGCTGGATACCCTCTGCTTCATTCATATCAGGTTTCCAACGGGATTCAAAGACAGCCATGGCAGCTAAAGATCCAGAACCCATGGTCGTGAAGGGTAGTTTATCCGTTGAACCGTGAGGGTATATTTGATAGAGTTGTGGACCCGTAACATCCACTCCACCGAGGATCAAGGCAGCACCTACATACCCTTGGTAACGGAACAAATATTGCTTCAGCATCATATTAGCTGTGCAAACCCTCACTTGTCTATTGGTGTATAGCTGGTGAAGCGAAAGATTTGAGGAAATCATTTGTGTTACCATTTCTGTATCTGCAGCTGTACCAGCTCCGCAACAACTACAAAATCCATAATTTAAATTATAATACCAAGATTTTTGTGTTGAACTTACTAAATGTTAGGCGCTATGTAGTGGATTTTTTCGCAATTTTTATCCGCTACAGTTGTATCCTCAGTGGCTCTAGTATCAGCCCCAAGAACAATTCCATCTTTAATGATAATACCTACGATTGTTGTACCAGTTTTTGTTGCTTTTGGTAAAGCCAGTCCTTTCCTTTCCAATAAAGCATTTCTTAAAAAAAAATAATTTGAGATTTGAGTTCAATAGGGTACAAACATAAATTAATTATACCGTCTGCAATTTTCAAATGAAAATCCAGGGGCAGGAATTTCCGGACATAAAACGGATGACATATTGATGTAAACTCTAACCGAAATACGATTAATAAGTTTTTTCTATTTATTCAAAGGATTATTAAATAACAGAGAAATAAATTTCTCTAGCGGATAATGACAAACAAAATTTACTTCAAGTTTCTTTTTACAGGTTAGTGTGGAAAACCACAGATTTATTTTAAGATGTCAACGAAAATTTGAATGAATAATCGAAAAAATACAATTGTTGACTGGAATATAACGAAAAGAAAATCTCAGTCAATTTAAGCCTTAAAACTTCTTTTCAATTCATAAAAAATGTAGGAAAATTAAGGATTATCAAAGTTCGATGTTTGAAAATGACAGATCATAAAAAACATTCCTAGTGTCAGTTCAATTAATGAATAATTACTTGGTTTTAGTTTTTTAAAATTGATATCCACTGTTGATTAATTACCAGGAAATATTTTTAAAATATAGGTAACAAGACGTTGTTAAAGATTGCTCTAAGCAGCCAATTTCAAGCTAGCATTTTCAGGTTGCGGTTCCAAAGTTCCTCAATATTAATTATTCAACCACACCCTACAGGTCCTTCAATTCAATTTGCAACAAGCTGTAATAAGTGTTCATCATAGGGCTGTCAGATACTGCGTTAATGGACATGGTTGTCTCAAATCTTCAGCAACAACGAGCAATCGTTCAACAGCTCAGAAGAGAAGCTGCAATCAAAAGGATGCCTGTCTCGTTAGCAGTTGCCGATATTATTAAGTTCATATCAGAGCATGAACAAGATGATTGCTTGCTTGTTGGATTCTCCAGTCAACGCGTGAATCCATTCAGAGAAAAAACACCTTGTTCCATATTGTAATTTAATTTATATCGACTTATTTCTAGAGTAAACAATGTGTTTGAATGTTTCAATAACTGGGATTGTCAAAAATATTTTCACTTATAAGACTGATATGAAAATCTTCAGGTCCAACTCATGCATTTCTAATGTTTTATTGAATAAGGAAAGTATCAATTTTTTTATAAATTTTGAGTTGTTTACAGTCTATAAAAGCTGAATATTTTATTGTGAGATCTGGATTAAAAATTTTATCTATCAATGAAAATGGAAATATGTTGAATTATCTTTATATTAGTGTATGAAATCAAAAATATAAAATATGAGTATCATTCTTGTTTCATGTGCTGATTTCTTCCAATTTATCGTGTAAACTTGTAATGATTTGTGCTCCAAAACCAAGATTGGTTTCTGCAGAATTTTCATATTTCACATCTAATTTTCTTCTTTGTTCCTCTATTTGACTTTGAGCCTCTGTGAATTTTAAGGTTATATCTTCTACTAATTTTTGTTGATCTTTAATAATCTGCTGTTCTTCCTTTAATGTAGCTTGTGCTTTTTTCAGCCGTTTCTTAGCAGCTAAAATTTGTGTTTCTTTTTCAGGTGGTATTTCATTTTCTGTTTTGATTTTGTTTATTATCATTTCGCATTCTTTTACTTTTTCTTGAGTGGTTTTCTTATAATCTTCAGCTTCTTTGGTTAGTTTTTTTAATTTTTCATAGTCGTTTTTGAGCGTTAATACGCCATTAATTTTAAACTTTAAATTTTTCTCTAATTTATCATACTGATCGAATAACTCTTTGATGAGTTGTTTAGGAACGTTCTTGTTTTGAGAATGAAGATGTAAGTTACACATTGGAGGTACACTGAAAGTTGAAACGACATGAGGTGCGGTGCAAGTTTTCGGTAAAACCATCATCTTTCTATGTTTTTCTAGATGCTCTCTTTCTCTTTGAACTGCACAGATTTCTTCGTGAAGACATTTAACATCATTTTCCATGTCTATCAGCTGTTTTTCCAGTTCGTAAGTGTTATCTGAATATTGCTGTATTTTTTTCGAAGTCATAAGAGGTTTTTGGTCGACAATCAAGTTCTTTATGTGTTCATTCTGTTGGATAATCTTTAATTTTTCATTCAAGGTAACATTCTCTCTTGCCAAAATCTTCATTTCGTTTTGTAGATTACCTAATTCTCTTTGCAGAGACTCCACTGTCTGGTCTTTATTCAGCAGCTCTTCTTGCAGTTTGAATCTAACGTTTTCCAAATCTGAATTTTCCGCCGCAAGTCTTTCCTGCATGGAATAACTTTGTGATAATTTTTTCGCTATTGATGGAACACTGGGAATTTTTCGTAAGGTATCTGAGCAACAAGAACAGCATGCTTTTTTTGATCCTTCAATGTTTGTCTTTGGTATTATATCGTTAAGTTCTTTATTTTCATTTCTGACGGATTTTTCATCAGGTATTTCTTCAATCAAGTTCGATTTTTCTATTAAATACTGAATAGTTTTCGTTTTTTCCTCAAATACCTTCATCTGTTCCTTCAACTCGGTGTTTTTCATATCAAGTTCAACTGTTTCATCTCCAGTTAATTCTTCCTTTCTCAAAAGATCCCCCACTCTTGTTTTTAGCTCATAAATGTTATTCGCTGTATTTTTTGCATCCTGTTCTGCCTCTTCGAGTTGTTTTATCACATTGTTTCCGAAGTTTTGCGTTGATGTTACTTCTGGATTTTTTTCTAAAAGTTTCAAGAGTTGCTGATTTTCTTCGGCTACCTTCTGTAACTCCTTGGAAGCTCTCAAAATTATTTCGTCAACTTCTTTCAGGTCATCCTCGTCTTCACCAGTTGTCGTTGTTGTTGTATCTTCTTCATCTTTGAACGCTGTCAGTGAGTTTGGTACGAGCATTTTTTGATTGTTTTAACTTGTTCTTCAGTTTTCCTATACTTCTATCTGGTGTTTTCTGAATTGATATTTTTGTTTAATACTGCTCTTATTAGTTTTATTCGATTTTTTTATATCTTGATCAGTGATCAACTTTTAAGAATACAGCAGGTTATCAACCGAAATAGCTTCGAAATTGTGAGCAACTTTTTGACATTTTTTCGATTTTCTTGACAGAAAAAATCGCCAGGTAACCGAGTTTGTCGTCTTCATATTATATATGTATTTCCATGTTTTTTTTGCGCGCTAATTCTAATCGAACAGAGCGTGCTATCGTGAACAAAATTGAAATTTTTTCTTGCCTAAAAAGTACCACATGACCCACTTTAACAATCTTTGTGGTTGTCTACCAACGCTTTTAATCATGTAACAATGGGCTTCCATTTCTCTGACCTGTTTCTCACAACCTGCGCATATAGGTTTTAGCATAGTCCTACCAGGTTTTGCTCATGGTATAAAGGAATGTCCGCTAAATAAGACAGAGGAGTATCAAGCTTAGGGTGAAATATAATCGCAAAATGTGTTGGTAAGCGCATAACTCAACAACGCCTGGACCAATTTGGCCAAATCTCTTTTTGAAATGTTCGTTGAAGTTCAAGGATGGTTTTTACGGCGAGAAAAATTAGAATTATTGCTGAAAAAACCCTAAAAATAGCCCTTTTCTTTTTCCCATACAAATGATTTGTAACTAAAAGGTTTTGCAGCAATGTAAATTGATTGTTTGGGATGAATGCACGATGGCACATAAAAAATCTTTGGAGGCTTTAGACAGAACCTTAAAAGATCGACGGAGCAATAATAACCGATTTGGTGGTGCAATGATATTATTAGCAGGAGATTTTCGTCAAACATTGCCACTGATTCCACGATCAACGCCAGCTGATGAACTCAATGCATGTCTAAAGTCCTCCAATTTGTGGAAACATGTCAAAGTACTTCATTTAAGCAAGAATATGCGTGTTGAGTTGCAAAATGACCAATCTGGAAACATATTCTCTAAACAACTCATTGACATTGGTAATGGCAAATTTCCTATAGACATGTTGACTGGCTGCATTAACTTTCCTCAAAGTTTTTATCAGTTAACTCGATCAAAAGAAGAACTTATTCAGAAGGTGTTTCCAGATGTTTCTCAAAATTACAGAAACCATGATTGGTTGAGCGAACGAGCTATACTGGCTGCAAAAAACATAGATGTAAATGAATTAAATTTCAAAATTCAAGAACAAATTACAGGCGAATTGAGGATATATAAATCAGTTGATTCGGCTACTAATCAAGATGATGTAGTCAACTATCCACTGGATTTTTTAAACTCGCTGGATTTGCCAGGATTGCCACCTCACAATCTTCAATTAAAGGTTGGATCGGTGGTTATAATGTTGCGAAATATTAACCAACCGCGTCTTTGCAACGGTACACGGTTAGCGATAAAAAAATTACTAAACAATGCGATAGAAGCAACTATACTCAAAGGAAAGTATAAAGGAGAAGATGTTCTCATACTGCGCATCCCAATGATTCCGACTGTTGTGCCATTTGAGTTTAAACGACTACAGTTTCCAGTGCGGCTTGCTTTTGCTATGACTTTAAACAAGTCCCAGGGGCAATCATTAAGTGTTTGTGGTATTAATCTAGAAAACCCATGTTTCTCACATGGTCAATTGTATGTTGCCTGTTCCCGTGTTGGAAAACCATCAGATTTGTTTATCTATGCTCCAGGTAATCAAACAAAAAACATCGTATACCACAAAGCACTACAATGATAATAATAATTATGATTCACATGGTTAACATGATTACATGATTACTTACTTTTAAATCCTTTGTTTTTATGTTTTATTTAATTATTTTTTATTCACAACGCCCTATCACCAGGGTGACGGTTCTGTTCAGGAGAATTTTCTAAAATACGTAGGCACAAAAACTGCCACATTACAAATCTTTTTGACAGGACGAAGTCTGTCGGGTCAGCTAGTACTTGATAATTTTACAATTTTGCAGAACGAAAGGAAATTTATGTATCAGCGCAGTGAAATGAATAAGTGGACTGTATTGGAATGCGTGATTGAATTTGAAGGCGTAAATGAATGAGAATGAGTGACTGAATCTGAATGATTGACTGACTCGGAATGCTTGACTGAATATGAATAATCTTACTGACTTGGAATTCTGGAATGCGAATGAGTGACTGAATCTGAATGATTGACTGACTCGGAATGCTGGAATGCCTTTTTTGGATGTGTCCCGACCATTTATGCGACAGGGATGACTCCCTCTTCGAGGGCTTTTAGAATGCCCATATATGGTCACATCGGTGTACGATTTTTCGTGTGTGAAACCAAAGACCATATATGGTATTGTATTCTTGGAAGCCTAAGAGAGATTGAACAAAGGAGGCGCCAGGATATTTGTCGCCAGCTTGAATTTGTGGATGTTTGACGCCTTCTTGAATGTGTTATTCGAACACTCACCTCTCTGCTTTTCTGAATTTTATGTATTCAAATTAGAACCGTCGTTAGGCAGAAGCAATAATGTATAAGTTTGTGTCAAAAATGAATTCTCATTGTGACTTTTTGTCCAAATTATTCAACGTCAAATTAACGGAACATCTTGAAAAAGAAACATTAAAGAGTGGTCCCACGTAAAGGATTCTTGAATTATGTCTGAAGTTGCAGAAGAAGAAGTTACTGAAGCAGAAGCAACTGAAGATGAAGAAGAAGGAGATGAAGTCATGACTGATGATGAAGGAGGTGAGGATGAAGAGATGATACCTGCAGAAAACGGGGAAGGGGACCAAGGAGATGAAGAGGAAGGAGAAGAAGAGGATATGGATGAAGAGGAAACAGACGTGGAAGGTGACGAGAAAGAAAAAACCACGAAAGAAATCGAGAAAGACAAGCCTAAAGACTCTGAGGCTCTCAAAGGCAAAATCGACGATAAAACTATGAAAGAACTGATGGAAATCGAAAGGGAAGCCAAAGAAATTGCTGATGAGATACATGAACTCAAGTTAGACATAGAACAAATTGTTAAAAATCGAAACAATGACTGAAAAGGAAGAGAAAGAGTTGGAAGAAAAGAATACAAGATTAAACGAACTGATGTTATTATTCGACGATAAAACAAAGAAAATCCAGGAATTAATCGCAACAACGAATATTCTAGATAATATACCTACAAGAATAATCCAAGAGAAACACGAAGAAGACGTTTTACCTAGAGTGATTTTGTGTGGTATTGACGAAGAGTATGTTCCAAAAATCGTGGTTTGCCATCAGAAAGTTAAAGGTGTTGGTGGTGCTTCACGCCAATGCTTACCTACATGTCCGGGTCCATCTCAAACTCCATGTGCTCCAAACATTCCTAAAGAACCTAGTTGCAACAAAATTGATCGAAACGAAGAATTGGAAAAAATAAGGTTACAATTGGAAAGAGACATCTCAGATAAAAACAGATTGCTCGAACAGCTTCAATTGAAACTCGAAAATCTCCAAACTGATATACATAATGTAGCTATAGAAAATGCACAATTGAACGACAAAATCAGGAGGATAGAGAAGGACAATTCGAAGAAGAGGGAGAAACCTCAGGGAATCTGCCCCACTGTGCTGGCTGCCAGATTGAAAGAGTATGGGAATTACACACGTAAACTGGAAAGGACAGTTGCTGAGATGGAAGAGGATTTTGACAGGGTCCATAAGGAGATTTGTGCAGCTATGAAAGCTAGAGATCAAACGTCGAAAAGAGGGAATATGGCGCCTCCTTGTCGAAGAAGATAGATGGGGTGTTATCGAATATAGTTTGCTTAGGTTTCAAATTTGGAAATAAACAATAAGTCACATCATAAACAGGGTGAATCTTTAGACTTTTACATTAATTTTAACCTTATTCCTGAATAATTTCTAAAATATCGAATTGTTACCTGGAAAGCGTTTTAATTACGTCGAAAGATGAGAACTTGCAATTGTGTCAGTTATATTTTATTAACTAGTTTGAAATTTTTTTATATTCGATTACTTGTAAGATATACGTCGAATCCTTAGACTATATAAGATAGACAAAGCAATCCTTCGTAAAATGTCGATTTGTTTTGACTCCCTCATTGAAAGTCTCTTGTGAAACCTCACCCGGCAACACCGCATAAAATCTTTTTCCATTCGGCTCACAATATCTTCAGGGTCAAAATGATCTGAACAAATGGAAATTGCTTTCTTTGGGTAAATACTTGACCATCCCAACAGCGAAGCCCAAATTCTTCTTGTTTCATCGTCATCTGGGAACCTTAATTCAAGAAAACCTCATTTTATCTTATAATAATCTTATTGAAAACTTCCTTATTAAAACTTTCTACGCTACTGAACATGTAAATAACTAAATACTTCGGTTCTAACAATACATTTACCTATGGAACGATAAATTCGGATTAAAATTCCTGTCTTTACTACAACTTTCATACTTACGAACCATTTTTAGTGCGATGAAAAGTAATAAACAATAAAAAATATGAAAAACCTAATACTGACTCTCACAAATTTTCTTCAATTTGCGTATTTATTTTCGATACAGAGGTGGCAACGTGTTTCTGCTGAACATCATTTGACCTTCAAACTGTCAAACAGAGAATGCGGCAGCGTTGTCTTGACTTTCATCTGAATTTCTTTCCATCTGTGGTCTCTGACATAAAATAGCTGAATCAACTAAAGTTTTTCTATTACTTCTTGCTACTATAGCCGATAAAACAGTTTCAATTCAAAATATAAAATTTAATACAATGTTTTGAATGCAAATTGGAGAAAAAGTTTTTATTCACAATATATTTTCAATTTCCAGTGTTGCCAGATGTATGCAAATTTGGCACACTTCCTTTTTCTCTAATGTATCATTTCCCGGCTAAGTCCGAAAAGTACGTGCTTCCCGGGCTAGGCCGGAATATCATTGAGTTTTCATCTTCGAAAATAATGAAAAAGTATGGATATAAATAAATGTGAATCTCAGTGAGATTCTCCATTTCGAAGGCCAACTTGGATCGATGACTTCAAAGTGATCTGTACGAAATTATTGACCAAGGTCTGCTAAACGTTTTACTACAGCAAAAACTGATGATGCAGCAATTTGCCAGTCATAAAATGAACCACAAAATCCATGATGTGAAAACCACAGATTCGAGAAACACATTTCCGCCTTTAGGTAAACAAGAAGCGACTATTATAAAAATTTCTATTAAGATTCATAATTCATAAACAAAAGAAGATTGGATATATACCTGTTGTAAATATGTTCATGGTCAGAAGTTATATGCACGTTGCTTGGACAGTAAACATTCCTCTATGTTCATACACAAAGATAATTTTTTAGATTAATTACGCTGCTCAAAACATAAACAGATATTTTTCAACTTCCTTCGAATTTATTATGAAAAATATGGAAATATTGCAGATTATTGAGGATACGAAGATCGTTTTATTTCTTTCTTATATACAGGGTGTAACTGAATAAGTGTAAAATATTTAAGGAGGTGATTCCTCATCGAAAAAAACATAGGATCTTTCGTATAAAGAAACTTCATTGGAGCATCCCTTTTAAAGATACAGCCCCTCAAAGGGAGTACATAAAATTTGTATTTTCACAAGCACCAAAAAAAATTTGAAATTAACCTAACGTTTCCTACTAGCAAAAAGAAACTTATCCAGTTATTTATTTGGTTATTTATTTATTTTCGCATTTATGACAATGAACCTATCTCTGTAGTTGTTCGTAAAATAATTTTTTGCTGCGAACTGGTTTAATTTGAGCAAAAAACTCATGAAACATTTTTTGTTTAGAATGAAACAGGCTATCGGAAATAAATTTTTAAATGATAAACAAATAATAAGACAAAAAGTTACATTGGAAATAAACTTTAGGGGTTGCGTTTCCCCCCAATTTCAATATTGTAACTTTTTTTGTGCTTGTGAAAAAAATTGTTATACAAATTTTATGTACTCCGTTTGAGGGGCTGTATCTTAACAAGGGATGCTCCAATGAAGTTTCTTTATATGAAAGATCCTATCTTTTTTTCGATGAGGAATCACCTCCTTAAATATTTTTCACTTATTTAGTTACACCCTGTATATTATTTTCAACCAGCGAGTCAAAAACAAAACGATTGTTACCAACTTAATTAAATATTCGAAAGACACAGATAAATGTCTTTGAAAAAATGTAATTGAAGCTGAATAAACAAGATATCCGTTTCTTAAAGTGGTAAAGTAAAAAACAATTTTCCATACTAATGTAACAAAAAAAAATTTTTCTTATCGCTGGTATTTATAAAATTCCTCAAAAATCACTGACACTATAAAATTACAAAGTTTCAATCCAAAAACTATACACTTTGAGCTACAATTTCCCTTTTTTCGATTCCTCTCGAAATTATAACCTGCAGAAAATCGTTTTTTTTGTCTTTCAATTTTTTTCAGTATTGCACCTATTATCGTTCAGTTCGAAAGATATTAACTCTGTCACGTTATTTATATCGACTATATTTGAGTGATCATAAAATATAACGTGTTCGTACAAATTCTTGTCAAGATTGAATCAGTTGAAAAAAAAACGAACAAATTCTTCTGACTTCACGTCAGTGCTATTCTAAATTTTATATATCCAAATATATATCATATCACAAATAAACCTACATATAAAATATTGCATTCTTCTCATAATCAACAAAAACTGGAAGATTTGTGTAATCAAAATATTGAATAATTTTTAAGTCTCATCTTGAAAAATTACCTACCTTCTATAAAATGTATGCTTCAAATAAAACTTTGAGATGCTGGAAGGAAAAATAAAACATTTTTCTTTAGAAATAATTTATTTCAAATAATAAGTAAACAATACTTCTGAAGTTGTTAAATTCTTTTCTGGCCTCCTAATTCCTTTGCTCTTAATTTTACAAATCATAATAAAATAATAAAGAACTTTTTCACTCGTTTATACATATTCATTCATACAATTATAAATAATTTGAATACATACAAATCATGTTTCATATTTCGATGAGCATATACGTTAAAAATAAATAAATCCTTAATATTAAATACGTTAACACAGCCTGCAGGTTTTGAAGTAACGTTTCATCATGTTACAACTTCTTCAGGTTCTTTACATCCTTATATCACATCTTATTTTTATCATTATCAGTAGAAAATTAGCACAAAACTGTTATTTTTTGTTTGTTTATGCACCAGATTTAATTCTCAATACGATACTGAAGTAAAAGTTGAGATTATTTTCTGCAATTAGCACAGATTTTTTGGGATTGTCAGGGATTTATCAAGTCCAACCCAATAAGATCTGAATTGAGATAGCCTTGTTAAATGAGTTTAGCAAATCGTTTCAAGGGAAAGTTGTTTCATTCTTTTATTGTTAAATAATATCTAGTGATATTCGGAAGAAATGTTGAACTATGTTCGATTGCATAAAAGAAGCTTCAATTGTGTGATTCTCGGATAAATTGTGGGCATTCGAAGGTCAACCAATGTCTGAAAGAGTTCCATAAATATTCAAATTTCAAGCGTGAAAAATTTAAATTTAATAAAATGGTCATCAACAGCTTGGGTAATAAGAGAAATTCTAATTATAAAAGTATCTTGTAAAGTCTTTAAATTCGGGTCGATGAAATTTCTTTCCAGAAAAAAATAAAACCTACACCACTGCTTGTTCTTGAGAGAATTTTTGCTGAATATCAGTAGCACAGTATTAATTTCGAAGGGAAGGTGTGATTTACAATTTCTTGTGGAAAACAACAAATTTAGACTTCAAGTAACGTACCTTGTTGCAGCAATATTTTCTCCGATTTCTAGTTTTTGCTTAAAAACACGACGAATTTTCATAAATGGGTGGCTATAGATTTTTCTAATTTTTCTGCCTTCTATGCATAATTATAATTAGCCACTGTTTGATCGACCTTGAAAATGTTTGACAGGCATAGTTCGGTACCATAATTTGCTAGCGGCAAACATAAATGACACCTGCGAAATTAAATAATCACTATAGGCATCCTTTTTTATATTGAATGACCAATTTCTCATGAAAAAAGCTCTCGTTGAATAGAGTACACGTTTTATCATAAGATAATAAATAATTGATTTTGAAAATGTCGTAATTTATGACGCTGTAAAAACGTATTTCGAAGAAATTATTGCAGTTCTATGACGAGGCTAATGGATAATTCTCTGGTCAATGCCACTTCACAAATGAGGTGTATTAAAAATATTGGAATAATTGTTCGGCTAGGTATATCTGTCAATGAAGGATTGTAATTTAATTAGCGTTTATCGACAAAGATCGACCTCTTCGAATGAAAAAGGCATGCATAATACACGTATCCGAACGGATAATTCAATTACTTATAATTTAAGAGTGGGATAGAGATTACAGAGCTAAATATACCTTTGAAACGAAATGTCCACGGATACAATTCATTTATTGAAAATGTATAAAAACGAAATTTTCCATAAATCAAGTTAAAAAATAACAACTGCTAATTCCACATCAAGAAATCCAATGTTTCATAGAGCATCTACGTCAGGTTCACAGAACTGAATTAAATATACGTCAAGAAACTCCACGAAAATTTCTTTGGTATTCAACAACGCCAGCGTTAAAAGTTACATGAATTTTTTATTTACACTATACAGTCTGTCAAAAACAGCCCACTACGTGGTTGTCTTGATGGAAGGTGTTGTGTTCGTGTTGGTGGATTGCGTCATCTGTCTTATCAAACCAGAGAGTGGTTGGTGAACAGGTGTTGGGGGTGTTCGGGGAATCCATTCAGGTTCTTGAGGCGGTGTCCTACTGACTGTTCTTTGCCCAGCTTCTAGTTCTTTGACCCTTTGTAATTGTAATATGGCATCGTCGTAACTTGGAAGCCCGGATGCCATATCGTAGCTTGGTAAATCTGTGGGGTCCGTACGGGATGGACTTCCGCCTTCTTCAACGCTAGAAGGTGTCCTTGATGACCTAACTGTAAAAAAATGATGCACATGAGTAAACGGTCAAGAAACTGAAAGAAGAAGATTTGCACATAATGGGAATACTGTGTGATGTTTTTTGTTATTTTATAGCGGTTTTGTGAATGATTCATCGTGATGATCTGGAAGTTCTTGGTTGAGAAGCAACAATTAAAATGGCTTGGGAATTTTAAGAAAATAGCTTATAATTTCAGATTTTTAATTGTATTGTATTGTTAATACGAGGGTGGTTTTTTTAGTTCGTGGAATGGTTTGAAAGATGACAAGTGAGGGTACTTATCAAAATTTAGACGGATTCATTAACTTCTTATTAGTTTGAATACCGAATTTTATCGTTTATAGATCTTTGAACTATCTTCGATAAAAAAATTCAATCGGGAAGAAATTGTGACGTCATTATTATTATCCTGATTTCATCAGTCATTTGGGAAAAAAGCTTTGGCTAGGTTATCTATCCATAACAATATTTTCAATTCAAAAAAATTTCCTACCGAATACCAATATGTTTATTGAGTGTTCCTTTCAAGATATTAGATAGGTTAATTCTTTTAGAATTGAATCATCTATATGAATTGCTTACAAAATTTCCAGGAAGGTTTCAGGAAGAATAGAAATGGTTCAGATCAGATTTTCAGCCTCACAACTTTCATAGAATCCAGGCTTCAATAATAGGTTGAAAACAAGATTATTATGAAATGTTATCTGAAAGGTTTCTGTTTTTGTTGACAAGCAGCAATTTGAATTTCAGGTTAACAAGGGCGCCAAATATTTCAAACGTCCTAGCGGAAATGACAGATTGTATCTGGCAACCAAAGAAATACCAATCGGCTTCGTCTATTACCTAGAGATAACTCTGTGATCACTTAACCAATATAAATAGTGATTTATAAAACGGTGGCTGTGAGTTTCCATTGTTATTGAATTTCTTTTTGATCTGAATACACCAAAATGGCAATCACGTAGGTATTTCTCTGAGTAAACCGAAAGAAGCAAGACGCAGTTGATCGTTAACAATTGGAAATAACAACAAAGCTAAAGGTGAGCCAGCTTTTTTCTTCTCTCGTATTTACCGAACAGCGTCATGGAGATTGTTTATGTTTTCCGCGAAGTTAATCCTCACGGAGGTACCAATTCTAAAAATTCTATTTGCCTAGAACCCGCTGTTTGATCATAAACGGAAGGAATATTATGAGTTATCTTGCAATGTAAACAATACAGCGTACAGCGAAAATCCCGTGAAAACATTTGCTTTGGAGTTCATAGAAGGAACAAATAGAGTTCATAGAATGATTAAGCGTGGAAATTGTCTTCGTTTAATTCTAGCTTATGAATCATGATTTCGGTCAATTTATATCCCTTTATTATCATAAAAAATGGGAATACCAGACAATGAACGTATGTGTAAGGTGACAGTAAATATTAATGATTTCACTAGGAAATAAATACTTTCGTTCATACAGAATAGGCTTAGGGAGTTGTTCTTTTCGAATGGCAACCCTGTAATACATATCTTGTCACATTTCGGTCATTGATTTGAGTCATTTGTCCAAAGAGAAAATAATGATATAAAGAGCACGCCCCATTTGCCTAGATAAGATAAAAATGAGGAAGTAACACAAAATCAATTGTTCCATATTTGACAATATTATTTTCATCATCTGATTAGATAATTGTATCCAAATTCTACAATGAATAATTTTGTTTTCTTCCTGAGATGATTTGTCACTTGTCTTTGAAAATTTTCAATAGAATTTCTCACATTAAAAAACCAGAATTAAAACATGATATTCATCCTGGAGTCTTGACATATGTAGAAAAGGTATGAAGGCGACACTGAAGAAAAATAGTTAGTTTGGTAAGTTTTAATTCAAGATATTTGTAATTTTGACTTGAATATAATATACGGGGTGTTTCAAAAAAGGTGACCCCCTCTCTAAGATAGGTAGAAAACTGAAAAATAATTGGGGTTTGCTCAGTAAAAAATTTTTGGTAACGCCGTCCGTATTCAAGATACAGGGGGTAGAAGAAAAAAAAACACATTTTTAAAATTTTGCAGAAACTAAAATTAATGAAATTTTATACGAATATGTATCTTGAATACGGATGGCGTTACGAAAATTTTTTACTGAGCAAAATTATTTTTCAGTTTTCAGAAACTACTGGCAAACACCCTGTTTACAAGAGCTCAATGAAAGAAAAGGATGTAGATTACATGCCTACTCTTGATTGGTTTCAGGAGAAGGGAATTTGAGTTTCGCACAAAACTCGAGGAAATTTTTAATTTGACTTTGTTCATTCATCGTGGCGGTTATATTGCTATCACATTGTTCCAGAGTAGGGAAAAAGACTCAAGAACAAGGCATCAAAAGCTCCAGACATCGTGTCAGTGGTTTTCTGAATTTTTTTATCTATAATTTCAAGAGGACCAACCCGGAACTGTTTCCACCACTTTCTACAAATACGTTCTATATTATAAAAATGAACGGTAAATATCTGGCTCTTTGAATGGATAAAAAAGTGCAATGACTTTCTTGAATGATCCGATGGTAATCCATAGCATCTTAATTACAAACAGTTCGCCTTTTTTCTTGATTTTCCGTTCGCAGTTCCGTCGACCCAATTGAATTTGGTTTAGTAACTGTCTTTCTGGATAACTGTTCCATACAGTTCCCATACAGTTCAAAGAACTTGTAACTAATGATCTACAGTGATTCTATTGAAACGTGTAACGTTATGTCCCATATTCGTTCAAGGTCGTACGTTGGAAATAGAGAAAATTAGGCAAACTTTACTGCCATATATTTGAATTTAATTGGTAATTAGACAGATGTCGGTATTTCATGGTTTCACCTGGTTCTTTCAATGGTAAAAAGTAAATAGTTCGTGAGAGAAGTGCTTTATAATGCTGCTAATTTCTTGAGTTCGTCATATTCCTAAAAATACCTAGACGGTTTCAACTGTGAATTGAACTTGATGGATAATTGAAAAAGTAAATAACGGTGATCATTTTATTTTGATCCAAGCTCTCATTGAACAAATAAAGATTTGACGATGTCTGGTTGATTGTTTTCTGAGAAAATCTTTCGAATTTCCGATAAATGGTTTGTTTGTTTGAATTTTAGTACATGGGATGAAAAGTCTCGGGCCTAACACATAGATGGCGCTAGTTTCATTGCAGTCCCCTTTTTTTTCAGTCCATATCTAATGTGTGTGAAGTTGGCCCCGCACTTTTTGATTTCCGAAAATATTTTTGTTGTGCTGAATTGTGCTAGGTTTGTGCTGCTTTGTGCTGTTCGAATTTTCTCGTTATTTCAAGTAGTTTTCGAGATATTTCACTAAATGCATAAAATGGGCCAGCCTCGCACTTTTTGAAAATTTGAGTTTTAACCACTGAAATGAATTGTGCTAGACGTATACTGAGTTGTGCCGTTCGAATTTTTGAGATGGATCTCTTAATTTCACAGAAAATGGAAAATCAACAAAAAAGTTAGCCCCGCACTTTTGTTTTTTCTTATCGGAAATGAGTGTAAAAAGTTGTGCTAGGTTTGTGCTGAGTTGTGCCGTAAAAATTTTCATGGAAATACCTCACATTTTCCGGAAAATTCCGAAAATCCATTACAAGGCTAGCCCCGCACTTTCGTTTTTTTTCAATCGGAATATGTGGAAAAAATTGTGCTAGGCGTGTTTGAAGTTGTGCCGTTAATATTTTTGAAAAATCGAGTTTTTTTTCCGAAAAAACTTCGAAAAAAGATAGCCCCGCACTTTCTCTTTTTTTCCATAAAAATCATCTCATAGAGTTCTGCTACATTTGTGCTGACTTGTGCTGATAATTTTTTCAGAAAAAACTTCAAGTTGTCTTTTTAAACGGTGAAAAATCAAAATATCAGTAGATTGAATGATGAATTGTGTGAATTGCAACACTGTTGTGAAGTTAGCCCCGCACTTTTTGATTTTCGATAAAATGTTTGTGGTGCTGAATTGTGCAAGGTTTGTGCTGCTTTGTGCCGTAAAAGTTTTTTTTTTCAAATGGTACGATTAATAAGATATTTCACTAAGTGAGTAAAAGCGAATGATGTAAATTTTCATTCTTTCTTTCCGTTTAACGGTCATTTGATAACTGAATCTCATTCAACAGTGAATACACTGATTTGTGCTTTTCGAACTTCCTCGAAAAAATCTCTGATATACCGGAAAATCGAGTTTAAAAATTTTCAATATTCTTTTTGTGTTCTTTCTTCCGAATCAAATTAGAACCCTATTTTTGAAATCACCAAAACTTGTGCTACTTCCGTACAAACTCGTTCAAACCAGATTTGGCTCTCAGGGACTATTGACCGTTCGCAGACCCGAAAAAAAAGTTCGAGGGTAAGAAATTTCGCACGAATAAAGAGAATATCTCTAATAAAGATGTATGGAAGTGTTAGAGCGGCGCCGGAATAATTGTGTTGATGAATAAAGCTAATTTTGAACCCAAAACACTGTGTTTTTTTTGTTAGACCTGGGACTTTTCAGCCCATGTGTCTATTTATGAATGTAGATTTTAAATCTCGATAAATTAAATAAAAAAAATCTGCATAAATGTTATTATGTAAATAGTTCAACGTGTACGTGACTAAGAACAGATAACTTCTTAGTATGGATGCTTTTGCAGGTAGAGACTGTGAAATCCTGTCTGTCGGTCTGACCTCTTCAATTCTCGGAAACTGTCTTTCATTGGATATACCAAAATTTATGTTGTTTCCAAATAGTGGACTCAAGTTAATTGTGAAATTGAGTTCTGTCCCAAATGTAACAGGATCCTGGACATAATTCTATACCTTTTGGACAAAATCGATTCAAATTTTTGCGTCAATGAATTCTATTTTATTTATTATAAACTTAATAATAAATTTATATTTTAGTCAGACTAAGAAATATATTAACCTTTAGCGCATTAAATGCCATTATGTTTGGATTATATTATAGTAAAGCCATGGTATTGTAACTTGGGGTGGCGCTAATACAACAGTATTTCTACCTTTGAATAAAGTGTATCATAAGATTGTGAAGATAGTGTATAGAAATAAAGTAAATGAAGTATTACCAGTAAATATCACGAAAAAGTATAATATACAAGCATTTATGATTTATTACCATAAATTAAAGAATATACTGGGTGTAACTAAACAAGAGTAAAATATTTAAGGAGGTGATTCCTCATCGAAAAAAAGATAGGATCTTTCATAAAAAGAAACCTCATTGGAGCATCCCTTGTTAAGATACAGCCCCTCAAAGAGAGTACATAAAATTTGTATAACAATTTTTTTCACAAGCACCAAAAAAGTTACAATATTGTTATTAATAAATTAGTTTTGTTTTTCACCATTTAGTCGTTTAATGCAGGTACTAACTACAGAATAATAATAAATCCAGTTCGCATTTATGACCATGTAGTTGTTCGTAAAATAATTTTTTGCTGCGAACTGGTTTAATTTGAGCAAAAAACTCATGAAACATTTTTTGTTTAGAATGAAACAGGCTATCGGAAATAAATTTTTAAATGGTAAAAAAATAATAAGACAAAAAGTTACATTGGAAATAAACTTTAGGGGACGGGTGTCATTGCAGCAACGCTTTTCAGCAACGGATTTCGAAAGCTGGTTTATATTTACGATTGCTTGTCATTTGTAATCGGTTGAATGAAATGCCTTATTTTTTTTCGGGAAGTATCTTTTGTACTTCATTAGTGGGGGCAGAGCAGGTACGAAATATGTAAAATTTATATAATAAATATTTATTTGTCTTTTTATTGAATAGAATTTAAATCACAACTTTGAGAAAAACATTTTACATAGTTGGCACTTATTCTCCAAAGAGGTACAACTAGTCTGGAAACTTCTGGAACATGACTTGCATCGAACGATTGATTTTTTAATTCGGGGGTAGACGGGGGGTCACAAATTATTTCAACATATAGATGGTATTCAACGATATACAAGGATGCCATTTCCATCAAAAAATCGCTAGCAACGCACAGTTCCTCGAGCTACGGAATTTGAAATTTTTTAATTCTACAGGGGGGCAAATTATGATTGAAGCGCGGGGTCACAAATTATTTCATTATATGGGGCTTATTGAATTAGTTAAGGTAGACTCATTTTGAAAAAAATATCCAGCAACGGCCGTTTCCATCTAGTTTTTGCCATCGTCAGGTTTGGGGGTTGTTTCTGTCGTGCTTTGGGGGATTACGGGGGTCACAAATTATTTCATCCTATAGATTATATTCGACGTTTTACAAATATACTATTTTCATCGAAAAATCGCCAGCAATGCGCAGTTTCACTGTCCGTCGAATTTTAGAATTCGAGGGGGCTATGCGGTGGTAAGCGGGGGTCACAAATTATTTCATCCCATAGATTATATTCGACGTTATACAAAGATACTATTTTCAACGCAAAATCGCCAGCAATGCGCAGTTTCAGTGTCCGCCGAATTTTTGAATTCGAGGGGGCTATTCGGGGGTAGGCGGGGAATCACAAATTAATTCAACATATAGATGGTATTCAACGATATACAAGGATGCCATTTCCATCAAAAAATCGCCAGCAACGCACAGTTCCTCGAGCTACGGAATTTGAAATTTTTTAATTCTACAGGGGGGCAAATTCTGATTGAAGCGCGGGGTCACAAATTATTTCATTATATGGGGCTTATTGAATAAGTTAAGGTAGACTCATTTTGAAAAAAAAATATCCAGCAACGGCCGTTTCCATCTAGTTTTTGCCATGGTCAGCTTTGGGGGTTGTTTCTGTCGTGCTTTGGGGGATTACGGGGTCACAAATTATTTCATCCTATAGATTATATTCGACGTTTTACAAATATACTATTTTCATCGAAAAATCGTCAGCAATGCGCAGTTTCACTGTCCGTCGAATTTTTAAATTCGAGGGGGCTATGCGGTGGTAAGCGGGGGGTCACAAATTATTTCAGTATATGTGCTGGATTCAGTAGATTCTATTAAATAAACTGACATAATTATAACGCAAAATAAATTATTTTGATGTTGGAGGTTTTGTGGGGGGTTTTTTTTATGTAGGTGGTTCCCCCCACTAATGAAGTACAAAAGATATAATACTTCCTGAAAAAAATTAGGTCATTTCATTCAACCGATTACAAATGACAAGCAATCGTAAATATAAACCAGCTTTCGAAATCCGTTGCTGAAAAGCGTTGCTGCAATGACACCCGTCTTTAGGGGTTGCGTTTCCCACCCTTACAACCATGGGGTAAACCAAATAAATAACTGGATAAGTGTCTTTTAGCTAGTAGGAAACGTTAGGTTAATTTCAATATTGTAACTTTTTTGGTGCTTGTGAAAATACAAATTTTAAGTACTCCCTTTGAAGGGCTGTATTTTAACAAGGGATACTCCAATGAAGTTTCTTTATATGAAAGATCCTATCTTTTTTTCGATGGGGAATCACCTTCTTAAATATTTTACACTTATTTAGTTACCCTCTGTATATCGTAGTTAGGATCTTTTACAGCTTCGTCATTTTATTGAGTTTATAATAAATATAATAAAATTCATTGACGCAAAAATTTGAATCGATTTTGTCCAAAAGGTATAGAATTATGTCCAGGATACCGTTACATTTGGGACAGAACTCAATTTCACAATTAACGATGAGGAATCACCTCCTTAAATATTCTACACTTATTTAGTTACACCCTGTATATTTGGGAAATCTGTAACTACCCGAAAAATGATATGGTAGTTGTAAAAAAACATGTTTTCAAATTCTACATGTTCTGATTTCTATAAAAGTAAATATTTCCATAAAACTAAATATTAATCCTGAATGCACACTACAACAAATACACAGGTTATTTGATCAACGTTGTGGACGAACAATAAAAAAGTTAATTATTGTTGTAATGACTGCTACTTGCCTATAGAGATATGTCAAACAAGGTCATGCGATAAAGATAAACAAGGAAAAGAAGTCATTCAAACTTCGGAACTAGGGTATGCACCTAAGACAGATAAAAGACTGAAAATTTCACACGGTTATTATTTTCCTTGACCGTTACATTTATGAAAATAATTTAAATATAAAATAACACAATATCATAAAATATTCTTCGATACTGTAAGGCTTATTTGAAAATAAATAAATATTTTCATCATGAAAGATTCAGTTGATAAAATTTGAGATTTTCGAACAACTGTTATCAATTCGATCTTGAGTATATTTTTGTAATTTTTTTTATTTTTATTTCATATATAAAAAAAATATTTTTAGCTGGTTTTGTCATCTAATTTTTAATTGAATAATATGTATTGTCAAGAATAGTGTTTCCCGTCTTATGTATATTTTTCTTTACTTCATGGAATAACCGAAAAGTTTAATTCGATACGAATGTCGCAGTTATTATCGGATACCTTTGGACATTATATCCACAACTTAATTGTTATTCCCATCGATAAATACAAAGGAAGTCTTATGTTACTGTTAGACAAAGGAGTTAACGCCACTGTTTGTTTAGTATTCGAAATAGATAAATGCTATTTCCATTTTGTAAAGGTGTAACGCATTAATAGCAACAACACCCTATCAATATTAAACGTAGTAAAACTTTTCAGAATCTTATACAACAAAAAAAGAAAATATTGGATATTTTCTGATTTTTCCAAAGCCAACTCTGTGCTGAAATGATTCAATAACCAGATTTGTTCAATGTTGCCATATTTTATGTTTTTATTAAATATTTCTACAAAAGTTGGGAAAATCTATCCAGTCTATGGTTCCACCACTAAACACTATAGATGGAATTAACCATTGAACAATTTTTGTCTTATATCCACTACAAAATCTAAATTGCCAATTGCTGGATTCATTATTAATGATATCTAGCACCTTGTTTAATATTTAATCCAGAGTAATATTCCATAATAAATAGAGAAAAAGATTTCCATCACTCACATATGTACTTCGGCATATTTTCATGATGACCGTAGAAATAGGTAATGTATTTTCTATCAGGACTTGTTAAATTGAAGACATGTTTTTATGAAGAGCTGTTTCTTTATAGTTTCAGACTTTCATGGTTCATCAAATTATATCTATTCTAATATAAGAATGCTTCAAATTAAGCTCACATGAGTTTTAAAAACTTCGAACCCAGTCTCCTAGATTCGTTTTGTACCCTTATAGAAGTTTTTTCACATCTTTATTTCATACACCGATTCAACCTGGTTCACAATCTTAGGAGATAATAGAATTTGACTTCGTTTTAATATTTCTGAATGTTTGTTATGATTCCTGGTTAATTAAAATTCAATCAATATTGAAACTGGAAGCTATAGACTCATAAACAAGAAAGATTAAAATAGAAATGTATTTTCTGACCATAATCATAATCATACTGAATTGAATAAATTCAAACTATCGAAATCAATATTATTATTTTATTATAATATTTTCCACATTTTTTTAAGGTACAAATAACTGTTGACAGTTTCAAACAGAATCAAAACAACAAGGAACCACAGAACACTATTTTATTGGGAACTACCCACCACAGAGACGTTATAATAATATTTTAATGTGATAATAATTCACTCTCGTTATTCTGAGGAAAATTATAACTAAAGATCAATAATGGTTACAGATATTATCTTTTATTTTAAAAAAATTTGCAATTATTAATTTTTTTCTCTCCTGGGGTTCGGTAATAAATTAATATTCTATGGTAAGGTATTAAAATTTGACATAATCTATGAATAACCATTATTCAATATTTCTGTTTCTGTTTACATAATTAAAACTGATATTCTGATTATAAAAACCAAAAATTTACGCATGTTCAGTAATTAATTATAGTCTAAACAGAATAGAGTCATATTGATGATCTAACAAAAATTTTTTAGTAAAGAACACTTAGTTGATTTTTCAGAATCAAATTTAGGTGATCAAACTCAATTTCTTCAAGCAAGTATAATTGCACACCTAAATCTTGGAATACTTGTAATCCATCCAAGTAATTTGTTATTGGGATTCAGTAGAGAAAATAATTATCAAGCAAAGTAAAATCACTTTAAAATAATTATTCGTAGTGACATCATTCATTGTTGTTGAAGATTTCGAAAAAGATTTCCATATTTTTAACAGTATGATATCAAGAGACCTCATAGACTTGTTCACTGGTCTCTGTCAAGGGGAAGAAACTTCAGAAATATCAGTGTTGGGAAAATCATAGAGGATTTTTTCTGGCTTTGAGTGAAAAAAAAGCACAGTGACAACCTCTTGCCTTGGAAGTTTTCATGGAAATGATGGTTTTCATGATTTGGAAATTTTAAGAAGAAAATTACAAATGTATGATGATACCATCAAAAATTCTGAGGTTTTTTTGGAATTTCTCACTAGAAAGGGATGGTTTATAATCTTGAAGTAGAAAGAAATTATAGTAGAACAGCAAAAATCTGTTTATGGTGTTGAATTTTTTTTACCAGAAAATAAGTATTTTGTATCTTTCTTCTGGATATGGATGAGTGAGTGAATCATTTCTTAGAGGGAAAATAATATTTTTTAACAATTCAGATTCAATAGTGGATGCTGTGGAAGGTATTTTTCATTCAAACTAAAGTAGACTACAGAGGGGTATTTGCCCAATGTGAAAACTTGAAATGCTTATAACTTTTTAACGCAGCTGAAAATGGAAAAACCGTAATGGAAAAAATGTTTCTTTTGATCTCATGTACCTATGGTTAAAATTAACGCAGTGGTCAAAGACTCCCCCTGTATAGTCTAAGGTAGCGTATAATCACGAGTTTCTTTATGTGATGAAAAACGCCTAGTATGTATTCGAACTTGAGTCACTCTGCATACAAGTTCAAGAAATAATAATAGATGGCTTGGAAATATATTCAAAAGTTTGACCGGCTGTAAAAACCAAACATCTGTTGTACATAGGTGCAACCTTCAATATGAAACAGATTATCAGATTAACTTCAGCTGGTAAAAAACAAGTAGACAAAAAAGACGAAGCGAAGTCAATCCAAGATAATTTGATCCTTAAATATAGGGAAGCATAACAATTCGTTTTAACGTTTGGATTAATTCAGTTTAGCCTTCATTTTTTGCTTCGACCAAGTTTTTGGTACCTCACAGATATGATAGCAAAGGTCCTTTTTTAACGGTACCAGTTCCGTGTGTAAAAACAGTAGATCTATTGTTGGCATTGACATAATTTCGCAATGTTCACATGTTTTCGTTCAGTTTATAAGCAAAAAGTGAAAATATTTCTTCGTATAACAGTAGACTTCGTAATTGTTCCGAGTGGAAAGCTATTTACCTAGTTCTCAGGAAATTATAATATGGCTTCAAGGAACTATCGAATAGGCTGTCAATGTCTTTCATAATAGGATTGAATAAGTCTCAGACGTGTTAAATACGTAATTTGCGAATGAGGTTAAAAAGTATTAAGACCATCGCGAAAAAGCATCAAGTTTTCAACAATACCAGGGTTGCCTTTTATAATAGGTTGCTAAATATCTCCCTTCCGCCTTTTCGTCTTTTGAATTTCGCGGGTATGTACAAAGCGCTACAGACCTCGTAACTGGCAATACTATATATAATTTGAAAGGTCTTGACATAACCTACAAAACGACGCTATGCATGATCAGTTTGGATATTGCGTTCAACAGTTATAGACGTGTAAACATGGAGTTCACTAACGCGCTATTTTAAAGTTTTCCGCTAGAGAAAGGTTCCACGAGTTTAATGGTGTTTTGGGGGATGGTACTCAATCAGTTCGAACCGCGGAGGAATGGTTTCGACGATTCAGAGCCGGTAAAATCGACACCATTGATAAGCCAGCCGGTGGAAGACCTGTGACGACATCGCCCAGGAGGTGGGAGTTAGTCACTAAACCATTTTAAACCATCTGCAGAAGGCTGGATACAAAAAAAGGATGATGTTTGGGTGCCGCATGATTCGACGTAAAAAAACGTCATTCGGTATCAATTCAGAACTATGCGGCGGATGACTCATCAATCAAAACCAAAAATGCAGTTCTTTAAGCAGATGTGTGGGGAAGGGAGATCCGTCTTGGGTGGTTGGTTTTCCTGATTTCTTGGCAAACAAAGGGTTGTATACCACTCAGAATTGACTGTTCTGCGTTGTTCTAGTGGTACGATTGCGACATTTCCAGTTTTTCCGAGACAACAGACCATTTACTTGCTTCGTGCTCGAGCAACTTTTGTTTACTTTCGGACTAATACGCGTAAATCTACGATTCATCACTATGTGCTTCGAAGCACCGCGATCGTATTTTTGGATCATTTCTTTCGACCAATCGACACGACCCTTTTTTTGAGCGATTGACGAATTGTGTGGGATCCAACGCGAACGAATTTTTTTGACAGTCAAATGTTGATGCAATATTGAATGTATGCTGGTCCCACTAACGTTCAAGGTTGTCTGAATCTCACGATAGGCCACATGACGATCTTGCAATATCAGTTGGCGCACAGCATCAAAAGTTTTCGGAACAACAACTGATTTTGGACGAAGTTCACGGAAAACGTCTTGGAGTGAACTACGACCTCGGTTGAATTTCCCATACCATCGATAAACACTGGCTTGATGGAGCTTCATCGCCAAAAACCGAATTGAAGTTCGTCGATGTACTGTTGTTCAGTTAATCAACGTCGAAAGTTGAAAAAAAATAATCCTTTGACTATATAAGATAGACAAAGAATTCCTTTGTAAAATGTCGATTTTTTTTGACTCCCTCATTCAAAGTCTCTTGTGAAACCTCACCCGGCAACACCCCATAAAATCTTTTTCAATTTCACCTATAAATATTGTATGGGCCAAGGATAGAGGAAGAGGGGTAAGGTCCTGGAGTTCCAGCGACGACCCTAGTGAAATAAAAGCATATTCTCTTATGCCTAATAGCCATGAATGGTAGGGATTTATGTCGGCATTCACGGCCTCTGTTCCATTAATGCTGTGCGCCAACTGATATTGCAAGATCGTCATGTGACCTATCGTGAGATTGAGACAGCATTAGGCATTAGTGGGATCAGCATACATTGAATGTTGGATGAACATTTGACCGTCAAAAAAATTTGTTTGCATTGGATCCTTAGACTATATAAGATAGACGAAGCATTCCCCTGTAAAATGTCGATTTGTTTTGACTCCCTCATTGAAAAATCTCTTGTGAAACCTCACCCGGCAACACCGCATCAAATCTTTTTCCATTTACTCGGGTCACATTATCTTCAGGTTCAAAATAATCTGAATACATGAAAATTGCTTTCATTGGGAAAATACTTGACCATCCCAACAGCGAAGCCCAAATTCTTCATCGTCATCTGGGAACCTTAATTCAAGAAAACCTCATTTTAACTTATAATAATCTCATTGAAAACTTTCCTATTGAAACTTTCTACGCTACTGAACATGTAAATAATTAAATACTTCGTTTCTAACCTAATACTGACTCTCACAAATTTTCTTAAATTTGCGTATTTATTTTCGATACAGAGGTGGCAACGTGTTGTAATATGATATGTCTAGCGATGCTGGATAATGGGTCTCGATAAGCAAAAGACCATATCTAATCGAATTTCCCAGACATTCCAGACAGTAATAAACCCCTGAAAAATATCACACCAATAATCATAAAACCTAAGATTTAAAACAAAATTTATTCATCCCCTACATGGAAATCTTGATGGATGTACGACGTAATAAAATTTGAGAATTAGCTAGGGGAGTTCGACATATGATATATTTACGTGACCCTCACGACCTTAAGAGCTTAAAATAATTTAACGATGGGAAAAAGGTGGATCTTTAGTAAAAATTAAAATTCAATCAGTGGACCAATCAGAGGTTTGTATCGAGAGACTCAATCGACTAAAGCCAATGAAACTTAGATTTCGAAGTGGTTGGGGTAAATTTCGAACTATCGAAAAGAAGGGCATCAATTAAGAGAAATTAAGGAATTCCGGATTAAGTTCGATAACGCCCACGGACAAAGGGATATTAGGAAAAATTAGGGAATGGAAAGTCAGTTCAACGTGATCCGTAACCAGGAAAACACTTAGTACACACACATAGTAATTGTGTTATAATTGAGTGAGTTCGAAATTTCGCTAGTGAAGTTCCGTGTTAGAAGTCCAAGGAAAAAGGTCATATATAAAATTTATAGAGTCAAAAGTCCGTAGTCCGAAACTTCCAAAAATATTTTGTCAGAGATTGTTTTAATTATTTTTTTTGTGCTTGCTACACCTTATCGTCGGTGGAAAGCCGCTCTTCTACTGGGACGTTGGAAAGAGGTGTTCATTACAGTGTGTCTTTTAGAACTGTGATATTCAAATTGTCGAGCAGAGAATGGAGCAGCGTTGTCTTGACTTTCACCTGAATTTCTTTCCATCTGTGGTCTCTGACTAAATCGACAGAATCGACTAAGGTTTTTCTTTTACTTCTTGCTAATATATCCGATAGGACAGTTTCAATTCAAAATATAAAATTTTATACAATGTTTTGAATGCAAATTGGAGAAAAAGTTTTTATTCACCATTATAGGGGAATAGAGAAACGTACTATTTGCTCAGTTTGGCAACATGAACATTTGTTATGACCTGAGTGGACCAGCTCAAAATATGTTACAATAGTGTCACGGTTTCAAAATTCCCGCTCCAGTTAGTACCTGCAAACCGAACTGGTGGCGTTAGTCGCAGTAGTTTGCCAGCTTATCTCGTACGTTTCGATGGACGCCGTTGTCGGTGGTCCTTCTCTGTCATCATGTGACGTAGGTTGTCAATTACATCGTTTTTCCCGCATATTTGGTTGAAATGTCCTGGAGTAATTAATCGCAATTTTGCGGATCTGCACAGGATTTTAACTGAAGCCCTGAGAGAAATCTTATCATGTTGGTTTAATTTGTTCGTTGGTGAGATTTCTGCGCTTTAGCGGAGTGGCGTATTTGTTTGGAAAAACGACGTGGGATTGGTGAGTTAACCTATTTTTGTCACGAGGTATTTTAGATTTTTGTTCGTGTTTTAGCATCATTCTGCTTCGAATTGGGAATTATTATTGTACCGTTGCGAGGTACCGCAGATTCTGAACTGTCTTTGAAGTCTTCGAGCTGTTTGTCTAGGCTGTCTTTGAATTACTGCCGTGGGAGCTGTCTTTGGGGACCTCCACCAGATTTCGCCATCTAAGATACCACACCTGTCGTCTACCCAGGGCGCATTACTGTGAGAAATTGTACTACGTTGGCCCAGGAATATATTTGAGCCCAGTTTCCATCTACGAGACTGTGAGAGTAATTATGGTTTAAGAAACTATATACTTTTGTACTTCAGTCAAGCCACGACCTAGACTGTTATAGAAGGTTAGTCTGTAGAATTTAGTTAAGATTGACTAATATCAAAGAGGCCCAATTCAGTGAATACTGTTTAGTACATAAAACCCGACCTATCGAGAAGGTCGCTTAGATATAAGTAAAGAGCTATTTGTAACGATTACCGTCAAGGCTCTAAGTATATACCTTGGGGTGATATTACTGGTTGTTTAGTAAGAGATAAAGCATTATATCGAATATTCGGGTTGTGAAGTAAGAACTAGTTAGTGATCTACCCTGAATCGACCAGCTCTAATAAGTTTCAGATGCGACACTTTTCAATGTAAATAAAGAGGTCTATTCTTATATAATCTATAAAAAATCGCATGAAAATTTTCACGAAGTTTAGATTTCGAACAAAACTGAAGGAAATGATTTTAGAACAAGGTCACAGAAACCTAAATCGATGCTTTTCTATGATTTTTGGGTTTTTATAACCCATCAACTAAAATTGACAGATTCTGTTCTGAAACTGATTGAGAAAGGTAGTGTTGCTGTTTCTACATATCTACTTCCTGAAAGGAAGAAAAACTTAATCCAATTCCTTTTTTCTTGACCTTGTCCTTAAGCGATTCGGAATCAAAGTCGATCGTTATTATCCACGGTTATTACGAAATCGTTGATTAGACTCGATGTCTGGCGTTCTTCGAAAAGGTTTCCTCTTTGCAGATTTTGTTACCAAGACATCGGATATGGAATTTTAACTTACACGGATACCTGCTCGAAATTACGAACACGTATCCGTTTCACTCGAAAATTATGCGATAAAACAGTTATTACGACATTTCATAACAGTCTCGACTGGCCGGTATATACAGGGTGAGTCATTGACTACTATATACATTTTAATCATAGATTAAAGAATAGTATATTCTAATACAACTTGCAGAATGGGCACCTATTCCAACACGAATGCGAAATTTGAACGCATGAGTGTTGGAATTGCCTTCTGCAACGAGTATCAGACGATATTTTCTCTATTTCCGTCAAGAATTGTGAGAAATTTATTGGAATTCAATGAGAAATTCAGATTAGACCTCCTAGTGCCTTTTGTATTTTACTTTTGCAGTTGGTGTGACTGATACGAAAATTGACAGATCATAGAATTTGAATAGTGCGTTCAAATCTCTACTTAGTTTAATATTGACAATCGACATGCAATGGACGCATGTTGACATTCGAAAGGATAGGATGTCAGTGTTGTCAACCACAAAACGAAAAATATAACTAAAAACAATGCTATAATGAGTTCATTACAGCACTGTCTTGAGTACTGTAACGAACACATTACGACACTGAAATAGAGAATCACTTTTTTCCTATACCACTTTTTGAAATTCGGCTCTGTTTAAAAGATACAAAGTCTAGAAATTTCATTACAAAATTGATTTTTGTCTATATCTTCATAGTGGATAATCCAAATGAATTCAAATTTTGTAGGAGGTTTCACACAAATGGGATACATTTCAGATTCAACAAACTTAAACTATGCTCTAAGGCGTTCGAGTTAATACATCATCAACTAGAGAAACCATCAAAACTTGCTATAAAATAAGTACTTACTGAGCACATCTTAGCATTTTCTGTATGCTTGAACATTTACTGTTTCACATTTATCTTCTTAAAAGACATCGTTTCCAAGATATTCGATGTTGAATTATTTGAAATTTGGAAAATTGCACTTTTTCCTGGATCCCACCCTGACTGTATAAAATCACTGATTCGAAATGATTTCACGTTGCTACAGTTTTTCTCTTTTGAAATCATTACCATCATTGGAATTTTGTTATTGAATTATATAAAAATTCCTTCTATTCTGTGGTAAGGTATACTTAAAGTGCCTTGTTAACGTTGAATTGAATGAATTAATGTTTCTTCAGTTTAAATTCGATAGCATAGCACTTTGTGTATTTGAATATGTTATTGAATACTTTCATTTTCTGAAATTCAGATAAATCGTATCGTAGGTTATAGAAGGTTACCGTTTCATAATAGAACATAGAGAACTGTTTATCTATGGAAACTTTTGAACTACCACATTTGAAAAATGAATTTTCAGAATAAATTTTGAAAAGTTAATCAGTTATAATTCTTTAATATGTAATAATACTTAATATTCCACCTCAAATCCTTATATTTATTTCATCAATTCCAGTGACATCTTATACTCTATTCTATGACAGAAAACATAACCTCTAACTTGAGGAATTGTTTGTAATAATTAGAAAAATTGAATATGGTAATTGAATTTTTCATGCAGCTTATAATACACTGTGTTACAGTTTATTGTTAAAGTACCCACTTAATAAAATACAAGACAGAGTAAATAAGCCATAGTAAACATAAACAAACCGAGTGACCAACAAAATAAATGGACGGTTAATTGTGCCTGTGAGTTTGCGTTTTAAACATTTCTAAAGACTTGAAATCTCCTGTACTTCTCCTTCAGAAAGATATTAAGGGTATTAAACCTTGTTTAATACAGTCAGACAACCCAATTCAAATTCGGGTGATCCATTTTATGAAAGTATCTCGAACTATACGCCCATAACTAGTTTTCCTTGAGATTCAAAGGTGACGTTCGGTTCATAATCGAATTGTAAAGTTGTAGATTAATCAGTCATTATTCACTTTCAATGAAGCTCCTTCCATTTTTTCTTCCGGATCTTTAGTATTTTATTCTCTGGTACCCCAAGCAAGGAAAACCAGAATGTGATGTTTACGATCAGAAAAATGCTAAATTTCATACTTGGAAATAATAGTTGAACGTAAACTTGTGCAATATTACTTGTGTGAATGTTGACGAAGAGTTTATTCAATTTTCGGTCCAGTCATCATCTGTTTGAATCATCTATATCGGTTTATTGAACTCTTTTTGTACAAACGTGTAAATTTGGGGACTTGAGAAACAAGTTTTTCGATTTGATCGAATTATTGTTGATTATCATGTTTGGAATTGATATGGATATCAAGATGGATATATAGCTTTGTTATCAAATTCCCTAAGCACCAACTAATTGTTGAGATACAAGCATAAATTTGTACGTCATTTTGATATTTTTTCTTTCTTTCTTATTGACAATTTTGATCGGTCTTTAATTTTTAGAAGTTGGAGTTTATTTTGAAATTGTATCTTTTTCCGTACTTTGAATCAGTGTGATACTAATACAAAAGTCACAATGAATGAACAAATCTATGTCTCTAATTAAACTCAGTTCTCCTTTAGTTTGGTTCCAAATTCCCTTAATTCAAAAACCAACCAAAAATAGGTATATCTACTGTTGAAAACCAATTAGTATATCATTTTTTCAGTAAGCACTGGTTCTTTGAAATACCTTATATACAATGCGCTTTAAAATTGTTGAAGAAATTAATTTTCTCAGAATAAAAATATTTGGCAACATAATTTTTTTTATTTAGTTATTTGAGGTATAAATTTACGAAATAAACCAAACTACTAACAATTCAGAAATAGAACGGAAAATGCCCTTGAGGAAGTCACCACAATTCACATTGGCATCGCTATCCGTTGTGTTAAATCGAGATGTATGACTTATAATAATAATAATAGATAATAATATATATTTAAACCATCAAAAAATAAAAATCACATGGTTTTGTCCAAATAAAAATCACATGGTTTTGTCCAAATAAAAATCACAGTTTCATAAAACAAACTTAAAACATAACTGAAACAGATAAAAAAACATTTTCAAAATTTGAAACAAAGAAATTCGTTAACAGAATAAATTGTATTTTCAAGAAGAATCTTCCGAATTTGACGCAAAAATGGTATTCCAGGGCATCCTTGTTAGCATCGAGAAACTTGTTGTGTTGTTTAATACAAAATTTGCCCATTTGGGTCTTCTTTAATCTATGATGCTCTATTGTGAAATGATCTCGTTGTTATAGGTATAATTGTTTTGTTTTTATTTTTTAAATTTTTTTTTAAATAACCATGCTATTGATTACAGTCACAAATCCATTGTTAGGTACAATTGTTTTATTTTTATTTATTTATTTTTTTTTTGAATAACCATGCTATTGGCTAGAGTTATAAATCCATTGTTAGGTACAATGATTTTATTTTTATTTTTTTATTTTTGAGATGATTGTTAATATTCAAGATAACAACACATTACAAATATACTGAGTGTTCAAAAATTATTTCGAGATTTTGAGAGCTATTCAAAATAGAAGGCTTATTGCCACGGCCCGCTAGATCTCCCGATTTGAATCTTATAAATTTGGGGATAAATGAAACGTTTAGTGTAGAAGTTTGTATATGCAAGAACATTAGAAGAAGATTAGATGTTGTTTTCATATTCATTTAATAGTGTCTAAAAATCTTAATTACGTTAGTTATTAGACCAAATCCGTCTAATGGTTCCGGAATTTTTGTGCATATACTGATATAATCGTAGATTAAACTAACGAGAAGATATAGTATTTTTTATTTGATGAAGTCATAGAAGTTTATATTCTAATTTCAACTTCTATGAATGATAACTGCCAAATCGAAAGATTAAAAATTGACTCGTCGAACTTGGGCTGACAATAATGGAGACATCACAAATTTGAAGAGGTGGCTGGAAGTCTACTAATGTAGCTGAAGGATATATCGAAATTTCAAAATTAAAATTTTCAAGACCATTCAAAACTCGATGTGAAATGGAAACTTTACCGTCTTCAACAAAAAGAATTTAAATATACCAGGCATTTCAAATTGAATCATTTCAATTTCAATTGCTCGAATTTTAATATAAATAATAATTAAAATGGTTCTGATAATATGTGGTGTTTTCTGTTAAGTTCAATTTAAGTAAGAATTAAAATGTATATGTATTATTAAGTTATTCTTCTGAATAAACATTTTATCTTTCAAGAAATATAATTTATTCATTATAAATCAAATTACATTTTAATATATTATAATATAGAAATTTTAAGTTAAAACTGTATAAAACATAAAGATATAAAATATATCAAAGATAAATTTGTCGTTTCATTGATTTGTTGACAAAAAATATTGTACGCAATACGTTCGAAAATGAAATTTTGCGCAAAAAAACTTATTTTCCGGACTTGTTACGTAAATGACTGTTTTAACAAGCGTGCAGAAGCTTTTGTGTCATGTCAGTACTGTGTAATTTGAATAGTTGCAGTTTTCTTTTTATTTTCATTCTCCTTCGTGTTATTTTTATATGCAACTTAAAATTTTTGTAAAGTTATGTATTTATAGAATTGAATGAATAATAAAGTTACAAAAATTAATTTCTCTTTCTTGTCGTCCCTTCATTACAATTATCGGTTAAATCATAGAAGTCTATAAAAGAGGTTAATTTTGTTATTGTTCGACTTTGTTTATTTCTTTCTCGATGACAATATAAACAAATAGTCGATACGCAAGAAATCAAGTCGTAAAGAAAAACAATAATGTCGATGGCAATAATAAACCGGTAAAAATACAAATAAGTACAAAAAAAATTAAAGATAAAATATAAAAAATATAAAATACACTTACGTCTACTTTTCCACTGTTGAAATTTGTGATACAACAGACACGAACACATGCAACAAACACAAATCACCATCATTAAGGACACGATAACTCCAATCCATACGTCTGCCATAAATTGTTCATAGTCTTCTTTTTGTCTCACTGCCGCGAGATTCGAACCCTCCGCTATTACAACGGATAGATTTCCGTCTATATTGTATTGTTCGACACCTTTGGGCATGCTGAACGTGAGCCCTTCGGCCATGATGTCTTCCAGATTCTTATACATTAGTTCGTTATTTTTAAAATCACTATTTTCAAGTCTGAATATACTACGGTCTTAACAGCCGCCTTTTCACGTCAGTTACTGGACACTGAATGATCTGAGATAGTTAGAGAGTGGAGGTGGTAAGCACGTTGTTGTCTGCGATAATACAAAGTTTACCTGGTCTTCGGGTTCATTACCGTTCTACCGAACTGGATCTTTATAGCAATTGAGGGACTATTACTTTGTATTGCAGGTAACTGTGTTTTTTCAAAGAAAATTTTAAAGTAATCTTCTTCATTTTCACTTTATACTAGCGTTAAAATCAATACGTGGTTATTTAGTGAGAAATTGTATCAATGGAGTTGAATGTTTCCTAAAGATATAACCAAGTTACGTACCTTTTACAGCCGTTTCGATGAGTCGATTGTGGCCCTATCATGAAACTATCCCCTAAAATTTAGTTGGCACGAGCCAGTTGTTCAGGATATTTTTGAAATTTACACAGCTCTAGACGCCATCAATTTTAAGCGCTCTTGTTCTTCGAACAGACGGGTTATACAGGGTGGACAACCATAACTTTCCACCCTTAATTTTGATCTTTGGGATGGAATTACGAATAAACGCTTGACATTTTTGAGGTTATACGTAGTCTGAACGTTTCGACATACTAGCGCTATTTTTGTTGTTTACAGTAACTTGAAAGATTCATCTCTCTCAAAAATTAGAATTGAATCGTGAACATTTTCGTGTACAAAAAAAAGCTAATGTCGATTGGTCGAAAGAAATGATACAAAAATACGATCGCGGTGCTTCGAAGCACGTCTATGACTTCGTGACAGGTGCACTTCCAAACAAATGGTTTGCTTCACGAAATGAAGGAAGATGGCTGATTCGGAACTAAATAACATAAGTTTATCGGTTTTAATATCTCGGCTTACGTTATCAGTTACGTTATCGTTAGTTATCAGGTCAAATCGGCCCAGTAGATTTCAGAATTACTCTCTTAAAATTAAATATTTTTCATTATGCGTTGTCATCATCCTCATTAGTTCTAATTTGGATATACAATGCGGAGATGTGATTTCTGACGCTTACTCAGTTTTTTGTTGCAGCAATGGTTTGGAGCGAGAGAGCATCGTGGTTTCGCCGTTCGTTTTGAAAAACGTTCTTTCACTTTTCGGATCTTTCATGATCATGATTCTGTTTGCAGAAACTGAACAAGAAGTATGGGAAAACCCAAAACATAGAGAACCTCCGGAAATGTCCCTCTACTGACAGTAACGTGTGTTTTGAGCAAGAATTGTTGTAGGTGAGTGAAAAACAAGACAACAAGGGTTATTTGACTCTAGGAAGACAAGCTTAAGGGTCAAACATAGAGGGGATAAATTACTAATGGCGGTATTTTGCCCTACACGCCTCACAACCTCTGATGGCCGGCAAGATCACCGGATATGGGCAATTGCGATTTTTTCAGGGAGGCTGTTTGAAGGAAAAGGTTTTTAGGTGGCCAAAATCTGAATTAAAAAATATAGGAAAGCATTGACGTGAAGTCAGGAGCTTCTGCGTGCTTGCTCTAGTCTCCTAGTCTGGAACAATGCGAAACAGAAACAACAGAGAAAGAAAAGATAGAAGAATCAACGAAAAAATATCAAATATCTTGAATTGAAAATAACCAAACTTGTGTTTTTCTTTTATTCTTATTTCAAGCACGTTCTTCATTTATTTTGATGAATCTCCAAACCAGATATTCATCTATATCTTAATCATAAGTATTTTTAGACAAAATAACATAATTGTTCACGACGTCAATGAAAGTTAATATTCTTTTTTCAAAAGATGATAAAAAAATATATTCTTTAATTTATTGTATGAACTTCTGTGACTTCCTCTTAAAAATGAAAAAACTCCTTTACCTTCTCGTGATTTTACGCTACGATGATGAAATTTCATAATATGCAAGATTCAATTTCTGTATTTGCACAAATTTTTGTTCAGATACGACGAATATCTTATGAGATGTTAAGTATTTAAAAAAAGTTGTGAAAATTTTCTAACGTGACATATTCCATGAAATTTCGTGAAATATGAAAACTCTAGCTCATCTCTTCGGGAAGATAGGGAGTATACGCTGGGTCAGATGGACATACTCAAGTGTGACCCTGCATTCTTCATCAAGAAGTCCAACCCGATCGATTGAAACTATTTTCGGTGCGATATTGGAAAATTACAGACATTTGGGCAAAACGATAGTTCGCTATTCAACGAGAAACAATTGCAAAAAATATCAATATATTCATTGATCACAATTTTTTTTGCATCTCGTATATCCATAATAAAGTAGGCACCTGTTCCAACACGAATGCGAAATTCGAAAACGATCGAGATTTTGAACGCACTTGTGTTGGAGTTGCCTTCTGCAACGAGTATTAGACGATATTTTCTCTATTTCAGTCAAGAATTGTAAGAAATTTATTGGAATTCAATGAAAAATTCAGATTATACCTCCTAGTGCCTTTTGTATTTCATTTTAACAGTTGGTGCGACTGATACGAAAATTGACAGATTATAGAATTTGAATAGTGCGTTCAAATCTCTACATGCTTTAATATTGACGATTGACATGCAATGGACGCGTGTTGACATTCGAAAAGATAGGATATCAGTGTTGTCAACCACAAAACTAAAAACAATGCTGCAATGAGTTCCATTAATTTAATTGCCGTTCCCGAACACGTCCTTATCGACATCTATGTTCCGTATTGATTAATCACCGAACAATGACAGCTGCATTGTGATCCAAAGTTGTCACTTTGACAAGTCAGATTTTTATGAGATTTCGTCGAAAATGGTAAAAAATGTTCAAATCCAATTATGGGCTTTTTAAAAATTTAATTTATCTTTTAGTCTTTCACCGACAAATTCACGCAGCTTATGCAACGGCCTGGAGAAGATCCAAATAAGAAGGAAGATGTACCATGGATGCTGAAATATGCTGGAAGGATTCTTGGCACAGTGGGCAGTTTGAGTAATGATTTCAATATGTTTCAATGTTTTTGTCTTGTGTTATTGATGAAGAAACGTTTATCAATATAGTGTTGGAGCAAAATCGATGAAACTTAAAAGAATTGATTTTTTTTAGTTGCCATACTAATGGGGCTCCTGAATTGTCCTGGAATCATAATTGGATCGGTGTTCTGTTTCCTGGGTGGAGTATTCTTGATTATAGTTGCGTTTATAGTTATTTGTTGTGAGGCTCCTTGTTGTTGTATGTTCATCGATCATGTTCAGAGATTCAGCGATATGGTTGACAATCGGCCTTACTGGAACAGAGCAGCAGCTTATTGTGGGTTAGTATTGAGTCTCCTTCACTATGTTATCATTTTTAACATATTGATATTCCACAGGTTATCAATCTTGCCTTTATTCTTGTGCAGTTCGCTAAGTATGATTTTTGGTTGTGCTCTAATTTTTGGTACTGGTGTCTTATACGGTATGATGGCTCTGGGAAGAAAGTGAGTACATAAAGATTTTTATATTTCTAACTCGAATTTGAAAGTGTGACTAATTATTGAACTAATGAGTGTGTGTCGTTTATTAAACGCGAACTCAGAGGATCAATGGAAGATATGGCTGCAGTTGCCTCCCCGCAGATGGCCACATCTCCTACTGGCATGGGAGGTCATTCTGACCACCACACCACACTAATGGAAGATCCTGACGTGTGGCGTCCTACATAAGCAAGCAACATGCATAAAGTACTTAATGTTTGAGTTTGGATGGAATCGGAATGATACTGATCCTATTTTTCGATAATGAACAAATTGTTATAATTATTTTAATTACGAATAGGATCATGTTTATTCTGGTTCTGTAGGCTTGTGGGTATGATTGGAGAAATCTATGTAGACACCAAACTAACACATTTAGAAATGACTGATTTAACATAGGTTTTAAATGAAACAACGTTTGGGAGAATTGATTTATTCTGATCAATAAATCAACGGAGACATATTCAATAGGTCTCCATGATATTTAAGTAACTACTGATTTCATCAATGTTTTAATTTTACACTTGAACTTTTTCAACAAAAAAAACATCTCATTTATTTGTTTTAACATATATACGGCTTGAAATCGATTTTTATTACTATTAAATCTCTCAAAATCTCAAGTAAGATTATTTGGAAATGTAAAAATGCTGTATACTTGAAGATAAAAAATCTTGACTTGAAATTTTTTTCTCTCTAAGCGAACCATATTTTTTCTTCTTAAAGTAGTCTTATTTGAAAGCTAGAAAGATTCACGAGTAATAAAAATCAAAAAAAGTTATTATGCCTCGATTAGTATTGGAGTTACACTGTTGTGTAGACTGTTGAAGAATATCCGTGATATAAAATCGAAACACTATTCAGATATAAGTACTTTTGTGATTTTAATTTGTAACTCTACACGTTTCGAGCTAATTCAGCTTATCTTCAGGAGTATAAAATCACACAAGTGAAGCTGAGAAACAACAAAAATTTATGGAGAAACACAAAAATTCTTTACAGTGAAAGACAAGCATAAAGTAAAGAAAAAACTAAGCAGAAAGCGTCCAAAAAAAGCGACAAAATAAATATTAGGTTGATTTTTCATGGAATTTTGAGGAAAGCAATTGGTCAAAAACTACATCCAACTAATGCCAGCGTTTACGTAGATATATTTCTACTTCTTCAGGGCAAAGTCAACTTATGTTTTACACACAAAGGATCTTAATATTAGTTTGTTTAGTTGTTGTTTAGTTAAGATCCTTTGTGTGTAAAACATAAGTTCGACTTTGCCCTGAAGAAGTAGAAATATATCTCTGAAACGTTGGCATTAGTTGGATGTAGTTTTTGACCAATTGCTTTCCTCAAAATTCCATGAAAAATCAACCTAATATGTATCTACAAGGAAATGATCTATCAGAACGACAAAATAAACCAAACTAATGAAAGCTTACAAAAGTAAAAAAACTAACAAAAAATAATAGTTAAATTATGAAGGTCAATGATATAATATAAAACAAAGTCAACAGTATAAAAATTATTTTGAACAAAGTAATTGTAAGCTTTTAAAAAAGGGGGGTGTAAAAAAAAAGCTAAACGGAAAAAGGTAGAATGTCATAAATAAAAAAAACTTGCATAAAAATCTTCAGAAACAATTCAATGAAAATTATCAGTCCTGCTTTTTTTTCAACAAATTTACTTCTCCAAAGCATAGTTTTTTTCAATTTTTATTATTAATAAATCTTCATAGCTGTGAACTAATTGAAAAAAAAAAAAAAAAAAATTGATTGCCTGTAAAGTCGGTATACGAGCGAAAGTTTTACGTGACAACGACTTTGAGTGATAAAATAATTTTAATGTGAATATTCATTCGTACGCGTTTACCTTTGCTCTCTCTCTCTCGCTCTTAGGCGGGCTAACTGTGCTCGAGTGGAAGGGACGCGTGCCTTTCACTTTTTATGTCTGTCTCTCTCGCTCTTAGGCGGGCTAACCATGCGCGAGTGGAAGGGACGCATGCCTCTCACTCGCTCCCATTGTGAGCGCATAACGTGAGCGGAGCGTAACGCAGTTTCTTGAAGTGTCACCCGGCAAACCAATTTATGAGACGTTGTCACGTCAATACAAAAAACCACGGTTTACTCAAACAAAAAAAATTCATATGGAAAGATTGAAATTTCACTTTGAAAAATGAAATGCCTGGATTTCTGAAATATTGAACGTAAAAATTGTTGTTCTAAATTTTTTTATAGTTACTCAAGTAACAGTACATTTTGTGTGTTCTTGTGTAAAATTAACACATTGTACAGGGTGTTTCAAAAAAAGGTGCCCCCTTCTCTAAGATAGATAGAAAACTGAAAAATAATTGGGGTTTGCTCAGTAAAACAATTTCGTAACGCCATCCGTATTCAAGATACAGGGGGTTGAAGAAAAAAATTATAAACATTTTTCGAAATTTTGCAGAAACTACTGGCACCATTGTAATGAAATTTTATATGAATATGTTTTAGAAGCTGATACATCCAATGAATTCGTTTTTATGTCTGATTCTCGTAGAGGGCGCTAGTTACACGGTTCGTATCAAGTAGTATTGAGCAAAATTTAAAGTGTACTTAAACATCATTCAATTTCACACAAAAAAGGTAACTCTTGGTAAAATTCGATACTGTGTACCGTTTTCGGATGGCGTTACGAAAATTTTTTACTGAGCAAACCGCAATTAATTTTCAGTTTTCTACCTATCCTAGAGAGGGGGTTACCTTTTTTTGAAACACCCTGTACACCTAGTTGCCAAAAGATCATTCCCTGAATTAAAAATTGGATTTCTTATATCATAACTTGTAAGTTGTTCTTGCTATTAGAAATACTGTAGGAGCATGTTTTCTATACAGTAAAAATGAAAAACTTTTCCTAAAATCACCATCTTTGACTTTGCTTTGCTTTTTTAGAAATGAGTAGTGTTTAAAGTGCATTAATAAAAAAATTATCGCATTGCTTCAGATGCATAAGGGCTGGTTTAGATCAGTTTAAAAAAATAATGAATAGCCCTGACTTAAATTTAGTAACTTTTGCCTGTTGTCCTTTAAGTGGTAGACCTTATATTATATTCTTGCAGAATTTCGTCAATGCACCTAAAATGTACAGAGCATTTATGAGAAGATGAAAGCCTCTTAATCTTCAAATAATAACCTACATCTTTTAGGGGCTGAAAAGTCCCAGGTCTAACAAAGAAAACACTTTTTTTGGTTCAAAATTAACTTTATTCATCCACGTGATCTACATCAAGAGCAACGCAATTATTCCATCGCCGCTCTAACATTTCCATACCACTTTTGTGGAAAGATTAACTCAAAATAGGCCTCGGTTCAATTCTTGCGAAATCTCTTACCGGTGAACATTTTTTTGTTGTTGTTTTTATACAGGGTGGCCATTTGAAAACGAAACAGACGAAATAAGTTTTTTTGATAGACATGCTCGGACAGGTCGATTTCTGTTTCACCCCCAAATTTTGAATAGGGAAGATGGGGTGAGTGATACCTTAATTCAAAGGTATTTTTATACTGATTTCAGCACAGTAATTGTTTTTTTCATTTTATGCATTAGTTCTCGAAATATTCTCTACTAAGTATTTGAAAATGAAGTGGTGTTTTCATGGCACTTGTAGTGTTTTTTGTGAAAAATCGACATTTTGAGCTTCAAAACAACCATGACTGTGGCTTCCTTCCTCCAATCCACTGACATAGAAATCTTTAATCAAGATGTCGAACAAACAAAGCGTAATGCGAAGGAGCTCAATCTTGCTGAAACTCAATCTAAATTATCTTCGATATAATTTGCGGTATTTCCAATAACATGCGGAAACACTTGATCGGTAGAAATTTCCAAAAAGTCCAAATACGTACATATCTCTAATCAGATTACCAGGTAAGAAAATCAAATCATTAATGATGCCACAGAAATATTCCAGTCCCAATTCGTGAAACGATTTCAGACTTATTTATGAAGTGTTTTCTCAGTTGGCATCAATATGTTTTCATTTTGTTGATTATTGAATTCATATCTTTCTTCAAAAAAATGAGAATCGATAATTTTTTATTTATTACGAACAGATCATTAAGTTGGCTTACTGGTTCTTTGACATGTCAATTATTCTTAGTTTTGAATCGAGACTTGTATGTGTTCTGATTCATTGTTGGACATGGTTTATTCAATTGCAGAGCGGGTGGAAATAATTTCACTTTTTTTTGCAAACAATCAATGCGCGAATAGAACCGCAGAATTCTTCAATCAACGACATTTAGATAAACATGTTAATAGGAAGTATGTTTTGGAATTAGTGACAAAGTTTCAAGAAACCGGGTCCGTGGATAATAAAAAACGAAACATGGAAAGAAATGAAGCAGCTGAAATAGCTGACTCTCGAAATTACTATATTGATTATTTTTCATTGCGATCTGATAATTTCTTTCCATGCAAAATACATATTTGAGATTTGTAAATTGTATTATTTATTTAGAGGATAATGGGAGGATACAATTGTTTAGTCTAGCCCTCAAGTTGAAAAAACATATGTCCGAAACGTCGGCGAAGTGACATAGTATCCTTATCCCGTTTTTAGATCCTGCTACAACCATTTAAACTTTTAAAAATACAATTTTGGATCATCAATTTGAATTTAAGAAAAATATAACTAAACACAATGCTGTAATGAGTTCATTACAGCACTGTTTTTAGTTCTGTAATAAACTCATTACGACACTGAAATAGAGAAAGATATTTCTTAGCATGACCCCGACGATGGTTATAGTTAGTTATTCCTTTAAATATACTTTCTCATTCTTTCGCTTTTCACTAGGGCCGCCGATGGAACAACATTACCTTACCTCTGTTCCTCATTCCTTGGCTCATACAATATGAGATGGTTCGGTGATTTTTTCTTTGCCATATGCAGTCGTTTCTTTGCAATTTTGGCCTTCAAATGCGATATAATTTTGAACCAAAACAACTGTGTTTTCTTCGCTAGGTCCGTGACTTTGCAGCCCATGTGTTACTTGATCTTAACGAACAAATTAACCATTCTGTTTTTCAGGGCGACTGCCGAAGAAATGCGCGCAGCCGCAGCTATGGAAGCTGCCCAGACAAACAAAACACCCGTTTCGATGCGTGATAACCTGGTAACAAACGCCCAACCCATGGGTTCCGCTCCACCGGTCGGTTTTCTACCCACCCCCTTCAGTAGTAACGTCTGATTTCGGTTATTCCAACAGAACAGAGAGTACCTTCAGTGATAAATCAATTTCCGATCAACTTGATGATTTTCTTCGATCGGCAAGTTTAGTACGTAGAAGTCGCTTTGTTTTTATTCGATGTTCTACGATGCCTAATTTTTTATTCTGATACGTGAAGAGACTTTTTTAAGTACTGACCAGTGAAGTAACGCAAAGCTCTTTTATTATTATCTAATACTGTAAGTTTAATGTTAATATTGTAGAGTTTTGTTTGATTTGTGGTAGGTATATATCCTAGTGTGAATACTGCCAAGGATGTATCAAAGTGCGAAAAACTATATACTTAATTATTTTCAAATCAATTTCTACTTAGTTTGCTATTTGAAAATGTTTCTTTTGATGTTTGAAATTTGCTCAAGTTCTTTGGTGTGATAAACAGTTGTTTTTCATTTTAATTCATGCATCTCAAGTCCCAGGATTTTCGTAATCTTCCGAGCGCTGCTGGTGGTCGATTTATTTAAGCTTATTGTAATCGAAAGTCGCATTGTTAGTCAGTTAATTATTGGATTAATATAGAACTCCGAAATTGTAATAAAACCAGTTCCGCTGGTGTTATTATCCGAGAATTCCATTTTTTATAAGAGTATTTATATAGGTTAAAAATTGACTGTTATTTTTACGTTGATTTGTGATATAAGTTAATTATTGAATCAATATCTTCACCAGTGTTGAATAAACATTTTGAGTGCTATTTTCATGTGTGGGTTCAAGTTTTCTTCACTTTGTGTATACTTTTCCGCCAATATTTTATATATTCGAGATGAAATTATAGGAGACGAGGTAGTTAATCATGATATTAATTTCCTTCTTACTACATATCATAAAAATAGCTTCTCTACCATTATTCATAGTTAAAATGTACCTAATATAATAGTTATTGTATATTTTTTTCAATTACTTCGGTGAAACATGAATTGTTACAATTCTCCAATAAATGTTTGTTAAAGTATTTATTCTATTTCTTTACTCTTGTTGTTCGTCGAACATAGCGCTTATAAATTTGCCTGAATGTCTGTACTTTTCTAAATATTCGGATAAAACTGGTGTAAATAGCTTCTGGTACAATTTTTCGTTCGGTGGAGGATGTATTGTTCATTATATCAAATATTCTTTGAATTAAATGAATTAGCTTGAAATTTATTCCAGTAAAATGGATTCCCAGTGGAGTCTGTTAGGAGGTAGGGTCTCCATATACAGGTGAGTCTTTGACCACTGCGTTAATTTTAACCATAGGTTCTTGAGATCACAAGAAACACTTTTTCCATTACGGTTTTTCCATATTCAGCTGCGTTAAAAAGTTATAAGCATTTTAAGTTTTCACATTGGGCAAATACCCCTCTGTAGTCCAGTTTAGTTTGAATGAAAAATATCTTCCAAGCGTCCACTATAAAATCTGAATTGTTTAAAAACATTATTCACACTCTAAAAAATTATTCACACACTCATGTTTCAAACGATGAGGTCCATATTCAGAAGGAAGATACGAAATACTAATTTTCTGGTAAAAAAATTCAACACCATAAACTAGAGAGTATTTGTTTTAATTATGTAAACAAAAACATAAATATTGAATAATGGTTATTCATAGATAATGTCAAATTTTAATACCTTACCATAGAATATTAATATATTACCGAACCCCAGGAGAAAAAAAATTAATAACTGCAAAGTTTTTTTAAATGAAAGATAATATCTGTAACCATTATTGATCTTCAGTTATAATTTTTCTCAGAATAACTAGAGTGAATTATTATCACATTGAAATGTTATTATAATGTCTCTGTGGTGGGTTGTTCCCAATAAAATAGTGTTCTGTGGTTCCTTGTTGTTTTGATTCTGTTTGAAACTGTCAACAGTTATTTGTATCTTCGAAAAAAAAGTGGAAAATATTGTAAGAATAATTTTGATAGTCTGAAATTATTCAATTCAGTATGAAATTATTATTGGCTGAAAATGCATTCTATTCTAATCTTTCTTGTTTATGAGCCTATAGCTTCCAGTTTCAATATTGAGTGAATTTTAATTAACCATGCATCATAACAAACATTCAGAAATATTAAAACTAAATCAAATTCTATTATCTCCTAAGTTTGTGAACCAGGTTGAATTGGTGTATGAAATAAAGATGTGAAAAAACAAATCAAGGAGACTGAGTTCGATGTTTTTAAAACTCATATGAGCTTAATTTCAAGCATTCTTATGTTAGAATAGATATAATTTGATGAACCTTGGGTAAACTTGCCGAATACACAAGTAACCTAAAAATATATTCTGACGCATGCGCAGTGCTGTATCATTTACGATTTTGTTGCCAGATTGTGCATACATCGGATCTGTTGAATCAGTAGAATTTTGAATTAATGGTTGCGTTCCGTAAATCAAGAGTTACAGATGTATTATAAGTAAATAAAAATTTTAATTGTTCAGCATAAAATATATTTATTACACAATATTTACAATAATACATCGTGAGGTTTATGATTAAGTTATATAAAAGATAAAACATTGTCATAGTGGTTTGAAGAATATGAAATTTTTTACCGAGTCAAATTTGTCTTTTTTCGAATGAAATTATGACCAATTGTTGGCGCTCTTGTTCACCCGAACGGAGTGCCTATCATTTTGCCCAAATGTCTGTAATTTTGGAATTTCGAACCGAAAATGGGCTCAATCGATTGGGTTCGACTTCCTGATGAAGAATCCGTGACGAAACTTGAGTCTGTCCGGCCGGCCGTATCCTCTCTAGCATCCAAAAGGGATGAGCTAGCGTTTTCATATTTTCAGAATACGCTAATTGTCCAAATATCTCGGTCAAGTTTGTTATTGGGCCAAATCCGTCGGATGGTTTAGTAGTTATGAGCATCTGAAATTTTGTTTCCTCAATAACTACTAGAATATCCATCCGATCAAGTTAATACTTGAAATATTGTTGAGGGAGGCTGCAACAAAACGGCTCGCAAAATTTCGCAGAAATCGTCAAGCTAGAAAATTTAAAAAAAAATTCCCAAAAAAAATTTTTTCAATACTCACTATCTCATAAGATATTTTTCAATAAGTATTCGTGAATATATTGAAGTGATCGATATCTTACTTATCCCCAAATTTCATTGTCGTAGCTCTCTTCCATCTAAAGATATGATCATTTCTTTCATTTACTCAAGAGAAATGACATGAAGTCCCGGTGATTTTCTTTTAACGATGGCCATCACTGATCGATATTCGATTGACAAATGCCGGGCTCATTAATCAGTGTCAGTTGCCGTAATGTTAATCAAAATTTTTCATAACGGGAAATCATAGAGATGGAACTCAATCTCGGTGGCTGAAATAATATACGTTGTCAAAATTCAGAAAAGTACTAACGTAAGTTTTTTATTCAGAAAGATATATTATATTAAATGAGTTTTTCAAGAGCTTCCTCTTTGCACACCACTGAAAACAATCTAAATTTGTTGGAAAATAAAGTACTGATTGAATCGTTAGAATCTGTCCTCTAATGTCATCATCACTATATATTTCCGACGAATCTACAATGTGTGTAACACCAATCCCTCGTTGAGTATAATGAGAAGCCATTTTTCAAAGATAATTAGCACAAAACTTGAAATAACACTATATTCACTCAAGAAAAATGAGATTCAACTTTCAAGCAATCGTATCAAAGAGTATAATTTAATATCTCTCCAGATCATAACGGTCAAGTAAGTGGCGGGAAATTAACTTCAGATGTCAAGGACAAATTCTTCGACATTCTTGAAATGAAAGAAAAATATTTCAATCCGGCAACGCAGCCACCAATTTGACGTACTGTCTGAGACATCTCACTTCTTACTTGTGTTATCGGCAGGTTTACCCAAATTTGATTATTGAATCATTTCAGCACAGAGTTGGATTTGGGAAAATCAGAAAATTTGGACAAAATTATATCGATTTAATTCCTTTAACTTCAAATATCTCAAGAATGGTGCAATTTAGGAGAAAAGATGAGAATGATTTTATCTGCAAAAAATACTAATGATTCGAGGAAGTACAATATACAGACTTTCAGTTCAAGCGATTTTTGCAATTTAACCAATCTATAGAGTAGTAGTGAGAAACCCACAAGAAATGGAAGAAATCTATTGATGTTGTCGTTTGAATATTACAGGTGAAAATGCAATTTTTTCATGAACACCGTATATCTTCTGAACGGGGCCAAATTTGGAAAAATGTTATAGGTAGAAAATGTTTCTTTTGACGTCAAGAATCAATGGTTAAAATTAACGCAGTGGTCAAAGACTCACCCTGTATAGTGCCGCTAGGATACAAGAACTTGTCATCTTATTTTTTATATATTATCTAAATCCAAGAGATTTTCCAAATTTGCCTGGACATCTTGTATATAGAGGTTATTGTGCATATTGAAATACAAATTCTTTTTCTGAAATTATTGTAGGTATACACTTTTCTAAATCACAAATTCGAAACATGAAGTGAGAAAAATCCTAAAATTGGATCACGAAATTAATTTTATTCCGATTAAATTAAAAGAAGATCCGTACATGAAATGAAAAACACCTTAACTACGTTATACCCTTTCGAAATAATCATCGAGTAAAAACATATGTCAGAAAATTTTTAATGAGAATAACAGTCATAACTTAAGAACAAATATTCACAGATTGGTTCTATCACTCAATTCTTTTTCCACTGCTCTTTCCATGGAATTCAGAAACTCTGTAACACTTTCGGTTTGTATGTTGGAAAACAATGCGTATCCAATGAACGGAATTTTCCTCAACGATCTTCCACTCAAACCGATACTCTTTTCACAAATTGCCAAAAGTTTTTTTGAAAATTCATCCAAGTCATTCCAGTCAGTCTTCATTATAATGTTCAGAGGTGCAAACGATACGTTTTTCTCTAAAATATTTATCCTCTGGAGTTCGTTGATACACGATAGGTATATTTTATATATTGCCGGTGTTTTTGGTAAACCCAAGTACTGCTTGATATCTGCTCTATCGATGAATGCTAAATCTATTGATTTCGTAAGGTTTGAAGTAGCAAGAATAAGAACATTAGGATATCTCTTGATTTGATCGATTTGCGTAAGTACTGCATTTACAACTCTTATCGCATCTGATGGTTCTACACCAGATAGACACTGTTCTCTTGCATGAGCTAACGATTCAACTTCATCAATCAGTACACAAACTAAAATATTCTCGTTCTCAATTATTTCCTTTATACTTGTAAACATTTTCGTTACCAATTTACCACTTTCGGAAAAGTATCTAGAGAATAAACTATGACTGTTTATTTCTACTAATATACCAGAAGGATATCTATCTTGCATCCTAACAACTAATTTATGAGCTAAAGCTTTACATAAGGACGTTTTTCCAGTTCCTGGAGGTCCATGTAATAAAATAACCTTATTACAAGTGATGATATTGCTATCGATTCCACTATCCGAGAACTTCATCATTGTGTAAGCATATCGAAGAAGATTATCTTTAATTTCAATCTCATAATGTAAATTTTCCCACGAATTGACTAAATCTATATTTGGAAGGACTAAATGAGTCGCTATATTGATTTCTCCATCCGGACCATCTTCATTTTGTGTCATTGGTTTAGAATGATCGATACTGTATATATACCATTGGATTTGGAATTTAGTGATGTCCACCATGGTCTGGGACTCCGTTGTATCTTCAATAATAATACACTCGACGTAATCTTGTAAAAATGCATCGGAAAACGATCTTATAACGTTCCCTGTAGATATATTGTTGAACTTTAAATAGTTTGTTATGGATTGCTGAATTATGTTATCGGGTTGTGTTTTCGCATTTTTCAGTGCCACTTCAATTGTAAGAGACTGCATTTTGATAATTGCAACTGAAATGAAACAACAATATTTACTAACAAGAAAATTTGAATTTATCCGTTGCTTTTTCAATTGGGTTAAAACCAGGGGGTAGAAAGTCCCTTACTAAACAACGTGACACTGTTTTGGCCAATAATAACGTGTTCCAAAAACGTCAATCAGATCGACCAATCAGAAAATAGATTGGAAGGAACAAAGGAATTTCTGACATAATGGCGGATAACAAACAAAGCATGAATAGAAGTGAAAGCTATTTGTACTATAAATACGAACTTTCACAAAATATCGGTCTTTTTGACTTCAGAGTTATTGCAGAGTGAATCATTTGAAACCTAAGCATTTAATTTCAAATTTTGAAATGGGTTACAAATGTGTTGTTCCAGGATGTTCAGCGAAATATGGGAAAAAGTGTAGGTTCCATTTCCGTAGATTTCCACTAAATAGGAGGTGAGTGTAACAAATAATTTTAAGCTACCACAAACTGTTTATCTTAATATAAACTTGTAGTTAGCGGAGAAGTGGATGGAAAAATTGGAAGAGAAGATTTGAAGGCGAAATCCCAAAAGGATCTTTACGAAAATTGCAGGATTTGTGACAAACATTTCAGGCCTGAGGATTTTGTCCGATTCAATAATAAAGCAGGCAGTCTTCTTGATGCTGATGCCGAACCATGCTTATTTCTTAATCATGATGTCGGGAAGTCAGGTACACTTCTTCTTTTATAATTTGCAAATTTTATTACTCAAGATCTTACTGAGCTATATCATAAATAGTTTCAACTTCATTATATGACTATATTTTATAGATGAATTGTTGTAGAATTGTGAAACGTTCACTATGTTTCTCAAATCGTTATTCTTTTCAGAAGCTCAGGAATGCCCATTCGCCCTCAAAAAATTGTGAAGAGGATAATTTAAAACCGTTGTCTGACCTGAAGCATATGTTGAATGCTTGTAGTGACTCTTCACAACAAAAAGTTGTGGCTTTGCCAGAATTTTTGTGGAAGAGTATAGGGCAGGGGCTTCTTCTCTTCTTGAAGGGGAAGGAAACATATGTTGCAGGTTATGCAGCGAGGCAAATTGGAAATAAAATTAAAACATGTGTGCAATGTCGGGCTGATCTGATGGGGGTGATCGGTCTCAGCCAGAATATTTTCTGATAAGAGCCAAAGCGTATTCCCAAATGCTCTTTTGGCACCCTCAACTAATTTTAATAATCTGTTTCAGGAAAGCGCTTTGGTTCTATCTAGCTTACTCCCTCAAATTTGCTACTGAACAGATGTTCAGTAGAATATTAAGAACGATACTTCTTAATATTCTAAGAAAATCTGATTGGTCAAGTAAAAATTGAATGTAGTGAGTATAATATTATAGACATTTTTCTAGATTTTTTGTTAAATTCTATTTGTTAATATGGATAAAAATGTCTGTAATATTCTCACAGGAAAACAAATTTTGGGCCAGTCTAGAGATCCCATCAAACATATAGCTAGTAAAAAATTTGAAAAACATAAGAAATATAAGTCAAGAAAATGAAGTTTTAAGGATCTTGGACCTACCAAAATTTGTTTTCGGTGTTTTAATTGTTTTCCTAATTCGTATATGAATTCTTCTTTTCATAATTCTTTGAGGTAGATATTTTTATTAGCAATTAATGTTTTTTCTAGCCAGGTTATTGTTTTATGTCTCATATCCTTGAAAGATCAAATTGAAAATCAATTTGAAATATTATATTTTGAAATGAATTTTTGATTAGGTATAAACATTTTGTTCCAACCAAGCTAAATAAGATTATTATATATGATGATGAATTGCAATTTATTGTAAATTATATATCTACGTTGCAAATATTAGAGTCAACAATTCAATCTGTCTTATGAAATATATACCTATGTTTTTATGATTAGACGATATGCAATAATAATTCTTCAATTTTAATGTATTGATCTTGGCCTGAAGAAGACTATAAATAGACTTCAAAAGTAGCTCCAGATCGAAGCATTTTTTTTTTTCCTTCAACCGAAATTGTACTTTCAACATTGTAAATCATTCAATATCATTATTCAATATTATTCACTCTGATCCTATTGTGATTGTAATCCCAGAAATTTTGCTTAATCAATTAAATACACAATTTTTATATTAACTAGTTTTCATTTCCCTGTGACAAAATAATTTCAGGAATCCATTCTAATTGCATTTTTCTCTGATCTTGAATTATTGAAAACTTTCATTTCCAACTTGGTTAATTCCAATCAGGTTGGAAATGAATTGTTTTCATTAATTCACGTTCAGAGAAGAATGCAATTGGAATTTCTGGATTTCGAACAGCCTGTCGATACCCCTCATTTACCCCTCACCTAAATTTCACCTCCCCTACCCTTTTTTCGGCTGGTACCAGAACTGTCAAAGTCTCGCATTGTCATCAAAATTGGCGAGAGTTTCCGATCTATATACTTTTATTTATCTATGGTTAAAACATAGATCACAGTAGGGATGGGACATCATCATCGGTGTTTTTCAAACATCGATGTTTGAGTATTGATGTCGATGTTTTTACCATCGATGTTAACTGATTTTCAACATCGATGCTGACATCGATGTTACGGATAGAATATTAAACATCGGTTTCTCGATGTTTTATATATATTTATGGAAATTCAGCTATTGAATCATTTTTCAGTCAACTAGGTTTGTTTTTATACGGTTGATTTATATATTATTCAAAATCATGGATATGACTTGTCAAAAATTGTAGAAGAAAACAGCGTCGTACTCAGAATGAAGTGTACAATGAAAGTATGAGAAAATATACCGATTTTGCCATCAAATATTAAAAAAATAGTCCATTTTCTGTCTAACTGGAAATATTTGTGACCCTTCTTTGGTACAACCAAAAATATTCCACACTGCAAAAAATCGAATTTCATATCCTCATTGATATACAAACATGAGCATGATTCCATATTTTGTTGTCACCCTGAGAAAGTTATATTCGGGTTTTACCCCAATTTTGTGTTATGATAATTTTGGAATCGGTCGTTTATTATACAGAGTGTCAATTAATTACTTGTGCAAACTTTAAGGGGTTAAACTTTGCGTAATTTTAAAATAAAAAAGTTCATATAAACGACTTGATTTCTGAGATAGAGGGCGTCCAAAAATTAATTTTACTTGATTTTATGCTTTCCAGTTTACACTAATTTGGTGATAGGGATATGTAATAAGGAGTATTTGGGATCTTTAATTTATTTCAGTGTCCAGAGTTCTATCCATTTATTGAATCAATTTTTATTTTATGCTTTTCCAAATTTATGTTATAGTTACCTGTATCCTTTTTCTAATATAAGAATTCTCAGTGAACATTGAAATTTATCGTTAAATCATTATGAATGATTGATATACCTAAGTATAATTGAAGTGTAAAAACACCAATGTTCACAAACATCGATGTTCAGTTAACATCGATGGTACAGTTTGATGTTATCATCGATGTTAAATATCGACGAAAATCTATCGATGTCCCATCCCTAGATCACAGAAAAGAATAATGTACGAAAGTTGATAAATGACAGTAATCTTAATGTTCTGTGAAAGTCACGCCATATACCAGTGGCGGGTATTTTGTTCCAACTTGGGTAATCTTGACTTTCATACCGGTGAATTATAGATACCCCTTAAAATGAGCAGCAATGTTACCAGGTCGTACGTTTAGTCAGGGTATTTGAAGAATGACTCATGTAGCGGTAATATTTGAGGTTCTTGAACAGACTGTAAATATTTAATATTTGATAGTTCATATTGGTAAAAAGTTACTTTCGAATTATATAACAAAAGCTTAACTTAGCTGATCACCCAGGACCAAATATCAAAAATAAAAATCTCGACTAACCTAATAACCCCTACAAAAAATCATGTGAAATATAAAAATTAGGCGATAAATTGCAAAACTAACCTAAATGTTTGATCATTTCCATTAATTGATGAATAAGTTACATTAAATCGCCTGTCGAATATTATTGAAAAACAAAACACAATATCGATTTCCCAAGATATAATTATTGATGAATTTGGCAACAAAATGTTCGTGGCACATGCGCAATTCGGGTCAAGAAATCCCACCGGTATAAAAGTCAAGATTACCCCAACTTGAAAGATTATGCCACAGCACATTAATATACAAGAAATGAAAACTCCTAACTAATTTTTGGTAACACAAATCGGCCGCCATACTTTGAAATTACAATGCAATGAAAAAATAGTTTGAAAAATAAATGAAATTCATGTCAAATGAATAAATCTAATAAACTTTCAGACTTCATAAGAACTGAAATAATAAACAACAACAAAAATTAAAGAAACCCATTAGAAAACAATCACTTCACATGAAAAAACTTATAGTACATTTACAACACTTATCAACAATAAAAAATATTTTTCGCAAATCGCCAGGAAATTTTGACATTCCTGTCAAAATTTCTTGAAGAAAACGTCAGGACTTCCTTACTGTAAGGAAATGATATTTCCGTACAGTTGTTAGTGTTCTACATAAATGATGGAAAACACATTGCTTATAAGGAATTAATTTATATTTTGAAAACATCAAGAATATATTTTTAATATCAATTTGTTATATTTACAGTAATTTGACAGTTAGTACGATTATTGAACATTGGAGGAACACCCTTAGAACTATGAGAAACATTTTGGACAACGTGCAGGGTGGAACGGTCATTTTGTTGAATATTTTGTTTCTTTTATTTGCCACCTCAACCTTATTGTTAAGCGATTCTTCGATATATCCTTCAGCAACGTTTGATGACTTCCATCCGCCATGCCTCTTTAAACTAGTTATGTCGGCACCAGAGTCAACCAATATTGTTGCAGAAGACCGACGAAAGCAGTGACCAGTATATTCTGTGGGATTTACCAAGTTCAAATAAGTAGCAACTATTTTGGGCATTTTTCTAAATTGATGAATTCCTACCACTTGTCTACAACCCTTTCCGCTTTGATATTTAAAGAAAAATCGGTCACTGTTCATATTTTCTGGTCTTAACGAAACATACTTTCGATAAACATTCAAGTAGATCTGATTAATTACAAATGATCTTGGTTTGTTGGTTTTCGAATCAGGTATGCTGATTAAAAGCTTAGATTCTAAGTCTTCTATATCGTGTACAGTCATTCGGACTAACTCATCCATTCTACAAGCCCCAGAAATACCAAATATTACAGCCACCTAAAAATAAATAAAGCTATAATCTAAATAGAAATTAAAAACTTGTAAATTACCTTAATCATTAAATTTTCTTTATCTGGAGCTTCCTGGATAAATTTTCAATTTCTTCCTTCGTTAAAATCTTAGATTTCTTTGCCCTATAACCTTGAGCTTGCCGTTTCAATAAAGAACGAAGTTTTGAGTATGTAGATATATCTACATTGTGTTTAAGTGCAAGGGTTGACGTCAGCATTGAATAATTGGCCCATAATGTTGAAGATTTCATCTTTAAACAAAGGTCTAGGAAGTATGCCATTACAACATTTTCTGAGAAAGAACTCGTAATTTTACTCATGCGATAATCCATAAAACGTCTGTATGCATTTTCGTACTTTTCTCTTGATTTTTTGGCAATAATTCCAATGAAGCAGTATTCACTGCCTCAACCAGCTCTGGAGGAGTCCCAGGAATGGATATTTCATCATCACTTATCATTTTACTTTCGAGAACACCAGCAATTAAATTTACGAACTCGGATCACCCTGTATGTTGATGTTTCACATTATTTATGACTTCCTTTCTTACATTCAAGTAATCATCAACCAGCAAATATCTTTTAATATAATTTTCAGGCCATGCATATGCAAAATTTTGAATTATTATCGCTTCATCAGCATTATAAAGAACCGGCGTTTGAATTCTAACCTATGAAAAGTTTAAAAAAGAAAAACAGTGACGAAGCATTTCGATATAAATCCATATTTTGGTTTATTTTCCACTTATCACCTCCGCTTTCTCAGCATCTTCCTTCTTCAAGGTAGATGAATTACCTAATTGTACTTGTTTGATATCAGTGAGATGATATCAAAGTGTTTGTTAGTCAAATAAGTTAATCTTCTTCAACAATAACCAACGAATCTATGAGATAATATATAAGTTATTATCATTACATATTCATTATGATTAAATGATATGTGTTGAGAGGGTGATTTTTTGTGTTGAAAAAGATGGAAGAATGTTATCCTTTAGATATAGAAAATCCAGGCGAAAATGCAAATATTGTGTCCAAACTATTTTTTGGGTAAGTCAGAGTTTTAAATATCTGTATGACTGAAATATCACATTGTTGAGTTGAAGAATACAATCTTATTTCAAATATTATATTATATTATTATTGATATATATGATATATTATTTATATTCGCCAATAAAAATAAAGTAACAAAACAAAGTTAGAAAACTATTTTACCAAAGATGACAAATTTTAGCTTATTTGCCCTTCGAAAACTATTTCAAAAATTGTGACATAATTATTTAATATTTTGAAACATTGTTTAATCATAAAAATATTTTGGTTATGCAGGATATACAGTATGGCAACCATTTATAAAATGAAATTTTTTTACGAGTTTATATTTCGAGATTCGAGAACAAAAATGAATATTAATGATCAAAAATCGCTTTATTGGTTGTCAAAATACTGCCCATTTAGATCTAGACAATTTTGCATGCGTTTGAACCAATTGTCGAAGCACTTTTGCCACTCTGATTGAGGTATCTCCAAAACATGCATTCTGCTTCTTCAGGTGTCGAAAAACGTTGATCTCTCATTTTATTTTTTACGTACGGGAATAAGTCATTCGGTGCCAAGTCAGGATTATATGGCGGATGACTCATCAAGGGGAGGTTTATATCGTTTCCATTCCAAGATTTTCCTGGGAGGGGGTTAATAACCCCCAGTACACCCCTTCCTGTATATATGCTGAGTGTTCTCTAGAAAGGGTTCCCTCATTATGGTGGGAAAAAATATATAACCTATTGAATTATTGTTATGTATATATTATATTATTGTTATTTTTATTTATAAAATTGAAAATCATATAGATACATACTCAAATATTTATCTAAAAAAATTTCACTCTTCATACGTATGCAGTAGACGTAAACCTCCTGAAATTTTATTGGTTCCTGATATCTCAACTAATCGTAAAGAAATGACGGCTATACTAATCCTGCTGTAGGCGTAAATTTGCTAAAATTCCATTGGTTCCTGATATCTCAACCTATCGTAAAGAAGTAACGATGACGACAGTAGGCGTAAACCTCCTGAAATTCCATTGGTTCCTGTTATCTCAACTAATCGGAAAGAAATGACGACAGTAGGCGTAAACCTCCTGAAATTCCATTGATATTGATATCTCAAGTAATCGTAAAGAAATGACGACAGTATTCGTAAACCTCCTAAAATTCCATTGGTTCCTGATATCTCAACTAATCGTAAAGAAATGACGACAATTGGCGTAAACCTCCTGAAATTCCATTGGTTCCTGATATCTCAACTATTTATTTATTGTATATTGTTTTTTGCAGATGGATGAGAAAAATCTGTTTCGAAAGCAATACAAAAAATGGCTTGTTGTTGAAGAATATCTACAAATGTAGAAAAAACGATAAATCTGGAAAACTAGGAGATAAGTTAGAACAAACATGGAACAAAGAACTTGAAAATAGTAAATTAACAGGCAGAAAACCAAGTCTCCTCAGAGCTCTACTGAAAACATTTTTATTGAGGTACCTTGCTTGGGGTCTTATCTTGGCTATAAATAATTTAGTGCTGAGGTGAGAAAAATAAATTTTCAATAACTGAAATTTTGCAATCATAGATTTTCAGAGTTGCCCAGCCCTTAGTATTGGCCGGTTTCATAAGGGTGTTCGCACAACCAAATCATACGATTGAAGACGTCGCACCGTATGGAATTGCGTTGTGTTTGATCACCTTTATTTCAACCTTTTTCAACCACCATGCAAACTTGGGTATCAGCGCCATCGGAATGAGAATACGAGTTGCTGCTTCCAGTCTAATATACAGAAAGGTTTGATTTATTTCATTGATAAATTTAGAGGAAATAGTTCATCCTGAACTACTGAGCGGGGTAAAGAAACTTGCAGATTCAGAGACTGGGTTTTTCCATGTCTGTAGGCCGTCGAAATATCACCACTCTATAATCGCTTAAACCTTAGACTATATAAGGATAGACCTGTTGAACGTATTTTACTTGTTGCGTTTTGTAGGATTTATATTCCAACGTGACAACGCCGCAAACCCCCGTAATGGTTATCCCTACCATCTAAGTAATTTTAGGGGTGTTCAAGCCCCCAGAAAAATATAACTGTCTCTCGCCTCTCGGTACTCATTGTGAAAGGTTGTTCACGAAACCAAAGTTAAGTAATTTGTCCCTGAAGATATTATGACCCGAGTTAATGGAAAAAGATTTTATGCGGTGTTGATATTTGGTTAGTGGCGCCATCTGCTTGTTAGGCCACTGAGTTTTTGAACGACGTAAGGATAAAACAAACTCCTTACAAATCAGCAATTTTCTCTGCCTCATTCTCATGAAGTTGAACCGTGTTTTCACATAAATGATAACTTATTGGAGCTAAACTCGTTAGTCTTGATTTGATTACAGATTTTGAGACTGAGTCAACTTTCCTTAGGGCAAACAGCTGCTGGTCAGGTTGTTAATCTTTTATCGAACGATGTCGCGAGATTTGACTTGGTTGTAATGACGATGAACTATATTTGGCTGGGTCCAATCCAACTTGTTCTGGTCGGTTACCTTATGTGGAGGGAAATGGGACCGAGCTCTATGGTTGGGATCATTACTATGATCGTTATCACACTTCCAGTTCAACGTAAGTTTACATCCATTTGCGAAAACACTCGTATGTTAGTCGTTGAAATGTTACTGCTTGGAGATCTATCTTAGGGGTGGAGTAACTTATGTTACTCCAGAGTAACAAAATTCTCCTATCCTATATATCAAGCATGAAGGCAGTGTTACTGAGACCCAGAGTAACAAAATTCTCCTATCCTAGATATCAAGCATGAAGCCAGTTATTATGGGAAATACTTCAATAAAACAAGAATAATAATAATCATAGCAATTATAGCAACCCTATAAAAATTGTGAGATCAGCGAAGGAGGAACACAGGTAAGGTCATAGAGTTCCAGTGGCGACCCTAATCGTAGGGAAAAGCGTAAAATACGAATAATTTTTATTTTACCTTTGTAAAATTGATGGAGTTGAAACGATATTCTTTGGGTTTATTTTTATGGAAAAATTATTTTCGATTTTTGTTAATGATCTAATTTCGATAAAATGTCATGTAGGCAACGATCCGAGTAGCGCTGACATTCACCAGGGTTTTTCTCAAGATTTCGTGCTTTTCCGCGTAAGGGAGCTATATTCAATGAAATGTCATACAGGGTGCACCCATAAAAAAACCAACGGAATATCGTTTCTACTCGATCGATTCGCGATCGCTGAATTTTACAAAGGTAAAATAATAGTTATTGGATGAAGGTCTAAACGTGTAACTATGAACTGTTCCATCAGTTCATGAATGAACTGAGTAGGTCCGATTTTCAATCAAGAACCGCCCACACATTTTCCGGTCTCGAACATCGAAATGAAATACGTCAAGATGGACGAAATGTAGTCTGAAAATGGTAATTTTCTGATGTAAATTTCAATATGTCATCTTGCTACTTGGATATGAAGATTGTTACCATAAGGTAGGAAATTTCCCGTAGATTCGTTTAATTTCGCCCGCTGGGCCTTATGGATTATTTTCGGCCCGCACGAAGGAAAAGCATCATTGACGTTTTTCATGAGTTGGGAATCGGAAAATGGGCGTTGTAGTCATGTTATTTTCGGCAAGATTTCGGGGGGCTCCGAAGTTCTGATGGGTTTTAAGGAGACCTTTCGTCCTCGCCCTTGGAATATGTAGCGACTCCCGGACCCGGGGCGTTCCGGCTTCGGAGTTTATTTCCTTGTCCCAGGGCACCTTTGGCGAAAAACGTTTGAACATTTCGGGCATTTCGAGAGCCCCTCGAGTTCGATTTCCACACGCTTCTTCAAGAAAAGGATATGCCCTTTCGATCTGTTTTAAGATTCCCCTGGAGTCGGCCCTTCGGGCCTCCCGGGAAGCTCCGCTTAGAGGCATTTATAGTATAAATACCTATATATCAATTTGAATTTATTTCTCGGACTTGTAAATTTTGAATAATTCAAGTTTTCGTCTGCAGTTTTCATGGGAAGCGTCACCTCGAAACTCAGAATGAAAGTGGCGAAACGAACAGATCATCGAGTGAGGATAATGAGTGAGATACTCAGCGGAGTCCAAGTGATCAAGATGTACTCGTGGGAAACGCCTTTCGAAGCTGTCGTCAAAGAAGCCAGGGTGCAAGAAGTTAAATATCTGAGGAAAGCAGCTTACATCAGAAGTATTCTAGTCAGTTTCATGGTTTTCGTCGAAAGAACCACCCTAGCAGTCACGGTGATCTGTTACGTTCTTATGGGTCATGAAATAAGGGCCGATCTGGTATTCTCCCTCGCGATGTACTTCAATTTGTTACAACTGACGGTAGCCATTATATTCCCTATGCTCATTTCTTTCGGCGCCGAATCCTTGGTGTCGGTGAGGAGGTTACAAGATTTCCTGATGATGGAAGAGAAAGAAACATTTAAAACGTACAAAACAGATGATAACAGCATACATTTGAATCATGTCGAAGCTTGTTGGGTTCCTTCAGTTCCAGTCCTTAAAGACTTGAAGATAAAGCTTGCTCCTGGATTGTTGTGCGCAGTTATTGGACCAGTTGGTTCTGGAAAATCGTCATTTCTTAAACTTCTTCTCGGAGAACTAGTTTCTTCGTCCGGGACTGTAGAATTTGATGGTGATATCTCGTATGCTTCACAAGAACCGTGGCTTTTCGCGTCCAATGTACGTAATAACATTCTTTTTGGTGAAGATTACGACAGGTTACATTACAAAAGTGTTGTAAGAGTTTGTGCTCTGGAGAAGGATTTCGAACAGTTCCCGGACGGAGATAAAACTAAGGTTGGAGATAGAGGAGTTTCTTTGAGTGGTGGACAAAGAGCTAGGATTAATTTAGCGAGAGCAGTGTATAAAGACGCCGATGTTTACCTGTTGGATGATCCTTTATCCGCAGTTGATACCAAAGTAGGAAGACATTTATTCGACAAGTGCATCATGGAATATTTGAAAGGAAAAACGAGGATTTTGGTTACGCATCAATTGCAGTATTTGAAGAAAGCTGACGTTATTATAGTTTTTAACAAGGTGAGACCGCCAATTCGGAAATTTCATGAATTGATATGTGTTTGTTTCAGGGTCGTATAGAAGCACAAGGTAGTTTTGATGAATTATCGAAGAGTAACCTCGACTTTACCAAATTGTTGGTTGCTGCAGATGAATCGAGTGGAGATGAGAAATCACAGAGGGTTGAAAGGATGGTTTCAGTTATTTCATTGTCGGTAAGAACTTCGATAAACGATATATTTTTGCTCGTATGTAACATTCGATACTCTTTCTTTCGAAAAAAAGTGACAAATATGAATAAAACTAACGGGGGTATTGGAAAATTGGCAAAGATGAAGACCTTTGAGAAAAAATCATAGATTTCGAACGGTACGGAATAAAGATGTCGTGTTTAGATTATTCGATAGATGAAGAACTAGTGTATAACCAAAAAAATCAGCATCATCCTACTCCGCTTCATCTGAGCTGTGTGTATGGTAGTGTTGGGTACTTCTTACAAGAGGCGGCTCATTTGTCCCGTACACGACCTCACTTCAAATGTCCCACTTCGCCTCGATGAGGACCAGGAAGCGAGTCACGCGACAAATACAAAGAGGAAGAGGGGATAAGTTCTGGTCCTGGTCACCGGTACAAAAACGACAGAGGCAGAGGTGAATGAGAGCTAAGGGATGTACTGATTATGGAATCACAGAGGGTTTTATGACGCGGCGGCATCTTTGTCACTTTGGCACCCCTTACCTAATATGATGGGATTTCATAGGAGTCTCTTCTTGAATTCAACAGAAAAACAATTTTATTTTCGATGATTCTATGAAAATATTGATTCTTCTGAGTAGGAGTAAAACGCTAAGCTCTCGATTACTACCTGCTATTTTTGTACCAGTATTTCATAAAATTATATTGTTGATTTTTCCGATTTTAAAATATCAATTATTATTAGGAATTCTGTTATTTTAGCACTGCCCAGTTAGTCAAGTTTCTGATTGGTTGGCGCCGTTGTCGTGTAAAATTCCTTTATTTCAGCACTGCCCGGTTAGTCACCTTGTTTTCAACCAACCAGACAGTCGCGGCAATATCACGTTTCTGATTGGTCGGCGCCGTTGTCGTGTAAAATTCCTTTATTTCAGCACTGCCCTGTTAGTCACTTTGTTTTCAACCAACCATACAGTCGCGGCAATATCACGTTTCTGATTGGTCGGCGCCGTTGTCGTGTAAAATTCCTTTATTTCAGCACTGCTCTGTTAGTCACTTTGTTTTCAACCAACCATACAGTCGCGGCAATATCAGGTTTCTGATTTGGTCGGCGCCGTTGTCGTGTAAAATTTCTTTATTTTAGCACTGCCCTGTTAGTCACTTTGTTTTCAACCAACCAGGCAGTCGCGGCAATATCACGTTTCTGATTGGTCGGCGCCGTTGTCATATAAAATTCCTTTATTTTAGCACTGCTCTGTTAGTCACTTTGTTTTCAACCAACCATACAGTCGCGGCAATATCAGGTTTCTGATTGGTCGGCGCCGTTGTCGTGTAAAATTTCTTTATTTTAGCACTGCCCTGTTAGTCACTTTGTTTTCAACCAACCATACAGTCGCGGCAATATCACGTTTATGATTGGTTGGCGCCGTTGTCATGTCGTGCTAAAAACCAACCATACAGTCGCTTTCATTTTCATTGCACTGCCTGCGGTTAGTCACTTTGTTTTCAACCAACCAGACAGTCGCGGCAATATCACGTTTATGATTGGTTGGCGCCGTTGTCGTGTAAAATTACTTTATTTTAGCACTGCTCTGTTAGTCGCTTTGTTTTCAACCAACCAGACAGTCGCGGCAATATCAGGTTTAGGATTGGTCGGCGCCGTTGTCGTGTAAAATTCCTTTATTTTAGCACTGCTCTGTTAGTCACTTTGTTTTCAACCAACCAGACAGTCGCGGCAATATCAGGTTTCTGATTGGTCGGCGCCGTTGTCGTGTAAAATTACTTTATTTTAGCACTGCTCTGTTAGTCACTTTGTTTTCAACCAACCATACAGTCGCGGCAATATCACGTTTCTGATTGGTTGGCGCCGTTGTCATAAAAATTCCTTTTCATTTCACTTTGTTTTCAGCACTGCGGCTGTTAGTCACTTTGTTTTCAACCAACCATACAGTCGCGGCAATATCACGTTTATGATTGGTTGGCGCCGTTGTCATATAAAATTCCTTTATTTCAGCACTGCTCTGTTAGTCACTTTGTTTTCAACCAACCATACAGTCGCGGCAATATCACGTTTATGATTGGTTGGCGCCGTTGTCGTGTAAAATTCCTTTATTTCAGCACTGCCCGGTTAGTCACTTTGTTTTCAACCAACCATACAGTCGCGGCAATATCACGTTTCTGATTGGTCGGCGCCGTTGTCATATAAAATTCCTTTATTTTAGCTTGTTAGTCACTTTGTTTTCAACCAACCAGACGGTCGCGGTAATATCACGTTTCTGATTGGTCGGCGCCGTTGTCATATAAAATTCCTTTATTTTAGCACTGCTCTGTTAGTCACTTTTTTTTCAACCAACCATACAGTCGCGGCAATATCACGTTTATGATTGGTTGGCGCCGTTGTCGTGTAAAATTCCTTTATTTCAGCACTGCCCGGTTAGTCACTTTGTTTTCAACCAACCATACAGTCGCGGCAATATCACGTTTCTGATTGGTCGGCGCCGTTGTCATATAAAATTCCTTTATTTTAGCACTGCTATGTTAGTCACTTTGTTTTCAACCAACCAGACGGTCGCGGTAATATCACGTTTCTGATTGGTCGGCGCCGTTGTCATATAAAATTCCTTTATTTTAGCACTGCTCTGTTAGTCACTTTGTTTTCAACCAACCATACAGTCGCGGCAATATCACGTTTATGATTGGTTGGCGCCGTTGTCGTGTAAAATTCCTTTATTTGAGCACTGCCCGGTTAGTCACTTTGTTTTCAACCAACCAGGCAGTCGAGGCAATATCACGTTTATGATTGGTTGGCGCCGTTGTCGTGTAAAATTCCTTTATTTTAGCACTGCCTTGTTAGTCACTTTGTTTTCAACCAACCATACAGTCGCGGCAATATCACGTTTATGATTGGTTGGCGCCGTTGTCGTGTAAAATTCCTTTATTTCAGCACTGCCCGGTTAGTCACTTTGTTTTCAACCAACCATACAGTCGCGGCAATATCACGTTTCTGATTGGTTGGCGCCGTTGTCGTGTAAAATTACTTTCTGTATTTCAGTGCCGTAATGAGTTCATTACAGTACTAAGAACAGTGCCGTAATGAACTCATTACAGCATTGTTTTAGTTATATTTATATTTATGCAAAAGGCACTAGGAGTTAAAATCTGAATTTTTCATTGAATTCCAATAAATTTCTCACAATTCTTGACGGAAATAGAGAAAATATCGTCTGATAATCGTTGCAGAAGGCAATTCCAACACTCATGCATTCAGAAACTCGCTCCTTTATCGCTGGTTTTCGAATTTCGCATTCGTGGACATTTTACAAAGGAATGCTTGGTCTATTTGACATAGTCTAAGGGTTCAACCGAAATTTAAATCTTCAAATGGTCAATAAGACATTATAAAACCAGACAAGGCAAGGAAAGATGTCAAATTTAATAAATTCACTCATCGAATTTACGTCATTGCTTTTCCACATTTCTTTTTACTTCGCATCAAATTTTGGTGGATATTATATTAGTGTTATATTTTTTCAGACTACAATTTCTTTGAGCGGAGATTTCACAACTGAAGTAATAGACGATGACAATATCGAAAAAAAAAGTAACTATCAGGGTTCTCCCTTATTGGCATATATAAAAAAAGCTGGTAATATCTGTTGGTTGACTATCATTTTACTGTTGATAGTATTTTGCCAGGTTTGCCTCAGTGCTTCTGATTATTGGATCACCATTTGGTGAGTTGACTCATATCATTTATTCATAAAAACGTATCACTATTGGAAGTCCATGGTTTTCACATGGACAGTTCTCTATCGCCTATTCCCGTGTCGGAATACGCTTTTTTTCTTAATCATACCAATTCATATTAAGTACTCATCGAATCAGGACGTCTGTCGGGTCAACTAGATGTTATTTTCAGGACGAGCCAAGAAGAATTCCTCCATAGTGCAGATTACATCAACACGACATCTGAAACAGCGCAAAACAGCGATTCCACGTCTTACTATTCATACGATCCTGAAGATACAAACTCCAAAGACATACTCACTTTGGCAACATCCTGGTGGAACAATTTCATAAGTAAATTCGTATCGCATGTCACAATAAATGGAATCGAACACATGTTGTGGAATACCGAAGCCCAGATGTACATTTACGCCATTTTTATCGTATCGGCCATCTTGGTGACCATGATCAGGTCTTTTATGTATTTCGGGACTTGCATGACAGCTTCTAAAAATCTTCACAACCAGATGTTCCATTGTTTACTGGAAGCGCCAATGAGATTTTTCGATACGAATCCAGCCGGCAGGGTGTTGAATCGGTTCTCCAAAGACATGGGGGCAATTGATGAAATGTTACCGAAAGCACTGATTGATGTCATACAGGTAAGATAAAACGAATCTTCTACACCACTGGAAAAACATGAAAAAAAAATCAAAATTTTTGAGTGATTTTCAACAGGACATAATTTCGAGAAAAGTGATCGAACAAAGAATAAATAAAAGGAAATGGTAGTTCGAAGTGTCTCGTTTTTAAATTGAAACTTCAAGATTTTGTAAAGTCAGTGGTTTTTGAGTAATCTTGAAATACCAGCGACAAAAACTTTTCAAAATTTGTTTGTTTGTTTTTGGTGTATGAGCAGGGAAAAAGGTTTTTTCTTAACAGCTATGAGGATCTAATACCTTCTTTATTCAGCGACAATTTTTAATTCCTTTGTTTTCTATTTTATACTTTCTCTCGTCTTGAAAAAAGCCCAAAAATTTGAAAATTTTTTTTATATTAGGTGGCATGTTTTTTAAGTAAGTACAGCTTTGCGATTCCGTCGCCGTAGCGTTACGGTCGGCGTTCCGCGCATGCGCGCTGGTTACCTACAATTCTTGTCTACGCACTGACGCCATTACGTTGTTTACTGAGTGTTCAAGATGCCTCCGAAAATCGTGAGTCCCGCTGATTGTGAAGTACGAGCTGTTATGTCCGATAGCTCAGTATTTTTGAGGGATAAATAGACTGTATTTATTTTTGCGTTTGAAGCTGGTGCGAACGCGAAACATATAATATGAAACAACAAAATTCATATAAAGAAATGCGGTCAACAATGATGACTTACCACAGCGGTGAACTACGATGATTTCAGGGCTCTGCTCCAATTATCAGCTCTTCACAGGGACCCCTTGCTGCGGGATTTCTAATCCAACTTTTGTTCAAATGCGGTGTTGAAAACACAATCAAAATGCGATGCGAAACTTCCAAATATGCGGGTGAAACCAAGCGTGTAATATATCCAAAAAACAAATCAAAATTAGCGTGATTTTATAAACAATTTCGATAACAAACGTGATAGCGAGAGTTCTTCTATTCCAATTCGCGTTCTAGATGCGTATGCGTATCCATAACATGTGCGAAGTCACCAGTGTTGACTTATAAAATTAGCGCGAAATTCAAATATTTAGCGATCGCCTCAGCTTCAAATTCATGCTATAACAAAAGGACCGAACACGGGCTGTTATACGATTTCTTAGTGCTAAAGGCGTAAAACCGATCGATATTCATCGTGAGATCTGTGAAGTTAACGGACAAAACATTATGAGTGATGGAATGATAAGGAAATGGGTGAGATCATTTAGAGATGGCCGCACAAATGTGCATGATAAAGAACGGAGTGGGCGTCCTTAGGTCGTTAATGAAGACTTGGTGCAGAAAGTGGACGAAAAATATTCTCGTAGTGTTTTGTATCGCATTGTGACCGAGAACTAGAATTACCGGAAATTTTGCTCACGTTGGGTTCCAAAAATGTTGACGTATTTGCACAAAACCCAACGTTTAGGCAGTGCATTGACTTTCCTCGAGCGGTACCACAATGAAGGTGGAGATTTTTTAGACCAAATTGTTACTGGTGACGAAACATGAGTGGCCTACTTCACACCAGAATCGAAACAACATTTCATGGAATGGCGACATTTACACGAAGTTTAAGCAAACAATTTCTGCCCGGAAAATCATGTGCACAGAATTTTGGGACAGAAAAGGAGTATTGCTAGTGGAGTTTCTGCCTCGTAATGAGACAATGAATGCAGCGTCTTCTTGTGAGACATTGAACAATTTGCGTGGTGCAATCCAAAACAAAAGACGTGGCAAGTTGAGTAAGGGTATCGTTTTGCTGCATGACAATGCCCGTCCACATGTGGCTAATCGGACCAAAGATATCCTCAAATCTTGGGAAACTCTAGATCATCCTCCACGAAGTCAAAACATTTAAGACAAAGTGGTTAACAAGTCAGGCGGCAGAATTTTATGAGGAGGGTATCCAAAAACTGGTGCCACGTTTGTGACAAGTGCGTCAATATTCACGGAAATTCACGTCCAATGAAATCACTCAATTTTTGAAAATGGACCAATAGAAACAAACTGTATCGGAAAACACTCAACCTCACAGTGTTTTCACTTTTAGAAATTTGTTTTTATCAAATGCCTAATTTACATAGGAATATTAATACGTCCGGATAGCTTTGGCCGTTGGTGGAAGTAGCGGTCGTCATGGTTACGATAAACAAGCCGAAGTTAGCGATAACTTCAACAGCACATTTGGCAGTTCCGTCAGTTTATTTTTGTATTTTACCATAAAGTAGATTAAAATGAAACGTTTTGGGAATTATAATATTACTTCAATTGAGGAAAGTGTGAAGAAAAGTGTGCCGCTTAATACAGTGAAGTCAAGATCCTACATTTGGAAACAATTTGAAGAATTCTGTGCTGCCCGGGAATACCTTGTAAATGAAAAAACAAGTTTGTCAGAGCTCAATAATATTATGCTAGACTGGGCTTTCAATATGAAGAAGAAAGATGGATCAGACTACAAGGAAAGTGTCGTAAAAACCTTGTGGAATAATACTGCCAAACAGCTGCAGGAAAAATTCTATTCCGAATGGGGCGTTAGGTTCGATCCATTCACAGACGTGGCTTTTAAAACGGCGCGGGATGCACGAAATGCCAAGAGGCGTATTTTGCAAGTGGACCCTGAGAAAAGAAAAGTTAGTGCCAAGGCGCTGTCTTTGGAACAACACAAAAAGATGGTCAACTTATGTAAAGAAGATAATCCAGACGGTTTGAACAGAAAATTTTATTTTATTGCTGTATTGAAGCTTGCTTGGCGCGAAGGAGAGGGTTCATTATGCCTAATTTCGCATTTCCAATTCGATATTGAAAACGATGGTAATCCCACGGGCCGAATTGCCTACAATCCGATATTTTCTAAAACAGGACAAGGTGGTGCCCAAAAATATGAGTAAACGAAATGGCTGACTCCCAATATTGAAGAAGATATTTGCCCGGTGAGGTTATATAAGCTACTTGTATCCAAAAGAACTGCAAACATAACCACTGAAAGACTATTCCTTACTCGACATAAGAATTGGAAATATGGTCCATGGTTCAAAAACTCCCCAGTCGGTCCCAATACGATAGCTAAATGGACAAAAGAATCAGTAGAACTCATTGGCATCAACACAACCAAGTCGAAGATAATCAACCACTCGCATCGAGCTATTGCTGTCAGCCAATTAGCCAAAGCAGGGATTGGCGAGGAACAGCTGATAAAGAAAACAGGCCATTCTTCTGCAGCGTCAGTGAAACCGTATCTCCAACTGGACCAACAACATCACAAAAAACTAATCACAGTCATAAGGAATGAAAAAAATGTCCATCAAGAAACAACATCAGTATCTACTTCATCATTCGAAAATAATGCTCGTAATGTGTATAATAATTGTACTATCAATAATTATTATTTTGAGAATAAAGATGAATAATTTGTTGTTATGCTTCTATCTGGTTATTTTTGAATAAAAAAGTATTTTTTATTTCGTTTGATTCATATTGTTGAATGATCTTTCCAAATACCACACGAGATTCGAATTTTTTTTGAGAACACTCTGTCGTTTTTTGAAAATGGTAATAATGGTATTACCCTTGAAAAGTTTTTTACTTAAAAAACATGCCTCGTATAAATTCTTTTCAGTAGTGTATATAAAAAGTACAATTACCATAAAAAATGGAAAAACTTTTAGATCATGATGGTTCTCTGTGGTATCCTAGTGATGGTTACAATTTCGAATCCCTTCATGTTGGTATTTATTGTGATACTGGGTGTTGTATTCTACATTGTGAGAATTTGGTATGTCAATACAGCCAGGTCGCTAAAACTTCTCGAAGGAGTTGGTGAGTGTATTTAAACTATTTATTATCTTTGATTCGATTTCATAATTGATTTTGTCGGTTTGCATTTGATAGAAATAATAATTAATTATTGAATTAACGACTTTTTTGTTTCCATTAATATATAATTGATCTTTGATAGCTTTACAAGTTGATTCGCAGAAAGTTTGCTAGTTTTCAGTATAAAGAGTGCGGCAAAAGTCAGTTTACACTGTCGGGTAGTCACGCATGCGCGTATTCTCGACCAGTATCGTACCTAGAGCGGAAGGTGGCAGCTGAAACGTAGCGAGTTGTATTGTCCGCGTGTAGTAATTTTATTAATATTAATAAACTTCAACTTTGTGAAGCAGTAAACATAGTTTATTGGAAACATCGTTATACATTATTTAAGACGACAACTTTTATTTTTAGCTAAATCACCGGTCTTTTCCTACATCAGTTCCACAATTAATGGATTAACCACTATAAGAGCTACGAAAAATGAGAACGTTTTAGTGAAACAATTTGATGATCATCAGGTAAATTATATGATTTTTTTCAAAATTATTCTGAAAATTTGAACTTTCAGGACGTACACTCTTCTTGCTGGTATCTAACCATAGCTTGTGCTTCGACTTATGGTCTCTGGTTGGATCTTATATGCGTTGTTTTTGTATGCTGTGTAGTTTGTGGATTCATTATTATAGACCAATGTGAGTTTGTTATTTAACATATATTCTTACAGGCAATAATGCAAATGAGTCATACGAACGAATATTATTAAATAAAAAAAAATTAGAAAATTAGATATACAGGGTCTTTCACGAGGAACCTCACCCATATTTATACGGGAAACTATCGAACGTATTTTCATGAAATTCAGCACTTAAAGGTATTTCACGATGCTGATGAAATCTAAAATATTTTCAAGGCTTGAGCACCTCCGGTTTTTCCGGAAATGACGTCAACTTCCGTTTTTCAAATTACAACACCATTTTTTTATTGCAGAAATAGATTCTGTTACTGCAACTTATTATTTTAATTAAATTTGTTAGTTTCATTCATTTCTCTTCCAAATTGCATGCTCCGTTCAATGGTAATACACTCTGTATATGTTCATCTCATTTTCCGATTAACGCGTAACATATGTTGGAGCATATGACCTATGACGAGGAGAGAGTACTGAAGTGGCGTTCATCCGATAAAGTACAAGAACACTTTTCTTGGAAATAAATAACTTTCTCGTTAAATCTACAAATTCGAACTCGAGTGACTATTCTCGCCCGTGAGTGCCTGGACAAGTTCATTCAGCCGTACTGTGAAACCAGGAGTGCGTTCAGAATCAACGTCGGGTAAAGAATGTACGTCCGGCGTAGAACGCACTTGGTTGTCAAAATCTTGTCGAACGTTTTAGAACGATTTGGGGCGACATCTCTCCTCTCTTTCTATGTTAGTCTCTGTCTATTGAAGTGTGCACGTGCAGTTCATTTGTTTATTTGATATCTGAGGTTTGTGGAATAATTTCATTATTTGATTTCTTCGAACATAATATTACGGTTTTCTGAATTAGAATTTTGAACATACAAAAAATGGATAGTGTATTAAATTGCGATGAATTGAATATAAATATTCTGTCTAATATGTTGAATGTCGTTATTCACTGTATAGATGAAATTTTTGATGAGTATCCGAGTAGCGAGGAGGATGAAGAAAATACAATAGTAGAAGTAATACAAAATTCCCGAGAAACCCCACTACGAGTGCAGAATTATTTTGAAAATATCATTCCTAATATAAGTGATGAACAATTCAGGGAACATTTCAAATCGAAAAGAATTTCATGACTTCTATTCGAAATGGAAAGTGTAGCCATTTTAATTAAATATAATATACGAGCACTATAACGATCCTATCAATAAGTTTACTTATACACAAATGCAACAGAAAGAAGCTTCATCCCCAACTTTAAAGTACTTTCGTAATTGGGAATTCCTTTAGACTAGTGAAGGGACTTTCTATTATAGTCTAAGGCCTAAAGGAATTTCAATTTGAAATTTTCGTCACTGCGCCGGACGAGCATATCTTTCCGATGTATTTTGCAAGATGCAAAGTTTAACACCCGGGCAAACGTTCCGATTCATTACGAACGGGGGTATTTTATATCCGACGTCGATTCCGAACGGCCAGGGTGCACTCCGAGCGACGTCTGACGTTGATTCTGAACGCACTCCAGGTAGGCAGAAGTCGATACTCCAGCATTCGCATTTCTTTCGAGTCATTTTTTCATATTATTTCAGAATTTCATTAAGAATTTTCTTTCGTTTTCCTTTATTTTTCAAAGGCCCTTGACGTGCCAGATTCCTTAGAAAATTTCAAGTTATTTTGATGTAACATTTTTCAGTTTTGGTTGGAAAATTCTCTCTGAGCGGGAAAATTCGAAAAAATCGAAAATAGAGCTCCGCTGAAACAAGAATAACTTCGAGGTTTTTGGATGAAAAATTTTCATTTTGGGATTTTTCAAGATGTAAGATTGATGTATCCACTTTGAAAATCGAAATCGCGATTCATGATACAGGGGTGAAAAATCGCTTTCAAAGTTAGGGATGACAAAATCGTGAAAAATCAATTTTTTCAAATTAGAACCCCATTTTTTTATGGCAGATATTGAATCTATGTTAAAAATAATGTGAGTGTATGCATCACACCCTTGACCTAAAGTGGATATTTTCTGAGTTATTCACAAAAACTGTTTTTCGTCTTGAATTTTCAGCTATTTCTTTTCCCTTCACGCCAAAAAGATGAAATTTTCAGGAACTGTTATTTGAACCATGCTGTAGATTTTGCTTCTAAACCGTTACTAAGTTAGGAGAACCATGGCAAACTCTCGCAGTTATAACTAAAGAAGATTCTCAAAGTTTTCACGGTTAATTTCTAGACATTTATTTATACGTCTCAGGAATGCTTCGTGCGTTGCTCTTCTTATTTCCATCAGGAGGAAGAGATCTGCAAAAGTGTTTAAAAACCAAATTGAGTTTCAAAACTATGAATCTAAAAATCTAAACAAACCTGAACGCATTTCTGACTCGTTCTATGCAGTCCTCTTTATCCTTCAGGGGAATTAAGTAGACAATACTTTTTATCCTACCCCAAACATAATAGTCTAAAGGAGTAAAATCGGGAGAACGTGGTGGCCAAAGATGTGGATCATTGTTCGCCAACCATCGATGTTCAAATAGCCTGTATAGGATATTTGACAAATTGAGTGAATTGTGTGGAGGCGCGCCATCTTGTTGATACCATAAGTCATTATGGTTCTGTAGTAGCGGCTCAATTATTTGAGTCAATATGTCAGAATATCTATCTCCTGAGGGAGAACATTCTTTAAATAATGCAAAAATATGTAGTGTTCTATCTTACCAGTTAAAGTCCCATCATAAATGTGAACATCGAAAATTGCATTATTTTTGATGGCGCAAAAAACATTGAAACTCCAGGTCTCTTGAAAGTTCCATTGTCTGAAGTGGGGGTTCTTCTCTTCATCCCAATAATGACTGTTATGCCTATTGAAAGAACCATTCTTTGTGAATTTAGATTCATTTGTTTTCATTCTCTTGAAATCGAATCATCATAGCTTCGCAAAACTCTGTTCTCCTGACGAAATCAGTTTCCTTCAAATGCTGTACCCTATTGAATTTATATGGGTGCATTTTATGTTTTTTTAATATTCTCCAAACACTCGATTGAGATAATCCCAGAGCAATCTCGGCATCTTTGAGAGAATTTTGAGGATTCACAGGAAAATATGCAAGAACTGTAATTTCGTTGTTCTCATCTTCTACTACACTTTTTTCTCTGTGTATAGTTTTCTCAACGAAAGATCCGACATTTCTCAAGTTTGTCATGGTTCTGTTAATGGTATCTCTCATTGGTCTGGATCGGTCAGGAAACCTCTCAATGAACAGTCGAATCGTTGTATCTACAACTTTATTACATTCTCCATGAAGTAGAATGAGATTTAAATAATCTTCATTGGTAAACTTAGGCATAGTGATCGATCTTATAACTTAATACGAATTATCACCAAATTAATAGTAAACACAAAATGCTACTGAATAAAGAGGAATTTGGCAGATGTAATTAATGATATCTATCATTAAAAAAAGAATGTAAAACGTGGTAAGGTTTTTACATATGGTTCATAAGGAATTATTTATTTATCACTGGAGAAAACCGATGGCCGATTAGTTGAAAAAAAGAGGTTTCCGATACAAATTCGAATCCAAATTCGCCATCTATTTAGGAACAACCTGTAACTTTTTTCTCTTGCATATTAGGGTAGTAAAATCTAAAACATGGTTTAAGTAACAGTTCCTGAAAATTTCATCTTTTTGGCGTGAAGGGAAAAGAAATAGCTGAAAATTCAAGACGAAAAACAGTTTTTTGTGAATAACTCAGAAAATATCCACTTTAGGGCAAGGGTGTGATGCATACACTCACATTATTTTTTAACGTAGATTCAATATCTGCCATAAAAAAATGGGGTTCTAATTTGAAAAAATTGTTTTTCACGATTTTGTCATCCCTAAATTTGAAAGCGATTTTTTCACCCCCTGTATCATGAATCGCGATTTCGATTTTCAAAGTGGAAACATCAATCTTACATCTTGAAAAATCCGAAAAATGAAAAATTTCCATCCAAAAACCTCGAAGTTATTCTTGTTTCAGCGGAGCTCTATTTTCGATTTTTTTTTCGAATTTTCCCGCTCAGAGAGAATTTTCCAACCAAAATTGACAAATGTTACATCAAACTAACTTGAAATTTTCTAAGGAATCTATTTCTGCAATAAAAAAATGGTGTTGTAATTCGCAAAACGGAAGTTGACGTCATTTTCGGAGGTGCTCATGCCTTGAAAATATTTTAGATTTCATCAGCATCCTGAAATACTTATAAGTGCTGAATTTCATGAAAATACGTTTCCCGTATTGATATGGGTGAGGTTCCTCGTGAAAGACCCTGTATATGTACAGTATAAAAAAATAATTCAAGAAAAAATATTGACTCTGGACAAATATTTGAAAATAATTCCTTGCTAAAACAATTTTTGAAAGGTTCATAATTTTCCGCAGATACTAATGTCCAAGGAAGTTTTATAGGACTAGGAATTTCTCAATCAGTGATTTTGGTTGGCATGTTGCAATATGGAATGAAACAAATTGCAGAAGTCGTGAATTATCTCACGAGTGTTGAAAGAGTTTTGGAATATACACAACTAGAAAGTGAACGTCCCCTACTAACTCCCACAGGTAGAATAAAATATATGGATGTTTGTGAAATTGTCGTAGGATTTTTTTTTTATTTTCGGAATTGTATTTATTATGCAATTTAGTCTTAATTCCATGTAATTCTTCACAAAATACAGGTTGGGTCAGAGAAACTCGCTTATTTGTATTCGATGTACTAGACCGCGGTTTCAATTTCTCCGACTCACCCAGTATATTGTGGAAATCACTGGAATAAAATTCTTTATACAGTGACCCCCGAATTTTGAGCTTTGGGATGGTAAACGGAAAAACGCACGGCACCTTGTTGGCAAGCCAATTCAATTTACAGCATGACCCTGTATAATTATTAGGGGAAGGTGAGGTATAATGATCCCCTTAAGGGAAAAACTTAACTGTGACTAAAGTTGAAGGCAAAATCGCAAGATTTCTATTGTTGGAGGTAGTGAATTTACTTAACTTTGTAACTACATACTTATTTTTTATTATATGCATGCAGTTTTTTTCTATTAGAGGTTTTTGTGAAAGTCTAGTAAAGGATCATTTTATACACCCCTATGTATAAAATGATCCCAGGGGTTCGGGTAAAATAATCCCAGGGATCATTTTGTACATAAGTTAAAAAATATCAGGAAAAAAACACTCAGATATTTATTTTAATCAAATATGTATTCTTCATAACAATTAAAGTATATCTAGTCTAGCAATAGGTAAACAAATAAACTCTTCTTCTAAATAAAAAAAACAGAAATAATATTATCCTTATCATAAAAAATCTTCATTTAAATTTTAGTTATTATTATTAGGATCTCAGAAATAGAAATATTAATATTTCAATTACTATTGAAGCTTTAAATTTCTTTTCACACTATCAAATTGGTTAGAAAGGCAAATATCACAAGTAAAGTCACCTTCGTCATCACTATCTACTCCTGCACAAGCCTCATGTCCCCATTTAAGACACACAATGCACTTAATCCACCCTTCGCCTTTATTGTCTTTGGAATAGTTTTCAGTACAGAAAAGGCATTCGGTATCACTCTCCTCTTCAGAAGAATCTGATATGTTTTGCTTTTTTTTCCTTTTCCCTTTCCGCCCCCTTTTTCCTTTTCCTTTCCCACCACCTTTTTCTTTATCGTTTTGTTCGTTGGTCATCCTTTTTTATTTTATTCAGCTTCCTTAAGGGCCTTCTTTTGTTCCATATCTGTCTTTTTTTGCTTCCGCTTCAAGATACATTTTGTAGGGTGTGCTGGTCAGGACTGATGTGTCAACTCTTATTCGTCTTGCAGTCGTTCTTTTTCCAACTATCTTTGGTGTTGGTCGTACTTCTCGGGGTGAAACAATACCAAAAGATGTGGATGGAAGACCAACAGCCAAAGCTGGAGGTAATCTTCCAGAAGATTTCCACGATGACGTATTTTCTAGGATGGACGGTGAATGCGGCGACGACTGTGGTACTTGTGGAGATTTTTGAGTCTTCGTTGAGTCGAAGTTTGAAGTGGAGATACCTGAGGTGTTAAAAAGAAGGGATTCTTGAACATCCACTTCCAAAGGCTGTAGTGTTACAGTTTCTGGATTACTCGCTTGAGAAGAAGGCATTTGCACGTTTTCTGCTAATGGAAGACTTGTCGTCGCAGGGATCGGAATAGGGGTTCTACCGTGTCATTGTCAACATCCATATCAGTCGTTTCAGCTGCAATAAAATCTACAAGAGTGAAAATGTCAGGGTCAAATGGATATATTCCTGTTTTGCTGAATCCATTCATACTATTCAGAGGAACTGCTGCTTTTAGATAGGCTTCTGTAAAAATTTTCGTTATTTGGAACACGGTTACCACTCTTCCAGGATTGTGATTCATCCACTTCTCAATGCTTGGTTATGATAAACGCTTAGTGGATACATCACTCCAACGTCCAAAGGTTGAAGTTTATGGGTACAATGAGGCGGCAGGCACAGAATAGTGACGTGATTATCCCTGGCTTTCAATACCACATTCAAATTTTTTGTGTGAGATAAGTGACCGTCCAATATTAAAAGAGCCGGATCTTCTGCTGTTGGTTTGACATGACATAAGAAGTGATCAAACCACTGAGAAAACACATCTAATTTCATCCAACCAGATGGATTGCATGCGTATATAGCGCCTGGAGGTGCACCATCCATCAATTCCATTTTCATCCGTACTCTCCGAAAGATTAACATTGGAGGAACAAAAGTTCCAGAAGCTGAGGTACAAATCACTGCGGTCGTTGTTTCACCTCTCTCAGCTGAAGTCACTCGCGCCACCTGCTTACGGCCTGTTTGTGCAAACACTCTCGAGTTTTTGTTGGGACAGTGCATAGACTTGTCTCGTCAACATTAAATATCCGATGAGGTTGAAAATAATGTTTTTCTTGCACGTTTTCAGAGTTGAAAAAATTTATCCACCACAGGCTTATTAAAAGCTCGCGCTCGAGCAGATGACGTCGATTCTGGGGCACGCATCGTAATGTCCGGATGTCTACGTCTAAATCCACGAAGCCATTCCTGTCCAGCTTTTCCTTTTGCTGTAGAAAATGGATGCGGTAACTTATTTCTTTCAGCTAGTTGGTAAGCTAAGGTCAAAACATCCTGAGTTGTCAGCCCGTACATTCTAGACTCCATGTCTTTGATATAATCAACAAGTTCCTGTTCTTGTTCAAGGTTAAATACTGTTTGTTTGCTACCTAACTTTTTAGCGCAGCCAACAGCTATTTTATTTTTTTGGATGGAAAATTTTCATTTTGGGATTTTTCAAGATGTAAGATTGATGTATCCACTTTGAAAACCGAAATCACGATTCATGATACAGGGGGTGAAAAAATCGCTTTCAAAGTTAGGGATGACAAAATCGTGAAAAATCAATTTTTTCAAATTAGAACCCCATTTTTTTATGGCAGATATTGAATCTATGTTAAAAAATAATATGAGTGTATGCATCACACCCTTGCCCTAAAGTGGATATTTTCTGAGTTATTCACAAAAAACTGTTTTTCGTCTTGAATTTTCAGCTATTTCTTTTCCCTTCACGCCAAAAAGATGAAATTTTCAGGAACTGTTATTTGAACCATGCTGTAGATTTTGCTGTAAGTTACTATTAGGAGAACCATGGCAAACTCTCGCAGTTATAACTAAAGAAGATTCTCAAAGTTTTCACGGTTAATTTCTAGACATTTATTTATACGTCTCAGGAATGCTTCGTGCGTTGGTCTTCTTATTTCATCGGGAGGAAGAGATCTGCAAAAGTGTTTAAAAACCTAATTGAGTTTCAAAACTATGAATCTAAAAATCTAAACAAACCTGAACGCATTTCTGACTCGTTCTATGCAGTCCTCTTTATCGGTCAGGGGAGTTGAGTAGACAATATTTTTATCTTACCCCAAACATAACAGTCTAAAGAAGTTAAATCCGGAGAACGTGGTGGCCAAAGATGTGGACCATTGTTCGCCAACCATCGATCTTCAAATAACCTGTATAGGATATTTGACATATTGAGTGAATTGTGTGGAGGCGCGCCATCTTGTTGATACCATAAGTCATTATGGTTCTGTACTAGCGGCTCAATTATTTGAGTCAATATTTCAGAATATCTATCTCCTAAGGGAGAACATTCTTAAAATAATGCAAACATGTCTAGTGTTCTATCTTACCAGTTAAAGTCCCATCATAAATGTGAACATCGAGAATTGCATTATTTTTGATGGCGCAAAAAACATTGAAACTCCAGGTCTCTTGAAAGTTCCATTGTCTGAAGTGGTGGTTGTTCTCTTCATCCCAATAATGACTGTTATGCCTATTGAAAGAACCATTCTTTGTGAATTTAGATTCATCTGTCCAAATTATACAGTCCAAAAAGTTTTCATTCTCTTGAAATCGAATCATCATAGCTTCGCAAAACTCTGTTCTCCTGACGAAATCAGTTTCCTTCAAATGCTGTACCCTATTGAGTTTATATGGGTGCATTTTATGTTTTTTTAATATTCTCCAAACACTCGATTGAGATAATCCCAGAGCAATCTCGGCATCTTTGAGAGAATTTTGAGGCTTCACACGAAAATATGCAAGACTGTAATTTCGTTGTTCTCATCTTCTACTACACTTTTTTCTCTGTGTATAGTTTTCTCAACGAAAGATCCGACATTTCTCAAGTTTGTCATGGTTCTGTTAATGGTATCTCTCATTGGTCTGGATCGGTCAGGAAACCTCTCAATGAACAGTCGAATCGTTCTATCTACAACTTTATTACATTCTCCATGAAGTAGAATGAGATTTAAATAATCTTCATTGGTAAACTTAGGCATAGTGATCGATCTTATAACTTAATACGAATTATCACCAAATTAATAGTAAACACAAAATGTTACTGAATAAAGAGGAATTTGGCAGATGTAATTAATGATATATATCATTAAAAAGAAGAATGTAAAACATGGTAAGTTTTTGCATATGGTTCATAAGGAATTATTTATTTATCATTGGAGAGAAAACCGATGGCAGATTAGTTGAAAAAAAGAGGTTTCCGATACAAATTCGAATCCGAATTCGCCATCTATTTAGGAACAACCTGTAACTTTTTTCTCTTGCATATTAGGGTAGTAGAATCTAAAACATGGTTTAAGTAACAGTTCCTGAAAATTTCATCTTTTTGACGTGAAGGGAAAAGAAATAGCTGAAAATTCAAGACGAAAAACAGTTTTTTGTGAATAACTCAGAAAATATCCACTTTAGGGCAAGGGTGTGATGCATACATTCACATTATTTTTAACGTAGATTCAATATCTGCCATAAAAAATGGGGTTCTAATTTGAAAAAATTGTTTTTCACGATTTTGTTATCCCTAAGTTTGAAAGCGATTTTTTCACCCCCTGTATCATGAATCGCGATTTCGATTTTCAAAATGGATACATCAATCTTACATCTTGAAAAATCCCAAAAATGAAAATTTTCCATCCAAAAACCTCGAAGTTATTCTTGTATCAGCGGAGCTCTATTTTCGATTTTTTTTTCGAATTTTCCCGCTCAGAGAGAATTTTCCAATCAAAACTGAAAAATGTTACATCAAAATAACTTGAAATTTTCTAAGGAATCTATTTCTGCAATAAAAAAATGGTGTTGTAATTCGCAAAACGGAAGTTGACGTAATTTCCGGAAAAACCGGAGGTGCTCATGCCTTGAAAATATTTTAGATTTCATCAGCATCCTGAAATACTTATAAGTGCTGATTTTCATGAAAATACGTTTCCCGTATGAATATGGGTGAGGTTCCTCGTGAAAGACCCTGTATATGTACAGTATAAAAAAATAATTCAAGAAAAAATATTGACTCTGGACAAACATTTGAAAATAATTCCTTGCTAAAACAATTTTTGAAAGGTTCATAATTTTCCGCAGATACTAATGTCCAAGGAAGTTTTATAGGACTAGGAATTTCTCAATCAGTGATTTTGGTTGGCATGTTGCAATATGGAATGAAACAAATTGCAGAAGTCGTGAATTATCTCACGAGTGTTGAAAGAGTCTTGGAATATACACAACTAGAAAGTGAACGTCCCCTACTAACTCCCACAGGTAGAATAAAATATATGGATGTTTGTGAAATTGTCGTAGGATTTTTTTTTATTTTCGGAATTGTATTTATTATGCAATTTAGTCTTAATTCCATGTAACTCTTCACAAAATACAGGTTGGGTCAGAGAAACTCGCTTATTTGTATTCGATGTACTATACCGCGGTTTCAATTTCTCCGACTCACCCAGTATATTGTGGAAATCACTGGAATAAAATTCTTTATACAGTGACCCCCGAATTTTGAGCTTTGCGATGGTAAACGGAAAAACGCACGGCACCTTGTTGGCAAGGCAATTCAATTTACAGCATGACCCTGTATAATTATTAGGTGTACAAATAAGTTTCCGCGGTTTGTCAAAAGATGGCCCCACCAGAAGGTTATGGAGAAATTGTCAGATGTAAAACGTAATATCCCAAGTTTAGTCATCTGGCAACACCATAACCTTAAAGTACTAGTGATTCCGTATCAGCATCACGTAATTTTTTTCGTGCAAAAATGTCAAGTTTTATTCCGAATAAGCATCATTTGCGGGAACTTTTGATTTACTTCTTTAATGTGAAAAAATCTGCAGCTGAGGCGCTTCGATTGCTTCTAGAAGCATATGGTGAAGCTGCTTTAAGTGAGAGAAGTTATCAGGAATGGTTTCAAAAGTTTAAGAACGGTGAGTTTGACGTTGAAGACAAAGAACGCAGTGGAAAGCCGAAAGTGTACGAAGACATGGAATTCGAAGCACTATTGGAGGAAGATTCGTCCCAAACGCAAAAAGAACTTGCACTTACTCTACAAGTGACTCAACAAGCCATTTCACATCGTTTAAAATCGTTAGGAATGATTCAAAAACAAGGAAATTGGGTTCCATATGAACTAAAGCCGAGAGACGTTGAACGCCGATTATGCATGAGTGAAATGCTGCTTACCAGGAATAAAAAAAAGAGTTTTTTGCATCGTATAGTCACTGGTGACGAAAAATGGATTCACTACGATAATCCAAAGAAGAGAAAGTCATGGGTTAAGCCCGGCGAACCATCAACATCGACAGCTAAACCGAATATTCATGGAAAAAAACTCATGCTGTGTATTTGGTGGGATCAGCTTGGTGTCGTGTATTATGAATTGCTGAAACCAAGCGAAACCATTACTGGAGCTCTCTACCGAACACAATTGATGAGATTGAGTCGGGCACTTAAGGAAAAACGCGCCCATTACTACTCCAGACACGACAAAATTATTCTTTTACACGATAATGCTCGTCCACATGTTGCGGCGCCGGTAAAAACATACTAAGAAACACTCAACTGGGAAGTTTTACCCCACCCGCCGTATTCACCAGACTTAGCCCCTTCTGATTATCATCTGTTCCGGTCGATGGCACATGATCTGTCTGAGCAGCGCTTCACATCATATGAAGACACCAAAAATTGGGTAGATTTGTGGATAGCGTCAAAAGATGAAGAGTTTTTTCGACGGGGTATCCGAATGTTGCCAGAAAGATGGGGAAAAGTAGTGGCAAATGATGGAAAATACTTTGAATAAAACGTAATGTACTTTTCCTTTACAATCAATTCTTAATTTTTTATAAAAAACCGCGGAAACTTATTTGTACACCTAATAGTATATAAATTATTCACTTTCGAGAAGTCAAGTCATTATTTCGAAAAAAAAAATTGCCCTTAAAAATTGATATTTCGCAATTGTGCTAATCAGATTGAGAGGAAAAAATCTCGGTCTCAATAAATTTCTATCGAACTGAATAAAAAAGTATAGGCTCAATTTGGAAATATGTTGATGATCTCTTACAGATAAAATGCCCCCGGAGTCTTGGCCAAGCAAGGGAAAAATCATCTTTCAGAATTTGATGTTGAGATACGTCGAAAACGAACCACCTGTAATAAACAACTTGAGCCTTCAAATTTACCCCACAGAAAAGGTTTGTGTGATAAAAAATCTCGAACTCATTCTCTAAAAAAACTGAAGAACTTTTCTTCAGTAATTTTTTGTCTTTGTATTGAAATATTTTTCTCTATTTCAGTGTCGTAATGGGTTCATTATAGTACTAAAAACAGTGTTGCAATGATCTCATTATAGCATTGTTTTTAGTTATATTTTTCGTTTTGTGGTTGACAACACTGACATCCTATCCTTTCAAACGTCATCAAGCGTCCATTGCATGTCAACTGTCATGTCGACACGTGTCGGCGTATGTCACAAAGTTACCATTTTGTTTATTTTCATCGCGGTCCGATAATTTCTTTCATGAAAAATACATACCTGAGATTTGTAAATTGTTATTTATATAGAGGATAATGGGAGGATAGGATTTAGTCTAGCCCTGAAGATGGAAAAATATATATCCGAAACGTCGGCGAACTGACATGGTTTTCATTTTCCCGTTTCTTTGATCCAGCAACCACCAATTAAGCCTTTAAAGATATTACCTATGCTGTGGAACTTTGTAGTTATTAGAAGTTCCTGTGTTTTGTCGGCATTTACTTTCAACTGATTACTGCTTAACCAGTGAACAGCTTCCTTCACAGACTTTTTCTGGAGTAAATTTCTATCCATTCAGAAATGATATGTCGTCAGCAAAAAGCACCTCTTCATCCTTATTTACGTTATCAACAAGGTCGTCGATATAAATGAGGAATAAGATTTGTCCAAGTATTGATCCCTGGGGCACTCCTACTGTTGTTTCTCTGGCAGATGACTCACTTCCATTCAGATCCACAATTTGTCTACGGTTTTCAAGATAGGATTTCAGGAAATCCAATGCTGTGCCTCTAACACCAATATACTCCAATTTGTGTAGGAGCCTGTTGTGACTGACACAGTCGAAAGCTTTGCTGAGGTCCATGCAGGTCAATATAGCCTCCTCAGAGTTGTCCAATGCCTTGATGAAAAATTCCATAATTTTGACCAGTGCAGTAGAAGTGGACCTCGTTCTTCTACTGCACTGGTCAAAATTATGGAGCTATAATCTGAATTTTTCATTGAATTCCAATAAATTGCTCACAATTCATGACTGAAATAGAGAAAATATCGTCTAATACTCGTTGCAGAAAGCAAATCAAAAACACAAATTCGCATTAGAGGTGCCCATTCTGCAACTTGTTTTAGAATATACTATTATTTTAGCACTACCCTGTTAGTCACTTTGTCTTCAACCAACCAGACAGTCGCGGCAATATCACGTTTCTGATTGGTCGGCGCCGTTGTCGTGTAAAATTCCTTTATTTTAGCACTGCTCTGTTAGTCGCTTTGTTTTCAACCAACCAGAGTCGCGGCAATATCACGTTTCTGATTGGTCGGCACCTTTATCGTGTAAAATTCCTTTCTCTATTTCAGTACAATGCTGTAATGAACTCATTAAAGCATTGTTTTAGTTATATTTTTCGTTTTATAGTTGACAACACTGACATCCTATCCTTTCGAATGTCAACACGCGTCCATTGCATGTCAATTGTCAAAATTAAACCAGGTAGAGATTTGAACGCACTCTTCGTATTCTATAATCAGTCAATCTGTCACACCAACTGCGAAAATAAAATACAAAAGGCACTAGGAGGTATAATCTAAATTTTTCATTGAATTCCAATAAATTTCTCACAATTGTTGACTGAAATAGAGAAAATATCGTCTGATACTCGTTGCAGAAGGCAATTCCAACACTGATGCGTTCAAAAAGTTGCTCCTTCGTCGCTCGTTTTCGAATTTCGCAATCGTGTTGGAATAGTTGCCTATTCTGCAATTTGTTTTAAAATATACTATTGTCATTCTTTTACTCATACATTTTTTTGTAGATCGGAATTGTTGGCAGAACGGGGGCGGGGAAATCGTCCTTGATAGGCGCCTTATTCAGATTAGCACTTATCGAAGGAAAAATCATAATAGACGATATCGACACTAAAACTCTAGGATTGAGGGATCTACGTAAAAAAATTTCTATAATCCCCCAGGAACCAGTTCTGTTTTCGGCTAGTATGCGTTATAATTTAGATCCCTTCGATGAATTCAGCGATGATAAACTGTGGGATGTTCTTGAAGAGGTGAGTCGAACTAGGCAAAAATCCAATTAAGAACGTAAATCTATACATAAACTTTGAATTTAGGTAGAGCTCAAAGATGAAATTAGAAGTTTAGATTTCATGATTACTGAAGGTGGGAATAACTTCAGTGTGGGTCAAAGGCAGCTTATATGTTTAGCTAGAGCTATTTTGAGGAACAACAAGATTTTGATTTTGGATGAAGCCACTGCCAATGTGGATCCGAAGTGAGTTTGATATCAAAGATACAGTTTCTAACAAACAGAATAATGGCATGAAAAAATTATTGACCAATTATTCAGACACTTTTATTCGAAAGTCGTATTACAAGTGTAACTTCAACATACTCTCTGACAAAACACTATCCAGAAATTTGGAATAATAAAAAAACTGGTGAATAAAGAAAAATTTTCAACTTACCTACATAATTAGTTTCAATAGCTGTCGTAAACAAACTAATTGACAGACAACGCTCATGTTAGGCATATTAACAAATAGAAACTTCAATTACTTAAAAATACCCAACGCGGGCAATTTAAATTAAAACTTCCTGAAACTTTAATGTTTAGTGTTTTTTTGTTTCAGAACAGATGAATTGATTCAGAAGACAATCAGGAAGAAATTCAAAAGATGCACCGTTTTGACGATAGCACACAGGTTGAACACTATTATGGACTCGGATAAAGTTTTAGTGTTGGATAGTGGTTGCAAGGTGGAGTTTGATCATCCCCATATATTGCTTCAAGATCCTGATGGCTATTTTAGTCGAATGTTGAACGAAACTGGGCCTTCTATGACACAAACGCTGAAAACTTTAGCATTCCAAGCATATCAGGCTAAATGTTACGCTCATTAATTTCAAGAGAATCAATAGATATGCTAAATATTGCATCCTAAAAATCTGTCTGAAGAATAAACCAGTAAATGGGATATTTTCTGTTACACACAGAAATACTTCTTAGGGGTTATTGTACAAATGTATACTTATGTGAAGAATACATCCTTTATAGTATGCAGATTTTTTTTAATTCCATATCCTGTTTATGAAAAGTATCTTGAAAGAACCAGTGAAAATATTTAAATGAATATAAAAAAATATCAACTACGTTGGGAATAATTTTTGAACGTTCCTTGTATATTTTTTGAATGCAATTTGTTGATGTTTTGCTATCCCTTGTATATATGCTATTTTTCTCCTATTTCTAAAAATAATATACCTGTTGTAAGTCAATCAAATGTCACTGTTAGGTTATTTTATTTTAGTTCTAGAATTAAGTTGGGAACACTGTCTGTCATTGTCAATTTAAGGGGATATAGATTGAAGGTAGATTTCTGATATGTCATTCTTTTGTCAGACGTGAAATTAAGTTGAATAAAGCATCAAAGCAGATATTAATAAGTTTTATTAATACAAAAGTTATATTACTATATAAAGAACACTAACTGTTCCACAATAATACCGACATTCCCGATATTTTTCGGGTCCCCTAGTATAATTTTTTAAATGCAGATTTCCGTAGCTTGGTTACTTTAAAATGCATCTTTATAATTTTTCGATCAGAATTCATCACAAAAATATCAACTACGTTTGGGATACTTCTTGAACGTCCCTTGTATAATTTCCAGATGCAGTTTGTTAATTATTGATATATGTCGTATAATTTCCATTTACTTCTACATCTATGAATAGTTTACTGAAATTTCCGTTACTTTTCGGACGCCCCTAGTATAATATTTGAATAGAGATTTCTGTGGATTCGGTTACTTTATGAATCAATTCGAACTTATCTAAAAAATATCAATTACGTTGGGATTCTTCTTGAACGTCCCTTGTAATATTGCTGCAAGCTACTGTTAATTTTTTGATATACCTCATATAATTTATATTTGATCCCACTTTTAAAAGTGATTTACTGACATTCCCGTTACTTTTTGGATGCCCCTAGTATAATATTTCATTATTTCCATGGCGCTGGTTACTTTTTGAATGCCCCTTGTATCTATTAGAAATTATCTCAAAAATATCAACCACGTTATTATACTTCTGGAACGTCCCTAGTATAATTTCTGGATGCAGTTTGTTTATTTTTTTGATTTCCCATGTATAATTTATATTTGCTCCCACTTTTAAAAGCGATTTTCTGACATTCTTATTACTTCGGATGCCCCTCGTATACTATTTCAATGGCTTTGGTTACTTTTGAATGCCCCTTGTATCGATTAGAAATTATCTCAAAAATATTAACTACGTTATTATACTTCTGGAACGTCCCTTGTATAATTTTGGATGCAGTTTGTTTATTTTTTTTTTTTCCCCGTATAATTTATATTTGCTCCCACTTTTAAAAGCGATTTTCTGACATTCGCATTACTTTCGGATGCCCCTCGTATACTATTTCATTGGTTTTGGTTACTTCTGAATGCCCTTGTATAGATTAGAAATTTTCTCAAAAATATCAACTACGTTATTATACTTATGGAACGTCCCTCGTATAATTTTTTTGATGCAGTTTGTTTATTTTTTCATTTCCCCCGTATAATTCCTATTTGCTTCCACTTTTAAAAGCGATTTCTGACATTCGCATTACTTTCGGATACCCCTCGTATACTATTTCAATGGCTTTGGTTACTTTTGAATGACCCTTGTATAGATTAGAAATTTTCTCAAAAATATCAACTACGTTATTATACTTCTGGAACGTCCCTTGTATAATTTCTGGATGCAGTTTGTAAATTTTTTTGATATCCACCGTATAATTTATATTTGATCCTACTTCTAAAAATAATTCACCGATATTCCTGTTACTTTTCGGATGCGCCTAGTATAATATTTCAATGATGATTTCCGACTATCGACTACGTCGGGGATACTTTTTGAACGTCCCTTGTATAATTTCTGGATGTTGATTTTTTGGTATCTCTCGTAGAATTCACATCTTGTACGAGGTGCATCAAAAAAATATGCCAACTAAAAATGTTTCAAAAAGTGAGGAGAAATGTGTACGAAACGACAGACGTTTAAAAATAATTAAAATAACCTATTTCTTTCAAGAGAGATCTCCAAAAAGTAAATATCATGAAAGGGAAAACCAAAGAGCCATGGTACGAGGGGCACCCAAAAATATCCTAACTGAATTTTTTTAGATGGTGAGGAAAAATATCTATGATACTGTAGACGAGGGCCTTTAAAAATAAATGAAATTACTAAACTTTTACGAGGGCTATCCAAAAGTAAGATCATGACAAAGAAATCCAAAAAGCCCTAGTACGAGGGGCATCCAAATAATATCCTAACTAAAAAAGTGAAGAAAAATAAATTAACAATTACCTTCACCAGGGCTTTCCAAAAAGTAACGATTATGAAAGGGAAAATCGAAAAAGTTCTGGTACGAGGGGCTTCCAAAAATATGTTAACTGAAATGTTTCAAATGGTAAAGAAAAATGCATATGAGGTTGTAGACAAGGGGTGTTCAAAAATAAATGAAATTAACAATTACTTTCACCAGGGCTTTCCAAAAAGTAACGATCATGAAAGGGGAAATCGAAAAAGTTCTGGTACGAGGGGCTTCCAAAAATATGTTAACTGAAATGTTTCAAATGGTAAAGAAAAATGCATATGAGGTTGTAGACAAGGGGTGTTCAAAAATAAATGAAATTAACAATTACTTTCACCAGGGCTTTCCAAAAAGTAACGATCATGAAAGGGGAAATCGAAAAAGTTCTGGTACGAGGGGCTTCCAAAAATATTCTAACTGAAAATGTCTCGGAAGGTGAAGAAAAATGCATGAGGTTATAGACGAGGGACGTTCAAAAATAAATGAAATTAACAATTACTTTCACCAGGGCTTTCCAAAAAGTAATGATCATGAAAGGAGAAATCGAAAAAGTTCTGGTACGAGGGGCTTCCAAAAATATTATAACTGAGAATGTTTCAAAAGGTGAAGAAAAATGCATGAGGTTGTAGACCATTACTTTCACCAGGGCTTTCCAAAAAGTAACGATCATGAAAGGGGAAATCGAAAAGGTTGTGGTACGAGGGGCATTCAAAAATATTCTAAATGAAAATATTTCAAAAGGTGAAGAAAAATGCATATGAGGTTGTAGACGAGGGACGTTCAAAAATAAATGAAATTAACAATTACTTTCACCAGGGCTTTCCAAAAAGTAACGATCATGAAAGGGGAAATCGAAAAAGTTTTTGTACGAGGGGCTTCCAAAAATATTCTAACTGAAATGTTTCAAAAGGCAAAGAAAAATGCATATGAGGTTGTTGACGAGGGACGTTCAAAGATAAATGAAATCAACAATTCCTTTCATCAGGGCTTTCCAAAAAGTAACGATCATGAAAGAGCAAATTGAAAAAGTTCTGGTACGAGGGGCATCCAAAAATATTCTATCTGAAAATGTTTTAAAAGGTGATGAAAAATGCATATGAGGTTGTAGACGAGGGACGTTTAAAGAAATGAAATTACTTATTATTTTTACGAGGGATGTCCAAAAAGCCCTGGTATGAGTGATTGATTGCTATCTTTAATGAAAAACGAAACTGAGTAAAATAAACTTAATTCAAATATATATTTATTCAATTATCCATCTATAATTACAAAATATTCAGTAGAAACTTCAACTTGTATATACAAAAATTAATTATGAATATTTACAAACTTCATCTATCTCTATTTACATTAAAATTTTTGTACATTTACTAACACAACCACCGCTCTTCAATTTCAAAGTGAATCACTCACCAACACATGGAATGCAAAACAGGCGTCTAGAAAAAAAACATATTTAAATAAAATTTCGATTTTCCAAAAAAAAATCAGGTGATAGAGTATGTCAATGATAACTTCAAACATGAAGTGAATCCGATTTACGGTCAATATGATTTTTTTAAGCATTGAAATGGTATAAACTGGATGACAGTTGATCCGAAGGAGGTGTAACTTTCAAGCAAATTTCAACTCACTCCAATTAAAAAAGAGTAGACCATCCTAATCCAACTGCGACAAATCCTCCATATGGTTAAAACCGTCGTTGACCTTGTTCTTTTGCATCATAAAAGACAGATTCTGCTGAGAGTTGTTCTGAGTCATAATATTGCCCTGGCTGGCCCCCCCGCTATTCTGCATCCCCACCACCACCATCTTCTGCTGTGAATTGACCAACTTTGGCTGAACTTGCGTGTTGCTACCAGACACCAATTTTATCATTTGAGGATTCTGAGAACCGGCCGATTGCTGATTCTGGGCCTGCTGCCCTTGAGGTCTTTGCGTTACGAACACTATTTTCTGATTGTTGTTCGAGTTGGTTACTCGTCCTGGTGTCGTCGGGTTTATCACTCTGTTGGCCATGTTCTGAAAATAATTTTAAATTTAAAGTCAGTCGGTTTCAATTTTCTGCATCTCAGGGAATTATTCTTCCCAAAAATAAATATTGAACAATGAAGTGACAATTGACATGCAATGGACGCGTGTTGACATTCGAAAGGGTAGGATATCAGTGTTGTCAACCACAAATCGAAAAATATAACTAAAAACAATGCTGTAATGAGCTCATTACAGCACTGTTTTTAGTACTGTAATGAAGTCATTACGACAATGAAATAGAGATAGGACTTTTATACGACAACGGCGCCGACCAATCAGAAACTTGATATTGCCGCGACTGTCTGGTTGGTTGAAAACAAAGCGACTAACAGAGCAGTGCTGAAATAAAGGAATTTTACACGACAACGGCGCCGACCAATCAGAAACTTGATATCGCCGCGACTGGCTGGTTGGTTGAACACAAAGCGACTAACAGGGCAGTGCTAAAATAATAGTATACAGGCAGTCCTCGTACTTACGGCATGTTAGGTTCTCGAAATACGCGACGCAAATCGAAACGACTTAAGTCGAGACATATTTTTTCATATGTTTTCATGTAAAACTCAAGGGTTAGGATCCACACGGACTCGAAATTAGAAAAAAACTACATTTATAACAAAGGAGATACAAACTTTATTATCAAAAGTAATTTCTTAAAATAATTATAATTGCAGTTATGAAATTGCCCGTTATTTTTGGTACATATTTGTGTGTTATTAATTTTAATAATAATTATAAAACTTCATGTAATCAAAATACATATGTAATGAGAAATAATAAATTTTTGGCTTTAAGAAACTATCAATTCTAGTTTGCTTCGTTTCTTTCTTCTTGCTGTTATAAAGTGAATTCTCCTATATCGGAAATCGAAACAAATAACGTATGCTTGAGGAATAGTGTCAAAACATTGTTCGCCGTAACTTGAAACGACGTAAAGTCGAGGACCGCCTTTATTATAAAACAACTTGCAGAATGGGCAACTATTCCAACACGAATGCAAAATTCGAAAATGAGCGACGAAGGAGCGAGTTTTTGAACGCATGAGTGTTGGAATTGCTTATTATTATCGATGTTTATTGCAAATATCAAATTAAAAATTGTAATTTAATATCCGACATCTTCATGTTTAACCTAAATTTGCGATAGAAAGAGAAATCATTATGTATTTAAAATTTTGTCACGTATCCTGTTAATAATCTCAAATGACTATTATCATACGTACTTGAATATTATTTCAATTTCAGAAAAAGTGTATTCGTACTGTATGGAATAAATTTTGGGATTTTCTGACCATAAAAATTCATTCTTAGTAACTGTAAATAGCAACCCACAACTTGTTCATTTTTCAAAGACTAGGTCGGCCAAGTGCTCTAATCCCAAGAAAATTGCTTCTAAATTATATATATACATATATATTGAATGAATTTTAAGGGTCTTTAGGCTCGGATTTGGGAGTAAATGATTCGAATACTCTTTATTCTATGCCAAGCTTTCGCATTAATTTAATGCTTCTTCAGGGCTTCTATAAAAGAACAATAATATATAATTTATAAACAACAAATTTTAAAACAAATCAACTCACTGAATGTGAGGTTTTACATGGATGACATCTGACACAAAAGTTATAATTAATAAAAACAATGGAAAGTTAATTTTTGATTCCATAGGAATTCCTCACAAAACACGTCATCTAAATCTATTATAAAATTTCGAAAAATTCTTTTTGTTGATGCTCTTATTCTCAAATTCACAATCAATTAAAAACTATAAGGTAACACAATGTCAATTTATTTTTTAAGGTTATGTTTTACTGGAAAACTAGTCTCTCACTTCTCTGTGTTCTTGATCTTCTTCATTCATCTACTGGGCCGTCATAAAAAGGTTTCATCTTTATCATTTCCAACAAATAACTGTATATCGAGCTTAATTTGTTTGTATCTGTCTTCTTGTTTATGGTTTTTTCTTCTTTGTTTATGTTTATCATCTCATGGATCAATCTTTTTTAATAATTCTTCTCTAATTTTAGTACCCCAACATTCTCAAAATTCACTTGATGGTCAAGATTATGTGCATGAGCAGCCAATGCACATCTCTCTGGGTATTTTCTTATGTCCGATCTATGCAGTGTCACTCTACTTTTTACCCATTGGGAGGTATGTCCTACATAACATTTGTCGCAAGTCTCACAATTTATTTTGTATACGACATTACTTTGGAAGGATGTTGGAATGGGGTCTTTGATTTTTGTGTACAATGACCTCACCGTTTTTTGATTTTGGACTGCAATTTTGATGTTATCCTCTCTGAACACATTCTTCAATTTCCCTGTCAAGTTGGTAACATTCGGATACGATGCATAACTTGTTCTATTTGTTGTCATATTTTGTTGTTCTGTTTGTTCGCTTTGAGTGGTACCATTAGCATATAGTAATTTTTTAATCTTGACCATCAAGTGAATTTTGAGAATGTTGGGGTACTCAAATTAGAGAAGAATTATCAAAAAAGATTGATCCATGAGATGATAAACATAAACAAAGAAGAAAAAACCATAAACAAGAAGACAGATACAAACAAATTAAGCTCGATATACAGTTATTTGTTGGAAATGATAAAGATGAAACCTTTTTATGACGGCCCAGTAGATGAATGAAGAAGATCAAGAACACAGAGAAGTGAGAGACTAGTTTTCCAGTAAAACATAACCTTAAAAAATAAATTGACTTTGTGTTACCTTATAGTTTTAATTGATTGTGAATTTGAGAATAAGAGCATCAACAAAAACAATTTTTCGAAATTTTAAAATAGATTTAGATGACGTGTTTTGTGAGGAATTCCTATGGAATCAAAAATTAACTTTCCATTGTTTTTATTAATTATAACGTTTGTGTCAGATGTCATCCATGTAAAACCTCACATTCAGTGAGTTGATTTGTTTTAAAATTTGTTGTTTATAAATTATATATTATTGTTCTTTTGTAGAAGCCCTGAAGAAGCATTAAATTAATGCGAAAGCTTGGCATAGAATAAAGAGTATTCGAATCATTTACTCCCAAATCCGAGCCTAAAGACCCTTAAAATTCATTCAATATATTTATTTTGGCTCTGAAAACAATAGTTATACATATATATATATGCTTGGTCTGGCCGACCCACTTCTAGAGGGCACGAGCCGTCACTGAATGTGACGCTGGGTTTCATAATGAGACAGGGTCGTCATTTTTCACGTTGTGAAACTCTAATTTCATTGTACAACGCATATGTGTTCGGTAGGTTGAATTATGCTTTTATTGTGTGGACTCCATATTTTAAAACTTATGCTGATCGTCTTGAAAAAATTCAGCGAAAATTCCTGCGTTTTTTGAATGTGGTTACGTGCTGAACAGGGGAGACCCAAACAATTATAACCTAAGACTTAAATACTTCAAAATGCTCAATCTTAAAGACAGAAGAACTTTCGGGGATGTATTATTCATAAAAAAATTAATCAGTAATCAGCTAGAATGCCCCGACATCACTCACAGAATACAATATTACTCAACTCCTCTATTTATAGAATGCTTGATCACTGCAATGAATTCAAGGATAGGATTGACTTATTTTTCCATAGTCCTAATTCCTTGAAGAAATTCATTAAAAATCACTTTCTCGGGACTTACTAATCAGCTACCACCTTGTATATCTAATTAAGACTGTTCTTTCTGTCAATGTCATACATTGACTATACAGGGTGAGTCTTTGACCACTGCGTTAATTTTAACCATAGGTTCTTGAGATCAAAAGAAACACTTTTTCCATTACGGTTTTTCCAAATTCAGCTGCGTTCAAAAGTTATAAGCATTTTTAGTTTTCACATTGGTCAAATACCCCTCTGTAGTCCAGTTTAGTTTGAATGAAAAATACTTTCCACAGCATCCACTATTGAATCTGAATTGTTTAAAAACATTATTTTCCCTCTAAGAAATGATTCACTCACTCATGTTTCTTCCGATGAGGTCCATATCCAGAAGGAAGATACAAAATACTTACTTTCTGGTAAAAAAAATTCAACACCATAAACATAGATTTTTGTTGTTTTACTATATTTTCTTTCTACTTCAAGATTATAAACCATACCTTTCTAGTGAGAAATTCCAAAACAACCTAAGAATTATTGGGAGTTATCATCATACATTTGTAATTTTCTTCTTAAAATTTCCAAATAATTGATAACCATCATTTCTATGAAAACTTCCCAAGGCAAGAGGTTGCCACTATGCTTTCTTTTTCACTCAAAGCCAGAAAAAATCATCTATGATTTTCCAAACACTGATATTTCTGAAGTTTCTTCTCCTCGACAGAGACCAGTGAACAGGTATTTTCTGTACTGAATCCCAATAACAATTTACCTGGATAGATTACAAGTATTTCCAGATTTAGGTGTGCAATTATACTTTCTTGAAGAAATACCTAAATTTGATTTTGAAAAATCAACTAGGTGTTCTTTGATAAAAAATTTTTTGTTAAATCATTAATATGAATCTATTCTGTTTAGACTATAATTACTGATTTTTATAATCAGAGTAAATAACGTAAACAAGAACATAAATATTGAATAATGGTTATTCATAGATTATGTCAAATATTAATACCTTACCATAGAATATTAATTTATTACCGAACCCCATGAGAGAAAAAAATTAATATATGCAATGTTTTTAAATGAAAGATAATATCTGTAACTATTATTGATCTTTAGTTATAATTTTCCTCAGAATAATTAGAATGAATTATTATCACATTAAAATATTATAACGTCTCTGTGGTGGGTAGTTCCAAAAAAAAAAGTGTTCTGTGGTTCCTTGTTGTTTTGATTCTGTTTGAAACTGTCAAAAGTTATTTGTATCTTCAAAAAAAAAAAGTGGAAAGATTTGTAGGGATAATATCGATAGTTTTAAATTATTCAATTCAGTATGAAATGATTATGGTCAGAAATTGCATTCTATTCTAATCTTTCTTGTTTATGAGCTTATATCTTCCAGTTTCAATATTGATTGAATTTTAATTAACCATGCATCATAACAAACATTCAGAAATATTAAAACTAAGTCAAATTCTATTATCTCTCAAGTTTGTGAACAAGGTTGAATCGGTGTATGAAATAAAGATAATAAAGGTATAAAACAAATCTAGGAGTCTGGGTTCGAAGATTTTTAAAACTCATATGAGCTCAATTTGCAGCATATTCCTATGTTAGAATAGATATAATTTGATGAACCCTGAAAGCCTGAAGCTATAAAAAACCAGCTCTTCATAAAGACAAGTCTTCAATTTAACAGGTCCTGACAGAAAATACTTTACCTATTTCAACGGTCAAAATATACCGAAGAGCGATGGAAAACTTTTTCTTTATTTATTATGGAATATTATTCTGGATTAAATATTAAAGAAGGTTCATCATTAATAATGAATACAGCAAATGGCAATTTAGATTTTGTGGTGAATGTAAGACAAAAATTGTTCACTGGTTAATTTCATCTATTAGTTTTTAGTGGTGGAACCATAGAGGGAAGAGATTTCCCCAACCTTTTGAAGAAATATTTAATATAGACATAAAATATGGCAACATTGAACAAATCTGAGTATTGAATCATTTCAGCACAGAGTTGGATTTGTGAAAATCAGAAAATTTGGACAAAATTATATCGATTTAATTCCTTTCAACTTCAAATATCTCAAGAATGGTGCAATTTAGGAGGAAAGATGAAGAATGATTTTATATGCAAAAAAGACTAATGATTCCAGGAAGTACGAGATACGGACCTTTAGTTCAACGATATTTGTTTTTCATGCAATTTAACCAATCTGTAGAGTAGTAGCGAGAAACCCACAAGAAATGGAATAAATCTATTGATGCCAAAACATGCATGACTGTTATCAAAAACCTTCTACTAGAGATCATTTCAATTGATATTGTCGTTTGAATATTACAGGTGAAAATGCAATTTTTTTTTATGAAATTTCAACACCCTATATCTTTTGAACGGGCCAAATTTGGAAAAATGTTATAGGAAGAAAATGTTTCTTTTGACGTCAAGAATCTATGGTTAAAATTAACGCAGTGGTCAAAGACTCACCCTGTATACTGTTGTCGAAATTGTTTAGTTCTAGTTGGAAATAAGAAATCTGTCTTTTAAGTAGATGAATTTTGTTTCTTTCTAATCTGTGAACACATTTTTTGGGTATTTGATTACCTGTATGTGATCCACATGGATAATAAATAAATAAACAAATTACAGCACTGTTTTCAGTACTGTAATGAGCACAATGAAATAGAGAAATAATATAACAATGTCGTAATGAGTTCTTTCCTTAGAGCATTGTTTTTAGTGTATTAATTAATACATTGCTATAATGAAGTAGAAAAACAAAAACTTACCTGCTGTATTATGGTGGGAGTTGGGGCAGTCAATGGCCTAGAGGCTGTGTTGGCAATAGAGGTTATAACATTCGTAGAATTTGTCGCCAAATTGCACGTGACGGGGGCAGCATTGGGCAAACTCCTACCCTTAGATACCCCGCTGTGTAAAAGCGGACCCAAATAGCCATAATCCTGCTTATATTCTTCAATTAAATCAGGGGGGGATCTGACACTCTTCAATACGGGGACTAATGCTTTGACAATCAACGTTTTGATGTGTCCAGCATCCAGTTTATCCACGTTTGCAGCCATGGTGCCCTCAGAATATTGCTCCAAACGGGTAGCTGAAATGGAAGGCTGACTATTTCAGATCCATTTCATACGTAAAATTCATCTTTGCATGATTCTTCTGGTTTAAAAACTAGTAAACATTAAAACAGTGTGCTAACGTTTTGCATAAATGCATCTAATTTTTGATTATTTAAAAGTAAATGAAATGAAATTATAAAATATTTATTAAAATCTTTGTTCTCTTCAAGTAAAGGTGGTTTTTCTTTCTAATCTAGTTTTACTTTAAAACTACGAATATTTACTAGTAATAAAAATTCTAACAACCTATGATCTTGAGTAGTAAAGTCATTAAGAAAATTTAGAAAAGCACTGACGTGAGGTCATTAGCATTGCAATTTTTTCTATGTTACTTCAAGACTTTTTTAGAATGTTTAATTAATCTACAACCTACAATATTTTAGTAATTATTTTCAAAGATACTATATAGAACACATCATTTTGAAGAATCGTGTAGTTTACTTAAAAATGTTAAAAAAGTTATCACAATGTGCTGGTTTTTAAGTATAAAAAAAAATTAAAAAAAAAATTTTTCCACAAAAAAATTACCTCATTATGTATTTTATTAAATGAATCCAATACTGGAAATCAAAGTTTTCTTCAAAATTCTAGTAAAATTCTATCTAACTTCCAATAATTCCGTTTTGAAAGAAAAAAAAAACGCTCCTTAATTGAAGAGAAAATAATTTTAAATCGAAAAATAAAAATTTGACTGAAAACAAACAAATTTATTTTGTAAATAGCTTCAAAAATTCATTATTTTAAATGGGACATTCCATATTCTTATTTTTCATGATTTTCCATAAAAAATCAGATTATTTTATATTACTTCTCCATATTTGTATTTAACGATTTCTGAGTTATAATTCATTAAAGAAAATAGATCAAATTTGAGAGTGACTGAAATAACTTTATTTTGATCAATACTTGTATGACCTTAAGTAAAAGTTGGATCCACGCCAATGTTTTCGTTTCTTAATTGTCAGTTGTATAGAGTAGTAAAAAACATTACCAAATAACTACAATAAAACATTTTTCTGAGGTATAATGGTAGATTCAAAAAACTAAAAATTATATAAGATCATCTAAACACTTCCTCACTTGTTTATAATTTTTTTTTGCAAAAATTCATAAACTGTTATTGAACATAATTTTTTTTCCTGAATAATAATCTTTGATAGTTATGAAACGTTTTTCTTATATTTATATTTTTTTTAGATGATAAATATTGAGTTTTTTAGATCCTGTATGACAATTTCCTATATATTACAAAAAAAAAAAACTGTGTACTAACATTACCATTGCTATTAAAATAAAAATTTGTTATATATAAATCATTATCTTCTCTTTATTTCAACTCTGATAGATTAAACGATTACAAAAACATCACTGTGCTTCAGAATATCGAAAAAAAATTATAAATAATGATAAATGAAAAAAATTGAAATAAATTCTATTTTGATCCTCAGGGACGTTTGTGTAATTTTTATAACTACCAAAAAAAATTAATAATTTGTTTATAACGAATTGATTGATTTAAAAACCAATGAAATTGTCAGTGAAAAAATTTTTTCTCTTTAATTCATACTTATATGTTTATTCTGATTATAAAATAATTTTTCAGATAATTATTTAATGCAAAAAAAATAGAAAAAATGTTTATTAATGATTCAACGTAATTGAGGAAAACATTTTTTCTTTATCATAAATAACAGTTTCTTAAGAATTCGTGAAATTTTTTACTGCTTGTTTGCAAGAAATTATAAATTAATGGTATTTTTTTAGTTAACAGGGCTCTTTTTTAGATAGTATATAAAACACATCATTTTGAAAAATCGTGTAGTTAAATTAAAAATGTTAAAAAAGTTATCACAATATGCTGGTTTTTAAGTATATAAAAAAATTTTAAAATAAGTATTTTTTCACAAAGAAATGATCTTATTAGGTATTTTTTCAAATGAATTCGATACTGGAAATCAAGGTTTCCTTCAAAATTCTAGTAGATCTATCTAACTTCCAATAATTCCGTTTTGAAAGAAAAAAAAACGCTCCTTACTTGAAGAGAAAATAATTTTAAATCGAAAAATGAAAATTTGACTGAAAACAAACAAATTTATTTTGTAAATAGATTTAAATTTTTTTTTCAATTTTGTACCGATAATGGTTTATCTAGCATTTACACTTATTGTTTGATCAAGTGTTAAATTTGTTGAAATCATTTCAATAACGGTAATTAACTGGAAATACTTTCAAATGTACAATGTTGCCAGATGTATGCAAATTTGACAACAGTTTTGTTATTTAAAATAGCTTTGTTATTTAAAATGGAATATTCCATATTCTTATTTTTCACGATTCTCCATAAAAAATTATTTTATTTTACTTTTTCATATTTGGATTTAAATTAGATCAAATTTGGGAATGACTGAAATAACTTTATTTTGATCAATACTTGTATGATCTTAGGTAAAAGTTGGATCCACGTCGATGTTTTCGGTTCTTAATTGTCAGTTGAGTAGAGTAGTAAAAAAAATTACCAAATAACTACAATAAAACATTTTTCAGGGGTATAATGGTAGATTCAAAAAACTAAAAATTATATAAGATCATCTAAACACTTTTTTTTTATATTTATATTTTTTTTAGATGATAAATATCAAGTTTTTTAGATCCTAATTGACAATTTCCTATAAATTACCAAAAAAAAACTGTGTACTAACATTACCATTGCTATTAAAATGAAAATTTGTTATACATAAATCATTATCTTGTCTTTATTTGAATTCTGATAGATTAAACGATTACAAAAACATGACTGTGCTTTAAAATATCGAAAAAAAATTATAAATAATGATGAATAAAAAAAATTAAAATAAATTCTATTTTGATCCTCGGGGACGTTTGTGTGATTTTTAAAACTGTCAAAAAAATTAATAATGTCTATAATGAATTGATCGATTTAAAAACATGAAAATGAAATTGTTAGTGAAAAAGTTTTTTCTCTTTAATTCATACATACATGTTTATTCTGGTTATAAAATAATATCTCAGCTAATTATTTAATGAAAAAAAAAAAATAGAAAAATGTTTATTAATGATTAAACATTATCAAGGAAAAAATTATTTCTTTATCATAAATAACAGTTTAAGAATTCGTGAAATCACCTTATTATGTATTTTTTCAAATAAATTCAATACTGGAAATCAAAGTTTCCTTCAAATTTTAGTAGATCTATCTAGCTTCCAATAATTCCGTTTTGAAAGAAAAAACACTCCTTACTTGAAGAGAAAATAATTTTATATCGAAAAATGAAAATTTTACTGAAAACAAACAAATTTATTTTGTAAATAGCTTCAAAAATTTTTTTTCAATTTTGTACCGATAATGGTTAATCTAGTATTTACGCTTATTGTTTGATCAAGTGGTCAATTTGTTGAAATCATTTCATTAACGGTAATTAACTGGAAATACTTTCAAATGTACAATGTTGCAGATGTATGCAAATTTGACAACAGCTTTGTTATTTTAAATGGGACATTCCATATTTTTATTTTTCACGATACTCCATAAAAAATCAGATTATTTTATTTTACTTTTTCATATTTGTATTTAACGGTTTTTGAGTTAAATCCATTAAAAAAAAATTAGATCAAATTTGGAAATGACTGAAATAACTTTATTTTGATCAATACTTGTATGACTTTAGGTAAGAGTTGGATCCACGTCAATGTTTTCGGTTTCTAATTGTCAGTTGGATAGAGTGGTAAAAAAAACATTACAAAATAACTACAATAAAACATTTTTCTGGGGGTATAATGGTAGACTCAACAAACTAAAAATTATATAAGATCATCTAAACACTTCCTCATTTGTTTATAATTTTTTTTTCACAAATTCATAAACTGTTATTGAACATAAATTTTTTTCCTCAATAATCAATCATCTTTGATAGTTATGAAACGTTTTTTTTATATTTATATTTTTTTAGATCCTAATTGACAATTTCCTATATATTACCAAAAAAAAACTGTGTACTAATATTACCATTGCTATTAAAATAAAAATTTGTCATACATAAATCATTATCTTCTCTTTATTTCTACTCTGATAGATTAATCGATTACAAAAACATCCTAGTGCTTCGAAATATCGAAAAAAAAAATTATAAATGATAAATTTAAAAAAAATTAAAATAAATTCTATTTTGACCCTCGGGGACGTTTGTGTAATTTTTATAACTACCAAAAAAAATTAACAATTTGTTTATAACGAATTGATTGATTTAATAACCAATGAAATTGTCAGTAAAAAAATTTTTTCTCTTTAATTTATACATATGTTTATTCTGATTATAACATAATTTCTCAGCTAATTATTTAATGAAAAAAATTTAGAACTACATTATTAAGGAAAAAATTTTTTCTTTATCATAAATAACAGTTTCTTAAGAATTCGTGAAATTTTTTACTACTTGTTTGCAAGAAAATATAAATTAATGGAGTTTTTTTTAGTTAATAGGGCACTTTTTAGATACTATATAGAACTAATCATTTTGAAGAATCGTGTAGTTTAATTAAAAATCATCACGATGTGCTGGTTTTTAGTATATAGAAAGATTAAAAAAAAAGATTTTTCCACAAAAAAATTACCTTATGTATTTTTTTAAATTAATTCAATACTGGAAATCAAAATTTTCTTCAGAATTCTAGTAAATTTATCTAGCTTCCCATAATTCCGTTTTGAAAAAAAAAACCCCCCCTACTTGAAGAGAAAATAATTTTAAATCGAAAAATGAAAATTTGCCTGAAAACAAACAAATTTATTTTGTAAAAAGCTTTAACAATTTTATTTTTCAAATTTGTACCGATAATTTTGGAATAATTTCATTAACGGTATATCAAAATAAACAGAGGATGTCCCATTAAAAAAAACAATAATGGTAAACTTGCATCATTAACCCTATATATTCAAAGTTATATTTGAATAACACTAACTGTAATTAAAAAATTTGCATTTTCTAAAATAATGAAATAAAAAATTTAATTATTATATGCCGAATTTTATATGACGAGGGATGTTTTAATAAATTTTTGCTCTCTGAAATATGGAAAAATTCAAGAGCAGTTACTTATTTTTGTCATCTAAATGGTCGAATGATTTACGAAGATATTCTGTTCATATCACACCCGAACTATTAAAGTACTATTTAAAAATTTAAAAAGAGGCGAGTTTGCTTACCAATCATTTTAACTCTCGGAAGAATAAATATCCTCACAACTTCTGGACCTAGTTCTGATAGAGCTTGTAATGCTCCGTATAAAGAGGATAAGGGCATTTTATCACCGAGATTAAGAGCATTCGTAAACATTCTCGTAATCCTGGTTTGAATATTGTTTGTACTAGTGTTGAAATTTTTACAAATTTGGGCCATAAGTCTCGACGCGAAATCTCTCAATGCCCAATGATTATCATATTCCAGTCTAACGCACAGTTGCTTGGACACTATGCATGTTGTTACGGCAGGGATCAATTCGTGAAGCTGAAAAAAATGCATGAACAAATTCAAAAATTCAAGGCAACGTTGACGAAGAAATGAAGGATTTCACTTAATACTTACATATTTTTCTAGATACAACGACTGATTGTCCAACAATGCCTTCACCATTCTCATCAAATAAATGAGAAGCGCTAAATTGTTCTGAACAACATTAACTCTCACACCTTCAATGATAAAAGTGCACATCCTTGGAAGCATTTCATGTAAACCAGGATCCGAGGCCAAACTTTGTAACGCCTCCTGTGAATCGAACATTTATTAAAATACAAATTTATGAATCAACTTAAAACTTACAGCTCTTCTACCTTCATCCGAACCAACACAAGCCTCTGTTATTTCTTTATAATACAATTGTTGTTCCACCGACAATTCATGAGTTGCTAATTGTTTTATTTGTACAGTTTCTACATTTTTCAACTTTTGTTTACCAGTTGTAGGTTTACCCGATGTTTCTTTGAGTGGTTTCTTATTTATGGGATCCACAGATTCCAGCTACAATCAATTAGAAATGAAATAGAGGAAATAAAAGAGCTGCAAATATTCACCTTTTGCATAGTCTTCGTAGCTGGTGGAGGATTCTCAGGTATAGTGGGTTGTATTCCATCGATACTCATCCAATGAGTCCTCAACGTAACATCATAAGGAGCTTTAGGAGTAGAATTATTGATAAGATCACTCAAATCAACTTCAGTTTCTTCCAAGAAATGGAGCTCTCGTCCACCCCCAGAAGCAAATCTGAACGGTGTATACTCAGTGTTGCCAAATCCAAATTGGGGCTAGAAGTTAAATGAAGAAATAGATTTTGCAGTTAAGAGAATGATGATATAAATACCTCCAAGTTCTTAGAACGAAGAGCACAATCGATATCACTAGGCATCAATTTAATTCTTTTACCATGATGCATGAACTTTGCTGCATCTTGAATTATATGTTTCACACGAAAAGATATTTCGTCGGACAATTCTTTGGCAGCCTCATCTTGAAGGCTACCTATTCCAATGCTTTCTGCTATGACTTTGATAGATTCGATTGAAAAATTAGTGCCGTACAGATCATTTTCATGCACCTTACTAGACATGCTTTAAATTAATTTTAAAAGTGTTATTTATTTATTAATAAAATCCGTCCACTGTTAGTATTTTCGGCGGAACACTTTAAACATGGTACGTCTTGTGCCAACATTTGTTGATAAGTGTCATAGAATACAACGACATGCATTCTACACCACAAACACAAGTCTGTGTCAAACGATGTCAACTGTCTAACTTTTAAGCTTGACCATAGAAGAGAATCACACAAAATGGAAGGGATTATTACTCTTGATTTGCAAATATTTCAAGAAAGAATTATTTATATATGTACATCTGATGAATCTTGGTTTCTTCAGAAATAGTTTCAGAGCAGACGTTTAATTTTTTTAATTATCATCTGAGAATAGATTACTCATTTCTGGTAACGAAGCAAAAAACACAGTGGCGGCTCAAATGGGTAATCAAAATGGCACGAATAAATTGGAAGTAAATGACACATAAGTTTAATTGATTTTTTGGTGAACTTTATAAAAATATTTCAACTTCATACGTATATTCATTTTATAAATATACAAAGTATGCCTTTATCAAGGTTTATTTTCGTTCAGTTGGCGCATGACGTAGAAAAAGCGATGGCTCGTGTATCTGTGGCGACGGTGAACGAAACATCAAAAGAAATAATTCCATCATTTTATAACTCTCTTAGCTTCAGTTTCCTGTGTTATAGTTATTAAAAATTGAATATTTTGAGCAGAAACCATGCCAAATTTTGCTGCATTGACTCGTAAAAATAAAAAACGAAGAATGAAGGGAACAGCTGTCAAATAATTTAATTTCGAAAAAATCCAAAATCTTTTTAATGTATGCACGTTTTTTAAATTTGCATATAGCAGTATTCATCATTCAAAATTTTGTAACCTAAGGTTATGCACCTTGTTGCCAGATGTATGCAAATCAGACAACAGCTTTATTATTTTAAAAGGGTCATCCTGTAATTTACTTTAACTTCCCTATCTATATATGTCTGTAACGGTTTTTGAGTTATAAATTATTTGTAGAAATTTTAGGTTGAATTCATGAAAAAGACAAAATTTAGGTCAATATTTGAGATTTCAGTTCCAAATTTTTCATGACCATCGATAAATGTTCTGCTCCACTCTTTTCGAATTTTATACTGAGTGGTAAAAAAAACTTAACATAAAATTCAAAAACGTCTTCACAATATTATAAGTTGACAAATGATATTTTTTTTAACCATTCTGTATAACTGACATAATTTTTGAGAACAGTAGCGCAGTATTTAGCGAAATATAGTCATCATAGTAATTCCAAAATTTGATATAAAACTTTTAAAAGTAATTTATAACTAAAAAACCGTTATAGGAAGATATAGGGAAAAGTAAATCAATATAATTCTTTGTGGAGAATCATAAAAAAAATTGAAATAAATCCATTTCAAATAATAAAGCTGTTGCCAAATTTGTATACATTTGGCAACACTGGAATTTTAAATGTATTTCAAAAACCTAATGTTGATCTACAAAATTCAGAATGGTTGCATGAATAGTTTCTATGATAATTTAATGATCCACCCAATATGTTATTGTGCTGTTTTCGATTTTTGTTTTCTTTAAGCAAATAGTTTTAGTTTGTTCAAATTTTTATTTGCTTTTCAATTTATTTTTGAAGAAAAAAAAACACTTTTATTACTGAATATTCCTATTGAAAATAATCATTATAATTTAATAGTCCACCCAATATGTTATTGTTGTTTGTTTTCGATTTTTGTTTTCTTTTAAATAAATAGTATCAATTTGTTGAAATTTTTATTTGCTTTTAAATTTATTTTTGAAGAAAAAAAAACTTTTATTACTGAATATTCCTATTGAAAATAATCATTATAATTTAATAGTCCACCCAATATGTTATTGTTGTATGTTTTCAATTTTTGTTTTTTTAAACAAATAATTTTAATTTGTTGAAATTTTTATTTGCTTTTCAATTTATTTCTGACAAAAAAAAACACTTTCATTACTGAATATTGCTATTAAAAATAATTATTATAATTTAATAGTCCACACAATATGTTATTGTTGTATGTTTTCGAAGTTTGTTTTTTTAAACAGATAGTTTCAATTTTTATTCGCTTTTCAATTTATTTCTGAAGAAAAAAAAACCACTTTAATTACTGAATATTCCTGTTGAAAATAATCATTATAATTTAATAGTCCACCCAAAATGTTATTGTTGTTTGTTTTCGATTTTTGTTTTTTTTTAAGCAAATAGTTTCAATTTGTTGACATTTTTATTTGCTTTTCAATTTATTTTTGAAGAAAAAAAAAAACTTCATTACTGAATATTCCTATTGAAAATAATCATTGGCATTCCGGTATATTTCAGGTGATTTAAATAATAATAACAAAATCATAAATTAGTTTTTTTTTTACAAAATACATCTAGTAAAAATTATACAGTTAAATATGTACAATAATTGGTTGATATGTACAATAAATGGCAGTGATTCATTAATACAATTAACAATATATAGTCATACATCGATTCAATAAATAACTACCTAAATTTTGGAACAATAAAATTAATCAATTAAAGGACATGCATCTAATGAGACACCGTTCAGTTCGTCCATTTCGCTCCAACTCCTGACTACATCACCAATCTTGAATTTCCTCAAGCAACCCTTGAAATTCTCCTTCACCTTCAGAGTTCCACTTGGTGCTGCACCTAAACCAAAACAATGTATATTTACACCCATCTACTAATTTTGAGAATTCAAACTGTAGAAACAGCCCTAAAATAGACTGCTGAAGAATAATTCTAATCTTTGCACATTACAAATTGACAAGAAGGCTGAAACCGATCGAATAACAAATCATGTAGAACATTGGGATGTTGCCAAATTAAACGGATGCCACTTTGTATGGATTGTTAAACTTGTATATATATTCTCACCTGGTAAACCACCAATATAAAGCGGCGCTTCGATGTCGTCAGAAAGAGAATTGGTATCGTATCTGGCCCAGCTCCTGGCTATACCGTCAATTTTGACGGTAAGTTCGTATTGAGAATAGATTGCGGTCACGTTGTGCCATTTGTTGTTGCACAAAGCGAAATCTGAGTTTAGGTTGTTCGTAACGCTGAACGCAGGACTGATACCCAGATCGACGGACATGACCATACCGCCATTTTGTAGTTCGATCGAGAGAGCTGGGCTGTTTCCTGAATTCGAGAGGCTCAGTAGGATCCCGTTTTGTTCCGAGGTCTTGAATTCAAAGCTGAGCTCCAGCTGCTGGTTCACTTGGAAATCTCGCTCTGAAAATTTATTTATTTAGTGATGACACAAGATATTGAACATTTTAAGTACAAAAGGTACACTTACTGCCTATCTGTGACACTTTTAAACCTGGAGGAGTTAAATGTTAGTATATTGGGTGTTTCAAGGTGGATGGCTTATTAAATTATTATAGAATCTATTCATGCGAAATATTTAGAAATGTTATAAATCATTATAAGGTTATGTAATTGTATAATATTATTTGATGTACAGATTATAATTTTAATAATAATATAATGCATATGGTACGTTTTGGAAATACTTTCAAATGTATCTACAATGTTGCCAGATGTATGCAAATTTGACAACAGCTTTGTTATTTCAAATGGGACATTCCATATTCTTATTTTTCACGATTCTCCATAAAAAATCAGATTATTTTATTTTACTTTTCCATATTTGTATCTAACGGTTTTTGAGTTATAATGAATTGAAAAAAAAATTGATCAAATTTGGGAGTTACTGAAATAACTCTATTTTGGTCAATAATTGTATGACCTTAGGTAAAAGTTGGATCCACGTCAATGTTTTCGGTTCTTAATTGTCAGTTGTATAGAGTGGTAAAACAACATTACCAAATAACTACAATAAAACATTTTTCTGGGGTATAATGGTAGATTCAAAAAACTAATAATTATATAAGATCATCTAAACACTTCCTCATTTGTTTATATTTTTTTTCCACAAATTCTTAAACTGTTATTGAACATAAATTTTTTTTTCCTCAATAATAATCTTTGATAGTAATGAAACGTTTTTTTTATATTTGTATTTTTTTAGATGATAAATATTAAGTTTTTTAGATCTTAATTGACAATTTCCTATATATTACCAAAAAAAAAACTGTGTACTAACATAAGCATTGCTATTGAATTAAAAATTTGTTACACATAAATCATTATCTTCTCTGATAGATTAAACGATTACAAAAACATCACTGTGCTTCAAAATATATAAAAAAAAAATTATAAATAATGATAAATAAAAAAAAATTAAAATAAATTCTATTTTGATCCTCAGGGACGTTTGTGTAAATTTTAAAACTGTCAAAAAAATTTAACAATTTGTTTATAACGAATTGATTGATTTAATAAACAATTAAATTGTTAGTGAAAAAATTTTTTTCTCTTTAATTCATACATACATGTTTGTTTTGATTGTAAAATATTTTCTCAGCTGATTATTTAATGAAAAAAAATATAGAAAAAAATGTTTATCAATGATTAAACATCATTAAAGAAAACAGTTTTTCTTTATCATAAAAAACAGTTTCTTAAGAATTCGTGAAATTTTTCACTACTTGTTTTACAAGAAATTATAAATTAATGGAGTTTTTTGTTTAGTTAATAGGGCTCCTTTTTAGATACTTATTGTTAAAAAATATATCATAATGTAATGGTTTTTGAGTATATAAAAAAATTTTAAAAAATGTATTTTTCCACAAAAAAATTACCTCATTATGTATTTTTTTTTAATGAATTCAATACTGGAAATCAAAGTTTTCTTCAAAAAATCTATCTAGCTTCCAATAATTCCGTTTTGAAAAAAAAACGGGCCTTACTTGAATAGAAAATAATTTTAAATCGAAAAATGAAAATTTTACTGAAAACAAACAAATTTATTTTGTAAATAGATTTAAAATATTTTTTTCAATTTTGTACCGATAATGGTTTATCTAGTATTTACACTTATTGTTTGATCAAGTGTTAAATTTGTGGAAATCATTTCATTAACGGTAATTAACTGGAAATACTTTCAAATGTACAATGTTGCCAGATGTATGCAAATTTGACAACAGCTCTGTTATTTTAAATGGGACATTCCATATTCTTATTTTTCACGATTCTCCATAAAAAATCAGATTATTTTATTTCATTTTCCATATTTGTATCTAACGGTTTTTGAGTTATAATGAATTGAAAAAAAATTAGATAAAATTTGGGAGTGACTGAAATAACTTTATTTTGATCAATACTTGTATGACCTTAGGTAAAAGTTGGATCCACGTCAATGTTTTCGGTTCTTAATTGTCAGTTGGATAGAGTGGTAAAAAAACATTATCAAATAACTACAATAAAACATTTTTCTGGGGTATATTGGTAGATTCAAAAGACTAAAAATTATATAAGATCATTTAAACACTTCCTTATTTGTTTATAATTTATTTTTCACGAATTCTTAAACTGTTATTGAACATGTATTTTGTTTTCCTCAATAATAATCTTTGATAGTTATGGAACGTTTTTTTTATATTTATATTTTTTTAGATTATAATTAATTACAATTGCTATTAAAGTAAAAATTTGTTATACATAAATCACTATCTTCTCTTCATTTCTACTTTTATAGATAAAAAAAATTATTAATAATGATGAATAAAAAAATTAAAATGAAATTTATTTTGATCCTCCGGGGCGTCTTTGTAATTTTTAAAACTGTCAAAAAAATTAACAATAAATTTATAACGAATTGATTGATTTAATAAATAATGAAATTGTTAGTGAAAAAATTTTTTTCTCTTTAATTCATACATACATGTTTATTCTGGCTATAAAATAATTTCTCAGCAAATTATTTAATGAAAAAAAAATATAGAAAATTTTTTTATTTATGATTAAACATTATTAAGGAAAATAATTTTTCTTTATCATAAATAACAGTTTCTTAAGAATTTGTGAAATATTTTACTACTTGTTTGCAAGAAATTATAAACTAACGGAGTTTTTTTTTAGTTAATAGGAATCTTTTTTCATATGAAAACGGTAAGTGACAAATAAAAAAATTATTATAATTATTTCAAACTATTCTACATTTGTTAGGAACTATTCAACGTTAATGCAAGTAGCAGTAAAATAATGAAAATATATAATTTCATGATCGAATTGGGTGATTTCCTGAAAACTTACCAAAGATGGCGTAAGCGTCGCCTCCGAAATACGCCCCTCGTTCTATTTTCGGAAAACACGAACCCAGATTCATGTAATCACTCAGTTCTTTGGTATTAAGTTGCGGTACATCGTTGATCTTGAAATCCCTTATGCATCCGATAAATTGACGTATATTCTGTAAAAATCGACAAAATGCATTTGAAATTTCCTCACAGAAGCGATCACTTACAACATCTCTAAAAGTGAAGTTCTCAGGTACATTTCCCAGGTAAAATTCGTTACGAACGTTACTCTTTGGTATCTTGGGCGGCTTCTGCCATCGGCCGTCCAAGGCGATGTGCAACCGTCTCTTTCTTTTGATTATGATCTGTTCCATTATGAGGGTGTGCCACTCGGCGTCGTCTACCCTCCCTTCGAAAATTACGTTTATCGGTTTACGTTTTCCCTTGACCGTGTATTGAAGCTGGCCTTTACGAATTTCAAGAAGATTGTATTGCGGCTTGGACTTTGAACTCTGAAAAAAGCGATACAGATATATCTTATCATTCCTGATATTCAACATTCTTATTTCTTTTCTTGCGCATATATGTTGTGTTGATATTTCGACTCGTAAACAGGCGATTTATCATTGGCCATGCGAAAAACATGGATTTTCACATCAGAATTAATTTTTCGAAATACTTACCGTAGATACCATCAAGGAACCTTCGGGATACAAAGTTCTAAACTGCATTTCTAACGTAAAGTTCTTTTTCCAGAAAGAATTCCTCTTGTAAACGTAACTGGGAGATTTGTCCCCAAATTTAATGGCCGAAGCGTCGATCTGATGCGGAGACGCTGGAAAACAACCTTGTGTGTTCTGCATTCCATCCGGATTTTCCATTATTGTGAGACTTGTTGGTATCTCTTCCGGAAGAGCAGACACTCTCCATCGCCCTATTTCGACATGCTTCAACTCCGCCACTGTTGAAACGTTGAAAGTCACTTCCCTGTGGGAGGAGGAAATTTTATGTTTCATAAAAACATGTTTATTATTAATATATTTGTCTTTGTGAGTTTGAGTTATGTGAAAGCGCAACAGTTCATCTATTTTTGGTTAACTAGTAAGCGTGTAGATCCATAAGCCCATAGATCAATAAGCCCGTAGATCAATATAGGCCAGCAGATCCATAAGTCAGTAGTTCAATAAGCCCGTAGATCAATATGGACCATAGGAAACAAGGAAAAGAAACCCGTTGAAAGCAAAGAACGCGAAAAAACACGACAGAGAGCGAAGAAACACGAAAGAACGCAAAGAAATACGAAAAAACGCTAAGTCCAAAGTCCAAAAGAACCCAAAAAAACCCGAAAGAACGAAAAAAAAATCCGTTGGAAGCGAAAAAACATGAAAGAACTGGAAGAAACACGAAAAAATACTCGCGGTCGCTTCTCCTAGAAGAGGATACGCCCTTCGATCTGTATTAAGATTGCCTCTGGGTCGGCCCTTCGGGCCTCCCCGAAAGCCTCGTTTTCCCGGTACCCCCGGCGAGTTTCGAAATAATCTTCTCTGGTTCGTTTCTTACTGTTATATTATTCAGATTATCAATCTCGATTTGATAGAAATTATATCTTCACGTTAACTTTGAAGTCGACTTACTTGTTATCGACCAAGATATTAGATAATCCTCCAAGTAGACCACTATACACCTTGGTAGGATCTTCACCGATGTTCAAAACGATGGGAACTCCTTTGAAGAGTTTGATGCCTTGTCCTACCGTTTCTTCATTGTTAACTTTCAGAATGGATGCCTCGTCCCAAACGGTAACATTGACAGTGTTTAAAACCTCATTGAGCCTCACATCTGACTCCACACTATGTCCATCATCGAGTTCCAAGATCATTTTACCGTTCCTTATGTAAAGTTTACCTATCTTCTGTATGGACATCACGAAACTCACATTCGAAACTGGGACAATTTCGAAATAAAGGCTGAATGTCCTTCTTCTGTATTTGGCCGTAGTGTTAAGTATGAGATAGCCATCTCCGGTGAACCAGGCTCGACGGAAGTTGACTTCCTACAAAATAAACCCTGTTGCACCTAAATATAATAAAATTGAAAATGCCTCTATACTTTTATTAACATCACCCATCGAGTTGCATATGCGCGGAGCCTGTTGCCAGTAGTGAGTATATTGACCTTAATCTGTGTCTCAAAACAATTCATAGAATCTACATGCCATTGAATACAACATTAAACTTTCTGTTATGCATCACCCCCTTGGGACACCCATTATATAAATAAAAGTGTGAGGTGGTACCAGGCAGTACAATGATTGCGACTAGAATTATAAATTCGCTTCGGTTATGTATTATTTTTAAAATAGATCTGTCTAAATAACAAAAAGTTTTTGATGTCGATATGTATATTAATTGAATTAAAAGTGTTGTAACGATGAATTTTTTAAATCGCTCTTAAGTCGAAAACGTACCGTCCACGCCAGCAACCGTACGCAGTATTACGTATAGATGCCCCACTCTTGGTCGCGCATGACGGTGAGGTGGGAGACTCAGACAGGGAGTCAGTCTTCGCGACTGACCATGATTCACCATTTTTAAGGCCGTTTAATGTACTTCAAAAGGATTGCTTCGCTCACAAGATTTCCATCCCCAAAAATCCTCATTTCGAGATCTCTCCTTTGATGTTATACATGTTTCATTCAACAAATAAAATAACCAAAGATCGAAGTGAGACTATGAATTGACTAACCTTCGTGCTTCTGGGAAAGGTGTTGTACGAAACCACGGTCCTAAGGTTCCTCTCGCTGCGATGGTTCAAGAAGCCGACGAAAGATGTCGTGTTGACCGAAACGCAATTCCTGTCGAAGGTGGGAGTCACGCCACCGACGAAGTATCTGCTCTGTCTGATCCTGAAGACGTGCATCCTCGGCAAATTTCTTATTTCGTTGACCGACAAGTCGTTCAACGTCAGATCGTAGTACTGCTTGTTGTTCTTGTACTGTAGCGCTATGTTGATGTTATTCTCTTTGCCATCGTTGTATTTTTTTTCCAGCGGTATGGAGACGACGGTGGAGTTGTCGTTGTGCCTCATGTAGAATTCCAGTTGGCCATTTTTGAGGGCCAGCGATATGTAGGCACATGGGTTCTGTGGGGAAAGTTAAATGTACAATTATTATTTGTTAAGATTTGTAACGGTCATGGAACTGCAATATCCGAAGTACCCCAATTAGTTTAGAAAGTGATAGAATCTACAACGAGGTACTTTCGGTATGAATTTATGACCGGATGACTAAGAAATAGATCTTTATATTTGAACCTTTGTCGAATGCTGGAATTCCGCCTGGGTATTTTCGGGAAAGGCCAGAATCGTACGTTTTGCACTTTCCATTTATTTGGTCAAACCGTTTTTACGCCCCCTTTTGAAGAGGGGGAACTTGTATATATTTCAAGATTTCGTTTGATTTAACCAGTTAACATAAATAGAACTAAGGTTAAGACTTAGAGAAATATTTACAACATTTCTAGTGAGTGTGTTGACTCATTTTGGTCGTAAGAGGAGGTTATATGTGCCATCCAGACATCCGAGGTGTTCATAGTGTAAATAACGTTTTAAGTTGTACAACCACTTTTCAATTAAAGGGATTTTTCATTAATTTGGGAAATCCAGTCCAAGAAGAAACCGGAAATATCCGACAAGTCCTTCTTGCACTCTACATCCCGTAGAAACTGTGTTACCAGTCTCCGGTACACAAATCCTCAGAGACTCTGTCAGTCTGTCAATTTCGGAGTTACGACAATACATTATTATTATTGAGTAATGTTTCGACTGACGTCTTTTGTCGTTTTCGAAGCAAAACATTTGCTTTTGAGAAAGCTGACAATATTCAAATTATCAAATGATACTTGAAGTAAAAATTGAAATATTTTCTGATATTGCCAAGTTTTTTAAAAGCTTTTCACCTTGAAAACAACAGAAGATTAAATCTTCAACGTTTATGGGTTATAATTTTTTCTATTGATTGATATTATGATGAAAATGAAAAAAATCTATGTTATTCATCAAGACAAACAGTGTTTTCTAGAATAAATAAAGGTATTTGAGGTTGTTTTGTAACATCCTTGGAAGAACACGCCTGTCACTGCCTAGTGCCCGCGTCGATCCCGCGAGTGCGTGAGAGAGAAAGAGGAAGGAAGAAATGCAAGATGGTGGGGCCATTATCGGTGGAGTTGTGACAGAAGTAATAAAGACCCAAAAAAGTGTTAATGCCTTTGTGTGAGTTCGAAAACGAAGCCATCTTGAGTTGAGTGCCTCTAGAATATGTTTTGCAACATAAATTGCCAGGGCCTTTATGAGCCAAGATCTGTGGTTGAACTACAGGAACGTATGATAACATCTGAGATCATCGACTAGTAGTGTTACTAGTATGTTTGATGCAAAGTAGTGGACGTAACCCTTTGAATGTAGCACCATAATGCTGTATCGAGTGGTGAAAAAGATTTTGTTCAATTACTTCTGTTTTTTTTCTACCATACATTTCTTATTGTTGATTATGTGTATTTTTTACTTTCGATTATGTATGACTCTTAGTATCAAGTTGTGCTCATGTTCCTTACTGTTATTCTGATTTTATTCACTTATGGTTACTATTCTATAAAGTGATGAGAGATCCTTTGTTTATTTAATTGTATGTTTTCTTGTAATCTTGTAGAAATTATCTTATTATTATTCATGTTGTTCTCTTGCTGCTATTTATGTCTATGTTTCCTTTCTGTTGATTTATATGTTTTATATTTACATGTTTTACTATTTTATCAAGTGGTGTGTTGTTTCTTTCAATTGAAACAACACTTGCTTGAAGGTTTAGGCAACTGAACGACCAGACTCAGAACGTTCAAGGGATGTCTTAACTCCACAGTTGCCGAAGAGGTGTATTGATCAAACTAATGATGAATGATGCTTTATTGATTACTAGTAAGAGGGTAGATCCATAGGCCCATAGATCAATAACCCGTACATCAATAAAAGCCAGTAGATCCATAAGCCAGTAGTTCAATAAGCTCATAGATCAATATAGACCATAGATCAATGAAGCGCCCATAGATCAATGAAGCGCACAGAAACGCGAAACACGGCCAAGATACCCGTTGAAAGCAAAGAAATTTGAAAGGTCGCGAAGAAACACGGAAAGAAGCGAACGAATACGAAAGAAAGCAAAAAGCCCAAAGGAACTCAAAAAAAACACGAAGGAACGCAAAAAAAGCCGTTGAAAGCGAAAAAACATGAAAGAACGTGACAAAACACGACGAAACGCGAAAAAACACGAAAGGGCCCGATGAAACACGAAAGAACCCGAAGTAACACGAAAGAACGAAAAAATCCAAAGGAACCCAAAAAACCCCGAAGAAGCACAAAATAACCGAAAGCGAGCAAAAAAATTCTGAGGAAAGCTGAAAACCCCGAGAGAGCACAAAAAACCGAAAGCGTGCAAAAAATACCGAAAGAACTTGTAAATTGCACACTCTGGATATCAATCGATCGCGAATTCGTTGTTAATGGCACACCCTGTATGACATTTCATTGAATTTAGCTCCCTTACGCGGAAAAGCACGAAAACTTGAGAAAAACTCTGGTGAATGTCAGCGCTACTCAGATCTGACACCCTGTATATGAATCGAAAATATTTTATCGAATTAAGAACCAAAACACCCCAAAGAAACACAAAAAACACGAATTTGCGCAAAAAAAAAAAAATAACAAATAAATTGCACACTCCGCATATCACATGATCGCAAATTCATTGTGAATCGCACACCCTGTATGACATTTTATCGAAATTAAATTGATACCGGATTTTCAAAATTTGAGCTCGCGTTCGGCTATCATCGGTATCGTATCAGAAACTGACATTTCACCAAGTATTATCGTGAAAATTACCGAATTTGGAATGAAGAATTCACGGCCTTATCTCGCTACTTGGATATGAAAATTGGTACCCAGAGTTTGGAAATTTCCTAAAGTTTCTATTCCTACCGCTGAAAGGGCGTTTAGGGGCTTCTACCGCCCCCAAAAAATCAAAATATCAGGGTGGTTTTTTGACGTTTTATCTGCCTTATTTTCGTAATGATTTCGGATATTTCGTTGGTCCTTACCGGTACCACATTATGAGAAATGTCTTTTACTTGAAATAGCGACCGATCTCGGCCCGCGAGACGGCCCCGTTCGTTTGTGAGATCTTCCCCTTGGGGACGATTTCGACGAAAAACGCCGATTTCGCGATTTTCGTTTGAAAATTTCGGGCACTTTAAGAGCGCCCGGGGGGGTTTCGCAGTCGCTTCTCCTAGAAGAGGATACGCCCTCTCGATCTGTTTTAAGATTGCCCCTCGATCGGCCCTGCGGGCCGCTCGGAAAGCTTCGCTTTCCGGATCCCTGACGGGACCTCCGCTCATAATCTTCTCTGGTTCGTTCCTTACTGCTATATTTATATCGATACTCTAATTTTATATACTAAATTGAGTTATGAATCTACCTGAATCGAAGGCCTTGACGAGGCGGTTCCAAGGCCTTTACTAACATGTGCTGTAAGACATGAGAGAATATAATTTTTTCAATCAACCGCGAAACTTTCTGTCATTTTTTCAGAGCCGCCGCTGGAACTCCATGACCTTCCCCGTATTCCCAATTCCTTAGCTCATACAATATTATAGTTACGGCTCACATACCCTGGGGCCGTGACCATGACGATGGTCATAATTAGTCGTTTACTTATTTGCCATGATTATTAATTCTTGTTATGGAAGTTGCCATATTTACCATGCTTATTATTCTCTTTGTATTATGGAAGTTGCTCTGATTATTATGATTCTGTTTATCTGTTATCTGTTTTGTATTGTTATAGTTTTCTCAGAATTGTTATACTTACCTTTGCTAGACGATCCCATTAAATGGCCAAGTCTTTGTATCTGGAGTCATTCACACTTTCTTCCCGAAAGAAAAAATGGCAAATGTTACAGGGTTATAAATTGTTTTTTTTTTTATTGTTTGATATTATAATGAAAATGAAAAAATTCTGTTTTATTTATCAAGACAAACAGTGTTTTCTAAAATAAACGTATGTAAAATACTTCAACCGAAAGTGTAAGACTATAATAGTTATTTGAGATTCTTTCCTACGAATGGCAACTTTTTCAGTTTTTATGGATGAAATTCAGCAAATAAAGAAAAATATAAAGAAAGAAATGAAAACTTACAGCAATCTCTTGTATCAGGAGCAAAAGACTGTTCTCATCGAACGTCTTGAAATTGAGTATCACCGAAAATTGTTGCGGATTCAAAGTGGACACGTTGTACCACGAGTAACTGCCGTCGATATACAAGGTGTTCAATTTCTCCTGCTCGTATCCTCTGGCTTCCCTGAAAATTAATTTTTTTTTTAATAATTTTAAAACATAATCATTCATCTACTCACGTTTCGCATGCCGTGCAATTTCCAACGCTCTTGACGAAATTCCACAGTCCTACATTTATATCGTTTAGGAAAAACTCGTATAAACAACCGGCTCCAGCTTGGTTGACGTTCTTGCCTATGTTTATGAGGTCAGTCGAGGAGATGTGTAGTAGTTTCACTTCCGGTATCTCGATCACCTGGTTTTGGATGAAGAGGTATAGATTGTCCTGTTTCCTGTCGAAAGAGGCATTTTTACGTCTGTTTATTCATTATACACAACAATTATGGAATACAAACACGAAAGGAACTAATTTCAAGTGCCCATACGTCGGTACACGGTTAAGTAAAGGAGCGATAATCACGAACAACTATCGTTCAAATGATGTAGTACAGTCCTGTCTCACAGTTGTCAAAAAGAGTCATTAAATTACGATGTACCGCAACTCTAACCTTTTTATTTCGACGGAAGTAATTCGATCTCTATCGATTTCAACTTCGACGGGGAATTTATTCCATTCTAGCATGAAGAGATCGTCAATCACCCTCATGCTGATCTTGTGACCGTTACTGGACAAGTTTATCAAGTCGCAAGTACTGCAATTGAACTTCATCCTCATGCTGTTGAACACTCCTATGTTCTTCACTTGGTACCAACGCGAGCAGTTGCTCAGAGATATCGGGAGGTATAGCTGGAACAAACACCAATACATATTTGTTTTTTATAAAACAACTTCAAAGATAAAATTGTGAATAAAGAAAAAATATAATAACGAAATACAGTTTTTGGGTGCCAAATTTTATGGGCGAAAATTAGACTGATTATTTTTCCGACCCAAATATCGACCAATAGAATTGCACCATTCGACGTCACGTGGTACAACCTACATGGTATTATACTGATAATTTTTTGAAATTTTTCTCTGGTAGTTGCTATATATAAACAAAACATGATCCAGTCAAATTAAGCACACGTCAAACTGACAGGTTGAATTCAATTGTGAAAATTGGAGATTTTACATGAAAATGAGTCGATTTGGAATTTGTTCTCTGTCCACCATCGATAAAAAAGTCGAAGGAAATGTTCCCATTAATACGGAGAAGGCAAAAAAAAACAGTTTGGAACCAATTTACTACTTTTTGTACTGAGAGGGAATACACATTGAGTGCTGAAACGAGTGAAGCGCAATTGGCAAACATTATGAAAGATTACGCTTACAATATGAAGAAAATGGATGGAGAAGACTATAAGGAAGGTACAATAAAAACAATGTGGAATCAGACTGCCAAATTACTTCAAGAAAAGTATTTGAACGATTTCGACATCAAAATCAACCCATTTTCGGATTCTGCATTCAAGACCGCTCGAGGAGCTCGTGATGTCAAGCGTAAGGCTTTACAATCTATTCCGGAAAAACGGAGGGCAAGTGCAGCAGCGTTGGAGGAAAAAGATTGGGATGCAATGACCACTGTTTGGGACGAGGAAACTCCTGATGGCCTCCAGAAAAAATTATTCATGATAATATCAGTGGAATTGGCTGGGAGAGGTGGTGAGGGCAGCATGGCGTCAATACATCACTTCAAGGCAGAACAGCGAAATGACGGGGAAACAACTGGGAGAATTGAATACAATCCAATTTTCAGCAAGACCACACAAGGTGGTGATAAAAAATTATCAGACAGCAAGTGGCTGGTGGAGAATCGGGAAATCCCTGACAAGTGCCCAGTGAGACTGTTCCAGAAATTGAGAGAGAAGAGAGATGTCAATATCAAGAGCGACAGACTATTCCTGACCCAAAATCCATTCTGGAATAAAGTTCCAGCCGCTAGGTGGTACAAGGATTCCCCAGTAGGCCAAAACACGATTTCAAAGTGGGTTAAGGAGTCAGCACAAAAAGCTGGGCTTGACCTTGGTAACAAAAAAATCACCAATCACTCCAGTCGTGCAACAGCCGTCTCCAATCTAGCGAAATCGGGCCTGGGAGAGCAGCAGATAATCAAAATAACTGGACAGTAACTCCATCAAGCCGTATCTCCAACTCGACCAGGAACATCACGAATTAATTGTCAAGAAACTGCGAAGGAGTGAGCCTACTGCAGAAAATGCCATCAACAGCATAAACCTCATGCCATCTACCTCTTCTGGGACCATTACCGATAACTCTGACTTGAAGAAAACATGCACCAATGTTTACAACAATTGTATTTTTAATTGCACTACCCTGATTCTTAATTAAATGTTGTTTTATTCATCATGAAATTCTTATTTGTTAACTGTACATTTCGTCTCATGGTGCAATTCTATTGGCCGACATTTGGGACAGAAAAATAATCCCCCAAATACCACACGAGCTTCAAAATTATCTGGTATTTCCCGATAGGTTCCCTGCAAACAAATAAAATCGTCAAGTTTTTCAGGAAAAATCTTTTTTTTAACCTGAAAAACTTTACTCCTTCATTTGTTTGCAACGAACCTATCGGGAAATACCCGATAATTTTGAAGCTCTTGTGGTATTATAACTGAATATCTATTTTAACTAAGGAAAATTCAACTTCGATGAAAATAAAATCTACTTACGTTATTTACTCTCTGAGTGGTGAAGGTTATGTTGGATTTCAAGGCCATTATTTTGTCCTTCAGGCTATTCAGTTGTTCGTAGCTCTGGGCCAGAAATTCGTTCTTCCTATCGATGATTCCGTGAAGGTTTGTGTTTATGTTAAGTTTTTCGATCTCGTTTATTTTCGAATAAATTTGTTCGTTTAGTTTTCTTGTATCTAAAAATGAGATGGTAGCGTTTAGAACCTGTTTCGTGTATTTTACGAAAAGAAATTCTTTTTTTTTTAATCAGTATAAGAATAAATCCTTTTATTTACATTGAAAAGTGTCGCATCTGAAACTTAGAGCTGGTCGATTGTTACGTATTGAGCTGGTCTACTCAGGTCATAAAAAATGTTGCCAAACTGAGCAAATAGTAGGTTTGTCTATTCCTCTTTAATTGTGTATAAAAACTTTTTCTCCAATTTGCATTCAAAACATTGTATAAAATTTTATATTTTGAATTGAAACTGCCTAGATTTTGTCTTTGAAGATCTTGTCTATTAGTTTTAGAAGATAGTTATTAATGGCTAGTATTTCTTTTGCTTATTTTATTGTTTGTTGTCTGAACTCTGGACTAGTGAGTTTTAGAGCTCTATCAGCGATTCCTGATACAACACTTTTTTTATGAACCATTGGAACTGCCGCTTCAAAGTTCAAATATCGTCCACTCCAGGTTGGCTTTGTGTACCAAATTGTCTTTACTTTTGTGTTTGTTCTTATGATTGTCAGATTTAAGAAATTGATTTTATTTTGTTTTTCTAACTCACAGGTGAATTTTAAATTAGGATGGTAGCTATTGAATTCATTTATAATATCCTCTATTTCATTTTCAGGTGCTGCTGTAAGACAGTCGTCAAAAAAACGTTTGAAAAATGGTATTCTGTACTTTAATTTCTTTATAACCGTTACTTCCAGATCCTCCATTACGAGTTGATCTATTACTGCAGAAATTGGAACCCCTATGCCACATCCATTAATCTGACAATAGATACGCCGAAACATATGTTGGAAAAATAAAATGAATAAAATAATAATTTAACAAATACCATTATTAGTAAACTAAGTGCTATACACCCAAGAAATTTTAAACAAAAAAATTTATACCAAAGCACAAGAAATTCTAACAAATACTGAAGAAATTATATATATATAATTTGATTTGCCTTTATTTTATTGATGAAATTTATTTGGGTATTGGGTATCTATATAATATTCTAATATTGGGTATCTATATAATATAGTAATAAGATCGTGAACCAGAGAAAATTTTGACATGTGGTCCCGTCAGGGACCCGGAAAGCAAAGCTTTCCGAGCGGCCCGCAGGGCCGCTCGAGAGGGAATCTTAAAACAGATCGAAAAGTCATATCCTGTTCTAGGAGAAGCGACCCCGAAACCCCCCGGGCGCTCTTACAGCGCCCGAAATTTTCGAAAGAAAATCGCGAAATCGGCGATTTTCGCGAAATCGCCAAAAGTGTCCCCAAAGGGGAAGATCTCACGAACGGACGGGGCCGTCTCGCGGGCCGAGATAGGTAGCTTTTTCAAGAAAAAGACATTCCTCATAATGTAGTACTGGTACGGACCGCGGAGCCTCTCGAAATCTATACGAAAATTATGCATGTAAAACGGCAATTTTTCGACCCACGAGTACCGAGAAACGTCAAAAACCCCTATGATGCTTTCGCTCTGTGCGGGCGCTACGAGCCTCTAAACGCATTTTCGGCGGTAGAAAATGAAACTTAAGGAAATCCCCCATCTCTGGGTACCAATTTTCATATCCAAGTAGCGAGTCAAGGCCGGGCATATTCATTCCAAATTCGGCAATTTTCACGGTAAAATGAGGCAAAATGTCACAAATTCTCATACGATTCCGATGATAGCCGAACGCGAGCTCAAAATTTGAAAATCCGGCATCAATTTTTCGCTCGATATGGGCGGTGGAAGATTGTTAGCGCCTTCCAAGCACTCGAATAAGAATCTAGAGGAGATTCCGAATCTCTAGATACCACTTACGCTTCACGACTCTCAAGAAAAACACCTCAAACATGCGTTTGAAAATCGTCATTTTCCAGTCGATTTTCGCGCGAATTCATTGCCCTCTCCGAACTCCGACCCAACTTATGATACTCTATGTTAGAATCGCACACACTTAGTTTATTCAGGGAAAAACGGCTAAGCACTCTGTTCATGAATACACGTTCAGACCTTTTTCGAATAATTTTTATTTTACCTTTGTGAAATTGATGGAGTTGAAACGATATTCTTTGGGTTTATTTTTTATGGAAAAATTATTTTCGATTCATATACAGGGTGTTACATAGGAGCTTTATCGAATAATGCTTATACTGCCTTTGTGGAATGCACCGATTGCGATCGATTGATATACGTGCTGTGCACATTGGAAGCACTGGCTTTCACCAGAGTCTTTCTTCGAGAGTTTTTCCTTCTGCATTTTTTGAGGAAAAAGCACCCACTGCGAATCGATTATATAGTGGGTGCCCCATATGCATTTTTGTTCATGTTTTTTCGCATATGGGATCTAATTTCGATAAAATGTCATACAGGGTGTGCGATTTACAATGAATTTGCGATCGGGTGATATACGGGGTGAGCACTTTACACACCGTCATACAGGGTGTGCAATTTACAAAGAGTTTACGATCGGGTGATATACGGGGTGTGCAATTTACAAGTACTTTTGTTTCTTTGCGTGCTTTCGTTGTTTTTGTATTTCTCTGGGGTGTTTCGCGTGACTTCGGGTTTTTTTGAGCGCTTTCAAGTTATATGTATTCTCTCGGGTTTTTTCAGGTTCCTCTGGATTTTTTGTGTTACTTGGGGTTCTTTCGTGTTTTCTCGCGTTGTTTCGTGTAATTTCGGTTTCTTTCGTGTTTCTTCGGATTCTTTCGTATTTTTTCGCGTTTCTTCGTGTTTTTTCCAGTTCTTTCAAGTTTTTTCGCTTTCAACGGGGATTTTGACGTGTTTCGTGTTTCTGCGCGCTTCATTGATGTATGGGCCCTATAGATCTGTGGTCTATATTGATCTATGGTCTATATTGATCTATGGTCCATTATGATCTATGGTCTATATTGATCCATGGGCCTATTGATCTACCCGCTTACTAGTATGTTAATATAATTGTATTATGAAAACTGATCGGTCTCGAACATCGAAATAAATTACGTCACGATGGACGAAATGTAGTCCGAAAATGAGAATTTTCAGATGTAAATTTCAAAGTGTTATCTCGCTACTCGGATATGAATATCGATATCGACAGATTGTAACTTTCCTAAAGTTTCGTTCTCTACCGCCGAAAGGGCCTTTAGGGGCTTCTACCGCCCCAACGAAATGAAAATATCGGGGCGGTTTTTTGACGTTTCACGGTACTCGCGGGTCGAAAAATTGCCGATTTACCTGCGTTATTTTCGTAAAGCTCCGAGGTTCAGCTCCTAGCCAGCCACGGGTGCGTTCTTCGTCTCGAAAAAGCGACCTCCAACGTCCCGCGAGACGTTCCGGTTTCGGAGGAGTACTTCCGCCTGTTTTTCGCCTTTGGGCGATTTCGCGATTTTCGTTTGAAAATTTCGGGCTCGCTTCTCCTAGAAGAGGATACGCCCTTTCGATCTGTATTAAGATTGCCTCGCGTTCGGCCCTTCGGGCCTCCCGGGACCCGCTCGTCATAATCTTCTCTGGTTTGTTTCTTACTGCTATATTTTTAAAGCTTTCAATTCTCATATTCAACCTTAGGGAGGGCGCCATCATGAATTTTTGCCCCGGTCAGAAAAAATCGTAGATCTGGACCTGGTTCACTTCACTGTTTCTACCTGTGACAGTTTCGAAGTTATACAATATTTTAGAAATTTGAACCCAAATTTGAATGGCGTCAAGTTTCTTTCAAATTTGATTAAATTTTTTTTTTGAATAATTGAAGAAAGTTAAGCCGTAGAAATGCAGAAAATATGGAAAATGGATGGAAGTTACTTGTCAACACGTGTTTCTGCTAATTGGCAAGGGCAATGCAACCAAGGAACCAGGATAGAGATGGAAATGAATAATTATTAAAAGATTATTTTATAATTATTCGTTTCCACCCCTATCTTGATTGCCTTGCCCTGAAGAAGCCAATTATCAGAAATTCATAAATTGTTATCACATTATTTCAACTTACTTTCTTTCGAGGTTAGATTCAGGTACTTATTCAAGGGTCTAGTCAAGTTATGCTCATTTATGAATCGCATAGTATTCACTTCGGAAATAATCCTAGTCATGTTCCTCGATACGTCCGTCGCGGTCTCGATGACCTCCTTCATGTCGTCCATGTTAGGTCGGCTCGAAGATAGCCTCTCTTTCAAGCCGTGCATCATACTGCTGAAGTTGTTGATGCTTATCCCGCTCTTGTAGATGTCTCTTTTCAGATTGTCCAGTTCGTACCTGACGTTGTCTAATTCTGAAAATTAAATGAAAACGCTCTATATTTTTTAAATTTATTTCGAAAATAATCATTACTTTTTCGTAAATCGTTCTGGTTCACGTGATTTATGATCCTTTGTTTCAGTCGGTCTGAGAAACCGAACGATAGAGTACTTTGTATGAGCAGCGTATCACCGTCTGATGGGTTCATGGTTTGGCTAACGCGAGCCATTATGTTGTCAGCTGCCAGTACGTCTTTTTCTGCTTCGGACACGCCTTTTCCGATTTTTTCGTAGCTTTCTCCGGCGTTGATCTTTTTCCATTCTTCCTGCGTGAAATTGACCTCCCTGGCAAAACCAACAGAGACATGCAACTCAGAATCTTTACCAACAATAATTGATTTCCTGTATTGTATTTTAGCAAATTAAGACAAAGAATAAGCAGAGTAAAATCATATATTTTTTCCGTCGACCTCCCAATATAAGATCTGTTTAACGTTCACAAAATCATGCATTAATGACCCATTTCAATACACGATTTCTTTCTATTTTAATGCAAGATTGTCACAGGCAACCGAACATACAGTATTCAGAAGTAATATGAGTAACGTCACAACTCGACTGATATTTCATTTTTACGTATGAGGCCTGTGACTCTCTCTCTTCAATCACAGAATAGTCGCGTATTTATCTCTGGTTCCATTGTTATTTCACGGAGAAATGAAATAATGAAACAAATCCAAACAAAAGGGATACTTAGCAAGTTTATGGCCAAAGTATTCAATGCTGAAAGCAACATTGAACGTTGAAAGTGTAACATCCTAGGTTTTTTTCAATACAAAAGAAATGAAGTCTCATTTTACCCTACGTTGAGACGCCACTGGCTCCTCACGTACCTCGAAGGAGGGTTCATGGTCAGAATAAAAGGAATGAAGGAGAGGAAGAACATGTCTGTCACTTGCGCGTTGATCTGCGCGATGCGTGAGAGAAAGGAGGAATGAAGAAATCCAAGATGGTGTGACCATTATCGGTTCAGTTGTGAGAGAAGTAAGAGACTCAAAAAGTATTAGTTAGTGCCATTGTGTGAGTTCGAAAACGAAGCCATCTTACGTAAAGTGACTCTAGACTATATTCTGCAAGTATAATTGAGACTATTTCAAATGTTATTTGTTGCCTGTTCATTTTATTAACCTTTGTTGATGAATAGCATTGAGAACTGGATTGGTTCAGTGAATTTATTATTTTTCTATTATGTTTTTAAATTAATACTGTTATTATGCAATATTATTAGGTTTGGTGGTGTATTAGGTGATGTTTGGGCCCTTGAAATTAATTCTACTTTCTTTGTGAATGTAATACTTTGTTGTTTTGGATAACCCTACTTTCTTTGTGCATGTAATGCTGTTGTATTACACTGCTTGTTACCTAGGACATTAATTATATTGCCTAGCCATGTAGTTTCATCAACTTCAGACAACAAATCTTGAAGTTCGCAGGTCAACTATAACAAAGAAGGCTCTATCTTCTACGAAATTGTACCCAAAGCAATTATATTCATCGTACGCTATTTTGCAGCATGAATTGCCAAGACCTTCATGGACCAGGATTTGTGGTTAAACTACTGGAACATATGATAACGTCTGAGATCATCGACTAGTAGTGTTACTAGTAAGTTTGATACAAAGTAGTGGACGTAACCCTTTAAGTATAGCACCATAATGTTGTATCGAATGGTGAAAAAGCTTTTGTCCAATTACTTCTGTTTTTTTTCCTACCATACATTTCTTATTGTTGATTATGTGTATTTCTTACTGTCGATTATATATGGTTCTTAGTATCATGTTGTGCTCATGTTCTTTACAGTTATTCTGATTTTATTCACTTATGGTTACTATTCTATATTGTGATGAGAGATCCATTGTTTATTTAATTGTATGTTTTCTTGTAATCTTTTTAAAAATTGTCTTATTATTAGTCATGTTGTTCTCTTGCTGCTATTTATGTCTTTTTTCCTTTCTGTTGATTTATATGTTTTATATTTATATGTTTTACTGTTTTATCAAGTGGTGAGAGCACTATCATTTATCTACTATCTATTTATCTTTATGCTCGTATTACATGATATTTCATTTAGTGGTCTTGAGATTGTGGACCATTCCTATACTGTTGTATGAGATTTCTCAGGTACCTGGATCGAAGGCCTTGAAGGGCCGGTTCCAAAGCCTTAAGGCGGGAACCGTTACTAACATGTGCTATAAGGCATGAGAGAATATACTTTTTATCAACCGCAAAACTTTCTGTAATTTTTTCAGGGCCGCCGCTGGAACTCCATGACCTTCCCCGTATTCCCAATTCCTTAGCTCATACAATATTATAGTTATGGTTGACATATCTTGGGGCCGTGACCATGACGATGGTAATAATTAGTCGTTTACATATTTGCCATGATTATTATTCTCTTTGTTTTATGGAAGTTGCTCGGATTATTATGATTACTATCTGTTTTGTATTGTTATAGTTTTCTCAGAATTGTTATACTTGCCTTTGATAGCTGTTAATGATTAACAATTTAGATTTAAACAAGTGCCCTAACATCACCTAACATACGAGGTTCTCTGCCTGAGGCTTTCCCCTACATTTTCTTTAGACCCTGAATGAAGAGTTGATTGTTTGGGTCTAAGTGTTGTGTTTTATATACAATCTTTGTTTCCCAATTATTTTCACTGATCTCAATTATCACGTACTTGAATTATTACGTAAACATAACGTAGAGTCCTACCCTTGCTAGACGATCACATTAAATGGCCAAGTCTTTGTATCTGGAGTCATTCAGACTCCAGTGTCGTAGTTAGTTTCAAAAAATAATATTTGTCATCCTTTTCGAAAGAAAAAGTGGCAAATCTTACATCCCCACTCTTGGTCGCGCATGACGGTGAGGTGGGAGACACAGATAGGGAGATCTTTCATTATTCAGCAAATCAGTCTTCGCGCTGGTTCCATGATTCACTGTTGAATGTACTTCGAAAGGATCGCTCCGCTCGCAAGATTTCCAATAACGTAGAGTCCTAACCTTGCAAGACGATCAGATTAAATGGCCAAGTCTTTGTATCTGGAGTCATTCAGACTCCAGTGTCGTAGTTAGTTTCAATATTGACATTTGTAATTCTTTTCGAAAGAAAAAGTGGCAGATGTCACATGTTAATTGCAATGTTTCTCAAATTAAAACAACCCAATCTGTATACAGGTCACTGTTTCGGCGTTCTTCTTCATCTATCCTTTCGGACAGTCGAGCAGATTTTGCAGCCATCAAACGGCTAAAGCAGGATTGAAATCAACATCTGTTGCAGAAGGGTACATCGAAAACTCGATGAAAAATTGCTTAAAAACATTTTATGCGATAATCGTTCGCCAGTAATCAATACATCAGCTCCCACCAATTCCACGCGTTCCTCATCGTAAATCGTCAGTAACGATGTAAATGTGGACTATTCAAAATGTCACATCTCGAAAATTCCGAATTGTTCAATTGGAACCATAAATATAAATATGTCAAAGTGAGCATCGAGGTTTTCATTGTCAAATTTTATATTGTGAGTAATAAAATTTATTTGAATAAATAATTTATTTCTAATTCGTAATGAGGTCGACGGAAAAACCTTGTAACCAACTCGTTCATTAATCTAGCCATTAATTAACTAGATGATTAAATAACTGTATGACACCAAGTATCTTCCGCATAACATAAATGAACTATTGGAAGAATCATCCTAAATATAATGCATGTCAAAAATCAGGTCTGAATTTCTTATTTTTCACACAATAATCAATACTCACCTTTTCAAATCAGCCAACGTCTTGTTCAATTCTCTCACATGTTCTTCGATCTTCCTTATAGCTTTTTCGATCTCGTCGGCGTTCTGTTCGTAGCTGACCTCTCCTTTTTCCAGCATCCGGAAATAATCGTCGATATCTCCGGACAGGAATTCTTCCGACAATTTTTTAACCGTTTTCAAAATTTCATCGGCCTTCGACAATTTCTCCTTGGAAACGGCCATGTCGTCCATCGTCTTCTTGTATCTGTTCTTGAGTACAGAAATCGTCTTATTCACATCGTGAAACTTGATCGTATTCTCTTTATTGGAGAGTCTCACTTGTTTCGTTTGTTGTCTCACGAAATCCGATAGATTGTTGATGTCGTCAAAACGCATTTTTAAATCTTTTACATCTTCGTTTAGTTTATCGATGTTGAAGTTTTCTATTCGGTAGATGGATCCTAAGAGTTTCACTATTTCGTTGCAGTATCCAAACACGAAATCGTAATCCTCTACGGTCTTCATGGATCTTGCTGTTGAATCTATACTTCTCAACAGTTCTCTACCTTCTTCCAGAGACTTCTTAACGTTTAAATGTGATGTTCCAAAGGTATTCATGGCGTTCACGAAACCATCCATTTCATTCTTCAACTTGGTTAAATTTTGTACCATCTCTGAAGATGTCGTTTTTAAACGATCTACGTTTTCTATCTGGTTTTCCAGCGTTCTCGATTTTTTCCTAAGCGAACTATGCAAATTATTGGCTTTATCTTCGTATTTTATTATGTCTTTCAGATTTCTAGAGAATGTTTTCATTTGATCTTCGTATCTCACGTGTCTTTCTTTGAGTAGATTGTAACGGTCGTCGAGGACATCCAGGTATTTCCATGGACCTTGAAGGCCATCCTCAAAGGACTCCAAGGTTTCGTTGAGTTTGTTCGACATGTCGTCGATGGAGTTGAAGAGTATCTGGGTGCATTCGTCACAGGCTGAAAGGAGAATTGAAAAATTCAGCTAAATCGCTGAATTTATACCAGCATGGACAACAATAAAAACCCAGTAGCACTTGGAGGAAAAATTTAGACTTATATAAAAGTGTGACGACGTGCGTCAAGGGTTTAACATTCGAAGAATGCCGATACAAGCTCATACCATTCATAAGGCATGATAGAATATACTTTTTTTGACGATGATACTTTCTTCATTTTTCCAGAGCCACCGCTGGAATTTCTTGACCTTACCTGTGTTCCTTCTTCCCTGGTTCATACAATATTTATAGGAATGGCTCACATATAATAGTATATTCTAAACCAAGTGCCAGAATGGCCACCAATTACAATGCTTCATTGTAAATTTCTTCACTGATTTGTATATTTAGATTTCCCATTCTATTCCGTATTTGATACAAAATATCATCACACATATAATCTTTGTACTTGATCCACAAATCAATTGGGTTTGATGGGAAGCATGTAGATATGATTATAGAAAACAATGTTCGTATTTGATGAGCGTGTGATGATATTACAGCATCATTGAGAGTTTGATCCCAATGAGCGTCATTTTGAAGCAATTGCAAACGTTGACAGGCTTTTCTGTAGGATCCACACAATTCACCATCAACCGTTGGTAACTGTTGGGCCACGTACACACACCTACATTGCTTAGACAACAGTGAGTGCTTGTAATTTAATATCAACTTTATACTATAGCAATAAAGCTCAAATTGACTACGTTTTAGTTACAAATCATTTGTATGGGAAAAAGAAAAGGGCTATTTTTAGGGGTTTTCCAGCAATAATTCTAATTTTTCTCGCCGTAAAAACCATCCTTGAACTTCAACGAACATTTTAAAAAAAGATTTGGCCAATTTGGTCCAGGCGTTGTTGAGTTATGCGCTTACCAACACATTTTGCGATTCATTTTTATATTATAGATATATATTTAGTCTAGCCCTGAAGATGAAAAAATATATTTCCGAAACGTCAGCCAACTGACTTAGTATCATTTTCCCGTTTTTGATCCTGCTACCACCATTTAATCTTTTAAAAATACAATTTTGGATCACCAATTTGAATTTAAGAAAAATATAACTAAAATAGTTGATAGATGAGTTCATTACAGCACTGTTTTCAGTACTGTAATGATCTCATTACGACACTGAAATAGAGAAAGATATTTCTTAGCATGACCCCGACGATGGTTATAGTTAGTTATTCTTTTAAATATACTTTCTTATTCTTTCGCTTTTCACTAGGGCCGCCGTTGGAACAACATTACCTTACCTCTGTTCCTCCTTCCTTGGCTCATACAATATGAGATGGTTCGCATACCTACAATAGCTATTCTTGTTGCTTATTCTATTCATGATATTTAGTATATGAGGATACTGTTACTCCGGAGTAACACAACTGCTCAAAGCGCCCTTATGATGGATCTCCAAGAAGTTACAACTACCGATTGACTCGGGCCTAAATTTATGGAAAATAGATATTGCGCTTATGGGTGTGTTTTAGTAATGTCAAGTGCTGTATTTGGCGATTTAAATCGAAGAAACTTACCAGTACATACTCCGTTTTCGATAAATTTCCTTGCACTTGCGCATTGATCACATCTGGCGCCTGTAAACCCAGGATGGCACTGGCAACGTCCAGAAATCTTGTCGCATGCACTTTTAACGCTGCCGTAAGGGTTACAGTTGCATTTCTGACAGGAACCGTTGATATCTTGAGGTTTACCGAAATATCCGTCTTCGCATTTATTGCATTTTTTCCCAGTGTATCCTGAAAATGTTAGGTGTTGTATTAAATGAAATATTGTATTTGTTACGAATGTATATTTACCTTCTTTACAAAAGCACACGAATTGGTTCATCTTATGGTTGGAAGTGCAATTTTTCGCAAAGTTCTGTTTATCCGAAGGGCACTGACATGGCATGCAAGAATTATCTTGGGTCTTGTAGAAACCCTCGGCGCAATACTCGCAATGCGGACCATTTGTATCATTCCTGCAATTCTGAGAGAAAAATTTGAATGACGCGCCATGCTTGACAGTCATAATGTCAAATGACAATGACAGAACGAAATTTGACAGCTAGAAGTAAAGGAGCAGTACACAGTTGAAGAACGAGTCCTGATATTGACAGAACTCCGAAAACTAGATCAAATTATGTCATTGCGGTAAAGTTCTCATGCGTACTTGATCTGCAACAATTAACGAAAATGTTATTTTGTTTAAAGTACTCACCAAACAATGGCCAGTGTCGGCGTCGCACTTATCGGATAATCCGTTACAATTGCATTTTTTCGCAACTCCGACTATTCGATCGACCCAGGTGTGAGAAGAATCGTCGTCCGGCAATCTGTACCTGTAATATCCAGAGCTGGGGTCCTGGCAAGAGAGGGACGAGTATTTATCGGGACATTCGCATTTTTCTATCGTTCTCGTCCGTTGAGCCGAAGATATCATAACCGCTTTATCTAGGAGAACCTCACTGTAAAAAAAATTCATAAATTTACACCCGAAAGATTTGGTCTGGGTTAAGGGAACTAGTTCAGGTTTTTGAGACCGCTTCTTCGAGATGAATTGGTTCGGTTTGTCGTAACCGGACCTTTCGAACCAAACACAATAGTTGAGATAATTAATTGGTATGTGCTATACGCTGTTTGGTATTGAATTTGCACCTTAAATAGGCCGCTAAAAAATATGGTTTAAGAATTGTAATGTGTTTGGGTCTTCTGTTGGACTGACATTTGACATTGGTTATTTCAGAATTTTATTGGGGTGTCAGAATTGTTGCTAACCTGTAGAATTGCTAATATGATTCGTGTCGAGTAGTAGATGCAGTAGTGGATCAATATGTGGAAGGGTATTATTGCATAAAGTGATCAAAGTTTTGTTCATTTATTTGTAGGTTTTCATCTTGTTTTGTAAGCCAAAAGTCCAAAATAATATATATCTTGTTATTTATGTGTACGTAGTCTTATTGTTCTTTTTAGCTATGTTTATATACGCTTATATATTTATATATTTTCTCTATTTCAATGTCGTAATGAGTTTAATACAGTACTAAAAACAGTGCTGTAATGATTCAATACAGCATTGTTTTTAGTTATATTTTTCGTTTAATAGTTGACAACACCGACATTCTAACCTTTCGAATGTCAACACACGTCCATTGCATGTCAGTTGTCAATATTAAACCACGTAGAGATTTGAACGCACTATTCGAATTCTATAATCTGTCAATTTTCGTATCAGTCAAACCAACTGCGAAAATAAAATACTAAAGGCACCAGAAGGTACAATCTGAATTTTTCATCGAATTCCAATAAATTTTCCACAATTTTTGACTGAAATAGAGAAAATATCGTCTAACATTCGTTGCAGAAGGACATTCCAACACTCATGCGTTAAAAAATTCGAATTTCGCATTCGTGTTGGGATAGGTGCCCATTCTGCAACTTGTTTTAAAATATTCTATTATTTTTCTGTCAAGTGATGAGAGTACTTTCATTTATTTATTCCTATTTTCGTACTTCTATTTATCTATGTTTTCAGTTCATAGTGCTCCATTCTCAAATAGCTGATGTTTGTTTAACATGTTTCTATTTCGGGATCTTGGGAATGTCAACTATTCTTATGTCAACAAATAAGGTTTCTTGAAACTTGGATCAGGGGTCATGGATTTCGGTTGGAATCCACTACGTTCATGTGCGTTTTTAAGCTACGGTAGAATTTTTTTCTTTAGGAGCGCCGCTGGAACTTCATGTCTTTACCTATGAATCCTCATTGCTTGGCTTATACGTTGCTACGCTATTATGATCAGAGGTCATGGATTTCGGTTGGAATCCACTACGTTCATGTACGTTTTGAAGCAACGGTAGAATTTTTTCTTTAGGGGCGCCGCTGGAACTCCATGTCTTTACCTATGAATCCTCATTGCTTGGTTTATACGTTGCTACGCTATTATGATCAGAAGTCATGGATTTCGGTTGGAATCCACTACGTTCATGTGCGTTTTTAAGCTACGGTAGAATTTTTTTCTTTAGGAGCGCCGCTGGAACTTCATGTCTTTACCTATGAATCCTCATTGCTTGGCTTATACGTTGCTACGCTATTATGATCAGAGGTCATGGATTTCGGTTGGAATCCACTACGTTCATGTGCGTTTTGAAGCAACGGTAGAATTTTTTCTTTAGGGGCGTCGCTGGAACTTCATGTCTTTACCTATGACTCCTCATTGTTTGGCTTAACATTGTTACGCTATTATGAGTAAATCCGACGCAACAATTTAAGCTAAAACTTTCGAAGGATACCAGCTTAAACTTACATTGAAATTTTCGGGAAAGAATTAACCTTCCTCAGTTATCCGGCACACTGTTCCGCTTGAATAGAGCAGAAAATTCATTGTTCCCGTTATTAGAACCCGTTCCAACAAAGAATTTCAACGTGATCTGGACGTTTTCCGGCATTGTGTCATAAATCGATCGATGTTATTGTGCACGACGCTGAATCTGGGTTATTTCGCTTCCCCCTTTCCTCTCCTTACCAGATATCGATTCCTCAGATTCGCTATTTTTATCGGAAGTCGTAAAAATAGTTCGACATGTCGTTCGACGATGTCGAAATATACGTTCTGTCTGGCCGCGGAACCGGAAATTATTACTCGCTTTATTAACTCCGCGTAATGATCGTTGCGAGAATTTTAATGTACATTATCGAACGTTAAGTTATAAATAGGGGGTTACTCGATTGCAGCTAGACCTTGTTGATTCTGCCAAATTTATTTTATACAATTTCTGCTTTAAATGAACTGTAGAAAAGCAATGACGTGGGGTCAGGTGCGTTCGCGCACTTGTTGTCTTATAAAGTTGTTTTTTGCAAACAAACAGAAAAATAGCGAGACAAAACCGAATATTTCAAACGAGATACTACATGGAATTTTTTTAAACGAGGCCAATTTTCTCGCAAGCGAAGCTACAGCCACTCGTAACTTCTGATACAGATATGGAGCACTCAGTGTCTGAAACGATTACGGCGCCCAGAGCAAAGTCCGTACGTCCCATCGGGGTTCTTGCAGCCGGCAAAAACCCAGAACTATCCGTTCGGTAAGTTTGCGCGCATGCAGAATTTCGGGAGATGCCTCGGGCTTCGCAAACAGAATTATTTGCGTAGCGCAACCACCAGTTGAGACCCCCGGACCCGTTATAACAAACACGATTCCGCATATTGAATCCGGAATGAGGCAGTAAAACCGTTTTATGAGGCCGGCTGCGGAGGGGCTCTATTTTGCTTCATCCCGCCCTGATTCGGATCTAAACGAGTTTATAACTCGGTTACATTGTCATTTTCATCATTTCGTGATGTTGTTGTTGCTGCAGACAAAATGAAAATGGATCCGTTGTTTCGGGAAATGGAAATAAGAACTTTGGAACAAAAGCTCTCGGAATTGGCTCAGCCCGAGCTGAACAAGGCCGATGAATGCCTTGAAAGATATCTTTGTCTTCGGTTCAAAATGTAGGTCAGTAAATGCCGGCTGTCTGTTACAATTTAGTCTTACTAGACACGCGTGAATCTTCAATCTGCAATTCGAATAACTTTGCAAAAAATATCAGAGACGCCCTGATGTGTGGTATGCAGCTTTTGCTTACTTGTTCTGAAGTTTCTTGCTTGGCCTAGGTGCATGCGATAAAAGAACAGCGAAGAGAGACAATACAGGGAGAGTATTTGACCCCTGCGTTAATTTTAACTACCGATTCTAGAAGCAGAATAATAGTTACTTATTATACAAGGGAAAAAAGTATCAGATTTAAGCTCGAGGTTACCCGACGCGAAGCGAGGGGGATAAAAATCCGAGAGCTGAAATCTAATATTTTCCCCTTGATAATGTACTATTTTTTTCTGTTTTTCTGTGACAGAATGTTAGAAGCGAAAAGAACATGAAGGAACTGGAAGAAACAAGAAAGAACCCGACGAAACACAAAGAACAAAACAACGTAAAAAATCCAAAGGAACCCTAAAAACCCCGAAGAAGCACAAAAAAACCGAAAGCGCGCAAAATATCCCGATAGAACTTGTAAATTGCACACCCTGTATGACATTTTATTGAAATTAGCTCCCGTACGCGGAAAAACACGAAAACTTGAGAAAAACTCTGGTGAAAATCAGCGCCAGGAATGCGCAACTCATATGTGACATCCTGTATATGAATCGAAAATAATAAGAAGACGTAACCAGAAACAGCCGAAATCACTCGATCGAAGGTAGCTGTTAGAAATAGGCAACGCATATGAGAGACCCTGTATATAATTGATTCGCAGTGGGTGCTTTTTGCACCAAAAAAAACCAAAAGACTATCGTTTCAACTCCATCGATTCGCGATTGGTGAATTTTACAAAGGTAAAATAAAAATTATTCGATAAGTGTCTAAAGGTGTAACCATGAACAGAGTGCCTCGCCGATTACTTCGAATTTCGTTCCATTCGTTCACGCATAAACTAAGTGGGTCCGATTTACGTCTAGAATATGACATAAAAATCTACATAAGATTAGAATGTCAATTGTCATTTTATAGAAGAAATCGACAGGGGTGAAATGAATTGGCTAGGGATTGCAAAACTGGTTAAATTTTTGAATTTCATGAATACATATCGTAGACTGTTAAACTATAAGAGAATACCTCACCAGGGCTCTTACGAATCCTATGAATTGAAGAAATTTCAAAATATTATACGAGATATGGGTTAATATTGTAATTGGAATGATCTGACAACGTCAGACGTGACTGATGATCTGGAAATTTGTGTTTGAGCCGAAGTAAGCTATTTTCAGCAATTAATTTAAATTATTTTTACTTGCGGTTGGAAGATATGAATAGCCCTATCCAAACGTCCGATTATCGGGAAAGACACATATGAAAACGGCTTTTCCTGATCGTGTCAGTGGAAAAAGCCTTTTTCAATTTTACCGGACTATCTTTCGCGAAAAACCAGGAAATCGGCGTTTTGGATAAATTTTTTTGAAAATGTTAGCGAGGCCGTAAAGGCGTGTGAAATGCACCTAACGAAAGGCCGTCTTAAGAACATTACGGTGCTCCATTTGCTCGTAAGATCACCTTCCCCTTTCTACCTCGAAATATGGCATTTCTAAACCCCTCACCGACCCAAAGTTTTTTGATCTCCTTCGGTCGTTACCTGTATCGAACTATCGATTACCACAGAAATATTCCTTATTGTTTTTAATATATTGGGATTACCGAATATACATAGCCCTTCGTCCAGAAGCAGCGAAAGATCGCCGCCTGTTTTAAGCATTTATCAAGTAATACTCGAAGTGCCCAAGTTTGAGCAAAGAAGTTGACATCCTTGGATATTATAGACATCTAAAAACTCTGCATAAACACTCAAGAGCTGTAAATCTGTGTACTGTTCTTCTCTGTGAATAATTAATTACAATTGGAAACTTGTTTTATTCACATTGCAGAAATTTTTTCTACCAAAGATAATTTTTGGATCTTTTACAGTATAACCAGCGCTACTCTCTATTAACCGGGTGAGAATTACTTACTCCTAATCTTGTACCCGCAATTGTACATTTGTTTTTGTTTTTTTTTGTGTTCTGTTTCATTTGGAATGCAGTGTGTAGATATGATACTCCACTCTAACCTTTTTTTTCCACTCACCTGATCTCCTCCTGCGTGGCCGTCTTGACTGCCACGTTCGTCACGTTCTGCAGGATGACCATGAGGCATTTCCGGTTCAACTCGCGATTGCAATCCGGCAACAGCCTATCGGACGTCCTGAATATGCGCCAGTTGATCTCGTCCAGACGCACGTCGTCGCCGAAACTGGTCTCGATCGTGACGTCGTTTCCGGTCAGCCTGACCAGGTATTCGGGAGTGGCGGACGGTCCGATTATCCGCAGGAAGCCGCCGTAGGAGAGGGTCATGTCGCCGGTGAACTTGGGGGGAAGATTGATGCAGGGAGACGAGAAGAGCTGGGGACAGAAAAGGGTCTGTGCAGATTGAGAATTCACTATTCCAAAATCACTCGGTAGGCTATGGAATTATTTGGGGTTGTTTGTTCCCTTGTTTAATTCATCGAACGGATATACAGAGTGACCCAAGTTCGACTGCCGTTTAGATATTTTCAATTTGAGCTCGGTAGAGATTTTGGTTTGTTTCCGGTCAGCCTGACCAGGTATTCGGGAGTGGCGGACGGTCCGATTATCCGCAGGAAGCCGCCGTAGGAGAGGGTCATGTCGCCGGTGAACTTGGGGGGAAGATTGATGCAGGGAGACGAGAAGAGCTGGGGACAGAAAAGGGTCTGTGCAGATTGAGAATTCACTATTCCAAAATCACTCGGTAGGCTATGGAATTATTTGGGGTTGTTTGTTCCCTTGTTTAATTCATCGAACGGATATACAGAGTGACCCAAGTTCGACTGCCGTTTAGATATTTTCAGAAAATTGAACAATTTAAGCTCGGTAGAGATTTTGGTTCAGATTTCGAATATTCACTTATAATACCACAAGAGCTTCAAAATTATCGGGAAATACCAGATAATTTTGAAGCTCGTGTGGTATTCGGGGGATTATTTTTCTGTCCCAAATGTCGGCCAATAGAATTGCACCATGAGACGAAATGTACAGTTAACAAATAACAATTTCATAATGAATAAAACAACATTTAATTAAGAATCAGGGTAGTGCAATTAAAAATACAATTGTTGTAAACATTGGTGCATGTTTTCTTCAAGTCAGAGTTATCGGTAATGGTCCCAGAAGAGGTAGATGGCATGAGGTTTATGCTGTTGATGGCATTTTCTGCAGTAGGCTCACTCCTTCGCAGTTTCTTGACAATTAATTCGTGGTGTTCCTGGTCGAGTTGGAGATACGGCTTGATGGAGTTACTCTTGGCATGTCCAGTTATTTTGATTATCTGCTGCTCTCCCAGGCCCGATTTCGCTAGATTGGAGACGACTGTTGCACGGCTGGAGTGATTGGTGATTTTTTTGTTACCAAGGTCAAGCCCAGCTTTTTGTGCTGACTCCTTAACCCACTTTGAAATCGTGTTTTGGCCTACTGGGGAATCCTTGTACCACCTAGCGCCTGGAACTTTATTCCAGAATGGATTTTGGGTCAGGAATAGTCTGTCGCTCTTGATATTGACATCTCTCTTCTCTCTCAATTTCTGGAACAGTCTCACTGGGCACTTGTCAGGGATTTCCCGATTCTCCACCAGCCACTTGCTGTCTGATAATTTTTTATCACCACCTTGTGTGGTCTTGCTGAAAATTGGATTGTATTCAATTCTCCCCGTCATTTCGCTGTTCTGCCTTGAAGTGATGTATTGACGTCATGCTGCCCTCACCACCTCTCCAAGCCAATTCCACTGATATTATGATGAATAATTTTTTCTGGAGGCCATCAGGAGTTTCCTCGTCCCAAACAGTGGTCATTGCATCCCAATCTTTTTCCTCCAACGCTGCTGCACTTGCCCTCCGTTTTTCCGGAATATATTGTAAAGCCTTACGCTTGGCATCACGAGCTCCTCGAGCGGTCTTGAATGCAGCATCCGAAAATGGGTTGATTTTGATGTCGAAATCGTTCAAATACTTTTCTTGAAGTAATTTGGCAGTCTGATTCCACATTGTACCTTCCTTATAGTCTTCTCCATCCATTTTCTTCATATTGTAAGCGTAATCTTTTATAATGTTTGCCAATTGCGCTTCACTCGTTTCAGCACTCAATGTGTATTCCCTCTCAGTACAAAAAGTAGTAAATTGGTTCCAAACTGTTTTTTTTTGCCTTCTCCGTATTAATGGGAACATTTCCTTTGACTTTTTTATCGATGGTGGACAGAGAACAAACTCCAAATCGTCTCATTTTCATGCAAAATCTCCAATTTTCACAATTGACTTCAACCTGTCAGTTTGACGTGTGCTTAATTTGTCTGGATCATGTTTTGTTTATATATAGCAACTACCAGAGAAAATTTTCAAAAAATTATCAGTATAATACCATGTAGGTTGTACCACGTGACGTCGAATGGTGCAATTCTATTGGTCGATATTTGGGTCGGAAAAATAATCAAATTAATTTTTTTAACTCCTTATCATACGTTAAAAATATAAGAAAAATATACAACCTAGTCCGCCCCTGATGAACTAAAGAAGCTAATTATATTTCAAGGGCAGTATTTTAAGAAGTCATTACTATTGTTTATCGTATTAAATTTTTATTAAATTATGTTGAGTAGTTTAAAAGTTATTCAAGAAAAATTGATTACCAGTGGCGTCCTTCAGGATGCCGTATTTCCGTAGGAAAAATATTTATGGGAACTAGTCATTTACATTTTGAATGGGTTTTCTACGAAGCCTCTTGGAAATCTCGAAGATCATCTGGAATCTTTGTAGCACATTTTCCACCAGAAGTATGAGAATATAAAAGCAAAAACAGATTGAACCTAAAGGAAGGTTTAGACAAACCGACGAACTGCACACATCTAACAATAGCTCAGTAATAGAAGATTGACGAAAGAATAAAATGAATAAAAAAATTAAAGTGTTTCATTTCAAGCTAACCAACAATATCAAGTGACTAATTTGATGAACCGTTTCAGAATCGAGGTATATCGGTGTTTCAAAGATCAAAACTGAATTAATAGAAAAATGGCGCGGCAGTTGCACATCCTTTAAAGTGAAGTTAATAAAATCGGTATCAACATTTCCTCGTTCCATATAAAGATGCAAAAAAAGCGAAGAAAGGATATAAAAACTTACACAGTTCTCCTTGGTGTATGGAACTCGGTCAGTGTGAATCTGATCCCATGTGTAATCCAGTGCAGTACAAGTGTTGCTTCTCTCGAAGCAAAAACATCTGAGACAGCCTTGCGGGTTGCTTTTTTCAAGACCGAAAGTGCCGTTTTTGCATTTATCACATTTTTTTCCTTCCACAAATTCCTGAAAAAAATATGAACAAAACAATTCGAATTAATTTTTCTTTCTAGAAGAAATGCATAAAAATTTGGTAAAAGTACTGTAACATCCTAGGTTTTTTCAATACAAAATAATTGAAGTCTCATTTCACCCTATGTTGAGACGCCACTGGCTCCTCACGTACCTCGAAGGATAGTTCATGGTCAGGATAAAATGAAAGAAGAAGAACATGTCTGTCACTGCCTAGTGCCCGCGTCGATCTGCGCGAGAGTGCGCGAGAGAAAAGGAGGAAGGAAGAAATCTAAGATGGTGTGACCATTATCGGTGGAGTTGTGAGAGAAGTAATAGAGTGTTGATGCCTTTGTGTGAGTTCGAAAACGAAGCCATCTTACGTTGAGAGATTCTAGAATCTGTTTTACAATATAATTGAGACTATTTTAAATGTTATTAGTTGCTTGTCCATTTTTTTTCATTAACCTTTGTTGATGAATAACATTGGTTCAGTGAATTTATTATTTTTCTATTAGGTTTGTAAATTAATGTTGTTATTATACAATATTATTAGGTTTCATGATGTATTAGGCGATGTTTGTTGCTTTGTTGTTTTGGATAACGTTGCTTTCTTTGTGCATGTAATGCTTTGTTCAAGTTGTATTACACTGCTTGTTACCTAGGACATTAATTATACAGGGTGAACCACGACGAACTGTATCGATCGATATCTCTAAAACTGAATGTAGGAAAAATTTGAAATTTTGGGAACTTGCCAGATGTCTTGGGACCTATAGAGCTAAAATATTTTCATCTATTGGGCACTTCCGGTTATACCGGAAATAGACCCTAAGTCGCTTATTTTAAATGGGATACCCTATATATTATTACATTTTTGGATTCTACTTAAACTTAACATTCTAGGCAGATTTCATGTATCAAGTCCTATCCCTAAGTCTGAGCGTTTTTGACATATTCAGGTTTTTATGTCAAAAATTACGATTGCAAGCCCTAACTTAATTATCAATTGTTCCCATAAGGAAGCCCTTTTTACTTACTTTGGGTTAGATGTCTTGTTGAAAAGGACCTACTTCAATAGATTTTGTATAATACCTGGAGAAATAATCATACAGAGTGTTCAAAAAAAAAAGATCTAGAATGAGATTGAGAAAACTGACAAAACTCATTTTTTTCAAATGGACACCCCCCATTTTTATTATTTTGTAGCATTAATCATCAAAAATGAAGGCAACTTTGTATGAGGTTATCTATAACTAAAATTTGAAGTTTTCGAAATATTGCCAATTTAATATTTTTCTATGGCGGTTTTGCATTTAATGTGTAAACAATTAGATCTAGGATAGCCACGTTTATATTTGACATTTCAAATCATCGTAATGCCAGCCCGGTTAAATTATACAAACGAGGATTATTTAAACTTATTTATTATTTATGGACAATGTGAAAAAGTTATTTCAAGAACCTGTGATACATTTGCTACCCGATATCCTCATAAACAAATACCATTACCAAATACTGTTAAACGAATTATAGAAGAATTTTGGATCCGTAAAGGTAAAAATGTACAAAAAGAAACCAGTCGTTGACAATGAAAATATTGAAATAGCAATTTTGGGATATTTTGAAGCATATCCAACAAAATCTTCAAGGCAAGTAGCATTAGAATCAGGATTATCTCAATCGTCAGTTCTAAGAATTTTACATAAACACAAATATCATCCCTATGCGATTTCATTAGTGCAGCATTTGAATGAAAATGATTTTCCAAGAAGAATGGAATTCTGTGAATTCATAATACTTCGTTCACAAGAAGATTTTTCTTTTTTGTATAATATCATTTGGACCGACGAAGCCAAATTTACAACGAATGGTGTTTTTAATCGACGTAATTGCCATCATTGGAGTGATAGAAATGTACACCCATTTAGGGAACACAATTTTCAAGAATCCTGACAATTTAACGTTTATTGTGCAGTAAGAAATGACGGCATTGTTTGCTTACAATTTTATCAAGAGAACTTGAATGGTAAGTTAGGTCTTTTTGAATAGTTGTAATATAAAACACATATTTCAACTTATAGGAGACCGATACCTCAACATCTTGCGGAATTTTGAAGTTGACTATTTAGACAACTTGCCCCTGGCTGAACTTCGAAAACTTTTCTACCAACATGATGGAGCACCTCCACATAATGCCCATTTGGTCAATAATTATCTGGAAAACTTATTTTACGATCAATGGATAGCCAACAATGGACCAAATCTTTGGCCACCTCGTTCCCCGGACCTATCAGTGCTCGATTTTTATGTATGGGGAACAGTGAAAAATAACGTGTATAAAACATCAGTGACCACCATGGAAGACTGCATGAGACGTGTTAGAACAGCATTTGAAGACCTAGACCCCCAAACAATAAGAAAAGCCACCCATGAACAATTGCTGCTGAGATGCGAAAAATGTTTAGAAGTTCAAGGACACCAATTTGAATATTTACTTAAATAATTTTTTTAAGCCTGATTCAAATGCTACTTGAAATGTCAAATATAAACGTGGCTATCCTAGATCTAATTGTTTACACATTAAATGCAAAACCGCCATAGAAAAATATTGAATTGGCAATATTTCGAAAACTTCAAATTTTAGGTACAGATAACCTCATACAAAGTTACCTTCATTTTTGATGATTAATGCTACAAAATAATAAAAATGGGGTGTTTCCATTTGAAAAAATTGAGTTTTGAATCTCATTCTAGATCTTTTTTTTTTAACACTGTATGATTATTTGTCCAAGTATTATACAAAATCTATTGAAGTAGGTCCTTTTCAACAAGACATCTAACCCAAAGTAAGTGAAAAGGGCTTCCTTATAGGAACAATTGATAATTAAGTTAGGGCTTGCAATCGTAATTTTTGACATAAAAACCTGAATATGTCAAAAACGCTCAGACTTAGGGATAGGACATGATACATGAAATCTGCCTAGAATGTTAAGTAGAATCCAAAAATGTAATAATATATAGGGTATCCTATTTAAAATAAGCGACTTAGGGTCTATTTCCGGTATAACCGGAAGTGCCCAATAGATGAAAATATTTTAGCTCTATAGGTCCCAAGACATCTGGCAAGTTCCCAAAATTTCAAATTTTTCCCACATTCAGTTTCTGAGATATCGATCGATGCAGTTCGTCGTGGTTCACCCTGTATGGTTGATCATTTGTAATTTGATATCAATTTTTTTTTTCTCTTCAAGTCGATCTTTCAGATCAAAAATTGTTAATATATACTTTTTCCTGTATTTTTTTTTTACTTGTCTCATACAATTAATGTCTAAGGGGATGAATAAAGTTTATTATTATTATTATTATTACCCTTGCTAGACGATCACAGTAAATGGTCAAGTCTTTGTATTTGGAGTCATTCAGACTCCAGTGTCGTAGTTAGTTTTAAAAACAATATTGGTCATTCTTTTCGAAAGAAAAAGTGGCGAATGTTACAGTACACAAAAATGACTTGTTCCAAGCCCTCGTTGCCAAATAATTTTCCTCTAAGAAAACGAATTTCCTCCATAATTTTGTCGCACACTGTATACGTCCACACTGTTACGTAGTAACCTATCTCGAGCTTCAGAAATTTCTGAGCGATATTTTACACATGTCGTATGTAATAATTTGTCGACACTCACCTTGCATCTGCAGCCGCCATCTTCGTCACATCTGGCAACGCCGTTAGCAAACTCCGATTCCAGGGTGCCGTTGGGATCGCAGGTGCATTGCCTGCAACTGGGATACCCGTAATGGCCGAAAGTGCAAGAATCGCATTTTTCACCCTCATAGCCCTTTTTGCACTCACATTTTCCGGAAATCGGATCGCACTGCTGCTTCAGGCTGCCGCTTGGCGAACAGGAACAATTCTATTAGAAAAAAAATGTTAATTAGGCAAAGGGTGTGTATTAAATTTGACCTGACCTAGCCTTGTTTCGTTATTCCATCCCAAAGTAATAATGATCCACCCTGTATTTTTCCATAGATATTTTTACGAAGGCAACCTTCAATATTTCGGTCAGATAATTAAGAAAACGTAAACATTCCTTCAATTTTTACGCCTACACATTGCTATAATCCAGAAACATCGAAAAAAATTAAGCATTGCCTGTCTGGAGAGTCAGTGAACTGAAACCTCATATCTTGCAAGGGAATATAGCAACTGCTGTTGAAAGGTGATGAAAATTTAATAGCTTGATGTGTGTCAGAAGCACCGTACCGAAGGGTATTTTAAGAAATGAACTTTAATGATGGGTCAATAAACATACTCGCTTTTGGACGTAGTTAAATCGGTACAACGATATACCTAAGTCTGTACTTATTGAGCAACAGACGCTTCCTAAATCTGTGGTGTGAAAAACTCTTATAAAAATATCTATCGAACCTTCGGAAAAATAGTCAAATAAACAATTCTTACCTTACAGCCGACTTGTGGTATGTAACCCCAAGAATTCAAGGAACAACGTTCACATCTATAACCGGCAGTTAGATATGGACAGACGCATTTTCCGTTCCGTGGATCACAGATGTGGCCTTCCTTGTCACAAGGATCACAGACTGAAATGAAACGAATCAAAAGACAATCTATGCAGACTGGTTTACACCATTGAATAATGGAATAATGACGTGAAGTTGGCGTATTCGATATCCGACAATTGCTACATGTCCAATTTAATTGAGAAGTTTTCTTTTTGAAGAACTTGAGTTTTAGGAGGACGAAATATCTATTAAGTCACACCTGAAGCGTAAATAAAGTGGGTGAAAGCATGTTTTTAGATATCATTAATGGCACTTGACAGTTGGCGTAGTAAAACATTCTGTGTCATTTCTTGGTTGCCTTGGGTAACAGGAAATAACAAAAAAAAATGTAAATGAACTGGTGCAAGAGTTTTTGAGTGATTATTTGGGCTGTTTTCAGCATCTAATATTGTGTTTTTTTTACCAACGTTTCCAAGTAAGTTCCTAATGTATATTTACTTTGAAAGCAGTAAAACATTAAAAAAAAATCTTTAAAAATATTATTGAATATCAAAATTGTTAAAACTTATGAAATTTATCGCTTATGTCTAATGAATAGACATCGGTACCCAGCACTTGAGAAATTTGGTGATATTCTTAATTTGTACATTTTCCACTCTCGTAAGGTATTTCATATATGCAATTCGTCGTTCTTTGATTCCCATTAATGGGTTGAACTTTTGTTAAGTAGGATTTAAGATTATCTTGTTTTTTTTTATATTCCATTACTCATAAGATCAGATTCTAACACAATTGATATTTAGCATGATCTGAAATTTCATCTTCGTGAAATTAATCCACGAACATGCATATACAGGGTGAACCATGACGAACTGCATCGATCGATATCTCAGAAACGGAATGTGGGAAAAATTTGAAATTTTGGGAACTTGCCAGATGTCTTGGGACCTATAGAGCTAAAATATTTTCATCTATTGGGCACTTCCGGTTATACCGGAAATAGACCCTAAGTTGCTTATTTTAAATGGGATACCCTATATATTATTACATTTTTGGATTCTACTCAACATTCTAGGCAGATTTCATGTATCATGTCCTATCCCTAAGTCTGAGCGTTTTTGACATATTCAGGTTTTTATGTCAAAAATTACGATTGCAAGCCCTAACTTAATTATCAATTGTTCCTATAAGGAAGCCCTTTTTACTTACTTTGGGTTAGATGTCTTGTTAAAAAGGACCTACTTCAATAGATTTTGTATATTATATGGACAAATAATCATACAGTGTTCAAAAAAAAAATCTAGAATGAGATTGAGCAAACTGACAAAACTCGATTTTTTCAAATGGAATTGTCCATACATAATAAATAAGTTTAAATAATCCTCGTTTGTATAATTTAGCCGGGCTGGCATTACGATGATTTGAAATGTCAAATATAAACGTGGCTATCCTAGATCTAATTGTTTACACATTAAATGCAAAACCGCCATAGAAAAATATTAAATTGGCAATATTTCGAAAACTTCAAATTTTAGTTATAGATAACCTCATACAAATTTACCTTCATTTTTGATGATTAATGCTACAAAATAATAAAAATGGGGGGTTTCCATTTTGAAAAAATTGAGTTTTGTCAGTTTTCTCAATCTCATACTAGATCTTTTTTTTTTTAACACTGTATGATTATTTGTCCAAGTATTATACAAAATCTATTGAAGTAGGTCCTTTTCAACAAGACATCTAACCCAAAGTAAGTAAAAAGGGCTTCCTTATAGGAACAATTGATAATTAAGTTAGGGCTTGCAATCGTAATTTTTGACATAAAAACCTGAATATGTCAAAAACGCTCAGACTTAGGGATAGGACATGAAACATGAAATCTGCCTAGAATGTTAAGTAGAATCCAAAAATGTAATAATATATAGGGTATCCTATTTAAAATAAGCGACTTAGGGTCTATTTCCGGTATAACCGGAAGTGCCCAATAGATGAAAATATTTTAGCTCTATAGGTCGCAAGACATCTGGCAAGTTCCCAAAATTTCAAATTTTTCCCACATTCAGTTTCTGAGATATCGATCGATGCAGTTCGTCGTGGTTCACCCTGTATAGGAGCTACTTAATGAGACGAAATAATCATTTCTTTGTCATGAATTTGATAAACTTACTTTGGCATCCGTCAGTGATGTTTCCGTAGTATTTGGGCAAGCAAGAATCACACCGATCCCCACCAACACCAGGTTTGCAGAGGCATCTCCCATTTTCAGGGTTGCAATCTGTGCTAACTGATCCGCCCCTGTCGCAAAAACATTCTATGCATCCAAGTTGAGGGTGTTTCCAGTATCCCGTCTGAAAGAAAATGTAATGGAAGTCGCCAATTAAGCTCTAGGATAGCCAGTAAGTAAATGTTTCATCATTTAACATATCAGCCAGATTTTTTTTGGACTAATATAGTTATTCCGTTACCCAAAAAGAAAAAAGAAATCCATTATTTTATCAACACGTGGCTGACCTATATTACTGTTTGTATTTGTCGCATTTAGTCAACTTTTTTTCTTTGGGAAGAAGGATTTATTTAAATTAACACACTATATTCATCCTGGAGATTAAATATATGTAGAGATGGTATATAGGGTGAATCCACAAGTTGCAGAAGGAAACTAACGAAGATGATACTTGCCGAAATGTGTTTCTTCTGATTGGCTTCGTCAGGACAAGCAGAAACACGCGTCGGCAAGAAGATTGTATGTTCTAGCAAAACATATTTTGTCATTTTTATAACAGAACGATTTAGTTGTATTCGAGCGTCAAGTATTGAGGTGTTTTGAAAAGTATCACTTTATTTATTAAAATTTTTAAAAAATTATCTAATTATTGACTGTTGGAATTCATATAATATCAAGAGGTATTATAAATAATGGAAATATTTCGAAAAATCTTCCTTATGGTATTTTTCGTTATCCAGAATATTACGATTCAACTTATTTTACATTATACAGGGTGAGTCTTTTACCACTGCGTTATTTTCAACCATAGGTTCTTGAGATCAATTATACTTGCTTGAAGAAATTGAGTTTGATCACCTAAATTTGCTTCTGAAGAACCAACTAGGTGTTCTTTAATAAAACAATTTTTTAGATCATTAATATGAACCTATTCTTTTTAGACTATAATTAATTACTGAACATGCGTAAATTTTTGGATTTTATAATCAGAGCATCTGTTTTAATTACGTAAACAAAAACATAAATATTGAATAATGGTTATTCATAGATTATGTCGAATGTATAGAATATTAATTTATTACCGAATTTTTTTTTAAATGAAAGATAATATCTGTAACCATTATTGATCTTTAGTTATAATTTTCGCGGAATAACTAAAGTGAATTATTATCACATTAAAATGTATTATAACGTCTCTGTGGTGAGTAGTTCCCAATTAAATAGTGTTCTGCGGTTCCTTGTTGTTTTGATTCTGTTTGAGACTGTCAACAGTTACTTGTATCTTAAAAAAAAATCTTTCTTATATATGAGCCTATAGCTTCCAGTTTCAATATTGATTGAATTTTAATTAACCATGCATCATAATAAACATTCAGAAATATTAAAACTAAGTCAAATTCTGTCATCTCCTAAGTTTGTGAACCAGGTTGAACCGGTGTATGAAATAAAGATAATAAAGGTACAAAACAAATCTAGGAGACTGGGTTCGAAGATTTTAAAACTCATATGAGCTTAATTTGAAGCATTCCTATGTTAGAATAGATATAATTTGATGAACCCTGAAAGTCTGAAGCTATAAAGAAACAGCTCTTCAATTTAACAGGTCCTGACAGAAAATACATTACCTATTTCAACGGTCATGAGAATATACCGAAGTACCTATGTGAGTGATGGAAATCTTTTTCTCTATTTATTATGGAATATTACTCTGGATTAAATATTAAACAAGGTGGTAGACATCAATAATAATGAATACAGCAAATAGCAATTTAGATTTTGTAGTGAATGTAAGACAAAAATTGTTCAGTGGTTAAATTTCATCTAAAGTGTTTAGTGGTGGAACCATAGACTGGAGAGATTTCCCCAAGCTTTTGTAGAAATATTTAAGAAAGATATAAAATATGGCAACATTGAACAAATCTGATTATTGAATCGTTTCAGCACAGAGTCGGATTTGGGAAGATCAGAAAATTTGGACAAAATTATATCGATTCAATTCCTTTCAACTTAAAATATCTCAAGAATGGAGCAATTTAGGAGAAAAGATGAGGAATGATTTTACCTGCAAAAAAGACTAATGATTCCAGGAAGTATGAGATAAGGACCTTTAGTTCAAGCGATATTTGTTTTTCATGCGATTTAACCAATCCGTAGAGTAGTAGTGGGTAACCCACAAAAAATGGAATAGATCTATTGATGTCAAAACATGTTTGACTGTTATCAAAAACCTTCTACAAGAGATCATTTCAACTGATATTGTCGTTTGAATATTATCGGTGAAAATGCAATTTTTATAAAATTTCAACACCCTATATCTTTTGAACGGGGCCAAATTTAGAAAAATGGTATGGGAAGAAAATGTTTCTTTTGACGTAAAGAATCTATGGTAAAAATGAACGCAGTGGCCAAAGACTCACCCTGTATATTGAATACAACCTTCTACGATATCAATATTTCTTGGAGGAATCAATCACGTCTGTGAAATTGATTTGAATTGAATGGGGATGTAACTGATTTCCACTTACCTTGCATCGTTTGCACTTTGGACCCTTGTAGTTGGGCTTGCACATGCACTGTCCTCTTGAGTTGCAAGTATTGAAGAGGGAGCCTTCTGGATCGCAATTACAAGCTGAAATTAAAAATTACCGTTACTCCATATACTTGCAGATGCATTTGTTTTTTCAACATGATTTTTCGTCTAATTTTTACCGCACAACCGGATTCGGCTGTCAAATTATCTCCATGAGCTACAGACTGTATGGGATGTTCATTCTAATCTTGATGCAAAGAAGAGCTATCTTTTATCCACTTTAAAACACGAGCCTTCTCCATACCGCCCATAATTTTTATTCTTCGCGAAACCGTGCCTGCCTAAGCGAAACACAATATTCCCTAGACGTCTAGCTTTTCTTTTCCAAATTGAATAATACCCATAAAAGCGGGAGCGGCAGACATTTGCAATTATATATTCAAGACCACTCCACACGGCTATCTTGATCCGAAAGAATGCTTCTCAGCATACGCGCCTCAATAGAACAGAGAAACGCAATACATCAAGGTGCCTCGGATAACTGTAATCATTTCTATGCACCGATCGAAAAATCTAGTGAATGATGGTCAACAACCACAGAAATGCAGATTGTTCTCGAATCTAGTCTATGCTTTTGTTTCCAATAAAGAAATCTAGCGGGTTTCATAGAACATCGTTGATCAAAGGGTTCACAGAATACTTCAACTTATATGTCAAATTGACTAATGGAATGCTGAATTCAGGCATAGAATCATCAAGGTTTATGAAAATCAGCTTCAATTTTATCTTTTTTTCTCGAGTACCTGCAATCTTCTTATGGTAACTTTCTAACATAAGAGTTCTCCAATATAATTTGGAAGAGTCACAATGTCATCATTGCCTTTTTGTTTTTAAACATGTATCGCTGAATTCGAATAGGATATATCAAATGTGGAAAAGCACCGATATAAATTCAAACCTAGTATACAGTGTGCCCCATATATCAAGCAGAATTATGGGAATTTAAGAAAATCACTATAAATAATAATTTGAAAATTGTATATGTACCAATGCCAGTTGCGATACATATGATATTTTCTATTTCGTCATAATCACAAAGGAAATAGATACATTTCAAGACAGCACTTCAAACTGCTTGACTGGTATTCAATGGTATTTCAGGTCATTCATAGCCAATGGACCTCATGCTGCTATTTAATGAGATAATCTTCCATCGTAAATGATTGGCTGTCATGCTATCCAAAAAATTTATTTCGAACAATGGTAGAACATTCCATTATATTGTATTGCGAAATGTAGGTAACTACGTAGTGTTTATTAATTTCGAGTATAGAAACTGTTCATATTTGGGTACAGCCAAGACACAATTTGAGGGCAATTCGACAGAAAGCTGAAAGCTTTGTGGAATTGACAATGAACTCTATTTTGTGAGATATTTTAGTATACAGGGTGTAACTAAATAAGTGTAAAATATTTAAGGAGGTGATTCCTCATCGAAAAAAAGATAGGATCTTTCATAAAAAGAAACCTCATTGGAGCATCCCTTGTTAAGATACAGCCCCTCAAAGGGATTACATAAAATTTGAATAACAATTTTTTTCACATCGGATGTTCTAAGGTAGACGGCGTGTTAAATTATTATGGAAACTATTCAAGGAATCTTTCAAAATTTTTGAATCAATATAAGTTAATGTAAAGTACTCTTCTGAAATACTTCCAGAATTTCCAGAGCTGCCAATTTTACATCAATATTAGATGTATGGTACATCTTCAAAATAATTTTGAAAATACGAATTGTCAGATGTATGCTAATTTGGCAATAGTTTTGTTATTTTAAATGGGACACCTTGTATTTCTATTTTTTATGATTTTTCATAGAAAACTTCAATTAATCCGAATTTATTAAAAACAATAAGGAATATTTCTGTGGTAATCGATGGTTCGATACAGGTAACCACCGAAGGAAATTGGCGAGGCGTTTAGAAATGCGATATTTCGAGGTAGACAGGGAAAGGCGATCTTGCGAGCGAAGCGAGCACCGTAAAGTTCTTAAGACGCCCTTTCGTTAGGTGCATTTCACATGCCTTTATGGACACGCTAACATTTTCAAAAAAATTATCTAAAACTCCGATTTCCCGGTTTTTCGCGAAAAATGGTCCGGTAAAATTGAAAAAGGCTTTTTCCACTGACACGATCAGGAAAAACCGTTTTCATATGTGTCTTTCCCGTGAATCGGACGTTTGGATAGGGCTATTCATAACTTCCAATCGCAAGTGAAAATATTTTAAATTAATTGTTGAAAATAGCTTACTTCGGGTCAAACACAAATTTCCAGATCATTAGTCACGTCCGACGTTCACAGAACTTTGTTAGATCATTCCAATTACATTATTAACCCATATCTCGTATAATATTTTGAAATTTCTTCAATTCATAGGATTCGTGAGAGCCCTGGTGAGGTATTCTCTTACAATTTAACAGTCTACGACATGTATTTATGAAATTCAAAAATTTACCCAGCATAGAACCAGTTTTTCAATTCATTTCACCCCTGTCGATTCCTACTCTGAAATGACAAATGTCGTTGACATTCTATTCTTATGTAGATTCTTATGTCATATTTTAGACGTAAATCGGACCCACTTAGTTTATGCGTGAACGAATGGAACGAAATTCGAAGTAATCGGCGAGGCACTCTGTTCATGGTTACACCTTTAGAACTTTATCGAATAATTTTTATTTTACCTTTGTAAAATTCACCAAGCGCGAATCGTTGGAGTTGAAACGATATTCTATTGGTTATTTTGTGGAAAAAGCACCCACTGCGAATCAATTATATACAGGGTATCTCATATGCGTTGCCTATTTCTAACATCTACCTTCGATCGAGTTATTTCGGCTGTTTCTGCTTACGGCTTAGATCTACGGGCCTATGGATCTACTGGCTTACTAGTTCACTTTACATCTCTCTATCTATCTTGAACTTTTTTTGAGTTTGATAAATTATTTAAAACAAAATTTTAATCATATATAAGATTCAGAAAATAACAATATTTTGTTCAAAATTCAAGATTTTAATTCTGTATTTGACATGAATTTTTCAAAAGAAAATCGTGCGTGCTAGTCAGACAATATATAACTTAAGAAAAACTGAACTAATTTGGCTGAAAATTGATGGACTGGACAACCAGCAAAGGTTATATTAATGGGAAATTTTAGAAAACACGGTTATGGCTATTGTTACAAAATGGCGATCTCCAACCAACGACTAACATACTTAAGTTTTTATATCATTTCCACCCTTTTTATTGGTTACTAATTCATCTCCATGAACTTATCGAATAAACAGCACATTTGAATTTCAGCGTGCAAGCAATATTTTGTACAATTTGTATTAAATTATTTATAGACGAAATGTCTTTTCATGATAGCACGTTCGTCGTAACGTGGATAGGCGTTAATTGAACATGTGTATTGCCCAATTCGAATCTTCGAAGAGAGCAATTACCGTCCTCTTCGACATAACCCGAGGCACAACACAATAGAAGCCGATAGCAACTACCGTGTGCCAACAGACTACAGGTGTGGTCCAATGAATAATCAACATTTTCGAGTGCAGGCCCAATACAGAGATACATATATGAGGTTCCATAGTCGGATAGCACATTTTTTTTAATTTTATGAGAAAAGCGTCTTTTATTTACAATAGGAAGAAATTTTAATTTGTCAAGAAGAGATTGGTTGAAAATGGATGAAACACGAAGTGATAGCAGCTTAGAGTATATAAGAATAGACCCCTTTATTTACATTGAAAAGTGTCGCATCTGAAAGTTAGAGCTGGCCGACTGTAACGTATTGAACTGGTCCGCTTTTCAGTAGCGTAGAAAGTTTTAATAAGGAAGTTTTCAGTGTGATTATTATAAGATAAAACAAGTTTTTCTTGAATTAAGATGACGATGAAAAATTTGGGCTTCGCTGTTGGGATGGTCAAATATTTGCCAAAAGAAAGCAATTTTCATTTGTTCAGATCATTTTGATCCTGAAGATATTGTGAGCCGAGTAAATGGAAAAAGATTTTATGCGGTGTTGCCGGGTGAGGTTTCACAAGAGACTTTGAATGAGGGAGTCAAAACAAATCGACATTTTACAAAGGAATGCTTTGTCTATCTTATATAGTCCAAGGCAGGGGTGCTCAAACGGTCGATCGCGAGGGCTTTTTGGATAGATCTCTAGAAGAAAAAAAATTTTAATAAGTAGGCAGGTAACTAAAGTACAAAAATGTATTACGTAATAAAATAACACTGCTTGCCGCAAAAGGTGGCTTTATCGAAAGAACGCGCGGCACTTTTCAAAGAAAAGCCGTGTTTTTTCTAGAATAGGCAGTGCACAGTACAGTCTAGTCTAGAAGCAACGAGAGAAAGTACAGTCTAGTTTCGGACGGTGATTTGACGGGAACATTCGAGACTTTCGTTCACGCCGATATAAATGTTGCGCCTGCAGAAATTGAGTCATTCTGAATTGTAACTTGATGGCGATGCTACGTTTCAACATCCCAAGCCACTCTTTACTTAAGTTTAACACCATATGTAACTCTCTTGTTTTGTAACAACCAATAAACTCGCAATTTTGAATACCTATGGGTTTTTTCATTGATATTGTAGAGAAGAACCTAACTAATAACCCAAACCTTGACTAAAATTATGTGCCTATATTGTGCAGAAAGCTAATATCTATATATGCTACGGTACGCCCTACCTAGGTAGGTATCGTGTAGGTACAACCCTGCATCATATACACTTGCAGTCTCTCAGAGTCGATCGTAAGTAGTCTAAAAATATTGAGGTAGATCGCCAGCAGTTTAAGTTTGAGCACCCCTGGTCTAAGGTTAGGTCCGTGACTTTTCAGCCCATGTAGTACATGATCTAACAATAGAAATTTAGGCTATGAAGAATCCCTCTAATGTTATCCAAATGAAAATAGGCATAATTTGAACCAGTCAAACGGAATGCTTGTAAATTTCGACACAACTTCTGTGTTTGGATAATTAAATCGATTTAGCGTGATTTGTAAACACGTGTATTTTAATCGTAAAATTTTTGCTGGACGAAACCTGCTGTAGAGACGTAGGCGTTGAAACAATGTCTTGGCAATGAATCAATACCCGTCTGGTTTCTGCTCGGTAATGACGTTGTGGGCGATCGTTCTTACTCTTTCATTCATCAGCGTTGCTTTCACCTCCTAACGAAACTTCATTAATTATTTCCGAGCCTCGTACCTCGAACCTCCTATTGATAGATTTGTCGATGATGTTCGCTCCGACATTTCAACGCTTTCCTGTTTATTAACGAAATCCGAACGCCGAATAAAGGCGGCTTCTACAACTAACCGTTCGAATTCGGTTCGTTAAGTGAGTTTGATTTGAAGAAATTTAGAAAATCACCTTGAGGAAGCGAATAGGACTCAATTCAGGCAATATTGTCATCAAAGGGCGTTATCACAAATCGAAATTATGTTGGCAAGGCCGATGTAGGTACCGGGTGTCCTAAATTTCATGTGAACAGTATGGTTGTTGGAATTAAACTATAAGTTTCGTCATTTTTCATTAAAAATATTTGTTCGTTAATTCTCTTATATTATTACTCTCCTTGTTATTTTAATTGCATTGTTGCAGAGTCAGGGTAGTCATTTCTTTGCTAAATGTTTTTTACCACTTAAATAAAAACAAATCAGAGGCATTTCCACCTATATATTCTCGTAACTATCCTCAGAATCTTCCATTTGCAATACAAGGACTTCTTTCAGTTTGCGGAAACCAAAAAAAAGATTTACAAGAAAAGAAATAATTGCATACGGAATTAAAGTCATAACGGAATCGGGTCGTTTGCATTTAAATCCATGATTGATGGAAGTTTAAACCGACCGACTGACTTTCTGATGGCGTTTTATGCGACCTCATACGTTGGAAAACCTGCCCTATTGTAATTTTGATTGATGATGCCCTGACGGGGTAAATCTTTTCTTTGTAAACAAGAGGTGAGGCTCATTCCTTAGCACGTGCCGCCGACAACTTACTTATGAGTAGAACCAACGTGCGTATTTCGTAATTTTAAACTGAAGATTGTTACTGCTGTATCTGGCATTCATTTACACTGATCAACAATTGCTAGGGATCACTTATGAACTTCTCTTCATTTGTATTTTTTTCAAATTATCTCGTGAATATCTGTACATTATATGTTCTCTAAGAAAAAATTAAGATGTTTTGAGTTGATTATATTAAATTTTTCCTCACTTCATCGGCTCTTGTTCACAAAATCGATTATTATCTGTAGGCTGTTACAGATGGAGTGAGAAGCAATGTGGTATTTGTTATTAAATCTGTTTTTTTTTCTCGTTCAAACACATAAGGTGACAATAATTGAAGAAATGAGAAGAATATCATGCCGAGAAGACGCTCTTGTGCAACTGGACCAAATCATACGGTCGTAAGTCGGGCTTGGAATAGGTTCATCCAAAACGACTCAGTAGCTTATGTTCATGGGGGAGATCGGCGGCGCAGTATAACAGCTGCCCAAGATCTCTCTGTGCAACTGGACCAAATCATACGGTGGACACAGGAAGGTTTGTCCCAGCGAGAAGTGTCCCGGCGGTTGAATGTTTCGCAAAGTGTCGTGAGTCAGGCTTGGAATAGGTTCATCCAAAACGACTCAGTAGATCGTCTTTTGATCCTCAATAGATCACTGAGAGTTGCAACAGGAGTTCTAATTTCTAATCAGACTGTAGGAAGACGTACGTGGTTTGAGAGCATGTAGGAGGGTACAACATCCCCGTTTGAATAGGGAACACCGGATTCATCGACGGCAATGGGCTGAGGAGCACTGCAATTGGACAGTTGAAGATTGGAGCCTGTGTTTATTTACGGATGAGTCAAGATTTCGTTTGGTCAACTCCGATGGACGTATTCTTGCTTGGAGGGAAAGAGGTCGAAGGTATGCAGAACAGTTTATGGTACTCACAACAGCTTTTGGCGCAGGTTCTATATGTGTATGGGGAGGCATTTGTTTGAACCAACGCACAGAGTTTGTTGTTCTGCAGAACACCACAATGACCAGACAGAGATATCACGATATGATTATTGAACCCATAATTGTTCCGTTTGCAGCTGCCTTGGGCGAGAATTTTATTTTAATTGACGATAATGCCCGTCCACACCGTAGTCGTCTGGTTAATGAAGCGCTAGAAACTCATGCTATTGATAGGATGGATTGGCCAGATCGCTCTCCAGACATGAACTGCATCAAACATGTCTGGTCTGAGATGTCTAGACAATTTTCAATCTTAGAACAACCGATCAATAACCTGGAGGATCTTTCTAACGCTTGGACGAATTGGCCCCAAAATTTTATAAATCGTTTGATTGAAAGTATGCCTCGTAGGGTAGAATGCTTGAGACGAGCTCGTGGGGGACCAACTAGTTACTAGCTTAACCGAAACTTCAGCCTTCTTGTGGTTTCATCATAAAATTGTTATGTTATTCAAACACAGAATTTTGAGTGCCTTTTTCTCTCTAACTTTCCATTTTTTCATTCTTTTCTCAAGTGAACCATATCGAAGTGGTGATGGTGATATGGGGTGTTATCCTCCTGATTCTTTTATTTTAAATTCAATCAGTATTACTACGGATGATGTTGTACGCGCTGTACTGTCTCTGGATTTTAATAAGGGTCCTGGTCCTGACGGTATACCTGCGATATTCGTTCGATCTTGTTGTGTGTCAATTGCGGAGCCGCTGTACATTATATTTAACAAATCTCTGACATCGGGGGTGTTTCCGGAATGCTGGAAATTGGCATGCATAGTTCCAGTTTTTAAATCGGGTAGTAAGCTGTGCGTTGAGAACTACAGACCAATAAGTAAGCTATCTATCTTTGAAAAGTTGTTTGGATCTTTGATATATCCCCATTTGTTCCATCTTGTGAAATCTCAAATAATTCCTGAGCAACATGGCTTCTTCAGAGGGCGTTCCGTTGAGACTAATTTGGCGATTTTTACTGAGTTTTTGTTGGGTAGCCTCAATGAGGGAGCCCAAGTGGACGTTGTCTATACAGACTTTAGTAAGGCTTCTGATAAAATATCTATTCAGATACTTATCGCAAAATTATACAGGGTTGGAGTGTGCGGATCTCTCTTGAGATGGTTTGAGTCCTACTTGAGCAATAGGTCACAGTATGTATCTGTTGAGGGATTTGAGTCGCGGTATATGTCTGCATCCTCTGGGGTGCCGCAGGGATCTCATTTAGGACCTTTATTGTTCATTATTTACATCAATGATATGGTAAAATGCTTCAAGATATGCAGAATATTGTTGTTTGCCGATGACTTGAAGATTTTCATGAGGGTTCGTAACAAAGATGAAATTATGTAGTGAAAAATGCAGTGTATTTGTTTTCTTTTTCTTTCTTCTTCGACACTATATTATTAAGTTTACACTAGTTTAGTTAGAATAATTGTTGTGTACCTCTGTAAGTATTCAATTTATTTGTGAACATTCTTCTGGGTATTTGTTTACCTGTGTATGTTTCCTTGTTGAATAAATAAATATTATCAACTGAAAATACTCTGATATCTGACTAAATTTATAATCTTGCAGCGAATATTTCAGAAATAAATTTAGAAAAAGTAAGTGATCCCTATCAATTGTTGAGCAGTGTATTTATTGCTACACATACATCTAAATAGATAATTACAAAAGCAGAACACGTAAAACCTACTGGTTAACCTACGAGAAACAACCCTCTCACATCTTCGAAACTAGTATTGAAAATGTTTACAGTTACTTAAAAGATTCATCTCGCCCAAAAAATAGAATTAAATCGTTAACAATTTTGAGGGATTGTTTTTTACAACTTCCGACGTGGATTAATTCAACAGCAGTGCATCGATTTACTTAGTTAAATTTTTGGCGATGAAGCTCCCTCAAGGATCAGTGTTGATCGATGGTGAATTCAACCGACGTTCTGGTTCACTCCAAGACGAATCAGTTATTGTTCCGAAAAACATTGATGCTGTGCGCCAACTAATATTGCAAGATCGTCATGTGACCTATCGTGAGATTGAGACAACCTTAGGCGTTAGTGGGATCAGCATACATTCAATATTGCATGAACATTTGGCCGTCAAAAAAATTTGTTTGCGTTGCATCCCACACAATTTGTGTTGATCGCTCAATGAAAGGTTCGTGTCGATTGGTCGAAAGAAATGCTTAAAAAATACGATCACGCTGTTTTAAAGCACGTCTATGACATCGTGACAGGTGATGAATCGTGGATATACGCCTATGAGCATGAAAATGAACAGCCAAATCCAACAAAAGTTGCACGAAGCACTTCCAAGCAAACGGTCCCCTATTTTTCGGAAAAACTGGAAATGTTGCAACCGTACCACTAGAACAATGTTTTAAACAACAAACACAAAGAAGTGAAATATTATATTCTCAAATAATCTTAGAAGTAACCGCTCGAGCCAGCAAAACATCTGAATACAATGACCGTGTTCAAAAATAATTCCAATAATTTCGTAAGACAAAACTGTTTACGTATCAAAAGCATGAAATTGTTGACCCTAAGGCCAAGAAATTCCGAGAGCTGCTCTTATTGTTCGAACTTTTCGATCCGCGCCTAATCGATCGGGTATCGAATTTTCGGGTTGGTTCCATTAAATTAATAGCCGTTTGGCGCCGATCGGGATTAAATTTCATTCGTTCAATTATCAACCGACCAGTTATTCAATTATCTCCGCCTTCATCGGAACTTTTGAACGGTTCGACCTACGACCTCCTTCACTCGGAAATCCGACATTTCGTTAATGGAATATTTCACGACAATGTTGCCGCATTTTACTGAATATTTCACTCAAAGTTGCGATAAAAACCGTTTTCGTACTTCCGGGCCTAAAGTGACAACTTCACTCCCTTGTGACAGGTACTAAAGTGTCACATTTAATCCCTGCGGGATTAAATATTGACGAAACTCCCGGAACGATTAAATCACAAACAAACGAATTTAAGGGATATTTTATTGAAAAATACAATTGATTAGAATGGTAATTAACGTTAATATTCAAATTAATATTGTGACAGTTCGTCATATTGACCAGTCTTTCCTGGGTTAATGCAGCAGGTAACTGACGAGTAACAGATAGGTCCTTATCATATTGAACTGGTGTTTGTTTCGAAGATCCTGCGGAAACAGGAAGCGAGAATGAGGACTGTGGCATAACTATAGTGGACGAATCGGCGACTTGACCAAATATTTTATCTGAAATTTTTTGTTTATTTTTAATAGACGATTCAATATATCCCTCGGCCACGTTGGAGGATTTCCATCCTCCATGTCTCTTCAGCACGTCTATTGTTGATCCCGAATCAGCTAACAAAGACGCAGATGTGCGTCTAAAACAATGTCCCGTATAAGACGTCGCATTTTCTAATTTCAAGAAAGCTGCTATTTGCCGTGGAAATGTACCAATCATGTTTTCTCCTACTACTCGCGTAGTACATTCTTTGTTGATGTATTGAACGAAAAATTTTGAATGAGGTGTCCCTGTCTTTCCCAATGCCACATATTTTCGAAATATCGCCACAAAACTGATGGCACTGTTTTCTGAATTTTTGATCACAAAATTTTGGTGTTTCTAATCGCAATTGGGAAGGAATCGCCCAAATCTCTCACATCGTCGATTTCTAAATCAACCAACTCTTTTACACGACAAGCTCCCGCAACGCCCAAAATAAGTGCAACCTACAAAAAAATTGATTTATTAAAATTTCTGAATATAAACACATTTCCAAATTTACCTTAAGCATTAAATATTTATCATCCGGAGCCTCCCGTAAGAACTGATCTACCTGCTCAGACGTGAGAATTCTTGACTTCTTTGGCTTAAATCCTTCATTTCTTCTCTTCAAAAAAGCTAATAATTTCGGAAATTTACTTATATCAATATTGTTACTGCAACTCGTTATTATTAGTTAAATTCGTTCATTTTTATTCCAAGTTGCTTGCTCGTTTCGTGCGGCCCACGTATGTTAATTTCATTCCCGATGAGCGGGTAACATATGTTGGAGCATATGACCTATGTCGAACAAAGAAAGTACGAAATCGTCGTTCATCCATGAGGTACTGAAATCGGCGCTCGTTCGATAAAGTGCAAGACTTTCTTCGCAATCAATGAATTTCTCAATTTCTACAAATTAGAACTCTGGTGAAAAAGTGACTATTTCTCGCTCGTGAGTGACACGTTGATTCAGCCGTACTGTGAAACCAGGTAGGCAAAAGTCAGTGCTCCACATTCGATTTTCTTTCGAGTCATTTTTTCTTACCAGAATTTCATTGTTAATTTTCTTTCGTTTTCATTTAACTTTCAAAGGCCCTTGTCGTGCCAAATATCTTCTCTAATGTTAATAACCGATTTCAGCATTGAGTAATGTACCCAGAGAGTTGAGGCACAAACCGCTTTTGATTTATCATTGAAGTAGACTAACAGCGCATTTTCAGTAGGTTGTCTCACATTTTTTAAGCGGCACCACTTTTTAAAAGCATCGTACTGCTGCTCGTATAGTTTTCTAGATTTCGGTGGTAACAATTCTTCACCTACTTCGGCTGCTCTTTTATCAATATCAGATACACCTTCTTCACTCATGATACCAATAATTATCAATAACAATGTTTCTTTACAATGACACAAGTAATGACAATGTTTCTAAATTATAATTGTCACAACGCAATGTTACCATGGTAACTTATTTTAAAGACAGTTTATTAAATGAGTTGAAGAGAGAAAAAACTGATTGAAATTATTGAAATAATTAATAAAATTATACCGGAAGTACGAAAACTATCGTATATACCTTGCGACTGAAGTACATTTAATCCTTCAGGTAATTCTCCCTGCGGTCGGGCCATAAACTTTACCTTCAGGATTAAATGTACTACTTCAGTCCCGCGGTATATAATATACTATTTATTCCCGAAAAAATTACTGCTATCTTAGACTAAGATTATGACTCGATCAGCTTATTTCAGGTGAAGATACTTTTGAAATATCCACCATATCCATTTAGTTATCAATCCTGGAAATACAAAAGACAAACCCTCGTAAGTATCTCTAGTAGAATGCAATTTATATAAGATTAACGGTACGCCACTGGAGACTCGTGTCTTCGGACGATGGCATTTTTCAAGTTAACAATGAAACCGTCTAATTTATTGGATCGCATTAAATCGAAAATACGCACCGCAATTTCTCTGGAACGCGCTGCGACCCTACGACATTTTATTGGACAAATTTCAGCCGCGTTTAACGTCTTGGACATTTTTTCTCAAGTGTTCGTAAACGTTGAGAATTTCTATAGAGAAGCTGGAAGGTTCGCTAGATTTAGTTCAGTTCTTATTCGGAATTCTCCTATGTGGGTTTTAACAAATGAGATGGGTACTAAGTGTGGTGAATAAGGTGGCTGTCCAAGCGGTTACTGATTATTATTAAGAGCTTCTTGAAATAGAAAAATTTGAAAAGGGGCTTTTGCGTACCAAACACGATCATCGGTATTTTTGGTTTTGCACCCTTGTTGCATCTATAGAGTCTGAGCGTCAAAATGATGGACCAAATTGATTAACTTTCATTTATTTTACCTATGAAATTTACCTATGAAATTACCTATGAAAATTACTTATGGAAATTACCTATGAAAATTACCTGTGAAATTTACCTATGAAATTTATCATCAATGAAAGTTGATCATTACAGTTTTTTTTTTCATGCACAACTTTCTACCCCTTTAAACGACCTCACGTGGTTATTCATATCATAAATAACTATTTTGGACACACAGACTTCAGTGTTCGTCCAAAAAACCCTATTTCGCGGACTTGTTACGTGAATTTCCGTAATTCTCTTAGTATAGCTCTACAATTTGTATACGCTGTTGCAAGCTGTACGACGCAATTTTTAGAATTGCCATACCTTCTTTTTGTTAAAAGTTAAATTGAAAAATAATATCGTTTGATATATTACCTGTCGAACAAACTGTCAAAAAATGTAATCCCTTTTGAAAGATCCTTTAGTTACCAAAGATTTGTTTTGTATAAGTGTGTATTTCTTCCCGTGATATTGGGATACAAGGTAGGCTTTTTTCATTAATTTCTGGTTCATTTCGACTCCCTACGCCTCTGTTCTCAAGATCAGGAACGTGGTGCACGTAACTTATTATGATCCGAGACGTGCCAATTTAGGAGTTGTTTATCTTCGATGTTTCATTCGCACCGGCATGTTCTCGTTTATAAAGTTAAGTGCACACGCTGTATCGTCTTAAGTGGTACCCGAGATATTTCGCGGGAATCTGATGAGAGGAAACCTCTCGCAATTTTCAAATCTTATGTCCCTGCTGGTGGCTAATTGAAACTTATCTTAAGTATTGGTCGGTTTGCTTGAAGGTGTTGATTTCTGGATCTTTCTATACCGCTATTCCCTGATTCACGCCTCTGTAATTGCGGACTTGATGGCATTTGGCGAAGATTCCTGCCAAATGGCCAGTTCAGTTGATAGTTCTATGAGTTCAGCCGATAACAACAAACACAACAACAACAAATTGGTGAAATCAGTCCAGCCGTTTACGCGTGATGGCGTGAGAAATAGGTATTCAGTTTAATACACAAATACGAGGCATGTTTTTTAAGTAAGTACCGTTTTGAAATTAAAAAATGACGTGTAAATATATCGCAAGCCGCACTGGAAACTTTAATCGTTTAAATTCAAATGGCACATCAGTCAGAATCATTGGGACGGGCGGTATGAGAACATCTTCTCCTTTATACTTTCTTTTGAGTATAGTTGCTTCTATCACATTGTTTAGTAATTTTTTTATCGCTAACCGTGTACCGTTGCAAAGACGCGGTTGGTTGATATTTCGCAACATTATAACCACCGATCCAACCTTTAATTGAAGATTGTGAGGTGGCAATCCTGGCAAATCCAGCGAGTTTAAAAATTCCGGTGGATAGTTGATTACATCATCTTGATTAGTAGCCGAATCAACTGATTTATATATCTTCAATTCGCCTGTAATTTGTTCTTGAATTTTGAAATTTAATTCATTTGAATCTATGTTTTTTGCAGCCAGTATAGCTCGTTCGCTCAACCAATATAGAGAATATGTTTCCAGATTGGTCTTTTTGCAACTCGACAAGCATATTCTTGCTTAAATGAAGTACTTTGACATGTTTCCACAAATTGGAGGACTTTAGACATGCATTGAGTTCATCAGCTGGCGTTGATCGTGGAATCACTGGCAATGTTTGACGAAAATCTCCTGCTAATGAAATCATTGCACCACCAAATCGGTTATTATTGCTCTGTAGATCTTTTAAGGTTCTGTCTAAAGCCTCCAAAGATTTTTTATGTGCCATCGTGCATTCATCCCAAACAATCAATTTACATTGTTGCAAAACCTTTGCCATTGCAGAGTTCTTCGAAACGTTGCAGGTTGGAGTTTCATTGCTTTGCATATTTAATGGCAATTTTAGTGCTGAATGGGCTGTTCGACCACCTTCAAGCAAAGTTGCTGCGATTCCCGACGAAGCGAGTGCAAGTGCAATTTTATTTTGTGAGCGAATTGTTGCTAATATTAATGAAATCAAAACAGTTTTTCCTGTACCACCAGGTGCATCTAAGAAGTAAATCCCTCCAGTTTCATCATTTGTTACTTTCATAAGAGTTTCAAATACATACTTCTGTTGTTCATTTAACAGTGGAAGATTTGTTTGAATTAATTCTTTCAAAGCGTTGAGATCATACAGTTTTTCTCGATGTAACTCTTGTTTAAAAAGCGTCATGCATTGGACGATTGGGCGCGGTCAGGCCTAATTGAATTAATAGTTTGTTTGACATTATCAAGCACATGTCATTTGTATATTTGGATTTCCCATTCTATTCCGTATTTGATACAAAATATCATCCACAAATCAATTGGGTTGGATGGGAAGCATGTAGATATGATTATAGAAAACAATGTTCGTATTTGATGAGCGTGTGATGATATTACAGCATCATTGAGAGTTTGATCCCAATGAGCGTCATTTTCAAGCAATTGCAAACATAGATATGATCTTTGACGTTAGCAACACACCTACATTGCTTAGACAACAGTGAGTGCTAACATAGCAATAAAGCTCAAATTGACTACGTTTTAGTTACAAATCATTTGTATGGAAAAAAGAAAAGGGCTATTATTAGGGTTTTCCCAGCAATAATTCTAATTTTTCTCGCCGTAAAAACCATTCTTGAACTTCAACGAACATTTTAAAAAAAGATTTGGCCAAATTGGTCCAGGTGTTGTTGAGTTATGCGCTTACCAACACATTTTGCGATTCATTTTTATATTATAGATTTGGCTATTTTCAATCGTTTTGCTTATGCATATTGTTGCCATTTATCCAATAACGACAGGGATTCTTCGAAGTCTTCAATAAGCCAGCACACAAACAAACACATTCAAATCTCGAAAGGTGATTTAAAGCATCATAAACGACACGTTCTCTATTCTCGCCAAACTCAAACATTCTTGTTTCGTCTGCGAGCCGTGATCGAATCAAAAACAACTGCCGATTTCGACTTGTTTTTCTGGGACAATGTAGGACATAAACGGACGCGAAATGAAGATCGTTGTACCCCGTGGCACGATCTATTTTTACACTCGTTATATTTTGGCGGACGACCTCCAGTCGGCTTTCGAGTATTTGCAGGCCACTCGACCGCGTGGGTTTTAATCAGATCTACGAGACGGCAAGGTCGAAGGTTTTTACACAGTTTGCAAGTATTGAAGAAGCATTCAGAAAGATCGTCGAAAATTTCGTGAAGAGGAGATACAAGTGGCACGGTTTTGAAGACTCCTTCTGCTTTAGTTTGAAATATTTATATGAGAGTGAATATTTGACGCACTTTTTACAGGATATCCCGAATAAGAGATTGATTTGTAGAAAATACGAATAGTGTTCGAACGTCGTAAAAAAATTACGATTTCTTCTTGACCTGCGACACTAAGCGTGGGCGCCAAACCGTTCAAGACAAGATACGTGATGATCGTCAACAACAAGCGAACGTGTTGAACGCAAACCCATTAATATTGATCTCTCGACCAACGCACAGAATTTCAAGTGGCTGCTTGTCGTCGAACGTAAAAATTTGTTTACATTTCTATGCACCCACACAGCGATGGCGAGCGTACAGTTCTATGTCCACTTGTAATAGTCATCGGCATGATATCAAACAAGGAATATTACAGTCGCTACCGGTCATAAATGAAGATTTATCGGTCATAGAGGGCGCTGCTGCGTGTCGAAATATAGAAATTGGAGAGTGGGTTGTTGGTGGTTGATTATGAAATATCATTTGCATTAAATTTACGGTGAGAGTCCATCGTTGCGTTTGGGGTCGATTGGATTCAATTATCGGTTATTATTCGATTTCAAGGGGTTCCATCAGTTTAATCAGAATGTCAAAAACATTTATAAATGCACTATCCAGAGGTCCTTGTTATTATGATTATTACAAAAAAAAGAGTTGAGAACAAAGCCTATAAATTCGTTTGAAAAAAATCACAAATTTAAGTGTTCGAAAACAGAAGAACGGTTTTTAAAACTAAAATATACAGGGTCTTTCACGAGGAACCTCACCCATATTGGTACGGGAAACTACTGAACGTATTTTCATGAAATTCAGCACTTATAAGTATTTCACGATGCTGATGGAATCTAAAATATTTTCAAGGCATGAGCACCTCCGGTTTTTCCGGAAATGACGTCAACTTCCGTTTTTCAAATTACAACACCATTTTTTTATTGCAAAAATAGATTCCTTAGAAAATTTCAAGTTATTTTGATGTAACATTTTTCAGTTTTGGTTGGAAAATTCTCTCTGAGCGGGAAAATTCGAAAAAAAAATCGAAAATAGAGCTCCGCTGAAACAAGAATAACTTCGAGGTTTTTGGATGGAAAATTTTCATTTTTGGGATTTTTCAAGATGTAAGATTGAAGTATCCACTTTAAAAATCGAAAATCATGATACAGGGGGTGAAAAAATTGCTTTCAATGTTAGGGATGACAAAATCGTGAAAAATCAATTTTTTCAAATTAGAACCCCCTTTTTATGGCAGATATTGAATCTACGTTAAAAAATAATGTGAGCGTATGCATCACACCCTTGCCCTAAAGTGGATATTTTCTAAGTTATTCACAAAAAACTGTTTTTCGTCTTGAATTGTCAGCTATTTCTTTTCCCTTCAAGCCAAAAAGATGAAATTTTCAGGAACTGTTACTTAAACCATGTTTTAGATTTTACTACCCTTATATGCAAGAGAAAAAAGTTACAGGTTGTTCCTAAATAGATGGCGAATTTGGATTCGAATTTGTATCAGAAACCTCTTTATTTCAACTAATCGGCCATCGGTTTTCTCTCCAGTGATAAATAACGATTCGACTGTTCATTGAGAGGTTTCCTGACCGGCCCAGACCAACGAGAGATACCATTAACAGAACCATGACAAACTTGAGAAATGTCGGATCTTTCATTAAGAAAACTATACACAGAGAAAAAAGTGTAGTAGAAGATGAGAACAACGAAATTACAGTTCTTGCATATTTTCGTGTGAATCCTCAAAATTCTCTCAAAGATGCCGAGATTCCTCTGGGATTATCTCAATCGAGTGTTTGGAGAATATTAAAAAAACATAAAATGCACCCATATAAATTCAATAGGGTACAGCATTTGAAGGAAACTAATTTCGTCAGGAGAACAGAGTTTTGCGAAGCTATGATGATTCGATTTCAAGAGAATGAAAACTTTTTGGACTGTATAATTTGGACAGATGAATCTGAATTCACAAAGAACGATTCTTTCAATAGGCATAACAGTCATTAATGGGATGAAGAGAACAACCACCACTTCAGACAATTTTAGAGTCCTTTTTCTTACTCTGGAAGTGCGTTACTAATACAACCCCTACAATAAGTCTCGCGCCTAACAAAGACCGTCATTCATGAAGAATTATCTCAGTACGAACCTGATCTATTGAATATTTATCAGATATTCAGATAAGATGAAGTAATTTTCATGAAAATCTAGGAACACGTTCAGAAGAACGCCTTATTCATAGATTCGACAAACCGTGTTAATCTGAAATTAGGGTATAATCCACATTTGAAGCACCGTAAAATCGATAATTCGACACTCGAGTCACATACCAGTTTTTTTCACGAGAATTCAGGTTGTCTAACAGTATGTTCTGTCAAAAATTTCGAGTAATGCTGATATGAAGTCAATGGCAGTTCTATAAGTGATCCTAACATGCTTTTGTACGAATTATGAGGATTTTATATTATACTAACCGACAAAGAAACTGTCGCACTAGGAAGAAGCTACTACCATTATTGATCTTTAATTATAATTTTCCTCAGAATAACTAGAGTAAATTATTATCACATTAAAATATTACAACGTCTCTGTGGTGGGTAGTTCCCAATAAAATAGTGTTCTGTGGTTCCTTGTTGTTTTGATTCTGTTTGAAACTGTCAACAGTTATTTGGAGATTTCTTTCAGAAAAATGTGGAAAATATTGGAAGGATAATATCGATAGTTTTAAATTATTCAATTCAGTATGAAATGATTATGGTCAGAAAATGCATTCTACTCTAATCGTTCTTGCTTATGAGCTTATAGTTTCCAGTTTCAATATTGATTGAATTTTAATTAACCATGCATCATAACAAACATTCAGAAATATTAAAACTAAGTAAAATTCTATTATCTCCTAAGTTTGTGAACAAGGTTGAATCGGTGTATGAAATAAAGATAATAAAGGTATAAAACAAATCTAGGAGACTGGGTTCCAAGTTTTTAAAAATCATATGAGCTCAATTTGCAGCATTCCTATGTTAGAATAGATATAATTTGATGAACCCTGAAAACCTGAAGCTATAAAGAACCAGCTCTTCATAAAGACAAGTCTTCAATTCAACAGGTCCTGACAGAAAATACATTACCTATTTCAACGGTCATGAGAGTATACCGAAGTAGCTATGTTAGTGATGGAAATCTTTTTCTCTATTTCTTATGGAATATTACTCTGGATTAAATATTAAACAAGGTGCTAAACATCATTAATAATGAATACAATAAATGGCAATTTAGGTTTTGTACTGAATGTAAGTCAAACATTGTTCAGTTGTTAATTTCTTCTATAATGTTTATTGGTGGAACCATAGATTGGAGAGATTTCCCCAACCTTTTGTACAAATATTCAATAAAGACATAAAATATGGCAGCATTGAAAAAATCTGGTTATTGAATCATTTCAGAACAGAGTTGGATTTGAGAAAATCTGAAAATTTGGACCAAATTATATCGATTCAAGTCCTTTCAACTTCAAATATCTCAAGAATGAAGCAATTTAGGAGAAAAGATGAAGAAAGATTTTATCTGCAAAAAAGACTTATGATTCCAGGAAGTACAAGATAAGGACCTTTAGTTCAAGCGATATTTGTTTTTCATGCGATTCAACCAATCTGTAGAGTAGTAGTGAGAAACCCACAAGAGCCCTAGAGGACCATCCTCTGAATGTAAAGGTAGTTCTTCATCGAGAAAGAATGCTTGAGCATTTAATAGAGTTGATAAAAAATAGAATCGCGAAGGCGATATCCTAGTTCTATTTTTCAGTCCTCAGTTTCACAGCGAAGAATTCAGTGATTTGAGGAGCACTTAGGCTCCCATCAGGAATCACAGAGCGGTATCAAGTTGCCTCTCCGGCGACCACAGAGCCCGTGAATTAATTACAGTTCGCGAGAGAAATTATTGATGAGATCCCGCAACGGGCGTTCGCCAAATTACGAACCGTTACAATTTAACGAATATGTTAATTTTGCCGCTGGCTGAAAACTAAAATTACCTTCCTCTGGGGGTTGAGTATTAGAAATAATCGCCGTATTATGCGCATAACGGATGGCTTTTCATACCCCTGTAGTGTATGGAATGTCTCATTTTATCGGGTATTTTCACTGTGAGATTTTACCTCTTCATTATAATCAAGGTAATTTTATTTACAGGGTGATTCATTGACAACTTAATTAATTGTAACCATTGATTCTTGAGAACAAAGAACACTTGTTTACCTTACATTTTTTTTTAATTCAGCTCCGTTAAGAAGATGTTGAAATTTCTTAAGAAAAAAATTAGACACATATTTCAGATTAAACACGCCCGAACTATGCCCAAACGTCTTTGAATTGATACATCTCCAAGAAGTGAAACTATGCGGAAACTTTATATAAAATAAGCAGTTACTGAACACATCTTAGCATTTTCTGTATGCTTCAACATTTTAGAAGATTTTATCATTCCACATTCATCTTTGTAACATGCACCGTTTCCAAGATACGAGTATTCGATGTTGAATGATTTATTTATCAAATTTTTCTCAAATTCGTGGATCCATGATCTTCAAAATCAATTTCACTATCAGTAAGTAATTTCACACATTTTCAAAAAAGATTATTCTACGCTACAATGACAGCTACAAATGACGAATGTGGAAAAACAGTCAAACATCATGAGAAATTAAATTTTTTTCCTTATCAACACTTGAAATTATATCAGAGCATCCTATCAACCAGTAATTGCTCGATTTACACACCACTATAATCGAACATGATACTTTCTAAATGCATTAATCAACAATAAACCACTTGAACTGTTAATTAGGGACGTCTGCATAACGAAAGCCGCTGTTTATCGTTACGATATTGAAAAATAATTTAACGCGTTATTAAAACGTCGCCTACTAAAATATCGGCCTATAAATCATGTTTCGATTTAAACCGATTAATAAGGACGAATGGCAATATGGCCAAAGAGAATCAGAGAACAGGTTAACATTATTAATGGCTTTTCCGATTAGAGATGCGGAGCAGTTATCACAAAAAAAAAAAAAATGGGGGAGTGAAAATATGAGCGCGTCGAAAATCATTCACAATTGTAAAAGTATGTGGAAGTTTATCAACAAGCAATTACATTGAGGAGTTTGCCAATGGTCGAGTTCACATTGACCAGTCCTTACTACCAATGCTTAAGTGTCGTCAAAGAATTAAGCTATAAATTAATAACGAATAATGTACCTAATCGTTTGCATCATGACAATCTGGCCGTAATAAAAACAATAACTGTCACTTAAAAGGATGGGATGCAACGACGCATTGGAACATTATGGAATTATCAGGAATCGAACAATGAAAGGTGTCTGAAATAATAAGCGATATACAGGGGGAATATTTGACCACTGCCTTTATTTTAACCATAAGTTTTTGAAGCCAAAAGAAACATTTTTTACCTGTCATTTTTCCAAATTTGGCCCGTTTGATGAGGAGGGCACAGAGTGGCCAAAAGGCTTCAAAAACGAATAAAAATCGGGAAAAAGTGAAATTAAATTGACCTGTTTCAGGATTTTGTTGCCAAATATTTTTCTTCTGCGAAAATGTTTCATGATTTTGACGTATACTAGGCACTTAGGAAGATGGCGACAGAGATGTACAAAGAGAGAGTCAGAAAAATATTCAGTGATAACTGGAGAATAAGAAATTTGGTTTACACGAATCGTTATTTTAAGTGGTGTATATAAATTAATTATTGTTTATAAGACTTGATACAAAAATTGTGACAATCAGTGAAGGATGATGCAATAAGAAATAAGAAAAGGCCATAAAGTATAAATACGACATCGAATCATAAAACAGGCTGACACAGTACAACCGGGAGATAATCTCAAAGAAGGCAACGAACAGGTTTCTGAAAACATCCATTCAGTTCCGCAACATGTAGGTGTGCCATTCATAACTTCACACACTCGTTTATGTACACAACAAACATCGTTTACAACATAATAAATCATTCATCAAGAGATTCACATCATCAGCGTTGCATAACGAAATCTCCCTGGAATTTTATCAATTTTAATCCACAAAGATTACATTCATACGATGGAATTTTAAACGGTAGATGATTTGACGGTTCCAATAGATGCGGATCTATGGCAGCGCGCAAAAGAGAAATCGTATTCGATTCGGAGTAAGCAGATCGCACCCTGGAGAATTTGGAAAACAAAGACTATTGGAAAGGGCTCCTTGTTAACAACGGTCTTCTACAAACAGGAGTTGTTTTATTGTTTGGCATTCTCTTGGGGAAACTGAAGAACAATCTGGATATTTCACTGTCATTTTTGCATGCTTTTTCCTACTGCAAACGTAAAAATTGTAGAAAGGCATTGACGTGAGCTGAGGAGCTTTGTTCTGAAGTGTTTTACCGTACTCTGGAACATTCTGATACTAATACAACCTCCACGAAGAAATAACAATCCTGTAACTCAAACTGAAAGTAACTACTCACAGTTTTCCTTGAATTTGAAGCTCAGATTCTCTTCTCTATACAGAAAACATGTCTAAATTCCCAGAAGTGTCCTTTGTTGGGAGAAAATCGCAACACACAGTTTATTTTGATTGAAAATTAGTTTAATCCATCAACGCAATCATTGCGTTGATGATGGAGCAGCATCCCACTGGCCATTGTTTCGTTTGAACGGTATCTCTCGAAAGATGCCAGAAACCATATGATTGTCAGTAAATTATTAGAAGCAATTATTGTGAGATCCTGGAGCATGAATATAAGAAGTCCAATCCAATGGTGTTCACTGAAGGATCGAAGAATAAAAAAGGAGAAACGAAAAATTTTGATAAACTACGATTCAAGGTGCATTCCAAGCTATTGAAACTTTTACTCCCAAACATGCAATGATAATTTCTATTATCATCCCTTTTATAAAAACCGATAAAATGGTAATGACTTTAAGTTCATTTGCATTGCGAGCATGAGGCAATGAGGTTGTTGACCTATTAGCAAAGTTTTTATACAGGTGGAGAATTGTTAGAGATCATATACAAAGATGAAATGGAATTGTTGAAAGTTTGGAGGAAGTGAGTTATACGAGATCAAGCTGTGGTCATTCGCAGAGCTCAATACAAGGAAACTATGTGTTATAGTAAACATAATAAAAATTGGACAAACCCATAGACAAAGTATCTTTCTAGACCGTCAACTTAATAGAACGTACTGGTCATGGCCCTTTCGACATAATTCAACATCAACATCTGTCCTGTAATAGGAATAACAAATATAAGAGAACATCACAGGTATAATAATTCTTTTCTGGTTGTTCAGTGTTAGTTGCAAGTTGAGCTAAGTTTTTGACATGAGTTAAAGTATTTTCAATAAGTGGTAATCATCAAATATGGGTCTTACTAAATGTGCAGTACCTGGTTGCAAAATTAACACTCCCCGATGACATCGTTTCCCAAATTTTATAACAGAATTGGTCAGATTTCATATGTGGCTAGATACACTGCAGAATTCAGAACTGAAAGAAATTTCACGGGAAGAAGTTTATAAGAAAGAGTCTGCCACTATCATTTTGATGAGAAATACATCTCACCTGGTACCAAAAGGATGACGCCTAATGCATTACCAACTCTTTTTAGAAATGAGACTGATGCAACAGGTTTGTGGTAATTTCTCTATTTTAAACTTTTAATAATGTCATAAATGCTATAAAATTCTGAATTTCGTATCAATAAGTTGGATGTCGACTATTTAATAATCTTATTATCAATTTATTTTGCAGGTAGTGAGGATATAGAATGAGTAGATCTGAGTGAAGCTCAATCTGGATTTGAGGTCCCAGATGAAAGATGTAAGATATATATTATTAATCATACCACTTAAATTTCCTTATTTTCTCATTATAAAAACTTTTCTTAATATATATTCTTTAGTTTCAGAACTAGGAGAATCTAACCTCTCAATGCATCCAGAAGAAACTCCTCAATATTTCACGATGTTGATGAATCACCTTCTCAAATAATATTAGAACACAGTGAGTTGTGACATTAGAATATAATGAACGTATTAGCAGTGCCCGTTCGTTCGTTATGATTCAACTGATCACTATTGTGTCATTGAAGGAAGAAAATATTGAAAACACAGTGAGTTGTTCAGTTCGAATGAATGCTTTCAAGATGTAGTTTATCAGTTCGATTTTAATAAAATTAATTCAATCTAATCTTTTGTAGGTTAGGCTTACCACGAATATGTAAGTAGTATTGATAGTGTCCCTGATTAATCTTTATCTATATGTGTTAAATTTAAGAAGTATATGTGTTAAGATTTGTAACGGTCATGAAACTGCAATATCCGAAGTACCCCAATTAGTTTCGAAAGTGATAGAATTTACAACGAGGTACTTTCGGTATGAGTTTATGACCGGATGACCAAGAAATAGATCTTTATATTTGAACCTTTGTCGAATGCTGGAATTCCGCCTGGGTATTTTCGGGAAAGGCCAGAATTGTACGTTTTGCACTTTCCATTTATTTGGTCAAACCGCTGTTTACTCCCCCTATTGAAGAGGGGGAACTTGTATATATTTCAAGGTTTTGTTTGATTTAACCAGTTAACATAAATAATGAAACATCCAGAAATCATGGAAGAAGATGTTATGGTCAGCTTCGACATTACAAGTTTGTTCACTAATATTCCGACAGATAAAACACTTATCATAGTTAGGAAAAAGCTTGAAGAAGATCAAACCCTTAGTGAAAGAACTACACTAAGCGTGAATGCTATTATGGAAATGCTTTCTATTTGTATTGAAACAACATATTTCCAATTTGAAGACATCTTTTATCAACAAGAATTTGGAATGGCCATGGGTTCACCACTATCGCCAGTTTTAGCTGATTTATATATGGAAATTCTCGAACAGAAGGCATTAGAAAAATATGTACTTAAACCCAAACTGTGGAAAAGATATGTAGATGATACTTTCATTATTTGGCAACATGGAAGAGACACTATAGATGGATTCCTTCAATATCTAAACAATCAAGAGGAATCAATTAAATTCACAATTGAAATCGAGAAGGACAGACAACTTCCATTCTTAGATGTACTCGTACATAAACAAAATGGAATCCCAAGAACCACTGTGTATAAAAAGCCAACGAACACAGGACAATATCTACATTTTGATTCAAACCACCAACTAAACACTAAATTGGGAGTAGCAAAATGTTTATTTGATAGAGCAATAAATATTTGTTGCACTGAAGAAGACCAAAATGAAGAAATAAATAACATCTCGAAAACTCTTAAAAGCAATGGCTACCCCAAAAAGATATTAGACAAAGCTAAACGAACAAGAGAAAGTCAACCTGAACCAACAGATATAAATTAGACCATTAAAACCGTAATTCCTTATGTAAAAGGTTTGTCGGAGAAAATGAGAAGAATTGAAAATAGATACAACATAACGAATGCATTCAAAACTCAAGACACTATCAGAGCTACAAAAGTTAAGCCTAATAATGAGACACAAAGGACAAATAACTGCATATATGAATTACCTTGCGAGTGTGGAAGATCTTACATCGGAGAAACTAAACGCCCTCTGAATGTACGAATAAAAGAACATCAGAAGCTTCTACGAGTACTAGACAGCGACAAATCCAGGTTGGTCCAACATGCTGTAGATGAGAATCATCATATAAAGTGGGATGAAGCATCAATAATATCCAAAGAAGAAAAAGTTGCAAGAAGAAAAATCAAAGAAGCAGCATTTATGAAAATAACTCCTGATTCCATAAGTGCTCCATCTATAGATCTGCCAGAAGTTTGGACGCCGATAGTTCGATCCAACTTAAAAAGATCATCATATGACAGATGAGTATATAACATCGTTCATTATCTTTCATGACTTCTGTCAATATTGACTTTTTTGAAAATTGATAATTTTCAAAAGGTTTTTTACTTTTCCTCCTTGATAAAGATAGAAGATGTCTATCGAAACGTCGGAAAACATTACATCCACAATAGATGATGGTAATAGCCCAAACAATCATTCAACAGAACACAGTGAGTTGTGACATTAGAATATAATGAACGTATTAGCAGTGTTCGTTCGTTCTGATTCAACTGATCACTGTGATTGTGTCATTGAAGGAAGAAAAGATTGAAAACATTACACAGTGACTTTGTTCAGTTCGACTGAATGTTTTCGAGATGTGGTTTATTAATTCGATTTCAATGAAATTAATTCATTCTAATCTTCTGTAGGTTATGCTTACCTCGAATCTATTAGTAGTATTGATAATGTCCCTGATTAATCTTTATATGTGATAAATAGTATAATTTATCTCTAACATCTACAGATATTTTGACTGAATTCATCTCCTGAATAATTTTAGTTCTTTAAATAAAAATTTGTTAAAAGTTTCTGTTTTTCTCCATCAAATTCCCTTCTTTATAAAATAGGTATTAGATAAACCATTTTGGAGTTGAGTTAATGATCCAAATCAGATATCATTTACTCGACTTCAGTTTTGGCACGAATTAGCTTGGAAATAATAGTTCATAAGAGGTATGAATTTAAATGAGCCGCTTTCCCGCCAAATGAGGAAATTAGTTCGGACGACCAAACGCATGGTGTCGCTTCGTTAGCGTGACAAGTCCTTAACACGTGCGTTGGCAGTCTATAGAGGTACTTTGTCTATATAAAATCTTTTAAGGGATGAGGATATCCCTTTCTGTGATAGTTTTAAGGGTCGCATTCTCTCAGATTGTCCAAAATATGAAGTTCGAGATCTCTAATTGAAATCTTATCCCAAGCACGCCGTGAATTCAAACAAACGTCCATAAATCTATCATCCGCTAAACAAACACGGCATTCCATTCATCAACGCATCAATTAAATAATTCATATGTTGTTTACAACAATCGGATCGTAAATATGCGTTGCACAATCACCGTATTTCTGTGACACAGAAACCGAAATAATCGACAAAGTAGTGATAAATTTCACTACTTAACAATTTCCACAGTTATGTCATCCTCGTGTTTATTGAATATTCAAACGGATCTTCCATTTCACGGTTCGTATCTTCGTCGATGACCTGCTCGCTCGATTCATTAAAACCAGCAACTTATTTACATACGCGTTGAAAGATGGGATTTCATTGATGAAAACCAAATATGGAGAAGCAGCTTGTTCGGCATGTTGATTAGACCGGCACTTATTTAGATACGTCGTTTTTTGTGCGTAATTTTTTTTCAGGAGCCGTTTGATCCATTAGTGTTAGGAATGCAGGATCTGAGGATAAACAGAAATTTGTTGATGTAAAGGCATTTAGAAATTTAGGTTCCTCAATAACTCCTGGAATATCCATCCGATCAAGTTGGAAGTAACAAGTAAAACTTCGTGGATACCGACACGCTAGCAAATTCTCAAAAAATTTCCGAAAACTTTTGAAATACTTGATATCTCACAAAATATTCATTAGAGATCTGCAACCTTTTGAGTATATATTGAGATTATTGATATCATAGACATATAAAGAGATAGACCCATTTATTTACTTTAAATCATGGAGCTCCCATTGAAAAGGCAGTTTGGCAACCATACGCCATACGCATCCAACCCATTTGTGATGTTGTCATAATGCGTTTTATTTCTTGAAACCTTTAGAAAATATTGTAACTGTTTTGGTGCTTGTGAACAAAATTGTTATACAAATTTTATGTAGTCCCTTTGAGTGGCTGTATCTTAGCAAGGGATGCTCCAATGAAGTTTCTTTACATATCTTTTTTCGATGAGGAATCACCTCCTTAAATATTTTACACTTATTTAGTTACACCCTGTATATACTCTCACAAGAGCATTTTCCAGAAAAGATAGCACAGAAAGTAATGAAACCGTATAGCGTAAAAGAAGAAAATTTTGCACCTTTATGAAAGTATCGTATAACCATAAATATAAACAGGAAAGGCTTACGAGACGGTCTGAGTTTTGTCTCGGAGCATTATAACACGCGTTTGACATCATTTCGCGATAATTTATTTCTCGCAAGTTTTACCAGACTCGAATATGAATAGAACCTGGCATTTCCGCATCTACCATGATTAATGGCCGGTAAAATCTGAAAGACTGGAGGCCAATTTTCATTTGAAAAGATCTCGGTGCTATTAAAGGACACTTGAGCAAGTTACGGTCTTTACACCGATTCGAAAAATATGGGAATTCCGTGCCGACCTCACAGACAAATCCTCGTTTTCTTAGGTTGTTTAATGTTTATTCTGGTATTAAAAACTTGATTCAATGAGGCCCCTTCGTACCAACCAACTTAGCGGTAAGCGTCCCTTAAAATTAATCCTCAACTTAAATGGCGTTGCACCAACTGTTAAGCGGCACTTATATCCTTTAAGCGAGCCTTAAATTTGAGTACTCATTTTTGGCCACTTAACTATTTAAGGGCGGATTCTACCCATAGATCAAAGGTAAATGTATATTTATTTTGGTATTCATCTATGATTCTAACCTAAAATAATTTGATTGTTTGGTTTCCCACTCAGACTAAAGTCTATTTCTATAGTCTAAGGTTTTCCAAATATTTGTTTCGTATTTCTTTGTGATTTTCGAACAAATGTGATGTGACTTGTAATTGTAATATATACTTCGAACAACGCTATTAACTTGTATGATGGACTTCCTCAATGAATTTGATGCATTTCATGACGACTTGGAAATAGTAGACATTGTGGAAAGAGAATTTCCTAGGCGTCTATACGTATGAAGTCTTTAATTAAAACCATATCGGGCTTGTTTATTTATATATTAATTTATAAACAAATATTTCTGCCATAGAAAGACGAAATATTTAAAACTTCTTTAACCACAGAACATCAAATATTGCGTGTAGCCAATGAAATCGCTTTATTGATCTAGGGAGAAATGAAATACTTAAATGTTACTAGATTGAAAAAGTTAAGCGTCGCTTAGTTAAGTTTCTGTTGAGTGACAGTCGTGCAACTGGAGATGAATTTAAGCGACCCTTAACTTCAAGCGGTACATAGCTAAGCGACATTTAAGGGTAGTTGGTGCAAACGGGCCCAGTTTGTCACTGTGTCAACTGATTTCTGAGTAAACATGTATTTCGAGTAAATTTTAAATTGCCATGAGATCATTGGCGTGTTTCAGTTTAGCCATCAATATTGCTCATTTCTGAGTCAATTATAGTTATGATATTGTTGTTTATTATCAGGAAAATCTCTGTGCATTATCTCCACTTTCGAGCTTGTGAAGTGAGTAAAATCGCTTCTGGAAAAGCCAGTAGGTAGTTTTTAATGAAAAATTTATGTTATGATGCATCTGTTTAGTTTTGGTTATATTCATTTACTAAACAAAAACGTTATTACAGAATAAAGGTTAATTTATAGAAAAAGTCAAATTTTAACACCTTACTATAACTCTATGGATGGTAGTTTATGATTTTTCGTATTCTGTTGTTCCTTGTTGTTTTGATTCTGCTATATTCTCTATTCTCTATTCTAAAATGTTCAATATACGCCAAGGAAAATGAGGGCGAATGGTTGAAACTATCAAGTCAACATGAATATAATACTAGAAATCTACAAACAATGATGTTCCCTAAACATAAAACTTTCAAATTTGAATGTAATCGAGGTATAAAGTTTTGTAACCATTTGCCTTCATCTCTGAAATCCTTGAATTTGAGAAGGTTTAAGATAGAGGTCAAGAAGCTTCTGCTGAGAAAGGGTTTCTATTCAGCAGATGAATACTTTGTTGACTCATTGTCAATTTAATTGTTTTCACCTTTTCTTTATCGTATTCATTGACTTGTCCTATACAAAATGTAGTGTCTTAAAGGATTAATAAAAATTATTATTATTATTATATTTTTACAGTTGTTTACTGCGTTCTTCAGATGATAATTTCAGTAATTTTGAAATATTAAATTGAAATTAAAATAAGAATGGTCAGAAAATATGATTTATGATTTTATAGCTTCCAGTTACAAGAAAATCAAATTCTAGGTAATGATGAAACATATTTGATGAGGATTATTGCATAAATAATTCCATAAAGTCAAAATTTATTATTCAATAGACATTTCCGCAACATTTTGAAGTTGAAGATAATAGGACAAATATGTTTATTTGATGAAAAAAATGAGAAAAATCAAAGATCATCGATGTCTTAAGACATCTTTTATATTTCGAGAACTATAATGAACAGAAAATTACTTACTTATAATGACTGAAGGTATATAGGGTGGCACATAAGTGGGATAAGTTGCATAAGGACATGGTGCGCACTTGTACCCATTGTAATAATATGGACAATTGCAATAATTTGTACATCTATTGGTCACATAGTAACCTCCATTGTATCGCCTACATCTTATCGCTCTAATCATCTCATTTTCCTTTTCCTCAAGTTGTTTTTTTCCATGTTTATGTCTGACTCTCCGTCCATCAGATATGCTGATAACCAAGTCGTTTTTGTCAAGCACAGCTTCAATCTTTCTTCCGGAAGAGGTAAAAGTCTGGATTCTGGATTTTTTCCTTTCTTTTTCCGATGAATCGTTTTGTTGAAGTCCTTGAACCAGCACTAAGAAGAGGAGAACAGTCCACTGTGTACGCGACAGTGATTTCAAATGCATCTTTCAGATACATCTCGTGATCTGGTGGTCCGAGTACATTGGTCAAGATTTCTTGGCCATCAATTTTTTTTTAAGTTCATTGGTGACAATAACTTTTTTTATCGCTCAAACATCGCTGATATTTGAATGGAAGTTATTCAACTATTTACGGTTGGTGAATTTTCGAAATGTTCTAAAATAATATGGTGAAATTTTGTAATATAAATCATGTTTCAAATTCCGTAGAGATGAGACTTTATTTTCATTCCTAATTGAATTATGAAACGAAAAAAAAAACAGTTGCCACCAGAAAAAAATTGTTTTTGAGGGCTCGTTTAAGTTTAAAAACTAGTAGGACCTCGAGCTATCGTTTTGACTTCAGTCCAGTCAAAATGATGGTGAAATCAGGTTTTCCGCCTATACGGCTGATTTTATATGGAAATAATCAGAAAAAAGCGTAGAGAACTGTGGGCGAAGTAAAAAAATTCCAAACACCGGGAAGGGGGTGAAAAAAATGAACAACTACCCCAAAATACGATTATTCGGTTAAATTTCGGAAATATCAAAAAAAGTTTCAAACAAAAGTTGTAGAGCGGAAAATTCTAGTCCAAATTATGTCCTTTATCGTTCTTGAAAGTGAATTTGTATACTGATAAACAGCGTATTTCTTTATTGGCGCAATAACAAGGAATTTCAAATTTGGCGCTCGATGAAATGACTACCTGAACGCTTAACCGAACATCTGGCTGATATTTGCCAGGGTTGTACTCTCGTCTCGTTTTGTTTTGTATTTATTACATCGAACCCTAGACTAGAGACAGAGACGCCATGCGGCGGCAAATTCAACTACTACCGTGAACTATCTCAGTTTCCACTCTATATGTAGTTACTTTATGATTTTGAGTTGTATCGGAAACCGACAGTTTGGGTAAAACGATGTTCGGTGTTCTAATCTGATGTGCTAGCGAATGCGATATAGATTCTTCAATGGAGGCTAGAAGTGACATGAAAAATAGAAAAGTCAAAAATTGGATAAATAATATAAGGAAGTTTTATAATTTGACGAATCTGAAATTCAAATTTTATTAATTGAAAAACAAATATAGTTTTCAGCGGCAATTATGAACAAATTCCTAGCTGAATTTCCTTAAGATGCATACGAGTTTTCTACGCTTTTTTCTGATTATTTCCAAATAAAATTCATTCATCATTTTGACTGGACTGTTGAGAAAAAATTCGCGTTCAAGTTTGAGTATGTCCGACCAAACAGAGCAACCCTACTCGGTTGTATAGAACGTGCTAAGCAGGCGTCGAAAAACAAAAAAAATTAGGAATCGACTGACGGTACCAAATTTTCCGATTTTGTCCTTAAATTTCTTCGTTTCGACAGTATAAGTACTGGCTGTACTATTGATGCCGATTTCAAATTCAGTTCTGATATCTTCATCAGATTTTGATTAATATTTCATGAGATCGCTTATCTTCTATATGCATGCTGCAGTAATTCATTTACAGTATGCAAACCCGATCTGAGTGCGATGTTGATAAAACGTATTCTTGATTACAGTCACATCTCTGTTTATTATAAACCCGCCTAATTGGTATTATTACATCGAAATTATTCACGAAGATAATTACGCAAAAACAACATCGTAGTACGTGATGAAAATAAGCTGCTGATGGAAGCATGATATTTCTAGAGACCACCCAGGAAATGACAAATTAGCGAAGTGGGCAAAAAACGGTTAAGCCGGTATCTTTTATTTACAAATTGCGGTTTCAGATGATTACCTTGGATTTATCAATGCCTTATTGCAGAACAAAATCCGGACATCCAAACTGATTTTTCTTTCTTTTATATTGTTGTATTCATAGACATATAAAGAGATAGACCCATTTATTTACATTAAATCATGTAGCTCCCATTGAAAAAGCAGTTTGGCAACCATACGCCATACGTATCCAACCCGTTTGTGATGTTGCCATAATGCGTTTTATTTCTTGAAACTGTCGAAAATATTCAGCATATTGACGTCGACACAGAACTAAAAACTGGTGATCGACAACTCTGCGCGAACATATTCATTCATAAAATTCACTCACCGTATTTCCCCGTTATTATACAGGGTCTTTCACCTCACCCATATTTATACGGGAAACTACTGAACGCATTTTCATGAAATTCATCACTTATAAGTATTTCACGATGCTGATGAAATCTAAAATATTTTCAATGCATGAGCACCTCCGGTTTTTCCGGAAATGACGTCAACTTCCGTTTTTCGAATTAGAACACCATTTTTTTATTGCAGAAATAGATTCCTTAGAAAATTTCAAGTTATTTTGTGTAACACTAAAAGTACACTCAATTTGTGAACACAAATAATACACCCGATATTGTTCAATACTTTATTTGATAACTCTCCAAGGATGTCTCGAAACAGAAAATAATTATGTCTCGCAACGAAAGGTGATTTCTGTAATCGGTCACAGAGTCGAATGTCCCCTGTACTTCATCTCGGTCCCATATATGGTTCCCCTTTTGCCGATTGTGCGTTAATGGTTCCTGGATTTACGCACCTTCAGCATTCTGATTGTTACATTTGATGTAACATTTTTCAATTTTGGTTGGAAAATTCGAAAAAAACATTGTTATTGATAATTATTGGTATCATGAGTGAAGAAGGTGTGTCTGATATTGATAAAAGAGCAGCTGAAGTAGGTGAAGAATTGTTACCACCGAAATCTAGAAAACTATACGAGCAGCAGTACGATGCTTTTAAAAAGTGGTGTCGCTTAAAAAATGTGAGACAACCTACTGAAAATGCGCTGTTAGTCTACTTCAATGATAAATCAAAAGCGGTTTGTGCCACAACTCTCTGGGCACATTACTCAATGCTGAAATCGGTTATTAACATTAGAGAAGATATTGATATAAGTAAATTTCCAAAATTATTAGCTTTTTTGAAGAGAAGAAATGTGGGATTTAAGCCAAAGAAGTCCAGAATTCTCACGTCTGAGCAGGTAGATCAGTTCTTACGGGAGGCTCCGGATGATAAATATTTAATGCTTAAGGTAAATTTGGAAATGTGTTTATATTCAGAAATTTTAAGAAATCAATTTTTTTGTAGGTTGCACTTATTTTGGGCGTTGCGGGAGCTTGTCGTGGAAAAGAGTTGGTTGATTTAGAAATCGACGATGTGAGAGATTTGGGCGATTCCTTCCTAATTGCGATTAGAAACACCAAAAATAAAATTGACCGAAATTTTGTGTGCCATCAGTTTCGTGGCGATATTTCGAAAATATGTGGCATTGCGAAAGACAGGGACACCTCATTCAAAATTTTTTGATCAATACATCAACAAAGAATGTACTACGCGAGTAGTAGAAAAAAACATGTTTGGTACAATTCCACGGCCAATAGCAGCTTTCTTGAAATTAGAAAATGCGACGTCTTATACGGGACATTGTTTTAGACGCACATCTGCGTCTTTGTTAGCTGATTCGGGAGCAACAATAGACGTGCTGAAGAGACATGGAGGATGGAAATCCTCCAACGTGGCCGAGGGATATATTGAATCGTCTATTAAAAATAAACAAAAAATTTCAGATAAAATATTTGGTCAAGTCGCCGATTCGTCCACTATAGTTATGCCACAGTCCTCATTCTCGCTTCCTGTTTCCGCAGGATCTTCGAAACAAACACCAGTTCAATATGATAAGGACCTATCTGTTACTCGTCAGTTACCTGCTGCATTAACCCAGGAAAGACTGGTCAATATGACGAACTGTCACAATATTAATTTGAATACTAACGTTAATTACCATTCTAATTAATTGTATTTTTCAGTAAAATATCCCTTACATTCGTTTGTTTTTGATTTAACCGTTCCGGGAGTTTCGTCAATATTTAATCCCGGAGGGATTAAATGTGACACTTTAGTATCTGTCACAAGGGAGTGAAGTTGTCACTTTAGGCCCGGAAGTACGCAAAATCTATTATACTAGATTCACAGTTTGTAATTTTACAGGTTTTCTATCATAATCTCAAATATTTTTAATTTTGAAGATTTCTCAGAAGTTAAAGGAAATTAAAGCAATACGCCACTGAGTATTTGACGACTTCATTATGCAGCGTTGCCAAAGTGCTAGAAAGCATATATTCTTATCTTTTTCTGACACATGGTGAAATAATTCAATGTTGGCTGTTAATTTAAACAGTTTTTTGAATGAAATGCTAGGTCTACCCCTTTATATGTCTATGGATTTATCAATATCTTATTGCATCTCTATTCAGCAGAACAAACTCCGGACAACCGAACTGATTTTACTTTCTTTTATATTGTATTATTACAACGTTAGTTTTCTTCGATAATCATCAACTTGACGTGTAAATGTCAGTTTAGCCCTATACTTTCTATCTTCCAAAGGATCGTATAATCACCACAATCTCCTTCTAGTAGTCTCTTTACTCAATTTCTCCAAGATCGTAGAATAATGGACTGTTTTCATAGAGATTGGAACTTGAAACTCAAATAAATCTAAAGTTTGAATTCGAATCAGTGCTAGCATTGTTTCGAAGTACGAATACATATATTTTTTCATTTCAAAATTAATTATGAAAGTTATAACAATGAACAAATCTTTCAATATTAATTTGGTAGTGTTTCTACTCAGTTTGTCACGGCTGCATATGAATTTAACCATCTCACCGACAAATTCCCATAAACAATGACACACAAACGTATAGATGGATCTCGTTTAATCTCTCGAACACACATCGATAACAAACCAATACATTCGATGACGTCATCGGCGGTCGGAGAAATCGCGAATTAACAGCGCGGACTATAACAAATTACGGTCGATTAATATCGGTAGTCGTTCCGTCTGTCGGTCACGCCGCCGATCGGCGGCGGCGGGAGGGCGGCAGGTTAATTTATTCTAATTTATGTGATTTAACAGCGTCGGGATGGGATTTAAACGGTTGTCTGATTGACACGCGCGCCCGTTTTTGGATGTTTGTTTAACGATTCAATTTTTATTTTAAATGGAGTTTGTGTGGACTGTAGGACAAAGATGGATACGTTGGATGTAAGCGGTTAATGAGAGAGTTGAACGTATTATGAATGAAGGAATACTGTCGAACATTATTTCTATCCAAAATAGTTAGGAGTTGAATTAGATTACACTCTAAATTAGAAGGCTCATTTTGATGATCTGAACCTGAAACTGAAAGCTAGGGATAATATTCTTCAGGAATTAGCTGGACCAACTTGGGATGCTGATGCTTCGACTCTAAGCACATTAAGTGGAAAAGCAATATATCTTGAATGGTTGAGGTCCTCACTTGATGGAAATGCATTTTCATTTAGTTTGAATATGATTAAATAAAAACTTATTTAATAAAATTTCCACATTTATTGTGTTTTAACAATATGTAACACTACATTTGCAACAATTGTTTCGCCAAATTCTTGGCTTCTTCAGGCGAGTTCGATGTTAAACTACCCCAAAAATTTATGAGTCTTCCTTATATATTTCTCAAGATGGAAGAGGGGACCGGTATTCTAAATGCTTCTGGGATTTTTTATGGCATGTTCATCAATGGTGATCTGTTGACATCCGTTTGGTCATTGAGTAAGATATTTTGCTTGTTATATCTGTTAATTTCCATTGTTTCTAGGATATTAAGCCTTCTGCTTTTATTTTCTATGTGCAGAATTTTATAGTTTGGATCAAACATATGTCCCTCGTCTAAAAGATGGGTCGCATAAGTTGAGTTCTGTTTTTTATTCAGGAAACTACTCAAATGTTCTTTAATCCTCTTCTCGAAGTTCCTCCCTGTTTGTCCAATATATACTTTCTAGCATGAACCACAATTCAACTTATACACTCCTGATTTTTTGTTTTTATCTAATTTATCTTTATTATTTTTGATTAAATTACTTAAAGTATTATTGGTTTTGAATGCTATATTGAAATTCCTTTTGTTTTTTAAAAAGTTTGCTACTTCTATTGATTTTTTACCTGTGAAATTTAGTGTTATATATATTAAATCAAGCTTTAACATTAATATACCCCAAAAACGACAAAATAGAACAGAATAGATATATTCTGTTATTTGAATGTTATTTGAAATCTACTAAGGAAGATTGACGGCTCATTAAATTTCATTTTTCTAAATTCTTTCGATCGATGGAGTTTGGCAAAACTATTCATCAGTAGATGCACATAGACCATTATCTCAAGCTTTGATAGTAGTTCAGAGGATTATTCATTCATCGTGGTGGTTCTATCAATATTACCCTATTCTAGACTACCGAAAAATAATTCAGAACAAGCTCGAAAAAGGTCATTACTTTTTGGCGCTCTTGTTCACCCGAACAGAGTGCCTATCATTTTGCCCGAATGTCTGTAATTTTGGAATGTCGAGCCGAAAATGGTGTCAATCGATTGGGTTCGACTCCCCGATGAAGAATCCGTGGCGAAAGTTGAGTCTGTCCGGCCGGCCGTATCCTCTCTAGCACCCAAAAGGAATCAGCTAGAGTTTTCATATTTTCAGAATAGGTTAATTGTCGCCGTATCCTCTCTAGCATCCAAAAGGAATCAGCTAGAGTTTTCATATTTTCAGAATAGGTTAATTGTCCAAATATCTCGGTCAAGTTCGTTATTGGGCCAAATCCGTCGCATGGTTCAGTAGTTATGAGCATCTGAAATTTTGTTTCCTCAATAACAACTAAATTATCCATCCGATGAAATTGATACTTGAAATATTGTTGATGGAGGCTGTAACACAACAGCTCGCAAAATTTCGCAGAAATCGTCAAGCTAGAAAATTTTTAAAAAATTCCCAAAAAAAATTTTTTCAATCCCCAATATCTCATAAGATATTCTTCGGATTTCAATAAAAATTCGTGAATATATTTAGGTGATTGATATCTTACTTATCCTCAAATTTCATTGTCGTAGCTCTTTTCCATCTAAAGATATGATCATTTTTTTAAAATTTACTCAAGAGAAAAGACATACGTCCCGATGATTTTCTCTGAACGATGGCCATCACAGATCGATATTCGATTGACAAATGCCGGGCTCATTAATCAGTGTCAATTGGCGTAATATTAATCCAAATTTTTCATAACGGGAAATCATAGAGATAGAATTCAATCTTGGTGGCTGAAATAATATACGTTGTCAAAATTCAGAAAAGCACTGACGTCAGTTTTTAGGAAAACGGAATTATAGCATCGAACAAAAATTGGGGAAAATTATGAGTAGTTATTTTTAATTTGAGATATAGGTTTGTTCATTTATTAGGCGTTCATATTTGCATCACATTGTCCCATAGTACGGGAAAAGACTATTGTTCATCCGATCAGAGAGCTTATAGATTTGTTAAGGTTTGAATATTTACTAGCAAGTAGCTCAACAAGAGCGCCAAAGCAATCTGACCTCACGTCAGTGCTTTCTAAATTTTTTATATTCAGTCGAATAATTTTCGAGCTCGGCATCGAATATGAACACAACCAATTGTTGGAGTACTTAGTTAACAGAATCTGAACACCATTTTACTTCCATATCAAATCGAAACATTTCGAAAATTCACCAAATACCTAAAGGTACCACCACACGATGATATCTACCTGCGCTGAAATAAACGCGAACCAATTTATCACACGAATGTCCGGCACACCCGAAAAATGATTTTTTTGTTGCGTCTCACGTGTATATGAATTTGAGAGATCGCGAAGCGCGTGGAGCTTGGAGCGCTCGCGAGAAACGACTGGAGCAGCGTGATTTTCCTGAGCGACCGGTACGTGCTTATTATTACTCCGGGTCTGACCTGCCGTCTGCCGCTGCAGTTCCGGGTGGTTCCGGGAGGTTACGTCACAAGGGTTAAGCCATCGTCAGTAAGCCTGCTAGCTGATGGTTCAGTCATTTGAGTGACAAATAAATTTGAGATGGTATCACTTTTTTTTGACAAGCCTGCTTTCGTTTTGACCAAATGTCGATTATCGAGACTAAAATTGTCTCAATCGATTGGGTTCGATTTGCGATGAAGAATCAAATGGTCAAAATTAAGTTGAAGTTTTCTAATTTCCCGGAAAAATTCTTCAATCGTGAATCTTGGGATGTTTTCGAAACCTAAGCGAAAACTTGACCACAAGTACTTGGAAGTTCGTTCACAAGAGAACCACTAAAGAATTCATGAGAATCTGTTACCGAATTCACAATCACCGTCGATATTTTGTTTTTGGAAAAAATGCTATGCTCTATGTAACCTTCCGCCACAGATGCACTCTTCCATCTTCCGTGTATTTTTAACGTTTCATATGATGCACCAGCCTCAGTTAAAAGAGTTGTTGAAGTCCGTCTCAAACAATGTCCTGTATATTCATTTGCATTATCCAATTTTAAGTATTTGGCAATCATCGAAAGCACACTTCCTATGGTATTTTTGCCAACAGGTTGGATGGTGCACCCACCATTTCGGAACGTGAGGAAAAATCTAGGATTCTTCACTCCACTGGGTCTCAAGGATATATATTTTCTGACCAGACCCAAAGCTCCTATTTTTTCTTCCTTTACAATGCTAAATCCTTTTGACCGGTTTTAGTTTCGGGTATTTTAACAAGTAAACAGCTACCCCTATCTTCTATATCTTTGATAGACATTTTCACTAATTTATCTCTCCTTAGTCCTCCAAAAACACCCATTATTAGAACTACTTTATGAAGAAGATGAATTTCATCAGGAGCTTCATTGATTAATGTATGAAATTGTTCTGCAGTCAAAACTTTGGATTTCTTCGGAAAATATCCTTTAGATTTCATTTTTAAAAACGCTACTAGCCGGGAGAATTGTGAAATATTGATATTTTCATTGACGATCAGTGTAGATTTCAAAATAGAATATGTCGTCCACAATGACGCAGGACAAAATTTTTCAGACTGAAATAAAAAAAATTACCCACACATGAACAAAATGAAAAATAAAATAGCATACCAATTCTTGAATGTACGCCCATAACACTGTTTCATCTATAGCAATTATTTCATTTTTCAACTTCCATTGATGGAATGTTTCATAATCCTTGTGGTAGACGAGTCTGGATTTTTCTGGTAATAAATTATTTGCAGCTTTGGCTGCATTTTCAATTATATTATTTGGCAAATTGCTATTCATTTCTGTTATTTCTTTAAATCTTCACAACGAAAAAGTAATGACATTCAATTAATAAAATGATGACAGCCATAACGAACTTCGAAATATTAACAAATGCCATGGTTACTACTGAAAGTTAAATGGAAAAAAAATTATAGGAGCAATCGAATTTTATTGTATTGTAATTAAATGATATATTCGTGAAAAATAAAATCTTGTATGCACCACGAGAGTTATTAAATCCTAACGCCCATCGGGCAACATTCATCCCTCGGGCCGAATGTTTCCCTCCGGGAGTTAGGATCCATATAACGCACTAGGTACATGAATAACTATTGTTTTGGGATGAGTGATCAATGTTGAGTCTATGTTTTAGATGCATAAATATCATTTTGAGTGGTTTTGTTATGAATTTAGATTATCAATAAATTTGAACATTGAAATTTTGTTTCATTAACCCAACTTTTACCCAAATTTGATGAAACATGTTTCACACAATTTTATGCTCCCGTCAAAACCAGGGTTATTTTTTTCATGGCATTCTATTAATGTCCTATTACCGCAGATAAAACTGCTACTCGGTAAAATTTAACAGACATAGCAGTTTCACTTTAGTGGCTACCTACAAAAGATATCGATTTTAATCGTACCTATAGTTCAATATTATAATATGTACACTTTTCATTAAATCTTTCGAAATATAGAACGAAATACCCTCTATTATCGTATGAATCTATTTAAATACCATAGTGACGCAATTTGTCTTGCATCATTTACCTAAAATCGTTTATACTTGATTTACAGTTCGTAATTCTGCAGGTTTTCTATCTTAATCTCAAATATTTCTAATTTTGAAGGTTGCTCAGAAATTAAACGAAACCATTAAATCACTACGCCACTGAGTATTTAACGACTTCATTATGCAGCGTTGCCAAAGTGCTAGAAAGCATATATTCCTGTCTTTTTCTGACACATGATGAAATAATTCAATGTTGGCTATTAATTTGAACAGTTTTATGAATGAAATGCTACGTCTATCTCTTTATGTTTAAGATTTTAACCAAACCTTAAATGAAAATGCGATAAATACTGTGAATCAGTCCGATTCATCGAATTTCTTTAATGACCCTAAAAATAGGGATCATTGAACAGATAAGTGATAGATGTGCAAATGTTGTTCGAGATAAATCGAACGAAAAATATTCGTTTACACTCTATGAAGGTAAATATGAACGAATGCGATATTTTGAACCTGTTCACGGTATTCGCTATCATCCATACAAACGAGTAATGTTAATGCACTTGTAACAGGTGGAGAAGCTTTGCATATGATAATGGAGAGGCTCAGTTACATTCAATTCTAGTATGATCGCAGTACAGGGTAGACTGAAAGTCCGTTTATGTTATTATCTTCATCTGCGTCGCATATAGCGATGACCGGTGTGATAAAAAGGAGGTGACTGTGTTATTTGAATACAAATGAAAATATCTGCATTTTTAAGGTTTAATTAAACAATGTGTTAATTTAATTATCGTTAAAAAATCGAAAAACCAAAGTTATTATGTAGAAATCGAGGCATTTCAATTATTTTCAGTCTGCCGATTAAAATTTTTTTTTCCAATTGAATATTTCAAAGTAACAAGTAACTTATTTTCGAAGCACGTGAGTTGCTCGATAAAAACAAACTAGACAACTCGATAAATGAAGACATCACGTGTCAGATTAGTAATTCTCATGGAGAGCCTAACAAATCGCGCCTCTTTGAAGATAAAACGAAACGGAAATAATCAGAATTAAGTGAGCCGCTCATTTTAATTAGGCCGCAATAAATAAATCCTCCCATTTAAAGGCGGTCGGCAGGATTTTTTCATAAAGCGCTCAATTAACGCAATAAGACTTCAAACGATAAGTGAAATTTATGTTCATGAAATAGCGCAACTGGGATCATAAAAATAATACACCTACTACTATCATTGTCGAAACTGCGTTGCCAGATTGTGGAATATTTTCTCGAATGATAGGATTTTTGAGCATTTTGTTGTTTCTCCAAAAACCATCGATGGTACGTGCGAACTGACGTAAGATCAAGCCATATGTTATATAATGTTTTCCCGGATTCTCAAATAGCGTGTTTTAAATTAATTCGAATGAATCAACAAAACTAGATCTTAAATTAAAAATGGGCACCCATAATTGTCCTTCGAAACACATTCTTCCTTGTGTTGAAAACGCATTCAGAAGATGTGAGGTCAGCAGCTTCAAAATGTATATTATTTCATCGCAATAATTTCCCTCCAACTTAAATTCCGACCGATGTCAATCGAATACGTACTTATCTAGCATAATAACAGGAATCCGACAAAATATAGGGATACCCATGGCTATCATACACGATACAGGAATAACATAAAATCCGAATATATGCGACTCGAAAATTCGAAGAATGGTTATTACTTAATACATTGAAAGGCTCGATTTTAGGCATTCTTGGCAAGCCTGCGTTAAAACAGCCGGTCATTTACTCCGTCAACCTTTGTGGTGTTACGCAACTGTGATTGTCTCAAATAAGAGAGAGACGTGAGCGAGTAATTCGTTTTTCGTATCCAAGAATAGACTTTTGTTTTCGTTTTACTACGGACGTTCAAATTGACCGTCGCGACGCCCGTTTCCGACGTGCTGGACGCTCAGATTAATGCTTGTTTGACGGATTTAAAGCAACTTGTGGAAATATGTTAGTTCCAGTATTCTCAGAGTTTTCAACAGTAGCTGGAACAGGAATTGCGTTCTGAAAAGGAATTTTAGACGATATTTCTCTCTTTCAGTTAATTTTCGTAGAAATTTAACGAGAAATTGGTATTGTACTTACATTGAGTATAAATCTACCAAGAGGGGAAACGCAGTTCAAAGAAATGAAGCCATAAATTTACTATTACGATTTCTGGTTTATAGATGGACTGTATGTTTCTGGAAATAAATGTATCTGTTCTTTACAGCATCTAATGGAGAGTTACCGAACTATTAGATGATGGCCAGGGCCGGTTTCAGAAATTATATTGTTCTTCACGAAGATTCATAGTTATTTCTTTTCGATATTTGTAGATTTATACTCAATGATCCTAGTGACTTTTGTTTTGAATCTTGGCAGTTGGCGTGAATTACGAAAGATGACAGATTAAGGAATTTGAATTTGTGGCGTACTTCTCCAACATCTATCGTTTGGAATTATCATACTATGTATGGTTGTGTCTAAATTTGATAAGATATTCAGTGCTGACTAATATATAACGAAAAATATAAATTGAAACAATGCTGGCATGATCTCATTACGAAAATGACATGGCGATATATTTATCAAAATAAATTTCGTGAGTCTCCAAGAATCCAACTGCGCCTTGGAATATTTTAAAGTCCACGTTGTAGGAGTCTTCGAAGAGTTCATTTAGATAAAGACCGGTAATCAGCGCCATCTGGAGACCTTTCGACCTTTGATCGGAGATATCGATGCGGAATCCCGACAAAACAATAGCGCGGCCCATTTTCCGGCCGTAATCTGATCGATCGACCAGCAGTTACCGGTTGGAGATGCACAATGGATCCTCCGAGAAGGGTCAACGTGCTGTTTATTTGCATCCGAAACATCGGTTGTTTTGCAACAGCAACAAAAACTCGATACTTATCCGAAGTATCCGGATACCTATCCAAAGTATCCGGATACCAATACAAAGGATCCAAATACTCATCAGAAGTAAGTTAATTAAAATAATTTATTCATGAAAGTAGTATCCGAAATCTATCCGAAGTATACGGATACTAATACGAAGTATCCAAATACTCATCCGATAATTTAATCATAAGGATTTATTTACCCATGGAAGTAGTTGATAATAGAGACTTTACAATCATGTGACGATCTTATGACGTCACGTTCAATTATCGTCAGTGAACCGACTTTACAAATCAGAATGTTTATCGATGGAAATGATATACGTTTTTTCAAGAAAATGAAGTTTGGGCTTCGAAAGAACCCAAAGAAAACTACGTTGTACATTCTCGAGTGCCTAGTATATGTTCATGCTCATCTGAAGAGCTATACAGTCCGAGGTTCACAATTATGACACCAGAAATAAATTTGCCATAAGAAAGGACTTTGTGAGACTCAAAAAGTCCCAGCGATTCCCTGACTTCAGTGCGGCCACTCTATACAACAAACTTCCAGTTGGGGTGAGGAGTTTGCCAACTAGAAAATTCAATAAAAAAGTATTCAACTTTCTGTTAACTAAGATCTTCTATTCAGTAGAAGAGTACACAAGCATGACAGTTTGCGAAACCCGCTTTATGTAGATTTAATAATCTATAATACAACTAGATCTCTATCAGTCGGTGCTCTGACACATTTTAATTGTTTTATGCAACTTTAAAAGTCTCTGTTTATAGACATGTTTTGAAAGGTCTCATTTATAGGATGTCTCACAGTTTTGAATCTGTATACTTGTATGCTGTGTCTATTTCTGTTGTAAGGTTATATTATATTATATATTATATTGTATTATTATATTATCATGTTATAATTCTATAATTCCCTTCCCCTAAAAACTTACGTCAGTGCTTTTCTGAATTTTGACAACGTATATTATTTCAGCCATCGAGGTTGAATTCTATCTATGTATATGATTTCCCGTTATGAAAAATTTTGATTAATATTACGCCAACTGACACTGATTAATGAGTCCGGCATTTGTCAATCGAATATCGATCTGTGATGGCCATCGTTCAAAGAAAATCATCGGGACGTATGTCATTTCTCTTTTCTCTTGAGTAAATTGAAAAAATGATCATATCTTTAGATGGAAAAGAGCTACGACAATGAAATTTGAGGATAATTAAGATATCGATCACCTCAATATATTCACGAATTTTTATTGAAATCCGAAAAATATCTTATGAGATAGTGAGTATTGAACATTTTTTTCTTGGGAATTTCTTTAAAATTTTCTAGCGTGACGATTTCTGCGAAATTTTGCGAGCCGTTTCGTTTCAGCCTCCCTCAACGATATTTCAAGTATCAATTTGATCGGATGGATATTCTAGTAGTTATTGAGGGAACAAAGTTTCAGATGCTCATAACTACTGAACCATCCGACGGATTTGGCCCAATAACGAACTTGACCGAGATATTTGGACAACTAACCTATTCTGAAAATATGAAAACTCTAGCTCATCTCGTTTGGACGCTAGAGAGGATACGTCGGGACAGACTCAACTTTCGCCACAGAATCTTTATCAGGGAGTCGAACCCCGAAAATTCGAAAATGATAGGCACTCTGTTCGGGTGAACAAGAGCGCCAAAAATTAAATATTATACCAAAACAAATTTCTGAAAGTTCATCTAACATTTCCCTATCTCTAGAACTCTATTTTGCAGCGAAACCTGATGTGATGGCTGATTTCAATCAAGTCGATTTCCAAGACACGTGATTCGATGTCATCATGGTTGACATAATTCATCATAACCTAGAATTGTCTTGGAACACACAAGGCGTTCTCCCACGCCGTTTCGATTTGACGGCGATGATTAAACTCGAATATTAATAATTTCAACGTATGCTTGTGTTATTATCGTAACCGCTATAGCCATCAATCGAGATACCTGTGCAAATATCGTGAGATCTAATAGGATACATTTTAATAAAACGACGCCGCTGGCTGTACATGGACGGAGCTTATTCTCGGTGAAGCTGGGAAAAATTCATTTGAAACGGAAATCTCAATATTCACTGATTAGATCAATATATCAGGTATCGTGGCAAGCTCATTTCTCATATTGAGATATTCTGGCAACGTTACAGCCTAGTAGAAAAGTTTAAAAGTCATTTGAATGCACATTTTTGGATCCTATAAAAATTCTCTGTGAAAGAATTTTCAATTTTCATTCAATAAACATATTATAGAACAGCAAAAGCTAAGGATATCTAATTTTACGATTTTATGACTGATTATTTCTTGAAAATAAAATATTTTCAACTTATATTCGTATTTCCTAACAAAAAAATTGTGTGAACTCCTGGCAAAATGATTTTGTTTGGACCGTTTCTGAAAGGAATAAAATGGATATACGATAAGCTCAAGGGCAATAAAGCGAAGCTTTTAAGCAAGTCTTTAAAGGCAATAAAAGTCGCAGAGATGCCGAGATAAATTATAACTGTAATGAATACCGATCATTATAGTCCAATAACCAGGTGTCCGAAATATGCATCTCCTTTCACTCGATCGAGTTCCTCCAAACAAAAATAGATTTTATGAATTCGATTACCTCAATGAATATTTTTTGGGAGTTTTACTCTTGGAACATTTTTCCAAAAAAATCTACAACTTAGTCTGCGAAAGTATTCGGAAAAATTGAAAAAATCTATTTTCATATACGAGGCATGTTTTTTAAGTAAGTACGTGATATCTATCATTAAAAAAAAAGAATGTAAAACATGGTAAGTTTTTGCATATGGTTCATAAGGAATTATTTATTTATCACTGGAGAGAAAACCGATGGCCGATTAGTTGAAATAAAGAGGTTTCCGATACAAATTCGAAACCAAATTCGCCATCTATTTAGGAACAACATGTAACTTTTTTCTCTTGCATATTAGGGTAGTAAAATCTAAAACATGGTTTAAGTAACAGTTCCTGAAAATTTCATCCTTTTGGCGAGAAGGGAAAAGAAATAGCTGAAAATTCAAGGCGAAAAACAGTTTTTTGTGAATAACTCAGAAAATATCCACTTTAGGGCAAGGGTGTGATGCATACACTCACATTATTTTTAACGTAGATTCAATATCTGCCATAAAAAAATGGGGTTCTAATCTGAAAAAATTGATTTTTCACGATTTTGTCATCCCTAACTTTGAAAGCAATTTTTTCACCCCCTGTATCATGAATCGCGATTTCGATTTTTAAAGTGGATACATCATCCTTACATCTAGAAAAACCCCAAAAATGAAAATTTTCCATCCAAAAACCTCGAAGTTATTCTTGTTTCAGTTTAGCTCTATTCTCGATTTTTTTTTCGAATTTTCCCGCTCAGAGAGAATTTTCCAACCAAAACTGAAAAATGCTACATCAAAACGACTTGAAATTTTCTAAGGAATCTATTTCTGCAATAAAAAAATGGTGTTGTAATTTGAAAAACGGAAGTTGACGTCATTTCCGGAAAAACCGGAGGTGCTCATGCCTTGAAAATATTTTAGATTTCATCAGCATCGTGAAATACTTGTAAGTGCTGAATTTCATGAAAATACGTCTAGTAGTTACCCGTATAAATATGGGTGAGATTCCTCGTGAAAGACCCTGTATATACATAATGGAGTGTTTTTTATAAAACCGTATTTTCATGGTTCATGTAACGAGTGGAAGAGTCTTATTTGATTGCATTTAACCTCCTGATGAAGAATACCTAGTTGAACTTGAGTATGTCCGGCGGTATTTTCCGAAAGACGTGAGCTACAGTTTTCATTTTTTCAGAATGAGTTAACTGAGCAAATATCTAGGTCAAGTTTGTTATTCTGACAAATCCGTCCAATGGTTCAAGAGTTAATAGCATCTGAAATTTGACTTCCTCTATTATTCTTAGAATATCCATCGGATCAAGCTGTAACTTGAAAGAGTTTTTATTAAGGTTGAAGAAAATAGGCTTAAAAAATTTAGGAGTAATCGACAAGCTACAAAATTGAAAATAAAAGCCCCAAACATTTTTTTTACTACTTTATAATAAGACATACGAAGTATTTAAACAAGAAGTTGAGCATGAATGGATATCATACATATTATCAGATCTCATAATTAAGTAAGTTGACATTCACGTTCCGTGTCGACTCTTGGCCAATTGAAACGTTAAGGCGGCGGTCGAAAACGAAACTACAGAAAATTTTCAATCTCCTGACACGCCCCAGTACGAATTCTTCGTAAAATCGGAAAAGCTAAACGTCAAAAAGTCCGTGACAAATTTCAAGGGTCGATGCTTTTACAGATTCATTCTTCCAGAGTGTCTCACGTCAGTGCTTCTCTAAATTATTTCTTTCAATGATATGTAACATCAAGCAAGCAGTGAATGTGGTCCGTATGTATAAACACATGGCTATTTTCAGCTTGCATTAAATACCTATGTAACTCAGGCAATAACTGGGATGATGTACGACATACGTCTCGTTTTTCAAGATAGAGGATACTTATGTCTATGATTTAAGATGATTATCAAGACTGGATCTTATGAGTTTCGGGATGATCCCACTTCCGGGATTCACTGAAATTAGAGGAAGAAAAATCGAACTGTGGGAAGATATGGTGTATGAACTTGCAACAGGTATTTTTAGCTGTGCTAGATGATGGAGAGTGAAGCATTTTGAAAAATTAGAGCAATGTGAGAAGGTACTAACGGTGATTTAAATTCATCGACAGATTCTTCAGCCAAATTTGACATCCTGATTAACAAGCATGGTGTTCCATAAAGCTTGAATGTAAAATCGAAATTTCAGTCTGTTGATTGGAGTTACAAATTGACAACATCGAGAAGATCACCGAGAACACAGAAATGCTCATACGCATATGTCAGAATACTTTCCGTCTTGGACTGAAATTTGTTTTGATTTGGAGTGCAGTGACATTAGAGTCGCTTTTATTGTAACTTCATTAATTTTCTTTCACTTGAATGCAGTGAATAAATAGTGGAAAGTACTCGTCAATGGAAGAAAATTCTCCACCTCGAAAAACTGAAATCGTGAGTAAAATCCATAGACATATAAAGAGATAGACTTACGGCCAGTTTCTGAAAGGATGATCAAATCTCATGTCAACTAACACAACGATCATCTTGACAGATATGTCAAATCAATTTGAGTTTCCGAAAGGATGTTCAGTGCATATTTAACTAATCTATGATCATTTTCAGTTGACATGAGGCGACCCTGTTGCCAGACTGTCCAACCACAGATTCTCCGATAAAAACTAATATTCTGTGATTAAAGAGGTTAAGATATCAGTGTTTTGTGGTTAAGATTTTAAAATTATCCGATAACTGATGTTTAAATTTTAACACCCTTATAATTTTCCTCAAGTGACCATAAAAAAATACCTGGTTGAACTTGCTTACAACTGTTTCTTACGATAGATTGCATTTATGAATCGTTTAGCGGCTTAACTGTACCTGTGTATTAAGTCGTATCTGGTGTATTAAAATACAGATGCTGTTTTTCAACTGAAAAATTTATCATCAATAGGTCAATAAAATGAAAAATATCGTTTTAATTTGAAGTATTCAAAATAATTGAGCAAACAACCTTGTTCATACATCATCCAATTTTATTATTTTATCACAGTACACAGAAGTAAAAACAATGAAATGAAATTTGGTGTAATTGGATTTATAGAATGTTTTCAGTCTATAAATAAGAGTAGATTAGAATATAAATTTATTTGAGCTATTGTAACAACTGTTCCTCAACGCACTACTTTTACTTCATAGGATTTTTGTGACGGATTGTATGACCTTTGATCCGAGTCTTCTTCCACAATTATTATTGACCATTGAAATGTGTTGATACTAACAAAGATCTGACTGATATATTTTCATCATTTGTAGAAGTATTTGGGGGATCATCTGGGAAGTTCTCTCCGATATCAAAGTCTGCTACGTCTTCATTATGAACTAATGCCAAATTGTGCAGAACACAACATGCCACTAAGATATTCATGGTTGTCTCCATTTTCAGCCTAATTCCCATAGAGAAACAAGGAAAACGTCTCTTCAAGACACCAAATGTTCTTTCAACAGTATTCCTCGTTTTGATCTGTGCTCTGTTGTAAGCTTGCTCACCGGGAGTTGATGGCCTCAGAAATGGAGTCAATAAATATGAGAGACAAGGGTAGCCACTGTCCTCCAATAAATAATCCCTGCGGGATCACAAATCACCTGAACATTAAGAGAAAAGTATCCCTTTCTATTTCTGAAAAGCTCACCTTGTGGACCTCCAGGTGACTGTATTTTTATATGTGTGCAGTCTACACATCCAATCAAGTTCGGAAATGAACTTATAGAATAAAATTCTGATTTGATTCTATTCCGTTCATCCTCTGTTCTTGGCATAGATATGAACTGGGGTCGAAGTTCAGCAATGACTCTAGATACTTTTTTAATTATTCTACATGCTGTAGTTTTATGGACCCTTATATGGTCAGCTACTGTTATTTGGAATGCTCCTGTTGCAAAATAGCTTATTGTTAGAAGTACTTGTTCCAAGGCAGTAACTGATTTGTTCCTTGATGTTAAGGGCTTTATTTTAACCTCTATCATATTCAGAAGTAATGTTATAATATCCTTGGACAGTCTATACCTATTTTTGAATTCCACATCATTGTAGAAATCAAAAGAGTTCATTCTTCTCCTAAGAGTTCGTGGCCTTGGGTTCTCATCTTCGCTAGAATTACTAGACATGCTTATATCCAAGCTGATATCCATAATTATTATCTACAATAAAAAAATAGATTCACCAATTGTTGCAAAAATGCTTGTTTTTTCAGAGAAAACTAAATTATTAACGAAAACATATTACATCGCAAAATTGGAAAAAAATAAATGCCTTTTCATAAAAAAATTATATATTAAAGACTATTAAATTATTTTCATACATACCGATAAAATTAAGATTTCCTTGGAAAATACATAGATTTCATTCATAAACAAGATTTCTTTCAAGTTAATTCGCCAAACAACACCGATTAGTTGACAAGTTCTTTGACACTAGTTTGACCACTGATTTAGCCTTAATTTGCGTTTCGGAAACTCAAAATGACGATTGACATACAATTTACCTGAAATATTTGACCACTGTGTCAACTGACAGCGTGGTCAAATTAACCTAGTTGACTATCCTTTCAGCAACTCAAATGGCAGTTGACCATAGATTTAACAGCTGATTAGTTGATTTCTATGATGATCATCGTTTCAGAAACCGGCCGTTAGCATTTAATTCATAAAACTGTTGAAATTAATAACCAACATTGAATTATTTCACCATGTGTCAGAAAAAGACAGGAATATATGATATCTAGCACTTTGGCAACCATGCATAATGAAGTCGTCGAATACTCAGTGGCGTACTGATTTAATTGTTTCGTTTAATTTTTGAGGAACCTTGAAAATTAGAAATATTTGGGGTTATGATAAAAAACCTGTGGAATTACGAACTGTAAATCGATTTTAGGTAAATAATGCAAAATGAATTGCGTCACTATGATATTAAAATAGATTCATACGATAATTAATTTGCTACAACCACCGGAACCACCGAAATGGTCAAGAAATACACATGACAGATTTTTCGTAAAATATTTTAAATTTATTTTCAAGTAATGGTACTCCTCGAAAAGGAATGCATTGAAGAATCAAATCAATACTCCTGAACATTATTTCGATAAAGATAAATATTTACGACGTTCTTTCTTCCGAAGCAGGTATCGTTCGCCCACGTGAATGAACGTGTCGAAGAAATTGCAAAGAGACGCCCGCGGCGCCAATAAATTCGGATAGCAGCATGACGCCCACGCAATTTGCTTTCTGTGAATGAAGTCACGTGACCGTTCGCCCAGGGCGGAATATTTCTCTTTGATGGCTTTTTTCTGAAAAGAAGTATCGTTTTATTGATCGTTTAGCTCGATTCATATCAATCAGATTCGATGGCGTTCTCTGAACGGCTCTTAAATTTTGTGAAGGTCCCAACAATTTGTACATTTTTTGGAGCATCACAGTAGACTCTGTTACCATCAATATGTAACTTACGGTGGGTTTTACAGGGTGTTTCAAAAAAAGGTGACTCCCTCTCTCTTGAAACTTTGCTCAATAGATCTGATATTAAAAAGGTTATGTACTAGGTACGAACCGTGTAACTAGCGCCCTCTACGAGAGTCAGACATAAAAACGAATTCATTGGATGTATCTGCTTTCAAAACATATTCGTATAAAATTTAATTACAATGTTGCCAGCAGTTTCTGCAAAATTTTAAAAAATGTGTATAATTTTTTTTCTTCAATCTTGGATAAGGATGGCGTTACGAAAATTTTTTATTGAGCAAACCCCAATTATTATTCAGTTTTCTACCTATCCTAAAGAGGGGTCACCTCTTTTGAAACGACCTGTATATAGCGTTGATTGGCAGATCATGCTCGAGCAATAATTGAACGTTATCGAATGTCTGGACATACTTACGCCTGAGACACCGCAACTAACATTACATCTACACGTTTATGGAAAGCACTTTATCATATTTAAATCCTTTAAAATCTTCATTTCGCTTAAATAGTTTTCCCAATTGTAATTCAACTGGGCCACACTGCAGTTTGAAAAGACTGAATTCAAAACAGAATCACACATATTTAAAATTTGACTCATAAATAATCTTTTATTTCAGACTGAGGACTACGATGACAAATATGACAAATTGGACTAAATTATGTGAAAAAAATGTTTTGTACAACTGTCATTAAATGTGACTGTGTCTTTTTTATAAGTAACTAGCTGACCTGACAGACTTCGTCCTGTCAAAAAGATTTGTAATGTGGCAGTTTTTGTGCCTACGTATTTTAACAAATTCTCCTGAACAGAACCGTCACCCTGGTGATAGCGCGTTGTGAATAAAAAATAATGAAATAAAACATATATAAGGATTTAAAAGTAAGTAATCGCTTTATTGGTAATCATGTGAATCATAATTATTATTATTATCATTGTAGTGCTTTGTGGTATACGATGTGTTTTGTTTGATTACCTGGCGCATAGATAAACAAATCTGATGGTTTTCCAACACAGGAACAGGCAACATACAATTGACCATGTGAGAAACATGGGTTTTCTAGATTAATACCACAAACACTTAATGATTGCCCCTGGGACTTGTTTATAGTCATAGCAAAAGAAACCCGCACTGAAAACTGTAGTCGTTTAAACTCAAATGGCACATCAGTCGGAATCATTGGGGTGCGCGGTATGAGAACATCTTCTCCTTTATACTTTCCTTTGAGTATATTTGCTTCTATCACATTGTTTAGTAATTTTTTATCGCTAACCGTGTACCGTTGCAAAGACGCGGAGGGTTGATATTTCGCAACATTATAACCACCGATCCAACCTTTAATTGAAGATTGTGAGGTGGCAATCCTGGCAAATCCAGCGAGTTTAAAAATTCCGGTGGATAGTTGATTACATCATCTTGATTAGTAGCCGAATCAACTGATTTATATATCCTCAATTCGCCTGTCATTTGTTCTTGAATTTTGAAATTTAATTCATATACATCTATGTTTTTTGCAGCCAGTATAGCTCGTTCGCTCAACCAATCATGGTTTCTGTAATTTTGAGAAACATCTGGAAACACCTTCTGAATAAGTTCATCTTTTGATCGAGTTAACTGACAAAAACTTTAAGGAAAGTTAATGCAGCCAGTCAACATGTCTACAGGAAATTTGCCATTACCAATGTCAATGAGTTGTTTAGAGAATATGTTTCCAGATTGGTCATTTTGCTACTCGACACGCATATTCTTGCTTAAATGAAGTACTTTGACATGTTTCCATAAATTGGAGGACTTTAGACATGCATTGAGTTCATCAGCTGGCGTTGATCGTGGAATCACTGGCAATGTTTGACGAAAATCTCCTGCTAATAAAATCATTGCACCACCAAATCGGTTATTATTGCTCCGTAGATCTTTTAAGGTTCTGTCTAAAGCCTCCAAAGATTTTTTATGTGCCATCGTGCATTCATCCCAAACAATCAATTTACATTGCTGCAAAACCTTTGCCATTGCAGAGTTCTTCGAAACGTTGCAGGTTGGAGTTTCATTGCTTTGCATATTTAATGGCAATTTTAGTGCTGAATGGGCTGTTCGACCACCTTCAAGCAAAGTTGCTGCGATTCCTGACGAAGCTAGTGCAAGTGCAATTTTATTTTGTGAGCGAATTGTTGCTAATATTAATGAAATAAAAAAGTTTTTCCTGTACCACCAGGTGCATCTAAGAAGTAAATCCCTCCAGTTTCATCATTTGTTACTTTCATAAGAGTTTCAAATACATACTTCTGTTGTTCATTTAACAGTGGAAGATTTGTATGAATTAATTCTTTCAAAGCGTTGAGATCATACAGATTTTCTCGATGCAACTCTTGGTTAAAAGTGTCATGCATTGGACGATTGGGCGCGGACAGGCCTAATTGAATTAATAGTTTGCTTGACATTATCAAGCACATGTCCTCAATTGAAATCAATGCTTCATTGTAAATTTCTTCACTGATTTGTATATTTGGATTTCCCATTCTATTCCGTATTTGATACAAAATATCATCACACATATAATCTTTGTACTTGATCCACAAATCAATTGGGTTTGATGGGAAGCATGTAGATATGATTATAGAAAACAATGTTCGTATTTGATGAGCGTGTGATGATATTACAGCATCATTGAGAGTTTGATCCCAATGAGCGTCAGTTTCAAGCAAACGTTGACAGGCTTCTCTGTAGGATCCACACAATTCACCATCAACAGTTCGTAACTGTTGGAATGATGTTGGGCCACGTACATTGACTAATTTAATATGAACCATAGCAATAAAGCTCAAATTGACTACGTTTTAGTTACAAATCATTTGTATGGGAAAAAGAAAAGGGCTTTTTCCAGCAATAATTCTAATTTTTCTTGCCGTAAAAACCATCCTTGAACTTCAACGAACATTTAAAAAAAAGATTTGGCCAAATTGGTCCAGGCGTTGTTGAGTTATGCGCTTACCAACACATTTTGCGATTCATTTTTATATTATAGATAAATAAGCATTGGCAACTCCGTTCACAACAACCTTGTGATTATTGGAAGATTCAAATGTTAAAACATAGATTTGGATTAAAATGCATTTTAAAGTTCAGTATCATTCCAATTTTGCCTATTTGATCACCAAAATAGGGAAGTTATACGAAAAAAATTATAAGACATTCGTGTTAAAAGGGAGTTTTTAGTTTAATCGTGAAATTGTTCAATTCGATCCGCTCATTTCACAAACTTTCTCATTCACAAAATGAAATGTCACTTTTAACATTCTTATCATAAATGACTACTGTCCTGCTATACGACGATAATTCGATGCCGAAAATCCAAAAAAACCCACTTCATAAGACATGCCCAAAACCGAGATGAGTGTCAAATCCTGAAAAAAGTCGAAATCAGCCAATCAGCTAAGATACACACAACCGAAGTTTTCCCGAGAAAAATTCCATCCGTCGAGGAAATCCTCTGGGAACGTCCCAGTTTTCAATTTTCCCGGATCAATAGGAAAAATAGAAGAAAATGTAGCTGTAGAATATGACTCACGTTCACATCCAGCTTCGGAAAAGCCGTAATGCAAGTTCTGGCAGGCGTCGCAGTGAAATCCCTCGACGCCGGGACGGCATTCGCACAATCCAGTGACGGCGTCGCAATCTGGCGACACTGATCCGACGGGGTGGCAGTTGCAAGCCGCACACCCTCCTGTTGCGTTCCCAAAGCCTTCCTACAAACAAACAAAAAAATTGTTACGTCCTTCTCAACTGTTATTGGTAGATATACAGGGTGTCAAAGAATAAGTACCATGGATATTGAGCAAATTAGTTTTTCATAATTGTATCAACTACTCACCTCACACTTATCGCACGTACGTCCAATATAATGGGGTTTGCACTCGCATTGTCCAGTTTTATTATCGCATTCTCTCTTCGTTGATCCAATGGGATCGCAGAGACAGGGGACGCAATCCGAAGCTGCAGGATCACCATAATGGGCAGTCTTGCATTTTTCACATTTCCATCCTGTGAAAAAATTAATTTTCAAGAAAACTAGTCATCCAAAACGAAACTGATACTACATCAAGACAAAACGAAGGTAAGAGTGCGAGTCTGAAATTACCCAGAGTTCTGTTCTAGGTCCGATATTCTTTTCATCGTTGTCGGTGGAATAATCAACTTTTTTAAGAGACCATTCGCAAAATTTTCAGTTTTCCGGTCGGATCCTGCAAGAACTCATATCCAGTTGGCAAATAAGGAATAAAATTGTTTACCTTCCGTGTTTCCTTTGCAGCTCAGACACTGGCCCGTCAGTCGGTCGCAAGGCCCCCCACCACAATCGCACGGGGAGCACTTATTTCCTATTTCCAGAGGATTTCCGAAGTAGCCGTCATCACACCTGAAAAAAATGCCGAAGACGTGAGGATATTGGTGTCAATTTTCTGCAAGATATCCCTACGTATACAGAGTGAGTCTTTGACTACTTAATTAATTTCAACCAGAGATTTTTGGGAAACACTTTTTTCTATGCCAATTTTAAAATGCAACTGCGTTCAAAATATACAGGGTATTGAAATTACATTGAAAAAATTTGTTTCTTGCCTATATATTCTGTAATAATTTTTTTTCAGTTAGTTGCTTACTTTTGAATTTTTTGGAATAATTTTTTTTTCGAATTATGAACTTAAACCCAACATAACACTATTTCGTTACGAAAGGTAACAATGTATTTGAAACTTACACGTCACAATGATCTCCAGTGTATCCCTTGGGACATTGTGTACAAACGTAGCTTCCCCTGTCTTCGTCATCTTCATCCAGATAATCCAACTGGCAGCTCGGACTGAAGTTGTTTTCCTCGTTTTCGAGGGGGCAAGCACATGGTTTGCAGTCGAAGGGGGTACCTCTAAGGGGGTTTCCGTAAAATCCTGGGGCGCAGCGTTCGCATCTCTCACCGATAGTGTTATGCTCACAAGAACACTCTCCAGTATCTGCGTTACACGTTTCTGAGTGACCGTTACAATCGCATTTTCCACAGAACGCCTAAGATAAAATAAGAAAAAAATCGTTATACTATAACACCACGAAGTATGACTTAACTTTATATATAAAAATGAAATGATTTTCCTCTGCCCTCTATATATCTCATATTTCCACTCAACACATCGAAGTACACATTATTTCGGTCAAACACCTCAAATAATTTTTATTTCAAGTTCCCGCATCTGTCCTTATACGTAATAACGCAGCTCAGCCAGCCGAGCCACAGCTTTCAGTTTATGATTTCATCTAACGCATACGTCGCTCGAAGTTCCTATTAATGGAACTCTACAATACCTCGACTGTGACACTTACGAGGTCGACCGAGAACCCTTGGCCGTCCCTATGTGAAACGGCAGGCGGGTGAAATTTAATATCCGACATCTTCATATGTTTATCCTAAATTTGAGATAGAAAGAGAAATCATTATGAATTTGAAATTTTTTCACGTATCCTGTTAATAATTGAAATTTTCACTCTCAAATCTCAAATGACTATTATCATAAGTACTTGAATATTATTTCAATTTCAGAAAAAAGTGTATTCGTACTGTATGGAATAAATTTTGTGATTTTCTGACCATAAAAATTCATTCTTAGTAACTGTAAATAGCAAAACAGCAACCCACGACTTGTTCATTTTTCAAAGACTAGGTCGGCCAAGATACCCTTGGGGAGGGGGTATATGAGAATTGCATTGCGTGTGTTTACACTTTGATTATCAGAGTTCAGTTCAGTAGGTCAATAGTTTGGAGTAAGATGTTAGTGTGTAGGGCTTAGGGTTGTACGAGTTTTCGTTCGTTTTCGGTTACAAGTTGAATGTGAGTGATCCAGATGGCAAATGTAAGAGAGGTAGTATCAAATTGCGGTAATTTGATTAGTGTTTTTAGTAGATAACAGGTTTTCCATTATTAGAATAATTCTAATTGACAGCGATCACAACATGATGAATATGATTTTAATTTTACTAAGTTTCAAGATGAATTGTTGGACAGTTATACATTTTAGATATGATTGCCACTATATTTGTAACATGTAAACTTGAAAAAGGCTCAATGTACGCCGAAACATATGTAGTAAAGTATGAATAAAAAAAAGATGAAATCCTAATTTCAATCCAGTGCTCTAATCCCAAGAAATTTGCTTCTAAATTATATATATATATGCTTGGTCTGGCCGACCCACTCCTAGAGGGCACGAACCGTCACTGCTTTCACTGATATAAACTTGAGATTAGCTGTAGATCAAATGGACCATCAGCTCAGTTGGTTAGAGCGTCGTGCTAATAACGCGAAGGTCGCGGGTTCGATCCCCTCATGGGCCAAGAAATTTTAATCATTCACCGAATCAAGTAGAAATTGAAGAAGATGCCATTTACCATCTTCTTTATATTCTTTATATATAAAAATGAAACCCGTTTTTCGTTGTCACGGTATAACATGAAAACGGCTTGACCAATTTGGCTGTTTTTTTTTTGGTAGTTTTCTAATACGCTGTACATGGTTCTTACGGAAAAAAATATTAAGAAAATCTGTCGGAAATGTTAGAAACCAAAAGGCTAACTCCAATGAATAAGAACAGATTGTAATTATATTCTGTGATTGTAGACTCTATCGTCTAGAAGAGGTTTTCGAATTAACTGCAAAATTAGAAAAAAGTAGTTTCTGATTTCGTTATCTCCTAGTCAATGTATTGTGTGGGGAAACTTAGTTACCTGTAAGCGATTATCAGAAGTGTTCGCTATGATTCTGACGTATCCGAAAGAACACAGTTCGCATGATAGACCTGTGTAACCTGAAGGACAGGAGCATTTTTCAACTCCACTGTACGTTTCTGTTTCCTGAATGTTACCTGAAAAAAGCAAGTATTAAAAAAGACATCCCAGATGCTCATTCATAATGTAAGTATTTAATGATGTTGATCCTCAATTCCTATGAACACAGAGGGCTCAGAAAGGTTTCAACTAATGTGGTGTAGTATTCTACAGGGTACGGCAGAATAAACAATGCAATTTTCATAGGATACTAAAAAAATGGCACAATCTACGAAAAAGTGATTGAGTCAGAAATACAACCCATTTATTCATTAAAATTTTAAAGATCTTGCAACGATTTGCACGCCACTGATGTTATTCCTTACGCGCACCCGAATTATGGTTGAAATTTGAAGCAGTTCTCCTGCAATGGAATATAGATGTGTTCTATGCCGGTTATCTGTGTTCCGCGGAAGCTAACCTCAAACGGTCAGCGTAGTTTTTCTCTCTTATTGAAATCCATATCTAAAAAGTGACTCTTGTGGGTCAGAGATTTGCGAGAGATACATAACTATTCTCGGTAAGTGTTTATTTCCAACCAGGAACAGAAATTTTAGTTCTTTTTGGCCCTTTAACATGAGAGCACGTTTTTGCATCGACTGCTTCCAATGATCCCCACAACATGACTACTTCTTGGTTTATTTTGTTAAGATAATGTAATTTTACTATGATTTGTTCAATATTTGTCTAAAGGAAATCGAGAAGGAGCCTTGTTATACATGCGGTTTCTAATGTTCTTTCGTTCATCCTGATATAGCTCCTCCCTGGGGGCCAAATTATATCCTATTACGAGGCCAAAGACATATGCTAGTTCAAGATCGAGATGCATTCCACGATGAGAGATTAAATCATATCCAGTCCCTGGTTCGAGTAGTACATAATTGGAGCTTGTGGCATAACCACCTTGCCATGGAGCACATTCTTCAACTGGGATGAGAATTGGAGTCTGTCTGGAACATCTGTGTGGAAACCATACAACCCGTTTCTGGTCAACTGGCAGGCCATACCTTCTGGAACTGTTACAATCTCAGCATCAAATGATGTCTTCCAAAAGCGATGCCCTGATGTAGCCCATCTCTGAAGTTTTTAATACCTCTCAAACATGGATTTTGAATTGTAGCCCCGTCCCATTGGAACCAAAGATCCTCGAGATCGGACATGTTTCCGGACAGAGCGTGTAGGTAATTGTTCACATTTTTGGAAGTTTTCATTGTTCTGGGTCTTCCCATAGCCCTAAATTCACTTTCTCCTAAGGAACGAACCCAACTCGCGATAATATTGAGCTGAGTGATAATGGAAGAACGAAAAACGCGCTACGGCGAAGCTGCGATGCTCTCCGCTTCAAACCATTGTTAAGTCTGAAAACGGGGTAAGTGATCGGACACAATGAATCCCGTTCTATGCTCTAATCCCCACCACGGCCATCGCAAATGTGCCGCACTATTAATTAGCCATTTTTTTTTTCATAAATAGACTCACCCAAATACATCTCGGCGCTCTCCAGCAAGGCCTCGATCTGATCCGTGTGGAAGGTCGCCCTCAACATGAGAAATCTAATATCGCTGAGTAAACTCATGAATTGTCTTCTGTTCACGGGTTCACGCTTCTCTTCTCGTCCAATCTTCTCTTTGGAAATATGAAACCAGCCAACTTCGTTCATTTTCACCCTGAACGTCGTGTTCGATGTGTCCGCGAACAGTTCGTTGCCGTGGGCGATCGTCATTCCGTTCTTACCGACTGAAAAAACAAGGATACGGTTACAACGGAATTTGACACTTTCAAAAGATGGGACTCAGTTGGGGATTATAGGAAATATATACTGGATGGTTCGAAAATAAGGAATTGGTAAATTCATTTTCGTACAGGTGGAAATTCTGATACTGGTAATTTCAGTTATACAGGGACACCGATTTCCTTAATATGAGATATGAGATCCGAAATCGAAATATCTTATGGATCTCCTCCTCGCGTCTATTGAGTTTTTTTATGTATAGTGGCACGACAAGGGCCTTTGAAAGTTAAACGAAAACGAAATAGAAAATTAATAATGAAATTTGGAAATAATATGAAAAAATGACTCGAAAGAAAATCGAATGCTGGAGCACTGACTTCTGCCTACCTGGTTTCACAGTACGGCTGAATTCACCTGTCCAGGCACTCGCGAGCGAGAATAGTCACTTTTTCACCAGAGTTCTAATTTGTAGATTTATCGAGAAATTAATTCATTGCGAAGAAAAGTGCTGTACTTCATGGATGAACGCCGATTTCGTACTCGTCGTTGGACACAGGTCATATGCTCCAACATATGTTACGCGTTTATCGAAAAAATGAAATGAACATACGTGGGCCGCACGAAACGAGCAAGCAACTTGGAATAAAAATGAATGAATGCAACTAATAATAATGAGTTGCAGTAACATATAGTATTTATTGAAATTTACAATTTACTTTCAAAAAGTATTTAATGATGAGCAATGGAAATTAAAATAAAAGTAAATTTTCAAATTTACACTGTTACTGCAACTCATTGTTGTTGGTCGCATTCATTTATTTTCTATTCCAAGTTGCTTGCTCGTTTCGTGCGGCCCACGTATGTTCATTTCTTTCCCTATGGGCGCGTAACATATGTTGGAGCATATGACCTATGTCGCCAGAGGGAGTGAAGTCGTCGTTCATCCACACATCGTAGTGCAACACTTTCTTCGCAATGAATGAATTTTCTCGTTAATTTCTACAAATTAGAACTCTGGTGAAAAAGGTGACTATTATCGCTCGCGAGTGCATGGACAGGGAATTCAGCCGTACTGTGAAACCAGGTAGGCAGTGCTCCAGCATTCGATCTTCTTTCGAGTCATTTTTTCTTATCAGAATTTCATTGTTAATTTTCTATTTCGTTTTCATTTAATTTTCAAAGGCCCTTGTCGTGCCATACACTGTTTATGATTAAATATACAACATATTTAGCAAATATGTTCTATTCACAGATTAAGAGAAAGTATTTCAATTGATAGATGAAATTTACATTAACAGTTTTTTTGTAGAAAATATACCTATATAATTGTAAAATATAAATCATCAATATTAAACAGTGGTAGGTACGTGCTTATTTGCTACTGGTGAAACTGCTTACTATAGTCAATCTTTATAGCAAATACCCAACTCAATTCCATACGAGTAACAACAGGTTGTCGCTTTAATTGTGGAATACCCTGTATAATCCTCGATGCTAAAATCACACTAGTGATTCAACACATCTATGCCAAAAATCTACTACATCCGCAACAAAAGCAAGGCGATATTTAAATAATAAACTCCCCAGTCCCAAGAGGTATGAAATTCCAAACATCCCCCGAAAACCCTTTCATGTAGCCTTACCTAAGATAACATTGGGACCAAGCGTCGGTTCCCCGCTTGTGTCTCCCCTCATGATGACCCAGTGCACCTTGAAAACAACCTCTGAGCTGTACGTTTCCAACTTGTTGCCTACGAACTCGGCTGGTGCCAACCAATAGTAGGCTTCCAGGTCCGGCAGTTCGTAACTTCCTACGGACAGCAGGCCCTGATCGTCCCTGGTCGGCTTTACGAAAATGGAGGTCTTCAGATCTGTTATGTACCAATCTTTTAGGGTATTGATCTGAAAAAAAATGAGGAAAATGTTTCTCTTTAGGGAGCATTAATCGCCTATAAATATATCGGGTGTCCTATTGAATTATTACTGAAACGACAAGTATCGTGGTTAATTTAAGACATTCTCTAAGATCTACGACATCATCTCAAAAAATTGTTTATGCTGATGATATTGTCATTACCGTTCAGTGGCCTAGAGGTTAGCGCTCAAGTTTCACACCGACTAGGTGCCGGGTTCAACTCCCGGCGGCTCCCACTCTCACAAAACTGTTGAAGATAGATATGAGAAAGTAGAAATGAATTGAATTTTTTATGGATAACCATAAAAAAAATTGAAATACAGGGTGTCCCATTTGAAATAAGAAAGCTGGAGCCAAATTTGCAACACTGAAAATTCGAGGTGTTTGAGAATTGTCGTTCATATAACTTTATGTTGATCTGGTAATTTGAAATTTTCAGCATGAATAGTCTCTATAACCAATTAATTGGCCTACCACCTTGAGTCACCCAATATACGGTTTATCCACTTACCTTTTGAGATTGCAATATTGCAGATTCGCAAACGGTGGTAACTCCTGAACAGTAACATTCTGCGCATCCTCCAGGATAATCAGTTCTTAGCCCAAAATGGCCCGGTTTGCAACGGTCACAGTAATCACCCTCTACATTATCCTAAGGAAAGAAAATCATAAAACCACTGGCGTTAAGTCAGGTAGATTTGGCGCTCTTGTTGACCGTCTAGATTAAACTATTTTTGAGTCATCGAACTTAATGACGAACGGATAATTCGATTTCGAATTATTTAAAATTCATACCAGGTTTTCCAGATATTCTATAATTATAAATATTTAGACAAATTAAAATACATTTTGTAAAGTGAACAAGAAAGACGAAAATTTAGTCCTTAACCGGCGCATTCGCCAGTTTTAAATATCATTCTAACCATTAAACGCAAACCGTCCCATTCGCCATTTAGATCTTGAAAAAATCGTCAGCATTAAATTAACTTATTTTGTAAAACAAATGTATGATTTCAATAATTTTTTCTATTGATACTGATTTCATGTCGTTAACTTCATGACCTGGTGTCGGTAAGAATTTCAATTTGTTTCTGTAGCACCCAATCCATCATATGAATATAGTATTTATTTATTTATTTCCTTACAATTACTATGTATTGAATATATCCAGAATATATTTTTGCCAGTTATATCTGCACGTATTTTTCCAAATTTCTTCGAAATATATTTTTTTTCTTGAACAACGAACTCAAGAATTAACTGTCGCGTATTCCCATTTTATTAAGAAATGCTAAATGGCGAATGATCTGGTCACGAAAAAAAGGTCACACAGTATTTCATTCCGATGGAACTCGTGGATGTTTCCATTTTCCTATTTTTTTTTTCATCTTTTCTTCATACACAAAGTCAAGTGTTAGTTTCACACTTGATCAAACTAAATGTGAGGAGACTAAATGAAAATTAAAATTTTATATAAGCTTTTACAAAAATCAATATATTTCATTTTTTTAGCAGAATTTTCATATTTCGATTTGGAATCTTATTTGAAAGCTAGAAGGATTAACTAGTAATAATAACTTTGAAATCCGATGATTTCGAGAAGTTGATTTATTGAAAGAAATAATAAAATTACTTTTACTTCTTGAAAAAATGACTTTTTTTCCCTGATGATATCCAACATAGCAGATTGAGATAACTTTTTCAAAATATTGAGTTGAATAACATGATTCAATCTTCAAGTTCTATAAAATATATATCGAATATTGAAAAAGAATTATTTTAAACAAAATAATTATCTTGTTTTTATAGACAATCTTGACTTCATAGGTTTTTAAAATTTTTATTACAACTTGTAGTTAATCATTATAGGTTTCAAATAAAACTACTTGAATCGATAAATGAAAAGTTTACTACAAAAAATTTAGAAAGCACTGACGTGAGGTCAGATTGCTTTGGCGCTCTTGTTGAGCTACTTGCGAGTAAATATTCAAACCATAACAAATCTATAAGCACTCTGATCAGGTGAACAATAGTCTTTTCCCATACTATGGGACAATGTGATGCAAAATGAACGCCTAATGAATGAACAAACCTATATCTCAAATTGAAAATAATTATTCATAATTTTCCACAAGTTTTGTTCGAAGCTTTAATTCCTTTTTTCCTAAAAACTGACGTCAGTGCTTTTCTGAATTTTGACAACGTATATTGTTTCATCCATCGAGATTGGATTCATTCTATCTCTATGATTTCCCGTTATGAAAAATTTTGATTAATATTACGCCAACTGACACTGATTAATGAGCCCGGCATTTGTCAATCGAATATCGATCTGTGATGGCCATCGTTCAAAGAAAATCATCGGGACGTATGTCATTTCTCTTTTCTATTGAGAAAATGAAAAAAATGATCATATCTTTAGATGGAAAAGGGCTACGGTAATGAAATTTGAGGATAAGTAAGATATCGATCACCTCAATATATTCACGAATTTTTATTGAAATCCGAAAAATATTTTATGAGATAGTGCGGAATAAAAATTTTTTTTTGTTTAATTTTTTAAAAATTTTTTAGCTTGACGATTTCTGCGAAATTTTGCGAGCCGTTTTTTTTGCAGCCTCCCTCAACAATATTTCAAGTATCAACTTGATCGGATGGATATTCTAGTAGTTATTGAGGAAACAAAATTTCAGATGCTCATAACTACTGAACCATCCGACGGATTTGGCCCAATAACGAACTCGACCGAGATATTTGGGCAATTAACCTATTCTGAAAATATGAAAACTCTAGCTCATCTCTCTTGGATGATAGAGAGGATACGGCCGGCCGGCCGGACAGTCTCAACTTTCGCCACGTATTCTTCATCGGGGAGTCAAACTCAACCGATTGAGACCATTTTCGGCTCGATATTCCAAAATTACAGACATTCGGGCAAAATGATAGGCACTCTGTTCGGGTGAACAAGAGCGCCAAAAATGCATGTACCTTTTTTTTCAAATTTCCATCGATAATTTTTTATCAAGTGTAGGCACATTTCGTTTGATCGAATGTAAAATTAACACATTGTTATATCCAAAAAAAACTAAATTTTGAAAATTTTTATCGAAACTCACCTTACAAACACACTTTCCCTCGCAATCACCAAAATCAACGACCCCATTGGGGTCACATGGACATCTCTCGCAGTTCGGAAATCCCCTAAAGCCTGGCGCACACTCGTCGCAATTAAGCCCAGCATAGCCCTCTTGACATACGCATTTTCCTGCTTCTTCTCCATACTGTATGCAATCTTTAGAACCACCTATACCAGCACACTTGCATCTCACACAGGGCGTTTCAGAATCCTGTGCCAAACTCCACGGTCGATAGTATCCGGGTAGACATAATTCACAGTTTATTCCTGTTGTGAAATCCTAGAAAATTATATGAATAAGTGTGTGAAGTTGGCCCAGCAATTTTCGAAATAAAATTGTTTGTTATGCTGCTTCAAGCTGTTGGATTTTTTTCGGTTTTCCACTCAAATGTAGAAAAAGGGAGAGAACTTTTCGAAATTGGGTCTCAACGCCTACTAGTGTTACTATCGAAATATTTGAGATAATCCTTTTAATCAATCAATATAAATATAGCAGTAAGAAACGAACCAGAGAAGATTATTTCGAAACACGACGGGGAGGCCCGAAGGGCCGACCCGGGGTAATCTTAATGCAGATCGAAAGGGCTTATCCTCTTCTAGGAGAAGCGGATTCATGAACTGATGGAACTGTTCATGGTTACACGTTTAGACCGTTATCCAATAATTTTTATTTTCCCTTTGTAAAATTCACCGATCACGAATCAATCAAGTAGAAACGATATTCCTTTGATTTTTTTATGGAAAAAGCACCCACTGCGAATCAATTATATACAGGCTGTCCCATATACGTTGCCTATCATTAACAAATACTTTCCATCGAGTTATTTCGGCTGTTTCCGCTTACGACTTCTTAATTCGATAAAATATTTTCGATTCATATACATGATGTAACATATGAGTTGGGCATTCCTAGCCCCGACTTTCACCAGAGTTTTTCTCAAGTTTTCGTGTTTTTCCGCGTACAGGAGTTAATTTCAATAAAATGTCATGCAGGGTGTGCAATTTACAATTTCATTCTGTATTGTTTGCGCGCTTTCGGTTTTTTTGTGTTCCTTCGGGGTTTTTAGCTTTACTTCGAGTTTTTTTTCGAGCTTTCGGTTTTTTGTGCTCCTTCGGGGTTTTTTGGGTTCCTTTGGATTGTTTGCGTTCTGTCGTGTTACTTCGGGTTCTTTCGTGTTTTTTCGTGTTTCCTCCAGTTCTTTCATGTTTTTTTCGCTTTCAACGGGGTTTTATATGTTCATTCGGGTTTTTTCGGGTTCCTTTGAGCTTTTTGCGATCTTACGTGTTTCTTCGCGTTCTTCCATGTTTCTTCGGGTTCTTTCGTGTTTCTTCGGGCCCTATCGTGTTTTTTAGCGTTCTTTCGTGTTTTTTCGCGTTTCTTCGTGTTTTTTGACATATCTTCTTGTTTTTCGCATTTCTTCGTGTTTCTTAGAGTTCTTTCATGTTTTTTCGCTTTCTTCCGTGTTTCTTCGGGTTCTTTCAAGTTTCTTTTCTTTCAATGAGTTTCTTCGCCGTGTTTCGCGTTTCTGTGCGCTTCATTGATCTATGAGCTTATTGAACTACTGGCTTATGGATCTACTGGCCTATAATGATCTACGGGCTTATTGATCTATGGGCCTATGGATCTACCCGCTTACTAGTTAATGAATATTAAAAAAAATTAGGAAGCTATTTAAAAAAAAGACTATTTCTGAAAACAAGAATACAAATATATGCTTACCGTGCAATTATCACAAACTCCACCTCCTTGATACCTGCCACGAACATCCATACTTAACCCGGCTTTGTCTATTTCTTCATTGTAATGACAACTTTTGGCATGGCCGTTGCAGTTGCAAGCTTGGCAAGGGTGGGCGTCTCTGGAAGATCCAGGACCCCAAGGTCTTTGATTGTAAAGGGGGCAGCACCGATCGCAATGTGGGCCGCACGTATGATGACCGCAGTCGCATTCAGGATGCTAAAACAAATTCAAAGTTATACGAAGGAAAAAGCAAAAAATATTTGTTGATTAAAATTAAGTCTAAAATTCAACATGCTGACCAATTATTCATTAAATTTCCTTTTTTCACAAAAAATACTGGTCTCTCAATTCATGATGAGCGTTTTTGTCGACGTGAAATTGACCCGACCATGATCGAATCGGCCACAAAAGCAGCCAAGCATCGAACATATCGAATTTTACGCTATCGGTTTCATGAAGTCGAAAGAGTCGGCGACGTCGAAATTTAATAAACGCCGCGTCGCGTCGTCATCGGAATTCCATTACAGTTTTGCGGTCCGAAACTTATGAAATTAATGAGACAGCAAGGGCTGTAATTTATCCTCTACGACAGCATCCTTCTAATGGACATTCTTCGATTGCGTTACGCCTTTTTAATTAAATCGGAAACCGATATGGAATCCTACATCATTAGGTGCAGTAACTATCTTTCAATTTTTTTGCCGTTCGCTTTACTGGATAGCGAAGTTTTATCTTGTGAAACAGCCAATATCTTTTCGGTCAGTTATCTATAAATTTGGCTGAGCTAGAGATTTCATATTTTTAGAATAAGTAACGGTTCAAATATCTCGGTTAAGTTCGTTATTGGACCAAATCCGACCAATGGTGCAGTAGTGTTTTGGTACAACTCAATATCTCATAAAATATCGGACGTATTAAAAAAATTTGAGCATGTTTCAATGTTATTCATATCACATATATTGAAATGATACCGAGTACGGACCTGGCTTGCGCCTAACGACAAAGGAACGTGTGACGCAACCGTCCATGTAATGACCATCACTCCGCAATAAAGACAATAATTGTCACATAAAATAGCAAGGATGAAGGTTCTTTGATTCGATGTTATTAAGGAAATTCAAATTGGCAATGGAAAAAGATTTCAAAACTATAATACATAGAGTGGACGAATTCAGCACTGAAAAAATCAAGCTCCAAGAAGCATGTTAATCTTTCGATTATTCACCGAGCAATCAGACTTGACATCGTTAGCAGGACAAAACATGAAAGCACGCCAGTATGGTCATCGTCAGCGGGGACTCGCTCCCATGGATCGATTCCCACACGATAACCATCGAATAATGCCAAATACAGAAGATGTTCGCGGAACTCGCGACAGTGGCGCCGCCCAGAGGCATATATGGACATGTCTACGGGTCTAACCGAACCATAACGATATGTATTTATGTGTAAGCGACTTTAGGGGGTCTTCTTTAGGAAGCTGAATGACTCACCGTGTCTGACCGATTTTTTAGGACGTTGAACTTCAATCGATGACAGATTTAGATCGAAGTAACGTCATTGGAGAAAAACTGCAATCTTTGAGCGCATGTTGATACAATTGTATCACGAATTTGAACAAGCATAAAGAAGTTATATCACGAACTAGTGGAATTGCAATCAGACACTCAAATTTACCGAGATGGTTTTCGAGAGAATTGAAAGATCTTGTTTTCAGAAAGAAGTTATAAAAAATATAAGTTTTCTAATACATGGGAGGATTATCTGCAATTTTGTAGCCTCAGGTCTCAGTGTAAAAAGTTAAATAATGTATGTTATAACAGTTTTATCAGGGAAACCGAAGAATCTATTAAAAGTGATCCTAAAAAATTCTGGAATTTTGTGAATTCTAGGAAAAAGGATAATGGTCTACCCAGTGTTATGTGGTATGAGGGTAGCGAATGTAGTACCGAGAGAGAGATAGCCAATGCTTTCGCGGGATTTTTTCAATCAGTTTATAAATCGGACAATGACAACATCTCCTATGACGCCTCTGATAGTCTGTTTCGTGATAGTGGTGACACTATTTCTTTCTCGACGATTCATGTTGAGCAGGTGTTGCATGGTATCGAATCTCTAGACATAATTAAGGGTCCTGGACCTAATAACTTTCCCGTTTCGTTTTTAAAGAAATGCAAAGAATTCATTGCTCTCCCACTTCAGATCCTATTCAAGTCCTTAAAGGATTTTTTCCCGAATACCTGGAAGACTGGGTTCATCAAGCCTATTTTTAAATAGGTTCCAAAGATGACGTTTAAAATTACAGACCGATTACTGTGCTTAGCATAATCCCCAAATTGTTTGAATCTATCATTCATGAGCAAGTGAAATCGAGAATTTAGGAAGGGATCACTCCTGAGCAGCATGGATTTTTCCGGGGTAGAGGCGTTGAAACCAATCTTCTGTTTCCCAGTTTCGAGATTAATGCGAAACGCTAATGTCGTCGACTCATTAGGAGTTGATATATTTCATGTATCTATTTCGAGGTTGAGGAGAGAATTGAAGTACCTGATAAGAGTGTGATATTTAAGATTAATTTTTATTTGTGCTTTATATTGTTTTTCTGTTTCATATTACAGATATATTTGTACTTATACTTGCTTTACCTCTACATCTACTCTTTTTCGTGTTATACTACTTAGATTTTATTATTTTGTGTTTTATTTTACAAACAATGGTCATGTACCGTTAATAAATAAATAAACAAATATATTTTCTGAAGGGTCTTTCGATAGGTATTAAATTTTTTGACAGCCGATTGGACACCTAAAATGTTGGAAAGTTTTTTTTTAGTTTTCACATTTGACAAGTAGAAGGTATGACAATTCTAAAAATGGAAAGAAACTACTCAATTGTGGGAAAAACCAGTATGAACATTTTATTATTCCTAATAATCTAGAAATATCGATTGATGCATGAAATAAATCAGATCGAGCGATATCGAAGCCTCAATATAATTTCATTGACTATTAAGTGAGCTCTCAAAGTGCACTTACGCCTTGTCCAAACTTAATGGAGATTCATTGATCGTGTACGAACGACGTGTTACAAATTCGCGTAGGTAGATCGACATGTAGGCGGCCTATCCTGAATGTTAAATCGGTTAAACTTTGTTACTTGCGATATATTTACCGAAATTACATGTAATACCAACCTACGCGTATATTCAGTAGTTTCCATCGCAAATTTCTAATTAGAAAAACCTGCATTTCGCTTCATCACAAATAATGTACGAACCAGTTTTACGAGAAAGTTTATCGAGGTAGGAGAAAAATGTTACTATTGTTGAGCAATAATAATTGAAATGACACTCTAACAAATACAGTACATTAAGAAATTGATAACTGCCGTCCAGAGAATATCTTATTTAAAATGAAATAACGAAAAAAATCGCTTTGGAGAAACCGAACCTTTGCATTGAGATATTCTTGAAGAGAAAACCTGGTATGAAACCTTTCAGTAAAAACATACGATAAATTCTCAAATTGTTTAATTTTGACAATTTTTCGAACATAGATAATCCTATTCTAGGGATGTCAATGAAATGAAAATATACAGGGTGTTTCAAGTTCGAGTGCCTATTAGACGTTTCTGGAGAACTAGACATATTTGAAATCTGAAAATTGAGATTATGATATTGTTCGAAGTTCTCTATAGAGCTGAAATATTTTCGAAGCCCAAAAACTTCCGGTTATACAGGGAGTGAAAAATAAATTCGACGAAAAAATTTTTTTTCAAGTTTTCCATTCCTGGTATGATCGAGTATTCAATAGTGAATACATTTTTGTTAAAACCATTGTATTAAATCGTATAGTTTTCAAAATATCTAAAAACAACTGGAAAAAAAGTCAAATATGTTCAGTCAGTGATATGTTCATTATTCTTATTTTAAATATCCTGAGCGTAAACCGTTTTTACAACATCGAAGAAGAAGGATGTGAAAAGGTCATGCATCTTTTGGATTTCAAAAATATCATCACAGAGTGTTTCAAATTTTGTGTTGAAAATTGTGATCTTAAATTTGCCATAGCTTCTGTTTTTCAAATTATAACTCTATTTTTTTATAACTCGAACTAAATAGCTTTTTACAATGATATGATCAGTTCTGAAAATTAAGAATATACTGTAATGCAATAACCTCGATATACTTTCAAAACACTTTGGATCTCTGATGAATATCTTATGAGATATCAAATATTAAAAAATAAAGTTTAGGGCATGTACACCTATAAAAATTTTTAACGTGACGATTTCCACTAGTATTTTCTTATGAAATATTCAGTTTAATTGAGAATGAATTTGAAAAATGTCAATATTTTCACCAACACTCTGCTCGAAAATCACTAACCATGGAATACAGTGTGATTTTCAGCTGGAATAATGATTTGAATGGAAAATTATATGACATTTTCCGAAGGGCAGAAAAAATGTGTTTTCATCATCAATGTTGTGGTTGGTGCCTCAAACAGGAACAGGGTGCATAAACAAGTGTGTCTACAGTATTATGGAATGTCATAGGGCTAAGGCTGAATATTTTGTATAATCTTGAAAATAATCCAGATTCACCCTGTGAACGTATATAAAACGATATATTTTGACAAACCTGAAATCTTCTCTCACCGATCCCCCTAATTCCCACATGACCTATAATCAACCCCTCACGATATAAAATCGTATTCTTACTCACCCCGGAGGCCACGTTGTATCTACAGTTCTGTGCGTGTCCATTGCATACGCACTGGCCGCCTATATTGATATCCTTGATGGAATAGAAGAGTCTCTTGTCCCTGGAGAAGTCTTCGACGAACCAGTCCGGGAGCGGTTCCACCGTGCCCCGGAGTCCCATCAGTCGAAGTCGCACGTAGCGGGCTCTCGTGAATTCCAACAGTTCCGGGCTCGTTTCGTTCGCTCCGGGACGACCGTGAATCAGTGATGTGTGGATCTGAAAAAAAAATTGTAAAATCGATATAATCAAATTGGAGTTTTGATAAGAATAATCTACACATTTGCGGTATTTATTTATGCATTTAAAGGGTGTGTCAAACTTTACGCAAGATTTAAATTTTTTAAATTCTTCGTCAGGAATTACAGACATTTGGGGAAAACGATATCGTGCTATTCCAGTAGAGACAAGGGCGCAAAAATAATTCCGACCCTCGATTAGTGGCATCAATTTAAAGTAAAAACACCCGATAGGATCTGTCGTATTTGAAGGACAAACGTAATTTCCAACGCGTGTTCGCCGGGCAGGAACAATTATCGTCAATTCGCAGCTCGCAAATTGAGCAAATCGGACTTGGAACGATGGACAAATGAATAAATATACGAGTTTTTGTTTGGGATAATTGCTCGCGGCCGCTGCAAATTCCGTCCGTAGCTTTAAAGCCCTTTTCAGACTAATTCGGGCAAAAACAATCAAGCGGGTGGAGAATCGGAGGCGGATATAACACGCCATTTCAGCCGACCGGGTTCGAGTCCGAAGGGTTTCAGCAATTTCTAGTCAAAAACCCTTATAATCGATCTAGAAACAATTTACCAAAATTTATCGTTTACATTTCCTGAAATAGTCTGTCTGGTACTTCATAAGAGAAACACAATCATTTCAAAGGTTATTATACAGGGTGTAACTAAATAAGTGTAAAAATTTAAGGAGGTGATTCCTCATCGAAAAAAAAAATAGGATTTTTCATTTAAAGAAACTTCATTAGAGTATCCCTTGTTAAGATTCAGCTCCTCAAAGGGAGTACATAAAATTTGTATAACAATTTTTCGATGAGGAAGCACCTCCTTAAATATTTTACACTTATTTAGTTACACCCTGTATAATACAAAATAGAGTGATGAAAAATCATCAATTTTATGTGAAACACAAAAATGGTTTATTCATTGGCAATTATGATAATAAAATGTGAAATGAAATGAAATTGAAATTGATCTTACAATGAAATATCAGGTGTACAAATAAGTTTCCGCGGTTTTTTATAAAAAAATTAGGAATTTATTGTAAAGGAAAAGTACATTACGTTTTATTCAAAGTATTTTCCATCATTTGCCACTACTTTTCCCCATCTTTCTGGCAACATTCGGATACCCCGTCGAAAAAACTCTTCATCTTTTGACGCTATCCACAAATCTACCCAATTTTTGGGGTCTTCATATCATGTGAAGCGCTGCTCAGACAGACCATGTGCCATCGACCGGAACAGATGATAATCAGAAGGGGCTAAGTCTGGTGAATACGGCGGGTGGGGTAAAACTTCCCAGTTGAGTGGTTCCAAGTATGTTTTTACCGGCGCCGCAACATGTGGACTAGCATTATCGTGTAAAAGAATAATTTTGTCGTGTCTGGAGTAGTAATGGGCGCGTTTTTCCTTAAGTGCCCGACTCAATCTCTTCAATTGTGTTCGGTAGAGAGCTCCAGTAATGGTTTCGCTTGGTTTCAGCAATTCATAATACACGACACCAAGCTGATCCCACCAAATACACAGCATGAGTTTTCTTCCATGAATATTCGGCTTAGCTGTCGATGTTGATGGTTCGCCGGGCTTAACCCATGACTTTCTCTTCTTTGGATTATCGTAGTGAATCCATTTTTCGTCACCAGTGACTATACGATGCAAAAAACTCTTTTTTTTAATCCTGGCAAGCAGCATTTCACTCATGCATAATCGGCGTTCAACGTCTCTCGGCTTTAGTTCATATGGAACCCAATTTTCTTGTTTTTGAATCATTCCTAACGATTTTAAACGATGTGAAATTGCTTGTTGAGTCACTTGTAGAGTAAGTGCGAGTTCTTTTTGCGTTTGGGACGAATCTTCCTCCAATAGTGCTTCTAATTCCATGTCTTCGTACACTTTCGACCTTCCACTGCGTTCTTTGTCTTTAACGTCAAACTCACCGTTCTTAAACTTTTGAAACCATTCCTGACAACTTCTCTCAGTTAAAGCAGCTTCACCATATGCTTCTAGAAGCAATCGATGGGCCTCAGCTGCAGATTTTTTCACATTAAAGAAGTAAATCAAAAGTTCCCGCAAATGATGCTTATTCGGAATAAAACTTGACATTTTTGCACGAAAAAAATTACGTGATGCTGATACGGAATCACTAGTACTTTAAGGTTATGGTGTTGCCAGATGACTAAACTTGGGATATTACGTTTTACATCTGACAATTTCTCCATAACCTTCTGGTGGGGCCATCTTTTGACAAACCGCGGAAACTTATTTGTACACCTAATATTAATTCACAAAGACGTTTTAAAACACCAAGGTTACTGGCTCGTTCAATTTCGTCCCCCTTTAGAGATTGATAAGAATTCTCAATGCAATGTCTCAAATTTTCTTTGTTTTTTACTTTCAACGTTCCCCAATGACCTCACACCAGTGTTTTTCTACATTTTCTTTCAGATGGAATTTATCCTTTTTACACGCTGTATTCGATGTAACAAGAAAACTCACCTCTCCATTTTCCATGGGCGTCAGTTTCGAATAGAACGAAGTACAAATCACTTCAGTATCTGTGACGTATTTCGGTTTCCCTTTTCTCGGAGCGATTCCAAATCTTTCCACACATTCTTTGTCGTTTCTGGCGAAAAACTGCCACGGTTCGAAGATGTCGCCGTCGATTGATCTTTCCAAGACCCACGTGCCAGGTCTGGGTGAATTGGCCGCCTTGATGATCACGTACATTATCTGATACACCTGTAACGAAAATATATTATTTTTCTGGTGAAATTTTGTTACATCGTTTATGCTTCGTGATTCATCAGTAGATGTGCATAGTATATACACGACTTTGTAATATAAATAATAAGAAATAATCAAGAAACCTATGACTTGAATAAAATAAAGTTATTTACAGTTTTCCTCCACTGAAACTATCAGGTTCATAGAACCCATTGGAGATTATATAGAAAGTTCTTCCAGTAAGCTCTTGCAATGTCGTATTGATCACAAAGTTTGTTCAAGTCCAACATATGTAAATGGCCTTTTCGCGAGTAAACCTTATCGCCACACTCATTACACTGGTCAAAGATTTTGGAGGTGATTTCATATGAATTTGATGCCCTGAATTCAAATATGCTATTAGTTTTTGCCTGTCAGCTCGAATTTTTAAGATATCAACATTTTTGTGAGTTATACATTATACTATTTTAAAAGAAAAACCATGATTTAATGAAACAAATTAATAAAAGAATTTTTATTATATTATACAGATCTTACAGATATTATTCATTATATACTATAGAAAACAGAAAAAGTCATAATTTAAACCAATTACTCACTAAACATTTCGGAAACTTCTTTTGCGTGACATTCTTGAATGTATTTTAGAACAATCCCGTTTTAAAGACCAGCAGTAATCTGCCATCATGTGAGTATCCCATCTTCCTTGATAGCGATCCTCCATACATTTGATATCTTGGTGAAATCTTTCACCTTGCTCCTCACTAATGTCGCCTAAATTATCAGGAAAACGGTCTAAGTGGCTGTGTAAATAGTGCACCTTAATGCTCATGTTACACCCAAGTGATCTGAAGTTATTGAGCATCTCATTGACTAATTCAACATAGTTTTCAGCTTTGTGATTACCCAGAAAATTTTGGACAACTGAAACAAATGAATTCCAGGCATTTCGTTCAATCTCAATCATTGAATTTATGAAGTCAGGGTCTTTAATCAGCTGTCTTATTTGTGGGCCATCAAATATTCCTGCTTTAACTTTTTCCTTATTCAGCTGATGCATTTTTTCCCTATATATGCAAAGCATGATCCATTCTTATCAAGAGCCTTTACAAACTGCTTCATTAGACCCAGCGTGATATGCAGGGGTGGAAACATGATTTTCTCTCGCGGAACTAAAGGATCATTGATGATATTCTTTCTCCCAATGTCCATGTTTTCTCTTCTAGGCCACTCTTTTCTAACCCAGTGTTGCGTTTTGTCTCTGCTATCCCAGAGACACAAGAAAAAAGGATACTTGGTGTGGCCACTTTGCTGAGAAAGTTTACCATTTTTAAGTCTACACAAATCACCCATTGGCGTTCATGATACTTTATTTTTTCCAAAACCAAAGCTATGTTGTCATATTGCTCTTTCATTTTCGTTGAGTGAGCAATTGGTATTGAGCCATATTTGTTCCCATTATGTAGAAGAACACATTTCAAACTTCGCTTTGAGCTATCAATAAATAGGCGCCGATCATCCGGAAAATATTCAAGAAGACCCATTTTTACCAGGAGTTCTCTGATAGCATGGCAAAACACAAGATTTTGTTCTTCAGAGAAATAAGGTAGCAGGTCTTTCTCCCTTGTGCGATAAAATGTAATTTTCGTTCCTGGTTCAAGTAAATTTTTTTCCTTCAAACTGGAAGCTAGTAATTCATAAGCTTCTTTCGACAGATTGAGATCTCTAGTGAGGTCATTTAACTCATTTTGGTTGAAACATTGGGGAATTTACTCCTAATTTTATACAAATGGTAAGCAGTTCAATTAACAGTGGTGAAGGTTTATTGTTATAACATACGCATATTTCAGAAAAAAATTGATCTGAACAAACTCTTCCTGTCTCAAAATCTAATATTTAAGCTGTTTCACCATCTCCTGATCAATTGAGCCAACATTAAAGGTTACATCCACGACCATTCAACGTAGGCGGTTAATTCTAGCTTTAATCTTCTTACTATCGATCCAAAAGAAAAAAAAAACACAACGTGGTGTAGAATGAAATCCAGAGAGTATCCAATACACGTCAGACGACACTAGAAGCAGCTCGATCTGAGATAAGACGGTCGCCTCTCGAATTAGACGCAGATATAAATCAATTGTAGGCCTCAGTCTGCAATAAAAGAGTATCCCTCCATAGAATTATGTAGAACCACGCTTGACCGATAGCAAATAACAAGCTTCGACGTAGGATCTTCGATAATATCGGAGATCTTTATCATTGAATGAGATGTTTCTTCGCACTTGATGCATCTCGTTGATCTTACATGGAAGAATTATCTTTATACTATTTTTTCTTACCCTCCACTGTCTATCACATTACCATAGTATTCTTTGATTTTCGTAAAACATGGGAGGGCCATTCATAAAATTTGAGCTTTAGGATGTCGAATTCTGTTGAAATAATAATGTTCAAATGTGTTTAATATCATTATCCCTCTTGCCGCAACCCCCAACAGCTATCGTTTTTGGATAGGGAAAAGGGGTCGAACAGCACCTTGTTGGAAACGCTATTCAATTTTTTTTCATCGCTTTATTATTATACAGAGAGACTCTGTATTCCGTTTATAACTTTCACACGCCAAATTTTGATCTTTGAGATGGAAAAACTCTTGGACGTGTAGAAAAATGAATACTTTGGGCATAGAATAACTCGATCAACGAGTTCATAAAGAGATCAATGCTTATGAAACACAGCATATTTTTGATTCTGTTGAGAGAGCTTCAATTTACTTTCATCAGTATTTCTCAAGAACATTATTTATTACACTGTAAAAAATAAAATTCTGCGCTCAAACTCCTCAGGAGTTTGAGAATTTTTTTTTCAATCAAACCATTTTAATTTGAATTAATCTAAAATTGATTACGCCAAATGAACTATTTTTCTTGATTAGAACAACCTAGTTGATTATAGAGAACAGCTGTTGGCGCCCTGTATATATTGTTTAATATTTCAACGTAATGCACGCACAATTCAAATACCATATGCGTCGATTTTGCATGTGTTGATATCCCCGATTGTTTTTAGCAGCAGACAGTCTTGTTGTCGATTTCATCGAATAATCCCGCTCGTCGTTTCGTTCGTATAAACAAATATTGTTTATTCCGCATCTCAAATTTCCGCTGTGAAAACCAGTAAAAACAATAGTTTTTGTAAAATCACGATTAGTGTGATCTTACAACGCGAAAAAGTTTTGGAACTCTGGAAGAGGGCTTGCAGGAGACAACATCTATTCTCCAATTCCTGATTTCTGTGGGTATAAATAATATCTTACATCTTTATTCCTTACTTTCCTTTTAGAGCCTTCCTATTTTACCTTATAAAGGTTGTAAGAGTACGAGAATCCCACAAAGAACAGTGATAGAAACATCAAGTAAGTATATTTGGGCATTGAACGGTCATATTTCCGCGTTTATACAGTCCACTTAATTCGTTCGACTTCTTATAGCAAAAAGCATTTGGATTAAACTTATTTTAATATTAAATAAGCCAAGGCTCCATCAACAGCTAAAACATTAGCCTGAAACTTTTTACATTTCAGCGAAATGAAAGAAACAACTGATTCAACATAAACATACAATTACAAGAAATTGTTTATGCACTTGTCACAATATCCATAATTGATTGATACAAATACATTATTCTAAATAGGTTTTAACGAAACCATTCGTTCGTTTCATTTTTATTTGTTCAATAGAACGAAGGTACGGTTGTCGTAAATTCTGTCAGTTGATGCAACGACTACAGTTTCTTGAGACAAGAATCTCGTGAGATTATATTATTCGCCTCATTTACTTGAAGAAAACTATAAATATTTGAATAAAATTGAACATATAATTGTTTCAATATGAAGTGACATTTGTAAAAAAAATATTGCGTAATTGATTTAATAAAACGAATTAATTGTAGCAATTTTTTTATATTGGCTGCAATTAAATCAAAACTCTATCTCTTTTATATTAAATATATCCCATTTAAATGCAATTATTTGTGCATTTTACTCACAATATTGTTGTATCCGGTGATAAAGATGACATGGAATACATGATGCGCAAGCTAATTGATGAATACGAGAAGTGGGGCTTAAATGTCAACTTAGAGAAAACCAAATATCTTTGTGTTGGTGGAGAACCGGGTGATCTGGTATTGGATGATGACAGGGATGAGATGATAACCCACTGCTTGGACTATAGCTATTGTAGCGGCACTCTGTCAGCGGCAGGGGAGTGTATAGGGATCTCTTGGCGGCACTCTATAATGCCACGCATAGCTTAGTTCACAGCGCTTCGGTGGCCTAGAGGTTTGCGCTCAAGTTTCACACCGACTAGGTACTAGGTACCGGGTTCAACTCCCGGCGGCTCCCTCAAAACTTCTAACCCCTGCGTCTATGGCATGGCGCACACAAGCCATACTGATGAGTCCAAATGTGTGCGCCAGGGACGAAACGCATAAGTAGGGATAAATTCCTTCGATTCTACATTGGTGACCCCGACGTGATGGGAACGGTTGTCTTTACGACGTGTCTTGGAAAAGCAGACGGTTGACGCTTGAGGTATACTCGCTCCCTCTCTGCAACTTCCAACGAAACTCTAGACGCCTTTCCCATTCCGTACAATATTCATGGTCTGCCGCGGTATTGCGGTATTTTTTAATATAAAAGAGAAATTATTGTTCTGTGAAGAAAAATAATGATTACATACAAATGTTTTTTTTTTTGTTTTATCAAATTATTCCTTTGCTAGTGTCAAAAACCCTTCAATTTAGCTCAAATCAATCAGTTTCTTAACCCAAGAAACTTTCACTTGACATAAGAGATATTATCATTTTTATCGACTGAATTCTCGACCCATTCAACTACAAATCGAGTTTCAGTGAAATGTAATATTTATTTACATGAAACCAAAATTTTTATTCTACGAAAAGTATCAATAGTTACATACTAATTAATATTACCGTTGGATCAAATTATTTGACCACCTGAGTCAAAAACTCTGAGCTTGGTTGAAACTAACCAGTTTCTTAATTCAAGAAACTTTTATTTAGGGTAAACGCCATTCTCAACCGTAGAGGGCGGTAGGGTCAAGTACTTTATGCATTTGGCTGTAATCAAACGTACGGAGTACTTGAGACAAATTAATATGGTTTGAGACGAGGAACTATTTTTTACAGTGTAACTATCGACTCAGATAGCTTCAAGATGAGTCCCTAGTGTTCTGTTTTACTTGGGAGATTGGACGACATTCCTTAAAATTGTTATTTGTGAATTGTACTTATACACTTCAATATATTTGTCAAAAACCGAGGGGAGTTTTGTTGCTGAGATAATTGAGCCCACCCTGAGAGATTTAAGAGTAGAGTCTCATGCTCGTCATTTAAAGTGGCACTTTGTCATGATACAGAGTTTCGAACAGAACTGAAGAGAAACTGTGTACTGTACTTCTTCCTTATTATTAACGGCGGTTGTTCTAGTATCACACTGGTCAGCAGAACATCGATAATAGATGGTAAATATGGCCCAGAAAACTTTTTAATGAAAGCTCAAGACCGCAAAAACCGGTCTAATCTTCGCTGAAGGAAGCACATCTAAAATATTCATCACCGAGGAAAAGATGAATCCCAGAATTTTCAGCTCGTCTGAAACGTAGGAATGCCGAGCACGTCCGAAAGTGCACTGGGAGTCATCTTGGCCTACTCTGATGCAGCGTCACAATAATAGTGCAAAGCTCATATTCATGACCTTTAACTCCGACGGATTCCCGTTGCACTCTCTCGTACGAAAAACTACGTGTTCTTCCTGCCACAGGATCGTAATGAGAAATTTATTGAGATAAATTTTAACAAACGCAGTGTGTTGTGACTAATTTTCGCACACGCCATCTCGTAAGTTGCAATGGGCATAAATAAATGAAGTGAAAGAGCGTACTAATTATATTTTGACAAATTAAATGTACGGAGCTAAAAGTTAAATCGCCATTTCGTTAACCTAAATTATTCGGCTGTAATAAAAATGTCATACGGTACGAATTTGCGAACCGACGTTACACACACATTGGCCACGTTTATGATCACTTGTTTGCAATTTTGTCTAGGGCATTAATTGGAATTTACAATAAACTTTCAAAAATTATTTTGCGAATGTGTTGTATGTACAGACTTATAGAAAGAAAAACATTTCATGGCTTATCACAACTCCTGAATTGGATGCCGTAGATGATGATGATAGCTTTATAAATCATCAATTTATTTTGTTCAATTTGCACTTCATGCCTATAAGCCAATACATTTTACGGAATTTTAGATTAATTCCATTCTTCTTGGCATTACTGTGTTGTCTCCAGTTGACGCGCTGGTCTAAAATACTTGTTTGTCGGCTGGTATTTCCTTTTCGATTATTTTGACAGGGGGACATGTATTCCTTTTTGTAGTGAATGTAACTTCAACTGACTTAGCCTGATGATTGATGTCCAAGGTCTTGTAATTATTTGGAGGCCATTTCCCCGTTTTCATAAGATGCAAATTTGGCTATATCATCTGCAAAAGATGCTATCAAAAACCTACATCGATGAAATTAGCGAACAAAAATATGGGAGGAGTGTTCGTTCTCTGAGGCGACGCAACAAATTCCAGGCGATAAAACAGTACACGTTGGTTTCTCTCCATGATGGCATGCATTGCGTGCCTGTCCGAATTTGCATTTTTATTATCAAAACTTGAGCGGTCAGGAGACTTGTTGAATACAATCATGAGTTTCTGTGCTCCTGCAGACTATTCTATCAAGATCATCGTTTTTGCAACGCATATTTATTTTATGCAAGTCTGTACTTTTCGAATTTTCAGTCTAAAATGGTCTTGATGATCAAGAATACATGGTGATGCTCATAACAAGATCATTATGAACACGAGATCAGTTCATTTTTAACAGAAAGAGAACTGTTTTTGCAGCCTGACTCCAAAGAATTAAATGTCACACATGGACTGAAAAGTCAAATCTGGCTAATACGAAATTCATGTAGTTTTGCCATTGTTTGGATTAACTTGTGACATGCTGCGGTATCATGAGAAACAACATTTTTTCCCCATGTCATACGCGGTTGTTTCTTTGCAATATCGACCTTCAAACGTTCCAATAACGCTGTATAATATTCACTGTTAATTGAAACGTTTTATTGTTGTTTTTGATGGAGCGTAGTCCCCATAACACTTTTCTAGTCATTGCTTCGCATGAACGGTATTTTTTCCCATCAAGAATTAGTGTAAAAGACTAGACAATTGAAAGATCTGACCTTATTTTCCTGACATGAAATTCACCACAGCTCTGCTTCAATCGTTGAAGGTACAAAATAAGGTGCAGGTACCTTGTGTGGCTTGGCTTGGCACACAGAATCACAAATCACAACTTTCTCGTTTCACTTGGGAATATTGCAGCTGAATAACTCAGATTCACAATGTACTAGGGTATCTAACTGACCCAACTGGAGAAAATGTATAACAGAGAGATGATATTAAAACTAAGAGAAACCTTCAGAGTTTACAAGTTATTCGCTGCTGAAAACTAACTGGTAAAGTAGAACTTACTGGTAGAACTGACCACTTTGGTGGTTAAACTAGAACTGTACTGAAAGAGGGTTCTTGAATAATTGAGAGAGGTCGGATATATCGAGAGTACAGGTAGCTAAGCTTAGGGATTCCCAAAATTCCGTCCGATAGAAGGCGTTCTTGGAAGTAACCGCCGCTGCCCTAAATTCCAAGAACTGCCCTTTGTTGCGAGAATATTGCAACAATCTAGCTCTGGGAAAGCTTCATGTTCCGCTATGTCTTTATTCGATAATATTACTAGACAACTTTTGCAGTAGCCCAGAAAAGTCATGCTTGTAAGTAATCAATAGTCACTTAATGAAAGATCTTTCTTGAAAATCGAAAAAGGACTGATTCAATTGTCAGTTTTCAGCATCAAAGATAGTCCTGAATGTATGAGGCATGTTTTTTAAGTAAGTACTTTTGCGATTCCGCCGCCGTAGCGCTACGGTTCTTGTCTACGCACTGACGCCATTACAGTCTGATTCTTCATTGTATACGTTGTTTACTGGGTGTTTAAGATGCGTCCGACAATCGTGAGTCTCGCTGATTGTGAAGTACGGGCTGTTATACGATTTCTTAGTGCTAAAGGCGTGAAACCGATCGATATTTATCGTGAGATCTGTGAAGCTTAAGGACAAAATATTGTGAGTGATGGAATGGTAAGGAAATGGGTGAGAGCATTTAAAGATGGCCGCACAAATGTGCATGATGAAGAACGGAGTGGACTTCCTTCGGTCGTTAATGAAGGTTTGGTGCAGAAAGTGGACGAAAAGCCCTGATCTGGCACCCAGCGACTACCATTTGTTCCTGCACTTGAAGAAACACCTGGGCCCCAAAACATTTGTGACACAGTAGTAAACAAGTCAGGCAGCAGAATTTTATGAGGAGGGTATCCAAAAACTGGTGCCACGTTATGACAAGAAAAGTAGATTAAGATACAGGCTTTCATGTAAAAATAAAATTATTGCGATATCTTTACACGTCTTTTTTTAATTCCAAAACGGTATTTAAAAAACATGCCTCCTATAAGAAATTAATGTGAACGATTGATAGTATATTCGCCCTATTTATATCTGACTGATTAATGGAACTTGTTTCACGAAAAAAAAAATCCGGTAGTTTCTTTCCAGGGAACATAAATGATGGTTGGTCTGAGACTAGAAAAACGTGTTAATTTCGAGGTTCTTCCAGAAAAAAGCAATCAAGTGTGGAAAATTAGCGAACAACTGAATGGAGAGAGCCCTCGGTAATGAGTTGAATTTCTTCAGTCTGATAGCAGTTGCGAGAGATTTCAGAGAGAAATTTTAGTCGTTAGTTGAACTCGTGAAGGCGATTTATACGTCACACCGAGATGCAATTATCGCTTGATTTATAACTGTTTCTTTATAATGTTCGCATTTCCTAAACCACGAGTTCACTTCTGTGGGAAACAGCTACTCTTGCAATCATATTTCTGAAATTATCAGTAACAATCTTGAAAACTTTGAATTTCTCCTTTTAATTTAAACCAACAAATTTGTTCAGTTCAATCTCTACTCTCCCAGTGGATTTAAAATTGGAAATTTCGAATGTTTAAATAATGAATAAACAATATGCATATTGAAGTTACTTGGAGTATTTAACGGTGATCAAAAATTATCTGAATTTCATAACCCCTAGTAGTGTTGAAGTTGATTCAAAAATGTTTTCCGAATTTGTTTGACCATACTGTATTTTTTCATCAATCTGGTTTTTCTGCGATTTTTGTTGAGACTGCAAAACATAAAAAACTTCTTTGTATTCTATAAATTATCAAAACATTAGAATTAACAGCTTCAAAATAGGGCTTATAAGATAACATAGATAGATATTTTCAGTAATTATGGAATCGCTTATACCTATGAAACGGGACAGAATTGGAAAAAAATCGTATGGGAATAAAGTATTTTTCATCAAAGAGTTCATTTTCAGCTGGATATTCGAGAATTAAACACAATTTGGGCAATACGATACTATCAACAATGTTCAACTAGGAGCAAGCATGCGAAAAATCCTTCTGTTGTGACGCAATTACAGTGATTATAGGAATTCATATCGCAGATCGATTTGCACCTATCATCTTGTGTAAATCATCAATTATACTGAGATATGCAGTTCTACAATCATGAATTATTCCAGGAACGTTTTAATTATGGAGTTAATTAGTCTATTAATCCTCATGTCTTATCTCGATTGAAATCGCAGTTTTGCCACTTTTTATCTTTATTTCAGGCCTGTACGGTGCACAGGATGTAATTGTACCGAAGAAAAATGTTTACTTCAGAGAATAACAGCAAAAGGCTTTTATGAAAGGGATATTTCGATAAGACAGCATCATTTGAATTGCTCGTTGTGCCATGATTAGCACATGACAGTTCGAAAGATTCTTTTGTCCTATTGGTCGTTATACTTGCAGCCGAAATGTGGAGTAATAAGAGGCTCCACGAATCATCTGTAATGTTGGAAAAAGGGGTTCATGTAATCTTAGCTTTACAAGTGAAACAACATTGTAACATGTGTGTGTCGCATAGCTTGGTAGAATAAAGGCTTGACCTTTGACGTGGAAACCCTAAATGTCGTAGGTTCAAGTCCGGGGCTAGGAAAGAAATTTTCTAGCTTTCGGTATGCGGCCACCATTCACTGTTGGGTCTAAAATTAACAGTGCTGTGCCTAAGTTGGCGTAAGGACACAGCAACAAAGCCTACACAGAACATACACTGGTTAACCTAACTCGCACAAGCTTGAATTAGCTTCTGAGGGGTGTACATTGATATATGTACACCTAGGTAAGCCATTATAAACATAAACATAAACAGTTTTCTGAGAACTGTTATATTTGACTTTGCTAGCTTAATGGTTAACCATTTAGTTTTAAACAAGTGCCCTAACATAAGGGGTTTTCTGCCTGAGGCTTCCCCTATATTTTATTAGACCCTGAATAAAGAGTTGATTGTTTGGGTCTAAGTGTTGTGTTTTATTTATTTTTATCTTTGTTTCCCAATTATTTTCACTAATCTCAAGTATCACGAACTTGAATTATTACGTAAACATAACGTAGAGTCCTACCCTTGCTAGACGATCACAATAAATGGCCAAATCTTCGTATCTGGAGTCATCAGATTCCAGTGTCGTAGTTAGTTTTAAAAATATTTGTCATCCTTTTCGAAAGAAAAAGTGGCAAATGTTACAACATGTCATCTATTATCAGAATGTTAACAGTTTGTCACTATCTGTAAATTTCATCTCCTATGAATGTTGTTGCAGTACATACTCGACTTGGACCACGGATTTTTTTTATCAGAGCTGTGTCCAATTACTCTGAATTGGATATTGTTACGTCTTCAAATTGGTCCAACCGAGTTGAGGCATAGATAAGCCCTGCCAAGATTTAAACTCTGAATAAATCGATTTTTCTTATATAAATTTAAAGTTATGGATTACTTTTAGTGGAATTACAAGGCTCATTTAAATGATCTAAGCCTAAAACTGAAAACTAGGAATAATATTGTTCAGAAATTAGCTGGATCATCTTGGGGTGCTGATATTTCCACTCTTCGCACAGCATCTCTAGCCCTAGTTTTTTCTGTAGCTGAGTATTGTTGCTCTGTTTGGTTTAATAGTGCACATACACAAAAAATTGATGCACAATTGAATACATCCATGAGAATAATTACTGGCACCATAAGATCTACACCGGTTCATTTGTTCATTTCCATCCCTATCCTGGTTTCTTGGTTGCCTTGCCCTGAAGAAGCCAATAAGCAGAAACACGTGTCAGCAAGTACCTTCCATCCATTTCCCATATTTTCTGCATTCCTGCGGTTTAACCCATTATCCTTTTTCAATATCTAATTTCACCGCATTATCTTCTCTTTGAATTTAATTGTATCCTTGGGTTTTGGTCGCATCACACAGGTGGCTTATGCTTCCATCGTGGCGATGCTCGGTTTAGCCTCCAAAACCGGAGGTATCTAGGGTTGAAGCCACAAATTGGATGCTCGCTCCTGTTGTGGTCACCTGTTGTCGTTTATATTTTCTTTTCATTATTCATTTCCATCCCTATCCTGGTTTCTTGGTTGCCTTGCCCTGAAGAAGCCAATAAGCAGAAACACGTGTCGGCAAGTACCTTCCATCCATTTCCCATATTTTCTGCATTCCTGCGGTTTAACCCATTATCCTATTTCAATATCTAATTTCACTGCATTATCTTCTCTTTGAATTTAATTATATATATATATATATATAGTGGAATTGCGATACCTTTTTGGATTCTACACATATGACATTAATAACCATGACAAATAAAATGTAGAGATGTGACTAAGCAAAGTTTGAATTTGGTAAAGTCTTTGATAAAAGCACACGTCGTCATTGTTTACACTGGGTACGTTCTAACTTTCTTTCAAGTCGCCTCGGTTAACAATTTTCCAGGAAACGTAAGCCATAACAAGTCGAAACGGGGAGTTAAACATTTTTGTTTATCGACCTGTCATCGAGACCGTTTTACCGGGTCTCCGTCCGTCCGCACTGGAGAGGGCGTACGATTTATCGCCACTTGAATTAGGGTTGAAAAAAAAAAACACGTAAATATCCGAGGTTGGAATCAATTCGGTGTCCCTCGAAATAGATACATGTATAACATAGTTTATAGGCTGGGGATTTACCGTTTCTTTTAAGAGGTTTGAATGCCGACTTATGTTGTGTTTATTTATTTGTTGGGTTTTTATTTCCACCGAGGTGGCCTTTGATGTTAGTTTTTCAGAGGTGTTCAGTACATTACAGAATTCTTCAACGTTAGAAAATTTTCAGAGAAGTTCATCTTCGGTTATTTTCTAAGTTTGTGTACAAATAAGTTAGTGTTTTGTCTCGGTTGGACTCGAAAATGGGATCAAAGAACCATGGCAAAATTTGCAATTAAAATATTGATTTGTTTTTAATTCAGCCTGTACTATCAGTCATCATGTTCTTCAAAAGAGTGTCGCCCTCTAGATATCAATGGAATTGCCGATTTCCATACACAAACAGGAGGTATATGGCCCACATATCTATTTACTCATGTTTCAATTAGAAAACATAAAAGACGCTTTTGAAGCAGTTGGATAAGTGGACTCGTGCAACCGGATTTGCAAGATGAGAAAAAGCAACATGAAATGACATAAATCGCTCGCGGTTTCGGACGTCCATATCATTTCCACACTCAAGTTGGCGCTGTCCATTCATCACAGCATCCTATCAGGAACGCTTTGATTTCGCCGACGTCGCAGTCAAATCTAGCCGAGTGCATTCCAATTATCAATCACGGACCGTAAATCCACGCTTTCAGAATCTGGAGGAAATCGCTGACGTCGATATATATATGATCTATGCCGTCATAAAATAATTGTCGGAATTCCGTCTGCTTGTCTTTGTCAGGCTGAAACCGGTGCATCTTTCTTGACGGTCGAGAGACTGTTTATTTTATGGTACATGCGAGGCAGATCTAGCGGTATATGACAGCAACTCCTTGTGCATATATACGGAGTGATCTTTGACAACTGCGTTAATCTTAACTACTGATTGTTAAAGCCAAAAAATATCATTTTTTCCCATATCGTTTTTCCAAATTCAGCTGCGTTAAAAAGTTTCAAGCATTTTAGGGTTTCAAATCGGGCAAATACCGCTCTGTAGTCCAGTTTCAACACCCTATCTCTTGAACTGGGTTAAATTTTGGCTTGAAGAACTTATAAATAAACTAGTAAGCCAGTAGATAGATAGAATATAAATCATAGATCAATGAAGTGCACAGAAACACGAAACACAACAAAGAAACCCGTTGAAAGCAAAGAAACTCGAAAGAACGCGAAGAAACACGAAAGAACTCAAAAAATCCAAAGGAACCCAAAATACACCGAAGGAGCACAAGATAACCGTAAGCGCGCAAAAAATCCCGAAAGAACTTGTAAATTGCACACCCAGTATATCAATCGATCGCAAATTTATTGTAAATTGCACACCCTGCATGAAATTTTATTGAAAGTAGCTCCCGTACGCGGAAAAACACGAAAACTTGAGAAAAACTCTGGTGAAAGTCAGCGCAAGGAATGCGCAACTTATATGTGACATCCTGTATATGAATCGAAAATATCTTATCGAATTAAGAAGCCGTAAGCAGAAACCGCCGCAATAACTCGATCGAAGGTAGCTGTTAGAAATAGGCAGCGCATATGCGACACCCTGTATATAATTGATTCGCAGTGGGTGCTTTTTCCACAAAAAAAAAAAAAAAAGAAATATCATTTCAACTCCACGATTCGCGCTTGGTGGATTTTACAAAGGTAAAATAAAAATTATTCGATAAAATTACTTCGAATTTCGTTCCATTCGTTCACGCATAAACTAAGTGGGTCCGATTTACGTCTTGAATATGACATAAGAATCTACATAAGATTAGAATGTCAACGACAAATGTCATTTCAGAGTAGGAATCGACAGGGGTGAAATGAATTGGATAGGGATTGCAAAACTGGTTCTATGCTAGGTAAATTTTTGAATTTCATAAATGCATATCGTAGACTGTTAAACTACAAGAGAATACCTCACCAGGGCTTGTACGAATCCTATGAATTGAAGAAATTTCAAAATATTATACGAGATATGGGTTAATATTGTAATTGGGATGATCTGACAAAGTTCTGTGAACGTCGAAGGTGACTTATGATCTGGAAATTCTAAATCCCTCGCCGACCCAAAGTTTTTTGATCTCCTTCGGTGGTTACCTGTATTGAACCATCGATTACCACAGAAATATTCCTTATTATTTTTAATATATTGGGATTAACGCAGTGGTTCAAGACTCATCCTGTATGTGTCTGTAAATGAATGCTTAAAACTTTGGGAAATGATTTCCTTAATCGGGGTATTTCCACAAAGATTTTTCATCATATCTTTTCTGTTTTATATCACGAGATCACGATAGAGACAGTGTCCAGGAACTTTCCCTCAGGAACTCGTTGAATGATATCGCAAATACCCCAAATCTAAGAGAATAACCGTCTCCAACGTGGGCAGTTGACACTAAAAAGGCGTGGCTTAACGAGAATGACTTTTTTCACGTGGAAAACATTACCATAGAGAGTATGTGGTCAAAACAATAACATTCCAGGTGGTCAGGTTTGGCCGTAAATCCAGCATGAACACGCTCGGTGAACAAAAACACGACCGAGGAAACGCCGTTCCTTTGATAAAGTCGGGAATGCCGACAAGCGTGTTCGATAATTAAATTTATTTTCGCGCTAGTTCCACTCTAAGGTCACGATGATTTCCCACGGGATCAAAGTCGATCATTTCAGGTCGATGCTAATTTCTATCATTTTGGGCGATATGGAGATTTCGAGACCTTTGTTGAGAAGACATATTTGGTCTTCACTTAGATCTTTACTTGATAAATTGATGACTGTTTTTGAATGATACAAAGGCTCATCGAATCCTTCCCAATTACTCAAGTTTCCTTTTTTCTTTCTGTTGTTCATAAATTCTTTCACAGCTATGTTTCACAGTTCCAGAATGTCTTCATAGTCTTCAGTATTCGTTTTGGATTCTACAGGGTTATGATAAAGTAATGCACAAAATTCATAAAACGTACAACGATCACTTTTGAAAAAAATGCAAAATCACGTCAAACGGTGTTTTATATTCCGCATCTCTTGACATAAGTTACAAAAATAACAAGTCAAATTTGTCAAAGTTATGACGTCATCAACATATTTTTTTAATGGGAAGCTAAGATTTTTATTACATTATGTGATAAAGCTTGTTTTTTTACAGGGAAAAATAGTTGCAGTAGGGCTAACATAAGAAAAATACGAGAAAATGAATAAAATTTCAAATTATCTTAATTAAAACACTGTTTGACGTGTTTTTGCAGTTTTTTCAAAAGTGATCGTTGTACGTTTATGAATTTTGTGCATTACTTTATCATAACCCTGTATAGAACTATATCAAATAATACACTATATAATGTAATAGTATACTATATCAAATAGTAGAACCCATAAATAGTGTCAAACATCTTTGAATCAATCTAGGCAGTAAACTTAATTTCAACCTCCACACAGATTTAATTAAAAAAGCCATGGTGTCCACAGCGACCCAATTCAAAGGATTTACATATCTAATAATGATAATAATAATAATAATAAAATTCTTCATTTCAAATTATCTTAATTAAAACACCGTTTGACGTGTCTTTGCATTTTTTTCAAAAGTGATCGTTGTACGTTTTATGAATTTTGTGCGTTACTTTATCATAACCCTGTATAAAACTATATCAAATAGTACACTATATAATGTAATAGTATACTATATCAAATAGTAGAACCCAAAAATAGTGTCAAATATCTTTGAATCAATCTAGGCAGTAAACTTAATTTCAACCTCCACACAGATTTAATTAAAAAAGCCATGGTGTCCACAGCGACCCAATTCAAAGGATTTACATATCTAATAATGATAATAATAATGATAATAAAATTCTTCATTTCAAATTATCTTAATTAAAACACCATTTGACGTGTTTTTGCATTTTTTTTTCAAAAGTGATCGTTGTATGTTTTATGAATTTGGTGCATTACTTTATCATAACCCTGTATATCATATCTCAGATGGTCACAGGTATTGAGTAATCTTGCTTTGTTGCATCGATGATAATCGATTCTTTCTCTTATCAATGCTTGACTAGTTTTGTTCTTTCAGTATCAGATTTCGATCTCTGGCCAGATGAATGAATGTTAGATGATTTGCCAATTTGATATTTTTTCATAAGTTCTGATTATTTGAAATTATTTGGGCCAATACCGAACTATTGTTTCAACAGAATATTCTGTCATTACCAAAGTAAATTTAGGTTTTACGAAAACCTCTTGAATTTAGAAAAATTTTCATAAATTGATATGTAACTTGAAGAAGTCTTTCAATCACAGATAAGTGCTAGTTTTTATGCTAGTTTATGTCTATTTGACATTTATGAAAGTTGAAAACTTGTGGGATCATCACCTTCTGTAAAAACTTATTTCACCTTGAAAACGACAAAAGATATGTTTTGAAACGTTGGGAAGAAGAACAATAATTTATTGCCCAAATATAATTTCCATACGAGTTCCATTATCAACAATTCAATTTCTCGTCAGCGTCCTTTTATGTTCCCGAATTTGTTGTATCCTTTCAATACTTCTCTATGCAGAATTAAGTTTCAAAGGAATGTGATAAAAAACTGAAACGTGATAGGTTCAATTGTAGCCATAATACGAGCGTCAGAAAAAGTATAAATTAACAGTTTTATTTATCCAGAGTGACTCCTTGGAGTAGCATAATACGCGTAAATTGTTGAACATAAACATTTCCAGGAGTTCACATAGCCGGTTTTTTATGGCTGAAGACGATTCCAAATTGGGACTACACGTCCTAGGAGGGTTTTTAGTACCGCGAACCGAGGACAATGAAGAAGTAGAATACCGATAAGGAAATTCCTTATTAAAAAAGTTGACTTTTCGAGATCTAGCGAAGAATTACACATCTGGGATTCAAAGTTATGGCTGAAGTAAAGAATAGCCTCGAATAATTTACAGGGTGGTTCTGATTCCTACTATTTACTACTTCATCTCCGGAATTACAATGTAAACATGTTTCGTCTGGATTATGTCGACTTGTTTAAATGCAATTAAATGAAATAAATTAATCACTAGTCTCATGACAACTTTTTGAAATGCCGCGTATTTTTACAAAGCCATAACCAACAGTAATCTATGGTTTAAAGCAATGTATTAGTCTCGCTCTGTGTGAATTCTTCATCTGTTTAATCGTTCATCCGAAAAGATTAAATCACAACCCTTTCCGTTAATTAAAAGGAATCAACCTGGATCCTGCAATTTCTGCAGAAACTTCCGTCCGGTAAAGACCCCCTCGGTCCGTGTAGTGGGCGTCGACATGTGTGGTTACGTGCTAGTCCTGTGAAATCGCATCCTTTGCCCTTCGACGAGCACATCAATTAGTGGCCGCTGGCCATGCCAGACCGGTCATCGCTTGACAAAAGCTGCTCGAGTGTCTCTTCGGAATTCCAGATTTGTTGTGGTTGCTCAATAGGTGTATTGTTTTCACGATATTACGCTTCATTTGGGAATTTGGGTGGCTTTGATGAGGATGTAGTGGATTATAAGATGCTTGTTTCGTGATACACGGTTACTGAAGACACACTTATTATTTTGATTAAATGGAACTTCAATGTTTACTAAAATAATTTTAGTTTATCCGTGAATACAAAAACAATCTATAAGAAATTATACCTAAAACAATAATCGAGAATTTAAAGTCATTTCTATTAGTCCGGTCAAGTTAGACCAAATTACAGAGGAGAGGTTACCAAAATTCGCATAGAGCTGAAAATTGGTAGAGATGGTCAGGATACCATTAGAAAGAAAGGGTGAAAAGTCCCCAAAAATACCATTGTTGCTAAAAAAGTTATTCAAGGTCAAAGGTCGCGAAAATGTGTTTTTCGCTTTTTTTTAGCAAAACGGTGAGTTTTATCATAGAAATAGCTCAAACATAAATTGTAGATCGTGCAATTATCTACAAAAATGGTCTCTATACTTTTTTTCGTGAGAGTCACCGTTTCCGAGATATGAGCGAAGAAAGTTGTATGCTCCATAAAATGGGTAAGTACGTTTTGTCACATTTTGTTTCTCCACGCTATAAGTGGCTGCGATACAACATCTACATTTTACAGGAGAGGTAAAACGTCTGTTTTTAAAATGTTTGAGAAACAAGATTTACTTGATTGTGCCGAAGTTTTTAAAAATAATAAGTCTACTTCAAAAGACATAATTATTCATGGAATTCGCTGTCTCTTGCCATGTACGGAGCTCCAAAAAAAGTAACCTGCATTGATAAGTTCCGTTACGTGTCTTTTGTCAAAAATACTCGTAATAAAAAGCAACTGCAATTGGCTTCTCTTCCTGCAACCTCGGCTTCTGCACAGCATCTTCTTCGGGTATATTATCAAGTTCAAGTGTGGCTTTTTAATCAATTAGACCTAAAAGACTGGGGTTGGATGTTGATTGATAATGCATTACAACCTGTCCAAACTTTACTTTTACTTGCACCGGAAAAACTCCTCAACGCCATTTTTTGCAATTGTAAAAAAGGATGTAATGCCAAATGTGGCTGCAAAAAAGTTGGGTTGTTTTGTTCCTTAGCCTGTACAAGTTGTCAAGGCCAGCTTTGTTCTAATGCTGAATCTCAATTAGAAGATCCGATCCATCGCTTTTGGACGAGTTTAATTTCAGTCAGCTCGAAGAAGAAGACGAAGAACAAGAAGAAACAGATGTAATAAATGATTATAATTCCGACCAATAATTTTATCACATTCTTTACAATTAACGACAATTTTTTTTATTATTTATTAGTACAGATCGGTTCGTGGAATAGGCCTATCGGGGAAACCACGTTAATAAAAACGCGTCAAGTACACAACCTCACAGGTGACGTGGAAACGTGTGCATTTGATGGAGCATACAACTTTCTTCGCTCATATCTCGGAAACAGTGACTCTCACGAAAAAATGTATATAGACAATTTTTGTAGATAATTGCACGATCTACAATTTATGTCTGAGCTATCTTTATGATAAAACTCACCGTTTGGCTGAAAAAGCGAAAAACCCATTTTCGCGACCTTTGACCTTGAATAACTTTTTTAGCAACTATGGGATATTTGGGAACTTCTCACCCTTTCTTTCTAATGGTATCCTGAGCATCTCTACCAATTTTCAGCTCTATGCTGATTTTGGTAACCTGGTATGTATACTTTGACCGGACTATATCTGTATGTCCTTTGAATAATAAAGCTAAATTATTAATATTCATTCACACATGATTTTTCATTCAAAGCAAAGTTCGCCTGGATCATAATTGAATACTTCGATACGAATGTCCTTGACCTATTCACCTCCCGTGAAAAGGATATGATTAAAAAACCGGTGCCATAATTCTTCGGAATGGTATCACTTTCATCTTCGAGATAGCCTGCGGCGCTTTATACATTTCGCCCCGAAGTACGCTTTATTGAAAATTGATTTATCTGCCTCTAAAGGAACCGAACTCAGTCCAAATATTTATTCTGGCTCGACGTGTGAATAGCGTTTAACAAATAATCACCTGGTAGCATCATTATCCGCACCATAAAATTGTTCTCACGAACTTTACTGCGACCGTTCTTAAGGCTACCGAGATGCCGTAACAAAACAAGCCATGACTCTTCGGCCTTAATGGCTTCCATTTTCGCTGACAACTTTTTCTATGCTCTCAACCCAGAGGCGTGCATTTTCGTTCGTTCCACTGAACTGAGATCTGACGATTTTACTGGATATTATTACACACATTCTACAGGGTGAGTCTTTGACGTCAAAAGAAACATTTTCTACCTATAACATTTGGCCCCGTTCAAAAGATATAGGGTGTTGAAATTTCATAAAAAAATTGCATTTTCACCTGTAATATTCAAACGACAATATCAATTGAAATGATCCCCTGTAGAAGGTTTTTGATAAATCAATAGATTTATTCCATTTCTTGTGGGTTTCTCACTACTACTCTACAGATTGGTTAGATTGCATGAAAAACAAATATCACTTGACCTAAAGGTATCTTGCACTTCCTGGAATAGTTAGTCTTTTTTGCAGATAAAATTATTCGTCATCCTCTCTCCTAAATTGCACCATTCTTGAGATATTTGAAGTTGAAAGGAATTGAATCGATTTAATTTTGTCCAAATTTTCTTATTTTCCTAAATCCAACTCTGTGCTGAAATATTTAAATAATCAGATTTGTTTAATGTTGCCATATTTTATGTCTTTATTAAATATTTCTACAAAAGGTTGGGGAAATCTCTCCAGTCGATGGTGCCACCACTGAAAACTATAGATGAAATTAACCAGTGAACAATTTTTGTCGTACATTCACTACAAAATCTAAATTTCCATTTGCTGTATTCATTATTAATGATGTTTAGCACCTTGTTGAATAATTAATCCAGAGTAATATTCCATAATAAATAGAGAAAAAGATTTCCATCACTCACATAGGTACTTCGGTATATTGACCATTGAAATAGGTAACGTATTTTCTGTCAGGACCTGTTAAATTGAAGACTTGTCTTTATGAAGAGCTGGTTCTTTATAGCTTCAAACTTTCAGGGTTCATCAAATTATATCTATTCTAACATAGGATTGATTCGAATTAAGCTCATATGAGTTTTAAAAACTTCGAACCCAGTCTCCTAGATTTGTTTTGTACCTTTATAGAAGTTTTTTCACATCTTTATTTCATACACCGATTCAACCTGGTTCGCAAACTTAGGAGATAATAGAATTTGACTTAGTTTTAATATTTCTGAATGTTTGTTATGATGCATGGTTAATTAAAATTCAATCAATATTGAAACTAGAAGCTCATAAACAAGAAAGATTAGAATAGAATGCATTTTCTAACCATAATCATTTCATACTGAATTGAATAATTTCAAACTATCGAAATTATCTTTGTAAAGTGCGACACTGTAGTCACAGAAGAATAAGAGCTTTCTCTACTCTGTGACTGCACTGAAGCTCTGTGACCGCACTTAGAGAGCGCCATTTTGACTTCTGGAATCATTCTCTCAATAGTAGTTCAACTATCGATGTGAAATCCCGTTCATAAGGGTATATTATCGATTTGTAAGATTCCAGCTCGTATTAAGGAAACTAACGATTGTATCTGTAAACGATAAAATCGATAATATACCCTTACGAACGGGATTTCACATCGATAGTTGAACTGGCTATTGAGAGAATGATTCCAGAAGTCAAAATGGCGCTCTCTAAGTGCGGTTACAGAGTAGAGAAAGTTCTTATTCTTCTGTGACTACAGTGTCGCATTTTACATCTTTACAATATTTTCCACATTTTTTTGAAGAAAAGTTCAAATAACTGTTGACAGTTTCAAACAGAATCAAAACAACAAGGAACCACAGAACGTTATTTGGTTGGAAACTTCCCACCACAGATACGTTATAGGTAATAACATTTTGATGTGATAATAATTCACTCTAGTTATTCTGAGAAAAATAATAACTAAATATCAATAATGGTTACAGATACTATCTTTCATTCAAAAAAACTTTGCGATTATTAATTTTTTCTCTCCCGGGGTTTGGTAATAAATTTATTTCTATGGTAAGATATTAAAATTTGACTTAATCCTTGAATAACCATTATTCAATATTTATGTTTTTGTTTACATAATTAAAACAAATACTCTGATTATAAAAACCAAAAATTTAGGCATGTTCAGTAATTAATTATAGTCTAAATAGAATAGAGTCATATTGATGATCTAACAAAAATTTTTTCATTGAAGAACACCTAGTTGGTTTTTCAGAAACAAATTTAGGTTATCAAACTCAATTTCTTCAAGCAAGTATAATCGCACACCTAAATCTGGGAATACTTGTAATCTATCCAAATAAATTGTTATTGGGATTCAGTACAGAAAATAATCATCAAGCAAAGTAACATCACATTAAAATAATTATTCGTAGTGAAATCATTGTTGAAGATTTCGAAAAAGATTTTCATATTTTTAACAGTATGATATCAAAAGACCTCATAGACCTATTCACTGGTCTCTGTCAAGGAGAATATCGTCCAGTACCTATATCAACCATTGACTGAACATTAAAGTTGATTAATTTTCTTTTGTTACCCCATAGATTACCAGGTTTAGCAAAAATCGTATTTTAATCAACTAATGCTTTCATAATGTCAATAGCCTTGATGACTTCCCAAAGGTAATCTTTTCATATTTTCATGAAACATGGACAGAGAATGAAGCGAAGCAAACTCTCTATAGAAAAAGTTTATTGGGATTTGGAATTCCAAAGAACCATTGTTGTTCCGATATTGGATATATTTTTTCCCAATATTGGATGGCCTTCTTTTACTTTCACATCACATTGATTCCTAAATAATACTCGATATGTCAAGTTTTATATTTGATTAGTTCATGGAATTCAGGAGGACAAAAATTGAGTGATACCAAAAGTGTTCATCTTTTGTTTACATTTTTGAAAGAATTATTTTTCAATGACTTGAACTGGATTCATCATGGATCTACTGATTTATGATATTAAGTTGGGTAAAAAGAAAGCCATTATTTTTATTTCAATTTTGGGGCTTTATTTTTTCATTTACTTGTTGTCATTTAGAAAGTAATCTCATTATACCTCGTTCACAAAACATCTTGTCCCTATCAGCAAAAAATTATGTAATCATTTTTCACAATCTTCTCTTGAGGTCAATTTTACATCACTAAGAGCGTTAGAAATGGAGACAAATAAATGAAAATCGCTTGGTGCCAGATCTGGACTATAGAGCGGATGCATAAGAACCTTCCAACCAAGGTCCAAAATCTTTTGGTGGGTCAACAAAGACATGTGAGGCCTGACGTTGTCTTGATGGAATACGAGACCCCTCCTATTTGTAATATTTATAATTTTGAAAATAACTTTCGGGATAAGTATTGAAGGAACCAGATGTAAGAAATGTCAAATGTCCAACTTTGACAACAGAATTTTTACTTGTTAATGAAGACCTGATTGTTAGCATAGCAATGAGATGATTGATACTCTATAAATTGGATAGATCGAGGAGATACGGTGAAGAATTCCTAGTTGATAAGCCATGAATTATGCAATGTTTGATCCTGTTACACTGTCAACTGACATCAACATGTAATAATCTCTCGTTTTCGAATTCCTCGACATTATAAACATTCCATTTCCAGATCGTCATCCTCATGAAAAAAAAATTGATGAGAGATTCGAGATGGTTTCCTGGTAAACGCGCCAGAATTATGTTGGTTATTCTCGTACCATTTCTATTATTAAATAGTGAGCGGTTGAAACTTGGTATTTGGATGCATACGAAATTAATTGGTCTTCAAACGGTTCAAATGAGGATCGAAATAGCCAACACATGCATTTTTTTTTCGTTCTGTTGAGCGAAAACATCAAATTTTCATAATTGTTCTTTGATTAATATTCTATCTCCTCATTTGGGAGAAAAAGAACGGTTCAATAGTTAAAAAAACCGGTATGAGGATTTATGTTATACATATTTTCATGCTTTTATTATAATGGAAGAGCTCAAATTTAATATTTTGTGTTTGTTTGTTGTTATTTGGTGTTCTGCTAGTAATTGACAATTAGAATTTGAGTTCTCATATTTTCAGATTAGGTTAAATGTCCGTTATTTGTCTAAATCCGTCCAATGGTTCAGGAGTTATGAGCATCTGAATTTTGGTAACTCGAATTGAAACAAGACATCATTCTAAAAATGTTCAATGAAAATAAACTGAATGATTCTATGAAAATTGTCGGTCTTGAGAAATTTCTGTAAATTACCCAATTTTTCGAAATATTTTATAGCTCATAGGGTATTTGTCAGATCCCAATGAAAATTTACGCAACCATGGAGGTTATTGAAATCCTGAAATGTCATTTTCGCAGCTCTCGAGAATATGTTTGTTGATTTTCTTCACATCATCTCCGCTAAAACGTTTCATAGCTCCCGACAACACGTCAGTGATTTCTAAACTGAAAACGTATAAAGATTTCACATTCGTCCGAGTACCTAATCGAATGAATTAACACATTTTTTAATGAAACATGTTATCTCGAATGAAACTTTTTGGCGCTCTTATTCACTTTCAAAAAAACTGATATGATCTTTCCAAATTCGTTTATTCGATTTTTTTCGTGTTTTTCAGGATAATCGATGAGAATGCTATACAGAATAGCGACGGTGGTGGTCATCAAAGAGGCAGACGATCAACAAACATGGGCTTGCCATGAAAGTTACCATCTTCTTTGTGTCCTAATTGACGAATTATGGTTATTTGTTTTGTATTCATACGATGGAATTTTCCCATGGTAGTCCCTAGACAAAACCGAGTTGCGTGTTTTTAAATTGTTTAAATGACCGATACGAACTTGATGTTTTAAGTATGATTGTTGCATGTGAGATTCAGCAATAAAATTGAGATTCTATTTTGTGGAATAATACATTTATTAGGGCAATTGCGAGTGAACTCCCCAACGGGAAGTGTTCTCAAGGGTAATACCACTAGAGGTGAGAATTTTTTGAGAACATTCTTGTTTTTTGGGAATTTTGCGAAACAAAGTTATCCTTTCGGGATCACTTTGTTGAGTGAAATTTGTATAATTTTCAAAAAACGACAGAGTGTTCTCAAAACAAATTGGAATCTCGTGTGGTATTTGGAAAGATCATTCATCAATATAAATCAAACGAAATAAAAAATAGTTTTTTATTCAAAAATAACCAGATAGAAGCATAACAACAAATTATTCATCTTTATTCTCAAAATAATAATTATTGATAGTACAATTATTATACACATTACGAGCATTATTTTCGAATGATGAAGTAGATATTCATATTGTTTCTTGAAGGACATTTTTTTCATTCCTTATGGCTGGGGTTAATTTTTTTGTGATGTTGTCGGTCCAGTTGGAGATACGGTTTCACTGACGCTGCAGAAGAATGGCCTGTTATCTTTATCAGCTGTTCCTCGCCAATCCCTGCTTTGGCTAATTGGCTGACAGCAGTAGCTCGATGCGAGTGGTTGGTTATCTTCGACTTGGTTGTGTTGATGCCAATGAGTTCTGCCGATTCTTTTGTCCATTTAGCTATCGTATTCGGACCGACTGGGGAGTTTTTGAACCATGAACCATATTTCCAATTCTTATGTGGAGTAAGGAATAGTCTTTCAGTGGTTATGTTTGCAGTTCTTTTGGATACTAGTACACCGGGCAAATATCTTCTTCAATATTGGGGGTCAGCCATTTCGTTTCCGCACATTTTTGGACACCACCTTGTCTTGTTTTAGAAAATATTGTATTGTAGGCAATTCGGCCCGTCTGATTACCATCGTTTTCAATTTCGAATTGGAAATGCGACATTAGGCATGATGAACCCTCTCCTCCACGCCAAGCAAGCTCCAATGCAGCAATAAAATAAAATTTTCTGTCTGGATTATCTTCTTTACATAAGTTGACCATCTTTTTGTGTTGCTCCAAAAACAGCGCCTTGGCACTAACTTTTCTCTTCTCAGGGTCCACTTGCAGAATACGCCTCTTGGCATTTTGAGCATCCCGCACCGTTTTAAAAGCCACGTCTGTGAATGGATCGAACCTAACGCCCCATTCGGAATAGAATTTTTTCCTGCAGCTGTTTGGCAGTATTATTCCACAAGGTTTTTACGACACTTTCCTTGTAGTCTGATCCATCTCTTTTCTTCATATTGAAAGCCCAGTCTAGCATAATATTATTGAGCTCTGACAAATTTGCTTTTTTCATTTACAAGGTATTCCCGGGCAGCACAGAATTCTTCAAATTGTTTCCAAATGTAGGATCTTGACTTCACTGTATTAAGCGGCACACTTTTCTTCTTACTTTCCTCAATTGAAGTAATATTACAATTGGGGATCATTTTTGGCGCGATGAGAGATATTACACATCGAAATCGGTCCACAGTTGCACTTGAGGTCTTGAAACTCTGGGATATCATGCGTCAAACGTGACCAGCTCGCACTACGGAAGGACAATTTTTAATTTTTAATTTTTGATTGTCTTTCATATCTGTCAGTTATAATTTTTAACACATTTCAAAAAGTTTCAGAGGCTGTTCCTGAGTAAACTATTGAGTATATTTCATCACTAAATACTGTCTCTTTCAAAGTGATATAAAACCACAATAAAACAATATATCTTTTAATGAACGCGTTCTGTTAATGAGGAAATGTGATTAGATTTACGGTTACATTATGAGCGGAGTAATAATTTTATATGAATATAGACTAAACAATGGTCCATACACTCTAAATATCACTGTGAAAACTTATTACCAGCTTAAATCAAAATATTTAAATTTTCACATTCGCGGTCGATAAGATTAGATGCGCAGGGAGATGCGCGAGTTCACTTTGGTGTAAGCGATTTCAGTTCAAAATCCACGGAGTGCGACTACTGCTTGGTCCCTATACTGTGATCAAAGCCTCACCCTGTATTCTGCGATACTAATTTAAGTGATGCATTTAATCTATCAAGTGAACATTACCATTTGAGTTCGTAAGAAAAATAATCGAAAATGATCGCAATAAATCTTACATTAGAGAAGATAATGAGACTGATAAGTCATTTGTTGCAGCGGTTAATTGGTAATTATCTCCTTAAATAGTCGTTCGAGTTCCATTGTGGTCGGACCCAATTTGTGTTCAGATCGGGAACAATGGCGGATCAGGGGACGTTTCCTTACATGGCCGCGATTGTCTTCAATATACGGCGACGTCAATTTCGTCCAGACTCCGTCTCAAGACAAGTGGAAACTGACATTAAACCCGTCAATCCATATTTGCATACAGAAAAATTTCTAAAAGTAATCTGGTGAGTTTTTTAGCGCTCTAAGGTTGACCGGAGCGACGCTACCGCCAGGCGACTATAATGTTATTTGATCACACCGGAGCAACCCGACTGAAATGCCGTTGCTAGGATTCCTGTATTCATCTCGTAAACAAACTATGCATTGTTGTCGAAACCTCGTGAATTTCTAAAATTGAGAGACTGATTTCTAAGATTTCAAGAATCGTATGAGCTTAATTTGAATAATTCCTTTCTTAAAATGAATATAACTTGATGTCTCGCGAAAATCTGAAGCTATAAGGCTATATAGGCAGTACGAAGTTGGCCTGAATAATAATTAATTTTCGCAAATTTAGAATATTGTATTGACAACTATCACTTTCTAGAAAAATGGAGCATGAGTTCAACATAAATTCGGTTAAATTAAACATACATATTGAAGCGTCTCAAGGGCATCAATCTGTCCGTGAAGTGGCCTGCAAAGAGCCTGAAAGGATCGATGGTGAAGCATCATATTAGTGTGAGAAACTGATTAGGCGTCTCCACGCTAATCTGAGTTTCATTAACTTCGTCTAATGGACTCTCTATTGCATTATTCAACATAATCGGGCGATATCCATCATAGAACCCCAGATCTTGCTCGGAATTCCTCGAGGAACTAAACTCGTGCGGTTTGGCCTGCGGGCGATGCTTCAAATTGTTATTCAGATGAATTAGTTTGTTGGTTTTGATTCTGAACAGTCTCCATTTTCTTACAGGGCGGACAGTAAGTTTATGCAATAAATATGAATATTCTCAAATTTCATTGTCGCAGCTTTCTGTCACCAGAACAAGTAAAACATTCTTTATATACTTTAGAACAGGGGTCACAGAAGTTCAGTTAATTCGAGATTGTTAGAATTTACAACCCAGAAGATCGTGATTTAATGTACCGCTACTTAGGATACTGTAGAGGTTTCCAAAGAATCATGGTGGTAAAAATTGCAAGAATTTTTAACCCTACAACTCAACCTACTCTACGCTCATGGATTGTCTACCTCATGTATCATCGCTAACTTCATGATGTGTGTGACAGTTGATCGATACTTAAGATCGATGAAAAAATCAGCTCCAAAAAAAAATAAAAAATCATGTGTGATTCTCTCAATTTTGATTGCTCGAGTTTCTTTTTCAATTCATTATTCTCTTCGAACTCCTCGTTACAAGTGAATCTGGTAGTGACTAGTGCTCTATATTGCTTTTTCACAGTCTTTTTCAAGACGTCTCTACTTTTATTTTAAAATCAAAGGCATTTTTTCTCTGCTCAAGACACCTATAATCCTCTCTAAATGGTACAGTACAGTTTTCTCAAATACATGTGTAACGAAGTAGTTTTGTTTACGTGGCGTAAACCTGTTGACCTCGATCGAATCCAGCGAGATCACGCTGAACAGTGGGGCACCGACCGGTCATTCCCACCTCCATCTGCAGTGCGCACGGCGTATGCTGGTGGGGAGGCCGAGAATGGTATTTATAGGCGAGTCGAGCAGCGGGAACGGCAGTTCCTCGTACGGCGCGACGCCAAGCAGGAAAGCCTCCACCGTTTAATGGGGAGGGTCCAGCTAGTGTTGGTAGTGCTGGTGGTGAGTTCAGTGGTAGGCAGACATACCAAGGTAGGAAAGGGGTATAGAGAGGGGACCGGAGGACCACTTGTGGAGGACGAGATTCCAGGAGGTGAGTGTGAGGTTCGGTCGTTGAGACCGAACGACGGCTGCAGGAGGGCGTTCAGGGCATCACGTCCTTTACGAGTCCTTTAGCCGGTATTGCGGGACCGACATCTGGGTGTCGAGATGGGCTAAGCTCAATCGTCCCTAGGTGGTTGACCGTTTTACCTCGGCGGACTTCTGCTGTCCCCATCTCTCGGAGCTGACGTCGAGGTACGAGATGGGCAAAGCTCAATCGTGCTGAGACCGAAGTTTTCCGTGACGTGGGCTGTTGCGCGGCAGGCACTGGGTTGGCCCGATCTTTGAGGGTGCGGGATTCGTCACGGGTGCCGGCTGGGTCCTGTAGCCAGTATTGCGAACCCGACATCTGGGTGCCGAGATGAGCAAGCTCAATCGTCCCTAGGTGGTGGGCCGTTTTACCTCGGCGGGCTCCTGTTGTCCATTTCTCGGAGCTGACGTTGATGTGCGAGATGAGCAAGCTCAATCATGCTTAGACCGAAGTTCCGTGGTGTGGGCTGCTGTGCGGCAGGCACTTGGTTCGACCTCGGTTCTGTCGTCATCGCGGGTGAAGGCGCGGTGGTTTGCGCATGCGCACGCCGTACCGCCGGTCACTCCTGTTTGGGCTGGGACTGGGCAGTTCTCTTCGAGGGGTTCTGTTGCGCGCGGACACGTTGCACCGTGCGGAATCGTGCCTCAGGGACCCCCCGCTTGGATGGTCCATGTGGGCCTGAGTGAGGCTTTGGTTTTCGCCACCCCCCCTCGCTTTAACCCTGAGATATTATCATTTTTTTTCACACGGCCTCGGTCATTTTTATGCCTGAGTCATTTTGCTTGCCTAATTCTTTCTGATGCCTAATACATCGAGTAACTCGCCACTGTAATCGCTTTATGTGCACTCTAACCCCTTCACGGAATGTTACTGGACTTTTGGTGATTGAAAAGTAGATTTGGGGCTTGGGTTTTTAGAGGTTAAGGACTACAAGGATTTTGTGATATAGATTAAGGACTGATGTACCTGATATGAACTGTTGATTTGTTTTAAGGACTGTGAGACCTATTATTTTGGAATGTTTGTTTATTTGGTATGAATAGAGAGTATATTTTTAGTTAATCGAGTGTTTTATTGGTGACACCTCCACCTCCAACAGCTACCCACTTCATTCTCCACTGGAGTCTACCTAGGCTCGAGCTTCTGGACATTCCGGAGGAGCTCGATAGGTGAGGGTGATGCCCTCAGAAGCAAATAGTCTGGCGCCCGAGTTTACTAATAAAGGAACTGCACGTAAGGGCGTTACACATGAATTATTTTCTGCACGTGCACTTGTGAAACTGCATGACTTTATATGTCCTTTAAACATCTCGTTCATCTCATTACTTAATCACTCAAGTTAAACTCCATATTACATTCTCGACACCTCTAATTCATGTTTTCAGTCATATTTTTCATATTCTAAAATATTCTAAGTCCAACCACGTGCCAATTTCAGCTATCTTTTTCATATCTGTTAGTTCGCAAATCACCCCCCTACGTAAACACTGAATTCCTCAATTTACTGCCAGATTCACTTGTAGTTAACTCATTTTCACTTACACATATTTCACTCAACATGTTCATCTCTTTATGATTAGACTTCTCAGGCGTTATAAGTTTCAGATGTACGTGCCATGCTGGGATCATCATGGGATTCTGCAACCAGCATGTTCTCAATATTCATTCAAGACTTCTCGATAAGAAATATAGTTACCAGAACCTTCGTTACACCTGGTTGGAGAAATCACCTGATGATTCTACATTGATATTGCACCTCGAATACTTAAGTATACACTCTTTCTCAACTTCTCAGTACTTATATTGCCTGATATCATTATTGTTCTCAACTAATCATATTATATCAACTCAAATAATAGTGTTGTCACTTTAGTTCAAGTTTATGATAATTTTCTCTACATCTCGCATCTCTTATTGTTCAAATATTTCATCTCAATTCTTGAATTATCATAGGAATTCTTCTGCTTTTCTAATATAACTATTATTACTGTAAGCGTTGATCATTCTATGATAAATCTCTCAATTAAGTTAGTACGATACAAATGATTTCTTAAAAACTAATCACTTCCTCAACTGCTCTTTATTTTATATAACTTTATCTCCTCTCAAGCCTCATTTCATACAGTTCAACTCTTCACAGATAATTATGTATTTCTACTTCTGTTTTTCTGATAGATTAGACAGGCTATCACTGTAAACGTTGTGAATCATAATGATTCTTTTTCTTTAATCCCTCTGAAAATCTGTCTTGTTACATTATATACCACAACATCTCAATTTATCAATGAAACCTTTTGTTTTTCTGATAGTAGACAGTTTGAAATAAATTCAAACTCTATCACTTTGTGTTTGATTGATAGATCTACTCTCAATATTCTTGAATAATTTCGGCAACACATATTACTCGATCTAGTCTTGCAGCCAACGCTGTTTCTCAAGTAAACACAACGTTATGACTCTTTTATTGTGAAATATTATTCTACATTTTCTCAAGATAATTTCTCAATTATTCTCACACTCAATATTCTCTCTATAACTACTCCATAATTGTAAATAGGTCAACTCTGTTTAGATGTAGTTAATTTCTAAATATTTTAACTTCATGCGAGTACATATTTATTATGTGAATGTGAACATTGTGAAATAAACATTTTATTTTACTACCTCTAGCTCAATCATTTGGTAACAGTCCTCTTTTAAGTAATAGCCAAAAATCTCAACACCCAGATTTTTGAACACATGGGTTTTGTGGTATCTGGATTTAATTATTATGGCCAAAAATAAGATTTGGCAGACCCCCCAGGGTTTTATTGGGGTTTCAAATTTTCATATCCACTTTCCATTCTGGATTTTTCGGAAAATATGTTTCTGTTTGGAGTTATTGATCAGTAAATCTCAACAACTTCGTGGAAATAGGAAATTCGGTTTGTGTATTCCAAGACATAATCAAACATTGCAACCCTCCAGAATGCTTTTTCGATTCCCCCGTAGGGAGATCAAGATCCAATTAGAGATGTCGCTCTTTCTATAATCTCCCCAGCATTACCTTGTGGTCAAACCACTCACTACCATTCAGGGGTGAATCCCTTTCCACCCTGCATTACATGGGGAAGCCAGCGTGAATCGACGAGGCCTTAATTAGACATGTTTATGTTCAATGGAATCTCACTGAGAGAGCAAGCTAAACACAGTTCCGTCGCTTTCAAACGAATGTGTTTTGCTTGCTTCGATATACTGCCACAAAAGCAGCATTGGATTCATAATTATCCCTGCTAATTATATGTGATGTTCTTGCAACATTTGCAGGAAAATCGCTTTCATTCATGATTGCGACGTGATACTGATAAAACCCCTACAATGAATGTGAAAACCTCTAAAAAGAATTCATTTTTATAAAATCTGAAATGTTGAGATATTGGTGTATATAAATCTACTCACAAATGTTTAGCCAAGCTCCATCGATCTCAAAACATTCAGAAAAATAAATTGTAGCCCGTTTTCTACTGCATGGACTAAAAAATCCCAAGCCTAACACATAGATGGCGCTAGTTTTATTGCAGTTCCCTTTCTTCATGTGATACTAACCAGTGACTCTACCTTTGTAATTTCCAGAACAATGGATCAAAAACAATTTCGTTTTTTAATTTCAGACTGTTCTATATGCCCCTCTGTATATAATTATAATTCAGAAATCATTACAATGCAGCCATACGATATCGAACGCATTTTTTTCCGGCCGCTGTTGTAGCGCTTCACAATGGACCAAGTCTTCCTGACGTCTCATTCCAATAACACTTGAGGACCGATAAGAGATCGCAAATCGACCATGGGAACCACCAATTTCATCCCGTCTTACATCGTTTTATCGCATTGAAGGGCTGTAATCATCGAATTGTATATCAGAAGATTACTATTATTCTGTTTTGATTTTGTTTAATGACTCCATCGTAAAGGCGCGGTTGTTAAATTCAATTTCAGATGGAAATTATCCGGAGCACGCAACAGCAATTAATTTTTTATCATCTTCGGTAATTTGTTTTGGTTGCATCGATTATAACCAGTTCTTGATTGGCTCTGCCAACAATGGGAGGAGAATGTAAGCAATCCTGAATATATCAATTTCGATAGAAATTGGATATTGAAAGAAAAAGTTGTGCTGATTTAGGAATCCTTTAATAATACTTTCTTTGACTTCTTTGTTCATTACGTGATAATTTTTTGAGGAAGGGCGAGATATCTTTCTCAGATACCTATATAATTCTTCCAGTAGGCAATAGTGGGAAATATTTTTCGTACTTCCGGGCCTAAAGTGACAACTTCATTCCCTTGTGACAGGTACTAAAGTGTCACATTTAATCCCTCCGGGATTAAATATTGACGAAACTCCCGGAACGATTAAATCACAAACACACGAATTTAAGGGATATTTTATTGAAAAATACAATTAATTAGAATGGTAATTAACGTTAATATTCAAATTAATATTGTGACAGTTCGTCATATTGACCAGTCTTTCCTGGGTTAATGCAGCAGGTAACTGACGAGTAACAGATAGGTCCTTATCATATTGAACTGGTGTTTGTTTCGAAGATCCTGCGGAAACAGGAAGCGAGAATGAGGACTGTGGCATAACTAGTGGACGAATCGGCGACTTGACCAAATATTTTATCTGAAATTTTTTGTTTATTTTTAATAGACGATTCAATATATCCCTCAGTCACGTTGGAGGATTTCCATCCTCCATGTCTCTTCAGCACGTCTATTGTTGCTCCCGAATCAGCTAACAAAGACGCAGATGTGCGTCTAAAACAATGTCCCGTATAAGACGTCGCATTTTCTAATTTCAAGAAAGCTGCTATTTGCCGTGGAAATGTACCAAACATGTTTTTTCCTACTACTCACGTTGTACATTCTTTGTTGATGTATTGAACAAAAAATTTTGAATGAGATGTCCCTGTCTTTCGCAATGCCACATATTTTCGAAATATCGCCACAAAACTGATGGCACTGTTTTCTGAATTTTTGATCACAAAATTTCGGTCAATTTTATTTTTGGTGTTTCTAATCGCAATTAGGAAGGTAAATTATGGCCCTCCCTGCGGTCGGGCCATAAACTTTATCTTCAGGATTAAATGTACTACTTCAGTCCGGCGGTATATAATATACTATTTCAATATTATAGATTCCAAATATCTGTGTCTTAGGAAGACTGCAGTTTCTGGTTAATTTTAAGATACCCGCCAATAGGAGGAATACTGTTATGTTTGCTAAGGAGTTCGCATTAAAAAAATCATACACTATAATATTTCGGAATTATTTAATGGTTTAGTAAAAAAAAATGAAATTATACATAATAGAATCATCCTGTGATAATTGTACGAAATAATATGAGTGCAATTATATTTCCTAACCTGTTTCAGATCTATGGTTATCGTGACGTATTCGAACTCTGGACCATAGAATAAAGAGGGACTCTGCCACCATCTAGTGGATCCATCGATGGCAAAATGAATGGAGTGCCTCTTTCCACTGTCTGGACTGAAATTGTCGCAGATCCCGCATCTACCTTTAGCTCCTTCGGCCATTCTGCAGAATTCTTCACGGCCACCTTCACCACAGGTGGCGTTGACACTGATCACAGCTTTGGTGGCCAAGTTGAACACCGAAGGCCATAAACCAGACTCTTGCGTGCTGTTGCGTCTGACATGGTTGCTGACTCTTATGGTTCTCAGGAATTTCTGACCTAAAAAGAAAATATTAGTGTTGATAATGTGGAGTTATATTTAAAAAAAACATAATGTACTGACAAATAGTACACAAATAGTACATTGTTTACCGGGTAGGAAAAGCTTAACATTCCTGCACGACTGTGAACACAGAGTCCAGGAATGTGGCTTTTCCTACGAGGTAAACATACTATTTTTCCGCAAATCGTTTAAAATTCGATAGATATTGATTGATTTAAAAAAAAAGCGATAATTTTATTCCCAAATAAATGGTGCTTTGAAATTCCTAATAAAATTACTTGGGTTACTATGGAAACGTATTGAGGTTAAATTGTCAAACTTGACGCTTATAAATTTAATTGCTGGTGTTCGCGAAAGTAAAATGATAAGTGATGATGAAATTTCCATTCCTGGGACTCCTCCAGAGCTGGTTGAGGCAGTGAATACTGCTTCATTAGAATTATTGCCAAAGAAATCAAGAGAAAAGTACGAAAATGCATACAGACGTTTTATGGATTATCACATGAGTAAAAATACGAGTTCTTTCTCAGAAAATGTTATAATGGCATACTTCCTAGACCTTTGTTTAAAGATGAAATCTTCAACATTATGGGCCAATTATTCAATGCTGAAGTCAACCCTTGCACTTAAACACAATGTAGATATATCTACATACTCAAAACTTCGTTCTTTATTGAAACGGCAAGCTCAAGGTTATAGGGCAAAGAACTCTAAGATTTTAACGAAGGAAGAAATTGAAAAATTTATCCAGGAAGCTCCAGATAAAGAAAATTTAATGATTAAGGTAATTTACAAGTTTTTAATTTCTATTTAGATTATAGCTTTATTTATTTTTTAGGTGGCTATAATATTTGGTATTTCTGGGGCCTGTAGAATGGATAAGTTAGTCCGAATGACTGTACACGATAAAGAAGACTGAGAATCTAAGCTTTTAATCAGCATACCTGATTCGAAAACCAACAAACCAAGATCATTTGTAATTAATCAGATCTACTTGAATGTTTATCGAAAGTATGTTTCGTTGAGACCAGAAAATATGAACAGTGAGCGATTTTTCTTTAAATATCAAAGCGGAAAGGGTTGTAGACAAGTGGTAGGAATTCATCAATTCAGAAAAATGCCCAAAATAGTTGCTACTTATTTGAACTTGGTAAATCCGACAGAATATACTGATTAATGCTTTCGTCGGTCTTCTGCAACAATATTGGTTGACTCTGGTGCCGACATAACTAGTTTAAAGAGGCATGGCGGATGGAAGTCATCAAACGTTGCTGAAGGATATATAGAAGAATCGCTTAACAATAAGGTTGAGGTGGCAAATAAAATTTTCACAGTACAAAATATTCAACAAAATGACCCTTCCACCCTGCATGTTGTCCAAAATCTTTCTCATAGTTCTAAGAGTGTTCCTCCAATGTTCAATAATTGTATTAACCGTCCAATTACTGTAAATATAACAAATTGATATTAAAAATGTATTCAGCAATGACTTGATGTTTTCAAAATATAAATTAATTCCTTATAAGCAATGTGTTTTCTATCATTTATGTAGAACACTAACAACTGTACGGAAATATCATTTCCTTACACTAAAGAAATGACATTTCCTTACAGTAAGGAAGTCCTGACTTTTTCTTCAAGAAATTTTGACAGGAATGTCAAAATTTCCTGACGGTTTGCGGAATAGCTTGTTATCTTTAGAAGAATATCTAGAGAGAAATTTTACAAAATTGCAAAATAAGTGTCTGAAAATTTTTCAATATACGATTCGAGACTAAAATGGAATTCTTATGATAATTAGAGAATAATTCATGAATATTATTGGGTTGTTCGGAAAGTCGTTTCGTTTTTTTTTGGGGAACATGAAAGACAGTTTTCGTATAATGAATAAATATTTTATTAAATTGTATATTGGCCATTCAGGTCCAACACCTAATATTTCCATTATCAAACAGACATCATCAACCCCCAAACATCAAACCACAAACAAAGGATTTAATTCGATGATTAAATTGGCCATAATATTCCAGATTTCTTCGCTACCTTTCAGAGAATTTCAAGGCAAAAATTGGGAGCTACTTTGTGAACGTCTAGTTCTCTGAACTAAGCAAACAAAATTTCAAAATAAGGTCCTGAATAATTATTTTTCTCAAGATACAAGAAACGAAAGAAGGAGCCGTGCGTGCATCAAAAATGTTATAAGCCGACAAAGTGGCTTCATGCATGGTTAATAAGTCATAAAACTAATTTCCCCACTCCAGCGGTTAACCGGCAACTCCATATCGACTATTTATCAAGACCAACAGGTAAATTTTCCTCTTTTCCGTTTCATTTCGTACGATGGAAACCGATGTAGCCGCCGGCTTCGATAGGCTTTTAATTTTTTTTCAAACACCGCTTATCGGGTATTATTACCTACGAGTGGATAAAAGGGATTTTATCGGCCGGAATGATGGCTTTTTTATGCCGCTTCTCACACTTGGCCGTCGGCTTGCTGCCTTACAATAAATCTTTTTTTTTCTCGAATACAAGAGGTATTCATATCTCGAAAGATTGTAGCATATGAACAGCACCTTTTTTTCAAAACTTATGAGACGTCCATTTGATTCTTCGGACAAGTCAATCTCGTGGTCCAAACTACATATTTCGATAACTTCTTTCGAAAATAATTGATAATATACCCATTAAATGTCATAGAACTAATTGTCTAAACAGTTTCATCGAGGTATACAACATTGAACAAAATGCCTTATTTCTTATGTGAGGATATAGTCCAGTAACGGAAGGGCTGAAATCACTGAATCACTGAAATGTAGAGCGGAAAATTCTAGTCCAAATTATGTACTTTACCGTTCTCGAAAGTGATTTTGTATACTGATTATTAAGGTATTTCTCTGAATAACAGCTCGCTTGGGATATCAATAACATGTAATTATTGGGTTTAAACTCGTTAGTTTGAAATCGATATTTCAGTAACGCATTGAAATGAATAATTGCCTCACCAAAATTTCATTTTCTCAAATAACTCGTTGACGGGATTTTGAATACTTACAAGAACAGATTATTATTTAGTTAGTTATAGAGGGAAAACTTAATCAACAATAATACTTTCATAAAATATTTATAGAGAAATATAGTAATGTCATTATTATCGAAGAACATCGTGGGAAGCAACCGGTTTTCTTTTATAAATTTCCCAATATAATGGAGCTTAGTAAAGATTGGCTTTAATCCCGATTCTATCAGTAATTATCAAAAAAATTTAATTTTACGGATAGCTGGTCAAATCGTTGTAGCTGATACAAAAAAAAAACAATACTATGAAATTTATCCCCTCTCAAATAAATTCTTGGATAGCACTATATCTGAAATTCCGGAAAGTTTGAAAACTCTCCTATTCCATTTACTAGATTCAAAATGTAGTACAAGGAAAGATGTGAAACGTGATACAATAGCACTTTCCGTAATTTCCATTGTTCGTCCAAGAACAGTCATTTCCATATTTCAGTAAGCTGTAGGAACTTATGTTTACAGAAAAACAGGTTCTCGTTTGATAATTGACATGATGAGTAAATTAGGAGTATCGGCTTCATACCACAATATTCAATTATATGAAGCTTCCGTTATTATGCAACCTGCAAAATTAACGCATCCAAACTCTTTCATTCAATTCGTTTTTGATAACACAGATCACAATGTAAGTACTTCGGATAGTCATGAAATATTTCACTGTTAGAGGGGTATTAAAGTCATTACACCAAAATATGATGTTGAATATGAAGGAGGTTCCAAAAGGCTGATGGAAATGCCACCTGCTTCTATTTTAGCTTCACAAAAGCAGATATTATTGATACCAAATTACACGAATCCTGATGGATTGAAGAGTGTAGAGTTCGTTGATAAAATTTAAGGAAATTCAGCTAGGAATTTGTTCATAATTGCGACTGAAAACTATTTTAGTTTTGAATTAATAAATTTTGAATTTCAATTTCGTCAAATTACAAAATTTCCTTCTTAAAATTTATCGAATTTTTGACTTTTCTATTTTTCATATTACTTCTAGCCTCCATTGAAGAATCTATATCGTCTTCGTTAGCACATCTGATTAAAAAACCCAACATCGTTTTACTCAAACTGTCCGTTTCCAACCAACTCAACATTATACGATAGGGTTCGATGTAATAAATGCAATACAATAACAAAACGAGACGAGAGTCCAACTCTGGCGAATATCTGCCAGATGTTTGGTTCAGCGTTCAGGTACTCATTTCATCGAGCGCCAAATTTAAAATCCGTTGGTATTGCGCTACTAAAGAAATACGCTGTTTATCAGTATACAAATTTACTTTCGAGAACGATAAAGTACATAATTCATACTTGAATTGTTCGCTCTACAACATTTGTTTAAAACTTTTTCTTACTAAACCGTCTAATTCGCGAAAATATCAATCAGAAAAACCGTATTTTTCTCTATATTTTCAAGAATTTTTCAATGTTCCTGAAAATTTTAACACCTGCATTTTTGACCATATGTTTCTCTCATTATAACAATCAACATATCAAAAATGCAACTATTTCCGAGAAAAAGTGATTTCAGCCCTTCCTTTACTGGACTAATATTGAAGTTTGATTAATGTTAATTAACGTAATGCGACCTCACGTTAGTGCTTTTTCACATATTTTGTACGATCAGACATTCCAACATTTTTTTTTCAATCAATTATGGACAATAATAATGAAGGTTACTTCCAAGAACTGTTCAAAACGTTCTCTCAACTGAAAAATAAAACGAATCCGGTCAGATCTGCTATTTCCATTCTGAAATGATCGGAAGCAGCAGATGCATTTCTCGGAACGTTCGCTAATTGGATCTAATTAAAATAGGATCAATCAGTGTAACACGTACGCGAACATCGCTCGTTACTGTTGAAGCAGAAATCAGATGGGGAAAAAACAGAATAACCTGAAATATCTCGATACACGGAAAAATCCAGCTGATTACGTTCATTCAGATTAGTCAGTTGGTTTCAATTGAGAAATCCTTGTGAATCGACTGTATCTGCTACTTATACACGATGCTGTCAATAGTTATTCGCGTAACCAGCACAAGTATTTGTGTTTCCAATCAATGAAAATAATAAAAACAAACATATATAAGAGGGCTTAGTAACATAGTCCGGTCAAAGTATACATACCAGGTTACCAAAATTCGCATAGAGCTGAAAATTGGTAGAGATGGTCGGGATACCATTAGAAAGAAAGGGTGAAAAGTCCCCAAAAATACCATTGTTGCTAAAAAAGTTATTCAAGGTCAAAGGTCGCGAAAATGGGTTTTTCGCTTTTTTCAGCCAAACGGTGAGTTTTATCATAAATATAGCTCACACATAAATTGTAGTTAGTAGTGCCGTAGTTAGTTTTCAAAATGATATTTGTCATATTTTTTCGAAAGAAGAAGTGGCAAATTTTACAATATACTTTTTATTATTGCATTTTAGAGCCCATGTAATGGTTTTCTCTGATAATTTTAGCATCCTGACGCAGGCGTCAATCCAGTCCGAAATAAAGATGAATTAACAAATAGTGGTTTGATTCAAATAGCCCTGAATGCCAAGTACCATATAAAATTCTTTTACACACAATTTTTTTTAGTTTTCAATAGTTGTCTATTAAATATCAACCAAAAGAATTTTCGGAAATTTCTCCAAGCTAGCAAATAAATAAAACTATCAGAATCTATGCGCTCCAGTCAGTAAATAACAGAATTCCAAGGATACATTTTTGATGGAACAACGAGTGTTCTAAAGGTGATTACACTTCGAAACCCTTTCTCTCGAATCTCAGTCTGGTGGCTAGACGAATAAACAATATAGTGTCTGAGAACCTTCTGAAGATGCTGCCAGCCATTGTTCCAGCACAGGTCTAATTACTCTTTCGACCCCTCACCACCTACGAAGGGGTGCAGTCAAGTTTGACAGACATAACGACTTCATCCTGCACTTGACAGAATTGACGAATGGCCTCGTGACAAAAAGGCTCTGTCTGTTGGATACGCCTCGCTAATTATCTTGAAAGGTGCTTCTCTCGAGACGGGAAGCACTCTCTTCGATTGTACGGAATTTCGATACAAAAAATCAGTTCTATGATGGATGTTCTATTTTTCGAATAAACTTCATACGGTCTGTGAATAAATGTGAAAATGATGCCTTTGTGAAAATAAATACTTGTAAAGTTTTTTCGAAATCGCCTTCCTCTCAAAGGAAGAAGGGGTTGACGTATCTGCGATTTTGAAATAGTATATTCTAAGACAAGTTGCAGAATAGGTACCTATTGTCTTCTGCAACGAGTATTAGATGATATTTTCTCTATTTCAGGATTTTTTTTCGAGTCTAAGTCTCGGCTTGCGCCTCGACTTAGCAACACAGAGTCCAGGAATGTGGCTTTTCCTACGAGGTAAATATACTATTTTTCCGCAAATCGTTTAAAATTCGACAGATATTGATTGATTTAAAAAAAAAACGCGATAATTTTATTCCCAAATAAATGGTGCTTTGAAATTCCTAATAAAATTCCTTGGGTTACTATGGAAACGTATTGAGGTTGAATTGTCAAACTTGACGCTTATAAATTTAATTGCTGGTGTTCTCGAAAGTAAAATGATGAGTGATGATGAAATTTCCATTCCTGGGACTCCTCCAGAGCTGGTTGAGGCAGTGAATACTGCTTCATTAGAATTATTGCCAAAGAAATCAAGAGAAAAGTACGAAAATGCATACAGACGTTTTATGGATTATCGCATGACTAAAAATACGAGTTCTTTCTCAGAAAATGTTGTAATGGCATACTTCCTAGACCTTTGTTTAAAGATGAAATCTTCAACATTATGGGCCAATTATTCAATGCTGAAGTCAACCATTGCACTTAAACACAATGTAGATATATCTACATACTCAGAACTTCGTTCTTTATTGAAACGGCAAGCTCAAGGTTATAGGGCAAAGAAATCTAAGATTTTAACGAAGGAAGAAATTGAAAAATATATCCAGGAAGCTCCAGATAAAGAAAATTTAGTGATTAAGGTAATTTACAAGTTTTTAATTTCTATTTAGATTATAGCTTTATTTATTTTTTAGGTGGCTGTAATATTTGGTATTTCTGGGGCTTGTAGAATGGATGAGTTAGTCCGAATGACTGTACACGATATAGAAGACTTAGAATCTAAGCTTTTAATCAGCATACCTGATTCGAAAACCAACAAACCAAGATCATTTGTAATTAATCAGATCTACTTAATGTTTATCGAAAGTATGTTTCGTTAAGACCAGAAAATATGAACAGTGACCGATTTTTCTTTAAATATCATAGCGGAAAGGGTTGTAGACAAGTGGTAGGAATTCATCAATTTAGAAAAATGCCCAAAATAGTTGCTACTTATTTGAACTTGGTAAATCCGACAGAATATACTGGTCACTGCTTTCGTCGGTCTTCTGCAACAATATTGGTTGACTCTGGTGCCGACATAACTAGTTTAAAGAGGCATGGCGGATGGAAGTCATCAAACGTTGCTGAAGGATATATCAAAGAATCGCTTAACAATAAGGTTGAGGTGGCAAATAAAATTTTCACAGTACAAAATATTCAACAAAATGACCCTTCCACCCTGCATGTTGTCCAAAATGTTTCTCATAGTTCTAAGAGTGTTCCTCCAATGTTCAATAATTGTACTAACTGTCAAATTACTGTAAATATATCAAATTGATCTTAAAAATGTATTCAGCAATGACTTGATGTTTTCAAAATATAAATTAATTCCTTATAAGCAATGTGTTTTCTATCATTTATGTAGAACACTAACAACTGTACGGAAATATCATTTCCTTACAGTAAGGAAGTCCTGGCGATTTGCGGAAAAATATATAAACGTATCCCTTTTCTTATAATTGATAAGAAATAAGATAACTAAGATATTTTTCATATTTTCGAGATATAAATAAAGAAAATTAGTTTTGTCCCTATCCATTTCCTTGAGTAAGATTGCATTAAAGTACCATCACTATCAAAACTGAATTATCAGACACACTTCATGATTCTTTCTTGTCCTTACTCCCATATGTATTTACTGCATTTCCCACGTCCACCATCTGGTCTCAACAATTATGATGCATTACCCCATTACGTATAAATAAAATAAATAAAGCCACGTTCACGGCCATTCCAGATATTTTAATGATTCCTTAAGAAATATTAGAGTAAGAAAGGGAAGGTCAAGAAACCCGGTTCCCCAATCCTATTAGCGATATTCTGCGGTTTTTCCTGTTCTGTCAAATCAGTCAAGCGTGAAGAATTCCCTCTTTTCAGTGCAACAAGGAAAGCGACACAGGAAATGAAAGATAAAGAAAGGAAAGTGCACCTTTTCACGTTCGAGCTGATATTGGCTTTCAGCTTCCATTTCCTTGTAAAAAGTTTACAGATTTATGACTTTAATCGACGTCTGTGTGAAAGCTTTTTATTGGGCCACAGATAGCACCTTAAACTGGTTAGCACGGAAAAAATTCTCGGTGAATTATTCAATTCCATTCAACGAATATAAAATGTTGAGCCACACTGACATTATATCAGGTTTTCCTCTAAGTAGAAGGATTTCAACACGAAGTTAGATCTTTTCAACACAGGTGATATTTTTGAAAATGAAAAATCATAAGACAATTGGGTAAAACGCATAGACATATAAAGAGATAGACCCATTTATTTACATTACATCATGTAGCTCCCATTGATAAAGCAGTTTGGCAACCATCATAAATTGTTTTATTTCTTGAAACTGTTTGAAAATATTCAGCATGTTGACGTCGGCACAGAACTAAAAACTGAGAATTGATACTTCACTATGTGGTGATCGACAATTCTGCGCGAACATATCTATAATATAAAAATGAATCGCAAAGTGTGTTGGTAAGCGCATAACTCAACAACGCCTGGACCAATTTGGCCAAATCTTTTTTTAAAATGTTCGTTGAACTTCAAGGATGGTTTTTAAGGCGAGAAAAATTGGAATTATTGCTGGAAAAACCCTAAAAATAGCCCTTTTCTTTTTCCATACAAATGATTTGTAACTAAAACGTAGTCAATTTGAGCTTTATTGCTATGGTACAAAGTTCATATTAAATTACAAGCACTCACTGTTGTCTAAGCAATGTAGGTGTGTTCCTAGCGTCAAAGATCATAAATATGTTTGCAATTGCTTGAAAATGACGCTCATTGGGATCAAACTCTCAATAATGCTGTAGTATCATCACACGCTCATCAAATACGAACATTGTTTTCTATAATCATATCTACATGCAGATTGCTGACACATGGTGAAATAATTCAATGTTGGCTATTAATTTCAACAGTTTTATGAATGAAATGTTAGGTTTATCTTTTCATATGTCTATGGGCAAAACGATAGCACCGGTAGGAGCAAGTGGGCAAAAATATTTCATTCTAAAAAATGTTATTGGTGTTCGTGTTGACCTCTCGGAATCAGATCGAGGAGCGGGCGCATTTGTCGAGGAGAAATCCACGAACATTAATTTCAATTCCGGATTACAGTAAATGAGCCAACTTAGATACTAACGGATATCAAAAGCGGTCAAATGAAATTTAACCTTTACCGACGTAAATTGCCCTCTCGATGTACTTTTCCCGGTTCATGCTATGATTATTTCTAGGAAATATATTATTAGCTCTTATGAATAGATATGCAATTTATCGGCCATAAAAATATCCTGGTCGAAAGTAGCTAACAAATTTTATGGGACGCTCTGCACGCCTCTGAACCGTGAAGGAATAACCGTAAATTTTTCAGGTATTAACTTGTCTTAAGTCGTTGGTATTTTGATTGAAATAATTTCAGCGGATGTTATGATTATATTTCAGTATTCTGGACGAGACCATGCAGGGTCGCGCAGAAATAACTAACGGTTTCTATATCAGTATTTAAGAAATTCTACAACTATGAAAAGTTACATGTTCATGTGAAATTTATCATTCATGAGATTATGAAATCCCGGTCTCATAAATTGCGTTATTATTTATATTGTGTCTTGTAATACATCTGCAGTACTACTAGTCCAGTAAAGAACGAGCTGAAATCACTTTTTTTTTTCATTTCATTTATTCATTAGCAATCAGAATACAATAAATTATTATATAAGCTAATCAGATGTCTGTAGAGCATGAGGCTCTGAAGTGGGTTTATAGGGTCTTCTCCAATGAAAAGACCCCTTCTGTCCTACTTAAGGTCTGCTGGCCAATTCCCTTTGAGTCTTCGGGTGGTGTGTGGTTCTAGCAATGGCTGTAGAAGGTCGTTTATGTGTCCGTGTAGTTTGTCGTGGTGTTTCTGACTCTTTTCCTTTATGACGTCCATAACATAAGGTATTTTTAGATCTTCGTGCAATGTTTGATTGGTCACATACCATGGTGCATTTGCTATCATTCTTAGTATTTTCGATTGGCTTCTCTGTATTATAGATACGTTGGACTTAGAAGTACATCCCCACAGTTCAATACCATATGTCCAAATAGGCTTTATGACTGCTTTGTATATGAGAAGTTTGTTTTCCATCGACAATTTAGATTTCCTGCCTATGAGCCAATACAGCTCTTTAACTTTCAGGTCTATTTGCTCCCTTTTTTTAACCACGTGTTCCTTCCATGTTAATTTGTTATCTAAGTGAATTCCCAAATATTTTGTATTATTTGATACTGGTAACTGAATGTTATTCAACTGAACAGGAGGGCATTGTCCTTTTCGAAGCGTAAAATTGATTTGCAATGATTTTGTCTCATTGATCCTGATTTTCCATTTGTTGAGCCATTCTTATATTTTATCAAGGTGCGTTTGTAAAATGTTGGATGCTTTTTCAGGATTTTTGTCGGTTGCAAATATTGCAGCATCATCTGCGAATGTTCCGATTGTTGTGTTAGCACATGTGGGCAGGTCTGCTGTGTACACCAAATATAGAAACGGACCAATAACATTCCCTTGAGGAACGCCTGATTGTATGGGATAAAGATCGGATACTTTATCGTTGACCCTTACTCTAAAGCTTCTTCCGGTAAGATAAGATTTTATCAGTAGGAAATAGTATAGCGGTAGACACTTTTTGATCTTGTATAACAGTCCTTTGTGCCAGACTTTATCAAAGGCCTGACTGACATCCAAAAGAGCAGATGTACAGTATTTTTTGTCTTCCAGGGCTTTGCTGATTTCACGGCTTATTCTGTGAATCTGTTGTGTGGTGGAATGATGAACTCTAAAGCCAAACTGGTGTTGAGGAATTATTTCTTGGTTGTTGGTGTCTGACTTTATTCTCAACAGCAATAACTTTTCCAATATTTTAGACAGAATCGGCAGTAAGCTGATTGGTCGATATGAGGAGACATCATTTGGATTTTTGCCTGGTTTTGGAAAGAGAATTATTTCAGCATTCTTCAGTTGATCAGGCCAATAGTTTTGTCTTAGAATAGCGTTGTATATTTGCGTCATTAAAGATACTCCAATCTTTGGGAGTTCTTTGATCATTTTTGGTGTGATCCTATCCATTCCTGCTGCTTTCCTTGGATTTAAATATTTTATTTCGTTTTGGACTTCTTTCAATGTGAGTTTTTTGATGGTGGTGACATTTGATGGAGTATATAAAAGCTCTCTTTCGATTTCATCGTCTTGGAGATTATCATTGGGTGTGAATACTCTGGCTAGATGTTCAGCAAATGTTTTAGATTTTTCTTCATGAGAAGGTTTAGTGAGAAAAAGTTTCAAACAAAAGTTGTACAGCGGAATATTCAAGTCCAAATTATGTACTTTACCGTTCTCGAAATTGATTTTGTATATTGATTATTAAGGTATTTTTCTGATGCGGCGATAACAGTGAATTCGAAATTTGGCGCCTAGTGCAAAACCGAGCTGTCGTAGACATCTGAAGTTCTAGAACAGGGTAGGATTCAGCACAAGTTGTCTGGAGAGTGTGATTTGAAATTCTTGGTCTATTAGGATGAATAACAGCTCGCTTGGGTTATCAGTAACATGTAATTATTGGGTTTAAACTCATTAGTTTGAAATCAATATTTCAGTGAAGCATTGAAATGAATAATTGCCCCACCAAAATTTCAGTTTCTCAAATAACTCGTTGGGATTTTGAATACTTACAAGAACAGATTACTATATAGTTGGTTATGGGAGGAAAACTTTCTCAACAATAATACTTTCATAAAAAAATTTAAAGAGAAATATAGTAATGTCATTATCATCGAACAACATCGTGGGAAGCAACCGCTTAGTAAAGATTGGCTTTTAATCCCGATTATCTCAGTAATTATCAAAAAATTTAATTTTACGGATAGCTGGTCAAATGGTTGAAGCTGATATAAAAAAAAACAAGATTATAACTATGAAAATTATCCCCTCTCAAGTAAATTCTTGGATGGCACTATATCTGAAATTCCGGAAAGTTTGAAAACTCTCCTATTCCATTTACTAGATTCAAAATGTAGTGCAAGGAAAGATGTGAAACGTGATACGATAGCACATTCCGTAATTTCCATTGTTCGTCCAAGAACAGTCATTTCCATATTTCAGTAAGCTGTAGGAACTTATGTTTACAGAAAAACAGGTTCTCGTTTGATAATTTACATGATGAGTAAATTAGGAGTATCGGCTTCATACCACAATATTCAATTATATGAAGCTTCCGTTATTATGCAACCTGCAAAATTAACGCATCCAACCTCTTTCTTCAATTAGCTTTTGATAACACAGATCACAATGTGAGTACGTCGGATGGTCATGAAACATTTCACTGTTTGGGGGGTATTAAAGTCATTACACCAGAATATGATGGTTCGATGTAATAAATGCAAAACAATAACAAAACGAAACGAGAGTCCAACTCTGGCGAATTTCTGCCAGTTGTTTGTTTCAGCGTTCCGGTAATCATTTCATCGAGCGCCAAATTTAAAATCGTTGGTATTGCGCTACTAAAGAAATACGCTATTTATCAGTATACAAATTCACTTTCGAGAACGATAAAGTACATAATTTGGACTAGAATTTTCCGCTCTACAACTTTTGTTTAAAACTTTTTCTTACTAAAGCTTCTAATTCAGAAAAACCGTATTTTTCTCTATATTTCCAAGAATTTTTCAATGTTTTGTTTTAACACCTGCATTTTTGACCATATGTTTATCTTATTATAATAATCAACATATCAAAAATGCAGCTTTTTCTGAGAAAAAGTGATTTCAGCCCTTCCTTTACTGGACTATACATCAGTCATGGGTTTTTGCAAAATAATTCGACGACTTAATTCCAACTCAAACACTCCATTTGTTCATCTAGATGCGACCTCTGGCAAGTCACGAAAATCAAAACCAAAATAATCCATTAAAATCGCCCTATTATTCGTTTTCCCTCCAATATTGACACAACATCCTCAAGGCTTGAAAAGTCTTGGTCCAGAATTTCCCAGTCGATGGAACGCAAACCAATCTGGAACGTAGACAAATCAATATTTGAGGAGCGTCGGGGATTAGAGATTGCATTTCGCATCCAGAAGCTCGGCGGTGGCTCATGAATAATGAAGCTCCTTAAATTGCCTTCCGAAAAACAGACCTGGAAGTTAGTTAGGACGGATTTTGTTGCGAGCCTGTTCGTCGCTCGCAGACGGACTCGTGACGTTTTAATGGCTTTAGCGGCTGCTGGAAATAGAGACTACTCTCGTTATTTTCAAGTAGCTGCATTCGCGAGTATGACATTGGCAATTGCGTCACAATGGTTCCCCACACAGGGAGTTTAATCACTTCTTACACTTTATTCAAATTTAAAAACAGCGTGAAATCGGTTTTGCCTATAGGTCTGTAATTTTCGAATATCTCGGTCAAGTTCGTTTATTCGCCAATATCTTCTGGAATATCGATCTATTCAAAATTTAATAATCGTTCGAATAACGTTGAAAGAGTCAAACGCAGTTCCACTGCGCAAAAATAATTCCAGATGCTCAAAATCGATTAGAGAGTTTGAGTCAATTGAAAATGAATGCTTTGTTTCGAGCCACTCAAAAACCTTATACTGACATCTTCATCCCACGTATCTGACGAACATTGAAAGAACAAGCACGACTTGAAATATCCCTTATGCTTAACCGATAAGATCAATGTGTAAACAAAACAGAAAATATGTGCAGTCATACATGGAAGAATCATTAATTATACGTTAGGCCCGCTCCAGACGTGTCTTGTCTTTTCGAAAGCCTGTCGTCCACTTATGACATCCTTGAAGTCTCGCTGATCCAGTAGGGTACATAATCCACCCTTCCTGTGGTTGAGTGGGGACACTCCAGTTCTTCAAGATGACATTTTAATTGGGATATTTGAATTTTCAGTAGGAAAGCTCATTCAAACTGAGCAGATTTTGAAAGATCGTGAAGATAAGTCGGTTCAGTCAAAACACAAAGGAATACCTGAATATGAATGAATTAATTCGACCGTGAAACATCAAACGATGTTAAAATAAACAACGTAATGAAACTTGTACGCTGTCAAAAATCTGTCAACATCGATGCAGCAGTGCGGCGAATGCCACTTGATGAATTTACACCGCTTAACTAAATCGGACCGGATGAGAAAAGGACGTTCCGTCCGTCTGTACCACCATCTGTCTGGGATATTTATAATCGGACGCAAATAAGACCGGGGATCTTCTTTATTTTTGACGGGGGCGCGCGTGCGAGAGGCTCAAAAACAAGGTCGCCTTGGGATAGGTCCGGCGTTCTACGAGGAAATCAACGGCTTTTACGTGTAGAGCACATTTTGCACCGAGTTTGTTGACACGATTTTTATATGAACCTGAGTTACTGGTTCTGCTTTCATTGTAAAGGGTGTCTCTGTTAAGTTTCAATTTTTGAAATTTTGGTTTTCAGAATTAATGAAAACTATGTTTATTCTGACATTTGAGAAATTTCAGAGTCACAAAAATAGAAAAAAATTGGGCTCTTGTTGTAATAGTACATTGTTTACCGGGTAGGAAAAGCTTAACATTCCTGGACGACTGTGAAGATTGCTAGCCGCTTAGCAACACAGAGTCCAGGAATTTGGCTTTTCCTACGAGGTAAACATACTATTTTTCTGCAAAACGTTCAAAATTCGACAGATATTGATTGATTATCACATGAGTAAAAATACGAGTTCTTTCTCAGAAAATGTTGTAATGGCATACTTCCTAGACCTTTGTTTAAAGATGAAATCTTCAACATTATGGGCCAATTATTCAATGCTGAAGTCAACCCTTGCACTTAAACACAATGTAGATATATCCACATACTCAAAACTTCGTTCTTTATTGAAACGGCAAGCTCAAGGTTATAGGGCAAAGAAATCTAAGATTTTAACGAAGGAAGAAATTGAAAAATTTATCCAGGAAGCTCCAGATGAATAAAATTTAATGATTAAGGTAATTTACAAGTTTTTAATTTCTATTTAGATTATAGCTTTATTTATTTTTTAGGTGGCTGTAATATTTGCTATTTCTGGGGCCTGTAGAATGGATTAGTTAGTCGGAATGACTGTACACGATATAGAAGACTTAGAATCTAAGCTTTTAATCAGCATACCTGATTCGAAAACCAACAAACCAAGATCATTTGTAATTAATCAGATCTACTTGAATGTTTATCGAAAGTATGTTTCGTTAAGACCAGAAAATATGAACAGTGACCGATTTTTCTTTAAATATCAAAGCGGAAAGGGTTGTAGACAAATGGTAGGAATTCATCAATTTAGAAAAATGCCCAAAATAGTTGTTACTTATTTGAACTTGGTAAATCCGACAGAATATACTGGTCACTGCTTTCGTCGGTTTTCTGCAAAAATATTGGTTGACTCTGGTGCCGACATAACTAGTGGCATGGCGGATGGAAGTCATCAAACGTTGCCGAAGGATATATCGAAGAATCGCTTAACAATAAGGTTGAGGTGGCAAATAAAATTTTCACAGTACAAAATATTCAACAAAACGACCCTTCCACCCTGCATGTTGTCCAAAATGTTTCTCATAGTTCTAAGAGTGTTCCTCCAATGTTCAATAATTTTACTAACTGTCAAATTACTGTAAATATAACAGATTCCATAAATACTGAATAAGTTGAATGTTTTTGCGTTGTGAGTATTTGAAATTTCTAATTACTTTTGTGTCAGATAATTGTTTGAAATTTTTTAAATGGACAAATGACATGACCAGAATCCTCAAAATCCCGAAAGATTCCACAACAAAGATGATCTGTCCCGCTCTGCCGAACAACTCTGTCACAGCAGAGTTCGTGCTTTTTGTCATCAGGTTGATTTATGATTATTAGATTTCAAGGTAGATGTCACTTACGAAACCACCAACGAAATCAATCCCTTCAGGAAGCAATTACGTAAGGCTGTCTTGTACAACATTAATTTCAGGTAATTGTCCTGTTTGTATTGTATTTGTTTATTCATAAATTTCACTTTCTGGGAATATCGATCCTTTCCAGTCAGAAATAGCTCAACTGACATGCAACGTAGTTCAAGATACTCGGACTATCGATCATTATTCTGAAACGACAGACCAATTACCTTCCTAGTGAAACTTCTTCATTCTTGTTATAAGTTTAACTATAGAATCACAGAAAAATTGCGGTGACTTCAGGAATAAGACTCCATGACCGATAAATTTCCAAATGCTGGAGTGCTGAACTATGCAGAGCCTACCTCACTCCATGCATCGTACATTCATACTTTTGAGCAACCTTGTACACTGTCCATTCCAGATTCACACAGGCCTTGAGCCGATTTTAACTATATTTTTATTGCTGAATCTAAATATGATAGTAGTTTTTCTGTATCAGCTTTAGATTTTCAGATAAATTCACTTATCTATCAATGCTTTTTCCTATTCAATACTTTCAAGTATGAGTGTTGTAAAATTTATACAAGAGATAAATTCTTGTATATTTTCCTTATTGTCAGTCTTCATTTGTAACAAATTGAATTTAAAATAATAATATTTATTATAATTATTATTTCAATTCATTTATTACAAATAGAAGACTAACAATATGAGATATATAACTGACAAACTGTTAACAAGTGGGATTTAATCCTATTTAGTGTCATCCAGTTAGTTCCATAGAAATCTGATATATGGAGCTGTCCAGTCTGAAGTGAACTTCAACTGCAGTTGAGAGTTGAGGTTAGTTTGTGAATTCCCTCGGATCACCGGATCATCAATGATCCTTCAGTTCCGCGAGAGAAAATCATGTGTCCACCCCTGCATATCAATCTAGGTCTAATGAAGCAGTTTGTAAAGACTCTTGATAAGAATGGATCATGCTTTGCATATATAGGGAAAAAATGCCTCAGCTGAGTAAGGAAAAAATTAAAGCAGGCCCACAAATAAGACAGCTGATTAAAGACCCTGACTTCATAAATTCAATGATTGAGATTGAACAAAATGCCTGGAAATCATTTGATTCAGTTGTCCAAAATTTTCTGGGTAAACACAAAGCTGAAAACTATGTTGAATTAGTCAATGAGATGTTGAATAATTTCAGATCACTTAGATGTAACATGAGCATTGAGATGCACTATTTACACAGCCACTTAGACCGTATTCCTGATAATTTATGCGACATTAGTGAGGAGCAAGGTGAAAGATTTCACCAAGATATCAAATGTACGGAGGATCGCTATCAAGGAAGATGGGATACTCACATGATGGCAGATTACTGCTGGTCTTTAAAACGGAATTGTTCTAAAATACATTCAAGAATGTCACGCAAAAGAAGTTTCCGAAATGTTTTCTATAGTATATAATGAACAATATCTGTATTATCTGTGTAATATAATAAAAATTTCTTTATTAATTTGTTTCTTCAAACCATGGTTTTTCTTTTAAAATAATGTAATGTAAAATTCAGAAAAATGTTGATATCTTAAAAATTCGAGGTGGCAGGCAAAAACTAATAGCATATTTGAATTCAGGGCATCAAATTTATATGAAATCACCTCCAAAATCTTCGACACCAAAACCAATGTTGACCAGTGTTATTGGTGTTGTTATACTGATAGGCACCAAATGCGACAAAACGCATATGGAGTTGTTTGTCTATCTCGTACGCAAGTTTCCGAGCGATTCAAATTGGGTAGAGAAAAGCTGGATGATGACGAAATATCAGGCTGTCCCAGAACAGGCTTATTGGGGGAAAACTCGAAATGCATGAATTCTTATAATATGACAAAAAATAGTCGGTGAACTTCACTCACAACTAGAAGAGAGAGAGGATAGTGAGTAACCAGAAATAAGGGTTTGGACATCTGATTTCGTGTTTTTGACCGAGTAATAAAAGAAATGCGATATCGAAGAAAAGATTAATTGTTTCGCGTGGCTGAATCGGCATCCCTTCGTGAAGTGATCGCTTTCGAATCCCTGTCCTGACAGCCAATTCCGTTATAAATTATATCGGTCATAAATAAGGCTCCCAACTCCAGTCATAACTCACGCATCGTCGAAAATTGCGGTCTTTTTTTAATTGCTTCGACGGCTATGATGTTTATTGTGCCATTAAACACAATAACAAGTTTGAACGATTTTTTGAAATTCATAAACATACTTTTCATGTGCAATTTTCTTGGTCAAACAAGAATCAACAATTTCTTGAGCCGCTTTCTTAAGTGTTTTCAACGGGATAATATTTCTTTCACTTTGAAGTTGTTGTTCAATAGAAGCCTACAAATGTTGAAGGACGAAGGGAATGTCTGAGTTGAGAATTTAAAAGAATCCACGAAGTAATCGGGTGTTCAAAAAAGTTTGGAAACGGGGAATTTAAACAATTTCCAATGCATAAAGGAAAAATTCAAGAAGCGGATGGCATTACATAATTCTAGACGTAGGAATAAAAACAATCGAAGGAGATATGAACAGGAAGGTGATAGACATAAAAAGAACACAAAACTCAAATACGATTGGCGAGAACAATCTCCGATAGGCAATAATTCATAACATAATATCATGGAAGATCGATATCTCGCGCAGTCCAATAATTGGCTCGTAGATGTTGCAATGAGATTCTCGTCCGAACATACAGGTGAAATATTAAGTCCTATACATTTAAGAATCCTGTTTGTTGGATCTGCAAATTAGCTGCATAAATAAGACCTGAATAAGGAATTTATCTGCCAATGGAAGCATGTTTCTTTACAGATTTAATTATCAATTCGAGCTGAAAACTTCATTCCATTAATTCCTAGGAAGACTAGAAGAGAGTAACTTAAGTTCAGTTGATTTGAAGTTGTCATAATTGACAACCCAAAATCGCACTCTAAAAAAGTTTAATATAACGCTTGTAGAGGTTTCATATAATTCGATTACGGAGAATCAATGCATTCCTGTAATTTGGATTTAAATATATAAAGTAATTTGAAGGACAAGTGCTTGGTGGAAGAAATGTTTCTGAATAGCTTTCGTTGCAGTAGATATACCTACTTATAGTAGGGTTTTAAGGAAAGAGAATTTGAGCTAAGAATAAAACTGTAGAAAAACTCTTTTTTGGAAATGATCTACCTCTAATAATGAGTAGATATCAGATAATGAATCAGTCATCTGGCTACCCTGTATAAATTCAAATTCGAGTTCCCATACACAAGGAAACTCAGGTCATTAGTTCGAATTTATTGTGTTTCTTCACATTCTTTACTGAAATATTCATGAATTGCATAACATTTACCGGTATTCATCGATTTACGAAAATTATTTTATGAAAACATTTCAGGTATTTCTCTATTTAGTGACAACACGTCAGATGAATTTATTAACATCTATTAACTGTTCCAATAAAGAAACAATTTAGAAACACTGACATGGGTTATCTGATTTTCATAATCCCCAGTAGTGTTAAAGTTGATTCAAAAATTTTTTCCACATAGGTTTTGACAATATAGCGTTTCATCGAAATGGCTCTTATGTATTTAGAATTAAAAAATGAGGAACTTCGTGAATATCATAACTTTAAACATTTGTGTTTTATGAATTATTAAAATAGGATATAGAAGAGGGATAAAAATCTTTGATAATTATAGAAATAAATAACCTAACAATAGATTTTGAAAGTTTGAAACATATTTTCTAAAAATCTTCTCCGTCATGGAAAGTAAATGGGGATACTTTTCGTTGAACACCCGGCAGGTTCTACTTATAATTCTGTCACATTCCCCATGTATATAAAATAGATCCAGAATTTCGTAATTAGAATAACGATTCATTTTGTTAAATCGAGAAATCAAGATAACGAATAACAATAACACCTGACACTTGTGAATTATTAACAGATAATTTATCTTCTATGGGTACAGAGTGTTCCCATGGTTTCGAAAGAATTATTCTAATTGACTCTACGTACACCATAAATCCAGAAAATCTCAAATAACTCAGAAATTATTGAATTTAGGAGCATAATCATGTGAAAAAACTATCATTATTTTTGACCGCAGAATCCAACACAATTATAAAAATATTTAGAAAGCACTGACGTGAGGTCAGATTGCTTTGGCGCTCTTGTTGAGCTACTTGCGAGTAAATATTCAAACCTTAACAAATCTATAAGCTCTCTGATCGGGTGAACAATAGTCTTTTTCCGTACTATGGGACAATGTGATGCAAATATGAAAGCCTAATGAATAAACAAACCTTTGTCTCAATTTGAAAATAACTACTCATAATTTTCACCAAATTTTGTTCTATGCTACTCCTAAAAACCTACGTCATTGCTTTTCTGAGTTTTGACAACGCCATCAAATTCTTTCTCTAAGATAAAAAATTTTTTGATTAATATTACGTCCGTGCTTTTCTGAATTTTGACAACGTCATCGACATCGAATTCTATGAAAATTTTGATTGATATTACGCAAACTGACACTGATATCTAGGTCCGCAAGTTGTCAAACGAATATCGATCTGTGATGGCAAATCTTTCAATAACAAAGCTCGGACTTCATGACATTTCTATTTTTCTCTTGAGTAAATGAAAAAAATGATCATATATAGATAGGGGTAAAGCTACGACAATGAAATTTAAGGATGAGTAAGATATCGGTAACCTCAATATATCTACGGATTTTTATTTAAATCTAAATGAAGTCTTAGGATATATTGATTATTAAAAATTTTTTTTTGGGAATTTTTTAAAAATTTTCTAGCGTGACGATTTCTGCGAAATTTTGCAAGCCGTTTCGTTTCAGCCTCCCTCAATAACATTCCAAGTATCAACTTGATCGGATGGATATTCTAGTAGTTATTGAGGAAACAAAATTTCAGATGCTCATAACTACTGAACCATCCGACGGATTTGGCCCGATAACGAACTTGACCGAGATATTTGGACAATTAACCTATTCTGAAAATATGAAAACTCTAGCTGATTCCTTTTGGATGCTAGAGAGGATACGGCCAGCAGGTCGGACAAACTCAACTTTCGCCACGAATTCTTCATCAGGGAGTCGAACCCAATCGATTGAGACCATTTTCGGCTCGATATTCCAAAATTACAGACATTCGGGCAAAATGATAGACATTCTGTTCGGGTGAACAAGAGCGCCAAAAATAGGGTTCTAATTTGAAAAACAGAAGTTATGGCCAATTTAAGATCACAATTTTCAACACAATATTTGAAACACCCTGTGATGATATTTTTGAAATCTAAAAGATGCATGACCTTTTCACATCCTTCTTTTTCGATGTTGTAAAAACGGTTTACGCTCAGGATATTTAAAATAAGAATAATGAACATATTACTGACTGAACATATTTGACTTTTTTTCCAGTTTTTTTGGATATTTTGAAAACTATTCGATTTAATACAATGGTTTTAGCAGAAATGTATTCACTATTACTCGATCATACCAGGAATTGAAAACTTGAAAAAAAATTTTTTCGTCGAATTTATTTTCACTCCCTGTATAACCGGAAGTTTTTGGGCTTCGAAAATATTTTAGTTCTGTAGAGAACTCCGAACAATATCCTAATCCCAATTTTCAGATTTCAAATATGTCTAGTTCTCCAGATACGCCTAATAGGCACTCGAACTTGAGACACCCTGTATAACAAAACAATTGGGCAGAATTGGAAAAAGTGGTATGGGAAAAAACTTTTTCTTTTCGCTTCACGAATCAGTAGATAAGATTAACGCGGTGCTCATCCTGTAAAGGCATTCTGTTGAACGCTAAAAAGATACTCTTATTTATGCAGTTCAAATTTCAAACAATGTTATTTAATATTAATTAACAAAAAAGCATCGTTGACATGCATGTTTCGGGTTTCCTCTCATTTTCAAAACTGAATATAAAACAATATCGGTTAATACAGTACACATCTACATAACATATCAAGTAACACATGTTAAAATTGGTGATAGACGGAAATCTAACTGATCATTTACAATGGGAAGATTTTGTTTAAAAGCAGATGTTATTTCTAAGTATTCTAAAAGGTCCATGCGTTTACCCTTATGACATTTGTGCAATATTTTGGTTTTTTCAAAATCAATAAAATGGTTTGAGGTGAGATCAATATTCTTTAATGGTAAGGATCCAGCGAACAACACACAATTAAGCGGTGTATATGAGCTTCACTGTAATGAATGCAGTGCATTTTACATAGGTCAAACTGGTCGTTCACTGGCAAAAAGAATTGATGAACACAAAAAATCAATCCTCCAAAACAAACCCACTACTGGTTTCTCTAGTCACTGTATCACCTCAAACCATTTTATTGATTTTGAAAAAACCAAAATATTGCACAAATGTCATAAAGGTAAACGCATGGACCTTTTAGAATACTTAGAAATAACATCAGCTTTTAAACAAAATCTCCCCATTGTAAATGATCAGTTAGATTTCCGTCTATCACCAATTTTAACATGTGTTACTTGATATGTTATGTAGATGTGTACTGTATTAACCGATATTGTTTTATATTCAGTTTTGAAAATGGGATGAAACCCGAGACATGCATGTCAACGATGCTTTAAATAAAATTTGTGAAACGTACAGTCAAGTGTTTTTATTCAGTTTTTGTTAATTAATATCAAACTATGTTTCACCATGGGATGAGCGAGGAATCAATTACGATTATCAATGTTATTTAAATTTACGAATTCTGTACCGAATACACATTTCTCTGTGAATCCCCATTTCGAACGAAAGTAGGTTAGTCCAAAAAAAATTACGTCCTCTCATAATGTTCCCGGCGGTTCAGAAGATAAAATATCTTTCTCCACCTCAATTGAGTATAATACCTCGAAAGATCTCATAAAAGTGTAAATTTAGCATGTATAGGCCTCATCTGATGACCCCGCATATTTCATGCTTGTATCCGAGAGCTCTCAGCCTTAATCTCACCGTTTTTTCACTTCGTCATGAAAGAAGTCGGCCATTTGCCGAGTAGCGCCTCTATTTTTCACTCTACTCTTACAAATGTTGCGTCTCCGGTAAATCATTTTTCGGTGTGACACTCACTTAATTATCGGAATCTTCCATTCGAAATGACCATAATCGAAATTACTCATTCGGTTTTGGTCGAAGACCTTAATAAGAGAAAGAAGCTTCTTGTCGACTATATAGCGGAGAGGCCGTTAATTTTTTTAAAAATAATTATCGAATTCTCTGCTGAACCGTTTACGAAGAGGTTGGAATTTCTTGGAAGCTTTTGCAGAAGGAATTTCATTTCGATGTTAATTCGACCGTTGCTTTTCTTCTTCATGAAATGTCTTTTTTTCTTGTTGAGAATCGAATTTTGTAGAATGCGATTAATGTTCTCTGTAGTTGCGTAGCACTTCTGGTTGTTAAATTGCGAGGTTGTAACATCCTAGGCTTTTTTCAATACAAAAAAACCTTAGTCTCATTTCACCCTATGCTGATACGCCACTGGCAGTTACCAAACCGTGCAAATAAATGCAAATAAATTCCATGGTTAGAATCGGAGAAAGAAAAGAATCTGCGCGAGTGCGTGAGAGAACCAAAAAAGAGAAAGGAAGAAGACCGTTACCATCATGTGCTATAAGGCATGAGAGAATATACTTTTTTTATCAACTGCGAAACTTTCTGTCATTTTTTTCAGAGCCGCCGCTGGAACTCCACGACCTTCCCCGTGTTCCCAATTACTTAGCTCATACAATATTAAAGTTATGGCTCACAAACCCTGGGGCCGTGACCATGACGATGGTCTTAATTAGTCGTTTACATATTTGCCATGATTATTATCCTTGAAACACCCTGTGATGATATTTTTGAGATCCAAAAGATGCATGACCTTTTCACATCCTTCCTCTTCGATGTTGTAAAAACGGTTTACGCTCAGGATATTGAATAATGAACATATTACTGACTGAACATATTTGACATTTTTTTAAGATACTTTGAAAACTATTCGATTTAATACAATGGTTTCAACAGAAATGTATTCACTATTGAATACTCGATCATACCAGGAATTAGGGATGGGACATCATCATCGATGTTTTTCAAACATCGATATTTCAGTATCGATGTCGATGTTTTTACCATCGATGTTAATGGATTTCATCATCGATGCTGACATCGATGTTGCGGATAGAATACTCAACATCGTTTTCTCGATGTTTCATATATATATTTATGGAAATTCAGCGAATGAATCTAGTTTTCAGTCAACTAGGTATATTTTTATACCGGGATGATATATATATTATTCAAAATCATGAATATAACTTGTCAAAAATTGACGAAGAAAACAGCGCCGTACTCAAAATGAAGTGTACAATGAAAATATGAGAAAATATACCCGTTTTACCATCAAATATTCAAAAAATAGTCTACCGGTAAATATTTGTGACCTTTTCATTGGTTCAACTGATGCCCATCCAAAACTATTCCATACTGAAAAAAATAGAATTTCATATCCTCAATGATATGCAAACATGAACATGATTCCAATATTTTATTGTCACCCTGTATAGACAGATGGGTGAATATAGTCGTCACAGTTTTGGTTCACGTCAGGACAAAGTTATATTCGGGTTTTACCGCAATTTTGTGTTATTGAATATTTTGGACTCGGTCGTTTATTATACAGGGTGTCAATTAATTACTTGTAAAAATTTTAAGGGGTTAAACGTTGCGAAATTTTAAAATTAAAAAGTTCATATGAACGGCTCTATTTCAGAGATAGAGGGCCGTCCAAAAATTAATTTTACTTAATTTTTTGTTCTCCAGTTTACACTAATTTGATGATAGTGATATGTGATGTACTAATTCAACATGGACATGACACAAAAAAATATATTTCTTGTTGAAGTTTTTAATCGTAGAAAATTCTTCCTGAGTGTAAATTCTATAAAACGGTAAGAACTTTATTGACATTTAATTTATTTTATTTATTTATTTCACCAGTTTGAAAAACATACAAAAATAGATTTTAATATGCATTTAATTTATTCGGATATTTGATTGAGTTGGAAGTTAATTTTTTTTTTGTACTTTCATCCAACTTTATACTATACTTATAATTGTAATTTCATCGTGCCCTTTTTTTCAATATAAGTAGACATTGAAATTATTTCTGATATATTGGGAATCTATCGTTAAATCATTATGGATTATTGATATACGTAAGTATAATTAAAGTGTTAAAACACCGATGTTTACAAACATCGATGTTCACAAATATCTATGTTCAATTAACGATGTTCAGTTAACATCGATGGTACAGTTCGATGTTATCATCGATGTTGAACATCGACGAAAACCTATCGATGTCCCATCCCTACCAGGAATGGAAAACTTGAAAAAAATTTTTTCGTCGAATTTATTTTCACTCCCTGTATAACCGGAAGTTTTTGGTCTTCGAAAATATTTTAGCTCGGTAGAGAACTTTGAATAATATCATAATCCCAATTTTCAGATTTCAAATATGTCTAGTTCTCCAGAAACGTCTAATAGGCACTCGAACTTGAGACACCCTGTATGCAAATCTTTTCCACTGGCGAAGCCACCTTTGCAAGAAAAGCTATAACGAATTTTCATAAAGATAATGTTTGGGCAGAGGAAAATCTTGACGATTTTTTATGTAAAGATTACTTATAGCTTTAAATATCTTTTCGTCAAGACTCGGCAAACAGGCAACATAGTTTTTGTTGAGATTCTTCTAAAGCAGATGTGGGTCGGTGGGAACTAATTCAAACATTATAAATCTCAATCTTTGTCAAAACGCAAAACTGTTTACATGCGAAGGAAGGAAACAAACTTCTTCTCAATTGTTTCTTATCTCGGCAGGCGGTAGATGAAAGCAACAGCATGAAAAGTTTGTTGGTATTTTGCATGCACGGCTCGGCCGGAACTGACTTTATTATATTTCGTAGCAGATGGTTTAATTGGGAGGGTTTATGGGAATGAAAAGGTAAGTATTGTCAGATTAAAAGCTAACGAAAAACCCTATCATGGACAATGATCTTAGAAGTAACCCCTGAACACAAATCAAACTATATATTTCTATTAAAAATTTGTTTTCCTCAATTCTAATCGTTCGATATACCATTGTCGAGTATCGTGAATCATATGGGAGGATTTTCTGCAGTCTGGCATGGTGGCAAAAACCTGTTCGGTATTATAATAAGTTGGCATATCGTTCCATCTCGACAGTTGGTAGGTGTCTAGCCATCTTACAATGACTAGTTTATCTTTCGCCGAGTGCTTGTTTCCCATTTGCTCAACAGCTGATTGAGTACGGAGATTTCTTCAATCATCCTCTTAGGAAGCAATGTTTATGCTTTGAAGAAAATGTATTCAACGGTTAATGAAACAACCTTGATGGATTCGACTGAATATTAAAACTCCTAAACCATTGGACAGATTGGCACAATAACGTACTTGATATATCGACAACTATCCTTTTCTGAAAATATGAAATTTCTAGGAGGTCGAAAAGGAAACTACAGTAAATTTCTGATGAACTAACATTTGCCATTTACGTTATTCGTCTGATTGAAATTGGTCCGACTTATTAATTCAGCTCAAGTTGATGGAAAATTAATCGAAATGGTTCATTCATGATGACATAATCTATGAATCAAAGCACTGACTTGAGGTCACAATTTCTATCATCAGCGATGGAATTGATATACTTACTTTCGAATGCTTTTAAGGCAAAGGTAATTTGAGCTTCTGAGAAATTTATATGAAATCTGTGAGGAGTTATTTCATCTCGAGATATTGGTTTGTTCGTTTATCATAGCGCATGTATTGGTATCACAATTTTGTAGAGTACGGAAAAAGTCTGTAAAAAAAGCGTATTAGTTTGTGCTTAGAAAAAGTATTAAAATAATTTGCTACTTTAGTGAGTTTGTCACATTATCTGTGGGAAGAAATTTTTTTCTGAATTAATTGCTTCAAGTTTGAGCGATTATTCGTAAACTAGTGGAAAATCCCGTGTCGCAAGTAAGAAAGCCGCCGTTATAAGCAAATGCCCCCCTATAAGCAGCCGTTCATGTCATTTTGTGTCTAGCTCTCATCGAGTGAAGACGTGTTTAAAAAAATGCCCAAAAAACTTTCCGACGCCAACAGAGGCGATTTCAAAACAGCCTTCTGAAAAAGAAGCAAAAAGAAGAAGAGCAGAGACAATTGGAGCAACTGCAGAAAGAAAACGTGGAACGCGCGAAAAAAAAGGGAGCTTCTGAAAAATCAGATTTTTTTCGTGCACGAAACCTGGAGGTGTACGACTATAGCACATGGCTACAACCGCCAAATTACAATTGTTCGGTTTGCCTAGAGATGCAATGCAAATGCATTAAATCTACCACTACTACTGCAAACGGATTCTTCACGGTTTTTGCCGCATAATGAATTGAAAACTACCTTAACTACAGCTCAGACTGAAAACGCGGGAATTTCGTCTTCAACCAGAGCCCTTCTCGTTGCAAATACTGATCGCATTGCGTAATTATTGTTATGAACGCGGCGTCGGTTTCTTTCAGTTCGGGTTGTCCGGGTAGCGTTTCGATAACCCAATGGTCTGCCTCGTCGTCGTGTCTCCATTGTCAAATAAAATTTTAAAATTTTACACTGGACCTAACTCAAAATTGAGGAATCGGAGGTGACCCGTTTTCAATTTATACCCAAAAATGGAGAATAACCATCCAAATTTGGGTTTTCAATATCTTTTTCAATTATAATTTTCTAAATTAACTTACTCGGCAGCGAAAACATGCCAAACACCCTTAATTTTTAAGTTTTTTGTGTTTTTAGAGAAATTATAGATATTTGGCACTTGTTATTATTTTTCTGCATCAGTTTAGATGCCTACCGTTAATTTGAAAAAAATTTGATGTAAATCGGTTGATTGGTTTAGGCGCTAGACCTTACTATGCATTATATTATAATAATAGACTAGCTGACCCGACAGACTTCGTCCTGTCAAAAAGATTTGTAATGAGGCAGTTTTTGTGCCTAAGTATTTTAAAAAATTCTCCTGAACAGAACCGTCACCCTGGTGATAGGGCGTTGTGAATAAAAAATAATTAAATAAAACATATATAAGGATTTAAAAGTGAGTAATCGCTTTATTGTTAATCATTTGAATCATAATTATTATTATTATCATTGTAGTGCTTTGTGGTATACGATGTTTTTTGTTTGATTACCGGGCGCATAGATAAACAAATCTGATGGTTTTCCAACACGAGAACAGGCAACATACAATTGACCATGTGAGAAACATGGGTTTTCTAGATTAATACCACAAACACTTAATGATTGCCCCTGGGACTTGTTTACAGTCATAGCAAAAGCAAGCCGCACTGGAAACTGTAGTCGTTTAAACTCAAATGGCACATCAGTCGGAATCATTGGGATGCGCGGTATGAGAAGATCTTCTCCTTTATACTTTCCTTTGAGTATAGTTGCTTCTATCACATTGTTTAGTAATTTTTTTATCGCTAACCGTGTACCGTTGCAAAGACGCGGTTGGTTGATATTTCGCATTATAACCACCGATCCAACCTTTAATTGAAGATTGTGAGGTGGCAATCCTGGCAAATCCAGCGAGTTTAAAAATTCCGGTGGATAGTTGACTACATCATCTTGATTAGTAGCCGAATCAACTGATTTATATAGCCTCAATTCGCCTGTAATTTGTTCTTGAATTTTGAAATTTAATTCATTTACATCCATGTTTTTTGCAGCCAGTATAGATCGTTCGCTCAACCAATCATCGTTTCTGTAATTTTGAGAAACATCTGGAAACACCTTCTGAATAAGTTCATCTTTTGATCGAGTTAACTGACAAAAACTTTGAGGAAAGTTAATGCAGCCAGTCAACATGTCTATAGGAAATTTGCCATTACCAATGTCAGTAAGTTGTTTAGAGAATATGTTTCCAGATTGGTCATTTTGCAACTCGACACGCATATTCTTGCTTAAATGAAGTACTTTGACATGTTTCCACAAATTGGAGGACTTTAGACATGCATTGAGTTCATCAGCTGGCGTTGATCGTGGAATCACTGGCAATGTTTGACGAAAATCTTCTGCTAATAAAATCATTTCAACACCAAATCGGTTATTATTGCTCCGTAGATCTTTTAAGGTTCTGTCTGAAGCCTCCAAAGATTTTTTATGTGCCATCGTGCATTCATCCCAAACAATCAATTTACATTGCTGCAAAATCTTTGCCATTGCAGAGTTCTTCGAAACGTTGCAGGTTGGAGTTTCATTGCTTTGCATATTTAATGGCAATTCTAGTGCTGAATGGGCTGTTCGACCACCTTCAAGCAAAGTTGCTGCGATTCCCGACGAAGCAAGTGCAAGTGCAATTTTATTTTGTGAGCGAATTGTTGCTAATATTAATGAAATCAAAAAAGTTTTTCCTGTACCACCAGATGCATCTAAGAAGTAAATCCCTCCAGTTTCATCATTTGTTACTTTCATAAGAGTTTCAAATACATACTTCTGTTGTTCATTTAACAGTGGAAGATTTCTTTGAATTAATTCTTTCAAAGCGTTGAGATCATACAGTTTTTCTCGATGCAACTCTTGATTAAAAGCGTCATGCATTGGACGATTGGGCGCGGTCAGGCCTAATTGAATTAATAGTTTGTTTGACATTATCAAGCACATGTCCTCAATTGAAATCAATGCTTCATTGTAAATTTCTTCACTGATTTGTATATTTGGATTTCCCATTCTATTCCGTATTTGATACAAAATAGCATCACACATATAATCTTTGTACTTGATCCACAAATCAATTGGGTTTGATGGGAAGCATGTAGATATGATTATAGAAAACAATGTTCGTATTTGATGAGCGTGTGATGATATTACAGCATCATTGAGAGTTTGATCTCAATGAGCGTCATTTTCAAGTAATTGCAAACATAGATATGATCTTTGACGTTAGGAACACACCTACATTGCTTAGACAACAGTGAGTGCTTGTAATTTAATATGAACTTTATACCATAGCAATAAAGCTCGAATTGACTACGTTTTAGTTACAAATCATTTGTATGGGAAAAAGAAAAGGGTTATTTTTAGGGGTTTTCCAGCAATAATTCTAATTTCTCTCGCCGTAAAAACCATCCTTGAACTTCAACGAACATTTAAAAAAAAGATTTGGCCAAATTGGTCCAGGCGTTGTTGAGTTATGCGCTTACAACACATTTAGCGATTCATTTTTATATTATAGATTTCTTGGTCAAAATATCTGACAGATTTCTTTGTCTGCGAAATAAATTCGCCGTTTTCAAAAGTTCCTATCGGTACGGCAGCTCCTAGATGTACAACAAGTTGAGCAATAAATCATTTAGAAACAATCGGCAACATCAGTCTCCATCATTGCGAGCGGACACTGTCGTAAAGTGGAGAAATGGTATAAGTGCATCGTTAAGGCCGGGGAGGACACCACCGTTTATAGCGCACTAAAAATGGTCGCCGCATTTGAGAATATGGACGACGATAATTTATTATTGAATTTAGGTAAGTGCTCATTCCGCAACTGAAATTGATAGTTGCAGCTCTCATAACGCGTCTCGTTGTTGCGTTTTCAATAAATCTCCTTTGTCGATGAGGTAATTTATAGATCGAGTAGGCAGAGACTCTCATTAGCGTCCATGTGGGGCATTCTACGCATTTTTCTCGACTGCTTGTCTCGTGCTGTGGCGCCAGCCGCTGCAAGCTTATTTTCGATTAGTCATACGAAATCAGTCTTCAACTTTTTCGAAAATATCCTATTATTCAAGGGGAAGTCACAGATATTCAATTCAAATTTAAAAATTCCTCTTCATGCATTTTCAAAAATGATACAAATCCAAATTTATACATTGTAGTTTGCAAATTTTTAAGTGCTTTGAAATAAGTCATCTTTTGAGGAAAAATTATAACATCAATATTATTTCTAGAGACTTCGATAAGTTTCATTTTGTTTAAATATTGAATTGATCTAATAATATAAATGACATCGAATGTTTGGTTATAAATCAGATTCTATGCAATCTATAATATAAGAATGAATCACAAAATGTGTTGGTAAGCGCATAACTCAACAACGCCTGGACCAATTTGGCCAAATCTTTTTTTAAAATGTTCGTTGAAGTTCAAGGATGGTTTTTACGGCGAGAAAAATTAGAATTATTGCTGGAAAACCCCTAAAAATAGCCCTTTTCTTTTTCCCATACAAATGATTTGTAACTAAAACGTAGTCAATTTGAGCTTTATTGCTATGGTATAAAGTTCATATTAAATTACAAGCACTCACTGTTGTCTAAGCAATGTAGGTGTGTTCCTAACATCAAAGATCATATCTATCAAAACAATGTGCTTGTGTGCGTTGGAGCACAGAATACATAGTTGGAGGAGTTTAATGTCGCGTTCCGAAACTCGCGTTTCTTTTGTATTAGTTTCGGTACGCGAGATAAAATGCATCAGGATTGTTTGGGATGAATGCACGATGGCACATAAAAAATCTTTGGAGGCTTTAGACAGAACCTTGAAAGATCTACGGAGCAATAATAACCGATTTGGTGGTGCAATGATTTTATTAGGAGATTTTCGTCAAACATTGCCAGTGATTCCACGATCAACGCCAGCTGATGAACTCAATGCATGTCTAAAGTCCTCCAATTTGTGGAAACATGTCAAAGTACTTCATTTAAGCAAGAATATGATTGTCGAGTTGCAAAATGACCAATCTGGAAACATATTCTCTATAAAACTCATTGTCATTGGTAATGGCAAATTTCCTATAGACATGTTGACTGGCTGCATTAACTTTCCTCAAAGTTTTTGTTAGTTAACTCGATCACAAGATGAACTTATTCAGAAGGTGTTTCCAGATGTTTCTCAAAATTACAGAAACCATGATTGGTTGAGCGAACGAGCTATACTGACTGCAAAAAACATAGATGTAAATGAATTAAATTTCAAAATTCAAGAACAAATTACAGGCGAATTGAGGATATATAAATCAGTTGATTCGGCTACTAATCAAGATGATGTAGTCAACTATCCACCGGAATTTTTAAACTCGCTGGATTTGCCAGGATTGCCACCTCACAATCTTCAATTAAAGGTTGGATCGGTGGTTATAATGTTGCGAAATATCAACCAACCGCGTCTTTGCAACGGTACACGGTTAGCGATAAAAAAATTACTAAACAATGTGATAGAAGCAACTATACTCAAAGGAAAGTATAAAAGAGAAGATGTTTTCATACCGCGCATCCCAATGATTCCGACTGATGTGCCATTTGAGTTTAAACGACTACAGTTTCCAGTGCGGCTTGCTTTTGCTATGACTATAAACAAGTCCCAGGGGCAATCATTAAGTGTTTGTGGTATTAATCTAGAAAACCCATGTTTCTCACATGGTTAATTGTATGTTGCCTGTTCCCGTGTTGGAAAACAATAAAGTGATTACTTACTTTAAAATCCTTATATATGTTTTATTCAATTATTTTTTATTCACAACGCCCTATCACCAGGGTGACGGCTCTGTTCAGGAGAATTTTTTAAAATACGTAGGCACAAAAACTGCCACATTACAAATCTTTCTGACAGGACGAAGTCTGTCGGGTCAGCTAGTTTAATAATATAAATGACATCGAATGTTTGGTTATAAATCAGATTCTATGTAATATTATATGAATGTGTTTTAAAGAGGAGTTTTCTGTTCTTTACCTAAGCTCAACGAATTAATGGGAGTGACAGTGATGACTCTGCAACTGTATAATCGAATGGATGAAACTCCTAGAATTAAAAATATTTTTGTCCTGATGAAGCTCCTTTTGTGAAACATTACACCATTTACTTCGTACGGTACTGAGAAGAGAGGCGATTAGTCGTGCTCTTGGGCTGACAAATGATACTCGCGATAAGATCGGAAGATTAAAATGGTCTAACGCATCTTGGATCTTTCTAAATGGAAACTTACACCCATCGTGATCGTGCTTGGGCATTGTATGATAATCTAGCGTCGAAATACAATCAGATGCTTGTTTCTCTTAAAACGTCTCTATATTTATTTTTTCTGTTGTTAACGTCAAACTTTCTCTGATATTTGAAAGCATTCGTATGAAAATGTTTTCATGAAATACACAGTTTTTATCTGAAATACAAAACATTACATTCCAAGCATTCATAATACCTATTAACTTAACAGAAATAGAATAGCATAAACGATTCGTAAAAAATTAAAGGAGTCATATGTTGACGTAACAAAAATAAATGAATCTTTATGTAATAAGCATCAATATGGTACGATTAAGAGCATATATGTACTCGATTAAAAAATCCTAACGAAAACACGTGCAAAGACAATGTACAGTCAAACAATAGAAAGGAGCTCCATCATAGGAAGAATATTTTATTCATTCATCTTGAAGAAAAGAACCACAAGATGTGGACAAACAAAAGGACCAGGTTAAAATGTGAATTATTTCATTGAGCTTGCCGGAAGTAGCTTTCCACAGACAATAATGAAATCAGTTTGAAGAATTGAATAAAAATGTGTTTTGTAACCTAAGGAGATGCTTATCTTTTATTTTTCTGAAAATTGGCTTGATAGCATAAATTAAATATATTACGAAATTGCAGCTTGCACAATTAAAGAAATACCGATTTTCTAAAAATTTTATTTAGTTGTCTTATGTTACTGTCAACTTTTCAACATATCTAAATATGCTGTTCAACAAATTATACTTGTTCAATCTTTTCAAACCCACATCTTCGACATATTTATTCTCAGAAACTTGTTGTGTTGACTATTCAAGTCAACAAATGAAAATGCAATGAACATATTTAATTCGAAGTGTAATTATTCGAAAAAAAGTGCTTTGTTACATCTACTGAGGCGATGTGACTAAAAATGAACTCATCCTATACAGGGTGAGTATTTGACCACTGAGTTAATAATTTAACCATAGGTTCTTGAGATCAAAATAAACACTTTTTCCATTACGGTTATAAGCAGTTTAAGTTTTCACATTGGGCAAATACTCCTCTGTAGTCCAGTTTAGTTTGAATGAAAAATACCTTCCACAGCATCCACTAATGAATCTGAATTGTTTAAAACATAATTTTTCTTTAAAAAATGATTCACTTACTCATGTTTCATCTGATGAGGTCCATATCCAGAAGGAAGGTACAAAATACTAATTTTCTGTTGAAAAAAATTCAACACCATAAACATAGATTTTTGTTGTTCTACTATAATTTCTTTCTACTTCAAGATTATAAACCATCCCTTTCTAGTGAGAAATTCCGAAAAAACCTCAGAATGATTGGATATTATCATCATAAATTTGTAATTTTCTTCTTAAGATTTCCAAATCATGAAACCATCATTTCTATGAAAACTTCCAAGGCAAGAGGTTGTCACTGTACTTTTTTTTCACTCAAAGCCAGAAAAAATCATCTATGATTTTCCAAAAAAGGTATTTCTGAAGTTTCTTCTCATTAACAGGGACCAGGTCTATGAGGTCTCTTGATATCATACCGTTAAAATCTTTTTCGAAAGCTTTAACAACAATGAATGATGTCACTACGAATAATTATTTTAAAGTGATGTTACTTTGCTTGATGATTATTTTCTGTACTGAATCCCAATAACAATTTACTTAGATAGATTACAAGTATTCCCAGATTTAAGTGTGCAATTATACTTGCTTGAAGAAATTGAGTTTAATCACCTAAATTTGATTCTGAAAAATCAACTAGGTGTTCTTTTATAAAATTTTTTGTTAAATCATTAATATGAATCTATTCTGTTTAGACTGTTTTAATTACGTAAACGAAACATAAATATTGAATAATGGTTATTCATAGATTATGTCAGATTTCAATACCTTACCATAGGATATTAATTTATTACCGAACCCCAGGAGAGAAAAAATTAATAATTGCAAAGTATTTTTAAATGAAAAATAATATCTGTAATCATTATTGAACTTTAGTTATAATTTTCCTCAGAATAACTAGAGTGAATTACTATCACATTAAAATGTTATTATAACGTCTCTGTGGTGGGTAGTTCCCAATAAAATAGCGTTCTGTGGTTCCTTGTTGTTTTGATTCTGTTTGAAACTGTCAACAGTTATTTGTAGCTTGCTTTAAAAAAAATGTGGAAAATTATATTTCGATAGTTTGAAATTATTCAATTCAGTATGAAATGATTATGGTCAGAAAATGCATTATATTCTAATATTTCTTGTTTATGAGCATCCAGTTTCAATATTGATTGGATTTTAATTAACCATGCATCATAACAAACATTCAGAAATATTAAAACTAAGTCAAATTCTATTATCTCCTAAGTTTGTGAACCAGGTGGAATCGGTGTATGAAATAAAGATGTGAAAAAACTTCTTTAAAGGTACAAAACAAATCAAGGAGACTGTGTTCGAAGATTTTAAAACTTATATGAGCTTAATTTGAAGCATTCCTATGTTAGAATAGATATAATTTGATGAACCCTGAAAGTCTGAAGCTATAAAGAACCAGCTTTTCATAAAGATAAGTCTTCAATTTAACAGGTCCAGAAAATACATTACCTATTTCAACGGTCAATATACCGAAGTACCTATGTGAGTGATGGAAAACTTTTTCTCTATTTATTCACCCTGTATATACATTGCTCAAAGCTACCCTGACAATGTCAGACATTTCGATCTCGGATACTTCATCAGTGAATCCAATCAATACGATCGATCGATACCACTTTTACCCAAATATTCCAAGAGCAAAAGAACCAAAAATATATAAACATAAGAATTTTACTCATGATAAGTAGGTACAAGAACGTAATACACATAACAATAAAATATTCCGACAAAGACGTCACGCTGAGCGTTCCCATACTTCTAAAGATTGAAAACGAATATCTTCACCTAAAGAAATTTACGTTTACGAGTAAGGTTTTCAAAACGAGCAACAGCACAATGCGTCGGCAAGTTTCAAATGACGCTATAATTTAGCTGAAAAATCAGTTCGTATCACTATTTAAAATTAAAGGCGAGCAGTAACTTTTAAGAATATTAAAAAAATATATATACAACATATATGGAGGTTTGCAGTATGTCAACATGTGAAGGCTCACTTACTTTGAGACGTTGGCATGAAAATTTGTGAGTTAATCATAATTAATAATGTACGAAGGCACTGACGATCAAAATAAAAGAATAATCAAACATATGTCCAAAAAAAAACAGAGATCAGGAGCTTTTAAGCGTTTGTTCTGAGCCAGCCGGTAAGACATATTCAACTTTGATCATGGATTCTTCATCAGAAAGCGAAACTCAATCGATTACAAACAATTAGAAAGCAGTAATTCATCTGTGTGAAACGCACTTATCTGAACATAAATCGTTCTTGCTCACGAAGCATTTATGTTAAATAATCGACGTACGCAGTCAAGAGACAAAGGATCCGCCGAGACATGTTTGACCCAAATTTGGGCTCATTAGCGGCGACCAAGATTCGGTTAAAAACGAGGATGCGTTTAAGGGCATAATGAGCTCCAAATTACGCGCTACCGACCATATGGCCGGCATTTTCTTTTCCGGGCCCATCAGATATCACCGGAATGGCGACAAACCAGCCACTTCAGAAATTGATTTAAGTTTCACTGAATCAATATGATTATTTGCGATATAAAGTTGCTTTTCAAAATTTTAAAACAAGACCTGAAAAAAAAACCTGATGGTTATAAAAAAAAAAGAATTTTCGTGTTCCGTATGGAAACACCTTCGAACCGAATATCACGAAGTAGGCAATAATGAGTGAGATCGAAATATCATGTCCTTCCTTAAATGGATTAGTTTCTAATTTTGAATTTATCTATCTCCCGGTTCGTGACAACATTCACGACCAGAAGCTTAAGTCTCGCTTAGAAACATCCATCATAGCAGGTTTAGACCTGAATACTTAATAGGACTGTGTCCGAAACGTCGCTAGCGCAGCGGGAACTAAATTCCCATATTTCATTTTTCGGATAATCCTCTACGGAGTAACTTGGATATTTTTTCTGACACACATGGGGTACATCGATGTGTAACAAATTTAATTTTCTTGATTTTCCGATATCATTGTTTGTTGCAAAGGTCGACGGTAGTCCTAGATGAGAAAAATCTTCGACTGTTTCCCAACCTTTTTGAATCCTTTAAACTTGGGTCTTAGATAAAACAGAGAATTTAGCATTCACGAGTCATTCTAAAATGAAATTTGAGTCAAATTCTTTCAATTTTTTTCCATTGTTTCAACAATTGTCGTCAACATACTAGTTGACAACCGCGATCAAATTAAAAATGACTACTCAGGTTCAACTATCACTTGTACTAAAGGTTGATTAATATCTTGTCCTTAGTTAGTCGTTAGTCATATAAGCAGATAAAATCATTTTTCCTAAATTGCATCCTTTTTGAGATCTTAATATTTCCTCTGTTGAGTTGATAATGAACTTAATATTTTAAGACAAGGTATTAAAATTTGACTACATCTATAAATTAACCTTTATTCTGTAAAAATGTTTTGTTCACTGAATTAATTACAAACAAAACAAAACAGAACATAACATAAATTTTTCCATTAAAAGGTACCTACGGGGTTTTTCAGAAACAAATTTACATGATTATACTCAGATATCTCAAAGCAAATGGAACTATATTAGGATTACACTGTATGTAAAATTCAGTTTGTGTATACTGTAAAAAATAAAATTCTGCGTTCAAACTCCTCAGGAGTTTGAGAATTTTTTTTTCAATCAAACCATTTTAATTTGAATTAATCTAAAATTGATTACGCCAAATGAACTATTTTTCTTGATACAAACAACCTAGTTGATTATAGAGAACAGCTAAAACATTCGCCTGAAACTTTTTACATTTCAGCGAAATGAAAGAAACAACTGATTCAACATAAACATACAATTACAAGAAATTGTTTATGCACTTGTCTTAATATCCATAATTGATTGATACAAATACATTATTCTAAATAGGTTTTAACGAAACCATTCGTTCGTTTCATTTTTATTTGTTCAATAGAACGAAGATACGGTTGTCGTAAATTCTGTCAGTTGATATATATATTCTTTTGAACTTTTGGCTTACAATATTTCGTCAGTTGATGCAACGACTACAGTTTCTTGAGACAAGAATCTCGTGAGATTATATTATTCGCCTCATTTACTTGAAGAAAACTATAAATATTTGAATAAAATTGAACATATAATTGTTGCAATATGAAGTGACATTTGTAAAAAAATATTGCGTAATTGATTTAATAAAACGAATTAATTGTAGCATTTTTTTTATATTGGCTGCAATTAAATCAAAACTCTATCTCTTTTATATTAAATATATCCCATTTAAATGCAATTATTTGTGCATTTTACTCACAATATTGTTGTATCCGGTGATAAAAATGACATGGAATACATGATGCGCAAGCTAATTAAAGAATACGAGAAGTGGGGCTTAAATGTCAACTTAGAGAAAACCAAATATCTTTGTGTTGGTGGAGAACCGGGTGATCTGGTATTGGATGATGACAGGGATGAGATGATAACCCACTGCCTGGACTATAGCTTTTGTAGCGGCACTCTGTCAGCGGCAGGGGAGTGTATAGGGATCTCTTGGCGGCACTCTATATAGCCACGCATAGCTTAGTTCACAGCGCTTCGGTGGCCTAGAGATTTGCGCTCAAGTTTCACACCGACTAGGTACTAGGTGCCGGGTTCAACTCTCGGCGGCTCCCTCAAAACTTCTAACCCCTGCGTCTATGGCATGGCGCACACAAGCCATACTGATGAGTCCAAATGTGTGCGCCAGGGACGAAACGCATAAGTAGGGATATAAATTCCTTCGATTCTACATTGGTGACCCCGACGTGATGGAAACGGTTGTCTTTACGACGTGTCTTGGAAAAGCAGACGGTTGACGCTTGAGGTATACTCGCTCCCTCTCTGCAACTATCAACGAAACTCTAGACGCCTTTCCCATTCCGTACAATATTCATGGTCTGCCGCGGTATTGCGGTATTTATTATTATAAAAGAGAAATTATTGTTCTGTGAAGAAAAATAATGATTACATACAAATGTTTTTTTTTATCAAATTATTCCTTTGCTAGTGTCAAAAACCCTTCAATTTAGCTCAAATCAATCAGTTTCTTAACCCAAGAAACTTTCACTTGACATAAGAGATATTATCATTTTTATCGACTGAATTCTCGACCCATTCAACTAAGATCCTTTAAATCAACTACAAATCAAGTTTCAGTGAAATGTAATATTTATTTACATGAAACCAAAATTTTTATTCTACGAAAAGTATCAATAGTTACATACTAATTAATATTACCGTTGGATCAAATTTTTTTACCACCTGAGTCAAAAACTCTGAGCTTGGTTGAAACTAATCAGTTTCTTAACTCAAGAAACTTTTATTTAGGGTAAACGCCATTCTCAACCGTAGAGGGCGGTAGGGTCAAGTACTTTATGCATTTGGCTGTATTCAAACGTACGGAGTACTTGAGACAAATTAATATGGTTTGAGATGAGGAACTATTTTTACAGTGTACTTGGTTTTTATAAATTTTTTTATTCGCATAATTCATATAGTAATTGGCTCGTTAACGGATGATTCTTTGAGAACGTCTGAAGTACCTGATGGATTATTTTCGCCAAGGCGGTCTGTGCAGATAATATAAGAGTATATGGTTAATTGATGTCGAAAACGGGATGCACAATTTCACTTTGTCACGATTTTTAATTCAGTCTGAAGGCAATTGATTGATTTGAAGAAGCGGTTATTTCTTGTAGATTGAGGCTTAGCACGCTTCGAATATCTGAATTAAGAACAACAAAGTCCGCCGTGTCACTTATGAATTATATCTTTTTTCATGCAGTTCCACGAATATGGGTTTAATTCAAAGAACAAAATGATGAGGTTCTAACTGCATAAAAAGCACTAGATCACGACATGTATTTTACGAAGTGAAAACAAGAAATCATGAATTTAATTCATGTAGTTTTGTTTACAAAATATAAAAATCATCTATCTAGTATGCAGATATCAGAATTCATCTTTGAATAATTAAAAATTGATTCCTGAACGATGCAGGTTGAATCTTGAGTATAGGCTTGAAAAATAAACTTCACAAAGAGTCCAGTTGCGTTAAATCACACAACGTCAATGACAAAAGGGACACACCCTTCTATTGCAGCATAGCACGAGCTCAAACCCCAAAACAGGTACAAATCGTTTCAAATGAGCCGCAATGAAAATTTCCCATGATAATTCTTACAGCATGAAAGGTTGACTGGGCGCCTCTGGGGCACGTGGGGGGTGGCCATTGTCATCTCTTCGTAACAGGTACTTCTGAAATAACTGGAAATCCAATCTCAACAATCACGAGATCGTTTGAAATCACTTGTCACCTTTGAAATGACGCTAAAATCTAAAAGATCCAAATTATAAATATAATTGTTTTGTGTGAATGCATCCTAAATTTTTTATCAATTCCTAGTAGCAGTCATGATCGTTTGAGCTTGCAGATTTTTGCTTACAAAATCTTGTACATGGTTAAATTATAACTTATCAATAAGAGAACCCTCACAAGAGTGCTTTCGGTAGCTTATATTCTCCTTTTCAGAGACACTTGAACTTAATTTAGTTGAAGCACTTGAAATCCTTAGTTCTCACAGTGGAACCGCCGCAAACTGGCTTTTGACTTAATAACCGAAATACGTGGAGAATTATACCATGGCCAATGCCACATTTCCATTAAAGTGCAATTGACTCACGTTTCTTCCTTGTAGAGCTTTCAGCAACGGAGCCTGATTCCCCAACTTCTGTTACATCCCTAAAATGGCACTCTATTTCATACCGGGAGCACCGTTCTAGTGGAAATTTCTGTGAATTATAACGGACTGTTTTAAAATAGGAGCAGTCAGTTTCATGTGTCGATTAGTTCAAGAATGATACAATTATCCTTGACTTTATCTTTTATTAACTACAAAATTTGAGTAATCGTTTACTCGTGTCAACTAAATCGAACCTAATTTCAACCAGGAAATAGAGACAAATCTATGTTGATCTACTCAAAAAAATTTTTTTATCTTGAACTATTGAAGTGGGTTTGAGCTGTTCGAGTTATTTGTTTGTTCCTATATTTTTTGCATATACATAAAATAGGTAAAATGGACCAGCCTAGTAAATTTAACGAAAAATCAAAAATTAAATATAAGGTCAGCCCAGTACTTTTGTTTTATTTTAATAGCAAATGAGTGAATCCTGATACCATATTTTTACTGAATTGTGCTGTTAATATTTTAACAAAAGTCTTATATTTTTCCTTCTAACTAGATAAAATCCGAAAAATCAGTAGAATGATAAATGAACTCATATACTTATCGAATTGGAAATGAAATGACCCTATTTATCAATCAAGTTTCAATGGATAATTAGGTGAAACTTGGTTGCCAAATTATCGGCAAGATCGTGAATTATCCTTTTTTTTTCAGTCCATAAATGCAGGACCGGACACACATAAATTATCATTGAATAAAAGAAGGACAGCCGTCGAAATTTAACGAGCACGTTTCGTCAGTTTCACACCGCATAGCTTGATGGCGGGTACGATAAGTACTTTTGGACCATCCCGTGTAAGATTCCCATGAACCTCTCTTGTACGGTATGATTCCTTTAATGGAAAAGACGGGACGACAACATCAGAGTCATCGACCCCATCGAATCAGAAAACTGTGGTCGAGGGTATTGTTAGCTATTTTCTATGTGCAATAACATAGAAGATGCAATATTAACTCGGCTATCGTCCATTGTCATCAGATTAGGAAAGAAAAACTATTGGGAATTTTGGACACAATTAAATTATCTATTGTTAAACTTGTGACAATGCCAACGTTTCGAAACAGACTTCGTTTCTTTTTCAAGGCTGTAAATAAATAAATAATACATTACAAGACATACAATATGATACAACACGAAAATAAATTACCTAGTTACGATGAAACAATATTGTACGCTTTTTAAAACATTCAGACATTTTCTAAGAAGACAAAATTTTTCTAGAGGGCAGGTACACAACGTAAACATCTGCCTCATTAATTTCTATATGCATGACAATGACAATTAACATAAGGTAACAAAACATTTGGATAGAATGGACTCAACACTATTTACGAGGCCAGCTATCACTTATTATATTATTATAGATCGTGCTTAGGTGTTGAACATCTTCTCTATGATTTACAGTGTGATTTCGTTTTATATGAATCATCTCGCTTATGTTACGTCTATAACCAACCTGTTCTCTATCGAGAATTTGTACATTTTCAAAGTTAAATTTATGGCCCATAGTCATTTGTATAAGTTAGAGCAGTTTTATTATAATTCGCAATATTCTCATCATATTTATGTTGCTTAATTCTATTTCGTAAATATTGTCTTGTCTGGCCAATATAACACTTCTCACAATTAGCACAGGGTATCTTGTAAACTACTCCCGATTCTATATTAGAAGGTGTTCTGAATTTTAAATTTGTGAAGAATCTCTTTGTGTTGGATAAATTATAAAAAGCACACTTGACTTTCAACTCCTTAAATATTTTATTAATTCTGTGAGAAAGACCCGGTTTATATGGAAACTTCAAGTAAGAAGAAACGGTCGTGTTAGAAGAAACATTAACTGCGCGACTTACGTTGGATGTGTGTTTATTTATCATCATTCACAACATCGAAGAGGAAGGATGTGAAAAGGTCATGCATCTTTTGGATTTCAAAATATCATCACAGAGTGTTTCAAACTTTGTGTTGAAAATTGTGACCTTAAATTGGCCATAAGTTCTGTTTTTCAAATTAGAACCCTATATTTTTATAATTCTGTTGGATTCTGCGGTCAAAAATAATGATAGTTTTCTCACATGATTTACGTTCAACCTTCTAATATAGAATCGGGAGTAGTTTACAAGATACCCTGTGCTAATTGTGAGAAGTGTTATATTGGCCAGACAAGACAATATTTACGAAATAGAACTAAGCAACATAAATATGATAGTGAGAATATTGCGAATTATAATAAAACTGCTCTAATTTTACATCAAATGACTATGGGCCATAAAATTAACTTTGAAAATGTACAAATTCTTGATAGAGAACAGGTTGGTTATAGAAGTAACATAAGCGAGATGATTCATATAAAACGAAATCACACTGTAAATCATAGAGAAGATGTTCAACACCTAAGCACGATCTATAATAATATAATAAGAAAGTAATAAGTGATAGCTGGCCTCGTAAATAGTGTTGAGTCCATTCTATCCAAATGTTTTGTTACCTTATGTTAATTGTCATTGTCATGCATATAGAAATTAATGAGGCAGATGTTTACGTTGTGTACCTGCCCTCTAGAAAATTTTGTCTTAGCTTGGTTGAAACTAATCAGTTTCTTAACTCAAGAAACTTTTATTTAGGGTAAACGCCATTCTCAACCGTAGAGGGCGGTAGGGTCAAGTACTTTATGCATTTGGCTGTATTCAAACGTACGGAGTACTTGAGACAAATTAATATGGTTTGAGATGAGGAACTATTTTTTACAGTGTACTTGGTTTTTTATAAATTTTTTTTATTCGCATAATTCATATAGTAATTGGCTCGTTAACGGATGATTCTTTGAGAACGTCTGAAGTACCTGATGGATTATTTTCGCCAAGGCGGTCTGTGCAGATAATATAAGAGTATATGGTTAATTGATGTCGAAAACGGGATGCACAATTTCACTTTGTCACGATTTTTAATTCAGTCTGAAGGCAATTGATTGATTTGAAGAAGCGGTTATTTCTTGTAGATTGAGGCTTAGCACGCTTCGAATATCTGAATTAAGAACAACAAAGTCCGCCGTGTCACTTATGAATTATATCTTTTTTCATGCAGTTCCACGAATATGGGTTTAATTCAAAGAACAAAATGATGAGGTTCTAACTGCATAAAAGCACTAGATCACGACATGTATTTTACGAAGTGAAAACAAGAAATCATGAATTTAATTCATGTAGTTTTGTTTACAAAATATAAAAATCATCTATCTAGTATGCAGATATCAGAATTCATCTTTGAATAATTAAAATTGATTCCTGAACGATGCAGGTTGAATCTTGAGTATAGGCTTGAAAAATAAACTTCACAAAGAGTCCAGTTGCGTTAAATCACACAACGTCAATGACAAAGGGACACACCCTTCTATTGCAGCATAGCACGAGCTCAAACCCCAAAACAGGTACAAATCGTTTCAAATGAGCCGCAATGAAAATTTCCCATGATAATTCTTACAGCATGAAAGGTTGACTGGGCGCCTCTGGGGCACGTGGGGGGTGGCCATTGTCATCTCTTCGTAACAGGTACTTCTGAAATAACTGGAAATCCAATCTCAACAATCACGAGATCGTTTGAAATCACTTGTCACCTTTGAAATGACGCTAAAATCTAAAAGATCCAAATTATAAATATAATTGTTTTGTGTGAATGCATCCTAAATTTTTTATCAATTCCTAGTAGCAGTCATGATCGTTTGAGCTTGCAGATTTTTGCTTACAAAATCTTGTACATGGTTAAATTATAACTTATCAATAAGAGAACCCTCACAAGAGTGCTTTTGGTAACTTATATTCTCCTTTTCAGAGACACTTGAACTTAATTTAGTTGAAGCACTTGAAATCCTTAGTTCTCACAGTGGAACCGCCGCAAACTGGCTTTTGACTTAATAACCGAAATACGTGGAGAATTATACCATGGCCAATGCCACATTTCCATTAAAGTGCAATTGGCCCACGTTTCTTCCTTGTAGAGCTTTCAGCAACGGAGCCTGATTCCCCAACTTCTGTTACATCCCTAAAATGGCACTCTATTTCATACCGGGAGCACCGTTCTAGTGGAAATTTCTGTGAATTATAACGGACTGTTTTAAAATAGGAGCAGTCAGTTTCATGTGTCGATTAGTTCAAGAATGATACAATTATCCTTGACTTTATCTTCTATTCACTACACAATTTGAGTAATCGTTTACTCGTGTCAACTAAATCGAACCTAATTTCAACCAGGAAATAGATTAGAATGAAATTATTAAACATGAATTTCTATTGATTACGATACAAATCTATGTTGATCTACTCAAAAAAATTTTTTTATCTTGAACTATTGAAGTGGGTTTGAGCTGTTCGAGTTATTTGTTTGTTCCTATATTTTTTTGCATATACATAAAATAGGTAAAATGGACCAGCCTAGTAAATTTAACGAAAAATCAAAAATTAAATATAAGGTCAGCCCAGTACTTTTGTTTTATTTTAATAGCAAATGAGTGAATCCTGATACCATATTTTTACTTAATTGTGCTGTTAATATTTTAACAAAAGTCTTATATTTTTCCTTCTAACTAGATAAAATCCGAAAAATCAGTAGAATGATAAATGAACTCATATACTTATCGAATTGGAAATGAAATGACCCTATTTATCAATCAAGTTTCAATGGATAATTAGGTGAAACTTGGTTGCCAAATTATCGGCAAGATCGTGAATTATCCTTTTTTTTTCAGTCCATAAATGCAGGACCGGACACACATAAATTATCATTGAATAAAGAAGGACAGCCGTCGAAATTTAACGAGCACGTTTCGTCAGTTTCACACCGCATAGCTTGATGGCGGGTACGATAAGTACTTTTGGACCATCCCGTGTAAGATTCCCATGAACCTCTCTTGTACGGTATGATTCCTTTAATGGAAAAGACGGGACGACAACATCAGAGTCATCGACCCCATCGAATCAGAAAACTGTGGTCGAGGGTATTGTTAGCTATTTTCTATGTGCAATAACATAGAAGATGCAATATTAACTCGGCTATCGCCCATTGTCATCAGATTAGGAAAGAAAAACTATTGGGAATTTTGGACACTATTAAATTATCTATTGTTAAACTTGTGACAATGCCAACGTTTCGAAACAGACTTCGTTTCTTTTTCAAGGCTGTAAATAAATAAATAATACATTACAAGACATACAATATGATACAACATGAAAATAAATTACCTAGTTACGATGAAACAATATTGAACGCTTTTTAAAACATTCAGACATTTTCTAAGAAGACAAAATTTTTCTAGAGGGCAGGTACACAACGTAAACATCTGCCTCATTAATTTCTATATGCATGACAATGACAATTAACATAAGGTAACAAAACATTTGGATAGAATGGACTCAACACTATTTACGAGGCCAGCTATCACTTATTATATTATTATAGATCGTGCTTAGGTGTTGAACATCTTCTCTATGATTTACAGTGTGATTTCGTTTTATATGAATCATCTCGCTTATGTTACGTCTATAACCAACCTGTTCTCTATCGAGAATTTGTACATTTTCAAAGTTAAATTTATGGCCCATAGTCATTTGATTTAAGTTAGAGCAGTTTTATTATAATTCGCAATATTCTCACTATCATATTTATGTTGCTTAATTCTATTTCGTAAATATTGTCTTGTCTGGCCAATATAACACTTCTCACAATTAGCACAGGGTATCTTGTAAACTACTCCCGATTCTATATTAGAAGGTGTTCTGAATTTTAAATTTGTGAAGAATCTCTTTGTGTTGGATAAATTATAAAAAGCACACTTGACTTTCAACTCCTTAAATATTTTATTAATTCTGTGAGAAAGACCCGGTTTATATGGAAACTTCAAGTAAGAAGAAACGGTCGTGTTAGAAGAAACATTAACTGCGCGACTTACGTTGGATGTGTGTTTATTTATCATCATTCACAACATCGAAGAGGAAGGATGTGAAAAGGTCATGCATCTTTTGGATTTCAAAAATATCATCACAGAGTGTTTCAAACTTTGTGTTGAAAATTGTGACCTTAAATTGGCCATAAGTTCTGTTTTTCAAATTAGAACCCTATATTTTTATAATTCTGTTGGATTCTGCGGTCAAAAATAATGATAGTTTTCTCACATGATTTACGTTCAGGATATTTCAAATAAGGATCATTCTTTTTTTGGATATTTTGAAAACTATTCGATTTAATACAATGGTTTTAACAGAAATGTATTCACTATTGAATACTCCATCATACCAGGAATGGAAAACTTGAAAAAAAATTTTTTCGTAGCATTTATTTTCACTCCCTGTATAACCGGAAGTTTATGGGCTTCGAACAATATCATAATCCCAATTTTCAGATCTCAAATAGGTCTAGTTCTCCAAAAACGTCTAATAGGCACTGGAACTTGAGACACCCTGTATAAACATACCAGTATACCATGGTTCAAATTGCCTTTCACACTTTGTCTCAAAGTAGCAATAAGGCTGATTCAAGCCCTTCTTCTCTCTCTTCTTCAACCTTATGGAATATGAATCATTCATTTAAGTGTCTAGTAATTTCATTGTTTATGTATTCAAGTCGACAATCAGAGTTTATGCAAACTTGACTTGTTGTTTACAGCATTTCGCTTCAGAAATTGGTAAATTGCGATAAACAGCTGATAACGAATACTGTATGTTTGAGCAGGAACCACTTTTCACCTAGCAATATTTACTGCGGAAGATCTACATTCAAAGAAATATAAGAAAAATAATCACTTCGAGAGGAGCGTCAATATTTATGAAGCCATTAACCTATGCAATTAATTTTACCGAAAAGATTATGAATATTCATAACATAATGATATTTTTTATACTGAAGACTCATTGATAGAAATTTTCTGAAGAGATAATGAATTGCCCGTTTATAATTTGTGGGATATCAAATGTTTTAACAAGCTCAGCATGTTAACAACTAATTACCAAACGCAGCTTGACTCTAAATAATTACTAATGAGAAAGAAAAGTACTTAAACTGAATCATATCAAGAGATACGTTTGACAAATATTGATAACTGAAATTCCTGAAAGAGCGAATATATCCCAAAGAATATCTGAATATATTGAATATATCGATTTCAATTTTGAATTTAAGTTGAAAATAATACTATTTCTGAATATTTGTTTATTCGCATCATGATAAAAAACTATCTTATATATGTTTGAATACAACGTAAGAAACGAAAAAAATCAAGCAAAGCCAGTTGATAAATTCATCCAGCGACAAAATATCGTTGTAGACAAAAAGTGGGAATGTAGAAAAGATCAATTTCTGAAGCTTTTGCCCCGTTCATTGCTCGTTCCATCGGATTGTTCATGACATTCAAAAAGATATATTTATTCCTGAGTAATACACATTTTGAATTCAGTTTGAACTTAACTAACAAGTATTTACAATCGATGTAATTATTTGCTTATAGATAAAAAAATCAGAAAGGTACTGACGTAAGAGCTTGTTCGAGGGTTTTTTCCCCGTGTTCTAGATCAATGAGATACAAATACAACAGTCGCGATGAACGAACAATACTATCTCTCAAATTAAAATACATACAGGGTGTCTCAAGTTCAAGTGCCTATTATATAAGTATTATATTTATAATACACAAGTGTCAGACAGGTCTTATTGTTAGTCGTTATGAAATTTTTTGATTTCACAAAATGAATCGTTGCTATTCTAATAATGACATATTGGGTTTATTTCTTATATTTTATTATTTCAATTGTATACGCGAACACATTCAAATGCACTTAATGATATTGTTTATTTCAAATCCATGGTGGATAAAAACAAAAACAAAATGTTGAGTATCCAATGAGAAGTATCCCCATTTTATTTACAATTTCTGAAAACATGTTTCAAACTTTCCAAATTCTGGAATGTAAGAGCCCCTAAAGAATACAAAAAAGGGCAGTTGATGAAATTAGTATTTTGACTTATTTCGAAGCGAATGAGAATTCATGTCTTCAATAGGAAACACATTAAATAGATTCGCTACTTCAGTACACCGAATTATGACTATAAATAAATTATGATAATAAAAATACGTTTCAAAACTCAAATTAACATAATAAATGATCAGGTAAGAGTTTCAATATGGTAACCATTTTGTTCCACACACTTTAGAATACGTGTTGAAACACCTCGGTTAGTCGCTCGCTCAATTTCCTCCCCCTTTAGTGAGTGAAAAGCATCCCCCACACTCCGATTCAAATCTTCTTTGCTTTCAATAGGAGATTCATAGACTATGTTTTTTATTCTACCCCATAAATAAAAATCTGAGGAAGTAAGATCGGGAGATCGTGGGGGCCAAAACAGTGAAGAACGGCGTCCGATCCACCGATTACCAAACATTGCATTCAATTCTTCAGACACCTCGTGCGAACTATGTGCCGGAGCCCCATCCAATTGATAATATGCGGTTGTCGACATATTAAACGGCAGTTCATCCAAACACACAGAAACAAAATTTCTCTGGATATCCAAAAATTTTTCTGTATTTAAATTTTCTTCATAAATATAGTACCGAACTTCATTGTTCATCAAAACAGTAAACACATTAAAACTAAATTTGTTCTGGGGGTTTCTTTGTCTCTTTCTATGAGGATTTCCACTTCTCCAAATGTGGCAATTCTTTCTATTAAATAGTCCTTCATTATTGAATTTTGCTTCGTCTGTCCAAATGATCTTTTTCAAAAAATTTTCATCATTTTCAAGTTTTTCTATAATAATATTCCTCTACAAAAATTTAACCTTTTTATGTGGTCACCTGGTTCTAATGCATGAACTTTCTCATATTCGTAGTCATGCATGTTGTTTTTCAAAATTTGGTGCACTGAATATCTGCCTAATTCGGTTTCATGAGCTGCACTTAGAATAGATGCATTTCAATTCGCTTCGAAATAAGTCAAAACATTAATTTCATTTTCCTCATCATCAACTACCCTTCTTTTATATTCTTTAGGGGCTCTTACACATCCAAAACTTTGAAAGTTTGAAACATATTTTCTAAAGATCTTCTCCGTCATGGAAGGTAAATACTTCTCGTTGAAGGCCCGGCAGGTTCAACTAATAATTCTGTCACATTCACCATGTATATAAAATAGATCCTGAATTTCGTAATTAGAATAACGGTTCATTTTATTACATCGAGAAATGAAGATAACGAATAACAATAACACCTGACACTTGTGAATTATTGGCCAATTTAAGATCACAATTCTCAACACATAATTAGAAACACCCTGTGATGATATTTTTGAAATCTAAAAGATGCATGACCTTTTCCATCCTTTCTCTTCGATGTTGTAAAAACGGTTTACGCTCAGGATTTTTAAAATAAGAATAATGAACATATTACTGACTGAACGTATTTGACTTTTTTTCCAGTTTTATTTTAGGATATTTTGAAAACTATTCGATTTTAGACAATGGTTTTAACAGAAATGTATTCACTAATGAATTTATTTTCACTCCTTGTATAACCGGAAGTTTTTGGGCTTCGAAAATATTTTAGCCCTGTAGAGAACTTCGAACAATATCATAATCACAATTTTCTGATTTCAAATATGTCTAGTTCTTCAGAAACGTATAATAGGCACTCGAACTTGAGACACCCTGTATAATAAGTCCGACCGATGTCAATGGAAAACGTTTCTCTTAAGCTTCTAGCATTGACATTTCTGATGAACTTTTTGACATTTCTTTCTTCTCAAGTAAATAAAAAAATAATTATATCTTCAGGAGAAAGGTAGCAACTACAATGAAATTCAAAATTATATAAGATATCAATTATGTTCATTTATGCATAAATTTTTGTAGCTAGGTCTGATATCTTATGAAATGTAAAGTTTAAAAAAATTTTTGTTTGGAATCTTTTAAAAATTTTCTAGCATATCGATTTCTGCGAAAATTTGCAGGTCTATTTGTTTCAATCTAATTCGAATATCTTTCAAGTTACGCATCGATGCGATGCATATTCTAGGAGTTTTAGAGGACATCAAGTTACAGATGCTCATAATTCCTGAATTATTAGACGTCTTTAGCCCAATAACAAAGTTGACCGAGATTTTTGGACAATTAACTTAGCCTGAAATTCTGAAAAATCTAGCTCATCTTCTTTGGATGATAGAGACTATACAGCCGGACTTACACCGTCAAGTTTACCCTGTAATCTTCATTAGAAAATCAATCCCAATCGATTGAGAGTATTTTTGATTCGATGTCTGAAAATTATAGAAATTTGGGTAAAACGTTCGAGAATACCTCTTTTTTGGATTTATTCAATTTGAGAGACCTTTATGGTAGATTGCTGCATTATTATAGACTTGCATGTTGATGGAATTTGATGAGAATTTCTGCATCAGGTTTCCCTTTACAGCTTGTTTTGGGAAATCGGCCACATATTCATGCAATATCGAATAAGAGACATATTTATTGACGATTTTCTATGATCAATTCACGGACAGCATCAATTGCTGTTGGTAGAACAGCTGATTTTGCACGACTCTCACGAAATCAGTCTTGGTATCAGCGATTCATCCCAGTTTCTGATGGAGTTCTCCAAAATTTTTTTACAGCGATGAATGAGCTACATTTTTCTTAAGCCAGTGTCAGCTATCAATTGCCGATATCTAAATATTAATAGAAAAATTGACCTAAATCTTATCTTACCGTGTCTTCCTCTCTTCCGTCCTTTGCCGGCTCCTTCGGTGCCATAAAACCACAGAAAAAGCAGCCAGACACAGAACAAAGTTTTGAAATTCATCTCGCGTTCACTTTTCACAGACCGATTTGTTTTCACATAATCACAACAATCGCGTTAACCACGTGCTCGGGAGCTTCAGGTACGACGCGACACAGCCTCCACGTAAACCGGGTTCGAACTGAAGAACCTAAAGGTAAAGAACCAGAGGATACAGACCGAAATAGCCTACTGGTCGACTATTTTTAGCGTCATCTCACGGTAACAACCTGAACTTGGAACAGCCATCGGTGATATTTTTAATGACGGTCACAGGTCGTAAGTGCTTTTCGCGTTACTTGCTGCAATGCTACCAACAGCTGAAACATGTTAGGAATTGGCTGTATCGCACTCAAATTTTGTTGTCTGTAGACGATCACAATTCTGTTCTGATCATCAAAAGTGTGACGGCCGGTTTCTGAAACGATGATCATCATAGAAATCAACTAATCAGCTGTTAAATCTATGGTCAACTGCCATTTGAGGCATATTTCAGGTAAATTGTATGTCAATCGTCATTTTGAGTTTCCGAAACGCAAATTAAGGCTAAATAAGTGGTCAAACTAGTGTCAAAGAATTTGTCAACTAATCGGTGTTGTTTGGCGAATTAACTTGAAAGAAATCTTGTTTATGAATGAAATCTATGTATTTTCCAAGGAAATCTTAATTTTATCGGTATGTATGAAAATAATTTAATAGTCTTTAATATATAATTTTTTATGAAAAGGCATTTATTATTTTCCAATTTTGCGATGTAATATGTTTTCGTTAATAATTTAGTTTTCTCTGAAAAAACAAGCATATTTGCAACAATTGGTGAATCTATTTTTTTATTGTAAATAATAATTATGGATATCAGCTTGGATATAAGCATGTCTAGTAATTCTAGCGAAGATGAGAACCCAAGGCCACGAACTCTTAGGGGAAGAATGAACTCTTTTGATTTCTACAATGATGTGGAATTCAAAAATAGGTATAGACTGTCCAAGGATATTATAACATTACTTCTGAATATGATAGAGGTTAAAATAAAGCCCTTAACATCAAGGAACAAATCAGTTACTGCCTTGGAACAAGTACTTCTAACAATAAGCTATTTTGCAACAGGAGCATTCCAAATAACAGTAGCTGACCATATAAGGGTCCATAAAACTACAGCATGTAGAATAATTAAAAAAGTATCTAGAGTCATTGCTGAACTTCGACCCCAGTTCATATCTATGACAAGAACAGAGGATGAACGGAATAGAATCAAATCAGAATTTTATTCTATAAGTTCATTTCCGAACGTGATTGGATGTGTAGACTGCACACTTATAAAAATACAGTCACTTGGAGGTCCACAAGGTGAGCTTTTCAGAAATAGAAAGAGATACTCTTCTCTTAATGTTCAGGTGATTTGTGATCCCGCAGGGATTATTTATTGGAGGACAGTGGCTACCCTTGTCGCTCATATTTATTGACTCCATTTCTGAGGCCATCAACTTCCGGTGAGCAAGCGTACAACAGAGCACAGATCAAAACGAGGAATACTGTTGAAAGAACATTTGGTGTCTTGAAGAGACGTTTTACTTGTTTGTCTATGGGAATTAGGCTGAAAATGGAGACAACCATGAATATCATAGTGGCATGTTGTGTTCTGCACAATTTGGCATTAGTTCATAATGAAGACGTAGCAGACTTTGATATCGGAGAGAACTTCCCAGATGATCCCCCAAATACTTCTACAAATGATGAAAATATATCAGTCAGATCTTTGTTAGTATCAACACATTTCAATGTTCAATAATAATTGTGGAAGAAGACTCGGATCAAAGGTCATACAATCCGTCACACAAATCCTATGAAGTAAAAGTAGTGCGTTGATGAAAAGTTGTTACAATAGCTCAAATAAATGTATATTCTAATCTACTCTACGACTGAAAACATTCTATAAATCCAATTACACCAAATTTCATTTCATTGTTTTTACTTCTGTGTACTGTGATAAAATAATAAAATTGGATGATGTATGAACAAGGTTGTTTGCTCAATTATTTTGAATACTTCAAATTAAAACGATATTTTTCATTTTATTGACCTATTGATGATAAATTTTTCAGTTGAAAAACAGCATCTGTATTTTAATACACCAGATACGACTTAATACACAGGTACAGTTAAGCCGCTAAACGATTCTTAAATGCAATCTATCGTAAGAAACAGTTGTAAGCAAGTTCAACCAGGTATTTTTTTATGGTCACTTGGGTGTTAAAATTTAAACATCAGTTATCGGATAATTTTAAAATCTTAACCACAAAACACTGATATCTTAACCTCTTTAATCACAGAATATTAGTTTTTATCGGAGAATCTGTGGTTGGACAGTCTGGCAACAGGGTCGCCTCATGTCAACTGAAAATGGTCATAGATTAGTTAAATATGCACTGAACATCCTTTCGGAAACTCAAATTGATTTGACATCTCTGTCAAGATGATCGTTGTGTTAGTTGACATGAGATTTGATCATCCTTTCAGAAACTGGCTTTAAGTGATTGGCAATGATGATCCGACCTGATATTTCTCCATTTTCCAGCGTCTCTCTACCCGATTTGAATCGCTCGGACCACTCGTAAACTAGCGTACGGGATCGACAATCATCATCATATGCACTTTGTATCATTTGGTGCGAGTCAGTAAAATTGTTACCAAGTTTAATACAAAAATCATTTTTTCGACCCATGTACACAACAAACTGACATTTGGAACGCAAGAACTTTTATTGTATGCATTCAAATGCCATGAAATTTATACCAGTTTTCAATGAAGGACTAAATCATTTACAGGTAAAATATTACAATTGATGGCACAAGTGGTAGTTCCCAAGTAACACACATACATCTTTGAGATGTACAGGGTGTCTCAAGTTCGAGTGCCTATTAGACGTTTCTGGAGAACTAGGCATATTTGAAATCTGAAAATTGGGATTCTGATATTGTTCGAAGTTCTCTACAGAGCTAAAATATTTTCGAAGCCCAAAAACTTCCAGTTATACAGGGAGTGAAATTAAATTCGACGAAAAAATTTTTTATCAAGTTTTCCATTCCTGGTATGAACGAGTATTCAATAGTGAATACATTTCTGTTAAAATAATTGTATTTAATCGAATAGTTTTCAAAATATCCAAAAAAAACTGGAAAAAAAGTCAAATAAGTTCAGTCAGTAAGATGTTCATTATTCTTATTTTAAATATCCTGAGCGTAAACCGTTTTTACAACATCGAAGAGGAAGGATGTGAAAAGGTCATGCATCATTTGGATTTCGAAAATATCATCACAGGGTGTTTCAAATTTTGTGTTGAAAATTATGATCTTAAATTGACCATAACTTCTGCTTTTCAAAATAGAACCCCATTTTTTTTATAATTTTGTTGGATTCTGCGGTCAAAAATAATGATAGTTTTCTCACATGATTATGCTCCTAAATTCAATAATTTCTGAGTTATTTGAGATTTTCTGGATTTATGTAGTACGTAGAGTCAAATTCATAAGGATATTCTGTGAGCATAGAAGATAAATCATCCCATTTATTATTCACAAGTGTCAGACAGGTCTTATTGATAGTCGCTATGAAATTTTTTGATTTCGCAAAATGAATCGTTGCTATTCTAATAATGAGATTTTGGATTTATTTCTTATATTGTATTTTTTCAATTGTATACGCAACACACATTCAAATGCACTTAATGATATTGTTTATTTCAAATGGTGGATGACACAAAATGTTGAGTATCCAATGAGAAGTATCCCCATTTTTTTTTACAATTTCTGAAAAGATGTTTCAAACTTTCCAAATTTTGGAATGTAAGAGCCCCTAAAGAATACAAAAAAAGGGCAGTTGATGAAATTAATATTAATTAATTTAAGATCACAATTTTCAACACAAAATTTGAAACACCCTGTGATGATATTTTTGAAATCCAAAAGATGCATGACCTTTTCACATCCTTCCTCTTCGATGTTGTAAAAACGGTTTACGCTCAGGATATTTAAAATGAGAATAATGAACAAATTACTGACTGAACATATTTGACTTTTTTCCCAGTTTTTTTGGATATTTTGAAAACTATTCGATTTAATACAATGGTTTTAGCAGAAATGTATTCACTATTGAATACTCATTCATACCAGGAATGGAAAACTTGAAAAAAAATTTTTTCGTCGAATTTATTTTCACACCCTGTATAACCGGAAGTTTTAGAGCTTCGAAAATATTTTAGCTTTGTAGAGAACTTCGAACAATATCATAATCTCAATTTTCCAATTTCAAATATATCTAGTTCTTCAGAAACGTTTAATAGGCACTCGAACTTGAGACACCCTGTATAATAGATGTTCACCAGATCATCTAATGACAGTCATATTTCAAAAGATTTGTTTTATCAAAACATCTAATTTATGTATTTCTCATAATTTTTTCAGATGCTAGACAGAGGGAATCTAAAATTATGACGAATATTTATGTTTAATAAACGTTTAATCATTGGTGTAATGAATGTCTGATATACGTGTTTTTAATACTCTTATTTATGTAATGGGGTAACGTTTTTTCATCAGTTTTTATAGATATCTAATAGAGAGAATATTCCTTGATAAAATGTATGTCGAAAATGCGTTTTATAAACACTCTACATATTGCGATGTAATATTTTTATTGAAAAATTAAGTTGAAAGGAATATTTATTCAAGAGCATGAAAGTTTTAATTATCCTAGAATTGGCGTAAAAATCAACGTTACGGGAAAAATCAAGTAACGTAATCAATACCAGAAAATATGAAATGAAAAAAATAGGTGCAAATTGATTGAAAACTATTAGCTATCAAGTTGCTACCCAAATACCCCTTTTGTTTTTTGTGTAGAAGCATGCTAATGCATTTTCAACATCTCGTCTATCGAAGAGACTTTTTAGAAAATATTGTCAAAACAGTATATTACGAAAATTTTTCACTTACCGAATTGTTATAGGTTTGAACTTTCACTTAATTCACTTGATTGATGAAATCTAACTTCAGCAAGATGGCGGATCACGAAAGTATAGTCACTTGATCTTTTGTCTTTACCCTTTGCCGATTCAAATGGAAAGCCGAATAATGACGAAATGGCTTTCTGACGTGACACGACTTCATGCTTTCTCGCTTCCAGTGAAGCAGAAGGCGCAAGCGCTATATAATATCGATCAACGCCGAAGATGATCGATATCATAATTAGGATTGTTTTAAATTTAACCATGTGAAGATCTGAAGACATGAAAACACGATGATACAAGAATGAATATAGACTCCCTAGGTCATTAAAGTTTAAAATAAACATAGCGGACTCGCCGGGGATTGAAAATGAATCTTGCTAAAAAGAACGTAAATGTTAGTGTGATGTCCACCAATGCATTGCTCCACCTTAACACGATCGTGAATGGATGGATTGAATTCAATTCCTTGAAGTTTCGTGTTCGACATTCCGAATGTTATCACTACTTGAGCTTCATGGAAAAATGATTAGTTTCAATTCATTGTTCAATTTAGAATTTTTTCTGAACTCATTCAAAATTCTGTAGCAAGTTGTTTATTTCATGATCATTTTTCGAAATTGAAAAAAGTTGCCTTGACAACGACGAATAGGCACAAAAATATTAACTCTCAACACTCTTAAAAACATAGAATGGATATCAAACTAAGTCATGTCATAGGAAATGACATATTCTGTATGCTTTTTATTAGACTTATTTAGATCTTAATAGACGTTTAGTTTATGTGACTTAGACGAGTGTGTGTTGCTTGGGTTTTTGGGTTTTTCAATAAGTTTACTTATACACAAATGCAACAGAAAGAAGCTTCATCCCCAACTTTAAAGTACTTTCGTAATTGGGAATTCCCTTAGACTAGTGAAGGGACTTTCTATTATAGTCTAAGGCCTAAGGGAATTTCAATTTGAAATTTTCGTCACTGCGCCGGACGAGCATATCTTTCCGATGTATTTTGCAAGATGCAAAGTTTTAACACCCGGGCAAACGTTCCGATTCATTACGAACGGGGGTATTTTATATCCGACGTCGATTCCGAACGGCCAGGGTGCACTCCGAGCGACGTCTGACGTTGATTCTGAACGCACTCAAAGTCGTTGTCACGTAAAACTTTCGCCCGTATACCGACTTTACAGGCAACCAATTTTTTTTTATTAAATTTCTGTTTCTTTTGGAATGGAAGATGTGAAATAGAAATTTAAACAGAATAAAAATGATTTTTGGCCTTCAACACAGCTTGTGGTTACACGTGATTTCTCATCTGCTTACATAAATCGCATAAATCATAATTTTGTCTGCTCTGTCGACCCAAAATTCTTGAAACTATAGAAATTTCATGATAAAAGAGTATCTATTATGAGATTAGTGGAATAGGATGAAATTGCATCGGTTATTGATTGAAATAAAGTGTAACTTTTGTAATTTTTATTAAAGAAACATGTCTTCCATTAAAAACACACACGGACATTTTATTATTGATAAAAGGCTAGAGGCTGTATAAACAATCTAACAATTGGTCAGCAAATATCCTCAAAGAAATTTCATTCATTTCCTCAATTTTTGAAATTTCCATTTACACTGCTGTTATAGATATGGAATGAGTGATATGAAAAAATACATATTGAGTTTCGATTCCTCGACATCAATTTAGAACATGAAAAACAAAAACGTACAATGCACATTTTATTCAACTAAAAAAACAAAGTGCTACTTCGACATTGCGTAGAATGGACAATGTGAAATATCTAAAATCATAACATCACATTATTTCAAGCATAAATTGGCTAACAATGACTTTATTCAGTTTCAGTTTGCGTTATTTTTTTCACTGAAACAAAGCTTGTGAGCAAATTGTTCTTTTCAGTGTTGAAACATATTTGGCAACTTTGGATAATTCGATATGTTAAGGAATTGCTTCGGTTTTAAGTTCATGATATGTTACAGGAAATCCAAATATTTTGATATTTATTTTTACTAAAATGGTACTAGATGTCTTAGAATTTTTTTATATCAGGTGGCTCATTCAATTATTATAAAAACTATTCATGTAAAATATTTTGCAGATCGATGTAACGTTAGGTAAAGTACAAACTTTCAAATTTTGAGTGTTGCCAGATGGCATTCGGCTCAATGGTATTAGTCTGTTTTTTTATTCTTTTACTGAAAGTGAACTTTTCCCCTGACCGATATCTCAGGATATGATGGTGTCGCCACTTTATTTACCATTGATGAAGCCCATGTTTTTTTTTGGTTATCCCGCTGCTGAGGTTGGTGTACCTCAAGGCTCTGTGATTTTTCGCCTTATACCGATGATATGACTCTCTTGATCTTTCGCTCCAATAATGGCATTGCTGTAATAACTTAGCCAGTCTTGGCGACTGGGTCTCCAGAAATTCTCTATTTCTGAACACCTCGAAGACCAAAAGGTTTCAGAACTATCCAAGAAAGATTGAGTTTGATGTCGACTTGAAAGTTGATCGAAGCGATGTTTAAAGAGCTGATTCTGTTATTCTTCTGGGAATAATTTTTGACACGAATGTGAATTGGTACCAGCTCTGTTCTAAACTTACATCTGGCAACACTGTAAATTTGAATTTGTCTCAAGAAATTTTTTGCAGGAATAGTTTATATAACACAGGCCTACGCAAAAAAATTTTTTTTGGTGCCTAGAATTTTTGAGCTGATTTTAACTATATTTTTATTGGTGAATCTAAATATGATAGCAGTCTTTCTGTATCAGCTCTAGATTTTAGAGAATAAATAATAATAATAATAAATAAAAACAAAAGTCTGAAATTCGGAGTACCAATGGTTTGGAGAGAACCAAAATATCACTTCGATGGATGTTATTTCTGCCTAGTAAATATTACTGGAACCAATCGAAATAACCGTAACAAGTGGACTTATGCAGATTTAGTCCCTGCAAGACGCCCTATCCCTCACTCAGAAGTGCCAATTCCAACTTATCAGCAGCTACCAGAACTCTTTGAGGACACATGTCTCTCTGATCAGAATTCTGACACTACTGAAGGTGACAGTGATTTTGGAAAGGTGTCATCAATTCCCCAATGATTCAACTAAGATGAGTTAAATGACCTCACTAGAGATCTCAACCTGTCGAAGGAAACTTCTGAATTACTAGCTTCCAGGTTGAAGGAAAAAAATTACTTGAACCAGGAACGAAAATTACATTTTATCACACAAGGCAGTAAGATCTGCTACCTTTTTTCTCTGAAGAACAAAATCTTGTATTTTGCCATGCTGTTAGAGAACTTCTGGTAAAAATGGGTCTTCCTGAACATTTTCCGGATGATTGTCGCCTATTTATTGACAGCTCAAAACGAAGTTTGAAATGTGTTCTTCTACATAATGGGAACAAATATGGCTCAATACCAATTGCTCACTCAACGAAAATGAAAGAGCAATATGACAACATAGCTTTGGTTTTGGAAAAAATAAAGTATCATGAACACCAATGGGTGATTTGTGTAGACTTAAAAATGGTAAACTTTCTCCTTGGACAGCAAAGTGGCCACATTAAAAATCCTTGTTTCTTTTGCCTCTGGGATAGCAGAGACAACGCAACACTGGGTTAGAAAAGAGTGGCCTAGAAGAGAAAACCTGAATGTTGGGGAGAAAATATCATCAATGATCCTTTAGTTCCGCGAGAGAAAATCATGTTTCCACACCTGCATATCAAGCTGGGTCGAATGAAGCAGTTTGTAAAGACTCTTGATAACAATGGATCATGCTTTGCATATATAGGGAAAAAAATGCCTCAGCTGAGTAAGGAAAAAATTAAAGCAGGAATATTTGATGGCCCACAAATAAGACAGCTGATTAAAGACCCTGACTTCTCAAATTCAATGATTGAGATTGAACAAAATGCCTGGAATTCATTTGTTTCAGTTGTCCAAAATTTTCTGGGTGAACACAAAGCTGAAAACTATGTTGAATTAGTCAATGAGATGCTGAATAATTTCAGATCACTTGGGTGTAGCATGAGCATTAAGGTGCACTATTTACACAGCCACTTAGACCGTTTTCCTGATAATTTAGGCGACATTAGTGAGGAGCAAGGTGAAAGATTTCACCAAGATATCAAATGTATGGAGGATCGCTATCAAGGAAGATGGGATACTCACATGATGGCAGATTACTGCTGGTCTTTGAATCGGGATTGTTCTAAAATACATTCAAGAATGTCATGCAAAAGAAGTTTCCGAAATGTTTAGTGAGTAATTGGTTTAAATGATGACTTTTTCTGTTTTCTATAGTATATAATGAATAATATCTGTGTAATATAATAAAAATTCCTTTATCAAATTGTTTCTTTAAACCATGGTTTTTCTTTTAGAATAATGTATAATTCACAAAAATGTTGATATCTTGAAAATTCGAGCTGACAGGCAAAAACTAATAGCATATTTGAATTCAGGGCATCAAATTCATATGAGATCACCTCCAAATTCTTGGGCACCAAAACCACTGTTGACCAGTGTAATCATTCAAAATGCTGTAGCCTTAATGAAAGAATGGCGGCCATCGTACTTGTCGATAAATAGGATTATGTTTCTGAATTTTTGATATGTGGGAGTTGATAGTTTCAAAGAACATTTCTTCACAAAAAAATTGCGTTCCAAGAAAAATCTTGAAAGATCGCTTTATAAATTATTGCATAACATCATAGAAAATTTCAACACCCAAAAAAACTTTTGATATGTACTAAAAATAACGTATAAATATGACATTTTCTCTATGTTACATACATATATATTTGGTAATAATCAACACGTCCCTTCAATTTTGCAATTATCTATTGTACAAAATATACAAATAAATCTATGAAATGAATATTTTGCCCACAAGTCATTATAAGCACGTTTAATCTCTTCAAAGCTAACGTTTATCGAGGTTTTGTTGCTAAATTTTCAGACCTCTTTTTATCTTACTTGATATAAGTACCTTTTTCTTACGTTATAAAGACTCAAGTCGCCTACAACAGTACAAAATTGTATGAAATTTCATAGATTTAAGATAAAATTTCTTATGCTTTATTGTATACCTAAAATTCCCCACCTAAAAGAATTGAATCACAGATTGAAATTCGTTAGAACTTATATTTGAATCATTTATTCAACGTTAATTTAAATAAGAGGGAATTTCTGACTATTTGATTCAACTCAACTAGGTAGCTTGATGCTCATAAAAAATTCATTTTCTTTGCTATGAAAATAACTATTTTACTTCGACAACTTAAACATAATTCCATTCTTGTCCCTCAATTCTCGAAAAGATTATAAAATAGAGATGGAAGATTTCCAATCGAACTCGATCATTGTGCTATCGATGAATATAAAATCTTCTATCTGATATAATCAAATTTTTCTTCTTGTTCATTCAATCTATTTCAACGTTCTTTCACATATTTCCTATGATATTGAGCAGCACTCATCCTCGAACGATACAAACAGTAGTTCTTTAAATTGAATGAAAATAACTTTTTTCTGATTAATAATAATTTTGAATACTGTTGGTTTTCCTGTATCGTTGTATTGATAATTTAATGTGCACTCCTCTTATAAGTTACAATAAACACATGAAAACGATGTGATTGTATTTGTCTATTGGCTGTGTGCGTTTTCATTTCGATCTAAGACCTTCATTGTTCGTTTCAGTTCAGTTTTTACTTTGCCGATTCGCTTATTCTAGTCCAGTAAAGGAAGGGCTGTAATCACTTTTTCTCGGAAAGAGCTGCAGTTTTGATATGTTGATTGTTATAAAGAGAGAAACATATGGTCAAAAATGCAGGTGTTAAAATTTTCAGGAAAATTGGAAAAGTCTTGAAAAAAGAGAAAAAAATAAGGTTTTTCTGATATTTTCGCACATGAGAAGGTTTAGTGAGAAAAAGATTCATACAAAAGTTGTAGAACGGAAAATTCTAGTCCAAATTATGTATTTTACCGATCTCGAAAGTGATTTTGTATACTGATTATTAAGGTATTTCTCTGAGTGCATTCGAAATTTGGCGCCTAGTGCAAAACCGAGCGGTCGTAGACATCTGAAGTTCTAGAACAGGGTAGGATTCAGCACAAGTTGTCTGGGGAGTATGATTTAAAATTCTGGGTCTATGAGAATGAATAACAGCTCGCTTGGGATATCAATAACATGTTATTATTGGGTTTAAACTCTTTAGTTTGAAATCGATATTTCAGTGACGCATTGAAATGAATAATTGCCCCACCAAAATTTCATTTTCTCAAATAACTCGTTGACGGGATTTTGAATACTTACAAGAACAGATAATTATATAGTTAGTTATAGGGGGAAAACTTTCTCAACAATAATACTTTCATAAAAAAATTGAAAGAGAAATATAGAAATGACATTATCATGGAGCAACATCGTGGTAAGCAACCGGTTTTCTTTTACAAATCTCCCAATATAATGGAGCTTAGTAAAGATTGGTTTTACTCCCGATTCTCTCAGTATTTATAAAAAAATTTAATTTTACGGATAGCTGGTCAAATCGTTTAAAAAAAACAAGATTTTAACTTCGGTAATTATCCCCTCTCAAGTAAATTCTTGGATAGCCCTATATCTGAAATTCCGGAAAGTTTGAAAACTCTCCTATTCCATTTACTAGATTCAAAATGTAGTGCAAGCATAGATGTGAAACGTGATACAATAACACATTCCATAATTTCCATTGTAAGTCCTAGAACATTCATTTCCAAATTTCAGTTAGCTGTAGAAACTAATGTCTACAGGTTCTCGTTTGATATTTGACATGATGAGTAAATTAGGAGTATCGGCTTCATACCACAATATTCAATTATGTGAACTGCAAAATTAACGCATCCAAACTTTTTCATTCAATTCGTTTTTGATGACACAGATCACAATGTAAGTATGTCGGATGGTCATGAAACATTTCACTGTTTGGGGGGTATTAAAGTCATTACACCAGAATATGATGTTGAATATGAAGGGTGGTTGGCAGTGACGTAGATCTCTTCGTACTTCATTGCTCTTACACCAGATCACAGCAATATATTTTTCTACAAAGTTGCTCCAGGATCGAAAGGAAAAACTTTGTATTCAACATATCAGAACCGTGAATTAAAGCCATTTTTTTATTCGCCCATGTATTTGCTGTATGTGATTCTACTAGTGCTATGTACACTCAAGGAAAATGTCTCTGACTTGATAAACATAATATAAATGAACTCTGATGTCGATGAAGACGAATGGGATCTAGATAACGCTGAGGGAGATGATATTGATGCATTTAATTGAAGAATTATTAGTAAAAATGAAAAAACAGTTTTTCTTGATATTATTCGATGCAGAAACTTTAATTATTATTCATTAATGCTATTGCTCTTCAAATAATTACTAGAGTTTTTTAATTGAACTCTTTTGTCCATTACTCTGAATAAATTTCTTTCTTTCGAAGAATTACTATTGTGTTACTATCAAAAACATACCTACCTCCGTCTAAATTATTATTCGTATATCGTATGCATCTCAAGAAAATTCAGCTAGGAATTTGTTCATAATTGCGGCTGAAAACTATTTTAGTTTTTGAATTAATAAATTTGAATTTCAATTTCGTCAAATTACAAAATTTCCTTCTTGAAATTTATCGAATATTTGACTTTTCTATTTTTCATATTACTTCTAGCCTCCATTGAAAAATCTATATCGCCTTTGCTAGCACATCAGATTAGAAAACCGAACATCGTTTTCCCCAAACTGTCCGTTTCCAACCAACTCAACATTATATGCTAGGGTTCGGTGTAATAAATGCAATACAATAACAAAACGAGACGAGAGTCCAACTCTGGCGAATATCTGCCAGATGTTTGGTTTAGCCTTCAGGTACTCATTTCATCGAGCGCCGAATTTAAAATTCGTTGGTATTGCGCTACTAAAGAAATACGCTGTTTATCAGTATACAAATTTACTTTCGAGAACGATTAAGTACATAATTTGGACTAGAATTTTCCGCTCTACAACTTTTCTTTGAAACTATTTCTTACTAAACTTTCCAATTCGCGAAAATTTCAGAAAAACCGTATTTTTCTCTATATTTTCAAGAATTTTTCAAAGTTCCTGAAAATTTTAACACCTGCATTTTTGACCATATGTTTCTCTCATTATAACAATCAACATATCGAAAATGCAACTATTTCCGAGAAAAAGTGATTTCAGCCCTTCCTTTACTGGACTATTCCTTTCTGATTTGATATAATTGAAAAATTTAATGTTGGCTGATTCTTAAAATTGATTGATGAAAGATCGATCATTCTCCTAAACTTGAAATGTGAAATGAATTGTTCAGCAACACCAGATAAAGTTGGGTAATTTTATTGAATAAAAACAGAAACTTTCAAGTTTTGAATCAAAAGAATGTTTATGGAAAAACCTGTTTGATACCAGCGAATTGATTATTTGTTGAAAGAATGAAAAATTCGTGGAAAATGCCAACGGAACAGAGTCAAAGCGCACAACAATTTCCTGAAACGAACATAAACCGGAAGCATTCAAACAATGCCGCCTTTGATGTTACGAACGGTCCATGTACACAGAGTTACACTAAATATTTCGCTACCCTAACCTATACATTTTCGCATTCTCTATGTTATTTGCAGTAAATAACTATTTAGGTATTGTCTTTTACACAAGAATTTATACCTAGGAGGATTCTAGCGGAGAAAACTGGAGCACTTAAATTACGTCGTTGTCATTTTGCATGTCGTCCAGTTTTCAACGCGTTCTAAGTTAAATCCATTTTCGTATAAAGAGCAGCGATATTCGAAGAAGATTCACATAAATCGCACATATTTTGTCATGATTAGCTAAAAATGTTCAAAGTTCTTACTTAAGCGTGTCACGTGGTTTCGTGGTTGGCTCAGATGCCGAGCGTTGGGTTCTGCGCTCGGCTTACCCTGCAGGCCACGACCCGGTCACCTCTGAAAAGTTCAAATAGCTGTGCAGTCAAATTCAGGTTGATCAGAAGTAGAATACATATTTCGGGAAATTCCTCACACACGGCAAACTACCTTTATCAAAAATTGAACATGTGTACAGGGTTATGTAATTATGTGTGAGAAGCTTTAGGAAAATTCTTTATGAAAATCAATGGAGGTACCTCCTTGATTTTTTTTTAAATTACCTTCGTCTCACGGTTTTTCTCTCAGAAAGGCTTATAAATTATTTTTACCGATTTTGAGAATCTAAAAATAATGACATTCAATATATCTGAATAAATGTTTAGAGGTTTCTTTTCGTTCAAAAATTCAGAGACTCAATCAGGCAAAAAGCCGACGTTTCGATTTTATTTTAAAATCATCTTCAGTTCTTACAGTTCAAAGCACCTGAAGCAGCCACAGTGATAATAATAAAAAAATAATTGTTGTGAAAAACCATAAAAATCCGTCTGAATTCAAAACTTATGATTTATTTGTAAGTGAATAGAAAATGAATTGAAGAAGAGTGATAATGAAAAAGAATAGATGACATACCTACTGCTAGACGAACCACTCGTCCTTCTGTTGCGAGACGTGGTCTCCGTTGGGCTGATTCAGTTTGCCAGGCAGTAAAGGAGGGCCCGGGCCGAGCGGAACCCGAGCGGGCCCGCAGGGTGCAACCAGTTTCCCTGGTTCACGCCGGTTAACGTCGTCGTGCTTCCTTGCTTCATCGCTCCGTTCGACCCGTACATTTGTTGCACTGAAAATAAAGTCGAAAACTTGAGAAACAAGTACCTTTTTTTATAAATTTTCTAGAGCACCGATTATCGCGAAATTTTTCAAGTCTATGTGTTCCAATCTTGTCAAATGATCATAACTTCAGGACCATTGGACGGATTTGGTCCAATAACGAACTCGATCGAGATATTTGGACAATCAACCCATTTTGAAAATATGAAAAAGTCTAGCTCACCTCTTTCGGAAGATAAGGAGTGTACGCACGGACATACTCAAGTTTAACCTTGTATTCTCCATCAGGAATCGCACCCAATCAATTTTCGATTCTACTAGAATGTACAATCTTGGTAATTTGGTTCCAACAGGGATAAAAAAAGGAGTTCCAATAAATAGGAGATGTTCTCCATAATTACAATAACCTTCTTCATGTTTGGGCCAAAGGACGGATTTAGGTCACGTCCATGATGGGATTTGAGCCTAAAAGGTGAACGAGGGTTGTTTCCACTGATTTTTTATTCATGAGGGCTCATCGGAAATCGCTATGGACGTTTTGTGTCTAAATGTTAATAGGCTGTTCGTTGCCAACGACGTTATTTCTATTATTCATCAACTACATTCTTCATTATTGACAATATCGTGGAGATACATCAAATAATATCCATGGAAAATGACTGGTTATTCAATGATTTTGAATTGAATTGCCATCTATCTTGCTATTTGCATTGTATACAGTGTGTCAATAAGGAAAAATTCGATTTTTACTTCGATATGTGAAATAAGCAATAATAAAAGAAGACATGTAATTTTGTAGCTGTCTTTAGCAGGTATAGTCCGGTCAAGTTAGACCAAATAACAGAGGTGAGGTTACCAAAATTCGCATAGAGCTGAAAATTGGTAGAGATGGTCAGGATACCATTAGAAAGAAAGGGTTGTAACATCCCAGGTTTTTCCAATACAAAAAAATCGTAGTCCCCCAGTTGCACCCCAAACCGTAGAAATAAAATTCCTAGTCAGAATAAAAGAACAAGGCTGTCACTGCTAAGGCTGACCTGCGCCTGGTGAGGGATCCAGAAAGAAAGGATGCAAGATGGCGGGGTCATTTGGTGGTGGAATTGTGAGGGAAGTAACAGTGACTCAAAAAGGGGTGTTTAGTGCCTTTGTGTGTGTTCGAAAACGAAGCCATCTTACGTTGAGTGACCCTAGAATATATCTCGCAAGTATAATTGAGACTATTTTGAATGTTATTAGTTGCTTGTCCATTTTATTAACCTTTGTTGAGAAATACCATTGGGAAATGTATTGGTTGAGTGAATTTATTATTTCTCTGTTATGTTTGTAAATTAATACTGTTATTCTATATGCTCGTATTACATGATATTTCATTTAGGGGTCTCGAGATTCTGGATCATTCCTATACTGTAGTATGAGATTTCTTAGGTTCCTGGATCGAAGGCCTTGAAGGGGCGGTTCCAAGGCCTTAAGGCAGGGACCGTTACTGACATGTGCTATAAGGCATGAGAGAATATACCTTTTTTATATCAACCGCGAAACTTTCTGTCATTTTTTCAGAGCCGCCGCTGGAACTCCATGACCTTCCCCGTGTTCCCAATTCCTTAGCTCATACAATATTATAGTTACGGCTCACATACCCTGGGGCCGTGACCATGACGATAGTCATAATTAGTCGTTTACTTATTTGCCATGATTATTATCCTGTTGCATTATTGAAGTATACAGTTGCTATGATTATTAATTCTTGCTGTACCATTGAAGTTGCTATATTTACCATGTTACTATACTCTTGTATTATGGAAGTTGCTCTGATTATCCTGATTATCGTCTGTGCTGTATTGTTATAGTTTCTTTTCCTAGATTGTTATACTCGCCTTTGCTAGCTGTTAATATTTCATCTTTTAGTTCTAAACAAGTGCCCTAACACCACCTAAACAAGGGGTTTTATGCCTGAGGCTTTCCCTATATTTTTTAGACCCTTAATAAATAGCTGATTGTCTGGGTCTAACCGTTGTGTTTTATTTACCATCTTTGTTTCCCAATTATTTTCACTAACCTCAATTATCACGAACTTGAATTATTACGTAAACATAGCGTAGAGTCCTACCCTTGCTAGACGATCACATTAAATGGCCAAGTCTTTGTATCTGGAGTCATTCAGACTCCAGTGCCGTAGTTAGTTTGAAAATGATATTTGTCATTCTTTTCGAAAGAAAAAAGTGGCAAATGTTACAATACCATGGAGCATTGGTTACCAACCGAAGGATTTTAGACTGAAACCGTGGGCTGGAGAATCATAAAAATGGTTCACCTGAACAGAGTGCTTATTAATTTGCCCAAATGTCTGTGACTTTCGAATTTTTGGGCAAAAGTGGTATCAATCGTTTTGTTTGGACCTACTGATGAATAATCCGTGGTCAAAATCGATTCTGTCCGTCCGTCCGTCCGTTACGTGAACACGATAACTCTCGAACGGATGAAGTTAGAGAGTTGAAACTTTCAGAAGAGGTTTGAGGTATGAATATCTCGGCTAAGTTCGTTATTCGGTCAAATCGGCCGAATAGGTTCGGAGTAACAAAAAAAAAATTTTTTCATATGACACTGTTCGAATAAAAATTTTTTTATTGTGCAGTTTTATCAGACGTATACAAAAATACCACTCTCGACTTCGACAAGCTGATAGTTCTGGAGATATGATTTTTCAAAATTTAAATAATTGTAAGTGGTTTACAAGAGCGCCTAAGCCAACTGACCTCACGTCAGTGCTTTCTAAATTTTTTGAATTTTAAATAGATCTCAAAAAAATTATATTCTTCTAAATATTAAACGAATTAATGATACAAAGCAATTATTTAAGATGTCTAAAATAATAATAATGAAATTATTCCAGACCTCTTAGAATTATTGATGAAAACAATGAACAAGGACCAGAATATGAGGTTAGAATCCCTGCGAGTCAGACTTGGTGTAAGAAGATCCACGGAGTGCGACTACTGATTGGTTTCTATACTGTGCTATTAGATCGATATTCACCGATGAGGATATAAAATCACCTAATATGAATAGTCTCAAAACTATTAATGATTAGGCCTATTTAGGCGAATTCCGGAAAGAGTGCACTCACGTGAATATGAGGCGTTCTGCTGTTGGACGTTTCCGTTTCCCATCCGGCCGTTCCAGCCCCAACGGCAGATGCAGATGGCGATTCCAACCAAACATACCAACAGCACCAGCACTGCCATTATCAGGCTGGCTACGAACCAGGTCACCTCCATTCCCAAGATGGTCGAACTTTCGGTATCTGAAACAACCATCAGTCAACACTCCAGAACGCTCAATTCTTATTTCATTATTTGATATTTCAAAAGCGTGCTTTCTTCGATTAGTCAATATGTAGAACGTCTTCCATATTTCAAAAAACCATAAGAAAAAATACAAGTTTATATTATAGCTTAAAACCTATATTTATTAATAAAAACATCATTGGATTCCTTTCAAAAAGTGTTCACAGAAACAAGAAAAATTAAAGAAAAGGTAAGTTACCGAGTTCGGTTATAAACGCATATAAATGAAAAACAGATTGTGTCCAATTTGGACCATATTGTACAATTTCATCTAACAGAAAGGACAACATCAAAAAATTAAATAAATAAGTTACACAAGAAAAATTCAAATGAATACTCACTTTGACATACTGTTGGCGATAACTCATCTGAACCATCCGCACAGTGGTTGACGTTATCACAGACGAGGTCCGTGGCGATACAAAATTCCCTAAGGTTGCAACGAAATTCTGTGCACGCGTGTTCTGAAACAAACGAAAGAAGCTTTACCTTGATGACGAGATATTGTTGATGATGGAGCTCGTGTTGAATGATTGTTTGGGCTATTACCATCATCTATTGTGTTATGGTCAGCTTCGACATCACCAGTTTGTTCACTAATATTCCGACAGATCAAACACTTATCATAGTTAGAAAAAAGCTTGAAGAAGATCAAACCCTTAGTGAAAGAACTACACTAAGCGTGAATGCAATTATGGAAATGCTTTCTATTTGTATTGAAACAATATATTTCCAATTTGAAAACATCTTTTATCAACAAGAATTTGGAATGGCCATGGGTTCACCACTATCACCAATTTTAGCTGATTTATATATGGAAATTTTCGAGCTGAAGGCATTAGAAAAATATGTACTTAAACCCAAACTAAGGAAAAGATGGATGATACTTTCATTATTTGGCAACATGGAAGAGACACTATAGATGGATTCCCTCAACATCTAAACAATCAAGAGGAATCAATTAAATTCACAATAGAAATCGAGAAAGACAGACAACAAAATGGAATCCCAAGAACCACTGTGTATAAGAAGCCAACGAACACAGGACAATATCTACATTTTGATTCAAACCACCGACTAAACACTAAATCGGGAGTAGCAAAATGTTTATTTGATAGAGCAATAAATATTTGTTGCACTGAAGAAGACCAAAATGAAGAAATAAATAACATCTCGAAAACTCTTAGAAGCAATGGCTACCCCAAAAAGATATTAGAAAAAGCTAAACGAACAAGAGAAAGTCAACCTGAACCAACAGATATAAATCAGACCATTAAAACCGTAATTCCTTGTGTAAAAAGGTTTGTCGGAGAAAATGAGAAGAATTGGAAATAGATACAACATAACGACTGCATTCAAAACTCAAGACACTATCAGAGCTAAACTTACAAAAGTTAAGCCTAATAATGAGACACAAAGGACAAAGAACTGCATATATGAATTACCTTACGAGTGCGGAAGATCTTACATCGGAGAAACTGAACGCCCTCTAAATGTACGAATAAAAAAAAACATCAGAAGCTTCTACGAGTACTAGACAGCGACAAATCCAGGTTGGTCCAAAATGCTGTAGATGAGAATCATCGTATAAAATGGGATGAAGCATCAATAATATCCAAAGAAGAAAAACTTGCAAGAAGAAAAATCAAAGAAGCAGCATTTATGAAAATAACACCTGATTCCATGAGTGCTCCATCTATAGATCTGCCAAAAGTTTGGACGCCGATAGTTCGATCCAACTTAAAAAGATCATCATATCACAGATGAGTATATAACATCGTTCATTTTCTTTCATGACTTCTGTCAATGTGACTTTTTGAAAATTGATAATTTTCAGATGGTTTTTTACTTTTCCTCCTCGATAAAGATAGAAGATGTCTATCGAAACGTCGGAAAACATTACATCCACAATAGATGATGGTCAACAATCATTCAACACAAGTTTTACCTTTGCGAAAAATTTACTTTACATTTAATCTTGAATATGCAATGTATCACCATTAATGCAAAATGAAAACCTGAATAGATAAATTGATGCGAAATTTCGACATCGTATACAGATTTTTACCTACAGTTCCCTCTGTTACCAAACATGGCTACTCATTGAACCAACCTCGGTATATAATTATTGCCTTATTGAAAGTATTCTTCCTTTTATATTTTTGCCAGCCATAAGAATCGAATAGCAGAATAATCATTAACGACAGTAAAAAATTAAAAAATATATTAGAAGTTGAAAGTTAAACTGATGACTCACTTGGATCCTTAACGGCAGTGATGACAAGCTTGAATCCATTGGATTCAGTTCCCCACGCATCAGTTACGTATTTCAGGGTTACGTAGTTTGTCCTCGTGAACATGGCTCCCAAATTTTGTTTCGTGTTCTTACATGAAAGGTCGAACTGAAACAAACAGGTTTTTCATTGAGAATCCTTATATTCATATCAAGTTTTTCAGTCAATAACACATAACAAAAATAAGATGTCTTATATCAATAACTGATTTACACTGCTCAACAATTGATAGGGATCACTTACTTTTTCTGAATTTATTTCTGAAATATTCACTTCAAGATTATAAATTTAATCAGGTATCAGAGTATTTTCAGTTGATAATATGGTTCACTTGAGAAAAGAATGAAAAAATGGAAAGTTGGAGAGAAAAAAAAGACTTTATTAGGAACACTCAAAATTCTGTGTTTGAATAACATAAAAATTTTATGATGAAACCACAAGAAGACTGAAGTTTCGGTTAAGCTAGTACCTAGTGGTTCCCCCACGAGCTCGTCTCAAGCATTCTACCCTACGAGCATCCTTTCAATAAAACTATTTATAAAATTAAAGCGTTAGAAAGGTCCTCCAGGTTATTGATCGGTTGTTCTGAGGTTGACATTTGTCTAGACATCTCAGACCAGACATGTTCGATGCAATTCATGTCTGGAGAATCCATCCTATCAATAGCATGAGTTTCTTGCGCTTCATTAACCGGACGGCTACGGTGTGGACGGGCATTATCGTCAATTAAAATGAAATTCTCGCCCAAGGCAGCCGCAAACGAAGCAATTATGGGTTCAATAACCTTATAGTGATAAATCTGGCTGGTCATTGTGGTGTTCTGCAGAACAAATAACTCTGTGTTCAAAAAAATGTCTCCCCATACACATATAGAACCTCCGCCAAAAGCTGTTGTGAGTACCATAAACTGTTCTGCATACCTTCGACCTCTTTCCCTCCAAGCAAGAATACGTCCATCGGAGTTGACCAAACCCAATCTACACTTATCCGTAAATAAACATCGGCTCCAATCTTCAACTGTTCAATTGCGGTGCTCCTCAGCCCATTGCCGTCGATGAACCCGGGGTTCCCTATTCAAACGGGGATGTTGTACCCTCCTACGTGCTCTCAAACCACGAACATCTAGACGTCGTCTTACAGTCTGGTTCGAAATTAGAACTCCTGTTGTAACTCTCAGTGATCTATTGAGCTGCGACGCCGGGTAAGTGGGATTTCTCCTAGCATTGAGGATCAAAAGACGATATTGGGCAGCTGTTGTACTGCGCTGCCGACCTCCCCCCTGAACATAAGCTGCTGAGTCGTTTTGGATGAAACATACAACCGCCGGGACACTTCTCGCTGGGACAAAACTTCCTGTATCCACCTTATGATTTGGTCCAGTGGCACATGAGCCAAACGTCTTCTCGGCATGACCGATGTTCGGTCCTTTTGTTATAGCATGAATTTGAGGCTGAGGCGATCGCTAAATATTTGAATTTCGCGCTAATTTTATGAGTCAACACTGTTGACTTCGCACATGTTATGGATACGCATACGCCTCTAGAACGCAAATTGCAAATAAGAGCTCTCGCTATCACGTCTGTTATTGAATTGTTTATAAAATCACGCTAATTTTGATTTGTTTTTGGATATATTACACGCTTGGTTTCACCCGCATATTTGGAAGTTTCGCATCGCATTTTGATTGTGTTTTCAACACCGCATTTGAACAAAAGTTGGATTAGAAGTCCCGCAGCAAGGGGTCCCTGTGAAGCATCTGGACCAACGCCCGGCGTTCGCTTATCTCGCTTATCGCATTCAATACAAATTTGTTGAGTTTTCATTGTAATTCATTTGGATTGAATATTTATTTCTTTAAAATAAATTGATTGATTTTTAAATCAGTTGAAATCGCGATATAACAGATATCAAATTGAGGAAAGCAAGATTAAATAGAAGTTCATGCGTTTGTGAATTATCTTCACTTTTGGATTTAGCCAACCGAGCCGTCTCAGATTCCTCCCTAAGAACTTCCTTTAAAATTCGTTTTAATGAAATCGATGATGTTCGTGAAGAATTTCATAAGCAGCATCAAACTGTCACTGGTATTCTTTTGCAGGGCAGCTCATAATTCGTGTAACAAGTTTAAATCCTCTAATCCTAGTAGACCTTTAAACCCGAAATCAAACATTGCATCTTACTTCTCGAATGATCACATGATTCAACGCTCCAAAAATAGCCTAATTTGTACACTTTGTAAACAAAATCATCCGATTCAATCTTGTTCAGATTTTTTGGAAAGATCTCCTCAGGAACGTCATGCCTTCGTCAGGCAAAAGCACTTGTGCTTTAATTGCCTTAGTGGAATTCATGATTTGCGCCCCTGCAAATCAGTGAACACCTGTCGCAAATGTAACGAAAGACATCACACTTTGCTTCATCTCGCATCGTCATCGTCTAAACCTTCCAATAATTTAGAAGGGTTACCTTCGACCAGTTCTGCCCCTTCTGATACAGCAGTTCTGACTGCATCTGCTGGTGTCTGTCGAAAGTCATCCGCAGTTCTCTTATCGACGGCATTAATCGACGTAAGAGATAATTTTGGTAATTTCCATTCATTTCGATGCCTTAAAGCTAGCAGATGAAAATTTTCATACTCCTGGTACAATTGACATTCTGTTAGGCGCAGATGTGTTTTCGAAAATCTTACTATCAGATCAGATGATGGGTAAACCAGGTCAACTTGACGCCATTGACACTGTTTTGGGGTATATTCTGATGGGAAGATTTGAATGTAGTCCGAAGCTGATATTGTTCTCATTTCTACAATTATTGTCACCTTATGTGTTTGAACGAGAGAAAAAAACAGATTTAATAACAAATACCACATTGCTTTTCACTCCACCTGTAACAGCCTACAGATAATAATGGATTTTGTGAACAAGAACCGATGAAGTGAGGAAAAATTTGATATAATTAACTCAAAACATCTTACTTTTTCCTTAGAGAACATATAATGTACAGATATTCACGAGATAACTTGAAAAAAAAATACAAATGAAGAGAAGTTCATAAGTGATCCCTAGCAATTGTTGATCAGTGTATTTTTACCACTTAAAATAATAATTCATGAAAATAGAGAATTTAAATTCACCAATTAGTACTGAGTACTTGATTGCAAATGCAAACGTTCTTTGTCTACCCAGACAACTACATTATATACCCTGAGAGCTCACTCGAAAACATTCCAGAGCCTTCTTCACTCCCGTGTTTCTCGAATTTTCCATTTTTTTTGTGATAATCATGTCATGATATGGACGGCGAAATAATTCGTAATATATTTCACTGCTACTTTAATCTCTTTGTCGGGGGGCTTAGGGCAATGGCCGTCAGTATCGTTACAATATAATACAAAGGAAAAAATATTGAATACTTCAACAACACACATGCTTCGAACACACAAATAATCACACAAAAGGCATTGACTCCATCTATCTATATCCGGCATCTGAATCGCTCGAAAGCCAGCAAAATCGGTTTTTAAATCATTTTTTCCATTATCGCCTCGATGTACGTTCGGATAACTCCGTCATAACGAAAAAAAAATTGAAAAGCTGGCAGGCATGTCCCGCAACAGCACAAAGTGATTTACGTCGCGGCATGTTCATGAGAGCGAATCGAAAAGGTTCGCCATTTGAATGAACCTCCGTGCATTTACTATGATCGATGACTCACTATATCATTCCGACCAGATGACAAAATTTCGAATGAAAGTAGTTTTTTAATTTTGCGCGTTTTAAATCGAAATCAGACTCTGGAATATTTTAGAGTGGTTATCAGGCTATATACAGGGGGGTTAGTTTCTGACCACTGCGTTAATTTCAGCAACTGATTCTTAAAGAAACACATTGTCTCCTTAGTACTTTTTCCAATTATGCTCCGTTTCAAAGTTATAAGCGATTTAAGGTTTCAAGTTGGGCTAAGCCACCACTGGATTCTTTTCAACATTACACGAAAAAATCAGCTTTAGCCTTATGACCAGTGACGGCTCGTGCCCTCTAGATCGAAGGCCTTGAAGGGGCGGTTCCAAGGCCTTAAGGCAGGGACCGTTACTAACATGTGCTATAAGGCATGAGAGAATATACTTTTTTATCAACCGCGAAACTTTCTGTCATTTTTTCAGAGCCGCCGCTGGAACTCCATGACCTTCCCCGTGTTCCCAATATGAGAGAAACGAAGATAGGAACCCCACAGCAGCACTCCACACACCATAGAGCCACAGTTTTCCTTCCAGTATTTCATGATCCACGGTATCAAAAGCCTTTGATAAATCTCGTGAAATGATCTTAACTGGCCATCTTTCATTAAAAGCTTTTATTATTCCATCCATCACTTGTAAATGCATAGTTGTTATTGACCTAGAGATCCTGAAACCATGTTGATGTCCTCCAAGCAATTTGTATTCTTCAAAGTATGCTAAGAGTCTTGACTAAATAATCTCTTCAAGAATTTTTGAAGGCTGGCAAAATAGAAATTCGACATGTCGTTGATATCTCCTTTTTATGTATGGGTATAACTTTAGCTATCTTTTGGATTTTGGATCTAGGATGAAAAGCAATTTTCGCAATGTTTATTTCAAATAATTCAAAATCCAATATCTTGGAAACAGTGCATTTTAGGAAGATAAGTGTGGAATGATAAATGCTTCTAAAATGTTCAAGCATACAGAAAATGCTAGAATATTTTTAGTTACAACTTATTTTATGGTAAGTTTTGATGGTTTTATGTGTTGGTGATGTAGTAAGTAGAAGACCCTAGAGGATAGAACAAGCGTGTTCAATCTGAAATGTCAAGAATCTTTGATGGAAGTTCATGTAGTATATTTTTGTTAAGTGAAGGGTTTCTCACCTTGTATGTGCCAACAGCATGGGCGCCATCATAAATATAGAGATGATCGTTGCAATCCAACTGAAGGAAATCAAATCGAAGCATGAACCGCTGAAGAATGGAATGCGTTTGAAAAGTTATGAAGCAGTCCAGATTACGTTCGTTTTGTGACCAAAGCACTGCGCCGTCAATCTTCCGGTAGAGCTGTTGTAAAAAATGGTTCTTACACAGGGACTGCATGGAATCTGTAAACAAAATCTATTTTGTAATATGGTTAATATAATTTAAGTGATTAATAGGAACAAATATCCTATGAGATATCGAATATGTCCTTTCCGAAACATTTTTGGGAATTTTTTAAAACATCCTTCTATTCGTCTTTTTACGAGTTATAAAATAGTTATTCTTGATAAATACGACGCGGTGAAGTCGGTTGCGATGAGGTTCGAAATGAGCCTTGAGAAAAGCAGTATCATCGTAAGTCGGAAGAAGCCTTAGCGAACAAAGGTCCTCTGACAAATGGCCCAAGTTGGCCGTGAAAGCAGAAGTCGAAAAAATGAAGTGAATGTTCTCGAGTGGCTACAAGTACCCTTTGTTTTCGTATAACAATACGCACTCTTCACCTTTTGTCCCTTCTCCTGCTGAACCTGCTAATTCTTCCCTGCTGAGCCTCCTTTGTCGCCAAACCGGACGAGTTTTGTCGAAAAAACGTCCAGATGGAGGAATTTTCCTGAAAGAAACTTCCTTTCTTTACGCAGAAACAATTCAACACGAATCTCATACGGAAGATATTATTTATATTGTGGCCAATATTATATGTAGGAAAGCACTGGCGTGAGCTTTTGCGAGCTGGTTTCTAGAAATTTTCTCTGACTCTGGAACAGTACGATAAAAAACAATCGGGAGAAACAATATGAAAGGATGAACGAACAAATATCTTCAATTTAAATAACCAAACTTGCAGTTTTCCTTTTTTTGCTGAATAAAATAAAGTAATATGTATATAAATAATTTGAGGATTCATCAAAAATTCCAAGCATTAGTGAAGAAAATTTTTTTAATATATTTATTATGCAACTGACGAAGTAGAGTTCACTATATAAACTTTGTTCGCCACGTAAACCCTATATATATATATTACATTATTAAATTTTTTTTTTTATATGTACCTCACCATACTATATTGTCACGAGCCGCCACTGTTTTCCAACCTGTCGATTCCTACGAAATTTTGCGGGCCTATTTGTTTCAACCTCATTGAAATATTTTGAAATCATGACAATTTCAAGAAATGTCGTAATGGATCATTTCGCTTCGTCTTTAATCTAACATCATTTCTGTCCATTCATGAAGTCCGTATTAATATTTATAGCCATTAAGAAGCATAAGGGGCTCCACTTGAGGGTTCTCCTCCGAATTTCCCACCCTCTTGAAAAATGGCGGTTTCAAGATAATGCTTCAGTTGAAAGCTACGCCCTGAAAAAACGCATCTCCTTTTTGGCGTTCTAAATGAAAAATGCCCTTTCGGGAGATGCGATTTTCATGCAAATGAGATACCTCTGGCTCTGATGGACTTGTTTAATGAGCCATCGCTCACTCGCTATTAATATTCAAATGGTATAAATACCATTAATAATTGTGAGAAAAAACTTTCTTTGCGCAGCTCAGATCCTATTTTAATCTGAATAAACGGTGTGCTTACTGGAAGAAAGATATTTGAAATGGTTTGATACGATTAGTTATTTCTGATTCGTGGCGGTTGTAATGAAACTAGCGCGGAAAAATTAAGTGCTTTTTCAAATTCATAGTGATTGGATGTATTCAGCATTAAATGCGGTTTAGCGTGATATTCTATAATTCTGAATCAGGCAATAATTTAAATGTAGCTTTTTCCATTCAAATCTCCCATCCTTCTAGTACCCGATTTGACGGGGTGCGAATTTCCAAATATTAGCGGAGATCCATCAGGGTGGAAGCAGATTTCGATCCGTCCGGAATTCAATTAACCGCTCGGTTGGATTTAGGTCCAGAGCCCGCATCTTATTAAAACTAAAATCTACATTCCCCGGGTAATGCATGGGAAAATTTAAACGGCCTTTCTTTCCGGAATTTTTTTTTTCCGACATCCTGGATTGCGAGGAATGCAAATTTGGTGTCGACAAAGTATGTAGATTTCTTGAAACTAGAACATTCAATGTTTTAACAAACACGAACATGAATATTTAGATAATATTAGTATATTTTTATTGCTAGTGAAAAATATAGGAAATATAGTAGTAGTAATAGAGTATTGTATAGAAGTTTTTGTTCTTGATTTTTCTTCAATATGTGTGAGAACGATAGTCGTACATGTAGAAAAATACTAAAAACAAGTCAAACTTTCTGTTACGTTACTGTTTGTTGATATTTTATGTCGGTAGTTTAGGTATGTTCAAGAGTACGGGAAAAGAATTCAGAATAAGGGCTCTATACCCCCGATAGTTCCCGATCTCACATCAGTGCTCGTCTACTTTTTTCAATTCAGGACTTGAAATAATCGCTCTGGTGTTCAACCATTTTTTTCCCGCAGCATTTATAGCTCATAATATTTCTCCCTATAAAAGTTGACGGTGGCCATTAGCAGCGCTACAGCCAACTGCGTCCCGGCTACATAAAAACGGAAATCTGTTTGCGTATGAATTTTAATCCGCTCTCATAATGAAAGCTTTTCAAATCTGCCCGAAGTTGTTGTTCGAACCAAAATTACTGAATAAAATTATCGGTCTGGGCATTAAACGTCGAGGGGCAAAAATAGATAATATCCTCGTGGAGTTCTTTCAAATTCTAATCAAGTTATTCATAGTTTGAATTTGTTTTATCTGTAAAACTATAGAGAACATGGACAATAACATCTGGAAAGCTACGAAAAGGTACAAAAGATATATAAAGCGAAATGAAGAGCGGGCTATCTCTGAGGATAAAAAAACACTTCAAGCAACACATTTAGTACAAGTATTTACCCCAAATAGGCCCCTTTAAATGTCGCTTAGCTAAGTGCCGCTTAAATTCATATCCAGTTGCACGACTGTCACTTAACAGAAACTTAACTAAGCGACGCTTAACTTTCTCAATTTAGTGACATTTAAGTATTTCATTTCTCCCTAGATCAATAAAGCGATTTCATTGGCTACACGCAATATTTGTTGTTCTGTGGTTAGAGAAGTTTTAAATATTTCCTCTATTCTATGGCAGAAATATTTGTTCATAAATCTATAATATAAAAATGAATCGCAAAATGTGTTGGTAAGCGCATAACTCAACAACGCCTGGACCAATATGGCCAAATCTTTTTTTAAAATGTTCGTTGAAGTTCAAGGATGGTTTTTACGGCGAGAAAACTTAGAATTATTGCTGGAAAAACCCTAAAGATAGCCCTTTTCTTTTTCCCATACAATAATTTGTAACTAAAAAGGTTTTGCAGCAATGTAAATTGATTGTTTGGGATGAATGCACGATAGCACATAAAAAATCTTTGGAGGTTTTAGACAGAACCTTAAAAGATCTACGGAGCAATAATAACCGATTTGGTGGTGCAATGATTTTATTAGCAGGAGATTTTCGTCAAACATTGCCTGTGATTCCACGATCAACGCCAGCTGATGAACTCAATGCATGTCCTCCAATTTGTGGAAACATGTCAAAGTACTTCATTTAAGCAAGAATATGCGTGTCGAGTTGCAAAATGACGAATCTGGAAACATATTCTCTAAACAACTCATTGACATTGGTAATGGCAAATTTCCTATAGACATGTTGACTGGCTGCATTAACTTTCCTCAAAGTTTTTGTCAGTTAACTCGATCAAAAGATTCAGAAGGTGTTTCCAGATGTTTCTCAAAATTACAGAAACCAAGATTGGTTGAGCGAACGAGCTATACTGGCTGCAAAAAACATAGATGTAAATGAATTAAATTTCAAAATTCAAGAAAAAATTACAGGCAAATTGAGGATACATAAATCAGTTGATTCGGCTACTAATCAAGATGATGTAGTCAACTATCCACCGGAATTTTTAAACTCGCTGGATTTGCCAGGATTGCCACCTCACAATCTTCAATTAAAGGTTGGATCGGTGGTTATAATGTTGCGAAATATCAACCAACCGCGTCTTTGCAACGGTACACGGTTAGCGATAAAAAAATTACTAAACAATGTGATAGAAGCAACTATACTCAAAGGAAAGTATAAAGGAGAAGATGTTCTCATACCGCGCATCCCAATGATTCCGACCTATGTGCCTTTTGAGTTTAAACGACTACAGTTTCCAGTGCAGCTTGCTTTTGCTATGACTATAAACAAGTCCCAGGGGCAATCATTAAGTGTTTGTGGTATTAATCTAGAAAACCCATGTTTCTCACATGGTCAATTGTATGTTGCCTGTTCCCGTGTTGGAAAACCATCAGATTTGTTTATCTATGCGCCAGGTAATCAAACAAAAAACATCGTATACCACAAAGCACTACAATGATAATAATAATAATTATGATTCACATGATTAACAATAAAGCGATTACTTACTTTTAAATCCTTATATATGTTTTATTTAATTATTTTTTATTCACAACGCCCTATCACCAGGGTTACGGTTCTGTTCAGGAGAATTTTTTTAAATACGTAGGCACAAAAACTGCTACATTACAAATCTTTCTGACAAGACGAAGTCTGTCGGGTCAGCTAGTCCTCAAATAGAAATCGAAGATAAAAAAGTTGAGTCATGGTTAGATTTTGTCCTTTTTAGATTATTTATTCTTAACTGAGTCTAATAAGATCTTTTGTTTTTGGGTAACTTAAAGACTGTTCTAACATATGCCCGATCTCTTTTAGTCCATATTCAGGCGAAACATGAGAGACAATTGGTCTTCTAATGGCACTTTAAAGCCTTTTACTTTTCCAGTCTCTCAACCCAAATATGAGGTGAAAAATTTCACAATTAAAATGAAACCTGAACTTCGAATCAGACAGACGAACTTTTCCCAGACAGAATTTCCAGTTTCGAAGTGAACATCGTCGACGGTTTTTATGTTGTTTTGAAATCCAACTTCCGACTGGAAAATTCGGAGTTTCTGAGACCCAAAGGCCATCTCAGAAGTTTCGCGATACTCGAAATCTCGATCGGCAAATGGAAAAATGTGGTTTTTCAACTGTTCAGGTGAATGAGCCTTCTCCAGCAAATTTGAATTTAATATTAACATTTTTCCATTTCATCGATTATAAGTATGCAGGGTGTCTTAATAAATTTTATTTATTAACAAGAGAATTTATGAGGGGATCATTCCTGAGCAGCATCGATTTTTTCGGGGTAGAGGCGTTGAAACCAATTTTCTGGTTTTCACTCAGTATGTTCTTGAAGCTTTAGAAGATCACAAGCAGGTCGATGTTATTTACACTGATCTTGCGAAGGCCTTTGACAGTGTGTCCCATAAAATTTTGGGTATAAAGCTTGGGATGTTTGGTCTCCATGATAATCTTTGTCGGTGGTTGATGTCTTATATTTTAGGCAGACACCAAACCGTTGAACTTGGTGAAATATTATCACTTTCGGTACCGGTAACTTCGGGAGTTCCTCAGGGTAGTCATCTTGGTCCATTATTATTTTTGATTTTTATCAATGACTTAAGTCATGTTATCCGATTTGTTAAGTTCTTGCTGTTTGCGGATGATTTAAAACTTTTCTCCTCATTAGAATAGTTATTCGATGTTGACCGGTTGAGATCGGATTTACAGGCGGTTGAGGAGTGGTGTCTTGCCAATTGCCTGACTATCAGCATCAATAAGTGTAAGTTCATGACGATTTCTCATTTGGAGCACCCTATTACGATCGATTATTGTATTGTTGGTAACGCTATAGATAAAATATTTATTTACAAAGACCTGTGTGTTTCATATGACAGCACGTTGTCTTTTAGGGTACATATTCGGGAAATCTCTGCCTCATCTCTCAGGGAGCTGGGGTTCATAATAAGGACTTCAACATCGAGACTCTTTACCATCTTTACATCTCGTTGGTTAGACCAATTTTGCGAATTCTCCTCTGTAGTGTGGTCTCCATACTTTTCGGTCGACGTTTCCTTCCTAGAGAGGGTTCAAAACAGATTTCGAAAGTATGCCGCTCTTAGAACGGGTACGTTTTCAGTTTACACACTCTCCGCCAGTCGAATGCGGGAACGCCTTGGACTATCCTCCTTGAGGACAAGAAGGTTTCATCCGGATGTGATATTCATTGCTAAGCTCTTTCAAGATCTTCTGTACTTCCCAGACTTGTTGTCACAATTCAACATATATGTTCCACCTCGACCCATCCGAAGGTTTGATTTATTTCGACTCGCCCATGAACCAATTATTGTTTTCATTCTCCGGTTTTGACATTAATGCGAAACGCTAATATCGTCGACTCATTAGGAGTTGATGTATTTCATGTATCTCTTTCGAGGTTGAGGAGAGAATTGAAAGTACAGAAAGTACCTGATAAGACTGTGATATTTAAGATTAATTTTTATTTGTGCTTCATATTGTTTTTCTGTTTCATATTACACATATATATGTACTTATACTTGCTTTACCTCTACATCTACTCTTTTTCGTGTTATACTACTTAGATTTTATTATTTTGTGTTTTATTTTACATACAAAGGTCATGTACCGTTAATTAATTAATAATTAATAAATGCGAAGAACTGGGAAATGATTCCTTGGTGAAAACTAATGGATGTAATTCCTCTAAAATATTTTCGAAACCGCCTTCCTTTCCAAGTGACACCACTCGGAAAGAGTGTATACAGGGTGAGTCTTTGACAGCAACATGTCCGAACAATCGATCTCGTCTTCCATAACCTCTCTGAACGATCCCAATTTTCCAAGCAGTTAGAGCCTGGAATTCATAAAAAATCCAGGAAAGTCGAGGTCTGAATATGTAATTCAAGTTACGACAAATAATCGCGACAAAGGCTTATCGGCGTCCTTCTGAAGCGTACAAGTTAACAACTCCGACGGGGTCACGTGCCGTCAGATTAATGACGAGAACGTGGTCACATTAAGTTGCATCTTCCGCCATGAAGAATCTAATTCTTTATTTTCTATGCGCTTATTCTGGAACGTTGAAGATTTTGTTAATAATCTCTCTCAACATGTAAAGCTCATTGTTACCAAAAATAAAAAATTTGGCTGATAAATACTCTGGTATATAGGGTGGGCCATCCATAATTTTCGATCCCGAATTTTCAGCTTTGACATGGAACAATGAAAAAACGCTCGGACATGTCAAATTTTGTTGAAAGGGGCACCAATAAGTGTGTTTAAATGAGTTTGATATCACTACCCCTCTTACCGCAACCCCAAACAGAAACGCGCAAGATTTACTGTGAAATTTTTTTCAGTTATTGTCTCGGCTCCAGCATTTTAAACATTTGTTTGGCATACGTTTAGTGATCCAGAAATTACAAAAAAGCGCGGCTGAATATTGTAGATGACTCACGCTGTATAGTTTCAGAAATAATCGCATCGAAAATTCTCAAATTGACAGCATGTGTATTTCGACCTATATTAGTTAGTGATTTTTGAATTATAAATATATATTCTTTTGAACTTTTGGCTGACAATATTTAGTTAGCAAACAATAAAGCATATACACTGAAAAAAAAACACGATGTAATTGGTAATAAACACTTGTTTCAGAAATATTTTGTTGTCAATATTCGGCATTATTTACATAAAATAATTTGTATTCACAATTTCCAGATTCCTCAATTTGATTTGTTTATAAAAAGTAAAATCCTTATTTGACGAATATTTTGTAGATTCTAATATCCTCAATTGAAACTTACTAAATTATGTACCATAACTCCCTTAAAATTTACTCATTACCTGATATTACTTATTTTGTTATTCGCTAAAGGGGATTGGTAATTATTAGAATATATCGATTGCTGCTAAATAACACTTTGATAATATTACCAAGTATTCTTTACCAATTTTGAATACTTATCAATATTTAGCCTTGAAAATGCTATATTAACCAATAATATATCTCTTTATGAATTATGAAATATTTTGTTTAGAGTACCAAAACGTTCGAAAGATGGAGCTGTAAGACCTACCCCCTTGTGCAAATAACGGTACACGCAGTCACTGCGCGCGTAGTTTCAAGTTGTTGAGCCGATACTTCTCCGTTTCCGAAACCGGTATAGTATTTCATTTCTAGCTCCAGTTTATCCATATTTGTATAATCATAGGTATCTTCATCCAATAAATCGAATTTGGGTTACAATTAGATCAGTTGTCTTGTGCTAAAGTGTACCTTCAAAAACCTAGTTTATTATTATTAATTATAAGTGTAGTGAAAATGGAAACAACATCGGAGGTTCTGCAAGTAACTAAATTGTTAGAAGACTTATTGGATGCTTCTTGTTAGATGATATTTCTGTAGGCTCTTCACATATTTCAATTCAAGAAGAATTCCCATATCTTTCACTGAACAAGTTGGATCATCCTGTAATTATCACTTGGGTTAAGGTGAATGGAGTTGTTTATAAACCTGGATTAGTTATTCAGATAGGTGAAGACCAATTTACTGAACCAATATTTGGTGAAATACTTAAAATAGTGTATATTAGCGATGAAAGCATTAAATTTGTTTACAAACTATTGATTTGTTACGGTTTTAACAAAGAATTACGGGCTTATGAAATAGCCAAATGCTCATCAGAAATTGTACCTGATCGCATTATAGATTTAAGAAATGTTTTTTATGTACCTACAGCTGTTCATGTTACTGGTGATGGTTGTAAGTACATAATTTCTATGAATCAAGATTGATTTTTATGGAGTTTATAAATGTTATGGTGTTATTATTATAAAACAAGTATGATTTTTTTGAAAACCATTTTTTTTTATTTTTTATGTTTGAGAAATTATGTTCAATAAATATTTATTTATGAAACCTAACTCTTTTATTTAAAACAGCCAATCCTCTTATTTATAGTAAAGAAAGATTTCACTTGTTTAATATATGGAGTGTGTTACTTAAGTAAACTAATTGATAATGAAAAGTAATACTTTTACCAGAGCAAAGATTTTTGTTGCATAAATATGTGTAATCTGTTAGTTAAGTGCCTCTATTAATAATAAATAAATGATATTCTTATATGAATGAAGATTTTTGTTCTATGACTAGATATAATTTATAAATTGAAAACATTTATTAGCAATAAACAAGCGATACATTTATTTGAAGTAAGACTTTTTATCTATAAACATATGTTCAATAGATTTCAATACATCCATTATCAATAATTCAATGATAATTTTACTGGAACTGAAATAAAGAAATTATAACTAACTATATGTATAATCGTTAATATATGGAAAGTAGAATTAAAGGAATATTTATTTGCAAGTTCCAAATGAATTATTGGGTAGAGACGAATAAATATTTATTAAGCCATATTTCAATGGAAGATTGTGTTGTGGTAAATGAATTTCGTAACTATTAGGTACATTTTTTTTTCGGTGTAATATCACGGTCTACCTTCTTAGCAAATTCAATCCAATTCGCTTTCTTGAAATTCCAACGAGGTCTTCTTAAACACTCTGATTACTGAATTAAACTTCTTGAAGTCAACAGAATAGGCCTATGTTGGCTATGAGGAAAAACTCCTAGAATTTTACGCTGTACAGGAAGCGGTTTGCAAGACACTAGGCAGAGATCAGGATTGTAGCCTCTATTCCATCGTGAAGAATGAAAAGAAGGTACATCTTTTCCATCAAAAATTAAATAGAAATTATTATCTTCCAACCAGTCAGCTAAGGCTATTCCACTTCTATCATTATTATTATAACCCCACATTACGTGGTTTGAATTGAAATCACCGCAATAAATTGAAGGATGAGGAAGATTCATTTCCAAATTTCTTGGCCAAATAGTATTTGGAGGTTTATAAATATTAACGATAGAAATATTACAAAATTTGAAAGAGATAAAGAAAAAACCCTCAAATTCGCCTTTTTGGATTAACTCGATATTGTGAATCAAGGATTTTTTAACATAACAAGCTAAACCGTAAATTTTACTAAGGAGATAATCAACGAATACATAACTTTTTATGGTTCCTCTTTCACGAAGATTTTTTCAGTATACGCATGTGTCTCTTGAAGAAGAATAATCTCAGCACTATAGTCCTTTGCTAATTTAGAAATATAATCACTCTTGTCCTTAGAAATACCCTCTATATTCAGTTCCAATACACAAAATTTGTCGCCAATCTGCAAGGAGGATTCTTCGAATCGGGTCTTGCGGTCCAAGTGACGATTTTTCAGATTTTCTGATGTTTGAAGTCTGCTATAGAACCCATTCAATGGGAAATCATCATCATAGTTGGGGAAGGTTGAGTGTAATACTTATTTCATTTAAAAAATAGTAGAGGAACAGCAGGCATTTATTATGACAAGTGTCATAATAATTGAATTATTCTTCGTGAACGATCAGAATAATATGAGAATGCGCAATCTCCTTTGTCCCCTACTACTATGTCTCCGGATCCCTTCCGGAATATCCCAGAATCTCTGGCAGAATTGGCGGCGATAATTCAAGGCAGAGCCGAAATCCGGTTCCCTTTATTCGTTCAATTATTCCTTGTTGAACTCTGATCTATTCTACGAGGTTTTTCTCTCCGATGCTATGAATAGAGACTCCCCCAGCATGCGCTATCATAACCGGGATGATTTGTGTCTCTTATTCGATTCAATCGGACGCTTTACTTTGAAATGGGCGTGCTTCTACTGAACCAAGTTCTGACATTCATTCTCGGAGTGGAAGACTAACATTGTAATGAGGTCAGAACAAATAATTTAGAAACGCACTGACGTGAGCTCGGGAGCTCTGGAACAGTGTGATACTAATACAACCACCACTATCTATATTTCGAATTAAAAATTATGAAAGCACTGACGAGAGGTCAGATGACATTGGCGCTCTTGTTCAACTACTTACTCGCAAAAGTTCCATACTATAACGAATCTATTAGCACTCTGTTCAGGTGAACAAGAGTCTTTTCCGTACTCTGGAACAATGTGGTACAATTAAACCGTCACATTGAAAGAAAAAACCTATACAGGGTGTTCGGCACATGGACCGTCAAATTTTTTTGGGGCGTTGGTAGGGTCATTTGCTACCTTTTCAGTCTTAGAACCTGGGTCCTTAGTATTACGGTTACGGAGTATTGGGTTAGTCACCGCTGACTTGACCCTACCGTCATGTATTTTTTTGTTTTTGTTACTTTTATCGACTTTTTGCTACTGTTGTTTTAATTTTGGTTGTTGATATGCCTAATTTCACCAACGCTGAGTATGCTGATATGGTGATGGCATATGGCAAGGCCGATGGTGTTGCTCGAAGGAGTTATCAAGCCAAATTTCCTGATCGAAGATTACCCCACCACGAAACATTCTCGACTTATCGACGATTAAGAGAGACTGGAAACTTAAATTTTCAAGACCCTCGGGTCAATGTGAGGCCACACCATGTAGCAGTTGACGATCAAATACTTCAAGCCTTTGAAGAAGATCCAACTACAAGCATTCGTGTCGTTGCTCAAAGACTCAACTCAACGATTTGGAAAGTTTGGTCAGTACTTCGGGATAAAAATCAACACGCTTTTCATTACACCCCGGTACAAGGTAAATGAACTTTTTTATTGATAAATTTGTCCTTTTGACTGCGAAAAAATTGTCACAGACTAATGAATTTTATTAATTGATTAGGTCTTCATGAAGGCGATCCTGCCAGACGGTTGGAATTCTGTAGATTTTTGCTGCACACAGATGTCGATGACAACTTGTTTCTAAAACGAATTTTGTGGACAGACGATAGACTGTTTTAACCGAGAAGGAATAACAAATCTGCACAATTTACATCACTGGGCACCTAAAGATGAGAATCCCCACGTGAAAAGGCAAATGAGTTTTCAACAAAAATTTAGTGCTAACGTTTAGGCTGGTGTGATAGGAAGACATCTCATCGGGCCACACTATTTACCGGCTCGACTAAGTGGGCCTGCTTATTTGCATTTTTTGCAGAATGCTCTGCCGGAGCTACTAGCCGATGTTCCGGCCTTCGATGAAGACGTGCCGATTGTGTTCCAGCATGACGGTTGCCCGGCAGATTTCCTGAGAGAAGTTCGAGATCACCTCGACAACTCTTTTCCAAATTCATGGATAGGCAGAGCCGGCCCCATCCCTTGGCCCGCAAGATCTCCAGACCTAACACCTTTAGATTACCATGTCCAGGGTAGAGCCAAAGAATTGGTTTATTTCACAGAGGTACCTACAAGAGAGGTGTTGATTGAACGCATAAACGCGGCATTTGTGGTAATGAAAGAAGAAATGTTGCTAGCCACTACAACGGTCGAAATCAGAAAAGGGTGTCGGGCGTGCATTCGGAGTAGAGGAGAACAATTCGAACAGAATTTACGTTAAAGAATCGTGTTATATTACTTTGTAAAAAAACAATCATACAAAAACTGTATTTTATTAAAATCTGTCCTTACTTTGCTATTTTATCTAAAACACTATTTGTAGTATTTTTTTATTTATTGACTAACGTAAATAGCATTTTAGAACCGCGATAAACCTAAGAACGTTTTAAAATAAAATTAAGTTCTCAATAACTGCAACTTTTTTTTAATTTCTTTTTTTTAATAAAAGGCCCTCGTATTAATTTTGTGGTATTATCTGTAACAATAAATACGTTTTTTTTAAACACATACTCATGTAGACTTAATGCAATAAAAAAAAATGCATGTAAAAGCCCACGCAAAAAAAGTTAGGGGGCTTCGAAGGTTACATTTTGGGTAATTTCGAAAACCCTAATAAAAAACTCATACCTCCGTAACCGTAATACTTAGGACCCAGGTCCCAAGACTGAAAAGGTAGCAAATGACCCTACCAACGCCCCAAAAAAATTTGACGGTCCATGTGCCGAACACCCTGTATTTCAAATTAAAAATAACTTTTCATAGTTTTCCCTGTGGTTTGTTCTCAACTGGCGGAACTGTTGAGAAAATTTATTTCATCTTCAACCAAATAGTTCAGTTATACTTTACTTAATAACTTAATGAGAAAACTGTGTTATTATGATTCCATATATTTTATTGATATGAAAATATTAATTTATCCATTTATTGATCATTTGAGGGTTAAGAAGAGAATTGGTCCCATCCCAATATATTAAAAACAATAAGAAATATTTCTGTGGTTATCGATGGTTCTATACAGGTAACCACCGAAGGAAATCAAAAACTTTCGGTTGGCGAGGGGTTCAGAAATGCGATATTTTGAGGTAGAAAGGGGAAGGCGAGCTTGCGAGCGAAGTGAGCACCGTAAAGTTCATAAGACGGACTTTCGTTAGGTGCATTTCACATGGCTTTACGGCAACGCTAACATTTTCAAAAAAATTCATCCAAAACACCGATTTCCCGGTTTTTCGCAAAAGTTGGTAAAATTGAAAAAGGCTTTTTCCACTGACACGATCAGGAAAAGCCGTTTTCATATGTCTCTCCCCGAGAATCGGACGTTTGGATAGGGCTATTCATATCTCCCAATCGCAAGTAAAAATATTTTAAATTAATTGCTGAAAATAGCTTACTTCGGCTCAAACACAAATTTCCAGATCATCTGTCGCGTCAGACGTTCACAGAACTTTGTCAGATCATTCCAATTACAATATTAACCCATATTTCGTATAATATTTTGAAATTTCTTCAATTCATAGGATTTGTAAGAGCTCTGGTGAGGTTTTCTTTTATAGTTTAATAGTCTACGATATGTATTCATGAAATTCAAAAATTTACCCAGTTTTGCAATCCCTAGCCAATTCATTTCACCCCTGTCGATTCCTACTCTAAAATGACAATTGTCGTTGACATTTTAATCTTATGTAGATTCTTATGTCATATTCTAGACGTAAATCGGACCCACTTAGTTTATGCCTGAACGAATGGAACGAAATTCGAAGTAATCGGCGAGGCACTCTGTTCATGGTTACACCTTCAGACCTTTATCGAATAATTTTTATTTTACCTATGTAAAATTCACCAAGCGCGAATCGATGGAATTGAAACGATATTCTTTTGGTTTTTTTTTAGTGGAAAAAGCACCCACTGCTTATCAATTATATACAGGGTGTCTCATATGCGTTGCCTATTTCTAATAGCCACCTTCGATCGATTTATTTCAGCTGTTTCTACTTACGGCTTCTTAATTCGATAAAACATTTTCGATTCATATACAGGATGTCACATATGAATTGCGCATTCCTATCGCTGACTTTCACCACAGTTTTTCTCAAGTTTTCGTGTTTTTCCGCGTACGGAAGCTAATTTCAATAAAATGTCATACAGCTTTCGGTTTTTTGTGCTCCTTCGGGTTTTTTCGGTTTCCTTTGGGCTTTTTGCAATCTTTAGTGTTGGCTGTTCCACAGAAAATAAGACCGCAAAAAAAACTACCGAAACTTTGTTAAAATCGAGTGAAAGTTTTAAGTGAAGTCGAATTTCCTCTTGAAATGACCATAATTGAGTCAATTTCAGAGAGCAGAAATGGAGGTGGAAGTCTAATTTTCGATGCTGATGACGCTTTGACGAAGTAGATTTGCATCCACAAACTGAGGAAAATGTCCTCTTTGTGGAGCATGCGGGCTCGAATATTGAATAAATAATTAGTCTGGAGCATTCAAGGTTCAATCCTGATGCGAGAGGCTGCAATTATTTGCTTTCTCCGTCGCTGAATCTAACCCTTTATTTTCCTAACAGATTACTGAAGACCAAATTGGGTTTTGTAATGTCTTGACACACATTAATATGAAAATCAATTTGAATTTCTTGGTGTTCAGTCCAATAACATATTCCACGGGCTCGACTCTAACACTAATGACTCGACTCGACTCTAACCCAATAACAATTTACTTGAATAAATTAGTGTTTCCAGATTTAGGTGTGCAATTATACTTGCTAGAAGAAATTGAGTTTAATCACCTAAATGTGATTCTGAAAAAACAACTAGGTGTTCTTTAATAAAAAATTTTTTGTTAAATCATTAATATGAATCTATTCTGTTTAGACTATAATTACTGATTACTGAACATGCGTAAATTATTGGTTTTTATAATCAGAGTATCTGTTTGAATTAAGTAAACAAAAACATAAATATTGAATAATGGTTATTCATAGATTATGTCAAATTTTAGAACCTTACCATAGAATATTAATTTATTACCGAACCCCAGGAGAGAAAAAATTGAAAATTTGAAGGTTTTTTTAAATGAAAGATAATATCTGTAACCATTATTGATCTTTAGTTATAGTTTTCCTCAGAATTACTAGAGTGAATTATTAGCACATTAAAATATTATAACGTCTCTGTGGTGGGTAGTTCCCAATAAAATAGTGATCTGTGGTTCCTTGTTGTTTTGATTCTGTTTGAAACTGTCAACAGTTATTTGTAGCTTTCTTAAAAAAAACGTGGAAAATAATATTTCGATAGTTTGAAATTATTCAATTCAGTATGAAATGATTATGGTCAGAAAATGCATTCAATTCTAATCTTTCTTGTTTATGAGCTCATAGCTTCCAGTTCCAATATTGATTGAATTTTAATTAACTATGCATCATAACAAACATTCAGAAATATTAAAACAATTATATTATCTCCTAAGTGTGTGAACCAAGTTGAATCGGTGTATGAAATGAAGATGTGAAAAAACTTCTATAAAGGTACAAAACAAATCTAGGAGACTGGGTTTGAAGTTTTTAAAACTCATATGATCTTAATTTGAAGCCTTTCTATGTTAGGATAGATATAATTTGATGAACCCTGAAAGTCTGAAGATATAAAAAACCGGCTCTTCATAAAGACAAGTCTTCAATTCAACAGGTTCTGACAGAAAATACATTACGTATTTCAAGGGTCATGAGAATATACCGAAGTACCTATGTGAGTGATGGAAAACTTTTTCTTTATTCATTATGGAATATTACTCTGGATTAAATATTAAACAAGGTGATAGACATCATCAATAATGAATACAGCAAATGGCAATTTAGATTTTGTGGTGAATGTAACACAAAAATTGTTCAGTGGTTAATTTAATCTATAGTGTTTAGTGGTGGAACCATAGACTGGAGAGATTTCCCCAACCTTTTGTAGAAATATTTAATAAAGACATAAAATATGGCAACATTGAACTAATCTGATTATTGAATCATTTCAGCACAGAGTTGCATTTAGGAAAATCAGAAAATTTGGACATTATATCGATTCAATTCCTTTCAACTTAAAATATCTCAAGAATGGTGCAATTTAGGAGAAAAGATGAGGAATGATTTTATCTGCGAAAAAGATTAATGATTCCAGGAAGTACGAGATACGGACCTTTAGTTCAAGTGATATTTGTTTTTTATGCAATTTAACCAATCTATAGAGTAGTAGTGAGAAACCCACAAGAAATGGAATGAATCTAATGATGCCAAAATATGCATGACTCTTATCAAAAACCTTCTACAAGAGATCATTTAAATTGATATTTTCCTTTGAATATTACAGGTGAAAATGCAGTTTTTTTTATGAAATTTCAACACCCTATATCATTTGAACGGGGCCAAATTTAGAAAAATATTATAGGAGGAAAATGTTTCTTTTGACGTAAAGAAAATCTATGGTTAAAATTAAAGCAGTGGTCAAAGACTCACCCTGTATAAATCCAATAAAAAGGAGACAGTGGTGAATCCTTTACCGTTCCAAATTATTGTTCATGAAAAATGTCTTCAAATTTATGTTGTTTCGATGCAAATGGCAAGCATTTCCATTATTGCATTCACGCTAAGTGTAGATCGTCTTCAAGTTTTTTTCTTACAATAGTAAGTGCTTTATCCTTCGGGACATTGGTGAACAAACTCGTAACATCGAAGGTGACGATGATGTCTTCTCCAAAGTTTTTTTGGTTTCTTCCGAAGAAATATCAAAAAGGAAGCATTCATGATTATCACTTTTAATCGTGCACCGTCAATTGAGTTGCTGAAAGTTTAAAGGCCAATTGAAGTCTTCAAATCCCAGATAAGTATGACTTTGATCCAGTTTTCGGAGTTCCGTCAATTTGGCACATATGAGTAGTGAAAATTGAAAAATTGAAGCTTATTTCTGCCTTGTAAGTAACAAGAAGAAATTATTGGAATTGAGTTAGATCAACTAATCGAAAAGTGGCAACTTACAATATTTACTCTTGTCAGCTGTAGCGAGATGAAGAAGTAAAGGCAACAGCAGAAGGAGAGCACCCGGGGGTCCAGGTCCCCCGTACCCGAACAGCATGTTCATGAAGTCTCTCCTGACATCACTAACGTCACTATTTCACCATGACACTCATCACTGGCAGTGCGTTAACGCGAACGTGGCGGCTGCTGACGTTTCGTCCATTTCAAATTGACCACTTCAGTGAGGAATGTCGCACCGAATTTCGATTAAATTGTCGGGATGATAACTGATTCTCGCGATGTCTAACAACGAACGCCACCGATCTGAAATTTCCGTGAGGATGCGCGGCCATTTCCAGTGTTGCCGGTCGAAATAGCCTGAAATACTGAAAATCGTATTTACTCGCATTATACTGAAAATAATCACATATTCTTTTCAATATAATAAAACATCAAATTATCAAGATGTATTTAATGATTCATGGAACTGAATATTGCGGAGCACAGTTAATTCACTACAGCTTCCCAGTCTTCTAGATTTTTTTGTACCTTTATAGAAGTTTTTTCACATCTTCATTTCATACACCGATTCAACCTGGTTCACAAACTTGGGAGATAATAGAGTTTGACTCAGTTTTAATATTTCTGAATGTTTGTTATGATGCATGGTTAATTAAAATTCAATCAATATTGACACTGGAAGCTATAAGCTCATAAACAAGAATGATTAGAATAGAATGCTTTTTCTGACCATAATCATTTCATACTGAATTGAATAATTTCAAACTATCAAAATTATCCTTAAAATATTTCCCACGTTTTTTTTAAAGTAAGCTACAAATAACTGTTAACAGTTTCAAACAGAATCAAAACAACAAGGAGCAATAGAACACTATTTTATTGGGAACTACCCACCACAGAGACATTATAATATTTTAATGTGATAATAATTCACTATAGTTAATCTGAAGAAAATTATAACTAAAGATCAATAATGGTTACAGATATTATCTTTCATTTAAACAACTTTGCAATTATAAATTTTTCTCTCCTGGGGTTTGGTAATAAATTAATATTTTATGGTAAGGTATTAAAATTTGACATAACCTATGAATAACCATTATTCAATATTTATGTTTTTGTTTACGTAATTAAAACAGATACTCTGATTATAAAAACCAATAATTTACACCTAGTAGATTTTTCAGAATCAAATTTAGGTGATCAAACTCAATTTCTTCAAGCAAGTATAATGGCACACCTAAATCTGGGAATACTTGTTATCTATCCAAGTAAATTGTTATTGGGATTCAGTACAGAAAATAATCATCAAACAAAGTAACATCATTTTAAAATAATTATTCGTAGTGACATCATTGTTTTCGAAGATTTCGAAAAAGATTTTCATATTTTAAACAGTATGATATCAAGACACCTGTTCATTGGTCCCTGTCAAGGGGAAGAAAATCATAGATGATTTTTTCTGGCTTTGAGTAAAAAACAATGCAGTGACATCCTCTTGCCTTGGAAGTTTTCATAGAAATGATGGTTTTAATGATTTGGAAATCTTAAGAAGAATATTACAAATGTATGATGATAACATCCAATAATTCTTAGGTTTTTCTGGAATTTCTCATTAGAAAGGGATGGTTTATAATATTGAAGTAGAAAGAAATTGAATAAAAAAATGAATATTTCATTTAGACCGATGAATCTTGTTCTGAAAAAAGTTTTAATGGGTTCTGGAATAATTTGGAGAACGTTTTATAGGTATCTCTCAACTGAAAATTCACTGAAATGGATCTATCGTTGTCATGAAGGAAGGATGGAAATTACCTTCAATAAAACTGAAGATGATGAGCCGTAAAGAATAAAAAAACTTTATTTGTATTTTATAAATAGATGAAAAAATATTTGGTATATATATGAGATTATTGCTTCAGTTTACATTCTATCAAATATTCTCAAAAACCTCACATAAACAAGCATATCTTGGTAAAACACTCACAAAGTGTCACAACTTCACTGTTAGTGCAAGTTCATGAAATTACTAGCAAATACTGTAATTACCGGCAAATTGGCAACACTGGGCATTTCAACCCTCAAAATCGATGAGGAAGTTGGCGACGACGCCATCATTCTAAGGGGTGGAATTTTCCGGGCTTACGACGTTCTCCACCAGAAGGATTTCTATCTCTGTCGCTTGTGGACGAACTTCTTTTGCAATATAACATTTCGATCAGAATTTCATTGAATTTTATGGATATGCAGTGTTAAAATTTTCTCAAAAGAAAAGTATTTGACAAGAAAATCCTTAAATTTTGTTTCACTTTTACCAAATGTGTATGCATATTTGAAGTAAATATTTGGTAAAAGTTAAACAAAACTGTTTGACGATTTTCTTGTAAAATAGTGTCCTTTTGAGAAAATGAATCCGTCCAATGTTTCAGTAGTTCAGTAGTATCTGATATTTGTAACTTGGAATGGGTCCGAATGAATAGATTTTCAGAATTTTGTGGAAATCGACACGATAAAACATTCAAAAAACAATCCTGAAAATTAATTTTTTAAACTTGGTATTCGTAATTTATTCTTCAATTTTCAACCATAATTGAAAAGAGTAACAATTTATTTTTGTTAATTCTTTGAAATCGATAGAGCTTGGTAAATATCTTTGCTTGTGAATTCACAATTCACCATCTGAAAATTTGATCAGAATGAATTCAATCTAGAGTTTGTTCATTCATTGTGGGGATTATATCAGTATCGCACTGTTTCAGAGTAAAAATACTTCTGAACAAGCGCGTAACAGCTCCTGATATCAAGTCAATGCTTTTCTACGTTGTTTTTCTTTGAATCGTTTCATCTACACTATACTCGAATACTTTAGTTAATTTTACTGAACAATTAGTCAAAATTTGATCGAACTGACTTCAAGAAACAAATAAACAATAAACAAATAGATACCCACTAAAAAGTAAATAAATAATATCGTATTCATCGGAAACTCCATAATCAACTCTTAATTATTAATATTATGTAATATAGTTACGATTTTTGAATTTTTAAAGCCGCTTCATATAAATATCTTGACATCAATGGTAAAACAATGAAAAATATAAATAAGCACCGAACATTTTAATGGTTGCGACATCTGTCGAGCGGAAAACACATCCCCTCCATTTCCGTGTGGAAATTCTACGTTATCGGCTGGGCTTGTCTGCCGAAAATAAGGGATTGATTTCTCTCAGTCCCAAGGAAAACTGGAAACACGACTTGTTTCTCCTTTTCAATTCGACTTGTGACAAGCTAGTGTTTCTTTGGATTACTCAACAGTTTAGTGAAGAAGAGAATGACACAGGACAATCAAATCAACACAGGATTTTAACATAAGTATTTTAAAAAACTCGAATATTCCGTTACTCATAAAGAAGGTAAGATTTCTTCACGATAATAATAGTTACGGTGTAAAGCTTATTTAGATTTGTATGTTTCAAATATACAGGGTTATGATAAAGTAATGCACAAAATTCATAAAACGTACAACGATCACTTTTGAAAAATATGCAAAAACACGTCGATCGGTATTTAATATTACATATTTTTTAAGGAAAGCTAAGATTTTTAATACATTATGTGATAAAGCTTGTTTTTTTACACTAGGGAGAAATAGTTGCAGTAGAGCTAACATTAAGAAAATTTGGATTTTCGTTACAATGCTGCATGAAGATTTCACAAAAATCCAAACGTCTGTCCGGATCATCTTCTGCGGGTTCGTGAAAAAGTTGAACTTTGTATGGGTGTAGTTTTTTCTTTTTTAACATCTTTACTACGAACGACTGACTAACATTTTCTTGTAAGGCAATTTCTGTTGTAGTTGCGCGAGGGTTGTCTTCTACTGACAGCAAAATATTTAACTTCACATCGTAGCTTATTCCCGGTCGTCCAGATTTTGGAGCATCATCACGCTTCCCGTTGCATTAAATTTGCAACAATTCTGCTTACTGTGCTTCTAGCAATTGGAGTTATTTCCAAATGTGTTGCGTTAAATAAAGCAGATGCTTCTTCATGACTTCGAAGGCGATCGCCGAAAGCTACCATCATTAGAATTTCTAGCCTTTCTCTTTCGTTTAAACGAGCCATAATAATAAAACTGGTGTCACACTAATTGTACGACTGCACTGACATACCGTTGATTTAGTAAATCAATCGAAAAAATTGATAAGAACAGATTTTCTCACTAGATAAGTTCAAGTTTGACCTCTTTTTATAATTGGTTTTGTTATTTCGTTTTTTACTCATTTTCTCGTTTTTTTCTTATGTTAGTTCTACTGCAACTATTTTTCCTAGTGTAAAAAAACAAGCTTTATCACATAATGTAATAAAAATCTTAGCTTCCCATTAAAAAAAAATGTTGATGACGTCATAACTTTGACAAATTTGATTTTATATTTTTGTAACTTATGTCAAGAGATGCGGAATATAAAACCGTTTGACGTGTTTTTGCATTTTTTTAAAGTGATCGTTGTACGTTTTATGAATTTTGGGCATTACTTTAACCCTATAACCCTGTATAATTATTACAATTCAATACTTGAAGGTATGGTTCCGTTCATAGAAGTAACAATTATATTACATACAAATTTATGTGTTCTTCCTACCTATTCTGTTTTATTGAAAATGAAAAAAACCAATGAAACTTTCAGTATTAATTATTCATTTCATACTTCTTGGGTTTTTCGTATCTTTTGTCGATATCAGAAATCCTGCCTTCATTTTACTAAATATCCCTAAGATTATTTTCTTTCGCAGATTGAAGACGTACTCAATCGTGCTATTATTAATTTAAACACCCGAATCGATCATAAGTTTATTTATGATTAAAAAAATCAAAATTTATTGATATCTGCATTTTTGTGGAGATTATTTTTCCGACCTAAATATCGACCAATAGAATTGCACCATTCGACGTCACGTGGTACAACCTACATGTATTATACTGATAATTTTTTGAAAATTTTCTCTGGTAGTTGCTATATATTAACAAAATATGATCCAGTCAAATTAAGCACACGTCAAACTGACATGTTGAATTCAATTGTGAAAATTGGAGATTTTGCATGAAAATGAGTCGATTTGGAGTTTGTTCTCTGTCCACCATCGATAAAAAAGTCAAAGGAAATGTTCCCATTAATACGGAGAAGGCAAAAAAACAGTTTGGAACCAATTTACTACTTTTTGTACTGAGAGGGAATACACATTGAGTGCTGAAACGAGTGAAGCGCAATTGGCAAACATTATGAAAGATTACGCTTACAATATGAAGAAAATGGATGGAGAAGACTATAAGGAAGGTACAATAAAAACAATGTGGAATCAGACTGCCAAATTACTTCAAGAAAAGTATTTGAACGATTTCGACATCAAAATCAACCCATTTTCGGATGCTGCATTCAAGACCGCTCGAGGAGCTCGTGATGCCAAGCGTAAGGCTTTACAATCTATTCCGGAAAAACGGAGGGCAAGTGCAGCAGCGTTGGAGGAAAAAGATTGGGATGCAATGACCACTGTTTGGGACGAGAAAACTCCTGATGGCCTCCAGAAAAATTATTCATGATAATATCAGTGGAATTGGCTTGGAGAGGTGGTGAGGCAGCATGGCGTCAATACATCACTTCAAGGCAGAACAGCGAAATGACGGGGAAACAACTGGGAGAATTGAATACAATCCAATTTTCAGCAAGACCACACAAGGTGGTGATAAAAAATTATCAGACAGCAAGTGGGTGGTGGAGAATCGGGAAGTCCCTGACAAGTGCCCAGTGAGACTGTTCCAGAAATTGAGAGAGAAGAGAGATGTCAATATCAAGAGCGACAGACTATTCCTGACCCAAAATCCATTCTGGAATAAAGTTCCAGGCGCTAGGTGGTACAAGGATTCCCCAGTAGGCCAAAACACGATTTCAAAGTGGGTTGAGGAGTCAGCACAAAAAGCTGGGCTTGACCTTGGTAACAAAAAAATCACCAATCACTCCAGTCGTGCAACAGCCGTCTCCAATCTAGCGAAATCGGGCCTGGGAGAGCAGCAGATAATCAAAATAACTGGACATGCCAACAGTAACTCCATCAAGCCGTATCTCCAACTCGACCAGGAACACCACGAATTAATTGTCAAGAAACTGCGAAGGAGTGAGCCTACTGCAGAAAATGCCATCAACAGCATAAACCTCATGCCATCTACCTCTTCTGGGACCATTACCGATAACTCTGACTTGAAGAAAACATGCACCAATGTTTACAACAATTGTATTTTTAATTTCACTACCCTGATTCTTAATTAAATGTTGTTTTATTCATTATGAAATTCTTATTTGTTAACTGTACATTTCGTCTCATGGTGCAATTCTATTGGCCGACATTTGGGACAGAAAAATAATCCCCCGAATACCACACGAGCTTCAAAATTATCTGGTATTTCCCGATAATTTTGAAGCTCTTGTGGTATTATAAGTGATAAATTATAAAATTTATTCTTGTTGAAAATGGATTTTTAATTCTTTTCTTGTCAGGTAATCAGTTCGACTTTTCATTCAATTAAGAAATTAATCTGTATTTTAATGCAGTGTGAATGTGCTTTCGTATTCATTGTTTCAAAAGACCACTGAGGATTTAAATATTCCATAATAATCAGAGTATCGAATTGAAATTCTCCCAATTTGACCTTGACCCTGTTCAGATTACCTGACTAAAATGGCAAAAAGTATACCAAATATTTTATTGAAACCTTAGACCTTTGAGGTTAGGATTACAATGCGATCTAATTAATCCGTTTAAGTTTCACTGTTAACAGCTCATTCAATTTGAAAGGTTGATAAATTCAGCACCGAAAACATGAAGATTTTTAATTCCAAGGCTGACTTTTATGAAATATCATTTAATGTCATATAAAATTATTTAATCAATGATAAAAAAGGTAGGTATACAATTTGCCATTCTGTTGAAGAATACAGGGTTAACTTGAGAGTGTCTGATCGGACGGCCGGCTGCATACTCTCAATCATCCAAAGGAGATGAGCTAGAGTTTTCATATTTTCAGAATAAGTTAATTGTCCAAATATCTCCTGCGTCAAATTCGTTAGTGGTTCCCTTATAACTCCTATATTACTATCGCAACAATTGTAATTCGCAAGATATTTGAACTGAGATTGAACAAATGGATTTGCAGAATTAAGCATAAATTTCAGAGTACTGGAAATGAGTCTAGAATCAGCGCATACAAGCTTCTGATCTCACGTCAGTGCTTTTCTGAATTGTTTACTTTTGTATTGTATTGGGCCAATCCAAAATGAATTACAAGTACACATACTTTTATCAGTAGGATGAAACAGTGAGCTGTCCTTCCTCAATATTCAATTTCCAAGAAAATGGGATTTCCAATCAATGATGAACATAGAGTATTACTATAACTTGTCAATATAAACTGAATTCATAGAGAAAAATAATGCAACAATTCATATTATCTACTGATTTTCAACGATGAGAACAATGGATGCTATCCTATCTCCCTGATATCTGTACTTAATTATTAAAATATTTTTTAGGAAACGCCTACACCTTATTAAGTATCGATTCGATATAATACTTTGTATTGGAGTTTCGAGAAAAAAAATCGATTTTCGAGGGCTGATAAGAACGAAAAATTTTCTTAACCAGAAAGGGTCTCGAATATCTAACTTTCCTCAAAATCCACGGACCAGATATCGAGACCAATGTCTAGTTGGGAAATTGGCACGGAAAATCTCAATTCAATCGATCGATCTCGATTGTTCTTGAGATAAGAACACTTTCGTGGATCTTGATTTTCCAGATCGATAGGTGGAGCTGCTTGTATCGATTGTGAACAATCCAATGGAACGAGCATTTTTTGCCAAGTTCAATGTTGTCTATTATTTTTGGAAAACAACTATTCAATTCGGAAATTAAATCGTTTTTTGTATAGTAGGTAATAGTTTACTGGAATAGTGCTCTGAAAAAGTTTAACATACAGCTCGTTATGGCCCTTTAAACGTTTCACAAGATTCAATTCCGAGGAAAAGATATTTCAAAGAACAAGTTCTTACTGGAACAAAGATATTCTAAATGGATTTTGATGAAGTAGACATACCTACTTTTGGTTGGTTTTTGAAAGAAGGGAATAACAGAAGGATAACTGTGAGTAGTTGTTTTCATCTGAGATATAAGTTTGTTCATTAATTGTGGAGAATGTATTTGTATCACATTATTGCAAAGTCCTGAAATAGACTTTAGAATAAGCGTGCAAAATAGCACGACTCCACGTCAGTGCTTTTCAAATTAATTCTTGTGCTTGTCCTCGGTGTTGCAGGAAGTCTGTAATTTTGGAATATCAAGCCGATAAGGATCTAGTCCGACTCCCTGATGTGAAATCCGTGATACTTCTGAAGATGCGACTTTTCGAAACTTTCTTTCCAATATTTTAATATACATTTCTCTCCATAAAAGATTTTCACTTATAATACCACAAGAGCTTCAAAATTATCGGGTATTTCCTGATAGATTCGTTGCAAACAAATGAAGGAGTCAAGTTTTTCAGGTTAAAAAATCACGAGCGCGAAGCGCGAGTGATTTTTCCTGAAAAACTTGACGAGTCTAGAAACGTCTAATAGGCACTCGAACTTGAGACACCCTGTAGTTTGAGCGTTTCGATATATTTTATGAGGAGAAAGTGAGATCAGCAGTTTTTATGCGCTTGTCTCCAGTCATCTCCAGTAATCTGGAGCAATGTGATACAAATACAACCGCCACGAAGGATAAACATATCTCAAATTGAAAATAACTACTCGTAATTTACCCTAAGTCGGTATATTTCAAAATTTTGACAGTGTACATTATTTCAACGTAAAAATGTTGACATCTTCTGGTTAAGTATAGCTACGACGTATGAAATTTGTGAATACCCATAATATCAATAATCTCTAAACATGCAGAAATATTAGTACAGTTGATCTATTTTTTAATATAAAAACCCTAACTCATCTCTTTGGATGATGGAGAGTATACGGTTTAACGGACACCCTCAAGTGATCCTGTATTCTTCATCAGGAAGTCAACTTCAATCCATCGACATCGTTTTCGACCTGATCGTCGAAAGTTACAGACATTTGGGCAAAACGATAGTACGATGTTTTACTACAACAATAGCGTAAAAATCTTGACACCTTTTAAAGATCGGCGGGCCAACAAAAGAATTTTAATTGGACCCGAAATGATAACAAACAATTAATCTAATGTCTTTATCAATGAAACCATTCGAAAAATATAATTTTATAAAAATCAATTAATTACTCGTTTCAGATCGAGAGAGATGAAGATCTATAGCTCAGATGGAAGTTATACAGAGAACGTCCGCGACACAGAGTTCGGTTGGTTTTTCTACGACATAGAACTGGAATCGGACAATGACACGGAAAAAAATTCAAGAATAGATGAAATTTTCGAAGTTAAAGGTAAACCTATCGTTTTACCGAACCCGGTAGTTGAAGTGTACGGCGTCGAAAATGCTGAGGAGTGTCGGGAACGGCCGGTCAACTTGATCAGAGAACAAGTGTTGAAAAACTTTGTGAGCATAGAGTCTCAGACTCCGACCAAAGAGGAGATAGCAGGTCTCATAGAGCCGTATTCGATTCAGAGTGGTACTTTACTGTCAGTAGTTTCCAACGCGAAACTGCTGACGTACAAAAGTAAATATTTGCAGCTTTTTATTGCCGCTAGAGCTTGCGCTTACAGATACTTGATAAGAGATAAAGAAGAGATAAAGAAAGTCGTTGATGAGTTCAATTTGATCAGTAGAGAATCTGACAATCCTGTGTCTATATTATTCGAACTTATTTTTACAGATAAAACTTCGCCCATTGATTACTTTTTGTTTAATACGAAAGCTAGTGAATCGGGTTCGTTAGTCAGAAGTCTGTTACGTCAGAAGAGTCAAGATGTCTTCGCGAAAGTTAAATGTGAAACAGACAGCGGCGTTGCCGAAAGCATTTCGAGCAGTGGCAGTAACGAAATGAGGAACGACGTCTTGGAAATTCACCAGGACCTTGAGGTAAATGTTTATCGCTGAAACGAAAATGTTTATAGATATTTCGAATTATTACTTTATGTTTCCATGTGATTTATAAAACGAGCATTTGTAATAATCCTGGAGATCTTCATAGAATCCAAAAAATTGCTAAATTTCTATGTGTCGGTTATCCTAAATTCATTGTCTGGTCAGGCGATCTCAGACACATTTTTGAGAGAAGTCATTTTGTAAAAATCATACTTCCGTTATATGATTTGACCATCAAGGTAAAAAAAAATGATCCCCATTTCCAGCACATGAATCTGACAGTCGAACGTCTGATAGAAAAGGCCGAGAAGCTGGAAAAAGATCTGATTCAGACCAATTACTTGGACGACCTCATCCATCTGCTGAACGGAAACGTGGACAGAGTCAAGACCATAAAACTACCCTTCAAAGCTTTCGTGACTGGCGAAGAAGAAGAACCAGTCAACCTGGTGATGTGAAGCCGTACGTTAAATCGATGTTCGTCGCGGTAACCATAGAAACGAACAATCTAACGTCAACGGTTGAAAAATGGCCAAGAAGGGTCAAACCGTGCAATTGCAGACGGAACTGAACACTGATGAAGAATGGGATAAATATTTACAGAAACCTGGACTACTTGGTGAGTGCACGTTGATACTACATGTTGATATTGTTCTGAGGTTGACATTTCGATCTCGATATATTTTTGTTGTCGTGTTTGGAATTTTAAGTTTAGGCCCGATTCAAAATTGATCTGGAAATCAGTGAATTATTTTATTTGTTTTCAAGAATCGTATATTGTATACCGGGTGGAAAAACCTTATATTCCTGGACGACTGTGAAGATTGCATAGCAGCATCAAGATTCAAGAACTCAGATTCCAGGAATGTGGTTTTTTCTACAAGGTAAACATACTATTTTTCTAAATGTGTAATTGTATCGGTTTTTACTTGATAAAAATTCGTCCTTCCGTCTGAATTATTGTATGAAATTTTCAATACTTTTTCAGTGATAGACGTGTACTCCGAGTGGTGTGGACCATGCGCAGGGATGCAAGCAAATTTGAAGAAAATCAAAGTAGAAATTGGGGGCGACACTCTTCAACTAGCTATCGTATGACCGTTACACAGAAATTATTTCCTTTATAATTTCTCATTTTAGGCGAAATGCGATGGTATAACTGCATTAGAAAGGTTCAGAGGAACCAGTGAGCCAACATGGATGCTAGTTTCTGTAAGTACCTCAAAGTGTTTATTTTAAAATTTATCATTTCAAGTTTTATAAAGAATGGTACTTACTTCAATGAATAATATTTTCTGCGTATCCTTACTCTCTTGTTCTAGTAGAACATCAGAACCATTCAAAATAAACAACTGCGACATAAGGAGGTGCTTAAACCTGTTTACACTTACCGTATACAGATGTGGGGCTGTGCAGAACTATCTTTATGATTCTCCAGCCCACGGTTTCAGTCTAAAATCCTTCGGTTGGTAACCAATGCTCCATGGTATTGTAACATTTGCCACTTTTTTCTTTCGGAAAGAATGACAAATATCATTTTCAAACTAACTACGGCACTGGAGTCTGAATGACTCCAGATACAAAGACTTGGCCATTTAATGTGATCGTCTAGCAAGGGTAGAACTCTACGTTATGTTTACGTAATAATTCAAGTTCGTGATAATTGAGGTTAGTGAAAATAATTGGGAAACAAAGATGGTAAATAAAACACAACGTCTAAAAAAATATAGGGGAAAACCTCAGGCATAAAACCCCTTGTAGAGGTGGTGTTAGGGCACTTGTTTAAAACTAAATGATGAGATATTAACAGTTAGCAAAGGTGAGTAATATAATCCAGGAAGAGAAACTATAACAATACAGCACAGACGATAATCAAGATAATCAGAGCAACTTCCATAATACAAGAGTATAGTAACATGGTAAATATGGCAACTTCAATGGTACAACAAGAATTAATAATCATGGCAAATGTATACTTCAATAATGCAACAGGATAATAATCATGGCAAATAAGTAAACGACTAATTATGACCATCGTCATGGTCGCGGCCCCAGGGTATGTGAGCCATAACTATAATATTGTATGAGCTGAGTTGGGAACACGGGGAAGGTCATGGAGTTCCAGCGGCGGCTCTGAAAAAATGACAGAAAGTTTCGCGGTTGATATAAAAAAGGTATATTCTCTCATGCCTTATAGCACATGTCAGTAACGGTCCCTGCTTTATGGCCTTGGAACCGCCCCTTCAAGGCCTTCGATCCAGGAACCTAAGAAATCTCATACTACAGAATAGGAATGGTCCACAATCTCGAGACCCCTAAATGAAATGTCATGTAATACGAGCATATAGATAAATAGAGAGCAGTACGAAATCATGGCATAAATAAACACGTTAACCTTCGATATAACACCAGAGTGCTACGTACACTGGTTACATCCATTATTCCATATCGACCATACTAGTACTATCACTAGTGGAGGTCTCCATACGTTCCTGCTTAACCACAGGCTCAGAACTACAGAGCGATTGGCAATTCCTATTGCACCATAGGGTACAGTAAATAAAGTTGATCAGTTACACTCCAGTAACACATTGTAGAAAGCTGTAAAATAAGGCATTCATTGTTATGGTAGACACCTGAACTGCAAAGGCAATAATATCGAAAATGATGGAATCACATGCTATAAGGAGTTACATGAATCAAACAAAGTATTAAGTGCACCAAGGAAATATAGTTATATGAATCAGACAAAGCATTATGTGAACAAAGGAAATAGTTATATGAAGTTAAACAAAGCGTTATGTGAACAAAGGCAATAGTTATATGAAATCAAACAAAGCATGATGTGAACAAAGGAATTACATTCACAAGACAACAGTATTAATGACAAATGCCCAAACACCACCTAATACATCATGGAATTAAACAATAATTAAGGAAACAATCTATAATAATGGCGTAGATACGAAAACACTAAATTTCCCGAAACAATGGGAATTCCAATGTTGTTTACCAACAAAAAGGTTGGTAAACTGGATGGGTCGTTCTTAATAATTAAATTAATCTGAATTCTACCTGTAAAATAGATTCGACCGGCACTCAAGGTAGCAATGGCTTCGGTTTTTGCACTCACAAGCACTCACTAAAAACTTTCGAAAAGGGAACTTAATTCGCTCAGCGGTCAACTGATAATCATCAACACCATCTTCGATTCCCTCCTTCCTCTGGTTGCTCCACGCAGTCGCGTAACGTGCTAACTTCACGCTTCTAACCATAGAATGTATTTTGACAATCAACTCTCTTTCGAGGTACGTAAGGCCAGTGGCGTCTCAACATAGGGTGAAATGGGACTCCGATTTTCTGTATGAAAGAAAACCTAGGATGTTACAGTATGTCACAAAGCAAAGAATTCTTGAAATCGTCCATATACCATATGTACAGAAATTATACAATCCACCATCTACCGAGAAAGACGAGCTCACTCGAAAAAGTTGATAAAAAACCTCTGTAAGAATGGACTGAGTATCCGACGACTAAAAAGACGTGGCCTGAGACCTCGCGCTCTGGGATAAAGGGTGTGTTTTCTCGTAACTCCGAAATCGACAGACTGACAGAGTCTTTGAGGATTTGTGGACAGGAGACTGGTAACACAGTTTCTACGAGATGTAGAAGGGCTTGTCGGATATTTCCGGTTTCTTCTTGGACTGGATTTCCCAAATTAATGAAAAATCCCTTTAATTGAAAAGAGGTTGTACAAATTAAAACTTTATTTACACTATGTATACCTCGGATGTCTGGATGGCACATATAACCACCTCTTACGACCACAATGAGTCAACACACTCACTAGGAATGATGTAAATATTTCTCTAAGTTTTAACCTTAGTCCTATTTATGTTAACTCGCTAAATCAAACTAAACCTTGAAATATATACAAGTTCCCCCTCTTCAAAAGGGGGCGAAAAAACGGTTTGACCAAATAAATGGAAAGTGCAAAACGTACAATTCTGGCCTTTCCCGAAAATACCCAGGCGGAATTCCAGCATTCGACAAAGGTTCAAATATAAAGATCTATTTCTTGGTCATCCGGTCATAAACTCATACCGAAAGTACCTCGTTGTAAATTCTATCACTTTCGAAACTAATTGGGGTACTTCGGATATTGTAGTTCCATGACCGTTAGAAATCGTAACAGGGTGTCCCACGGAAAATTTCGAATTTAAAAAGGCTATAAAAAAAACGGTTCGATAGATTTCAATGATCAAACGTTTATTTGAAAGCACGCTTCATGACATTATCCGTGAAAATTTATTTCTTGGAGGCCAACTCTCATCACCATTTTTGCCCATTATGCGATTTTCGAAGATGGGGCGCAAAACATCGACCGTAGCATGGGCTGTATGGCACGTAGCCCCATACTGTTGAAACCAAATATCGTTCAAATCATACTCTTCCATTTGACCGAAAAGCCAATCAGTTAACATAGAGCGGTAGCGCTCTCCGTTGAAAGTTACGTCGGCTTCTTTACTATTTCGAAGAAAAATGGGCCGATGATGCTGTTGGACCAAAATCCGCACCAAACAGTCGCTCGTTGTGGATGCATCAGTTTTTCCTCGACGACCTGCGAGTTTTCTGTGCCCCATATAAGATGATTCTTCGATCAAATTCACCAACTTCGACCAAACGATCTTTCGCTCAATTTACGAACCGTAGACGGTTCAGATGATCAATTGGCTTTATCTGTTGGGTCAATTGAACTTTATATGGCTTCAGCGTAAGGTCTTTGCGCAAAATTCGGTGCGTAGTTGACCAAGAAAGATCTAACTCTTGCGCTCGATGACAAATCGATGTGGATGGCCGTTCACGAACACTTTGTTCCATCGCAGCGATGTTTTCGGTTGACCTTGCTGGAAATGGACGTTTACGTGTTGTTTTATCCAACAGTGATTTAGTTTCACGCCCATGACTCACAAATTGCCGCGCATATGCCTCAGATGGCTAATCTTTTTTGCAAATATTTTTTTAATATAATATGTTATAGTAAGAAAATGTTTCTTTTGACGCCAAGAATCTTTAGTTAAAATTGACGCAGTGGTCAAAGACTCACCCTGTAGTTGTTTCCAGGGTGGTAAGATGGTGAATTTCATGTATGGCGCAAACGCTCCCAAGCTGACCCAACTCATAACGGAAGAGTTGAGACTGGAAAAACTGGTGTCCGAAGGCTCACACTCACGTGAGAACATCCTCGAGATATCGGACAGAGCCCCCGATGAGGCCAAAAGATGGGAGGCCATCCAGTCGAAGTTGGCCGAAGAGGAAGCTTTGGAAGAAGCGAAGAGAGCCGAGGAGATACACATGCGGCTGCTGAAAGAATCCGATGCGATCCTGGAGAATCTTGGCAATCTGGGAGTGATGGTTGTGTTACCTCACGCTCGCGACAAGTACCAGGAGGTGATGAAGGATCTCATGAACGAGGCTGGACTGGTGATCAGCATCTCGGAGAAGGTGAACTTGTACTTGATTTATGCTTACAGTTGTGTTTGGTCTGTTGCTATGCACATAAAATCTCCGCCTACATAGTTCTAGTTTTTTTTCATTAGAATTCTTGTAACTCAAGTGTCTGTAATTAAATGCGGAGCATAAGAAAAGTCACCAAACCAGATGGAGAATTCTTGAAACTCTAATCAATACCTAACGAATTTTCTTCTTTCCAAAAGTCCAAAGTAACGCCGGAGCAAATCGAAGCGATCTCGTATTTCTTGAGCGAAGAGCAGGACCTTCATCTTCCGGAACAATCGCGAGAACACATGTACGATGGCGAAACCCTCCTGATGCTCGTCAAGGCCAGTCATGGTACCGCGGACCGTGAGGACCCTGTATCTGTCCGGATTCTTGAAGTCATTTACGGACCGTCGAGAGAGCCTCCCGGCGATCCCGATTGTCCTCACCAGAGACTGATCAAGTATCCCTCAATGGAAAATGTTCTCGTTCCTGCTAGCTCTCGTGTCATAGAGGAACTGGATGTGATCAAACCATCGAAAACGGCAATACCGGTATTTTTCTGCATAACCTTTTCGATGTCATAGACTTTTGGTTTATGAATAATTTAGTATGAAGCAGAAGTTAAAAGAAATCAATTTTTTTCCTGAAATATTGCTATAGTCACATTGTAACATCTCACAAAAACAATTCTTGAGTGGTAGCGTGAACGAATTAATATTTTGGGAAATTCGTTTTATGCCAAATTTTGTATCAAGTCGTTAATTTCTGCAGTTTTTGTGTCATTTCTTTGTTATAATCTTCAACTGATTGACAACAGTCTTTACACCCTCCATTTCAAAATAAACCGAAGAATCGGACAATTCTATCGCATATCTTTGCTCCACTTTAATTTTTCGATAAAGACTGACAATTCAATAATTAATTTTTAACAAATGACAAATTCCGAAAAATGTATTGACTTAGATGTACAAATTTCAAATTGAAGACTCCGGTGCAATATCCAGACAACTCCATTCTTTTAGTTTTTCAGGAACTGAAAACAACATTTTAAAAATACTTAATTACATATTATTGCAATACAACTGGGTACATATATAGATTATGGCTACACCTAACATGTGATCACGGGGTCACGGCCCCAGGGAATGTGAGCCATAACTGTAATGTTGTATGAGCTAAGGAATTGGAACACGGGGAAGGTCATGGAGTTCCAGCGGCGGCTTTGAAAAAAATGACACAAAGTTGCGCGGTTGATAAAAATGTATATTCTCTCATGCCTTATAGCACATGTTAGTAACTGTCCCTGCCTTAAGGCCTTGGAACCGCCCCTTCAAGGCCTTCGATCCAGGAACCTAAGAAATCTCATACTACAGTATAGGAATGGTTCACAATCTCGAGACCCCTAAATGAAATATCATGTAATACAAGCATATAGATAAATAGATAACAGTACGAGATCATAGCATAAATAAACAACAAATATAAAAGTAAATAATAAGAACCAGAATGCATTATGGACATGAATAACAGAAACAGATATAGGTAAACGATAATAAGCAATATAAATAATGAAAGCAGAGAATCTACATAATCAACCGAATGAAATATACATAACGACAACAAGAAGATACATCACGACAGTAAGAAGAATAAGTTAACACAGTATGAAATATACACAACAATATCCGTGAATAGCAAGGCAAGTACATTACACAGTAAAATGACCAATTACAACAGTACGGAATATACATAATGATTACATGAGACAGGGGTAACTTAACAACTTTAACCTTTGATATAACACCATGGTGCTACGTACACTGGATACACCCATTATTTCATATCAACCATACTAGTACTACCACTAGTGGAGATCTCCATATATTCCTTGGATTCAATCACAGGTCCAGACCCTCAGAGAGCGATTAGCAATTCCTATTGTACCAAGGGTACAGTAAATAAAATTGAGCTGTTACCCTCCAGTAACACATTTTAGAAAGCTGAAACATAAGGCATTCATTGTTATGGTAGACACCTGAACTCCGAGAGTAGTAATATCGGAGACAATGGGATCACATGCTATAAGGGGTTTGTTTCTTATGGCACAAGTATAATTATATAAAGTGAACAAAACATCACAAAAACAAGAGCGCCAACAAACAAAACATGTGAACAAAGGGAATGTTTCTTTGATCCTGGCACTACCATTTAAGCCTTAAAAAATACAATTTTGGATCACCAATTTGAATTTAAAAAAGGGAATAGAGTTATATGAATCAAACAAAGCTTTATGAGAACAAAGGAAATAGTTATATGAAATTAATCAAAGCATTATGTGAACAAAGGAAATAGTTATATGAAATTAAACAAAGCATTATGTGAACAAAGGAAATAGGGTTATATGAAATTAGACAAAGCAATATGGGAACGAAGGAATAGTTATATAAAATTAGACAAAGTATTATGTGAACAAAGGAAATAGAGTTATATGAAATTAGACAAAGCATTATATAAGCAAAGAATTACATTCACAAGACAACAGCATTAATGACAAAGGCCCAAAGACCACCTAATACACCATGAAACCAAATAATATTGCATAATAAGAGTATTAATTTACAAACATAATAGAAAAATAATAAATTCATTGAACCAATCCAGTTCTCAATGCTATTTATCAACAAAGGTTAATAAAATGGACAAGTAACTAATAACATTTAAAATAGTCTCAATTATACTTGCGAGATATATTTTAGGGTCACTCAACGTAAGATGGCTTTGTTTTCTAACTCACACAAAGGCACTAACACTTCTCATGGGTCTCTGTTACTTCTCTCACAACTCCACCGTTAATGGCCCCGCCATCTTGCATTCTTTCTTTCTTGTTCTCTCACCACTCGCGCAGATTGACGCGGGCACTTGACAGTGACAGGCGTGTTCTTTTATTCTGACCATGGAATTTTATTTCCACTACGATTTTTTTGTATTGGAAAAACCTGGGATGTTACAATACTGTGAAAATTGATCGAACGTAATGAGAGATTTCTTTTCACTTCATTAATTCGATGAGAAATGAACTGTTCGACTTCTAACGATTTCCAATGATATCCTAAAGAAAGCATCGTTGATTCCCTTTTATATCCAGAGCTCGGAAGCTAAAATCAAAATAGTTTCGCAAGTGAGCGTTGCGGAAAAGGGCGAAGGCTTAATCGGAGTATGGGCGCCGCCAAGCAGACGGATTCTGTCGAGCTGCTTCAAGATCCTGTTTCCCAGAATGGCAGCGCCTCTCTTGATTCCAGAGCCTCCTCCGAAGCCACCCTATATAAGTGTGTGCTTTCCCATCGAAAAGAGATCCAAAGTGCAGAGCATGATGGCCGAATGGGAGACTGAGATTAGAAGATATGGTATTTTTAGCAGCTGTGTACCTGAAGAAGCTCAATTGATCGCGAAATCTTTTAAGAAATTCGACAAAGCGGATGTCACGAAAGACGGGTAAGTATAGAACTGCTCTGATAACTTCGATTCCAACCACAACGGCTGTTTCTCTGTTTGACGAATTCATTTGTCCCAGTTAAAAATTTTTTTCATCCCTGATACGTTTCCGAAATATATCCATTGTAAACCAAAACGGCAGGATATTCTCGATTCCTCTATTTTTCTTTAACGTTAGTTATAGCTTCGAAAAAATTTTGTGTGGGTTTGTTCATTCATCGTGGCGGTTGTATTAGTATACACTGTTTCAGAGTTAGCGAGAAGATTGTAGAAAGCGCGCAGAAGTTCCTGATCTTACTTCAGTGTTTTTATAATTTTTTTTTGTTGAAACTTTATTTCCCCTGCAAAATATGTTTCGATGAAAAAACTACAAAATTTCTTTCACAGAAACGAAAAGATCGTGATTCAGTTGGCTCGAAAGAAAAGCGAATGTATTTTGGCCTTTGCTTGCGAGCTTCCAGTCTACATGAGTCCGAACATATCGGAGGGTAAGAGGGAATGCAAACTATTTTTCCCAGAGGACTACGATGAAGGTCTTGAAGAGGAAGAATTCGAAGAAATTGAAGATGGGGAGGCTGACGAAGAAGAAGATTTTAGTTTCACTTACGATGAGAATAAAATTGCAGAAAACGAAGAAGAAATGTCTGGCTCTGTTCATAGCTCCGTCGATGCGATGTCGGTCGAAATTCCTATGGTAGAAGACGGAAACGAGATAAGTGTCCAATCGTCACAAGTGTCCGAAGCTGTTACTGATGCTCAGCCTTGACCTTCTCAATTTACTTACCCTATTTCCTTCTGATTTTAATTCGAATATATTGTAACTATGTTGCGACTAATCAATACACATTTTAAATTAATGAAAAAAAATTAACATATTTCTGTGGACATTCAATTAGATACGGCTGATGACCCGTATAATATGTGCTTTCTTCAAAGAGGCTATGATAAATCGAAATTAATTTAACATGTATTTTTATACCCTCAAAGAGTCATTGAATAAGTTCAGTTGAGAGGCGATTATGAAGAAGAATGGTTACAAATTATTTATATTTTTATACGATTACAGAATTGAATTAATTTAATTTTACTTCCTTTTTCATGTTTAATAGTGTGTTATGAAAGATATTAAGAAATTTTAGTTAATACTGAGGACTAACGTAGATGACTACATCTGAGATTTCAATTCGGAATTTGCCATGGCCTGAGATGATAGTTTCATTCGAGTTTTCAAATCTTAGTTGTTAGTAATGCAGAGCCCCAAAAAATTCCATTTGTCAACTCACAACATTGTAAGAAACTGTTTATTTTTTCAATGTCTTCTTATTTAGAATTATAGCAGTACAATTCTTGTTTGCACTTTAAGTTACCTGAGTTAACAAATGATTATTTTTTTCAGCACTCTCTATAACTCACAGCGAAGATCCTCTCCCAGATCAAACTATTTCAAGGTGAAGCCAAATTTCCTGCGAAATATTTGACTAACTCAAATTTGACCAAAAATTTTTGAAAATAATTTATAACTAAAAAAAAATAAGAAAGTAGAAGTACATATATCATTTTAATTTTTTATGGAGAATCAGAAAAAATTGTGATAACTATCAAATTGTCATTAAATTTCTGAAAATAATGTACAACCCAAAAACCGAAAAAAAAACTGATATTGGAAACTTGAAGTGAATTAATTTAATTCTTTATGGAGAATAGTAATAAATAGAAATACAGGGTGCACTATTTAAAATAACATAGCTGCTGCCATATTTGCATACTAGTAAGCGGGTAGATCCGTAGGCTCGTAGATCCATAGGCCAATAAATCCATAAGCCAGTAGTTCAATAGGCCCATAGATCAATATAGACCGTAGATCAATATAGCGCAATGAAGCGCACAGAAAGACGGAAAAGAAACCCGTTGAAAACAAAGAAACTTGAGAGAACGCGAAGAAACACGGAAGAAAGCGAACAAACACGAAAGAACGCAAAAAAACACAAAAGAACGCGAGAAAACATGAAAAGACCCGAAGAAACACGCAAGAAAGCAAAAAACCCAAAAATACCCGAGGGAACGCAAAAAAACCCGTTGAAAGCGAAAAAAACTGGAAGAAAAACGAAAAAACACGAAAAAACGTGAAAAAATACGAAAGAATGCGAAAAAACACGAAAGATCCCGAAGAAACACGAAAGATCGGAAAAAGTCCAAAGCAACCCTATAAAATCCGAAGGAATGCAAAAAACCCCGTCGAAAGCAAAAAAACATAAAAGAACTGGAAGAAACACGAAAGAACCCGACGAAACACGAAAAACGCGAAAACACACGAAAGAACGAAAAAATCCAAAGGAACCCAAAAAACCTCGAAGAAACACAAAATAACCGAAAGCGAGCAAAAAACTCGAAGGAAAGCTAAAAACCCCGAAGAAGCACAAAAAAACCGAAAGCGTGCAAAAAATACCGATAGAACTTGTAAATTGCACACCCTGTATATCAATCGAACGTAAATTCCATTGTAACTTGTAAATAGCACACCCTGTATGACATTTCATTGAAATTAGCTCCCATACGCGGAAAAACACGAAAACTTGAAAAAAGCTTTGGTGAAAGTCAGCTCTACTCAGATGTGACACCCTGTATATGAATCGAAAATATTTTATCGAATTAAGAACCCGTAAGAAGAAACAGCCGAAATAACTCAATGGAAAGTATTTGTTGATGATAGGCAACGCATATGAGACACCCTGTATATAATTGATTCGCAGTGGGTGCTTTTTCCACAAAAAAACCAAAAGAATATCGTTTCGACTCCATCGATTCGCGCTTGGTGAATTTTACAAAGGTAAAATAAAAATTATTCGATAAAGGTCTAAAGGTGTAATCATGAACAGAGTGCCTCGCCGATTACTTCGAATTTCGTTCCATTCGTTCACGCATAACCTAATTGGGTTCGATTTACGTCTAGAATATGACATAAGAATCTACATAAGATTAAAATGTCAACGACAATTGTCATTTCAGCTCTCCTAGAAGGGTATACGGCCTTTCGATCTGTATATTGCCCCCGGGTCGGCCCTTCGGGCCTCCTTGGAAGCCTCGTTTCCCCTTTCCACCCCGTCGAGTTCCGAAATAATCTTCTCTGGTTCGTTTCTTACTGCTATATTTATATTGACATCTTGCAATCCTGGGAATCTGAAAGTTTTTTCAAAATTCTTATGTTGATCTACTAAATTTGAAACTATTTGCATGAATAGTTTCTATGATAACTGAATAGGCCACCCACCTTGGGCACCCGATATGACCCACAAGGGATAATTGATGAAACTACACGAAGGTAGACTCATTATTTGGCATCATGTCTTATTGTTCTTGTTATCAACGTTTCGTCAGACATCTTCTGCCATTTTCAAGACAAAAAGGTATAGATACTCAAAAGTGACATTCTTCTAGCGGAGCATCAATGTGCACGAATAAAGAAGCAACCGTTCGGAATGATGAGATGAAATTGTTTTTCAGGTGAGCCTGACGAGAGACATCATGGAGGAAATGCTATATTTTTCGGACCAAAAAGCAGAGCATCTTAATTTCGAAGATAATCCGAAAAAACCAACTGTCGGCATCACCCTGAAGAGGTCTTCTGACACGCTTCCAGGCAACGTTATCGACGATGTGGTTCTACAAGTGGTCTACGGAAACTCGAGGAAGCACCCAGGCGACGAAGGATCGCCGAGCAGAAAATTTTTGAAGACCGATCCTGACGACAGGGTTTTCATCGGTCTTTGGGCTCCTCCCAACTCTCGTTGCAAAGCCATGGCCATCAAGTTATTGTTTCCGTCGCTGTCCAAAGCTTACAAGTTGCCGGAATTCAAACATGTTCCCTTGCACGTGGCGATGGCATTCGAGACTTTCAAGACCAACGATCTAATGCTGCTGTCAAAACAACTTCCGGGCGTCGTTATGAGATATGGTTTTTTCGATTCCGATCAGCCATCCAAGGCGAAACTCATTGTCAAAACGGTCGAGGAATTCGAAAACATCAATGTTCCACTGACATTGTAAGAAAATATTTCTTTCAAAAATTGGAATACGACGTTTATATACACTGTATTCCAAATTCATTCTTTAAACATTCAATATGAATTATTTATTACCTTCTAATCAAGGGGTCATTTATTTATAGCGAAGAGAAAATAATTCTTCAGATCTCGAAAGATGATCAACCGAGTTACGAAGCTTTTCTGAACGTCGGCCCCTCATACCGAAGTGCGAACGTCGATGAAGGAGAGAGAGACTGCGCCAAACTATTTCCTGATGGTTACGATGCCCCTCTAAAAAAAGAAGACGAAATATCTAGAAAGTCCAAAAAGAAAAAAATTAAAATCGTCCAGCAAATTACCATCAATAAAGAAGGAGAAGAGGTACTAATTTTTTTTGATATGGTTCATTTACAAGCAATGAGTGTTTATTTATTCTAATGTCCTGTTTCCTGAGTTAGACTCTATAAGCTCCGAAGTGGCGTTATGAGGTCTTGTGTATTGATAAGTCCTGAGGCATCTTACAGATCAACTGGCCAGGTTCTCTTCAGTCTTCTGTTTTCTGGGAAGTCGGCCGGATTAGGGCATTAGGATGGCTTTGAGTTTTCCGTGATGTCTGTTACTAGTTCTCGAGTAGTGTGGAAGTCCTATAGAAAACAGTAAATGGACATACGGCAATCACTTACTCCTCAGGGAATTCGAATGGTAGATCGAAAAATAACAATATCTTTATATCTCAAAAACAGTGAATTTCAGGGGCGATCTAGTTCCCGAGTAGTGTGAAATACATATAGCAATCAGTAAATGGACATACGGCAATCACCTACTCCTCAGGGATCTCGAATGGTAGATTGAAAAATAACAATCTCTTTATATCTCAAAAACAGTGGATTTCAGGGGTGATCTTGTTCTCGAGTAGTGAGGAAGACCTATAGAAAACAGTAAATGGACATACGGCAATCACTTACTCCTCAGGGAATTCCAATGGTAGATCGAAAAATAACAATCTCGTTATATCTCAAAAACAGTGGATTTCAGGGGCGATCTTGTTCTCGAGTAGTGAGGAAGACCTATAGAAAACAGTAAATGGACATACGGCAATCACTTACTCCTCAGGGAATTCCAATGGTAGATCGAAAAATAACAATCTCTTTATATCTCAAAAACAGTGTATTTCAGGGGCGATTCAGTTCTCGAGTAGTGTGGAAGACCTATAGAAAACAGTAAATGGATATACGGCAATCACCTACTCCTCAGGGAATTCGAATGGTAGATCGAAAATGACAATCTCTTTATATCTCAAAAACAGTGAATTTCAGGGGCGATCTAGTTCTCGAGTAGTGTGAAAGACCTTTAGAAAACAGTAAATGGACATACGGCAATCACCTACTCCTCAGGGATCTCGAATGGTAGATTGAAAAATAACAATCTCTTTATATCTCAAAAACAGTGGATTTCAGGGGTGATCTTGTTCTCGAGTAGTGAGGAAGACCTATAGAAAACAGTAAATGGACATACGGCAATCACTTACTCCTCAGGGAATTCCAATGGTAGATCGAAAAATAACAATCTCGTTATATCTCAAAAACAGTGGATTTCAGGGGCGATCTTGTTCTCGAGTAGTGAGGAAGACCTATAGAAAACAGTAAATGGACATACGGCAATCACTTACTCCTCAGGGAATTCCAATGGTAGATCGAAAAATAACAATCTCTTTATATCTCAAAAACAGTGTATTTCAGGGGCGATTCAGTTCTCGAGTAGTGTGGAAGACATATAGAAAACAGTAAATGGACATACGGCAATCACTTACTCCTCAGGGAATTCGAATGGTAGATCGAAAAATAACAATATCTTTATATCTCAAAAACAGTGAATTTCAGGGGCGATCTAGTTCTCGAGTAGTGTGAAATACATATAGCAATCAGTAAATGGACATACGGCAATCACCTACTCCTCAGGGATCTCGAATGGTAGATTGAAAAATAACAATCTCTTTATATCTCAAAACAGTGGATTTCAGGGGTGATCTTGTTCTCGAGTAGTGAGGAAGACCTATAGAAAACAGTAAATGGACATACGGCAATCACTTACTCCTCAGGGAATTCCAATGGTAGATCGAAAAATAACAATCTCTTTATATCTCAAAAACAGTGTATTTCAGGGGCGATTCAGTTCTCGAGTAGTGTGGAAGACATATAGAAAACAGTAAATGGACATACGGCAATCACTTACTCCTCAGGGAATTCGAATGGTAGATCGAAAAATAACAATATCTTTATATCTCAAAAACAGTGAATTTCAGGGGCGATCTAGTTCTCGAGTAGTGTGAAATACATATAGCAATCAGTAAATGGACATACGGCAATCACCTACTCCTCAGGGATCTCGAATGGTAGATTGAAAAATAACAATCTCTTTATATCTCAAAAACAGTGGATTTCAGGGGTGATCTTGTTCTCGAGTAGTGAGGAAGACCTATAGAAAACAGTAAATGGACATACGGCAATCACTTACTCCTCAGGGAATTCCAATGGTAGATCGAAAAATAACAATCTCGTTATATCTCAAAAACAGTGGATTTCAGGGGCGATCTTGTTCTCGAGTAGTGAGGAAGACCTATAGAAAACAGTAAATGGACATACGGCAATCACTTACTCCTCAGGGAATTCCAATGGTAGATCGAAAAATAACAATCTCTTTATATCTCAAAAACAGTGGATTTCAGGGGCGATCTAGTACTCGAGTAGTGTAGAAGACCTATTGAAAACTGAAACTGACCATACTGCGTTAACCTACTCCTCCGTGAATTTGAATGGGAATCACAAAAATTACAGATTCGTTATTTTTTCAAGAACAGTAAATTTCAGAAGCGATCTAGTTCCCGAGTAGCGTAGAAAACCTTTAGAAAACAGTAAAAGGACATACGGCAATCACCTTTTCTCAGGAAATACGAATGATGGATTGAATTACTTCTGTTGTGGATAATTTCTCTCACTTATGGAATTTTCGGATTCCGTTTGATTCGTGACGTAACAAGGCGCGTTTGATTACATTCTCAAATATTCATTGGCTTCTCTGTATTATTGTAAAATTGGATGTACTTGAACATCCCCAGAGCTCAATTCCATTGGATTTAGATGGTTTCATATATAAGGAGTTCGTTTTTGTTCGTTTTTTTTAGGTGAGTCGTTTGTCGAGATTTTTATTTTGAAGAGCAAGTCGGAATGCCAAACTTTATCAAAAGCTTGACTAACATCCTTCAGCGACTCTAGATTTGCTGAATTGTCGAGTGCTCTGATCAGAAACTGAACTGATGAAGTGGAATCCACTCTTCTGTGTTTGGGTCATTATGTATTCCTCAAGAATTTTAGAGGCAATAGGTAACAGGCTAATTGGACGGTAGGAGGTAACGCTGTTTGGATATTTTCCTGGTTTAAGGATCATGATTATTGCCGCAGTTTCAAATTGTTCTGGTCAGTAGCTTTTCTTGATGATGGCTTTGAATATATACATGAGTTGGGTACTTTATTTGGAAGCTCTTTGATCATTTTTGGACTGATTTTATCCACTACTGTGAGATTTCCAATATTTTTTACCAACAAAAGGGTTAGTAAACTGGATAGATGTTTCATAATAATTAAATTAATCTGAGTTCTACCTGAAAAATAGATTCGAGCGGCACTCAATGTAACAATGGCTTCGGTTTAGCAATCACAAAAAACTTTTCGAAAAAGAACTTTATTCTCTCACAACTCCAGGGATAATAGTCCACCATATTGGATTCCCTCCTTCCTTTTGTTACCCCACGCACTCGCGCAGATCGACGCGGGCACTAGGCAGTAACAGACGTGTTCTTTTTTCTCTTATTCTGACCATGGAATTTATTTCCACGCCAGTGGCGTATCAGCATAGGGTGGAATGAAACTACGATTTTTGTGTATTGGTAAAACCTAGGATGTTACAGTTTATCAAGAATTGTTTTCAAATTCAAGGTTATCGAGACCATGGTCACCGATAAAACCGAGGAAACGGACGAAGCTAAGGTCGGAAGTAGAGAGGCAGAAAACGGAGATGAAGATGATGACTTTGAGGATGATGATGATGATGAATTGAATATCGAAGAAGCCTCGACTCTAGGAGATGAAAAAGCAACTTCTCCAATGTCTGAATCTTAGAATATTTCATTTATGTAAATATGCATGATGTCTTAAATAAATGTGAAGAATTTTGGGAAATGAATTAATGGAGTACTTTTTATAACATTTTTTCGCCTTTCGAAAATTGCAAATGTATAATTGAAATTATACATTCGATTAACTGTGTTTTCTCGTAACTCCGAAATCGACAGACTGACAGAGTCTCTGAGAATTTGTGGACCGGAGACTGGTAACACAGTTTCTACGAGATGTAGAAGGACTTGTCGGATATTTCCGGTTTCTTCTTGGACTGGATTTCCCAAATTAATGAAAAATCCCTTTAATTGAAAAGAGGTTGTACAACTTAAAACTTTATTTACACTATGTACACCTCGGATGTCTGGATGGCACATATAACCTCCTCTTACGACCAATGGGTCAACACACTCACTAGAAATGTTGTAAATATTTCTCTAAGTCTCAAACTTAGTTCTATTTATGTTAACTGGTTAAATCAAACAAAACCTTGAAATATATACAAGTTATCCCTCTTCAAAAGGGGGCGTAACAACGGTTTGACCAAATAAATGGAAAGTGTAAAACGTACAATTCTGGCCTTTCCCGAAAATTCCCAGGCGGAATTCCAGCATTCCACAAAGGTTCAAATATAAAAATCTATTTCTTGGTCATCCGGTCATAAACTCATACCGAAAGTACCTCGTTGTAAATTCTATTACTTTCGAAACTAATTGGGGCACTTCGGATATTGCAGTTCCATGACTGTTACAAATATTAATAAACTGCATAAATGGTTTTTTCGAGAATATTTTCAATCTTTATTATTAGCAGTTGAAAATAGTTATTCCTATTACTTTTTCTCAGTTACAAATATTAATAAACTGCATAAATGGTTTTTTCGAGAATATTTTCAATCTTTATTATTAGCAGTTGAAAATAGTTATTCCTATTACTTTTTCGGTTAAATCTATTTTTGTGATCATTTCCCAAAATTCATCATATTTATTCACAAACACATGTAAGTATATAATTATTGAAAATTTCGAATCTGTAATCATGAGATGAGCAATATTACCTACAAATTCTTGAAATGAAACACTTTCTTCATATTGTACTTCCCTCCAAAGTTATAATATCTTGGAAAAATAAATTTATATGAACCTCAATCATGCATTCACTTATTAGGTAGGTATACTGCAAAAAATTTAAATAGTGCAAAGTCTCGATCTTATTGAATTGTAGAATAAAAGACGAGCTCGGATTGCTCTTGATCGTTCGTTTCTAACAGAGATATAGAGTGGGGAGAATACGCTTCGACCACTGCGCATCCAAAATTAGTGGCTAAATTCTTATGTCAAATTTCAACCATTTTTATACTTTCGTAGTCAGCTGTTCTAGGTTGACATATTTGACAGATGAATTAAAAATTGCAATTTTACATTGTGCTGATAGATACTTCGATGCTCTCAACATGTCTTGTATTGTTAAAACGTGTAAAAACTATAAAACAAAGAAGGTCGAGGGAATATCATTTTATACGTTAGTTTTTATTGAAATTATCCGACTGATCATACAGCATGGCATTGTTTATCTGCTCAGTGGCTTGTTGTTTACTTTTTTTTGTAGGCCTGTGTAATATATGAAGAAATCCACACGTCAGATGGACCCTGTAACTTGATCTTATTACGAGTATAATGTTTGTTTATTGTTATAGTACATATTGATTTTGAATACATGATATTTAATCAGATCATTTCGTATGTAGCGATTTAATAATCTTGTTACGTTTTTCCTCAGCGAAATAGAAAAACAATACAAGTCTTTTTTTAACTAATTTATATTCACACTTAACTAACAATAATTTATATACACAATTTATCTACAGAATTTCACTAGGAACACCTGTTTATTCGTCGGCAAGTTCTATCCATGAATGAATCCATGAATCGGCTTCAGTCATTTATATCCGGCGCTGTTTTTCTAGAAGTTACCAGAAAGATGCTTCACATTCCAGAACAATCGTAGCGGCCTCTTTATGTCCCATAAATATGCCATCATTAATCGTTTGTTATGTGACAGCTTTATGGCGAGCGGTCCCTTTCATCATGTTCTTAATCCCTTTGTCGGCGCATGAAGCGGAACCCCTCCGCCGTCGCAGCAGTCCCCAAAATGTTCATAATCGGTTTTGTTACAATCTTATTGTGAACAGGGCAAATTTCAATAAAAGGTACGAGATATTATGGAAAACGTGGAAACTTTATTGATCGTCAAATATTGTTAACTTACAATTCGAAAATAATGAATAATAACAATACTAACTAACTGTCAAATGGCAGCTTCAATACTTCTGAGGAATTTTTTCCGATGAACGTACATGTTTATCGAGTTCAACTTCACTTAAAAAAGCATTTGAATACAAACATTTCATGATAATGAATCAATGTTACAATTCACAAAAATAATGAGAAGTGAATTGTCAAAGAAAAGGAATTACAAATCAAATATACTGTAACTATTTGCAAAAATACTCACTGGTTTTACTCAAAATATGATATGATATTGACTAGATTATTTTCAACGTTTTAATAAGTTTATAATTATTAACTTTTCAATTTTTACAATGACAAAACTTTCTCAGGTGAGGATAGTTTTCTTCGATGCATCTTGCTTGTGCTCCATACATATTGATTCTGCTAATTTCTTTTAAATTTATTGTAAAACTGCCATCTTCTACTTTCCGCAAAATACTTGCTTCGAAAAGTGCTCTGTCTGGCATCAATTCAACATTTACTTGGTAAGTTTCAGTATCGATTTTAGTATCAGCTGACAAATCTGCTGCGAATCCATCACGATCTGCATTTTGCTTGAATCTAACCATATTTTCATTCGCGGTGAGCTTGCTTGCCCAGTTTACCTTACTGAGTGTCCATATATCACACAAGTTCCTATATGGTTTAGTGTAATTGTTCAATTTCGAAATTAGTGCATTCGTCAGTTGGGGTATAATTAATTCTGTTGATTCCAAAGGGTGCCAAGTCAAACAGGCGCACCAATGAGATTCTATGAACGCGTCCGAACAAGTTCTATTGATTGGTATCTGTGAAATAATACTATATTATAATAATACTATATTGCTATATTTACAAGAGAATAATTGCTATTATTCATAAAAAAATTCGTATACAGGGTGGCCATTTGAAAACGAAACAGACGAGATTATAGACGAAATGAATTTTTTCGATAGAAACGCTCGGACAGGTCGATTTCTGTTTCGAGGGGGACAACTTAAGATGTAGGTTACGGACGCATAGTGCTTCAACCCTTGCTACTACAACCCTCACCCCCAAATTTTGAATAGGGAAGATGGGGTGAGTGATACCTCATTTGAAAGGTATTTTTATACTGATTTCAGCACACTAATTGTTTTATCATTTTATGCATTAGTTCTCGAAATATTCTAAAGTAAGTATTTGAAAATGAAGTGGTGTTTTCATGGCACTTGTAGTGTTATTTTGTGAAAAATCGACATTTTGAGCTTCAAAACAACCATGACTGTGGCTTCCTTCCTCCAATCCACTGACATAGAAAGCTCAATCTTGCTGAAACTCAATCTAAATTATCTTCGATTTAATTTGCAGGATTTCCAATAACATGCGGTAACACTTGATCGATAGAAATCTCCAAAAAGTCCAAATACGTACATATATCTAATCAGATTACCAGGTAAGAAAATAATATCATTAATGATGCCACAGAAGTATTCCAGTCCCAATTCCGACTTAATTATGAAGTGTTTTCCCAGTTGGCTTCAATATGTTTCCATTTTATTGATTATTGAATTCATATCTTTTTCAAAAAAATGAGAATTGATAATTTTTTATTTATTACGAACAGATCATTAAGTTGGCTTACTGGTTCTTTGACATGTCAATTATTCTTAGTTTTGAATCGAGACTTGTATGTGTTTTTAATTCATTATTCGACATGGTTTATTCAATTGCAGAGCGGGTGGAAATAATTTCACTTTTTTTTGCAAACAATCAATGCGCGAATAGAACAGCAGAATTCTTGAATCAACGACATTTAGATACAAATATTAATAGGAAGTATGTTTTGAAATTAGTGTCAAAGTTTCAAGAAACCGGGTCCGTGGCTAATAAAAAACGAAACATTGAAAGAAATGAAGCAGCTGAAGTAGCTGTTCTTGGAGATTGCTCTGAATCCAATGACGAGTACGAGGCAGCTAGCACATGAATCTGGTTTTACACGAACTCGAATTGCAAATATTTTGAAGCATCATAAATTCCATTCTTACGAAATCCATCTTTCACACGCCCTAAACGAAGATGATTTTGATTTTCGTGTTGAATTTTGTGATACAATGAGTGAACGAGTAACTGCTAATCCCAAATATCTGTACAATGTTTGTTTCTCCGATGAGTGTTCGTTCTTTCGAAACGGCACAGTAAATCGACACAATTGTCGTTATTGGGCCGATGCTAATCCGAGATTGTTCCATGAAGTTTATACTCAACCACCAGAAAAACGTTTGAAACATGTTTGGGCTGGAATATTTGGTGACAACATTGTCGGCCCGTTCTTTTTACCTGGTAATTTTACTGGATATATGTATTTGGACTTATTGGAAAATCACATTGATCCAATTTTGACGGAAATTATTGAAAACAATGTTGGAAATTATGTGGAAGATCACATTGTGTTTCAGCAGGATGGAGCTCCTCCACACTACGCCTTACCAGTTCGAGAATATCTGGATCAAAGGTTTCCAAATCGGTGGATTGGAAGAAGGGATCTCACTGAATGGCCAGCCAGATCGCCAGATCTGTCACCACTACATTTCTTTCTTTGGGGCCACTTGAAGAGTAAAATTTACTCTACACAACCCGATTCCATAGAAGATTAAAGAAGACGTATAGTGAACGAATGTCAAATCACTCCAGAAATGCTGCAAAATGTGCCATGAAAACACCACTTCATTTTCAAATACTTAGTCAAGAATATTTCGAGAACTAATGCATAAAATGAAAAAACAATTACTGTGCTGAAATCAGTATAAAAATACCTTTGAATTGAGGTATCACTCACCCCATCTTCCCTATTCAAAATTTGGGGGTGAGGGTTGTAGTAGCAAGGGTTCAAGCGCTATGCGTCCGTAACCTACATCTTAAGTTGTCCCCCTCGAAACAAAAATCGACCTGTCCGAGCATTTCTATCGAAAAAATTTATTTCGGCTGTAATCTCGTCTGTTTCGTTATAAAATGGCCACCCTGTATATTACAATTATAATTATGTATTAATTTGGATGTGTGAAATTGGGTTTATCCCGTTAATAAATAAATAAATTTAGCATCGTGGGTTCCCCTTCTGAAGCAATTGCGAATTGATATCTCACGATCAATTAATCCCGACTTGTTCACCATTTTGTAACGTAACGATACCAAAGGGCAGTCACGTTTTGACATTTTCTTCAATTTCCTGGCAGTTTTTCCACATTCAATCACCGTCTAAACCTTGCCTGGACTATCACGAATATATTAAGTCTAAAATTAGCTTGAACAGTTTTGACGTTCTCGAGTTTTATTGAGTCTAAATAACAGCAATTCATTTTTAAACAAAGATAGAAAAAATAGAGTCGAAATACCTCGGTGAGTAATGAAATAGACCTTCCATTCCTGTTACTGTTTTTCTTATCAGCAATGTCGAGTAAATTCTTCAAAGTAGCATGAACATCAAAAGGAGTCGAGAGCCGATCAACATTCATTCTCAGAGATCTATAAAGATTTGGGTATTCTTTTTGAAACCAAAACGGCAATATTATTGAGAAAAATGGAAGCCTCTCCTCCTGTTTCCCTTGAAGGGTGTTCCGGATCTCAGCAAACCTTAAATTTGTGACTAGCTTATTATTATGATATCATAAAAATAAAAAACAGCTATTTTCTAACCTATGTCCATGATCAGCAAATATTATCAGAACTGTATTGTTTAACGAATTTGATTCTTTCAGATCAGTCAAGAATTGTTCAAAATCATTATCTGCAGCGCCAACCAAGTTGTAATCGTCGTGAGATAATTCTCCATGAAATCCAAACAAGAATTTGGGCTTAGCTTCATATGTGTGGAAGAACTGAAAAAATAATTGTCAATAAATGGTAAGAGAAGTTGAGTATTTGCTTACATCTTTGATAAAGTTGGTCATAACTTTGTGACGAGGTGTGCTACCAGTACAAAATTTGGGCCACTTTCTGTGTTCATTTTGTTCAGACAGATAATAAGGCCTCATGTAATGGTCAGTGGGAGTTTCCTGTCAAAAAAAATCTTCGATCAGAAAATGGAAAAAAGAATAAAACCTTGAATTTACTTTGAATCCATTCAATCTATAGGTGAAAATACCGTAAACTGGCATATCTTCTAAATATCCAGTAACATAACCAGCTCTTTTGAACTCATTCCAAATGAAAGGATAAGTATTAACGAATTCAGTATTTCTGAATCGTTTTCTCGTATCTGGTAACTCTAGTTCAGTTTTGCCAGTTAACATTGGAATCAATGCTTGAGGTGTACCATCGCCAACAATGTTATAGCTACAAAAAAATTGGTTGCCTGTAAAGTCGGTATACGGGCGAAAGTTTTACGTGACAACGACTTTGAGTGATAAAATAATTTTAATGTGAATATTCATTCGTACGCGTTTACCTTTGCTCTCTCTCTCTCTCGCTCTTAGGCGGGCTTACTGTGCTCGAGTGGAAGGGACGCGTGCCTTTCACTTTTTATGTCTGTCTCTCTCGCTCTTAGGCGGGCTAACCATGCCCGAGTAGAAGGGACGCGTGCCTCTCACTCGCTCTCATTGTGAGCGCATAACGTGAGCGGAGCGTAACGCAGTTTCTTGAAGTGTCACCCGGCAAACCAATTTATAAGACGTTGTCACGTCAAAACAAAATAATATTTGATTGCAAATGCTTGCACCATCCGAGAATATTTTAAATTAACGGTATTCACTGGTAGAGTTACTTGGAAAATAAAGATCTGATTTATCTGGATATTCAACATTATAAATAATGCTAGTAATCATCATTTTTCACTAAATCAGAGAAATCAATCTATTTTACCCTCGAAGATAACATAACAAAAAATTAGTGTCCGACCGAAAATTCGGTTTCGGCCGAGTTTCGGCCAAAAATCAAGTTTAGGTTTCAGTTTCGGTTTCGGCCAAAATTTTTTCCGAAACCTAAACTTATTTCGGAAGTTTCCGCACGATCGCGTTTTCAAATTGAACGTTTACTGTAGTTTAATAGTGACTTACTTAATTCTTCTAAATGTAAGTATAACTGTCCTACTAATTGTGATCTAGGTATCTTTGTTAATTCTAAATATGTGTTTTTAGATTTATATTTGTTGAGACTGGCACTGAGTGTAATAGTAATTTTAGTCATTATTATTTTTATAAAAGAGACTGATGATTCTTCTAAGTAAAAATACAATCCAAAGTATTGAAGAGAAAGATCTCAAAATTGTTACTGGTCATCCATAACACAAGGGAAAACCTTAATTTAGGGTCAGGACAATGTATGTGATGTTGTCTCAATTTTTTAAAACAAAAATACCAATATATAGTATTTAGAGAAACAGTAACAAATTAATAATGTGATAACTAAAAAATATCTATTAATAACATTTTTATTATTTTGACACATAATTATTATTATTATATATTAGGTGTACAAATAAGTTTCCGCGGTTTGTCAAAAGATGGCCCCACCAGAAGGTTATGGAGAAATTGTTGGATGTAAAACGTAATATCCCAAGTTTAGTCATCTGGCAACACCATAACCTTAAAGTACTAATGATTCCGTATCAGCATCACGTAATTTTTCTCGTGCAAAAATGTCAAGTTTTATTCCGAATAAGCATCATTTGCGGGAACTCTTGATTTACTTCTTTAATGTGAAAAAATCTGCAGCTGAGGCGCATCTATTGCTTCTAGAAGCATATGGTGAAGCTGCTTTAAGTGAGAGAAGTTGTCAGGAATGGTTCCAAAAGTTTAAGAACGGTGAGTTTGACGTTAAAGACAAAGAACGCAGTGGAAGGCCGAAAGTGTACGAAGACATGGAATTAGAAGCACTATTGGAGGAAGATTCGTCCCAAACGCAAAAAGAACTGGCAATTACTCTACAAGTGACTCAACAAGCAATTTCACATCGTTTAAAATCGTTAGGAATGATTCAAAAACAAGGAAATTGGGTTAAATATGAACTAAAGACGAGAGACGTTGAACGCCGATTATGCATGAGTGAAATGCTGCTTACCGAAATAAAAAAAAAGAGTTTTTTGCATCGTATAGTCACTGGTGACGAAAAATGGATTCACTACGATAATCCAAAGAAGAGAAAGTCATGGGTTAAGCCCGGCGAACCATCGACAGCTAAGCCGAATATTCATAGAAAAAAACTCATGCTGTGTATTTGGTGGGATCAGCTTGGTGTCGTGTATTATGAATTGCTGAAACCAAGCGAAACCATTACTGGAGCTCTCTACCGAACACAATTGATGAGATTTAGTCGGGCACTTAAGGAAAAACGCGCCCATTACTACTCCAGACACGACAAAATTATTCTTTTACACGATAATGCTCGTCCACATGTTGCGGCGCCGGTAAAAACATACTTGGAAACACTCAACTGGGAAGTTTTACCCCACCCGCCGTATTCACCAGACTTAGCCCCTTCTGATTATCATCTGTTCCGGTCGATGGCACATGGTCTGTCTGAGCAGTGCTTCACATCATATGAAGACACCAAAAATTGGGTAGATTTGTGGATAGCGTCAAAAGATGAAGAGTTTTTTCGACGGGGTATCCGAATGTTGCCAGAAAGATGGGGAAAAGTAGTGGCAAATGATAGAAAATACTTTGAATAAAACGTAATGTACTTTTCCTTTAAAATAAATTCCTAATTTTTTATAAAAAACCGAGGAAACTTATTTGTACACCTAATATTATTTTGAAAGATAATTTCAAATTTTTGATTTGATTATTGTGAAATGATTAAAATTTTGCTATGAAAACTTAATTTTGTCATAATAATAAAAATGTTATTAATAGATATTTTTTTATATTATGTTAAATAAATGATTACAACAAACTTAATATACTGTGTTGCCATTTCATGCCCTAATTAATGCAAAAATAATAGGTACCTAAAATGCTCCAAATTTCAGTATTTTAAGACATTTTATACTTAGACACGTGAGTTTCGGTTTCCGTTTCGGTATCGGCAGAAAAACCAGTTTCGGTCAGACACTACAAAAAATTAATCTTATTCGGGGGATTATAAAAATAAATTGACAAAATTTCAACAATGTCTTAAGTTCGAGTGCCTATTAGACGTTTCTGGAGAACTAGACATATTTGAAATCTGAAAATTGGGATTATGATATTAGTATAAACTTCCGGTTATACAGGGAGTGAAAATAAATTCGACGAAAAATTGGTTTTCAAGTTTTCCATTCCTGGTATGATCGATTATTCAATAGTGAATACATTTCTGTTAAAACCATTGTATTTAATCGAATAGTTTTCAAAATATTTCAGTTAGTTGACAGGAAAAAGGTCAGGTTTGTTGAAAAAAAACCACTTCTTAAAACAAGGCCGACTAGTTTCGATTTTTAATCTAAAATCATCTTCAGGACTCTAAAATGAAAAAAGAACAAGAATTATTACATTATAGTACATACAACAGTAACACAAAAGTGACAATGGCGATAAACATCAAAATTATCAATTTAATTAATCAATCGAGAATGCTGAGGAATAGAGATATCACAGTGAGAGAAAACAGAGGGAATTACAATGTTCAAAATCATTTTTTATTCTTATTTAAATCCTGTAAATATACTTCGGTTACTCTTTATAAAGGAATTGTTTAAATAAACACAAGAAAACAAGACAATGAAAGAGAATCTGGAATTCACTTATAGTTTTATAATGGTCTGAGTTATGTAATAAATCAATGAAAACAAATACACATGGAAAGAGTTATTGCTAAAAAGGAATTGACAGATTAAATTCAATAAGTGTTAATACATTAAAAATGCGCATGTGGTAATAAATTTCTCACTATGAATATCCTTAATTAAGTTTTGTCTTTGATCTTATTAATTAGATAAAAATAAGCGGTGTTTAAGTTCTCTATGTCCGTCCTTTTATTAATTGTTTTTCCGTCTTGCTTGATGGAAATCATTTCATGCAGCAAACGTTTTTTCAAAATTCTCTCATGTCCCAATATTTTAAGTGATTGGATGTTGTCGAAGGAGTTGAAACATGCTCAGCCAGCGCGGTGTTATTTTACTTCTTCCTCTTTAATGGATTCAGTATATTAAGAGCATCTCTCTGATGTTCATATATTCTATCTTTTAGGTAACGGCTTGTTTGTCCTATATAGGTGGATTGACAATCTCTGCAAAATATCTTATAGATTACGTCACTGAGTAGTTCTTTAGGAGTGCTATTTTTTATTCGGGTCAATAGTCTTTTGTTGGTGTTCGAATATTTGAAAGCAATGTTAATATTAAGTGGTGAAATCTTCCACATAAGTCAATTCATAATATTTTTTATTTTCATCAACACTATCAACTTGAACCTGTCGTCTGGTCATATCTTTGTTCAAAACCTTGTCTATAATTTTTTTGGGGTAATCATTATTTTTCAGGATGCATCTAATTTTATCTAGGTTGAAAGTATGAAAATCACTTGAAGATAATTTCAGTGCTTGGTATTTCAAGTTGTTGACTATATCAATTTTTTGCGCGAACGTATGTTTCGAGTTGAAATTTAAAATTCTACCTGAAAAAATTGGTTTTTATTTTATTATTTTGTCGGATTAATAGCACGTCTAAAAACGGTAAGGTGTTATCATCCAATCAACTAAAATAAAGGGACATGAGAGAATTTTGAAAAAACGTTTGCTGCATGAAATAATTTAATTTCCATAAAATCTTGAATGGTTGAGGTCCTCACTTGATGGAAATCCATTTTCATTTAGTTTGAATATGATTAAATAAAAACATATTTATTAAAATTTCCACATTTATTGTGTTTTAACAATATGTAACACTACATTTGCAACAATTGTTTCGCCAAATTCTTGGCTTCTTCAGGCGAGTTCGATGTTAAACTACTCCAAAAATTTTTGAGTCTTCCTTATATATTTCTCAAGATGGGAGAGGGGGGACCGGTATTCTAAATGCTTCTGGGATTTTTTATGGCATGTTCATCAATGGTGATCTGTTGACATCCGTTTGGTCATTGAGTAAGATATTTTGCTTGTTATATCTGTTAATTTCCATTGTTTCTAGGATATTAAGCCTTCTGCTTTTGTTTTCTATGTGCAGAATTTTATAGTTTGGATCAAACATATGTCCCTCGTCTAAAAGATGGGTCGCATAAGTTGAGTTCTGTTTTTTATTCAGGAAACTACTCAAATGTTCTTTAATCCTCTTCTCGAAGTTCCTTCCTGTTTGTCCAATATATACTTTCTGGCATGAACCACAATTCAACTTATACACTCCTGATTTTTTGTTTTTATCTAATTTATCTTTATTATTTTTGATTAAATTACTTAAAGTATTATTGGTTTTGAATGCTATATTGAAATTCCTTTTGTTTTTTAAAAAATTTGCTACTTCTATTGATTTTTACCTGTGAAATTTAATGTTATATATCTATTCTGTTCTATTTTGTCGTTTTTGGGGTATATTAATGTTAAAGCTTGATTTAATAGGAATTTATTCAATATTTGGTCCAGAAGGTCTGGTTTGAAACCATTATTAACAGAGATTTGTTTTATAGTATTGAGCTCACAATCAAAATTCTGTTTCTTCATAGGTGTTTTGATTAGTCTATATACCATGCTATTGAATGCTGCTAGTTTTTGTGAATATGGATGATGTGACTTTGAATGGATTGTTATGTCGGTGTAGGTTGGTTTGCGATAAATTGCAAAATCGTGTTTACTATTGATTTTTGATATTGTTAAATCTAAAAAATTTATTTTACCGTTTTTTTCTTCTTCATACGTGAAATTTATATGAGGTGAAAGTTTATTGGAGGAAAAAAACGGTAAAATAAAATTTTTTAGATTTAACAATATCAAAAATCAATAGTAAACACGATTTTGCAATTTATCGCAAACCAACCTACACCGACATAACAATCCATTCAAAGTCACATCATCCATATTCACAAAAACTAGCAGCATTCAATAGCATGGTATATAGACTAATCAAAACACCTATGAAGAAACAGAATTTTGATTGTGAGCTCAATACTATAAAACAAATCTCTGTTAATAATGGTTTCAAACCAGACCTTCTGGACCAAATATTGAATAAATTCCTATTAAATCAAGCTTTAACATTAATATACCCCAAAAACGACAAAATAGAACAGAATAGATATATAACATTAAATTTCACAGGTAAAAATCAATAGAAGTAGCAAATTTTTTAAAAACAAAAGGAATTTCAATATAGCATTCAAAACCAATAATACTTTAAGTAATTTAATCAAAAATAATAAAGATAAATTAGATAAAAACAAAAATCAGGAGTGTATAAGTTGAATTGTGGTTCATGCCAGAAAGTATATATTGGACAAACAGGAAGGAACTTTCGAGAAGAGGATTAAAGAACATTTGAGTAGTTTCTGAATAAAAACAGAACTCAACTTATGCGACCCATCTTTTAGACGAGGGACATATGTTTGATCCAAACTATAAAATTCTGCACATAGAAAACAAAAGCAGAAGGCTTAATATCCTAGAAACAATGGAAATTAACAGATATAACAAGCAAAATATCTTACTCAATGACCAAACGGATATCAACAGATCACCATTGATGAACATGCCATAAAAAATCCCAGAAGCATTTAGAATACCGGTCCCCCTCTTCCATCTTGAGAAATATATAAGGAAGACTCAAAAATTTTTGAAGTAGTTTAACATCGAACTCGCCTGAAGAAGCCAAGAATTTGGCGAAACAATTGTTGCAAATGTAGTGTTACATATTGTTAAAACACAATAAATGTGGAATTAAATAAGTTTTTATTTAATCATATTCAAACTAAATTTCCATAAAGCAAGACGGAAAATCAATTAATAAAAGGACGGACATGGAGAACTTGAACACCCCTTACTTTTATCTAATTAATAAGATCAAAGACAAAACTTAATTAAGGATATTCATAGTGAGAAATTTATTTTCACATGCGCATTTTTAATGTATTAACACTTATTGAATTTAATCTGTCAATTCCTTTTTAGCAATAACTCTTTCCATTGTATTTGTTTTCATTGATTTATTACATGACTCAGACCATTATAAAACTATATGTGAATTCCAGATTCTCTTTCATTGTCTTGTTTTCTTGTGTTTATTTAAACAATTCTATTATAAAGAGTTACCGAAGTATATTTACAGGATTTAAATAAGAAAAAAAAATGATTTTGAACATTGTAATTCCCTCTGTTTTCTCTCACTGTGATATCTCTATTCCTCAGCATTCTCGATTGATTAATTAAATTGATAATTTTGATGTTTTTCGCCATTGTCACTTCTTTGTTACTTGTTGTATGTACTATAATGTAATAATTCTTGTTCTTTTTCATTTTAGAGCCGTGAAGATGATTTTAGATTAAAAATCGAAACTAGTCGGCCTTGTTTTAAGAAGTGGTTTTTTTCAACAAACCTGACCTTTTTCCTGTCAACTAACTGAATTATCTTCCAACGAAGGTCTTAAATCTACAATTTCAGTTTTCATAATATCCAAAAACAACTGGAAAAAAAGTCAAATATGTTCAGTCAGTAATAAGTACAGTATTCTTATTTTAAATATCCTGAACGTAAACCGTTTTTACAACATCGAAGAGGAAATCTTTTGGATTTCAAAAATATCATCACAGGGTGTTTCAAATTTTGTGTTGAACATTGTGATCTTAAATTGGCCATAACTTCTGTTTTTCAAATTAGAACCCTATTTTTTTATGATTGTGTTGGATTCTGCGGTCAAAAATAATGATAGTTTTCTCACATGATTATGCTCCTAAATTCAATAATTTTTGGGTTATTTGAGATTTTCTGGATTCATGTAGTACATAGAGTCAAATTCTTCGAATCTGATGCATAAGAATATTCTGTCAGCATAGAAGATAAATCATCCCATTTATCATTCACAAGTGTCAGACAGGTCTTATTGATAGTCGTTATGAAATTTTTTGATTTCACAAAATGAATCGTTGCTATTCTAATAATGAGATTTTAGATTTATTTCTTATATCATATTTTTTCAATTGTATACGCAATACACATTCAAATACGCTTAATGATATTGTTTATTTCAAATCCATGGTGGATGACACAAAAAGTTGAGTATCCAATGAGAAGTATCCCCATTTTCTTTTACAATTTCTGAAAAGATGTATGGTGAACACTGAAATATTTTACAAGGAGTTTTACATATTAGTGTGTACCTCTTGACTCCTAAGTTGGTGATGATGGGGATTCCTATTTTAGACAGCGTAACAAAGTCTTTTCATCCTTACCCATTTAAAACAGCACCTTTCAAGTTTTTCACAATATAATTGTAAGTTCGAGGCAATTTCCTTTGAAACATATTCTTTGAAAGTGAGTCAATACCAAACATCAATACATTCATTTTAAGGGCACTCTCTGGAACTTTGTTCCAAGTTGCTTCTCTCCAGATAGTGTTATTCTTTCTAATTGTTGTTAAAACAGTAGACCACTCGCCATTTGGTGAGCTACAAGCCACTTTAACCTACAATAAGTAGCATAAAAACCTTTTCCAACCAAATAGTCAAATTTCATACCCAATCACTTTCTGTCAACTGGTAGGAATCATATGAAAGAGTAGTTTTACCCTCAATATTAGCATAATCATCAAAACGAAGAATATCAGTAAAATAACACTTGATTTTACCATGAAAAATTTTGGCTTCTTCTTGTATAGAACAAATGGAACCCTATGTAAAGTTAGTTTCAAATATTTCATTTACGATAATTCATTCTTCCTTACTCTACATTCCACCCAGTTTTTTGGAGATGATTTACAATCTATTGAATGTTCATTACGAATGAATTTCATTATTTCCGGCGAGTATAGAGGCAAGTTGGGCGGTTTACACAAAAAGGCATTATCTCCATTGGCTATACTCAACTTCATGTGTTGCCTACAAAAGTATAATATGGAAAAATAAGGTTCAATCTCGAGAATACTCACGTACAAAAGAGTTTCTCGATCAATTTCGGCAGGAAAAATATATCTTATGAGATTGTAAATTGGGTACAAAAACAGAAAGAGACAAAACAAGGCACACAATGCATTTCGGAGCTTCAATTTACGCCTCGTTATCATATTCAGAGACAACCGAGACAAGATACAACAACACAGAACATCAAATATCAATGTTTTTCCCACTTATGATATGTAGTTAGTGAAGACATACGATTTTGACATTTCGCATTGACAATTGGGAAGGGGACGTACGTCGGTGTGTTGCTCAATTTCCATCGTTCGTTGCACCCCCCTGAGAGACATCCGAACTAAATTCGTGTCCATAGACAAAGAAGAGTCTATGTTTGGCTCGTTGACGGTGGCGACCTTATGAGCAGCAGATGGAACTAATTGTGTGAAATAGCTAATTAATAAAAAAGAATGAGACATATTTTCGTGTATTATACTCACATCATACTTAATTTTTTGAGAAATTTGAAATTCTCGATGTTATTATCATGAACTTTGAGATAAATCTTTATCGTTTATTGAAGCCCCTGAGAAATTTTTAAGGTGAAATTTACACTATTTGTTTTGTAGATCGACCAAATTTTGTGATAGCAGCGATTAGTGGTCGGTGACGGATTAATTGAAGGTTTGTTTTGTAAGTATTGTAAGGTAAGTATAAATTCATAGCACCTCTCGTCGTAATTGAACAATATGTTTAATAATATTTTGTTACATTCACCATAAATGAAGAACATATTCAATACATCACTGTTACTGTAATTCATATTTTGCATAGTGCTTGATTAATCAAAAAAGTATAAATGACAGTTCTCTAAAATGCATTATAAATCAATAGCCTTCTTGAAAACTTCTATTCTAATAAATCTATGGTTAGACTAAGAAACCTTGAATTAATCCTGAAATTCGAATTTTATTCAATAACGGCAAAACTACTGATTTTAGAGGCATGAAATGTTCGGGACACCCTAACTAGTTTTTGACGAGCCATCGATTGAAATTACAAAATTATAGGGTTGCCTTTAAAAAAAGTGTGATTCCATAGTTTTATTGAGGTTCACTTTGTGGCCCTTTTTCAGACACACTGTATAATATTTCCTCATAAGTTATGCAAGAAACAGTATCAGCGTACTTTTTTTTGTTCCACTTTTGCAAAAAGAAATTCTTGTAATGAGAGATTTTGAAGGGAAGGACACTAATTTGTCACAACCTTTTTTTCAAAAAATTTGATAATCAGGCTATAATTCAAGAACCCCTTGAGTGGTTGCACATCAAATCAGTGTAGTATTGAACGAAGAATTCGAATATGTTGTCACGTAATTTTCTCCTTGACTATTTGATGTTAAAAGGACACAAAGCGTACGGCAGCTGTTGGCCGGAGAACATTTATGGGCGTAGGTTCATTTGACTTGAATAAAAATTTGTGATCTTTTCTTTGTGTGATAATATGGGCGCCAATTAGTTTAGACACAATTTTGAGTTCTATTCGTATAAAAACTAATAAACATTCGAATGTAATCTCAGGATGACGGTGTACGAAATTGAAGAAGTAATCTCACTCTGGTGAACAATCTCTTTATTCAGGAAGGCGATAAACTTCAACATATAGGTACTCACTTTTCTTCAAATGATGTTAGTTGTTGAGAAAACTTCGGTGATAGTGTCTGGAGTGGTTGTTGAATCGAAGAGTCGAGAAATCTGGGATTATATGAAACGAAGAATTTAAGGAGACGAGAATAAAAGAATCTAAGAATACGATAATACAGGAATCCCTAAAAAATATACTCAAATCAACAAAACAATTCGCTTAATTATTTTGAACTCACCTTCTAGAAAGGGATACACGAAAAGAATATTATAAAATTCCTTGGATAATATGTAAACGCGAATCAACAAATCCTTAATCGAGAGATAATGTCTGCATACTATCAATTTCAAAGATGGAATGAATTAATTCGCGATAACAACATCCAATTCCAGACACCCCCACCGAAAATTTTAATGAACAGATTTCTATAAAGAATAATGCCTTATGTACAGGAAATTACATTATTCAACAATAGATGGTATAGCAAATTAATTTTAAATAAATTATTTTCAAATAGATCAAGAGACGATAGAATCTAAATAAATTTTGGGATTGTAATTTCAAAATGTTACAATGTATAAATATACAGGGTGTTGCATTGGAAATAACGAAGTTATATTCGTTTCCGGTAAAACCAGAAGCAGATTCCACTTGAAAATATTTTACAATTAAAGTTCATGTACTCTTAAAACGAAAAGCCAAAATTTTGAATCTGTATTACATTTCCTTCCTCGAAAACGTCTAATGAAACACTTAAAAAAATCACCCTGTTTATAATTGATGCATCGATTTTACATTTACTATCTTTTCTTTCGTATTGATCATCTCCACAATGAATTATAATAGTATTGTACATGTGTCAATGGCCTAGTTGTCGATACACAATTTTAAAAAATAAATATACCTTTCTACAGTTTTTTTTTTCTGTCTACGAGGGTGGAAAATTTTTTTTTTTTTTGTTCAACCATTATTAGAATCTGATCCCTTGTTCATTGAGATCTGTTTGCTTTTTTTATAGAGCTTGATAAGTTTGTTTCTAGCCGAGATATCGGTGTTCAAACTGAAAGGATCCTTTTTGTCTTTGATTCTCGATGTCTCGGCAGCAACCAATGAGCGCAAACAATTAAAGATGGGTTTCAGAAACTTGAATAAATACGCCTGGCCATTGCTTTTTCCTAAAAAATGTAATTTTCATTTATCATAAGAATTCAAACATGCAAAAAAGGGCTATTGGTAGTGTTTTGGAAAACCCTGTATTCAAAATATTGAGGAAACCAATAATATTAAGTATTTCGACTGAATGCTGAGCACATCAATCTCTATTATTATTATTATAAAAAGATACAGAGAAGAGGCTGTTGCCTATAAATCTCAAACGAAAATTAAGTGGTGCTTCAGAAATAACAAAGAAAAAAAAAGAGTATTGACAGAATCTGTTTTTAAAAGAGTTTACACTATCGGCACAAACTAAACTGTCAGGAAGAGTGTTCCATTTCGCAAACACGCGATTCGACAGGAAAAACTGTCTCGCACGAGCACGGAATACCTCATGGTAAACTCGAAAATACTGCCCAGATTGCCACCAATGAAACCACGCTGTAACATTTGCCACTTTTTTCTTTCGAAAAGAATGACAAATATCATTTTCAAAACTAACTACGGCACTGGAGTCTGAATGACTCCAGATACAAAGACTTGGCCATTTAATGTGATCGTCTAGCAAGGGTAGGACTCTACGTTATGTTTACGTAATAATTCAAGTACGTGATAATTGAGGTTAGTGAAAATAATTGGGAAACAAAGATGGTAAATAAAACACAACGGTTAGACCCAGACAATCAGCTATTTATTAAGGGTCTAAAATAATATAGGGGAAAGCCTCAGGCATAAAACCCCTTTCGGTGGTGTTTGGGCACTTGTTTAGAACTAAAAGATGAAATATTAACAGCTAGCAAAGGCGAGTATAACAATCTAGGAAAAGAAACTATAACAATACAGCACAGACGATAATCAGAGCAACTTCCATAATACAAGAGTATAGTAACATGGGAAATATGGCAACTTCAATGGTACAGCAAGAATTAATAATCATAGCAAATGTATACTTCAATAATGCAACAGGATAATAATCATGGCAAATAAGTAAATGACTAATTATGACCATCGTCATGGTCACGGCCCCAGGGTATGTGAGCCATAGCTATAATATTGTATGAGCTAAGGAATTGGGAACACGGGGAAGGTCATGGAGGTCCAGCGGCGGCTCTGAAAAAATGAGTCGCCAACTCTTAATGAGAAATACCTACCAACAATGAACGAACGCAGCCAGTCCAAAACCCTACCTCTCACACCAAGATGTTCAAGCTTGAACAGCAAACGGCGAGAAGGAACACGATCGAAGGCTCGGGAGAGGTCCACATCAACAGGTATACCACAGTCAATAGACTTGGTCCAATGCTGGAGACCCTGCAGAAGAGATGTGACAACTGATCGTCCCGGAAGATGCTGTTGTTCAGGAATTATATTATTTTCAACAAAGAACCCAAGCAGTCTATCAGATACAATCTTGGAGATTAAGGGAAGTAAGCTAATAGGGCGGTGATTGCTGGTACTCAGTTTGTCTCCCCTCTTAAAGACTGGAGTAACTCTTGACATTTTCCAAGCTGATGACAAGTATGGAATGATAACCAAATGATCATGGTAATGGGTGATGACAGACTTGCAGCGCACCTCCTCAGATTCGCGCTGAGAAATCATCCAAACCTGGTGCAGTAGACTCGTCCAACCGAGACAGAATACCCAAAATCTCTTCCTCTCGGCCATCTATGTTATTCAGTGTACAGACTGCACGTGGTGCAGAGATTACTGGCATAGGATCACAAGGCTCATCAGAAAACCAATTAGAGAAGGTGTCAGAAAAAGCAGAACCACACTGGAACTATGGTCGACACCTCTACATAACATTCAAGTGCTTCTTTATTTGATCTCAAGAAATGCCCAAGCACAGATCAAACAGGAATAACCACTTTAGGACTTGTAGGACCTCCAGAAGCTCATATCCTGTCCGCCAAATATAAAATTTTAGTCCAGATGAAGTTTGGCTTTGTTCTGTCGTTGTTGCATGAGTATTGTTATTGAGACCTCCTCAAGAATTATCTTTACTTACAAGAATCAGCCAGACTCATAAAAAATTACGGACCGCTAATAATTAAGGAATATTACCCCAATATCAAATAATTTGTTAATTCAACAGGAAAAATAAATATCTAAAAACCATAAATAGTTTATTTTGCGAACAACGAAAGTTAATAAACATGATACTAAAAAATAACAAAACTTTCATACATGTATAGTTGCTTTTGCCTTGGCCATAACCTCTGAAGCACCCTTCTTAATCAAACTTTCAGCCAACTTTCTCCCCAATGCAGCAGCTTCTTGGAAATCTGTAATCTGAGCATCTTTATGGAGAACTAAACCGGAATACTCATCTTCCTCATATGTTATTTCATTCTGACTAGATAAAATCTCAGTACTGTTGGCTTTAAAAGGACACTGAACTGGAACATTATCCTCAAATTCCTCCATTATCTTTTTGATTTCACTAGGGCCTTTTTCGAGATATGGGCATTTTCCCATAAAATCAGAACCAATTGGTATTTCAACGGGACATTGTTCGTGGGGATCTTCAATTAAAAACTCACAAGGCACTTCATCAAGTTTTTGTTTCTTTTTAGGAGCATCTTCTTCCTCAACCGTCGATGATGCACATCGTTTTGCGTAATGTGTTGTTGTATTAGGAACATCATTTATGTGTGGAAATTCACGTTTTCCATTTTTGTACGATAATTTCGTTGATACCTCATCAATAATTTCAACTTGACCATCCAAAGACCAGACTCCTCCCTTCAATGTTATTTTAGAATTTTTTTCGTTTTTCTGTTTGATTTCAGTCAAACTGCATGTAACTGCTACAGGCGCACTGCATCCACCTCCAAGTGTCTGCAGAAAGCATCGTTCAGATAGAACCTTCAAGGCAGTTTCTAACTCATAAAGAGGGCTCAGTAATTCGATAGTTTCTTGATCATTTTTTCTACATTCCACACCTAAGGCACCTTGCCCAACAGCATACATTATATCTTCTGGCTCTAATATCTGAAAAAAAAAAAAAAAGATTTTTCATATTTCGTTGAAATTCCTCCCAGTGACGGTACAATGAATGATGCCGCAAATTAAATAATAATTGCATACATAACATAGTTATTATAATTGATTCATTACTACTAACAAACTGTCATCCAACAGCTAGGGAATTGTGATATTTTATGTCTTACAGAACACTGGAAATCAGAAGCTGAGTTAGATCTTAATATCTGTAATATGATAAAATAAGATATAAGATAAGATCATTTTCGTACTTCCGGGCCTAAAGTGACAACTTCACTCCCTTGTGACAGGTACTAAAGTGTCACATTTAATCCCTCCAGGATTAAATATTGACGAAACTCCCGGAACGATTAAATCACAAACAAACGAATGTAAGGGATATTTTATTGAAAAATACAATTAATTAGAATGGTAATTAACGTTAATATTCAAATTAATATTGTGACAGTTCGTCATATTGACCAGTCTTTCCTGGGTTAATGCAGCAGGTAACTGACGAGTAACAGATAGGTCCTTATCATATTGAACTGGTGTTTGTTTCGAAGATCCTGCGGAAACAGGAAGCGAGAATGAGGCTGTGGCATAACTATAGTGGACGAATCGGCGACTTGACCAAATATTTTATTTGAAATTTTTTGTTTATTTTTAATAGACGATTCAATATATCCCTCGGCCACGTTGGAGGATTTCCATCCTCCATGTCTCTTCAGCACGTCAATTGTTGCTCCCGAATCAGCTAACAAAGACGCAGATGTGCGTCTAAAACAATGTCCCGTATAAGATGTCGCATTTTATAATTTCAAGAAAGCTGTTATTTGCCGTGGAAATGTACCAAACATGTTTTTTCCTACTACTCGCGTAGTACATTCTTTGTTGATGTATTGAACAACAAATTTTGAATGAGGCGTCCCTGTCTTTCGCAATGCCGCATATTTTCGAAATATCGCCACAAAACTGATGGCACTGTTTTCTGAATTTTTGATCACAAAATTTCGGTCAATTTTATTTTTGGTGTTTCTAATCGCAATTAGGAAGGAATCGCCCAAATCTCTCACATCGTCGATTTCTAAATCAACCAACTCTTTTCCACGACAAGCTCCCGCAACGCCCAAAATAAGTGCAACCTACAAAAAAATTGATTTCTTAAAATTTCTGAATATAAACACATTTCCAAATTTACCTTAAGCATTAAATATTTATCATTCGGAGCCTCCCGTAAGAACTGATCTACCTGCTCAGACGTGAGAATTCTTGACTTCTTTGGCTTAAATCCCTTATTTATTCTCTTCAAAAAAGCTAATAATTTTGGAAATTTACTTATATCAATATCTCCTCTAATGTTAATAACCGATTTCAGCATTGAGTGATGTGCCCAGAGAGGCACAAACCGCTTTTGATTTATCATTGAAGTAGACTAACAGCGCATTTTCAGTAGGTTGTCTCACATTTTTTAAGCGGCACCGCTTTTTAAAAGCATCGTACTGCTGCTCGTATAGTTTTCTAGATTTCGGTGGTAACAATTCTTCACCTACTTCGGCTGCTCTTTTATCAATATCAGATACACCTTCTTCACTCATGATACCAATAATTATCAATAACAATGTTTCTTTACAACGACACTAGTAATGACAATGTTTCTAAATTATAATTGTCACAACGCAATGTTACTATGGTAACTTATTTTGAAGACAGTTTATTAAATGAGTTGAAGAGAGAAAAAACTGATTGAAATTATTGAAATAATTAATAAAATCATACCGGAAGTACGAAAAGTATCGTATATACCTTGCGACTGAAGTACATTTAATCCTTCAGGTAAATTATGTACTACTTCAGTCCCGCGGTATATAATATACTATTATTGGTGCTTCTTAACAGAATTCACTGTATTACACAAGTCATAATGATTTCAAACATAGGATGATAACCATTTCACATCATTGTCATAATAAAATACAAAAAATTTCAACATTTACAAAATATTAAAATGTCGATTCACTGAACAGGAATTCCTGCACACTCCATAATGCATTCCTCGTTAATATTTCGTGGATTCTTTTCTTGAATTCTCCAAAATTGAGCCCTTTAACTTCTTCAGGTAATTTATTGAAAAGTTTATGAGAGATGAAATTGGGACCATTCCTCGATTTTTCGAGTCGCATATACTTAAATTTTATGTTATTCCTGTGTCGTGTATAGTAGTCATGGGTATCCCCATATTTTGGGAGATCTCTGTTATTATTATATGCATAAACCAGGCATTCGTGTATGTATATAGATGGAAAAGTAAGTATCTTCAGTTCTTTGAAAGCGCTCAAGCAATCATCTCTATATCCCAGGCCAGCCACTATTCTAACCGCTCTCCTCTGCAATTCGAAAATTGTCTCTCTGCTGGAGCAGTTTTACCCAAACTGTCCGTTTCCAACCAACTCAACATTATATGCTTGATTTGATTTGATTAAATGCAATACAATAACAAAACGAGACGAGAGTCCAACTCTGGCGAATATCTGCCAGATGTTTGGTTCAGCGTTCTGGTACTCATTTCATCGAGCGCCAAATTTAAAATTCGTTGGTATTGCGCTACTAAAGAAATACCCAGTTTATCAGTATACAAATTCACTTTCGAGAACGGTAAAGTACATAATTTGAACTAGAATTTTCCGCTCTACAACTTTTGTTTAAAACTTTTTCTTACTGAACCTTCTAATCCGCGATAATATCAACAGAAACCGTAATGCAGCTCTTTCTGAGAGAAAGTAATTTCAGCCCTTCCTTAACTGGACTATACAGGCTTTACACCACAATACTTACTAGGTGGGGCCATCAGAAGTTTGCTACTAAAACTACTTCTAAATCACATGAATAAAATTATTCATCAAACAAACAACGCAAAATACAGTGCTGAATGTGAGAATAAATATATAGAATAATAAAAGATACCTACTCAGTTGCACAAGCGGAAGTTCTACGATGAACTTGTTGTGGTGAAATTGGCCATCTATGTATTTGGCACAATTCTATGTACACCGTAACAAATCACGAGAATGTAATGGTAGAACAAATTCAGATTCTGTATTCTAAATGGCATTCCGGGAGATTAAAATCGGCATTTGAAATAGGTACTCACACTAGAAATCCTCTCATGCCACCCCATTCTGTTCAGACCTGCCGTAGCCAGAATGATCGCAGAATATTTGTTCAAATCGTCCAACTTTCTCAGTCTGGTATTCAAATTTCCTCTTATATTTTCGACTATCAAACTAGGGTATTTCCTAGACAATTGGGCCGATCTTCTCAAACTGGATGTGCCTATAACGCTTCCCTTCGGAAGTGTTTTCAAATTGTGATATTTGAACTTTTTGTGTAATACGAGAGCATCTCTTGGGTCTTCCCTGAAAAAAATTTCATATATCCAAACGGCATTAACTCCCAAATCTTTACATATAAAAATGAAACCCGTTTTTCGTTGTCACGGCATAACATGAAAACGGCTTGATAGATTTGGCTGGATTTTTTTCAAATTACAAAATGAATAGGCTGAAATATCCTAATATGTTACTAAGGATAGTCCCAGAACCATCAAAAAAATCCTGATAAAACCCAGCCATCAGACTACTCAGTTGGAAGACTGTTAGAGAAAACCTAAACTAACACTGAAATGCTCATGCACCTGATGGCTCCAGAACAGTTAAAACTTGAACTCCAATAAACCTACAAAGAAGTCACATCAGTGTGATAAACTTGGAAGAGTGTTTTTGCAAATGGTCATCATTGCACTTAATGGAAATGTTTAGTTATCATTTATCCACTACAACGTCCATTAAATTTCAATTTCTCAACGGTATATTACAGAAGAGCAAATTTGATATAATTTTTTATATATTATAGTATCACATTAAAGATAGTGAAATATATTTGAATGCTTTCGATATTCAACCAATTATTAATTGAAAGTACTATTCAATGACAAATGAAATGATTTGTATATTTGAATTATGCATGATTTGATTATGAATCAAATGCTTGAATTGAAAGGAATGCTTAAGAAGTATCTCACAATTCCAAATGTGAAACAACAGATAATCTATTATTCACTCAAACATATGATTTACCTTGTTAGAACAGCACCGATTATCATACCTTCAGGTAAAGTGGTAGGAAGATCTTTCAATGAATGAACAACAAAATCTACACATCCTGTTTTTAAGGAAGCTTCTAACTCCTTTGTGAAAAGTGATTTTTCGCCTATTTTAGGAAGAGGGATGTCCAGGACATTATCACCAAGTGTATTCATAGTAACTAGAATAAGATTTCGATCAATCAGTTTTTTTAAAATTATATAACCGAATACAAACCAATTTCAAATTCCTTATCAGGATACTCTTCTTTGAGCAGTGATATCACATGGCGGGTCTGAATGAGGGCTAACTGAAATTAATTTAATTGTATTGAATAGATCAAGGAGGTGTATTTTCACTGACCTCACTTTTACGAGAACCAACTTTGATAACTTTTTTATTGCTCATTTCAAATTAGGTATCAAAGACCACAACACCTTCTAGCAAATAAGAAACAGTATGCTAAGCCCGCATATTTTTTCATTCAATTCACAATACGTGGAGCGAACTATCATTACGTCAGATGTCTTCTGTGAATCTCTAGTGGTATATAATACTTTCTAATTCGTGACTTTCACTTCTTTAATTCCATTAACCTCAAACACAGTGTGACCAAAGATATTGAATAATTAATAATTATTCAATATTGAATAATTAATAATTATTCAATATCTTTGGTTCTGCGCACCACAGAACATCCCTGCGCACCCTGAGGACCGTCCCAGAACAGTCAGGAAAATACGAACCCGAATAAAGCTAATGCTACGTTTACATTCAGCCACTTCCCCTGTCACTCGTCATGCCGGAAATATTGCCGCGGCAGCGTCGACGGAAGTCGACGCCAGTGAGTGTCGTTTACACTCAGCCCTCATACTTCTTTACCGGGCGCGCAACCATGGCTGACGTCGAGGTTGTTGCGGCGACAGCTGTATGTCTACTTAGTGTAATAAATTATTTAAATGTTTTGAAAAAAGAAATCGAAAAAAATGTGGTCGCAATGTAGCCATAAGGGATTCTTCCATTTTAACTCTTCTATTGGAGTATTGTTCATTTGAGCACTGATGCGATTTCACGCATCGTGTACTTTATGTTTTTATTCATGATTTTTATCACGTGGATCCCATATTATTCTCTCACTTTCGTATAACTCCAAAACTGTATTAATGTTTCATTACTCCACTCTGGTGGTGGTGGAGTAGGCATTGTTAACAACTGGCGTCTACAACTGGACCTCTGATCACTGTACTTGAACAGGACAGAAAAAGAAACACGTCCTTCAGCTTAAAACGCTGGGCGACAAGTGAGCGAGAGGGCTGAATGTAAACACACGCTTTCACTTCCGCTGCCAGTCCTTTGACTCGCGCACGAAAAACCGACAATTGAGGGAGCGCAGGGCAGTGCGAGTGGCAGCGGCAATGTCATGGGAAGTGTCGTATTTACACTCTCGCGCTGCTCACTTCTCTGCTCACTTCCCTGCCCACTTGGGCTGAGTGTAAATCAGGGGTAATATAAATTCGAATTAAATGACTGATTGTCAAAACCATAGACGTTATTATATATCTATATATATATTTTTTGTTTAAAATTTCTTGGGTGTATAGCACTTATTCTACTAATAAATGGTAATTGTTAAATTATTATTTCATTTATTTTATTTTTCCAACATATGTTTCGGCGTGTCTACGCCTTTTTCAAGGAATATAATTCAATTAAATCTATATATATATATATATAGTAGTCTATGGTCAAAACGAACCATTGAAAATATGACCAAGTGGGCCTATACCACAGACCAGTTATCATAGACGGCTAACGCCAATGTTAATCGAAAGACATGAATCTTTGCGCCACCTACATCTGCGTATCGTACTAAATCGTAAAGCGGGGATTGTGGCGGGAATTTTGAATGTAGTTTCAGGAATGTTTTACTTAATTGGTAGTTTGAACAATGAGTAATCTACGAGAGATTTTTGTCTCGACGAGAAAATCTGGGTAGACTTGAAATTATATCGAATGCTTCACACCAATTTTATTGTATTAGAAGATGTGTAAAATACTTAATAAACTGAAAATTATGCACTCTCAGATATTCAATTCGTGAGGCAAATATACCATGTAATATTCCTATTTTTGAAATTCATCATTTTCGTTTAAAGCTTTACATACATCAAAACAATGACGATGATGTTTTTTATTGGATATTAAACGATGTTTTTACATCATGTGATACTATAAAGCTCTAAATATCGAGAAGAAAACACTTATTTTCAAACTTTTAAAAAAAAATTATTTATTATTTGTAATCACACATTTCAGTTAGGAGATATTCAAAACCTTCTTTCTTCAAAATATCCCAAATTGATTTTATGTTATTTATAGTGAAAGACCAATTTTTTAAACTTGGGGGTCTTGCTTGATCCCTAGGTCACCTTTTTTGAAATTGCATGGTCTTTAAAATTGGTAGAGCTTCGCCATTCCAAAAAGCGATATGCTCAGACTTATCACTCAAACCTGGACGTAAAGTATCACCTCTATCTGTCAATTTATTTGATTGAATCAAATAAACGGTCGAATAATGATAGTAGGTGGGCAGTGTCTTCAAGATTTTCCTCCCCTCTTCTATCTGTTAATTACAAAAAAATGTAATGACCAAATAATACGAATTCGGCAATTTATGACACTATTCTAAATTCAATCTGAATCGTTGATTATATAGTAAAGAAAAGGAGATACGTAATGAAGACTGATGATATAAACAATTTCTTACAAAATGCCATTCTAATTTATAATATAAAAATTATGAATGTTTTACGACATAAAAAAACAGTATATAAATTACTAAAACCAGTGAAAGTACAAGTATTAACTATAATAATATATAATTCAATTGTTATACTAAAAATACATGTACCTAATGAGAAATCAATAATCATTCACATCTGCATTCACTTACCAAATTGGGCAACTAATCGTAAAGTTGAAGCAGCCTTTGGCTAAATATCTGAGCAGCATGTTTTACCTTCATCTTTTTCATTTTTTTTTTTCATAAATATGCTCATCAGAAAGATGCGAAAGTGCCTTTAAATAAGAATCAGCATTGTTGTCGATCTCATAAACAGTTTCTATGTTTCCATTTTGCTATTTTGAAAACATTATCCTTCACATATTGTATGTTCTTCTTGATAAAATTGTTTCTTATTCCTTTCAACATATGTGGTGGGTCGAAAATGGGATAAATGATAAAATTATCAATTTCAAATGACCCATTCTTATAATGAGAAATATTTTCACTTCATGTTTATGGAAATATAATAGTTTGGTTATGCACTGTTAGGATCACAGATCTATGGACGGCTCACGCCATGTTAACCGAAAAGCGCTACCTACATCTACGTATCGTACTAAAATTTAATTTCAAGGTCAGCAACCTGCGTGAAACGTCAGATAACTGGTCTGTGAGTCCTCTCTGTCATTGACAGCAAGCGAGCGCCTTTTCCTGATTGGTCGAGGTCTTAGGTATGGCGGTAAAATTAATAAGGTATTTCAAGCGACGAACCAAGAGTAACCGGTTATCTTTGGTCTTTTGTGGTACATACCTTTTGCATTCAAGCGGTTTGGGTTATAGATCCGTGACGTCATGAATTAACCTCAATTTGATCGAGAAATGTCAAATCAAACCAAAATCGTAACCCTGCTCTCGAGCAGGGTTACGATTTTGGTTATTAGAGCAAGTAGGGTTAGATGTGTATAAACATGAAAATAGTAAACAATAGCAAGGACTTTGAATTATTTGGAAGTTGAAAACTGATATTGGTAGAACCGAAAGACTATTGAATATTTCACAGAGATAATTAATAATCCAAACTACAGCAACACGAATTCTATTTAATGAAATGGAAGTTCAACTCCAGGTAGGAACTAAGGCAATTTAAGATAAAATTAAAAATAATACGCTCTTCCTAAATTCACAGGTTCAAAAGAAAACTTAAAGAACGTGGGTGAAAAGTTGTGTTGTTTGGATGGAAAGAACTCATCAAAAATGGGACCACAATGTAGAGTTTCTTTAACATAATAAAAAACAGAGCAATCATGAAATACAGTTCTTGAAAGAAGGAAATACTCAGGATCTAATATAATCATGTGCTTCTGAATAATGTTGCTGAAAATCATGTGGAAATCGTAAATTACAGTTCAGTAATACAACTGGTCTGTCAAGTGAAGGTGCGTTGAAATGAAACTTATAAATCCAATGATTTTCTTGAATTTTAACTTTGAAGGCTGTAGGTATTTGATCACAATTTAAATTTTAGGAAAACTCAAAAATAAAATTGGAAGCAGAAACTTCAATGGAGAAAAATTCCATTTCTATAAATCACCTAGTTAAAAAAATTATTTGGAAACCATTAGAAGCATTGTAGAATGTACAGATTAGATTTGCTTTTCATTAGAGAAAAATAGAATTCCTTGTGTATTTTGTTAGCTGCAGTAATCAAAAATTTTATCAGCAGCTGCAAACATTGAATGTAAAGAGAAACTTAACCAGTCATCAACTGAAAGTATGTTGAAGTAACACAGGAAAACCATCTATTCTTATTGAATTTGTTATAAAGATAATATTCAATTCTATTTCAAATTTCAGGATAACTCTATAAGAGAAGAAATAAAAGGCTCGAAGAGAAAATGTCATTTGTGTGAAGCAATTTATATTGATAATAATTTGAAAATTACAAGAAAAACCTAAAAATTAAAGCCACATCAATAAAAATCCTTTGAGAATTCTGTTAATAAGCAACTATGAAAAGTTGCTTCAAATTTATGTCATGTGTGCAATACTGAGTATCTGCAAAGCATCGTATCAATAGTTTGGGTGTTCTGAGAATGCACAATATGGTAGCAATGAGGAGAAATTTTAAGGTAGATCACTAAAATGGAAGGAGGAACCAGTAGAAGTGACCAAATAACTCTTTTTTTTTTTAATTGGAATAAACTGAAATTTACAAATTCAAAATATTGTTTGTTAAAACCATCATGAGATTTGTCATTGTCGTTCCTAAAGTTAAGAGATTAAGAAGTTCTTTCATTGCCTTTTTGTGTTTGTTTCAAATTTTCATCAAGTATAATCTCGAAATAATGGAAAAATAGATTTAATTTTCTTCGTTTTACTAGCTGTTAATAATGATATTTTTCATTTTAATCATTTCTTGTCATTTTCTTCATTCCTAGTTAGGTACTCACAAAATAATTTTTTATGATCATTTTTTTACATGTATAGATATTATATGAGTCTTATTTAGTATTTTTTCCTTGTTAAATTTATTGTAGTTTCAGTAATTCCATTATAAGGATATATTGGCTAATAAAATATTGCTTATAAAAATGTCTTTTTGTTTATATAAGCTTCGGGAATGGGCCCTTTTTATCTGAATCAGATAAATGCTCAGATAACGTGTTATGCAGATAACCTATGAGCATAAATAAATAAAGCGAAGCAAAAGAATGACAGCACGGATAACCAAACCCGAGCATTCAAGCGATAATTTCTGGTTATTCTTTCTGGATTTCGAAGGAATAACCAAGAAGAACCAGCAATAACCGCTAGATGGACCAAAATCATAACCTGGTTACTCTTGGTTCATCGCTTGAAATACCTTAATGTATGCTGAAAATACGAACCCTTATGAAGCTTATTTGGTACCAGAGACACCTTTAATAGTCAGCAAAGATTTCACGTAAAATCAAATGAGCTCAGGAAGTTCAGTTTCAAAAGTGAGGAAAAAACGACGGAATTCTCTTCTAATGTAAATTAATGTGTTTTATTAATATTTAGGGTGTATTTGTTTACAAGAATGGATTCAGACGACCATCAAGAATTCCTAAAAAAAAAAAGAAAGAAACAAGTGCCTTCTCTTGTGACTTGTGGTATCGTAGTTATGATTTTCTTTGGAGACTCTTAGAGGAACAACTTCATGTGAGTCTTTGTGAACATCATATTATATTCAATATAATTTTTTTGATTTTTTTAAGCTCATTGATAGTGAAAGTTATTCCTCAACTTTGAAAGATCTGATTGATTTTGTTAGTCTCTCCTACGACCATAATCTGAATGAAATACCAACTGCTGCTCTACTTACTGGTATAAATATGTCAGATCATGAAGCGCAGTACTCGGCATTAACACAAGAAATTAAGGAATGTGTCACACCTCATTGTGTTGTGGTGAAGGCTGAAGATTGCACTAATATTAAGTCATTTGTTGAAACTGTGATAGATGGATTTTTAACGGATGAAGATACAAATATCGAAGCCATGTATGTAAGTCTTGAAGCAAAGCATGATTGACCATGTGATGAATGCAATAATATTTATTTCTTTTCAGAAAGATCACGAGGAAGAAGAATCCAATTACATAAAAAAATCACGTTGTAATTTCAGTGTTCTCCAAGCGTGGTATGAAAATTTATACTTGACCGATTCAATTTTGAATTACTCCGATGAGAATTCCTTTATCAAACAAGGAGCACTAACGTGCAAACCGTTGGTTATAATAATTCCTGATATCGAAAATTTTAGTGAAAATATTATTCAAGATTTCATATCTATTGCTCATTCTTATTTAAATGTTATACCATTTGTGCTCATATTTGGTGTTGCTACGTCATTGAATGTTCTACATAGGATGCTTTCGCATCATGTTTCTTCAAAAACTAATATCAAGGTTTTTTCTTCACAAACGTCAACCGTTTATTTGAATGCCATACTGGAAAACGTGTTTTTGAATGGGCAATTTCCTTTTTGTCTTGGTGGCAAAACTATAAGTTTACTCACCGATATATTTCTATTTTATGATTTATCTATCACTGGATTTGTGAAGCATTTTAAAGTAAGTGAATGCTTTAGTTTTCAACTGTGTTTATTAACTCGTAATTTCAGTTTTCGATGATGGAGCATTTCTGCAAAGGGGATGAATTTTCTTTGTGTACGAATAAAAACTTCGAACGTATTCTGAATCAGTTCGATCATGAAAATTTTGAAAGTTTGAGACATTTATATTCGTTCAGAGCTTTGGTTGAAAACGAACCCTCATTCAGTAATCGAATCAAGCTTCTGGAAGATGATTTTTATTTGATGGAAGTGGTTATTGAAAAATTGGAAGAAATGAGGAAATACGTATTTTGTCTTCAACTATTCGTAAGATGTCTGCACGTTTTGGTGAATGATTTGCCTAAAACTCCCCTTGGAAAACACGTAGGTTTTTACCAGTCATTTCATAAGAAAAGAAGTCTTACTTGGTGGGTATATTTCAGTTAGTTGACAGGAAAAAGGTCAGGTTTGTTGAAAAAAACTACTTCTTAAAACAAGGCCGACTAGTTTCGATTTTTAATTTAAAATCATCTTCACGGCTCTAAAATGAAAAAACAACAAGAATTATTACATTATAGTACCTACAACAAGTAACAAAAAAGTGAGAATGGCGAAAAATATCAAAATTATCAATTTTTTTAATCAATCGAGAATGCTGAGGAATAGAGATATCACAGTGAAAGAAAACAGAGGGAATTACAAAATCATTTTTTTTTTTCTTATTTAAATCCTGTAAATATACTTCGGTTACTCTTTATAAAGGAATTGTTTAAATAAACACAAGAAAACAAGACAATGAAAGAGAATCTGGAATTGTGGAATTCACTTACAGTTTTATAATGGTCTGAGTCATGTAATAAATCAATGAAAACAAATACACATGGAAAGAGTTATTGCTGGAAAAGAAATGACAAATTTAATTCAATAAGTGTTAAAACATTAAAAATGCGCATGTGAAAATAAATTTCTCACTATGAATATCATTAATTGAGTTTTGTCTTTGATCTTCTTAATTAGATTAAATAAGCGGTGTTCAAGTTCTCTATGTCCGTCCTTTTATTAATTGACTAGCTGACCCGACAGACTTCGTCGTGTCGGAAAAGATTTTTATATGGCAGTTTTTGTGCCTACGTATTTTAAAAAATTCTCCTGAACAGAACCGTCACCCTGGTGATAGAGCGTTGTGAATAAAAAATAATTAAATAAAACATATTAGGTGTACAAATAAGTTTCCGCGGTTTGTCAAAAAATGGCCCCACCAGAAGGTTATGGAGAAATTGTCAGATGTAAAACGTAATATTCCAAGTTTAGTCATCTGGCAACACCATAACCTTAGAGTACTAGTGATTCCGTATCAGCATCACGTAATTTTTTTCGTGCAAAAATGTCAAGTTTTATTCCGAATAAGCATCATTTGCGGGAACTTTTGATTTACTTCTTTAATGTGAAAAAATCTGCAGCTGAGGCGCATCGGTTGCTTCTAGAAACATATGGTGAAGCTGCTTTAAGTGAGAGAAGTTGTCAGGAATGGTTTCAAAAGTTTAAGAACGGTGAGTTTGACGTTAAAGACAAAGAACGCAGTGGAAGGCCGAAAGTGTACGAAGACATGGAATTAGAAGCACTATTGGAGGTAGATTCGTCCCAAACGCAAAAAGAACTTGCACTTACTCTACAAGTGACTCAACAAGCAATTTCACATCGTTTAAAATCGTTAGGAATGATTCAAAAACAATGAAATTGGGTTCCATATGAACTAAAGCCGAGAGAAGTTGAACGCCGATTATGCATGAGTGAAATGCTGCTTGCCAGGAATAAAAAAAGAGTTTTTTGCATCGTATAGTCACTGGTGACGAAAAATGGATTCACTACGATAATCCAAAGAAGAGAAAGTCATGGGTTAAGCCCAGCGAACCATCAACATCGACAGCTAAGCCGAATATTCATGGAAAAAAACTCATGCATTCCTAATTTTTTATAAAAAACCGCGGAAACTTATTTGTACACCTGATACATTAAAAATGCGCATGTGAAAATAAATTTCTCACTATGAATATCATTAATTAAGTTTTGTCTTTGATCTTATTAATTAGATAAAAACAAGGGGTGTTCAAGTTCTATGAATATCCTTAATTAATGTGAATAAATGCTTAGAGGTTTCTTTTCGGTCAAAAATTTCAGAGACTCAATAAGACAAAATGCCGACGTTTCGATTTTATTTTAAAATCATCTTCAGGGCTCTAAAATAAATGACAACTTAACAGTAAAAATAAGTAAGAATTCACCTCAGAGATCGAGAACAATAACAAATTACCTTTTCTGAATGTACTTGTTATAAGGTCATCAGACGGATTAAAGACGGACTGGTATCATAAGCCGACCTTTTCTGGAAGATTTTTTAATTTTAATTCTCAACATCCTTTCACACAAAAAAAAAACCTGATGGAAAATCTCAAATTTAGATCTACCCGTTTAACTAGCACAGAGTTTCATAATGAAAACCTGAATAAGATTAGTAGTTTCTTGATAAAAAACAATTTCCCCGCAACATTGATTAAGAGAATTTTAAATAAAAATGATACATATCTCCCAAGAACACACTCCACGGCGGTTTTTTAAGGTTCCCTATATTAAAGGGCTATCTGAGAGGGTCGGTCATCTCTTGAGAGATGAAATAGTTGAAATAGCGTATTATTATATATATATATATTATAAGTATATCACGATGCTGATGAAATCTAAAATGTTTTCAAGGCATGATCACCTCCGGTTTTTTCGGAAATGACGTCAACTTCCGTTTTTCGAATTAGAACACCATTTTTTTATTGCAGAAATAGATTCCTTGGAAAATTTTGATGTAACATTTTTCAGTTTTGGTTGGAAAATTCTCTCTGAGCGGGAAAATTCGAAAAAAAAAATTGAAACCGACTTCAAGTTACTATTAGGAGAACCATGGCAAACTCTCGCAGTTATAACTAGAGAAGATGCTCAAAGATTTGACCGTTAACTTCTAGACATTTATTTATACGTCTCAGGAATGCTTCGTGCGTTGCTCTTCTTATTTCATCGGGAGGAAGAGATCTGCAAAAGTGTTTAAAAACCAAATTGAGTTTCAAAACTATGAATCTAAAAATCTAAACACACCTGAACGCATTTCTGACTCGTTCTATGCAGTTCTCTTTATCAGTCAGGGGAGTTGAGTAGACAATATTTTTTATCCTACCCCAAACATAATAGTCTAAAGGAGTTATATCGGGAGAACGTAGTGGCCAAAGATGTGGATCATTGTTCGCCAACCATCCATCTTAAAATAGCCTTTATAGGATATTTGACACATTGAGTGAATTGTGTGGAGGCGCGCCATCTTGTTGATACCATAAGTCATTATGGTTCTGTACTAGCGGCTCAATTATTTGAGTCAATATGTCAGAATATCTATCTCCTAAGGGAGAACATTCTTTAAATAATGCAAACATGTGTAGTGTTCTATATTACCAGTTAAAGTCCCATCATAAATGTGAACATCGAGAATTGCATTATTTTTGATGGAGCAAAAAACATTGAAACTCCAGGTCTCTTGAAAGTTCCATTGTCTGAAGTGGTGGTTGTTCTCTTCATCCCAATAGTGACTGTTATGCCTATTGAAAGAACCATTCTTTGTGAATTAAGATTCATCTGTCCAAATTATACAGTCCAAAAAGTTTTCATTCTCTTGAAATCTCCTGACGTAATCAGTTTTCTTCAAATGCTGTATCCTATTGAATTTATATGGATGCATTTTATGTTTTTTTAATGTTCTCCAAACACTCGATTGAGATAATCCCAGAGCAATCTCGGCATCTTTGAGAGAATTTTGAGGATTCACACGAAAATATGCAAGAACTGTAATTTCGTTGCTCTCATCTTCTACTACACTTTTTTCTCTGTGTATAGTTTTCTTAACGAAATATCCGACATTTCTCAAGTTTGTCGTGGTTTTGTTAATGGTATCTCTCGTTGGTCTGGTTCGGTCAGGAAATCTCTCAATGAACAGTCGAATCGTTCTATCTACAACTTTATTACATTCTCCATGAAGTAGAATGAGATTTAAATAATCTCCATTGGTAAAATTAGGCATAGTGATCGATTTTATAACTTAATACGAATTATCACCAAATTAATAGTAAACACAAAATGCTACTGAATAAAGAGGAATTTGGCAGATGTAATTAATGATATCTATCATTAAAAAAAAAGAATGTAAAACATGGTAAGTTTTTGCATATGGTTCATAAGGAATTATTTATTTATAAGTTTTTGCATATGGTTCATAAGGAATTATTTATTTATCACTGGAGAGAAAACCGATGGCCGATGAACGAAATTTGTTTAAATCGTACTATTTAATTTAGAAACTTAATTCTGATTACGCTATTCATTAATTTTTTTTCAAAAACGTTAATCTTGTTATTTATAAATACGTTATTTGAAATTCTAATCAGTTACTCATTCGTTTTTGTCTCTTTGGAGGCATTTCTTCATCGTCAGATTCGACAAATCTTTCCAACTCTAGTTGATCGTCGAAATCTTCAAGACCACCATCTTCGTCCTCAATGTTATTTCCAGTCTGCATTGGTTCTTCAACAATAAATTCATCTGAATCATTTACTTCCTCGTTGATTTTTTCGTCCATATTGGAGCAATTCTCAGAACCATGACAATTAGTGCATAAATTTGTGCATTTTAAACCATGTCAGCCAGATTTTAAACTGTTACATCCAGTTTCACAGCTGCAGCAAATAGTTTTGAGCAATACTTCCTGGCACGACAAGGGCCTTTGAAAATTAAACGAAAACGAAAGAGAAATTAATAATGAAATTCTAAAAAATATGAAAAAATGACCCGAAAGAAAATCGAATGTTGGAGAATCGACGTCTGCCTACCTGGTTTCACAGTACGGCTGAATCAACGTGTCCAAGCACTCAAACGAGAATAGTCACTTTTTCACTAGAGTTCGAATTTGTATATTAACGAGAAATTTACTGCGAAGGAAGTGTTGCACTGCACCGGACGAGCGCCGATTTCGTACTCGTCCTTGGACACAGGTCATATGCTCCAACATATGTTACGCGCCCATCGGGAAATAAATGAACATACGTGGGCCGCACGAAACGAGCAAGCAACTTGGAATAAAAATGAATGAATTTAACCAATAATAATGAGTTGCAGTAACACTTCCGGAATTAAATCCTTTTCTGTAAATTTGGGCATAATGCCATGCTGATGTTGCTTCCAGCCCCAATCTGTTGCTGTCAATTCGTTACCCAACCAAGTTTGAAGCTGATAATATGCTCTGTAACAATGTTGTTCTGCTGTTCCTTCTGTGGGTGGGAGGTTTGCCAAAATAAAGGATGATTTAATTTTTGCCAATTGATATTTTTGAAACCTTAATTGATTCAGTGTTATTTTTTCTTTTTTACATTCATAAATAGATTTGATTAATTGTAATCCATTTTTTTTTATATTTTCTTTACTTTCATCTTTTTTGTAAAAAACATTGGCCAAATTTGACAAATTTTTCGCGTCTAATAAAGAATTAACGATACTTTTCTTTCCTTTTCCGGCAAATCCAGATGTTGTATCGCAACCAGAAAAACAATGCAGAAATCCAACAACATTTCGTGTTTGAAACTATTAGACGTGAAAAATAGGTCCTTTCCATTTCCAAAGCCTGGTTTGAGAAAATAAATGTCATGATTATTTCAATTTAATTGATTTAAAAGAACCAAAAGATCAATATCTTGACCCACAACTATAACAGTTTTATTGGTATCTCTGGCAACTTCTATCGAGGTCTTAATTATGTCGGCATCAGCATCTTCTTCAACTTGTTTACAGGAAAATCCTTGTGACTGTAATGTTTTCATTAAACTTTTAATTATTTTGTCCTTGTTTTTCTCGTTAGATAAAAATTTTTCTTGCGAAAATGGTATTTTTGTATGGTTCTGATAATCGAACTCTGGAGTACTGTCTGAAGTTTTTCTACGATTACGTTCTCCTCTTTTAGTTGAAGTAGCTGCTGGTACTGTGTTCGAATACCACATTTAAAAAGGCATCAAACATCCACAAAGTCAAGCTGGCGACAAATATCCTGGCGCCGCCTTTGTTCAATCTCCCTTAAGCGTCCAAGAATACGATACCATATATGGTCTTTGGTTTCAAACACGAAAAATCGTACACCGATGTGACCATATATGGGCATTCTAAAAGCCCTCGTAGAGGGAGTCATCCCTGTCGCATAAATAGTCGGGACACATCCAAAAAAGGCATTCAAGTTTAGCATTCCAGAATTCCAAGTCAGTAAGATCATTCTTATTCAGTTAAGCATTCCGAGTCAGTCAATCATTCAGATTCAGTCACTCATTCTCATTCATTTACGCATTCAAATTCAATCACGCATTCCAATACAGTCCACTTATTCATTTCACTGTGCTGATACATAAATTTCTTTTCGTTCTGCAAATTTGTTAAATCATCAAGTATTCCCACGTCGAGTGTCCTCAAACCAACCACTAACTGTTGTGTCAAACAGTGTTAATAAAAAACATATCAAAATCAAGTTATGTGTTCTTTATAATCGAATGAATACATACTGTTGAGACAGTAGCTGATTTCTTAATCTCGGGGTATCCATCAAAGACAATATAACTGCTTGCTGCGTAATGTTTTTCTACATGGCGCAAATATATGGCGCAAATATTTATTAATGATCTCTTCCACCGTTTCATTTTTCTGCCAAATTACTTTGTGCAGTAAAAATCCACCGTCGACGACATGCATAATGCTGTCAGAATGCGTTGGTCGATTCATACTCACAAATAATTCGTAGAGTTGAGATTTTACATTTTTCCTGAGGCCGTTTTCTGTTAAAAGTGACAATATTTTAATAAATACCTCAAAATTGTACATAATGATTAAAAAAAAAATTTTTGAATTTGCGGTTTTTTCAATTTTTTGCATTTTCTAAGAATATTTCCTATAGTAATGTATATTTTTCTTTACACCATCAGAAAGCAGATATTTCAACGAACAAAGAGCCCCCAAACTTTTTGAAAAAAGCTGATATTTTGACGTCAGAATTTTCGATTGAAAATTAGGGTGCTTTTTTGATATTAAATTAAAATGAACCGAAAAAATAAATATTTTTAATCAAATAAATTACAGTGTATTTGGGACATAATAAGGTAAGTTTTCACCAAATTTCGTAGAAAAAAAATTTTTTTTGAAAAAGATATAAATAAAAAACCAAAAACTTGGTTTTTTGAATTTTTCACCTAAATTTTGGGGTTATATGAAAAATCTGCAAATACAAATGTTGTAGATATTTTTATTGCCTACAACTTTGCCATTTAACTTTTTTCCATAGGATTTGTAGTTTTACCGGAAATCAAGATGAACCATTTTTTACCCTTAAAAACTCACCCCCTCCCACTTCCCGAACTCGGATCGACCGTAATTTATTTTTCCTTTCATTTTGATCATATTCCCTTGCTTTTCTAATGGGTTTCATCCTACTGTGGTTTTTTTCATTTTTTACCATTTTTGTAGGCTTCGACCCTGGTCTATTGATCTTATTAATTAGATAAAAATAAGCAGTCTTCATGTTCTCTATGTCCGTCCTTGTATTAATTGATTTTCCGTCTTCCTTGATGGAAATCATTTAATGCAGCAAACGTTTTTTCAAAATTCTCTCATGTCCCGATATTTTAATTAATTGGATGTTGTAGTCGAAGGAGTGAAGAGAACATGAAACATGCTCAGCCAGCGCAGTGTTATTTTCCTTCTTCCTCTTTAATGGATTCAGTATACAGGGTCTTTCACGAGGAAACTCACCCATATTTATACGGGAAACTAATGAACGTATTTTCATGAAATTCAGCACTTATAAGTATTTCACGATGCTGATGAAATCTAAAATATTTTCAAGGCATGAGCACCTCCGATTTTTCCGGAAATGACGTCAACTTCCGTTTTTCAAATTAGAACACCATTTTTTTATTGCAGAAATAGATTCCTTAGAAAATTTCAAGTTATTTTGATGTAACATTTTTCAGTTTTGGTTGGAAAATTCTCTCTGAGCGGGAAAATTCGAAAAAAAAATCGAAAATAGAGCTCCGCTGAAACAAGAATAACTTCGAGGTTTTTGGATGGAAAATTTTCATTTTTGGGATTTTTCAAGATGTAAGATTGATGTATCCACTTTAAAAATCGAAGTCGCGATTCATGATACAGGGGGTGAAAAAATCGCTTTCAAAGTTAGGGATGACAAAATCGTGAAAAATCAATTTTTTCAAGTTAGAACCCCATTTTTTGGCTCTCTTGTTCACCCGAACAGTACCTGTAAGTGAATTCCATAATTCCAGATTCTCTTTCATTGTTTTATTTTCTTGTGTTTATTTAAACAATTCCATTATAAAGAGTAACCGAAGTATATTTAAAGGATTTAAATAAGAAAAAAAAATGATTGTAAACATTGTAATTTCCTCTGTTTTCTTTCACTGTGATATCTCTATTCCTCAGCATTCTCGATTGATTAATTAAATTGATAATTTTGATGTTTTTCGCCATTGTCACTTCTTTGTTACTTGTTGTATGTACTATAATGTAATAATTCTTGTCCTTTTTTCATTTTAGAGCCCTGAAGATGATTTTAGATTAAAAATTCGAAACTAGTCGGCCTTGTTTTAAGAAGTGGTTTTTTTCAACAAACCTGACCTTTTTCCAGTCAACTAACTGAAATATTTTCCAACGAAGGTCTTAAATATACAATTTCAACGTTGATGGGTATTTCTATTTTCAGATAAGAGAATTATACGCCAGTATCACAACACAAAATGTAACAGAAACTCATCATTTCAAAGAGTGTTTTCAACTTTTAAAACTCCAATCTCGAGATCACCTTTGTAAAAAATTGATACGTATTATGAAAATTCTGGAAATTAATATAGAAGATGAAATGTGCGGTAAAGAGCTGAAAACAATATATTCCGACCTTGGTGAATTCTTGAAAAGATTAGATAATATTGATTCTATCACAGCAATGACCCAGTGTTTTGAAGAAACGGTTCATATTGGAAATACATCAAGTAGACAAGAGTTTGAGAAGGTATGAAATTTATGTTTTCTAATAAAACTAAATCAAAATAATATTGCGTTTCAGAATCTGAAGTATAAATTGAAGCCCCAATCCAAAAATGCATATGAGATATTGCGTGAAGAGATCCTTACTTACCTGCAATTAAGTTTTGAAAAATACTTGATACACTATACCAGTTTACCTTTTCACGAAATTTTTTTTTTCGATGATGTCAATATACAGAATCAACTTACTGGAACACATAGAACAGCGATCCACGAAGCTCTAAATGATCCTCCAACATATTTACAGGTACTGCTTCACATTCCAGCTAGTATCTATTATAATATGATGCACAGTAAGGTCTAGCGCCTAAACCAATCAACCGATTTGCATCAATTTTTGAAGTGAAAACTTCTTTAGTGGCGCTGAGCACTCTCTTGTATGGGTAAAAACATCCAAACTCGCGTCAGGGTCACGTGATTGTGATCGAAAAAGCGTAAGATCGAGGAGTAGGAGAGGGAATAATATCCCCCACTCTTTCTACCGTGCCTGCGTGTGCTGTTTCGTTTAGGCGGTGCAGGGCGCTTGTGCGAATGTTTGTGTATGTTAATGTAATATAAATTAGGTTTGTTCGCGTGGCAGTTCGGAACTGTAATTTTTGGTAATTTGTGGTTCCCACCCGTTCGTCTGGGACGGAACAGGAGTTCCTTGTCGTTCGTGTGGTCGGAACACTTGATTTCGGAACTGTTCGTTACTGTTCTTACGGTTCCTGATCTAGAGATGGTGCAATGGTACAACAGAAGAAGCGGTAAATTCAAATTTTCAGTAGTTCTAATTGGCAATTAAGTAATATATATGGTGACTAGGATATTCGCATAGCTGTTTTTGAGTATATTTGATGTTGTGGGAGTATAAATTTTTAATCAATTCGTTATAATAGCTTCTCAAAGAAGAGGAAGGATCATTTGCAATAGATGAATTAAACAATTGCATAGTTGTTGATCAAAGTATGTAAGATAATTATTTTATATTATTTATAAGATCATGTCGCGGAATGGGAATCCAACTGGGTGACCGGACGACTTATACACTTTACATTTCGCTGATGACCAGGTCGTTATCTCACAGGACAGAGATGATTTGGAATTTAAGACGCGTCGCTTGATCGAAGAATATGAAAAATGGGGATTAAGTGTGAATATTGAGAAGACCAAGTATATTTGTATCGGCTCTGATACAGAGGATTTTAAACTGCAGGATGGCACGCAGATACCGACCACAACAGAGTATACATACTTAGGAACCAAAATCACTAACACTGGCCGAACAGAGACAGAGATAGAAGAAAGATTAATAAAGGGAAAACAAATAATTGGTGCCCTAAATTCGATATTTTGGTCAAATAAAATATATAAAGAAAAGAAACGACAAATATACAACACTATCTTCAAGAGTGTAGTTCTGTATGGCTGTGAGACATGGCAAGTAACATCAAGGACAATGGAAAAACTATCATCTCTGGAAATGGATTTTTGGCGACGAGCAGCTCGGATTTCTAGACTCCAACATATTCCAAACATCACAATAAGGTTGATAATGAATGCAAACACCACTATAATCGAGGATATAAAGATCAAACAACTCAGCTGGTATGGCCATGTGCAGAGAATGGGCGAAGACAGGATACCAAAAAAAATTATGAACTGGAGTCCATTGGAGCGGCGAAAACGGGGAAGACCAAAAATAACTTGGATACAGGGAGTGAACAAAGCAATGTCGGAGAGAGGACTTAGACCGGGAGATTGGGAGAATAGACAGAGATGGAGACTGGGCACCGCAGGGCGTAGAACGCTATAGAGCGGATACATATATACCTATATATATATATATATTGGAGAAGGATAATGGGTTAAACCGCAGGAATGCAGAAAATATGGGAAATGGATGGAAGGTACTTGCCGACACGTGTTTCTGCTTATTGGCTTCTTTAGGGCAAGGCAACCAAGAAACCTGGATATGGATGGAAATGAATAATGAAATAAAACATAAATGACAACAGGTGACCACAACAGGAGCGAGCATCCAATTTGTGGCTTCAACCCAAGATACCTCTGATTTGGAGGCTAAACCGAGCATCGCCACGATGGAAGCATAAGCAACCTGTGTGATGCGACCAAAACCCAAGGATACAATTAAATTCAAAGTGAAGATAATGTGGTGAAATAAGATATTCCTGCGGTTTAACCTATATCTTATTTCACCGCATTATCTCCACTTTGAGGCCCGGTTGTACAGTTCGAGTTCAAGCCTAGTTCAAGACTGAACCCAACTCAAATAAGAAATATCTGTTGTACAGTGCGAGTTCAAGGCTGAACTTCACTCAAACCGACCCTCAAGTTGAACTTCCAAAATCGGGCGCTCAAGCCTGGTTCAACAGAAATTTCAGTTCAATCATAGAGTTCAATTTACAATTTATAGGTTATATGTCAAATAGTTGTAGTTGAAAGGCTTGCTAAGGTAGTATTTTCGTGAATGAGTTGTGTTCGTGTTTCACTCAAAAACAGAATTTTTTAATATGAATTTAATAGAAATGGATTTTGTTTATTTTCAATTATGTTGCTGTATTTTTTAATAAGATTTATTAAAATGCTCCCTTCGGAGCACGTGAAATTTGCGCTTCGCTTTACGTCTGACATTATTACTGACACTTTTTTTTCAATCACAACCACAACAGCACTCATCAACTAATCTTGTTCAAATAGAACAATTCAAATTTTTAAAATTATATTTGCGCTCTTGTCATGGAAGAATTTTAATTCTTCTTCTTTTTTCCATTTGTCCAAAATTTGTTACTATTCGTATCAAAAACGCATGTCTCAAAGGAAGCGACGTTGCCATTTTCTGAAGAATTGTACTCAAGGAAAGTTCACTTGAACTCGCCTCAAACATAACCTGTACAACCGGATGACATATCTGAACCTGGCTCAAGAGTGAACCCAGCTCAGTTGAGCTTCGAATTGAGTTGTCACTGTACAACCGGGCCTAAACCTATATATATATATATGCGCTATTAAACGTGTTTCATTCAATGAGTGTGCCGAAACTTTTTTTCTTCTTTATGTAAATCCATATCTGAATAATCTTTCAAATTTCAGTGTTCTTGTTGTGAGATCGAGAAAGAAGGTGCCATATTATCTGCAATGCCTGATATATGCATAGCTTACAAGCTTCATTTGGAGTGTGGCAAGATGATTAATCTTTATGATTGGCTACAAGCATTCTTAAGTATTTTAGATCCCACCGATTTAGAAGACGATTGTGGCAAAAGAACAGTTGATCCAAAGTTACAGTATCCTTTTTTTATTGTTCCGATTGATTAATTACGAATTGCAAATTCGAAATTATACTCATTTCAAACTTTGTCTTGCTAGTAATGAGTTTCTTCTGACCTTGTTCAATTTTTTTCAAATATTAAATCCTTAAGCAATAATCAGAGCACGTTTTTCACAAGCAATTGCAGAGTTGGAAAATTTGGGATTTATCAAGACTTCCAAAAGAAAAGCTGATCACGTTCAACGACTTACATGGGGTGGATAATAACTTTTTGTTTATTGTTGATTGTTTTGAATAATTATACATTGAATTAAATAATTTTTTTATTATTTATTTGCATATTCAAATCAATCATATAGCAGTAAGAAACGAACCAGAGAAGATTATTTCGAAACTCGACGGGGGGGACCGGGGAAACGAGGCTTCCGGGGAGGCCCGAAGGGCCGACCCCGGGGCAATCTTAAAACAGATCGAAACGGCGTATGCTCTTCTAGGAGAAGCGACCCCGAAACCCCCCGGGCGCTCTTTAAGTGCCAGAAATTTTCAAACGAAAATGTCGAAAAACTCCGAAAGCGTCCTCGCGTTTGAAAGTTCCCCTCGAAGCCAGAGCGGGGGCGGTCGCTTTTTCGAGACGAAGAACGGCCTTCATGTCAAGTTGTCTCCTTTTCATTTTTATATGGGTTCTCCAAGTCAGTTTCTCATCCAAATATAGTCCAAGGTACTTGATCTATGTCTGGATAGGTATGGGTGCATTTTGTAATTTAACTTGAGGAGGTCTTCCTCTTTTATTGGCGAAGGTAACCTGTGCTGATTTCTGGGTGTTAAGTTCTATCTTCCATTTCTGAAGCCATTCAGACAGTGTATCAAGATGATTTTGCAATTTTTATGATGACAAAAATAGGTCTGAATTCGATGTAATAATAGCTATGTCATCTGCAAACGTTGCTATGATCGACCGTTCAGTTTGTGGGATATCCGATGTGAATATCAGGTAGGGTATAGGTCCGAGTACGCTATCCTGTGGAACGCCAAATCTTAAGGTATTGTAATCTGAAAGTTATTCCTGTATTTTAATTTGTGTTACGATATTCTCGCAACAAAGGGCAGTTCTTGGAATTTAGGGCAGCGGCCGTTACTTCCAAGAATGCTTTCTATCGGACGGAATTTTGGGAATCTTTAAGCTCAGCTACCTGTACTTTCTCCGACCTTTCTCAATTATTCAAGAACCTTCTCTCTGTACAGTTCTCGTTTAACCACCAAGGTGGTAAGTTCTACCAGTAAGTTCTACTTTACCAATTTACTTTCACCAGGCTATAACGGCACTCAGAACTAAGAGTTCCTCTTAAAATAATCTGTCTTATGCATTTTTCTCCGGTTGGGTCAGTTAGCTACCCTACTTCATTGTGTATGTGAATTACTCAGTTGAAATTCTCCACGTAAAATTAAAAGGTTGTGAATTGTGAACCTGTGACGCAATTACACATCGCCAAGGCACAATTCATCAGTGGAAGTTTGAGAAGCTTTATCCAAAGTGCCTGCATCTAACTTTACGAAGTCTAGCTCGACGATTAGAGCAGAGCTGTGGTGTTTTCCAATTCAACAAATAAGGTCAGATCTCTTTATTGTTTAGTATTACCTGAAGTGCCCAAGATTGAGCTAAGAGGTTCAAATACTTGGACTTTGTAGACATTTAAAAACTCTTTCTGTGAGTATAAACTCCTTATCTGTGAATACATAATAACAACAAACTTGTTTTTTTTTTATTCACGTTGCAAACATCTTTTCTACCAAAGATAATTTTTGGATCTACTGTTATAGTATAACCAGCGACTCAGGAAGTGCGCTTCTCTCTCATTAAGCGGGTGATTATTATTATTCCTAATTTTGTACCCGCACAATTACTCTCTCCAGCAACCTTTATAATTTGCAGGGGGATCTCCTTGACAAAGTGCACATGTAGCTGGTATATTCTTTTGTTTCCGACAGTTTTTGCTATCATGGTCTTGTCCACATTTAACGCAATTGTAAGGTTTTCTTCAATACGTTCTGCTGTGTCCATAGTCTTGGCATCTTGTGCATTGAATAACACTGTTTTGGTTCCAGTCTGATTTTGATTTGTTCAAGAAATTTGAAATTGAATATTTCTTTGTTGTTTTTTTGAGGTTCCAAATCTATGAAGTGAAGTGGGAGTGGTTATTTGCTCACTCTGTGTTTGGCGTTGCTGATATTTCTCACTTTATGACCTTTCATTTCAATCTCGTTTTTAATTTCGGTATTGAATGGTGTAATACCCGCATAACCACTTTATAAGCTCTTTCTTCCTTCAGTTGGTAGGTGTGATGTATGATTTCTTCAGATCTTAGGTGATGAATTGATTTTCGGCACGTTTTCGAATTGACTGGATTTACTTTCATTACATTCATAGCTTTAACTACATATGGTGCAGGAGGTGTCGCAGTTGTCAAGCTAACTATCATTCCCTTATAGTTTGACACACCGTATATTGATGGTGGTTTGTAGATAACTTCTCTTTCCATGTTGAATGATTATTACTATTACCATCTGTGCGGGTACAAAATTAGAAATAATAATAATCACCCGCTTAATGAAGGGCAGCGCACTTCCAGAGTCGCTGGTTATACAGTAGATCCAAAAATTATCTTTGGTAGAAAAGATGTTTGCAAGGTGAATAAAAACAAGTTTGTAGTTAAAATAGAATTATGTATTCACAGATAAGAATAGTTACACAATATTAGGCACTTGAGTTTACACTTACAGAAAGAGTTTTTAGAAGTCTATAATAACCAAGGATTTGAACCTCTTTGCTCAATCTAGGCACTTCTGGTAATATAAATGATAAAGAGATCTGACCTTATTTGTTGTTTGAGTTCACCACAGCTCTGCTTCAATCGTCGAGGGTAGATTTCTCAGAATAAGGAGCAGGCACTTTGGATAAGGCTTCACAAGCTTCCACTGATGAATTGTGCCTTGGCGATATGTAATTGCTTCACAGATTCACAATTCACAACCTTTTTCTTTTACGTAGAGAATTTCAACTGAGTAATTCACATACACATGAACTAGGGTAGCTAACTGACCCGAAAACAGATTATTTTGAGAGATTTGAACTGTGCACGAGAGCGTCTTGAGAGAGAATTTACTTGTAGAAGTGGCTACCTTCAGAAGTGTGGAGAGAATGTACTTGTAGAACTTACTTACCCCCTTGAGAGGTGTAGAGAGAATGAATTTACTTGATTAAAGGAGGTCGGACGTGTACAAAGTTCAGGTAGCTGAGTTTAGGGATTTCCAAAATTCCGTCCGACAGAAGGCTTTCTTGGAAGTAACGGCTCTTGGCCCAAATTCCAAGAACTGTCCATTGTTGCGAGAATATCGCAACACCATCATCTATTGTGGATTTAATGTTTTCCGACGTTTCGATAGACCGCTTCTTTCTCTTTCCATGTTGTTTTTGCCTTTTCTTTGCTTATCAGATGGATTATTTCCGTAGTCGTCGTTTTGGAGTTGTTGAAATCTGTTATTTGTTTCTAATTGCTTTGCACTTTCTTGAGAAGATTGACGTCTAACTCTTTTCCTTTTATTGTTGGTGACTATTTGCCATGTGTGGGTTTTGGGAACTTGACAAAATGCTTTTCCGATCTGATCAAATCCAAGTAAGGGAGTTTATGGAAGATAAGTTACCTTCCAAACGATATCCGGAGGGAGACGGTTCCAGAGCCGGAGAAGTTATTCAAGAAAACACCAGTCGAGTGGAGTGGTATCCTCAAGGTGAAGTTTTAAAGTGCTCTTATCCCCATTCCTCAGAAGACAAAGACCATTATACAGCTATTCAAGCTCGCGAGAGCACAACACCTTAAGCCCCAGTAGAAGAAGATGCCAAATCACGATATGATGAAAATATTCATACCTCCATATACTGCTTGAGAGAGCTTTTTGATCCGATCAAACATATTTCTAAATCCCTGAATTCCTGAATCGGTTTAGCCAATGGTGCCGTCTGTGGCGTGAACGTAGAAAAGTGTAGAGTTGTTCACCTTGGGAGTCACAATCCGCGTAACCAAGGCAAATGTTTGGTCTCCGCTGCACAGCACGTTGATCTCGGGCTGGTGATAACTGAGGATCTGTCTTGGTCAGCCCATGTGAGCAATATAACCGCCAAATGTCGGAACATTTTGTACTTGATGCGGAAAGTTTTTCGTAGATGCTCGATCGAGATATGCCGGCAGCTATGTTCGACCAATTCTGGAGTTTGCAGGCCCTGCATGGTTCCCTAGCCTGATCGCAGATCAACAACGTTTGGAGGGAGTGCAGCGTTCTGCAACGAGGATTCCGTTCGGGGTGGTTCGCCCTTCATATGAAGACAGACTAAAAATATTTGAGGTGGACTTGTTTAGTGATCGTAGGATGCGTGGCGATCTAATGGTGACGTTTTGTATACTGCGTGGTTTCATTGGTTGCAATCTGGGCAGTATTTTCGAGTTAAATAGAAATCATGTTCGTGGCCACCAATATAAACTCTACCATGAGGTATTCCGTGCTCGTGCAAGACAGGTTTTCCTGCCGAATCGCGTGTTTGCGAAATGGAACTTCCTGACAGTGTAGTTTGTGCCGATAGTGTGAACTCTTTTAAAAACAGATTGGACGCATTAATAATTGTGTGATATTATTCCCTTGTAGCAATACTCTTTTTTTTTCTTTGTGATTTCTGAAGCGCCACTTAATTTTCAATTTTCGTTTGAGATTTATAGGCAACAGCCTCTTCTCTGTATCTTCTCATAATAATAATAATATAAGGTTTGTTCGAAATCGTATAATGCATTCAAAAGTTATGGTAATCGTAAATTTAGGCAAAGGTTCATGTTCGACCCCGTATGTCCGAAACTAATGCTTTTAGGGTACGAACGAAGCATTTTTTGTGAGTTCCGGATGACCTGCACATCATTGAGCTATCTCTAAAAGAGACTCCCGACACCATCAAGTAAACCAAAAATTCCAGTGTTCCATCTTTTCACGTCAGAGAATTCATTATGAGAGAGCCAATAAATTTACATCTCATCCTGCGATTTGATACATGACCAATACCAATGATATACAGAATGAAAATTGCTGAAAAAAAAATAAGTATTAGTTAACTCACCACAATTACTATTTCAAATATTTTCTCGTTGTAGAATTATTATTTCTCTATTTCAGTGTTGTTTTTAGTTATATTTTCATTTTGTGGTTGACAACACTGTTTCTACATATCCATGCGGATTCTCCTCAGCCCATACATGTTCATTATGAAAATTGAAGTCCTTGAAAGGCTTCATCAGTGAATAGAATTTGGCAATCAAAATAAAGATTCATCAATAGTCTATTGAGGTACCACTGACCAAAACTAACCCTCGGATGAAAATCTCGAGGCAGAAAGAGTATAAATAATAATTTCTTTGTTGGAGCTGGCAGTAGAAACTATGCACTCGCTTTTCGATTACCTTACCTCTGGCAAAGATGACAACGACATCGGGAACAATCCGCTTACACTGAATTCTACGGTCGTATGCAGTGATTGATACAAGAATGTATTTATCTGAAAAAAAATGCTATCATGAATATTTTCAACATTAAAAATAAATCACGGATAATCTACAGAACATTGAAGTAGAAAGAAATTATAGTAGAACAACAAAAATCTATGTTTATGGTGTTGAATTTTTTTTTACTAGAAAATTCGTATTTTGTATCTTCTTTCTGGATGAAACATGAGTGAGTGAATCATTTCTTAGAGGGAAAATAATGTTTTTAAACAATTCAGGTTCAATAGTGGATGCTGTGAAGGTCAAAGACTATATTGCTACTGCTTCCCATTGCCGACAAATATTGTTTTTATTCTTGATGATTTCTGCGTCTTGTTTCCAATGTACAATTTTTCTGTGAGCTTTCTCACTGACAAATGTTCATTCTCCGAATTGTTGGTATTTTCCAGTTTTTCACGCAAATCAAGAAGTTTTTTCCCAGGTGCCATTTTAACAGTACCTCACTATTTATTACCACAATAAAAATTAAATGCGTAACATTCGCTAGTCGTGTATAACTAAATATGTACAAAATACGACTGGAATCCCCGAGTCCATACTTTCAGTTTCCCATTCTCTTTTAAATTTTGTTTTTTTATTATACTCGTAAGATCTGATTTAAATCTGAATCATGTGCATAACCCAATCAACTACTTTGGTGTGCTTCTAATCTCGAAGAGATTACACGTCTCTGATTAGCAAATATTGCTGATATATTAATTTAAAACTCCAAATATTTTCCTGGATTTCGTTATTGACAATTTATACTTACAGCTTCTTTCATTTCCAACTGATAGTTTGGGATTTCAAAACCAGTCAAAACTCGACAGATTCTTATAGGCTGCAATGGATACAAAAATAATTTTTACAATGAATGAATTATTATAAAAATAGAAATTTCAGTTTTCACAAACATAGATTCATTTAAAATTATCAAGGGTTATACCACTAGACGTGAGAATTTTTTGAGAACACTCTTGTTTTTTGGGAATAATGCGTTTAAATTTCACGAAACAAAGTTATCCTTAAAATGGTATTTCGGGATCACTTTGTTGAGTGGAATTTGTATAATTTTCAAAAAACGACAGAGTGTTCTCGAAAAAAATTCGGATCTCGTGGGATATTTGGAAAGATCATTCAACAATATAAATCAAACGAAATAAAAAATAGTTTTTTATTCAAAAATAACCAGATGGAGGTATAACAACAAATTATTCATCTTTATTCTCAAAATAATAATTATTGTTAGTACAATTATTATACACACTACGAGCATTATTTTCGAATGATGAAGTAGAAACTGATGTTGTTTCTTGAAGGACATTTTTTTCACTCCTTATGGCAGTGATTATTTTTTTATTATGTTGTTGGTCCAGTTGGAGATACGGTTTCACTGACGCTGCAGAAGTCCTGTTATCTTTATCAGCTGTTCCTCGCCAATCCCTGCTTTGCCTAATTGGCTGACAGCAGTAGCTCGATGCGAGTGGTTGGTTATCTTCGATTTGGTTGTGTTGATGCCAATGAGTTCTGCCGATTCTTTTGTCCATTTAGCTATCGTTTTGGGACCGACTGGGGAGTTTTTGAACCATGAACCATATTTCCAATTCTTATGTGGAATAAGGAATAAATAAATTTCAGTGGTTATGTTTTCAGTTCTTTTGGATATAAGTAGCTTATATAACCTCACCGGGCAAATATCTTCTTCAATATTGGGAGTCAGCCATTTCGTTTCCGCACATTTTTTTGCGCCACCTTGTCTTGTTTTAGAAAATATCGGATTGTTGGCAATTTGGCCCGTGGGATTACCATCGTTTTCAATTTCGAATTGGAAATGCGAAATTAGGCATGATGAACCCTCTCCTCCGCGCCAAGCAAGCTCCAATGCAGCAATAAAATGAAATTTTCTGTTCAAACCGTCTGGATTATCTTCCTTACATAAGCTGACCATCTTTTTGTGTTGCTCCAAAGACAGCGCCTTGGCACTAACTTTTCTTTTCTCCACTTGCAAAATACGCCTTGGCGTTTCGTGCATCCCGCGCCGTTTTAAAAGCCACGTCTGTGAATGGATCGAACCTAACGCCCCATTCGGAATAGAATTTTTCCTGCAGCTGTTTGGCAGTATTATTCCACAAGGTTTTTACGACACTTTCCTTGGAGTCTGATTCATCTCTTTTCTTCATATTGAAAGCCCAGTCTAGCATAATATTATTGAGCTCTGACAAACTTGTTTTTTCATTTACAAGGTATTTCGGGCAGCACAGAATTCTTCAAATTGTTTCCAAATGTAGGATCTTGACTTCACTGTATTAAGCGGCACACTTTTCTTCACACTTTCCTCAATTGAAGTAATATTACAATACCCAAAACACTTCATTTTAATCTACTTTATGGTAAAATACGAAAATAAACTGACAGAACTGCCAAATGTGCTGTTGTTTTTCGTAACCATGACGACCGCTACTTCCACCAACGGCCAAAGCTATCCGGACGTATTAATATTCCTATGCAAATTAGGCATTTGATAAAAACAAGTTTCTAAAAGTGAAAACACTGTGAGGTTGAGTGTTTTCAGATACAGTTTGTTTCTATTGGTCCTTTTTCAAAAATTGAGCGATTTCATTGGACGATGTTGTATAGTGTTGAATGATCTGTAAAATTTGAATTCGAATAGAAATTTCTTGATAGGATGTTTATTGATCACTCATTATAAGGCAGCCAATAATGATTTAAAATTTTCAATCTGAATTAAATACATATTTCTAAAATTACACTCATATGATGGAATAAATGACCCTATATATCCCGAACGAATACACTTAGGCGATTAAAACCTGTTGATTCGTCATGGCCTTCGTTTATCGCATACTTTGCGGGACACACCGTGTAATAGACCGGTAATCTTTCGAGAAAACCATGACAGCAGTCAAACAAACTTTTTCGATCGTTTCAATGGAATCCATAAAAACCCATTTTTTCATACCTTTGTATGTTCAATACTCACCATTTCTTCGACGAACATAGGTGAAAGTAGAGTACACAATGTTAACAATGAGTACGTCGCAACTCTATACATATCCCTGATATTTGCTTCTTTCAGGTAGATCAGATTTGCTACTAGCATACCTTCCAAGAGATTGCAGATGATGCAAATAAGACTTGAAAATGATACATATTGGTTGATGCTCTTAGCGCAATTGCAAAGGTCACTATACATTTTCGTCATTCTGATCATTTTTTTCAATATCAATTTTTCATCTGTAGTCAATATTTCCTTTCTATTTTCTCTCAGTAATGATATCAATGACGAAAATCTTTCTCTCAAAAGGCATAAGAAGAAGAGTAAATATAATATATTCAGACTCAGGATAAGAGCAGGGCATCCTGTTGTGAAGAATTCTGAAAAAGTAACATATAACGATTCTCCCAATATAAACAATAATATTCTAGATGCGACCACACAAACGAACACTGACGAATAAGCAATCAGGAGTATCCTATAGTAAAACATATATGATAATTTATGCCCCCAGTTGGATAACTCTTCATCGACATCTTTTACATAATCAAATGCATAGCATAGATAATGGTGATTAATCAAGTTGGTTATCAATACGCATACGCAACCCGCAATTCTCAGACCGTCTATCAGCGACAAGAGTTTTCTGGTAGTGGAGATTTCCTGGAATTCCTCCTTCAGAGCATTGATATATGGCATCACCATTAGTGAAGTTAACACTGAAAAAAGGTCAGAATGAATTATTTTCTAATCTTTGTGACGGTTAATTTCAAGGAGCATGTGCGTTCAATGAAGAAATAGGTGGTCAATCATCAATCAATATAAATATAGCAGTAAGAAACGAACCAGAGAAGATTATTTCGAAACTCGACGGGAGGACCGGGGAAACGAGGCTTCCGGGGAGGCCCGAAGGGCCGACACGGGGGCTATCTTAATACAGATCGAAAGGGCATATTCTCTTCTAGGAAAAGCGATCGCGAATTTGTAATTAGAATAACGGTTCATTTTGTTAAATCGAAAAATGAAGATAACGAATAACAATAACACCTGATACTTGTGAATTATTAACAGATAATTTATCTTCTATGGGTACAGAGTGTTCCCATGGTTTCGAAATAATATTCATTGAATTTTGTGGGAGTTCTTGGCGGGAGTTCGAGGCGTGAGTCAGGGGTGGGAGTCCATTACGGGACCCCGTGGCGGGAGTCCATGGCGGGAGTCCGAATCGGAAGTCTAGGGCGGGAGTCAGAATCGGGAGTCCGAGGTGGAAGTCTGGGGTGGGAGTTGGGCGGCGGGTCCATGGCGGGAGTTCGAGGCGTGAGTCAGGGGTGGGGTGGGAGTCCATGGCGGTGCGGAGTCCATGGCGGGAGTCGGGAGTTCATAGCGGGACCCTGTGGGGAGTCCGAATCAGAAGTCTGGGCGGGAGTCCAGAGTGGGTGTCTGGGGCAGAGAGTCAGAATCGGGAGTCCGAGGTGAGAAGTCTGGGGCGGGAGTGAGTCACGGATCAGTGAGTCCGGAGTCGAGGAGTGGCGGTCGGGGGGCGGGGAGGGGGAGTGGCGGAGTCGGGAGTCAGGGGAGTCATGGCGGAGCGGATGGAGTCAGGGAGCGAGCGTGGTGGGGTGTCGGGAGTGGAGTCGAGGGAGTTGGGGGGTGGGGGGGTGTCGATGGGAGGATACTGGCGGGAGGCAGGTGAGTGGGGGGAGTCGATGGAGCGGGTCGTGGAGTCAGACGGGAGTCTCGGATGCGGAGTCAGGCGGAGCATGGAGTCTGGCGAGTGATGGTCATGGGCATGTCAGGTCGAGTCTGGCGGAGTACGAGGCATAGGGAGTTGGGAGTCGGGGTCATGAGTGTGGAGTCATGAGCAGGGATCAGATGCAATGGACTGTGAGTCGAGCCAGTGTGAGTGTTGGGCAGTGAGACGTCGGGGGAGTGCAGAGTTGGACTGGGGAGTTGGACGAGTCGCATGGAGGGAGGTCGATCGGAGTCGTGGCATCGATGGGAGTCAGGGTCGGTAGATGCGAGCGAGGTGCGGCATGAGTCGGGTGTGACAGTGGAGAGCGGCCTGGAGTACGGAGTGCGGATCAGTATGGGAGATGTGGGAGTCCATACGAGCGTGTCTGAGCGGGTCAGAGTCGCGGATGTGACGGAGCTGGTCGAGTGTGGATCATGACAGCGGTCGGTGGCATGTGGATCAGAGAGTCGGGGAGTCGGTGATCGTAGTGAGTCGAGAATGCCGGAGTGTGGAGTCCATGCGTGGAGGCGGTGGTCGATCAGGGCTGGGGGAGGTCCAGATGAATCTAGGGTCGAGTCAGGAGTCGGAGAGTCAGTGGGGTGGAGTGGCGGGGTTGGTAAGGATCTAGGGTCGAATGGATCGCGTGAGACTGGATGGTGAATCGGCGGTGTTGGTAGAGGTCAGGGCTAGGGTGAGATGCAGCGTCGGAGTCAGACGGTGGGGTCTGGGAGTTGTAGTAATCATGTGAGCGGTGGATGTTGGGGTAGTGATCGGGTGAGTGGTGCAGTGGTGAATACATGTCGGTGTGAATGGATGGTAGTAGAGTGATACTGGGCCGATCAGGAGTGGGTATGATAGGGTCGATGGACAGTCAGCGGGGAGTCAGGGTATCATGACGGTGGCGAGCAGTGTGAAGTAGGTGTGATCAGGGTGTAGCGTCAGAGTTCGGGGAGAGTCGAGTGGGGTCAGAGTCGGAGTGGGGAGTCATGAGTCTAGGGGGAGTTGGTGGGAGTCAGGAGTGGGAGTAGGAGTTCGGGCTGGGGTCATGAGGAGTGGAGCGGAGTAGGGTCAGAGGGAGTCAGGAGTGAGTCGGTCAGCGTGGACAGAGGTCAGAGTGGGAGCGAGTCGATGGTCGGGAGGATGGATATGGCGAGCAGTGGAGTGGATAAGTCGATATATGCGAACAGATCGTGACAGATCGATGAAGTCAGGGATTCGTGGCGAGTGCGATAATGAAGATGTAGGATTAATCGATATTGGCGATAGTGACGATGTAGTCAGCATAGTATGAGCAGTCAAATCAATGCTGTGGAAATGTATGGGAGAGTAGGAGTCGAATTCTGCAGGAGCATGGGTTGGATCGAGTCGGGAGTCAATAGTGGATCATGGGGTCGAATCATGGAGTCTCGGGAGCATAGGTGGGAGTCGAGGAGTGGGGAGTCGCGGGAGTAGGGGATGGGAGTCAGAGTGGGGAGTCGAGGCGACGGTGAGTGGGGTAGTCAGTGGGAGTCGGGGAGCTGGAGTCGGGTGGGGAGTTCAGGGTCGGGGAGTCGAGGGGAGTCAGGGTGGGAGTCTGGGGAGTCGGGAGTGGGAGTCGGGGGGACGTTGGGGCGTGGGGATGGCGGAGGCGGAGTCGGGGCGGATGGTCTGGGGAGGGTCGGGGTCGGGGAGCGGGTCGGGGGAGTCGGAGAGTCTGGGTCGGGGTCGGGTCGGAGTCGGGGTGAGGGGGGAGTGCGGAGTGCGGGAGTCAATGGGTCTGGGGGAGTCAGCTGGGAGTGTGGGGAGTCATGGCGGGAGTCCGGGGAGTCGGGCGGGGTCATGGGAGTGGGCGGGAGTCATGGGGGTCGGGCGGGAGTCAGATCGAGGGCGGGAGTCGTGGGGCGGGGACGAATTGGGTCGGGAGTCAGGGTGGGGGGGCGGGAGTGATGGCGGGAGTGATGGGTCGAGTCAGGGGGGGGAGTCGGGGATCGGGTCGAGGAGTGGTGGAGTCGGGGTCTGGGGCGGGGTCAGGGGGAGTCAGGGGAGGGCGGAGGGGCTGGGTCGAGTCGAGGGGGTCGGGGAGTCGGGGCGGGTGGGCGATCAGGGGGTGAGTGGGGGAGTGGGGTCCGGGAGCTGGGCGGGAGTCAGGGGTGATCATGGGCGGGGTCCAATGGCGGAGTCAGGGGAGTCAGATCGGAGTCAGGGGGTCGGGGGAGTGGTGGGGTCGGGAGTCGTCGGAGTCTGGTCGGGGGGTCCTGGAGGCGGAGTCCAATCGGAGTTGGGGCGGGAGTCCATGGCGGGGAGTCCGGGAGTCGGGGGAGTCGCGAAGGGCGGGGGAGTCTGGGGGGAGCGATGGTGAGGTGGGGAGTAGCTGGGGAGTCGTGGAGTCGGCGGAGTCGGGGAGTCAGGGGTCTGGTCGGAATCGGAGTCGGCGGGAGTCGAGAGTTCGGGGGGAGTCCGAACGGATCTGGCGGAGTCCATGGATCTTACGGAGTCGGAGAATTCAGGCGGTTGTATGGGGGGAGTCATAACGGAGTTGGGCGGACTCATACAGGTGTGAGAACAGGAGGGGGAATCGATGATTTGGGGTAATCATGGGTGATCGCGGATCAATGAATTACAGCGTTGAATGAACCATAGGGTGTAATGAACCTAATGTGTTGTAATAACTCTTCCGGTGTAACCCTTCAGCGTGTTGTAATGCGGACCATTCTGGGTGGAGACCATACGTGTGTCGGGCGGTAGCGGGTGGTATGGGGAACTCATTGCGCGTGTTGATAACCTGCAGTGTGTATAATATTCAGGGTGTTGAGAACCTCATACGGGTTGAATGATCATTACGGGGTAAGAACTCATTACAGTTGTTGTAAGAACTCATTACATCGGTGTTGAATGAACCCATTACAGCGTGTTGTAATGAACCCATTACAGCTGTGTTGTAATGAACTCATTACATCGGTGTTGTAATGAACCCATTACAGCTGTGTTGTAATGAACTCATTACAGCGGTGTTGTAATGAACTCATTACAATGGAGTCAGGGCGGAGTCCGAGTCAGGAGTTCGAGGTGGGAGTCCATGGCGGGATCCCGTGGCGGAGTCCGAATCGGAAGTCTAGGGCGGGAGTCCAGAGAAGGTGTCTGGGGCGGGAGTCAGAATCGGGAGTTTGAGGCGGGAGTCCATGGCCTAACCCGTGGTGGGAGTCCGAATCGGAAGTCAAGGTGAGAGTCAGGAACTCATTACAGCTGTGTTGTAATGAACTCATTACAGCGGTGTTGTAATGAACCCATTACAGCTGTGTTGTAATGAACTCATTACATCGGTGTTGTAATGAACCCATTACAGCTGTGTTGTAATGAACTCATTACAATGGAGTCCAGGGCGGGAGTCCGAGTCAGGAGTTCGAGGTGGGAGTCCATGGCGACCGGGAACATGGAATTGGGTTAGAACGGATTGGGGAGCATGGTCGGGGGGATCGAGGTGGTGAATTGGGGGTGCGGACCTTGGGGGTCGCTTCGGGTTGGGAATCAATGGTGGGGAATCTTAAGGTGTGAGATCATTCGGAGTGGGGGGTCGAATAATCATTAGGGGAGTCAGACCTGGTGGATGAATATCGGGTTGTAATGAACCATTACAGTGTGTGAAACCATTACAGCGGTGTTGTAATGAACCCATTACAGCGGGTGTGAATCGACAGGTGTGTAAGAACCATAAGGTTGGACCATTCAGTTTTGTGGTGGCGTAGGGGCGGTGGTGAGACATCGGTGTATGCGGATCAAATGGTGTTGGGGGCCATAGGGTTTGATGGACCATGCGGACCGTGGTGAATAACGACGCGGTTTAGACGATCAGCGGGCCGGGAATCGAGTTAGGGGAGACGACGGTGGGGGAGAAGTGGGTGGGAGTCCATGCGATGGGGTGAGCAGGGGCGGGAACGATCGGGTGAGTCAACGGGCGGGTGGTATGACTAGCTGGTGATGACTTGGTGTGAGAACATTCGTTGTGAAGCTGTGACGGGTGTAATGAACCCTGGTGGTGAAGAACCATTACACTGGTGTAGAACTAGGCGGGTGAATGACCTTAGGCGTGTGAGGAACTCTTGGAGCCGACGGAAGTCGGCGGGTCAGGGTGTGGGGGGAGTCGACGGGATCGGGGAGTCGGGAGTTGGGGGGAGTCATGGGAGTCGGAGGTGGGAGTCCATGGCCTGGGGGGTCCGGAGTCAGGGAGTTGAGCGGATGTGGCGGAGTCCATGGCGGGCCCGGGCGGGAGTCGATCGGAGTCTGGGGATCGTGGGGGGCTGGGGCGGAGTCGAATGGCGGGTCTGGGTGGGGTTGGGGGGGAGTCATGGCGGAGTCAGTCGGATCGGGGGAGTCCATGGGGCCCCGTGGCGGGAGTCCAGGTAGGGGAGTCGGGGCTTGGGGGGCCGGGGGAGTCGGGGGAGTCGGGGGGGCGGATCCCGTGGGGGTAGGGAGTCATCGGACGGGGGAGTCGGGGCCGGGGTCTCGGGGGAGGGTCTGGGGAGTGGGGGGGAGTCTGGCGGGTCCATGGCGGGGTGTCTGGGGGCGGGGGGTCGGGTGGGCGGGTCCATGGGGGTCGGGGGAGTCAATGGAGTCAGGGGGTCGGGGGGGTCGGGGTCAGGGGAGTCGAGGGGAGTCGGGGCGGGTTGGAGTCCTGGGGGAGTCGGGCGGGGATCGGGCGGGGGGAGTCAGGGGTGGGCGGAGTCCAGGGGGTTAGGGGAGTCGATGGGGCCAGAGGACTGGGGGATTCGGTGGGGTGGGGGAGTCCAGGGGCTGGAGGGGTCAGGGTCAGGGGGTCGGCGGGTCGATGAGAGGGGTCAGGGAGGGGTAGCGGGGCGGGAGTCGGGGGGGATGGGGCCGGCGGGAGTGGGGCGGGGATCGCGGCGGGGGAGAGTCGGGGGGGGTCGAGGCGGGGCTGGGGGGTCGGCGGGGTGTCTTGGAGTGGGGGTCTGGGGGCGGACTGGGGAGTCCGAAGGGTCTGGCGGGAGTCAAGGGTTGGGCGGGAGTCCGGGGGTCTGGGGGGGTGGGGGTCTGGGGGGTCGGGGTGTTGGGAGTCTGGGGAGTCAAGGGGGGTCGGGGGGGTCTAGGGACGGGGGGACTTGGGGGGATTGGGGGAGTCAGGCATCGGAGCGAGGAGTCAGGGTGGCGGGGTGGGGGGTCGGAGCGGGAGTCGAATGGGTCGGGGGGGCGGGGCGGAGTCAGTCGGGGCGGGAGTCGTGGGGGGCGGAGAGTGGGGGGGAGAGGGTCTGGGGGGCAGATCCAGGTTGGGGGGGCGGACTTGGGGGGAGTCAACGATCAGGGGGATCAGGATGGGTGAGTCCAGACGGTTGAGGGTCAGGGTGCGGGGAGCCGAAGGGGGGGAGCATTAGGTGTGGAGAACCATCAGCTGTGTGGGAAGTCCATCGACGGGGTAAGAACCTTCGGGGTTGAAGAACCTTAGGGAGTCAAAGCGTACTTGGGGGATACCTGACTGGTGAATGAATCATAGGTGTGTAATCAGACCTTACAGGGTTGTAATGAACTTATAGGGTGTTTAACTATACGCGGGTTGTAATGAACCATTACAGTGTTATGAATCAAATCAGGTTGGAGGACTTACAGCGGGTTGTAAACTTAAGCGTGTTGTAATGAACCATACGGGTTGTAATGAACCCTTAAGCTGGTTGTAATGAACATTCAGCGTGTGTAGAACCATCACGGTGTGAACCCTTACAGCGTGTTGTAATGAACCTACGGGTTGAGAACCCTTACAGCGGTGTTGAAGACCATTACGCGTTGAAGAGTTCAGGGTGATGTATGGATCATGGAGTCGGGGAGTCGGGGGTGGGGGGAGTCCAGGCGGGTCCCGGCGGGTGAGGGAGTCCATGGCTGGGGGACGGATCGAATGGGGGGGGGGTCTGGGGGGGTCGGCGGGAGTGGGGGAGTCGAATGGATTTGGGAGTCCAGGGGCCGGGGGGAGTCCGAATCGGGTCAGGCGGTGATGGGAGGTGGTCGGGGGGTGGCGGGGTCAGGGTGGGGTCGGGTGGGGTAGGACGAGGAAGTTGGAAGGCAGGGCTAGAGGCTAAGGGGAGTCTGGGGCGGGAGTTGTGGGGGTGGGGTAGGGGGTGAGGAGGTAGCGGGGTCAATTGGGTGGAGTCGATGGGTACAGAGTCAAGGGGGAGTCGATGGAGTTGGGGTCGGGGTTGGGGGGGAGTAGGGGAGTCAGGGACGGGGATCAGGATCGTTGGAGATGAGGGGAAGTAGGGATGAGGGTTGTTTGGAGCAGGGGGTGGAAAAGAATGGGAGCCAGTCGAGCGAATGGGAGTCAGATGGATTGGGGGATGTGGATCATCGGAACGGGTTTAGATGATGGGAGACTGGAGCAACGGAAGGAGTGTGAAGGGGGAAATTGTGTGTATTTCGGGCGGGGGTATGGGCAGGGACCGGGGGCGAATCGGAGTCGGGGAGTCGAGGGGAGTCGGGGGTTGTGGGGAGTCGGCGGAGTCGGGGAGTCTGGCGGGAGTCGGGGAGAGTGGGGGGATCGGGCCCGGGGTCGGGGGGTTGGGGGTGGAGTCTGGGGGAGTGGGGGGGAGGGACCCCGGGCGGGAGTCAGGGGGATGTCGGAGTGGGTGGGGGGAGTCCGGGGGAGTCGGGTGGGGTGGTGGGGCAGGGGGGTTGGGCGGAGTCGGGGGAGCCGGGGGAGTCGGGGGTTGGGGGAGTCGGGCCGGGGGTCGGGCGGAGGGGATCCAGGGGGTCGGGGGGAGGAGTCGGCGGGAGCAGGGGGTCGGGGGGGGCTGGCGGTGAGTTGGCGGGAGTCGGGGGATGGCGGGAGTCCAGTGGGGCTGGGAGGGGAGAGGGGGAGTCGGGGGGGTTGGGGGTCGGGTTGGGGGGGTGTGCGGGTTGGGGGAGTCCGGGGGAGTCGGGAGTTGGGGGGAGAAGGTGGGGGTCGGGGGGAGTGGGTGGGGGGCCTGGCGGGATGGGTGGGAGCGTGGAGCAGGGGCCTGGCGGGAGTCAAGATCGGGGGAGTGGGATGGGGGAGTTGGGCGGAGTCGGGGGGATGTTGGGTTGTGGGGGTCAGGGGAGTCGAATGGAAGTCTGGGGGAGTTGGGGAGACTGGGGGAGTCGATGAGTCAGGGGGGGTCATCGGGACCGGGTGGACGATAAGCGGTGGAAGACATTAGCGGTGTTGAATGATCTCGCGGTTTCGATTAGCGGGTCATGCATCATGGTGTGTAATGAACCCTTGCGGTTTGAAACCATTACAGCGTGTTAATGAACTCTAAGGGTGTTTAACCATTACGCGATGTACTATCTCGTTGTAATGAACCCATTCAGCGGTGTTGTAATGAACTCATAGGTGTTGTAATGAACTATGCGGTTTAGAATTAAGAGTTACGTTGAATACTTACACGGTGTTGTAATGAACCCATTACGGGTTGTAATGAACCCTTACAGCGGTTGTAATGAACTCATTACAGCGGTGTTGTAATGAACCCATTACAGCGGTGTATAAATCCATGGGGTTGAAGACCATTACAGGGTGGTAATGAACCGATTACAGCGGTATCGAACCGATTGCGGGTCGAGATAGTGGGGGGGAGAACCGTGGGGGCAAGGGTTCGGGTGGAGTCGAATGGGCGGGGGTCTGATCGGAGTTTGGGCGGGGTGAAGGCTGGGGGAGAATGGATTGGGGAGTACGGATCGGGGGGAGTCGAACGGGTCGGGGGATTGGGGAGTCCATGGGGGACTGGGGTGCGAATCGGATTGGGGAGGCAAGGGGCGGGCGGAGTCGACGGGACGGGTCTGGGTGGGAGTTGGTGGGGGAGTCCTGGCGTTGGGGATGGGGAGCTAAGGGACCCGGGCGGGTCACGGAGTCAAGGGGGAGTTGGGGGGTTGGGGGAGTCCAGGCGGGAGTTCGAGGCGTGAGTCGGGGGATTCGGGCCCCGTGGGGTCCAGGCGGGGTTTGGTGGGGTGGGAGTGTCCTGGGCCGGGTGTCGGGCGGAGTCATGGGGGGCGGCGGAGTCGGGGGATTGCTGGTTGGGGTGGTGCGGGGCGGGGAGTCAGGGGGGAGGGGGCTGGGGGGCGAGTCGGAATCGAGGTCGGTGGGTGGGGGGTTGGGACGGGGTCCGGGGTCGGGGGGTGGGGCCGTGGGCAGCCGGGTCAGGGTGGAGTCTGGGTGGAGTGTGGCGGGAGTCCATGGCGGGAGTCGAGCGTGGTCGGGGGGAGTCCATACGGGTCGGGGGGTCAGGGAGGGGGGGTCAGGGGGAGTCTGGGGCGGAGTCGGCGGGAGTTGAGGGGAGTCAGGGGTGGGGTGCGGGCATCGGGGGAGTTGGGCGGGGGGGGTTCGGGGGTGGGGGGAGTCTGGGGGAGTCGGGGGAGTCGGGGGAGTCATGGGGCGGGGGGTGGGGGGTCCGGGGTCGTGGGTGGCTGGGGGGAGTCCACGGGGTTCGGGGAAGGGGGGCGGGGCCCTGGGGGGACGGGGGTCGGGGGAGTGGGGGGGTCGTGGCGGGAGTCCATGGCGGGGTGCATGGGCGGGAGTCCATAGGGGCGGGGGGGTCGATCGGTGGGAGTCGGGGGGTGGGGGGAGTCGAGGGAGTCCAGGGGAGTCTGGGGGGGAGTGTGGGGAGTCCATGGCGGGTTCAGGGGAGTCGGGGGAGCTGGGATCGTGGCGGGAGTCCATGGCGGGAGTCGAAGGTGGGGGGAGCTGGGGGGCCGGGGGGAGCGATGAGTCGGGAGTCGGGGGGTCGGCGGGGGATGAATCGGGGGGGAGCCAGGGGGTCTGGGGGGAGGAGGGGCGGAGTCAGTGGGTGGGGGTTGGCGGAGTCCTGGCGGGAGTCCATGGGGAGTCGAGGTGATTCGGGCGGGAGTCCATGGGGAGGGAGGATGCGGGGAAAGTGGGGCTGGGGGGGTGATAGTCGAGGGAGTCGGGGTGTGGGGGGTGGGTGAGTGGGGAGGGTGGGGGGGGCGGGAGTCAGAGAAGTCGGTGGAGTCGGGGGGGTCGGGGGCTTGGGGGGTGGGAGTCTGGGGGAGTCCAGGGGGGTCCGGCGGGGAACGGTGGGGAGTGGGGTCTGGGGCGGAGTCAGAACGGTTGGGGGTCGGGGCGGGAGTTGGGGGGTCGGGAGTGGGGGATTGGGGGTCTGGGGGGGGCGGAGTCGGGGGAGTCGTGGCGGGAGTCCATGGGGCCGATCGGGGTGGGGGCGAATGGAGTGGCGGGAGTCCAGGCGGCGAGGCGGGAGTCGATCGGAGTGGGCGGGGCGGAGTAACGGGTTGGGCAGATGGGCGGGGGGCGGATCGAATCGGGGGGCGAACGAGCTTGGGCGGGGTCCAGAGGGCGGGGGGGTCAATGAGTTTGGCGGGAGTCCAGGAGGGACGGGGGGTAGGGATGATCGGGCGGCGAGACCTTGGCGGGTGTAAGAATCATGGGCGGGGTGATCGGACTTGAGGGGGTCAGGAGTCTACGGGTATGGAACTTTAGGGTGTAATAACTTAGGTGTATAACCTTCAGGGTGTGATGACCTTACGGGTTGTAATGAACTCATTACAGGGTGTATGAACATTACAGGTGTGTAATGAACTCATTACAGGGTTTTAATAACCTTAGTTGATAGCTTAACGGTGTAATGATCTTATGGTCTACCATCTGGTGTTGAAACCATTAGTTTTAATGAACCATAGCGGTGTTGTAAGAACTACAATGAGCGGGCGTGTCGATCAGGGTTGGGGGAGACGTCGGGCGGGTCGATGAACGGTGGTCGAATGGCGGGTGGAGGACGTGGGGGTCATGGCTGACCCGGGTGGGGCGAACATCAGGGGGTCGGGATCATTACATGTTGTAGAGTCATCAGGGTGTTGTAGAACCATTCTGTGTGTGATTAACACGGTGTGTAGAACCTTAAGTTGTTAATCGGAGTGGGGGAGTCGATCGTGTCGGGTGAGCAGACGATGCAGGGGTCGAGAAGTAGGGGGGAAGGGTCTTGGGGGTGTAGAATGTATTGGGGTGTATGAACTCACTACGGGGTGCGAATCAGACAAGGTGAGAGTCAGGAACTCATTAGAGTGTGTTGTAATGAACTCATTACAGCGGTGTTAGGACCATTAAGCGGTGTTGTAATGAATCATTACAGGGTTGTGAATGAACTCATTACAGCGGGGTAATGAACTCATTACAGTTTGTAAGAACTTCATCGGTGTTGTATGACCCATTACAGCGGTGTTGTAATGAACTCATTACAGCGGTGTTGTAATGAACCCATTACAGCTGGTTTGCAATGCTCATTACAATGGAGTCCGGGGGGGAGCCAGTCAGGAGTTCGAGGTGGGAGTCATGCGGGACCCCGGGCGGGAGTCGAATCGGAAGTGGGCTGGGGGAGTCCGGGGGTCGGGGGGAGTCGAATGGGAGTTTGAGGGGTCCGGCGGGCGGTCGAGAGACGGGGGTGGAAGGACTTTGCGGTGTGGCGGGACCTGGCGGGCCAGTGTTGGAGCAGTGGGTCGGACGAGTAGTCGGGTGAGAGCGATACGGGGTTGGCGGGATCTTCGCGGTGTAATGGAATCATGGTGTGAGTGAACTCATTACACTGGTTTGTTGAAAACCATTAGGTGTTTGACATCAGCTATGTATGAGTATGAAGCGTGCATCTGAGATAATCGTTTATGTTGTATGAACCATTAGGGGTTTAATGAACCATTACAGCTGTGTTGAGCCATTCAGCGTGTTGTAATAACATTACAGCGTGTTGATGAACCATAGGTTGAGGGCTAGGGGCGTCGGGGGGCATGGGTCCGGGGGGCAGTCGGACGGGGGGCGGGAAGAATGGGCGGGGTCGGAGGACCCGGGCGGGGCGAACGGAGTTCGGGCGGGAAGGAATCCCGGGGGAGCGAAGGATTAGGGGAGTCCGACCAGGTTTGCCGGGGGTGGGATCGTGGGCGGGAGTCCAATCGGGGGGGAGCAAGGGTGGGGGGCGAGTCCGGGTGGGAGGTCATGGCGGGTCGTGGGGTTGGGGGGTCAGGGGGTCTGGGGGTGGTGGAGTCGGGGAGGTCCAGGGTCGGGGGGAGTCTGGGGGGGTTGAGTTGGCGGGGTCCATGGGGGAGTCGAGGCGGGATTCGGGGGGAGTCCATGGACCTGCGGAGTCCTGGGCGGGAGTCGAATGGAAGTCTGGGGGGGTGGGGGGGTCGGCGGGAGTCACGGGGCTGGGGGAGTCCATGGGGCCCGGGGGGACGGGGGAGTCCGGGGGAGTCGGGGTGGAGTGGTGGCGGGGTCCATCGGGAGTCGGGCGGAGTCGGGGAGTCCATCCGTGGTGGGAGTCCGAATCGGAAGTCCAAGGCGGAGTCCGAATCAGGATTTTGAGGCGGGAGTCCATGGCGAGACCCCGTGGCGGGAGTCCGAATCGGAAGTCTAGGGCGGGAGTCCAGAGAAGGTGTCTGGGGCGGAGTCAGAATCGGGAGTTTGAGGCGGGAGTCCATGGCCTGACCTCGTGGCGGGAGTCCGAATCGGAAGTCTAGGCGGGAGTCCAGAGAAGGTGTCTGGGGCGGGAGTCAGAATCAGGAGTTTGAGGCGGGAGTCCATGGCCTGACCCCGTGGTGGAGTCCGAATCGGAAGTCCAAGGTGAGAGTCAGGAACTCATTACAGCTGTGTTGTAATGAACTCATTACAGCGGTGTTGTAATGAACTCATTACAGCGGTGTTGTAATGAACTCATTACAGCGGTATTGTAATGAACTCATTACAGCGCGCAGTAATGAACTCATTACAGCTGTGTTGTAATGAACTCATTACATCGGTGTTGTAATGAACCCATTACAGCGGTGTTGTAATGAACCCATTACAGCTGTGTTGTAATGAACTCATTACAGCGGTGTTGTAATGAACCCATTACAGCTGTGTTGTAATGAACTCATTACATCGGTGTTGTAATGAACCCATTACAGCGGTGTTGTAATGAACCCATTACAGCTGTGTTGTAATGAACTCATTACAGCGGTGTTGTAATGAACCCATTACAGCTGTGTTGTAATGAACTCATTACAATGGAGTCCGGGGCGGGAGTTCGAGTCAGGAGTTCGAGGTGGGAGTCCATGGCGGGACCCCGTGGCGGGAGTCCGAATCGGAAGTCTAGGGCGGGAGTCCAGAGAAGGTGACTGGGGCGGGAGTCAGAATCGGGAGTCCGAGGTGATTGTCTGGGGTGGGGGTTGGTGGCGGGAGTGTGAGGCGTTAGTCCGAATCGGAAGTCTAGAGCGGGAGTCCAAAGTGGGTTTCTGGGGCGGGAGTCAGAATCGAGAGTCCAAGGTGAGAGTCTGGGGCGGGAGTTGGTGGCGGGAGTTGGTGGCGGGAGTCCATGGCGGGTGTCAGGGGTGGGAGTTAGGTGTGGGAGTCCATTACAGGACCCCGTGGCGGGAGTCCGATTCGGAAGTCTAGGGCGGGAGTCAGAATCGGGAGTCCAGGGTGAGAGTCTAGGGCGGGAGTTGGTGGCGGGAGTTCGAGGCGGGAGTCAGGGGTGGGAGTCGATAGCGGGACCCCGTTGCGGAAGTCTATGGCGGGAGTACGAATCGGAAGTCTAGGGCTAGAGTCCAAAGTGGGAGTCTGGGGAGGGAATCAGAATCGGGAGTATGGTAAAGAGGAAATGATAAGAATGCAATAGTTCAACGACTAATGGGCGGTATTCAAGATCTAAGTGTCGCCATTATATTCAAAGAAGCACAAATAAATAATAGAAATAAAATTTCCACATATTTTTATTGTTTTTCACAATTGGTATACCAAAAACTGCAACACCTGAGTAGCCACACCGTATGGCAAAAGATTTGTTGTGAAAAACAATAATAATGAGTGGAAATCTTATTCTTATTGTTTTATTTGTCTTCGGCAGGAATCCATGGCGGGAGACCGAATCGGAAGTCAAGGGTGGCAGTTCAAGTGGGAGTCCAGGGTGGGAGTCCGAATCAGGAGTCCGAATCAGGAGTTCGAGGCGGGAGTTCGAGGCGCGAGTGTGTGGCGGGAGTTGGTGGCGGGAGTCCATGGCGGGAGTCAGGGGTGGGAGTCAGGGGTGGGAGTCCATTACGGGACCCCGTGGCGGAAGTCTAGGGCGGGAGTCAGAATCGGGAGTCCGAGGTGGAAGTCTGGGGTGGGAGTTGGTGGCGGGAGTCCATTACGGGACCCCGTGGCGGGAGTCCATGGCGGGAGTCCGAATCGGAAGTCTAGGGCGGGAGTCAGAATCGGGAGTCCGAGGTGGAAGTCTAGGGCGGGAGTCCAAAGTGGGTGTCTGGGGCGGGAGTCAGAATCGGGAGTCCAAGGTGATAGTCTGGGGCGGGAGTTGGTGGCGGGAGTTGGTGGCGGGAGTTGGTGGCGGGAGTTGGTGGCGGGAGTTGGTGGCGGGAGTCCATGGCGGGGCGGTCCGAATCGGAAGTCTGGGGTGGGAGTTGGTGGCGGGAGTCCATGGCGGGAGTTCGAGGCGTGAGTCAGGGTGGGAGTCCATTACGGGACCCCGTGGCGGGAGTCCATGGCGGGAGTCCGAATCGGAAGTCTAGGGCGGAGTCCAAAGTGGGTGTCTGGGGCGGGAGTCAGAATCGGGAGTCCGAGGTGGTCTGGAGTGGTTTGAGGCGGGAGTCCATGGCCTGACCCCATGGTGGGAGTCCGAATCGGAAGTCCAAGGCGGAGTCCGAATCAGGATTTCTGGGGCGGGAGTCAGAATCGAGGCGGCGAGTCCATGGCGGTCCGACCCCGTGGCGGGAGTCCGTGAGTCAGGGTGGGAGTCCATTACGAGTCCGATCGGAAGTCTAGGGCGGGAGTCCAGAGAAGGTGTCTGGGGCGGGAGTCAGAATCCGGAGATTGGCGGGAGGCGGGGAGTCCATGGCGGGAGTCCTGACCCCCATGGCGGGACCCCGTGGCGGGAGTCCGAATCGGAAGTCTAGGGCGGGAGTCCAGAGAAGGTGTCTGGGGCTCGGGGCGGAGTCCATGGCCTGACCCCGTGGCGGGGGCGGGAGTCCAGAGAGGTGTCTGGGGCGGGAGTAAGAATCGGGAGTTTGAGGCGGGAGTCCGAATCGGAAGTCTGAGGTGAGAGTCAGGGAACTCATTACAGCTGTGTTGTAATGAACTCATTACAGCGGTGTTGTAATGAACTCATTACAGCGGTGTTGTAATGAACTCATTACAGCGGTATTGTAATGCACTCATTACAGCGGCGCAGTAATGAACTCATTACAGCTGTGTTGTAATGAACTCATTACATCGGTGTTGTAATGAACCCATTACAGCGGTGTTGTAATGAACCCATTACAGCTGTGTTGTAATGAACTCATTACATCGGTGTTGTAATGAACCCATTACAGCTGTGTTGTAATGAACTCATTACAGCGGTGTTGTAATGAACTCATTACAATGGAGTCCAGGGCGGGAGTCCGAGTCAGGAGTTCGAGGTGGGAGTCCATGGCGGGATCCCGTGGCGGGAGTCCGAATCGGAAGTCTAGGGCGGGAGTCCAGAGAAGGTGTCTGGGGCGGGAGTCAGAATCGGGAGTTTGAGGCGGGAGTCCATGGCCTAACCCCGTGGTGGGAGTCCGAATCGGAAGTCCAAGGTGAGAGTCAGGGAACTCATTACAGCTGTGTTGTAATGAACTCATTACAGCGGTGTTGTAATGAACCCATTACAGCTGTGTTGTAATGAACTCATTACATCGGTGTTGTAATGAACCCATTACAGCTGTGTTGTAATGAACTCATTACAATGGAGTCCAGGGCGGGAGTCCGAGTCAGGAGTTCGAGGTGGGAGTCCATGGCGGGATCCCGTGGCGGGAGTCCGAATCGGAAGTCTAGGGTGGGAGTCCAGAGAAGGTGTCTGGGGCGCGAGTCAGAATCGGGAGTTTGAGGCGGAGTCCATGGCCTGACCCCGTGGTGGGAGTCCGAATCGGAAGTCCAAGGTGAGAGTCAGGGAACTCATTAGAGCTGTGTTGTAATGAACTCATTACAGCGGTGTTGTAATGAACTCATTACAGCGGTGTTGTAATGAACTCATTACAGCGGTATTGTAATGAACTCATTACAGCGGCGCAGTAATGAACTCATTACAGCTTTGTTGTAATGAACTCATTACATCGGTGTTGTAATGAACCCATTACAGCGGTGTTGTAATGAACTCATTACAGCGGTGTTGTAATGAACCCATTACAGCTGTGTTGCAATGAACTCATTACAATGGAGTCCGGGGCGGGAGTCCGAGTCAGGAGTTCGAGGTGGGAGTCCATGGCGGGACCCCGTGGCGGGAGTCCGAATCGGAAGTCTAGGGCGGGAGTCCAGAGAAGGTGTCTGGGGCGGGAGTCAGAATCGGGAGTTTGAGGCGGGAGTCCATGGCCTGACCCCGTGGTGGGAGTCCGAATCGGAAGTCCAAGGCGGGAGTCCGAATCAGGATTTTTAGGCGGGAGTCCATGGCGGGACCCCGTGGCGGGAGTCCGAATCGGAAGTCTAGGGTGGGAGTCCAGAGAAGGTGTCTGGGGCGCGAGTCAGAATCGGGAGTTTGAGTCGGGAGTCCATGGCCTGACCCCGTGGTGGGAGTCCGAATCGGAAGTCCAAGGTGAGAGTCAGGGAACTCATTACAGCTGTGTTGTAATGAACTCATTACATCGGTGTTGTAATGAACCCATTACAGCTGTGTTGTAATGAACTCATTACAGCGGTGTTGTAATGAACCCATTACAGCTGTGTTGTAATGAACTCATTACATCGGTGTTGTAATGAACCCATTACAGCGGTGTTGTAATGAACCCATTACAGCTGTGTTGTAATGAACTCATTACAGCGGTGTTGTAATGAACCCATTACAGCTGTGTTGTAATGAACTCATTACAATGGAGTCCGGGGCGGGAGTCCGAGTCAGGAGTTCGAGGTGGGAGTCCATGGCGGGACCCCGTGGCGGGAGTCCGAATCGGAAGTCTAGGGCGGGAGTCCAGAGAAGGTGACTGGGGCGGGAGTCAGAATCCGGAGTTTGAGGCGGGAGTCCATGGCCTGACCCCGTGGTGGGAGTCCGAATCGGAAGTCCAAGGCGGGAGTCCGAATCAGGATTTTGAGGCGGGAGTCCATGGCGGGACCCCGTGGCGGGAGTCCGAATCGGAATTCTAGGGCGGGAGTCCAAAGTGGGTGACTGGGGCAGGAGTCAGAATCGGGAGTCCGAGGTGATTGTCTGGTTTGGGGGTTGGTGGCGGGAGTGTGTGGCGTTAGTCCGAATCGGAAGTCTAGAGCGGGAGTCCAAAGTGGGTGTCTGGGGCGGGAGTCAGAATCGAGAGTCCAAGGTGAGAGTCTGGGGTGGGAGTTGGTGGCGGGAGTCCATGGCGGGAGTTCGAGGCGTGAGTCAGGGGTGGGAGTCCATTACGGGACCCCGTGGCGGGAGTCCATGGCGGGAGTCCGAATCGGAAGTCTGGGGTGGGAGTTGGTGGCGGGAGTCCATGGCGGGGGTTCGAGGCGTGATTCAGGGGTGGGAGTCCATTACGGGACCCCGTGGCGGGAGTCCATGGCGGGAGTCCGAATTGAAGTCTGGGGTGGGAGTTGGTGGCGGGAGTCCATGGCGGGAGTTCGAGGCGTGAGTCAGGGGTGGGAGTCCATAGCGGGACCCCGTGGCGGGAGTCCGAATCGGAAGTCTAGGGCGGGAGTCCAGAGTGGGTGTCTGGGGCGGGAGTCAGAATCGGGAGTCCGAGGTGAGAGTCTGGGGCGGGAGTTGGTGGCGGGAGTCCTTGGCTGGAGTCACATGTGGGAGTCAGGAGTGGGAGTCCATTACGGGACCCCGTGGCGGGAGTCCATGGCGGGAGTCCGAATCAGAATTCTAGGGCGGGAGTCCAAAGTGGGTGACTGGGGCAGGAGTCAGAATCGGCAGTCCGAGGTGATTGTCTGGTTTGGGGGTTGGTGGCGGGAGTGTGTGGCGTTAGTCCGAATCGGAAGTCTAGAGCGGGAGTCCAAAGTGGGTGTCTGGGGCGGGAGTCAGAATCGAGAGTCCAAGGTGAGAGTCTGGGGTGGGAGTTGGTGGCGGGAGTCCATGGCGGGAGTTCGAGGCGTGAGTCAGGGGTGGGAGTCCATTACGGGACCCCGTGGCGGGAGTCCATGGCGGGAGTCCGAATCGGAAGTCTGGGGTGAGAGTCTGGGGCGGGAGTTGGTGGCGGGAGTCCATGGCGGGAGTCACATGTGGGAGTCAGGAGTGGCAGTCCATTACAGGACCTCGTGGCGTGAGTCCATGGCGGGAGTCAGGGGTGGGAGTCCATAGCGGGACCCCTTGGCGGGAGTCCAAATCGGAAGTCTAGGGCGGGAGTCCAGAGTGGGTGTCTGGGGCGGAAGTCAGAATCGGGAGTCCGAGGTGAGAGTCTGGGGCGGGAGTTGGTGGCGGGAGTCCATGGCGGGAGTCACATGTGGGAGTCAGGAGTGGCAGTCCATTACAGGACCTCGTGGCGTGAGTCCATGGCGGGAGTCCGAATCAGAATTCTAGGGCGGGAGTTCAAAGTGGGTGACTGGGGCGGGAGTCAGAATCGGGAGTCCGAGGTGATTGTCTGGGGTGGGGGTTGGTGGCGGGAGTGTGAGGCGTTAGTCCGAATCGGAAGTCTAGAGCGGGAGTCCAAAGTGGGTGTCTGGGGCGGGAGTCAGAATCGAGAGTCCAAGGTGAGAGTCTGGGGCGGGAGTTGGTGGCGGGAGTTGGTGGCGGGAGTCCATGGCGGGAGTCCGAATCGGAAGTCTAGGGCGGAGTCCAGAGAAGGTGTCTGGGGCGGGAGTCAGAATCCGGAGTTTGAGGCGGGAGTCCATGGCCTGACCCCGTGGTGGGAGTCCGAATCGGAAGTCCAAGGCGGGAGTCCGAATCAGGATTTTGAGGCGGGAGTCCATGGCGAGACCCCGCGGCGGGAGTCCGAATCGGAAGTCTATGGCGGGAGTCCAGAGAAGGTGTCTGGGGCGGGAGTCAGAATCGGGAGTTTGAGGCGGGAGTCCATGGCCTGACCCCGTGGCGGGAGTCCGAATCGGAAGTCTAGGGCGGGAGTCCAGAGAAGGTGTCTGGGGCGGGAGTCAGAATCAGGACTTTGAGGCGGGAGTCCATGGCCTGACCCCGTGGTGGGAGTCCGAATCGGAAGTCCAAGGTGAGAGTCAGGGAACTCATTACAGCTGTGTTGTAATGAACTCATTACAGCGGTGTTGTAATGAACTCATTACAGCGGTGTTGTAATGAACTCATTACAGCGGTATTGTAATGAACTCATTACAGCGGCGCAGTAATGAACTCATTACAGCGGCGCAGTAATGAACTCATTACAGCTGTATTGTAATGAACTCATTACATCGGTGTTGTAATGAACCCATTACAGCGGTGTTGTAATGAACCCATTACAGCTGTGTTGTAATGAACTCATTACAGCGGTGTTGTAATGAACCCATTACAGCTGTGTTGTAATGAACTCATTACATCGGTGTTGTAATGAACCCATTACAGCGGTGTTGTAATGAACCCATTACAGCTGTGTTGTAATGAACTCATTACAGCGGTGTTGTAATGAACCCATTACAGCTGTGTTGTAATGAACTCATTACAATGGAGTCCGGGGCGGGAGTCCGAGTCAGGAGTTCGAGGTGGGAGTCCATGGCGGGACCCCGTGGCGGGAGTCCGAATCGGAAGTCTAGGGCGGGAGTCCAGAGAAGGTGACTGGGGCGGGAGTCAGAATCGGGAGTTTGAGGCGGGAGTCCATGGCCTGACCCCGTGGTGGGAGTCCGAATCGGAAGTCCAAGGCGGGAGTCCGAATCAGGATTTTGAGGCGGGAGTCCATGGCGGGACCCCGTGGCGGGAGTCCGAATCGGAATTCTAGGGCGGGAGTCCAAAGTGGGTGACTGGGGCGGGAGTCAGAATCGGGAGTCCGAGGTGATTGTCTGGGGTGGGGGTTGGTGGCGGGAGTGTGTGGCGTTAGTCCGAATCGGAAGTCTAGAGCGGGAGTCCAAAGTGGGTGTCTGGGGCGGGAGTCAGAATCGAGAGTCCAAGGTGAGAGTCTGGGGCGGGAGTTGGTGGCGGGAGTTGGTGGCGGGAGTCCATGGCGGGTGTCAGGGGTGGGAGTTAGGTGTGGGAGTCCATTACGGGACCCCGTGGCGGGAGTCCATGGCGGGAGTCCGATTCGGAAGTCTAGGGCGGGAGTCAGAATCGGGAGTCCAGGGTGAGAGTCTAGGGCGGGAGTTGGTGGCGGGAGTTCGAGGCGGGAGTCAGGGGTGGGAGTCGATAGCGGGACCCCGTTGCGGGAGTCTATGGCGGGAGTACGAATCGGAAGTCTAGGGCTGGAGTCCAAAGTGGGTGTCTGGGGAGGGAATCAGAATCGGGAGTCCGAGGTGGTAATTTCAGGAAATGATAAGAATGCAATAGTTCAACGACTAATGGGCGGTATTTAAGATCTAATTGTCGCCATTATATTCAAAGAAGCACAAATAAATAATAGAAATAAAATTTCCACATATTTTTATTGTTTTTCACAATTGGTATACCAAAAACTGCAACACCTGAGTAGCCACACCGTATGGCAAAAGATTTGTTGTGAAAAACAATAATAATGAGTGGAAATCTTATTCTTATTGTTTTATTTGTCTTCGGCAGGAATCCGTGGCGGGAATGTGAAGCGGGAGTCCATGGCGGGAGACCGAATCAGGAGTCCGAATCAGGAGTTCGAGGCGGGAGTTCGAGGCGCGAGTGTGTGGCGGGAGTTGGTGGCGGGAGTCCATGGCGGGAGTCAGGGGTGGGAGTCAGGGGTGGGAGTCCATTACGGGACCCCGTGGCGGAAGTCTAGGGCGGGAGTCAGAATCGGGAGTCCGAGGTGGAAGTCTGGGGTGGGAGTTGGTGGCGGGAGTCCATTACGGGACCCCGTGGCGGGAGTCCATGGCGGGAGTCCGAATCGGAAGTCTAGGGCGGGAGTCAGAATCGGGAGTCCGAGGTGGAAGTCTGGGGTGGGAGTTGGTGGCGGGAGTCCATGGCGGGAGTTCGAGGCGTGAGTCAGGGGTGGGAGTCCATAGCGGGACCCCGTGGCGGGAGTCCGAATCGGAAGTCTAGGGCGGGAGTCCAGAGTGGGTGTCTGGGGCGGGAGTCAGAATCGTTAGTCCGAGGTGAGAGTCTGGGGCGGGAGTTGGTGGCGGGAGTCCATGGCGGGAGTCCATGGCGGGAGTCACATGTGGGAGTCAGGAGTGGGAGTCCATTACGGGACCCCGTGGCGGGAGTCCATGGCGGGAGTCCGAATCTGAATTCTAGGGCGGGAGTCCAAAGTGGGTGACTGGGGCAGGAGTCAGAATCGGGAGTCCGAGGTGATTGTCTGGAGTGGGGGTTGGTGGCGGGAGTGTGTGGCGGGAGTTCGAGGTGTGAGTCAGGGGTGGGAGTCCAAAGTGGGTGTCTGGGGCGGGAGTCAGAATCGAGAGTCCAAGGTGAGAGTCTGGGGTGGGAGTTGGTGGCGGGACTCCATGGCGGGAGTTCGAGGTGTGAGTCAGGGGTGGGAGTCCATAGCGGGACCCCTTGGCGGGAGTCCAGATCGGAAGTCTAGGGCGGGAGTCCAAAGTGGGTGTCTGGGGCGGGAGTCAGAATCGAGAGTCCAAGGTGAGAGTCTGGGGCGGGAGTTGGTGGCGGGAGTTGGTGGCGGGAGTCCATGGCGGGAGTCCGAATCGGAAGTCTGGGGTGGGAGTTGGTGGCGGGAGTCCATGGCGGGAGTTCGAGGCTTGAGTCAGGGGTGGGAGTCCATTACGGGACCCCGTGGCGGGAGTCCATGGCGGGAGTCCGAATCGGAAGTCTAGGGCGGAGTCCAGAGAAGGTGTCTGGGGCGGGAGTCAGAATCCGGAGTTTGAGGCGGGAGTCCATGGCCTGACCCCGTGGTGGGAGTCCGAATCGGAAGTCCAAGGTGAGAGTCAGGGAACTCATTACAGCTGTGTTGTAATGAACTCATTACAGCGGTATTGTAATGAACTAATTACAGCGGCGCAGTAATGAACTCATTACATCGGTGTTGTAATGAACCCATTACAGCGGTGTTGTAATGAACTCATTACAGCGGTGTTGTAATGAACTCATTACAGCGGTATTGTAATGAACTAATTACAGCGGCGCAGTAATGAACTCATTACATCGGTGTTGTAATGAACCCATTACAGCGGTGTTGTAATGAACCCATTACAGCTGTGTTGTAATGAACTCATTACAGCGGTGTTGTAATGAACCCATTACAGCTGTGTTGTAATGAACTCATTACATCGGTGTTGTAATGAACCCATTACAGCGGTGTTGTAATGAACCCATTACAGCTGTGTTGTAATGAACTCATTACAGCGGTGTTGTAATGAACCCATTACAGCTGTGTTGTAATGAACTCATTACAATGGAGTCCGGGGCGGGAGTCCGAGTCAGGAGTTCGAGGTGGGAGTCCATGGCGGGACCCCGTGGCGGGAGTCCGAATCGGAAGTCTAGGGCGGGAGTCCAGAGAAGGTGACTGGGGCGGGAGTCAGAATCTGGAGTTTGAGGCGGGAGTCCATGGCCTGACCCCGTGGTGGGAGTCCGAATCGGAAGTCCAAGGCGGGAGTCCGAAACAGGATTTTGAGGCGAGAGTCCATGGCGGGACCCCGTGGCGGGAGTCCGAATCGGAATTCTAGGGCGGGAGTCCAAAGTGGGTGACTGGGGCAGGAGTCAGAATCGGGAGTCCGAGGTGATTGTCTGGTTTGGGGGTTGGTGGCGGGAGTGTGTGGCGTTAGTCCGAATCGGAAGTCTAGAGCGGGAGTCCAAAGTGGGTGTCTGGGGCGGGAGTCAGAATCGAGAGTCCAAGGTGAGAGTCTGGGGTGGGAGTTGTTGGCGGGAGTCCATGGCGGGAGTTCGAGGCGTGAGTCAGGGGTGGGAGTCCATTACGGGACCCCGTGGCGGGAGTCCATGGCGGAGTCCGTCGGAATCGGAAGTCTGGGGTGGGAGTTGGTGGCGGGAGTCCATGGCGGGAGTTCGAGGCGTGAGTCAGGGGGTGGGAGTCCATTACGGGACCCCGTGGCGGAAGTCCATGGCGGGAGTCCGAATTTTAAGTCTGGGGTGGGAGTTGGTGGCGGGAGTCCATGGCGGGAGTTCGAGGCGTGAGTCAGGGGAGTCCATAGCGGGACCCCGTGGCGGGAGTCCGAATCGGAAGTCTAGGGCGGGAGTCCAGAGTGGGTGTCTGGGGCGGGAGTCAGAATCGGGAGTCCGAGGTGAGAGTCTGGGGCGGGAGTTGGTGGCGGGAGTCCATGGCTGGAGTCACATGTGGGAGTCAGGAGTGGGAGTCCATTACGGGACCCCGTGGCGGGAGTCCATGGCGGGAGTCCAAATCAGAATTCTAGGGCGGGAGTCCAAAGTGGGTGACTGGGGCAGGAGTCAGAATCGGGAGTCCGAGCTGATTGTCTGGTTTGGGGGTTGGTGGCGGGAGTGTGTGGCGTTAGTCCGAATCGGAAGTCTAGAGCGGGACTCCAAAGTGGGTGTCTGGGGCGGGAGTCAGAATCGAGAGTCCAAGGTGAGAGTCTGGGGTGGGAGTTGGTGGCGGGAGTCCATGGCGGGAGTTCGAGGCGTGAGTCAGGGGTGGGAGTCCATTACGGGACCCCGTGGCGGGAGTCCAGGGCGGGAGTCCGAATCGGAAGTCTGGGGTGGGAGTTGGTGGCGGGAGTCCATGGCGTGAGTTCGAGGCGTGAGTCAGGGGTGGGAGTCCATAGCGGGACCCCTTGGCGGGAGTCCAAATCGGAAGTCTAGGGCGGGAGTCCAGAGTGGGTGTCTGGGGCGGAAGTCAGAATCGGGAGTCCGAGGTGAGAGTCTGGGGCGGGAGTTGGTGGCGGGAGTCCATGGCGGGAGTCACATGTGGGAGTCAGGAGTGGCAGTCCATTACAGGACCTCGTGGCGTGAGTCCATGGCTGGAGTCCGAATCAGAATTCTAGGGCGGGAGTTCAAAGTGGGTGACTGGGGCGGGAGTCAGAATCGGGAGTCCGAGGTGATTGTCTGGGGTGGGAGTTGGTGGCGGGAGTCCATGGCGGGAGTTCGAGGCGTGAGTCAGGGGTGGGAGTCCATTACGGGACCCCGTGGCGGAAGTCCATGGCAGGAGTCCGAATTGGAAGTCTGGGGTGGGAGTTGGTGGCGGGAGTCCATGGCGGGAGTTCGAGGCGTGAGTCAGGGGGGAAGGGAGTCCATAGCGGGACCCCGTGGCGGGAGTCCGAATCAGAAGTCTAGGGCGGGAGTCCAGAGTGGGTGTCTGGGGCGGGAGTCAGAATCGGGAGTCCGAGGTGAGAGTCTGGGGCGGGAGTTGGTGGCGGGAGTCCATGGCGGGAGTCACATGTGGGAGTCAGGAGTGGGAGTCCATTACGGGACCCCGTGGCGGGAGTCCATGGCGGGAGTCCGAATCTGAATTCTAGGGCGGGAGACCAAAGTGGGTGACTGGGGCAGGAGTCAGAATCGGGAGTCCGAGGTGATTGTCTGGAGTGGGGGTTGGTGGCGGGAGTGTGTGGCGTTAGTCCGAATCGGAAGTCTAGAGCGGGAGTCCAAAGTGGGTGTCTGGGGCGGGAGTCAGAATCGAGAGTCCAAGGTGAGAGTCTGGGGTGGGAGTTGGTGGCGGGAGTCCATGGCGGGAGTTCGAGGTGTGAGTCAGGGGTGGGAGTCCATAGCGGGACCCCTTGGCGGGAGTCCAAATCGGAAGTCTAGGGCGGGAGTCCAAAGTGGGTGTCTGGGGCGGGAGTCAGAATCGAGAGTCCAAGGTGAGAGTCTGGGGCGGGAGTTGGTGGCGGGAGTTGGTGGCGGGAGTTGGTGGCGGGAGTTGGTGGCGGGAGTTGGTGGCGGGAGTCCATGGCGGGAGTCCGAATCGGAAGTCTGGGGTGGGAGTTGGTGGCGGGAGTCCATGGCGGGAGTTCGAGGCGTGAGTCAGGGGTGGGAGTCCATTACGGGACCCCGTGGCGGGAGTCCATGGCGGGAGTCCGAATCGGAAGTCTAGGGCGGAGTCCAGAGAAGGTGTCTGGGGCGGGAGTCAGAATCCGGAGTTTGAGGCGGGAGTCCATGGCCTGACCCCGTGGTGGGAGTCCGAATCGGAAGTCCAAGGCGGGAGTCCGAATCAGGATTTTGAGGCGGGAGTCCATGGCGGGACCCCGTGGCGGGAGTCCGAATCGGAAGTCTAGGGCGGGAGTCCAGAGAAGGTGTCTGGGGCGGGAGTCAGAATCGGGAGATTGAGGCGGGAGTCCATGGCCTGACCCCGTGGCGGGAGTCCGAATCGGAAGTCTAGGGCGGGAGTCCAGAGAAGGTGTCTGGGGCGGGAGTAAGAATCGGGAGTTTGAGGCGGGAGTCCGAATCGGAAGTCTGAGGTGAGAGTCAGGGAACTCATTACAGCTGTGTTGTAATGAACTCATTACAGCGGTGTTGTAATGAACTCATTACAGCGGTGTTGTAATGAACTCATTACAGCGGTATTGTAATGCACTCATTACAGCGGCGCAGTAATGAACTCATTACAGCTGTGTTGTAATGAACTCATTACATCGGTGTTGTAATGAACCCATTACAGCGGTGTTGTAATGAAGCCATTACAGCTGTGTTGTAATGAACTCATTACATCGGTGTTGTAATGAACCCATTACAGCTGTGTTGTAATGAACTCATTACAGCGGTGTTGTAATGAACTCATTACAATGGAGTCCAGGGCGGGAGTCCGAGTCAGGAGTTCGAGGTGGGAGTCCATGGCGGGATCCCGTGGCGGGAGTCCGAATCGGAAGTCTAGGGTGGGAGTCCAGAGAAGGTGTCTGGGGCGCGAGTCAGAATCGGGAGTTTGAGGCGGGAGTCCATGGCCTGACCCCGTGGTGGGAGTCCGAATCGGAAGTCCAAGGTGAGAGTCAGGGAACTCATTACAGCTGTGTTGTAATGAACTCATTACAGCGGTGTTGTAATGAACCCATTACAGCTGTGTTGTAATGAACTCATTACATCGGTGTTGTAATGAACCCATTACAGCTGTGTTGTAATGAACTCATTACAATGGAGTCCAGGGCGGGAGTCCGAGTCAGGAGTTCGAGGTGGGAGTCCATGGCGGGATCCCGTGGCGGGAGTCCGAATCGGAAGTCTAGGGTGGGAGTCCAGAGAAGGTGTCTGGGGCGCGAGTCAGAATCGGGAGTTTGAGGCGGGAGTCCATGGCCTGACCCCGTGGTGGGAGTCCGAATCGGAAGTCCAAGGTGAGAGTCAGGGAACTCATTAGAGCTGTGTTGTAATGAACTCATTACAGCGGTGTTGTAATGAACTCATTACAGCGGTGTTGTAATGAACTCATTACAGCGGTATTGTAATGAACTCATTACAGCGGCGCAGTAATGAACTCATTACAGCTTTGTTGTAATGAACTCATTACATCGGTGTTGTAATGAACCCATTACAGCGGTGTTGTAATGAACTCATTACAGCGGTGTTGTAATGAACCCATTACAGCTGTGTTGCAATGAACTCATTACAATGGAGTCCGGGGCGGGAGTCCGAGTCAGGAGTTCGAGGTGGGAGTCCATGGCGGGACCCCGTGGCGGGAGTCCGAATCGGAAGTCTAGGGCGGGAGTCCAGAGAAGGTGTCTGGGGCGGGAGTCAGAATCGGGAGTTTGAGGCGGGAGTCCATGGCCTGACCCGTGGTGGGAGTCCGAATCGGAAGTCCAAGGCGGGAGTCCGAATCAGGATTTTTAGGCGGGAGTCCATGGCGGGACCCCGTGGCGGGAGTCCGAATCGGAAGTCTAGGGTGGGAGTCCAGAGAAGGTGTCTGGGGCGCGAGTCAGAATCGGGAGTTTGAGGCGGGAGTCCATGGCCTGACCCCGTGGTGGGAGTCCGAATCGGAAGTCCAAGGTGAGAGTCAGGGAACTCATTACAGCTGTGTTGTAATGAACTCATTACATCGGTGTTGTAATGAACCCATTACAGCTGTGTTGTAATGAACTCATTACAGCGGTGTTGTAATGAACCCATTACAGCTGTGTTGTAATGAACTCATTACATCGGTGTTGTAATGAACCCATTACAGCGGTGTTGTAATGAACCCATTACAGCTGTGTTGTAATGAACTCATTACAGCGGTGTTGTAATGAACCCATTACAGCTGTGTTGTAATGAACTCATTACAATGGAGTCCGGGGCGGGAGTCCGAGTCAGGAGTTCGAGGTGGGAGTCCATGGCGGGACCCCGTGGCGGGAGTCCGAATCGGAAGTCTAGGGCGGGAGTCCAGAGAAGGTGACTGGGGCGGGAGTCAGAAACCGGAGTTTGAGGCGGGAGTCCATGGCCTGACCCCGTGGTGGGAGTCCGAATCGGAAGTCCAAGGCGGGAGTCCGAATCAGGATTTTGAGGCGGGAGTCCATGGCGGGACCCCGTGGCGGGAGTCCGAATCGGAATTCTAGGGCGGGAGTCCAAAGTGGGTGACTGGGGCAGGAGTCAGAATCGGGAGTCCGAGGTGATTGTCTGGTTTGGGGGTTGGTGGCGGGAGTGTGTGGCGTTAGTCCGAATCGGAAGTCTAGAGCGGGAGTCCAAAGTGGGTGTCTGGGGCGGAGTCAGAATCGAGAGTCCAAGGTGAGAGTCTGGGGTGGGAGTTGGTGGCGGGAGTCCATGGCGGGAGTTCGAGGCGTGAGTCAGGGTGGGAGTCCATTACGGGACCCCGTGGCGGGAGTCCATGGCGGGAGTCCGAATCGGAAGTCTGGGGTGGGAGTTGGTGGCGGGAGTCCATGGCGGGGGTTCGAGGCGTGATTCAGGGGTGGGAGTCCATTACGGGACCCCGTGGCGGGAGTCCATGGCGGGAGTCCGAATTGGAAGTCTGGGGTGGGAGTTGGTGGCGGGAGTCCATGGCGGGAGTTCGAGGCGTGAGTCAGGGGTGGGAGTCCATAGCGGGACCCCGTGGCGGGAGTCCGAATCGGAAGTCTAGGGCGGGAGTCCAGAGTGGGTGTCTGGGGCGGGAGTCAGAATCGGGAGTCTGGGGTGAGAGTCTGGGGCGGGAGTTGGTGGCGGGAGTCCATGGCGGGAGTCACATGTGGGAGTCAGGAGTGGCAGTCCATTACAGGACCTCGTGGCGTGAGTCCATGGCGGGAGTCAGGGGTGGGAGTCCATAGCGGGACCCCTTGGCGGGAGTCCAAATCGGAAGTCTAGGGCGGGAGTCCAGAGTGGGTGTCTGGGGCGGAAGTCAGAATCGGGAGTCCGAGGTGAGAGTCTGGGGCGGGAGTTGGTGGCGGGAGTCCATGGCGGGAGTCACATGTGGGAGTCAGGAGTGGCAGTCCATTACAGGACCTCGTGGCGTGAGTCCATGGCGGGAGTCCGAATCAGAATTCTAGGGCGGGAGTTCAAAGTGGGTGACTGGGGCGGGAGTCAGAATCGGGAGTCCGAGGTGATTGTCTGGGGTGGGGGTTGGTGGCGGGAGTGTGAGGCGTTAGTCCGAATCGGAAGTCTAGAGCGGGAGTCCAAAGTGGGTGTCTGGGGCGGGAGTCAGAATCGAGAGTCCAAGGTGAGAGTCTGGGGCGGGAGTTGGTGGCGGGAGTTGGTGGCGGGAGTTGGTGGCGGGAGTCCATGGCGGGAGTCCGAATCGGAAGTCTAGGGCGGAGTCCAGAGAAGGTGTCTGGGGCGGGAGTCAGAATCCGGAGTTTGAGGCGGGAGTCCATGGCCTGACCCCGTGGTGGGAGTCCGAATCGGAAGTCCAAGGCGGGAGTCCGAATCAGGATTTTGAGGCGGGAGTCCATGGCGAGACCCCGTGGCGGGAGTCCGAATCGGAAGTCTAGGGCGGGAGTCCAGAGAAGGTGTCTGGGGCGGGAGTCAGAATCGGGAGTTTGAGGCGGGAGTCCATGGCCTGACCCCGTGGCGGGAGTCCGAATCGGAAGTCTAGGGCGGGAGTCCAGAGAAGGTGTCTGGGGCGGGAGTCAGAATCAGGAGTTTGAGGCGGGAGTCCATGGCCTGACCCCGTGGTGGGAGTCCGAATCGGAAGTCCAAGGTGAGAGTCAGGGAACTCATTACAGCTGTGTTGTAATGAACTCATTACAGCGGTGTTGTAATGAACTCATTACAGCGGTGTTGTAATGAACTCATTACAGCGGTATTGTAATGAACTCATTACAGCGGCGCAGTAATGAACTCATTACAGCTGTGTTGTAATGAACTCATTACAGCGGTGTTGTAATGAACCCATTACAGCTGTGTTGTAATGAACTCATTACATCGGTGTTGTAATGAACCCATTACAGCTGTGTTGTAATGAACTCATTACAATGGAGTCCGGGCGGGGAGTTCGAGTCAGGAGTTCGAGGTGGGAGTCCATTGCGGGACCCCGTGGCGGGAGTCCGAATCGGAAGTCTAGGGCGGGAGTCCAAAGTGGGTGTCTGGGGCGGGAGTCAGAATCGGGAGTCCGAGGTGAGAGTCTGGGGTGGGGGTTGGTGGCGGGAGTGTGTGGCGTTAGTCCGAATCGGAAGTCTAGAGCGGGAGTCCAAAGTGGGTGTCTGGGGAGTTTGTGGCGGGAGTTGGTGGCGGGAGTTGGTGGCGGGAGTTGGTGGCGGGTGTTAGGGGTGGGGAGTCCATGTTAGGTGTGGGGTGAGTCCAGGTTGGGAGTCCATTACGGGACCCCGTGGCGGGAGTCCATGGCGGGAGTCCGATTCGGAAGTCTAGGGCGGGAGTCAGAATCGGGAGTCCAGGGTGAGAGTCTAGGGCGGGAGTTGGTGGCGGGAGTTCGAGGCGGGAGTCAGGGGTGGGAGTCGATAGCGGGACCCCGTTGCGGGAGTCTATGGCGGGAGTACGAATCGGAAGTCTAGGGCTGGAGTCCAAAGTGGGTGTCTGGGGAGGGAATCAGAATCGGGAGTCCGAGGTGGTAATTTCAGGAAATGATAAGAATGCAATAGTTCAACGACTAATGGGCGGTATTTAAGATCTAATTGTCGCCATTATATTCAAAGAAGCACAAATAAATAATAGAAATAAAATTTCCACATATTTTTATTGTTTTTCACAATTGGTATACCAAAAACTGCAACACCTGAGTAGCCACACCGTATGGCAAAAGATTTGTTGTGAAAAACAATAATAATGAGTGGAAATCTTATTCATATTGTTTTATTTGTCTTCGGCAGGAATCCGTGGCGGGAATGTGAAGCGGGAGTCCATGGCGGGAGTCCGAATCGGAAGTCAAGGGTGGCAGTTCAAGTGGGAGTCCAGGGCGGGAGTCCGAATCAGGAGTCCGAATCGGAGTTCGGAGTTCGAGGCGGGAGTTCGAGGCGGGAGTGTGTGGCGGGAGTCTGTGGCGGGAGTCCATGGCGGGAGTCAGGGGTGGGAGTCAGGGGCGGGAGTCCGAATCGGAAGTCTAGGGCGGGAGTCAGAATCTGGAGTCCGAGGTGGAAGTCTGGGGTGGGAGTTGGTGGCGGGAGTCCATTACGGGACCCCGTGGCGGGAGTCCATGGCGGGAGTCCGAATCGGAAGTCTAGGGCGGGAGTCAGAATCGGGAGTCCGAGGTGGAAGTCTGGGGTGGGAGTTGGTGGCGGGAGTCCATGGCGGGAGTTCGAGGCGTGAGTCAGGGGTGGGAGTCCATTGCGGGACCCCGTGGCGGGAGTCCGAATCGGAAGTCTAGGGCGGGAGTCCAGAGTGGGTGTCTGGGGCGGGAGTCAGAATCGTGAGTCCGAGGTGAGAGTCTGGGGCGGGAGTCAATGGCGGGAGTCCATGGCGGGAGTCCATGGCGGGAGTCACGGGTGGAAGTCAGGGCTGGGAGTCCATTACGGGACCCCGTGGCGGGAGTCCATGGCGGGAGTCCGAATCGGAATTCTAGGGCGGGAGTCCAAAGTGGGTGACTGGGGCAGGAGTCAGAATCGGGAGTCCGAGGTGATTGTCTGGAGTGGGGGTTGGTGGCGGGAGTGTGTGGCGGGAGTTCGAGGTGTGAGTCAGGGGTGGGAGTCCAAAGTGGGTGTCTGGGGCGTCCGAATCGGAAGTCTGGGAGTCAGAATCGAGAGTCCAAGGTGAGAGTCTGGGGTGGGAGTTGGTGGCGGGAGTCCATGGCGGGAGTTCGAGGTGTGAGTCAGGGGTGGAGTCCATAGGGACGGGGGAGTCCTGGCGGGAGTCCAAATCGGAAGTCTAGGGCGGGAGTCCAAAGTGGGTGTCTGGGGCGGGAGTCAGAATCGAGAGTCCAAGGTGAGAGTCTGGGGCGGAAGTTGGTGGCGGGAGTCCATGGCGGGAGTCCGAATCGGAAGTCTGGGGTGGGAGTTGGTGGCGGGAGTCCATGGCGGGAGTTCGAGGCGGGAGTCAGGGGTGGGAGTCCATTACGGGACCCCGTGGCGGGAGTCCATGGCGGGAGTCCGAATCGGAAGTCTAGGGCGGAGTCCAGAGAAGGTGTCTGGGGCGGGAGTCAGAATCCGGAGTTTGAGGCGGGAGTCCATGGCCTGACCCCGTGGTGGGAGTCCGAATCGGAAGTCCAAGGCGGGAGTCCGAATCAGGATTTTGAGGCGGGAGTCCATGGCGGGACCCCGTGGCGGGAGTCCGAATCGGAAGTCTAGGGCGGGAGTCCAGAGAAGGTGTCTGGGGCGGGAGTCAGAATCGGGAGTTTGAGGCGGGAGTCCATGGCCTGACCCCGTGGCGGGAGTCCGAATCGGAAGTCTAGGGCGGGAGTCCAGAGAAGGTGTCTGGGGCGGGAGTCAGAATCGGGAGTTTGAGGCGGGAGTCCATGGCGGGACCCCGTGGCGGGAGTCCGAATCGGAAGTCTGAGGTGAGAGTCAGGGAACTCATTACAGCTGTGTTGTAATGAACTCATTACAGCGGTGTTGTAATGAACTCATTACAGCGGTGTTGTAATGAACTCATTACAGCGGCGCAGTAATGAACTCATTACAGCTGTGTTGTAATGAACTCATTACATCGGTGTTGTAATGAACCCATTACAGCGGTGTTGTAATGAACCCATTACAGCTGTGTTGTAATGAACTCATTACATCGGTGTTGTAATGAACCCATTACATCGGTGTTGTAATGAACCCATTACAGCTGTGTTGTAATGAACTCATTACAGCGGTGTTGTAATGAACTCATTACAATGGAGTCCAGGGCGGGAGTCCGAGTCAGGAGTTCGAGGTGGGAGTCCATGGCGGGATCCGGTGGCGGGAGTCCGAATCGGAAGTCTAGGGCGGGAGTCCAGAGAAGGTGTCTGGGGCGGGAGTCAGAATCGGGAGTTTGAGGCGGGAGTCCATGGCCTAACCCCGTGGTGGGAGTCCGAATCGGAAGTCCAAGGTGAGAGTCAGGGAACTCATTACAGCTGTGTTGTAATGAACTCATTACAGCGGTGTTGTAATGAACCCATTACAGCTGTGTTGTAATGAACTCATTACATCGGTGTTGTAATGAACCCATTACAGCTGTGTTGTAATGAACTCATTACAATGGAGTCCAGGGCGGGAGTCCGAGTCAGGAGTTCGAGGTGGGAGTCCATGGCGGGATCCCGTGGCGGGAGTCCGAATCGGAAGTCTAGGGCGGGAGTCCAGAGAAGGTGTCTGGGGCGGGAGTCAGAATCGGGAGTTTGAGGCGGGAGTCCATGGCCTAACCCCGTGGTGGGAGTCCGAATCGGAAGTCCAAGGTGAGAGTCAGGGAACTCATTACAGCTGTGTTGTAATGAACTCATTACAGCGGTGTTGTAATGAACCCATTACAGCTGTGTTGTAATGAACTCATTACATCGGTGTTGTAATGAACCCATTACAGCTGTGTTGTAATGAACTCATTACAATGGAGTCCAGGGCGGGAGTCCGAGTCAGGAGTTCGAGGTGGGAGTCCATGGCGGGATCCCGTGGCGGGAGTCCGAATCGGAAGTCTAGGGTGGGAGTCCAGAGAAGGTGTCTGGGGCGCGAGTCAGAATCGGGAGTTTGAGGCGGGAGTCCATGGCCTGACCCCGTGGTGGGAGTCCGAATCGGAAGTCCAAGGTGAGAGTCAGGGAACTCATTACAGCTGTGTTGTAATGAACTCATTACAGCGGTGTTGTAATGAACTCATTACAGCGGTGTTGTAATGAACTCATTACAGCGGTATTGTAATGAACTCATTACAGCGGCGCAGTAATGAACTCATTACAGCTTTGTTGTAATGAACTCATTACATCGGTGTTGTAATGAACCCATTACAGCGGTGTTGTAATGAACTCATTACAGCGGTGTTGTAATGAACCCATTACAGCTGTGTTGCAATGAACTCATTACAATGGAGTCCGGGGCGGAAGTCCGAGTCAGGAGTTCGAGGTGGGAGTCCATGGCGGGACCCCGTGGCGGGAGTCCGAATCGGAAGTCTAGGGCGGGAGTCCAGAGAAGGTGTCTGGGGCGGGAGTCAGAATCGGGAGTTTGAGGCGGGAGTCCATGGCCTGACCCCGTGGTGGGAGTCCGAATCGGAAGTCCAAGGCGGGAGTCCGAATCAGGATTTTTAGGCGGGAGTCCATGGCGGGACCCCGTGGCGGGAGTCCGAATCGGAAGTCTAGGGGTGGGAGTCCAGAGAAGGTGTCTGGGGCGCGAGTCAGAATCGGGAGTTTGAGGCGGGAGTCCATGGCCTGACCCCGTGGTGGGAGTCCGAATCGGAAGTCCAAGGTGAGAGTCAGGGAACTCATTACAGCTGTGTTGTAATGAACTCATTACATCGGTCTTGTAATGAACCCATTACAGCTGTGTTGTAATGAACTCATTACAGCGGTGTTGTAATGAACCCATTACAGCTGTGTTGTAATGAACTCATTACATCGGTGTTGTAATGAACCCATTACAGCGGTGTTGTAATGAACCCATTACAGCTGTGTTGTAATGAACTCATTACAGCGGTGTTGTAATGAACCCATTACAGCTGTGTTGTAATGAACTCATCACAATGGAGTCCGGGGCGGGAGTCCGAGTCAGGAGTTCGAGGTGGGAGTCCATGGCGGGACCCCGTGGCGGGAGTCCGAATCGGAAGTCTAGGGCGGGAGTCCAGAGAAGGTGACTGGGGCGGGAGTCAGAATCCGGAGTTTGAGGCGGGAGTCCATGGCCTGACCCCGTGGTGGGAGTCCGAATCGGAAGTCCAAGGCGGGAGTCCGAATCAGGATTTTGAGGCGGGAGTCCATGGCGGGACTCCGTGGCGGGAGTCCGAATCGGAATTCTAGGGCGGGAGTCCAAAGTGGGTGACTGGGGCAGGAGTCAGAATCGGGAGTCCGAGGTGATTGTCTGGTTTGGGGGTTGGTGGCGGGAGTGTGTGGCGTTAGTCCGAATCGGAAGTCTAGAGCGGGAGTCCAAAGTGGGTGTCTGGGGCGGGAGTCAGAATCGAGAGTCCAAGGTGAGAGTCTGGGGTGGGAGTTGGTGGCGGGAGTCCATGGCGGGAGTTCGAGGCGTGAGTCAGGGGTGGGAGTCCATTACGGGACCCCGTGGCGGGGGTCCATGGCGGGAGTCCGAATCGGGAGTCTGGGGTGGGGGTTGGTGGCGGGAGTCCATGGCGGGGTTCGAGGCGTGATTCAGGGTGGAGGAGTCCATTACGGGACCCCGTGGCGGGAGTCCATGGCGGGAGTCCGAATCGGAAGTCTGGGGTGGGAGTTGGTGGCGGGAGTCCATGGCGGGAGTTCGAGGCGTGAGTCAGGGGTGGGAGTCCATAGCGGGACCCCGTGGCGGGAGTCCGAATCGGAAGTCTAGGGCGGGAGTCCAGAGTGGGTGTCTGGGGCGGGAGTCAGAATCGGGAGTCCGAGGTGAGAGTCTGGGGCGGGAGTTGGGCGGCGGGCGGGAGTCCATGGCTGGAGTCACATGTGGGAGTCAGGGTCAGGGGAGTCCATTACGGGACCCCGTGGCGGGAGTCCATGGCGGGAGTCCGAATCAGAATTCTAGGGCGGGAGTCCAAAGTGGGTGACTGGGGCGGGAGTCAGAATCGGGAGTCCGAAGTGATTGTCTGGTTTGGGGTTGGTGGCGGGAGTGTGTGGCGTTAGTCCGAATCGGAAGTCTAGAGCGGGAGTCCAAAGTGGGTGTCTGGGGCGGGAGTCAGAATCGAGAGTCCAAGGTGAGAGTCTGGGGCGGGAGTTGGTGGCGGGAGTCCAGGCGGAGTCCATGGCGGGAGTTGATGGCGGAGTCCATGGCGGGAGTCAGGGGGAGTCAGGTGGGGAGTCGTTAGTCCCCGTGGTGGGAGTCCATTACGGGACCCCGTGGCGGGAGTCCATGGCGGGAGTCCGAGTCCGAAGTCTGGGGCGGGAGTCTGGGGCGAGAGTCTGGGGCGGGAGTCCATGGCGGGGGCGTCCATGGCGGGAGTCACATGGGGAGTCAGGGTGGCAGTCCATTACAGGACCTCGTGGCGTGAGTCCATGGCGGGAGTCAGGGTGGGAGTCCATAGCGGGACCCCTTGGCGGGAGTCCAAATCGGAAGTCTCCAGGGCGGGAGTCCAGAGGGGTGTCTGGGGCGGAAGTCAGAATCGGGAGTCCGAGGTGAGAGTCTGGGGCGGGAGTTGGTGGCGGGAGTCCATGGCGGGAGTCACATGTGGGAGTCAGGAGTCAGGGGTGGGAGTCCATTACAGGACCTCGTGGCATGAGTCCATGGCGGGAGTCCGAATCAGAATTCTAGGGCGGGAGTTCAAAGTGGGTGACTGGGGCGGGAGTCAGAATCGGGAGTCCGAGGTGATTGTCTGGGGTGGGGGGTCCATGGCGGGAGTGTGAGGCGTTAGTCCGAATCGGAAGTCTAGAGCGGGAGTCCAAAGGCGGGAGTCTGGGGCGGGAGTCAGAATCGAGAGTCAAGGTGAGAGTCTGGGGGAGTTGGTGGCGGGAGTTGGTGGCGGGAGTTGGTGGCGGGAGTCCATGGCGGGAGTCCGAATCGGAAGTCTGGGGCGGAGTCCAGAGAAGGTGTCTGGGGCGGGAGTCAGAATCCGGAGTTTGAGGCGGGAGTCCATGGCCTGACCCCGTGGTGGGAGTCCGAATCGGAAGTCCAAGGCAGGAGTCCGAATCAGGATTTTGAGGCGGGAGTCCATGGCGAGACCCCGTGGCGGGAGTCCGAATCGGAAGTCTAGGGCGGGAGTCCAGAGAAGGTGTCTGGGGCGGGAGTCAGAATCGGGAGTTTGAGGCGGGAGTCCATGGCCTGACCCCGTGGCGGGAGTCCGAATCGGAAGTCTAGGGCGGGAGTCCAGAGAAGGTGTCTGGGGCGGGAGTCAGAATCAGGAGTTTGAGGCGGGAGTCCATGGCGGGACCCCGTGGTGGGAGTCCGAATCGGAAGTCCAAGGTGAGAGTCAGGAACTCATTACAGCTGTGTTGTAATGTCACTCATTACAGCGGTGTTGTAATGAACTCATTACAGCGGTATTGTAATGAACTCATTACAGCGGCGCACTAATGAACTCATTACAGCGGCGCAGTAATGAACTCATTACAGCTGTGTTGTAATGAACTCATTACATCGGTGTTGTAATGAACCCATTACAGCGGTGTTGTAATGAACCCATTACAGCTGTGTTGTAATGAACTCATTACAGCGGTGTAATGAACCCATTACAGCTGTGTTGTAATGGGAGTCGGGAGTCCGAATCGGAAGTCTAGGGCGGGAGTCCAGAGAAGGTGTCTGGGGCGGGAGTCAGAATCGGGAGTTTGAGGCGGGAGTCCATGGCCGGAGTCGTGGCGGAGTCCGAATCGGAGTCCAATGGCGGGAGTCCGAATCGGGAGTTTGAGGCGGGAGTCAATGGCGGGAGTCCATGGCGGGAGTCCGTGGCGGAATCGGAAGTCTAGGGCAGGAGTCCAATGTGGGTGTCTGGGGCGGGAGTCAGAATCAGGAGTCCGAGGTGAGAGTCTGGGGCAGGAGTTGGTGGCGGGAGTGTGTGGCAGGAGTCCGAATCGGAAGTCTAGGGCGGGAGTCCAAAGTGGGTGTCTGGGGCGGGAGTCAGAATCGAGAGTCCAAGGTGAGAGTCTGGGGCGGGAGTTGGTGGCGGGAGTTGGTGGCGGGAGTTGGTGGCGGGAGTTGGTGGCGGGAGTCCATGGCGGGTCCATGGCGGGTGTCAGGGGTGGGAGTCAGGTGTGGGAGTCCATTACGGGACCCCGTGGCGGGAGTCCATGGCGGGAGTCCGATTCGGAAGTCTAGGGCGGGAGTCAGAATCGGGAGTCCAGGGTGAGAGTCTAGGGCGGGAGTTGGTGGCGGGAGTTCGAGGCGGGAGTCAGATGTGGGAGTCGATAGCACGACCCCGTTGCGGAAGTCTATGGCGGGAGTACGAATCGGAAGTCTAGGGCTGGAGTCCAAAGTGGGTGTCTGGGGAGGGAATCAGAATCGGGAGTCCGAGGTGGTAATTTCAGGAAATGATAAGAATGCAATAGTTCAACGACTAATGGGCGGTATTTAAGATCTAATTGTCGCCATTATATTCAAAGAAGCACAAATTAATAATAGAAATAAAATTTCCACATATTTTTATTGTTTTTCACAATTGGTATACCAAAAACTGCAACACCTGAGTAGCCACACCGTATGGCAAAAGATTTGTTGTGAAAAACAATAATAATGAGTGGAAATCTTATTCTTATTGTTTTATTTGTCTTCGGCAGGAATCCGTGGCGGGAATGTGAAGCGGGAGTCCATGGCGGGAGTCCGAATCGGAAGTCAGGGGTGGCAGTTCAAGTGGGAGTCCAGGGCGGGAGTCCGAATCAGGAGTTCGAGGCGGGAGTCCATGGCGGGAGTCCGAATCGGAAGTCAGGGGTGGCAGTCCAAAGTGGGAGTCCGGGGCGGGAGTCCGAATCAGGAGTTCGAGGCGGGAGTTCGTGGCGGGAGTGTGTGGCGGGAGTCCGAATCGGAAGTCTAGGGCGGGAGTCAAATTGGGTGTCTGGGGCGGGAGTCAGAATCAGGAGTCCGAGGCGGGAGTTGGTGGCGGGAGTCCGGGTGTGGGAGTCTGGGGGAGGGGGAGTCTAGGCGGGACTCCGAGGAGTCTAGGGGCGGAGTCCAAAGCGGGTGTCTGGGGCGGGAGTCAGAATCGGGAGTCCGGGTCTGGGGTCCATGGCGGGCGGGAGTCCATGGCGGGAGTCCATGGCGGTCCATGGCGTCCAAATCGGAAGTCTAGGGCGGTCCAGTCCAATGTGGGTGTCTGGGGCGGGAGTCAGAATCGGCGGGAGTCCAAGGTGAGTCAGGTCTGGGGCGGGAGTTGGTGGCGGGAGTCCATGATGGCGGAGTTGATGAGTCTGAGTCGGGGCGGGAGTCCATGGCGGGAGTCAGGGTGGAGTCCAGGGCGGGAGTCCATTATCGGAAGTCTAGGGCGGGAGTCCAGTCTGGGTGGGTGTCTGGGGCGGGAGTCAGAGAGAGTCCGAGGTGAGAGTCTGGGGCGGGAGTTGGTGGGGAGTTGGGGCGTCCATGATCTGCGGAGTCCATGGCGGAGTCCATGGCGGGAGTCTCAGGTGGGAGTCCAGGCGGAGTCCATTACGGGAGTCCGGGTGGGAGTCCATGGCGGGAGTCCGAATGGAGTCCATGGCGGGAGTCCATGGCGGGAGTCCGAATCGGAGTCAGGGTCTAGGGCGGGAGTCAATCGGGAGTCGGGGTGTCTGGGGCGGGTCCAAAGTCGGGAGTCTGGGGCGGGAGTCCGGGCGGGAGTCCAGGCGGAGTCCGAGGGCGGAGTCTGGGGCGGGAGTCAATGGCGGGAGTCCATGGCGGGAGTCCATGGCGGGTCCAAATCGAGGAGTCCGAGGCGTCCGGGCGGGAGTGGCGGGAGTCGGGTGGAGTCCGTCGGGAGTCCATCCGGGAGTCAGGGAGTCCAGGGCGGGAGTCAGGGCGGGAGTCCATGGGCGGGAGTCAGAATCGGAGTCCAGTCCAGATCGGGAGTCTGGGGCGGGAGTCAGAATCGGGAGTCCGAGGTGAGAGTCTGGTGGCGGGAGTCCATGGCGGGAGTTCGAGGCGGAGTCAGGGGTGGGAGTCCATAGCGGGACCCCATGGCAGGAGTCCATGGCGGGAGTCCGAATCGGAAGTCTAGGGCGGGAGTCCAAAGTGGGTGTCTGGGGCGGGAATCAGAATCGAGAGTCCAAGGTGATAGTCTGGGGCGGGAGTTGGTGGCGGGAGTTGGTGGCGGGAGTCTGTGGCGGGAGTCCATGGCGGGAGTCCGAGTCCATCGGTAGTCTGGGGCGGGAGTCTGTGGCGGGAGTCCATGGCGGGAGTCAGGGGTGGAGAGTCAGGGGTGGGAGTCCATTACGGGACCCCGTGGCGGAAGTCCATGGCGGGAGTCCGAATCGGAAGTCTAGGGCGGAGTCCAAAGTGGGTGTCTGGGGCGGGAATCAGAATCGGGAGTTTGAGGCGGGTAATGAACTCATTACAGCGGTGTTGTAATGAACTCATTACAGCGGTATTGTAATGAACTCATTACAGCGGCGCAGTAATGAACTCATTACAGCTGTGTTGTAATGAACTCATTACATCGGTGTTGTAATGAACCCATTACAGCGGTGTTGTAATGAACCCATTACAGCTGTGTTGTAATGAACTCATTACAGCGGTGTTGTAATGAACCCATTACAGCTGTGTTGTAATGAACTCATTACATCGGTGTTGTAATGAACCCATTACAGCGGTGTTGTAATGAATCCATTACAGCTGTGTTGTAATGAACCCATTACAGCTGTGTTGTAATGAACTCATTACAGCGGTGTTGTAATGAACCCATTACAGCTGTGTTGTAATGAACTCATTACAATGGAGTCCGGGGCGGGAGTCCGAGTCAGGAGTTCGAGGTGGGAGTCCATGGCGGGACCCCGTGGCGGGAGTCCGAATCGGAAGTCTAGATCGGGAGTCCATAGAAGGTGTCTGGGGCGGGAGTCAGAATCGGGAGTTTGAGGCGGGAGTCCATGGCCTGACCCCGTGGTGGGAGTCCGAATCGGAAGTCCAAGGCGGGAGTCCGAATCAGGATTTTGAGGCGGGAGTCCATGTCGGGACCCCGTGGCGGGAGTCCGAATCGGAAGTCTGAGGTGAGAGTCAGGGAACTCATTACAGCTGTGTTGTAATGAACTCATTACAGCGGTGTTGTAATGAACTCATTACAGCGGTATTGTAATGAACTCATTACAGCGGCGCAGTAATGAACTCATTACAGCTGTGTTGTAATGAACTCATTACATCGGTGTTGTAATGAACCCATTACAGCGTTGTTGTAATGAACTCATTACAGCGGTGTTGTAATGAACTCATTACAGCGGTGTTGTAATGAACCCATTACAGCTGTGTTGCAATGAACTCATTACAATGGAGTCCGGGGCGGGAGTCCGAGTCAGGAGTTCGAGGTGGGAGTCCATGGCGGGACCCCGTGGCGGGAGTCCGAATCGGAAGTCTAGGGCGGAAGTCCAGAGAAGGTGTCTGGGGCGGGAGTCAGAATCGGGAGTTTGAGGCGGGAGTCCATGGCCTGACCCCGTGGTGGGAGTCCGAATCGGAAGTCCAAGGCGGGAGTCCGAATCAGGATTTTGAGGCGGGAGTCCATGGCGGGACCCCGTGGCGGGAGTCCGAATCGGAAGTCTAGGGCGGAAGTCCAGAGAAGGTGTCTGGGGCGGGAGTCAGAATCGGGAGTTTGAGGCGGGAGTCCATGGCCTGACCCCGTGGTGGGAGTCCGAATCGGAAGTCCATGGTGTGAGTCAGGGAACTCATTACAGCTGTGTTGTAATGAACTCATTACAGCGGTGTTGTAATGAACTCATTACAGCGGTGTTGTAATGAACTCATTACAGCGGTATTGTAATGAACTCATTACAGCGGCGCAGTAATGAACTCATTACAGCTGTGTTGTAATGAACTCATTACATCGGTGTTGTAATGAACCCATTACAGCGGTGTTGTAATGAACCCATTACAGCTGTGTTGTAATGAACTCATTACAGCGGTGTTGTAATGAACCCATTACAGCTGTGTTGTAATGAACTCATTACATCGGTGTTGTAATGAACCCATTACAGCGGTGTTGTAATGAACTCATTACAATGGAGTCCGGGGCGGGAGTCCGAGTCAGGAGTTCGAGGTGGGAGTCCATGGCGGGACCCCGTGGCGGGAGTCCGAATCGGAAGTCTAGATCGGGAGTCCATAGAAGGTGTCTGGGGCGGGAGTCAGAATCGGGCGTTTGAGGCGGGAGTCCATGGCCTGACCCCGTGGTGGGAGTCCGAATCGGAAGTCCAAGGCGGGAGTCCGAATCAGGATTTTGAGGCGGGAGTCCATGGCGGGACCCCGTGGCGGGAGTCCGAATCGGAAGTCTGAGGTGAGAGTCAGGGAACTCATTACAGCTGTGTTGTAATGAACTCATTACAGCGGTGTTGTAATGAACTCATTACAGCGGTATTGTAATGAACTCATTACAGCGGCGCAGTAATGAACTCATTACAGCTGTGTTGTAATGAACTCATTACATCGGTGTTGTAATGAACCCATTACAGCGTTGTTGTAATGAACTCATTACAGCGGTGTTGTAATGAACTCATTACAGCGGTGTTGTAATGAACCCATTACAGCTGTGTTGCAATGAACTCATTACAATGGAGTCCGGGGCGGGAGTCCGAGTCAGGAGTTCGAGGTGGGAGTCCATGGCTGGACCCCGTGGCGGGAGTCCGAATCGGAAGTCTAGGGCGGGAGTCCAGAGAAGGTGTCTGGGGCGGGAGTCAGAATCGGGAGTTTGAGGCGGGAGTCCATGGCCTGACCCCGTGGTGGGAGTCCGAATCGGAAGTCCAAGGCGGGAGTCCGAATCAGGATTTTGAGGCGGGAGTCCATGGCGGGACCCCGTGGCGGGAGTCCGAATCGGAAGTCTAGGGCGGGAGTCCAGAGAAGGTGTCTGGGGCGGGAGTCAGAATCGGGAGTTTGAGGCGGGAGTCCATTGCCTGACCCCGTGGTGGGAGTCCGAATCGGAAGTCCAAGGCGGGAATCCGAATCAGGATTTTGAGGCGGGAGTCCATGGCGGGACCCCGTGGCGGGAGTCCGAATCGGAAGTCTAGGGCGGGAGTCCAGAGAAGGTGTCTGGGGCGGGAGTCAGAATCGGGAGTTTGAGGCGGGAGTCCATTGCCTGACCCCGTGGTGGGAGTCCGAATCGGAAGTCCAAGGCGGGAGTCCGAATCAGGATTTTGAGGCGGGAGTCCATGGCGGGACCCCGTGGCGGGGGTCCGAATCGGAAGTCTAGGGCGGGAGTCCAGAGAAGGTGTCTGGGGCGGGAGTCAGAATCGGGAGTTTGAGGCGGGAGTCCATGGCCTGACCCCGTGGTGGGAGTCCGAATCGGAAGTCCAAGGTGAGAGTCAGGGAACTCATTACAGCTGTGTTGTAATGAACTCATTACAGCGGTGTTGTAATGAACTCATTACAGCGGTGTTGTAATGAACTCATTACAGCGGTATTGTAATGAACTCATTACAGCGGCGCAGTAATGAACTCATTACAGCTGTGTTGTAATGAACTCATTACATCGGTGTTGTAATGAACCCATTACAGCGGTGTTGTAATGAACCCATTACAGCTGTGTTGTAATGAACTCATTACAGCGGTGTTGTAATGAACCCATTACAGCTGTGTTGTAATGAACTCATTACATCGGTGTTGTAATGAACCCATTACAGCGGTGTTGTAATGAACCCATTACAGCTGTGTTGTAATGAACTCATTACAGCGGTGTTGTAATGAACCCATTACAGCTGTGTTGTAATGAACTCATTACAATGGAGTCCGGGGCGGGAGTCCGAGTCCGGAGTTCGAGGTGGGAGTCCATGGCGGGACCCCGTGGCGGGAGTCCGAATCGGAAGTCTAGGGCGGGAGTCCAGAGAAGGTGACTGGGGCGGGAGTCAGAATCGGGAGTTTGAGGCGGGAGTCCATGGCCTGACCCCGTGGTGGGAGTCCGAATCGGAAGTCCAAGGCGGGAGTCCGAATCGGAATTCTAGGGCGGGAATCCAAAGTGGGTGACTGGGGCAGGAGTCAGAATCGAGAGTCCAAGGTGAGAGTCTGGGGTGGGAGTTGGTGGCGGGAGTCCATGGCGGGAGTTCGAGGCGTGAGTCAGGGGTGGGAGTCCATTACGGGACCCCGTGGCGGGAGTCCATGGCGGGAGTCCGAATCGGAAGTCTGGGGTGGGAGTTGGTGGCGGGAGTCCATGGCGGGAGTTCGAGGCGTGAGTCAGGGGGGGGAGTCCATAGCGGGACCCCGTGGCGGGAGTCCATGGCGGGAGTCCGAATTGGAAGTCTGGGGTGGGAGTTGGTGGCGGGAGTCCATGGCGGGAGTTCGAGGCGTGAGTCAGGGGTGGGAGTCCATAGCGGGACCCCGTGGCGGGAGTCCGAATCGGAAGTCTAGGGCGGGAGTCCAGAGTGGGTGTCTGGGGCGGGAGTCAGAATCGGGAGTCCGAGGTGAGAGTCTGGGGCGGGAGTTGGTGGCGGGAGTCCATGGCTGGAGTCACATGTGGGAGTCAGGAGTGGGAGTCCATTACGGGACCCCGTGGCGGGAGTCCATGGCGGGAGTCCGAATCAGAATTCTAGGGCGGGAGTCCAAAGTGGGTGACTGGGGCAGGAGTCAGAATCGGCAGTCCGAGGTGATTGTCTGGTTTGGGGGTTGGTGGCGGGAGTGTGTGGCGTAAGTCCGAATCGGAAGTCTAGAGCGGGAGTCCAAAGTGGGTGTCTGGGGCGGGAGTCAGAATCGAGAGTCCAAGGTGAGAGTCTGGGGTGGGAGTTGGTGGCGGGAGTCCATGGCGGGAGTTCGAGGCGTGAGTCAGGGGTGGGAGTCCATTACGGGACCCCGTGGCGGGAGTCCATGGCGGGAGTCCGAATCGGAAGTCTGGGGTGGGAGTCCATAGCGGGACCCCTTGGCGGGAGTCCAAATCGGAAGTCTAGGGCGGGAGTCCAGAGTGGGTATCTGGGGCGGAAGTCAGAATCGGGAGTCCGAGGTGAGAGTCTGGGGCGGGAGTTGGTGGCGGGAGTCCATGGCGGGAGTCACATGTGGGAGTCAGGAGTGGCAGTCCATTACAGGACCTCGTGGCGTGAGTCCATGGCGGGAGTCAGGGGTGGGAGTCCATAGCGGGACCCCTTGGCGGGAGTCCAAATCGGAAGTCTAGGGCGGGAGTCCAGAGTGGGTGTCTGGGGCGGAAGTCAGAATCGGGAGTCCGAGGTGAGAGTCTGGGGCGGGAGTTGGTGGCGGGAGTCCATGGCGGGAGTCACATGTGGGAGTCAGGAGTGGCAGTCCATTACAGGACCTCGTGGCGTGAGTCCATGGCGGGAGTCCGAATCAGAATTCTAGGGCGGGAGTTCAAAGTGGGTGACTGGGGCGGGAGTCAGAATCGGGAGTCCGAGGTGATTGTCTGGGGTGGGGGTTGGTGGCGGGAGTGTGAGGCGTTAGTCCGAATCGGAAGTCTAGAGCGGGAGTCCAAAGTGGGTGTCTGGGGCGGGAGTCAGAATCGAGAGTCCAAGGTGAGAGTCTGGGGCGGGAGTTGGTGGCGGGAGTCCATGGCGGGAGTCCGAATCGGAAGTATAGGGCGGAGTCCAGAGAAGGTGTCTGGGGCGGGAGTCAGAATCCGGAGTTTGAGGCGGGAGTCCATGGCCTGACCCCGTGGTGGGAGTCCGAATCGGAAGTCCAAGGCGGGAGTCCGAATCAGGATTTTGAGGCGGGAATCCATGGCGGGACCACGTGGCGGGAGTCCGAATCGGAAGTCTAGGGCGGCAGTCCAGAGAAGGTGTCTGGGGCGGGAGTCAGAATCGGGAGTTTGAGGCGGGAGTCCATGGCCTGACCCCGTGGCGGGAGTCCGAATCGGAAGTCTAGGGCGGGAGTCCAGAGAAGGTGTCTGGGGCGGGAGTCAGAATCAGGAGTTTGAGGCGGGAGTCCATTTCCTGACCCCTTGGTGGGAGTCCGAATCGGAAGTCCAAGGTGAGAGTCAGGGAACCCATTACAGCTGTGTTGTAATGAACTCATTACAGCGGTGTTGTAATGAACTCATTACAGCGGTGTTGTAATCAACTCATTACAGCGGTATTGTAATGAACTCATTACAGCGGCGCAGTAATGAACTCATTACAGCTGTGTTGTAATGAACTCATTACATCGGTGTTGTAATGAACCCATTACAGCGGTTTTGTAATGAACCCATTACAGCTGTGTTGTAATGAACTCATTACAGCGGTGTTGTAATGAACCCATTACAGCTGTGTTGTAATGAACTCATTACATCGGTGTTGTAATGAACCCATTACAGCGGTGTTGTAATGAACCCATTACAGCTGTGTTGTAATGAACTCATTACAGCGGTGTTGTAATGAACCCATTACAGCTGTGTTGTAATGAACTCATTACAATGGAGTCCGGGGCGGGAGTCCGAGTCAGGAGTTCGAGGTGGGAGTCCATGGCGGGACCCCGTGGCGGCAGTCCGAATCGGAAGTCTAGGGCGGGAGTCCAGAGAAGGTGACTGGGGCGGGAGTCAGAATCGGGAGTTTGAGGCGGGAGTCCATGGCCTGACCCCGTGGTGGGAGTCCGAATCGGAAGTCCAAGGCGGGAGTCCGAATCAGGATTTTGAGGCGGGAGTCCATGGCGGGACCCCGTGGCGGGAGTCCGAATCGGAAGTCTAGGGTGGGAGTCCAGAGAAGGTGTCTGGGGCGGGAGTCAGAATCGGGAGTTTGAGGCGGGAGTCCATGGCCTGACCCCGTGGTGGGAGTCCGAATCGGAAGTCCAAGGTGAGAGTCAGGGAACTCATTACAGCTGTGTTGTAATGAACTCATTACAGCGGTGTTGTAATGAACTCATTACAGCGGTGTAGTAATGAACTCATTACAGCGGTATTGTAATGAACTCATTACAGCGGCGCAGTAATGAACTCATTACAGCTGTGTTGTAATGAACCCATTACAGCTGTGTTGTAATGAACTCATTACAGCGGTGTTGTAATGAACCCATTACAGCTGTGTTGTAATGAACTCATTACATCGGTGTTGTAATGAACCCATTACAGCGGTGTTGTAATGAACCCATTACAGCTGTGTTGTAATGAACTCATTACAGCGGTGTTGTAATGAACCCATTACAGCTGTGTTGTAATGAACTCATTACAATGGAGTCCGGGGCGGGAGTCCGAGTCAGGAGTTCGAGGTGGGAGTCCATGGCGGGACCCCGTGGCGGCAGTCCGAATCGGAAGTCTAGGGCGGGAGTCCAGAGAAGGTGTCTGGGGCGGGAGTCAGAATCGGGAGTTTGAGGCGGGAGTCCATTGCCTGACCCCGTGGTGGGAGTCCGAATCGGAAGTCCAAGGCGGGAATCCGAATCAGGATTTTGAGGCGGGAGTCCATGGCGGGACCCCGTGGCGGGAGTCCGAATCGGAAGTCTAGGGCGGGAGTCCAAAGTGGGTGACTGGGGCAGGAGTCATAATCGGGAGTCCGAGGTGATTGTCTGGTTTGGGGGTTGGTGGCGGGAGTGTGTGGCGTTAGTCCGAATCGGAAGTCTAGAGCGGGAGTCCAAAGTGGGTGTCTGGGGCGGGAGTCAGAATCGGGAGTCCGAGGTGAGAGTCTGGGGTGGGAGTTGGTGGCGGGAGTCCATGGCGGGAGTTCGAGGCGTGAGTCAGGGGTGGGAGTCCATTACGGGACCCCGTGGCGGGAGTCCGAATCGGAAGTCTGGGGTGGGAGTTGGTGGCGGGAGTCCATGGCGGGGGTTCGAGGCGTGAGTCAGGGTGGGAGTCCATTACGGGACCCCGTGGCGGGAGTCCATGGCGGGAGTCCGAATCGGAAGTCTGGGGTGGGAGTTGGTGGCGGGAGTCCATGGCGGGAGTTCGAGGCGTGAGTCAGGGGTGGGAGTCCATAGCGGGACCCCGTGGCGGGAGTCCGAATCGGAAGTCTAGGGCGGGAGTCCAGAGTGGGTGTCTGGGGCGGGAGTCAGAATCGGGAGTCCGAGGTGAGAGTCTGGGGCGGGAGTTGGTGGCGGGAGTCCATGGCGGGAGTCACATGTGGGAGTCAGGAGTGGGAGTCCATTACGGGACCCCGTGGCGGGAGTCCATGGCGGGAGTCCGAATCAGAATTCTAGGGCGGGAGTCCAAAGTGGGTGACTGGGGCGGGAGTCAGAATCGGGAGTCCGAGGTGAGAGTCTGGGGCGGGAGTTGGTGGCGGGAGTTGGTGGCGGGAGTTGGTGGCGGGAGTCCATGGCGGGAGTCCGAATCGGAAGTCTAGGGCGGAGTCCAGAGAAGGTGTCTGGGGCGGGAGTCAGAATCCGGAGTTTGAGGCGGGAGTCCATGGCCTGACCCCGTGGTGGGAGTCCGAATCGGAAGTCCAAGGCGGGAGTCCGAATCAGGATTTTGAGGCGGGAGTCCATGGCGGGACCCCGTGGCGGGAGTCCGAATCGGAAGTCTGAGGTGAGATTCAGGGAACTCATTACAGCAGTGTTGTAATGAACTCATTACAGCGGTGTTGTAATGAACTCATTACAGCGGTGTTGTAATGAACTCATTACAGCGGTATTGTAATGCACTCATTACAGCGGCGCAGTAATGAACTCATTACAGCTGTGTTGTAATGAACCCATTACAGCGGTGTTGTAATGAACCCATTACAGCTGTGTTGTAATGAACTCATTACATCTGTGTTGTAATGAACCCATTACAGCTGTGTTGTAATGAACTCATTACAGCGGTGTCGTAATGAACTCATTACAATGGAGTCCAGGGCGGGAGTCCGAGTCAGGAGTTCGAGGTGGGAGTCCATGGCGGGATCCCGTGGCGGGAGTCCGAATCGGAAGTCTAGGGCGGGAGTCCAGAGAAGGTGTCTGGGGCGGGAGTCAGAATCGGGAGTTTGAGGCGGGAGTCCATGGCCTAACCCCGTGGTGGGAGTCCGAATCGGAAGTCCAAGGTGAGAGTCAGGGAACTCATTACAGCTGTGTTGTAATGAACTCATTACAGCGGTGTTGTAATGAACCCATTACAGCTGTGTTGTAATGAACTCATTACATCGGTGTTGTAATGAACCCATTACAGCTGTGTTGTAATGAACTCATTACAATGGAGTTCAGGGCGGGAGTCCGAGTCAGGAGTTCGAGGTGCGAGTCCATGGCGGGATCCCGTGGCGGGAGTCCGAATCAGAAGTCTAGGGCGGGAGTCCAAGGAAGGTGTCTGGGGCGGGAGTCAGAATCGGAAGTTTGAGGCGGGAGTCCATGGCCTAACCCCGTGGTGGGAGTCCGAATCGGAAGTCCAAGGCGGGAGTCCGAATCAGGATTTTGAGGCGGGAGTCCATGGCGGGACCCCGTGGCGGGAGTCCGAATCGGAAGTCTAGGGCGGAAGTCCAGAGAAGGTGTCTGGGGCGGGAGTCAGAATCGGGAGTTTGAGGCGGGAGTCCATGGCCTGACCCCGTGGTGGGAGTCCGAATCGGAAGTCCAAGGTGAGAGTCAGGGAACTCATTACAGCTGTGTTGTAATGAACTCATTACAGCGGTGTTGTAATGAACTCATTACAGCGGTATTGTAATGAACTCATTACAGCGGCGCAGTAATGAACTCATTACAGCTGTGTTGTAATGAACTCATTACATCGGTGTTGTAATGAACCCATTACAGCGGTGTTGTAATGAACCCATTACAGCTGTGTTGTAATGAACTCATTACAGCGGTGTTGTAATGAACCCATTACAGCGGTGTTGTAATGAACCCATTACAGCTGTGTTGTAATGAACTCATTACATCGGTGTTGTAATGAACCCATTACAGCGGTGTTGTAATGAACCCATTACAGCTGTGTTGTAACGAACCCATTACAGCGGTGTTGTAATGAACCCATTACAGCTGTGTTGTAATGAACTCATTACAATGGAGTCCGGGGCGGGAGTCCGAGTCAGGAGTTCGAGGTGAGAGTCCATGGCGGGACCCCGTGTCGGGAGTCCGAATCGGAAGTCTAGGGCGGGAGTCCAGAGAAGGTGTCTGGGGCGGGAGTCAGAATCGGGAGTTTGAGGCGGGAGTCCATGGCCTGACCCCGTGGTGGGTGTCCGAATCGGAAGTCCAAGGCGGGATTCCGAATCAGGATTTTGAGGCGGGAGTCCATGGCGGGACCCCGTGGCGGGAGTCCGAATCGGAAGTCTGAGGTGAGAGTCAGGGAACTCATTACAGCTGTGTTGTAATGAACTCATTACAGCGGTGTTGTAATGAACTCATTACAGCGGTGTTGTAATGAACTCATTACAGCGGTATTGTAATGAACTCATTACAGCGGCGCAGTAATGAACTCATTACAGCTGTATTGTAATGAACTCATTACATCGGTGTTGTAATGAACCCATTACAGCGTTGTTGTAATGAACTCATTACAGCGTTGTTGTAATGAACTCATTACAGCGGTGTTGTAATGAACTCATTACAGCGGTGTTGTAATGAACCCATTACAGCTGTGTTGCAATGAACTCATTACAATGGAGTCCGGGGCGGGAGTCCGAGTCAGGAGTTCGAGGTGGGAGTCCATGGCGGGACCCCGTGGCGGGAGTCCGAATCGGAAGTCTAGGGCGGGAGTCCAGAGAAGGTGTCTGGGGCGGGAGTCAGAATCGGGAGTTTGAGGCGGGAGTCCATGGCCTGACCCCGTGGTGGGAGTCCGAATCGGAAGTCCAAGGTGAGAGTCAGGGAAGTCATTACAGCTGTGTTGTAATGAACTCATTACAGCGGTGTTGTAATTAACTCATTACAGCGGTGTTGTAATGAACTCATTACAGCGGTATTGTAATGAACTCATTACAGCGGCGCAGTAATGAACTCATTACAGCTGTGTTGTAATGAACTCATTACATCGGTGTTGTAATGAACCCATTACAGCGGTGTTGTAATGAACCCATTACAGCTGTGTTGTAATGAACTCATTACAGCGGTGTTGTAATGAACCCATTACAGCTGTGTTGTAATGAACTCATTACATCGGTGTTGTAATGAACCCATTACAGCGGTGTTGTAATGAACCCATTACAGCTGTGTTGTAATGAACTCATTACAGCGGTGTTGTAATGAACCCATTACAGCTGTGTTGTAATGAACTCATTACAATGGAGTCCGGGGTGGGAGTCCGAGTCAGGAGTTCGAGGTGGGAGTCCATGGCGGGACCCCGTGGCGGGAGTCCGAATCGGAAGTCTAGGGCGGGAGTCCAGAGAAGGTGACTGGGGCGGGAGTCAGAATCGGGAGTTTGAGGCGGGAGTCCATGGCCTGACCCCGTGGTGGGAGTCCGAATCGGAAGTCCAAGGCGGGAGTCCGAATCAGGATTTTGAGGCGGGAGTCCATGGCGGGACCCCGTGGTGGGAGTCCGAATCGGAATTCTAGGGCGGGAGTCCAAAGTGGGTGACTGGGGCAGGAGTCAGAATCGGGAGTCCGAGGTGATTGTCTGGTTTGGGGGTTGGTGGCGGGAGTGTGTGGCGTTAGTCCGAATCGGAAGTCTAGAGCGGGAGTCCAAAGTGGGTGTCTGGGGCGGGAGTCAGAATCGAGAGTCCAAGGTGAGAGTCTGGGGTGGGAGTTGGTGGCGGGAGTCCATGGCGGGAGTTCGAGGCGTGAGTCAGGGGTGGGAGTCCATTACGGGACCCCATGGCGGGAGTCCATGGCGGGAGTCCGAATCGGAAGTCTGGGGTGGGAGTTGGTGGCGGGAGTCCATGGCGGGAGTTCGAGGCGTGAGTCAGGGGTGGGAGTCCATTACGGGACCCCGTGGCGGGAGTCCATGGCGGGAGTCCGAATTGGAAGTCTGGGGTGGGAGTTGGTGGCGGGAGTCCATGGCGGGAGTTCGAGGCGTGAGTCAGGGGTGGGAGTCCATAGCGGGACCCCGTGGCGGGAGTCCGAATCGGAAGTCTAGGGCGGGAGTCCAGAGTGGGTGTCTGGGGCGGGAGTCAGAATCGGGAGTCCGAGGTGAGAGTCTGGGGCGGGAGTTGGTGGCGGGAGTCCATGGCTGGAGTCACATGTGGGAGTCAGGAGTGGGAGTCCATTACGGGACCCCGTGGCGGGAGTCCATGGCGGGAGTCCGAATCAGAATTCTAGGGCGGGAGTCCAAAGTGGGTGACTGGGGCAGGAGTCAGAATCGGGAGTCCGAGGTGATTGTCTGGTTTGGGGGTTGGTGGCGGGAGTGTGTGGCGTTAGTCCGAATCGGAAGTCTAGAGCGGGAGTCCAAAGTGGGTGTCTGGGGCGGGAGTCAGAATCGAGAGTCCAAGGTGAGAGTCTGGGGTGGGAGTTGGTGGCGGGAGTCCATGGCGGGAGTTCGAGGCGTGAGTCAGGGGTGGGAGTCCATTACGGGACCCCGTGGCGGAAGTCTGGGGTGGGAGTTGGTGGCGGGAGTCCATGGCTTGAGTTCGAGGCGTGAGTCAGGGGTGGGAGTCCATAGCGGGACCCCTTGGCGGGAGTCCAAATCGGAAGTCTAGGGCGGGAGTCCAGAGTGGGTATCTGGGGCGGAAGTCAGAATCGGGAGTCCGAGGTGAGAGTCTGGGGCGGGAGTTGGTGGCGGGAGTCCATGGCGGGAGTCACATGTGGGAGTCAGGAGTGGCAGTCCATTACAGGACCTCGTGGCGTGAGTCCATGGCGGGAGTCAGGGGTGGGAGTCAGGGGTGGGAGTCCATTACGGGACCCCGTGGCGGGAGTCCATGGCGGGAGTCCGATTCGGAAGTCTAGGGCGGGAGTCAGAATCGGGAGTCCGAGGTGAGAGTCTGCGGTGGGGGTTGGTGGCGGGAGTGTGTGGCGTTAGTCCGAATCGGAAGTCTGGAGCGGGAGTCCAAAGTGGGTGTCTGGGGCGGGAGTCAGAATCGAGAGTCCAAGGTGAGAGTCTGGGGCGGGAGTTGGTGGCGGGAGTTGGTGGCGGGAGTTGGTGGCGGGAGTCCATGGCGGGTGTCAGGGGTGGGAGTCAGGTGTGGGAGTCCATTACGGGACCCCGTGGCGGGAGTCCATGGCGGGAGTCCGATTCGGAAGTCTAGGGCGGGAGTCAGAATCGGGAGTCCAGGGTGAGAGTCTAGGGCGGGAGTTGGTGGCGGGAGTTCGAGGCGGGAGTCAGGGGTGGGAGTCGATAGCGGGACCCCGTTGCGGAAGTATATGGCGGGAGTACGATTCGGAAGTCTAGTGTTGGAGTCCAAAGTGGGTGTCTGGGGAGGGAATCAGAATCGGGAGTCCGAGGTGGTAATTTCAGGAAATGATAAGAATGCAATAGTTCAACGACTAATGGGCGGTATTTAAGATCTAATTGTCACCATTATATTCAAAGAAGCACAAATAAATAATAGAAATAAAATTTCCACATATTTTTATTGTTTTTCACAATTGGTATACCAAAAACTGCAACACCTGAGTAGCCACACCGTATGGCAAAAGATTTGTTGTGAAAAACAATAATAATGAGTGAATCAATTTGACGTACACGATAAATCCAGAAAATCTCAAATAACTCAGAAATTATCGATTTAGGAGCATAATCATGTGAGAAAATTATCCTTATTTTTGACCGCAGAATCCAACATAATTATAAAAAATAGGGTTCTAATTTGAAAAACAGAAGTTATGGCCAATTTAAGATCACAATTTTCAACACAAAATTTGAAACACCCTGTGATGATATTGTTACGTTTTTCCTCAGCGAAATAGACTAACAATACAAGTCCTCTTTAAACTAATTTATATTCACACTTAACTAACAATCATCAATAATCTATATACACAATTTATCTACAGAATTTCACTAGGAACACCTGTTTACTCGTCGGTAAGTTCTATCCATCAATGAATCCATGAATCGGCTTCAGTCATTTATATCTGGCGCTGTTTTTCTAGAAGTTACCAGAAAGATGCTTCATGTTCCAGAACAATCGTAGCGGCCTCATTATGTCCCATAAATATGCCATCATTAATCGTTTTTTATGTGACAGCTTTATGGCGAGCGGTCCCTTTATCGCGATCTTAATCCCTTTGTCGGCGCATGAAGCGGAACTCCTCTGTTGTCGCAGCAGTCATTAAAATGTTCATACTCGGTTTTGTTACAATATTTTTGAAATCCAAAAGATGCATGGCCTTTTCACATCCTTCCTCTTCGATGTTGTAAAAACGGTTTACGCTCAGGATATTTAAAATAAGAATAATGAACATATTACTGACTGAACATATTTGACTTTTTCTCCAGTTTTTTTTAGATATTTTGAAAACTATTCGATTTAATACAAAGGTTTGACTAGAAATGTATTCACTATTGAATACTCGATCATACCAGGAATGGAAAACTTTTTTTCGTCGAATTTATTTTCACTCCCCGCATAACCGGAAGTTTTTGGGCTTCGAAAATATTTAAGCTCTGTAGAGAACTTCGAATAATATCATAATCCCAATTTTCAAATATGTCCAGTTCTCCAGAAACGTTTAATAGGCACTCGAACTTGAGACACCCTGTATACCGAAACGAGGTTCGGCCTGTCATACTCAAGTTTGATCAGGACCTCAGTAGAAAGTCATATCCATTCAATCGAGGCCATTTTCGGCTCGTTATTCGAAAATTACAGAAATTTGGGCAGAGCTATAGCGAGCTGTTCTACTAGTTTTCTACTAGAAAAAGTTACCAAAAAATGAATCCATCATTACTTACCGATTATTCGAAATATATGGAACGTTTTCACTTTTGAATGTTTCTCTCTGTTGAAGAAAGAAAGATCAATCAGGGAAAACCCTAGAGAATTACTAAACATCAAGTTTGGGGCAACTGATTTCAGATTTTTCCTCATGGTGAATGATCAGAAATATTGTAAAATATTATATGGAAATAAATATTTAAAAAGAATATTTAACTCAACCACATATTTCTCTCACATTCAATATGAGATATGCTCGATGAACATGATGTATATTTTGTTGAAAGGAATGAATTATTGAGAAGATCGATTTAACATAGTTACGATTGGTCACGTAAAGGACAGTTGCTGTGATGATAGATAGATGACATGAAATTTATTAATGGAGATAAAAAATTTTGATTCCCCTAGTCAGGGTTCTTGAAAGAAGGTTGAAAAAAAGTATATATATATTGGTAAATGAACAAAAGCAAAGGGTAGATAGAGGACCTTGAGAGGATTTTGGTCGATTCACTCAATTACCCATATTTCCGAACCATCCTATATATTTTCATGATTTTTGGTAAGTTTATTGCCTTCAAGAACTTTATAATATCGACATTGGAAATTTTTTTTTCAGCTCCAGCTTAGGAAAAAACATGTGCATTAAAATTTTATGAATTTAATAGGATAGTCGAAGGATGGATAAAAACCAGAAGGGAGCAAGGTATTATTCGTATATGCGCATTGGATTTTAATTGTCAATGAATCTAGTCAAGACTGAGTATTCAGACGAACTAGTAATCAGAAAGAATTTTATTCGGTCAATATTGATTTCAGCACTTTGGATACCAAATTTGAGACAAACCGAAATGCACAGGTTTTTAATTGGAGACATCTGTTATGATATTCAATAATATATCACCACCGAAAACAAAACATCAAGAAACAAAATTATTTATTGAAATGGAAAACGAACTATAAAATGAGTTCTAAAAACCATTACGTCTTCATGAAAGAACTTAATACTATAAAAAGCCTGTGAAACAAAAAGTTTCACCAAAGTGTCTTGAGCTCGTTTGATTAGACAAGTTATATCTATAATATAAAAATGAATCGCAAATGTGTTGGTAAGCGCATAACTCAACAACGCCTGGACCAATTTGGCCAAATCTTTTTTTAAAATGTTCGTTGAAGTTCAAGGATGGTTTTTACGACGAGAAAAATTAGAATGATTGCTGGAAAAACCCTAAAAATAGCCCTTTCCTTTTTCCCATACAAATTATTTGTAACTAAAACGTAGTCAATTTGAGCTTTATTGCTATGGTATAAAGTTCATATTAAATTACAAGCACTCACAGTTGTCTGAGCAATGTAGGTGTGTTCCTAACGTCAAAGATCATATCTATCAAAACAATGTGCGTGTGTGCGTTGGAGCACAGAATACATAGTTGGAGGAGTTTAATGTCGCGTTCCGAAACTCGCGTTTCTTTTGTATTAGTTTCGGCACTCGAGATAAAATGCATCAGTTTCCACGTCATTACATTAGTCAAACAAAAATCGCGTTGCCAACAGTGTTTTATTATTTTTAATATGTAATAATCCCCAATATAGCTGTTACATAATACGACTTGAAAGCGTACAAAACAGGTTTCTGAAATTTATCTCTTTCAGAAGCAACATAATAATCGAAAATCATGATTACACGGAAGCTCGTGAGAAATTTAATATAGTAAGACTTTCGGACAGAAGGAAATTGTCTGACATTTTATTTTTGTTTGAAATTTTGAATAACTGTCTTGAAATGTCTCATGTCCTTCAGCAGGTACCGTTTTCGGTGCCAGATCTCAGATTGAGACGTCAGGATTTTTTTTACCCTCCTTTTAAAAGAACGAATATTTCGAAGGATTCCCCACTAACTAGGATGCTAACAACATGCAATGAGGCAATTCGTTCTTTTGGCGTTGATTTGTTTAGCTTTTCTATTGGTCGTCTGAAAAGACGGTTGAGGAAAGGCTTTTCCCACTGTTGAGGTCGGCCGGTTTGTCTCTTTTTTTGAGTTTTACTTTTCATTATAGAGTATTTCGATAATCTTGTATGTGAATGAGTATATATATATATATGTGAATATTTTTTGTGTAATAGATGAATGATAGTGTTTAATGGAATAGATTCTCGCTGCACGCAGTGTAATGGTATTTAAATTTGAGAATACTGTTTTTGGGTTTGTACCTGTTTGTATTCATTAGTAGTAAAAAAAATAAATAAATAATATCCAAATTTTAAATGAATGAAACAATTCGTTCGGCTTAAAAGGATTCGACAAGTCATATCAAATTTAAAAAAAAAAGTTGTCTGTTACCTAATCTACTGAGTTTGCTTTTGTCAACTGATACTCGAAACAAATTCGTATATCGTGTTTTGTGCAGAGTGTTTAGTTAGTTAGTGATGAACTTATTCATAAGGTGTTTCCACATGTTTCTCAAAATTACAGAAACCATGATTGGTTGAGCGAACGAGCTATACTGGCTGCAAAAAACATAGATGTAAATGAATATTAAATTTCAAATTTCAAGAACAAATTACAGGCGAATTGAGGATATATAAATCAGTTGATTCGGCTACTAATCAAGATGATGTAGTCAACTATCCACCGGAATTTTTAAACTCGCTGGATTTGCCAGGATTGCCACCTCACAATCTTCAATTAAAGGTTGGATCGGTGGTAATAATGTTGTGAAATATCAACCAACCGCGTCTTAGCAACGGTACACGGTTAGAGATAAAAAAATTACTAAACAATGTGATAGAAGCAACTATACTCAAAGAAAAGTATAAAGGAGAAGATGTTCTCATACCGCGCATCCCAATGATTCCGACTGATGTGCCATTTGAGTTTAAACGACTACAGTTTCCAATGCGGCTTGCTTTGGCTATGACTATAGTCCCAGGGGCAATCATTAAGTGTTTGTGGTATTAATCTAGAAAACCCATGTTTCTCACATGGTCAATTGTATGTTGCCTGTTACCGTGTTGGAAAACCATCAGATTTGTTTATCTATGCGCCAGGTAATCAAACAAAAAACATCGTATACCACAAAGCACTACAATGATAATAATAATGATTATGATTCACATGATTAACAATAAAGCGATTTCTTACTTTCAAATCCTTATATATGTTTTATTTAATTATTTTTTATGCACAACGCCCTATCAATAGGGTGACGGTTCTGTTCAGGAGAATTTTTTAAAATACGTAGGCACAAAAACTGCCACATTACGAATCTTTTTGACAGGACGAAGTCTGTCGGGTCAGCTAGTAATATATATATATATATTCTTTTGAACTTTTGGCTTACAATATTTACTTAGCAAACAATAAAGCTTATAGGGACTTCTTTCTTCAAGAGTGGTCTTCTATTGATGGAAACAGAGACTTCTTCAAGTTGTCCACATCGAATCTGGAAATAAAAAGACAAAAACAGAAAAAAGAACTGAATAATAAAAATACAAAATTTGAAAGAGATAAAGAAAACACCCTCAAATTCGCCTTTTTGGATTAACTCGATATTGTGAATCAAGGGTTTTTTTTTACATAACAAGCTAAACCGTGAATTTTACTAAGGAGATAATCAATGAATACATAATCTTTTATGGTTCCTCTTTCACGAAGATTTGTCAACTTCATTATAGTAATAATATAACTAAATATACATGTAGGTGTAAGTTTATGTCATTCAATACTGCTCAATCTCAATCATTCTCGATACCTTTCACCCCAACGCTGCCGCTGTCGATTTCCTCTTCATCCTCCACAATATCTTATCCTGCAGCTGAGGCAGGACAAAGTTTTAATGGGATCCGTAAGAGGCGCTGGCTAGGACAGATCTCGCTGCCCGGCAAACCCTGCTGCAGTATTTGGCCGGATTTTGCATTGCTCGCGTCTTGTGAACATTCACTCATGCTTTCGTATTAACCCCTACCTGTAGTGCCAGTGTTATACTAAGGAACGTGATGATTTTTGGGTCCTGTTGGATTCTGGATGAGATATTCACTCTTCTCAGCAGGGAAAAACGCAAAAGAAGCTAAAAGAGGTATTTGAGGTGCCTGCTTTAAGAAAAACTACACTAATAACCAGAAACCGCATTATTTGAAATTGGAAGTCATCGGATAAAATTGTTATTATTCAAAATACTGAAAGATTTTTTATGCACCGAGAATTCCTCACACGAAATAGAAAAAATAATAGACCAAAGGTTTTTTTGAATATTGCACCATAGTTCTTGTGCACTTTTTGCTCAAGAGGAATGAGATCTTTAAGATTGAATCTCGAAGTATTTTTGTAGGAATGATGAAGACAGTATATTCAAAATTGTGGGCGTGCCCCCCTCCTCAGATGGGGCGTGAGTTGTTTAATATGGAATACCTACCGTGATAACTAAACGTTTATCGCATGTCTTGTGGCAATATAGCGCTCACATCGAGATACTTTCTTATATGTAGACGCTTTCTATCTATCCAAATCAGCTGTTTAATATTCAAAGGAGCGAATGTTGGTTTAGTATCAATTGCAGGTCATACTTTTGAAAAGTTTTATTAACGGGCTTGAGGAACGAAAACTTATTGAACCTATGAAATGAACTGTACCACGTCACTGACGGATGTCCATTTTTTCTAACTTCGTCTGTGATGTGTGTGCATTTTTTGCCCGACCATACCGATTACTTTGATAATTTTGAACTTTATCTATATCCAAAACACCATATGCGCCCCCCCGTAGCACGTCACTGACATATGTCCATTTTTAACACCCTTTTATTAGCTTCACTTGTATGTAACTCTCTGAAGTTGGCTGAAGAATGCGTCGGTACAGAAACATAGACAAGAACATTGCAGAGAACAATTCAAATGTCAGCTTTAATTATATAGTTAAAGAAAACTTGAAAAAATGTCTTAATATTACCAAAATAAAGGATTGACTTCCTGCAGATATTAAGAAATATGAAATGAGCTCGATGAACTGGTGGCAGATCTACAAACTTGTTGTTCTGAATTAAAAAAACTAACTCAAAAATTAAAAATAAATAATAGTTTAAAAAAAAACACGCTTTTGTTGGGAATCCAACCAAAAAGTTCAAAATAAATTTTAAATAGTTTGAATTATGAATAATGTAAATAAGAAATAAATGTATATTATTTTAGAAAAGTGTGAGGTGCATTTTAAGTCATATTTATAATTATAAAGGGTCACTAACCCCTAATCTGTATGCTTTATTGTTTGCTAACTAAATATTGTCAGGCAAAAGTTCAAAAGAATATATATATATACTTTAAATATACCGGAAAATGGAAACACCACTATAACATCTTTTGCAGATAACAAAGCCTTACTTGCATCTGATGTAAACGCTCAAACAGCTTTCAAACAGCTACAAAAACACCTGGATATCCTTGGACAGAGGCATCGAAAATGGCGACTCAGCATTAATGCGCTTTAATCAGTTGAAGAAACATTTAATCTATAATATAAAAATGAATCGCAAAATGTGTTGGTTAGCGCATAACTCAACAACGCCTGGACCAATTTGGCCAAATCTTTTTTTAAAATGTTCGTTGAAGTTCAAGGATGGTTTTTACGGCGAGAAAAATTAGAATTATTGATGGAAAAACCCTAAAAATAGCCCTTTTCTTTTTCCCATACAAATGATTTGTAAGTAAAACGTAGTCAATTTGAGCTTTATTGCTATGGTATAAAGTTCATATTAAATTACAAGCACTCACTGCTGTCTAAGCAATGTAGGTGTGTTCAATATGCAAAGCAATGAAACTCCAACCTGCAACGTTTTGAAGAACTCTGCAATGGCAAAGGTTTTGCAGCAATGTAAATTGATTGTTTGGGATGAATGCACGATGGCACATAAAAAATCTTTGGAGGCTTTAGACAGAACCTTAAAAGATCTACGGAGCAATAATAACCGATTTGGTGGTGCAATGATTTTATTAGCAGGAGATTTTCGTCAAACATTGCCAGTGATTCCACGATCAACGCCAGCTGATGAACTCAATGCATGTCTAAAGTCCTCCAATTTGTGGAAACATGTCAAAGTACTTCATTTTAGCAAGAATATGCGTGACGAGTTGCAAAATGACCAATCTGGAAACATATTCTCTAAACAACTCATTGACATTGGTAATGGCAAATTTCCTATAGACATGTTGACTGGCTGCATTAACTTTCCTCAAAGTTTTTGTCAGTTAACTCGATCAAAAGATGAACTTATTCAGAAGGTGTTTCCAGATGTTTCTCAAAATTACAGAAACCAAGATTGGTTGAGCGAACGAGCTATACAGGCTGCAAAAAACATAGATGTAAATGAATTAAATTTCAAAATTCAAGAACAAATTACAGGCGAATTGAGGATACATAAATCAGTTGATTCGGCTACTAATCAAGATGATGTAGTCAACTATCCACCGGAATTTTTAATTTCGCTGGATTTGCCAGGATTGCCACTTCACAATCTTCAATTAAAGGTTGGATCGGTGGTTATAATGTTGCGAAATATCAACCAACCGCGTCTTTGCAACGGTACACGGTTAGCGATAAAAAAATTACTAAACAATGTGATAGAAGCAACTATACTCAAAGGAAAGTATAAAGGAGAAAATGTTCTCATACCGCGCATCCCAATGATTCCGACTCATGTGCCATTTGAGTTTAAACGACTACAGTTTCCAGTGTGGCTTGCTTTTGCTATGACTATAAACAAATCCCAGGGGCAATCATTAAGTGTGTGTGGTATTAATCTAGAAAATCCATGTTTATCGGTCAATTGTATGTTGCCTGTTCCCGTGTTGGAAAACCATCAGATTTGTTTATCTATGCGCAAGGAATCAAACAAAAAACATCGTATACCACAAAGCACTACAATGATAATAATAATAATTATGATTCACATGATTAACAATAAAGCGATTACTTACTTTTAAATCCTTATATATGTTTTATTTAATTATTTTTATTCACAACGCCCTATCACCAGGGTGACGGTTCTGTTCAGGAGAATTTTTTAAAATACGTAGGCACAAAAACTGCCACATTACAAATCTTTTTGACAGGACAAAGTCTATCGGGTCAGCTAGTACAAGAATAAATACATGTCCCCCCTGTAAGAATATTCCTAAAAGAAATATCAGTGGGCATGACAGCCAAGTATCTTGGCATATATTCAAATTAGTGCCTCAACTGAAGACAACGCATCAATGCTAAGGAAAATAAAATGAATTTGAAATGCCGAAAAATGTATGGGCTTATAGGCAGGAAGTCCATTTTCAATATCCTTAATAGATACTCAATTACAAGGCAATCATCAAACCAATATGAACATACGGCATTCAACACTTCAATTTCAAATATGACGTTCATTAATTAGTGCCCCTTGGTATGTCTCCAACCATACCATCCTTGAGGATTTAACAGTCCCGTACGTCACCACAGAAATAGAAAATCGCAAGAGAAAATATCATCAGAAAACAATAAATTGATCGACTAACTAATAAAATATCCATTCAACTTACGAAGGTTGAAAAAGATCAGACTAGTCATTACTTCGAATCTTTCAATAATTAAGACTTTATCTTAGTATGTACGTACAAAACATTTACTGGAGTCTTTTGAAAATAGTTTGTGAATCATAATATATAAAAAAATGCTTCGAGCAGAGTGATTATGCATCTATCAACTTCAAGTCGACTTTAATTCGTGATATATATATATATTCTATTGAACTTTTGGTTGACAATATTTAGTTATCAAACAATAAAGCAAATAGATCAGGGGTTAGTGACGGGGTGTCATACAATTCGGTGTATCACATAAAAGCCTAGGGAAAAAACCCCAGTAAAAAAAACCTGGCTCCCCGTTTAAGTGTGAAAATACAAAAATGAGCTGAAATATATTTTAACGACTTCTTTAGAGACTTCTTTAAGTTGCTCACATCGAATCTGGAAATAAAGAGACAAAAGCAGAAAAAAGAACTGAATAACAAAAATACGTATCATATTCGTTTGAAATTTATAACCCATTGCAAGAAAGAGTCGAAAACATCATGAATAGCCCTAAAACCATCTTGAAATATGGGACAACTATTGATGAGATAAGGCATTGTTTCTTCTGCTTCTCTACATTCACAACTTGCGCTAGGAACTGAGTTCCATCTGAATAGCATGCTACTGGTACGACCATGACCTGTTCTCAAACGATTAAGAACTGTCCAAATTTTTCTTGATCAAAATCAGGAGCTTTTTCAGAAGGATCAGAAACGAGATACTTATTGAACATTTCGTAAGAGTTCTATTCAGTCTTCCATAATTCTTTATCACTTATGTTCATATTGAAGAACGTATTATGCCATAATGGTTTACGTGACTTCAATCTGGAAATTATATTTTGTGGAAAATATGAAATAATTGGGAAAAGAATGATATTTCTTCCAAGAATTCAGAGCTCCAGTTTGTCAACGAATATGGGGAGGGACAATATTAAAAAAAACTGGTAACCAATGAACCGGTGTAGATCTTATGGTGCCAGTAATTATTCTCATGGATGTATTCAATTGTGCATCAATTTTTTGTGTATGTGCACTATTGAACCAAACAGAGCAACAATACTCAGCTGCAGAAAAAACTAGGGCTAGAGATGCTGTGCGAAGAGTGGAAGCATCAGCACCCCAAGACGATCCAGCTAATTTCTGAACAATATTATTCTAGTTTTCAGTTTTAGGTTCAGAGCATTTAAATGAGCCTTGTAATTGAGAGATGAATCTAATTTAACTCCTAAGTATTTTGGATAGAAATTATGTTCGAGAATCATTGAAAGTTACAACTAATTTCCTATATTTTTCATGATTATTCAGATGGAAACAAGATACCTCTGTTTTGTTGGGATTTGGACATAATCGCCACTCAATAAAATAATTCTTTAAAATTTCCAAATCAGATGACAGTATGTTTTCCAGAGTATGGAAATCCGAATGTTGGTAAGCAATAGCAATGTCGTCAGCATAAACAAATTTCTGAGATGATGTCGTGGGTAAATCACTTAAATATAAATTGAAAAGTAGAGGAGATAAAACTGATCCTTGAGGAAGACCGTTTTTCAATGTTTTGAAATTGCTACTCTTATTGTCAATAAAAACACGAAATCTTCTATCAGATAACATATTTTCTAATAATCGTACCATTTTCCCACACTTCAAATGGGTATAGAGTTTGAAAATTAATCCATCTTTCCACACAGTGTCATATGCCGAAGATAAATCAATGAAGGCAGCTCCTGTTTTCAACCTATCATTGAAGCCTGATTCTATGAAAGTTGTAAGGCTGAGAACCTGATCTGAACAATTCCTATTTTTCCTAAAACCTCCCTGGAAATTTTGTAGAGCATTTTCTATAGAAGATTCAATTCTAAAAAGGACTAACCTTTCTAATATCTTGAAAGGAACACTCAATAAACTGATGGGTCGATAACTACTAGGATCACAAGGATTTTTTCCTCGTTTCAAAATACCTATTACTTTAGCCTTTCGAAATTCGGAAGGAAAGTTTCCTCAATTCAGAATATTGTTATAGAATAACAATAACCAAGACAAGGCCTTTCGAGATTTGGTAGATTTGATTGCAGCCCTCAATTCATCTATATTGAATGGATGTGACACATGTTCTAAAGTAGGAGCTGATCTCCTGAATATGTGTAATTTTTTCTTCATATTCCTCATTTTAAATTGGGATATATTGATTGATTCAGATACATTAACTAGGCGGCGAGCGATTAAACTTGGATCAGTTTTTGATGATGACGAGGTAATGGGAGTAGCTTCACCTAATTTTCTCAATATATTCCATGAACTCCTACTCGAATGAGTAAAATTCATTTTTGATACAACACTATCCCATTTCTTTTTTCGGCTTGTATTGATAGAATTCATAAGTCTTTCTCATTTATCAACGGATGGTGATTTTTGATAGTCCTTGTACAAATTATCGGTTTCTTTCGACCAACCTGGAATATAATCTTTCCGGAAACCTCTTGGAAATAAACTTTTTTGCTGCGGCTTGCACAACACCTAAGAATCTGTGATAGTTATCGTGAGTGGGTTTAATCCATCTAATATCACTGTCTACCTTCTTAGCAAATTCAATCCAATTCGCTTTCTTGAAATTCCAACGAGGTCTTCTTAAACATTCTGAATATTGAATTAAACTTCTTGAAGTCAACAATATAGGCCTATGTTGGCTATGAGGAAAAAACTCCTAGAATTTTACGCTCTACAGGAAGCGATTTGCAAGTATTGTCACAAGACACTAGGCAGAGATCAGGATTGTAGCCTCTATTCCATCGAGAAGAATGAAAAGAAGGTACATCTTTTCCATCAAAAATTAAATAGAAATTGATATCTTCCAACCAGTCAGCTAAAGCTATTCCACTTCTATCATTATTATTATAACCCCAAATTACGTGGTGAGAATTAAAAACGCCTCAATAAATTGAAGGATGAGGAAGATTCACTTCCGAATTTCTTGGCTAAATTGTATTTGGAGGTTTATAAATATTAACGATAGAAATATTACAAAATTTCAAAGAGATAAAGAAAACACCCTCAAATTCGCCTTTTTGGATTAACTCGATATTGTGAATCAACGATTTTTTAACATAACAAGCTAAACCGTAAATTTCACTGAGGAGATAATCAATGAATACATAACCTTTTATGGATCCTCTTTCACGAATATTTTTTTCAGTATTCGCATGTGTCTCTTGAAGGAGAATAATCTCAGGACTAGGTATAGTCCTTTGCTAATTTAGAAATATAATAATCACTCTTGTCCTTAGAAATACCCTCTATATTCAAATCTAATACACAAAATTAGTCGCCAATCTGCAAGGAAGATTCTTTGAATCGATTTTTCAGATCTTTTGATGTTTGAAGTCTGCTATGGAACCCATTCAAAGGAAAATCATCATCCATAGTTGCGGAAGGTTGTGATATAATACTTATTTCATTTAAAAATTAGCAGAGGAAAAATTATCGACTGACATTTATTATGACAAGTGTCATGAATTTAATTCCTAACACATATTTCTGTTGAAAATATTTTGTTTGACTTTTTCTATACTCAAGAAAATAATATCTAATATTGAAGAACCGAAAAATTGGACATAGACAAAAGAACTTGACGTGAGCTATTCGATATTTCTGGAACAAATGGTAGATATTGATACCACTCTCCAAGATTGAACTTCCGTCTTTTATCATCTTACGATCATAACTGCGCCCAGCTCATCACGCTATAGAATTATTAGGAGTTGAGACTCAAAGCATGACTATGACGTTTCTGTTTCCCTTGATGGAGAATATATATAACGAGATTTGAAAATTATACCAACAGAAGTGAGACCGTGTTGATTGACTCAAATAGTTGATCTATGAATATTACCATCGGATGTTTTTGCTCATTTTTTCTATTTCAGATGGGAGAGCTCTAGGATTTAACGAATCCACTGTAACATGACAAAGTGCCACTTTAAATGACGAGCTACTCTTAATTCTCTCAGGGTGGGCTCAATTATCCCAGCAACAGTGTATAAGTGCAATTCACAAATAACAATTTCAAGGAATGTCCAATCTCCCGAGGAAAACAGAACACTAGGGACTTATCTTAAAGCTATCTGAGTCGATAGCTTTCTCCCAGATACAAAATAAAGTTCCAGACGGTATGGCCTGCCAGTTGACCAGAAACGGGTTGTATAGTTTCCACACAGATGTTCCAGACAGCGACTTGATGACTCCAATTTTCATCCCAGTTGAAGAATGTGCTCTATGGCAAGGTGGTTATGCCACAAGCTCCAATTATGTACTGCTCGATATGATTTAATCTCTCATCGTGGAATGCATCTCAATCTTGAATTAGCAGTCTTTGGCCTCGTAATAGGATATAATTTGGCCCCCAGGGAGGAGCTATATCAGGATGAATGAAAGAACATTAGAAACTGCAAGTGCATGTACCTATAACAAGGCTCCTTCTCGATTTCTTTTAGACAAATATTGAACAAATCATAGATAATTACATTATCTTAACAAATTAAACCGAGAAGAAGTCATGTGGTGGGGATCATTGGAAGCAGTCAATGCAAAAACGTGCTCTCATGTTAAAGTGCCAAAAATATTTAAAATTTCGGTTCCTGGGAGGAAATAAACACTTACCGAGAATAGTAATGTATTTCTCGCAAATCTCTGACCCCCAAGAGTCACTTTTTAGATATTGATTTCAATAATACTACAGAAGATGACCGGCACCTGATCTCGACAGAGAGAAAAAAAACTACGCTGACCGTTCGAGGTTAGCTTCGCGGAACACAGATCACCGGCATAGAACACATCTATATTCTATTGCAGGAGAACAACTTTAAATTTCAACCTTAATTCGGGTGCTCGTACGGAATAACGTCAGTGGCGTGCAAATCGTTGCACCACTCAACCAATAGCAGCACTAATGGACGGTTTCTAGGTTCAAATTATAGGCAGTTTATCTATTCCACTAATTTTATAGTTCTCTAAGTGCCGGATTTGATTTCTGAGCTCTTTATTGAACGATAAACAACCGATGAACTCTATTTATTTCAACTCTTTCAGGTGACTGTTTCATTTAAGTTTATCTCTTCGACAAGATAAAACTTCATATTTTTTACATGACAAAAATGTGAGTTTTGCTTGTTCAGGTAATTGTAGTGAAATTTGCATAGGCATTATTTCAAAGTTTTTCATCAGATGAATATTATCTGGAATTTATCCACAACAATAGATGAACGCTCATAAATCTCCAATCGAAATCACTTTGATACTCCGTTATATTCCATTATTTATTCAAATATTCATCTCTCTCTACCTGTAAGCGATTCAACCCACTATTTCATTGATATTTTCATCAAAACACCACCACATCCTCTAAATTTATATCTAATCGAAATCACAGGTCCGTTCATCCACTGGCACATAAATTTTAGCACGATCAGTCGAAGTCTCGTTGTATTGTCCTTCTGGCAATATGGATTCTTCCTTAAAAAGAAGATAATAACTCAGATGACTAATTAATAAATAACTCTTTTTAATATTTTATTCTTTCTTTCGATAACCGAACAGTTCGTGCCTCATTTACTTTTTAATTTCAGGGAGAACTTTCTGACCGTATATCAAGACGGACATCACACCTTCGCCAGTCCGCAAAAATTCGATAAAGTGGCGTCGGATAGAGGCGGAAATAAGGGGTGGAAAGCGGTATGCACAGCGGTGTCCATGCAGATCGAAGTTCCTGGCGTATACCCCCTGATGAAACACTCCAGGTTGCCGACCCCAAGGCCAAAAAGGCCGAGGTAGGTGATGAAGAGGTAAATACTCATCGACAGGAACTCAACAAATTCATGGGTGTAGTATTTACATTGCCGAATGTATCTTTGTAAACAATTAAAAATCAAATACAATAATTATCACTGAAGAAATTCGCTGCAAGTGAATAAATATTCGAGTAGAAATATTGAAAAATTCTGTAACCCGAACTCGCGGAAGAAGAGAAGTAATAATGAAGCTTAATCACAGAGGGGTTCCACAAACATATGAGTAAATGTCATAAGCTCAATTCCATATGAGATTTTGTAACGTTTCGTTGGTGTAGTGTGATATTTGTGAATTCAATGCGGTCAAGGGCGCGCCCGCCGCCACTGGACCAGGTTGCCACTTCGGGCGATGGTCATATGTGATTTCATTGTCACGATTCTATGTCCCTTATGCCTTTTCAGTTTCGGCGGAAAACCAAAAAACATCTAAGCACTTGATATGCTTGATATACTCGCCTGATGTGATTTTTTCCATGTTTAGGAGCTAGCACTGCACGACGATGAAGGACATAACTGGTGGTCTATTATCTTCTCTCTACTAGTGATTGGTCTCGTTGTTTCCGGCATAGTTGCAGCCATTTTGTTCATAGGATACGTGGACGAGCTACTTTATTGGCACGGCACAAGGATGAAACTGGAGGAATTCTTGCAGGTAATTTCAATTATCTTCAATGATATTAATGCAGGGCCGGATTAAACTCTTTTCCGCCCCTAGACCAAAAACAATTTAAATATGTGATTTTCGCAGAAGTTGATAAAACAATTTTCTATCTGGAAATAAAACAATCTAATGTTTCAGAGTGTATATTTCATAGTAAAAAATTACAGATTTCATAATCAAACTAATAATGGTTTTCTTCTTGCCTTCTTTTTCGCAAATTGTTGCTACACAGCTTCGAAGTCGAATTTTTTCAACAATTCAGCTTCAATGCACAAAACGGCCAGAGAATTCAAATGCTCTTGAGACATCCTAGATCGCAAATAGGATAAAATTCGCTTCAAGCTGATTTCCATCACTCACATAGGTACTTCGGTATATTTTCATGATGATCGTTGAAATAGGTGATGTATTTTCTGTCAGGACCTGTTAAATTGAAGTTTACTTGACATGGGTTGTTTTCGTCGGTTTTTGGTTTCATCTATATATATATTAAGATTGATTCAACTTTCACCGTTTACTCATTTTCTAGGGGGATCTGAATCCAAGACGTCTGCCCTCTTCGTGGACATCTCCAACTCATTTCGTTTTTCAATCTGACGATGGTAGTCTCTCAGTCTCGGAAATGGGAAAAAACATAACCGTAAGCGTCTTAGTGACAAATCATACTTTGGTGAGTGTCTTAATTCAAACTGCAGAAATTCACATCATAAGTTTGCTCGTGTAGATGTTTAAAATGTAGTTGAGTGAAATCTCTAGAGCTGTTCGTAGGTTGGTGATGATCCTATTTTTTTTTCGATGAGGAATCACCTCCTTAAATATTTTACACTTATTTAGTTATACCCTGTATATTGATTCATCCTTCTCAGATTATCTAACATTGAGATATTTTTCAGAGACAACTTAATGTTGAAGGTTACGAATGCTCCAAGGATCTCAAGTATGTTCTTTTTCAACATAACGTTAAGACGGTAAGTTTGAGGTTGTTTGAATTCAGATCTTTTTATTTTAATAATCGTAATCGGTTATAAGGTATATGGGAATAATATTTCTTTCCTCTTTTAATTGTCCATCTCCCTTTAATCCGAGGTCAATCCGGTATAGTCCATTAAAGGAAGGGCTGAAATAACTTTTTCTCGGAAAGAGAAATCTGTGATCTGTTGATTGTTAAAATGAGAGAAACATATGGTCAAAAATGCAGGTGTTAAAATATTCAGGAACATTGAAAAATTCTTGAAAATATAGAGAAAAATACGGTTTTTCTAATATTTTCGCGAATTAGAAGGTTTAATAAGAAGAAGTTTCAAACAAAAGTTGTAGAGCGGAAAATTCTAGTCCAAATTATGTACTTTATCGTTCTCGAAAGTGAATTTGTATACTGATATACTGCGTATTTCTTTAGTAGCGCAATGCCAACGAATTTTAAATTTGGCGCTCGATGAAATGACTACCTGAACGCTGAACCAAACATCTGGCAGATATTCGCCAGAGTTGGACTCTCGTCTCGTTTTGTTATTGTATTGTATTTATTACATCGAACCCTAGCATATAATGTTGAGTTGGTTGGAAACGGACAGTTTGGGTAAAACTAAAAAAAATCATAAGAAGAAAACTAAGTAACCGCGAACGACTGAACTACAGCAAATGTTGAAAATGTCCCTCCAACTCTTATACAAGCTTCTGTTCTTCGTCTCATAGAAGTACACTGATTTTTATTGTACTGGTTCTTGGATGTTGTTCTATTTAGTTCATAACTGCCTCTTCGAGTTGTGGTGTTCTCACACTGCGTGGTCTCCCAGCATTAATTCTTTTCGTGGAAAAAGATTCAGTTTCGGAAAGACGCCTATGAATATCAGAGAACATTCGATGATTTGGTATCACTCTATTGGAATAGCGTTCCATGTTTGTACGTTCAATTTAGGAACACCCTGCATAAAAAAAAAATAGATAAGAGTTCATTATCAGTTTTTAAACCCGACATTGAGGTTCTGGAAAAAAATTTCATTTCAATTGTTCAAACTATCTTAATTAGAGACAACCATTTATAAAAAAAATTTTGTTTCAGGTCTACAGACAATCGTTTACAGCTCATTACACAGTCTACGATGTAGAAAAAGAGTAAGTTTTCGTATGACACCTTTTATCCACATCAGATCTGTAATCATACAAAAATTGTACGACATAAGTCAAAATTATTGATTTTTTCATTTCGTGGGTATGGAATCTTTAAAAAGACGTTAAGGGTGTCCTTCAAGCGACGTTTCTCAACTTTATTTGTTGCTTCTTCAAAGCTCTACAAATACACACGGATTATTATAAAGAACATGGAATACCTCGGAAGTAGGAAACGTCTATCGAATTTAAATTAGAGTTCATGAATTTTAGAACATTTATGATGACATCAATCAATATGATAAAAAATGAACAATTCTGGAGTATAGAAACAGATTATTGTGAAATGATGAGCTTATTCCCACTTCTACAAGTATTTAAAAATAATATTGATGAAAATGAACTACATGAATATTATATAAAATAAATAGGTGATGGGATATAAAAAATGTTATAAATGAAGTTTAAGTGTCTAAATCCTGTTTCGGGAAAATAAATTCAGTGGTTGTTGTGGTAGTTTGTACTCAAACCCAAACAGTCAGTTCTCAGGTTGATATTGTCGGTTAATTGGATTTGTATCATCTTCCCTATATTACGTTTAACCCAATTGGACTCCATATCTAAAACTGTTGTCTCCTCAAACTTGAAATAAGGCAACAAGGGTGATAATCATGGTAAAGAGGTAAACGACTAATTATGACCATTGTCATTAGGGAATTGGGAACATGGGGAAGGTCATGGAGTTCCAGCGGCGGCTCTGAAAAAATGAAAGAAAGTTTCGCGGTTGATTAAAAAAGTATATTCTCTCATGTCTTATAGCACATGATGGTAACGGTCCCTGCCTTAAGGCTTTGGAACCGGCCCTTCAAGGCCTTCGATCCAGGAACCTAAGAAATCTCATACAACAGTATAGGATTGGTCCACAATCTCGAGACCCCTAAAGGAAATATCATGTAGTACGAGCATATATTTAAATAGATAGTAGTACGAGATCATAGCATAAATAAACAACAAAATTTGATAGAATATCCATCACGAGTAAATAATAAGGAATAACCAGAATGCATTATGGGCATAAATAACAGAAACCGATATAGGTAAACGATAATAAGCAATAGAAATAATGAAAGCAGAGAATCTACATAATCAACCGAATGAAATATACATAACGACAACAAGAAGATACATCATAAGCAGAATAAGTTAATACAGTATGAAATATATACAACAATAACCGTGAATAGTAAGGCAAGTACATTACACAGTAAAATGACCAATTACAACAGTACGAAATATACATAATGATTACATGAGACAGGGTTAACTTAACAACTTTAACCTTTGATATAACACCATGGTGCTACGTACACTGGTTACATCCATTATTCCATATCAACCCTACTAGTACTACCACCAGTGGAGGTCTCCATATATTCCTTGGGTTCAATCACAGGTCCAGACCCTCAGAGCGATTGGCAATTCCTGTTAGACCATAGGGTACAGTAAAAAAAATTGATCTGTTACCCTCCAGTAACACATTGTAGAAAGCTGAAAAATAGATTCGAGCGGCACTCAATGTAGCAATGGATTCGGTTTAGCACTCACTAAAACTTTCGAAAAGAACTTAATTCTCTCACAACTCAACCGATAATGGTCACACCATATTGGATTTCTTCCTTCCTCTTGTTCTCCCACGTACTCGCTCAGATCGACGCAGGCACTTGACAGTGCGGTACGTTCTTCTTTGCTTTTGCCATAGAGTTTATTCTGACAATGAACTCTCCTTCGAGGTATGTGAGGAGCCAGTGTCGTCTCAACATAGGGTGAAATGATTCTACGATTTTTTGTATGAAAGAAAACCTAGGATGTTACAGTGTCAAGAAATTACTCAAGTTGAATTCTTACGGGAAATCAGTTCTGTAAGTTCACCGCAAGAATTCTTCTGTCTGTTGTGTTTGTCAATGTTCCAGATTATGCAAATTAATTCAGAACAAGCGCGAGTACTTTTTCACATTTTCTTTCCATGCCACGAAAAAGTATTTCTGAGTATCACTCAAAGAACGATGAGATGGGCTTGTCTTAAATCATTATTAATTTTTTTTCAGTCACCATATACCTTTGAGATTAGAACATTCACCGAAGACTCAACCCGAAAGACTACAGTACGTTAAATGGCTTGGAGACAGCAATTCCATTATCTTGGTCTACAATAACGATATATACTTGAGACAATCTCCCCTTTTCGAAAATGATACTAGATTGACTTTCACTGGTAAACCAGATACTGTTTACAATGGAATTCCAGATTGGCTTTACCAAGGTAAGAGATATCTGTGTTAACTGACATCATCTAATTGTGAGGTTTGACTTGATTCTGCTCTGTTGATAAAGAAGGCGTTTTATTCCATTGATAATTCATAATGATTCAAAAGAGAGTAAAATAAAGATTCCGGAAATACCCCACAATATGAATTAAATTTGTCTTTTCTCGCAAAATCAAAGAATTTAAATTTTCCTACATCTGAAAACCTGATTAGAATTTGATTGTTGATTGTACCTAAAATTAAGATAATTCTATTTTAAATTTGGAATATTATAGGTAGTTTTTTTTCTTTTTGATTCCGGCTCATCGTTGTGGAAGTCCTCAAAAATACTATCGTAAATTTGATTGAAATTATTTTCATTATTTCTCAAATCTTGCAAGGTGTGACTAAGCGTTTTTTGGCATATGAAATATCTGTCATTTTATTCTGTAAAATTGAAAATACTACGTCCGTGTGTTCGAAAATGAATATTTTCTTTGACCTTTTCGTTATGATCTCTAATGGTTTGTTTATGATCCTGATCAAGAGAATTTACAATATTGAGTTTTCCGAATAATTTGAATTTAATTGATTCCCCTAAGTGAGCTTCAGATCTGCTATGTCTTTCTATAGACCTGGGTTAAATCTGAATAACCTAATTTTGACCAAACAATGTTTTCTGAATCACCAGAGAATAGTAAGCAAAACCAACAAAATAATTTACTTTGCTTCCTGTCAACCACTCGCATTTATTGTACCATTGTACACAGAACGAACGATTATGAGTAGAATTAACAATTAAAATTGGCATAGCTGACCGAGGTATCTTTTTTTTTTAGTTATAAAAATTTTGTCATCGTAAGGCATTTGGCTGAATTTCTAATCGAACAAAATCTGCAAGATCTTCCGTTACTTTAAGTTCACTACTTACATTATAATATTCGCTTCTCGTTTCCGTTTCCATTTTCTTGCTTAAATATATAAATCTGAACAGCCTTACCTACAAACTTTTCCAAAAAATGTTACCACATAACCACAAACCTCACGCTGAAAGGATTAAATAATACTGGTGCTAATAAAAAGGGGTTCATTCGGGTCATCGGAGCTGGGCCTCAGGCGCGTGGTTTACGGGCTGTATTTTAATAATGAATTTCTGAAGATAAAGAACTGATACCCATATGACGCACTATACAAATCCAACCTGCATTGTTTCAGAAGACATTTTAAGACGTCCTCAGGCCTTATGGACTTCCAGTGATAACACTCACATCTTATATGCAACTTTCAATGATTCTGAAGTGGGGCTTCTGAATTTTCCTTGGTTTTCTGCTACACCAGTAGCAGGAAAATCTAAACACAATGCTTCCTTTCCGAATTATAGAACTATAAGGTACCCGACGGTAAGATCACATTTCAGCAAATTGAATCAGTTATAATCCAAAATATTTTCAGCCTGGTAGCAGCAATCCAAAAGTTGAACTTTACGTGTTGGATATTTCTAATATAACAGATTTGCAAAGATACCAAGTTACTCCACCTTCTGCTCTGATTGGACAGTGAGTATATTTGTCATTAATAATGTAGAAATTCATTCGATCATTCAACACTATACTACATCGTCCAATGAAATCGCTCAATTTCTGAAAACGGACCAATAGAAATAAACTGTATCTGAAAACACTCAACCTCACAGTGTTTTCACTTTTAGAAATTTGTTTTTATCAAATGCCTAATTTGAATAATTAATATGATTAATTAATTATTAATATGGACCACTATGAAGGAAAGAGCACTAACCATCATCCCTATGATATTCCACTATCTTAATAGTTCCTAGATACAAATACTGAAAATTTTTTATCCTTATTTTATTGATGGTTTTTTTATTGTTATAATCTTTCTTATCGTTCCAATCAAAATATTGCATCCAGAAATTTCTTCATTCCAGAGATTATTATTTGACGTCAGCTGGTTGGGTAGGGCAGAAGAACACTGTACTGTCAGTTGTGTGGATGAATCGGGCACAAAACCTGAGTATAGTGTCATCCTGTTTATCTCCCAACTGGACATGTATGGAGGTAGGTTGAGCATAACTTATTCCACCATAAACTCACACACATACACAGAATCATCTACTGAATAAGAAAATTTCAATCGGAGGTAAAATAAGTGGCTAAAAGTAGCCTCTTTATGACATTTTCATGATGGTCTATTAATTGAATCGTTTTCCAGATTCATACAGAAAGAGCTTTCGAACATTCCTGGTTGGAAATTCAAGAACAGCCTACCTTCTCACCAGATGGCGATAGCTTCTTGGTGCTAGCACTTGTTCGGGAGGGTAACACAGGAATATATACGCACATCAAGCATGTGATCGTCACTAGGCAACACATCGCGGTACTAGGTCATGGACGGCATGAGGTTGATCGGATACTTTCCTGGGATGCTTATGATAATCTCATGTAAGTTCTCATTTATCATCAACTGTTTTTTTGCTGTATTTTCATTAACTTATATCAATATCCTTTGTCACGAGGCTGCTCGGTTCCAGAGAGTGTACCAAATACCAACCGGACTAGCTCTCAGAGCTAAGACTACTTTACTAGGGCGAATATTACATATTCATGTGATATTCACGGTTCTCCTTGTAGAACTTTTTATTAAGCAGCGATCGTGCGCGTTTATTTGGAGCTCTCTAGTAAACAATTTTTTAGGAGTTTTTTATTAGTTTTGCATCTATAATTTAGACGCACGTTTACAGTTTGTAGTGTATTTAGTATCAGAATTGCACCCGTGCGTGCACCTCTGATTGGTCTACTGATTTAATTATAATTTTTACTGAAGATCCACCTTTTTCCCATCGTAAATTAATCTAAGGTCGTGAGGGTCACGTAAATGTATCATATGTCGAATTCCCCAAGCTAATTCCAAATTTTATTACGCCGTACATCCATCAAGATTTCCATGTAGCGGATCAATAAATTTTGTTTTAAATTTTAGGTTTTATGATTATTGGGGTGATATGTTTGAGAGGTTTATTACTGTCTGGAATGTCTGGGAATTTCGATTAGATACGGTCTTTTGCTTATCAAGACGCAATATCCAGTATCGCTAGACATCATATTACAATGGAAATGCTTGAATTTCCGGTCTTATTTTTTTCTCTTTTCAGATACTATTTGGCCACTGAAGAGAATAAGCCAGGTCAGAGGCACCTATTTATTGTGAGGGATCCATCGACAGATGACCCTCGCCGGCTCGAGTCACATTGCGTAACATGTGACCTATCCGATGTATTATGGAGTAGTAGATTTTTATATGGAAATTGCACTCATTTTAACGCACTGGTGAGTAAAATGCACTGTTGTAATTTTCATTCTCATTGTTCTAACAAAATTTGCTTATTTTTAAATTCATTCATTATGACCCATTTCAATGTAAGATGTTTTTCTCTCTCAATGCATAGTTTGTCATGGGCAACGAGAGGAAGAGAAATATGACATTTGATGTGTGTTTGAATTTGAGTGGTATTCAAGTGCTGAAAACAATTAAACGAAAAATTTTACTAAAAAAATGCTGTAATGATTTTCCTCAATTATTCAAGAACCCTCTCTCAGATGAGTTCTAGTTTTGACCACCGAACTGATCAGTTTACTTTACCAGTAAGTTTTCACCTTTCACCAGTAAATACAGCACTCTGAACTCTAAGAGTTCCTCGTCGATTAACATAATATCTGTCGACTAAATTTAGATCTACACTGAACAATATATCTATTAAACCCAGATGAGTTGGAAATTCATCAACGCTAGATATAGCTATCAGTGTTTAATTTATTATATATTTATATTTCGTTATGTAGACGTTTTTACGTGATCAGAACTGAAGGATGCTCATCTATAAATTTTGTTTATTTCAGGTTAGTCCTCGTACAGAATTTTCTAACCAGCCTTACTATGTCCTTCAGTGTGAGGGTCCAGGTCTTCCATTAGCTGGCGTCCACAACGCGACGTCACATCGTCTGCTGAAGGTTCTTTATGATTCCAGAATCACACACTTCCCACGTCTTCAAGAACTTGCTCTGCCAAAACAGAGATTCTTGGAGGTACCTCTTCCACAAGGAAACCGAGCTCAGGTTCAACTACTCCTACCCCCTAGTTGGCGGGAAGAACTTAGAGACGCTGCTTATCCTGTTCTTGTTGAAGTGTAAGTATTGCAGAGCTCTTAAATGGGATGTTAGTTTCGTTTCATGTGAGTGACGACTAGGACCCAAGCGAAACTCAACGACCTGCTACAAAAGGACATCAAGGAGAAGACTTCAATGAAATGAAAGGATGACGCCGATGCCATATTTCCTGCCTGCAAGGAAGAATTGGCAGTAGCTGTTGTCCCACCCCAAACTTGACACAAATGTGTCTTTGGTTGTACTACTACTCAACTTTTCAACTTAAAATATGCTCAGATGACCGTTGTCAACTAATTTGCGATATTTTATTGCCTCCCTTAGTAACTTGAACTGGTTATACTATTCTCTTTCATTGGTGCACAACAAACACAGAAACCTGTCTTTGCAGTATTTGACGTGATTTCATTCAAGTTCATTTAAATCATTTTCAGTAATGGCAGGCCTGGCAGCAGATCTGTGACTGATGAATACGAAGTAGATTGGGGTACCTACATGTCGAGCCACACTGATGTTGTATATATCAAACTAGATGTTAGGGGTGCTTGTGGCCTCACTGATAAAGCCTTATACCATCAGATAGGAGGTGTGGAAGTTCAAGATCAAATGTCAGTTCTGCAATATTTGTTCGAAAAATACAAATATTTGGACAAGACTCGTGTCGGTTTGTGGGGATGGGGATATGGTGGTTATGTGACTACAATGGTTCTTGGTCTAGGTAATCAGCAGAAAGTGTACAAGTGTGGCGTTGCTGTAAGTCCGATAGCCGACTGGCTGTTCTATAGTAAGTAGACCTAGCATAGGAATCATGATATATGTAAGAAAATCTTTGCAGGCCACTGACGTTAGTTTAGGGGCTCTGGCATGCTCGATCTTTAAATAATATTATAAATACACAGAAATATATATATATAATAAGTATTTGGGGGAAGGGTACAACGACAAATTTATGTAGGCGATGTTGAATAAAACTCTTAATTCTATGCCGAGCTTTCGAGCATTTATTCAGCTCTTCTTCGGGGCCTTTGAAATACAAACAATTATATAATAAACTAATTCAAACACAGGAATTTTTTGTTTTTCTCTACTCACTGAATATGTGGCTACACATAGACATTAATTGGTGCAGCTGCAGACATTTCGTCCAAGAATTAAAACTCAGATCTCCCAGAAACTCGTCCTATTTACCAAATAAACAATTGAAAAGACGAATATACTATAAATAAATATTTTTAAGATACTATTTGACGTCAATGTTGTTTCTGTTTTCTTCTTATTGAAGTTTGGGATCATTCTTGACAACTAGCTAACCTTATTAATTATCGACAGGACCATCGAAAAATACTAAGTTTCTTAGATTATGTTCAAGCAAACTTTTATATATTATACTTAATTTATTTGTCAATCGAATATCGATCTGTGTTCAAAGAAAATCATCGGGACGTATGTCATTTCTCTTTTCTCTTGAGTAAATTAAAAAACTGATCATATCTTCAGATGGAAAAGAGCCTCGACAATGAAATTTGAGGATAAGTAAGATAGCGATCACCTCAATATATGCACGAATTTTTATTGAAATTCGAAAAATATCTTATGAGATAGTGATTAAACATTTTTTTTTTTGGAATTTTTTAAAAATTTTCTAGCGTGACGATTTCTGCAAAATTTTACGAGCTATTTTGTTGCAGCCTCCCTCAACAATATTTTAAGTATCAATTTGATCGGGTTGAATTAACCTATTCTGAAAATATGAAAACTCTAGCTGATTCCTTTTGGATGCTAGAGAGGATACGGCCGGACAGACTCAATTTTCACCACGAATTCTTCATCAGGGAGGCGAACCCAATCGATTGAGACCATTTTCTGCCCGATAATCCAAAATTACAGACATTCGGGCAAAATGATAGGCTTTCTGTTCGGGTGAACAAGAGCGCCAAAAATAGGGTTCTAATTTGAGAAACAGAAATTATGGCCAATTTAAGATCACAATTTTCAACACAAACTTTGAAACACCCTGTAATGATATTTTTGAAATCCAGAAGATGCATGACCTTTTCACATCCTTCCTCTTTGATGTTGTAGAAACGGTTTATGCTCAGGATATTTGAAATAAGAATAATGAACATATTACGGATTGAACATATTTGATCTATTTTCCAGTTTTTTTAGATATTTTGAAAACTATTCGCTCTACCATTCGAAATCCCCGAGGAAAAGGTGATTGCCGTATGTCCATTTACTGTTTCAATAGGTGATTGCCGTCATGTCCATTTACTTTTCGTTTTCAATCCCCGAGGTCTTCTACAGCACTCCTGAACTAGATCGCCTATGAAATCAACTGTTTTAGTGAAATAACGAGATTAATATTTTTCGATATACCATTCGAAATCCCCGAGGAAAAGGTGATTGCCGTATGTCCATTTACTGTTTTCAATAGGTCTTCTACAGCACTCCTGAACTAGATCGCCTATGAAATCAACTGTTTTAGTGAAATAACGAGATTAATATTTTTCGATTTACCATTCGAAATCCCCGAGGAAAAGGTGATTGCCGTATGTCCATTTACTGTTTCAATAGATCTTCTACAGCACTCCTGAACTAGATCGCCTATGAAATCAACTGTTTTAGTGAAATAACGAGATTAATATTTTCGATTTACCATTCGAAATCCCCGAGGAAAAGGTGATTGCCGTATGTCCATTTACTGTTTCAATAGATCTTCTACAGCACTCCTGAACTAGATCGCCTATGAAATCAACTGTTTTAGTGAAATAACGAGATTAATATTTTTCGATATACCATTCGAAATCCCCGAGGAAAAGGTGATTGCCGTATGTCCATTTACTGTTTTCGATAGGTCTTCTACAGCACTCCTGAACTAGATCGCCTATGAAATCAACTGTTTTAGTGAAATAACGAGATTAATATTTTTCGATATACCATTCGAAATCCCCGAGAAAAGGTGATTGCCGTATGTCCATTTACTGTTTCAATAGATCTTCTACAGCACTCCTGAACTAGATCGCCTATGAAATCAACTGTTTTAGTGAAAAAACGAGATTAATATTTTTCGATATACCATTCGGAATCCCCGAGGAAAAGGTGATTGCCGTATGTCCATTTACTGTTTCAATAGATCTTCTACAGCACTCCTGAACTAGATCGCCTATGAAATCAACTGTTTTAGTGAAATAACGAGATTAATATTTTTCGATATACCATTCGAAATACCCGAGGAAAAGGTGATTGCCGTATGTCCATTTACTGTTTTCGATAGGTCTTCTACAGCACTCCTGAACTAGATCGCCTATGAAATCAACTGTTTTAGTGAAATAACGAGATTAATATTTTTCGATATACCATTCGAAATCCCCGAGGAAAAGGTGATTGCCGTATGTCCATTTACTGTTTTCGATAGGTCTTCTACAGTACTCCTGAACTAGATCGCCTATGAAATCAACTGTTTTAGTGAAATAACGAGATTAATATTTTTCGATATACCATTCGAAATCCTTGAGGGGTAGGTGATTGCCGTATGTACATTTACTCTTTTCAATAGGTCTTCTACAGAACTCATAATCCCAATTTTCAAATATGTCTAGTTCTCCAGAAACGTCTAATAGGCACTCGAACTTGAGACACCCTGTTTAACCAAATTCATGTAATTCATCGTCAAAGTTTGCTATCTCGGTTAGCTGACAGTAGTCCTCAAAGATCCCCTGGACAACTATAATATGAAAAATTCGAATGAAAAATCAATCAGGCCTCACCTCGATGAGCATGATTCGTATAAAAAGAGAAGAATCCGAAAGTCAGAAGGTTGCCATTGCCTTGTCAACAAAGCAACGGTCCGACAACTTTTCGCACAAACTCAATATTTCAACAACTCGATTTTTTTTATATTTATATATTTCCGCCCTTTTCAGATTCAGCATTCACGGAACGAATTCTCGGTCTTCCATCAGATAACTACAAGGGCTACGTTGAGGCTGATGCCACACAGCGAGCAAAAAACATTCCAAGACAGTCGTTCTTCCTTATTCACGGTTTGGCCGATCTCACGACTCCCTATCAACATGGCGTTCAGCTGGCTAGAGCACTTACTGATGCAGGAATCTTATTTCGTTATCAGGTAATATATCTATGTGAAAGTGAAACTCACATTCGTCATTGAAGGAATTCTGAGTTATATGTCTCACTTTTATGACTGATCTATTGATTCTACATTTGTTCATTGTTGTTGATTTATTGATATATTTGAAGATCATGAAAACATTTATGATTCTATAATTTTTTTTTGTATTGAATTAATCGAGATCTGCAATCTACTTTCAAACGTATAAAGTAAATATGTTGTACGTACAGAACAAGAGAATGTATTGGAAATGGATACATTCTGATTTCTCTGACACCATCTCTAATTCGTTTCCCGATGAGCCTTGTGATCCTATGCCAGCAATCTCTGCACCACGTGCAGTCTGTACACTGGATGACATAGATATCCGAGTGGGAGAGATTTTGGGTATTCTGTCTCGGTTGGACGAGTCTACTGCACCAGGTTTGGATGATTAGTCAGCGCGAATCTGAGGAGGTGCGCTGCAAGTCTGTCATCACCCATTACCATGATCATCTGGTTATCATTCCATACTTGTCATCAGCTTGGAAAATGTCAAGAGTTACTCCAGTCTTTAAGAGGGGAGACAAACTGAGTACCAGCAATCACCGCCCTATTAGCTTACTTCCCTTAATCTCCAAGATTGCTGAGAAGAATGTGTCTGATAGACTGCTTGGGTTCTTTGTTGAAAATAATATAATTCCTGAGCAACAGCATGTTTTTCTTCCGGGACGATCAGTTGTCACATGTCTTCTGCAGGATCTCCAGCATTGGACAAAGTCTATTGACTGTGGTATACCTGTTGATGTGATATATCTGGACCTCTCCCGAGCCTTCGATCGTGTTCCTTTTCGCCGTTTGCTGGTCAAGCTTGAACATCTTGGTGTGAGAGGTAGGGTTTTGGACTCCCACTCATCCCAATATGCTGATGACATCAAGCTCTTCAATGATGCTCGCTTGCCTAATATTCTTCAGTTGGGCCATGAATCGTTTTAGCCAATGGTGCGGTCTGTGGTTTCTTCCCGTGAACGTAGAAAAGTGTAGAGTTGTTCACCTTGGGAGTCACAATCCGCGTAACCAGTATATGATCAAAGGCAAATGTTTGGTCTCCGCTGCACAGCACGTCGATCTCGGGCTGGTGATAACTGAGGATCTGTCTTGGTCAGCCCATGTGAGCAATATAACCGCCAAATGCCGGAACATTTTGTACTTGATGCGGAAAGTTTTTCCTAGATGCTCGATCGAGACATGCCGGCAGCTATGTTCGACCAATTCTGGAGTTTGCAGGCCCTGCAGGGTTCCCTAGCCTGATCGCAGATCAAGAACGTTTGGAGGGAGTGCAGCGTTCTGCAACGAGGATTCCGTTCGGGATGGTTCGCCCTTCATATGAAGACAGACTGAACATGTTTGAGCTGGACTTGTTTAGTGATCGTAGGATGCGTGGCGATCTAATGGTGACGTTTTGTATACTGCGTGGTTTCATTGGTTGCAATCTGGGCAGTATTTTCGAGTTAAATAGAAATCATGTTCATGGCCACCAATATAAACTTTACCATGAGGTATTCCGTGCTCGTGCGAGACAGTTTTTCCTGCCGAATCGCGTGTTTGCGAAATGGAACTCTCTTCCTGACAGTGTAGTTTGTGCCGATAGTGTAAACTCTTTTAAAAACAGATTGGACGCATTAACAATTCTGTGATATTTTTTCCTTGTGGCTATACTCTTTTTTTCTTCATTATTTCTGATGCGCCACTTAATTTTCAATTTTTGTTTGAGATTTATAGGCCACAGCCTCTTCCCTGTATCATTACTTGTATTCTTGATTACTTCGTGAATACAAAGCGCGGATTTTCTGCTTGACGACTGTGTTACACCACCAGGATGAAATATAGACTTGCAGTTCTGTTCATTTCAAATAATTAGGATGATTTTTATTTTTTGACTTACTCCTTAGAAAAATTGTTTGAATTTATATCAATTTATACAATTACTCATCATTATTGATCTCGAAAAGATTATAAATCTTATCCTAATATTCAAATTATTGAATTGATTTTCTAAATTTCCAGATCTATGCTGATGAAGGCCACGAGCTACAGGGCGTGTTGGCACATGTCTACCGTTCAATGCAAGACTTTTTTGAAGAGTGCCTTAGTTTAGATACCGATGATAGCAGCAAAGGTAGAGCTGGAGATACCTGAAGATTAGCTAGTCGGTTGTTGAATAACCGATTCATGGCCTTTCCGAAACTCCGAAAATAGAGCTGAAACTAGCTTCGTAGTAATATTGGCACAATGGAACTGTGACGAGCATTCATTTGATCGCAGATTTATAAAGAAGATAGTCGCTAATTCGAATTGAATTCAGAAAACATAGAGAGGTTTCAAAGAATATGACAGAGTGGCTAGAGGATTCGGGAAATAATATTCTATCGATAAGTTGTGACTGTTGAATTCAATTTTGTCTAAGACGCTTGTTGATTCAGTTAAATCTGCGCTTTTTTATAGAAAATGCAGTGGACTTTTATGCAGTTCGTCAATTCTCATTGAATTCTCATGTACAAATTCGATACGAATAATTAGGTTTTGATTTTCAAGGATGTAAAATGTTAATCACATATTTTTTTTTAATTCAAGAAAGAAATTATTTATTACGAAAAAAATCAGGCATCCTATAAAGCGTAGATTTGAATTTCGAATATACATTATTTTATAATTTGAAGACTTTTCCGAAACATCAGAAACAGCCATCAGGAGTTTCCTCGTCCCAAACAGTGGTCATTGCATTCCAATCTTTTTCCTCCAACGCTGCTGCACTTGCCCTCCGGAATATTCTGGAATAGATTGTAAAGCCTTACGCTTGGCATCACGAACTCCTCGAGCGGTCTTTAATGCAGCATCCGAAAATGGGTTGATTTTGATGTCGAAATCGTTCAAATACTTTTCTTGAAGAAATTTGGCAGTCTGATTCCACATTGTTTTTATTGTACCTTCCTTATAGTCTTCTCCATCCATTTTCTTCATATTGTAAGCGTAATCTTTCATAATGTTTGCCAATTGCGCTTCACTCGTTTCAGCACTCAATGTGTATTCCCTCTCAGTACAAAAAGTAGTAAATTGGTTCCCAACTGTTTTTTTTTTTTTGCCTTCTCCGTATTAATGGGAACATTTCCTTTGACTTTTTTATCGATGGTGGACAGAGAACAAACTCCAAATCGACTCATTTTCATGCAAAATCTCCAATTTTCACAATTGAATTCAACCTGTCAGTTTGACGTGTGCTCAATTTGACTGGATCATGTTTTGTTTATATATAGCAACTACCAGAGAAAATTTTCAAAAAATTATCAGTATAATACCATGTAGGTTGTACCACGTGACGTCGAATGGTGCAATTCTATTGGTCGATATTTGGGTCGGAAAAATAATCAATATTATCCAAATTGAAGGTTAACTGCCTTTTAAATTTTTGGATTGAAGTTGAATGTTAGCGTATATCGAATCCAGAATTGAAGTTCCAAACTTCAAGCCTTTTTTGGGCAACTACAAATACGCCAGCAAACTCAGTTATATTATTTTTATTAAAACAACATTTAAAATGAATATGAAACTAAACGTAAATTGGAAAAGATAAAATGAATTCTTGAAACCTCGCTTGCAGTTATCATGAAAAATCATAACTTGAAAATAGAGCTAAATTTCTGATATAAACCGGGTGTTTTCAGATAACTTAGAGAAAAAAATTGAAAATAATTGTCGACGTCATTAATTAGACCACCCAGTATATCTACAGTGTTTCCAGTCAAAGGAACCAAGGTCACCGAAATATAATGGCTTATTCATTGGGGGAATTACTCACATAAAAATTGAAATGAAGTTCGAAATACACTGCTCGACTATTGATAGGGATCACTTACTTTTTCTAAATTTATTTCTGAAATATTCGTTCCAAGGTTATAAATTTAGTCAGATATCAGAGTATTTTCAGTTGATAATATGGTTCACTTGAGAAAAGAATGAAAAATGGATAGTTGTAGAGAAAAAAAGACTTTATTAGGAACACTCAAAATTCTGTGTTTGAATAACATAAAAATTTCATGATGAAACCACAAGAAGGCTGAAGTTTCGGTTAAGCTAGTACCTAGTTGGTCCCCCACGAGCTCGTCTCAAGCATTCTACCCTACGAGGCATACTTTTAATCAAACGAGTTATAAAATTTTGGGGCAAATTCGTCCAAATATCCCGTAAAGCGTTAGAAAGGTCCTCCCCGACATTCAACCGTCGGGACACTTCTCGCTGGGGCAAACCTGTATCCACCGTATGATTTGGTCCAGTTGCACAGGAGCCCCTTCTCGGCATGACTGATAAGCTGATATTGTTCTCATTTCTTCAATTATTGTCACCTTATGTGTTTGAACGAGAGAAAAAAACAGATTTAAAAACAAATACCACATTGCTTTTCACTCCACCTGTAACAGCCTACAGATAATAATCGATTTTGTGAACAAGAGTCGATGAAGTGAGGAAAAATTTGATATAATCAACTCAAAACATCTTAATTTTTCCTTAGAGAACATATAATGTACAGATATTCACGAGATAACTTGAAAAAAATACAAATGATGAGAAATTCATAAGTGATCCCTAGCAATTGTTGATCAGTGTAGTAAGGAAAAACTCAATGAAACATAACAGCATAAGAGCAAGTTCAGCTGACAACGCAATCTATAAATAACTCAGGAAATAAGCTTTTTCAAAAATATTTCAATAAGATAAGCTAGGGTTTTCAAAAAAACTGAATTCAGCATTCAACAATGCAGCAAAACAATTTTGTTGGATAGCTCATGATAAATTTTGTAAAAGACAATGAAAGGTAGCAAAAAAGAACATGTCAATTAATATCATTGTCATTTTTTTAAAGTAGATTACCACAAATTTTGTGCTTCTTAAAGATTTTGCATATTAGCCAATGAGGAAGAATACTGAAGAGATGACGTTAGTTGAAAAAAATGGGATCAGTTCCGATATATTGCCACGCGATTGCAGTCAAATTTTGACATTTTTCATCTGCTTTGTTGATGAAAAACTAATGATTTAAATAAATGTAGTCACATTTCACCCATAGGCTTCAGGTATTTTTTATCAGTTCTCATTATTTAGAGCATACATCTAATTGGAAGTTTACAAAATCGGAGCCTAATTTTTCCCCCATATTTATGCAATTTTTATGTGAAACAACTGGTGCCATTTTTTCCTTGCTCGATTTGATGTCATGTCGTCTCCCCTTTATTCTCTATAGTGTTAGCAAATGGTTGTGAAGATGTTTCAGAAATGATAATTGTTGGTTGTTTGGTCTCATGAAAAATTATCGTTTCATATAGAAAGTATATTGTATAGTGTTATTCTATTTTTCTTATTCTTAAAAATAAAGAATCAATTGATTTAACTCTTAGTAAATTAAGGAATGTGAAATTATGTAATGAACCTTATCAGACAAAAATCATTTATATACTTCTTCGGCATATGGGTATGGATATATTATTCATATTCCTCTCGACTCATAAAATTTGAGGCAGCTTTATTCAGAAGAATTTGCTGCTTGAGGTAATTGAATAATAGTAAATAAATAACAATTAATATATGATTCGATATGGTTCTCAAAGCTATTTTGCTCATTAAAATTCACATGATATCCACTGAATTTTCAAATAAGCGAGAAGAAAGTGTAGCGGCACTCTGTCAGCGGCAGGGGAGTGTGTAGGGATCTCTTGGCGGCGCTCTATATAGCCACGCGTAGCTTAATTCACAGCGCTTCGGTGGCCTAGAGGTTAGCGCTCAAGTTTCACACCGACTAGGTACTAGGTGCCCGGGTTCAACTCCCGGCGGCTCCCTCAAACTTCTAAACGTCTATGGCATGGCGCACACAAGGCATACTGATAAGTCCAAATGTGTGCGCCAGAGATGAAACGTATAAGTAGTGATAACTTACGATCCTACATGCCACCTGAGCTGAGCTACACCACACGGTATGGTGCGGACGGGTGATGTGAACCTAAGCAAATCCGCAATACCGCGGCAGACCATGAATATTGTGCGGAATGGGAAAGGCGTCTAGAGTTTCGTTGGAAGTTGCAGAGAGGGAGCGAGTATACCTCAAGCGTCAACCGTCTGCTTTTCCAAGACACGTCGTAAAGACAACCGTTCCCATCACGCCGGGGTCACCAATGTAGGATCGAAAGTGTTCTCCCTACTTATGCGTTTCGTCCCTGGCGCACACATTATTAGAGAGTGGGAGCCGCTGGGAGTTGAACCCGGCACCTAGTTGGTGTGAAACTTGAGCGCTAACCTCTAGGCCACCTGTGAATTAAGCTATGCGTGGCTAAATAGAGTGACGCCAAGAGATCCCTATACTCTCCCCTGCCGCTGACAGAGTGCCGCTACAAAAGATATATGTTAAGTTCAATCGTGGTGTACTTTTTATGGCTGAATGACAATCCCTAGACTAAATATTCTATGCACCTTTCACAAGTTTCACGTTTATTCCCAAACGTTTCAGTTTTATCTGTCAGAAAAATTATAGAAAGTACAAACGAATTTGCTTTCTCGATGAAGACATATTTTTGTAATAAGCAGATATAAAATATTAAGAAATTTCACAATCAATTATCGAATCTAAATTAGTTTCATTCGAGGTAACTTTTAGCGGGAAACCATAATATTTCGGAAGAGTGCATTTGAAGAATTTCAATCTTCACTTAATCCTAGGACAAGCTTTTGCTAATTATTTTATTTGGTAGAGCAAAGTTTGGAAATTCGAGCTGATATCTCCTAAAGAATTATCGAAGGCTTTCACTACAATATGGATATAATATCAAGTTTTTTATCGACGGTTCAAGGTCATAATCATATCATAATAATCTATTTCATGGAATCAATTAAACAGTACTGTATGTTTGATATGAACTGAAATACTATACCTGTTTTACGTTTCTTTTCGAGATCAATCTTTCAACTTTCATAGTGGTAAAACGTATTTTTTTGTCTCTCTTCAAGGCGGCATACAAATCAGATTCGGAGGAGGATAAAATATAAGAAAAATCTTTCTCGGTATGCTTCTTGAACTCATTTATAGATTGATTGTATTGATGATCCGTTCATTTTTATGAAAACCCATCATAAATATTGAAAGAACCGAGTACTTCGTCTAATTATCACTTCATTTACCTAACGACACCACTGTTTCAAACCATCGTCAGGTGCTAGATACATACAGAAATACTTTTTCCGCAAATCGCCAGGAAATTTTGACATTCCTGTCAAAATTTCTTCAAGAAAAAGTGCGGACTTCCTTACTGTAAGGAAATGATATTTCCGTACAGTTGTTAGTGTTCTACATAAATGATAGAAAACACATTGCTTATAAGGAATTAATTTATATTTTGAAAACATCAAGTCATTGCTGAATACATTTTTAAGATCAATTTGTTATATTTACAGTAATTTGACAGTTAGTACAATTATTGAACATTGGAGGGACACTCTTAGAACTATGAGAAACATTTTGGACAACATGCAAGGTGGAAGAGTCATTTTGTTGAATATTTTGTACTGTGAAAATTTTATTTGCCACCTCAACCTTATTGTTAAGCGATTCTTCGATATATCCTTCAGCAACGTTTGATGACTTCCATCCGCCATGCATCTTTAAACTAGTTGTGTCGGCACCAGAGTCAACCAATATTGTTGCAGATGACCGACGAAAGCAGTGACCACTATATTCTGTGGGATTTACCAAGTTCAAATAAGTAGCAACTATTTTGGGCATTTTTCTAAATTGATGAATTCTTACCACTTGTCTACAACCCTTTCCGCTTTGATATTTAAAGAAAAATCGGTCACTGTTCATATTTTCTGGTCTCAACGAAACATACTTTCGATAAACATTCAAGTAGATCTGATTAATTACAAATGATCTTGGTTTGTTGGTTTTCGAATCAGGTATGCTGATTAAAAGCTTAGATTCTAAGTCTTCTATATCGTGTACAGTCATTCGGACTAACTCATCCATTCTACAGGCCCCAGAAATACCAAATATTACAGCCACCTAAAATATAAATAAAGCTATAATCTAAATAGAAATTAAAAACTTGTAAATTACCTTAATAATTAAATTTTCTTTATCTGGAGCTTCCTGGATAAATTTTTCAATTTCTTCCTTCGTTAAAATCTTAGATTTCTTTGCCCTATAACCTTGAGCTTGCCGTTTCAATAAAGAACGAAGTTTTGAGTATGTAGATATATCTACATTGAGTTTAAGTGCAAGGGTTGACTCAGCATTGAATAATTGGCCCGTAATGTTGAAGATTTCATCTTTAAACAAAGGTCTAGGAAGTATGCCATTACAACATTTTCTGAGAAAGAACTCGTATTTTTACTCATGCGATAATCCATAAAACGTCTGTATGCATTTTCGTACTTTTCTCTTGATTTCTTTGGCAATAATTCTAATGAAGCAGTATTCACTGCCTCAACCAGCTCTGGAGGAGTCCAAGGAATGGAAATTTCATCATCACTTATCATTTTACTTACCAGCAATCAAATTTATAAGCATCAAGTTTGACAATTCAACCTCAATACGTTTCCATAGTAACCCAAGTAATTTTATTAGGAATTTCAAAGCACCATTTATTTGGGAATAAAATTATGGCGTTTTTTTTTTAAATCAATCAATATCTGTCGAATGTTAAACGATTTGCGGAAAAATAGTATGTTTACCTCGTAGGAAAAGCCACATTCCTGGACTCTGTGTTCTTCACAGTCGTCCAGAAATGTTAAGCTTTTCCTACCCGGTAAACAATGTACTATTCATACACTTATTTAGGAGAACTATCTACACAGATCCAGTATTATTTTTTCATAAATTTCAGGTTTCAATTAAATTAGTTGAAATTGCAATGCTGCAAATGTGGGCCAGACTGGGGACAACATTGAAAGATCAACTAAAATCAGGTAAACAGTCCTACGTTCATAATCATCATGACTTAAGCTTCTTACAGACTTTTAGAATCCTCCACATATCCGAGGAAGGCCAGACGAGAATAGATGGAAGTGAAATATTTAAACAATCTTTCACTTCTTGATACCTAAATAAAGATAAGCCATTCACTACTTTGGAATATCCCATAGGATCGATCAAGAACAGAAAAGTATTTCGGTCTGTATCTAGCATCTAACGATAGTTTGTTGCCAAAAATCGGTCTTCTCATAAGATCAATTAAGTGGAAATTAGCAAAATGCTTGTGTCTTTCAACATCAATTCATAGATATTACAATAATATATCTTTCCTCCTTGAAAAGATTCGAACACTTTCATTCATTACAATCGGATTTTGAATATTTTATGTTTAAAGACTTGATTGATTTCCCATCTTTCTTGGCTTTCTTTCGACTACATAATACTGTCAGTTTCATTTGGAGTGCAAACTGGCCATTGACATGAAATTTGTTATTTCTCGTACCATCCAAATAAAAAATGGATGTGCGATCGGTAACTAGTAATTCTGTGATAATAATCATATATTTAGTTGTTTTCCAATCTCAATTTTTATAACAAGGAAATTTAATTTGAGAAATATGAATGGAATTTTTTATAACCTGATATAGACTTTTGTATCTATTAGGTTTTGTGATGTTGCCTGGACTTGTTGACGAAACTATATTAACAATATTGTATGAAGAACACCAAACATCATGAAGATCATCTATTTTATTGCTCAGTTAGACTATTTTAGAGAAAATGGAATGTAGAACATTCCTGTTGTATATCATGAGAGAATAATGAAGAATTGTTTGCGAAAAATAAACCGTTAAATTTATCTGCCTTTTTTTCTTCCAAGGGTTCCTTATCTTGAAATAAGTTACTAAGTACTTTAAATACAATATATTTCGTTTTATTTCAATTTTGTCTACACAATCCTCTGAATCAGAGGTTCCCATACTTTGTTTCTCATAGACCACTTTAAAAATTTTGCTGGATCTATGGACCCTTGCAGCTATTACATTTACTAACTTAAAAAACCCGAAAAAAGTAGTTGTGTAACTATGAGTTAAAAGTTTTCAAAACAAAGGTGAGAATTTATATTGCTTTGATTATGCTGAGAGTATTGTCATTCAAGCTATGTTTCAACGCCAGTCTAAAAAGCGTCTTCATCCACCAGTTGGATTCCTACTTTACTTTTTTGTATTCTAAGATTGACTCACAGTACAAGAAACCAATAAGCTCCCAGTTCGGAGTGGTTAAAAGTAAAAAATAAATATATATTTTGTTTTGTAGCTATTTATTCAAACACAAAAATTACTACACTTTTAATTATGTTGTTATAACAGTCTTAGTAAAATCAAAATTTAACATCAAAACTAATAATGATTATTATTTCAAAAACGGTCGCAATATAATCAAAATTTTGATTATCAGTCTGCGAGATTGGTCCTCGCAGTGCCAGATATTGAATTTACCTACCGGCGTAAAAATTCTCAGAAGTTTCATTAAGTGTTGCCCTACCAAAGACTGTAGATTTAAAGTGTGGATCCTGTGCTTTTCAATTTTTTATAAACTGTTTGCAAAAAGACTGCGAAATATGAATAATTCAAGTGGAAATCAAGTCGAGGTGCCATTTCCCAAACAAACCATGAAATTAAACTTGTAAATCTTGTTTTTTTTGTTTTTTACTGTTGAGTGATTCAAGAGAAATAAATGAGGTTTTGAAACAGAATGATTATCTGCTAATGAAAGATGTGGAATTTCTAGTTAGATACATTAAAAATAAATATAAGATCAGCACGGACGGCTCGTGCTCTCTAGGAGTGGGTCGGTCAGGCCAAGCATATATATATATATATGTATATATTGAATGAATTTTAAGGGTCTTTAGGCTCGGATTTGTGAGTAAATGATTCGAATACTCTTTATTGTATGCCAAGCTTTCGCATTAATTTAATGCTTCTTCAGGGCTTCTACAAAAGAACAATAATATATAATTTATAGACAACCAATTTTAAAACAAATCAACTCACTGAATGTGAGGTTTTACATGGATGACATCTGACACAAACGTTATAATTGATAAAAACAATGGAAAGTTAATTTTTGTTTCCATAGGAATTCCTCACAAAACACGTCATCTAAATCTATTTTAAAATTTCGAAAAATTCTTTTTGTTGATGCTCTTATTCTCAAATTCACAATGAATTAAAAACTCTAAGGTAACACAATGTCATTTTATTTTTTAAGGTTATGGTTTTTCTTTCCTGGACAACTAGTCTCTCACTTCTCTGTGTTCTTGATCTTCTTCATTCATCTACTGGGCCGTCATAAAAAGGTTTCATCTTTATCATTTCCAACAAATAACTGCTAAACTAAATCGAGCTTAATTTGTTTGTATCTGTCTTCTTGTTTAGAGTTTTTTCTTCTTTGTTTATGTTTATCATCTCATGGATCAATCTTTTTTGATAATTTTTCTCTAATTTGAGTACCTCAACATCCTCAAAATTCACTTGATGGTCAAGATTATGTGCATGAGCAGCCAATGCACATCTCTCTGGGTATTTTCTTATGTCCGATCTATGCAGTGTCACTCTACTTTTTACCCATTGGCAGGTATGTCCTACATAACATTTGTCACAAGTCTCACAATTTATTTTGTATACGACATTACTTTGGAAGGATGTTGGAATGGGGTCTTTGATTTTTGTGTACAATGACCTCACCGTTTTTTGATTTGTCTAGATAGCGTTAAAAGGAAGGAGTGTGCCAAATTTCGAGAAAATCGTCACGAGAGAAAATTTTTTTAAAATTCCCAAAATGTTTTTTTTCAATACACGATATCTCATATGTTATTCGTCAGATCACAACAATTTAGGGCATTTATGCAGGGTATAGGTACCTAAAATATTTTAAAATTTCATCATCATAGCGTACAATCTCCAGAAGATATAAGAGTCTTTCTGATAATGAAGTCACAGATTATATTTTTATCTATGAATTCACAACACATCAACTATAAATCTCTATGAGGGTGGTTTTAATTTTATGACAAGCTGTCATAATGAGTGAATATTGAGTCGAAAATGAAACTAATTCTGTGGGTTCATTTTTATGACAAACATGTCTAAAATACTGGTGTGTGCAGTTGTCATATTTTGAATGGAAATGTCATTATGAATTTTGCGACAAGAGGACTATTTTTTTCCCAAATGTCTGTAATTTCTGAATATCGAGCTGAAAATGATATCCATCGGTTGGATTTGACTCGTGATGAAGAAACGGTGGTCCAATTTGAAAATGTTTGGCTGAATATTCTCTGTCTTCCGAAAGAGATGAGATAGAGATTCCATATTAATATAATTAGTTTATTATCCAAATATAAGTCAAGTTAGCTATTGGGCCATTATTGATTCTTTCACACTCATTGTGCTGGCTGATTTTGAATCGCACTCTTTTTAAGTCTGAGAAAAGACTTTAGAACAAGCGCGTAAAAGCTCCTGATCTCACGTCAGTGCTTTCCACATTTTTTCAGTAATGTGTTCTCGCTTATAAAATAATTGGTCCTCGATTATTAATTCAACTTTATGCATTGATTAGGAACAGCCATTCAGATTCAGATCGACGAATAAGATTAACTAGTACCAGAATGTAAATTGAATGCATGCGTTTCACAAAACAAATAAAATGGCTTTTGAGTTTTTCCCAGTCTCGAAATCATAATTTTAGATATGTCGATGAAGCTAAAGAGTTCTCATTTCAATCAAACAACATTACATAAAATAGTTCCCACTAAAGTGCTTAGGGCTTAGTGCTCGAAGCACTTTTTTTCGGTGCTTAGCACTGCTCAGGTATGAATATGAATCAAAGATATAGAGTGGGGAGAATGATCTTCGAGATGCGCAAAGTGGCTAATTTTTCGTCCGCCATTTTTATATTTTCGGTTCATTGACGTAGAAAGCAGTGTATCTGAGGGATAGTTGATATACAATTAAAAAGAAAATGAAATATATAGAGCATATCAATTTCTTAAATAAATCTTTAGCTTCAGAATCTATACTTAGAATATCAGTCCAAACTGTCCTAATATCAACTTATTTTGGGAAACTAAAAAGAATCATATTACTGTGGAAAGTGAACAACACGCCACTGAGCAGATAAACAATGCCATACGGTATGATCAGTCAGATAACTTCAATAAAAATTCACGTATAAAATGATATTTCCTCGACCTTCTTTGTTTTATAGTTTTTACACGTCTTAACAATACAAGACATGTTGAAAGTATCGGAGTATCTATCAGCACAATGTAAAATTCGAGCAATTTCTAATTCACCTGACAAGTATGTCAACCTAGAACAGCTGACTACGAAAGTATAAAAATGGTCGAAATTTGACATAAGAATTTAGCCACCAATTTTGGATGCGTAGTGGCAGAAGCGTATTCACCCCACTCTATATCTCTGGTATGAATTAGATATTGTCGTCCCGTCCGTAATACAGTGGGACGGTATTACAGTATTCAAAATTGAAACTTCATTACTATAAAGCTAGATGGCGTTGCAGTAGCTAAATTCGCGATATTTTGACGAACAATAATAACTAATAAATTGATTTCAAATTAATTCACTAAGAGAGGGTAAGACTGAATGCTGATAAACATCTCAACGTGCAAGAACGCATTTGTGGCTTGCCAAGAAATCAGATCTATGTGGATAAAAATAATCATTCTAATAATATCAGGGTGAATTCAATGACCAATAAATGATTGGATGTGCAATGTGTTCCAAGTCAATCAATTCCGAATTCAAAGTGCAAGTTATCGCAAAGGTATCCTGCGTTTATGATTAATTACTGGCATCTTCCTCAAGAATGACTGCAGAAATTTTGCTAACTAGACCATCTAAGGAAATACCATGGGGTTTTAGATTGATCGGTGGCTCGGACTCTCATTTACCCATAATCGTTTCAAAGGTAAAAATATTATGCAAAATATACACTTTCAGGGTTGATTATCTGGCAAGATTCACTCACAGCTAGCAAAGTTTGATAATAATGTCTGATCTTGTCAATAGGTTGTTGAAGGGAGTGTTGCCGAAAGGGCACAGCTGAAGGAAGATGTTCTTGTTGAAGAAATAAATAATGTGCCTACGGCTGGACTGACGCATGCTGCGGTTCATCAAATCATATTAACAGCAGAAGACCGTCTACTTTTAACCATAAGAAGGTGAGTTGAAAGATCTTTACCTCACGCAGTATACAGGGTGTTCCTAAACTGAACGTACAAACGAAAATGGGAGATTCCATAAGTGAGTTTAAGAAAAAAAGTCCCATAAACACGGGGTCGCAAACGTTTCGTTTTCCAGATACAGTGTGTTGAAGTTTGAATTTTTTTTAAGTTTCTTTCTCATAGTATCTACACTTCACAAGATATTCAACTGAAGTTTGGCATAGATATTACATTTGAGAGTTCTCACCTCGTGACATGGCAATTTCGATAGAAGATCTACACGGTGATATTTTTTCTGGAACACTGCCACCTGTTCTTCTGCAGAACTTTTTTTTGGTGAGCAACTGTTAATTTCAAAAATTATAAAAAGAAGCTTTGTTCTTATACGAAACTTTTTGGTCTCATGTAATTTTGTCGTATCTACCAACGATTTCGAGAAAAAAAAATTGAACAATTCTCTCGAAATCCTCGTGAAAATCCAAATTATGATAGGAAAGCTACATTGTAAGCTGTGGTGAATGAATTCAGTGTCAGTTTTTATGGAAATTTTCCTGATCTGTATCTATGATTGATGAAGATTCGATAAACTCGTATAATCAACACAAAAAAGTATGACAACAAGTAACGTAAAACTAAAAAAAAAATCAAAACAAGAAAACTAAGTAATCGCAAGGGACTGAACTACAGCAAATGTTGAAAATGTCCTCCCCCAACTTTTATACAAGCTTCTGTTCTTCGTCTCATAGACGATCGAACTCTTTTCAACACTCCCGGAGTATTCCTAACTGTATCAAATGCGCCTATTATACGATTTCCCAGTTCTTCTACTGTGTTCACGGGTGTCGAGTATACTAGAGATTTCAGGTGGCCCCATAAGAAGAAATCTAAACTATTTAAGTCTGGGGATCTGGCGGGCCATGACCGAGGACCCCCCTGCCCAATCCACCTGTTTTCATAATTTTCGTCCAAATACTGCCTTGCCAAAACTGAAAAATGAGCAGGAGCACCGTCATGCGTGAACCACGTTTCTCGTCGTAGCATAAGTGGTATATCTTCCAATAACAAGGGCAAATCGTTCTCTAAAAACTGTATGATTGACCTGTTAGTCGACCTGGCAAGAAGAAAGGACCAATCAAATCATCACCAATATTAAGAGCCCATACATTCAGTGAAAATTGCTCTTGGAAATGGGTTTCTACATATAAATGCGGATTCTCCTCAGCCCATACGTGTTCATTATGAAAATTGATAATTGATGTCATTATACGAATTTTCTGGTAAAAAAAATTCAACACCATAAACATATTTTTGCTGTTCTACTATAATTTCTTTCTACTTCAAGATTATAAACCATGCATTTCTAGTGAGAAATTCCAAAAAAAACTCAGAATGATTGGGTGTTATCATCATACATTTGTAATTTTCTTCTTAAAATTTCCAAATCATGAAAGCCATCATTTCTATGAAAACTTCCAAGGCAAGAGGTTGTCACATTGCTTTTTTTTTACTCAAAGCCAGAAAAAATCATCTATGATTTTCCAAACACTGATGTTTCTTCTCCTTGACAGAGACCAGTGAACAGGTCTATGAGGTCTCTTGATATCATACTGTTGAAAACATGAAAATCTTTCTCGAAATCATCAACAACAATGAATGATGTCACTACGAATAATTATTTAAAAGTGATGTTACTTTTTGATGACGAGATATTGTTAATGATGGAGCTCGTGTTGAATGATTATTTGGGCTATTACCATCATCTATTGTGGATGTAATGTTTTCCGACGTTTCGATAGACATCTTCTATCATTATCAAGGAGGAAAAGTAAAAAACCTTTTGAAAATTATCAATTTTCAAAAAGTCAATATGACAGAAGTCATGAAAGAAAAATGAACAATGTTATATACTCATCTGTGATATGATGATCTTTTTAAGTTGGATCGAACTATCGGCGTCCAAACTTCTGGCAGATCTATAGATGGAGCACTTATGGAATCTGGTGTTATTTTCATAAATGTTACTTTGCTTGATGATTATTTTCTGTACTTAATCCCAATAACAATTTACTTGGATAGATTACAAGTATTTCCAAATTTTGGTGTGCAATTATACTTACTTGAAGAAATTGAGTTTGATCACCTAAATTTGATTCTGAAAAACCAACTACGTGTTTTTTAATAAAAAAATTTTTGTTAGATCATTCTTATGAATCTATTCTGTTTAGACTATAATTAATTACTGAACGTGCGTAAATTTTTGGTTTTTATAATCAGAATATCTGTTTTAATTATGTGAACAAAAACATAAATGTTGAATAATGGTTATTCATAGATTATGTCAAATTTTAATACCTTACCTTAGAATATTAATTTATAACCAAACCCCAGGAGAGAAAAGAATTAATTATTGCAAAGTTTTTCTAAATGAAAGATAATATTTGTAACTATTATTAATCTTAAGTTATAATTTTCCTCAGAATAACTAGAGTGAATTATTATCACATTAAAATGTTATTATAAGATCTCTGTGGTGGGTAGTTCCCAATAAAATAGTGTTCTGTGGTTCCTTGTTTGAATTTTTGCCCCGGTCAGAAAAAATCGTAAATCCGGGCCTGTTTAGTACAAAGAATGGAATAGGATTCGATAATTGTTTAATTGAATTCAATTTTTTTCAGCGTAAACTTGGAAAATTTGATTTTGGCATCTTTGAACGTAGGTGAAATAATCAACTAGTAAACGCAATTTTATGAATTTATTTATATTGAAGGAAGAAGAGGGAAATTCAGAAATATCAAATATTTTACGGCAGGCAGCGAAAAAAGAAACAAAAATAGGAAAACAAGACGGTGAGTAATAACACCTGTTAATATACCTAATTGCAGTCCCAAAAATATTTTACCTATCATTTACTCATTTTATATGTATTAACAATCCCTTATAATAGATACTTTTTATAGAATTCATGGTGCCGAGTCTTCAACGGTGAGACAGTAAATACACTTGTGATTGTTATTTCACTTTATTCTCTTTTAGGGAATCAGCCATCACGATATCAGAAGATAATAACAAAATAGAAAATATTGATCGAAAGGAATATAACACGACAAAAAACAAAATCCACCCAAAGAAGTGGACGACATTTTTGCAGAAACCTAATAATCCACGACCTGTGCCAAACAGCAAATCGCCTCCAATACCAAAGGTATTCTTCCACGACTAGACCAAATCGGCAATTCCTGATGCATTTTTATAATGATTTACTTGATCGATAAAAACAAACCTAAGATGGTAATACTTTCATGAGGAAGATTCGTTCTTATATTCCCTATCATCCAATGAATTTAGCCACAGCTAAATGAGGTTTCCGGAAAGATTATATTCCTGGTTGGTCGAAAGAAACCGATAATTTGTACAAGGACTAATGAAAAAGTAATTTAATCTCAGGAATCTGTGGTTGAAAGTGAGAATGTAGAAAAAGATTAAATTATCAAGTAGGTTTGTGAAAACAGTCACTTTGTCAAAATTTCCGTGTTTTAGGAGAAAATAGAAGAAAATAACTAAGATGCCACAAAACTGCAAATAAAAAATGAAACCCGAGAATAAAATCACTCAGTGCTGATCATTTTTATTTCAGGAGGATAGATATAGGGTAATCATCACAAAGCAACCGAAACCTTGTTTCAATCCTAAGGTGATTATTAATATAAGTGTGTTCGTGAAATTGATTAAAAAATTTTTAGGAAATACCTCAGACTGAAACGCATTTGGAGAATGTAGAGGAAACGGTGCACAACAACGTAGAATTACCACTCGAATCAGAGATGAATTACGAATCGCATGAACCAGAGAAAGGTGAGATTACTGCTGAAGAAATGGAAGAACTTCAGGTTGAGCCGCATGAATCACAGAAAACTGAGATAACTGTTGAAGAAATGGAAGAACTTCAGGTTAAGCCACATGAATCAGAGAAAACTGAGATAACTGTTGAAGAAATGAGAGAACTTCAGGTTGATGAGGCTCATATTGATGAAAAAATTCAAGGTCAGTGTTAATCGCTCATTGACTTTCTCAATTAGAACAAAATTATTCGCATCATTGGTAATTTATTCAAGTCGTCGAAAAGAATTATTTCTTCAAATTATGTGTGTCAAAATGCAGTAGAATACACTGTTTAAGTTATACACAGAATGTTCACATACGTCCAAGAAAACAAATATATAATCATATAATATCAGATACATAATATGCTATTGTTAAATCAATTTGTGACGAAATACTGCAAGACATCAGGAATCTTGGTTCTGTCTGTTGGCCAGTAGATGACTTAACTTGGCGAAAATACGTCGAAATTGTTGTTTGATTCACTTTTATCAGATTATAAGTTTAGTGAAAGTCTGTGGAAAAGAATTTCATTTTATTCTGCTTACGATATTCCTAGTGACATCATTAATTGTTGTTGAAGATATCGAAAAAGATTTTGATATTTTTATCAGTATGATATCAAGAGACCTCATAGACCTGTTCACTGGTCAATACTCAAGGAAGTCTGTCAAGTAGAAGAAACTTCAGAAATATCAGTGTTTGGAAAATCATACATGATTTTTTTTGGCTTTGAGTGAAAAAAAAGCAATGTGACAACCTCTTGCCTTGGAAGTTTTCATAGAAATGATGGTTTTCATGATTTGGAAATTTTAAGAAGAAAATTACAAATGTATGATGATAATATCCAATAATTCTGAGGTTTTTTTGGAATTTCTCACCAGAAAGGGATGGTTTATAATCTTGAAGTAGAAAGAAATTATCGTAGAACAACAAAAATTTATGTTTATGGTGTTGAATTTTTTTTACCAGAAAATTAGTATTTTGTATCTTCCTTCTGAATCTAGACCTCATCTGATGAACATGAGTGAGTGAATTATTTCTTAGAGAGGAAATGATGGAACGTAATTTTCATTCAAACTATACTGGACTTAAGAGGGGTATTTGCCCAATGTGAATACGCAGATTACATCAATGTTCTTTACATTGAAAGTCGAAAGTTTTATCCGATTTATGGTCGGAGATTAGGTAAATTAATTTCAAGGATTTCATCAGCAATTTTTCCCTCCTTTGAATTTCTTGGTTAGTTGATAGCACTCTCATTCAGAAAAAAATTGTACCTATTATTTCACTATTTGATGAATAAAATCTAAAATATTCATTTCATTTCTCGAAACATTTCAGAGTCCTCAAATGAATCGATGTCAATAGAAAAACAGTTGGCTGCTATACAGAAAAAACTTCAAGAATTAGCCCAGTTACCTACTTCTATTCAGGAAACCCTAGCGAGTGTATCCGAACAATTGGATCACATAGTTGGTGAAAAACCCCTAACAGCTTCCGTATGCATTGAGGAACATTACACAAATGAGGAAGGGAAGAATGAAACAAGTGAAGAGGGAACAGCTCCAGGGCTAACAGAAGATGAAAATTGTTCTGAAGGTATTGTAGTCTAATAAACCAATCACCAACATTTCCTTCATCGATTAGTAATTTTTTTATGAACAACGTTTTAGTACCGATTTCAGGGTGAATTGGCTTAGACAGGGTCAAAAGTTACTTTTCCATAAATTTCAAATGAAAAACAGAATTGAAATAATTAAGCAATCTGACTTAAAGAGATCCTTAGTTCATAAAAAAGCGGACAATTCACATCGTTTTAAGAGTTTTCCAATATCCAAATAGAAAGAATTTATAATCGAAAAGTAACTTTCTTTCCTTTTCATCGTATGTCAGAAGGACATCAATAGAAGATGAAAGAAATGGGCCGTTTCATTATCTTACATTAGTGAAAAGATGACTCAATCATTTTCTACTCAAAAAATTATTTTGATTATGAACGCTCCATTAGACACAGAAATTTTTTTTAGATGCATACGATGCTAGTTTTTCACGAGATATTCCATAGAAATGTATAAAATCGAGCACTATTCCCCCTCATTTCTTATATAAGAAAATAAGTATTCGGATGATTTCTCTACAGGGATAAAATATTTTCGAAGCCCAAAAACTTCCGGTTACACAGGGAGTGAAATAAAATTCGACGAAAAAAATTTTTTCAAGTTTTCCATTCCTGGTATGATCGAGTATTCAATAGTGAATACATTTCTGTTTAAACCATTGTATTAAATTGAATAGTTTTCAAAATATCTAAAAAAAAACTGGGAAAAAGGTCAAATATGTTCAGTCAGAATTATGTTCATTATTCTCATTTTAAATATCCTGAGCGTAAACCGTTTTTACAACATCGAAGAGGAAGGATGTGAAAAGGTCATGCATCTTTTGGATTTCAGAAATATCATCACAGGGTGTTTCGAATTTTGTGTTGAAAATTGTGATCTTAAATTGGCCATAACTTCTGTTTTTCAAATTAGAACCCTATTTTTTATAATTGTGTTATAATTCTGCGGTCAAAAATAATGATAGTTTTCTCACGTGATTATGCTCCTAAATTCAATAATTTCTGAGTTATTTGAGATTTTCTGGATTTATGTAGTACGTAGAGTCAAATTCTTCGCATCTGATTCATAAGGATATTCTGTGAGTATAGAAGATAAATCATCCCATTTATAATTCACAAGTGTCAGACAGTACCTTCAGAGCACCTGGATGAAATTTTGAATCCGGCGTTTTGGCCTACAGGAGTGGCAGTTAATAAGTTTTTTATGAAACGTCCATAGATGAAGGTTATAGAAAGGTTGGTTTTTGACGGGATGATATATTTCCTTAACAAGCATTCCAGTATCACAAGCTGTCAACATGGCTTCAGAATTGACAGGTCGACGGGAACTGCGACTTGTGAGTTTGTTGAGTTCATATATGGATAGTATTATTTTCATCAACTCTGCTTCCTACATTACATTAGAGCATACCTCAAAGCCTTGATAATAAAAGTTGATGAACAATCTAATTTTCAGGAGAAATTCTGGAAGATCAAGGAGAAAATACATGGGATAAGGCAGATATGGATGATGTACAATCAGCTACACTATACGATATAAGCGAAGAACAAGATATAGTCGAAATAATGGATGAAGTTCAAAGAGAGGAACCTACATACGCTGAATTGCAGCAAAAATGCTCTGAAATGAGCAAGCACGAAAATAGGCATTTGGTTAGTGGAGATCGTGATCATTGAAAAGCTCTCATATGAAATTCATAAGGAACTATCATAATACAAGTACAACTATTTATATTTTGGCTCCTGGCAATAAAAACCAATCGAGACAACCAGTTTTTCAGCAATTTTTAAATTATGAAGAATACAACGTGAATATATTTTTTCTACCTAAATTTTCATGTAATCGAATGTATTGAAATCGCCGAAAAAGCCGTGAATCTTAAGATGTTCATGTACAGCATCGATTTACTTCTGGAGAAACAGCTGATTTTGTACTTCATCAAAATTGCCCGAAAGTGACCGATATCCGGTACTGATTATTCATAGTGGGTTTTACCAGGGTATCAGAGTGAAAGTAAGTTGATTGACTCACGCTTATCCTGATAAACCATGTCGAAATTAGTCAACAAATATTACTTATAAAAATATTCACGGGTTAATTCCCTCTTTTGATCTCAGTAAACGTAAGCTAAGACCCGAAATATAGACAGTTGCCCTCGTATTTGAGATTCACCTTCAACCTTCGTTTGCATTTTATATTTAACACCTAGAGGGTCCGCCACTTGAAGAGCAACCTATTCAAAAGACTGAAATTTTGGATAGGTGTATGATATTCATTTATTCCAATATACAAGAACTATTGAAATTAGTAAATATCGCTTGGGGGGAATAAAAACGAATCGCAATTTGCCGGAACTTACGGATAAGGGTGTCTCAAGTTCGAGTGCCTATTAGACGTTTCTGGAGAACTAGACATATTTGAAATCTGAAAATTGGGATTATGATATTGTTCTAAGTTCTCTACAGAGCTGAAATATGTTCGAAGACCATTCCATTCCTTGTATGATCGAGTATTCAATAGTGAATACATTTCTGTTATAACCATTGTATTGAATCCTAAAGTTTTCAAAATATCTTAAAAAAACTGGAAAAAAAGTCACATATGTTCAGTCAGTAATATGTTCATTATTCTTATTTTAAATATCCTGAGCTTAAACCGTTTTTACAACATCGAAGAGGAAGGATATGAAAAGATCATGCATCTTTTGGATTTCAGAAATATAATCACAGGGTGTTTCAAATTTTGTGTTGAAAATTGTGATCTTAAATTGGCCATAACTTCTTCGAATCTGATTCATAAGGATATTCTGTGAGCATAGAAGATAAATCATATCATTTATAATCGAATTGAAGATTGATTTGGCCGATTATTTACACGAAAAAAATCACGAAGTTTGCGATGGGTACTTTTCAAAGAACGCCCATTTTCATAATAACTTTTAATGATGTAAATGCGTTGTTGCAATGTGTACCTGTCCATGATTAAAACTGTACCACCTACTAATGAAACAAAATGGCTGATGTCATTTGAAAAGATGACACGTGTAAAAATTATATAGAGCATCTAGGCGCCACATTTGGATGACTCTTGATTTATATTATTATATATATTTATTGAATTAAGATCGAAATGTCCCCCACTTAGTTCTATATACAATCGGTATCTTTTTATTGTGTTTTTGAGTGTTTTCCTTATCATTTCTGGATTATTTTTGAGGTTATCAATATCCTCCTCCATTCTGGTTTCCATATCTTCAATATTTGGCGGACAGGGCAAATAAACTTAAGATTTCAAATATCCCTATGAAAAAAGTCCGATGGGGATAGTCAAGATTGTTAGGAGGCCACAGAATGGTCTCGTTCCTGCCAATACACATATCGTATCTTTCATTAAGGCATTCTCTAACAGAAAAAACACTATGAGTTGGTGCTTCGTCTGGTAGCCAAGTAATATTTCGTAAAATATTTGAGGGAAGTTTGTCGATCTTCCTCAATTTGATCCTGAAGGAGCACCAGATATCTTATCCCTGTAAGAGATTTTTACAATGCCGCATCACACGCCAATAGACTGTCGTCCTGATCTCTGACATGGTGAAGTTTTCCTTGGATTTTGCGCTGCCCAGTTATATGAATTTTTTGAATTAGGCTGATTGGCCGTGTCAAAACTGGATTAATCGTTTCAAAAAAATCTGGAATTTCTTCTAACTGGTGCAACATAAATCTACAAACTGATTATCGCCTCTTTTTATCCGAAAAAGTAGATTTTTTAAGTTTGGTATATTTAAAATCGTGCATATGATATATATTTTTATAATATTTCGCACCTTGCTATATAATTATTGCAAATGTCGACTGCAATTGCGTATGGACTTACGTCTGGAGATGGTAAATAGATAATAGGAGTACACAAACAGGAGCGAGCGACCAATTAATGTCTTCAACACTAGGACCTCTCATTTAGGAGGTTGCTTAAGCTTCCTTCATGTCAATGCTTTAGATTTTCCTCCTAAATGAGAGGTCCTAGTGTTGAAGACATAAATTGGTCGCTCCCTCCTGTTTGTGTACTCCTATTATCTATTTTGTCTCCTTACCATCTCCTTATTCCTAAGGTTACCTTGCCCTGACGAAGCCAATCAGCAGAAACACGTGTCTGCAAGTACCATCTTCATTTATTTCCTTCTGCTACTCGTGGATTCACCCGATATACCTTTCCTACATATATTTGATCTCCACGATGAATATAGTGTTAACGGATAATGGGGTTTAGGGTTATTGCGAAAGGAATAATTACACCTGGAAATAAAAGAACGAATTACGCTTCGAGACGACAAACTCCAGTAGGTCCGTTTAATCAACACCTGTAACAATTGGGGACCGGTATGTAGGTGGAGTTTGTTGTAATATCCGATTAGTAATGAAACAAACCTATCCTTTTCTGGGAGCAAATTAGGATGTTTCTGTTAATATTTCAAATTCGCGTGAGTTGATTGCCCACCGATACGAATTATACGCTGTTAATCTAAAAATGGATTCAGTTTAAGAAACCGGGACGAGATATCTCTAGAGGTAAAAAGATAACAACTATATAACTCCGGAAGATGTTTCCGTTTTACTGCTCGAATTAAATATAAGGCGCTATGTTTAGTTGATAGAACCTTGAAATATTGTCGATAAGTCTATATAAAGACGACCACAATGGAAAAATGCAACAATGAATATGAATGAATTATGGAAGTCATACGAAATATGTTCATTTAGGAACTTTCTTTATTGGCCATTCGTGAACGTTCTCACAAAAGCACAGGAGTCCAGTTAACCATTCAGAGGATTTCAAAATACACTAGCAGATGTTAAGCCCCAAGATGCGCAATTGGCAGCGTTTTCGGTGCCAGGAAAAAGTATAGACAGATAGATAGATAGATTGGTTTATTCATTTCATAGTATATACACATATTCCAATTTCTCCAGCAATTTACTGTGATTCACACATGCAAACGCTTTAGGCAAATCAAGAAACAAGCCGATCGGTATTTCTCCCCTATCTATTGCTTCTAATACTCCTTGCGTTAGATCAAAAATACCTGTGCTTGTACTTTTATTATTCAAGTAACCACGTTGAGATGAGCAGAACAGTTCATGTTTCCTGAAAAATTTGAGAAGACGATCTACAAGAATTTTCTCGGAGATCTTTGAGAAAGTTGTTAGGAAATTTATGGGTCTGTAGTTTCCCAAATTTTCAATGAGACCTGATTTGTATAGAGATGTTATAATTGACAACTTGAGTGAATAAGGAAATTTTCAGGCTGCGAAGGGTTTATATATAATAATAATCTCAAATAACTCAGAAATTATTGAATTTAGGAGCATAATCATGTGAGAAAACTATCATTGTTTTTGACCGCAAAATCCAACACAATTATAAAAAATAGGGTTCTAATTTGTAAAACAGAAGTTATGGCCAATTTAAGATCACAATTTTCAACACAAAATTTGAAACACCCTGTGATGCTATTTTTGAAATCCAAAAGAAGCATGACCTTTTCACCTTCCTCTTCGATGTATCAAAAACGGTTTACGCTCAGGATATTTGAAATAAGAATAATGAACATATTACTGACTGAACATATTTGACTTTTTTTCCAGTTTTCTTAGATATTTTGAAAACTATTCGATTTAATACAATGGTTTTAACAGAAATGTATTTACTATTGAATATTCGATCATATCAGGAATGGAAAACTTTTTTTTCGTCGAATTTATTATAGTTTTTGGGCTTCGAAAATATTTTAGCTCTGTAGAGAACTTCGAACAAATCATAATCCCAATTTTCAGTTTTCAAATATGCCTAGTTCTCCAGTAACGTCTAATAGGCACTCGAACTTGAGACACCCTGTATATAATGTTGATAGAGCGTTTCCGTGCGGACGTGTCTGCGAGAGCTCCATAAGTTTGTTGCAGTGGTACCCATATAATTTCGACTGCATTTCTCTTCGATCCGAATCTATTTTGTTTTGCTGTCGCGTGTGTAGATTCGCATTTGTTATTCTCCATTGCGCCGTGAAAATATTGCTAATATAAACAATGTTGTTGTGTCGTGAATACAATAAATCAATATCAAGAAAAAATCAATTCGTCACCTGTACTGGTTTTTGTGGAGGCGATTATCGTATGAACGGTACATGTTCTGATATCAAGAGGGGTTAGTTGGCTGTTATCAGAACTTCCCGACGCTGGTTGGAAATGTGCGTCATGCCGCGAGGGTTCCCCCGGTTCACGCAGTGGCGACTTTCTTCCGTCTTGAAAGTCCTAGAAAGAATTGTGTGGGACTGTCTGCTGCAGTTCAGTTCAGAGAAGAGTTTAATTCCGGATTCCCAGCACGGCTTTGGTCCCAACCGCTCAACCACAACAAATTTATTATTTTCTATTGGTGACTGGACAAGAGCATTAGACACCGGATCTCCTGTCGATGTGATTTACCTCGAATTCTCTGAAGCGTTCGATCGAGTACCTCATCGGCGTCTTCTTGCCAAATCAGGACATCTGGGAATCAGAGGTGGGCTTTTGGACTGGATTAAGGCCTTTTTAACCAACCGCAGATATCGCGTCAGAGTCGTTGATGCTTACTCTGAGGAGGGAATTGTCACATCTGGTGTCCCCCAGGGATCTGTTCTGGGGCCATGTCTTCCTTTGCTAATGGCACCAAACAGTTCAATCTGCCCCTTCTTCTGCACCGTCCAGGATGATCTGGATGTCCTCTTTGAATAGTGTACCACTTGGAAGTTTCCTCTTAATATCGAAAAGTGTTGTATTCTTCACATAGGAAGGAAGAACCCCAACCTATCCTACACTATCTAAGGTCATCGGCTGGTACCCGTAACTGACCATGGGGTGGTCCGTTCATGTAGCTCAAGGCAGGTAACTTATCTCCTTGGCAAAACTTTCAAGTCCTCCGATGTGATAACATGGGCATTTCTTTACAAGACATATATAAGACCGATATTGGAGTATGCTGGACAGGTATGGTGGCCCTCGACTAAATTCGATGAAAATCGCCTAGAATCGGTACAACGCGTATGCAGTATTCACACATCCGCCCATCTTATGAAGAACGTCTGACTATTTTCAATATACCCAGCTTTGCCGAACGTCAATCAAGAGGTGACCTGATTTTTACATTTCGTGCGACGAACAGCCATTTTGGTGATCAAATGAAAGATCTTTTTCAGCTGAATACAAATAGTTTGCGTGGCCATCGCTTGAAGTTGTTGAGGGAACCATTCAAGACATAACCTCGTCAGATGTATACAGGGTTTTCAACGTTTGAAATCGGCTGCCGGCTGTGGTAGTTGAGTCCACTTCTGTCAACGCCTTCAAGAATAGACTGGACGAATGGAGTTCACATTGAAATTATTCATATTCTTTCATTCGGGATTGTTATGTTTGTCCCAATATATTAAAAACAATAAGGAATATTTCTGTGGTAATCGATGGTTCGATACAGGTAACCACCGAAGGAGATCAAAAAACTTTCGGTTGGCGAGGGGATTGGAAATGCGATATTTCGAGGTAGAAAGGGGAAGGCGATCTTTCGAGCCTAGCGAGCACCGTAAAGTTCTTAAGACGGCCTTTCGTTAGGTGCATTTCACATTCCTTTAAGGCCACCCTACTAACATTTTCAAAAAAAATTATCCAAAACACCGATTTCCCGGTTTTTCGCGAAAGATGGTCCGATAAATTTGAATAAGGCTTTTTCCACTGACACGATCAGGAAAAGCTGTTTTCATATGTGTCTTTCCCGAGAATCGGACGTTTGGATAGATCTATTCATATCTTTCATTCGCAAGTAAAAATATTTTAAATTAATTGCTGATAATAGCTTACTTCGGCTCAAACGCAAATTTCCAGATGTTCAGTTACGTCCGACTTTCACAGAACTTTGTCAGATCATTCCAATCACAATATTATCCCATATCTCGTATAATATTTTGAAATTTCTTGAATTCATAGGATTCGTAAGAGACCTGGTGAGGTATTCTCTTATAGTTTAACAGTCTACGATATGTATTTATGAAATTCGAAAATTTACCCAGCATAGAAACAGTTTTGCAATCCCTAGTCAATTCATTTCACCCCTGTCGATTCCTACTCTGAAATGACAATTGTCGTTGACATTCTAATCTTATGTCATATTCTAGACGTAAATCGGACCCACTTAGTTTATGCGTAAACGAATGGAAAGCAATTCGAAGTAATCGGCAAGGCACTCTGTTCGTGGTTACACCTTTAGACCTTTATCGAATAATTTTTATTTTACCTTTGTAAAATTCACCAAGCACGAATCGATGGAGTTGCAACGATATTCTTTTGGTTTTTTTTGTGGATAAAGCACCCACTGCGAATCAATTATATACAGGGTGTCTCATATGCGTTGTCTATTTCTAACAGCTACCTTCGATCGAGTTTCGGCTGTTTCTGCTTACGGCTTCTTAATTCGATAAAATATTTTCGATTCTTTTTTTATATTACAATAAAAATTTGAATCATCCTCATCAACAATTTTTGTTTTATTCTGTTTTAAAAAATGAAGTTCTTGTTGAAAGACCCTTTACTTATTTGATGCGGATTAGATCGTCTCAACTGGGATGTTGTCAAGCTTATGTTGGAATTTTTATTCAAGAATGATGTGAAGATATTAGTTCCCTAATATCAAACAGGACAGTGCAACCTAAAACCCCAGATACAGCATCATTTTCTTTCTGAGAGCACAATGTAACAAATTGATAGACGAAATTATTTAGAAAAATACTGGTGCTTGTTTTATATTTAATTTTACTGATGTTTATTTTCAAACTTATTTTTATTTGTGGGTTTATTGGATTAACATCAACCCTTGTGCAAAGTTGAATAAATAAATGAATAAATAGATAAATTCATATGTTTAGGAAATTGAAGAACAGAGCAGCACGAAGACAAATATATCAAGACCAATCATTCTTCCTGGAGGCCGGAAATGGGTGAACCCTGATAACGTGGAAGTGAAGGTGACGAACTCGAAAATGACCGACGATACAATCTGTGAAACTCTACAGTCTTTTTCTGAAATTATTGTTGGAAAAACAAAAGGGTAGGCATTTCGTGGTTTTATTTTCTGACAATTTTCCTTACAGGTAAACGTGTGGATTCAAAAATGGCCTTGGTGTGACTGCGCGAAAAAAATATACAACATAAGTTATTCAACTTATTATAAATAAAACACTAAGCTGTCTGTTTCATGAATTTAATCAGATTCCGGACACGTGTTTCGGTCTTGCAACCATTTTCAAGGGAGTTCATGAAGAAACTGGCTCCCCGTCTAAGTGTGAAAGTAAAAAAATAAGCTGAAATATATTTTAGAGACTTCTTTCTTCAGAGTGGTCTTCTATTGATGGAGACAAAGACTTCTTCAAGTTGCCCACATTGAATCTTGAAATAAAAAGACAAAAGCAGAAAAAAGAACTGAATAACAATAATACAAAATTTGAAAGAGCTAAACCGTAAATTTTACTAAGGAGATAATCAATGAATACATAACCTTTTATGGTTTCTCTTTCACGAATTTTTTTTTTCACTATCCGCATGTGTCTCTTGAAGAAGAAAATCTCAGCACTATAGTCCTTTGCTAATTTAGAAATATAATCACTCCTGTCCTTAGAAACACCCTCTATATTCAAATCTAAAACATAAAATTTGTCGCCATTTTTTAAGGAGGATTCTTCGAATCGAGTCTTGCGGTTCAAGTGACGATTTTTCAGATCTTCTGATGTTTGAAGTCTGCTATGGAACCTATTCAAAGGAAAATCATCATCCATAGTTGGGGAAGGTTGTGATATAACACTTATTTCACTGAAAAAATAGCCGATGAAAAATTATTTACTGACATTTATTATGAATTTTATATTTTATATTATATTTTCAGAATCAACTTTCTGAAGTACACTCCACCTCCGAAGAATTTAGGGTATTTGCAGAATTCTGAAGTGTACCGTTTGGTGCATGGGATGGAACCTCCAGTTAAAGGAATTAGTTTGAGATCTGAGAGAATTCTTGCGGCACAGGACTACTGTAGTGCTCATGATCCCTCGTAATTTGGATAAAAATACAAAGTATTTAGATGTATATTGAGTTGTCATTATAAAAAGTTATGGACATTAACCGATTCAGTTTCTATTAATCGAAATATCTTAGGTCTGAATAGCTACACATCATAATTTTATTAGTAAGTGATATTAGCAGTACCCAATTGAACAGACCCATTTTTGAGGGTATAGTACAGTTAGCAGCAGGGTCGGCCGAAAAAGAGAAGGTGAAAATAAATGTTTTTTTAATCGAAACTTATTTGAAAAATTAATAGCAATATTTAAATCTCAAGAAATTCCCTTAGTATCTTTCCCTCTGCCCTCTATATATCTCACATTTTCACTCAACACATCGAAGTAAACATTATTTCGGTCAAACACCTCAAATAATTTTTATTCCAAGTTCCTATGTGAAACGGCAGGCTGGTGAAACTGTGTATTATTATCGATGTTTATTTCAAATATCGAATTTAATTCAATATCGGACATCTTCATATGTTTATCCTAAATTTGAGGTAGAAAAAGGAATAATTATATATTTAAAATTTTAAAACTATTCGATTTAATACAATGGTTTTCACTATTGAATACTCAATCATACCAGGAATGGAAAACTCGAAAAAAAATTTTTTCGTCGAATTTATTTTCACTCCCTGTATAACCGGAAGTTTTTGGGCTTCGAAAATATTTTAGTTCTGTAGAGAACTTCGAACAATATCTTAATCACAATTTTCAGATTTCAAATATGTCTAGTTCTCCAGAAACGTTTAATAGGCACTCGTACTTGACACACCCTGTATATTGAAGGAATTGTGCATACATGGACGTAACTAATATCTTACATATTGTCAAATTTCATTTTCGTAGGTGTTACTGCAACTTATTATTAGTTAAATTTGTTAGTTTCATTAATTTCTCTTCCAAGTTGCTTGCTCGGTTCAATGGTAATACACTCTGTATATGTGCATCTCATTTTCCGATTAACGCGTAACATATGTTGGAGCATATGACCTATGTCGAACAGAGAGTACTGCACCGGCGTTCATCCGATAAAGTACAAGAACACTTTTCTTGGAAATAAATAACTTTCTCGTTAAATCTACAAATTCGAACTCTAGTGAAAAAGTGACTATCCTCGCCAGTGAGTGCCTGGACAAGTTCATTCAGCGGTACTGTGAAACCAGGTAGGCAGAAGTCGATACTCCAGCATTCGCATTTTCTTTCGAGTCATTTTTCATATTGTTTCAGAATTTCATTGATGATTTTCTGTCGTTTTCTTTTGCTTTTCAAAGGCCCTTGTCGTGCCAGTAGGTTTCTCTGAACTGAAGATATGTACATTTTCAATGATCGATTCTTCAGTACGACTTGTCTTAACTGAAACTTTATATTTCTTTTATGATCTTGTTAAAATCTTTCCCGAAATAGGTTTCATCACTAATTCCTGATAACTATATTCAAAGTCTTATCAAACAATTACTCTGCAATTATATTTCTTATTTCAACTGTAAAGTTTCCACGGGTGGCCTTCATCAGATTAATCGCAGTTATAACTCCCTACTATCATTTCGTCACATTTCTGCCGGGGGTTCAGAATGCCGACTACATCTGGAGACTGGTACACCGGAATTATGAATGGCGAAACTCTGTCATTGGCGTAAAACGCGAACGTCAGCTAGGGATGCTTCAGTTCCTTATTATAGTGCACTGCCTAAACATTCCCCTCATCCGCACGGAAGTTTCGTTATGAATGACCAAGGTAAATTTATATTTTGCTTGTTACATTGCTGGCTGATTTATCTTGATAACAATTGAGTTTGGGAGGTCACGAATCTTAAGCAGTATTTATCGCGCGTTGTGGAAACCCACTGCATTCCGAATATATGATCTTTGAAGAATAAATCGGAATACAGTGACCAGAGGTCAGGTGTCTTTGGAGCTTTTGTTGAATTATTCACGAATAATTGTTCAAGCATTGGAAAATCAGATCACCGGATTATTTGAAAACCAGTGACGTCTACGAAACTTTTGTCCATCATAAACCAATATGGAAACTCAACTATTTTTCTATACAGGGTGAGTCTTTGACCACTGCGTCAATTTTAAGCATAGATTCTTCACGTCAAAAGAAACATTTTCTTCATATAACATTTTTCCAAATTTGGCCCCGTTCAAAAGATATAGGGTGTTGAAATTTCATTAAAAAAATGCATTTTCGCCTGTAATATTCAAACGACAATATCAATTGAAATGATCTCTTATAGAAGGTTTTTGATAACTTTCGTGCATATTTTGGCATCAATAGATATATTCAATTTCTTCTGGGTTTCTCACTACTACTCTACAGATAGGCTAAATTGTATGAAAAACAAATATCGCTTGAACTAAAGGTCCGTATCTTGTACTTCCTGGAATCATTAGTCTTTTTTGCAGATAAAATCATTCATCATCTTTCCTTCTAAATTGCACCATTCTTGAGATATTTGAAGTTGAAAAGAATTGAATCGATATAATTTTGACCAAGTTTTCTAATATTCCCAGATCCAACTCTGTGCTGAAATGATTCAATAATCAGATTTGTTCAATGTTGCCATATTTTATGTCTTTACTAAATATTTCTACAAAAGGTTTGGGAAATCTCTCCAGTCTATGGTTCCACCACTAAACACTATAGATGAAATTAACCACTGAATAATTTTTGTCTTACATTCACCTCAAAATCTAAATTGTCATTTGCTGTATTCATTATTAATGATGTCTAGCACCTTGTTTAATATTAAATCCAGAGTAATATTCCATAATAAATAGAGAAAAAGTTTTCCATCACTACCATAAGTACTTCGGTATATTGTCGTAATAAGCGTTGAAATAGAAAATGTATTTTCAGTCAGGACCTGTTAAATTGAAGACTTGTCTTTATGAAGAGTACAACAGTGCTTTTATATCAATTTTGAATTATCGTAAATTCATGTCTTTGAATCTATCTGGTAAGTGGTTATACAATGAAATACCTGCAAGTATGGGAGATGACTTAAATTTGGTGGTGGAGTACCTAGGGACACTGATTGTATTGATATGTCTAGTGTTGCAATCATGAAAATCTGTGCACTTTTTGAGATTATGCCACTGTGATCGCACATACAAGAGGCAACTCAAAATATAAATGCATGCCAGAATATTTGAATCTCTGAAATTTCTCTGCTCCAAAGAGTAATATACATTCTGTTGCGATATTCTCGCAACAAAAGACAGTTCTTGAAATTTGGGGTAGCTGCCGTTACTTCCAAGAACGCCTTCTGTCGGACGGAATTTTGGAAATCCTTAAACTCAGCTACCTGAACTTTTGTACACGTCCGACCTCTTTTAGTAATTCAAATTCATTCGCTCTACACCTCTCAAGGTGGTAAGTACTCCTACAAGTAAATTCATTCTCTCTCAAGACGCTCTTGTGCACAGTATCTTCAAGTAAGCTCTCTTTTATCAATTTACTTTTCACGAGTCCATAACGGCACTCAGAACTACAAGTTCCTCTAAAGATCTCTCAAAATAATGTTTTCGGGTCAGTTAGTTACCCTAGTTCATGTGAATGTGAATTACTCAGTTGAAATTCTCTACGTAAAAGAAAATGGTTGTGAATTGTGAACCTGTGACGCAATTACATATCGCCAAGGCACAATTCATCAGTGGAAGTTTGAGAAGCTTTATCCAAAGTGCTTGCACCTTATACAGAGAAATCTACCCTCGACGATTGAAGCAGAGCTGTGGTGAACTCCAAACAACAAATAAGGTCAGATCTCTTTATCATTTATATTACCAGAAGTGCCTAGATTGAGCAAAGAGGTTCAAATCCTTGGTTATTATAGACACCTAAAAACTCTTTCTGTGAGTGTAAACTCAAGTGCCGAACATTGTGTAACTATTCTTATGTGTGAATACATAATTCTATTATAACTACAAACTTGTTTTTATTCACCTTGCAAACATCTTTTCTACCAAAGATAATTTTTGGATCTACTATTTTAGTATAACCAGCGACTCAGGAAGTGCGCTGCCCTTCATTAAGCGGGTGATTATTATTATTTCTAATTTTGTACCCGCACACATTCAAAAGTGCATCTCTTGAGAGAGATCCCTTTAGTTAATATATAGCACCTGCTCAATGTTTTGCAAAGATGTTCAATATGTGAGTCCCATCTCAAGAACCTATCAACATTCAGTCCCAGAAACCTAACATCTGTCGATCAGCAACGGACAAAACCAGTGGAGGAGATTGGATGGTTTCTCGATATTGGAACTTAATGATTTGGGCTTTATTTAAATTGACCATGAGAGAATTACGTCCACACCATGTAATGAACTATTGGACGAGCTCCTCACAGGTTATCTTCAGTACTTCTAGATTCCTCGATCGTAGAGCTACAGAAGTATCATCAGCAAACAAAATGATGATATCTGCCTTAATATGGTCTGGCAAGTCATTGATAAACAACAAAAACAGTAACGGACCAAGTACTGAGCCCTGAGGGACACCAAGATTGGTGCAGTATTCTCTTGAATTACTGTTGTTATAATCGACGAACATATTACGATCCGATAGGTAACTCATTATCCATTTAAGAAATATTCCGCGGAATCCAATGTGATGAAGCTTATCCACAATGAATTGGTGTTGTAAACAGTCAAAAGCTCTGGACAGATCGAAGAAAATGCCGATGGATTCGTCCAGAGAGCAATGAACAAACTCAATAAATTCAGAGCAAGCCGTTTGAGTCGACCTCGCTGCCCGAAAGCCATGCTGATGATCTGATATTATTGCAAATTTCGCAAGGAAATCGTACATTCGTCCATATACAATCTTCTCGAACACTTTTGACAACTGACTTAAAATTGAAATTGGACGATAGTTCGAGACATCACTCGTAGGACCCTTCTTGTGCACTGGTACAACCCTCGAAAACTTTAGAATCGAAGGGAAACATCCCGTAGTGACAGAGTCATTGATGAGAAAAGCAAAGTGCTCAGCTATGAAAGGACCCATCATCTTGAGCATCCTAGCAGATATAGCATATATTGAGCAGATATGGCAATATTAAAAAAATATAGACATTTGGGCAAATCTTTAAGAGCCGAAAAACAAAGTGGATAACTTCAAGTATTTTCGAATGAGAGCAAATTTTCTCGATCCAGTGTTCATTTCACAATTATATCATATTGATGTTTTCGATGGTTTCCAATGACAGGACCTTTCAAATTCACATTAGCGTACTAATGACAGAAACAATATGGAATGGAAGTCACTGAGATGTACTCACAAGAATGGTTTCGTTGACAAGAATTGCTAATTCCAATTTTCTTTCAGATTGAACTTATCAAAATGATCGACAGTTATATTGGAAATGGGCCATTTTTGTTCAAACTAAATGACAGTGCAATGGGTTCCAGTTTGTTGACACAGGTTAGTTATATATGCTAATATTTCTTCATTTTCATGATCTACTAAAAGTTTTCAGTCTCTTAATAACCATATAGTGGATCACTCAAAATTTATTCTTTTGTTGCATTATACTGTCTAGAGAATCCGGTTCGGCACAGAATGTTTGAAAGACCCCACCAATGCATTTTCTATGATCAAAATTTGTCTGTTTCTCGTTTGGGAATTCCGTATTCGTCCTCGGTTAATAGCATTTCATTTAGGATAGGACCTCTGTTTTCAAGGGAATTGTATTATGTATAGGATTATTCATTTTAAATGTTCCAGCCGTTGCCCTAATTGACACTGCAAAAATAAAATAGCTTTTTCTGTGACGGGAAAAAAATTTGACATTTCATCTCTGTTGACAGGTCACGAACTATAACTTTTCACGAAATTACTTTTTTCCCCGGGAAAAAAGTGAATACTTTGTTCCCGGACATATGTACATATACAGGGTGTGCCTATTAGAAGTTTCTGGAGAACTAGAAATATTTGAAATCTGAAAATTGGGATTATGATATTGTTTGAAGTTCTCTACAGAGCTAAAATATTTTCAAAGCCCAAAAACTTCCGGTTATACAGGGAGCGACAATAAATTCGACGAAAAACATTTTTTTCAAGTTTTCCATTCCTCGTATGATCGAGTATTCAATGGTGAATACATTTCTGTTAAAACCATTGTATTAAATCGAATAGTTTTCAAAATATCCAAAAATAACTACAAAAAAAGTCAAATATGTTCAGTGAGCAATACGTTCATTATTCTTATTTTAAATATCCTGAGCGTAAACCGTTTTTACAACATCGAAGAGGAAGGATGTGAAAAGGTCATGCATCTTTTGGATTTCAGAAATATCATCACAGGGTGTTTCAAATTCTGTGTTGAAAATTGTGATCTTAAATTGGCCATAACTTATGTTTTTCAAATAAGAACCCAATTTTTTTATAATTGTGTTGGATTCTGCGGTCAAAAATAATGATAGTTTTCTCACATGATTATGCTCCTAGATTCAATAATTTCTGAGTTATTATATATTATATATATATATATATATATATTTTTTGACCTTTCTAAGGCATTTGACAGTCTTTCCTTTCAATTTATTTTAGATAAATGCTATAACCTCGGCTTTCGAAGTATATTTTTAGATTGGATTCATAGTTACCTGGATGGTAGATCTATGCGTGTCAAGGTTGAAGGTTCTCTATCAACTGAACATAATGTGAACCTAGGAGTTCCACAGGGTTCCGTCCTGGGTCCCCTTTTATTTATTTTATTTTTTCTGACGAAGAATCAACGTGGACACCTTCGACGTTAATGTATCGTCAAATGAATTATATTTGCTGATAAAAATTTAATCTTCGTTTCGTTGTAGGTTTGCTTGGAGCGAGGATGGAAGGAATACTCTGCTGAGAATGGGGAAGAAAACTGGAACTTATGCTGGAAAACTAGTAGTTTCACTGTATCGTATGCCAAATCACTCTCCGCTTGGCAGGTTGGTTAAATGCTCTTAGGCCGGTCCTACATTGGAAGCGGAATTTCTCCAGATCGGACACTCTGGAGGGTCTGGACGGGTCTGGCTGGGTCTGGAGGAAACAAAATAGAGAAAACGTACTTTCCTCCTACATTGGAGGCAGTGTTCGATCTGGTCTGGACTGCTCTGAAGAGAATGAAATCGGGTCGGGTTGGCTGGCCAGACCAAATCCGCTTCCAATGTAGGACTGGCCTTAGGCTACTCTCTTTTATATTCATCAGTATGTTGCGAAATAAATTTACACTTATACTCTTGACGAATTTGTGAAATCTCCTCTGAAGAGACGATTCTTTGTGTATGATTAATAATCTCGACATATACCCTACCTCAGTTTTAATATTACTGACTAATATTGACAAGATCGAATAAATTCATGGGAAGCCTCCACTGCGCAGATGTCTCAGTAGTAGTAGATCTAGAGCTATCGTTGAGCTACGCATCCAGTGTAACCCATTGTTAAGGAATTATCATCTCTGCTTAATGGATGGAAATAAAAGTACCTACTCTACATTCTATGCCAAGTTTTTACATTTATTTAACGCTTCTTCGGGTCATCTACAATAAAGACATACAATAAAGAAACTATTTTATTTTGAAAATAATACTTACTGGATGTTGAGATACTTAAGTAAACTAACACTTCACAAAATCTCTCATCATAAACCGTTTTATCATCTTCAATTTTCAAAATTTATCAAAATGCAATCAATAAAACATATTTCAAAATAATTTTCCCAATAACATAAAACTAATTCAAGAATCTCTCATCTTTCTAGATAATTCAATCCTAAGAAATTGACATCGACATTTTAACAGTTGATTTATCTTCCACCTTTGTGTTCTCCTACTATCTTGTGTGTCATTCTTCTATAGGACCGTCATAAAACCATGAGAGACACCATATTTGATCACGTGCTCTTGAATCCCATATTTAATTCACTTGATTCCTATAGAGTAAAAATTTTATTTTCAGTTCACAAACCATATACCGAAGGGAGCCGCAATCTGCAGAAAGGACAACTTAGTGAGATACCTGAGGTGCATGAAGAGTGTTTATGGTTCAATATACGACTTCAGGTTGGTTACACTATCATTACTCTTAATATGTGTTACTTAATTGTGTTTCCTCAGCAGCGCCGTGCCAACCAAATAAAGGAGGGAAGGCTTTTTAATCGTATTTAACCCTTCTATGGCAACGAAGTGGAGAACTTCTTCGATTGTCAATTAGTCGCCACTGAGAGATCATTTTTGATCAAATAAGCCAGTCCTCAGACCTCTATTCTAATACACTGATCAACAATTGCTAGGGATCACTTATGAACTTCTCTTCATTTGTATTTTTTTCAAGTTATCTCGTGAATATCTGTACATTATATGTTCTCTAAGGAAAAATTGAGATGTTTTGAGTTGATTATATCAAATTTTTCCTCACTTCATCGGCTCTTGTACACAAAATCGATTATTATCTGTAGGCTGTTACAGGTGGAGTGAAAGGCAATGTGATATTTGTTATTGAATCTGTTTTTTTCTCTCGTTCAAATACATAAGGTGACAATAATTGAAGAAATGAGAACAATATCAGTTTATCAGTCATGCCGAGAAGACGTTTGGCTCCTGTGCAACTGGACCAAATCATACGGTGGATACAGGAAGGTTTGTCCCAGCGAGAAGTGTCTCGGCGGTTGAATGTTTCGCAAAGTGTCGTGAGTCAGGCTTGGAATAGGTTCATCCAAAACGACTCAGTAGCTAATGTTCATGGGGGAGGTCGGCAGCGCAGTACAACAGGTGGCCAAGATCATTGCTAGGAGAAATCTCACTTACCCGGCGTCGCAGCTCAATAGAGCACTGAGAGTTGCAACAGGAGTTCTAATTTCGAACCAGACTGTAAGACGATGACTACATGTTCGTGGTTTGAGAGCACGTAGGAGGGTACAACATCCCCGTTCGAATAGGGAACACCGGGTTCATCGACGGCAATGGGCTGAGGAGCACTGCAATTGGACAGTTGAAGATTGGAGCCTGTGTTTATTTACGGATGAGTCTAGATTTCGTTTGGTCAACTCCGATGGACATATTCTTGCTTGGAGGGAAAGAGGTCGAAGGTATGCAGAACAGTTTATGGTACCCACAACAGCTTTTGGCGCAGGTTCTATATGTGTATGGGGAGGCATTTGTTTGAACCAACGCACAGAGTTGGTTGTTCTGCAGAACACCACAATGACCAGCCAGAGATATCACGATATGATTATTGAACCCATAATTGTTCCATTTGCGGCTGCCTTGGGCGAGAATTTCATTTTAATTGACGATAATGCCCGTCCACACCGTAGTCGTCTGGTTAATGAAGCGCTAGAAACTGATGCTATTGATAGGATGGACTGGCCAGCTCGCTCTCCAGACATGAATTGCATGGAACATGTCTGGTCTGAGATGTCTAGACAACTGTCAACCTTAGAACAACCGATCAATAACCTGGAGGAACTTTCTAACGCATTACGTGATATTTGTAAAATGCTTGAGACAAGCTCGTGGGGGACCAACTAGGTACTTGCTTAACCGAAACTTCAGCCTTCTTGTGGTTTCATCATAAAATTTTTATGTTATTCAAACACAGAATTTTGAGTGTTTCTAATAAAGTCTCTTTTTCTCTCCAACTTTCCATTTTTTCATTCTTTTCTCAAGTGAAACATATTATCAACTGAAAATACTCTGATATCTGACTAAATTTATAATCTTTTTTAATTTAGAAAAAGTAAGTGATCCCTATCAATGGTTGAGCAGTGTAGTATGCGATCTCAAATATAATGAATATATACATTTACTTTTTTCTTAATCGTTGCAGCCCTGATGGCTTTAATCTTCCTCTGGAATACACGAAGCTAGCAGCTGAATGCGATAGAAGAAAACTTATACCACACGGAAATGGTAGTTCAAAGTACCTAGAAGAAAAACCAATATGGATTTGCAAACCGATATCAAAGAGTCAAGGCAGAGGCATTTATTTATTCAGAGTGAGTTTTCAAGATGGAAATTATTCGACAAATTTGTTAGCTTATCGTGGTTGTTCGAAGGATTGAATCCATTTGGTTTAATCCTAATATGAAGGATATGAAGAGATGCACTTTAATTTATACAGGGTGAGTCGTTGACCACTGCGTTAACTTCAACCAAAGGTTCTTGAGATCAAAAGAAACACTTTTTCCATTACGGTTTTTCCAAATTCAGCTGCGTTAGAAAATTATAAGCATTTTTGTTTTCACATTGGGCAAATACCCCTCTGTAGTCCAGTTTAGTTTGAATGAAAAATACCTACCACAGCATCCACTAATGAATCTGAATTGTTTAAAAACATTATTTTCCCTCTAAAAAATGATTCACTCACTCAGGTTTCATCCGATGAGGTCCATATCCAGAAGGAAGATACAAAATACGAATTTTCTGGTAAAAAATTTCAACACCATAAACATAGATTTTTGTTGTTCTACTATAATTTTTTTATCATTTCTATGGAAACATCCAAAGCAAGAGGTCGTCACATTGCTTTTATTTTCACTCAAAGCCAGAAAAAATCATCTATGATTTTCCAAACACTGATATTTCTTCTCCTTGACAGAGACCAGTGAACAGGTCTATGAGGTCTCTTGATATACTGTTAAAAATATGAAAATCTTTTCCGAAATCTTCTACAACAATGGATGATGTCACTACGAATAATTATTTGCAAATGATATTACTTTGCTTGATGATTATTTTCTCTACTGAATCCCAATAACAATTTACTTGGACAGATTACAAGTATTCCCAGATTTAGGTGTGCAATTATACTTGCTTTAAGAAATTGAGTTTGATCACCTAAATTTGATTCTGAAAAACCAACTACGTGTTCTTTTTTAGTTGATGACGAGATATTGTTGATGATGGAGCTCGTGTTGAATGATTGTTTGGGCTATTACCATCATCTATTGTGGATGTAATGATTTCCGACGTGTCGATAGACATCTTCTATCTTTATCAAGGAGAAAAGTAAGAAACCTTTTGAAAATTATCAATTTTCAAAAAGTCAATATTGACAGAAGTCATGAAAGAAAATGAACGATGTTATATACTCCTCTGATGAGTATATAACATCGTATTAGAGGAATACCCATAACTATAATCAATGACCATGAGCATTTCACTTATATATAAATACCTTGTTGCTTCAAAGTTTCTTCAGGAGTTCTGGATGGTAGAAAAAATATGTCATCATTTTGAGGACGGCTTACATAATCTGAAAGATTATTGAAATTACAAAAATGATAATGATAGGGAGTAGAATGAATTACTTGGCACATTAAGTGTCAAGCAAATCTTTTCAGTTTTCCATGTGGGTCTATACAATCCATATGAATATGCTTTATGCAAATAACGCTTTTGGATGAATGAAGAAATGGATTTCCGATTCTTTCCAACCAAAAATTTCTAACACCCTCAACTTGTGCAATGAAAAACCTAGAAAGAAAACAGTGTTAAAAACTGTCCCAAAATATTACTAATCAGAAATTACTACAAGAATATGAAATTGCTACAGAAAATATTAATTCACAGTACATTTTTAGTGAGTTTTAAGTTAATCCAAAACCACTACTTAAATAAATGCAATACTACACATACCATTGACGTACATACATTAATGTTACTGTCACTGAAGCAATTGGGACACAGCAAGAATAAACCATTTCAATGAAATTAAATTGAATAAGTTGAAAATAAATACCTCTCTAACTGAATAACACTACTCTTCGAATAAAAAATAAGTAGTCCATGTATGGAATAAACCTAGAACACGACATGGGAGAACATGCTCGTCATAGAACAGTTCCTTACTCGTCATAAAGTCCATCAAGACCGAGATCCGATAAAATCCGTTTTTACCGATCACTACTGAGAATTCCTAATTTACCGATCCGAGCTTTGGGAATAACTAAAGATGTCTCTGCCGTTCGTCGAAAAACAACGTAACCACCTTTGTAGTAGGCCAGTTCCCACCCTCTGCTTGCATCTGCCCAGAACGTCGTCAATAGTTCATTATACACCCGGTACTTGTATTTCAATGATACAATCATTTTTGAACTAATACTGTTAATAATTTGCTGCATCTCTTAGCGATTGAGCGACCTGTACTACGATAACAACACGATCGTCCAGAAATACATAGAAAAACCCCTTCTGATCGGTGGATACAAGTTTGACCTGAGGCTGTATGTAAGCATACCATCCTATCACCCCATGACCATATACATGTACAAGGAGGGTCTGGCGAGATTCGGGACAGAAAAATTCAATCTCAAGGACCTAAGTAACCCTTTCAGACATCTGACAAATTACTCCATCAACAAATTAGGACCAAGCTATAAAGAAATGAAGGATAGGATTGGTGCGGGTGAGTTGACGAATCGAATTCCCTTAATCAAATCCCAGTCACATATCATTTAATTTCATTCTTTCTAAATTTTTCTCCAAGATATTACAATATTTGAATTTTCTAAGCAAGGAAAAAATGAATTCGTATCTCTTAGCTGATTAAGAACACGGATCGCAGACAAAAATCATTCAATCCATGACAATCTCTGAAAAACATTTCATAGCTTTAATTGCGTTGGAATACTTAGGGACCTAGAAACAAGATTAAATATGTCAAACAGATAAGCTCACGAGTTCTGTGCAAATACTCCTGTTGAACTGAAGATACTCTTTGAAGATTGTTCAGCCATATGCACTGATGAGATAGAATCCTCCTGTAAAAATGCTCTCGATAGGAAAGAACATACTCCATTCCGCTAATTGGAGATTTTAATGACAAAGTTGTTAGTAAACAAAGTGAGAGGAAAACTACAGTCAGCTATCATGGACGAGAGTGTTTAGGAAACGCCAGTGCAGCTGTTACGCGTTATGCAGAAAAGTTTCCTCGAAGAAACTTTCCAAGTAAAAATACATTTAGAGCAATTGAACGACGTTGTCGAGAAACTGGGAATGTGAGACCTGAAAAAATAAATTCTGGTAGGCCAAGAACCATTATTAAAGAAAATATGATTTTAAATTTAGTTGATCAAAATTCAGCAGCGTAAGGGATGTGGCAAGGCAAACAAATACGTCTTCTCCAAGTACTGGAGGATACTTAAAGCGCAGAAGCTACATCCTTATCATTAAAGACAAGTCCAAGAGCTCTTGCCAGACGATCTACCGATTAGGATGGATCTTTGTCGAACATTACAAGAAATGACAGCCCTCTATCCAAATTTTTTAAATGTATTCTTTTTACGGACGAGGTCACTTTTACGCGAAAGGTATGTTAACTCCCAAAATGCACACTACTGGAGTGATGAGAATCCACATGTCAAAAGGGTAGCACATTACCAACACTCATTTGAAGTTAATGTTTTTTCTACGATTCTATGAAAAATATTCCATTTCTTCGAAAAAAATAAATCATCTAGTGATGATAATGTGAAATTTGTCACATATTTGTATTCCTAATATAATTTCTATTCGCTTCAGGTTGTAAATGGACTCTCAAGCAACTCAGGAGATATTTCTTGCAAGTAGGAATTCAGGATTGGCTGCTTTGGCAAAAGATTTCAAATTTGGTAATACTCACTGTAGTCAGTCATGCTACCCAAGTTCCAGAAACTGTCAACTGCTTCGACTTCTTTGGATTTGACGTCCTGATTGATGAAAATCTCAGACCATGGCTTCTTGAAGTAAGTTTTGAGTTCTAATTATAGTTCGAACAATATAGAACCTCAGAATTATTGGATGTTATCATCATACATTTGTAAATTTTTCCTTAAAATTTCAAAATCATGAAAACCATCATTTCTATGAAAACTTCCAAGGCAAGAGGTTGTCACTGTGCTTTTTTTCACTCAAAGCCAGAAAAAATCATCTATGATTTTCCAAACACTGATATTTCTGAAGTTTTCTCTTCGTGACAGAATGTAGAACACATGAGTTTAACTTTGCCCAGAAGAAGTGAAAATATGTGTACGAAACATAGTCATTAGTTGAATGTAGTATTTTGACCAACCTTTTTCCTGATATTACTGTGAAAAATCAGTAATAACATTCAATTCTTGAGTTTCATTCCCTTGAACAGTCTTAGGTTTTCATTTTATTGACCCACTATTTCGTGAACGTTTTCTTAAGTTTACAAATATTTTCCAACTTGGAAATCGTCTGCGTGGGTAAAGCCTCCTAAACTCCTGACGCGCTAAGCTCCGATTTTGATTCGTTTTTATGAAAAAATTAGAAAGCATTGATGTGAGGTCAGATTGCTTTGGCGCTGCTCTTGTTGAGCTACTTGCGAGTAAATATTCAAACCATAACAAATCTATAAGCACTCTGATCAGGTGAACAATCATCTTTTCCCCTACTATGGGACAATGTGATGCAAATATAAACGCCTAATGAATGAACAAACCTATATCTCAAATTAAAAATAACTACTCATAATTTCTCCAAGTTTTGTTCAAAGCTTCCGTTCCCCTAAAAACTTAAGTCAGTGCTTTTCTGAATTTTGACAACGTATATTATTTCAGCCACCGAGATTGAATTCTATCTCTATGATTTCCCGTTATGAAAAATTTTGATTAATATTACTCCAACTGACACTGATACATAATCTTCATTTTGTATTTATGACAGCCATAAAAAAGTTCCTGAATATTCTGAGAAACTGCATGCCAGAAATTGGTCTCAATCGATTGGGATCGACATCCTGATAAAGAAACCCTAGTCGAACTTGATGAGTCCTGCCGATAGGTTCTGAACGAGCGTGCAAGGTCTCCTTTACTCACGTCAGGCTTTTCTACATTTTTAGACCTGAAATAGGTGCAATTCTCCTTGAACGCATAATGGGAGTAATTTCGAAAATTCACGTTCGTTGTGACTGATAACCCCTTCTACTGAAAATTGCAAACCCAAAGATAAATGATTGAACATTAAAGCTTTCTCGTTTTTTTTTTTTATCAGGTGAATTTAAGTCCAGCATTGAGCAATGATTGTGATGCAGATAGAGCCGTGAAAAAACCAATGCTTCATGATTTGTTCGATTTACTTGGTTTGCCCATTCATAAAACTGGGCTGGGGTCCTTTGAATTCTGGGATAACTCCGAACAGATACCTGATTGTGAAGAAAAGTGAGTATTTTTGAAATAATTGAAGAAGTATACTTGGAACAATTATAAAGGAAATTATGTTAGCAGGGTATACCACCGAGAATGCCCATTAGAATTATATAGAGAGAACAAGAGCGCCAAAAATTATTCGATAAAGGTCTGAAAGTGTAACCATGAACAGAGTGCCTCGCCGATTACTTCTAATTTCGTTCCATTCGTTCACGCATAAACTAAGTGGGTTCGATATACGTCTAGAATATGACATAAGAATCTACATAAGATTAGAATGTCAGCGTCAATTGTCATTTCAGAGTAGGAATCGAGAGGGGTGAAATGAATTGGCTAGGGCTTGCAAAACTGGTTTTATGCTGGGTAAATTTTTGAATTTCATAAATACATGTCGTAGACTGTTAAACTATAAAAGAATATCTCACCAGGGCTCTTACGAATCGTATGAATTGAAGAATTTCCAAAATATTATACGGTATACAGGATGTCACATATGAGTTGCGCATTCCTAGCGCTGACTCACCAGAATTTGCGATCGTTCAATATACAGGGTGTGCAATCTAAAAGTTCCTTCCGAATTTTTTGCCCGCTTTCGGTTTTTGTGCTCCTTCGGGGTTTTTTGGGTTCCTTTGGATTTTTTTGCGTTCTCTCGTCTTACTTCGGGTTTTTTCGCTTTTTTCGCGTTTTTTCGCATTCTTTCGTGTTTCATTGGAGTTTTTCATGTTCCTTCCGGTTCTTTCATGTTTTTTTCGCATTCGACGGGGTTTTTTGCGTTCTTTCGTGTTTCTTCAAGTATTTTCATGTTTTCTCGCGTTCTTTCGTTTTCTTTCGTATTTCTTCACTTTCTTCCGTGTTTCTTCGCGTTCCTTCGAGTTTTTTTGCTTTGAACTGGTTTCTTTGCTGTGTTTCGTGTTTCTGTGCGCTTCATTGATCTATGGTCTATATTGATCTATGAGCTTATTGAACTACTGGCTTATGGATCTACTGGCCTATGGATCTACGGGCCTATGAATCTACGGGCCTATGGATCTACTGGCTTACTAGTAACAATAAAATCAATAACACAATCAACGTATTCAGCTTTCGAACTTTCTCTGAAGATTTTGCTTAAGTACTCGTACGCTAAGCCATCGGCGCTTCTCTGTGTATTCCATTTAGAGAAGAATCAACCACTGATCAGTTCAATTTTACAGACAGGACCAAACAGAAAACAATTCGAGGGTTGAACATTCATTTAGGACTGATTTCAAGGAACGAAAGAAAAAGAGTTTCAGGAGAAATAAATTCAAGGCAGCCAATAAAAAAGTTGAGGTAAGTATGATGTTACAATGCGCAGAGCTCCCAGTTTCAAATTCAATTCTTCTTAAGAAACTTTTGTCGGGTTTTCAGATTTTCCGATGAAATTTTCGTAAAAAATTCAAGTGGTTGGAATTCTTTGCGCGAAAATGAAACGAAAAATATTCAGTCTAGAACAGAAAAACAGTTTATACGAGGCCAAGTTAACGTTTTACCGCTGAATAGATGTCACATAATATTTAGTCCGTTTAAAATACAGGGTGTCTCAAGTTCAGATGTTTAAACCATTGTATTAAATCGAATAGTTTTCGAAATATCTGAAAAAAACTGGAAAAAAAAATCAAATATGTTCAGTCAGTAATATGTTCATTAATCTTATTTCAAATATCCTGAGCGTCAACGGTTTTTACAACATCGAAGAGGAAGGATGTGAAAAGGTCATGCATCTTTTGGATTTCAAAAATATCATCACAGGGCGTTTCAAAGTTTGTGTTGAAAATTGTGATCTTAAATTGGCCATAACTTCTGTTTTTCAAATCAGAATCCTATTTTTTTATGATTGTGTTGGATTCTGCGGTCAAAAATAATGATAGTTTTCTCACATGATTATGCTCCAAAATTCAATAATTTCTGAGTTATTTGAGATTTTGTACGTAGATTGTACGTAGAGATAACAGAGATAAAAAATTATTGACCTATCAGTTTACTGAACAACTGAATTCTAAAATATTTGAAAAAATCATTTGTAATCGACTTCTCAGTTTTTTCAATGAGTTCCGAATATTCAATGAACAGCAAGATGGGTTTACGCAGGGAAGAAGCACTGAAATCACAGTATACAGGCTGACGGACATGATTGTTGAGGGTCTGGAAGAAGATGACCTAATCCTAGGATTTTTCCTAGATTTTTTTAGGGCGTTCTACTCGGTTACACAAACCCAGCTTCTTAGAAAACTAGAGGCATATGGCATTAGAGACACACAGTTAGAACTAATGAGGAGCTATTTGCAGGGACGGACGCAACGTGTGTCAGTGACAGTCAAAGGTGATGATTTCTTCTCAGCGCCCATAGATGTTCTACAGGGTGTTCTTCAGGGTTGTCATATTGGACCCTTATTTTTCATTCTGTATGCCAACGACCTGCCTGATATGGTTCCACATCTCACAAATCTTTTTTTCAACTATGCAGATGGTGCCAACATCGGGCAAAAAATGTGGAAAACCTTAAGGAAGTTCTCGATACTGTAACCGAGTCGGTGAAAGTTTGGCGTAATGTCCATGACTAGAAGCTTAGCACTGAAAAAACAGAATTCGTTTTCTTTTCTCATAAATTACGTACAACACCAATGGCAGCCAATCTTACACGTGCTGAAGAATAAATATTGTTTAGATAGACTACAAAATTCCTAGGGGTTGTGCTTGATCGTCGTCTTGATTGGTTCAATCATACAACAGAACTTTGTAAACACCTAGACAAAGTTTTTTATACACTTCGTGTACTGAAATCAAAGCTCACAACAGAATTTCTTTAGGCAATATATCTCTCAAATTTCCAGTCACTCATGAGCTATGGATTGCTGACTTGGGGAAGTAGTCGACAGTGTGGAGTAGCCCTTATTCGAACAAATTATTTTGTTCCTCATTGGAAAAATCAGCTAGCTCAGACTTCCTGATTTAAATCTGTGTTTTTCAACATGTCTTAATTGCTCATCCAAATATTTCCAGAGGGACGAAGAATGGAAAAAATGCCGCACAAAAATTTGGGGGAACGGAAGGGATTGGTCTCACCCCAACCATTCAGAGGGTAATTGGATAAGAATATGGCCAGTAAAACCTATTTCGAACATCGTTAAACAATACGTGGAACCTTTAAAGGAAGTGAGGAACGTTGTCATGGGGGTAAGTGAAGTAGAGAGCTATCTCCATCAATAGAAGACCACTATTGAAGAAAGAAGTCCCTAAAATATATTTCAGCTTATTTTTGTACTTTCACACTTAGGCAGGGAGCCAGGGTTTTTTTTACTGGGATTTTTTCCCTAGGCTTTTACGTGATACGCCCAATTGTATGACACCCCGTCACTAACAACCCCTGATCTATATGCTTCATTGTTTGCTAACTAAATATTGTAAGCCAAAAGTTCAAAAGAATATATATATATAAACTTCAATCAATTTTGTTTTCAGGTAACCAAGGCAGCGAAAATAGCAAAAGAACTGACCAGGAAGTATCCTCGAGCCTATGATAACTTCTTAAATCAGCGACTTTGCGAAGAACTCAACATAAATTCGGAAATATGGCTTCCGCCACTGTGATATATTATACGGATGCGTTTCTTCCCATTCAACAGATTATGGGTTCTCATTCAGGACTGCCTGTTTCGCCAAATTTTCATTATCTTCCTATATCAATTATGAAACTGCAAATTTTCTTCTTAACTGTCGCCGAGAAAGATGGTTCATTTTCCTGTGCATCTAAATTTTGTATGTTATATCACGCTAAAATTAATGTGAGAAGTTCGACAATTTTTAGAAACTAGAAATAATGTTCCTTTCACTTTCATGAGATGAATATGAAGCAAGTACCAATTATAAGACATAATAGTAAAATTATTGTTTCTCAAAATTGCTGATTTTCAATCTAAGGATGGATACATCCTTTTTTATTGATTCAAATAACAGAAAGATTAAAACTTTGGACTTGAATGATTTTTAATTATTATTATCAACTAAGAAGAAATCGTTACTCAAGCTGAAAAATTCAATGTAATTATGTTTTATTCAAAATTTTAGTGACCCTCAAATTTACGAAAGTCGTCGGTTTAGGCCAGTCTAATATTCAAATATTTGAAGGGTACAGGGGAAAAACCTCGTTAGTCAGAACAAGCTAATTTTGAAAAAAACATGATTGAGTATTATCCATTTCATGGAGGCTCGAAAAATACAAATAAAAATGAAACACGATAATACCAAATTGAAACACTAACCGATATTTTTATTATTAAATATTTCAAAATATTAAATAATGGAATGATAATTCCTGGTGGGCTCATTCAATTAGCCATATTGACATAAAAGGAGATGGTAATAACCTTGATGACTTATTCTATATTATTTATTTGATTTTACAATCTACTTTCAAAGAGTATTCACTAAATGTGTTGTATGTACAGACTAATTCTCTATTTCACGTTGATGGACTCTTGATCATTTGGTCATGTTCTTTTTAATCTTCGTGAGTTGATCATACTTCCATATGATGGGTAAAAAGAACATATCCATCATTCTATTAAAGAAGGATAAGTGATTTTTAGTACTCACTGGATATATTCTTTATTTAAAATCCACTCTACTAGTTTCGCCATCCAAACATCATCAGGAGTTCTAGAAGATTAATTTTACAATAAAATTCTTCACAGTAATTAAAATACAAACTATTCTTACTTACACTGAACATCTCCGAAAAATGACATTCACAAACAAAATAAAGCGACTGAAAAACTTTTAGAATTCTCAAGAAGGTACTGATTTGGGGTTATGTCCTCAGATTATGGTTAGTCACAGAAAAACAAAACAACTTGTCACTTAAATCATAGAGTTAATTTTCTTCCAATTTTTGGATTCAAATTAAATTTTCGAAAATGGGTTTGTATGAGAGATTGGTTTCAGTCTGGTTATTCAGACAAAGGGTTGCGTTCTTCTTCAAGTTTTTCTTTATTTCATATATTTCAAGTAAATCCAACTTATTTCCTCTTCCAACGTTATGTAACAACTGTATGTCCTCTTCTTTGTCAAATGCATGTTTAGTTGATTTCAAATGTTTCCCAAATGCACTATTTTCTTTATAATTTCTTATTATATGTTCCTTTATTCTGGTGTCTAGTGACCTATATGTTTTTCCAATGTAGAAAACATCACATGTTTTACATTTCAGTTTGAAGACTCCGTTTTTCTGTAATATTGGAGTTTTGTCTTTGCAATTTATTATATGGGAATACAAACAATTCTCGGCCTTGTAAGCTATTTTCTAGTTCTCCCTATTGAATGTTCTTGCAATTATATAGCTGATTTCATTGTAGAAAGGTAAAGAAAATCTAAACTGTGTTGTGTTCTTTCTCTCTTGATCATTATTATATACAGGGTGAACCACGACGAAATGCATCGATCGATATCTCAGAAACTGAATGTAGGAAAAATTTGAAATTTTGGGAACTTGCCAGATATCTTGGGACCTATAGAGCTAAAATATTTGCATATATTGGGCACTTCCGGTTATACCGGGAATAGACCCTTATAGTCGCTTATTTTAAATGCGATATCCTAGATATTATTACATTTTTGGATTCTACTTAACATTCTAGGCAGATTTCATGTATCATGTCCTATCCCTAAGTCTGAGCGTTTTTGACATATTCAGGTTTTTATGTCAAAAATTACGATTGCAAGCCCTAACTTAATTATCAATTGTTCCTATAAGGAAGCCCTTTTTACTTACTTTGGGTTAGATGTCTTGTTGAAAAGGACCTACTTCAATAGATTTTGTATAATACTTGGACAAATAATCATACAGAGTGTTAAAAAAAAGATCTAGAATGAGATTGAGAAAACTGACAAAACTCGATTATTTCAAATGGAAACCCCCCATTTTTATTATTTTGTAGCATTAATCATAAAAAATGAAGGTAACTTTGTATGAGGTTATCTATACCTAAAATTTGAAGTTTTCGAAATATTACCAATTTAATATTTTTCTATTGCGGTTTTGCATTTAATGTGTAAACAATTAGATCTAGGATAGCCACGTTTATATTTGACATTTCAAGTAGCATATGAATCAGCCTTAAAAAAATTATTTCAAAAAATGTGTATGATTTTTTTTTCTTCAACGCCATCTTGAATACGGATGGCGTTACGAAAATTAGAGAGGGGGTCATCTTTTTTTGAAACACCCTGTAGATATGATTTTGTTTCAAGCTTCAAATACGAGGGCCATTCAGAAACTAACCTCCGATTGGTCACAGTGCGGGTAGTGGGGGGCGGAGTAGCGCGCCATCTGTGCATTCACGCGCTCAGCAGGTCAGTCGGCATCAAGCCGTAGTCGAGTGAACATCGTACCTGCGCTAGTTTAGTTTTTGTGGCAGTTTGAAATGTGTGCTGCAATAGAAAATCCCGCCAAATGTGAGTTGCGTGCTGTTATAAGGTGTTTTACAGGCAAAGGATACTCTGCAGCAGCTATTCATCGTGAGCTTTGTGCCGTGTACGGACCAAAATTTATGAGTGAAGGAGTTGTCCGTGAATGGGTACGTTTATTTAAAAGTGGACGAGAAAACGTTCATGATGAAGAGAGGAGTGGTAGACCATCATTGGTGACTGACGAACTCGTTCAGACAGTTGATGCAAAAGTTCGTGAAAATCGATGAAATGGCTCGGGTCCCAGCGGTTTGATGACGACGAAGAGCTCAAAGATGCGGTCACAGGCTGGCTCAAGGCACAAGCAGGTGATTTTTATGCAGAAGGAATTTCAAAGCTTCTGAAGAGATACGATAAATGCCTCAATCGTAATGGAGACTATGTCGAAAAATAGTGCAAAGATGTAGTTGTAAGATGTATATATTAAAATATTTTTACTTAACTTGGTGTATTTTTTTCAATTAACCGGAGGTTAGTTTCTGAACGGCCCTCGTAAATTCATATGAGAGAAAAGATTTATTCAATAACTAGTATATTGTTATGCACACCAAGTTTTTTTTTTCTTTGTTAACTTTGCTGTGGTCGCCGCTGCTACCTTATGCGTCTTTACTGACGAAATAAAAAACCAACTGCTACTACACGAAGTCTCTGACCGGAAAATGCTATCGACTTGACGCGTTTAATCATAACATGTGTGGCGCCTTAAGAGACTTTCGTTCGTTTTATTATTTATTATTTCGGTTTACGATACACTCTGTATAGTTTAAATATTTATTACTCGATCGACCCACTTTGTCGGAAATTCGAGAGGATCACCTCCATTATCACACACTGAACCACCTCGATGACGCCGCCAAGTTCCGAGTTAAATATATAACTTTGGACTTGGACCGGACGACGGCGCTCTTCCCACCCATCATCCGAGTGCGCAAGATATTATGCAGTTGCGCGAATCGTTTTCAATTTTCAGCGTATTTCGAATTGTTCGCAAGCCGATTCAGAAGCCAACATTCGGCCAGCTCTCCGTATTTTTCCATTTATTGGAAATTAACGAATCGTCTGCCGCCTTCCATACGGCGTATAAAACGTAAAACCGCGTCAGTGATCAAATTCAAGACTGCAGTGTTCGATAAAAATACTTAGTGTGTGAAATGGCAACCCTGCATACGGTCAAATTAACTAAAGGAGATTCGCTCAATTGGGGTTTCAGGTTACACGGTGGGAAGGACTTTGGAACCCCCCTGGTTATTCAAAAAGTGAGTATTCATACCTTCTTAATTGGTGATGATCAATAGTTTCCATATGGTACTACTTACTGCATATTAGTAAATATATTACAGAATACTCCAAATGTTTCTGCCTCCATAACTGAATAATAAAAAACTTGATGTTTTGAATTAATGAAGAGCAATTATACGCAATAGGTTAAAAGTACAAGTTTGTCAATGGCTTAAGGATTCAATTTGAAGAAAGCTCTATATGTGAGCATGACAATAATGTTGTGATTCCTATAGGCTCTGAAGATTTTAAAATTCAAATGTTTTCATCATTGTGTGTGATACCACTTGAAAGATTTTCGAGAAATTTGGCATACATCTAGTATGTATCAGGTGTGTCTTGTGAGATATTTTTCCTATTTCCCAATTACTTTCTTCTCTAAGTTCAAATAAATTAAGGATTTCAAAAATAGATATCTTAGTTAACCTAATCTATCTCGGAAGTTTCCCAATGAAATTATTGCATAACCGTCTTTTCCTGTTGAAACTTGAAAAAGTGTTAACTCAATAGTAATCTTTTTTGACAACTCATCAATTCATGTTCATCGGGTCTTGTTACTTTGCTGTTAAAATTTTCGAATATTGATGTTTCATTAAGATATACAGTGCCGGATTTTTGGATTTTTTGCAATCACAAAGAGAATTATTTGATGATTATGAGATGAAGGCAAATGACACCGATACCGAATATAGTGATGAAAATCAGCGTTTTCGAGAAAGAAAGAGGCATCAGGATGAAGGATCAGCAGAAGAAATTGAGAACAGTGGAAAAAATAAGTTTAAGTTGGAAACATATTTACCTGTAGTAGATATGCTTTATTCAGAATTGATGCGTCGAATAGAATCTTATAGAGATATTGATTCCCTGTTCGGATTTCTTACAGATTTCTTGAAAAGAACCGACGAAGAAATCAAAATTGCTCCAAAAAAAATCAGGGAATACTATTCCGATGACATTGAGCCCGAGCTTAAGAACGAGATGGTGCAATTCAAATATTTCGTATTGCAAGTAAACGATGCTAGGAGTACGGGAAACGATAAAATTATGCCTGCCGAAGAATCATAGAAATTAATTTTTGATAATATGGTTCAATCAACTTTCCCTAACGTAATGATAGCAATACAAATATGTAGGAGTTTGATGATATCAAATACAACAAAGGAACGGAACTTCTTAGAATTAAAATTAATACAAAATTGTATTCGTTCATCAATGACTCAGAAGCGTTTGAATACTTTATCGATAATGGCGATCGAAACTGATATAGTAGAAAAGATCAGTTTTCAAGATGTGGTGAATGATTTTGTATCCTAAAAAGTTAGAAGAGTTGATTTCAAAATTGATCATAAATCATAATCAATGAAACAATTACCTATCTCCTTATTCATTTTTTTTTGTATTTAATAACATAAAAGTTAAAGTGAAAACGCCAAAGTGGAAACTATATTCTCTTGATTAAAGTTGAAATTAGATAGTGCTGTCTTTTTTTTCTTTACTGTATATCTGTATCCATATTACATCTACACACTACACGAATAAAAACCTTAATCATATCTGATAATATCCATTGAAAACTTTTCTGATAGTCGAAACATAAAATTTATGTGAGTAAGAAATCAGAGAATCAGCGATATGATAATACTGATGTATACAGGCTGTCCCACCGGGAATGCCCATCAGAAATTTATGGATAAAACATTACTTCGAATACTTCCAAATTTTGTGTGAAGATATGAGTCGATAAGACCTTCATTCATGATACCTACCTATATTTTTAAATTTCAGTGACTTCCGATCGCACCGGAAATGGTATCAAATTTCTTATTTATAATACCCCCTGTATATTACGACTTTTTCGGATATATCTTCGAATTTCACATTCATGTTATGTATCATTCACTAACGGCATCTTCAACCGTTTTCGAGTTATTCACTGTTTTATTATGCTCGTAGCTAACAGTTATTCCTGAATATCTTGAAAATGGTGCATTTTAGATATAGAGAATTCTTATAATATTCTACTTATCTTGTCCTTGCAAATCTTTGTTTGAATGAAAAAACTACTGTTTCCATTTGAAAAAATTGCAAATTCTAATGAGCACTCCCGGTGGGATACCCTGTATATAATGTATGTATGTTACTCCTATCCACTAATCAACCTGATAAAATGTGAGAATGTTTGAAAAAGGGCCCCGAAAATTGCACTGCCTAGGGGCCCCCCACGTGGTTAATCCGGCCCTGAAGATATAATCCACTTTACTATCTAGATAATATTAGATTTTCATGTGAGAAAACTATCATTATTTTTGACCGCAGAATCCAACACAATTAAAAAAATAGTGTTCTAAAATGAAAAACAGAAGTTATGGCCAATTAAAGATCACAATTTTCAACAAAAAATTTGAAACACCCTGTGATGATACTTTTGAAATCCAAAAGATTCATGACCTTTTCACATCCTTCCTCTTCGATGTTGCAAAAACGGTTTACGCTATAAGAATAATGAACATATTACTGACTGAACATATTTGACTTTTTTTCCAGTTTTTTTTCAAATATTTTGAAAACTATTCGATATAATACAATGGTTTTAACAGATGTGTATTCACTATTGAATACTCGATCATACCAGGAATGGAAAACTTGAAAAAAAAATTTTTCGTCGAATTTATTTTCACTCTCTGTATAACCGGAAGTTTTTGGGCTTCGAAAATATTTTAGAAAACTTCGAACAATATCATAATCCCAATTTTCAGATTCAAATATGTCTAGTTCTCCAGAAACGTCTAATAGGCACTCGAACTTGAGACACCCTGTATGATCAAGAGATTTTCTGCTGTAACCGATTCAAATACAGTCCTACGAGTTTGCGGCTTTTGCCAAATGCAACGTGTTCCGGTTTTTCACTGACAATTTTTGGACCAAATCTTCAAATTGGTTCGCTGTTCTGGTTTTTTCTGTACAATCCCAGTACAGTCAGAATCGGTCCCTACTTGAGTGCAGGTTGTATCGCGAATAAAGGTAGTGGACTTGTTAATAATGGAAGGATATTCATTCAATATTAGTGATCACTACAACTCACCTCAATCAATTTTGCCGACATCACCAGGTATCACATTTTTCTGAACCAAATGATCACCGAAACAATATGAATCAAATATGATTTTGATTTCAATGTCTGTGAAATTCAATCAAGAATTAAGGTTAGTGGTATTCAGACGAAATTCTACATGAAATTCCGGAAACAATGCGTTTGGACGGGACTCGAACCCGCATATCCAAATTGTTGATCAGATACTTACCACTCACTGATATCAGCAAAATCTCGATGACGCATAGCAGTAAACATTGAGATGAATCGTGGTGTTCAGTGATATTGAATAACTTTCCTTCCATTAGTATTATAAAATCTCCACAACCTTTACAAACACCGTGGTTTTCGAAGTAATACTAACAACATTTGAATTCTGGGAGAAAGGGATCTTCGATAACCCATCTCCTCGGTGGCTGGGTGGCATAAGCACTAGACCAGCGAATTGGATATGGGGATTCAAGTCCCATCCAAGGATGCATTTTTTCCTGAATTGCAAATCTCGAATTCCGTCTGAATCCCAATAACTTAATACTAGATTCAAATACACAGACGTAAAAATGAATCTCATAAGTAATTTTTCGTACTTCCGGGCCTAAAGTGACAACTTCACTCCCTTGTGACAGGTACTAAAGTGTCACATTTAATCCCTCCGGGATTAAATATTGACGAAACTCCCGGAACGATTAAATCACAAACAAACGAATTTAAGGGATATTTTATTGAAAAATACAATTAATTAGAATGGTAATTAACGTTAATATTCAAATTAATATTGTGACAGTTCGTCATATTGACCAGTCTTTCCTGGGTTAATGCAGCAGGTAACTGACGAGTAACAGATAGGTCCTTATCATATTGAACTGGTGTTTGTTTCGAAGATCCTGCGGAAACAGGAAGCGAGAATGAGGACTGTGGCATAACTATAGTGGACGAATCGGCGACTTGACCAAATATTTTATCTGAAATTTTTTGTTTATTTTTAATAGATGATTCAATATATCCCTCGGCCACGTTGGAGGATTTCCATCCTCCATGTCTCTTCAGCACGTCTATTGTTGCTCCCTAATCAGCTAACAAAGACGCAGATGTGCGTCTAGAACAATGTCCCGTATAAGACGTCGCATTTTCTAATTTCAAGAAAGCTGCTATTTGCCGTGGAAATGTACCAAACATGTTTTTTCCTACTACTTGCGTAGTACATTCTTTGTTGATGTATTGAACAAAAAATTTTGAATGAGGTGTCCCTGTCTTTCGCAATGCCACATATTTTCGAAATATCGCCACAAAACTGATGGCACTGTTTTCTGAATTTTTGATCACAAAATTTCGGTCAATTTTATTTTTGGTGTTTCTAATCGCAATTAGGAAGGAATCGGCCAAATCTCTCACATCGTCGATTTCTAAATCAACCAACTCTTTTCCACGACAAGCTCCCGCAACGCCCAAAATACGTGCAACCTACAAAAAAATTGATTTTTTAAAATTTCTGAATATAAACACATTTAGAAATTTACCTTAAGCATTAAATATTTATCATCCGGAGCCTCCCGTAAGAACTGATCTACCTGCTCAGACGTAAGAATTCTTGACTTCTTTGGCTTAAATCCCTCATTTCTTCTCTTCAAAAAAGCTAATAATTTTGGAAATTTACTTATAGTAATATCTTCTCTAATGTTAATAACCGATTTCAGCTTTGAGTAATGTGCTCAGATAGTTGAGGCACAAACCGCTTTTGATTTATCATTGAAGTAGACTAACAGCGCATTTTCAGTAGGTTGTCTCACATTTTTTAAGCGGCACCACTTTTTAAAAGCATCGTACTGCTGCTCGTATAGTTTTCTAGATTTCTGTGGTAACAATTCTTCACCTACTTCGGCTGCTCTTTTATCAATATCAGATACACCTTCTTCACTCATGATACCAATAATTATCAATAACAATGTTTCTTTACAATGACACTAGTAACGCCAATGTTTCTAAATTATAATTGTCACAACGCAATGTTACTATGGTAACTTATTTTAAAGACAGTTTATTAAATGAGTTGAAGAGAGAAAAAACTGATGGAAATTATTGAAATAATTAATAAAATCATACCGGAAGTACGAAAAGTATCGTATATACCTTGCGACTGAAGTACATTTAATCCTTCAGGAAAATTATGGCCCTCCCTGCGGTCGGGCCATAAACTTTACCTTCAGGATTAAATGTACTACGTCAGTCCCGCGGTATATAATACACTATTAATCTCTACTTGCGCGATAATATGTCTTGACCAATAAATACTATCATTAATAAACTAGATGTGCGATACCTATTTCTTTTTCTTTCTTATATTGCTTCAAACTACTTTCCAGAAAAAACTTAATCAAGTCCAACAAACAATCAACTTTTAAATCTTTCATGATGTTATTATTAGGCGTTCAACGGGCAAATTTATATAATGAGATGTAATTTAAGCTTAGAAAATCGCTCTCGAACGTGCTATTTTTACGTTTATATGTAATATTTCTGCTATTTGGTTGTTCTGATGTTCAGACGGAAAGCAGCTCTCTCCCAAAACCATACGGCGATCCCAATGCTTTCAATTTTCTATATTTAACTAGAATGCTTCTTCAATTACAAATATTTTCAGTGAATTTTATTGTCGTCAACTTACGAAACGACGGAGTTTCGAACAGCGGATATCCGACCGAAAATTACATCATTATGATATGATAAGAGAATTGCAAATTTTTTCTATGCTAGGCGAACCGGAGTTCTTCGTATCGGCTCACTATCGATACTTTAATCTTCAATTTAAACCGGTATTCTTGATCCCAAAATGAAATTTAAGGAGAGAGAAATAAAATAAGTCAAAAATATGTCGAAATAAACATTATAGAACATCTAAAATTCCCAATTAAATTTACCATTGCATATTGTGTATTGAAGATGCATACTTTTTCAATTTGATATGATTTTTGCTGATCTAAAATTAAGTTTGAAAGTTTAATTCTCATAGTCATACTTCGAGAAAATAAGATATTTTTTGTTTTATTACCTGGCGCGCAAACATATAGGGGAGATAGTTTTCCAACAAGAAACTAAAAGAAACGGCAGGAATATACCGAAAAAGAAACATCTCTACCATAACAAATGAGAATAACGAAATCGCAGGCGACATCAATGCGCGAAAAATAATATGGGAAAATTATATCAGAAACCTATTCTCGGATGACAGAACTCTTGGCCAAGATACAGAGGATGATCTATCAGGACCCTCAATAACAAAAGCAGAAATAGAAAGGACCATCCGCACACTGAAAAATAACAAAGCACCTGGTCCCGATGAGATAACTGCAGAGCTTATTAAACTGCTTGACGACGAAGGGGTAACAGTTCTTCACAAACTCTTCAATAGAATATATGAAACCGGTCAATATCCCGCTCAATGGTTGTCATCTACCTTCATACCTTTGCCAAAAAAGAATAACGCTAGGAAATGCGAGGATCATAGACTTATCAGCCTTATGTGCCACTCCTTAAAACTGTTCCTCAAGATAATTCATCAGAGAATATTCAGAAAATGCGAGCAAAACATCAGCGACTCGCAATTCGGATTCAGACAAGGCCTGGGAACTCGAGAAGCATTAGTAGCAACACAAGTACTGATACAAAACTGCCACGATCAGCGGAAAGATGTATGCCTATGCTTCATAGACTTCGAGAAGGCCTTTGACAGAGTTCAACATCATAAATTACTAACAATTCTGAGACAAATGGATATAGACGGCAAATATATTCGCTGCATTGAAAATCTCTATCTGAAACAATCTGCTCACATAAAGATCGATGGAAAACAAAGTAATAATATTGAAATCTGCAGAGGAGTCCGGCAAGGGTGTGTTCTCTCACCTCTGTTATTCAATTTGTATTCAGAGAACATCTTCTTCCAAGGGGCACTTGTGGACGTTGAGAGGGGTATTAAAGTCAACGGAACATGGATTAATAACATTCGCTACGCGGACGACACGGTCTTGATTGGTGACAATATGAATGATCTTCAATACCTTGTCGACGTAGTAGGACAACACAGCGAGAGAATGGGCCTTAAAATAAATGCCAAAAAAAACAAAATATATGGTCATTACTCGTCAACCAGACAGACTCAATAATGCAAAACTAACATCTGATGGGTCATTAATTGAGCTTGTAAATAAGTTTAAATACCTTGGAGTATGGCTCACTGAAGACTGGACATCTGATCTGGAAATAAAATGTCGTATAGAAAATGCCCGCAACACATTCATGAAATTTAAACGTATTCTTACCAATGCGGACTTTAACCTAAACCTGAGAGTGAGATTTGTGAGGTGTTACATTTGGTCGGTGTTACTGTACGGTGTGGAGAGCTGGACACTAAAGGTGGTCACAATGAATAAAATAGAAGCCTTCGAGATGTGGGTATATCGCAGAGTACTAAAAATCCCATGGACGGCCCGAGTGACCAACGAAAATGTCCTACGAAGAATAAATAAAGAACGTGAATTGCTGCTGACGATCAAAAAAACAAAAACTGCATACCTAGGGCATATAATGCGAAACCCGAAATATGAGCTTCTACAATTGATTATCGAGGGAAAGATTGAAGGAAGGAGAGGAATGGGAAGAAAGAGGATGTCATGGCTACGTAACATAAGACAATGGACAGGCTTGCGAACAATGGAAAGCCTAATACATACAGCTAGAGACGGAATAGAAATGAATCGTGTGGTCGCAAACATTCATTAGTGAATATGCATTAGAAGAAGAAGAAGAAGTTTTCCAACACCAATTGGCTTATTGGGATCCTTCGGCAAAATATTTCATAAATGTCGAATGCATTTATGAAATACTAGCTGACCCGACAGACTTCGTCCTGTCAAAAAGATTTGTAATGTGGCAGTTTTTGTGCCTACGTATTTTGAAAAATTATCCTGAACAGAACTGTCACCCTAGTGATAGGGCGTTATGAATAAAAAATAATTAAATAAAACATATATAAGGATTTAAAAGTAAGAAAATTTTGTTCGCTAAAATAATGATGAGTAACTGCTATAATACATACCTTGAAAGTTGGCATAAAATTTTCTCGAACTACATTTGTTGCCCCAAATGAAGTCACTTGAAAGCAATTGTTATATTGTTGGATATGTGTCAAAAAGTGTATAGAATCTGTTCCTATTCCTGAAACCAATGAGTACAATGGTTCTGGTGGTGGATCCAATGGTATCAATTTCACTTTACCATTTGCGCAACAGATTCCATTGGCTTCGTTTTTGTATTTTAATGCCTTACAGTGTGAGCAAACCGAGTTCATAGAACCAATAACAACACATTGGTAGTTACTGTAGTCAATTGACACATCGTAACTGAAAGCAGCTCGATTCAAACTTGCGCGATTATTAGTTGAATGTCGAGCTTCACGTGTTTGTGATATCCGAATTCTTTCACGTTCTTTTCCGTCGTCACGTTCTTGTGCAGTACGATTAGATCGGTAATTAGCTTGGTTTGTAGCATTTCTGGTTCTTCTACCTAAATTGCTTCGTCGTATAGGAGGCATATCAAATATAAATTATTTTTTCACTAATCACGAACTAAACAAACACTAACTAACTAAACACTGCACAAAACACGATATACGAATTTGTTTCGTGTATCAGTTGACAAAAGCAAACTCAGTAGATAAGGTAACAGACAACTATTTTTCTTTTTAAATTTGATATGACTTGAAGTCAAATCCTTTTAAGCCGTACGAATGGTTTTATTTATTTAAAATTTGGATATTAAAATAACAAAACACTGTTGGTAACGCGATTTTTGTTTGACTGATGTAATGACGTGGAAACTGACGCATTTTATCTCGCGTGCTGAGACTAATACAAAAGAAACGCGAGTTTCGGAACGCGACATTAAACTCCTCCAACTATGTATTCTGTGCTCCAACGCACACACGCACATTGTTTTGATAGATATTGTTACGAACTTGGGGTTCGATAATATAAATACTACCTCTCTTGACCTACCTTGAACTACACTGAACTGAACAGGCCTCAACTCCCTCGAATATGCCCTTTTATACTCCCTCAGATAAACGGATATTTTATGAACCCGGAGTTCAATACAAATCATTTGTATAGGAAAAAGAAAAGGGCTATTTTTAGGGTTTTTCCAGCAATAATTCTAATTTTTCTCTCCGTAAAAACCATCCTTTTATATTATAGATTTTGCCGGAGTGTATGTGGATTCCAATAAGCCAATTATTTGCGAGATCGATGAGACTCGCACCAGAGGGCTAGGATGTGTGTCCTTAAGTCAGGTCGAGTTCTCAGATATTGAGAAGAAAATTGAAGGCCTCAGTAACAACAATGTTCAGTTTCTGATAAGATTCCAGCCATTTTTATAAAATCATGTATTGACAGCTTGGTTGAACCACTACATCTAATTTTCAATCAGTCAATTCAACAAAGCCTGTTTGCTGAAAACTGGAAACTTGCAAAAGTTGTCCCTGTTCATAAAAGTGGTAAAAATAATCAAATATTTAATTATAGGCCAATCTCTATTCGACGAAATTATTATATTGTTTATTTTTCATTGCGGTCTGATAATTTCTTTTCATGCAAAATACATATCTGAGCTTTGTAGACTATATTATTTATATAGAGGATAATGGGAGGACACTAGTCTAGCCCTGAAGATAGAAGAATATATTTCCGAAACGTCGTCGAACTGACATAGTATCATTTTTCCCGTTTTTTGATCCTGCTACCACCACTACACTACGAATAACTATTTTAAAGTGATGTTACTTTGCTTGATGATTATTTTCTGAACTGAATCCCAATAACAATTTACTTGGATAGATTACAAGTTTTTCCAGATTTAGGTGTGCAATTATACTTACTTGAAGAAATTGAGTTTGATCACTTAAATTTGATTCTGAAAAACTAACTACGTGTTCTTTAATAAAAAAATTTTTGTGAGATCATAAGTATAAATTTATTCTGTTTAGACTATAATTAATTACTGAACATTCGTAAATTTTTGGTTTTTATAATCAGAATATCTGTTTTAATTATGTAAACAAAAACAACAATATGGAATAATGGTTATTCATAGATTATGTCAGATTTTAATACCTTACCATAAAATATTAATTTATTACCGAACCCCAGGGAGAGAAAAAATTAATGAGTGCAGTTTTTTCAAATGAAAGATAATATAAGTTGAACATTATTTTTCACTGTTAATCTTCAATGAAAAAAAATACTATTTCCATCAAATTTCTTCAATGTTATTCGTTTATATTGATAATGATTATTAATTATTATCATAATACCATAGTAATTGATTAACATATCATCATAAAAATAGGAAAAAATCTATTTTAGATCAACTAATGGAGTGCATATTTAGGTTATGCGGAGACCGAATTATATGAACTTCACCTCAATACTAGAAATTTTTTTATCTATAATAAATATGATTTGTACAAGACAGAATATGGATTTCTTGTATTCTTTTAATCCTTGACTCAGTTTCTACATATCCTATATTTACCACAAACCTTGTGTCATAACCACTCTTAAAATAAACAGCATAGGTCTCTTTGGTGCCCGAACTATTTTGCACGAAATAGGGTCCTATAAATAATACAAACGAAATTGAATAAATAGATGCAGAATGAATGAAACCAGTTCAATGTTGAAGCATTTCAAAAATGTGGAACATGAGTGTTTCAGATTTGAAGGTAATTAAGATCTTGATTGGACTATGCAGTCAGTGTGGCTTTTCATGACGTGCATATATGGCGTAACTTTATACCTACGAGTAATGTTTGTCAGAGAAGTGTTGACTCTTTGAGTTAACAAGCATTCCAATATATTCATTTCGATAAGTGGTATGATTCATATCCGAATGAAAACAGATGAGTATGATGAAATTTATAAATTCATCATGCATTTGGTAAATTCGCTCCAAATTCGTATTTCGCTGTTTATCATCGGATTTATCCCAATATATTAAAAACAATAAGGAATATTTCTGTGGCAATCTATGGTTCAATACAGGTAACCACCGAAGGTGATCATAAAACTTTCGGTTGGCGAGGCGTTTAGAAATGCGATATTTCGAGGTAGAAAGGGGAAGGCGATCTTGCGAGCGAAGCGAGCACCGTAAAGTTCTTAAGACGGACTTTCGTTAGGTGCATTTCACATGCCTTTACAGCCACGCTAATATTTTCAAAAAAATTTATCCAAAACACAGATTTCCCGCGAAAGATGGTTCGGTAAAATTAAAAAAGATTTTTTCCACTGACACGATCAGGAAAAGCCGTTTTCATATGTGTCTTCCCCGAGAATCGGACGTTTGGAATGGGCTATTCATATCTTCCAATCGCAAGTAAAAATATTTTGAATTAATTGCTGAAATTAGCTTACTTCGGCTCAAACGCAAATTTCCAGATCATCAGTCACGTCCGACGTTCACAGAACTTTGTCACATAATTTCAATTACAATTTTAATCCATACTCCGTATAATATTTTGGAAATATTTCAATTCATACGATTCGTAAGAGCCCTGGTGAGGTATTCTCTTATACTTTAACAGTCTACGACATGTATTTATGAAATTCAAAAATTTACCCAGAATAGAACCAGTTTTGCAATCCCTAACGTAAATCGGACCCACTTAGTTCATGCGTGAAAGAATGGTACGAAATCCGAAGTAATCGGCGAGGTGTGTTTATGCCAACTTCCGATGTGAGTCAAATTTGATAGAATTTATTTCCAGAGAGAAAGTATTCAACGACTTATAACAATAGAGAACATTCCAAATAGATGGAATATTTTTTGCTCCATAAACTTCTAATGGCCCTTTTTAGCTAGACACCGTGTATATGTAGTTTCAATATAACAACTTAAATATTCTTACAGATTTTTCTCAACAATCACGAAGGGAACAAGAGGAAATAAGATCCCAATTTGTCAGTGCATTTCAAAATTTTTATATCGTGAAACCTTGAAATGGTAAATTTGAGTAATTCAGGAATCAAATGAGAAATAAAACACTACATATGCGATTGTGTGAGATAATCGCGAGCACATCGCAGATTGCTTTTGCCAGATTCCCACATGTTGAAATACTTCCGTATGTATTGAATATTTAATTGGCCGAACATATCTGAGGAAAAATTACCGGTTGTTTGAATTAATAACATTTTATACTTAATCAGTATAAAATGACGAATCATAAGGTTAAAACTAGAAATCAGTGAAACGTTGAATTGGTGGTAATTAACCTTGATTCAATTGGATACTATGTGAGAAAATATAATTACCAGACAGTAAAAAAAAAATGAAAGACTTACTTAACATTTCATTACATGTATTTTTCATCAGGAGATCCAACCTAATCGATTGTGGAGACCTTTTTTCGGCTAGATATTCGAATATTATTGACATTTGGGCCGAACGTTAGTACTGTGATCTACTAGATCCTAGATAATAATATTAATAATATATTTTGTGATCTTGAAAAATACATATTTCATACACATGTCAAGAAAAAAAAATCCTCAAAATATAAATCCTCCAAAGAGAAAATCTTAGCCATGTTGACAACATAAATATATAAACATATATCTGAATGATGTGTAAAATACAATACAGTTAATATACTTAAAACCAAACTAAAATAGTAAACAGTTGTTAAGGGGAAATCAATCGGAAGTCACATTGTAAAAACCCATCGACATCATAGAAGGCAATTTTCAAAAGAAAAGACTTCCTTCTCTCGAAAAGGATTTTATAGATCTTCACAGGGACTTCTTGGATTTGGCCAAACGACGGAAATCTGGTCTGATCAATGATCTACTGCGAGTGGGATAATCATGATAATAACCATTCAGTGTCATGTCACTTTTATTCCTGTGTACAAGCAACAAAGATTCCAACAGGAAAATGCAAGGAAAAGTCAAAATGCCCAGAGTAACAAATGCCCTAGCGAGAAGCGACAATTTTCACCGCCCTCCTCTGCAAGGCAAAAATTCTTGTGCGAGATGATGAGTTACCCCACGCCAACACAGCATATCTCAGGAGGGACTCAACCACTGCAAAATATGCAGTCCTTGAAATATTTGCGGATAGACAGAGATGAGAGAGATATTCCTTAAAACGAAGAAATTTCGGCTCAGTTTCTGAGCAAGGCGAAAAGTTATCGACCCATCCAGGCCAACAGCATCAGAATGCCTCAGCGAAAACACAAATTTGATGGTCTACTATTCATTCACCAGCAATTCATTTGAGGTGAACCAATCCATGGCCCTCGCACGCACCACTTTACCCTCCTCAATGGCAGCCAGCAAGTCGTCAGATCTCACAGAAATGGTTGTGTCATCAGCAAATAAAATTGTCTCATAATCTCTCAAATAGGAAGGTATCTATGATATCCCAAGAAGAGAAACTTACAGAAAGAAAAATTCAAGAGCAAGAGCAACCATAAACACCGCTCTGAATCCCATATGTGTACCATCAATTGAGTTGTCGGAAGTTTGGAGGCCAATTGTTTGTAACTTGTTGAAGTCTTTAAACCATAAGTGAGTGATAATTTTTGGCGCTCTTGTTCACCCGAACAGAGTGCCTATCATTTTGCCCGAATGTCTGTAATTTTGGAATATCGAGCCGAAAATGGTCTCAATCGATTGGGTTCGACGCCCCAATGAAGAATCCATGGCGAAAGTTGAGTCTGCCCGGCCGGCCGTATCCTCTCTAGCATCCAAAAGAGATGAGCTAGAGTTTTCATATTTTCAGAATAGGTTAATAGTCGAAATATCTCGGTCGAGTTCGTTATTGGGCCAAATCCGTCGGATGGTTCAGTAGTTATGAGCATCTGAAATTTTGTTTCCCCAATAACTACTAGAATATCCATCTGATCAAGTTGATACTTGAAATATTGTTGAGGGAGGCTGCAACAAAACAACTCGCAAAATTTTGCAGAAATTGTCATGCTAGCAAAATTTTTTAAAAATTCCCAAAAAAAAATTTTTAATCCGCACTATCTCATAAGATATTTTTCGGATTTCAATAAAAATTCGTGAATATATTGAGGTGATCGATATCTTACTTATTCCCAAATTTCATTGCCGTAGCTCTTTTCCATCCAAAGATATGATCATTTTTTTCATTTACTCAAGAGAAAAGAGAAATGACATACGTCCCGATGATTATCTTTGAACGATGGCCATCACAGATCGATATTCGATTGACAAATGCCGGGCTCATTAATCAGTGTCAGTTGGCGTAATATTAATCAAAATATTTCATAACGGGAAATCATAGAGATAAAATTAAATCTCGATGGCTGAAATTGGCTGAAAAGTTGTCAAAATTCAAAAAAGCACTGACGTAAATATTTAGGAAAAGGGAATTATAGCTTCGAACAAAACTTGGGGTAAATTATGAACAGTTATTTTTAATTTGAGATATAGGTTTGTACATTCATTAGGCGTTCACATTGTCCTATAGTACGGGAAAAGACTATTGTTCAGCTGATCAGAGTGCTTATAGATTTGTTATGGTTTGAATATTTACTCGCAAGTAGCTCAACAAGAGCGCCAAAGCAATCTGACCTCATGTCAGTGCTTTCTTAATTTTTTATTTAGTTTTCGTAGTCTGTATATTTGACATTTATGAAAGTTGAAATTGTGAATGCTATTTTACCTTGAAATCGTCAGAAGATGTCTGTTGGGAAGAAGAACAATAATAATAAATGATGGTTATTGCCCAACTAATAATTCTATGCTATTGGAATGTTTTAATTTTCCATAACTATTAATGATTTCGATTCGGAAAAAATGTCTGAATCAACTTCAACTCTACTGGAGATAGATTATGAAATTCAGATTAATTTTTCTTCATCAATAATTTTTCATTTGTTTGAAACACCCTTGAAAACTCGGAAAAACTTCAATTTGTAGGTTGTTAACTCATTTCACCTGTAAATAATATAGTGAAAATAATATTGGCTATATTTTGTCTCTGAAGATGAATCTCATAAGGTACATTTTGGGAGTAAAAATAGCATATTGCATCAAACGTTATCGTTTTAAATTACTTTGAGATTATCAGATATTTCATATAAATAGAGATCATGTGATTTATTTGCACTTATTAAAGAAAAAGCTGTATGAAAAATTCGATAACGATATTTGTTTGCAACATACTACATCATGATTTGAGGGTTATGTTTTTTGTCACTGAATTGAATTCACATTGTCACCGGATATAATATTCATGAGAATTTGAAACTAAATAATCAATATTGCATATCAAAGAATTATCAATGATCGAATAACATAGCAAATATTACGTATTGATTCATTTAGATATTTATTCTGAAACTTTTTCTCAAACTTGGTAGATCATTCTTGTCGGTAGTTCTAATTCTCTTATTCAGTTACGGAACGATAACATCATCTGACCCACAGACCAGTATACAGTTTACAGATCTGTGACCTAACCTACGCTACGATTTATTCGAATTTCAAGATATTAACGTTTTTAATAACATATTCAAATACACGTACTCAGGATGTCTAGGCGTGAGGATGTGTTAGCCGATCGCTCAGCGAATACGAATAATTTAAGCGCGAATTTCGAAAAAATGTGCAATTACTGCTTGAGTAAAGTGAATAAACGAAAGTGCAACAAGTATGAGGAAATTTTCTATCCGACCTGCGAGCAGAAAAAATGCCGAATGCCAAATTTTATTTTAAACGAAAATAATAGATTATTGAATGAGAAAGTTCAAAGTCTTGTTGTTCACTTGAAAAACGATAAACAAGAACTGAAAAAACCTATGACATTGAGAAATCAGGATGAGGACCGGGTCTCATATATTGCATCTGGAGCAGTTTCTTTCAGTTCTGTATAGTTTATAGTAATTCCCAGAATGCGCAAGATCATCAACCCGCACATGTCTTCTGCAGCGTAATCATCTAGAACTAACTATGTAAATATAAATATATATCAGGTGTAAATCAAGTATGGTTGGTCAACTGTCAGAAGGAGAAGGGAAAGAAAATCTAACAATATGGATTTATGTAACAAAAATTGCCGGAATTATATTTTGGAAAAAAAAAGAACTGTTCCTTCAAGATGTTACTGAAAGTAAACAAATTATAGTGAAGAAATTCAGTATAAAAGCTCCTTGTGAAGAATTGGATAAAGAAATTTGGGGAGGAACAATGTTAGATAAGACTGGTAACCAATGAACCGATGTAGATCTTACATAACTTCCAATATAGTGTGGGGAATCAAGACAAACAACGACTCAGAAGACGAAAACATATTTGCCTCTGCAATGAGACGTATGTGGTTGAAAAAGTGTAGAAGGACGTAGGCAGCAAACAGATTGAAACGTATCTGGAGAAAAAATTTATTATTATTCTCATGTTTGTATTCAATTGTGCATCAATTTTTTGTGCATGTGCACTATTAAACCAAACAGAGCAACAATACTCAGCTGCAGAAAAAACTAGGGCTAGAGATGCTGTGCGAAGAGTGGAAGCATCAGCACCCCAAGATGATTCAGCTAATTTCTGAACAATATTATTCCTAGTTTTCAATTTTAGGCTCAGATCATTTAAATGAGTAATTGAGAGATGAATCTAATTTAACTCCTAAGTATTTTGGATAAATTTCATGTTCGATAGGAGAATCATTGAAAGTTACAGCTAATTTCCTATATTATTTATGATTATTCAGATGGGAACAAGATATCTCTGTTTTGTTGGGATTTTGACATAATCGCCACGCAATAAAATAATTCATTAAAATTTCCAAATCAGATAACAGTATGGAAATCCGAATGTTGGTAAGCAATAGCAATGTCGTCAGCATAAACAAATTTCTGAGATGATGTCGTGGGTAAATCACTTAGGTATAAATTGAAAAGTAAAGGAGCTAAAACTGATCCTTGAATAAGATCGTTTTTCACTGCTTTGAAATTGCTACTCTTATTCTCAATAAAAACACGAAATCTTCTATCAGATAACATATTTTCTAATAATCGTACCATTTTCCCACACTTCAGATGGGTATAGAGTCTGAAAATTAATGCATCTTTCCACACAGTGTCATATGCCGAAGATATATCAATAAAAGCAGCTCCTGTTTTCAACCTATCATTAAAGCCTGATTCTATGAAAGCCGTTAGGCTGAGAACCTGATCTGAACAATTTCTATTTTTCCTAAAGCCTCCCTGGAAATTTTGTAGAGCATTTTTTATAGAAGATTCAATTCTAAAAAGAATAACCCTTTCTAATATCTTGAAAGGAACACTCAATAAACTGATGGGTCGATAACTACTAGGATCACAAGGATTTTTCCTCTTTTCAAACTACCTATTACTTTAGCCTTACGAAATTCGGAAGGAAAGTTTCCTGAATTGAGAATATTGGTATGGACCAAGACCTAAGCACCGAAAAAAAGTGCTTCGAGCACTAAGCCCTAAGCACTCGAAAAAAAAGGCTTCGAGTCTCGAGTTCCAAGCACCGCTTTCGACAGAAGGCTCCGGATTACCGAGCACTTTTGCAAAAGTAATTGAATATTTCGAGCACTAAGCACTAAGCACTTTAGTGGGAACTATTTTATGTAATGTTGTTTGACTGAAATGAGAACTCTTTAGCTTCATCGACATATCTAAAATTTATGATTTCGAGACTGGGAAAAACTCAAAAGCCATTTTATTTGTTTTGTGAAACGCATGCATTCAATTTATATTCTGGTACTAGTTAATCTTATTCGTCGATCTGAATCTGAATGGCTGTTCCTAATCAATGCATAAAGTTGAATTAATAATCGAGGACCAATTATTTTATAAGCGAGAACACATTACTGAAAAAATGTGGAAAGCACTGACGTGAGATCAGGAGCTTTTACGCGCTTGTTCTAAAGTCTTTTCTCAGACTTAAAAAGAGTGCGATTCAAAATCAGCCAGCACAATGAGTGTGAAAGAATCAATAAACATATATCTTAAATGGAAGTTGAGTGAACTTACAGTTCAGCAAATTCTTCGATCTGGCATTCTTTCCACATTTCTATACCATATATAAGTTGTTGTAGTCGAGTGTCATCAATTATAACCGAATTTCAGATTCATAATTGCTGAGCTATCGGACAGGTCTGGCCCAATAACTAACTTGACTTATATTTGGATAATAAACTAATTCTATTAATATGGAATCTCTATCTCATCTCTTTCGGAAGATAGAGAATGTTCAGCCAAACATTTTCAGATTGGACCACCGTTTCTTCATCACGTAGTCAAATCCAACCGATGGCGATCATTTTCAGCTCGATATTCAGAAATAACAGACATTTGGGAAAAAAATAGTCCTCTTGTCGCAAAATTCATAATGACATTTCCATTCAAAATATGACAACTGCACACACCAGTATTTTAGACATGTTTGTCATAAAAATGAACCCACAGAATTAGTTTCATTTTCGGCTCAATATTCACTCATTATGAGAACTTGTCATAAAATTAAAACCACCCTCATAGAGATTTATAGTTGATGTGATGTGAATTCATAGATAGAAATATAATCTGTGACTTCATTTTCAGAAAAACTCTTATATCTGGAGATTGTACGCTATGATGATGAAATTTTAAAATATTTTAGGTACCTATACCCTGCATAAATGCCCTAAATTGTTATGATCTGACGAATAACTTATGAGATATCGTGTATTGAAAAAAAACAATTTGGGAATTTTTAAAAAATTTTCTGTCATGATGGTTTTCTCGAAATTCCTTCCTTTTAACCCTATCTAGACATTCTCTAAGTTACGAATTGATAGGATGAATATTCAAGAAATTAATGTTATTAACTGCTAAACTATTCGATGGATTTGGCCCAATAACGAACTTGACCGAGATATTTGGACACTCGACCTATTTTGAAAAAATGAAAACTCTAGGTCCCTTCCTTCGGAAGATAGAGAGTATACAGCCGGAGGGCCGGCGGGCCGGACATACTCAAGTTTGACCTCGAATTCTTCATCAGGAAGTCAAACCCAATCGATTGAGGCCATTTTCGGCTCGATATTCGGAAATTACAGACATTTGGACAGAACGATAGCCTGCCTGTTCCACTAGTAACAAGCGCGCAAAAACAAAAACTTTTCTGGCCTTCATAACCATAAAGTCAAATCAATGGTGACTGAACAAATACTGAATATTAGTTCAAAACGATCTTATTATCTTTGCGCACATAAAAAAATCAAATACCGTACCTGCTTATATTGACCCTACTTCAAGAATTCGGAAAGGCTTAGTGCTTAGCGGATTACTAAGCACTAAGATTTTCGCGAGAGTGCTCCGAAAAACAAGCACTAAGCACTAGCCTTTGAAAAGTGCTCGCGAGCACAGTGCTCGGAAGCACTAAAGTGCTTTCACGAGCACTAAGCACAATGCTTTGGCACAGCTCTGACCAAGACTAGGCCTTTTTTCCTAAATGTTTGATGTATAAATTCCGTCAAAACCTGCTGCTTTTCGAGATTTGGAAATAGTTAGGACGACTGAGGGATTCGAACATGGGTAAGCGCGGTGGAAGTCTACGATGCTAATCACTACACCACAAGTATGAATCGATAAATCTAATAATTAGAGCGGAAAGGTAAAAATCTCAATATCTCAACTGGTTTGTAGGAAAAAACTCAACCTAATTATATTCGAAGATATAAAATAAGGAGTTTCAATTATCAGTTGAGAATCAATCATGTTGGCTTATCATACCACCATTTATTTATTCTACCTATGTTCTAAAATAATTGGGCAAGGACTACAAGGACATTCTTCACAAGCTTCACGAGTTTTTTTAGCCTCCTCTATTTTCTTTTTCAATCGTTTTATTTCCTCCGTTTCTTCCACAATCCTCAATTCTTTCCCGACTTCAATCATCTTCTCCGATCTCTGTTGCTCAATGAATTCCCTCGCCGCTTCGATTCTCTTGATTTTAATATGCTTATTTCTGAAAATTGAGTTTCTTTTCTCATCTAATTTCTTTTGCGAATCCAATTTCATCAATAGAAGCCTCTCTTCCAACTCTGCTATTGTCATATGACATAACAAACCGAAATCCGGAGATTCTGTTTTGTCGAATTCTTTTGAACCATTTAGTTTTCGGATCTGATGCATAGCTTTGATTTCTTGAATCACTTGCATTTTCCTATTGAGTTCCTGTTTCTTCTCTTCCATCGCTGCATCCAAAAGCTTCTTGGTCTCCCAGTCCTGCAATCTTGCGTGACTTTTTTTAACTTCTATAATTTTGCTCTCAGCTTCTTTAGCTTTTTTTTCAATGTCATGTGCCTTTTTTATTTTTAACCTGCTCTGTTCTTTCTCCTTCTCCTTCCTTTCAGCTGAAATGGCTTTGAGTTCATCTTTCTCCTTCAATATTTTATAATATTTCAATTTATTCTTTGCCTTCACTTGGCATTTAGCTATTATTGCTTCTTCGTGACTCAATAGACACATCAACTTTTTTCGTTCGATTTCCTCAGCTTTTTTCTGTTCCTCTTCAGTTTTCATCTCAGCCTCCAGTTTCTTCACGAGCTCTGTATCAACACCTCCATGTAATATATCTCTTATTTCTTTGATACATGTTTCCTTTTCTTTAGCAAAGAGTGCTGCCTCTCTCATTATTGTGGTGACGTTAGATCTCGTAGGAACATTTTGTTTCATATGGACTCTTTTATACTTTTTAAGTTTTGGAATACTAAGGTCAGTTTCTTCAGAATAATTGAATCGATATCCAAAATCTGGCATCTTTCGGATTTCATCCAGCAGTTTGAGGGCTTTATTGTGATTTTTTTCATGCTCTTTCGATATTTTTTCCTCAACAGATAAGTCAGTGTGATATGTTGTATAGGGAATAGGTTTACAGTGAAAGATTTGTGTTTCCGCAAGAGAATTCCCTGGCAGCGAATGCGATCTTGTGGTTTTTTTCGATATGTTTATCTCAATTGGAATAGAAGGTTTCTTAAAGCGAATTTTATCCTCATACCTCACGATTAAATTGTAAAGTTTCTTGAAATGCTCTTTGTTGTTCATAATCGGGAGCACAAAATTGTTTAGTACATATTCGTTTTCGAAATACTGACAAGCTATCCTTGCAGTAATGATATGATTTTTTTCGTCCAAATAATAGAGTAGTACTTTCGGAGAATCCATTGATTCGTTCAATGCGATAAATAAATTTTTCATCAGTCCGGTGTTTCCTGGATTAAATAAAAATATGAGAACATAAAAGAGGAGCTGGAAGTTTGTTGTGTTCGATTTGATTATTATCTCATTGTATGTCATGTAATGGTGAACGATTTCCTTAAAAATTCGGTGATGTCGTTGGAAATTTAGGAAATTGAAGATGATTTCTTCATCCTCTTCCTTGCTATGTTGAGTTAAGTATTCCGATGGAGTAAGACTGTTAACTTTCCTGTAATCTTCACATAACTGGGTTATTTTCTTGAAAGTGTCAAAGTTCATATTTGCTATTTCGAGATGATTTAATGACAGTGTCAGTGTCACATTCAGTTACTCTGAACTCACAGAAATAAAAAATCCGCTGTATGCATAAAAAGGATAGAATCATTGAAGAAGCCTTAAAGAAAATTCCAGGTGAGGATCGTGAAAATAATACGATATAATCGGCTTTAAGAGGGCACTGAAATGATTAATGTAAGATTCTCAAGCTATGATATAAGATGTGAAAATCTTCAACCTAATTCATAACCACTTTCTGTTGTAAGTTCAGAAATAATTCTGAATGTCTGAAAGCTGGTACACGGCTAAGTAAATTACTGAACGATATGATGATATATGGTGAGTCTTTGACCACTGCGTAAATTTCAACCATAGATTCTTGACGTCAAATTCTTGATTTCCAAATTCGGTCCCGTTCAAAAAATATAGGGTGTTGAAATTTCATAAAAAAATTGCAATTTCACCTGTATTATTCAAACGACAATATCAATTGAAATGATCGCTTGTAGAAGGTTTTTGATAACACTCGTGCATATTTTGGCATCAATAAATTTATTCCATTTCTTGTGGGTTTCTCACTACTACTCTACAGATTGGTTAAATTGCATGAAAAACAAATATCCCTTGAACTAAAGATCCGTATCTTGTATTTCCTGGAATCATTAGTCTTTTTTGCAGATAAAATCATTCCTCATCTTTTCTCCTAAATTGCACCATTCTTGAGATATTTGAAGTTGAAAGGAATTGAATCGATATAATTTTGTCCAAATTTTCTGATTTTCCCAAATCCAACTCTGTGCTGAAATGATTCAATAATCAGATTTGTTCAATTGTCATATTCTATGACTTTATTAAATATTTCTACAAAAGGTTGGGTAAATCTCTCCAGTCTATGGTTCCACCACTAAACACTATAGATGAAATTAACCACTGAACAATTTTTGACTTACATTCAGTACAAAACCTAAATTGCCATTTGCTGTATTTATTATGAATGAAGTCTAGCACCTTGTTCAATGTTGATGACGAGATATTGTTGATGATGGAGCTCGTGTTGAATGATTATTTGGGCTATTACCATCATCTATTGTGGATGGTACGGCCTTTGGTCAATTATTGAAAGCAATTTGTACTTACAAAGGCCTATATGCTATCTATGCTAATTTTAGTGGACTGTAAATGAAAACAAACAAAAATGTTTAACTTACTATTAAGTTTGGGGTCAAGTTATTTCCAGGTGCGTTATTTCCAAATTCACCTTCGATTAAAGGAAGTTAATTAGGAAGGGTGGAGGTAAAATAAGGAAAAAATAAGATGAATTTTAAACCTGGAAAGCACTCCCACTGCGGCTCGGGATACAGATGGTAATCCCGCCCTTCCTTGATTGGAATAGAAATGAGGGTTGAACTATAATGCGAATTGTACTATAATTGTGATGCACTAACACCAAGATGCACACTAAATACTGCGGTTTTACTATGCTAAATTTTTCTAAAGCGGGTGAAAAGTGAAAATGTGAAAGGCTATCGAAATTCTATAACACGGCGGCGTCGAATTCTAAGACTGAACTGACTGGAAACGCGAAGAATGCGATCTTAAAACATGTGGTGTCATATGTGAGATATGAATGAATAAAAACAATAATAAACAAATAAATATTGAGGAAATTCCGAAAACGCCCTAACAGTGGATGTAATGTTTTCCGACGTTTCGATGGACATCTTCTATCTTTATCAAGGAGGAAAAGAAAAAAACCTTTTGAAAATTATCAATTTTCAAAAAGTCAATATGACAGAAGTCATGAAAGAAAAATGAACAATGTTATATACTCATCTGTGATATGATGATCTTTTTAAGTTGGATCGAACTATCGGCGTCCAAACTTCTGGCAGATCTATAGATGGAGCACTTATGGAATCTGGTGTTATTTTCATAAATGCTGCTTCTTTGATTTTTCTTCTTGCAAGTTTTTCTTCTTTGGATATTATTGATGCTTCATCCCATTTTATACGATGATTCTCATCTACAGCATGTTGGACTAACCTGGATTTGTCGCTGTCTAGTACTCGTAGAAGCTTCTGATGTTCTTTTATTCGTACATTCAGAGGGCGTTTAGTTTCTCCGATGTAAGATCTTCCGCACTCGCAAGGTAATTCATATATGCAGTTCTTTGTCCTTTGTGTCTCATTATTAGGCTTAACTTTTGTAAGTTTACCTCTGATAGTGTGTTGAGTTTTGAATGTAGTCGTTATGTTGTATCTCTTTCCAATTCTTCTCATTTTCTCCGACAAACCTTTTACATAAGGAATTACGGTTTTAATGGTCTGATTTATATCTGTTGCTTCAGGTTGACTTTCTCTTGTTCGTTTAGCTTTTTCTAATATCTTTTTGGGGTAGCTATTGCTTCTAAGAGTTTTCGAGATGTTATTCATTTCTTCATTTTGGTCTTCTTCAGTGCAACAAATATTTATTGCTCTATCAAATTAACATTTTGCTACTCCCAATTTAGTGTTTAGTTGGTGGTTTGACTCAAAATGTAGATATTGTCCTGTGTTCCTTGGCTTTTTATACACAGTGGTTCTTGGGATTCCATTTTGTTTATGTACGAGTACATCTAAGAATGGAAGTTGTCTGTCCTTCTCGATTTCAATTGTGAATTTAATTGATTCCTCTTGATTGTTTAGATATTGAAGGAATCCATCTATAGTGTCTCTTCCATGTTGCCAAATAATGAAAGTATCATCTACATATCTTTTCCACAGTTTGGGTTTAAGTACATATTTTTCTAATGCCTTCAGTTCGAAAATTTCCATATATAAATCAGCTTAAATTGGTGATAGTGGTGAACCCATGGCCATTCCGAATTCTTGTTGATAAAAGATGTCTTCGAATTGGAAATATGTTGTTCCAATACAAATAGAAAGCATTTCCATAATTGCATCCACGCTTAGTGTAGTTCTTTCACTAAGGGTTTGATCTTCTTCAAGCTTTTTCCTAACTATGATAAGTGTTTTATCTGTCGGAATATTAGTGAACAAACTGGTGATGTCGAAGCTGACCATAACGTCTTCTTCCATGATTTCTTGATGTTTCATTATATCTATGAAGTGTTTCGTGTTTCTTATCATCGATGTTGAATTACTTTTTAATGGTGATATAATTTTCAGCAGAAATTTAGCAAATTGGTGGCATGCTGAATTTCTTGAACTCACAATTGTTCTTAGAGGAATATTTGCTTTGTGTATTTTTGGTAGACCATATAAATGTGGTGGTTTACTGAAGTGAGGTCTAAGTCTTGATCCAACGAATTGATCTGGAAATTCATTTCGATATTTATAAAGGATTTTGTAAATCTTGTTTTCAACTGTGGTGGTAGGGTCCTTTTTTGGTCTTTTATACTTTCCTGCTACTAATAATTCATTGATTTTTTGTGTTTATTCCGGGTGTTTCAATCCAAGTGCCAAAGATTTTGAATATTTAGAGTTGAGTGTCGTAGAAGCTCGCATCCAAATTATTTTGGATGGCCCAATACTTCAATTCAGTTTGGTGGAGGCTCCTTCAGTTTGGTGGAGACTTATTCAATTTGGTGGAAGCTCGTTGGTTGGATACTAGCCAAAAATATTCTGATCATCGTAAGAGTCAGTTGCTTAGATGATGTGGATTTCCTCCAATGTCGACTGATACTCCAGCATGCAGTGCAGAATAAATGGAAATTAGTTTAGGTCAAATGGTTATCAACTTAAATTCTGTTCTAACTCTTCTGGCAACATGATGATAAAAACCAGTTAATGCTTCACGAATTCTCAGCCCAAACAATTTCAAAAAAAATATGACAACGACTTCTCTCAAATCTAAGTGACCTTCAAAATCGTTCATAAAATGGAAATTAAAAATGACCACCTCCCTCCTCGCGACAATCGGGTCTCATTCTTCCGTGAAGTACGGAAGCATTGGCGGCACGGCGGTAGGGACTACGGGATGTAACTTAAAATCGTTACAAGAGTTGGTTAAATAATAACTTTCATTTTTTCCAGGTTATCGTTGGTTCACCCGCTGAAAGGGCTGGTCTTCTTGCAGGGGATTCTGTTATTCGAGTACAACAAACAGACGTTTTCAACCTGAGACACAAGGATGCACAAGACGTCCTCTTGAGAGCTGGAAATTCTTTCGACATGACTATTCAAAGGTTTGTGTAGTTCAATGCTTCTTCATGATTTTTCTATGTCTTTATTTTGTCAACCTCTTTCGGAGACTTTTTGTTAATTCGAAGTACTAGTAAAAGACCCGATCCGTTTATACACGCAGATTTTGGCTTGGTTGCAATCTTTCCGACTATCAGTAGCTTGAATGTATGTAATTTATCATTGTTGTGTGCTGTCATTTTGATTGTATCTTTCTTGTATATAGCCTTGAAAAAGTTCGAATATACGGACGAAATGTCGGCATTAGTCCAACTTAGTCTTGTTCTTCTTCATCACCTGTCCTAGCTCCTGTAAATGTACTCAGCATCGGTGAAGTATTGAGTGTTGTGTTCACTAGTCCAACCGGATATGAATTGTCCAACAAAAGCTGAATTAGTCTCTAAATTGCATTTTCATTTGTGGTGACGTCACTTTAAAAAAAGTAAGTGATCCCTATCAATTGTTGAGCAGTGTATTTCGTATCGAATATTCTTCTCAAAGATCGAAAGTAGGAATCAAAGAAATTCAGATTGGGTTTGAGACATTCTTTGTTTTACTTCCTACTGGTGGGTGCATTAAAACAAATATGTTCTTGAGTCACCAGTGAATTCCATGACACTATTTTTAATGTCGCATCAGTAACCTTGATAACTTGCCATGTACCTGTTCTATTTTCAATCTATTCATCAACAGGGGAGGGTCGACTTGGAAACCTTCCGTTGTTCCCACCGAAATATTTTCCAATCCATCTCCTACAATCAACATCAGCCCGGTCACTAGGACTTCTCTAGCTGCAAAACCTTCAGAGAATATTGGCGCTATTGGAACAGGTCACAACGTCTCTGCAAAACCATTCGTAAGTTATTTCCAAATTTTTTCTCGATAACAATGTTTACCTCCTTATTGATCTTTTATGCATGTGTATAAAATTTTCAGTTCATTAATAAATTTCATAGGCAAATGGAACGCTAAATGGGGGTCCAAAAGTAGTCAACAACCAATACAACACTCCCCTAAAATTATACTCTGAAGAGAGCATAGCGGAAACTTTGTCAGCACAAACTGAAGTACTATCGACAGGAGCATTAGGGTAAGCAAACAAAAGAAATGATTTTGATTCTTCATGTGAAAATTTGAAAAAAAATCAACACAATTTTATATTCACAGAGTCAATTTCAAGAAAAATGAGAAAAACTACGATGCAAGTAAAAGCGCAGTTCTGAGCCTTCTGAAAGAGGAAGAAAACAGCACAAAATCCTCAGATTATACCGGTGAGTTTTCAATTTGGAAATATTGATGCAGTCGTTATTCTGATATCGTTGGAGCAATTTAAAAACTGCATCCTACAAATTCTCGCATTTTTTCCATTGTAACTATACGATATTTAAATTTTTTACATTTATGACATCCTGTGACTAACGCCGTCTAACACTACATGCTACATTGTTCACTTATCTAAAATTTAAATATATATAAACACTATGCTTCAGGGAATTGAGGCTCACTTGTGAGGTGGTACTCTTTTTTCTAAACAAAGTTTTATTGCTTCTGAAGGGTGTCTAAAATGAACAGACACAAAACATTAATACATTTACGCAAATTAAAATCATCTCGTAAAATTACCGAAATTCAGGGTATATAATGACAATTGAAAGTGGTGTAACATTATATGGAAAAATCTTTTCTTGTAAAATACAATTGGGCATGTCTATTTCATTAATAATAATAATCTTAAATCTTAAATCTTAATCTTAATAAGCACTATAGTAATTTTGTTTTCAATTTTTATTTTATTTATTTTTATTATATATATAATTATATATTTTGTTGAGGAAAACGCTTTCTCAAAAATTTTACTTTATTTGGAAACACTACTTGAAATATGACTATGCGTCTACAAGTAAGCTAAGTGAAGAACAATTCTAATCTCCCCCTCAGGTCGGACGTCTCTCCTATTTATTAAAACAACAAACAATAACTGTATTGTGGAGGAGCGTCGCGTGTCAAGGCTAGACAATATGTTTAGTGAGCAAAATTCTACATGGGCATATTAAGATTAATACGGAGATGCTACAATGTATCTAGCTTAGAATATAGGAGCGTACTCATGTAATTATATATATATATATATATTTATTCTCTTGAACTTTTGGCTTACAATATATAATATATATATATATTATAATCACCAACCTAAAACTGATATTTTTCAAGAGCACCATAACCAAACGGCAGGGTTAGATGCAGCACATTCTCCTGCAGCTGTTCCAGGAATAAGACCAGTAGCTGCGCCAGAAAATAAACCTCATTCACCAAATTCACAACTTCCTCCTGGTCAGAATATTTGCGCTGACTGTGAAAGACTTATCGTGTGAGTATAATATGTTCTTGTGCACTCTCAGGAATTTCAATAATATTATTGGTTTTAATCACCGTATTCAACCACTAGTCGATATTGTTGATGAGTTATTTTAAAGGTATTACCTTTTTCATATCCAGTTCGCATTTATAACGATATATCTATCTGTGTAGTTGTTCGTGAAATAATTTTTTGCTGCGAACTGGTCTATTTTGGGCAAAAAACTCCTGAGACATTTTTTGTTTAGAATGAAACAGGATATCGGAAATAAATTTTTAAATGGTAAACAAATAATAAGACAAAAAGTTACATTGGAAATAAACTTTAGGGGTTGCTTTTGCCACCCTTACAACCAAATAAATAACTGGATAAGTGTCTTTTTGCTAGTAGGAAACGTTAGGTTAATTTTAATATTGTAACTTTGTTTATGCTTGTGAAAAAAATTGTTATACAAATTTTATGTACTCCCTTTGAGGGGCTGTATCTTAACAAGGGATGCTCCAATGAAGTTTCTTCATAGGAAAGATCCCATCTTTTTTTCGATGAGGAATCACCTCCTTAAATATTTTACACTTATTGTCACAATTTAAACTATTGAAAAATATGTGTTCAAAATTCCCGATATATTCATTTCAGAACTGATTACTTAATGGATATTAACCAGTTAATATAAACAGAATAAAGGTGTTTTAGTAAGAATTTACAGTATCAGATCGAGCGAAATCTATTTCCAATTTTTTGCAGAAAAAGTGGGTCCTATGAATTTTTGGGTGGACCTTTTCATATATTTTTTTTTTTTTGATCTGCAGTTTCACTTTTTCATCTCTCTCTACACAGTAACGAGGGCAAATATAGATCCAGACCTTCATGGATACACAGTCATCACCATTTTAACTGCGATTACTACAAAAATTGTCACAACGGTTGTCATACCACCAGCACGTTATCTCCTAGGCGTTATAGAGACGAATCTAACGACGACCAAGTAACAATATGCACTTTTTGTGACAGAGTCATTGTGTAAGTCCAACTCGGTATTGTTGGATATTTCTGTTGTAGTATCGAAATAGGAAGAATATGATTGCGATCTCATGAACCACCAGCCAATAATAACTTCCAGAGAATGGATCAGGTTATTCGGTGTCAAAATAATGATTAATTTTCGCTCCCATATACCTTTCCCCATTTGCAATATATTAGTCAAGCTCACGGGATCTTAATACTGAGGTGAAGCTGTAACCCTGTAAGACGAGCATGAGACTCTACTCTTAATTCTCTCTGGGTGGACTCAATTATCCCAGCAAGTGTATAAATCACAATTCACAAATAACAATTTTAAGGAATGTCCAATCTCCTAAGTAAAACAGAACACTAGGGACTCATCTTAAAGCTATCTGAGTCGATAGCTTCCTCCCAGCTCCCACAAACAAAATAAAGTCCCAGAGGGTATGGCCTGCCAGTTGACCAGAAACGGGTTGTATAGTTTCTACACAGATGTTCCAGACAGCGACTCGATGACTCCAATTTTCATCCCAGTTGAAGAATATGCTTCATGGCAAGGTGGTAATGCCACAAGCTCCAATTATGTACTGCTCGAATTAGAGACTGGATATGATTTAATCTCTCATCGTGGAATGCATCTCAATCTTGAACTAGCATATGTCTTTGGCCTCGTAATAGGATATGGTTTGCCCCCCCAGGATGAACGAAAGAACATTAGAAACTGCAAGTGCATTTATAACAAGGCTCTCTCGATTTCTTTTAGACAAATATGGAACAAATCATAATAAAATTATATTATCTTAACAAATTAAACCGGGAAGAAGCTATGTTGTGGGGATCATTGGAAGCAGTCAATGCAAAAACGTGCTCTCATGTTAAAGTGCCAAAAAGAACTAAAATATCGGTTTCTGGTTGGAAATAAACACTTACCGCGAATAGTTATGTATTTCTCGCAAATCTCTGACCCACAAGAGTCACTTTTAGATATTGATATCAATAATTACTAAAGAGGATGACCGGCATCTGATCTCGACAGAGAGGAAAAAAAAACAACGCTGACCGTTCGAGGTTAGCTTCGCGGTACACACATAACCGGCATAGAACACATCTATATTATATATTCATATAATTCGGGTGCGCGTACGGAATAACGTCAGTGGCGTGCAAATCGTTGCAAGGCTTCCTAAATTTTCATTTCAGGCAATAAGTACATCCCTCAACTTTTTTGGCGCTCTTGTTCACCTGAACAGAGTACTTATAGATGTGCCCAAATGTCTGTCTTTTTTTTCGAATAAATGGGTGAAAGTGGTATTAATCGTTGATGAAGAATTCGTGGTCAAAATCGACTCCGTCTGTCCGTCCGTAGGCAGGATTACGTCCGAACGGAAGGAGCTAGATGGCTGAAATATTCAGGGTAGGTCTGAAAATAAATATCTCGGACGACTCGTTATTTGGCCAAATCGGCTCAATAGTTTTGGAGTAATAAAAACAAAGATTGTTTTCAAATCACACAATCTCACTTGAATAAAATTCCTCTTGTGAAGCCGTTCTATCATACAAACACATTGAAAATTGAAATAATTATGTTGTTCATCAGAATAACTCATCAACCAATTCAATATATACAATATTCAATATCAAATTTGTCAAAGTTATGACGTCATCCACATATTTTTTTAATGGGAAGCTAAGATTTTATTACATGAGAAAATGAATAAAAAACGAAATAACAAAACCAATTATAACAAGCGGTCAAACTTAAACTTATCTAGTAAGAACATCTGTTCATATCAATTTTCTCGATTGATTTACTAAAACAACGGTGTGTCAGTGGCAGTCGTACAATTAGTGTGACACCAGTTTTATTATGATGGCTCGTTTAAATGGAAGAGAAAGGATAGAAATTCTAATGATGGTAGGTTACGGAGATCGCCTTCGAAGTCATGAAGAAGCATGTGCTTTATTTAACGCAACAAATTTGGAAAGACCTCCAATTGCTAGAAGCACAGTAAGCAGAATTGTTGCAAAATTTAATGCAACGGGAAGCGTGAGGGATGCTCCAAAATCTGGACGACCAAGAATAAGCGACGATGATAGATATTGCTGTCAGTAGAAGACAACCCTCACACAACTACAACAGAAATTGCCTTACAAGAAAATGTTAGACAATCATTTGTAGTAAAGATGTTAAAAAAAGAAAAACTACACCCATACAAAGTTCAACTTGTTCACAAACTCGCAGAAGATGATCCGGACAAACGTTTAGAATTTTATGAAATCTTCATGCGGCATTGTGACGAAAATCCAAATTTTTTTAATAATTTAGTATTTTCCAATGTTTTGTGTAAATGGTTCTGTAAATCGACTCAATTGTCGCTACTGGGCTCGGAAAAATCCCCACTGTATGCAGACTGAACATACCCAGCGCCCCCAAAAAATTAATGTTTGGGTAGGAATCGTCAGGGGAAGATTTATTGGTACTTATTTCTTTCGCGGGAATTTAACAGCTGAACGATATTTAGAACATCATCATATGGCAGTGCTTCCGGACCGACTTGCGGCATTTTCGGATCCAAATAATGGGGAAAACTTGGATCCCAGTATTTAGTTCCAGCAAGATGGCGCACCACCACATTATGGTCTTACTGTTCGAAGGTTTCTGGATAATCAAACAAGCTTTATCACATAATGTAATTAAAATCTTAGCTTCCCATTAATAAAATATGTTGACGACGTCATAAATTTGACAAATTTGACTTGTTACTTTTGTAACTTATGTCAAGAGATATAAAACGAACGTTTTATGAATTTTGTGTATTACTTTATCATAAGCCTGTATACTAAAATCCAAAATATGGAATGAACACTATAGATGAAATCCTACAACATCTTAACAATCGAGGAGAATCTATTATTTCTCAATGGAAATCGAGAAAGTGAACAACTTCCATTATTAGATGTAATGACATCATGTTCATAAATAGAATGCAATCCCAATAACCAGTATTTTCAAAAAAATATACAAACACAGGTCAATATCTACATTTCAATTCTAAAAATCAATGAAATATCATAAATAAATTGCAATAAATTTATACCCTACTCAACAAGATAAAAATGAGGAAATCAATAACATTCAGAGGTAATAGTTCTCCCAAAAAGATATTGGAAAGAGCAATATAAATTACAGAAAATCAGCTTGAACCCAATACAGTACTAGAAGATATGCAAGAAATCTTAAAGAGCGTCATCCCTCATGTAAAAGGTTTATCAGAAAAAAATTGAAGAATTGGAAATAAGTTCGATATAACAACAGCCTTCAAAACCCAAGATATCATCGGGGCTAATCTAACGAAAGAGGGTAATTGAATGTTTGTTCTCACTCAGAAATTTCTTCTGACTTCGTTTTTAAAAAAATAGAAGCAAATTATTGCACTGAGAATAATTAATAATATCTGATCCACTCTGAGACTATACTCTTCGAGTTATATGGTACTGGAATCTTGTCCTGGTGCTTCGTGAAGATCTGTTACCTTTATTACATTAAAATATGTTTATTTGATATGGCTTTATAAAATTAGATGTCGTAAAATCGCTAAGACTTTAATTTTTTCATATTATGCTTCCACACTGTCGCTTCGGTACAAGTTAGTCGATGTCTCAGAAAATTGGTATTCTGAAATATCTATATAATCTATGTAACAATTTCAGGGGAGTCTTCGTAAGGATAAAGGATAAAAACTTACACGTTGAATGTTTCAAGTGTTCCACTTGTGGTACATCCCTTAAAAACGTTGGGTAAGATTTTATTTTTATCTTTGTGCACATTCTAATGAAGGATTTTCTGCAGGTACTACAATATCAATAACAAACTATACTGCGATATACACGCGAAATTAGCTGCAAGAAACAACCCAATAGCTCCCAATTTGGTGCCAATAACCGTTTCACCGTGAGTACCATAATGGGTTCGCACTAAATAACCAGAAGAAATGTGATGAATCTTATAAATCTACCTAGAGGGGAAACGCAGTTCAGAGAAATGAAGCCAGAAATTCACTAGTACGATTTCTGGTTCATAGATGGACTGTATGTTTCTGGAAATAAATGTATGTGTTCTTTACAGCATCTAACGGAGAGTTACCGAACTATTAGACGAAGGCCAGGGCCGGCTTCAGAAAATATATTGTTCTTCACGAAGATTCATAGTTATTTCATTTCGATATTTGTTCTTCCGAACTAAGATTCAAGGGGAGGCCAATATAGTAGCATTATAAATTGAATCCCTCATATCATGATTTATCCGAATTTCTCCCATGTATGTAATGTAATTGGATCTTCTCAGTTATGATTTTATATATTATACTTGTGTTTTTATAGAATTTCAGGAAACACTTCTTTGAACGAACATGAGATTTCGAACTGAAATGGCGCGTTTACATTCGGCTATCATTTTCAACTTAAAAATGAAAATCGTGAGGGTTTATTCACAATGAATGTTTTCTAGAATTAAATGACAAATTTGTTATAGCTTGAATCACGATTAGTCCTGAATAATTATTCTCTATTTACTTTATAGTGGCAGTAGAGCTCCTGCAGACTCCATATCTGCCGCTTTAGCAACTCATCCTCTCCCTGCACCAGCTCCACCATCGCCAAAGATCAACATTTACCAGGTAATGAGTGGTTTTTAGAAAACAAATGTTTCAATGGAGCAAACTCGAATCATTTCCTTGAATATCTGAAAAAACTCCATTTTATTTGAATTTGTTTTAAGCTTGGTTTATTGAATGAATTACTCCGAGAATAGTCGTAAAGAAATTCAAATTAAAAAAAAAAGACGGGTTGCACTCCGGGAGTGCCGGCAGAAGTGAAAACTTGAATATTAACGTTGTGCATTTTTGATATTTTGGAATGGTTAAAGAATAATTTTGTATGAATTGCTTTCATTATCAGCATAAAAGTGCTATTATTTATGTGGTGGAATACAATATTCATTTATTGCGCTATCGTACACAAAAATGACAATAGGTTTGTTCGGATGGCTGTTCCCAGTTGTACTGGGGTCACAAAGAACCAGGTTCTGTAACTCTTGGAATCGTCGCAAGTTGTTCTATGACACGAACGGGTGAGAACAGGTGGGAACAGATAATTTCAAAACGATTTCGTTAAGTGCATAGATAAGTGAAAGTAAGGTTATGTTGTACATCATGGACATTGAACTCTAAATACCATATAGGTATTCATATAGAGTTCAATGATCATGGATCATATCATGGATAGTATTAAAAAGATATTGAATAAGTTATTGTGTTATTAATACGATGGAAATACTTTAGAAATTACAAATATTAAAATTGAACAATTTTTTTGTCATAAATAAATAAACATAAACATATCCATATAAATAACTGTAAATATAATTTATATGCAATGAAATATTTAAAGAAATGATTTAATTTAATTATAATATGAAATTTCAATACATGTATTGTGGTCATCAGTGGAGAAATTATTTTTGTTAGTTCATATCTGGATAAACTGTGAATTTTTCTGTTATTTCATTGTAATTTTGGTGGAAACTGTGTACAGAAAATTTTATATAATAGAATTAGGTAATTGTATATGGAACTGGTGGCATTTGGGAAATAAATAGAAATATTTTCTAACAATTTTCATAGCTTTGTAGTTATTTTTTAGATAAGAATTGTTTTAACAAGTCGTTGTGTTCTTGAAAGAGGTAATTCCTCCGTTTCCTTCCTTAATTTTCAATACATTTTGAGTGGTTAAAAAATAAAGATACTACAATCACGAAATAACATAAATAAATATATAGTATATAAATACGAAATATCGTATATATAAATAATATAAAATAATTATCTTACATACTTTGATCAACAACTATGCAATTGTTTTATTCATCTATTGCAAATGATCCTTCCTCTTCTTTGAGAAGCTATTATAACGAATTGATGCAAAATTTATACTCCCACAACATCAAATATACTCAAAAACAGCTATGCGAATATCCTAGTCACCAAATATATAACTTAATTGCCAATTAGAACTACTGAAAATTTGAATCACCGATGATTTGAATTTACCGCTTCTTCTGTTGTACCTTGTACCATCTCTAGAGCAGGAACCGTAAGAACTGTAACGAACAGTTCCGAAATCAAGTGTTCCGACCACACGAACGACAAGGAACTCCTGTTCCATCCCAGACGAATGGGTGGGAACCACAAATTACCAAAAATTACAGTTTCGAACTGCCACGCGAACAAACCTAATTTATATTACATTAACATACACAAACATTCGCACAAGCGCCCTGCACCGCCTAAACGAAACAGCACACGCAGGCACGGTAGAAAGAGTGGGGGATATTATTCCCTCTCCTACTCCTCGATCTTACGCTTTTTCGATCAGCATCAGGTGACCCTGACGCGAGTTTGGATGTTTTTACCCATACAAGAGAGTGCTCAGCGCCGCTAAAGAAGTTATCACTTAAAAAAAAAATTAGCTTATGCATTGAAGATTTATGTTATTTCAATTTTTCAGTCACCGTTATCTGGACCTAAAGCTTTTGCAAGAGTACCTGGACCTCTTTCACCTGCCAACAATTACAACACACTACCTCGAATTGGAGCTTCTCTTCCCTCAGTTGCACCAATTTCTTCTCCTCATAGTCCGACTGCTACCACAGGTTTGTGAAACATTTAGCATAATTGCGGACCGAAAACTGTAGGGAAATATTCCATTTTTCCTAGTGACATAACGCAAAATAAAAAAAATTGAGACTAGGTCTTCGAATGTATACATTCGGAATTAATTTGCAATGCAACAAATTTTGGCCCCACAATGGACGACTGGTAATAGTGTTTGAGATATCGACAAAACAGCATTTTTATAGAAAATGCAGAATTTTGAGCGTTTCTGGCTGAATAAAACAATGGCTAACAGCATGTGGTTCAAATGTTTCTTTGTTTGCAGATAACTCAGGAAAAAAAAAGTGATCAGACGTAAAGCACGTTAAAACGTTTACATGATAATAAAAGTAGCACCGTTAAAAAAATGTATGTGTATGTATAAATTATTAGAATTAATAGTCGGTTCCATAAGCTATCTAAAAAGGTATAAAAATTGTTATTTATATGAAAAAACATAGTCAAAATAAAATTTTAATACCTGTCGAAAGACGCATACCTATAGTGAGCTACCTGTAAAAGGATTTTTTATACCTGAGTGAAACCTTTGTTGACAACTACAAGCTCTATGATTGGTTGTTATGGTTGCATATGCTTCCTATATAATGATGGGGAAGCATTTCAGTTAAATTTTAGTTTATTAAGTGTCGTCTGTATGTTGCACAAGAATGTAGTGATTGAAAACTCTCTAGTTTCAACCTCATTTTTCGTAATTTCGCTGTACATTTTTGTCTACATAGGCTGCAGAGTCCAATATTGATTGAGCTGACATAATGTACTGTTACCAAAAAGTCGCTGAAGCTCGCAGAGTGAACGTTTCAGTAATTTGGATTGATTCGTCATTTCTATCTTTGTCATATATTCAATATAATAATGCAAGATTAGGTTCGAATATTGCATAAAAGTTCAAATTTTTTTCACATTATAACCAAAAATATCTCATATTATTATTGCAGTTGGACTATGGAAAGTGGAATATTTCTACATGTTGACGATTGCTTTTCCCAGACAAATATATTAAAATATACACTCAACAAATACACACTGAAAACTTTTATTTCCTCTATAGGAAGTTTTTCCACAAAGCCAACTCATCAAACTGGGAACTTGTTCAAAGGTATAAAACATTTGAGGATTATTCTTGGCACTACGATATTCTTTCTCGAGGAAATTCAGATATATTGGCTTTGTTACACTATCTCAAATAACTCCATTCTGAAGAGAACCTTCAATCCCTTATTTACGTCTTGAATTATGGATGTTAGAAAATTTGTATAAACCAAATTCCCTTATTATGATAATGCTGAGATAATTTTCATGTAAGTTGAATTATTCTGACAACTGAGTTAAAAAAAAATGATCCAAGAAAAGGGAACAGGTATCATGAAACATGAAATATATTCTTCTTTAAAGAATATACCAAGATTGAGGTTTTCTTACTGAATATAATAGCTAGTTTAACTCTCTCGAAAATATAACACTTCTGATTTTCAAAGTCACAGTTATTGAAATAAATTAATGATTTTTTTGTTTTTCCTTAACCTCCTTCTGCTTGTTTTGTGCTACATTGAAGTCTTTAGTCCTTGTAATATTGTGTGGCCCCCTGTATCGGAGGAACCCGAGCTACCAACTGCTTGTCCTCTTTTTTATCCTCCCCCATCTCAAGTTACTATAAAACCCAGAACAAGATTGGACTCTATTGACTCACATTCATCAGAACTAGAAAAGATCAACTATATGGAAGAATATAGTTATGCAGAGCACGACGCATATAGTTCTTGTGAAACGAAAAGTACAACAGAATGTGCACAAATGTTAACTGAATCAGTAGAACGTCAAATGCTTGTGGAGAATGTACTCAAATGTAAGCCTCTGCTTCAAGAATCACCAAAAATATCACCACGGAAGGAAACGCAAGAAAAAAATTTTGATGGTGAGAAAACTACAGATGTAATCATGGAGAAAGAATACGAAACTGAAATATCCAGTCAGACACAATCTCACATCAGTAGTAAAATAAATAATCCTACTCCTCAGCAATGGGAATCACAAATGCTTCAAGCACTTAAGATATCTCCAAATGAGGGTTGCATGTTGGATTCAGCAGAATGCAGTGTAGAAACGGAGAAAATTGGAAGTGATTTGAAGACAACCTCGAGCAGCATTTCTGATATTCCTATCAAGAAACCAATTACAGCTTTAGGGTCGGCATTAGCGGTTGCACCGACCGAGCCGTTCAACCCTACAAAATCATCAAATACTGAAGTTATTCCTTTACCTGAAGAAACGGTGCCATATTTTCCACCGGAAAATCTTTTTGCCATTTCCTTAACAAATCCGGTTGATCTTAATAAGGATAAATTATTTAAAAAGAAGATAGATCAAAACCTAGAGAGAATACTAGAAGATTTACCAAAACCCCAAGAAAAGCTGACAATGAGATCTGCACTCACAACTGCGTCTGATCGACCTTTTACTCCTTCAGTATTTTCAAGCGATGATACACTTAGTTCATCACCAACTCCGATGTTTAAAGCTTCAGTTCAAACAACTCCGATCGTCTTCGAAAAACTTCCAACGGAAGTTCGAACAATATGCAAAGAAGATACCAAGAAGGAAACGAATGAGGAATCTCAAATCAAAACAACGAAAACTGTCCACAAAAAAATCAATGAAATGCGCCCTCAGACGCTTCCAGTACTTGTCAATATCGAGAATCAAGGAGATGTGACGCCATCGCCAGAATCCCTGCCCCTTTTTCAAGGTTTCACTTGTTCTTTCACAAACAAATCGGACGTTTCTCAATTTGATATTCAGATTTCGACCACTCCTCCAATACGAGACAAAAAACAGAGGAAAGCCCCCACAGTCAGTATTGAAGAAAAATCACAAGGTGATCTTAAAATCACAGAAATGACAGAAAAATCACCACTACCTCCACCAGTTCGAAAAAAGAAACTCAATCTAGTGAGAAAAAAGAAATACAAAAGTCTAAGGAAACTGTAGGAAATATAGTATATAGGAAACCATCACAAATGGTTGTGTTGCACAAGTCTGATTCGTTACCCCCGTATCAGGTCAGTATGAGAGAAACTGCTGAAGCAGATTTGATAATGATGGCAAAGATGGAGAAATCTAAACAGAAAAAAAAGCAACAAGAACTGCAATCTGAGAAAACTAAGCGGATAGACTCATCACCAGGTTCAGTAAGTCAAACAGCAGAATCAAATTCGAAACAACAGATCGAGGAATCAGATAGTAAAAAAATTCTTTGCCCCATCATAAAGGTTGAAAATGGTATCATCAAGCATGAAAATAGTTTTAATATAGTGCCGACTGGTCATTCTCTTATATCTTCATCCAGACCTCTCACTCCTAGCCTTATAAATAGACCACCACCAATAATACCCCAATACCAAGCTAATTTGGTCGCACAAAAATATGGACCACCAACTGTTAACCTATTGAATCCTCAGTCTCCTGCAATATCGAGGTCACCAAGTCCTTGTCATAAGATTTCCGAAACATCAGTAGAACGATCTTGTAGCTTGAGACCGAAATCTCCTGCTCAGGGACCTCCACCTAATCCTTTACAAAAAGACCATATCCCAACAAGACATGACTTCAAATTAGACGAAGCTCATGAAAATCTTCAAACATATATATCCCATTACAAGGAAGAGACAGATTTATGCGCTCAACAAATGAAAACCGATGCAAAAATCAAAGAGAATATTACATATACTACTGATGTTGCGGTGGAAGAATCACTTCCTGTTATTACTTGTCAAACACAAAGTATTCTTGAAGATACATCAGCTACATCTGATAAAGAGCAGCATGAACTGGGAACGACTCAAAGTAAAGATATCCGGAAAAATGAGACCAATCCTCACTCACCCGACAAAATTAAAACAGTTATGGATGTGTTTGAAAATGTTACTTCAGAAGAAACTTTGTCAAAAATGGAAAATCAGTACACAGAAAAATCTGATTGCGGCATTTTTCATTTGGAAAAATCAAAACGGGTGTTTGAAGAGTTTGAACACAGCCAAAAAACAAAAGAAATTTTTATTGAGAGGAGTGTGAAAAGTGCCAATCAAGAAGGCTTCAGAAATGTAAGAGAATGGGAAAATAGTGCTCAAAATATAACGGGCCTTCATATAACAACGCCAAATCCTATAAAGTCCAGGTTTTTGGAGTTCAATCAAGAGGAAACACCTCCTAAGATGATAACAACATGCCAGAAAGTAGGTAAAGATACACTACCTAAAAAAAAGGAATGCGAAAAACCACCTGAAAAATCCACTTTGAGTTTTCCCAAATTCGACGCCACCACTCTTTCAAAACCAACACCCTTTCCCGAGATTCCTACTGCCGAAATACCAAAAAAGGACATACTTCCAAGACCCACCAAACATGTAGATCCACCGGGTTCCTCCAAATCAAACCAGAAATTAACTCCTATTGTACCCCCTTACGATGTAGGTACAACAGGTGGCCGCCAAGCTGGAGCAGTAGGAATCTCCCCTAAAAGAGGTAGGGGCATCCTAAATTCGGCCCAACTTGGAGGAAGAATCCCATTATGTGGTCACTGTCATGGCCAAATAAGGTAGCTTTCTATTCTCGTGCGAATGATTTTATTTGATGTTGTGTCTTTGGTTCCATTACTAGCACGTTGATTCGAAAATGTTTCTTTTTTCTTTCAGAGACAAGCAATAATTTTCGTTTTTTCCAATGAGTTTATAGTGTTCTGCAAAATTCATTATTATCAGTAACATAATCTAACGCTACAAATTTTTTAGAGCATGGTTTGCAAAGTGTTTCATCTACTAACCACATCCTCCAGAAGGATTCAGAGATATTGAATGAGATGGAGAATAATAATTCTGCAGGAACGTATAATCGAATAACTATTTCTATTCCTAAATATAATCCCACTTCCGTTTCGTCATCATCTGACAATTCTTCGATCACTTCGTCTCATAGTGGTAATCATAGCCCAAGATATGCCCAGGAGAGATCTTCCAGGCTAATATCACAAACACCTTGGATAATCGATTTCGAGCAACGAGATAAGGATGAGATGAAAATTCGATACACGATCTTCGGAAATACAACAAAACCAAAAATTACAGATAAGAATTCAGATGAAACCACAGAGAATTTAAATGGACCAATTATGAAAGGAAATGGATACCATGAAACGAGTTTTCCATTTATCGAATCTAAATCATTGGAACCTGTTGGATTACTTGCAGAAACTTCTCAAGTATCTAGTAGATTACCACCAGTAACTAAATCAAACAGTAAAACTAACAATGCTAATGCAATGGATGAACAGAATGAATTAAACAGTTATACTAACCCTGACAAACATGGAATATTTAACCACGATGTTCCAATATGTAGTGAATGCAAGAAGGAAATCGTAAGGTATTATCCTAAATTTTTCTAGTCGAATCATTCAAAATTCTGAATTATTCATTAGCTTTGAAATCCTAATGGTTCTTGATGTTTAAAGAAAATTTTACTCATTTGTGTCCAAAAACCGATAGACTCCTTTAGAGAATTCCTTTCAGTTAGCTCATATACTATAAAGTTCTCCAACAGATTACCAGAAATTGTTTTAGGTAAATAAAACAACCAATTACTCGAAATCATCGGAAAATTCATTTGTGAATAATAGATCTTATCCAAATGGTGAGCGTTTCGATGTTGTCACTCTTTCAGAAAACTACCGAAAGGAAGAAGAACTAATATTCCTCTGACAACTGACTTGACATTGACAAAAATGACAGCTAACAACCATAACAACGGAAAGAAGAGAAACAGTGTGATATCAATACAATTTCCACCAAATTCTTCGACAAACACTAAATACCGTTTTTGGACACAATCTTTAACCAATAATTCAGTTACCTTCTTCAACATAACAAGGAAATTATTCTTCAGGGGACCTTTCATAACCGCTTTGGGAAAAATATGGTGTCCGAATCACTTCGTTTGTAGCACCCCGTCCTGTAAAAGACCTCTACAAGATTTGGGCTTTGTTGAAGAACATGGTCAACTGTACTGCGAGTATTGCTTTGAGCAATACTTGGCACCTCCTTGTTCTAAATGTGGTTCTAAGATTAAAGGGGTAAGTTAATAATAACCAACTCAATCTCTCAAATATATTCAATGATTCGTTGACAGAAAATATAAACAAATATTTCAGGATTGTTTGAAGGCCATTGGTAAAGCTTTCCATCCAGAGTGCTTCAACTGTGTACACTGTGGAGTACTTTTTGGAAATTCTCCCTTCTTTCTAGAAGACGGCAGTCCTTATTGCGAAACAGGTAATGCTTATGATTCAAATCGAGATAATTAGGTATTAGTTATATTCCAGGACGAATTCAAGGATACCATAAGTGACAAATGAAAGTAAACCTAGTTACAATTGATCCACGTTTGTTTCAAAATATTTAACGTAAACACAAGTGGTTTCAGAGCGTTCTAGAAAGATGAAACTATTTGAATTCTATGGAGTGAAATTATGATGTTATTCATCTTATAGCACAGGTTTCCTTCAGTTTTCTTCCAAGCTCATATGCCCTTTTCTTAAAAACCAAACAAATGAACCCTATCGAAAATAATTGTGAATATCTTTCTCGAAATATTTTATCGAATTAAGAAGCCGTATGCAGAAACAGCCGAAATAACTCGATCTAAGGTACCTGTTAGCAATAGGCAACGCATATGAGATACCCTGTATATAATTGATTCGCAGTGGGTCCTTTTTCCACCAAAAAAAAAACCAAAAGGATATTTTTTCAACTATATCGATTCGTGGTTGGTGAATTTAACAAAGGTAAAATAAAATTTATTCGTTAAAGGTCTAAAGGTGTAACCATGAACAGAGTGCCTCGCCGATTACTTCGAATTTCGTTCCTTTCCTTCACGCATGAACGAAGTGGGTCCGATTTACGTCTAGAATATGACATAAGAATCTACACAAGATTAGAATGTCAACGACAATTGTCATTTCAGAGTAGGATTCGACAGGGGTGAAATGAATTGGCTAGGGATTGCAAAACTGGGTGAATTTTTGAATTTCATAGATACATGTCGTAGACTGTTAAACTATAAGAGAATACGTCATCAGGGCTCTTACGAATCCTATGAATTGAAGAAATTTCAAAATATTATACGAGATATGGGTTAATATTGTAATTGGAATGACCTGACAAAGTTCTATGAACGTCGGACGTGACTGATGATCTGGAAATTTGTGTTTGAGCCGAAGTAAGCTATTTTCAGCAATTAATTTGAAATATTTTTACTTGCGATTTGAAGATATGAATAACCATATCCAATCGTCCGATTCTTGGGGAAGACACATACGAAAACGGCTTTTCCTGATCGTGTCAGTGGAAAAAGCCCTTTTCAATTTTACCGGACCATCTTTCGCGAGAAACCGGGAAATCGGTGTTTTGGATAATTTTTTTTGAAATTATTAGCGTGGCCGTAAAGGCATGTGAAATGCCCCCTTATTTTTTATCCGCCTTCATAGGTAGGGGAAACTCCTCATGCCTTCCCTGCAGACACTTGGGATTAGTGCCTGACAGGTTCATGTGGGACTTGCACTCCACTAAAAACCCCTCCTAAGTACCTACCGCAAACCTCTCCAGTTAGAGTCCCAAGGACACCGACCCTTGCTGGCGGATTGCGAATAGGGGCGGAACATTCACTGCGCGAGCAGTATATGTGCCACCCATGCACTCACTCAAACACTACCTGGAAATTTGGGGATGTGAGGAAGAGCTTGTATTGCGCTCCGGAAAGGTTCCATTGTCTTCACGAAGAACTCGTGAAGGTCAACTGACTCTTTTCGGCCGTTCCGTGTTCACCTGGCTCTGGTTACGGAACTAGGGGAGCCCAGGTATAGATCCTCGGAAGGTCCTGGCCCCATACGCTCTTCGAACATACGCCACTCCAGGTGTATGGTTGTATAGCCCTGTTGATACTCGAGGACTTGGCTCCGAGGTTGTGATAACGCTACGACTGTACTCCCCAGAACTATGCCAGGCCCGTTAAGAACTAGGGGGGAGAGACGGGGCTCATCCTCTCGCCTAGTAATCGGATTAAGCTAGCAGCCATATCGTACCACTTCCTCTAGCTAGTCGTTCGACAACTTTGCTTGCTGGCTCTGTCTCCAGCGTCTCTAGGTGGCGATCCTAGGATGGTGGCAAAGGTATACACGGACCTATGCTTCGCCTAGACAGAGCTCTGGATGGGAAAGGGATTAAGGGGTATGGTCATTCTTGGTTCGTCGCTTATTACAGCTACATAAGCCCGTACACCACGACAAGGTGATGACCACGTACGGGATGTGAAATGCACCTAACGAAAGGCCGTCTTACGGTGCTGGCTTCGCTCGCATGATCGCTTTCCCTTTCTATCTCGAAATATCGCATTTCTAAACCCCTCGCCAACCGAAAGTTTTTTGATCTTCTTCGGTGGTTACCTGTATCGAACCATCGATAACCACAGAAGTATACCTTATTTTTTTTAATATATTGGGACCAAATAGACTAATAATGGAGTATAGTCGTAGGATGCACATAACCTATAACAAAAATTTTCATAATATCGAAACAAAAAATTTGAAAAAGATCAATGTAGGAAATAGTAAAACCCAGTAGAAATACAATAGAGATGGATAAAGAATCTAACAAACAGACCTCTTCCAACAACAATGAAAAATATATTGTACTTGGCTCAAAATTCAGTATACCATCAATAAAAAAAAATAAAAATAGGAAATCTAATTGCTGACTTAGAAAATGCCTTACAAGCTGTACCTGAAAACAGAAGAGATGTACTCACAGCAAAGGCGACGAATATGATTACTAATTTGATCGAAGGCAAATGTTTGGTCTCCGCTGCACAGCACGTCGATCTCGGGCTGGTGATAACTGAGGATCTGTCTTTGTCAGCCCATGCGAGCAATATAACCGCCAAATGCCGAAAGATTTTGTACTTGATGCGGAAAGTTTTTCCTAGATGCTCGATCGAGACATGCCGGCAGCTTTACATCACCTATGTTCGACCATATGTCCTCTGAGATATCAACTGATTTATTTTTGTATTTGGCTTATAACACTGCAACATATCAATGTAATGACTTACATCTTCACAGACTGGAATGCTTTCTTCACCACCAAATGCTTCGCCTGTGGATTCCCAGTAGAAGCAGGAGATCGTTGGGTTGAAGCACTGAACAACAATTATCACAGCCAATGTTTCAACTGCACTGTGAGTAGATTATGTCATTATATCATTATTTCAACCAACAGTCATGATTTTCACTAAGATTTCATTGTACAAATACTATTTAAACCAAAGAAACACAATCATTTCGAATTTCATATTTTTCCATAGACGAGCTGCTGTTTTTCTTCAAGCGACACTAAAGGGATCTCCTAAGCCAATAAAGTGGGCCCTCGACTAAAATCTTACGGACGGAGGGGGGCGAATTTTGCTCTACACCACTGGTGCTGCAATAGCTGTAGTCATATCGGAACAGATTGTCCTACAATTTTCGTGAAATAGATAATATTTGACAAATAATAATAATAATAATTCTGCTGAAATACAGGTACAAACAATTATCACAGAAACGTAAACCTATGCGTGACGTGAGGGTACTTATGATAAAAAACGAGAAGAATTATTGGACGTATCCCTCAGAGTTTGTCTATAACCGCAGACACGTGTTTCTGGCTTAAGGCCATCGTCAGTGCGATACTAAAGTCTAAAGATGAAACAACACTTGAGATAAAAATCAATGGAAGTTTCTTCTGCTTCTAGAAGAATCATTGGACATTTCACCCTTTTCCACTGCACTGAAGAAGGCCTTTAGACAGAAACACGTGTCTGCGGTTGTAAACAACATCTGAGGGATATGTGCAATGATTCTTCTTGTTTATGTAGAATTACATGAGCTTATCAGTGGCTAATGAACTGAAGGTCTACTATTATCTTCCAAAATATTTAATAGTGCCATCAGGAGTAAGATCAGGCATTGATATTAATTCAGTTCGCCGACGTTTCGGACATGTAATTTTCCATCTTCAGGGCTATACCAAGCTATAAGATCCTCCCATCAGATTTCGAATACCCTGAATGGAAAGAAATCATAAAATTATTGTGGATGGTGAACAATAGGAATAGAATGACATCGATAAATTAATGAATATAACTCATTAATATATAAATTTTAGACAAATTTCATTTATGTTGAGTTTTCCATTTCAGATGTGCAAAAAGAACTTGGAAGGACAAAGTTTCTTTGCTAAAGGAGGAAGGCCCTATTGCAAATCACATGCTCGCTGATTTGACAAAATCAAAAATATTGAAAGAAATTGTTAGAGGAAAATAACCGTTTTTCAAGATCAAAAGTACCCTTCTTGACATCCTAATTTGTAAAGTTTATCTTTAACTTCACATGTACTTCATATGGATATTTTCCCCTATTTTTCTATTGAATGTTTATTTTTTTCGTAAAGTGAATGTTAATTATGCTAGTCATTTTATTTGTGAAATAATTCTATGTCTTAAAAATAATTATTGTTTTATGTCACAATTCATGTTATGCAAATATTTTATCGAAAACACAATTGCTGTTATTTTATCAAATATATTTCAAATTTATGAATATGATATGTATATAAAATATGTGAAATTTGTGTAATAAGTCATTTCAAATAGAGATGGAATGTTTATTGCCCTTATATATATATATATAAAAGAATTTTTTTCTCTCAATTTTGGGTACGTGGCGAGCACCCAAAATTTCAATATTGTAACTTTTTTGGTGCTTGCGAAAAGAATTGTTATAGAAAATTTACTCCCTTTGAGGGGCTGTATCTTAACAAAGGATGCTCCAATGAAGTTTATTTATATGAAAGATCCTATCTTTCATTCCACGAGGAATCATCCCCTTAAATATTTTACACTTATGTAGTTACACCCTGTATATCGAAACGGGGAATAGCCGAAATCAGGAAACTAATTCTCTCATTACTTAATGATCATGGCATCATAGAATCTACCAGGAATTATATCGCATTAAGGAAATATATTGCATAGGTTCAATTACATCAAATCAGATTTACTGATTATATTACGAATAAATCGATTATTGATAAGAATTTTTTACTTATTTCTGGATATAATTCAGGGTTTTGGAAGTCCTAAGTCAGTTCAATTCGATCAGTTATCGAACTTCAATATGGCAGGTAAAACATTAACACATTCATAATGCTTATCTGTTTCAAATATAGTACAATACAATACAATAACTTTTATTAGCATCAATAATTTACATGCTTCGTCAAATTGTTTAAACATTCAATATTTTAAGAATTCATCGAAACAGAAGATTGTTTCTTTCAAGAGAAATTCTTTGAGAGATTTCTTAAACTATTTCCATTCATTTGTTTTATTGCATCGGGAACTGTACAGTACAGTACAGTACAGTACAGTACTGTACTGTACAGTACTGTACAGTAGTCCATACCCTACTGTGCATACTTTCGTTCATGGTATGGGATGGTAAATTTGTTTCTGCATAGTGTATTCAAGTCGTGGAGTGAGCTTTTAGTTGGAAAGCTGTCTAAGTCCTTATGGACATGTGTGGAACATTCCAATATGTATAGGGCTGGTATGGTAAGTGTTTTTAGTTCCCTTAACGCCTTCTACAACTGTCCCTCTGTTTCAAACCCATTATTGCTCTCACCGCTTTCTTCTGGAGAATCAGGATGTCTCTGGCTTGTACTGATGTCCCCCACAGGAGAATTCCATACGTTGCCAACGAATGGAAATTTGCAAAATAGAACATCACCGCCGCCTCCTTGCTGGAAACTCTTTTAACAGTTGGGATGGTGTAGATTGCAACTCCTAGTTTTCTTTTTAATGAATCGATGTGTGCCTCCCATGAAAGTGCCCCATCCAATGTAACTCCAAGTAATTTGATGGCCTCGTTTTTACCCCTCTTGATTTTTAAGTTTTTAGTCTTTGAGTAATTTATGACAAGTGAGTTACAGCTGAACCAGTGCTTTGATGTTGTATGCACATATTCTTCCAACGCCCTCAGGGTACCCTCATCCACGGCCTTAAGCAAGAAAGAGGTATCATCTGCAAACAGAAGAGTTATTAGATACATGTTCAACTCGTCCTTAGTCAGATGCGCCAGAGCGAAGCCTGCAAATAGTAGATATGAATGTTCTAGATTTATCCACTCCTCGGAACCATTGCTTATTGTGTGGGGAGCAACCAACCATCTGGGCATAAAAGCGCCCAACCCTTCAAAAAGTGAGCACCACTCGTCCTAAGATCCCTTTTGAGAAGTGGCCAAAGTAATTCCGGCCCCGCCTGAATTAACTGGGGCACCTCAATCGATCTACCCTCATTTGCCAACTAATCATCTTTATCGTTACCAACAATATGGAAATGGCTCGGTACCCACACACAGGAAATCTTCAAGTAATTGTCCTTTGCAACCATAAACTTCTCCATCATATCTACCATATTAATGTCTATGCTAGAGGTGAACTTCCTTGATTTTGTAAATTGTAAGCAGCTAAGAGAGTCACTCACAATCAGGGCTCTGCCAATTCTGTTTGCAATGACAACATCAACTGCAACACTAATAGCATGCATCTCCGCTAGAAAAATAGACCAGTGGTCTGGAAGCCTACCTGAAATGTTCACTCAGAGGGATGGATAGTAAACACCATAGCCCACTAGCGAGCTGCTCACAGATGCATCTGTAAAGAGAAAAGCATGGCCAGGAAACTCACTCTCGAGAAGGTTCATAAAGTCAGAATTATTGGCAATGAAACTCTTAGGCAAACCAGACAAGTACACCGGGACAATGCAAGTCCTCATAGGGGTTGACACCTCAAAATCCGGAAGACACTTTACTCTCCATAAACACGTTTTTTTGGGGGCCAAATCTAAGAAGGCCTCTATGTAAGGGGGGGTCGAATCATTGTACCACAGACCACTAAGTTGATTCACGCCGTCAAGTAAGTCCAACAGAGGGTGGTCTTCAAATCATAGGACTTTAGAGATGTATTTTAAAGCCAGCCATTTTCTTCTTATGTTAAGAGGGGTCTCTGCAGACTCTGAAAGCAGGATATTCGTTGGCGTTGACCTCATCATGCCTAGGACCAATCTTAAGGAAGCAAATTGGACAGAGTAGCCTTGGCACATCTTCCAGATGTCAACGGGGCATAATCAAGATGGGGACGAACCAATGCCTTATAGAGGAGTAAAAGATTATTGGGGTGAGCTCCCCAATAAATACCTGAAACGGATTTTAGGATGTTAAGAGCCTTCATAGCCTTCGAGGACGCAGCATCGACCTGGGGCCTCCACTTAAGTTTACGGTCTATAACTACACCCAGATATTTAACAGTAGTCTTCCTGACATTCCTCCAATAATTTCTTCAGGTAGTTATTCTCCACATTTCTTAGTTTCATTTGTGTGATTAATTGTTTGTATAAAATCTGCGGTGCATCCGCCATTTCTTCGACTCTTATGTTTACAAATCGCTTCCTTACGACTTGCCAGACAGGATAAATGAAAGTTCTCCAGGCATTTTCCAAACTGAACTTTTTTTTGTTCACTTTTCTGCCACAATGGGCGCATTTAACTTCTCTGTTTTCATCAGCATGTAACTCAACTTCGCCATCATGCGCAATCCGCATTATAATAATTTATGCAGTTAAATATCACATTTAATATTTAATTGATTGTCATTTTTATTTTGCCACAGACTGTGGAGGTTTCCGTGGCGAATACAATTGGCAAAATTGCGAGGATTTTCAAGTACCATGGAACTCAGTTCGTTGCGGGGTAGATGAAGATGGCAGTGACATTTTTTGCGGTAAAGCCTGGTGTGATGGTGAAGAAGTTCCAGCAAAAGTGATCCCGAATAGAAGAGAGTGCCGAGTTATTGAAGATGGATGTGAAAAAGTTGTTCCTAACTGCAGAAAGGTAATTAACATGAATATAGCACTAAGAAACGAACCAGAGAAGATTATTTCGAAACTCGACGGGGGCACCGGGGAATCGAGGCTTCCGGAGAGGCCCGAAGGGCCGATTCTGGGGCAATTTTAATACAGATCGAAAGGGCGTATCCTCTTCTAGGAGAAGCGACCCCGAAAACCCCCCCAGGCAATCTTTAAGTGCCCGAAATTTTCAAACGAAAATCGCGAAAATGATGTTTTCGCGTTTTCATCCTATAATTTCAATTTAACCTTTGTAAAATTCACCGACCGCGAATCGATCGAGTAGAAACGATATTCTCTCAGTTTTTTTATGAAAAAAAGTTATGAAATTCAAAAATTTACCCTGCATAGAACCAGTTTTGCAATCCCTAGCCAATTCATTTCACCCCTGTCGATTCCTACTCTGAAATAACAATTGTCGTTGACATTTTAATCTTATGTAGATTCTTATGTCATATTCTAGACGTAAATCGGACTCACTTAGTTTATGCGTGTACGAATGGAACGAAATTCGAAGTAATCGGCGAGGCACTCTGTTCATTGTTACACCTATAGACCATTATCGAATAATTTTTATTTTACCTTTGTAAAATTCACCGAGCGCGAATCGATGGAGTTGAAACGATATTGTTTTGGTTTTTTGTGGAAAAAGCACCCACTGCAAATCAATTATATACAGGGTGTCTCATATGCGTTGCCTATTTCTAACAGCCACCTTCGATCGAGTTATTTCGGCTGTTTCTGCTTACGGCTTCTTATTTCGATAAAATATTTTCGATTCATATACAGGGTGTCACATATGAGTTGCGCATTCCTAGCGCCGACTTTCACCAGAGTTTTTCTCAAGTTTTCGTGTTTTTCCGCGTACAGGAGTTAATTTCAATAAAATGTCATGCAGGGTGTGCAATTTACAATGAATTTGCGATCAATGGATATACAGGGTGTGCAATTTACAATTTCATTGGGTATTTTTTGCGCGCTTTCAGTTATTTTGTGCTCCTTCGGGGTTTTTAGCTTTCCTTCGAGCTTTTATGCGAGCATTCGGTTTCTTTGTGCTCCTTCGGTGTTTTTTGGGTTCCTTTGGATTGTTTGCGTTCTTTCGTGTTTCTTCGGCTTCTTTCGTGTTTCATTGGATTCTTTCGTGTTTTTTTCAATTCTTTTATGTTTTTTCGCTTTCAACGGGGTTCTATATGTTCCTTCGGGTTTTTTCGGGTTCCTTTGAGATTTTTGCGATCTTTCGTGGTTCTTCCCGTTCTTCCATATTTCTTCGGGTTTTTCCGTGTTTCTTCATGTTTTTTCACGTTTTTTCGTGGTTTTTCGTGTTTCTTCGTGTTTTTTCCTGTTCTTTCATTGTTTTTTCGCGTTCTTTCTTGTTTCTTTAGGTCTTTTAATGTTTTATCGCGTTCTTTTATGTTTCTTCATATTTTTTCGTGTTTCTTCGCTTTCTTCCGTGTTTCTTCAGGTTCTTTCAAGTTTCTTTGCTATCAACGGGTTTCTTCGCCGTGTTTCGGTGCGCTTCATTGATCTATGGGTTTCATTGAACTATGGTCTATATTGATCTATGTGCTTATTGAACTACTGGCTTATGGATCTACTGGCCTATATTGATCTACGGGCTTATTGATCTATGGGCCTATGGATCTACATGCTTACTAGTCTACAATATAATAATAATGTTTTGAAGGTTCTCATATGCAGAAGAGATCATAGGAGAGGAGGTCATTGTCCAAGACCTAGATGTGATTCCACTACTGATGAAGAGGAATCATGTACCACGACCAAAAAGGAAACATGTAGTAATAACCAGAGCAAAGTATCCGAAAGGAGCGTTAACAGCTGCAGTTCCTCCAAAACTGTTGTTGTGAAAAAAGACAAGAAGGTAATAGTTAGTCATTCAAAATAAAATTTCATTAATTTTTTTCAATTTAGAAGCACAAAAGTGGGGAAGAATGCTGGTATGAAACACGTACAAGAATGGTACCAAAAGTTACAATTCAACCACGTGTCCGCTACATTCCGAAGGTTATTAATGAACGTACCGTTCGTTATGTTCAGGAATGCTACACTGTGAAAATATGTAAGAAATGCAAACCTTGTGAGCCATGCGGATCTTGTGAGCCAAGCGGACCTTGTGAGCCATGGGCACCTTGTGAGCCATGCGCACCTTGTGAGCCATGCGCACCTTGTGAGCCATGCGCACCTTGTGAGCCAAGCGGACCTTGTGAGCCATGTGGACCTTGTGAGCCATGCAGACCTTGTGAGCCATGCGCACCTTGTGAGCCATGCAGACCTTGTGAGCCATGCGTGCCCTGTGAACCAAGGCAACCGTGTGGATCATGGGAACCATGCGATCCATGCAATTCTAATAGAAGGAAACCGACGATACTATGCGAATTACAATCATCTGAGAAGAAGCAAGTTGATACTCAGAAATCCGAATGTAAATCTAGATCTAGGAAAGTTAAATGGTTTTAATGACATAGACGCGATCCATTTGACTTGAAATAACGACTCGGCAGCATGCAGGAACATAAACATATTTATTTATCATTGGAAATATTATAAATTTACATATGTTGTAACTCTATTAATCGTTTTTGTGAAAGTTATTAATGAAAATAAATGCATATTGAAAAAGCTTTAGCTATATTTCCTGTCAAGCTCCTCTAAAAAATCATGAAATTCAAAGTTTGGTATTTGGTCATATTGTCCAATCTCAAGGGGCATTTCATTGTCTATCATAAGTGCTCATACTTTGTAAAATATTGCCAATTGGATTTTTTGCCGCGTTATCCACAATCCAATAGATTATAGATCAGTGGCGGCTTGTCCTATGTGGCAGGTGAGGCAGTTCCTCATCAAAAAAATTCTGAACCGTATATTTCTTCATTCCATTTCATCATCACTTTTTTCCTCAATATTCTTCCCAATCTCACGTTCCTTGTATATTCATAACAAATCAAATCCTCTTTGAATAAACGGTTGGAGGCATGCCTACGAGAACGTAATGGAAAGCCGTTCTAGGATTAATCCGAGGCTGGCCTCTGCACGATCTTGGCCGATCTGAGATCGTTTCGTTTCTGCGATTTTATCTGCGTCGAAATCGCGGAAATTTCAAAGAATTGGTAGTTCTTGTTAGTAAATTTGACACCAATTTAAAAACCTTTTTAGAAAATGACACCAACAGTAAATCGGTATTTTCTGGTACATCTAAAACCATTCAAAATGAATTAATTGATTCGGTTGCTTTTGTTGTGAATAAACAAATCGAGGACGAAATTTCACAATCATTGTTTTTTCTTGGCAAGTTGATGAAACAACTGACATAAGCTGTCATTCCCAGTTATCAGTCATTTTTCGTTATGTAATAGATGACCAACTTGTTGAGCGCTTCATGGGATTTTATGATGTTAGTTCTGGGCGTTCTGCTGATGATCTATTTCAATTTTTATCTTCAAAATTCGGAAAATTTGACAACTGCTTCCACAGAAAGAAGTTTCTCTGCGTTGAAAACGATTAAAAATTATATTAGGAATACAACTGGTCAGGCGCGGCTGAGTAATATGGCTAAAATTTCGATCGAAAAAGGATTCATAAAATCACAGGATGAAAATATTTTTATTGACAAGGTTATAGATCATTTCGATGATCAGAAAAATCGTAGAATTCCATTGATTTACAAAAAATTTTAATATTGAGAACTCAATTTAGAATAATTTTCATTTATATAATAACTTTCAGAATAAATCCCATTTTACACTCCTTTTTAATTTTTTAATTCAGTGTAAATTTTCAGAGTTTATTTCATTTATTTAGAGTCTTTTGTAACAATAAATTTTTGACAGATTTCTTAAATTTTAAACAACTTAGAGATCGAATTGAACGTGGCAAATGATTTTTATACTTTGATACATTGGTGACATTTCAAAGTTAGTGGTCTTGTGTTTTGGGATACAAAGTGTTCCCTCACTTCTGGTGTTATAACTATGGAAACTAGATAACTCAGTTATGCTTTAATCATTTTCTTTAATATAAATAAGAGATCTTAGAATAAGGATACAAAACAATGTAAGTAACGAATAGAGGTCTGCAGGACGAGCGAGGTAGTATATTGAAGATCAATGGTAAAATCCGTTTCTGGGCTATGAAAGCCCTTCGAGCATCAAAAGAGTTTCTCCACAGTAGTATATTATACGACAATCGACTATAAACTAAACTGTAGTAGATGTTAATCAAAGACTCTTTGGGGAGCAGATTTCTAACCCTTCGCTATTTATAGCGTAATATGCACTATTCAATTTACCACATAAAAATTCAACATGCGTAGCCCAGTTCCAGACAGATGCCAAGAAATCTAGTGCTATCATTAGATAATATTACATTATCTAGATAACGAGTGGCCCACTTAATATCATTCTGCCTCACTGTAAAATAAATGCACTCAGTTTTATCAACGTTAATCATCAGGTTATTAATATGACACCAATTCACGAAACTCTGTACGAGAAGCTCACACAACCCCTGAAGCTCCTCAAGAGATGACGCTGTAATTGCCACAGATGCGTCATCAGCGAATAAGCTCAACATGAAGTTGTTAGGCGAAAAGTTGAAGCCGAGAGAAGCTACCAAGTTAGTGAAAACAACTCGAAGATTCCCAGGAAGGTCATTAACAAAAAGGAGAAATAAAAGGGGACCCAAGACGGAACCCTGTGGAACTCCTAGGTTCACATTATGTTCAGTTGATAGAGAACCTTCAACCTTGACACTCATAGATCTACCCTCCAGGTAACTATAAATCCAATCTAAAAATATACCTCGAAAGCCGAGGTTATAGCATTTATCTAAAATAAATTGAAAGGATAGATTGTCAAATGCCTTGGAAAGGTCAAAAAACAAAAAATAGCCCGGCTACATGAAGTCCGTTACTAAGACAATCATAAACGTAGTTAACAAAGTCAACTGCTGCCGTCTGAGTTGAGCGACTGGATCGGAAACCATGCTGGGAGTCAGCCAGTATATTGAAACGGTCAAGGTAGTTCATCATTCTGCTCAGCACGATTCTCTCGAAGATCTTAGAGAATATGCTGAGTATGGAAATAGGTCGATAATTAGTGATGCTGTGAATGTCCTGTTTTTTGTGAATGGAAACGACTAAGGCTTTTTTGAGGATAGAAGGAAATATTCCTGAGCTAACAGAAATATTGATGCAGTGGACGAAGTGATGGCAAATATCCGAGCCAACTAACCTCAGAATCCTTGCAGATATTGAATCCATTGCCGAGCTCTTATTTAAGTGAATACATTTCCGTCAAAACCTGCTGCCTTTCGAGATTTGGTAGATTTGATTGCAGCCCTCAATTCATCTATATTGAATGGAAGTGACACATGTTCTAAAGTAGGAGCTGATCTCCTAAATATATATAATGTTCCATATATTTTTATCCTATTATTTTTTTGTGAATGAGGTTATGAATAACCAAACAGAATAGTTTCTCTGTAAAACAAAGATTTTTCATTTATTATTAAATTTACAACAATATACTATTACAACTTTTACCTGTAAAACAAAGAAACAACATTCAATGTCTATTATTCACTTAGCTCTTATTTAAATCTTCAACAATATTTTATTAATCTATTATGACATCGTAATTCGCCTGTCCACGTCTTGATTCCTTGTCTTTCTCCCTCTCTCTCTCTCTCTATCATCAGTGCGATCTACCTTGCCGACCAGTACGTGGTCACTGAACATTTTGCTACGCGATTACTACGCAGTGTCGTAGATTGCAATAAAGTTAGGAAAGTATAATGTGCTTTCCTTACATATGTGTAATTTTTTCTTTATATTCCTTATTTTAGATTAGGATGTATTGACTTATTCAGATAAATTAACTAGGCGGCGAGCGATTAAATTGAATTCTTAACCATATTTAGCTGAGACGGCAGTTCCTAGGCCTGCTTTGATGTGAATATTAGTAGAATGGACATAAACTTTTCGATTAGATAGAATAGACGCTTACTGCTAACCAGGAAATATCAGAACTAAACCGTCTATGGCTTAGTCCACCGTCTTTGAACCGTTATTATGAAAGAGAGTAAACTCGAATAGCGGGTCGGACTTCGTAACCGTAAACTTGCTTCGCACGTGAATAACAGCAGATTTACATAAAATAATTGTATCATTCGAAGCTTTGAATAACCGTTATCGAAAGCGATATAGAGTAATTTTATGAACTGCCTTGAACTCTGGGAGAACTGGAGATGACATCTTATGTGGTAATCTGTCGCTATTCAGTCAATTGAGTCTCACATATCACTGAGAATCAGTTTTGAAAATTTGCAGAAAAATAGAGTAATCCCTAATAAGTGGTAAATGAATGGCGAAATAATATTCTCTAATTAAATACAGGGTGTAACTAAATAAGTGTAAAATATTATATTATTATATATTAGTAGGTGATTTCTCATCGAAAAAAAGATGGGATCTTTTATATAAAGAAACTTCATTGGAGCATCCCTTGATGAGATACAGCCCCTCAAAGGGAGTTCATAAAATTTGTAAAACAATTTTTTTCACAAGCACCAATGAAGTTAAAATATTGAAATTAATCTAACGTTTCCTACTAACAAAAATCGGTCTTGTGGGTATTTTATAAATGATGAGAGCTCTAAACCTGAAATTATATTGAGATATTATATATTTTCGGTTCTCATATTATACTCAATAATTTGAACTGAATGAAATGATTTTTTATCTTGGATTTTTTATCTCTTGTGCGAGTACCTATGGCGATTCATAGAAACGTGTTTCTTGGCATCAGAAAATCAAAAATACCAAATAATAGATGAGGAAGTAGATTAGTTTGCTGCTTCGCTAACAAATTTCCTGATGAGTTGCATCGCATTGACTAGAGTAGATCTATTTTTAATGAATATGATAAAATAAAAGAGGTATTAGGAACTTCTCAAATCTTTTTAGTCAAAAAGCTCTTTATACGCACCCCTGCATTCATATTATTCGACTAGTATAGATTTGAAGTCGACTATACCGAATCATGTAGAATTTTACAACAATTCGAGCATTTTTATGTGCATCCACCATTTTGCTGAAGACGGTTTGATGACTTTGAGGTGTCAACTACTATACTTCATCAGTTTTGAATTGTGAACAATGTTCCTTGAATAAATTTCTTACCACAAATACGCAGAATTTTTTCAGTGTGATGGAATTGAGAATAAAGATAAAGATTAATCGAAATATGATATACCAAAACATTGATCGACGGTCAAAATCATCTTCGTTTAGTGCATGTGAAAGAAAGATTTTGTAAGGATGGAATTTATGATGCTTCAAAATATTTGCAATTCGAGTTTGTGTAAAACCAGATTCATGTGCTAGCTGCCTCGTACTAGTCATTGGACTCAGAGCAATCTGTCCAAGAACAGCTACTTCAGCTGCTTCATTTCTTTCCACGGACCCGGTTTCTTGAAACTTGGACACTAATTCCAAAACATACTTCCAGTTAACATGTTTATCTAAATGTCGTTAAGTGAAGAATTCTGCGGTTCTATTCGCACATTGATTGTTTGCAAAAAACAGTGAAATTATTTCCACCCGCTCTGCAATTGAATAAACCATGTCGAACAATGAATTAAAACACATACAAGTCTCGATTCAAAACTAAGAATAATTCAAATGTCAAAGAACCAGTAAGTCAACTTAATGATCTGTTCGTAATGAATGAAAAATTATCTATTCTAGTTTTTTTTGAAAAAGATATGAATTCAATAATCGACAAAATGAAAACATATTGAAGCCAACTGAGAAAACACTTCATAATTAAGTCGGAAATCGTTTCACGAATAGGGACTAAAATATTTCTGTAGCATCATTAATGATTTGATTTTCTTACCTGGTAATCTGATTAGAGATATGTACGTATTTGGACTTTTTGGAAATCAAATATTACCGCATGTTATTGGAAATACTGCAAATTATATCGAAGATAATTTAGATTGAGTTTCAGCAAGATTGAGCTCCTTCGCAATACGCTTTGTTTGTTCGACATCTTGATTAAAGATTTCTATGTCAGTTGATTGTAGAAAGGATGCCAGAGCCATGGTTGTATTGAAGCTCAAAATGTCGATTTTTCACAAAAAAACACTACAAGTGCCATGAAAACACCACTTCATTTTCAAATACTTAGTTTCGAGAACTAATGCATAAAATGAAAAAACAATTACTGTGCTGAAATCAGTATAAAAATACCTTTCATATGAGGTATCACTCACCCTTTCAAAATTTGGGGGTGAGGGTTTTAGTAGCAAGGGTTCAAGCTCTATGCGTCCGTAACCTACATCTTAAGTATTTGTCCTCGAAACAGAAATCGACTTGTCCCAGCATTTCTTTTGAAAATATTTATTTCGTCTCTAATCTCGTCTGTTTCGTTTTCAAATGGCCACCCTGTATATCTAGTGGGTTTACTCTACGAAGATATCGAAACCTTCACGTTTGTCAAATTCTTTTTAGATCCAACGAATATAATCAGTCAGTTATCAGATATTTTCAAAAAAAATTTTCATGTATTCATGTCTGATTCATGTATTTGTTTGTCTGACGGTTTTCATCAAATTTGTCGAATTTGTTTATTTTATCGTTGTTCCAACGACTTTCAAATTTCAATTAGATCGGATGAATATTCAGAGTCTTACTGAGGTAACCAAAATTTAGATGCTTATAAATGCCTACTTATAAAAAGATTTGTTCTAATAACGGATTTGATTAAGATATTTGAAAAACCATTTTATTCTGATATAAAAAGTACAGCAAATTTCCTCTGGAAGATGACCAATATACTGATGACCTGACGGCCGGATTTATTCAAGTTTGCCACTTGATTCTTGATGAAGAAGACGAACCAATTTCGGCATTTGGCAGAACGCTAAATATTTCACTAGGAACAAGCAATTAGAAAAAATCGCAATAGAAAGCGGACATCATGATGAAACACAAAACTTATGAGAATTTTTCTCTTGATGCGTATACCTTTTCCGACCCACTGAAAAAAAATTCGATTTGGTGTTTTCAGAAGATGCAACCATTGAAATTATACCATGACGTCCAATAAAAACACAATGGTCGAGATGATCCCAAATCATTAAAATTTTGGGTCGATCATTGAAAACGAGTGGTTCCTCTCTACAGTCCCACAAAGATTCGACCTAACGGGATTCCTGGTTTCATAGATCGAAGGCCAAAACTGGTTTTCGACGAAAACGATCGAGTTGCACACACATAGTTCTCTACGAACGTGGACGGCCTTTGGTGAAGGTAAAAGCAATGGAGGTACAGTTTCAAACCTTTCTGTAGGTATTGGGATTCGTGGGAACTTCCGCAGTTTTCGATTTACAGTTAGAAAACACACAATCGGGGGTTGGTACCTGAGATTTTTTAATTCCGTCAACATCTTGGCTGCGGAGAATAAGCAACAGTAAATTTCACTTCTTTACAACTGTTTTTAAAAAAATGTTGATAACTTCCTGTTCTACAATACTCAATGTTGATATAGGGAATTTCCAAATAAGATTAAATTTCTGAAGATCTGAAGTACTCGAAATATAATTAATTATCATCTATGATTTTCCAAACACTGATATTTCTGAAGTTTTTCTCCTTGACAGGGACCAGTAATAGGTCTATGAGGTCTCTTGATATACTGTTAAAAATATGAAAATCTTTTTTGAAATCTTTAACAACAATGAATGATGTCACTACGAATAATTATTTCAAAGTGATGTTACTTTGCTTGATGATTATTTTCTGTACTGAATCCCAATAACAATTTGCTTGGATAGATTACAAGTATTCCCAGATTTAGGCGTGCAATTATACTTGCTTGAAGAAATTGAGTTTGATCACCTAAATTTGATTCTGAAAAATCAACTAGGTGTTCATTAATAAAAAAATTTTCGTTAAATCATTAATATGAATCTATTCTGTTTAGACTAAATTACTGATTACTGAACATGGGTAAATTTTTGGTTTTTATAATCAGAGTATCTGTTTTAATTACGTAAACAAAAACATATATATTGAATAATGATTATTCATAGATTATGTCAAATTTTAATACCTTACCATAGAATATTAATTTATTACCGAACGCCAGAAGACAAAAAATTAATAATTGCAAAGTTTTTTTAAATGGAAGATAATATCTGCAACCATTATTGATCTTTAGTTATAATTTTCCTCAGAATAACTAGAGTGAATTATTATCACATTAAAATATAATAACGTCTCTGTGGTGGGTAGTTCCCAATAAAATAGTGTTCTGTGGTTCCTTTTTGTTTTGATTCTGTTTGAAACTGTCAACAGTTATATATAACTTACATAAAAAAAATGTGGAAAATATTGTGAGGATGATTTCGATAGTTTGAAATTATTTAATTCAGTATGAAATGAATATTGTCAGAAAATGCATTATATTCTAATCTTTCTTGTTTATGAGCTTATAGCTTCCAGTTTCAATATCGATTGAATTTTAATTAACCATGCGTCATAACAAACATTCAGAAATATTAAAACTAAGTCAAATTCTATTGAAAGAAAAGTATCTAGATTCACTAAATAATCAAATCATTCCTGAACTCCAACAGAACGTCTGGTTCCAACAAGATGGAGCACTTCCTCACTATGATAGACGGGTTCGAAATTTTCTAGATGCTTCTTTTCCAAATCGATGGATTGGACGTAGAGGACGCATAGAGTGGCTTGCTCATTCTGTTGTTTCTGATGTTTATACTGGCTCAACTAGGAATACATATATCGATGTACAAAAAGACTGAATTTCTTCATTTTACATATGATTTTTACATGAAACCCGATATGGACAGATCCGAAACAAGGTGCACTTTCAGAATCTGCAGAAATATACAGGGTGTCCTATTCAAAAAAAAAATTTTGTCAATTCCGGAAGTATCTCATTAATGAAAATATGCTCATCAGATGCATTGTGGTCCATTACACTCAGTTGCCAAATTTCAAAGAAATCGCCTGTTTAATTTTAAAGATATTAATTTGGTGCCAAACTTTATCCCAACCCTGTATACATTGACTCAATTATTTTTGTTGGGGGTCTCCTTTTCTATACGCCAAAGCATTACTTGGTGTTCTGAACATAGATAAGCCATCAAGTTTCTGTTTAATCCGATTTATCAATCGATAGAGTAGATATACCATCTTTTGGTTGGCTAATGATAATTCTACTTGGAATATGAAGAAAAAATTACAGATATTCAGGAGATCAGCTCCTACTTTAGAACATGTGTCACATCCATTCAATATAGATGAATTGAGCGCTGCAATCAAATCTACCAAATTTCGAAAGGCAGCAGGTTTTAAAGGAATTTACCCAGAATTCATCAAACATTTAGGAAAAATGGCCTTGTCTTGGTTATTGTCTTTCTATAACAATATTCTGAATTCAGGAAACTTTCCTACCGAATTTCGTAAGGCTAAAGTAATAGGTATTTTGAAACGAGGAAAAAATCCTTGTGATCCTAGTAGTTCCATCAGTTTATTGAGAGTTCCTTTCAAGATATTAGAGAGGCTCATTCTTTTTAGAATTGAATCTTCTATAGAAAATGCTCTACAAAATTTCCAGGGTTTTTTTACTGGGGTTTTTTTCCCTAAGCTTTTATGTGATACGCCGAATTGTATGACACCCCGTCACTAACCCCTGATCTATATGCTTTATTGTTTATTAACTAAATATTGTCAGCCAAAAGTTCAAAAGAATATATATGTATATATACTTGCAAAAAGCTTGTTGGTGCATGGAGTATCCTGTATCTTCAGAATATGTTATCGACAAATCACATATGTTAGGATTCAATGGACTCAATTTGATTTTTAATTGAATATTATGCTCAGAATATTTTAAAATGATATGTTTAATTCTTACAAAATCTCGAAGATAATTCATACCAGCCTCTTGAGGAAAAACATCACTGAAAGTGGTTCAGTTACTCGGGAAATGAGATTGATTTCCTTGGTGTGATTTCTCACAAAATGAAGAGTGATTGGTTTATTCAACTACTAGGCCAGGGCGGTCAATGACCAGCCATTTGTTGTAGCTCAGACGGTTCTCTTTCTTGACCTCGATGCTACTAAGACGTATGTCCTTTTCTTAACGATCTCGATTTCATGATCACGAAGAAGGTGATTGGTCCACAGATGATTGCTTGAAAATATTGGGTATACGGCTGGTCTAAAGGTTTGGATGATAACGGTTAAATTTGGTATGCGTTATATATCTCTCGGTTTCAAGCTGGAGTTATTCTGACTTGTCGAGGTCTGAAGGTCTTTAATTTTTTGTGTCTTTTGTCTAGCATTTATAGCGGCCAAGGGCATCTCATTCTCCTACCTTATTATAAAACAGGTTAAATGTTGTTTTATATAGATCCAATGCGTGAGTGAGTAGATGAGTCCCAGACTTTCAATTGAAAATGGACGGGTCAAGTTCATTTGACCTATAAGGGGGATAAGTCTTATTAGAAATATTCGGAGTCGCTTATCTCAATATATTAAAATCAATATGGAATATTTCTGTGGTAATCGATGGTTCGATACAGGTTACCACCGAAGGAGATCGAAAAACTTTCGGTTGGCGAGGGGTTTAGAAATGCGATATTTCGAGGTAGAAAGGGGACGCGATCTCGCTAGCGAAGCGAGCACGGTAAAGTTCATAAGACGGACTTTCGTTAGGTGCATTTCACAAGCCCTTACGACCACGCTAACATTTTCAAAAACACCGATTTCCCGGTTTTTCGCGAAAGTTGGTCCGGTAAAATTGAAAAAGACTTTTTCCACTGACTCGATCAGGAAAAGCCGTTTTCATATGTATCTTCCTCGAGAATCGGACGTTCGGATAGTGCTATTCATATCTTCCAATCGCAAGTAAAAATATTTTAAATTAATTGCTGAAAATAGCTTACTTTGGCTCAAACACAAATTTCCAGATCATCTGTCACGTCCGACGTTCACAGAACTTTGTCAGATCATTCCATTTACAATATTAACCCATATCTCGTATAATATTTTGAAATTTCTTCAATTCATAGGACCCGTAAGAGCCCTGGTGAGGTATTCTCTCATAGTTTAACATTCTACGATATGTATTTATGAAATTCAAAAATTTACCTAGCATAGAACCAGTTTTACAATCCCTAGCCAATTCATTTCGCCCCTGTCGATTCCTACTCTGAAATAACAAATGTTGGTGACATTCTAATCTTAAGTAGATTCTTATGTCATATTCTAGACGTAAATCGGACCCACTTAGTTTATGTGTGTACGAATGGAACGAAATTCGAAGTAATCGGCGAGGCACTCTGTTCATGGTTACACCTTCAGAACTTTATCGAATAATTCTTGTTCTCTCAATATAATTCTAATGGGCATTCTCGGTGGTACACCCTGTTAACATAATTTCCTTCATAATTGTTTCAAGTGTACCTCTTCAATTATTTCCAAAATAGTAACTTTTCTTCAACATCAGGTATCTGTTCGGAGTTATCCCAGAATTCAAAGGAACCCAGCCCAGTTTTATGAATGGGCAAACCAAGTAAATCGAACAAATCATGAAGCATTGGCTTTTTCACGGCTCTATCTGCATCACAATCATTGCTCAGTGCTGGACTTAAATTCACCTGATAAAAAAAAATGAGAAAGCAATCCCTAGCCAATTAATGTCACCTCTGTCGATTCCTACTCTGAAATGTCAATTGTCGTTGACATTTTAATCTTATGTAGATTCTTATGTCATATTCTAGACGTAAATCGGACCCACTTAGTTTATGCGTGTACGAATGGAACGAAATTCGAAGTATTCGGCTAGGCACTCTGTTCATGGTTACAACTTTAGACCTTAATCGAATAATTTTCATTTTACCTTTGTAAGATTCACCAAGCGCGAATCGATGGAGTTGACGATATTCTTTTGGTTTTTTTTTTGTGGAAAAAGCACCCACTGCGAATCAATTATATACAGGGTGTGTCATATGCGTTGCCTATTTCTAACAGCAACCTTCGATCGAGTTATTTCGACTGTTTCTGCTTACGGCTTCTTAATTCGGTAAAATATTTTCGATTCATACACAGGATGTCACATATGAGTTGCGCATTCCTAGCGCTGACTTTCACCAGAGATTTTCTCAAGTTTTCGTGTTTTTTCGCGTTCCTTCGTATGCTTTCAAGTTTCTTCGTGATTATTCGAGTTTCTTCGTGTTTCTTCCAGTCCTTTCATGTTTTTTCGCTCTCCACGGGTTTTTTTGCGTTCCTTCAGGTTTTTTTGGATTCCTTTGGGCTTTTTGTGTTCTTTAGTGTTTCTTCAGGTCTTTTCATGTTTTCTCGTGTTCTTTCGTGTTTTTTCGTGTTTCTTCGCGTTCTTTCGAGTTTCTTTGCTTTCAACGGGTTTTTTTGCTGTGTTTCGTGCTTTTGTGCGCTTCATTGATCTATGGTCTATATTGATCTATGATCTATATTGATCTAGGGGCTTATTGAACTACTGGCTGATGGATCTACTGGCCTATAGATGTACGGGCTTAAGGATCTACTGGCTTACTAGTATTAATTGAATTCACGATCAGAAATGTATATATGACCTTATTTTGATTCAATTATAGATTTGAAAGATAATTCGGCATAACCAGTCTGCCAAAATGTCTAAAAAAATAAAAAGCTCGGACGAGAAGCGGTTTGCAAACCAACAGAAGTACTCTGTAATAGCCTATTTTCTCTATTTCAGTGTCGTAATGAGTTTATTACAGTACTAAAAACAGTGCTGTAATGAACTCATAACAGCATTGTTTTTAGTTATAATTTTCGTTTTGTGGTTGACAACACTGACATCCTATCCTTTCTAATGTCAATTGCATGTCAATTGTCAATATTAAACCATGTAGAGATTTGAACGCACCATTCAAATTCTATAATCTGTCAATTTTCGTATCAGTCTCACCAATTTCGAAAATAAAATAGAAAAGGCACTAGGAGGTATAATCTGAATGTTTCATTGAATTCCAATAAATTTCTCACAATTCTTTACTGAAATAGAGAAAATATCGTGTAATATTAATTGCAAAAGGCAATTCCAACACTCATGCGTTCAATGGAATTTCGCATTCGTGTTGTAATAGGTGCCCATTCCGCAACTTGTTTTAGAATATACTATTTCTAAATTTCACTTCATAAACTAAAATTTCACGAACATATAAATTTCATCACATACTGAGTAAATGAAAGGGATCGTAGGGATAGAAACATAACGGTGTGAACGCAGCTCGATCCGCGATTGAATGAAAGTTTGTAACGGAACGAAGCCTTCACTTATGCAATGTATTACAGTTATGTGCCAAGTTCATAGACCTCCAGTTGCTTTTCCCTGTTTCGACCGACCACAGAGTGGAGATGTGTGTCTCTTTCTTTGCAGCCGATTCATGTAAGTCACGAATGTAGACCAATGATCTCGGATAACCCGAAGAAAGGACACCGAAGTAAACTAATATACGCCTGCGTCTTGCAGTAGTAGTCGTGGTTTATTAACGAGATCATAGATCATAGAAATTAACAGATAGGCTCCGCTTGCCTCAAATATTCCCGTTATAAGTAAACTCTCGATTTTTATGATTATTTTGTTTTTCCTTAATGCTCTTAGTGTTCCCTGGAACGGAGACATATAGCAAAAAAATACAGGTAGCCAGAAATGAATACTGAAAATTTAGAAATCCACTGACGTGACTGCAGCGATTTTAACCTCTCGCTTCAGCTGGACCATAATTGAAGATTTTACTGATGATGGCGAATGATCAAATACACTGATCAACAATTGCTAGGGATCACTTATGAACTTCTCTTCATTTGTATTTTTTTCAAGTTATCTCGTGAATATCTGTACATTATATGATCTCTAAGGAAAAATTAAGATATTTTGAGTTGATTATATCAAATTTTTCCTCACTTCATCGGCTCTTGTTCACAAAATCGATTATTATCTGTAGGCTGTTACAGGTGGAGTGAAAAGCAATGTGGTATTTGTTATGCAATCTGTTTTTTCTCTCGTTCAAACACATAAGGTGACAATAATTGAAGAAATGAGAACAATATCAGCTTATCAGTCATGCCGAGAAGACGTTAGGTTCCTGTGCAACTGGACCAAATCATACGGTGGATACAGGAAGGTTTGTCCCAGCGAGAAGTGTCCCGGCGGTTGAATGTTTCGCGAAGTGTCGTGAGTCGGGCTTGGAATAGGTTCATCCAAAACGACTCAGTTGCTTATGTTCATGGGGGAGGTCGGCAGCGCAGTACAACAGCTGCCCAAGATCGTCTTTTGATCCTCAATGCTAGGAGAAATCCCACTTACCCGGGGTCGCGGCTCAATAGATCACTGAGAGTTGCAACAGGAGTTCTAATTGCAAACCACACTGTAAGATGACGACTACATGTTCGTGGATTGAGAGCATGTAGGAGGGTACAACATCTCCGTTTGAATAGGGAACTCCGGGTTCATCGACGGCAATGGGCTGAGGAGCACCGCAATTGGACAGTTGAAGATTGGAGCCGATGTTTATTCACGGATGAGTCTAGATTTCGTTTGGTCAACTCCGATGGACGTATTCTTGCTTGGAGGGAAAGAGGTCGAAGGTATGCAGAACGGTTTATGGTACCCACAACAGCTTTTGGCGGAGGTTCTATATGTGTATGGGGAGGCATTTGTTTAAGCCAACACACAGAGTTGGTTGTTCTGCAGAACACCACAATGACCAGCCAGAGATATCACGATATGATTATTGAACCCATAATTATTCCGTTTGCGGCTGGCTTGGGCGAGAATTTCATTTTAATTGACGATAATGCCCGTCCACACCGTAGTCGTTGGTTTAATGAAGCGCTTAAAACTCATGCTATTGATAGGATGGACTGGCCAACTTGCTCTCCAGACATGAATTGCATCGAACATGTCTGGTCTGGGATGTCTAGACAATTGTCAACCTTGGAACAACCGATCAATAACCTGGAGGAACTTTCTAACGCTTTACGGGATATTTGGACAAAATGTTATAGATCGTTTGATTGAAAGTATGCCTCGTAGGGTAGAATGCCTGAGACGAGCTCGTGGGGGACCAACTAGGTACTAGCTTAACCGAAACTTCAGCCTTCTTTTGGTTTCATTATAAAATTTTTATGTTATTCAAACACAGAATTTTGAGTGTTCCTAAAAAAGTCTTTTTTTTCTTTCCAACTTTCCATTTTTTCATTCATTTCTCAAGGGAACCATAGTAACAACTGAAAATACTCTGCTATCTGACTAAATTTATAATCTTGGAGCGAATATTTCAGGAAAAATTTAGAAAAAGTAAGTGATCCCTATCAATTGTTGAACAGTGTATTCTTATGATTTAAAACAACAGAGAACTTACAAATTTATGTGTTTTAAGTTTTGGAATGTGGAAAATATCAGAGGTTTTTATTTCTTATCGTGATAACTCAAAACAGATTTCCACTTTTTAACATTTTTTTAAAATAAATAAGACCTTTAAAAATAGTTTTCATATTGAGCGAGATAAAAACTTTACCACCAGTGACACGATTTTAATTTTGAAGCAGTATATGGAAATATTCCTTGAATCTTTTTATATATGATGTGTTGGTTTAGTAGTCGCACAATTTGAAATTATTTCTTTATATACAGGGTATTTCAATACAAATATATGGAGCAAACTAACACTTTTTGTAATGAAGCATCCTCTATATGGTCCCAAAACTGGAATGACAAGCTCAATAGTTATATGAACATATCAAAACTTACAGATGTGAGGTCAGCAGTCATGTTACGAGTGATATTTATTTATATATTAAACAGGAACCTCAACAGAAATCCATTAACAAAGGTCCACTTTGATAACAATTAGATAATTATAATACTCGTTGCAGAAGGAAATTCCAACACCCATGCGTTCAAAAACTCGCTCCTTCGTCGCTGATTTTCGAATTTCGCATTCGAGTTGGAATAGGTGCCCATTCTGCAACATGTTTTAGAGTATACTATTAATTTACATCAATGTACTATAGGGCAAGCTAAGAAAAGAAGTTAATATGTATTAATTATGTTGACATTCATGTTCCGCCGCGACTCTCAGCTTACAGAAACATTGGGGAGACCATCAGAAATTTGCTATCTCCTGGCACCCTCCATACTACCCAAACTTATTGAAAAGGCAGCCGAATTTTCCTTCTGAAAATAGGATTTTTTCATAAAATCGGAAAAATGAAATGTTGAAAATTGCTTCAGATTTTTCAACGCTGCATGCTTTAAAAGATTAACATCGGTTGGACTTATTGATTCAGTTTGTTATCTTCAACTCAAGATAATTTTGACTTCAATACATGAGATAATTCAATAGACAAGAGCTTAGAGGAAAAAAGATATTCTGAAGAGAAGGAAATTTGAGCTACGAACTAAAATGAAGGAAAAGAGTATAGTTATATTCAACACCTTTAAGTTTGTTCATTCATCACGCTTTTCTATTTTTTTAATTTTTTAGTATCGTCTCTACAATCCACTCTTGGGAGACAATTCATAGCTCAAAATTCTGTGATCACTGACATTGCCGCAAAATGTTATTGAACCACTTGAAAGATGCCCAAAAAAACTTCACTTCAGTGAAATATAAATCCATAAATAAGAAATAAAATAATCATGGAACGAATCAGTATCCATAGAAGCTATAAAAATACCATAAGACTGTAGTAAATTTTTTCGGCAGTTACAAAGATCTTTTCAAACGACCCTCATCACAGGGAAAATGTATAGATTTTTTACCTGTACTATGTTCCTTGAGCAAAAGGTTCATGTACCAGCTTGTTAATGCGAATCTTAGAGAGCTGCAAATCCTTTTGTAATTGCGAGAATTCCTATTTCGAAGTACATTAAGCAAAAATAATCTTCCAAGAAAGTGAAATGGTTGCTGTACGAATCCGAAACTACCTGGTGTCTTCGGAAAAGGGTTCGTCTTTATCTTTTCACTTTGTGAAAGATATGATTTCTTGGTCACCCCAAGGAAACTTCATATTTTGTTGGATTTAGCAGTACCATGAAATATACATATATCAGAGTACTTATTTTTGCAAGCTTATTTCTAGTAGATGCAAGAAATACCTGATTTTATGTCCAAATATCTCTAAATTAATAAAAATATGTTTCATTCTTTTATGATGAAACCGTGGTCAAACTTGATGCCCGAATAGCCGTATTCTCTGTAACGTTTGAAGGAAATTTCCATATTTTCAGAAGAATTTATTGTCCAAATATAACGGCCAAGTTCAATAATTGACATACCAAATCCAATATAATATTTTATCCTATTTTGACGTTTAAAGACGACAATATTCAACCTATGTTAACAAGGGTAAGTTGACGTTTATCCACTGAGTGAATTAAAATTTTTTTAATTCACTAGTAGAATAAAATGTTCACCACTCACTTTCTGGAAATCATTCTTTCCACAAACAATGCACGTAAAACTCATTTTAATGTATGTTTCTTAAAATTTATCGAATATTCTAGATTAATAGTCGTTTCTATCATTAAAGTAAAAATTACAATTATTAAGATTTTGAAAATGGAACTGGAAACCTGCACCTCCTCCAAAGGAAACACGCTCAGTCGTTATAGCACATGTGTTTGAGGACTTCTCAGGCCCTGCTGGAATATCCATTTCTGCTTGAGGAACTCCGGTATTTGTGACTCCACCAAGTATTTGTTCAGAAATATTTATTTTGTTTTGTAGTGAATCTTCAATATATCCGCCTGCAACAGAACTTGAGTGCCATCCACCATGCCTTTTCAAAACTGTCAAATCTGCCCCAGAAATTACTACAGAAGATGACCGACATCGGATCTCAACAGAGAGAAAAAACTACTCTGACCGTTCGAGGCTAGCTTCGCGGAATACAGATAACCGGAATAGAAAACATCTATATTCTATTAGGGGAACTGCTTAAAATTTCAACCATAATTCGGGTGCGTGTACGGGATAACGTCAGTGGCGTGCAAATCGTTGCACAGTATTTGAAATTTGCTGTATTTAAATCTAGCATGAATAACCATGAAAGAATGAAAGCCTTTACATATAACTCAATTGGTAATATCTCCCACGTTTAGGAAATTTGTCTGAAATGTGAGTTATTTCCAATAGATGTTCTATCATTATTGATTACAGTTATCATTCCTACAAAATTCAACGCTTTCAATAACTCAAAGATTCAATACGAGTGAAACAGTTCACCTAACCAGATCCATGGTTTCTTTTGTGGAAGGCCACTGACACCGCAAGGTAGAAGGATCGCGAAAAAAGAAATTCGCACTTGTCTAGGTTACGATGATGGACTCCTTTCCACCTCTGTTCATCGAGGACATACCGCAGGTGAACGAACTCTTGTTGCAAACTTACGCACCACGAGAGCCGGGTCTGCCATAATCATAGACGTTGAAACGTAGACCCAACGTAGTGTAACTAGACCACTGGAACATAAAGGTGACGACAGTGACGTCACGGAAATGTTACCTACATTTGACTTCATCGGTCGATGAACTTGCTCATTTCTCCTTTCTTGAAAACGATATCCGAGGTTAACAGAAGATCAAGGTATGAGAGGTGTAACTGAAATTTGCACTATTTGCTGACGAGAGTTTCGGACTGAGATGAAACAAAAGTAAACTGATAAATTACTTTTATAATTACCAACCAAGAGTCAAGTTTGATATACCTAAATTTTAACTATGGAGCTCTATGAAGTATTGATCAATTTTACTAGATTTTGGCATAGTCTTCATAGATTCAGGAAGCTTGTTGTACAGTTTAATGCACCAGTAATTCACTGCAATTTGAGTGGACTTCGTTCTTTGAAAATTGCTCCTGAACTCATCTCGGTGTCTGGTGTTGTACGAATGGCAATCGCTGACTTGAGTGAACCAATTTTTGTTCGAGTGAACAAATTTCAAGCACAGAAACAATGGTAAGTATCCTATGCTTCTTAAATAGTGCGCGACAACTATGTGTTTTTGGTACACCACTCAAAATTCTTACTGCCTCCTTTTGTTTCAGGAAAATCCGATCAAGACCTGGACTATGCCCTCATATTAGTATCCCATACGTCGCCGCAGAGTGAAAATTGGAAAAATAAGTCAGCTTGCAGACATTATCGGTAGAGATGGCCTTCATACGCTTCATAGTAAAAAGGGCTGTATACAGTTTCCTGGTAAGTAATGAGATATGATCTCTATAACAAAGATCATTCTCCAAGGTTATCCCAAGTAGGTTAGGTTAGGTTAGGTTCCCGTACGTGGTCATCACCTTGTCGTGGTGTACGGGCTTAAGTAGCTGTAATAAGCGACGAATCAAAAATGACCATAACCCTTAATCCCTTCCCATCCAGGGCTCTTGTCTAGGTGAGGCTTAGATCGTGATTTCTTTGCCACCATCCTAGGTTCGCCACCTAGAGACACTGGAGACAGAGCCAGCAAGCAAAGTTGTCGAACGACTAGCTAGAGGAAGTGGTACGATATGGCTGCTGGCTTAATCTGATTACTAGGCGAGAGGATAAGCCCCGTCTCTCCCCCCTAGTTCTTAACGGGCATAGCATAGTTCTGGGGAGTACAGTCGTAGCGCTATCACAACCTCGGAGACAAGTCCTTTAGTATCAACAGGGCCATGCAACCATACACTTGGAGCATTGTATGACCAAAGAGTGTATGGGGCCAGGACCTTCAGAGGATCTATACCCGGGCTCCGAGTTCCGTAATCAGAGCCGGGTGAACACGGAACTTTCGAAACAGAGTTAGTTGACCCTCACGAGTTCACCGTTCTAGATCGCAACACAAACTCTTCCTCACATCCCCAAATTCCCAGTGAGTGCATGGGTGGCACATATACTGCTCACGCAGTGGTGTTCCGCCCCTAATTGCAACCCGCCAGTACGAGTCGGTGTCCTTGGGACTCTACTGGAGAGGGTTGTGGTAGGACTTAGGAGGGGTTTCTAGTGGGTGCAAGTCCCACACGAACCTGTCAGTCACTAACCCCAAGTGGCTGCCGGGGAAGGCATGAGGAGTTTCCCCTACCTATGGAGGCGGATTAAAAAAAAAAAAAGGTTAGGTTAGGTTAGTTTCCTGGTAAGTAATGAGATATGCTCTCTACAACAAAGATCATTCTCCAAGGTTATCCCAAGTAGGTTCAAATGGTTCAAACTACGTTTTTCTTTGATGTTTAAACTGAAATTCAGTCTTTGAGTTTTATCTCTATTCAATTTTAGACCATTGAAGGTAAACCAGTCTTCCGCAACTCGCAGGGTCTCATTACACACACGGTCCAATTCCTCCTGTGAAGAAGCAATATTGAGTAAGGATGTATCATTTGAATACAATTTCGTTGCGTCGCACGGAACATTTCCTGGTAAGTCATTAATGTACACAACGAACAACAACGGACCCAGTATCGATCCCTGTGGGACTCCCACATTTATCTCTCTAATTCCGGAATTTATACCCTTTCATGTGACCACCTGCTTTCTATCAGTTAAGTATGATCTGATGAATTTCAAAGCTGAACCTCTTACTCCATAGTACTCCAAGCAGTATTTCCCTGTCAACACACTCAAAAGCCTTACTGAGATCTAAAGCAAGTATTTCAGGGTGTAGATGGTGGTCTAAGGCCTCTGTGATTCCCGCAATGAGTTAAACTATTGCTGAAGTAATAGATCGCTTCTACCTAAAACCATGTTGAGAGTCTGAAATAAAGGAATGTTTATCTAGAAAGGATAGTAAGCGTTTCTCAAGAGTTTCCTCAAAAACTTTAGATACAATTGGCAGGATCGACATCGGGCGGTAATTGCCCTCTTAATACACTCCATCCTTTTTATGAACTAGGACCACTCTAGCAATTTTCAATTCCTGAGGGAATATTCCTTGTTCCATGCACATATTCAATATTTCTCCGAGAGCATCTGAAAGAAGCAAAATAATATATTGGCATCCATAATAAAAACCCGTAACTCTGTTAAATATTAAATCATACAATAACAAGTTGGAGGCATGGCAGATAGGTTCATAATTATGGATGGAACATTTTCTGTTGAAACAGAAACTTCGGAGGAACCGTAAATTATCGGTGAGATAAGGTATAACAGATCATTAGGAATGTCAACTTGCTATTCAGAAAATTGCGGGTTTTCCAGCTGAAGAATAAAATAACCTGAAAATCATATTTTCTTGCATGCGAAATACATGGTTAACAAGAAACTCGCAGAGATTTTTAAGATGTTGGCCCAATCGAGTTAGTTAGTTGAGATGTAGAAAAAAACCGGTTCGAGGTGGTATTTTACTATTTGATCAGCATTAGCTTCATATGCCAAAGATATTAATAATTCTTGGGCATTTTTCAAATATACGAAAAATGCTTCGATCCGGCAACGTTGCTGCCAATTAAATTTGAAGTCTAATTTACTCTTGACTATTGTTCAGGATTACCGAATCAGGCATCTACTTTTGTGGTAATGCAAATGACCCTGAATGTAAAAGTGAATTTGTCATGTGAAAGCAATGAGGAAGACCAGTTTAAACGAAGCAATATTTTTGAGCCACTCCGGAAAGGTAAATATTGTTAGTTATGAAAACTTACTTAATTCCTGGAATTGTGATGAATACCCCTTTGAAGCTTATTATATGTAATTAAAGGCTTCTTCAATTCGTACTGATCAATTGACGTACTGAGAGGTTGAAAAGTCAAGAGTTGAAATCATAGACTAATATGGTCTATGGTTGAAATAAAGATCTTTTCAAACTGGAAGTAAATTAATTATCATATCTTTAGGTGGAAAGAAGCTACGGCAATCAAATTTGAGAATATGTGAGTTATAAATTATTTCTATACATGATATATTTGTTCAAATTTTTCTTTTGGAATTTCTTACAGATCTTCTTCTCTGTTAATTTTCACACAATTTTACAAGCCTATTCGTTTCAACCTAATTCAGATATCTTCCAATTTACTATTCGATCAGATGGATATTCTAGTAGTTATATATAAAATAAACCAATGTTCAGATCCTCATTAGACAGATTTGGCTCCAAAACAAACTCGTCCGAGTTATTTATACCTACCTTAAAATTTCAGCTCTTTAAATCATTTTTACCCAAATATTAAAAAAATACAGAGATTTGAGCAAATATATATATAGGATACCTTTTTATTAAATTTCCAATTGACCTTCTAATGAGGGATTGATTTTGCTTCAAGATATTACTTTCCTCGAAAATTCTTTCAACTAGGTGTTCTCTACTTCTAATTTCAACCTTATAAACTCTTGTTTTCAGATATCCCCACACAAAATAGTCTAAAGGGTTCGAATCAGGCGATCTTTGTGGCCAAGCAATAGGGCCTCCTCGACCGATCCATCTGTTCGGATAATTTACATACAGGAGATTTCTCAGATTCAATGCAAAGTGAGGTGGTGCTCCGTCATGCTGAAAGTACATAGAGTGGATATGTACATTTTCCAATAGATTTGGTAAAATATTTTCCAAAAAATCAATGTAAATTTCACCTTTTAATCTTTCCGCAAAAATGTGAGGGCCAACTAAATTTCCGTCTATTGTTCCAAGCCAAATATTGGCAAATCTGTGTTTTGTATTATGACTCTTCTTCAAATGCGGGTTGTCTCATGCCCATTCGTGGGAATTGTGGATATTAAAAATTCCATTTTTAGTGAACATAGCCTCGTCGCTAAATAAAATACGAAAAATAGTTCGTTGGTGATTAATAACCCAGCGACAAAATTGTAATCGTTGGGGCAGATCTTGTTGGCAACATTATTCCGAAACTATATCGACTAGTGTATACTTCACCTAAAATCTGACGGTCTCCTCCAGAATCACCCTGTATAGGCATTCTGTTCAGGTGGACAAGAGCGCCAAATATGGATTTTCGTCCCTAATGATGTTTAATATCTGAATAGATATCAGAAATCAATCGCGATCAAATTGTTTTCATATAAAAAATCTTTACACTTGAATTCTTGGCAGAACTCATCTGCAAAAGACATTTCTTACTATTCTTTGTACAGAAATATAACAATTAAGAAATAAATCTCTGATCAACCGTTCTGATAAACTAACAGCCTTAATAAAAAATCAAAATCTTTGAGCGATCCGTCGGCATCTACTTCCGCCTCATCTGCTTCTTTTTGTTAGGACCCTCATTCAAGATATGCTTAAATCTTGGGCAAGGTGTTTTTCATCTTTGTTCTCTTGGCAGCCTAACCAGATGGTAGATTATGAAACGATGCTAAAATGACCCAGATCTTAGGTAACGGGGATTTTGGGTTGGAGGACCAACCCTTCAGTTCCATTAAAAAATCTATAAGTATAAATGGTTTCTCATTAGTGGGAAGAAGAACAGAGCAACACAGACAGGTGCATAACGTACCCTTTGAATAATGACGGTCCCTCTCGAAAATGAATATGAGATAAAAAGGATTGGGTCCAAAAGGTTCTCAACGCGGGTTACACCCTTTATTGGGAAGGATTGATTTACCGTTAGTACCCAAACTAGGTGGGTCAGAATCGGTCAACAAATTTAAAAGTACAGAATCTCGGATCTCACATGTGATGTGTGTGAAGCTAAAGCACTTTGATTTTTCGAAAAAAGTGTGGTACCGATTGGTACTAGATTTTGGGTGCTACGAGTATGTGTCGTTTGAATGCTTTTCCTGAATTTAACATAATTCTCCAGATATCTATAATATAAAAATGAATCGCAAAATGTGTTGGTAAGAGCACAACTCAACAACGCCTGGACCAATTTGGCCAAATCTTTTTTTAAAATGTTGAAGTTCAAGGATGGTTTTTACGGCGAGAAAAATTAGAATTATTGCTGGAAAAACCCTAAAAATAGCGCTTTCCTTTTTCCCATACAAATGATTGTAACTGAAACGTAGTCAATTTGAGCTTTATTGCTATGGTATAAAGTTCATATTAAATTACGAATGTTTTATTTACGACTGCTTTTAGTCAATGTACGTGGCGCAACATCATTCCAACAGTTACGAACTGTTGATGGTGAATTGTGTGGATCCTACAGAGAAGCCTGTCAACGTTTGCAATTGCTTGAAAATGACGCTCATTGGGATCAAACTCTCAATGATGCTGTAATATCATCACACGCTCATCAAATACGAACATTGTTTTCTATAATTATATCTACATGCTTCCCAGCAAACCCAATTGATTTGTGGATCAAGTACAAAGATTATATGTGTGATGATATTTTGTATCAAATACGGAATAGAATGGGAAATCCAAATATACAAATCATTGAAGAAATTTACAATGAAGCATTGATTTCAATTGAGGACATGTGCTTGATAATGTCAAACAAACTATTAATTCAATTAGGCCTGACCGCGCCCAATCGTCCAATGCTTTTAACCAAGAGTTGCATCGAGAAAAACTGTATGATCTCAACGCTTTGAAAGAATTAATTCAAACAAATCTTCCACTGTTAAATGAACAACAGAAGTATGTATTTGAAACTCTTATGAAAGTAACGAATGATGAAACTGGAGGGATTTACTTCTTAGATGCACCTGGTGGTACAGGAAAAACTTTTTTGATTTCATTAATATTAGCAACAATTCGCTCACAAAATAAAATTGCACTTGCACTCGCTTCGTCGGGAATCGCAGCAACTTTTAGACAGATTTGGCTCCAAAACAAACTCGTCCGAGTTATTTATACCTACCTTAAAATTTCAGCTCTTTAAATCATTTTTACCCAAATATTAAAAAAATACAGAGATTTGAGCAAATATATATATAGGCATTCTGTTCAGGTGGACAAGAGCGCCAAAAATGGATTTTCGTCCCTACTGATGTTTAATATCTGAATAGATATCAGAAAACAATCGCGATCAAATTGATTTCATATAAAAAATCTTTACACTTGAATTTTCGGCAGAACTCATCTGCAAAAGACATTTCTTACTATTCTTTGTACAGAAACATAACAATTGAGAAATAAATCTCTGATCAACCGTTCTGATAAACTAACAGCGGTAAAAAAAATCAAAATCTTTGAGCGATCCGTCGGCATCTACTTCCGCCTCATCTGCTTCTTTTTGTTAGGACCCTCATTCAAGAAATGTTTAAATCTTGGGCAAGGTGTTTTTCATCTTTGTTCTCTTGGCAGCCTAACCAGATGGTAGATTATGAAACGATGCTAAAATGACCCAGATCTTAGGTAACGGGGATTTTGGGTTGGAGGACCAACCCTTCAGTTCCATTAAAAAATCTATAAGTATAAATGGTTTCTCATTAGTGGGAAGAAGAACAGAGCAACACAGACAGGTGCATAACGTACCCTTTGAATAATGACGGTCCCTCTCGAAAATGAATATGAGATAAAAAGGATTGGGTCCAAAAGGTTCTCAACGCGGGTTACACCCTTTATTGGGAAGGATTGATTTACCGTTAGTACCCAAACTAGGTGGGTCAGAATCGGTCAACAAATTTAAAAGTACTGAATCTCGGATCTCACATGTGATGTGTGTGAAGCTAAAGCTCTTTGATTTTTCGAAAAAAGTGTGGTACCGATTGGTATTAGATTTTGGGTGCTACGAGTATGTGTCGTTTGAATGCTATTCCTGAATTTAACATAATTCTCCAGATATTTCACATAAAAACACAACAGTTAGCACTTTCTGGAAATTAGGTATCAGGGAATTAAATAAATTGTGCTACACATTCACAGTTGTTTGCATTTTGAACTTTCAAGAAAATTGAAACCAGAACTTCGGTTTTTGTTTTCAGATATCAATGTATAACTGTGCTGTATTGTTGCTTGAATTTGGTGGATATATTTCATGTCGTTTATTATTTTCAGTTCATTCACAAAGATTGTAGACTTTTCGGCTTCAAATTGATTTTGAATACCCGAGCTCAGTCGTAATGAGTGGTCGCAAACTCAAGAAAAACACAAAATTCACAAATACAAGTATTTATTCACCTTGAATATAAAAAATCTGGACCAGTTAATTATTTACAAACAAGTTTTCGGCAAAGGGAGAAAATTTTGTTGATGCAATATGATTTCAATTTATTTAATTGAAAAAATATTCACTAAAATTTACTCACCTGTATATATGGTGAAGACGAAAATGGTTGGTAAAATCTCTCCTTTTGTTTGGGAACCCTGTATATGCCAGGAAGTTAGGTTGGTGAAACTTAATCTCCAGTATTAAGTCAAATTCAGTTATTCCAAGATATTCCGGAAATATGAATTTCTTCAAGGAATCCAGTAACAACACAAGTCCTAAGAATATATAGAATTGAAAAACTGCTCCAGGAAACTTTCTTCCCGAAAAATTTTCTTCCAGGAAAAACTGTGAAACAGAAACAAAAATCACTGATACGTCAAAATTGATTAAATGCTACATCTGTCTTTGAAACAATCCATGAAAAATGCTTTGGTGCATAAAAACTGTATAAAAAAATTCATGAACATTAATGTACTACCGGAAAAGCCCGTTACTGGCACCCGCCACGGGTGCAAGTAAGGAAACGTGCGGTCGTTATTAGCAAATACCCCACTATAAGCAGCCGTTCATTTTGTGTTTAGCATAGTTACCAAACTATTGTCAACAATTTGTTTTTTTAAATGTATCTTGCATTGAGTTCATCAACTGGCGTTGATAGTGGAATCACTGGCAATGTTTGACGAAAATCTCCTGCTAATAAAATCATTGAACCACCAAATCTGTTATTATTGCTCCGTAGATCTTTTAAGGTTCTGTCTAAATTCTCCAAAGATTTTTTATGTGCCATCGTGCATTCATCCCAAACAATCAATTTACATTGCTGCAAATCCTTTGCCATTGCAGAGTTCTTCGAAACGTTGCCGGTTGGAGTTGCATTGCTTTGCATATTTAATGGCAATTTTAGTGCTGAATGGGCTGTTTGACCACCTTCAAGCAAAGTTGCTGCGATTCCCGACGAAGCGAGTGCAAGTGCAATTTTATTTTGTGAGCGAATTGTTGCTAATATTAATGAAATCAAAAAAGTTTTTCCTGTACCACCAGGTGCATCCAAGAAGTAAATCCCTCCAGTTCCATCATTTGTTACTTTCATAATAGTTTCAAATACATACTTCTGTTGTTCATTTAACAGTGGAAGATTTGTTTGAATTAATTCTTTCAAAGCGTTGAGATCATACAGTTTTTCTCGATGCAACTCTTGGTTAAAAGAGTCGTGCATTGGACGATTGGGCGCGGTCAGGCCTAATTGAATTAATAGTTTGTTTGACATTATCAAGCACATGTCCTCAATTGAAATCAATGCTTCATTGTGAATTTCTTCACTGATTTGTATATTTGGATTTCCCATTCTATTCCGTATTTGATACAAAATATCATATAATCTTTGTACTTGATCCACAAATCAATTGGGTTTGATGGGAAGCATGTAGATATGATTATAGAAAACAATGTTCGTATTTGATGAGCGTGTGATGATATTACAGCATCATTGAGAGTTTGATCCCAATGAGCGTCATTTTCAAGCAATTGCAAACATAGATATGATCTACATTGCTTAGACAACAGTGAGTGCTTGTAATTTAATATGAACTTTATACCATAGCAATAAAGCTCAAATTGACTACGTTTTAGTTACAAATCATTTGTATCGGAAAAAGAAAAGGGCTATTTTTAGGGTTTTTCCAGCAATAATTCAAATTTTTCTGGCCGTAAAAACCATCCTGGAACTTCAACGAACATTTCAAAAAAAGATTTGGCCAAATTGGTCCAGGCGTTGTTGAGTTATGCGCTTACCAACACATTTTGCGATTCATTTTTATATTATAGATATGACGGTAATGGCGACTTGGAGTGCAAGAAGAGGAAATTAAAGCCCATATTAGTAAAAATTTGTTGAGTGGTGGCGTCATCTACAGCGAAAACATGCCAAACACCCTTAATTTTTAAGTTTTTTGTGATTTTTAGAGAAATTATAGATGTTTAGCACTTGTTATTATTTTTCTGCATCAGTTTAGATGCCTACCATTAATTTAAAAAAATTGATGCAAATTCGTTGATTGGTTTAGGCGCTAGACCTTACAATGTATCATATTATTATAATAGATGCACTGATTAATTCGTGTAAATATAATTGAAAGGAAATCTCAAAAGTGACCTTCATTTCCTCCAAACAAATGAAAATTTCCGCAGAAGTAGGATAGTGAAATTTTGCTGTTGTTCTTTCAATCAACAGGTTGTTCGTCATCTCATAAGGCGGATAACCATTTCATAGGAAAACAAGAGATGAATCGAAAGCTCAATCACCGCGCAGAAAGATCAATGATCTATCGTACTTCTTCTGTACTGCTAATCGGAAGACCGGCGAAGAAAAGTTTAATGAACTTTGCACAATCTGAAACGGTTTGTACTCAATTTGATTTTTGTTTCACTCCGTAATGATAATCCTCGACTAAAATAACTGTTTTTCGGACGATTGTGAATCGAGCCTCAAACATAAGACAGGAAGGAGAATACAAACACTTTTAATTTTATACCGTAGGTGAATTCAATGGAAGTATACAGATGGAAAATAAAAGGGAAAAAGTTTGCTACCACGGAAGGTGAACAAATAGTGTTCCTCCAGGAAAATGAGTTTGTATATCGAGTCAGTTCAAAATTGAAATAGATATTATGTAATACTAGTAAGCCAGTAGATCCATAGGCCCGTAGATCTATAGGCCAGTAGATCCATAAGCCAGTGGTTCAATAAGCCCATAGATCACTATAGACCATAGATCAATGAAGGGCTCAGAAACACGAAACACAGCAAAGAAACCCGTTGAAAGCAAAGAAACTCGAAAGAACGCGAAGAAACACGAAAGAAAGCGAAGAAACACGAAAGAGCGCGTAGAAACACGAAAGAAAATGAAAGAACTCGAAAAAACATAAAAGAGCGCAAAAAGACCAAAGGATTCCAAAAAAAACCCGAAGTAACGCAAAAAAAACCGTTGAGAGCGAGAAAAAATGAAAGAACTGAAAAAAATTAAGAAACGTGAAAAAACACGAAGGAACGCGAAAAACCACGAAAGAACGCGTAGAAATACGAAAAATCGCAAAAATCCCTAAGGAACCCGAAAAAACCTGAGTGAATGCAAAAAAATCCGTTAAAGGAGAAAAAACATGAAAGTACTGGAAGAAACACGAAATAACCCGATGAAACACGAAAGAACGCGAAAAAACACTAAAGAACCCGAAGTAACACGAAAGAACGCAAAAAACGCAAAAAATCCAAAGGAACCCAAAAAACCCCGAAGGAGCACAAAAAATCGAAAGCGCGCAAAAAATCCCGAAAGAACTTGTAAATTGCACACCCTGTACATCAATCGATCGCAAATTCATTGTGAATAGCACACCCTTTATGACATTTTAGAGAGAGAAGCCGTAAGCAAAAACAGCCGAAATAACTCGATCGAAGGTAGCTGTTATAAATAGGCAACGCATATGAGATATAATTGATTCGCAGTGGGTACTTTTTCCACAAAAAAAAACCAAATGAATATCGTTTCAACTCCATCGATTTGCGCTTGGTGAAATTTACAAAGGTAAAATAAAAATTATTCGATAAAGGTCTAAAGGTGTAACCATGAACAGAGTGCCTCGCCGATTACTTCGAATTACGTTCCATTCGTTCACGCATGAACTAAGTGGGTCCGATTTACGTCTAGAATATGACATAAGAATCTACATAAGATACGAATGTAAACGACAATTGTCATTTCAGAGTAGGAATCGACAGGGGTGAAATGAATTGGCTAGGGATTGCAAAACTGGTTCCATGCTGGGTAAATTTTTGAATTTCATAAATACATATCGTAGACTGTTAAACTATGAGAGAATACCTCACCAGGGCTCTTACGAATCCTATGAATCGAAGAAATTACAAAATATTATACGAGATATGGGTTAATACTGTAATTGGAATGATCTGACAAAGTTCTATGAACGGCGGACGTGACTGATGATCTGGAAATTTGTGTTCCTAAAAGATACAATTTGCCGACAAGAGACAGTGTTACAACAATATTTGTCGGCGAAAATGGAGAACCGCCAGAACATATTGCTTCTTTTTCAGAAGGCTGTTTTGAAATCGCCGCTGTTGGCGTTTCAGTTGGGCGTCGGAAAGTTTTTTGAGCATTTATTTAAACACGCTTCACTCTATAAAAGCTAGACACAAAATGACATGAACGGCTGCTTATGGGGGGGCATTTGCTAATAAGGACCGCGCGCTTCCTTACTTGCGCCCGTGGCGACACGGGATTTTCCGCTAGTAAATAGAGATCACAAACCAATGAGTCAAGTGTGAAATCTATATAGTCAACTATAATCCCAATTTCTCATCAACAAAAAATCTCATGTAGTATATATAAACAGGTGTTTATTCCCTCAATTGTACCCTGCAATTACCACATTGTCTCAATTTCAATCCGCAACCTTGAGCGAAGTCAACATCCAGAGGAATCTCAAGCTCAAGACCAATGCTCGGAAAAAGTTCGCAACGAAAGTTCAACGAACCCAGTCTCATAATGTGTAACGTGCTCTCCGCAAAGAATCATCTAAGAAGTACGTCCTTTCACGGCGTATCAGTTTGGATGATATAAACTGTTTGAGTAGGTCTTGGAATGAGTACTTAGTAGGTTTAAAAATGCCATAAAATGAGGGCGAAAGGTGAACCGTAAGGTGTGTGCACGACCGCGGCAAAAACCCAACGGCACGAGGAATTACCGAATGCAACAGAGTTTTGACTCACGATTCCGAAATTGATTTACGGTTTGTCCGAGTTCACAAATTCTAGTGGAAATAGTGGACAAGTATGATTCTAGTGTAATGGCAAGCCGGTTTCTGGAAATTCTTGGATTTCACAAAATGGGCGCGGATAATTATTATTATTATTATAGAAAGATACAGAGAAGAGGCTGTTGCCTATAAATCTCAAACAAAAATTGAAAATTGAGTATTGCCACAAGGAAAAAATATCACACAATTGCTAATGCGTCTAATCTGTTTTTAAAAGAGTTTACACTACCGGTACAAACTACACTGTCAGGAAGAGAGTTCCATTTCGCAAACGCGCGGTTCGGCAGGAAAAACTGTCTCGCACGAGCACGGAATACCTCATGGTAAAGTTTATATTGGTGGCCATGAACATGATTTCTATTTAACTCGAAAATACTGCCCAGATTGCCGCCAATGAAACCGCGCAGTATACGTAACGTCATTATTAGATTGCCACGCATCCTACGATCACTGAACAAGTCCAGCTCAAACATTTTTAGTCTGTCTTCATATGAAGGGCGAACCACCTCGAACGGAATCCTCGTTGCAGAACGCTGCACTCCCTCCAAACGTTGTTGGTCTGCGATCAGGCCAGGGAACCATGCAGGGCCAGCAAATTCCAGAATTGGTCGAACATAGGTGATGTAAAGCTGCCGGCATGTCTCGATCGAGCATCTAGGAAAAACTTTCCGTATCAAGTACAAAATCTTCCGGCATTTGGCGGTTATATTGCTCACATGGGCTGACCAAGACAGATTCTCAGTTATCACCAGCCCCAGATCGATGTGCTGTGCAGCGGAGACCAAACATTTGCCTTCGATCATATACTGCTTACGCGGATTGTGATTCCCAAGGTGAACAACTCTACACTTTTCTACGTTCACGGGAAGAAGCCACTGACGGCACCATCAGCATACTGGGATGAGTGGGACGAGAATAAACCAGGCAGATCTGATACGTACGCCAAAAATAGGCTCGGACCCAACACAGAACCCTGCGGTACTCCACGATAACGGGTTTGAAGTCAGATAATGAGTCGCCAACTCTTACTGAGAAATACCTACCAACAATGAAAGAACGCAGCCAGTCCAAAACCCTACCTCTCACACAAAGATGTTCAAGCTTGAACAGCAAACGGCGAAAAGGAACACGATCGAAGGCTTGGGAGAGGTCCAGATATATCACATCAACAGGTATACCACAGTCAATAGACTTGGTCCAATGCTGGAGACCCTGCAGAAGACATGTGAGAACTGATCGTCCCGGAAGAGAACCAAGCTGTTCTTCAGGAATTATATTATTTTCAACAAAGAACCCAAGCAGTCTATCAAACACAATCTTTTCAGCAATCTTGGAGATTAAGGGAAGTAAGCTAACAGGGCGGTAATTGCTGGTACTTAGTTTGTCTCCCGTCTTAAAGACTGGAGTGACTTTTGACATTTTCCAAGCTGATGGCAACTGACAAGTATGGAATGATAACCGGATGATCAGGGTAATGACAGACTTGCAGCGCACCTCCTCAGAATTTGTGCTGAGATTTCATCCAAACCTGGCGCAGTAAACTCCTCCAACAGAGACAGAATACCCAAAATCTCTTCCTCTCGGACATCTATGTTATCCAGTGTACAGACACGTGGTGCAGAGATTGCTGGCATAGGATCACAAGGCTCATCAGAAAACTAATTAGAGAAGGTGTCAGAAAAAGCAGAAGCACACTCGGAACCATCAGAACACAGATCACCCATCGCGAATATAACACTGCCATAACTTTCTTTTTCGACGCAGCATGGGAAAAAACTCTTTAGTCAGCCAAGGCATGGAAGCCACAGATCTAATAAACTTATTTCTAGTGTAACGTGATACTGACTCTTTAAGGCAAGAACAGAAATGGTCCCAGGGATCGTCCACTTCCAAACCACCCAACAATTGGCGTCAGCAAATGCCGGAAAGATGACGATTCAGAGAATCGAAATCAGTTATTGAAATGGGATTTAATGAAGTGAGGATCGATATACTCCGTCCCAGAAATCAAATCCTCGTCGCTTGTCAGCAGAAGATCGAGCGTAGAAAGAGTCTGACCATGCACGATCCGAGTAGGTCTATCAACGATCTGATGAAGGCCAGTTTCATCAAGCAAGTTGACTAAACGCCCTGCTATAGTATTCAGGAAGGGGGGAGAACTTATTGGCCATGTTATTTCATTGAAATTGAAGTCTCCAGCTATGAAGACATTAGGATAAATTTCCGACATGGAACGAATATGGTCCAAAAGCAATTCATCGGACTGAGAAGGATGGGGCCTATAGATACAACCAACACAGATAGAGAAGGTAGGCGAAGCCAACCTCACAAACAGGTTATCAATATTGGACATGGCAGAAGAAAATGTCCTAACAGTGAAAGACTCAGAGATGGCATCACTCAAGTATATACAGACACCATCAAAGCCAACGTTGAGAGAACTATCATAACGAAACAAAAAAAATCCCTTGATATTATATAATTGATCCGGAAGAGCATCATGCAGCCAAATTTCAGTGATATAAATGATATCAGGCTTCAAGATATCCATATCAACACATAATTCACAAAATTTATTCTTGATCGATCGAGCATTGATGTAAAGTATAGTCCATTGAGAAACAGAAGAAGAATATAGTTTTTTGAGGAACAAAACGTTCCATTATGTTATGTGAGCGACGAACTCTGTCAATAACTTCTTGATATTCGACTGAAGCATTGGGAACAGACAACTCTTCTTCAATTCTTGCGCAAAACCTTGGAAATTGGAGAAATCGGTCTCGACCTGTGATAAATGTAAAGAAAGAGCAGATATGTCAGTGTACAGTTTTTTAATAGAGTCTCCCTGAGATGTTAACCTCGATTCATGTTCATCCAGTCGGGATGTGCACCCGGTAATGTTCGCAGTGAGCTGCCCCTGAGATACCTTGATTCCAACGATGTCTTTCCTAATAGATGAAACAGCAGTAGAGAGATGGTCGAGAGCACTGCACTGGAATGAGATTTTCTCCATAAGAAGCTTGAACTCCCTCATGGTAATAGGGGCATCATCCTGGCATAGGAGAGGTCTGCTGGATCTGAGAGACAGTGGGCGCTCAATCGTCTTGAGGAGGTGCAATAACTGCAAGACTACTTTTTACCAACTTCGACCACATACTTCTTGTCGGCAAACGTTAGTCTCCCGCATACTAAGTGAAAAGTACTCATGCAAGTCGAACATTGAATTGATTCATCGGATTTGGAAACCGATTTTGAACAGCTGAGGCAGGATGACATGTTGTCAAAACAAAGTCGAAATTTCGAAATTGTTGCGAACAAGTTGAGACGTGTATGGAACGCTTTACGTCGAGCGCACAATCACCGGCCATAGCTGTTTCACTGATTATCGTGAATAAACAAATATCTCGTAAACCCCCAATATAGTAATTGTTCAAAAACTTACGTGTTTTCCAGAAGATAATAGCACCCTTCAGAGCACAAGTAGTCGAGCATTAAATACTCCAACTGACAAAGTTTAAAAAATTTAAACTTGAAAAAAACAATAACTTAATCGGAAGGCAATTTTAAACGTGTAATATAATCTGAAGCGTCACACACAGTTATATATAATTGTTCTTTTGAAGAAGCTTTAAATTAATCAAAGCTTGGCATAGATTAAAGAGTAGTCAAATCGTTTACTCCCAAAATCCGAACCTAAAGACCCTTAAAATTCATTCTATATATAAATAAAGATAGTTTTATTAAGTAAGGGATAGAGGGCCTAGGTGATGAAATCAAAAAGAAATCTCTTTATTCTATTGCCTAGCTTTCGAAATTATTTATTTCTTCTCCAGGGTTACTGTAAAATAAAATTTGAGTATTAGCATCTTTACATGAAAAATCTTCTAGAATATTACCGAATGAGAGGTTAACCTGCATTTAGTTTGCGCTTGTACCTCATTATCTTGGAAGGTGTAGAACAATCTTCATACAGTATTTCAACATCATGAAACAATCTATCCTAAATATCTGCTAATTAATAAACTCCTATAAAATAACTAAATGACAAATGGTGACATAACCGACCGAACACAGAAGAACACAAAGAACGCTGTCACACCATCGTACAACCATTGATCACGTGCAATGTTGTCACTTTGATTTCTGAGTCTCCTCATATTATTCGCCTACTAGTCCATCATAAAATCGGGACTTATTGGGATACGTCAACAAGAAAGTGTATGTGTCACAACTTTGGGTGTCTGTTTTTTTATTCATACAATTTCTTTCTTTGTGAATGTGGATCATCTCTAGTATGAGTCTTTTATTATGATTGTTACTATCTAAGATCTTCACATCTTGTAGGTTTATTGTATGGTTCAAAGTGTTTGCATGTATTGATACAACATATCTAGTATTCCCCATTTTTATGTCGCTCCTATGAATTGTCATTCTACTCTTCACCCATTGGGAGATTTGGCCTATGTATGTGCAATTGGTGCATTCAATTTGAAATTATTGGAAGTCCATCAATAACAACACGAAACAGATTTTCATTCCTATCTGAAGAAACAAATGGAAATATTACATCAGGAAGAATACAAATAGTTCCAAAACCTCCACTAATTTTTATGATAGCTAATGTCAAAAGTTACTAAAATATTTTATTATATTAAATTCCAGGTTTTCTGATTACAGGGTGAGACAGAAAGGACGCTGTGACTTATGAAGTTCTTTACAAATGTGTTCTCCCTGTGTTTACCGTTCGGACCTTCTTGTGGATAGTGGACCTGAGAACCGTAATGTTGCTCGATTTCTGTGTCCACCCCCTGCCGGTAACCCTGTACTACTCTCAACCATGAAAAATTCATTACGGTCCCTTTAATTGTTGTAGTTTATGACAGCTATCTTAACAATTCAAACCGCTACAAACTGTTTTGTGATAATTTCACCGTTACGCCAAACCACCGTTTTGTGATATACCATCTAAACCATTAGTTGGGGTTTCTCTTTTATTGCTTTATCCTTCAGGGATTCTTGTCGAAAAACTAGTTCTTTGTTCTGTTTTTTTTTTTGTATTCATTGCTTCCTATAAAGAAATGGCTCTCCTCGATGATAAATTCCCATTTTTCTGACTGAGTGTATGTTCTTGTAGGATCAAATTACCTTACATAGGATAAAGGGATTTTTTGATGAAGCAGTAATAAAACTTATACAGGGTGAGTCTTTGACCACTGCGTTAATTTTAACTCTAGATTCTTGACGTCAAATGAAACATTTTCTTCCTATAACATTTTTCCAAATTTGGCCCCGTTCAAAAGATATAGGGTGAGGAAATTTCATTAAAAAATTGCATTTTCACCTGTAACATTCAAACGACCATAGCAATTGAAATGATTTCTTAGAAGGTTTTTGATAACAGTCATGTTTTGGCATCAAAAGATTTATTTTATTTCTTGTGGGTTTCTCACTACTGCTGTACAGATTGGTTAAATTGCATGAAAAACAAATATCGCTTGAACTAAAGGTCCGTATCTTGTACTTCCTAGAATCATTAGTATTTTTTGTAGATAAAATCATTCTTCATCTTTTCTCCTAAATTGCACCGTTCTTGAGATATTTGAAGTTGAAAGGAATTGAATCGATATAATTTGGTCCAAATTTTCTGATTTTCCCAAATCCAACTCTGTGCTAAAATGATTCAATAATCAGATTTGTTCAATGTTGCCATATTTTAAGTCTTTATTAAATATTGCTACAGATGGTTGGGGAAATCTCTCCAGTCTATGGTTCCAATACTAAACATTATAGATGAAATTAACCACTGAACAATTTTTGTCTTACATTCACCACAAAATCTAAATTGCCATGTGCTGTATTCATTATTAATGATGTCTAGCACCTTGTTTGATATTTAATCCTGAGTTATATTCCATAATAAATAGAGAAACATTTTCCATCACTCACATAGGTACTTCGGTATATTTTCATGATGACAATTGAAATAGATAATGTATTTTCTGTCAGGACCTGTTAAATTGAAGACTTGTCTTTAAGAAGAGCTGGTTTTTTATAGCTTCAGACTTTCAGGGGTCATCAAATTATATCTATTCTAACATAGCAATGCTCAAATTAAGCTCATATGAGTTTTAAAAATTTCGAACCCAGTCTCCTAGATTTGTTTTGTAGGTTCATAGAAGTTTTTTCACGTCTTTATTTCATACACCGATTCAACCTGGTTCACAAACTTAGGAGATAATAGAATTTGACTTAGTTTTAATTCTGGTAAGTTTGTATACCACAGTTTCACCCAATTTAGTTTATTATCTTCTTGTTGTTGTCTATTTATCATATTTGTTGTTTGATATTTGTTCTATCATTTTGAATGTATGTAATTCATCATTGTTGTTTGCTGTCATTCTGATTGTATCTTTTTTGTATACTAGCTGACCCGACAGACTTCGTTCTGTCAAAAAGATTTGTAATGTGGCAATTTTTGTGCCTACATATTTAAAAAAATTCTCCTGAACAGAACCGTCACCCTAGTGATAAGGCGTTGTGAATAAAAAATTATTAAATAAAACATATATAAGGATTTAAAAGTAACATCTTTTGATCGAGTTAACTGACAAAAACTTTGAGGAAAGTTAATGCAGCCAGTCAACATGTCTATAGGAAATTTGCCACTACCAATGACAATGAGTTGTTTAGAGAATATATTTCCCGATTGGTCATTTTGCAACTCGACACGCATATTCTTGCTTAAAGAAGTACTTTGACATGTTTCCACAAATTGGAGGACTTTAGACATGCATTGAGTTCATCAGCTGGCGTTGATCGTGGAATCACTGGCAATGTTTGACGAAAATCTCCTACTAATAAAATCATTGCACCACCAAATCGGTTATTATTGCTCCGTAGATCTTTTAAGGTTCTGTCTAAAGCCTCCAAAGATTTTTTATGTGCCATCGTGCATTCATCCCAAACAATCAATTTACATTGCTGCAAAACCTTTGTCATTGCAGAGTTCTTCGAAACGTTGCAGGTTGGAGTTTCATTGCTTTGCATATTTAATGGCAATTTTAGTGCTTAATGGGCTGTTCGACCACCTTCAAGCAAAGTTGCTGCGATTCCCGACGAAGCGAGTGCAAGTGCAATTTTATTTTGTGAGCTAATTGTTGCTAATATTAATGAAATCAAAAACGTTTTTCCTGTACCACCAGGTGCATCTAAGAAGTAAATCCCTCCAGTTTCATCATTTGTTACTTTCAAAAGAGTTTCAAATACATACTTCTGTTCATTTAACAGTGGAAGATTTGTTTGAATTAATTCTTTCAAAGAGTTGAGATCAGTTTTTCTCGATGCAACTCTTGGTTAAAAGCGTCATGCATTGGACGATTGGGCGCGGTCAGGCCTAATTGAATTAATAGTTTGTTTGACATTGTCAAGCACATGTCCTCAATTGAAATCAATGCTTCATTGTAAATTTCTTCACTGATTTGTATATTTGGATTTCCCATTCTATTCCGTATTTGATACAAAATATCATATAATCTTTGTACTTGATCCACAAATCAATTGGGTTTGATGGGAAGCATGTAGATATGATTATAGAAAACAATGTTCGTATTTGATGAGCGTGTGATGATATTACAGCATCATAGAGAGTTTGATCCCAATGAGCGTCATTTTCAATCAATTGCAAACGTTGACAGGCTTCTCTGTAGGATCCACACAATTCACCATCAACAGTTCGTAACTGTTGGAATGATGTTGGGCCACGTACATTGACTAATAGCAGTCGTAAATAAAAACATTCGTAAATTAATATGAATTTTATACCATAGCAATAAAGCTCAAATTGACTACGTTTTAGTTACAAATCATTTGTATGGGAAAAAGAAAAGGGGTATTTATAGGGTTTTTCCAGCAATAATTCTAATTTTTCTCGCCGTAAAAACCATCCTTGAACTTCAACGAACATTTTAACAAAAGATTTGGCCAAATTGGTCCAGGCGTTGTTGAGTTATGCGCTTACCAACACATTTTGCGATTCATTTTTATATTATAGATAGCCATGAAAAAGTTTGAATATAGGGACGAAACGTCGGCATTAGTTCAACTTAGTCTTGTTCTTCTTCATCATCTGTCCTAGCTCCTGTAAATATACTCAGCATTTGTATAAAAATTTTTTTCACAAAAGTTGAAATATTGAAATTAATCTAACTCCCTTCCGATCGAGTCACCCCCACAAGACCTTTTCTCAAGGTAGGAATTGACTTCAGCGGTCCAATTTAGCTCTGTTCGTATGTATGGTCGCAAAGGCGGTACACATAGAGCTCGAGTCAAGTTTGAGCTAGTACGCTTTCGTACATACGTTGAGACGATTTATTGCTCGCTGAGGTTTACCAAAGAAAATCTGGAGTGACAACGGTACCAACCTCAGGGGTGCACATAATGAAATAAAAGAAGTCTATGGTTTTCTTAAAAAACAGTTCGACTCGGATTCAGACATCTACTGTTATTTATGCAAACATGAAATGGAATGGAAATTTATTCCTCTAAACAGCCCTCATTGAGAGGTCTTCGGGAGGCTAATATAAAATCCATCTCAGGCGTATAGTGGGAAACTCACACCTTAGTTTCGAAGAGATGCTCACATGTTTGGCTCAAATCGAGGTTGTAGGCCTCTGTGTCCTTTATCAGATGACCCATCAGATATTTCATGCTCAACACCCGGTCATTTTTAATAGTTTCATTAATTTGCCAGATGCAGAAATGCATTGCTCGGAAATTTCGGATGACAGACTAAGCCACTGGCAGATGTGTAAGAAGTTGTCTCAGTCTTTTTGAAAAAAATGCTCAATCGAGTATCTACATCAGCTCATATGCATGCCAAATGGCATTGTAGAATCGAAAGAATTATCTCTACTTATGCGTTTCGTCCCTGGCGCACACATTTGGACTCATCAGTATGGCTTGTGTGCGCCATGCCATAGACGCAGGGGTTTTAGAAAGTTTGAGGGAGCCGCCGGGAGTTGAACCCGGTACCTAGTACCTAGTCGGTGTGATACTTGAGCGCTTACCTCTGGGCCACCGAAGCGCTGTGAATTAGGCTATGCGGGGGTTATATGAGGTGCCGCCAAGTGATCCCTACACACTCCCCTGTCAGTGACGGAGTGCCGCTACACACTCCCTTACCAGTGACGAAGGAACGAAACCAATGCGTGTTACAAGGTCAGTAGGTGTAGCCGGGTGATGGCCACCTGAGCTGAGCTACACCACACGGCTATGCGGGGGTTATATGAGGTGCCGCCAAGTGATCCCTACACACTCCCCTGTCGATGACGGAGTGCCGCTACAGCATAAACCGGTTCAAAACATTGTTTTAGGGACTTTAATGTTAATGTTAATAAGGGATTAATTAGTAGTTACGAGAATGAAAACCTACAGAATGCCTAGTCTTATGATACCATTTTGGAATCTGCAATAAACTGAGCAAGTTCTCAAGATGATGTCTACCAGAGGCGTCCAACATTTTTTTTACACTGTAGCCCATCAAACTTGAAGGAAATTTCATTTAGTTTTCAATTTTTCTTTGTAGTTCACGAGTTTCTAACTTTTTACACTAGTTTGATGGATTTATGCTTTATTTCCGATAGTTGATCTATCTCATGTGAAATTAAAAAAACCATATCGAAATACCTCTCCATTTGTAGAAATGGCACTAGAAAAACTAATCGCACTTAGAAATTTCCTACAAATACGAAACCATGAATATCTTGGAAACCGTGGAATTTTCGTTAAGGTCATAATTTGGAATAAGTTAAACCACACAGTGTCTATCTATAGTTGCAGACTTATCCATTGTTTCCAGGACATCCTGTATATTAACCCATTTTCCAAGTAAAAATTCAATTCTTTTTCATCCTACCAGAAGAGCTGTGATTGTACATAGTGACAGTACTAATGGTATCTCAATGAAGCGAAACGAAATCAATTGCATAAACAGAATTGTGAGGACAGGTAAGAGCCATAATACATCCTCCGCACATATCTCAGGTGATGGTAGACAGAATTCGATAATTCGGAGGTTGTTGACCGCAACCTAACGGTACCGAAGAAGTGCCTCATACTACCGCTCCTGCGCTCACGGTCGTACCATCGTCATGGTCAAGTTTACCATCCCATCATCGTCAGTACCGTAAAGACATTCAGGTAGATTGAACTACAGTCGATATGTCTGACATTTATGAAGACATGCGGTAACTACCCTTATAACTCTTGATACAAAAGTGAACCCAAATAAGGTCGCATTCGCCAAATAAATTTATTTGTGATATTCGGAGTTGATGACATTGCGTAGTTAATTGGATTAATTCACTCGTGTTGTGATTTGGATAACGTGTTATATAAAAAACTGCCAACATTCTTTGGATACCTTGGATATTATATACAGCTCCCAAGGAATGCTACGAAGGTAAGATTGAAGATGGATGGGATCTCAGGAATTAAAAATTCTGAACTTGAATAGCCAATTATTTCAAATAATTTTGCCTTTATTTTCTTTATAGCTATTCGAATTCATAATTTTTATTTCTTTTCGAATGATTGATTCTGCATCGATTCCACCTTGTATGAATCTCAAATACCTAATATCATCATGAGTTTCCACTAACTGTCCCTCGAAACTATGTGGACATTCATTATACCTGACCTCTTATGACCTTCTTTCAGAACGTAGCAACGAAACGATCACTATTGCTTTCAGAATGAAGTAAAATGAAAATTGAAATCAAATAAATATATATATATTTGAATAAAATAGACAGTTTTAGAATTTCCACAATTTTCTTTGCCAAAATTAACACATCTCAATGTGACTCAACAATGAGATTACTTGAAATATGCTATATGAGAATGTCCTATCTCAACCCTAGTAACTATTTTAGGGGTATCTTAAGGTCGAATATGTGGATTGGATAATCCACATGGTTTGAACTGACCGGCAAAATTGATGATTTTAAATAGGCAGAAATTCACATTATGGATGATGTCACAAATCCATTTTCGTTTATCACAAACGACCTTGAAATTCGTTGTCTTCATTTGAAAATTGCCAAGATCAAAATGTTGAGGAGACGTAAAAAGTTTCATGCTGGTAACATATTTCATATGGTATATATATATTTCAGCTTGTTTTGTACTTGCACACTTAGGCGGGAGCCAGGGTTTTTTTCCCTAGGCTTTTATGTGATACGCCGAATTGTATGACACCCCGTCACTAACCCCTGATCTATATGCTTTATTAGTTTGCTAACTAAATATTGTAAGCCAGAAGCTCAAAATAATATATACAGGATGTCTCAAGTTCGAGTGCCGATTATGATATTGATCGAAGTTCTCTACAGACCTAAAATATTTTCGAAGCCCAAAAACTCCCGGTTATACAGGGAGTGAAAATAATTTTTTTTTCAAGTTTTCCATTCCTGTTATGTTCGAGTATTCAACTGTGAATACATTTCTGTTAAAACCATTATATTAAATCGAATAGTTTTCAAAATATCCAAAAAGAACTGGAAAAAAAGTCAATTATGTTCAGTCAGTAATATGTTCATTATTCTTATTTCAAATATCCTGAGCGTAAACCGTTTTTACAACATCGAAGACGAAGGATGTGAAAAGGTCATGCATCTTTTGGATTTCACGAATATCATCACAGGGTGTTTCAAATTTTGTGTTGAAAATTGTGATCTTAAAAATTGGCCATAAATTCTGTTTTTCAAATAAGAACCCTATTTTTTATAATTGTTTTGGATTCTGCGGTCAAAAATAATGATAGTTTTCTCTCATGATTATGCTCCTAAATTCAATAATTTCTGAGTTGATTTTCTGGATTTATGGTGTACGTAGAGTCAAATTGATTGCATCTAAAAAAAACTGTAGAAGATAAATTATATGTTAATAATTCACAAATGTCAGGTGTTATTGTTATTCGTTATCTTCATTTCTCGATTTAACAAAATGAGCCGTTAATCTAATTACGAAATTCTGGATCTATTTTATATACATGGTGAATGTGACAGAATTATTAGTAGAACCTGCCGGGTCTTCAACAAGAAGTATCCCCGTTTACCTTCCATGACGGAAAAGATCTTTAGAAAATATGTATCAAACTTTCAAAGTTTTGGATGTGTAAGAGCCCCTTACAAAAGAAGGGTAGTTGATGATGAGGAAAATGAAATTTGTGTTTTGACTTATTTCGAAGAGAATGAAAATGCAGTAATAAGTAGTCAAAACGCGCTTTTGCCTAAAACGGATGTTAATCCTGAAGTAATAAAACAACGATTCAGATAACCAAGTTCGCATAGCGGAATGCCGAGTGAGTTTCATAATATGTTCACACTCAAGCATTCAAATCATTACTGAATGGTCACAGCTTCTTCCATCTGGCCCATTCTTAATATATTCTCTATCTGCTGATTGGCTTCGTCAGGGCAAGGTAACCTTAGAAATAAGGAGATGGTAAGGAGATAAAATAGATAATAGGAGTACACAAATTTCATGTCAATGCATTAGAGTTTCCTCCGAAATGAAAATAAATTGGTCGTTCGCTCCTGTTTGTGTACTCCTATTATCTATTTTGTCTCCTTACCATCTCTTTATTCCTAAGGTTACCTTGCCCTGACGAAGCCAATCAGCAGAAACACGTGTCGGCAAGTACCATCTTCATTTATTTCCATCTGCTACTCGTGGATTCACCCGATATACCTTTCCTACAAATATTTGATCTCCACGATGAATATAGTGTTTGAATTCTCTATCTATTCGATTACTCAGGCATATGTATATCCGATTGACGTATGTCGGAATTCTGTTGTATTTGTCCACTAAACAAATTCATGAATTCCAAACTTCTTAATCGTTAATCAATTCTTCCAATTAGGGTCTATGAAGAAATGTGAGCATATAAATCTTCCAAATTTAAATAATCTCTGCTGCATGCATGATCATTCTGATGAACCCATGGAGTGAGTTTTTGGTGATGTTTGAATTGATAATTGTTTCATCTCTCTTGAATTGGTTCTTTGGTATTTTCTAAGATCCATTTGGGGTAGCCTACTATCTTGATGAATTCGATGATAACTTGGAATTCTCATGACGTTCATAATCTGTATATGAGCATATTTAGGCTGCTGTATTGAGGAGAAATATGGTTAGTCCCAATTTGGTGTCCAGATTTCGGTTCAATTCGAATGAAAAGTAGGTGAAACTCTATGTGACGGGGCAACCAAGATATTGTGCTCTGATTAAGATGATTGAAATGAAAAATTTCAAACTATTGTACAGTAAAAAGTCAAACCGAAAAGGCCCAATTAAGGTCCAATAGAAATGTAAACAAATCAGCAGATAAACAATGATCCTACCAGAACGACAACTTCTATCTTGGTGATATACAGGGTGTAACTAAATAAGTGTAAAATATTTAAGGAGGTGATTCCTCATCGAATAAAATATAGGATTTTTCATATAAAGAAACTTCTTTGCAGCATCCCTTGTTAAGATACTGCCCCTCAAAGGGAGTATATAAAATTTGTATATCAATTCATTCACAAGTACCAAAAATACACCACTATTGAAATTAACGTAACGTTTCCTACTAGCAAAAAAACTTATCCAGTTATTTATTTGGTTTACCCCATGGTTGTAAGGGTGGAAACGCAACCCCTAAAGTTTATTTCCAATGTAACTTTTTGTCTTATTATTTGTTTACCATTTAAAAATTTATTTCCGATAGCTTGTTTCATTCTAAACAAAAAATGTTTCATGAGTTTTTTTCCCAAAATAAACCAGTTCGCAGCAAAAAATTATTTTACGAACAACTACATCGCCATAAATGCGAACTGGATTGATTATTATTCTGTAGTTAGTACCTACATTAAACGACTAAATGGCAAAAAACAAATATAATTTATTAAATTGTAATATTGTAACTTTTTTGGTGCTTGTGAAAAAAATTGTTATACAAATTTTATGTACTCCCTTTGAGGGGCTGTATCCGAACAAGGGATGTTCCAATGAAGTTTCTTCATATGAAAGATCCTTTCATTTTTTCGATGCGGAATCACCTCCTTAAATATTTTTCACTTATTCAGTTACACCCTGTATATTCAATGGGAGCCAAGCATTCATTACCAAAATTAGGGGAAGCCGTCTCAACTTTATTAAATATTTATTTCCTTCATGCTATATAACCACCAAAACATGATTTTGCAATCCATGTTTATCTGCTTCCTTCTAAATTCATAAGAATCAATTACCCTACCTTGTTTAGGGATGGAACATCGATAGATTTTTGTCGATGTTTAACATCGATGATAACATCGAACTGTACCATCGATGTTAACTGAACATCGCTAATTGAACATCGATGTTTGTGAACATCGGTGTTTTTACACTTTAATTGTACTTAGGTATATCAATCATTCATAATGATTTAACGATAAATTCCCAATATATCAAAAAAAATTTCAATGTCTACTGAGAATTCTTATATTAGAAAAAAGATACAGGTAACTATAACATAAATTTGGAGAAGCATTAAATTAAAATTAATTCAATAAATGGATAGAACTCTGGACACTGAAATTAATTAAAGGCCCCAAATACTCCTTATTACATATCCCTATCACCAAATTAGTGTAAACTGGAAAGCACAAAGTCAAGTAAAATTAATATTTGGACACCCTCTATCTCAGAAATCAAGTCGTTCATATGAACTTTTTTATTTTAAAATTACGCAAAGTTTAACCCCTTAAAGTTTGCACAAGTAATTAATTGACACCCAGTATAGTAAACGACCGATTTCAAAATTATCATAACACAAAATTGGGGTAAAACCCGAATATAACTTTCTCCTGACGTCAACCAGAACTGTGACGACCAATTTCACCCATATGTCTATACAGGGTGATAACAAAATATGGAATCATGCTCATGTTTGTATATCAATGAGGATATGGAATTCGATTTTTTGCAGTGTGGAATATTTTTGGTTGTACCAAAGAAGGGTCACAAATATTTCCAGTTAGACAGAAAATGGACTATTTTTTGAAAATTTGATGGCAAAATCGGTACATTTTCTCATACTTTCATTGTACACTTCATTCTGAGTACAACGCTGTTTTCTTCTACAATTTTTGAAAAGTCATATCCATGATTTTGAATAATATATAAATCAACAGTATAAAAACAAACCTAGTTGACTGAAAAATGATTCAATAGCTGAATTTCCATAAATATATATAAAACATCGATAAACCGATGTTTAATATTCTATCCGCAACATCGATGTCAGCATCGATGTTGAAAATCAGTTAACATCGATGGTAAAAACATCCACATCGATACTCAAACATCGATGTTTGAAAAACATCGATGATGATGTCCCATCCCTACTTGTTATTACCTTCAAAACAACCTAGAATCAACTTATAGAATTTGTGCCATGATTAGATAACATTCTGAATTATGGAAATTATGGAAAAATTTTCGCAGCTGATGGTTATAGAGCTAAGAAATATACCTGTTAAAGTAATTTTCTTGAATTTTCATTTTGCTTTTATTGTTCTTTAGTATAATTTTTAATAGGTCATGTCCCGACTAGAACAGAAAAGGTGACGTACTCGATCTTCAATTATCTACCTTAATTGCCATACCTCTAGAAGCGATCGATCTTAGAAATCATATGTTCCGGCTGCAGAATTTTGCCAGCTAGTCTCTGGTTACTCCAGACTGATCTGGTGGTGGGAGAGCGTAGAGTATGTCGGTTATTGAACTTGTGGTCTCGATGCTGACATTCAAGCTAGGCCAACACATTCATCACCCATTTCCTCATTCTCGATGGAAGGAATTCGATCATTTTTCGCGAAATGTGACTTGATCTAATATAAGAAGAGTCTGTTTCACTACTAGTACAGTAAAACGAATATTGATAAGTACTGACGTGATGGGTTTTTGCAGGATTGTTTTCTAAATTATTGTATTCTTAAACAACTATGAAGTGTGGTAATATTGGAACGTTCCATAAGTGAACTGGTTTGATGATAATCTGACAATTTGATCAGAAATCTAAGGAATAGTACATTTTTTACCAGGTAGGAAAAGCTTAACATTCCTGGACGTCTGTGAAGATTGCAACACAGAGTCCAGGAATGTGGCTTTTCCTACGAGGTAAACATACTATTTTTCCGCAAATCGTTTAAAATTCGACAGATATTGATTGATTTAAAAAAAAACGCGATAATTTTATTCCCAAATAAATGGTGCTTTGAAATTCCTAATAAAATTACTTGAGTTACTATGGAAACGTATTGAGGTTGAATTGTCAAACTTGACGCTTATAAATTTAATTGCTGGTGTTCTCGAAAGTAAAATGATAAGTGATGATGAAATTTCCATTCCTGGGACTCCTCCAGAGCTGGTTGAGGCAGTGAATACTGCTTCATTAGAATTATTGCCAAAGAAATCAAGAGAAAACTACAAAATGCATACAGACGTTTTATGGATTGTCGCATGAGTAAAAATACGAGTTCTTTCTCAGAAAATGTTGTAATGGCATACTTCCTAGACCTTTGTTTAAAGATGAAATCTTCAACATTATGGACCAATTATTCAAGTCAACCCTTGCACTTAAACACAATGTAGATATATCTACATATTCAAAACTTCGTTCTTTATTGAAACGGCAAGCTCAAGGTTATAGGGCAAAGAAATCTAAGATTTTAACGAAGGAAGAAATTGAAAAATTTATCCAGGAAGCTCCAGATAAAGAAAATTTAATGATTAAGGTAATTTACAAGTTTTTAATTTCTATTTAGATTACAGCTTTATTTATTTTTTAGGTGGCTGTAATATTTGGTATTTCTGGGGCATGCAGAATGGATGAGTTAGTCCGAATGACTGTACACGATATAGAAGACTTAGAATCTAAGCTTTCAATTAGCATACCTGATTCGAAAACCAACAAACCAAGATCATTTGTAATTAATCAGATCTACTTGAATGTTTATCAAAAGTATGTTTTGTTAAGACCAGAAAATATGAACAGTGACCGATTTTTCTTTAAATATCAAAGCGGAAAGGGTTGGAGACAAGTGGTAGGAATTCATCAATTTCGAAAAATGCCCAAAATAGTTGCTACTTATTTGAACTTGGTAAATCCGACAGAATATACTGGTCACTGCTTTCGTCGGTCTTCTGCAACAATATTGGTTGACTCTGGTGCCGACATAACTAGTTTAAAGAGGCATGGCGGATAGAAGTCATCAAACGTTGCTGAAGGATATATCGAAGAATCGCTTAACAATAAGGTTGAGGTGGCAAATAAAATTTTCACAGTACAAAATATTCAACAAAATGACCCTTCCACCCTGCATGTTGTCCAAAATGTTTCTCATAGTTCTAAGAGTGTTCCTTCAATGTTCAATAATTGTACTAACTGTCAAATTACTGTAAATATAACAAATTGATCTTAAAAATGTATTCAGCAATGACTTGATGTTTTCAAAATATAAATTAATTCCTTATAAACAATGTGGTTTCTATCATTTATGTAGAACACTAACAACTGTACGGAAATATCATTTCCTTACAGTAAGGAAGTCCTGACTTTTTCTTCAAGAAATTTTGACAGGAATGTCAAAATTTCCTGGCGATTTGCGGAAAATATAATTTTTTTAAAAATAAACGTATTTCAAAGACTTTCAAGACCTACCGTTATTCATATAATTGCCATGAGAATACTTTTTTCAAATTTTTATTCGTTAGGGCGTATATGTAGAGTTATATGCTACTTTTTTTGTTTGGTTTTTGTGTTTGCTAAATGCTAAAAAGTGATTGTTAAGCACGGTAAGTTCCACTTCACTTCATATCTCCTTCTTCCAATTTTTGTAACTTTTGTGAATCAAAGACCGAACTCATGGAGATGGTATTCCCAAACATTGCTGAAAATTACGTAAATCACGTTTGGCTAAGCGAACGTGTTATATTGGCCGCAAAAAATGTTGATGTGAATGAAATGAATTTTCAGATTCAAGAAAAAATAGCTGGCGAATTGAAGAATTACAAATCAGTTGATTCTAATGAATATGAAGTTGTCAATTATCCAACAGAATTTTTAAATTCGCTGGAATTGCCCGGCTTACCACCTCATAATCATCAATTAAAAATCGGATCTGTAATTATTATGTTACGGAACATAAACTAGCCATGTCTGTGTAATAGCACCCGACTTGTGGTGAAGAAATTATTGAACAACGTCATCGAAGCAACAATTTTGAAAGGGAAGTACAAAGGCGAAGATGTTTTAATCCCACGCATGCCTATGATACCGAACGATATGCCATTCAGCTTTAAACAGTTTCCAGTGCGGCTTGCATATGCAATGTCAATAAAGAAATCGCAAGGGCAGTGTATGTGGCATCAACCAAGAAAATCCATGTTTTTCACATGGCCAATTATATGTCGCCTGTTTCTGTGTCGGAAAACCATCAACATTATTTATTTACGCGCCAGAGCGTAAAAAAATATAGTTTATCAGGAAGCATTAGAATAGAGAAAAGCAGTGAAGGGTATAGAGGCTTTTAGTTGCTTTCTAGAGCGCGCGTGGTGTTGAGCTCAGTGTTTACTCAAAATGCCAAGTTGTTCAATAGCGATATGTAAAAATTATAAGTGAAATTATAGAACCGTATATAACAAACGCTATTATGATAATATAAATTTTGTTTTTATTTAATAAAATTAGTAAAGTCCTTCTTGGACAAAAAGTATTCGGAGGTTTTTAAAAATTGTCAATGACGTAGGGAGACAAGAGCTTTCTGAAAGGATGATATCAATTTCCATATAGTTTTCGATGGGAAAATATACCTTCTTTTCATGGGTTTCCAACAAAAAAAATTTGGGAATCAAATAACACTGAAGAAGAACACCGAGTGGTTATTTTAAATTTAATAGTTAGGTTTGTTGATTCTTTTACATTAATTGCGGTGGTTGTTTCAGTACCACACTGTTCCAAAACCCGGTGAAAGACTCTGAGCAATATTTTTAATACCTTCCTCTTTTGCATTTTGTTGTGTGTAAATTAAGAAAGCCCATAAAGAATTCTTCAAATTTGTCCATTCAAACATTCTCACAGCCCTACAATAAATATAAGAAATTTCATATATCTTGAAAAATATGATTCGCGTTTCTATTTCTGAACATAACAGAAATTTCATAATTTATTTGGTTTTTGAAAGATTGTTGAAATAGGGTAGTCGATTGATCTGTACATCAGATGCATTTATCACTGGTAGTATTAGAGAGGGGTTTATGAAATGATTCAGAAAGGGCGACTCCTAGGTGAAAAATTTAGAAAGCACTGACGTGAGGTCAGATTGCTTTGGCGCTCTTGTTGAGCTACTTGCGATTAAATATTCAAACCATAACAAATCTATAAGAACTCTGATCACTTGAACAATAGTCTTTTCCCGTACTATGGGACAATGTGATGCAAATATGAACGCTTAATGAATGAACAAACCTATATCTCAAATTAAAAATAACTATAATAATTTTCCCCAAGTTTTGTTCGATGCTATACTTCCCTTTTCCTAAAAACTGATGTCAGTGCTTTTCTGAATTTTGACAACGTATATTATTTCAGTCACCGATATTGAATTCTATCTCTATGATTTCCCGTTATGAAAAATTTTGATTAATATTACGCCAACTGACACTGATTAATGAGCCCGGCATTTGTCAATCGAATATCGATCTGTGATAGCCATCGTTCAAAGAAAATCATCGGGACGTATGTCATTTCTCTTTTTTATCTTGAGTAAATTAAAAAGAGAGATGATTATACCTTTAGATGGAAAAGAGCTACGACAATGAAATTTGAGGATAAGTAAGACATCGATCACCTTAATATATTCAAGAATTTTTACTAAAATCCGAAAAATATCTTATGAGATAGCGAGGATTAAAGAATTTTTTTTTGCGAACTTCTGCAAAATTTTGCGAGCTGTTTTGTTGCAGCATCCCTCAACAATATTTCAAGTATCAATTTGATCGGAATGATATTCTAGTAGTTATTGAGGAAACAAAATTTCAGATACTCATAACTACTGACCAATCCGACGGATTTGGCCCAATAACGAACTTGACCGAGATATTTGGACAATTAACCTATTCTGAAAATATGAAAACTCTAGCTCATCTCTTTCGGATGCTAGAGAAGATACGGCCGGCTGGCCGGACAGACTCAACTTTCGCCACGGATTCTTCATCAGGGAGTCCAATTCAACCGATTGAGACCATTTTCGACTCGATATTCCAAAATTACAGACATTCGGGCAAAATGATAGGCACTCTGTTCGGGTGAACAAGAGCGCCAAAAATAAGAAGGGTCTTTTAACTTTTTGTCCAACAACCTTTTTTCTTTCAAGTTGCAGTTGACTTTATTCAATATATCTACTTATTAAAAATTGAAATTGGAATTGTTAATTGCTATTGAAATACCAAATGTTTTTTTCCCTAAAGTTTGATCAAGGGACTGAAAAAACAACCCTTATATTTTGCATAAAAATTTTTCAATGTCCATTTATCATAAAAATGTTTACTGTCATCACAAAAAAATAAATAAATGAGCTTGAAGAGGAAAAATTAGTCTATGAAAATATATATGCTTACGGAGTCTATAGAAAAGATAGACAACTCTTCTTTCAGTCATCTGACACCAAGAAAGTGAATTTCTGGATAACGGTGACGTTTTATTAACTATCACCTGTATAAGATCCTTTGGATTATGTTTGGAACTTGCCCAGACCCCGCCAAACCGCTAATGACATTGTTAGAATGTTTGATTATTTGTATCATATCACTGATAGAAAGGCTAGTTTATCCAATAATTCAAATACAAAAATAAATTGAATTTTCAAAAATTAAAACGCGTAAATGAATGATTGGTCGCCCCTAGAATCAATATCCACTCAGGAAATTACACGACTCCGACCTCGTCTCATAACATTAGATGATCTGGTCTACAAAACTACAAATCATTATATCCAGGTCAAGTTTCCAACTCCTTACATTGAGTCGTGTACTAGTGGCGCCACCAGTACTCCCACTATGTGACTGAGTTGTTTCCTGCTAGAGTAGAAGGGGAAGAGTGATTGAAAATTGCGATAGCGCTTCTTCGCGGCCTCGAAAGAAAGTCAGTGGCCTAAACACCTTGACTGTCTTAGATCAGTGTCAATGCCACCTCACAGAAAAATAGGGCGGCTATCATTTTGCTTAGGAAAATGGAAATTTTCAAATATACTGCACACATTCCGAAGAAAAACAATATGATGACATTTCTGGGTCTTTTTCGAAATATTGGGTATTTGAATTTAATAAAAAGTTTAAGTAATGGGCTCATTGAAACCTTAAATATTATTCGGATTCAATAACTCTAATGAACATTTTCAAAAATCGTCCTAATACGATGCTTTTCTCTCATTAGTATGAAACGAACCAGTCAAATCATCAAATCCAAGATTTCATTCGAATTCTGATAGAAGCAAGACATCACAAAAATTTTTAGCTGATGTATTTATCGTTATATAAAAATACAAAATTAAAATGATCTAGCAGTTCTTGCGATGGCTGGTGGTGAGAAAAGATGAGTTTTTAAGTGTATATATAAATTTCAATTGTAATAAGAGGATACTCTAAATGGAACCATATTAATAAAATTCTGACTGCCCCATGTACAGACCTCACATTATGATCTGAGAATTTTCTGTTCATTTCTCTATAATTGGGTGTAAATTTAGTAACAGTAATTGCTCGATATTATTTTTTTGTTTCTATTATATGCACAGGGTCTAAACACAGGGTGTAACTAAATAAGTGTGAAATATTTGAGGAGGTGATTCCTCATCGAAAAAAAGATAGAATCTTTCATATAAAGAAACTTCATTGGAGCATCCCTTGTTAAGATTCACCCCCTCAAAGGGAGTACATAAAATTTGTATAACAATTTTTTCCACAAGCACTAAAAAAGTTACAATATTGACCTAATTAATTAACCTAACGTTTCCTACAAGCAAAATGACACTTATCCAATTATTTATTGGACATGCCTTAACTTTAATTTATGTAACTTACAGATTCTTTAAGTATGTATTTTTTTAGATGTTCTGAAGAAGCAATTGAAATACTGCGAAAGCTTAGCATTTACAATAAATGGTATAACAATTGAAAGACCAACAATGTCTATTCACCAATTATATATCAATTCTTTATAAACATTAATCAGAGATGAACTCCACACAACTTATATATATATATATATGTTAGTATCGTTATATTTCTCACCATACTTTGACTGGGATGAATCGCAGGCATCTATAGATATCTCCTAGGTGCCATTTGCAGTTGCTCTGTAGTTTAGGGTTTTCCAATTGGAACCTCAAAAGTGTGCGGCTAGTTTTTTTTGCATCGTACTGATGCAGACGAAAGCTATCAATGTTTTTCGCAGATAATCATGGGGAAGTTTTTGGAACCTTCAGTCCTTCCAGTCTAGCTGTTCTTCAGATGCTAAATCAAAAACGATTGATTAAACAATTCGGTACTAATCCTGAAACAGGAAAATTTTTGGTACACTTGATTGAAACAAAAATGAATTGCTTGTGAAAAACCGAATTCGAGAAAGAAAATAAATGGTTCTGTAAACTACGATAATTATAAATATCTGTCGCAACGAGAGAAATCATCAGACATAAAACCGACTAATATTTTACGAATACAAATATATCAGATTAGAATACCATGAAAAACTCTGTATATTCAAAAATAGGAGAAGGTTTATGTAAGTATCGAGAAAGCAAAAACGATCTATGCTTATATCTTCAGCAGCAATGCTATCTTATACAGAACGAATACGTGAGAAAGATATGAAACACCCACGATATAGAAGTTCCATAAAGAAAATGTTTTATAAGCAGAATGTGAACATATCATCAGAAAATAAAAATAAAGTCGTACTGAAAACCGCATGAAGAGCTTGGTTATACAGTTTCAAGTAATTCAAACCTTTACTCCTAAGATTACGAAGGAAGATGAAGAATATCGAGTGACCAGCATCACCGTATATCCTCGTTTCGTCAAATTCATATATTCAAGCAAATGACCGAAATTTGAAAAGTCCCATCTATGAGATTGACATATCTAACTGTAGGCACATAACTCTATACATGCTACACTGAAATACTTACTAAAATCCCTTTCATTTATTATGATTTGTTGACATTGTTCTCCTCCAAATAATGAGTTCCTCCCAACTGAATACATTTGGTTAGATTAGTAATATATCTGCAATGGAGAGAAAAATATATGGTTTCTTTCTCAGGATTAAACAGTGTTACTTTCATTTGAGCAGCCCTATATTATAGATTTCAAAGTGAGTTGAAAAAGAGGGTTCTGGAGTCATTTCTTGTAAATTTTTGCTAGACATCCTCAATGAGCATTGAGAGGAATCGTTATGGGTTGGTTGTAAATATTTCCAGGCGTACCAATGAATATACGAATGATATCAGAAAGTGGACAACTGTCATATTATTTATCGGGTAAAATTATGTAGTGGTGATGAAACTTTGATAGGGGTAGAAAATTTTTTCATCCACGATTAATTTATTGAATTTCACAAGCACAGCTCGTAAACTGTTAATATATCTGTATAGAAAAACGTCACCATTGTTATCGGACAGACTGAAGAATTTTCAAAATTTCACACGGTTTGTGATTTCACATTGAAACTAAAATGTTGGGACAGAATTATATGAAATTCAGACGTATTTTTTGACCGGAGAATTTGACTCAAATGATTGAGTTCTTAGTCATTGCCTAGTTTTCATAATAGGTATTGCTTATATAAAAACTTGTATTATTTGATAGAAACATCTTCAAGAAAAATCGATATCTAATCCAACAGCTCGTGAAGTTGCGTGTCGGTTACCATGGAAAATGTTAGGCCAGGTTATCCGAGGTCAAACCCGGACCTTTCCCATTCATCGACGAGAAGCCGAGAGGTTAGTCACCTCCGAATTCAGTTTTGTTTGTCAACAATATCATATGGGAGAGTTAGATTCATTTACCCCCGCTTTTTGGGGAATCTGGAAGAATTGAGATATCAGGATCGAGTTGACTGAAAAGTATATGATTGGTCTCTCAGATTGAGTGATTTTTTCCAATTAGGTTTTTTTGCGTATGTGAAAGAACGCTTAAATGTGACAGCTGCCATATATGTTGATTTCCAACTGCAAGAAAACGAGCTCGTTTGAACAGAACAGTGGGTTGATATTGTGATCTCCAAATTAACCTGAGACATCTTTCAGAATTTCATTGCAGAAAGTATTCGAAAAATGATTGAAACTGAATTGATCATGAATATAAAAAAATCACGGAGCGCCATCTAATGGTCTAGAGTACAGTTGAGATTGTTATATCTTATCTATCATGTGAACACACGAGCAACTATATTTCGATCTGTAGAGTTATTGAGAGTTGATGTGTTTTTCAACTATGGAATCTATTGATCATTGAGCATATATTGAAGTTTCTGTAAATAAATGAATATAATGGAAATTTATTCAGATGTTGTAAATAATGTGTTCGAATAATAAATTTTTTTAAAAATTGTGTTAGTAGTCATACAAGCGTCACTAGAAATGAATTGCTCATATATACATTAAAAAGTCAGTTGAAATTCCGCATTATTAGGCTTCACAAACTGAGAAAATAAAAATTTATATCCCCTGGTGATAAAATTCTGCAAAAATTTAAATTGTGTAGGATATCAATAATATATAATCTTGCACAGTTTGACTACGACATATATCTTGTGAGATATGAGGTATTAAAAAATATTTTTGTAGCTTCTCGATATCATCTAAATTTCGCAAGCCAATATTTTCCAACCACATTAAAAAATCTTTCAAGTAATAACTTGATTGATGAATATTCTAGGAGGCATTGTGAAAATGAAATTTCAGGTGCTTAGAACTCCTGAACTAATGGACGGATTTCTCCCAGTAAAGGATCGACCAGGATATTTGGACAAATTACCCAATCTGAGACTATGAGAAGAGTAGCTTACCTCTTTCGGAAAATAGAGATTATTTGGTCAACAGGACGGACATATTCAAGTACGACCCTGGAATTTTCATCAGGAAGTCGAACCCAATTCGTCGATATCATTTTCAGCTCGATATTCAAAAATTGCAGACATTATGGCAGAAGGATAGTACGAAAGTATTCTAGATAACTAGCATAAAATAAACCTACCGCATCCGCCATTTTGTATAAATATATATAAATGTATCAATGTATAACATTTCTACAGATAAGATGATGAGGATCTTACCCTCTTTTTAGTATTGGAATAAACTTATTAGAGTACCGCAAGAAAAAAATATTTATCAATAGTATCCCATCATTAATATATATATATTCTTTTGAACTTTTGGCGTACAATTAATCATTAATGAAGCCTTACGGTATGTCATTTACAAGAAAACAGAAAAATTCACTAAATATTCCAGAATGAAATGAAAGTGAATCTGCATAGCGTAATCAATATCAGTTCAATGGCCTTCTCGTCCCGGAAAAGCAATTCTGTAGCTCCGTATCTAGAACAGGAGAGCTAGAGATGCTCTTTGTTCCATTTCTGGCATATTTTATATGAAATTGTTAATACCTCATTGAATAAAAAAATAATTAAATAATAAAGAGCAACAATCATTGTTTGCCCAAAATAATCACTTCAATTTCAATAAGCATTCTTTGAATTTGTTTTATGAACTTAGAAGTGATTCAAGATGCAATGGTTATAGCTAAATGGCGAATGCGCCAGAAACAATAAGCAAAGTAACTATTTCTGAATAATGAAAAAAAAATTATTTATAGTGGTTCTACTACAGGTTGACTGTAATAATTTCCTGAAAATTCCTTTCAATCGTGAAATGAGGGTGTGACGAAAAGTGCTCTGAGGAGTTGAGCATGACCTAGGATAACAGCGGGGGCGTTGAACCTTTATCGATTTGCCGGAAAACATTTCACTTTTGTTTTGTTGGGAGCTGATGCTAGGATATCGGCTCTCCCATCAAGATTGGAGAAAAGACATAATGATATATTAAAAAAAAATCTACGAGCGTCGTTTTTATTCCAATTAATTCAAAATTTTAACTTGGGGTGATTATTTGAGTGTCATTTCATGACTTTAGGTCCTATCATACTCGTATATAAATCATTTTTTATTTATTTTAGTAATTTCACTGAATTCATGCAGTGAGCTATGTCTATGAGACATAATAGATATATCCATTTTTTCAACATTGCTAAATATTATTGTTGACTCTTCCTAGATTCACTTATGCTCTAATTCGGAGAAGTTTGAATCAAGAATCGTAAATTTATGTAGGTTATTTTTATAACATATATATAAACAGGGTGTAACTAAATAAGTGTAAAATATTTAAGGAGGTGATTCCTCATCGAAGAAAAGATAGGATGTTTCATATAGAGTTATTTCATTGGAGCATCCCTTATATATTATATATATATCTATTATGTTTCATAGACATAGCACACTGCAAAGATTACATGAATTCAGTGAAATTACTAAACTAAATTAAACATGATTTATTTTTTGTTTAGAATGAAACCGGCTTTCGGAAATAAATTTTTAAATGGTAAACAAATAATAATACAAAAAGTCACATTGGAAATAAACTTTAGGGGTTGCGTTTCCCACCCTTAAAACCACGGGGAGAACCAAATAAATAACTGAATAAGAGTCTTTTTGCTAGTAGGAAATGTTAGGTTAATTTCAATATTTTAACTTTTTTGGTGCTGGTTTTATTTACTTCCTTTGAGGGGCTGTATCTTAACAAGGGAGCTCCAGTGAAGTTTATTCATATGAAAGATCCTATCTTTTACTCGATGAGGAATCACCTTCTCAAATTTAAATATTTTACACTTATTTAGTTACACCCTGTATTCATTCTGAAATTTCATTATCCTATAGTGAACTCATGAAAAGATATAGGGTTTCTTTTTGTGTGGTTATTCAATTCTAGTTCAGTAAACAAGTAACGTAGCATGCCACTTTACTAAAATGCTATAGAATTCAGATAGAGATAAAAGTATTTAATTATCTGGAGTAATGATATATCGGGTGTCCCTAGGTGGGTGGCCTATTTAATTATTATGGGAAGTATTAAAGCAAAATATTTAAAATTTTGTTAATCAATGCTGAGTTATTTAAAGTACATTTCTGAAATACTTTTTTATATTCACAGTGTTACCAGATATATGGAGATTTGGCAGCAGCTTATTCAATTTTTTTTATGATTGTCTATAAACAATTGCATTATTTTATTTCTCCTCTCGATATCAATCTTCAACATTGTTTGAATTATTCAAATTGATTCGAACTCAAATATGAGAGTCACGAAAATGGCTAATTTCGCTCAATATCGAGATTCCAGTTCGCAATTTGGCATGATTATATAGGGAATGGTCAAAAAAGTTACCACTTGATTACTCACAAAATTGTGAAAAACTCTACAATCTTTCTGTGCATTTTCCTAGACCTATCTCGTTTTGATTCTAAGTTATCTGCATATTGAATTCTGGGTGATTTATAAAAACGCATGCAAAAATCTTGAAATACTGGAATAAGGGTTTTCTATGGACGAGTTGAGTCATAGATATGCCTTTTTATAGATTACACAGAGAAAGATATAAAGAAACTAAGGCATATCAAATCAATCTTAGTTTAAATAAACGCCAATTACTTAGATTCCAATCCAGACATGTATAGGGTAATGAATGAAAAATTGTAGAGAGGGTGGCTCTTTTTCTGAAATTGTCTTGATGATATTGGAAGTTAATCCTCATAAATAAGGAAATATTCATTCAACAGGATTTGAAATTTCTCCACGTAGATAACATCTGTGTGATAGAAAAGTAAGATAACAATTTGGAAAAACATTCCTTAATGCATTCAGGAGATACATTTTCAGGATTAGACATTCTTTGAAATATATTGACAATGGAAACCATTAATTGGGTGGGTATTCATCATCTTCGGAATATGAACAAATCATTGTCGAAATGATGTACCATTGAGAATTCCACAAAAAGTGGAGATTTGGAGTGATGAATGTTCAGATAGTTAATTGATTCAAAATCAGAAATATCCAAAGAATCTGCAGCAGAATAATCAAAGATTTCCCGCAATTATACAGTTCCAGGTAAAAACAGTTCAAGTGGGAACATGATTTCCCACTCTTGCTTTATCAATTCGGTGGTTTGTTCAAGAATTTTTATGCTGACAAAATCCTATGTAAATGTTCAGGATTACATTATGAGATCGAATAAAAATAAATATTTTCAGATCTTCTCTGTATGATCAAATTAAGATGCTAATGTATCAGTTGAAAAATATCGCGAAATAAAAATTGATCTCAAATTATGAAGTAAAAAAATAAAAATATTGATTGATGAAATTATGATTTGTGGTAGTTTCATGATCTGATATTGATGTTCGTATATACGAGTCTCAAATTTTATTTGATTTCATGAGCTAGTTCAATATATGCAATTGATCAAAATCAAAAATTTCTAACCAGATTCTACTTGTTTAAGCGAACTCAATTTGAAAACGATGGAATAGGTGTATTGAAACTTTGGTAGAAAGAAAAGCAAAATCAGATGATGCAAATAGTCTAATACATAAACTCCATCATCCAACATATCTCATCTTCTATTATCCTTTGCTTGATCCAAAAAATTTGTTAGATCATTAGATTTCTTTATATCGAACAAAACTTTTGTATGTCTGGATAATATATAATCAATTCTACTCATGACAAATGAGGAAGAATGATGGTTCGGAGATATGTTGCTGAAAATTAGAACATCTTTGAAATGAATAAATTGAGAACTCTTTAGAAAAAAATGATGCAGTTAGTTTGCTGATCTCAATTTTTAGATTCTAGGAAACGAAAATATGATGAAATCAATAGTTTCTGAATATTTACAATTAACCTTAGTTAGGTCTCGAAATATATTTTACTAATCGTGAGTTGTAAAAAATATTTGATTATGCTTGTTTGGTGAACTTACTTCCTACTATTGGCTAATTCTCTGAAAGATTTCGTTTGATATCCAACATATCAAATATGTTGTATTATATTATCTCTATGAATGCCAAGATCATTGCTGATAATCAAAATCGGTCTTGTGGGTATTTTATAAATGATGATAGCTCTAAACCTGAAATTTCATTGAGTTATATTTTAAATTTTCATATTAGACCCAATAATTTGAACTCAATGAAGTGATTTTTCATCTTGGATTTTTTATCTCTAGTGCGAGTACATATGGTGATGCATAGAAACGTGCTTCGACTTACTGTGTTTCTTGGCATCAGAAAATCAAAAATACCAAATTATAGATGAGGAAGGAGATTAGTTTGCTGCTTCGCTAACAAATTTCCTCTTCTTGCATCGCATTGACTAGAGTAGATCTATTTTTGGTGAATATGATAAAATAAAAGAGGTATTAGGAACTTCTCAAATCTTTTTAGTCAAAAAGCTCCTTATACGCACCCCTGCATTCATACTATTTGACTTGATTTGAAGTCGACTATACCGAATCATGTAGAATTTTACAATAATTCGAGCATTTTTATGTGCATCCACCATTTTGCTGAACACGGTTTGATGACTTTAAGGTGTCAACTACTATACTTCATCAGTGTTGAATTGTGAAAAATGTTCCTTGAATAAAGTCTTACCGCATCCCTTGTCAAGATACAGCCCCTCAAAGGGAGTGCATAAAATTTGTATAACAATTGAAATTGATCTAACGTTTCCTACTACCAAAAAGACACTTATCCAGTTATTTATTTAGTTTACCCCATGGTTGTAAGGGTGGGAAACGCAACCCCTTAAGTTTATTTCCAATGTAACTTTTTGTCTTTTTACAAAAGATAAATTATCTGTTAATAATTCACAAGTGTCAGGTGTTATTGTTATTCGTTATCTTCATTTCTCGATTCAACAAAATGAACCGTTATTCTAATTACGAAATTCTGGATCTATTTTATATACATGGTGAATGTGACAGAATTATTAGTAGAACCTGCCGGGCCTTCAAGGAGAAGTATCCCTATTTAACTTCCATGACGGAGAAGATCTTTAGAAAATATGTTTTGGATGTGTAAGAGCCCCTAAAAAATACAAAAGAAGGGTAATTGATGATGAGGAAAATGAAATTAGTGTTTTGACTTATTTCGAATCGAATGAAAATGTATCTTTTCGAAGTGCAGCTCATGAAATCGATTTAGACAGATATTCAGTGCACCGAATTTTGAAAAAACACAACATGAATAACTACAAATATAAGAAAGTTCATGCATTAGAACCAGTTGACTACATAAAAAGGTTAAATTTTTGTAGAGGAATATTAGAAAAACTTGAAAATGATGAAAATTTTTTGAAAAAGAACATGTGGACAGACGAAACAAAATTCAATAATGAAGGACTATTTAACAGAAAGAATTGCCACATTTGAAGAAGTGAAAATCCTCATAGAAAAAGACAAAGAAACCCCCAGAACAAATTTAGTTAAAATGTGTATGCTCTTTTGGTGAACAATAAAGTGCGGTACTACATTTATGAAGAAAACTAAATCACAGAAAAATTTTTGGAAATCCTGAGAAATTTTCTTTATGAGTTTTTGGATGAACTGTCGTTGAGTATGTCGACTACCGCATATTATCAATTAGATGGGGCTCCGGCACATAGTTCGCACGAGGTGTCTGAAGAACTGAATGCAATGTTTGGTAATCGGTGTGTTCTGTTTTCATTTGTATAGATGTTCGTTTATTTTTTCTCTTTTTTGTTATTATTGTTTTTATTATTCATTCACTACTATGCGACTGCACATACGCGCATGGGCTTTATGATTCGGGCAAGTCTTCTAACATATTCCTGACTGACTTGCGTATTGGGATCAGTTATGCGACTTAAGCAAGATCCAGTAAGAAGAAGAAGAACTACTACCTCTTCTTCGGAACATAGAGTATGGATTATGCCCCCCACTACTACAAGCAAGAGACAATCTGAGCATTATCTCGAAAACAACCGAGCACAAGAGTCGCACAGTAACAAGCAACACGTCAACAGTCGGAAAGAGACTCTACAACAAACCTAACCTCAAAAGGGCGCACGTGTGAACTATTCAATCTTCTGACCAAGGTAAGCTCATAATTTGACTCTAAATAACTTGTCAGTATAGTATTAAGGTTTGCCCTTTGATATTGTATTTTTCACCAATTATCCCAATGTCTTAAAATATTAATATATGAAATTAGTGATTCCGATGAAAAATTACATTCCACGCGTTTGAATTTCAATGCATGGTCCTTCGAGCCGTCAGAAATCAGTAGTTTCTTCTCATGAACTATAGTGGACTCTGGAGCCGGTACACGCTGATGGATGACGGACTGCTGCGCAGGAAGGCGCAATGTCAGCACGAGGGGGGCTTGATGATGTTGCCCCATGGTATGCGACGTAGACGCGACCATGGGTTTCATCTTGTTCAACTCGCTTTCGACGATGGCTGCATTCTTGAGTCGCTTCTCCTCCAACTTCTTCTGCATTGCCTCCTGTATCTCCAGGTACTACTGTCTACTGTGAACCATCTAGGATTGATTCCTGTGACGAGATATTTTAGTTGGAGGATATTTCTAAGTGAAAAGAACCTTCTTTTTCTTTCTTCTTGAGGACCTTAGTCAATCCGACAAGATGAACAGCGTTGATACCCTTCTTCAAGCTGCAAAGTACCTGGAGATCCAGGAGGCAATGCAGAAGAAGTTGGAGAAGGAGCGACTCAAGAATGCGGCCATCGTCGAAAGCGAGTTGAACATGATGAAACCCATGGTCGCGTCTACGTCGCATACCATGGGGCAACATCAAGCCGCCCTCCTGCTGACATCGCGCCTTCCTGCGCAGCAGTCCGTCATCCATCAGCGTGTACCGGCTCCAGAGTCCACTATAGTTCATGAGAAGAAACTACTGATTTCTGACGGCTCGAAGGACCATGAATTGAAATTCAAACGCGTGGAATGTAATTTTTCATCGGAATCACTAATTTCATATATTAATATTTTGGAACATTGGGATAATTGGTGAAAAATACAATATCAAAGGGCAAACCTTAATACTATACTGACAAGTTATTTAGAGTCAAATTATGAGCTTACCTTGGTCAGAAGATTGAATAGTTCACACGTGCGCCCTTTTGAGGTTAGGTTTATTGTAGAGTCTCTTTCCGACGGTTGACGTGTTGCTTGATACTGTGCGACTCTTGTGCTCGGTTGTTTTCGAGATAATGCTCAGATTGTCTCTTGCTTGTAGTAGTGGGAGGCATAATCCATACTCTATGTTCCGAAGAAGAGGCAGTAGTTCTTTTTCTTCTTACTGGACCTTGCTTAAGTCGCATAACTGATCCCAATACGCAAGTCAGTCAGGAATATGTTAGAAGACTTGCCCGAATCATAAAGCCCATGCGCGTATGTGCAGTCGCATAGTAGTGAATGAATAATAAAAACAATAATAAAAAAAAAAGAAAGAATAAACGAACATATATACAAATGAAAACAGAACACGGTGGATCGTACGCCGTTCTTCATTGATTTTGCCCCCACGATCTTCCGATCTTCCTCCCTTAGATTTTTATTTATGGGGTAGAATAAAAAACATTGTCTATGAATCTCCTATTGAATGCAAAGAAGATTTGAAAGGGCGTGGATGCTTTCCATTCACTAAAGGGGGAGGAAATTGAGCGAGCGACTAACCGAGGTGTTTCAAGACTTATTCAAAAGTGTGTGGAACAAAATGGTCACCATATTGAAAGTCTTACCTGATCATTTATTTTGTTAATTTGACTTTTGAAACGTATTTTTATTTTTATTATCATTATTTATTTATAATCATAATTCGGTGTACTGAAGTAGGGAATCTATTTAAGGTGTTTCCTATTGAAGAGATGAATTCTCATTCGCTTCGAAATAAGTGGAAATACTAATTTCATCAACTGCCCTTTTTTGTATTCTTTAGGGGCTCTTACATTCCAAAATTTGGAAAGTTTGAAACATGTTCCCAGAAATTGTAAAAGAAATGGGGATACTTCTCATTGGATATTCAACATTTTGTGTCATCCACCATGGATTTGAAATAAACAATATCATTAAGTGTATTTGAATGTGTATTGCTTATACAATTGAAAAAATACAATATAAGAAATAAATCCAAAATCTCCTTATTAGAATAGCAACGATTCATTTTGTGAAATCAAAAAATTTCATAACGATTAACAATAACACCTGTCTGACACTTGTGAATTATAAATGGGATGATTTATCTTCTATGCTCACAGAATATCCTTATGAATCCGATTCGAAGAATTTGACTCTACGTACTACATAAATTCTGAAAATTTGAAATAACTCAGAAATTTGTGAATTTAGGAGCATAACCATGTGAGAAAACTATCATTATTTTTCACCGCAGAATCCAACACAATTATAAAAAAATAGGGTTCTAATTTGTAAAACAGAAGTTAAGGCCAATTTAAGATCACAACTTTCAACACAAAATTTGAAACACCCTGTGATGATATTTGTGAAATCCAAAAGATGCATGACCTTTTCACATCCTTTCTCTTCGATGTTGTAAAAACGGTTTACGCTCAGGTTATTTAAAATGAGAATAATGAACATATCACAGACTGAACATATTTGACATTTTTTCCAGTTTGTTTTTGGATATTTTGAAAACTATTCGATTTAATGCAATGGTATTAACAGAAATGTATTCACTTTGAATACTCGATCATACCAGGAATGGAAAACTTGAAAAAAAATTTTTTCGTCGAATTTTTTTCACTCCCTGTATAACCGGAAGTTTTTGGGCTTCGAAAATTATTTAGTTCTGTAGAGAACTTCGAACAATATCATTATCTCAATTTTCAGATTTTAATTATGTCTAGTTCTCCTGAAACATCTAATAGGCATTCGAACTTGAGACCCTGTATTTGATTAGCATCGAGTTTTCAAAATTACAATTAATCACGGTGTTAAATGTAAGCAAAAAAATGGATAGGTCAGCGCACATGGCAACATTACTTGGAAACGACGTACAACGTGCAACGTTGCATTTCCCACAACAGAACGTGTTGTGCTAGGTCGGAGTCCAGACGTTTTGAACTGTGTCTGTGCTAGGTGCATTTCCACGGATTTTCCTACTTTCTCCGGTCAGTGAAGGTGCGTAGAGCGCATTTTCAGGCAAACGCACTTGTGGGATTCCCGAGACGTTTCCTGAAAAAAGGAGTGATGAATGAATGAATTTCTTCATTCGAATTCACAGGGTATGTCAACGAGAATAATCGTTGTAATCTGATTGCAAAAAAATTTGCTCATTTGAAGTTTATAACTGATATAAAGAAATCATTGTGTTCTCAAACTCATTGAAATGTTTGTCGAAAATTTGGGAGTACTATGTAGAAAGAAATTTTCGTTATTACTTCGAAATATGACGAGCTGGTTAATATTGTTCAATTTCAAGTTTCATTATCCTGTTTCAAAATATATATCTCTATTAATTTATTGAAACTAAAAATAACGAATATAATTTCCATATCTTCGGGTGAGAAGTGGGTTTTGAAATAGATTTAAATAAGGAATATAGAAATATAAAATTAAATTATTCTATTATATTTATTCCAAATGAAATCTTATTGCTTGGAAAATTAACGGAGTGATAGGGTTGGATTCCTTGTTTTTTTTTCGAATATATTCATTCTAGGGTATACTCTGTATGCAATATGCTCCTAGGAATTGAATGATGTTTCAATGAATTTTAACCTAGTTGTGGAACGAGCAAAGTAGCCATTTATTCGATGTGAAAATTAATTTTTCTGATAGTTTCAAATTATTCAACTTTCTCTCCTTGAAGACTTGAAATAGGTCAACGCTATAACCACAACGGCATAACCTCAATTAATTTTTACGTCATATATATTCAATATGAAAATCAAAATACCTTTGATTTGAAGAATTCAGAATTCTCATTTAGAGTCCACTCTCCACATGTCACAAGTACCTTTCATCTCCTTTCTTTTTCTGAATGATTTTGTCCATAACTTCACATAATCGAAAATTTTATTCACGCCTTTACCGTCTAGACAAAAATCGAACAAAAGTGAAATTGGAGCAAAGCAATGAATGTTTCATTGATTATTGTATTTTTGCAATTTCTATTGCTTGTTTAATTCTTGTCCTTAGCATTTGAGAAAGAGCAATTTAATCATCAATAGAGCCGAAACTTTGTTTTTTCATCACCATTGAAAAAATCTCACGATTATGTCATTCTGAGATGGTTCGATATCAGCAAAAGTGAAATTCAAGATGGCGACTACTGCGTTTCCGTTTCAGAACTTCACGAAGATTATTCCTATAAAAGATTCTATTTCAGGATCTCATTGACTCCATTAAGGTAATGTTAGCTAGTTTTTGTGAAATTAGTGTTTTATTTTGAATCATAATGGATTTTGGATTTGAATTTGTCGATGAGTCATCTCGAAGTGCTAATTCAACTTTGACCTTTGCAATATCCTTTATTTTTGGATTATATCTAGTCGTATAGTCGAAAAATAGTTTTGTTTACTGCCTAGAAGATCTCCCACTAGTTTCCCTTGCGATGCATGCTAAAAATTTTCCATGATGCATAATGGAGTGCATATTTATAGAAAAGTGAATTTCAAGTTCGTCTCAAGGTTATTGAGTTTTGATTTCAACTTATCACTGTTTTTCATTCAATCATTCCTAATATCTAATTTTTATTATACTCTTCAAACAGCAGACCGAATGAAGTTAACTTTGTTTTGTCTAAATCCATTTTGACCTTGATATCAAGATATCAATATCAGTTTTCTGTTGGAGAAAATTTAATTCTAGAGTTTCACCAAGATTCCAATATTATAAAAGAATTTAAAATATCATTCCTTCATTTAAATAATTCTTATTTCGATTTCACACTCTTATAGTTTCAATTCTACAATTTTCCAGAGCATGTAGTTTTTTTTTCTGATTCAATGGGGTTTCAGGTTTCCAAGATTTATAATATTAACAACTTATTTTTTTCATTCTTTCCACATGTTAATCAAAATGGTTTTTGATAAGAGAGAGAACAAAAATTTGGATTGATCTTCTCTATTTTATTTCGTCTATTAGATCAAGTATTACCAGTGAAAAAAGATCGTTCTATTTTTTGTTGATGTTAAAAAAAATTTTCACGATACTTGATGAGAATAGTCTTCATCCTCACCTATTATGAAATATTTAATACTTGGTCATTTCACATTAAAAAATATCAACATTTCATATTGACTCAATACGAAGCTATATCACTTTGGTTGAATATTTTTTTTTCATTTGTCAAAAGTAAATCACAAAATTGTTGTTACTGATTAAAATTCTACGAAATGCAATTGTACGTCTCTTAACAAGCTGACCGCGAATGCGTTTCTATAGGAATAACGCAGTAGATGCGATATGAACTTGCATTTTCTAATTGTTTCAACATTGAAAAGATCAGTAATCGCAACACACGGTACCAAGGTTAGGACAAGGAAGACACATATCGCACTTTAGAGTGAGATCTACTACTGCGTCACAGTAATGCAATGCAATGCAACCTTGCACTAATATTAGTGCTGAATTAAATTACTTCCAACAGATGAAAATAATAAGTTTTAGTGGTGTTCTCTTCTCGTTCAAAGCGGTTTAAGTAAAGGCAGAAAAAAATTAAATTTCACCAAAAAAATATGAAGGTTTGTCGTGAAATTGCTATGAGATGATATAGACCAGTTTAAGACTCAATTTTTGGATCCCCAGAAAATAGTACCTGACTCATAAAAGCTTTTTTTACAGGACTCAAATGCCTTGAAGAAAAACTGCGATCTGATACACCGAAAATGGGAGAGGTAAATATAAAATTCTTTTCAACTACTAAGTAAACACGAACATATTTTTTTCATAAAAAGAGTGATTTTTCGAAACCTGGAGTATACTGCAATTCAACATTCATTCTATGAGTTCAATACGTATTTCATGAATAAATATTTGGTTTGTCAATTGATTCGGAGAGGTTAAATGTCATTCCTTCGATATTTTTATGTCAGTAAACATTGAAATCAGAGAATATACCATTTATCCTATCCCCAAGCAATAATTGCCGTATGAATCATTTTTGAAAATATTTTGACCCTCTTGTTCTAGTCCATTCAACTAGTTTGACAGTGTTTTGTGTAAATTTAGGTTTGGTATAAGACGCTGATAATACATTTTCAATTTTTCTCAAATATTTTCAAATAAAATATGGGCTAAACTCTATATTTTTTCATTAGAAACATAACTTATTTATTTGAAGAAATAGGTTTTTTTATTTAAAGAAATAACTAAAAATTAAATAATAGAATGTCATTCCGATAGGACCATTACCCTTGAGTTCTTTAGTTTGATACAATTTCCAAATCCTTTCAAATTTTTAAGTTGGAAAATCAACTAACTAGTCATCTTCTCGTTACTTGCAGGCACCTTGTAAAATAATATAATCTTCTAATTATCCAGGAACTATCCCTTTAACGTACAGTAATATATAAGTATATTTGAACGAATTTGGTCTTATGACGAACAGTGAGAAATTAGTATATTCTAAAACAAGTTGCAGAATGGGAATGAGTGTTGGAATTGCCTTCTGCAAAGAGTATTAGACGATATTTTCTCTATTTCAGTCAAGAATTGTGAGAAATTTATTAGAATTCCATGGAAAATTCAGATTATACCTCCTAGTGCCTTTTGTATTTTATTTTCGCAGTTGGCGTGACTGATACGAAAATTGACAGATTATAGGATTTGAATAGTGCGTTCGAATTTTAAAATAATTCAATTCGTGAATTATGTATGTCTCAAGAAATGGATTTAACACCACCAGAATTGCGGTAAATTGCCAATAATGATGCAAATAAATTTATACTACAAAAATCCAAATCCTTGTATGAAATAGAATACGAGAATTTTCTGATACTCGACATGCAGGATGATTCAAAATTTGAGAAAAGTAAATCTCTAATACCATTTTTCCCAATAAAAATAAGATTTTTCCTCTCACAAAGTTTTTCACTATCTACATGGTTTAATATTGACAATTGACATGCAATGGAGGCTAGTTGACATTCGAAAGGATAGGATGTCAGTGTTGTCAATCACAAAACGAAAAATATAACTAAAAACATTGCTATAATGAGTTCATTACTTGATCCTGAGTAATGAAATAGTATATTATATACCGCGGGACTAAAGTAGTACATTTAATCCTGAAGGTTAAGAGAAGTGAAGTAGAAGTGAAGAAGCCCTCCCTGCGGTCGGGCCATAATTTACCTGAAGGATTAAATGTACTTCAGTCGCAAGGTATATACGATACTTTTCGTACTTCCGGTATGATTTTATTAATTATTTCAATCAGTTTTTTCTCTCTTCAACTCATTTAATAAACTGTCTTTAAAATAAGTTACCATAGTAACATTGCGTTGTGACAATTATAATTTAGAAACATTGTCATTACTAGTGTCATTGTAAAGAAACATTGTTATTGATAATTATTGGTATCATGAGTGAAGAAGGTGTATCTGATATTGATAAAAGAGCAGCCGAAGTAGGTGAAGAATTGTTACCACCGAAATCTAGAAAACTATACGAGCAGCAGTACGATGCTTTTAAAAAGTGGTGCCGCTTAAAAAATGTGAGACAACCTACTGAAAATGCGCTGTTAATCTACTTCAATGATAAATCAAAAGCGGTTTGTGCCTCAACTCTCTGGGCACATTACTCAATGCTGAAATCGGTTATTAACATTAGAGAAGATATTGATATAAGTAAATTTCCAAAATTATTAGCTTTTTTGAAGAGAAGAAATGAGGGATTTAAGCCAAAGAAGTCAAGAATTCTCACGTCTGAGCAGGTAGATCAGTTTTTACGGGAGGCTCCGGATGATAAATATTTAATGCTTAAGGTAAATTTGGAAATGTGTTTATATTCAGAAATTTTAAGAAATCAATTTTTTTGTAGGTTGCACTTATTTTGGGCGTTGCGGGAGCTTGTCGTGGAAAAGAGTTGGTTGATTTAGAAATCGACGATGTGAGAGATTTGGGCGATTCCTTCCTAATTGAGATTAGAAACACTAAAAATAAAATTGACCGAAATTTTGTGATCAAAAATTCAGAAAACAGTGCCATCAGTTTTGTGGCGATATTTCGAAAATATGTGGCATTGCGCAAGACAGGGACACCTCATTCAAAATTTTTTGTTCAATACATCAACAAAGAATGTACTACGCGAGTAGTAGGAAAAAACATGTTTGGTACATTTCCACGGCAAATAGCAGCTTTCTTGAAATTAGAAAATGCGACGTCTTATACGGGACATTGTTTTAGACGCACATCTGCGTCTTTGTTAGCTGATTCGGGAGCAACAATAGACGTGCTGAAGAGACATGGAGGATGGAAATCCTCCAACGTGGCCGAGGGATATATTGAATCGTCTATTAAAAATAAACAAAAAATTTCAGATAAAATATTTGGTCAAGTCGCCGATTCGTCCACTATAGTTATGCCACAGTTCTCATTCTCGCTTCCTGTTTCTGCAGGATCTTCGAAACAAACACCAGTTCAATATGATAAGGACCTATCTGTTACTCGTCAGTTACCTGCTGCATTAACCCAGGAAAGACTGGTCAATATGACGAACTGTCACAAAATTAATTTGAATATTAACGTTAATTACCATTCTAATTAATTGTATTTTTCAATAAAATATCCCTTAAATTCGTTTGTTTGTGATTTAATCGTTCCGGGAGTTTCGTCAATATTTAATCCTGGAGGGATTAAATGTGACACTTTAGTACCTGTCACAAGGGAGTGAAGTTGTCACTTTAGGCCCGGAAGTACGAAAACCCCTGAGTGTGAGTGGCCAATGCTTGGTATTCAAACTTTATTCAATATTTACTTTGTTGTTCGTATTGAGATGATTGTTATGGAATAGATCACTCTCGGGACTATGCAGTAGATACGAACCTCAATATTCCTAATAAGTTGTGTGGATTGTATAACTAAGCAAGAAACTTGCATAACTTCTTGACCACACTTGAGAGTTTTTACAGTCAGCTTTCTTCACCTTGACATTGTTTTCAAAATAAGTTTGTTCATTAGTGGTTTTATTTTTCACCCGAACAGAGTGCCTATCATTTTGCCCGAATGTCTGTAATTTTGGAATATCGAGCCGAAAATGGTCTCAATCGATTGGGTTTGACTCCCTGATGAAGAATTCGTGGCGAAAGTTGAGTCTGTCCTCTCTAGCATCCAAACGGAATCAGCTAGAGTTTTCATATTTTCAGAATAGGCTAATTGTCCAAATATCTCGGTCAAGTTCGTTATTGGGCCAAATCCGTCGGATGGTTCAGTAGTTATGAGCATCTGAAATTTTGTTTCCTCAATAACTACTAGAATATCCATAAGATCAAATTGATACTTGAGATATTGTTGAGGAAGGCTGCATAAAAACAGCTCGCAAAATTTTGCAGAAATCGTCACTCTAGAAAATTTTTAAAAAATTCCCAAAAAAAAATTTTTCAATCCTCACTATCGCCTAAGATATTTTTCGGATTTCAATAAAAATTCGTGAATATATTAAGGTGGTCGATATCTTACTTATTCTCAAATTTCATTGTCGTAGCTCTTTTCATCTAAAGATATGATCATTTTTTTAATTTACTCAAGAGAAATGACATACGTCCCGATGATTTTCTTTGAGCGATGGCCATCACAGATCGATATTCAATTGACAAATGCCGGGCTCATTAATCAGTGTCAGTTGGCGTAATATTAATCAAAATTTTTCATAACGGGAAATCATAGAGATAGAATTCAATCTCGGTGGCTGAAATAATATACGTTGTCAAAATTCAGAAAAGCACTGACATAAGTTTTTAGGAAAAGGGAAGTATAGCTTCGAACAACTTGGGGAAAATTATGAGTATTTAATTTTAATTTGAGATATAGGTTTGTTCATTCATTAGGCGTTCATATTTGCATCACATTGTCCCATAGTACGGGAAAAGACTATTGTTCACGTGATCAAAGTGCTTATGGATTTGTTATGGTTTAAATATTCTTTCGCAAGTAGCTCAACAAGAGCGCCAAAGCAATCTAACCTCACGACAGTGCTTTCTAAATTTTTTATTCGGAATTAAAGAAAAAATTCATATTCCACATTTATTAAATAGAAGACTACTCTTGAAGAAAGAAATATATTTCAGCTTATTTTTGTAGTTTCACACTTAGGCGGGGAACCAGGGTTTTTTTACTGGGGTTTTTTCCCTAGGCTTTTATGTCATACGCCGAACTGTATGACACCCCGTCACTTACCCCTGATCTATATGCTTTATTGTTTGCTAACTAAATATTGTAAGCCAAAAGTTCAAAAGAAAATATAATAATATATTAAATAGAACTGAAAAGGATAATTTTCCCTTGCGAATGGTTGTTGAAAGCGCAAGTTTACTTCCATTCGAAGACAGACGATATATAAAACCTTTTTTTTTGCAGGACGCAATGGACGGCAGTGAAATTCATTGTCCAGAAGATTTGGACATTGACAATATTTTCGAGGAGGATTTCGAAAAATATGTAACTTTTATAGTCCCCGATGTTGATGTCGATCCAAATGACCTGGATCGAGCTGTTGCATCCCTTCCTAGAAATCTGACTTTGAGGACTACACAAGCTATAGGAGATGTAAGTGACTTCACGTGTTTTTTGAGCTAGAGGTCAAATCAAATATCCTCACAATATTCATGTATTCCTCGAAATTAAACCCTCAAGACTCATATGTCGTCAAAATGAAATCACAGGATCGAAATATATTGTCTATTTTTATAGGAATATTATAATGTATGTAATGAAGTAGGATAAGTATGTTTCAGAGCTCAAATCATACTTTCATTTTTAGGCTAATAGCTGATGAAGGTGGGTGAAATATTTCTGAGTGGTAACCTTCAACATTTTTAACAAATATTTTAGATATTTTTCGGCGTTCAAATATTTGCCTCAGTATTCGCTAATCTTAATGTATGTGGACTTTAGTTATAACAGTATGAGTTCACCTCTTGAAATGAATTAATTAATACTTCAAAACTATATGTCAAATCTTTTCTGCGATATGTTTCTTACCATATGAAAAATTATGGAAGCATTAATATACTACTATATTAATATATAACGTTCGTTGCAAACCTTGAATACCTATGAGACGATTTCGTCTCAAGATTCAAAAATTTCTCGGCAATATTGATTACCGATTTGAAAAAACTTCTTGAATATTTTTTCACCACTGTACATATAGGTTAAATTTATTTTTTATTCTTGCAATCTCGAGCTTTTCAATGTAATTGGTTCAATGTACAGTTTTCTTGGAATGAGGCAAAATGTTCAATACATCCAAGACCACCAGGATGTATCACAAAATATTTCAAATTGCTAGTAATTTTAAAAAGAATTAATTATTAGAATGGGCGATATAGACATTCAAACTAACCAAAATTCATATAATTTGGTTCTTGTGACTCTGTAGGCAACATAAGAAGTTATTTAATTAATTTCAACCAATATTCGTACCCTGAATTCATCGAGTAGTATTGATGTTGAACCTGCAGACATCTTTCCTATAAGAAAACTAATAATTTGAAGTTAGTAGAGACCACAAATTATCAAAATTTTTATTCGCTTCATATTATGATCGATTTAATTTCTTTTTGAACGTATGAAGTAATGGTTTTTGTGGAATAGGATATTGAATGATATTTTGTCACCCATGCTTGTGTTAATGGAAGTTAATATCTCAATTCTCTTTTCCATTATATAATAATAACTGTCCTTAATTTTTATGTGAATACAGGGTGCAACTAAGTAAGTGTAAAATATTTAAGGAGATGAATCCTCCCCGAAAAAAATAGGATCTTTAATATAAAGAAACTTTGTTGGAGCATCCCTTGTGAAGATACAGCCCCTCAAGGGGAGTACATAAAATTTGTACAATTTTTTTCACAAGCACCAAAAAAGTTACGATATTGAAATTAACCTAACGTTTCTTACTTGCAAAATTATCCAATTATTTATTTGGTTTACCCCGTGGGTGGGAAACGCAACCCTAAAGTTTATTTCCAATGTAACTTTTTGTCTTATTGTTTGTTTACCATTTAAAAATTTATTTCCGATAGCCTGTTCAATTCTAAACAAAAAATGTCCCATGAGTTTTCTGCCCAAAATAAACCAGTTCGCATCGTCATAAATTCGAACTGTATTTATTATTATTCTGTAGTTAGTACCTGCGTTTTCCACCCTTACAACCATGGGGTAAACCAAATAAATAACTGGATAAGTGTCTTTTTGCTGGTATTAAACGTTAGGTTAATTTCAATATTGTAACTTTTTTGGTGCTTGTGAAAAAAATTGTTACACAAATTTTATATACTCCCTTTGAGGGGCTGTTTCTTAACAAGGGATGCTCCAATGAAGTTTCTTTTTATGAAAGATCCTATCTTTTTTTCGCTGAGGAATCACCTCCTTAAATAGTTTACATTTATTTAGTTACACTCTGTATATCAATAGAGATCACGGAAACATTATTTAAAATCAGAATTAATTCATTAGTTCATTTTTCAATCGAGAATGAAAAAAAAATGGTAATCTCTTCGAAGTTTGATATCAGTTGTTTTGCATTAGTCAGTTTTGCTACATATTATTTCAAAATTCTCAGTTTCAATAAAATTGTAATTAATCTCTGCACTTGAATAATTCTTTATTCAGTAATTTTACTTCCTAAATGTTTTATTGTAATGTTGAAAGTTTTGAGAAATACCCTGATCGGAAACAAATTAAATAGTCATATTATAAAATGATATGATCAGAAATCGATTTAAACATCGTCAATATATTCACAAATTTTAGATATTTGTAACAGTTGATTGTCGAACTAAATAATACACAGGGTGTATACGATTCAGAATTCGTAAAAACTCGATTTATGGTGACAGGAGGACATTACCTGGAGTATAAAGCTTTCTTCTACTAGTAAACCCCGGGAGAGGGTTTCAACCTCAACAGGAATTTGAATAGGAAAAGTGGATAGTTTTGTTGTAATAATGAAAACTTTGATTCAAATTTATATAAACCTGCAGTTAGTGTTCATAAATTGAATCATGCACTGTCCTTATTCAAATTATTAATCGACTGGCAACCCCCTCTTGAGGGATGCTCGTAAAAACAACCTTTGTACCTCAGGTCATGTCCCCCTGTTATTAATAATGTGTTATTTGAGGTGGATACCTTTGAATAAGACACTGTGTGAATCCAATAATATCCTAGATGTCAATATTTTGAGGAAGACAGTACCTTATTTCCTATAATTTTACTGCATCTCACAAACTTAAAAATGCACTGGTTAGTTATGTTTTCTTTGTTATATTTGACATATTTGTGAGAGGTTCTTTCAAATTGCAGTCATGTAATGGGGTATGGAGTATTGGCTATATTCCTCGAGGAACAAGATTTGGTCCCCTGAAAGGACGAAGTTATGCCAAAGATGAGATACCTATGTCTGTGAATAGAAAGTTTATTTGGAGGGTAAGTATGGATTATCCAGTTTTTGCTCCTACTGAAAATCTTTCTGGTGTATTCAATTGGTAGCGTTAGTTTTGATCTAAAATCTTTCTTTACTGTTCGAAGTACATGATGCATTTTATGCATATTCAGCTTTACTGCAATCACTGTTGAAGCTGCATGATGTAAGTGTGCTTAATTTGCTTTTTATTTTTAAATTAATTCGATCTAGGATTATGCAGAATTCTACTTATACACAGAGTCATTGAAAATATGAAAAAAAAATAATGGATCATCTTACGAATAAAATTTATTAGTTAAGAAAATTCTCTCTACATCTAATGGTTTCTGAAAGATTTCGATTTAATTTCATTCTCAATTAATATTGGCAATTACTTCTGTGATTGAATTTTCAATTTAATTGTGAACACCATAGTCCGCAAGTGATACTAACCACTAATTACATTGGAATTCTGGGAGAAAGGTGTCCCCGAATCTGTTAGAACAATGCGTCTCATTGGTGGTCCAGTGCGGGCAGCCAAACCAGAAATACACAGGTTCGAGTCCCGCCCTGGGAGCTATTTTTTCCGGAATTTCGAATGTCGATTTTTGCCTGCATGCCGTGAAACATTATTATTGATTTTGATTTGTGTCAATAATATACGAGGTTAGCCCTGAAGATAATATTTTTCCGCAAATCGCCAGGAAATTTTGACATTCCTGTCAAAATTCTTTGAAGAAAAACTCAGGACTTCCTTACTATAAAGAAATTATATTTCCGTACAGTTGTTAGTGTTCTACATAAATGATAGAAAACACATTGCTTATAAGGAATTAATTTATATTTTGAAAACATCAAGTCATTGCTGAATACATTTTTAAGATCAATTTGTTATATTTACAGTAATTTGACAGTTAGTAAAATTATTGAACATTGGAGGAGCACTCTTAGAACTATGAGAAATATTTTGGACAACATGCAGGGTGGAAGGGTCATTTTGTTGAATATTTTGTACTGTGAAAATTTTATTTGCCACCTCAACCTTATTGTTAAGCGATTCTTCGATATATCCTTCAGCAACGTTTGATGACTTCCATCCGCCATGCCTCTTTAAACTAGTTATGTCGGCACCAGAGTCAGCCAATATTGTTGCAAAAGACCGACGAAAGCAGTGACCAGTATATTCTGTCGGATTTACCAAGTTCAAATAAGTAGCAACTATTTTGGGCATTTTTCTAAATTGATGAATTCCTACCACTTGTCTACAACCCTTTCCGCTTTGATATTTAAAGGAAAATCGGTCACTGTTCATATTTTCTGGTCTTAACGAAACATACTTTCGATAAACATTCAAGTAGATCTGATTAATTACAAATGATCTTGGTTTGTTGGTTTTCGAATCAGATATGCTGATTAAAAGCTTAGATTCTGAGTCTTCTATATCGTGTACAGTCATTCGGACTAACTCATCCATTCTACAGGCCCCAGAAATACCAAATATTACAGCCACCTGAAAAATAAATAAAGCTATAATCAAAATAGAAATTAAAAACTTGTAAATTACCTTAATCATTAAATTTTTTTATCTGGAGCTTCCTGGATGAATTTTTCAATTTCTTCCTTCGTTAAAATCTTATATTTCTTTGCCCTATAACCTTGAGCTTGCCGTTTCAATAAAGAACGAAGTTTTGAGTATGTGGATATATCTACATTGTGTTTAAGTGCAATGGTTGACTTCAGCATTGAATAATTGGCCCATAATGTTGAAGATTTCATCTTTAAACAAAGGTTTAGGAAGTATGCCATTACAACATTTTCTGAGAAAGAACTCGTATTTTTACTCATGCGATAATCCATAAAACGTCTGTATGCATTTTCGTAGTTTTCTCTTGATTTCTTTGGCAATAATTCTAATGAAGCAGTATTCACTGCCTCAACCAGCTCTGGAGGAGTCCCAGGAGTAGAAATTGACCTTTTAAAGATTTTCAGCTAACACGAGTGAATGGAATCCATGAAACTTAAATTTTTCATTTTCAAGATTATGGAATAAATGGAATTGAATTGAGCATCCTTGTTTGGATCGCTCTCATATCTTAAGCGCTAACCTCGTATCAGCCGTTGATTCAATGTAAAATTACTCAATTTAAATTCAGTATCTCCTCTTCAAATTCATGAAAAGCGGATTCAGTTTCAAAAATTCCAAAAAACGTTATGCTCCTCTAATAAAATTATTGATTTTGGTTCAGGCACAACAAGGCGGGTTTTACAGAAGCTACACTGGTGAAAAGGTACCTTTTTTCTTCTTCCTTGTATAAGTTTATCATCACGTTTAGCAATTAGATTTGTTGTTTCAATGCTTAATAAAAATGCACTGCATTGTATTTATAACATTGATTGGCTTCGAGCTTGACAAGTCGTACTCCTTTTTAGGAATTTGATTGTGGATAAGCTTATACGGAATTCTAATATATCGATATTCATACAAGGAGAGCAAACTGCGAAAATTCGGGAGTTTATTATTTGGGCTATTGCAGAGATATGATATCATCTGATTCTGATCTGTGAAGAAGCACTCTAATGGAAATAAATAGGTGGCAATATTTTTCAATATGAATCAATTTGAAATTGACTCAGACTCCTGTGAAATTAAATCTAGAATTAAGGTTGACAGTATGCAGACGAAACTGGATTCCTAAAGTAAAAAAAAATGCATCCTGGGAACTCAAACCCGCGTATCCAAATTTTCGGTCTGGAGCCACCAAGTACACGCGTCAAGCCAATCGACATCGAAGACATCAAATGTTGTTGCTATCCTATCCGATTCGCCAAGCTTTGTGGATGGAAAGTAATCCAACATCAGTGATCACGACGACTCTGATATAAACTTATCCACAACAAATTTTTAATTCAATGTCAAAGTACCTGTCAATTCTACATCATTTCTATCATGAATATTTTCGTCATCAGGTCTATCACAACAGAGAAGAGTACTATTATATCGATTGTTCCGATGTTTTGTCGTCGAATTGGATGAGGTATGTCAGTCCGGCCGTATCGAGAGAATCACAGAATTTAATAGCATGCCAGTATAAGATGCACATATATTTCTACGCCATCAAACCAATCTTTCCAAATCAAGAGCTTTGTGTTTGGTATTGCAAAGAATACGCTGAGAGGCTCAATTATCCAGCAACTGGAGACCAGATGGTTATCAGACTACGTAAGTATTTAATTCCGAAACATCCCCTTAGAAAAAGATACGTAGTATTGGTTGATTCTCAGTATAGCGTATTTTGGAAATAATTCTACATGTGCTGGTGATCGTTATCTAGTTGAATCCAGATTCTTCTATATAAGCAGAGGCACCCTTATCTGTCAACTTATTTGTGTACATATCTGAGGTGTTTCGATTGAGAAAAACAAACAAGATGATCTAATGTAATAAATTGAGCTCAACACTACATATATTGCTTGAACCGAAACGAATTGCAAATACATGCAAGATCAAAATGTTTAAGAAAACACAAACAACAAAACTCTCTATTTATTAATACTGCATACTACAAATTTAGTACAGGAATTCAATGGAAATAATGCCTACTCATTATTCCTCAAAAGAGTTCTCAGAGTAATTACTTTTGAAAAACCTATAGGATAACTTTATTTTATTTTCTGTAGGGATATCTGGAAACTGGCACAAAATTTCAGAAATTCCAAAAATAAGTGTAATTTTTTATTCTGTGATAGCATCATTGGATAAATCATTCTCCTTCAGTACGAATTCTGGTCACACTTCCTATTGTCACCCTATATGGAAGCACAGTATAAACTGTTACTCAACTGTTAGGCACTTTTCTACATGGTTCTAGTTTATCAGAATAACTGTTTTCGTATGCGACATTGAATTGAAAATTATATTTGGACTCTCTTCGTACTCACAACATATGGGAGTTTCATAGCAGTCGTATAGATAGGATTATAAAAGTGTTCAGATGGTCCTTGTCGACACTTATAGGGTAGTTATTAATTATATCATGTAAGGCCAATAAGGGATATATAGGGGACAGGGAAAATATATTGTATCTATATTATATAACTTTGAATTTTATAAGGCAGTGTCGAAGAGTGTATTCGCACTTTTATAAAACAAAAAATGCTACTTGGGTCTAGAAGTCGATATACATAACCTATCTTTTAGCTATGCCATCAAGAAACGACCTAATCTAACCTAATCTTTTTTTTGTCCGCCCTAGAGGTAGGGGGAACTCCTCATGCCTTCCCTGCAGCGGCGAAGTGCAATTATGCAGGTTCGTGTGGGATCTTCACCCACCAAAACCCCCTCTTCCTGTTGCAACACTCTCCAGTTTGAGTCCCAGGGACTCCGACTCATAAAACTGGCGTTTGCGGGGGGCGGAGCACCACTGCGCGAAAAGTATATGTGCCGCCCACGTACTCGCTCATACACTCACTAGGAATTTGGAGATGTAAGGAAGAGCTTGTTGCGATCAGGAACTAAGTTCCGTTGTCTCACGAAGAACTGTTGAGGGTCAACTTACCCGGTTCCATAGTTCCGTGTTCACCCAGCTCTGGTTACGGAACTCAGAGCCCTAGGTATAGATCCTTGGAAGGTCATGGCCCCATCCATGCCTTCCGTCATACGGCCCTGTTGACTCGAGGACTTGGCTACGAGGTAACGGTTTCGGTCAGACGTTAACATTACCTCTTGGGTCTTCCAGACCTGAGGGGCCGAGTGGGTCATAATTTCTCTGATACCGCTACGACTGAACCCCAGATCTATGCTGGGCCCGATAAGAAGTAGGGGGGAGATTCGGGACTCCTTCTCCTCTCGCCTAGTAATCAAATTAAGCTATCAGTCGTGGCCTCCTGGTTCGAACACTAACATTACTCCCTGGGTCTGCCAGAGGACGTAGATGACCCAGCGAGCCATAGTTGTTCCTGGCATGTGATACTAACGGTACTCTTCGGGTCTACCCCATGTCTAAGACTTGAGGGGCCAAGGGAGCCATAGTTATCACGCCGGTACCTCGTGCCAGTCGTTCGACAACTTTGCTTCCTGACTCCAACGTCTTCTAGGTCCGGATGGCTAGGTGTGTTCGCAAAGATGTCACGACCTATACGCACGCTTAGACAGAGCCCTTGGATTCGATGGAATTTAGGGTTTGGGATGGTGGTCATTCTTAATTTCGTTGCTCCTCGGCGAGAATCATCACAACTACTAATGCCCGTACACCACGATAAGGTGATGACCACGTACGGGAACCTAACCTTTTTTTTAAATTTTGTTCCCCCCTAGAGGCAGGGGGAACTCCTCATGCCTTCCGTGCAGCGGCGGAGTGCAATGCTCCAGGTTCGTGTGGGACTTACACCCACCAAAACGCTCTCTTCGTGTTGCAACACTCTTCAGTTAGAGTCCCAGGGACACCGACTCATAAAACTGGAAGTTGAGGGGGGCGGTGCACCACTGCGCGAACAGTATATGTGACCACCCACGCACTCGCTCATGCACTCACTAGCGATTTGGGGATGTGAGGAAGAGCTTGTTGCGCTCACGAACCAAGTTCCATTGTCTCACGAAGAACTCGTTAGGGTGAACTAACTCGGTTCAAAAGTTCCGTGTTCACCCGGCTCTGATTACGGAACTCAGAGCCCTAGGTATAGATCCTCGGAAGGTTTGACCCTTTCCATGCCTTCGACCATGCGACCCTCCAGCATGGACAGTTTCGTGGCCCTGTTGACTCGAGGACTTGGCTACAAGGTTGCGGTTTTGGTCAGACGTTAACGTTACCCCTTGGGTCTTCCTCAGATTTTGAAGTACAGACTTGAGGGGCCGAGTGGGTCATAGTTTCTCTGATACCGCTACGACTGTGCTCCCAGATCTATGCCGGGCCCGTTAAGAACTAGGGGGGAGAATAGGGACTCCTTCTCCTCTCGCCTAGTAATCGGATTAAGCTATCAGTAGCCTCCTGCTTCGGACACTAACATGACTCCCTGGGTCTGCCCTTCGTCCGGGGACGTAGATGACCCAGCGAGCCATAGTTGTTCCTGGCATGTGATACTAACGGTACTCCTCGGGTCTACCCCATGTCTAGGACTTGGGTGGCCAAGGGAGCCATAGTTATCACGCCGGTACCTCGTGCCAGTTGTTCGACAACTTTGCTTCCTGACTCCAACGTCTTCTAGGTCCGGATGGCTAGGTGTGTTTGCAAAAGTGTCACGACCTATGCGCACGCTTAGACAGAGCCCTTGGATTGTAAAGTTGAAAGTATATAGGAGAATTCTCTTGAATTATTAATGATGATGCTACTTATCGGTTTAAGCAATAACATCTTTAGATAACGACTATTCATTCAATGTTTTGTTCTATTTTTCGAATACGTCTCTCGTATTATTGGCCTTCTATAATCTTGGAATTTTCAGGTAAACAAGCGTGTCACCAAAATGAAGTTCCGATTGGTTTCAAGCATCCCTCCCTGTTGATCCCATCAGATCAGCATTCGTCTCAGTCATTGAGAGTTCATCCGCATGATTCTGAAATCGTTATGCAACAACACGAAGAAGATTCATATTCGGGTCATTCATCTCAACAACAAGAAGAACGTCTGCTCAATGTTTCAGATAATATAGTTCCGACAGATGGCCAATTAGTTGTTGATAATATGGATCATCAATTTGCAGAACCACTCACCGTTGAACAGCACCGAACTAGAGTGCTAACTTCAAGATCGTATGCATTAGAAACTGTGCCACTGAGCCAAGATTCGACAGAAACTCAGAATGTCAATGAATCATTTGTGGAAGATTTGTCAATTGGGCAAAAAATTATAGGAGATTCATCCGTGAACAATGATCAGTCTCAAGTGATTAACCGAAAAGATTCTGATATTAAAATTGCAGAAACTGCAACCAAGAACATAAACACTTACGAACCTCACTGTTCTTCGCAGGAATTACTTGAAGGGAGCGTGGGATCTGATGAAGGATATCACAGTCATGCCTATCATGATGGACCCCTGGAAGACTCAAGTGATTGTGAAAGTGAGAATAATTATGTTCTTGACTTTAGTACAAAAACCTGTTCTGCAAAATCCTCTGTAATACTACCTGTATCGCTAGAACCAAAAAACGATTTTAGAAAGGTGAAAATAAAAATTTCGAGGGCATACAACTATAAGCAGAATAAGAGTTGTATGGTTGAAGAACCAATTAATCACCTCAAAGATGGTCATACGATTGTACCTGATGTCAATGAGACAAATTCAACAACAAGAATAGTGAGTCCTCATAATACTGTAATTGTGTATGACTCTCCTCCATCAGAAGTTCCTATATCAAAGTACTATAATTCTGAAGAAACGAAACAGAGATTTTCCCCACCTCGATATTCTCCATCGAGTTCAAGCATATTAGAGAATATTTTGTCAAGAAATAGAAAAGATTCGAATAATAACGAAAGCATGGAGTTGAAAACAAAATTAACACCTCTACCAACATCTCCAACCGAAATGGCTTATTCATACAAGAAGAGCCATAGATACAGTGCAGTGAGTCCCGATTCGAGTACAAGTATCACGAATAATATCGTCGAGAAAACGAGTATTAGACCAGCAAGTCCGTTACTTATGAAAGTAACGTCTAGCTCTTCTCCAGAGCATGATCTTATTAGGTATCAGACAAACAACATCCCGTCGCCGCCAGGCTTTTATACACTCTATGACTCGCCACCTCTAGTGCACAGTACATCACTAGATACTAATTCCTATTCTCCTACTTCATCAACAAACGGATTCATTACAAACCAACATCCAAACACAGCTGGCATGGCGATATCACCCCAGCACATCATCAATGGTAACCTTTCTCATCATATGCTGACCCCATTAACTCCACTGCAAGCTTTTAGCGACAGTTCATCTCCATTGTCGAAAACATCAGATGATTCCCTGAGCCCGAACTCGGCTCAATCTAGGGGATATAAGAGTCTGGGCTATCCATTGAGAAAGAAAGACGGAAAAATGCACTATGAATGCAACGTTTGCAGTAAAACATTCGGACAGTTGTCAAACTTGAAAGTTCACTTAAGAACACATAGTGGAGAGAGGCCCTTCAAATGCAATGTTTGCACTAAGTCATTTACGCAACTTGCTCATCTGCAAAAACACCACTTGGTACATACAGGCGAGAGGCCCCACGAGTGCAATATTTGTAAAAAGAGGTTTTCGTCTACATCCAACCTCAAAACACACATGCGACTGCATAGCGGTACTAAGCCCTATCATTGTGAGAACTGCCCTGCAAAGTTTACCCAGTTTGTACACTTGAAACTTCATAAGAGGTTGCATACAAATGAAAGGCCTTATATCTGCGTAACGTGCAACAAGAACTACATAAGCGCTTCTGGACTGCGAACCCACTGGAAATCTACGAACTGCATGCCACAACATAAAGAACACGAAATAGAAGTTGATGGATTCCATAAAAATCCTTACGATACTTCGGAAAAAGACACAGGTAATTAAAAACGATTCAAGAATTATTGTTGAGATATTTTGCCTAATTTAAAAATATTCTTGAGAATTTTTGAATTTCAGTTGAAGTTGTCAATGATGAGCTGGTAGAGTGTACGAGAGAAGCATTTGAAATCTCCAGGAACCAGAATTCACCAGCAATTGCGAAACAAATTCTCAATCCTTGCCATTCTAGGGCCAAACCTTTCAGTCCGGAACCTCAAGGTGTGTATATATTCTTAGTCACTCGGTCTATAAATGGTTAATATTTCAGAAATGTTATTCTGAAAAACTTATCAGGATATTCGAATGACATTTTCGGTTGTTCTAGATTTACGTCTTCGTATAAAAGTTGAGTCTTGTGTTCAGTATTTTCGTCCAGTATTGATTCATGCCAACAAGTTATAGTGATTGTGAATTTTTAGACTCCCGACTTCTCTGAAACGTCAAAAACCGCATCTAGTTTTTCCTCCGTGCCGGTCAAAAACGATATGGATCGCCCTGTGATCGGTAGAAAACGAATCTACGTGAAATTTCCCATCTCTGGGTACCAATCTTCATATTCAAGTAGCGAGATAAGGCCGCGAATTCTTCATTCCAAATTCGGCAATTTTCACGGTAAAACGCGGCGAAATGTCACAGTTTCTGATACGATTCCGATGATGGCCGAACGCGAGCTCCAATTTTGAAAATCCGGCATCGATTTTTCGCTCGATATCGGCGGTGGAAGATTCTTTGCGCCTTCCAAGCGCTCGAATAAGAATCTACAGGAGATTCCGAATCTCTAGAGACCACTCACGGTTCCCGAATCGAAAGAAAAGTACCTCAACTATTCGTTTTAAAATCGGCATTTTATACTTGATTTTCGCGCGAATTCATTGCCCTCTCCGAGCTCCGAACCAACTTATTATACTCTATGTTAGAATCGGACACACTTAGTTTATTCAGGCGAAACACTCTGTTCATGAATACACGTTCAGACCTTTTTCGAATAATTTTTATTTTACCTTTGTGAAATTGATGGAGTTGAAACGATATTCTTTGGGTTTATTTTTTATGGAAAAATTATTTTCGATTTATATACAGGATGTTAGAGTAATATATCTCCATATGAATGTAATTTTATACTTATCGTGATTTTAGTGGAAGTTTGGTTAGGTTTAGTGCAGAAACATCTCGTATTTTGTTGTCGCCTGCAGAAAGTTATAATAAGTGAAAAATTTGAACTTAATATTGTAATGAATTTTTGAAGCAGGTAGTTGCCTATTCCTATGTTTTCCTAACCTTAAATATTATCGAGAGTATGATTGAGTAAAGAGACTACAGAATGTACAGTTTCCTTGGACTCCGTTATTGTTTCGTCTATCAATATCCACTTGTACTATTAAAATTTTTATTTGAGTTGCCTTATGTTAACTCCTAGATATGCAGAATATAGGTGTGACGTAAACGCATATTTTGATTCATGAAGTAATTATGGAACTTATGAGTGCATGATAATATTCTTTATGTTTAAAAATATGCTCAATGAAATATTTTGGTTTACAGAATCCACAGAAATGAAGGGAGAGGAGAATAAACAAGTCGAGCCGGTCGAATACTATAAACCTCAACACGACTACAATACGGAATTCAATCAGAGCAGGAAAGATGGTCAATCTGAAATGGAAATGCAAGAACCTAAAATGCATTTTATGGAAAACGTTGACTTCTTGAGAGATCGAGATAATGAAAGGAGAGCCCTAGAAGTGCACAAATCTTCACAAATCCATTTTCTAGAATCAATGAACACAAAACGAGACTACAGAAGCGAAATAAAGGCCATGGAGTTCCATAAATCTCAACACATTCCGATGGGACATTCAAGTAGAAACACTGGTTTTTCCAGAGCAATCTCTATGCAACAGAGCCATCATCATCATCATCGTTCAGGAGGAAAAGAAACAAGGCCCACCGTGATATCTAGCTCTCCCTTACACATCATTGAATGTACCTAGGAAAGTGTGCTCAGATTTAGTTTAAGATTTTGTTGAGTTTTCGATAATTTATTTATGATAAATATTAGAACTGAAGTTGCGTCTATGTGGATTATATGTTCAAATTTCTGAAGATACTCATGTTATTAGACTTATTTATTTATTTTGTTTATTTTCATATAAATGGCTGTGTACAGTTGAGGTTTTCTTGAACTGTTATATATGTTGTTGTATTTTTTCAATTATTTCAAATACTGATTAAGATAAGAGTTGACAACATTATTTTCAGTTTCAAAGAGATTAACCGAATTTCTTTCATTAAGGATACATTTTTAATCTTAAATGAGAAGATTTAACGGAGTTGGTTGAATTGTTGACTTTTTTAGACTGATTTTAAAATGAAGCAATATATGAAATTAAAATTAATACAGTTGAAGTGTTGAATTTACAAGTTTTTACATACGTGCTCATGATAATTGCTGCTATTTTGGCCAGATATTGTAATGAGATATTCACCTCTAAGATTCTTATATTCAATTATGAAAATTATTGTATTTACGAGAAAATTTCAAATCATTATTTTTAGAAAATTTCAGATATCCAGTGATTCACTATTGTAGGTGATAAAAATTTTTGTTCTGTGATGTTATTTTTAAAATTATAGTTAAGTAAGCTTCACTGGATAACACTTTCGTACTGAATTATTGTAGGGTCGTGAACGTCTGTGTTGGCTCGGAATCTCTTCCATTTTCCCATCAGGTTTGAGACTCTTTTATTATCTCACTATATATCTCGTTACAGTCAATTTGATCGATATAGAAATGAATTTAATGTGAGACTTCATTTATCTGGCTCAGTGTAAAATATTGAATTAATATATTAAAAATATTTATATATGTATATGGTGCTTGTAAATTTAAATGTATGAGGATTTCACTCAAAATTCATAGTGAAATATGACCTATCTGTGTAACGTTCAGACTTTTGTTTGCCAATCTGGAATACCGCATATTGAAATTTGCAAATCTCTCGGAGAATTCAAAATGAATGAAGATATGTAGGAACATTTTTATCATTTCTGCTTTTCGAAGTTCAACAATAAATTAACTTTTTGCGTTCACTTGAACTAGACAATGTTCCGACTACTTTTGAAGAATTGCCTTGAATATTACATAATTTTTTGCAGTTTGGCATTCAAGTTACTGGACACCTCAATGTCATAATTCGAAGTAAGGCTTTATGGTTGGTCATCTTGTACAATCAGTATTACTGAATGAGTTCAAATCGTACATTTATTTCATTTTTTCCATTTGTAAAATTCCCATGCTCCTTTGATTTTGTATTCTCGTTTTGTACAGTTAGGTATCTACGAATGTTATATTATTGTATTGTAAATTTTCTGCCTTGGTTTTGATGTTTTTTTCTTGCCGTGTACAAATACACATTTTGTGCGTTATTATGTTTAAGCGTTGAATGTAAGTCGCGTTCGAAGAGATATACGTTTGATATAATCTTATCAGTAATTTCGATGGAGGGTTTGATATGAGGTGCTCTGAAGAAAATATTTTTATAAAGTGAGATAGATGAAGTATCCTCAAGAAGGAAGAATATTATGAATCTCTTAGTTTTCATACCACTTATCTATTTTTAACTCATATAATTTTTTTTACAAATTTTGTTTTAATTAGTTTTATTCTTTACAATTGTTGTGTTAGTTTCAGAACATAATATTTCTCATTTCTTCCTTCACTTCAACCATTTTGAATATTTTGATAAGGTTTGCATGTAAAAATGTTTATATCATGGCTATTAAAACTTTCACCAGTTGAGTTCTTTATCAATCATAAATGTGACAATCTTCTTATCCCAATATATTAATAACAATAAGGAATATTTCTGTGGTAATCGATGGTTCTATACAGGTAACCACCGGAGATCAAAAAACTTTGTGTCGACAAGAGGTTTAGAAATGCGATATCACGATTACGAGGTAGAAAGGGGAAGGCGAGCTTGCGAACACCGTAAAGTTCATAAGACGGACTTTCGTTAGGTGCATTTCACATGCCTTTACGACCACGCTAACATTTTCAAAAAATTATCTAAAACACCGGTTTACCAGTTTTTCGCGAAAGATGGTCCGGAGAAATTGAAAAAGGCTTTTTCCACGGACACGATCAGGAAAAGCCGTTTTCATATGTGTCTTCCCCGAGAATCGGACGTTTGGATAGGGCTATTCGTATCTTCCAATCGCAATTAAAAATAAATATTTTAAATTAATTGCTGAAAATAGCTTACTTCGACTCAAACTCAAATTTCCAGATCATCAGTTCATGTTCACAGAACTTTGTCAGGTCATTCCAATTACAATATTAACCCATATCTCGATTAATATTTTGAACTTTCTTCAATTCATAGGTATTCTTATATAGTATAACAGTCTACGATATGTATTTATGAAATTCAAAAATTTACCCAGCATAGAACCAGTTTTGAAATCCCTAGCCAATTCATTTCACCCTGTCGATTCCTACTCTGAACAATTGTCGTTGACAATCTAATCAAATGTAGATTCTTATGTCATATTCTAGACGTAAATCGGACCCACTTAGTTTATGCGTGAACGAATGGAACGAAATTCGAAGTAATCGGCGAGGCACTCTGTTCATGGTTACAACTTTAGACCTTAATCGAATAATTTTTATTTAACCTTTGTAAAATTCACCAACCGAGAATCAATGGAGTTAAAACGATATTCTTTTGGTTATTTTTTATGGAAAAAGCACCCACTGCGAATCAATTATAAACAGGCTGTCTCATATGCGCTGCCTATTTCTAACAGCTACTTTCGATCGAGTTATTTCGGCTGTTTCTGCTTACGGCTTCTTAATTCGATAAAATATTTGCGATTCATATACAGGATGTCACATATGTGTTGCGCATTCCTAGCGCAATGATCATCTTTAAATACTATTTTTTGAGTGCTGCTGCTCGTGAAGCCCAAAATATTTTTGCGGGTTTTATTATTCGAGTATGTCTCACATAAAGAATAATACATTTTAACAAAAATATTTATTGAAAGTATTCTAGTTACACTTCATGGTTCACCATCAGACGGAAAACCTCATTCAGATTCAGGCGTATGACCACCATCCATATCAGCATTATTGGTCTGACCATTGTTATATCCAGTCTGAAAAGAATAATATCATGAAATATTTGGCAGGTCATCCGAAAGTATGTTTTAATTGGTTAGTTCTACAAAAGTAGAACTAAGTAGAAGATTCAATTATTCAGCTTATTCATCCCAATGAATTGTTCGATTATTGTATATCTATTTGATGTTTAGGGATTCACTAATTAATTAATAAATTTTGTTATTTATGATCGAAAGATCATAGTCATTTTGTTTCCAAATGACGTTTCGGGCTGTGACCTTCATCAAATTTGGACTGGAATATTGATATACCTAAATATTATGATGGTTATCACACTGGCAACAATTATAATAATAATAATATACAGGGTTATGATAAAGTACTGCACAAGAGTCATAAAACGTACAACGATCACTTTTAAGAAATATGCAAAAATACGTCAAACGGTGTTTTATATTCCGCATCTCTTGACATAAGTTACAAAAATAACTAGTCCAATTTGTCAAAGTTATGACGTCATCAATATATTTTTTGATGGGAAGCTGAGATTTTTATTACATTATATGATAAAGCTTATTTTTTGACACTAGAGAAAAATAGTTGCAGTAGCGCTAATATAAGAAAAAAACGAAAAATGAATAAGAAACGAAATAACATAACCAATTATAAAAAGAGGTCAAACATAAACTTATCTAGTAAGAATATCAGTTCTTAACAATTTTTTTCGATTGATTTACTAAAACAACGGTGTCTCAGTCGTACAATTAGTGTGACACCAGTTTTATTATTATGACTCGTTTAAACGAAGAAAAAGGATAGACATTCTAATGATGGTAGGTTACGGCGATCGCCTTCGAAGTCATGAAGAACCATGTGCTTTATTTAACGCAACACATTTGGGAAGACCTCCAATTGCTAGAAGCACAGTAGCAGAATTGTTGCAAAATTTAATGCAACGAGAAGCGTGAGGGACGCTCCAAAATCTGGACGACCAGGAATAAGCGACGATGTGAAGTTAGATATTTTGCTGTCAGTAAAAGACAACCCTCACGCAACTACAACAGAAATTGCCTTACAAGAAAATGTTAGTGAGTCGTTTGTAGTAAAGATGTTAAAAAAAGAAAAACTACACCCATACAAAGTTCAGCTTCTTCACGAACTCTCAGAAGATGATCCGGACAGACGAGTTTTACCAATTTGACACACAGAAAATGCACGAATCAATTTTTCCTTCAATATTTTGAGAAGCAATTCTCAGTTGTTCTTGACTGACGTATCCGGATTTTCTCCACATGGCGATCTTGTCACAACTGCTCGAATTCTTATAATTTCATATTTGCAGTCTGACAAGGTCCATTCACGAATACACACACACAGTGAAGTGAGGAAGTGAATGAGGTCTGTTATGTTCAATTTTCATCAGAGACGTAATTTCTACATTCCTCAAAAAATATCAATACAGATACAGATATTCTGGGCTAGTAAAAACAGACCACTTTTTGGAAATCTTACCTGAGCCTTCAGGTGTTCCAATTCTTCTTTTTTAGCTCTTTTGAAGAATCCAGCCTGAAACAGTGATCAATTATTAATCTATACAAAGATTTAAAGCTGCAGAGTTTCATTTACTGAAGGAGTTAAAGTGAATGTGTTCTTTTTTCTTCACAAAGCTGTCGCAATTATTTTATTGAATGTGCAAACTTTCATTGAAATCTGAAATATATTTCTCCACTCAATTCTAATGGGTATTCCAGGTGGAACAAACTGTATATATTCAGATTACCATGAATCAGTGGGGAGACACCATTTTATGTTTCAATTTTTTTGCATGTTGAGGTGTTATGCAATTAAGATATTTCAACATGTCTATGTATGTGTTGCACTTTGTTTGTGGGGGTTGTGTAGAGTTTGACAAACTTTGTGAAAATATATAAGTTTACTTGAGAACCTCAACCTTCAGTAAGTAATGGCCATTGAAGAAAATTGTAATAACTTTATTGTACGTGTGAACGCTTGGCGTAGAATGAAGAATACGAAACCTTCAATTTCATCCAATCCAAAGTCATTGAAACCTCAACATTTCAATCATGAATAATATATCAATATATATATATATAATACATTTATATATAATATACATAATAATATACAGGGTTATGATAAAGTAATGCACAAAATTCATAAAACGTACAACCATCACTTATGAAAAAAATGCACAAACAAGTCAAACGGTGTTTTATATTCCGCATCTCTTGACATAAGTTACAAAAATAACACAAGTCAAATTTGTCAAAGTTATGACGCCATCAACGTATTTTTTTAATGGGAAGCTAAGATTTTTATTACATTATTATGTGTTGTTTGTTTTTTTACACTAGAGAAAAAAAGTTGCAGTATGGCTAACATAAGAAAAAAACGAGAAAATGAATAAAAAACGTTTTATGAATTTTGTGCATTACTTTATCATGACCCTGTATATAATAATAATATAATAATATGAAGTTCACCTTCGTTAACACAAGAGTTAGGAGTAGCAGTAGAATGAAACCTGTCACAACAGAAGCAATAATAATCCACAAATCGATTTTCTTCTTAATAGTGTCATTCAGGAATATGCTACTCACAATGGCTTCATCAGGCCTGAAAGACATCGGGAGATTTTTTAATCAATTCAAGATTCTTGATTAATGATGGTAAGACTATCATTCATGGATATGATTTCAGGTTTCTTGGTCCAAGATTTATTCACATTACACATTATATGATTTCATATTTGGACAATGAAATCAAGACATTCAGAGAAAATAAAACAGATATATGCGACATTGCCAGTCTTCTCGCAAATTCGTGAAGTTCAAAGAAGAAACAGTTGGTAATTGATGATAACGTACTACAAAAAGGGAACATTACTTCAGATGATGTGGATCTGTCTGGCAACTCACTAAGTGATATTTCAGAACAGAAGGATATTATCTTATATTTACTTCAACATTCTGTATCTCGAAAACGAAACGTTTGGGAGTTTTCTTAAACTCACTTAAGGAATCTCCCCTTTTCGTTTGTACGTTCAATTTAGGAACACCCTGTATGTCTCATATATATATATATGATAAAAATGATCATAACCTAATCTGTCACCTTCAAGGAGTCTAATACTGGGCGCCATAAAGGTCGTTGATCAAAGGATTAACAGAATTTTTCAATGGATATGTCAAATTGACCAATAAAACGCCCAATTTTAGGTATAGAATCGCTCGATCAACGTTTATGAAACCCAGCATAATTTTTTATTTCCATTCGGCCAACAAGTTCATGATGAAACCTTTCGCATGGAAAACATAGGTTCAACCTTGCCCTGAAAAGGTGGAAATATCTGTGAAACGTAGGTTGTAAGTTCTTGTGGAATCAAATTCCTAATATTGTGTTAAAATCAATTGCAATTTCATCATTATGTTGACCTGTTATTTTGTGAAATTCATATTTTTCAATCAAAAAACTGAAATACATAAACAATTTCCATTATGGATGATTACCATGATCGACAAATAAAACATCGAATCTTACCTTGTGCCACTTTGATTCAGGTTTGGAGGATCTTTTATCCTAACAATTCCCATCGTGGAGTATTTGATGATAGCATTCTTAGGGATGAATTCTGAAAACAAAGTAAGATAAAAGTATTATGTATCGATCTTTTCTTGTTGGAAATTCATTTTAAATACGTGATTAAAAGAAGACAGTTTTCAATTTCCAAAATCTTTATTTTCACAACGAAAGCTGTTTCACCGTAATATGGCATCTTCAGGTTGTAACATTCCATCTGACATATTTTTGTGACAGAGAAACAGATTTATATATGTGGAAAAAAATGGGTAAATGAGTTTTGTGAAAATATTTTACAGCTGAAATACAAATTTACTGATTTCGGAAGAGATTCAATAAGGGTAGCGAATCTACATCTGTTTGTTCATTCAAAAGAATATTGCAGCTATGGTACAAGGTTTTCCAATAAGAGGTGTTATTTTGAATAGCCCGCTATTTCGGTAGATGTCGCTTTTGAAGCTGTCATTTTTTGACATGTAGAAACTACGCCATTAATAAAAATGGTACGATACACGCTTCAACAACGCATTAAAATTATTAAAATTCACTATAAAAACGGTGAAAATTTGGCAGAGACGGTTCGTAAAACTCGACAATTTTTGGGTCGTTGTGCAATACAGAAATAAGTGGAAAAATTCGAGCTGTTGGGACAAGTTAGTGATGTGAAGAATGAAACCGTGCACATCGCTCAAGAACAAGCGAGAATATTGCTGCTGTAGCCGAAAGTGTTGAAGAGAACCCAGGTTTGTCCATTTCTCGTTGTTCTTCGGAGTGAGGCATTCCACAAACGTCATTACACCGTATTTTGCATAAAGACATGGGTCTTAAGGCTTGTTCAGTTAACACAAGAACTTAAGCCGGCTTATCATCAACAACGTCGTGTCTTTGCTGATTGGATCGTTGAAATGCATGAAAATGTAAAAATGTAACAATGTAAAATTGTAACAGTAAAACAATGTAACGATGTGAAAAATGTAAGATGTAACAATGTAACGATGTAAAAATGTAACAATGTATCAATGTGAAATTATAAAAATGTAACAATGTGGAAATGTAACAATGTGACAATGTAACAATGTAAAAAATGTAACGATGTAACAATGTTACAATGTAGAATTGTAACATTGTAAAAATAGTAACGATGTAACGATGTAAAAATGTTACAATGTAACAATGTAAAAAATGTAACTATGTAACATTGTAACAATGTAAAATGAAACAATGTGAAATTGTAACAAAGTAACAATATAAAATTGTAACAATGTAACAATGTAGAATTGTAACAATGTAACAATGTAAAAATTGTAACAGCATATAGGCAGTGGAATCCACCAACTTTCGTGTTTTGTGAAATAGCTCTAATGATGAATGATGAATGAATACTTCGTCAGTTATTGGAAAAAAAGGTAACACGTATGCTGACCACACGGATAAACCCGATTCTTCATCAGATATTCAAAACCAATCTTTTGAGACCATTTTTGGCTCGACAGTTGTACGAAACGAAAGATCGCTGCTATTATAACTCCCCCTTACCAGTTAGATTTTTCACATCCAATACCAGTCGGAGCTGAATGACGGCAGAGTTTTTGGTACCCTCGAATGGACCAGCAGATCCATATACCTTACTGCAGAGGATATCTTCTCTTTCACAATCGATCTCGAAAGTTTTCGTTCCCACAAATTCCTTGTCGATGGTTCCATCTCGAATATTGGAAAGATTAATTGCCATATTCATATCGTATAAAAGTTCTACATCCGAATTAGTAACCTGCCGTTTAGCTCTCAACTCTCCTATCTTATCTGAAAGTATTCCTTCGGAAGACTCAATTTTATTTTCGACCAGAATTGGTAGCTGGCTTTGTATGACCAAAGATTTTCCATCTAAAAGACCAACTGGTTGATACAGAGATATGAATGTTATGTTGTCGTTCTTCGTCTGTATGGCATAAGGGATGTTGATTTGATAAGATATAGAGTTAACAGGGCTCAGACCCGATTTTCCAATCTGAAATCAAAATTATATTCATTCAAACTTCTTATCATTGAATTTCAATGTGATTCAATTATTCAAATATATTGATTTATAAAAGATTGAGACAATACATTTTATTTTGTATCGAATCATCAGAGGGTGGTAGATGACTGCAGTAGTCCTATTTATTTTCGATTATTCTCAGACTACATATTAACATTCCATTATTTGGTTTCTGAAGCCAAATCTGAATAAAACGAAGAAACACTTCATTGAGTGTTACAATGTTGAATGCTAGATTATGCGCCCCTGTCAACAAAAATCTTTCGGTTGTTCTCACAATTTATGATTCGTAATTTAGTTATTGAGGGTCAGTGGAATATTGGTTGTCTTGTCTTCTTCTTTCTTTCGGTGGTCTTCTCAGTATTGGCCTGTATATTTGACTTAGATTCTTCATGTCTTGTTTGTCATTCACTCCATTCTTGTTGCTCATTTCCAAAATTTCCTTCGTCGTTGTTGGGGTTAGATTCCTAAAATTTTCATACTGTCGTAGTTTAAATAATGTCATTAATTTCTTTATGTTTATTGAGTGCTGTTGATGCATTCGCTTTGTGTTCTCATGTGCGTTTAATCTTTGTGTCTCTCCTATGTACTGTCTCTCACAGTCTTTGCAGGGTGCACTATAAATGACTTGTGATTTTTTTGTCTTGGGTGTTGATGGTACTTGTTGCCATTCAGAAGGTAATATCTTTAAGCCTCGTTCACAAAACGACTTATCCTTATCAGCAAAAAAATGAACTAACTATTTTTCACAATCTTTCCTGGAGGATAATTTTTTACCAGCAAGAGCGTTAGTCATGAACAAGAATAAATGATAATCGCTTGGTACCAGATCTGGACTATAAAGCAGAAGTATAAGAAATTCCCAACCAAGGTCCCGAAGTTTTTGGGTTGTTCTGATGGAATACGATACATCCTCTATTTGCTAATTCTGGTCTCTTCTGATCAATTGCTTCTTTCGATCGATTTAATTTCTGGCAGTAGAGATCCGAATTAAGCGTTTGGCCATTGGGCAGTAGCTCTAAATATATGACCCTTTCCAATCCCACCAAATACAAAACGTTCCAGGACGTCAACCTCGTTTGGCCACCTTGAGACATGGTCGTATTTGACCCATTTTTCATCACCCTGGCTGGTGCCTCTTCAGAAATGAATCGATTGTTACAGTTCATAAACAATGCAGCCTCCTAACTTGCATTCTACCCTTTATCAAAGCACAATTTATAAAATGTACCGAAAGACACAACTAAATCGTTCAGTCCCAACAATGGAAAAATATATTTTGATAGAACATAAATTTGTCTTTACATGAAAAAAAGTTTGACCAGATGCTACAAATACAAAGGAAGATATAGGTAAAGTCATGTGTCGAGAAAATAATAGAGTTTTTTACCTCAAGCTTATATTATGCATCTTGATGAAGTATTGAAGTCAAAATTAAAAATGTACTAAAATATAATGGGTGTTCCATTTGAAATATCAATCATGCGTCGAATGCTTTCATTTGGAGTTTGGGATCTACCTTTATATAACAATTTTTTTTAGAAGCAAATTGAATATAGTTGTATGTATTCAAACAAAATTTTTAACAGTTCTTGTTGAGCAGTTATGAAATGTAATATATTATTAAGGGCTTCGTATTATTCTTAAATTGTTCTCTTTTTTTGCAGAGTTTTACAAAAAGTATTGGTGATACTCACCAGGTATGTTTGTTCGAATTCCACTTTTGTATTTGAAACATTTCCGTACGCATAACTTTGTTCGCCAGATTTCCTATGAGAAAGAGTTCATTACTATTCATTTAAGCTTATTAATTTCTAGTAACTCACCCATTAATGCTGATGTCAGCTTCGCTTCTTAAATATAGAGTCACGGTTTTGGTGGCCTGGTTTTTGTTGATGCTATTCGTGACTACGGTGATATTAATATTCAAGAAATCACTGTATATTTTTTGATTGACATATTCCATATCTAGTTTGAGTTCTTCCGAATCCTGCAAAAAAATTAATCATCAGTTTGTCATATATGTATATATGTATTTTTTAATCGTCGGAAAAACGTCAGTTTGTAACTCTCCTTTAAGCGTGAGTGGCTCATTACTGTGAAAAGATCCTACTACTTCCAATGCGTTCGTTGACCGAGCGGTCTAAAGCACGCGTCTTTTGTAACGACTGTGGGTTCGATTCCCGTTCACGCTGAAATACAAGAGTTTTTTCCGCCATATTCTAAGATATAATATATATCCAATTATAATAAGTTATTCAATGAGACAATCATTACATAATGATTGTCTGTGATAATGTGATAACTTTCAGTTGTCAGATATTGATTTCAAGAAAGACAGAATCTAGGGTTGATCTCAAAGTATTTTGCTCTCCTCAAGAGAAAATTCTGGACATTCTCGACTAAATGTTCCTAGATTTGCTATGCTGCATCTACGTTACTACCTAAGGTAAAGAAAATGGTGTTGAACTCACAAATGCTTAGAGTATGGAGTGTAATATCATCGAATGAGTCATCTTGGTCATTTTGATGAAAGCCCAAATTATATCATGTGTTCACATCAATGCATATTGCTCAATATATCCACAAAATATGGAGTGGCACTTCATCTAATAAATCATCCAGAACATTCTGTAGAACATCCAGGTATATATCTCCTGACAGTCTTCTTGATAGTAGTTAGGAATTTACAACACATGTCCATATATTCCCACCAAATAGATGTTGATGACCCATTTCCTTGTTGCATGAGGATTTTTTATTGTCCATATATGAGTATTGCGGGAATTGAAAATTCCCTTCATTATGAATTCAGCATGATCGGTGGATTAAATGACACTAACAAAAGCTAACATGTTTGCATAAAATGTTGATCTTTCGAGCTGGGATATACTGTAGATTGCGAAATATTATATCGCAATGCTAACCATCTAGTACTACTCTCAGGATATTATCTTATTTCTTCCAATGCATCATCGACAGTATTATCCATTCTTCTGCTTCTCACCTGCCCAATATCCATTCAAATCAGAGATTGTGAACCATGTACCAACATTCTTTGCAAATTTTGAATGAAAGTCCTCTCGCTCTGAAGGCTACTGTTTGGATATCATTCATAGTAAAGCACTATTGCCCTTCTGGAACAGGAATTAACTTTTCTTGCATCATGTCTACTCGCGATTCCACCTGAGCATGATAAACAGGCAGCAGTTGATGTATGCTTGAAACAATTCTAGGATTTCGCAACATTGAGCAGATGGAACTGAGCTTAGAATTAAGTTGGGAGCAGTGCTTGTACAAATTCAGAATCGTGTCAAAAATTATCCCCAGAAATCCAACAGAATCAGTTCTTCAAATATCGCTTTCATCAATTCTTGAGTCAATATTCAAGTCACTATTGCACTGATAGTTCTGAAACCTAATGTATTTGGTGTTCAAGGCGTTCAAAACTAGAGAATTTCTGGAGAACCAGTCACCAAGACTGGACAAGTTATTACATCAACTACCTTCAATGATGCGGTTATTGGACCCAGAGATCAGAAGGTCATGCTCTATGAACTGAAAGCACTGAAGGACAAATAGAGCTGCCGAATGATCACTAAAACTGATGAGAACTGGTTTCTAGATCACCTGAGATGAAACCAAGAGCACAACCCGGAGTTAAATTTGATTTTGGGAAGAATATTGGAGGAACCGAGACCTGAGTGGGATAAACAGTACCAGAAGAATCTGAAGGTTAAATCATTTTGGGCACAGTGGAACTCAATCCTTAAAGGGATCCTTGAGAATACGAAGTAAGTACTGGGTACAGAAAGCAGGTTGTGAGTCAAAAGGAGTATAATTTAACAGATATTGCAGAAATTACACGATGGAACCTTTGGCTCACGTTTCGACATCAAAGAGACTCTAAAAATAGTTGCCGATCGTTTCTCCTGGGTAAACTGCAGGGAAGATGTCAATGACTGATGTCGAAAATGCTGACTGTGAGGTTCGGTTAATGTCCCGAGATGAAGTCGTAGAGACTCAATCAAGCAGTATGACATTCATAGCATAATTGAGCATGTAGCAATAAATATAGCTGGTCCGATTCCAGAAACTGAATATAGAAACAAGTACATTCTTGTTACGAACCAAGAAGCTGAAGGATCACAGTGAGTAAATATCTCAGTTCTCAAAAATTTTCAACTTATGGTTGATTACTACTGAGAGAAACCTCAGACCAAATCGTTTACCTAACAAGAGGTAAATTGTTGAACGGATGAATATTTTCATTTTAATCAATTTTAAAATTTGACAAATTATTTTCAGTAGTGTTTCTTGAAGTGGTTCCAACTCACCATTTCTCCTTCCCCGAGAGGATTCTTCAGCGGGCATTTTATTGTTGTTTGATTCTGTACACATAGTTGAGGTCTCTTTTTGAAGCTCATTCCCTTAGGCAAGTCAACTTTAACGTTGAGGAGATATGCGTTTTCTCCACTGTTATTGACGTCGATTTCTAAATCGATCACATTCGTGGATCCACGTATGAATGTGTCCGTTCTGAAAGAATGAAAAGAACTCCTTGGTCAGTAATCATAATAATTGAACAATAGTATTGGATGTGCAGGGTTTAATTCTAATAATAATGCGATATAATTTGGCAACGTTTCGGGCAATGCCTGTAAAAAAACATTATCTTCTATATATAATTATAGTAATAAGATCGTGAACCAGAGAAAATTTCGACAGGTGGTCCCGCCAGGGACCCGGAAAGCGAAGCTTTCCGAGCGGCCCGCAGGGCCGCTCGAGAGGCAATCTTTAAAAAAATCGAAAAGGCGTATCCTCTTCTAGGGGAAGCGACCGCGAAAACCCCCCCGGGCGCTCTTAAAGCGCCCGAAATTATCAAACGAAAATCGCGAAAATGACGTTTTTCGCCAAAGGTGTCCCGGAATAAGGGAATAAACTCCGAAGCCGGAACGCCCCGGGTCCGGGAGTCACTACATATTCCGAGAGCAAGAACCGGGCGTTTCCTTAGAACCCATCAGAATTCCGGAGCCCGCCTATTTCTAGGCTAAAATACCCTAAGTAAAACGGCAATTTTTAGTTTCGCCAGCCCCGCGAAACGTCAAAATCACCCATGATGCTTTCGATCCGTGCTGGCGCTACGAGCCCCCAAACGCCCTTTCCGTGGTAGAACTTCAGGAAATTTCCCATCTCCTGGTACCAATTTTCATATCCAAGTAGAGAGATAAGGCCGCGAATTCTTCATTCCAAATTCGGCAATTTTCACGAAATACGCTATGAAATGTCACAATTTCTCATACGAGCTCCAAATTTGAAAATTCGGCATCGATTTTTTGCTCGATATGGGCGGTGGAAGATTTTTCGCGCCTTCAAAGCGCTCGAATAAGAATCTACAGGAGATTCCGAATCTCTAGAGACCACTCACTGTTTTTGAATCGCAAGAAGAGTACCTAAATTATGCGTTTGAAAATCGGCATTTCAGGCTCGATTTTCGCGCGAATTCATTTTCGTCCTTGAAGAATGCACACAGATCGCGACGAATCGCTATACAGGCTGTGCATTCGAAAAAACGCTATACAGGCTGTGCCCATTGAATCCACTGATTTTCACCAGATTCTTTCTTCGAGAGATTTTCCGTCTGAATTTTTTATGGAAAAAGCACCCACTGCGAACCAATTATAGAGTGGGATCTAATTTCGATAAAATGTCATACAGGGTGTGCGATTTACAATGAATTTGCGATCGATTGATATACGGGGTGAGCACTTTACAAGTTCTTCTGTTTTTTTGCGCGCTCTCGAGTTTTTTCAAGTTTTTTGTGTTCCTTCGGGTTTTTTTACGGAAAAATTATTTTCGAAACATATACGGGGTGTTACATAGGAGCTCCATAGAATAATTTTGATACTTCCTGCGTGGTAATTACTGAACTCGAATAGATGGAGTTACAACGATATTCTTTTGGTTTTTTTTTCACTGCTAATCAATTGTATACTGAGTGTCTCATATGCATTTTCCTTCAAGTTTTCTCGCGAATGGGAGCTGATTTCGATAAAATGTCATACAGGGTGTGAAATTTACAATGAGTTTACGATCGGGTGATATACGGGGTGTGCAATTTACAAGTACTTTTGTGTTTCGGGTGTTTTTCAGGTTCCTTTAGATTTTTTGTGTTACTTGGTGTTTTTTCGTGTTTTCTCGCGTCCTTTCGTGTAATTTCGGTTTCTTTCGTGTAACTTCGGTTTCTTTCGTCTTTCTTCGGATTCTTCCGTGTTTTTCGCGTTTTTTTGTGTTTTTTCCAGTACTTTCATGTTTTTTCGCTTTCATCGGGTTTTTTGACGTGTTTAGTGTTTCTGCGCGCTTCATTGATGTATGGGCTCTATTGATCTATGGTCTATATTGATCTATGGTCTATAATATAATACTGGGATCCAAGGTTTCCCCATTATTTGGATCCGAAAATGCCGCAAGTCTCATGCTCGTCATTTAAAGTGGCACTTTGTTATGTCACAGACTGCTCTTCTGAATTCTTTATTTTAAGAAGGGTTCTTTTCAATTTTTGCTGCCATCGTTCGAAATACTTCGAATAATTCATCATGAGACTATTTACTCACCTTTTTCCTAAAATAACGAAACTGGCATTGAAATTCAACTCGGAAACACAAGCAGTATCATTTCTACATCCTAGAGAGAATGGAATCGATTCTTCAACTGTTTTTCTCGATCTGAACTCGTCATAAACACCGCAGGGGATGCAAAAATTATCTTCTCCATGGGTGGTGTTGCTGACCAATACCATACTTGGCTCTCTTGTTTCTTCGACTAAATAATGTGTGGCAGCAATAATGAGTGGGTCATATATATTCGGGCGAGATTTCTGCAAGTTCAAAGTAAACTGAGATTATAATAGGTACGCAAATTGAATTAATGTCAGAAACGGATTTGAAAAAGAAAACTATGTTGATTCATGATAATAAACTCAAAATATTTTCATATTTATGTGATATTATTATTTGAGAAAATCAAATAAGCCATCCATTCCTTACTCACAATGTCATGCAGTCTAATTGTCAAATTTTCACACTTCTTTTGGGATAACTTCAGTTCTAATGGTTCACTATCTTCTTTGCCAACAAGTTTGGCCCTGTTGAAATTTTTATCCACCAACACTTTTCTTGTTATTCCTGAAAAAAAGTTGAGTTCCAATTTTTTTCTTGCTAAGTTATTCAGATCTCAATAGTTTACTCTGCCGTAGTTACATTCAAATATCATGATGATGATATGATGACCATGATTACAATCATTATAATAATAAATCCGTGTGGATTTTGTTGAATCCCCCATTGAGTACTAGCCCAGGTAGGCAAGCCTCCCAGATATGGGTGGCACCGAGAAAATAAAAGTCTCGGGAAGAACCAGAATCTAGCAATGTAGTCAATTAGGAATTATTTCTACTACTCCGCAGTAGGGAAACCATGAACCTGGGGACTTTAGGAAGAGCTAACATCAAATTCAAAAATCCCTGGAAGTAGATAAAACGCAAAACCTTTCAATAATATACAGGGTGTCTCAAGTTCGAGTGCCTATTAGACGTTTCTGGAGAACTAGACATATTTGAAATCTGAAAATTGGGATTATGATATTGTTCGAAGTTCTCGCTAAAATATTTTCGAAGCCCAAAAACTTCTGGTTATACAGGGAGTGAAAATAAATTCGACGAAAAAATTTTTTGTTTAGTTTTCCATTCCTGGTATGATCGAGTATTCGATAGTGAAAACATTACTGTTAAAACCATTGTATTAAATCGAATAGTTTTCAAAATATCCAAAAAAAAACTGGAAAAAAGTCAAATATGTTCAGTCAGTAATATGTTCATTATTCTTATTTTAAATATCCTGAGCGTAAACCGTTTTTACAACATCGAAGAGGAAGGATGTGAAAAGGTCATGCATCTTTTGGATTTCAAAAAGATCATCACAGGGTGTTTCAAATTTTGTGTTGAAAATTGTGATCTTAAATTGGCCATAACTTCTGTTTTTCAAATTAGAACCCTATCTTTTTATAATTGTTATGGATTCTGCGCTCAAAAATAATGATAGTTTTCTAACATGATTATGCTCCTAAATTCATTAATTTCTGAGTTATTTGAGATTTTCTGGATTAATTAATCAACAAAATGGACCTTATATTTTCATATGGAGATTCACATGTAGAAGGGGTTCAAATTGCGCCAGAAGCGGTGTAGCCTATCTACTCAAAAAGATCGTGTATAACATATTACGAAAGAATTGGAGATATATTTGCTACCATTTTAGTGCCTAAAATTTTTTTGAAATATTTTTCTTCAAATTGAAAGGATGTTGATTTGAATAAAATTATTTCTGAATATTTCAATTTAGATAACTTCGTATGTTGTGAGATCTGTGACCAATGTTTAGGAATTCAATTTTCAACTCTATCGATTGGGGTATTATATAGTATAATAACTTTAATTATTCTCAAAATATTTAAATAAAAAAAAACTTTACTTTGGCTTTACGTGAAAGAATGAGAGAAATTTCTCATTCAGATTTTATTCAGAAATATAATAATTGATAATGAATAGCCCGCACCACAGAAACGACAATTCTTCGGTGTTAAGTTCATGTTATTTAATTAACGAGAAGGAATTAAAAAAAAATTTGTTCTTGCCTGGACTTGAACTAAAGAGATCTCGGTCATCACACTAGCCATATACCTCGTTCAATGCTCCTACTCGACCTACCATCAGTATATTGAGCTGAGATCTTGTAATATCCGCTCATTTATTCCGCATATTACTTATCCACATGATTGATCAAAACAGGTATTTGTTTGTTGATATCGGTATAATAATGAAAGTTGCCAATATGTATGCGATTGGTGCAATACTGTATAATTATTTTTTTTCGAAATTTATATTAGTAGATATGTTCATCATTGAAATGATGAATTTCTCTTTATTTTAATTTTTTCAGAAAATAATTATGAAATCTTCCGAAGATTAAATTATCATATATGGCACGATACTTACGTATTCTGTCCATACCTCTGTATACCCTATATTCATGGCATAAAACAACTATAAATTCATTCACCTTAGCTGATATCGATTTTGGAACATGGGAAAAATATGTATTCAATACAATTAGAGGCTTGCTCCTCAGAAGTACTACATGGCCTGATAGGTAAGCTCCAACAGCGATATCTGAAATGTAGAATTATACTCAAGTTATGCTCACAATAAAAATATGTTGTTATGAACAAATTATAAGACACAATGAACCTAAATTGGCGTTGCAAAAATGTATGAAAAAAAAACTGCAAACTTATTTAGTTTCACCCTGTATATATATTATATATACTTGAATATATTCTTAGGAATAGCGGTCACTTATATTTGATTCAAACACTGTTGTCTCTTAAACTAAACTTTCAGAAATTTATTGTTTCCTTCTTCAGGGCTAGAAAGTACATAAATTGCATAAATGGAAAAGACATTGAATGGAAACTTACTCAAAGAATTAGTGTATAAAAGAAATAATTTTCTTAAATTTGAGAAGTAAGATACTTGATTGAAAGGAACTTTGGCATTTGTCAAAATTGATTTTGGAAATCTTGATTTGAAAAAAGTTTTGTTCTGTAATCATTTGACAAAAAATAATTTGGTGTATATTGAAGAAGGCGGATGCGCCGAAACGTCTATACACAATAAATTATTATGAGTATTTTAAAAAAAACCTAGATGCCCAATTCATTGGAACCCAATATATATATAGAAGAATAAGGAATAGCAAGGGTACTGATAAACACAAAAGAGAAGAGTTAGTGGACATACTACAATATATATTGATTATGGTGTAACACAGGGATCCGTTCTCGGACCTTTGCTTTTCATAATATACATGAACGATATCGGTAATTGTGATACCGACGCGGAATTTGTTATCTTTACAGATGATACAACTGTGCTCAAAAGAGCCTAATCACGAGAACTTGTAATGCACAAAATGGAGGAAGTGTTAGTAAATGTTTCAGAATGGGTCAACAGCAACCAACTCAGTTTAAACAAAACGAAGACTGAGCTCAGATACTTCTCTTTGCAAGATCTATAGGGGATGAATTCGCCTGAGCCAACTAAATTTTTGGGTGTTTTCATGGACAGTAAACTGAGTTGGGATGCCCATATGGATTTGATTAGTGTTGTATCTAATGATGTATTGATAATTGTACACCGTGCATTCATAGAGTCAAAGTTAACATAAAGTATGCTGTGCTGGGGACATGATGCATCTGTCAAAAGGCTTTTTGGATAACAAAGGAAAGCTGTCAGGGTCATAGGTCGATTAAACTATACAGATGACTGTAAAGATGTTTTCAGAACCAAGCGTGTTTTAACAGTTCCATGTTTGTTCATTTTACAATGCCTTCCACATGTAAAGTCCCCTTAGAAGACTACAGACCACATCAGGATGTTCACGCTCACAACACCCAAAAAAAAAGAATACACAAAATTACACAGAATAAACAAGATCAAATGCGGTGTCACTTTTTATGGACCGATATTTTATAACAGGCTTGAGTAATGATTTTTCGGATATTTCTTGAAATAGATTTTGTTTGACGTATGTAAGCATTTATGTATTAGCAGGAATAATTAATAATTAATATTATTATACAATTTTGAAGAATGAAACAAACTTGGTCTTGGAGATCTGGGAGAATAAGTAGTTTTGGAACAACTTTGATTCTATTCTATTCTCCTTGAAATGAAATGGTTAGTCTCTCATTTAAATTTCAAAACGTTAGCTGAAGCCCTCTAATTCTCGATATCCAAAACTAATATTACCAAAAACTCTAACAAAAAAATGTTACTGGTTATGCGTTGACAACTTGTACATCTTACATTCTATAACTGTAAATTAATTTCCACAATTCTCACCTTTGTAACCATTATTGTCTGAGTCTGCAGGTTTAGATATACTCATACCGAATCCTTTTATGGTAGGAAGGAAAGTCCTTCCCTCAATTTTCTGCACTGGGTTTGTATCTAAGCCGAATAGGTCCAGTTGGCCCTTGTAAATATAAACAACACCTGCGTTCTCATCGGCATACGGTGCGGCAACTGCTACATCTGGATAGAACACAAAAATTTTGATAATAAATTTCAGTTGTTCGACCCAATTGACTCACATCTGTTGCCATCTTTATTCATATCACCCAAATAAGTTATGGCTGAACCGAATTGTCCTTTGGTGTAGGTCCCATCTATGGTCTTACCATTCACAGGATCTTGTAGAAATCCCTAAAAAAATTAAAGGAATTCGAAATAATCAACCTTAAATTTTCAGCATGCAGGTGTGTCCAAAAACGTATCGTATGGTACATGTGGAAAGCAGAGGGATGGTAATTCCGAGAAATATGTGATATTTATATATATACATGTGTTTCTGAATTGAATGGGCAAACAAGAAGGGGAAATTCGGTAAGTAAGTTTGAGGAAAAAAGCACCTAGAAGCAAGGGGTCGTACATGTTTCGTCTTCGAGATACCGAGTGTTTAAGTATTTTCTCATAGTATCTGCACTTTAAAACATATTTTACTGAAATTTTCCATAGTTTTATTGGCTCAATTAGGTAACTGAGTCGCCTGCGGCTCGTCAATTATATTCTCCATTCGCTTATAAAAACCCTCTTACCTAGCTAGGAATTTTATATACTATTTTCCGTTAGCCCGGCCTATAGAGACATAATATTCACATTAGATTTCGAGCAGCTTGACATCGTAGCTGCTTCAGTTTTGACGTTCACATTCTGTTCAGTGACGTCCTCGCGCATAGAGTAGAGATAACTGACAAAAAATCACTTGTCCACAACGTTTTCAATCCGCAAGTACCATATGATTACCTACGCTACAATCTGTGAAAAAAAATCAATTTCTTCGTTTTCACCCACCTTCGAGCTTCCTAGATACAAATAAATTCGACCTTCGTTATACTTCGAATTCGCGTGATAAAATGGTGCTCCAACAAATAGGTCATCAAACCCATCTTGATTGATGTCACCTGCTGCCAAAGCTGCTCCAAAGTATTCTCCAAATTGGGAACCTTCCTTGGTATCCCTTACATTTAATTTCTGATCATGTTTGTCGCTGAAAAGACTGATGAGTACCTAGAAAAAAGATTTTGAAATAAAAAATTACACTGGTCAACAGTGGTTTTGGTACCGAAGATTTTGGAGGTGATTTCATATGAATTTGATGCCCTGAATTTAAATATGCTATTAGTTTTTGCCTCTCAGCTCGAATTTTTAAGATATCAACATTTTTGAGAATTATACATTACACTATTTCAAAATAAAAACCATGGTTTAAAGAAACAAATTAATAAAGAAATTTTTATTATATTACACAGATATTATTCATTATATACTATAGAAAACAGAAAAAGTCATCATTTGAACCAATTACCCACTAAACATTTAGGAAACGTCTTTTGGGTGACATTCTTAAATGTATTTTAGAACAATCCCGTTTTAAATACCAGCAGTAATCTGCCATCATGTGAGTATCCCATCTTCCTTGATAGCGATCCTCCATACATTTGATATCTTGGTGAAATCTTTCACCTTGCTCCTCACTAATGTCGCCTAAATTATCAGGAAAATGGTCTAAATGGCTGTGTAAATAATGCACCTTAATGCTCATGTTAACCCAAGTGATCTGAAATTATTCAGCATCTCATTGACTAATTCAACATATTTTTCAGCTTTGTGTTAACCCAGAAAATTTTGGACAACAAATTAATTCCAGGCATTTTGTTCAATCTGAATCATTGAATTTATGAAGTCAGGATATTTAATCAGCTATCTTATTGGTGGGCCATCAAATATTCCTGCTTTAATTTTAGTCTTACTCAGCTGAGGCTTTTTTTTCCTATATTTGCAAAGCATGATCCATTCTTATCAAGAGTCTTTACAAACTGCTTCATTAGACCCAGCTTGATATGCAGGGGTGGAAACATGATTTTCTCTCGCGGAACTAAAGGATCATTGATGATATTCTTTCTCCCAACATCCATGTTTTATCTTCTAGGCCATTCTTTTCTAACCCAGTGTTGCGTTTTGTCTCTGCTATCTCAGAGGCACAAGAAACAAGGATACTTGGTGTGGCCACTTTGCTATTTGATTCAAACAAACATTTTGAAATGCGTCTATATTTCTGAACTATTTTGGCTTATTCATCAGGACGTTGAAATAAATACAATATAATATAGATTAAGAATACTAAAGTTCCTGTTCGACTCAAACTATTTTCTATACAAGAGAGAATTTTCTCACAAATTATTGGATGCCCAATGGGAAGTAACCTCAGTCCCATCTTGGCCTACATAGTTATGACAGAATTAATGAATATAAGCCTCCTTAGCCTTTTCTACACATCCGCATTTATCTACCAATATGTAGACGACCTCATCACAGCAATCCCACAGGGAGGGTTACAAGAGCAACTAGATGTGTTCAACGCATATGACAGGCAAATACAGTTCACCGTTGAAGAGGAGAACAATCAATCTGTACCATTCCTAGATACCAGAGTCAAAAGAACTCCAGACAATATAATCAAACTTGACTGGTACAGAAAGCCAACTAGCACAGGCCGATATATTCATTACCACTCTAACCATGATTGGAAGATCAAAATAAACACGGGCCTAAGTTCAATATACAGAGTACAAAAAACAAAATCTTACAACTCATTGACGACAACCAAACTTACAAAAAAAAATAAGATCCGACACGAACAATTAAAAAAAAAAACAATGATAAAGTGAAAATTTTGGCAAAGCAAGGATATTCTACCTTAGAGATTATACAGGGTGAACATATATTATTACATTTTTGGATTCTACTTAACATTCTAGGCAGATTTCATGTATCATGTCCTATCCCTAAGTCTGAGCATTTTTGACATATTCAGGTTTTTATGTCAAAAATTACGATTACAAGCCCTAACTTAATTATCAATTGTTCCTATAAGGAAGCCCTTTTTACTTACATTGGGTTAGATGTCTCTCGGACAAATAATCATACGGAGTGCTCAAAAAAAAGATCTAGAATGATATTGAGAAAACTGACAAAACTCAATTTTCTCAAATGGAAACCCCCCATTTTTATTATTTTGTAGCATTAATCATCAAAAATGAAGGTTGTATGAGGTTATCAATACCTAAAATTTGAAGTTTTCGAAATATTGCGAATTTAATATTTTTCTATGGCGGTTTTGCATTTAATGTGTAAACAATTAGATCTAGGATAGCCACGTTTATATTTGATATAATTAATATACTTAACTCAAATTACACAATGCACTACCTACTCCAATTTTGGTTTACCTAAATGGCACTGAAGCAATAATAATAAGACCAAAGGTCGACTGTATTCAAAGTACCACATACAACTTATCAGGAATGAAATCCGTTAATTGAAAATTTTTGTTGTGTGAATCGGATATTATTAATTTACGAATTCCTATGCTTACTTACCTGGCCACGATAATTTTGTGAACGAGGAGCTCCAGCGGCATAATAAACCCTCCTATTGTAGAAGCGACCTGTTGTAACAGAATAACCTGGAAATATTACGAATATTTTTAAAATTTTTCAACATACCATGGTGCTTGAGTGATAAACTTTATGGTTATCCGAAGATACTACTTATCCATCAATGAATTTGTTCCAAAATAGACTTTATGGAAATAATTTGGACTATTCAGCTTCGATTTATATAAACAAACTGATGTTCTGACTTAATAGCAAATTTCTCAGATCTCACTCAGCTCACCATAGTATCCGAATGACTCCAAATTTCCACTGAGTCTTGCGTTGGCAATATAACTATCAGTAAAGATGTCAGATGGATCCTGAACATCATTACTGAGTACTGTGTATTTATTAGCCACCGGATTGTAATCCTGCGTTGCTGTCTTGTATAACATGGTCGTTCCTTTCCAGTTGAAAACCCCAGGAGCTCCAATAAACATCTCATCTTGCTCCTGAAAGAAATGGAATTTTCGAACTTAATACGTACCCTTGCACCATAGACATAATATTGTAACGCCAATATCTCAAACACGCATGGTTCCCGATGCGTGGAAACTTTCTAAGGTGCGCCCGGTTCACAAAAAGGGCAACAAATTTGATATTTCTAATTTCCGACCGATATCAATAATCTGTAATTCCAGCAAAATATTTGAGATCCTCCTTTACACTCGGTTATATCATCTAGTCTTTAATCGAATAACACCTTTTCAGCATGGTTTTGTCAAAGGCCGTTCAACAGTTACCAACCTCCTTAGCATAGCACAGTTCGTTTCTGAGATAATTGAGAGAAGATCCCAGGCCGATGTCCTGTATACTGATTTTTCAAAAGCGTTCGATTCAATGGACCGTGGAATTTTGTTGACGAAGTTGTCCCAATTTGGCTTTTGCTCCAATCTCATAAATCTTTTTAAGTCCTACTTGTCTGACCGGCGGCAATATGTTGAGTTCAACGAAGTGCGGTCTGTGGTATTTTCGAGTACTTCGGGAGTGCCGCAGGGCAGTAACCTTGGACCACTGCTTTTCATAATTTTCACCAATGATTTGGCTGATGTGGTGGATGTTAACTGCCTGCTATTTGCCGATAATTTCAAAATGTATCTTGAGGTGAGGAATGCCTTCGATTTCCATCAATTTGCTGCGCGTTGTTGAATGGTGCAAAAGAAACCGATTGAATCTGAATGTCAAGAAGTGTAATGTCATGTCTTTTACACATAACAAAAAAGTAATTCCGTTTAACTATACTGTGGATGGTAACTCGCTTGAGCGTCCGGCGTTGTTTACGGACTTGGAAGTGATTTTTGACCCAAAACTTTCGCTTGCACCACATATTGCTGCCACTCTGTCTGCTGCAAAAGGGATGTACGGATTTATTGCGCACATTTCTCGTGACTTTTCGGATATAGCCACATTGAAGATCCTTTTTTACGCATATGTCAGGTCCAAGCTGGAATATGCAGCTTCATTATGGTCCCCTTAACACCAAAATCATATTGTTGAGATTGAGTCGGTGCAACGACGTTTTCTCAACCTTTTATCATATAGAGAGGATAATGTGTATCCGCCCACTGGTTTCCCCCAGGATTTACTTTTGAGTAGACACATCAGTAATCATCAGATTATTGAAATATATTCTGCTCTGTATGTATTTAACTTACCTGGCCTTAATCTGACGAGCTAGTGTTTTTGTGATGATTGATTTTTTTAATAATCTGACGGGCTGTCCTCAGAGCATGGCTTTATGTATGGTAGGATTACATACAACGAATAAGGTTTCTCCTCATATAGTTTTCAGACGCGCTCGAGTAATTCTTCAAATGCCCTCTTGGGCTCCCCTAGTATAAGTTACATTCAATTCTCACCTCTGGAAGATGAACTGCTATACCAGCTTCACCTTGGCCCCAGTTATACACTGATTCGTTCGTGAATTTGTCCTTGTAAACATAGTCTGCACCTGTAAATGATAAATATGTACATTAAATATCGATACGAGGGATATTAGAAATAGTAGAGATCCTCTTTTCGCGATAATTCATGGCGACAACCGTCTCAACACATCAAAAAAATGTTCAAAGGATAATTGCATCTCTTGACCGAGATAATTTTTCAAGACACTTCAAACGACATAAATAGCTTTTGAAGGACGATGAATTTGAAACTTTCAAATTTTACAGAGGATGCATAATGTCCTATCTGGCAATACTACTATATACAAAGAAATATAAAAAATGGTTGCCCCCATTTGTTTGGATCAAATATTTTACCCACTTGTTCCACGCAGAGGAATTCTTTTATGATAGTCTTCGCTTTTCAGATTTGCCCAGTAGCAAGCACCAAGCATTCTATAATCGTTTTCATTATTGCTCACTCTATATTGACTTATCCACCGTGGTGCACAGACCTGAAACATATCAATTATATGATTACAAATCTTGTAGATGATGAAAATTTTTTATTTTTAACCTGTAGCTGATTTTTCAGAACATTTAAACCTAATTAAAATTATCCTCAACATTGTAGCTACATCTCATTGTTGGCTGTGCCTGATGAAATGCGTTTTTTTAAAAATGTATTTATTGAGTAGAGACTAGATAGATGCCCCAGTGGGATAGATGCCTCATTTACCAAAATCTTAACTTCCTGCACTCGCAACCCAAAAATAAAAGTATAATAAATAAGTTCGTTTTACTTAGAGGATGTTTTTTTATGATCTCCACGGCAGAAAATTAATAGGTGAGTATTCCAAGATTTAGGACCATAACGTATTCTACAGTCATAAATTTTGTTATTTATCCCTTAGGGCTAACTATGCCTCCAAACCAACGTATTCCCATATGTGGTTTTAGTTTATAAGTTGAACAAATTTTGTTATATTTTTTGTATCATTTTATCAATATTTGAACTTTTTGTTGCTACTACTAAGCAATAAGCATGATGAATGATTTTGAAAAACTGTCTCAAAATGTTCTTAAGTTACTACATTTGAAAAAAATATAATAATTCGTAAAAAGAATTGTTTAATCAACGAAAATTTGCTATTTTAATTTGAATAACAAAATTCGCGGCAAAACAAGGGTCAAGACATCTGCTTGTGACGTCACGTCTCTGTAAATAATGAAATGTCAGTAAATATCTTACCACTGTTTTGCCATATTTGAAATTTACATCCATCGAAGCACCGATCCAAGCACCATCAAGTTTACTTGTTGCAGATGGAACTGAAAATCATTAAAAATGTATCACAATACTGAAATTGCTATGATCTTTCTACTTATTCGTTTTTTATTTAGGAAAAAATGTTTTTTGTATTCATCAATGTTAATTCGGAAGAATGTGGTCGCTATCAGAACATAAATGTGCCCTAGCGGATTTTTTGACTTTTGTCCTGGCGACCGCTTCGTCATTCAAGAAAAAATATTCACCCATTCACACCTTCAAAATATACAGGGTGTTTCAAAATAAGGTGACCCCCTCTCTAGGATAGGTTAAGGATAACTTTGTTTCGTGAAATTTAAACGCATAATTCCCAAAAAACAAAAAATTCTCACCTCTAGTGGTATTACCCTAGAAAATCGGTACAAATAGACCACAAAATTATCAAAAGCGAACTTTAAGGATTTATATTGATATGAATTCAATTAACTTTTTTGATGGTGTGTATTTGTACAGTGTGTATAAACGATGAGAAATGAGAGAGTAATCATACCTTTCTCCACCTGTATATATTTGCATGGCTTTGCTATTTCGCATCTGAATACCACTCCTGGATTTTTATACCTCAAGAATGGACTACTTCCTCTAGGTGCGCCAATTTGTAACCTGAAAATAATCATGATCATTTATATCAATAAGAAACACTTAGTAAGTAATCCGATCTCAAAATCCTCGAGATCAACGAGCTCGTTCTAGAGCATTAAACTGATAGAACAGCATACTATTGTTTTCCTCAAAAGACTCTAATTTTTGTCGCGACGAAAATGGTCTCAATCGATAGTGCTCGAGTGTTCTCAAAAAAAATTTGAATCTCGTGTGGTATTCAAAAAGATCATTCAACAATATAAATCAAACCAAATAAAAAATAGTTTTTTATTCGAAAATAACCAGATAGAAGCATAACAACAAATTATTCATCTTTATTCTCAAAATAATAATTATTGATAGTACAATTATTATACACATTACTAGCATAATTTTCGAATGATGAAATAGATACTGATGTTGTTTCTTGAAGAAAATTTTTTTCATTCCTTATAGTTGTGATTATTTTTTTGCGATGTTGTTGGTCCAGTTGGAGATACGGTTTCACTGACGCTGCAGAAGAATGGCCTGTTATCTTTATCAGCTGTTCCTCGCCAATCCCTGCTTTGGCTAATTGACTGACAGCAGTAGCTCGAAGCGAGTGGTTGGTTATCTTGGACTTGGTTGTGTTGATGACAATGAGTTCTGCCGATTCTTTTGTCCATTTAGATATCGTATTGGGACCGCCTGGGGAGTTTTTGAACCATGAACCATATTTCCAATTCTTATGTGGAGTAAGGAATAGTCTTTCAGTGGTTATGTTTGCAGTTCTTTTGGAGCTTATATAACCTGACCGGGCAAATATCTTCTTCAATATTGGGAGTCAGCCATCTCGTTTCCGCACATTTTTGGGCAGCACCTTGTCTTGTTTTAGAAAATATCGGATTGTAGGCAATTCGGCCCGTGGGATTACCATCGTTTTCAATATCGAATTGGAAATGCGAAATTAGGCATGATGAACCCTCTCCTCCGCGCCAAGCAAGCTCCAATGCAGCAATAAAATAAAATTTTCTGTTCAAACCGTCTGGATTATCTTCTTTACATAAGTTGACCATCTTTTTGTGTTGCTTCAAAGACAGCGCCTTGGCACTTACTTTTCTATTCTCAGAGTCCACTTGCAAAATACGCCACTTGGCATTTCGTGCATCCCGCGCCGTTTTAAAGACCACGTCTGTGAATGGATCGAACGTAACGCCCCATTCGGAATAGAATTTTTCCTGCAGCTGTTTGTCAGTATTATTCCACGAGGTTTTTACGACACTTTCCTTGTAGTCTGATCCATCTCTTTTCTTCATATTGAAAGCCCAGTCTAGCATAATATTATTGAGCTCTGACAAACTTGTTTTTTCAAATACGAGGTATTCCCGGGCAGCACATAATTCTTCAAATTGTTTCCAAATGTAGAATTTTGACTTCACTGTATTAAGCCTCACACTTTTCTTCACACTTTCCTCAATTGAAGTAATATTATAATTCCCAAAACGTTTCATTTTAATCTACTTTATGGTAAAATACGAAAATAAACTGACAGAACTGCCAAATGTGCTGTTGAAGTTATCGCTAACAACTGCTCGTTTATCGTAACCATGACGACCGCTACTTCCACCAACGGCCAAAGCTATCCGGACGTATTAATATTCCTATGCAAATTAGGCATTTGCTAAAAACAAATTTCTAAAAGTGTGAGGTTGAGTGTTTTCAGATACAGTTTGTTTCTATTGGTTCGTTTTCAAAAATTGAGCGATTTCATTGGACGATGTAGTATAGTGGTGAATGATCCCCTAAATATATTCAGTACCCCCATAATTAGTGGTACTCGAATATATTACAGTTTCATTTTCATGTCAAGATAACTTTTAATGAATATGATCAGAACGAAGCACCTATTTTTATTTCATTATTGCAATTGAATTGACTGAATGGTCCGCACTGATGATTAACGTTACTTGAAATCCTTGTTGACGCAAACAAGTAAAATCACAGGTAAGAAGAGGAGATGAGGTACTGCGCAGAACACATCTTAGAGGCCATTCCACCCTGCGTCAACATATATTATACTGCTAAATGCGATAAAGAGATACTATTTTCCGAATTCATAAAAACATGATTAACTCACCAAGCTGTTTTTGTATTATCACCAGGCACAAGAAACACGGAAAAACCAAAATAACTAGATTGTTCGGACGAGATCAAATATTTTGTTGGATCTTCGTAAATAATTGAATTTCTTGTGTCTATGTTGAACGCCGAAACTACATAGATGAGTCTGTAGACGCAATATAAAATTGATTTATATTTTCCGTTCATGATTTCACTTCGTTAAACTCCATAATCTAACTGAGCCATAATACAAACCGTCGCTGTTGATAGTATAAGAGAATTTCCCAGCCGAACAGGATATGGTCAGATAGCGAAAGGAAATATGATGGAGACATAAGTAAATATCAAATATTGAGGTTGATTTACACTGGTGTATGTGTATTACTCGTTTTCGGTAACTCCTGATATCGTGATTAGTCATTCGCTTTATTAAGTCGTTGAAGATTACCAGTACATAGTCATGATATCATCCTATCAAGACATCCTCGCTCAGAAGTAAAATGAGGAATTGTTTCTTATAATAAGTAATTTCATTGTCATTATTTGCTACTTACGTCAGTGCTTTTCTGAATTTTGACAAAGTATATTATTTCAGCCATCGAGATTGAATTCTATATCTATGATTTCCCGTTATGAAATTTTTTATTAATATTACGCCAACTGACACTGATTAATGAGCCCGGCATTTGTCAATCGAATATCGATCTGTGATGGCCATCGTTCAAAGAAAATCATCGGGACGTATGTCATTTCTCTTTTTTATCTTGAGTAAATTAAAAAAATGATTATATCTTTGGATGGAAGAAAGTTACGACAATGAAAGTTGAGGATAAGTAAGATATTGATCACCTCAATATAACCACGAATTTTTATTGAAATCCCAAAAATATCTTATGAGATAATGAGGATTAAAAATTTGTAAACATTTCCTAGCCTGACGATTTCTGCGAAATTTTGTGAGTCGTTTTGTTTCAGCGTCCCTCAACAATATTTCAAGTATCAATTTGATCGGATGGATATTCTGGTAGTTATTGAGGAAACAAAATTTCAGATGCTCATAACTACTGAACCATCCGCCGGATTTGGCCCAATATCGAACTTGACCGAGATATTTGGACAATTAACCTATTCTGAAAATATGAAATTTCTAGCTGATCTCTTTTGGATGTTAGAGAGGATACGGCCGGCCGGACAGACTCAACTTTCGCCACGAATTCTTCATCAGGGAGTCGAACCCAATCGATTGAGATCATTCGGGCAAAATGATAGGTACTCTGTTCGGGTGAACAAGAGCGCCAAAAACTTTCGCATTTATAATAGTAGGGATAAGTGCATTAACGTCATCTAGTGACCTCTAGAGGAACGAATGGAACCTTGTTACCATTTTCAACCGATGCAACTGAGAGTGCCAACTATTCGTTTAACCGATATCCCCCGATTTGACACAGCCAATTTCATTTGAAATGAAAGTAATGTCGAAGTTCCAATTTATCGATGCAATACGTATTTAGGTAAAAAAATCATACAGAAACCTACAACCAGTGCAGAGTAATATGAATAGATGGCGCTCATCCTTGAAGTAATCAATTTTGCTATTAATCAGTAACAAGAAGCAAGTACAGATGGCGCGAGCCATCCCAAATACCCAAATATGCCTCAGATCCAGTTATATAAATGCATCACTTTGATGCTTTCCTTTCTGATGGAATATAGAGTTTTTGTTTTTAATGATAAGCAAATTCCGAATAACTAGTATGAAATTGTTCAAATAATTACTGGTTTATGACCAAAAATTTCCGGTGATGCAACTTGTGAAAAATAATTATTCGAAATTTCAAAAAACTAAAATCTGTTATTAATAAATTAGTTTTGTTTTTTACCATTTAGTAGTTTAATGCAGGTTCTAACTACAGAATAATAATAAATCCAGTTCGCATTTATGACGATGTACCTATCTCTGTAGTTGTTCGTGAAATAATTTTTTGCTGCGAACTGGTTTATTTTGAGCAAAAAACTCACGGGACATTTTTTGTTCAGAATGAAACAGGCTATCGGAAATAAATTTTTAAATGGTAAACAAATAATAATTACAACACCATTTTTTTTATTGCCGAAATAGATTACTTAGAAAATTTAAAGTTATTTCGATGTAACATTTTTCAGTTTTGGTTGGAAAATTCTCTCTGAGCGGGAAAATTCGAAAAAAAAATCGAAAATAGTGCTCCGCTGAAACAAGAATAACTTCGAGGTTTTTGGATGGAAAATTTTCATTTTTGGGATTTTTCAAGATGTAAGATTGATGTATCCACTTTGAAAATCGAAATCGCGATTCATGATACAGGGGGTGAAAAAATCGCTTTCAAAGTTAGGGATGACAAAATCGTGAAAAATCTACTTTTTCAAAATAGAACCCCATTTTTTTAAGGCAGATATTGAATCTAAGTTAAAAAATCTTGAATTTTCAGCTATTTCTTTTCCCTTCACGCCAAAAAGATGAAATTTTCAGGAACTATTACTTAAACCATGTATTAGATTTTACTACCCTAATATGCAAGAGAAAAAAGTTACAGGTTGTTCCTAAATAGATGGCGAATTCGGATTCGAGTTTGTATCGGAAACCTCTTTATTTCAACTAATCGGCCATCGGTTTTCTCTCCAGTGATAAATAAATAATTCCTTATGAACCATATGCAAAAACTTACCATGTTTTACATTCTTTTTTAATGATAGATATCATTAATTACATCTGCCAAATTCCTCTGTATTAAGTAGCATTTTGTGTTCACTATTAATTTGGTGATAAGATTATTTAAGTCTCATTCTACTTCATGGAGAATGTAATAAAGTTGCATAGATTTATTTCATATATCATGGCAGCTCGAATATCTTATGATTGCCAGGAGTTATTAGGATGACGTTAACATTTAAATCAGATAATGAAGTTCTGTAAGTTTTGTTGAGAATCGAGATAAAACAAAATTCTGAATATAAGAATTTCTCAAATCTGAAGTAACGAAAATTTGCTAACTCATAAGTTTTTCATACGGGATGAATTTCAATTCGCGATGAGTTGACAAGAGATAATATCTCAATCGTTGACAACCAAGCCTCAATACGATAAGCATCGTATTTTTCGACAGGATGGATGAGAGCGCCCCAATGAAATTCTCCCCCGCTGTTATTAACAACGTCTGGCAACCATCAAGCATGGATAATGCTTGCATTAATATGTCACCAGAAATGGGAATTCAATTTATTCCACCTTTCACCTCCGAAATCTTATTATTAGAATATGTTGTCGAAATTTATCACGCAAATGAAAGGTGGTTGACGTATGTGAAATTAGAAGGCTTCCTATCAAAGATGACGTCGACATATCTCGATTAAGGGACTATTATTCACTAATGAAATTTCTGGAGACGTTATCGGAGTTCATACGTAATACTGGAATCAATTTTGCAAAGAGAGATTGAGGCAGTGAATTCGTATTATTCCAGGAGGCTACTTAAATTCGACCAGAATTATAATGCATACAATATAATTAGGATTACTTCACTATCGCTATCAAAAAATGTGAAAGAACTTCAAAGCTTCTTTGCTAAGCACAACAGTTCCGAGTAATTTTTTTCAGACTTTTAAGTTCTCTTCTCATTCGTCGAATAGTCACTCGAACTTGAGACACCCTGTATAGCTAATTGAAAATTGTTCAAACAAGACCAGCAACTCCCTGTATCTTGCTTGTGCTTCAAAACAGAGGTATAGAGTCTTTTAACCACTGCGTTAATTTTAACCATAGGTTCTTGAGATCAAAAGAAACACTTTTTCCATCACGGTTTTTCTATATTCAGCTGCGTTGAAAAGTTATTAGCATTTTAAGTTTTCACATTGGGCAAATACCCCTCTGTAGTCCAGTATAGTTTGAATGAAAAATACTTTCCACAGCATCCACTATTGAATCTGAATTGTTTAAAAACAGTATTTTCCCTATAAGAAATGATTCACTCACTCATGGTTCATCCGATTAGGTCCATATCCAGAAGGAAGATACAAAATACTAATTTTCTGGTAAAAAAAAATTAACACCTAAACATATTTTTGCTGTTTACTATAATTTCTTTCTACTTCAAGATTATAAACCATCCTTTCCCAGTGAGAAATTCCCAAAAAACCTCAGAATTATTGGATGTTATCATCATACATTTGTAATTTTCTTCTTAAGATTTCCAAATCATGAAAACCATCATTTCTATGAAAACTTCCAAGGCAAGAGGTTGTCACATTGCTTTTTTTTCACTCAAAGCCAGAAAATATCATCTATGATTTTCCAAACACTGATATTATTTAAGTTTCTTCTCCTTGACAGAGACCAGTGAACAGGTCTATGAGACTGTTAAAAATATGGCAATCTTTTTCGAAATCTTTAACAACAATGAATAATGTCACTACGAATAATTATTTTACAGTGATGTTACTTTGCTTGATGATTATTTTCTCTACTGAATCCCAATAACAAATTACTTGAATAGATTACAAGTATTCTCAGATTTAGGTGCGCTATTATATTTGCTTGAAGGAATTAGGTTTGATCACCTACATTTGATTCTGAAAAACCAACTACGTGTTTTTTCGTTAGTAAGAATCTATTCTGTTTAGACTATAATTAATTACTGAACAAATTTTTGGTTTTTATAATCAGAATATCTGTTTTATTTAGTTTGAATATGATTAAATAAAAACTTATTTAATGAAATTTCTACATTTATTGTGTTTTAACAATATGTAACACTACATTTGCAACAATTGTTTCGCCAAATTCTTGGCTTCTTCAGGCGAGTTCGATGTTAAACTACTCCAAAAATTTTTGAGTCTTCCTTATATATTTCTCAAGATGGAAGAGGGGGACCGGTATTCTAAATGCTTCTGGGATTTTTTATGGCATGTTCATCAATGGTGATCTGTTGACATCCGTTTGGTCATTGAGTATTTTTTGTTTTTATCTAATTTATCTTTATTATTTTTGATTAAATTACTTAAAGTAATTTAATAATCAAAAATAATAAAGATAAATTAGATAAAAACAAAAAATCAGGAGTGTATAAGTTGAATTGTGGTTCATGCCAGAAAGTATATATTGGACAAACAGGAAAGAACTTCGACAAGAGGATTAAAGAACATTTGAGTAGTTTCCTGAATAAAAAACAGAACTCAACTTATGCGACCCATCTTTTAGACGAGGGACATATGTTTGATCCAAACTATAAAATTCTGCACATAGAAAACAAAAGCAGAAGGCTTAATATCCTAGAAACAATGGAAATTAACAGATATAACAAGCAAAATATCTTACTCAATGACCAAACGGATGTCAACAGATCACCATTGATGAACATGCCATAAAAAATCCCAGAAGCATTTAGAATACCGGTCCCCCTCTTCCATCTGGAGAAATATATAAGGAAGACTCAAAAATTTTTGCAGTAGTTTAACATCGAACTCGCCTGAAGAAGCCAAGAATTTGGCGAAACAATTGTTGCAAATGTAGTGTTACATATTGTTAAAACACAATAAATGTGGAAATTTCATTAAATAAGTTTTTATTTAATCATATTCAAACTAAATGAAAATGGATTTCCATCAAGTGAGGACCTCGACCATTCAAGATATCTGTTTTAATTATGTAAACAAAAACAGAAATATTGAATAATGGTTATTCATAGATTATGTCAAATTTTAATACCTCACCATAGAATATTAATTTATTACCGAATCCCAGGAGATAATAATTACAGTTTTTTTTTTAAATGAAAGATAATATCTGTAATCATTATCGATCTTCAGTTATAATTTTTCTCAGAATAACTAGAGTGAATTATTACCACATTGAAATGTTATAATAACGTCTCTGTGGTGGGTTGTTCCCAATAAAATAGTGTTCTGTTGTTCTTGTTGTTTTGATTGTGTTTGAAACTGTCAACAGTTATTTAAAAAAATATAAATATTATACTAAAATAACAATAATTTCGATAGTTTGAAATTATTGAATTCAGTATGAAATGATTATGGTCATCTCCTAAGTTCGTCTAGGTACCAGGTTGAATCGGTGTATGAAATAAATATGTGAAAAAACTATAAACCTACAAAATAAATCAAGGAGACTGGATTCGAAGATTTTAAAACTCATGTGATCTTAATTTGAAGCATTGCTATGTTAGAATTGGTATAATTTGATGAACCCTGAAAGTCTGAAGCTATAAAGAACCAGCTCTTCATAAAGACAAGTCTTCAATTCAACAGGTCCTGACAGAAAATACATTACCTATTTCAACGGTCATGAGAATATACCGACGTACCTATGTTAGTGAAGGAAATCTTTCTCTCTATTTCTTATGGAATATTACTCTGGATTAAATATTAAACAACGTGCTAGACATCATTAATAATGAATACAGCAAATGGCAATTCATATTTCGTAGTGAATGTAAGACAAAAATTGTTCAGTGGTTAATTTCATCTATTGGTTTTTAGTGGTGGAACCATAGACTGGAGAGATTTCCCCAACCTTTTGAAGAAATATTTAATATAGACATAAAATATGGCAAAATTGAACAAATCTTGTTATTGAATCATTTCAGCACAGAGTTGGATTTGGGAAAATCAGAAAATTTGGACAAAATTATATCGATTTAATTCCTTTCCACTTCAAATATCTCAAGAATGGTGCAATTTAGGAGGAAAGATGGAGAATGATTTATTTGCAAAAAAGACTAATGATTCCAGGAAGTACAAGATAGGGGCCTTTAGTTCAACGATATTTGTTTTTCATGCAATTTAACCAATCTGTAGAGTTGTAGTGAGAAACCCACAAGAAATGGAATGAATCTAACGATGCCAAAATATGCATGACTGTTATCAAAAACCTTCTATAAGAGATCATTTCAATTGATATTGTCGTTTGAATATTACAGGCGAAAATGCATTTTTTTTTATGAAATTTCAACACCCTATATCTTTTGAACTGGGCCAAATTTGGAAAAATGTTATATGAAGAAAATGTTTCTTTTGACGTGAAGAATCTATGCTTAAAATTGACGCAGTGGTCAAAGACTCACCCTGTATGTCATGAACCATAAATTATTCTCACGCTGTCCCCTACACACCTTATAAGTGTGTCCAATGTATGATGGAGCACCCTGTATAATGATATAACTATTTGCTTCATCATTCTAACTTCCGAAAAACAAGCTCCTAACTCGACGTCGGTTATTCCAAACCATTTTTCTTCTGTTCGACTCAATCAAGAATTCGTCATTCTGAAAATTGATTGAAATCAAAGTCCACCGAACAGTGAGTAAGTATAATTTGAAGTTAATAGCAAACCTACCTCAGCATACACCCAATCGACAATGCTTTCGAATAACAATTATTGACGAAGTAATTGAGAACCTAGATTTGTTCGATCCCAGTCACAGGTAGATTAAATTTCAGTCGGTAAATTAGAAGCCTTTCAAGCAATCATCGTCAGTTTTCCGATCAAATGCTGCAGATTAAATCCATCGGGAAACCGATTCTCTTCGGTAATTGAGGAAGCCTTGGTGGACTTTTCTCTTCAAAGTGGGCTCCGGAGAAGCTACGATTCATTGAGTTAATAGAAGTTCACGTCCAATTTACATCGACGAAGATTACAATCTGTGATATAAGGTAGAATTGAGCTCTTCAATCGCTTGGAACACAATGTGTTCAAGATCGACCTATCATGCGAAAGTATCATTTCAAACCTGAGTGAACTTCAATTCCTTGTTGAATTGAGAAGAAGCAGATTGATTTTGTTTGAATTCAATTCTAACAACGAAGTATTTGGTTCCGAAATACGAGGTGGTACAGGGTGCACTCAAAAGAAATTTTGAAGTGTAAGTGCCTGTTTTCCTGTACTATAAAATTCACAAATATACTGCTTGCACCGCTATCTATCAACTTCTCCAAAAATTTGACGGTCTTGTCCGATTTCACCCTGTCTGAGACGAATGTTGACACTGAAAATATCTCAAGAAAATGAGAGTTGTGCTCTTAATTATCCAGTGCCCAAACAAAACATTCAATCTAGAAAAGAATATATGTTTGTCTATTGATTGAAGTGGACCTCATTCATATTATATGGCACTTTTATGGCCAATCGCAAAAAGCCATTAATATGTTATGTTGACTCAGAAAGAATTAATATTTCCGGAGGTTTTATATTCTTGAAGTATGGAATTACTCCATTTGATACGAAATGATGATGAAAATTTTGAATTAATATCAAGAATTAATTTATATATGATAGTTTATGGGATCTGTCGCGTAGGGCCTTTCTTTTGAACTTGAAGCTTCTGAAAATACCATTTTGTACGGTGTTTTCGAAACACGGGCCAATTTGTGTGTTTGTCTTGTAAATATACTACTTCATTCCGAATTAGATGATTATATTGTCAGTTAATTCTATACAACAACTGAAGATTCAGGTTAATATAGTTATACATATATGTTCTCAAATTCTTAAAATTTTCTGCGTAGTTTTGGATTAACTTACGACTGAAATACCCCATGTTATATTGCTAAAATCGATTTAGATATACTAACTTATATTCATTTGGCGGATAAAGAAATTAATCAACCTTCAGGAGTAGACATTTTAATAGGTTCAGATTTATGTTACAATTTAATACCTTCAGATATTATTAGGTTGGGAACAGGTGAGACCATATTACAAAATAGTCATCTGGGTTGGATTGTTACAAGATCGTTACAGTTACAGTAATCGAATTTGGCTACATTGAGAACTCAAAATTTCAATTCTCATAGTTCTTTATTTTCATGAGTGTAAATTAACATTGAGGAATTCATACCGCGTTTTTGGAAATTAAAATAAGTTGTAAACAAACGGAAAATTGCTAGTGAAGATGCCATATATCAACGAAAGTTTTTAGAATCAGTAAAAAGAGGAAATAACGCTTCACTTAAGTAGTAGGAGCTGATCTCCTGAATAGGTGTAATATTTTCTTCATATTTCTCATTTTAGGTTGGGATATATTGACTGATTCAGATACATCAACTAGGCGGCGAGCGTTTAATCTTGGATCAATTTTTGATGATGACGAGGTAAGGGGAGTAGCTTCACCTAATTTTCTCAATATATGCCATGAATTCCTACTCGAATGTGTGAAATTCATTTTTGATACAACACTATCGCAATTCTCTTTTCGGCTTGTATTGATAGAATTCATAAGCCTTTCATTTTTTAGTCCAAAATGACGTACAGGGTAGCACAAATAAGTTGCAAAGGTAATAGGGGACCAAATGACTGCCAGTGGCACCCTATAGAAAATACAACCAAATCAACCACAAATTTGAATTTCTTAACTCAAAAAAACCCTATGTACCAACTTTCATTTTATGATGAATTTTCAGAAAGCAGATGAGTCACCAGTACAATCTATAACACTAACGGCCGGTGTCTGAAACGATGATCATCATAGAAATCAACTAATCAGCTGTTAAATCTATGGTCAACTGCCATTTGAGTTGCTGAAAGGAGAGTCAACTAGGTTAATTTGACCACGTTGTCAGTTGACACAGTGGTCAAATATTTCAGGTAAATTGTATGTCAATCGTCATTTTGAGTTTCCGAAACGCAAATTAAGGCTAAATAAGTGGTCAAACTAGTGTCAAAGAATTTGTCAACTAATCGGTGTTGTTTGGCGAATTAACTTGAAAGAAATCTTGTTTATGAATGAAATCTATGTATTTTCCAAGGAAATCTTAATTTTATCGGTATGTATGAAAATAATTTAACAGTCTTTAATATATAATTTTTTATGAAAAGGCATTTATTTTTTTCCAATTTTGCGATGTAATATGTTTTCGTTAATAATTTAGTTTTCTCTGAAAAAACAAGCATTTTTGCAACAATTGGTGAATCTATTTTTTTATTGTAGATAATAATTATGGATATCAGCTTGGATATAAGCATGTCTAGTAATTCTAGCGAAGATGAGAACCCAAGGCCACGAACTCTTAGGAGAAGAATGAACTCTTTTGATTTCTACAATGATGTGGAATTCAAAAATAGGTATAGACTGTCCAAGGATATTATAACATTACTTCTGAATATGATAGAGGATAAAATAAAGCCCTTAACATCAAGGAACAAATCAGTTACTGCCTTGGAACAAGTACTTCTAACAATAAGCTATTTTGCAACAGGAGCATTCCAAATAACAGTAGCTGACCATATAAGGGTCCATAAAAGTACAGCATGTAGAATAATTAAAAAAGTATCTAGAGTCATTGCTGAACTTCGACCCCAGTTCATATCTATGCCAAGAACAGAGGATGAACGGAATAGAATCAAATCAGAATTTTATTCTATAAGTTCATTTCCGAACGTGATTGGATGTGTAGACTGCACACATATAAAAATACAGTCACCTGGAGGTGAGCTTTTCAGAAATAGAAATGGATAATTTTCTCTTAATGTTCAGGTGATTTGTGATCCCGCAGGGATTATTTATTGGAGGACAGTGGCTACCCTTGTCGCTCATATTTTTGACTCCATTTCTAAGGCCATCAACTCCCGGTGAGCAAGCGTACAACAGAGCACAGATCAAAACGAGGAATACTGTTGAAAGAACATTTGGTGTCTTGAAGAGACGTTTTACTTGTTTGTCTATGGGAATTAGGCTGAAAATATCATTAATACATACAAAATATCATAGTGGCATGTTGCGTTCTGCACAATTTGGCATTAGTTCATAATGAAGACGTAGCAGACTTTGATATCGGAGAGAACTTCCCAGATGATCCCCCAAATACTTCTACAAATGATGAAAATATATCAGTCAGATCTTTGTTAGTATCAACACATTTCAATGTTCAATAATAATTGTGGAAGAAGACTCGGATCAAAGGTCATACAATCCGTCACAAAAATCCTATGAAGTAAAAGTAGTGCGTTGAGGGACAGTTGTTACAATAGCTCAAATAAATTTATATTCTAATCTACTTTTCTTTATAGACTGAAAACATTCTAAAAATCCAATTACACCAAATTTCATTTCATTGTTTTTACTTCTGTGTACTGTGATAAAATAATAAAATTGGATGATGTATGAACAAGGTTGATTGCTCAATTATTTTGAATACTTCAAATTAAAACGATATTTTTCATTTTATTGACCTATTGATGATAAATTTTTCAGTTGAAAAACAGCATCTGTATTTTAATAAACCAGATACGACTTAATACACAGGTACAGTTAAGCCGCTAAACGATTCATAAATGCAATCTATCGTAAGAAACAGTTGTAAGCAAGTTCAACCAGGTATTTTTTTATGGTCACTTGAGGAAAATTATAAGGGTGTTAAAATTTAAACATCAGTTATCGGATAATTTTAAAATCTTAACCACAAAACACTGATATCTTAACCTCTTTAATCACAGAATATTAGTTTTTATCGGAGAATGTGTGGTTGGACAGTCTGGCAACAGGGTCGCCTCATGTCAACTGAAAATGATCATAGATTAGTTAAATATGCACTGAACATCCTTTCGGAAACTCAAATTGATTTGACATATCTGTCAAGATGATCGTTGTGTTAGTTGACATGAGATTTGATTATCCTTTCAGAAACTGGCCGTAAATATTCAACGGCCAATCAAACTCCTGTTAGGATCATGACACTCAAAAAACAAGAGCGCTAGAATTCTGTCGCATACGACAGGGCATTTCTATACAAAAATTTAGTCGATCATTGCAATTTCATCCATTGGATATGCTTACTCTGAATCTCGCAATACCATTTCAATATTTCTGCTGGATCGAATCCTGACGTCTTCATTCATAATTTAACTTGCAAAGTTCTACCCCAAAACTTCTCGGTCGTTATATCTTTCCAAAGTCGGAATCACTTCATTTTCACACCTATTGTGCTTCAAACTTAATCTCCCTCTTTCTCGTTTATATTCGGATATTATATTCTCCAGACAGAAAGCCTGCCTGATTATTATATCGAAAAATTCTCGATACAAACTCTTGGCATAGAGCACCGTTATCAAGGGCCGTTTTCTCTTTAAAATCTGTCAAACGCACGAAGACGATGCCTTTGTTGGGACGTCTCCGGAACTATATTGTTGACGTCATCGAAAATTTTCATTTAACAAGTGATGGCTGGTGAAACTTGAGAAATAATGCAGATATTGGTGATGGAGTTTTCAAGCTTTTCTTCATTGGTGGTATTCCTTAACGTTAAAGAGCGTTTTCTTTTAATAGAAAATACGATGGGTTGATTTGAACTCATTCTAAATGAATGAAAGATATATTCCAGATTCAAACATATTCTAATTATTTTTTATAGAAGTTAACATTGAAAAATGAAAGAAACAGAAGGAAAATCATGCATTTTATTCGTAACAAATGAGTTAAAGAAAGTAGGCAGTTTTTTGTGTCATGACCATAAAAAACTCCACATATTGTCCGAATGAGAATCGCGAAATATATATGAATGTAAGGAGAAAGATCTAGAGAGTTTCAGCAATTATTTTGATAGGAAAGAGATCGGCAGAGAATGCAGACGAGGTTCCATAAAAGGGAGGGGGAGGTTAGGCAGAGAACTATTGTGAAAACATACTTTTTCTATCTCCAACTTCTATTGACGATATGAGGCAGATGATCAGGAAACTGAGGGCTGGCAGTGCTCTTAAAGAAGATGGTTTTAAGATTTGTTGATGTTGAAGAGGAAATATTAGAATATAGAATAAAATATATCTTTATTTTTGTGTTAGAATTTTTAAAATGAATCGTTGCTATTCTAATAATGAGATTTTGGATTTATTTCTTCTATTGTATTTTTTCAATTGTATACGCAATACACATTCAAATGAACTTAATGATTTTGTTTATTTAAAATCCATGGTGGATGACACAAAATGTTGAGTATCCAATTAGAAGTATCCCCATTTGAAAAGATGTTTCTAACTTTACAAATTTTGGAATATAAGAGTCCCTAAAGAATACAAAAAAAAGGTAGTTGATGAAATTAGTATTTCGGCTTATTGGAAGCGAATGAGAATTCATCCCTTCAATGGGAAACACATTGGATAGATTCGCTACTTCAGTACACAGAATTATGATTATAAATAAATTATGATAATAAAAATACGTTTCAAAACTCAAATTAACCAAATGAATGATGAGGTCCGAGTTTCAATATGGTAACCATTTTGTTCCACACACTTTCGAATACGTCTTCAAACACCTCGGTTAGTCGCTCGCTCAATTTCCTCCCCCTTTAGTGAGGGGAAAACATCCTCAACACGCCGTTTCGAATCTTCTTTGCTTTCAATAGGAGATTCATAAACTATGTTTTTTATTCTACCCCATAAATAAAAATCTAAGGGAGTAAGATCGGGAAATCGTGGAGGCCAAAACAGTGAAGAACGGCGTCCGATCCACCGATTACCAAACATTGCATTCAGTTCTTCAGACACCTCGTGCGAACTATGTGCCAAAGCCCCATCCAATTGATAATATGCGGTAGTCGACATACTCAACTGCAGTTCATCCAAAAACTCAGAAACAAAATTTTTCAGGATTTCCAAAGATTTTATGGTTCATCAAACGAGCAAACACATTAAAACTAAATTTGTACTGGGGGTTTCTTTGTTTTTTTCTATGAGGATTTTCACTTCTCCAAATGTGGCAATTCTTTTTATTAAATAGTCCTTCATTATTGAATTTTACTTCGTCTGTCCAAATGATCTTTTTAAAAAAATTTTCATCATTTTCAAGTTTTTCTAATATTCCTCTATAAAAATTTAATCTTTTTATGTAGTCACCTGTTTCTAATGCATGAACTTTCTCATATTTGCAGTCATGCATGTTGTGTTTTTTCAAAATTCGGTGCACTGAATTTCTGTCTAAATCGATTTCATGAGCTGCACTTCGAATAGATGCATTTTCATTCTCTTCGAAATAAGTCAATACACTTATTTCATTTTCCTCATCATCAACTACCCTTCTTTTATATTTTTTAGAGGCTCTTACATATCAAAACTTTGAAAGTTTGAAACATATTTTCTAAAGATCTTCTCCGTCATGGAAGGTAAATGGGGATACTTCTCATTGAAGGCCCGGCAGGTTTTACTAATAATTCTGTCACATTCACCATGTATATAAAATAGATCCAAAATTTCTTAATTAGAATAACACTTCATTTTGTTTAATCGAGAAATGAAGATAACGAATAACAATAACACCTGACACTTGTGAATTATTAACAGATAACTTATCTTCTATGGGTACAGAGTGTTCCCATGGTTTCGAAAGAATATTCTTTGAATTTTTTTAGATGCAATCAATTTGACTCTACGTACACCATAAATCCAGAAAATCTCAAATAACTCAGAAATTATTGAATTTAGGAGCATAATCATGTAAGAAAACTATCATTATTTTTGACCGCAGAATCCAACACAATTAAAAGAAAATAGGGTTCTAATTTGAAAAACAGAAGTTATGGCCAATTTAAGACCACAATTTTCAACACAAAATTTGAAACACCCTGTGAGGATATTTTTGAAATCCAAAAGATGCATGACCTTTTCACATCCTTTCTCTTCGATGTTGTAAAAACGGTTTACTCTCAGGATATTTAAAATAAGAATAATGAACATATTACTGACTGAACATATTTGACTTTTTTCCAGTTTTTTTTTGGATGTTTTGAAAACTATTCGATTTAATACAATGGTTTTAACAGAAATGTATTCACTATTGAATACTCGATCATACCAGGAATGGAAAACTTGAAAAAAAATTTTTTCGTCGAATTTATTTTCACTTCCTCTTTAACCGAAAGTTTTTGGACTTATTTGAGCTCTGTAGAGAACTTCGAACAATATCATAATCCCAATGTTCAGATTTCAAATATGTCTAGCTTTCCGGAAACGTCTAATAAGCACTCGATTTTGAGACACGCTGTACAAATAGGAATTATTGATATGTACTTGCCCCCGCCTATTTCTGCTTACTGGCTTCTTTAGGACATAGCTGCAGTGAAATCAAGGCAAGACCGGAAGGAATAGACGAGAACTAAATATAACCAGGGCCTATCAACTCCTATAGAAAGAATTTTGACAATATTTTTAGTTTAATGAGAGAATTCTAGTATGGTGTTCAAAATTATTAAAATTAAAGAAGTGTGTTATTAATTCTCAGTTGTTGACTTGAAATAGATCTGCATACGAAAGGTAAATGCATTGCGCACATTAAAGCATAAATAAATTAAATTCAAGAATTCCGGATAAAGCATAATTCTGCGTTCATGCGAGGATTTGGAATCCAGAAAATTGGTAAGCAACTAAATTTCGACCGGGTATTCGTCGCTTGGTTATTTTAGTCCAGAGGTAGTGTTAATGCAACTCAGATCAGTAGAATAGGCTATTTGATCTTGAATGGAAGCGCCAGTGATACAATTGCTAATATCAATCAATTTACATAGGTAATGAGTATATCGCTCCCTGAATAGTTAATCTATCGCTGCTACACCCTCTTTGTATCAATGGTCTGATTGTGAAGCTCAAATGGACACAATGATAAACAATAATGGCACATATGCAATTGTATGCATTGTTGGTCGTGCCGTATATCTATGACAAAGCGATAAAATGACAACCTGATGCTGGAAATGCATCCGATCTGTAATTCAGCCTATATAGAATTAAAATCCTGATCTGTGAAAATACCTTCATGTTCTGCATGACTGAAGGAAGTTAATAGAAAACAGTAGAAAATGAATGCGTGAATATGCATTTCCAGTTGTCCACAAAAAGTTTATATAGGGTGGCCATTTGAAAACGAAACAGACGAGATTACAGCTTTTTTCGATAGAAATGCTCGGACAGGTCAATTTCTGTTTCGAGGGGGACTACTTAAGATGTAGGTTACGGACGCATAGCTCTTCCACTCTTGCTACTACAACCCTCACCCCCAATTTTTGAATAGGGAAGAAGGGATGAGTGATACCTCATTTGAAAGGTATTTTTATATTGATTTCAGCACAGTAGATGTTTTTCCATTTTATGCATTAGTTCTCGAAATATTCTTAACTAAGTATTTGGAAATGAAGTGGTGTTTTCATGGCACTTGTAGTGTTTTTTTGTGGAAAATCGACAATTTGAGCTTCAAAACAACCATGACTGTGGCTTCCTTCCTCCAATCCACTTACATAGAAATCTTTAAGATCTCGAACAAACAAAGCGTATTGCGAAGGAGCTCAATCTTGCTGAAACTCAATCTAAATTATCTTCGAACATCTGACCCTAGTAGCATTAACACGTACGGTATGACTTCATTTGCCCAGTGGTAGTTGTTTTGCTATTTCAATACAAGTACGGAAATTTTGGTGTTTCGGAAGCGCGAAATGTCAATTATTCGCAAAAAATTAATTTAAGTAATGAAATTAACTAACGCATGAATATTTCGAGAACAAATGCATAAAATGAAAAAACAATTACTGTGCTGAAATCAGTATAAAAATACATTTGAATTGAGGTATCACTCACCCCATCTTCCCTATTCAAATTGGGGGTGAGGGTTGTAGCAGCAAGGGTTGAAGCGCTATGTGTCCGTAACCTACATCTTAAGTTGTTCCCCTCGAAACAGAAATCGACCTGTCCAGGCATTCCTATCGAAAAAACTTATTTCGTCTGTAATCTCGTATGTTTCTTTTTCAAATGGCCACCCTGTATATTCAGGAATGTCTCACATTTCTACATAAAAACAAAGAACTGTTCAGAGAGCATATTAATGAAAATAAGTCGAAGTACAGCGTAGGAAATCTTGATTATAAATATCAAGTGTCGTTTATCTAGCACTAAGAACCAAGTAGAGTACAGATGTCTAAGATTTTTCAATGCTTTACCAGTTTCAATGCAGAGAAAGGAGAACTTAAAGAAATTCAAAAAGCTGATTCATAAATACCTGACACAAATGGAACCATACAAGCTTGAGAATTATTTTAGTTTTTCAAGTGTATAAAATATGATATTTATATAATGTGTATATTGTCACCATTTCACTTGTTTTTCTGTAAGAGATTCATTTGAAATAAACATCGTTTACTATTATTTATTACTCTGCCATATATATATTTTTTTTATGCTGACAGCCCATGTAGTCTTGTTGATGGGAAGATTATTCGTGAGTTTTTTATACTTGATGAGTTAATTTATTATTTATCATCATTATTTATTATTCATAAAAATAATAATGTACTTGTATTGTAAAGAACTGTTGCTTGTTATTTCTTATGTATGGATAAATAGTTGAATCCACAGTGACGGCAAAAATTCCCAAAGCAGTTCACGTAAACAAAGTCACTCCCATATATCTGCATCTCACAGGCGCACAGTGGATATATTGAAATCTTTTCAATTGCTTTGTGAATTCGGCCCACACAATGATGTATATGTGTATTTTATTTGATGGAGACCAAGTTTCTCTTCGGGGAGGAAATGGATTGAATTATTGGATTAAAAATTGTTTTGTAAGTGATTCTTTATGTTCGGACTTGAATCAATTCTATTTCTAAACAATGAATAAAGAATCGTGCAAATTCGAAAAATATCGTAGCATGGTTTGAATTGTCCATTTATGATAGGAACCAGTGACGGTTCGTCAGGGTAGGTAACCGAAAAAGAGAAGGTAAAAATAAATATTTTTTTAATCGAAACTCATTAGAAAAATCAATAGCAATATTTAAATCTCGAGAAATTCCCTCAGTATCTTTTCCTCTGCCCTCTATATATCTCATATTTCCACTCAACACATCGAAGTACACATCAAATAATTTTTATTCCAAGTTCCCGCATCTGTCCCTATACGTAATAACGCAGCTCAGCCAGCCGAGCCTCAGCTTTCAGTTTATGATTTCATCTGACACATACGTCGCTCGAAGTTCCTATTAATGGAACTCTACAATACCTCGACTGTGACACTTGCGGGGTCGGCCGAGAACCCTTGGCCGTCGGCCGTTCCTATGTGAAACGGCAGGAGGGTGAAATTGTTTATTATTATCGATGTTTATTGCGAATATCAAATTAAAAATTGTAATTTAATATCCGATATCTTCATATGTTTATCTTAAATTTGAGATAGAAAAAGAAATCATTATGTATTCAAAATTTTGTCACGTATCCTGTTAATAATTGAAATTTTCACCCTCAAATCTCAAATTACTATTATCATAAGTACTTGAATATTATTTCAATTTCAGAAAAAGTGTATTCGTACTGTATGGAATAAATTTTGTGACTTTCTGACCATAAAAATTCATTCTTAGTAACTGTAAAAAGCAAAACAGCAACCCACGACTTGTTTATTTTTCAAAGACTAGATCGGCCAAGATACCCTTGGGGAGGGGGTATATGAGAATTGCATTGCGTGTGTTTACACTTTGATTATCAGAGTTCAGTTCACTAGGTCAGTAGTTTGGAGTAAGATGTTAGTGTGTAGGGCTTAGGGTTGAACGAGTTTTCGTTCGTATACATGCCCTGTCGTATATATTTTTTAGTAATTTTTAAGTTTTCCTTTCTGAACTCTTTTATTATTTTATCAATGATACCCATCCTGCATATCGTAACCTGAGCTTTAGTGAAAACAAGTATAAATTATTCGAGTAGCTCTACAATTCCTCAAGAATTAATATCAATGATCACTTCTCAGCTTAAATTAAACACTATTCAGTTTTTTTCAATTATATTGCAAAAAGGAATGTTGGAAACCGCCCCTTATCCAAAGTAAACTGTCGTCAGAAATCAATTTCCATATCATTGTCGATTCGGTGCCAGTTGACACTCTTTCAAATGCAGATATGGATCATTGTAAACTAGACACACTTCCACTGCTGGCGTAGATTGAGATGTCCACAAAGACCTCATTGTGGGTCTCCCAACAACGCCACATTCTACCCCCTGCACTCTCTTATACCGACTTGAGGCTCATTCAATGTAGCTATTTCCTTTATACGTATTCAAATTAGATGGGGTGACGTATGCAAGCTATCGTTATATCAGACTCATTTTAGAGAGATAAATAAAGAGGTTTCTGGTAAACTTATTCAATATTCATCCTTGAGAAAATTACTCTAATCAATATTCAAGATTTACCTTTACATTTAATGTTTGAAACCCTCCATAAATAATGCACTATAATATAGAGAATATGGTCTTTCAAATTTTCAAAAACGTGAATGTAGCGGATTTTTCGGGCACCATGCTACTTATAGCAGAAAATATTGGTAGATTCAAATGCTTGAACTGAAAGCGAAGTAATTATAGGACCTAAAGAGTACACTAACAATAACGAACGAATTCTTTCCACACAAGGATATACCTACCTGCTCTCCGTAACTCGATATCCCCAGTATAGATATCTTGGCTATTCCATACACCACACTATCTAATCCAACTATCGTGTGTACGTCAATCACAACAATATCCAAGAGACAAATATGATAGTTATCACACACAATCTCTGGACGATATTCTATTCTAAAAACCCTGTTAAAGAAAAACCCCCAATTACCATCATATAATAGACAATTATGTACACAGAAAACATCTATAGGAATAAAGGATTCGATCCTATGTCTCTGTCTCTACCTACCCAAAATTTCTGGGTTTTTTCCTGGCGTTATCCTCCACTGAATATCACCCAGGAAAACGATGTAAAAGCTCCCAACAATTGTGACGAAGGCAACGGAAAAAAGGCAAATCGATTCCAGATTGGTTATTCACAAAATGATGTGTTTAATCCTCTTACGAGCTCGATACCGACAAACTATTTTCAGATTCCAATTAAGAGGATTTCATATGTCATATATAAAAATTGAGAAATCCTGTATCCACAATCATTCAGCCGGTCTTGATAACTCTAATCTCCATTATTTTGTTTTCCGCCGAAACTGACAAAGACATAAGGGACATAGAATCGTGACAATGACATCATATATGACCATTGCCCGAAGTGAAAACCTGGTCCAGTGGCGACGTGCGCGCCCTTGACCGCATTCAATTCACAAATATCACACTACACCAACGAAACGTTACAAAGTTAAAAAAAGAACTGACTAAAATAATAAACTGACGGATATCTGACGGGTAATCTGATATTTTCAAATCAAGTTTACGAATTTTCTTTCAATTATTCTGGCTTGACAATTTTCACGCAATCCAGAACATTTCTTGCTTTCAACAGTTTTCGAGTGATTTTCAAGATTCATGTTGATCGGATGTGTATTCGAGAAGTTATTTAGGAATCGAGATATTTTCCTACCAAGACTTGTAGGCATTAACTTGAATTTCAACGTTATTCAAACTCAGTGCTCACCTAGCATGCTCTATTTTAATGTACAATATCTTTATAGGTTGGAGATCTTGTTATCTTTCAAGTTTTTCAGTTATCTTCAATTGAACCATAGACATATGACATCAACGCTTGCAATTACAGTGGGATCACCCGGAGAAATAAAACCCTGAACACCAGTGACGTTCGTTCAATATGATTATTGGAACTATATCGAAACGTTCAGATAATTCAATACATATACTTCATTTTACGTTTCTGCAGAAAACGCTCACACAGCATATTTTCATTTCAATCCAACATAGTAGAAAAATTTGGACGTTTCTAAACAATTCCGATACTCAAGACAAATTACACGTAAACTGTATTATGTCTTTATCATCCTTTTCAATGGAAGGCGAACCTTCCATTACAGTCCATTATCCCAGATAAAAGCTATGAAACAGATAATATAAAAACTCATTTGCATTAGAGATGTTTTGCGGGGTGCTATCAGCGGAAGATATATTTTCCCGGTTGACAAAGGAGAACAAGGTCTGTGCATTTCAATCAACACAATTTCTCGGGTGCAAGTTTATTTGACATTGTGCAAAGTTTTATGTTGCACTCACAGATGGCCCTGCCTCCATTAGATCGTCACAATGAGGCTTTCATCTGGATTAGCGAGACTCTCTGGGGAGTTCTCCAGACTCTAACGCCTTCATTTGTTTACTCCTTTCGATCGAATTACACTCGAACAAACTCGGTGTTTTGATTGAGGCGATGTTAGGAGTGCAAGCCGAGAATGAGTTCATGAAAAAAACTTTTCGGAATGGGAATATATATAAGAGCTTCAGTTCTTAGTTATAGGATAACAATGAAGTCATATTTTGAGATTTTTATAGATGAATGTAGTATTTGGTTTTATTTCATTGATTTTTCAACAATCGAATATATGAAACCACACTTTCTCTGCTCGAAAAGGATCAGATCCATTTGGATAACAGAAGAAGATAAATGACAAAAATCCCTCTGCACACTTCGCAACGAAGCATAATCAGCATTAAATTCTGCTTCACTGAAAATCCACTTAGGGATATCCTTTGTAAAAAGGGAACTCTCCTGACCGGGACAAACAAATCGCCAGTAAACCCGCCCTTTCATAATACGGCTAATAGCCGCAGGAAACGGATAGTGGCGTGGCAATCGTTCCTCGCTCCGGCCATTTATGAAACTTCCGGCGGTACCGGAAACATTAGCCATTTATTGTGAGGTTATGTCATCTCATTAATCATATCTTGTTTCTTCTCCATAAGACCCCCTTTGTTGCCAATATTGTTATTGATATTCTTGTTTGTGAGGTCGCTTCCATATTCGTGTTATAAATGGTATTTTCGTTATCTAGAATGAATATGTGACTTCACGATGTTTATACTACTTTACGAGGCTATTGTTCAGCTTTCCTTGGGACTGAATACTACATTCGCATAGATCACCAAGAAAAAAAAATAACTGGCCAATATCAGCTTTCAACAAGCAGAAAAATCTTGACAATGTTTTTAAATTGGATTTTAAATTCTGGAAATTTCAATTGATAATGTATCGGCTGCAGATTACGGATTTTCAAATCTAGAAATTAGAGCAAATATTCGGGACAAACATTAATTTTGAAATCAACATCACTAAAAAAAAAGAATCTCCATATCACTATTGAATACACAATTTAGGTATCATTCAAAGTTTTTTCTAAATGAAAGATAATATCTGTAAATATTATTGATCTTTAGTTATAATTTTCCTCAGAATAACTAGAGTGAATTATTATCACATTAATTATTATAACGTCTCTGTGGTGGGTAGTTACCAATAAAATAGTGTTCTGTGGTTCCTTGTTGTTTTGATTCTGTCTGAACTGTCAACAGTTATTTGTAACTTGTAAAAAAATGTGGACAATATTGAAAGGATAATTTCGATAGTTTGAAATTATTCAATTCAGTATGAAATGATAAATGAAATGAAAATGAATTCTATTCTAATCTTTCTTGTTTATGAGACTATAGCTTCCAGTTTCAATATTGATGGAATTATAATTAACCATGCATCATAACAAATATTCACTTATAATACCACAAGAGATTCAAAATTATCGTCAAGTTTTTCAGGAAAAATCACATTTCAATCAATTTTTTAACCTGAAAAACTTGACTCCTTCATTTGTTTGCAACGAACCTATCGGGAAATACCAGATAATTTTGAAGCTCGTGTGGTATTCGGGAGATTATTTTTCAGTCCCAAATGTCGGCCAATAGATTTGCACCATGAGACGAAATGTACAGTTAACAAATAAGAATTTCATAATGAATAAAACAACATTTAATTAAGAATCAGGGTAGTGCAATTAAAAATACAATTGTTGTAAACATTGGTGCATGTTTTCTTCAAGTCAGAGTTATCGGTAATGGTCCCAGAAGAGGTAGATGGCATGAGGTTTATGCTGTTGATGGCATTTTCTGCAGTAGGCTCACTCCTTCGCAGTTTCTTGACAATTAATTCGTGGTGTTCCTGGTCGAGTTGGAGATACGGCTTGATGGAGTTACTGTTGGCATGTCCAGTTATTTTGATTATCTGCTACTCTCCCAGGCCCGATTTCGCTAGATTGGAGACGGATGTTGCACGACTGGAGTGATTGGGGATTTTTTTGTTACCAAGGTCAAGCCCAGCTTTTTGTGCTGACTCCTTAACCCACTTTGAAATCGTGTTTTGGCCTACTGGGGAATCCTTGTACCACCTAGCGTCTGGAACTTTATTCCAGAATGGATTTTGGATCAGGAATAGTCTGTTGCTCTTGATATTGACATCTCTCTTCTCTCTCAATTTCTGGAACAGTCTCACTGGGCACTTGTCAGGGATTTCCCGATTCTCCACCAGCCACTTGCTGTCTGATAATTTTTTATCACCACCTTGTGTGGTCTTGCTGAAAATTGGATTGTATTCAATTCTCCCAGTTGTTTCCCCGTCATTTTGCTATTCTGCCTTGAAGTGATGTATTGAAGCCATGCTGCCCTCACCACCTCTCCAAGCCAATTCCACTCATATTATCATGAATAATTTTTTCTGGAGGCCATCAGGAGTTTCCTCGTCCCAAACAGTGGTCATTGCATCCCAATCTTTTTCCTCCAACGCTACCCTCCGTTTTTCCGGAATAGATTGTAAAGCCTTACGCTTGGCATCACGAGCTCCTCGAGCGGTCTTGAATGCAGCATCCGAAAATGGGTTGATTTTGATGTCGAAATCGTTCAAATACTTTTCTTGAGGTAATTTGGCAGTCTGATTCCACATTGTTTTTATTGTACCTTCCTTATAGTCTTCTCCATCCATTTTCTTCATATTGTAAGCGTAATCTTTCATAATGTTTGCCAATTGCGCTTCACTCGTTTCAGCACTCAATGTGTATTCCCTCTCAGTACAAAAAGTAGTAAATTGGTTCCAAATTGTTTTTTTTTGCCTTCTCCGTATTAATGGGAACATTTCCTTTGACTTTTTTATCGATGGTGGACAGAGAACAAACTCCAAATCATTTTCATGCAAAATCTCCAATTTTCACAATTGAATTCAACCTGTCAGTTTGACGTGTGCTTAATTTGACTGGATCATGTTTTGTTTATATATAGCAACTACCAGAGAAAATTTTCAAAAAATTATCAGTATAATACCATGTAGGTTGTACCACGTGACGTCGAATGGTGCAATTCTATTGGTCGATATTTGGGTCGGAAAAATAATCAGTATAATACCATGCAGGTTGTACCACGTGACGTCGAATGGTGCAATTCTATTGGTCAATATTTGGATCGGAAAAATAATCAGAAATATTAAAACTAAGTCAAATTCTATCATCTCCTAAATTTCTGAACCAGTTTGAATCGGTGTATGAAATAAAGATGTGAAAAAACTTCTATAAAGGTACAAAACAAATCTAAGAGACTGGGTTCGAAGATTTTAAAACTCATATGAGCTTAATTTGAAGCATTCCTATGTTAGAATAGATCTAATTTGATGAACCCTGAAAGTCTGAAGCTCTAAAGAACCAGCTCTTCATAAAGACAAGTCATCAATTTAACAGGTCTTGACAGAAAATACATTACCTATTTCAACGGTCATCATGAAAATATACCTATGTGAGTAATGGAAATCTTTTTCTTCTTTTCTTTGACCCTACGACCTATGATGTTTACATTCCAGAAAGGTATGTCTCCATCATGGGCAAATGTCAGAGGACCAAGCCCAAAAATAAAGAGCATAGTACAAACAGGTTATGACAGAGCAGCACATAATGCTTGTTTGATTCCTTGTCGACTTCCATCTCCAATCATTTGATATCCCCGAACCTCTAGTCAGATCTCCAATACAAACTTGATTGAAATTTCAATTAATTTGTATGATATTTCTCACTATTTCAATGAATTTCTTAACATTATAATACAGGCTGTAACTTAATAAGTGTAAAATATTCAAGGAGGTGATTCATCATCGAAAAAAAGATAGTATCTTTCATATAAAGAAACTTCATTGGAGCATCCCTCAACAACCCCTCAAAGGGAGTACATTAAATTTGTAGAACAATTTTTTTCACAAGCACCAGAAAAGTGTATTTTGTTATTAATAAATTAGTTTTGTTTTTTAGCATTTAGTCGTTTAATGCAGGTACTAACTACAGAATAATACTAAATCCAGTTCGCATTTATGACGATGTAGTTGTTCGTAAAATTTAGTTTTTAGCTGCGAACTGGTTTATTTTGGGCAAAAAAACTCATAAGACATTTTTTGTTTAGAATGAAACAGGCTATCGGAAATACATTTTTAAATGGTAAACAAATATTAAGACAAAAAGTTACATTGGAAATAAACTTTAGGGGTTGCGTTTCCCACCCTTACAACCATGGGGTAAACCAAATAAATAACTGGAAGTGTCTTTTTGCTGGTAGGAAACGTTAGGTTAATTTCAATATCGTAACTTTCTTGTTGATTCGATGAGGAATCACCTCCTTAAATATTTTACACTTATTAAGTTACACACTATATAATTTCGTTCAAAATATTGTCGAGTTTGAATTTTAATCGACCTGAATTTTGGCATCAAATTTTTTATTCGGACAACCAGAATCCAACAGGTCTTAGTAGTTCTCAGCAATGATTCATCATTGAATGTCTATTTGTGTAAGCATGATATCCCTCGACAGATTATTCGACATATCGAAATCGCGGGCCCTTGATTAAAATCACGAATCAATTCTCGAACAACAATCCCTGATTCCCCTTCAATTGAATTCGCTTCGTATAATCAAGCAAGTTCTTTGTTAGCGCTTTCTGTTTTCACGATAGAATTTTAAAATTACTTTCTTCCAATCAGGTTGTGAGATCACTCTACGACAGATGAAGTATGAAGAGGAAATAGTAATCATTATCAGAGTACTTTGTGAGCTGCCCTTCTGCTCTCTTGTTATCTAGTTCAATAGACTACAAGAACAGAGTGCTATCGTTTCAACCAAATATCTGCAATTTTCGAATATCAAATCGAATATGATCTCAGTCCACTGGTAAATTTACGTTATGCTGGTCCAACAATCTCAATTTTCTGAAGGAGATAAGCATGAGTATCCATATTCGCAGAACTGGTTGATTGTATCAGATGTCCCAAATTCGTTCTCCAATGAGGGATCTCAGAAACACTATGAACTGGAAAAAAATGAATGGAACATTTTTGAACTCGATTCTTGCAAGTATTCATTTGGTGAAAACCGCTACGAACTGAGTCCAAGCTGTAAGAAAAAATTGGAAAATGGCGTCAGATGAAAATTTCTCATAACTTCTTCATTTCCGACGTTGTTACATAACAAAGTGTCACTTTAAATGACGAGCATGAGACTCTACTCTCAATTCTTTCAGGGTGGGCTCAATTATCCCAGCAACAAAACTACCCTCGGTTTTTGACAAATATATTGAAGTGCAATTCACAAATAACAATTTTAAGGAATGTCCAATCTCCCAAGTAAAACAGAGCACTAGGGATTTATCTTAAAGCTATCTGAGTCGATAGCTTCCTCCCAGCTCCCAGATACAAAATAAAGTCCCAGAGGGTATGGCCTGCCAGTTGATCAGAAACGGGTTGTATAGTTTCCACACAGATGTTCCAGACAGCGACTCGATGACTCCAATTTTCATCCCAGTTGAAGAATGTGCTCCATGGCAAAGTGGTTATGCCACAAGCTCCAATCATGTACTGCTCGAACCAGGGACTGGATATGATTTAATCTCTCATCGTGGAATGCATCTCAATCTTGAACTAGCATATGTGCACAAGACTCCTTCTCGATTTTTTTAGACAAACATTGAACAAATCATAGTAAAATTACATTATCTTAACAAATTAAACCGAGAAGTCATTTTGTAGGGATCATTGGAAGCAGTCAATGCAAAAACGTGCTCCCATGTTAAAGTGCCAAAAAGAACTAAAATTTCGGTTCCTGGGACCCACAAGAGTCACTTTTAGATATTGATTTCAATAATTACTACAGAAGATGACCGACATCTGATCTCGACAGAGGGAAAAAACTACGCTGACTGTTCAAGGTTAGCTTCGCGGACCACAGATAACCGGTATAGAACACATCTATATTTTATTGCAGGAAAACTACTTCAAATTTCAACCATAAATCGGGTGCGCGTACGGAATAACGTCAGTGGCGTGCAAATCGTTGCAACGTTCTGCATATGAAACTGAAACATTATACAGACACTTTTTTTAGTAGATTCGAATGACGTCATCATTTGTTTTAAAGATATTTTCAAACTTTTTTTTAACATGAAACATACGAATTTCTGTAACACATACAATAGCCTTTTCTTTTCTCTTCTTTCACAAATATATAACATCAAATATATGAATTTCCTATGAAATTTTAAAGATCAATCAGGTGCCTATCTATAATGATTTGTTTACTTCAGATAAAAAAAAAGGACAGGAATATATGCTTTCTAGCATTTTGGCAACGCTGCATAATGAAATCGTCAAACATTCAGTGGCGTACTGATTTAATGGTGCTTATGCTTCCTTCATGTCACTTTGTTAGATTTTCGTCCGAACTGAAAGGTCCTACTGTTGAAGACATAAATTGGTGGCTTGCTCCTGTTTGTGTACACCTGTTTGTCTTGTAACCATCTCCTTTTTCCTAAGGTTACCTTGCCCTGACGAAGCCAATCAGTAGAAACACATGTCGGCAAGTACCATCTTCATTTATTTCCTTCTGCTTCTTGTGGATTCAACCGATATACCTTTCCTGCATATATTTGATCTCCACGATGAATGTAGTGTTTGTACTTACTTTCTTGGTCAAAATGATCTCAATTAGCCTATTCTTCGTTGAAAGATTTAACTCTCGTATTGCCTCCTGGTTGGCGGCCATTTTTACTATGTCATGGATGTCAAGAATGTAGGCATTCTGTATTATTCACAACACACCCTTATTTGGATGTACTTTGCGACTCAATAACAGTAAAAGTTCCTTCGTACCTAGCACAACGCGCGACGGAAATGAGTTTCTATACAAAAAACAGAGACAATCAGATTGGATGAACAAGCAAACATCCTGAAAAGAGAAATAGCAACCACATTTTCTTTCTTGACTGAATCACGGGAGAACGAGAGCCGTCAACAAAGGATCCCTTAAGAGTGGATAGCTCGGTGCGTTGTAGGACTTTTACGTTTCTTCGTATAACTGGAAAAAGAACAAAGCTCATTCAGATACTGAAACTGATGACAATAATACGTGTTTTATTTCCATATAATAGTTGTATTGGGAAATTTTCGTTTGGCCAGAATGGTTTTCAGCTTAACTAAGCTATGCATACAGCTATGCGCACAGAATGCAGAAGGCGGTGTTGCTTGGGTCACTGCATATCATCAGATCCTATGAACTTTAGATGCCACTTGCAGCTCATCTCTTTTGTTAAGGGACGCTGCAAGGGCCGGACGAAGAACTTCTCCATGGAATGTGTGAGGGGTTTTTAGTGAGTAACCAAACAAGATCTTGGAGTCTCACACTACATGGACCCTCTGGGCGCCCATAAAGGGTTTTCCCCTCACACGAAAGGAAAAAAAAATAATAATAATAATAATGACTTTATTGAATCCAAATCATCAATACATTTATTCCTAATACAAAAACAATGTACAATCACACGACGGAGTTCAGATTGTGACACGAGGAGCTACTCTCTTCTCTTCCACTGAAACCCTGATTCAAGTTCATGTAGTACAATACAAAAGGTTGAAAAACTATGATGAAGACAAAAAAAAACAATACATTCTAAATTGGCTACAGTGCTATGAAGGAGCGAAAACAAGGGCAGGTAAAAGTGCGTCAGTTACTGGACTGACACTGTTCAGATAATAACAAATATTTAATTCTCTTTCTGAAGGAAGCTACCGGAAGACTATGCCAGCCGTTGGCAATATATTTGTTGAATAGCCTATATATGCTGAAACTGAATGACCTCTCAAAAATAGACAAATTATGTTTAGGAGGAGATATGAGACCCCTTCCTCGAATATTAAGGTTATGGACAACTTATATGAAATACGCTCGAATTTTCTAATTCCAAAGATAAATCTCAAACAGGAGTTCTGTACCTTCTGAATGCAGCTGAGAGTATTCTGATCCAGGCACTAGAAAAACACCTGCGAGCAATAGGTGAAATTAGACAGAACCATAGAGTAGCATAGTTGTTGCGATATTCTCGCAACAAAGGACCGTTCTCGGAATTTGGCAGAGCGGCCGTTACTTCCAAGAACGTCTTCTGTGGGAAGGAATTTTGGAAATCCCTAAGCTCAGCTACCTGAACCTTTGTATACGTCCGAACTCTTTTAGTAATTCAAATTCATTCTGTCTGCACCTCTCAAGGTGGTAAGTACTCCTACAAGTAAATTCATTCTCTCTCAAGACGCTCTTGTGCACAGTACTTCTACAAGTAAATTCTCTCTTTATCAATTTACTTTTCACGAGTCCATAACGGCACTCACAACTACAAGTTCCTCTTAAAATCTCTCAAAATAATCTGTTTTCGGGTCAGTTAGTTACCCTAGTTCATGTGTATGTGAATTACTCAGTTGAAATTCTCTACGTAAAAGAAAAAGGTTGTGAATTGTGAATCTGTGAAGCAATTACATATCGCCAAGGCACAATTCATCAGTGGAAGTTTGAGAAGCTTTATCCAAAGTGCCTGCACCTTATTCTGAGAAATCTACCCTCGACGATTGAAGCAGAGCTGTGGTGAACTCCAAACAACAAATAAGGTCAGATCGTGCCCTCTAGGAGTGAGTCGGCCAAACCAAGCATATATATATATATTATATATATATAAGTAATATAAGATATCTCAGAATAACCACTCAAGCGCCCTTATATAATCGCTGAACAGTTATGGAAATGTTGAATGGGGTGGAACATATCGGAATCTTATTAGATCTTTGGAAGAAATTCAAAAATGGATTTCGAAAATTATATATTGTACAAATAAAAATCTTTACTAGTGAACAATTATTCGATATTGCAAAAGTTCTGGATATAGGGTAGTTGTATGCATATAAATTTCAGCAGATATTGCATCTGAAAAAAATGTAATAAAACATCGATAAAGAAAAGCACAGGACTCCGCCAGGGAGATAGCCTAAGCCCGCTGCTATTCAGTTGCGTAATGGAGAAAAAATATATATATATATATATTGTTTCGGTTTTCTGCGTTAATTGTCGGAGTTATCGTAATGATCCTTGGATTATTCAAATAAAAATGATATATCGATCTAATGATAAGAAACGATTTCTTTCACCTCATTTCATAAGTTGTCCAAGCTTCCTATTCTAAGAAGATCGTTGAAAAGTAATGCAACATCAGTACCCCACCTTTTAGGATATGTCGTTCTTCGACCTCCTCCAGATCTAATTTTTTCTACAAAGTTATCCGAACGATTTTATCGCATTAACGTTCGAATTCGATTGAAAACCCTCGGTGTGCTCCAGAACATATTGAATTTAACCGAGAGGTAAACTTTCGAATACCACAATATACTGCCTAAAAGAAGCATGTGACTTGGAGTGCACAAGTGTAAATTTTCATCATAATGGTGAATTGACGGCTTTTCAATCGAACTTCGGGCAAACATGCATGGAAACTTCTTGCAGTGAAAGAGTTTATGTACAAGCTTGTAGTAAATAACTTAGGCACACTTCACATTCGATGGAAAGATATTCAAAAATAATATGTGGTAACTATGTGATAATTGTCCCAATATTTTTCACGAGTAAATGAAAATGATCAAAACAATGACTGAAAAATTAGAAAGCACTGACGTGAGGTCTTATTGCTTTGGCGCTCTTGTTGAGCTACTTGCGAGTAAATATTCAAACCATAACAAATCTATAAGCACTCTGATCACGTGTATAATAGTCTTTTCCCGTACTATGGGACAATGTGATGCAAATATGAACGCTTAATGAATGAACAAACCTATATCTCAAATTAAAAATAACTACTCATAATTTTCCCCAAGTTCCCCAAGCTATAATTCCCTTTTCCTAAAAACTTACGTCAGTGCTTTTCTGAATTTTGACATCGTATATTATTTCAGCCACCGAGATTGAATTCTATCTCTATGATTTCCCGTTATGAAAAATTTTGATTAATATAACGCCAACTGACACTGATTAATGAGCCCGGCATTTGTCAATCGAATATCGATCTGTGATGGCCATCGTTTAAAGAAAATCATCATTTCTCTTTTTTATCTTGAGTAAATTAAAAAAATGATTATATCTTTAGATAAAAAAGAGCTACGACAATGAAATTTGACAATGAGTAAGATATCGATCACCTCAATATATTCACGAATTTTTATTGAAATCCGAAGAATATCTTATGAGATAGTGAGGATTAAAAATTTTTTTTTGGGAATTTTTTAAAAATTTTCTAGCGTGACGATATCTGCGAAATTTTGCGAGCTGTTTTGTTGCAGCCTCCCTCAACAATATTTCAAGTTTCAATTTGATGATATTCTAGTAGTTATTTATGAAACAAAATTTCAGATGCTCATAACTACTGAAACATCCTACGGATTTGGCCCAATAACGAACTTGACCGAGATATTTGGACAATTAATCTATTCTGAAAACATGAAAACTCTAGCTTATTCCTTTTGGATGCTAGAGGGAGTCGAACCCAATCGATTGAGACCATTTTCGGCTCGATATTTCAATATTACAGACATTCGGGCAAAATGATAGGCACTCTGTTCGGGTGAACAAGAGCGCCAAAAACGTATATTTACTTTGAACGGTTTTGAATGGCAAAACTCGATGAAAGCTGTATGTACGCATTCTATCTAGATACAAACAGGCCTTCGTCTAGAATTTATGTTTCAACTCACGTAACATGCAGTATTCATGTATAATAAATTTCGATTAAAATATATAAGATACCTTTCTTTATTCTGGAAAGCACTGTTTTTTCGTTCTTATCGTAACATCAAATATTTTGAAAAAAACAATATGATTTATCTATAAACAAAACAGAATACTTCTCTTGTTAATTGATTGCTCTCTAGTTTTTCTGAATTATTTGATATTAGGATAAGAATATAACAATTCTCTTTTATTCATCAAGAATAAACGTGTTCTAGAATGAAAAAAGGAAGGTTTATAAATATATATTATATATAAAGATATTTCAATAGAAAGTCTTTAACTATTATTGTGATTTTCAAATTATTTGTAAAATATTTACACTTTTCAAGAATACTTTGTTTAATTTAATTATTCGGAATTATTGGAAGGTTTCCATTTTATGTCAACTTCATTCTTTCATGATGAACTCAATTCTTCAGAAAATCATAGAATACAGTTTTATTTTTTGTATTCTATTTGGTGGAATGAGAGAATACTCGATGCTCATATTCGAGGTTAGAATATCAATTGATTGAAGAGTGGAAGTTGGAAGAAATTTTTTTAAACATACCACACAGTGAGTTATAATTAATAATCTGTAGGAATCACTTGGCGGCACTCTATATAGCTACTCATAGCGCTTCAGTGGCCTAGAGGTTAGCGCTCAAGTTTCACACTGACTAGGTGCCGGGTTCAACTCCCGGCGGCTCCCTCAAAAACTTCTAACCCCTGCGTCTATGGCATGGCGCACACAAGCCATACTGATGAGTCCAAATGTGTGCGCCAGGGACGAAACGGGATAACTTACGATCCTACAAATCGTTTGAATTATTTTCGATTGAATATGAATGCCAGACGAGACAAGATTGTGATACACGAATCTACACAGTGATGGGAAAATGTGTAGAACCAAGTGATTATCTCTGGAAATATAGATATTGAAATGAAATTTGGAAGAAGGATACTGCAGTAGATTGCCTATGTATTAATATTTTTAAAAATTTTCAAAATTCCTCTTTTACCGGAAATTTTGTTAATTTTAAAATTTGCAATGGAACACTCTGTATATTATTTTAGTTTTCGATGAAACATTCTATCACTATCGGGTTCGATATCTTTTATTTCAATACCTACCGAGATATAAACAGAAAAGTAACCAAAGAGAGGAAAAATTAAATGGTATTTAGTAGTCCATGAAATTCCTCGAGTAGTGACAGTAGTTGTCAAAACAAGTTTTTTGTGATTGAATTTGAACTAGAATATCATAACATTTAATTTGATCGTGAAATGGCCGAATTGGGTGACAGAAAAAGAATAGAAATATTAATGATGATTGGGTATGGGAAAAGGAAAAATACGCTTGAAGAAGTTTGTGATCTTGTAACGTTTCGTTGGTGTAGTGTGATATTTGTGAATTGAATGCGGTCAAGGGTGCGCTCGCCGCCACTGGACCAGGTTGCCGCTTCGGGCGATGGTCATATGCGATGTCATTGTCACGATTCCATGTCCCTTATGTCTTTGTCAGTTTCGGCGAAAAACAAAAAAATGAGGTTAGAGTTATAAGGACCGGCTGAATGATTGTGGATACAGGTTTTCTCAATTCATATATATGATATATGAAATCATCTTAATTGGATTTTGATTGGAAAACCGTTGAATAGTGATACTAAAAATAATTGGTAGAATAGTTTGTCGGTATCAAGCTCGTAAGAGGATTAAACACATCATTTTTGGCAGCCTTCATCACAATTGTTTTCCTGAGTGATTTTCAGTAGAGGATAACGCCAGGAAAGTAACCCCAGAAATTTTGGGGTTTTTAGAATAGAATATCGTCCTGAGATTGTGTGAGATACCTGATCATATTTGGCTCTTGGATATTGTTGGGATTGACGTACACACGATAGTTGGATTAGATAGTGTGGTGTATGAAATAGCCAAGATATCCATAATTAAGTAGCCCTGTATGGACACTCAATTATTATATGAAAAAAAAATGAAAACTTCATCAAGGAGTCCAACCTAATCGTTTGAGACCACATACAGACATTTGGACAGAGGGTTAGCTCGCTGTTCCACTAGTAACTAGCGAACAACACTAATCCCTAATTAATCAAGGTAAATTTGCCACCCTCTGCCTACTAAAAGTGATTCATAGCCATATAGAAGTGTTCTCTACAGGGGGTCAGTCAAATTGGTGGGAGTTGCCACCATCACGGTTAACACCAAAGACTTGCGGATGGTAACGCCCTTTATTGGGGTCACTCCATGAATAGACATATGTCAGTGCTTTACTCATTTGATGCCACAATCATACTTCAGGCATGACATGATGATTATATGTTTTATCGTATACTTATTGTGTTTCTGCAACAAATCGACAGAATAAAGAAATAGGAAAGCAATCTCAGATCTACGTCTCGGTAAGTATTTTAATTTTTCCCATGCGTATATGGTGGCTGTCAAACCAAATATTGATTATTTTATATGATTATGCCAGCCATAAGTTTCAGAATATTTTTGATACTTACGTCAATTTAAAGACAATTCAAATAATCCATCATTAGTTTTAATGCCAAATCAACAGCGTTGCAGGTTAGTGTGGCAAATGCTATAAAATTTTTGAGTTTCAGCTTATGAGTAGCTTATGAGCTTATGAGGTTCTAACCTCATATTTTGGTCCTTGTTCATTGTTTTCATCAATAATAAGATGTCTGGAATAACGTCATTATTATTATTTCAGACATCTCAAATAATTCCTTTGTATAATTAATTCGTTTAATATTTAGAAGGATATAATTTTTTTGAGATCTATTCAAAATTTAAAGAAGGAGTTGAAGAAAAAATACCATCTAACCTATAATTCAGTGGAAGTCAAAATCCATCATGAACCAGCAGAGTTAATTTATTTAATCATTTATTTTCATTCCAGTAAGTATTCTATTTCAATTTTGTGTTATTTTCAAAATAATTCCAAAATGATTAACAATTGTAGCGTATACAACTGCAAAAACATTAGTTCCAATAATCCCAAACTTTCTTTTTTCCCAATACCATTAGACACTGACAGGTGAGTGATACATATAGTATTGTAGAAAACGTTGTTCATTAAGAGCTCCGTTATTTGAGTAGTGCTTCATTCAATTAGTTGAGATATCAGGAACCAATGGAATTTCAGGAGGTTTACGCCTCCTGCGTGCGTATGCAGAAGAATGAAATTTTTAAGATAAATATTTGAGTGTGTATCTATATGATTTTCAATTTTATAAATAGAAATAACAATAATATAATATACATATAACGATAATTCAATAGGTTTTCAATTGTTTTCTCAATATAATGAGGAAACCCTTTCTAAAGAACACTCAGCACTAAGGGGTGTACTGAGGGTAATTAACGCAGGGAGGAATACTCAAGTTCCCTGTAGTGTAAGCGATTTTGGTTCAAAATCCACGTAGTGCAACTACTGCTTGGTCCCAATACTGTGCTGATAGCTAATTTTGGTTTAGAATTCAGAAATATCATGGGAAAAGTGTCAGTCAGCTATTGAAATTGAGCCAATTAAACTTTAATCATTTTTATAGCGAAATGAATTGATGTTAAGAAGTCTAGAGTACAGCAAATTCATCTTCAATCTTGATATATTCGTCGAAGTTCAGGCAAGTTTTGAACGGTGATGAAATATGGAAAAATGGTAAGAAAATATGAAACATGGCTAAGGTAATTTTAACCGTCACAAAATGGCGAAAACGCCGGGTTTAATAGATCATGTCTCATCGATCGCTTTATTGATAATGTCGAGGAAATGTTCGAAAGATAGAAATGAAAGGTTAATCTGGATATATAACTAAGAAAAGAAATATATTAAGTGTAGTCTAAGTACATTACACAAAGTCTTACGGATTCATATACAGTTACATGCTGGTCATGTGTTATCGGGAGGGATTGCCATCCAACAGTTCCATTTTCATCATCATCAAAAATTGATCCAAGTTTAATCGCTCGCCGCCTAATTCATATATCTGAATCAATCAATATATCCCAATCTAAAATGAGGAATATGAAGAAAAAATTACATATTGAGAAGATCAGCTCCTACTTCAGAACATGTGTCACATCCATTCAATTAAGATGAATTGAGGGCTGCAATCAAATCTATCAAATCTCGAAATACAGCAGGTTTTGACGGAATTTATCCAGAATTCATCATTTAGGAAAAAAGGCCTTGTCTTGGATATTGCCTTTCTATAACAATATTCTGAATTCAGGAAAATTTCCTTCCGAACTTCGTAAGGCTAAAGTAATTGGTATTTTGAAACGAGGAAAAAATCCTTGTGATCCTCGTAGTTATCGACCCATTAGTTTATTGAGTCTTTCAAGATATTAGAAAGGTTAATTTCTTTTTAGAATTGAATCTTCTATAGAAAATGCTCTACAACATTTCCAGGGAGGCTTTAGAAAAAATAGAAATTGTTGAGATCAGGTTCTCAGCTTTACAACTTTCATATAATCGGGCTTCAATGATAGGTTGAAAACAGGAGCTGCTTTCATTGATTTATATTCGGCATATGACACTGTGTGGAAAGATAGATTAATTTTCAAATGTGTGTTATCGGCTGAATTTTCAATACTACTGGACCATTGTCAAAAACAGAATCTCAATATCATACTGCAAAAGACGAGCAGGAGAAAAACATTAGAGATTTGGGCTACTGATTATCCTAAATAATGACGAAACTAGTCTATCGCTACCTCCTCGCGATAACAACACGAACCTAATATTTTTACCCCCGCATAACGTGCATAAATTCGCAAGGCAATACATAACCTCTCAGGTAGTCAAGTACCACGATTATCCTGAAAACAACTGACCAAGTCAGTCAGGCAGTAACAAGCAGCGACCGACCAGTTTCAAATAAGTCAACCGTTGGGATAGCCTCCACTATAAACCTAACCTCCAAAAGGCGCACGTGTCCTGAACCAAGGTAAGCATAATTTCATTTAAATATCTTGTCAGCATAGTCGTAAGGTTTGCCTTTAATATTGTATTTTTCATATAAATTATCCCAATATTCTAAAATACTAACATACTAAATTTACACTACTAGTGAATCCGATGATAATTACGTGTTTGATTTTATTTCACTTAGATTATCACAAAAAAGGTGAAACAACGAAACAACAGTTTGTATCTACATCAAAAGTAGCGATATAGAATATTCTTCAAATATTCGATTTAGTGTATTAATAAACTATGGCACTGTGAAAACCGTGAAGCGATACGAAATTCGCCGGGCCAGCTAGTTTAAATTATACAGGGCGAGTCTTTGATCACTGCGTTAATTTTAAACACAGGTTAAAAAGTTCTAAGCATTCTATGTTTTCATATTGGGCAAATGCTGAAAATGGTCTCAATCGATTGGGTTCGACTCCCCGATGAAGAATCCGTGGTGAAAGTTGAGTCTGTTCGGCCGGCCGTATCCTCTCTAGCACCCAAAAGAGATCTGCTAAAGTTTTGATATTTTCAGAATAGGTTAATTGTCCAAATATATCGGTCAAGTTCGTTTTTGGGCCAAATCCATAGGAGGGTTCAGTAGTTATGAGCATCTGAAATTTTGTTTCCTCAATAACTACTAGAATATCCATCCGATCAAGTTGATACTTGAAATATTGTTGAGGGAGGCTGCAACAAAACGGTTCCCGAAATTTTGCAAAAACCGTCACGCTAGACAATCTTTATAAATTCCCAAAAAAAAATTTTTCAATACTTACTACATTTCGGATTTCAATAAAAGTTCGTGAATATATTGAGGTGATCGATATCTTATTTATCCTCAAATTTCATTGTCGTAGCTCTTTCCATAAGAAGAAATGATAATTTTTTTCATTTACTCAAGAGAAAAGAGAAATGACGTGAAGTCTCGGTGATTTTCTCTGAACGATGGCCATCACAGATAGATATTCGATTGACAAAAGCCGGGCTTATTAATCAGTGCCAGTTGGCGTAATATTAATCAAAATTTTTCATAACGAGAAATCATAGATATAGAATTCAATCTCGATTGCTGAAATAATATACGTTGTCAAAATTCAGAAAAGTACTGAAGTTTTTAGGGGAAGGGAATTATAGCTTCGAACAAAACTTGGGGAAAATTATGAGTAGTTATTTTTAATTGGAGATATAGGTTTGTTCATTCATTAGGCGTTCATATGTGCATCACATTGTCCCATAGTACGAGAAAAGACTATTGTTCACGTGATCAGAGTGCTTATAGATTTGTTATGGTTTGAATATTTACTCACACGTAGCTCAACAAGAGCGCCACAGCAATCTGACCTCACGTCAGTGCTTACTGAATCTTTATTATTGTCATTTCAAATACCAGATAAAGCTATCAACAAAAGATTATCCTTTTCTCCACGTCCTTCAAAAATCGACCATTTCAAACCAAATTAACAGCAGGAATGCTCAGATTCCTTCGGAAACTCTTTGGGTAAGTTATTATTAAGCTATCCATCATTTTATTTTTTTCTGTGTTTACAAAACGACTTTTGAAATCGATTGCCAAATATTTTGCAGCCTATTACAATCACATAAGTATGCTGTCTTGTCAAGAAATGTTGAAGGTAGTCCCCGTACAGCATTGTCCAAATAAACAGTTGCGAAATAGATTGATTAGACTACAAAGTAGAGAAAACATTAATAATGCCTTCCATTCTAAGAATTCATTTCAACTCATATCCATACTCACTGCACCCGGCAGTTAAAACTAGAAGCGGGCTGACATGGTAGTGAATTAGACCATTGTCCGAATAGAACTATTGTGTGAACTAGCTACATGAACAATGAAGCCGGACTGCGTGAAAACAAATAACTATTGTAACCGTGGTAGTTTACAATATTGTTTCCCCACAGAATTATCCTGAGGGTTTGATGTTCTTGCCTACCGAGAATAAGGAGTATATACAGGGTGAGTCTCTGACCACTACGTTAAAGATTCTTGACGTCAAAAGAAACATTTTCTTCCAATAACATTTTTCCAAATTTGGGCCAGTTCAGGGTGTTGAAATTCCATAAAAAGATTGTATTTTCACCTGTAATATTCAAACGACAATATCAATTGAAATGATCTCCTGTAGAAGGTTTTTGAAAAAAGTCATGCATATTTTGGCATCGTTAGATTCATTCCATTTCTTGTGGGTTTCTCACTTCCACTGTAGGGATTGGTTGAAAGAATTAAATCGATATAAAGATTCCTTGGACTTTTGGCTTACAATATTTAGTTAGCAAACAATAAAGCATATAGATCAGAGGTTAGCGACGGGATGTCTTACAATTCGGCGTATCACATAAAAGCCTAGGGAAAAAACCCCAGTAAAAATAAAACCTTGGCTCCCCGCCTAAGTGTGAAAGTACAAAAATAAGCTGAAATATATTTTAGGGACTTCTTTCTTCAAGAGTGGTCTTCTATTGATGGAGACAGAGACTTCTTCAAGTTGCCCACATCGAATCTGGAAATAAAATGACAAAAGCAGAAAAAAGAACTGAATAACAAAAATACGTATCATATTCGTTTGAAATTTATAACCCATTCCAAGAAAGAGTCGGAAACATCATGAATAGCCCTAAAACCATCTTGAAATTTATATATGGGACAATGATGACATGAGGTATTGTTTCTTCTGTTTCTCCACATTCACAACTTGCGCTAGGAACTGAGTTCCATCTGAATAGCATGCTATTGGTACGACCATGACCTGGTCTCGAGCGATTAAAAACTGTTCATCGACACTCAATAAAATTATTCTTTAAATTTCCAAATCAAATGACAGTATGTTTTCCAGAGTATGGAAATCCGAATGTTGGTAAGCAATAGCAATGTCGTCAGCATAAACAAATTTCTGAGATGATGTCGAGGGTAAATCACTTAGATATAAATTGAAAAGTAAAGGAGCTGAAACTGATGCTCGAGGACAGAGCTGTGCCAAAGCATTGTGCTTAGTGCTCGTGAAAGCACTCTAAGCACTTTAGTGCTTCCGAGCACTGTGCTCGCGAGCACTTTTCAAAGGCTAGTGCTTAGTGCTTGTTTTTCGGAGCACTCTCGCGAAAATCTTAGTGCTTAGTAATCCGCTAAGCACTAAGCCTTTGCGAATTCAATATAAGCAGGTACGGTATTTGATTTTTTTATGAGCGCAAAGATGATATGATCGTTTTGAATTAATATTCAGTATTTCTTCATTCATCATTGATTTGACTTTATGGTTATGAAGGCCAGAAATTTTTTTGTTTTTGCGCGCTTGTTACTAGTGGAACAGGCGGGCTATCGTTCTGTCCAAATGTCTGTAATATCCGAATATCGAGCCGAAAATGGTTTCAATCCATTGGATTCGACTTCTTGATGGAGAAACCTTGGTCAAATTTAAGTAGGTCAGGCTGGCCGGCACTCCGATCGTATACTCTCTATCTTCCGAAGGAGATGACCTAGAGTTTTCATTTTTCAGAATAGGTTGATCGTTCAAATATCTCGGTCAAGTTCGTTATTGGGCCAAATCCACCGAATAGTTTAGCAGTTAATAACATTAATTTCTTGAATATTCATCCTATCAATTCGTAACTTAGAGAATGTCTAGATAGCGTTAAAAGGAAGGAGTATACCAAATTTCGAGAAAATCGTCATGCGAGAAAATTTTTTAAAAATTCCCAAAATTTTTTTTTTGCAATACACGATATCTCATAAGTTATTCGTCAGATCACAACAATTAAGGGCATTTATGCAGGGTATAGGTACCTAAAATATTCTAAAATTTCATCATCATAGCGTACAATCTCCAGAAGATATAAGAGTTTTTCTGAAAATGAAGTCACAGATTATATTTCTATCTATGAATTCACATCACATCAACTATTAATCTCTATGAGGGTGGTTTTAATTTTATGACAAGTTGTCATAATGAGTGAATATTGAGCCGAAAATGAAACTAATTCTGTGGGTTCATTTTTATGACAAACATGTCTAAAATACTGGTGTGTGCAGTTGTCATATTTTGAATGGAAATGTCATTATGAATTTTGCGACAAGAGGACTATTTTTTCCCAAATGTCTGTAATTTCTGAATTTCGAGCTGAAAATGATCGCCATCGGTTGGATTTGACTCGTGATGAAGAAACGGTGGTCCAATTTGAAAATGTTTGGCTGAATATTCTCTATCTTCCGAAAGAGATGAGATAGAGATTCCATATTAATAGAATTAGTTTATTATCCAAATATAAGTCAAGTTAGTTATTGGGCCAGACCTGTCCGATAGCTCAGCAATTATGAATCTGAAATTCGGTTATAATTGATGACACTCAACTACAACAACTTATATATGGTATAGAAATGTGGAAAGAATGCCAGATCGAAGAATTTCCTGAACTGTAAGTTCACTCAACTTCCATTTGAGATATATGTTTATTGATTCTTTCACACTCATTGTGCTGGCTGATTTTGAATCGCACTCTTTTTAAGTCTGAGAAAAGACTTTAGAACAAGCGCGGAAAAGCTCCTGATCTCACGTCAGTGCTTTCCACATTTTTTCAGTAATGTGTTCTCGCTTATAAAATAATTGGTCCTCGATTATTAATTCAACTTTATGCATTGTTTAGGAACAGCCATTCAGATTCAGATCGACGAATAAGATTAACTAGTACCAGAATGTAAATTGAATGCATGCGTTTCACAAAACAAATAAAATTGCTTTTGAGTTTTTCCCAGTCTCGAAATCATAATTTTAGATATGTCGATGAAGCTAAAGAGTTCTCATTTCAATCAAACAACATTACATAAAATAGTTCCCAATAAAGTGCTTAGTGCTCGAAATATTCAATTACTTTTGCAAAAGTGCTCGGTAATCCGGAGCCTTCTGTCGAAAACGGTGCTTAGAACTCGAGACTCGAAGCCTTTTTTTTCGAGTGCTTAGGGCTTAGTGCTCGAAGCACTTTTTTTCGGTGCTTAGCACAGCTCTGTGGTAAGCAATAGCAATGTCGTCAGCATAAACAAATTTCTGAGATGATGTCGAGGGTTAATCACTTGGATATAAATTGAAAAGTAAATGAGCTGAAACTGATGCTCGAGGAAGACCGTTTTTCAATGTTTCGAAATTGCTACTCTTATTGTCAATAAAAACACGAAATCTTCTATCAGATATCATATTTTCTAATAATCTTACCATTTTCCCACACTTCAGATGGGCATAGAGTTTGAAAATTAATCCATATTTCAACACAGTGTCATGCCAAAGATAAATCAATGAAAGCAGCTCCTATCTTCAACCTATCATTGAAGCCTGATTCTATGAAAGTTGTAAGTTTGAGAACCTGATCTGAACCATTTCTATTTTTCCTAAAACCTCCCTGGAAATTTTGTAGAGCATTTTCTATAGAAGATTCAATCAATGGGTCGATAACTACTAGGATCACAAGGATTTTTTTCTCGTTTCAAAATACCTATTACTTTAGCCTTTCGAAATTCGGAAGGAAAGTTCCCTGAATTCAGAATATTGTTATAGAAAGACAATAATCAAGACAATGCCTTTTTTCCTAAATGTTTGATGAATTCTGGGTAAATTCCGTTAAAACCTACTACCTTTCGAGATTTGGTAGATTTGATTGCAGCCCCCAATTCATCTATATTGAATGGATGTGACACATGTTCTAAAGTAGGAGCTGATCTCCTGAATATGTGTAATTTTTTCTTCATATTATTCATTTTAGATGTTGACTGATTCAGATACATCAATTAGGCGGCAAGCGATTAAACTTGGATCAATTTTTGTTGATGATGAAAATGGAACTGTTGGATGGCAATCCCTGCCGATAACACATGACCAGCATGTATCTGTTTATGAATCCGTAAGACTTTGTATAATGTACGTAGTCTACACTTAATATATTTCTTTTCTTATTTATATATCCAGATTAACCTTTCATTTCTATCTTCCGCGATCGATGAGCCATGATCTATGAAACCCGGCGTTTACGCCATTTTGTGACGGTTAAAATTACCTCAGCCATGTTTCATATTTTCTTACCATTTTTCCATATTTCATCACCGTTCGAAACTTGCCTGGACTTCGACGAACATATCAAGATTTAAAACGAATTTGCTGTACTCGATACTTCTTAACATCAATTCAATTCGTTATAAAAAAGATTAAAGATTAATTGGCTCAATTCCAATAGCTGACTTTACCCATGATATTTCTGAATTCTATACTTCAAAAACTTCAGTTGAAACACTCGAGAAAATAATGTGAAATTCTATCGAAATCAAGAATCACACTTCTGAGGTTAAACCACAGACTTGATATTTCTATTTTTTCTGGTCCCTGATTGTAACGCGATTGTAACACTGTGTTCATAGGCAGAAGTGGACGTAGTTTGGAGACCGGAGTGAAGGAACGCGTTGCTAGTTCAAAGGTTTTTGACAACAGCAATTCCATTTTTGCAACACATCTGAGGGAGACAAAACACCCTTTTAATGTTGGAGAGAACTCCAAATTATTACATGCTTGCAATTTTAGCACCATAGCACCAAACAAGAAAATTTAGAAGAAATAGATATATACAAACCTTCAAAACTACCCATTTCGCTACCTCAAACTCTCAAATGATCTGTTCCTCTTATGACACACTCAAACTTTAGGCAGGTTTTCTTTCTCGTTCCCTATTTTGAAAGCCCTGGTTAGCTTTCGAATTCATCCCTCATTTACACAACTCCGTTAGAGAAGAAAGAGGATATTTCAGTTCTATGTATTTCATCTCAAATATTGAAGTTGTGTGGCTCAACCTCAAAATTTTTCTAGGATTCTTGATTTCGAAAAGAATTGACATTGTTTTCCCGAGTAATTGAAAGAATGATTCAAAAAAAGTTTCTAAGTATGAATGATTGAACAACGTTTTTGGATTCTCTATTTTTTCGATTTACCATCCTTTTTTCTTTTGTTATTTGATATGATCTGCTGTCCTCGAAACCTGTATTTGGAAATCAGTACTGTTTATATACTGTTAATAACCCCCAGTACATCTCCTCGTAAATACTTCCCTGCGCTAAATATGCTGAGTGTTCTCTAGAAAGGGTTCCCTCATTATAGTGGAAAAAAAATTAAAAACCTATTGAATTATTGTTATATATATATTTTATTACTGTTATTTCTATTTATAAAATTTAAAATCATATAACACTCAAATATTTATCTAAAAAAAAAATTCACTCTTCTGCATACGCATGAAGTAGGCGTAAACCTCCTGAAATACCATTGGTTCCTGATATCTCAAATAATGGTGAAGAAATGACGGCTATACTAAGCCTGATGTAGGCGTAAATCTGCTAAAATTCCATTGGTTCCTGATATCTCAACTTATCGTAAAGAAATGACGACAGGAGGCGTAAACCTCCTGAAATTCCATTGGTTCCTGATATCTTAACTAATCGTAAAGAAATGACGGCAGTAAGCGTAAACATCCTGAAATTCCATTGGTTCCTGATATTTCAAGTAATCGTAATGAAATGACGACAGTAGGCGTAAACCTCCTGATATTCCATTGGTTCCTGATATCTCAACTAATGGTGAAGAAATGACGGCTATACTAAATCTGATGTAGGCGTAAATCTGCTAAAATTCCATTGGTTCCTGATATCTCAACTTATCGTAAAGAAATGACGACAGTAGGCGTAAACCTCCTGAAATTCCATTGGTTCCTGATATTTCAAGTAATCGTAATGAAATGACGACAGTAGGCGTAAACCTCCTGATATTCCATTGGTTCCTGATATCTCAACTAATGGTGAAGAAATGACGGCTATACTAAATCTGATGTAGGCGTAGATCTGCTAAAATTCCATTGGTTCCTGATATCTCAAATTATCGTAAAGAAATGACGACAGTAGGCGTAAACCTCCTGAAATTCCATTGGTTCCATATATCTTAACTAATCGTAAAGAAATGACGACAGTAGGCCTGAACCTCCTGAAATTATCTTAACTAATCGTAAAGAAATGACGACAGTAGGCGTAAACCTCCTGAAATTCCATTGGATCCTGATATTTCAAGTAATCGTAATGAAATGACGACAGTAGGCGTAAACCTCCTGATATTCCATTGGTTCCTGATATCTCAACTAATGTTGAAGAAATGACGGCTATACTAAATCTGATGTAGGCGTAGATCTGCTAAAATTCCATTGGTTCCTGATATCTCAAATTATCGTAAAGAAATGACGACAGTAGGCCTGAACCTCCTGAAATTATCTTAACTAATCGTAAAGAAATGACGGCAGTAAGCGTAAACCTCCTGAAATTCCATTGGTTCCTGATATCTTAACTAATCGTAAAGAAATGACGGCAGTAAGCGTAAACCTCCTGAAATTCCATTGGTTCCTGATATGTCAACTAATCGTAAAGAAATGACGACAGTAGGTGTAAACCTCCTGAAATTCCATTGGTTCCTGATATATCAAGTAATCGTAATGAAATGACGACAGTAGGCGTAAACCTCCTGAAATTCCATTGGTTCCATATATCTTAACAAATCGTAAAGAAATGACGACAGTAGGCCTAAACCTCCTGAAATTCCATTGGTTCCTGATATCTGAACTAATCGTAAAGAAATGACGGCAGTAAGCGTAAACCTCCTGAAATTCCATTGGTTCCATATATCTTAACAAATCGTAAAGAAATGACGACAGTAGGCCTAAACCTCCTGAAATTCTATTGGTTCCTGATATCTTAACTAATCGTAAAGAAATGACGGCAGTAAGCGTAAACCTCCTGAAATTCCATTGGTTCCTGATATCTCAAGTAATCGTATTGAAATGACGGCAGTAAGCGTAAACTTCCTGAAATTCTATGTGTTCCTGACATCTCAAGTAATCGTAATGAAACGACGACAGTAGGCGTAAACCTCCTGAAATTCCATTGGTTCCTGATATCTCAAGTAATCGTAATGAAATGACGACAGTAGGCGTAAACCTCCTGAAATTCCATTGGTTCCTGATATCTCAAGTAATCGTATTGAAATGACGGCAGTAAGCGTAAACTTCCTGAAATTCTATGTGTTCCTGACATCTCAAGTAATCGTAATGAAATGACGACAGTAGGCGTAAACCTCCTGAAATTCCATTGGTTCCTGATATCTCAAGTAATCGTATTGAAATGACGGCAGTAAGCGTAAGCTTCCTGAAATTCTATGTGTTCCTGACATCTCAAGTAATCGTAATGAAACGACGACAGTAGGCGTAAACCTCCTGAAATTCCATTGGTTCCTGATATCTCAAGTAATCGTATTGAAATGACGGCAGTAAGCGTAAACTTCCTGAAATTCTATGTGTTCCTGACATCTCAAGTAATCGTAATGAAACGACGACAGTAGGCGTAAACCTCCTGAAATTCCATTGGTTCCTGATATCTCAAGTAATCGTAATGAAATGACGACAGTAGGCGTAAACCTCTTGAAATTCCATTGGTTCCTGATATCTCAAATAATCGTAAAGAAATGACGACAGTAGGCGTAAACCTCCTGAAATTCCATTGGTTCCTGATATCTTAACTAATCGTAAAGAAATGACGACAGGAGGCGTAAACCTCCTGAAATTCCATTGGTTCCTGATATCTCAAATAATCGTAAAGAAATGACGACAGTAGGCGTAAACCTCCTGAAATTCCATTGGTTCCATATATCTTAATTAATCGTAAAGAAATGACGACAGTAGGCGTAAACCTCCTGAAATTCCATTGGTTTTTGATATCTCAAGTAATCGTAATGAAATGACGACAGTAGGCGTAAACCTCCTGAAATTCCATTGGTTCCTGATATCTCAAGTAATCGTAAAGAAATGACGACAGTAGGCGTAAACCTCCTGAAATTCCATTGGTTCCTGATATCTCAAATAATCGTAAAGAAATGACGACAGTAGGCGTAAACCTCCTGAAATTCCATTGGTTCCTGATATCTTAACTAATCGTAAAGAAATGACGACAGGAGGCGTAAACCTCCTGAAATTTCATTGGTTCCTGATATCTTAACTAATCGTAAAGAAATGACGACCGTAGACGTAAACCTCCTGAAATTCTATTGGTTCCTGATATTTCAACTAATCTCAACCAATTGAATGAAGCACTACTCAAATAACGGAGCTTTTAATAAACAACTATTTCTACAATACTATATGTATCACTGACCTGTTTTTCTTAATGACAGAAAAACTGCTATCATAAAAATATTCATAAAAATCAGCTCAAAAATTCTAGGCACCAGAAAAAAAAATTTTTCTGTAGGCCTGTGTTATTGATGTGCAGTGTATGATTTCAATATTAACATAATGCAATGTGGCAGCTTTTAGGGCAGTGCCCTTTTTCCTGCCTGTAAAAAACATCATACCCAATATATACAACAATTAGATGTTTTTATGATATTTTACACCCTGCAAAAAAGGCACTATGTTATTAATATTGTACATTATTAACTATGTATACAGGGTAATTAGGTACTTATTTTCAACGATATATCTGTTGTATGATAATTAGATGTATCACATATTATTCAAAAAATCTTAGCTTAAACACAAGATATGATTCTTAAATAATTAACAATTGGATACCAAGGAATTTGAAAAACCAAATAAACTTCTATACAAGATGAATCAAAATGTATCTGTATTCGTTATTGTAGAAATTCTATAATTAAAAATATCTCAACTTCTTTCGGTTCCTACAAATAAAAGCACGTTTTTTTTTATACGTACCTACAGAAAAAAAATTCCGATACATTGGTTTACATATCTAGGCTTATTTACCAAAGATGTCGCTATTATTTGATCTTGGGGTGAAAAATTTTTATTGAATATTAATTTAGTTTATTGCTATATACCAAATAGTCAAAAAGATTACCAACTTATCAATGATGAATGTGACATATTGTTTAAGTTTTTATTCGTCAAAAACAAATAAATATAGAAATTCCACATCTTTATATTTCTTTTAAGTCAGTATTGTATTTTCCTGGAAGGGAGAGTTACTCCGATATTTATGAAACATCATCATGTTTACTTTCCTGAATAGAATCTAGGCATTGATATTAAGTATGTTTTATTTTATATTTATTGAAAAGGTACTCCATTATATTGGTAGGCATGGACATTACAAACCGACAATTTCAAGCTGCTCACAAAGAAATAATTTAGTGAGAAAAATTCCTAGTGGTGGGATCGCTTAACAACCAATGAGCACAGAAGTGGGCGGTGCCTCCCTGCCTTCCTCAGTCCGATGCGCACCACATCTCACGAAACTGGTGTTGCTTGAGTGCTCAGTTTATATTGTGATTTCATCTCGTGAACAACGTGCTAGTTATAAAATAACTTGAAAGTTTTTAGTTTGTCTACGGAAAGTTATGTCACCAATGTTACCCAACATGTACAACAATTATCCGTACGCTGACAATAGTCATCCACCGCCCACCACACAATCAACAACTGAGGCTCATATCAAAAGGCCCATGAATGCATTCATGGTCTGGTCAAGGATTCAACGTAAAAAAATCGCTTTGGAAAATCCGAAGATGCATAATTCGGAAATTTCCAAACGTCTTGGTGCTGAGTGGAAACGCTTGACTGAAATTGAAAAACGCCCGTTTATTGATGAAGCCAAACGGTTGCGTGCGGTACACATGAAGGAACATCCAGATTACAAGTATAGGCCAAGGAGAAAGCCTAAGGGTCCATTGCCTTCAACCCTGAAACCTGGTATGCCTTTTGGAAATTTACCTCTGGGATATTTCCCTCCGATGGAATCGCTGCAAACGCCATATCCTTATTTCAACCCGACATTCGACTTGAGAATGGGACTTCCTAATTCTACAGAAAAAGCTCCAGTGCCACATCAGCCAGCAGTTGTTACATCTATACATTCTTCGTTCTACCCATCTCTCTACCAATCTCAAAAATCATTTCCGTCGCATCAAATTGGAATGTACTCCTCAATGGCTCCTTCATCTATGCTTTACACAACGTCTTCAGGAACTCCAAGTCCTGTGGGAACCGAAATAGACTTTAGAAGACCAGTTATGCCTGTGATTTATTAATGAGTGACAATTGTTTTGAGTGTTATTCTTGAATTAAGGACGGATAGAAATGCTCTGTTTTCATGCATCATAAATTAGCTACATTATTGTAGAAATTGGTGAGAAATTCATATGGAATTTTGTGATACGTTAATATCTATCCAGTTAGTTGAGAACTGACTAAATATTGTAAATACTCATCTGTACATAAACCCATTGTACATACTGTACATTATTTTGTTGAGTTTATTTATTGTTCATTTAACTAAATAAATACCTACTGTGTAAGATCACGACTCTATAATTTCATAAAATAACCACCTAACAAATCAGTCATTATTTAATATAGAAAGGTTGAGATTATAGGATAATTTTTGTAACTAAATAAGTGTAAAATATTTAAGGAGGTGATGCCTCATCATTGGAGCGTTCCTTGTTAAAATACAGCGCCTCAAAGGAGTACACAAAATTTATATAACAATTTTTTTCACAAACAAAACTTTCTTACCTTTGAAATCAATATTTTAGTTCTTTGGAAGCCTTTGTGAACTTTCACAATTTTTAATTGTGGCAATGAAAATACTTTGTTCCTAGAAAATTTAAGTCCAGGGTTTTAATTCATATGTTTATTCTTCGACTTAAACTAACACAAATTCTATTGATAATATCATCATCAAGGTAATGTAAAAAATGTATACTTATGTTTGGACAGATTAAGTAACAAAATCTTAAAATACAGGGTCTTTCACGAGGAAGCTCACCCATATTTAAACGGAAAACTGCTAAACGTATTTTCATGAAATTCAGTATTTCACGATGCTGATGAAACCTAAAATATTTTCAAGGCATGAGCACCTCCGGTTTTTCCGGAAATGACGTCAACTTCCGTTTTTCAAACTACAACATCATTTTTTTATTGCAGAAATAGATTCCTTAGAAAATTTCAAGTCGTTTTGATGTAGCATTTTTCAGTTTTGGTTGGAAAATTCGAAAAAAAAATCGAAAATAGAGCTCCGCTGAAACAAGAATAACTTCGAGGTTTTTAGATGGACAATTTTCATTTTTGGAATTTTTCAAGATGTAAGATTGATGTATCCACTTTAAGAATCGAAATCGCGATTCATGATACAGGGGGTGAAAAATTTGCTTTCAAAGTTAGGGATGAGAAAATCGTGAAAAATCTATTTTTTCAAATTAGAACCCCATTTTTTTAATGTGAGTGTATGCATCACACGCTTGCCCTAAATTGGATATTTTCTGGGTTATTCACAAAAAACTGTTTTTCGTCTTGAATTTTCAGCTATTTCTTTTCCCTTCACGCCAAAAAGATGAAATTTTCAGGAACTGTTTCTTGAACCATTTTTAAGATTTTACTACCCTATTATGCAAGAGAAAAAAGTTACAGGTTTTTCCTAAATATATGGCCAATTTGGTTTCGAATTTGTATCGAAAACCTCTTTATTTCAACTAATCGGCCATCGGTTTTCTCTCTAGTGATAAATAAATACTTCCTTATGAACCATATGCAAAAACCATGTTTTACATTCTTTTTTTTAATGATAGATATCATTAATTACATCTGCCTAATTCCTCTTTATTCAGTAGCATTTTGTGTTTACTATTAATTTAGTGATTATTCGTGTTAGGTTATAAAATCGATCACTATGCCTAATTTTACCGATGAAGATTACTTAAATCTCATTCTACTTCATGGAGAATGTAATAAAGTTGTAGATAGAACGATTCGACTATTCATTGAAAGGTTTCCTGACCGACCCATACCAATGAGAGATACCTTTAACAGAACCATGACAAACTTGAGAAATGTCGGATCTTTCGTTAAGAAAACTATACTCAGAGAAAAAAGTGTAGTAGAAGATGAGAACAACGAAATAACAGTTCTTGAATATTTTCGTGGGAATCCTCAAAATTCTCTCAAAGATGCCGAGATTGCTCTAGGATTATCTCAATCGAGTGTTTGGAGAATATTAAAAAAACATAAAATGCACCCATATAAATTCAATAGGGTACAGCATTTGAAAGAAACTGATTTCGTCAGGAGCACAGAGTTTTGCGAAGCTATGATGATTCGATTTCAAGAGAATGAAAACTTTTTGGACTGTATAATTTGGACAGATGAATCTGAATTCACAAAGAATGGTTCTTTCAATAGGCATAACAGTCATTATTGGGATCAAGAGAACAACCACCACTTCAGACAATGGAACTTTCAAGAGACCTGGAGTTTCAATGTTTTTTGCGCCATCAAAAATAATGCAATTCTCGATGTTCACATTTATGATGCGACTTCAACTGGTAAGATAGAACACTACACATGTTTGCATTATTTAAAGAATGTTCTCCCTTAGGACATAGATATTCTGAAATATTGACTCAAATAATTGAGCCGCTAGTACAGAGCCATAATGACTTATGGTATCAACAAGATGGCGCGCCTCCTCACAATTTACTCAATGTGTCTAATATCCTATATAGGCTATTTGAAGTTCGATGGTTGGCGAACAATGGTCCACATCTTTGGCCACCACGTTCTCCCGATTTAACTCCTTTAGACTATTATGTTTGGGGTAGGATAAAAAATATTGTCTTCTCAACTCCCCTGACTGATAAAGAGGACTGCATAGAACGAGTCAGAAATGCGTTCAGGTTTGTTTAGATTTTTAGATTCATAGTTTTGAAACTAAATTTGCTTTTTAAACACTTTTGTAGATCTCTTCCTCCCGATGAAATAAGAAGAGCAACGCACGAAGCATTCCTGAGACGTATAAATAAATGTCTAGAAATTAACGGTCAAAACTTTGAGCATCTTCTCTAGTTATAACTGCGAGAGTTAGCCATGGTTCTCCTAATAGTAACTTTAGTAAGTCGGTTTCGAGAAGGGGTGAGAAATCTACAGCATGGTACAAATAACAGTTCCTGAAAATTTCATCTTTTTGGCGTGAAAGGAAAAGAAATAGCTGAAAATTCAAGACGAAAAACAGTTTTTTGTGAATAACTCAGAAAATATCCACTTTAGGGCAAGGGTGTGATGCATACACTCACATTATTTTTTAACGTAGATTCAATATCTGCCATAAAAAAATGGGGTTCTAATTTGAAAAAAATAATTTTTCACGATTTTGTCATCCCTAACTTTGAAATCGATTTTTTCACCCCCTGTATCATGAATCGCGATTTCGAATTTTAAAGTGGATACATCAATCTTACATCTTGAAAAATCCCAAAAATGAAAATTTTGCATCCAAAAACCTTGAAGTTATTCTTGTTTCAGTGGAGCTCTATTTTCGATTTTTTTTCAAATTTTTCCGCTCAGAGAGAATTTTCCAACCAAAACTGAAAAATGTTACATCAAAATAACTTGAAATTTTCTAAGGAATCTATTTCCGCAATAAAAAACAACAATTAACAACAATTGATATCCTACCAATCTATAGTCGGATTTCAATGTTTTTTATTCAATAGGTGCTCTGTTATTGTCGAATTTCCTCCATTAAACAGACATCGAAAAAATAAAATCTTCATGTTGTACAGGGCGTTTAAATAATGTCATGTTTTTTAGTCAAATTTTAACTTCTTCTATTGGCAATGCCAGATTGCTGAGTCATATAAAAATAATGAATCGTTGTGGCCTAGTATATCTTGAGTATTTTGATTTTTCCAAAACCAATTCATCTTGGAATCGTCTCGAGATATTCAACATTTTATCAACTCTTGTATTTTATGCGTTAACCATGAATATCTTCGCAACCATTTGTCCGATTTGAAAGTTTTTTTTATTTGTAGCTCTTTTATTGGCAAATATCATACAACAATAAGATGATCTAAAAAAGAAATGCATTATGCTGTACAGGACGTTTAAATTTTCGAATTTTTTTCAATACAGTGTAACGCCTTCTGTGGGCAATACCAGATACCTGAAGCTTTTAGAAGCTACACAGTGATGTAGCCTGATGTTTCCTGAGTACTTTGTTTTTTTACTTCTACTTGTCGGAGGAAAACTCTCCTAAGCATCATCATGATGAAATGAATTCATCAATTGCATTAGTCTACATGTTCGCCTGAAAGAAGTTCTTCCAAAAATAAAGTTGTACAAAATTTCCTTCAAAGAAGTCCGAAATATTATTTGGTGTCAAACAATGAATGAGAATCAGTTAATTGTTATTAGGCTCTTAAAAGTTTCTCTAATGTTGGAATCTAATTCACTCAGTTATATGAAATCACAAAGTAGATAATTAGCATTTTTTCTTTGAATAAAACAATTTCATCAATCTTTTTTATTGCCCAATACTGGCGCAATTTGAGCCTTACAAGATTTATCTTGTAGCAAAGGTTGAATCTTGGCACAAAATCTTTTGACCCCTAGTTTTATTCATTTCCACCAAAACAACCGTATCTGGCTCAATTTCGACATAGATATCATCAATCCAATGGTTAAAAAGTCAATCCAAACATATTTCCTACAGAAAATGAAATACGAGGCATGTTTTTTAAGTAAGTACCGCTTTGCGATTCCGCCGCCGTAGCGCTACGGTCGGCGTTCCGCGCTGGTTACCTACTTCTCTTGTCTACGCATTGACGCCATTACAGTCTGATTCTTCATTGTATACGTTGTTTACTGAGTGTTTAAGATGCCTCCGACAATCGTGAGTCCCGCTGATTGTGAAGTACGGGCTGTTATACGATTTCTTAGTGCTGAAGGCGTAAAATCGATCGATATTCATCGTGAGATCTGTGAAATTTACGGACAAAACATTATGAGTGATGGAATGGTAAAGAAATGGGTGTGAGCATTTAAAGATGGCCGCACAAATGTGCATGATGGAGATCTTCTCAAATCTTTCAAATGGGAAACTCTAGATCATCCTCCATACAGCCCTGAACTGGCACCCAGTGACTACCATTTGTTCTTGCATTCGAAGAAACACTGAAGCATGTTTTTTTAAAAAGTAACGTTTTGGGATTAAAAGAAGACGTGTAAAGATATCGCAATAATTTTATTTTTAGCGCCCAGGTGTAAGTGCAGGAACAAATGGTAGTCGCTGGGTGCCAGATCAGGGCTGTAGGGAGGATGATCTAGAGTTTCCCATTTAAAAGTTTTGAGGAGATCTTCTTCAGTCACATTTGTGCGGTCATCTTTAAATGCTCTCACCCATTTCCTTCACTCGTAATGTTTTGTCCGTAAACTTCACAGATCTCACGATGAATATCGATCGGTTTTACGTCTTTAGCACTAAGAAATCGTATAACAGCCCGTCACAGGGGGACTCACGATTGTCGGAGGCATCTTAAACACTCAGTAAACAACGTATACAATGAAGAATCAGACTGTAATGGCGTCAGTGCGTAGACAAGAGATGTACGTAACCAACGCGCATGCGCGGAACGCCGAGCGTAGCGCTACGGCGGCGGAATCGCAAAACGGTATTTACTTAAAAACATGCCTCGTATATAAGAACTACAAGCACCAAAAACCTCACGTGACGTAAGTGCTTTTCTACATTATAGGAAAGGATTTTTTCTCTAAGTTTTCGTATCATACTCTGAATTGTAAGGAATCCCATTACTTTAACTTTAGGTCTAACCATAAACCCACACAGGCAATATTTTGAGAAATTATATATTGTTAAGTTCGAGGTGAAAGAATGAATAAAAATGGTGTGAAATTGAATGAAGTAGAAGTTATTGAAATGAAATTCTTTGTAATGGATCTCGTATGAAATTATAAATTGAGCAATAAGCATCATTACTTATTATTCTTCTCTCACAACTGACGTACTGACCGATATTAAAAATAGCTTTTAAAAAGCTGACAATGTTTAAAAATTTACAATTTTCACTAATGAGTGTTAAATTAACCGTACTCCGGAAAATATATAAAAATGGTACTTATCTGTGGTTTGAAGCATTCTTCAAGTTACTTCGAACAATTGACCTCCAAACAGAGTCTATCTACAAATTCAATTCCAACCATCAACTAAATAAAAATTTGGAGTGGCGGAAGGTTCATTTGATAGAGCAATAAATGTATGTCTGCCCAGAAAGATAAAAATTAATAAATAAATAACATCACAAGAACACTTTATTTAAGACCTGATTGAATTGACAATAATTGGAAACAGATACGACATAACAACCGCCTTCAGGACATAAGATACCATCTGAGCTAACATAACAAAAGTTAAATATGATGAACAGACAATTGGTTCAAAATACAGTAGTATATATCGGCACAAGGAACCGAATGAAAAACTTATTATTCTTTCGTAGAAGTTTCGGAAACTTTTATTTCCTTCTTCAGGCTACAAAAATAGGAAAACACAATCAATTGAGCACTCAGAAAGAATCATAAGGAATACAAACGTCTAAAATATAAAAATAATAACAATGATAAGTACACATACGTAATAAAATAAAAATAAATATATATCAAAACTCGAAATTAAAAGAAAACCAATAAGATGTTGAATGATTGTTTGGGCTATTACCATCATCTATTGTGGATGTAATGATTTCCGACGTTTCGATAGACATCTTCTATCTTTATCAAGGAGAAAAGTAAGAAACCTTTTGAAAATTATCAATTTTCAAAAAGTCAAATGACAGAAGTCATGAAAGAAAATGAACGATGTTATATACTCATCTGTGATATGATGATCTTTTTAAGTTGGATCGAACTATCGGCGTCCAAACTTCTGGCAGATCTATAGATGGAGCACTTATGGAATCTGGTGTTATTTTCATAAATGCTGCTTCTTTGATTTTTCTTCTTGCAAGTTTTTCTTCTTTGGATATTATTGATGCTTCATCCCACTTTATACGATGATTCTCATCTACAGCATGTTGGACCAACCTGGATTTGTCGCTGTCTAGTACTCGTAGAAGCTTCTGATGTTCTTTTATTCGTACATTCAGAGGGCGTTTAGTTTCTCCGATGTAAGATCTTCCGCACTCGCAAGGTTATTCATATATGCAGTTCTTTGTCCTTTGTGTCTCATTATTAGGCTTAACTTTTGTAAGTTTAGCTCTGATAGTGTCTTGAGTTTTGAATGCAGTCGTTATGTTGTATCTATTTCCAATTCTTCTCATTTAACGACTGCATTCAAAACTCAAGACACTATCAGAGCTAAACTTACAAAAGTTAAGCCTAATAATGAGACACAAAGGACAAAGAACTGCATATATGTTTCGAATGTTTATTCTGTATTTGTAGTAGTAGTATGTAGATTTTTTTGGTTTACGTACGTTTAAAAACAGTTTTGAACTAAATGATTCTATATATCAGAATATGAGTGATCAAAAAGGAATTTCGAATTTGGAAAATTTATTTTAGGCCTCTGGAAGAGCTTTGTATTATTGGACGATACAGCTTTACCATCTAGTTCAAAATATTCTCAATGCCTTGGAGCGAAAAAACGATATTGTTCATCTTTGAAAAATTTTTCTAGGAAAAACAGACGTTTGCCAAAAAAAATAAAAACGCTCCAGTAGGTAATGTAAAATTATGGTAGAATCTGAAGCAAGTAGAAAATTTCTGGAAACGGAATGTACAGAGTGTTTTTTCAACCTGCATACTTAATCTGAACTTGTCATAGTTCCCATTCTGTATTTTTGAAAAAATGTTGGAATTATTAAAAGAAGATAATCATATTGTTCTACACTAAAAATTTCATAAAGATTGATCAAGCTATGCCAAAGTTATGAATAAAAGAAAAATCGGTCGAATCGGACAAATCTCCCTGTAGACTCTCAATGAAGGCCCCGAACCATAAACCCAACATTGTTCCGAAACTATATTGACTAGTGTTTACTTCACCTAAAATCTGACGGTCTCCTCCGGAATCACCCTGTATATTTGAATGCATAATTTACAGGTAAAACAGGGTTCTAACGCAAATGAATGTATACATCGATTTATGATGATTAATATATTTGTTTTTGTTCCCTAATCCCGAAATATAAGATGCAACCCTCATAATTCTTTACACAAGGCTTATCGGCATTTCTTCAATGGGCTTTATTATTTTACAGTTTTCTACCTCTACCCAGGACAGGACTTTTCGCGCACTACTTCTGATTGTACATCGTCCAAATATCTGTGATTTTTTTTATTTACCCTATGTAACCGGAAAAATAATTCATTCTCTAATAGAATGAGCGGGTAAATCACATGAACTTGACAGGAGTAATAGCTTGAGACATTTTCCATTTACTTTCCGAATATAATGGATATGTTTAGGACATAGGAAAAGGCTATTTTCGTTTCCCCAGTTTACTCGAATCCTAACAATAGCAGTCGATCGTAGATTGGAAAACTACAATGGACAACAATCGATCCAATGTTCGATAAACACGAGTTCATTACTCGATAACACTACCTATGATTCCCCTCGCTGAGTTGGACCCGGGAAGATTGAATGAAGAAAGGAAAGCTGCTTACATAATATGAACCCGGCTTTCAACGGATCAAACTGACTTTGAGGGCCTGAGTAAGGAATGGTCATTTCATTTCACTTGATGTAACACATATTTCGTGTTCTTTGGCAATATTGTTTGGATACTACGGTTGGAAAATAGTATACCGAATATTGAGAATCGAAAATCGATGTATTCAATCAAATTTCAAAAAGCATAAAGCACAGATGTATCATTCTTCCAATAATAATAATAATATGTGATTCTAATTCAATGAAATTAAGCTTTATCCCAAAACTCAGGATTTTGTATCTATATGTAAGGAAAGCACAGAGAGAGAGAGAGAAAGACAAGGAATCAAGACGTGGTCAGGCGAATTACGACGTCATAATAGATTAATAAAATATTGTTGAAGATTTAAATAAGAGCTAAGTGAATAATAGACATTGAATGTTGTTTCTTTGTTTTACAGGTAAAATTTGTAATAGTATATTGTTGTTAATTCAATAATAAATGAAAAATCTTTGTTTTACAGAGAAACTATTCTGTTTGGTTATTCATAACTTCATTCACAAAAAAATAATAGGATAAAAATATATGGAACATTATAAAACAACATTCTGCAAAATAAAATCACTATCGAACAGAATAATGGAAAAACTACAGTTCAATATTGAAGTGAAGGTTGCATCGGATGGAAAATCAAGCATCATATGTTTAACCTCAATTATAACACCCAATGGCCAGATATATGGGATACCAATAGAATTGCAGAGTGTAGATATCCACACAGAATTAGTACAAACAAAAGCATTCAATACATTGAAAAATACACTAAAGAAAATACATCAAACCAGGAAAATATGGATTACACTAACACAAAAATTGTATGATGAATACATAGATGAAGATGAAAATTTACGCTTTGCAAATACTTTTCTAGAGGAAATTACAAATGAGGGAAGCACTGATACAGGACAGGTTATTACAGAAGATTCTACACTAAAATTATTAGAGAAACTACTTGAAGAAAGACAAAAAGATTCTGAAATACAAAACTTAGGACAAATAGCAAAAGAATTTATGATAGAGAAATTTACTGGGAAAAATGCAAATGCACAACAGTGTATAAATGATTTTGAAAAAGAATGTGTACGCTTTAAAGTAAATCAGGACAATAAAAAAATTGTGATATTACAATTCTTGTTAGAAAAAGCCAGTAAAGATTGGTATAGCTGCATGGTATTAAAATTTACAGTAGAGTCAGAATGGGAATTGTGGAAGAAAAATTTTTGCGAACCGTTTTCAAATAAAGGTTGGTCACCAATTATATACGCTTTATCGTTTAGATACCAATCTGGAACATTATTAGAATATGCCTTAAAGAAAGAAAAACTATTACTAGATATGGCAAAAACCATTGATAAAAGAACCTTAATAGATCTCATTGCAACTGGTTTACCCAATTTCATATGTGATAGAATTGACAGGGAATGTATAAAGGAAATCGAAGATCCTTACAATGCAATAGGTAATTTAGAACATCTAGTTAATAAAAATAAATGGGTTAATAAAAAGTATACTAAAGATATGAATACCAAAGATTCAAATACTAAAGAAAAAACTGAAAAATTACCATGTAAAATTTGTAAAAAACAAAACATAGGCATACGATAACATCCAGAGGCAACGTGTTGGTTCAAAGATGAAAATGATAAAGAAGAAAAAAATAAAACATGTTAATAACTCTGAATTAGAAGTAGAACTTAACTATCAGGACCAAAAAACTAGATATTTCACCATTAATAGGGTTAAATGTCCTTCTGAATGGAACATTAAATGTAACAGGAATTTATGATTCAGGATCAAACCTTTCATTGATCAATTAAAATTTACTTAATATAAAAAGTATCGATGAAAAAAAAATAGAAAGACTAATTTAAAGACGATTAATGGTGTAAATGAAACAGAAGGAATGATTACAATTACAGCAAAAAAAAAAAAGTTTTTATAATAGACAATAAAAATTTTAATTATGAATTTCTAATAGGATTAGATTGCATAAAAAAATTTAATTTAGTACAAAATGAGTACTTAAAAATTGAACAAAGAACACCAAAAATTGATGAAACTGCAATGGAAAATTCCATAGAAAAATCAACAGTTCCTGGCAGAACAGGTTATGATAAATTATATTATGAAGAAAAAGAATCTATAAACTGCAATGAACACATAAACGAAGAAGAATTTCAATTAATCATATCAATTATGAAGAAAAATCAAGAATACAAGATCTGATAGAAGAATATAAATCAGTGTTTGCCAAAGATAAATATGACATAGGAAGAGTAAAAAATTACGAGGCTAGAATAGATTTAATCATAGACAAATACTGCTGTAAAAGAACCGTACAGGTGCTCAGTAGAAGATAAAAAAGAAATAGAACAACAAAAATTATTAAAAAAAGGCTTGATAGAAGAATCTTACAGTCCTTTTGCTGCCCCTGTAACGTTAGCTTATAAAAGAGAAGAAAATAAGAAACCTAGATTATGTATAGATTTTAGAGATCTAAATAAAATTATAGTACCACAAGCTCAACCTTTCCCATTGATAGAAGATCTGGTAATGAAAACAAGAGACTGCAAGTTCTTTACAAAACTAGACATTAACTCAGCCTTTTGGTCAATTCCACTGAGAATAGAAGACAGAAGAAAAACAGGATTTGTAACACAAGAAGGACACTTCCAATGGATATGCCTACCATTTGGATTAAAGACTGCACCAGCTATTTTCCAAAGAATTTTGGTTAACATAATTAGAAAATATAAACTCTCACACTTCACTAGTATCTATATAGATGATATTTTAATTTTCTCAAAAACTCTTCAAGAACATATCATCATCTAAAACAATTATTAAATGCAATATTAAAAAAGGGTTTCCGACTGAAATTTTCAAAGTGCAGTTTTGCCTCAGATTCAGTTACATATTTAGGACACATAATAAAACACAATTCGGTTTCTCCGATAAAAGATAATTTAATAGCCATACGAAATTTTCCAGTACCAAAAACACAAAAACAGATTAGACAATTCTTAGGAAAGATAAATTTTTATAATAATTACATACCTAATAGTTCTATTACACTAGACCCTTTACATAACCTATTAAGAAAAGGACAGAAATTCATATGGACGGAAAAATGTCCAAAATAATAGGATAAAAATATATGGAACATTATATATATATTATCTATAGAGTTACTAGACGGGCTGCCGGACATGAACTCAAATTCCATCACGGATTCTTCTTCAGGGAGTAACAGACAATCATTTCTCACTCAATTTGGTTATAACAAGCACTAAAAAATTATTCAGACTCAAGTCAAAGTATTACAATGTATTTACGTCGATAAAAACAACTATTCAAAAGATACGTCAACAGCTTTAATCATGTGTTGTCGGAGTGGCTTCAAAGAAACATTAAATAACAATTCGTTCCCTATCAAAGGTTTTAGAAAACCCTTTCAGTGGAAGTCGAAAGCCACAGTATTCATTCAATTAATTTTTCAATTACTTGAGTCGAATGAGGGTTCCTTCAATAAACAAAGGTCTAAAGAAATGGGAATAAAAGGCTGTAGTTCACTGAAGAAGTTCGAACTGGAACAATGAATATATTAGTGCACCATCGTTGAAAGCAACCTCTCGAGAACTTTTGTTTTAACATTCGAGATTCTTACTCAGTTTCTTTCTCCCTAGATTAGTGAACGCTTGACAAGTTTCCAAAGTGTAACAAAGCGTATATTGTTGATTCGTGTTGAATTTCCAATTAAAATATTCAAGATTGACTCGCTGAAGGGAAGCATATGAAGTTGTTCTGCCTGCAGGTAAAAGAGAACAAGTATAATTTGAGAAACATGCTAATAATTCATCAGGAGTTAAAAGTTGTTAGAATTTTTTGAGAATTTCTGGACAATATCCAGGAATTCATGCAAATCCTTTCTTTATTGATTGAGTGGATATTCAAGTGGATCTTGTCCAATAAGGGACTTCGTCGCGATAGTTAGACTATTAACCTATGGGTGTTTCATCATAATTTAGAATGAAAAATTGTTTTACAAACGAATCAAGTGCATGATGCAGCATTTTATAGTGGGCGATAAAAGATAATGAAGGTGTAATAATTTTTGCATTTCAGTGAATGGAATTCCTTTTTTACGATGTTACTTATAATTATCATTTCCCTGTCAGTTTTATTGAAGTACAAGTTTTTGAAATACAACATGCATATGAATTCACAAAGAAAAAATGATGGGAAAGCCTTGACCTGAGGTTTTGGTTTTGCGAACTTGTTCTTCAAGAACAAATTAGTTCATTGAAAGAAGGCTTCAACAATAATAATCTTCAGGTTCATTCAGTTTTAGGTTCAGATTCATGTAACAAAGGTTTCACAAAATACGATTACATATAAAATCGGATATTGATTATTTGAGTTGAATGGATTCAGACATTCTGGAGCAATTTTTGAAGGTCTGAAAGCAGTTGAAATTCAAGGGTATTCATAAATAAATTGAATCTTATCTTTTAAAATTGACCTCATGATTTCTACGTGTTGTGTGTTTTGTTATTAATAAATTAGTTTTGTTTTTAACCATTTAGTCGCTTAATGCAGGTACTAACTACAGAATAATAATAAATCCAATTCGCATTTATGACGATGAACCTATCTCTGTAGTTGTTCGTAAAATAATTTTAGTTTTCACTTGTACATTATATGTTTATTTTACCTTAGAAAGGGTTGCTATAAATACACTCATTATGCCCGTGGGCATTTTAGCGGGCATTATGGATCATAACGCCCGCTCGTTGTGCGAGAAGCAAAATAAGCTAGAAAGAAACTCAACAAAAGAAAACAAAGTCTTTCTTAATTGAAATTAAAAGTGCAGTTTTCGCATTTCCCGGAAAAATTCTTCAATCGTGAATCTTGGGATGTTTTCGAAACCTGAGGAGCGAAAACTTGACCACAAGTACTTGGAAGTTCGTTCACAAGAGAACCACTAGAGAATTCATGAGAATCTGTTACCGAATTCACAATCATCGTCGATATTTTGTTTTTGGAAAAAATGCTCTGCTCTATGTAACCTTCCGCCACAGATGCATTCTTCCATCTTCCGTGTATTTTTAACGTTTCATATGATGCATCAGCCTCAGTTAAAAGAGTTGCTGAAGTCCGTCTCAAACAATGACCTGTATATTCATTTGCATTATCCAATTTTAAGTATTTGGCAATCATCGAAGGCACACTTCCTATGGTATTTTTGCCAACGGGTTGGATGGTGCACCGACCATTTCGAAACGTGAGGAAAAATCTAGGATTCTTCACACCACTGTGTCTCAAGGATATATATTTTCTGACCAGCCCCAAAGCTCCCATTTTTTCTTCCTCTACAATGCTAAATCCTTTTGACATACCGGTTTTAGTTTCGGGTATTTTAAGAAGTAAACAGCTACCCTTATCTTTTATATCTTTGATAGACATTTTCACTAATTCATCTCTCCTTAGTCCTCCAAAAGCACCCATTATTAGAACTACTTTATGAAGAAGATGAATTTGATCAGGAGCTTCATTGATGAATGTATGAACTTGTTCTGCTGTCAAAACTTTGGATTTCTTCGGAATATATCCTTTAGATTTCATTTTTAGAAACGCTACTAGCCGGGAGAATTGTGAAATATTGATATTTTCATTGACAATCAGTGTAGATTTCAAAATAGAATATTTCGTACACAATGACGCAGGACAAAATTTTTCAGACTGAAATAAAAAAAATTACCCACACATGAACAAAATGAAAAATAAAATAGCATACCAATTCTTGGAAGTACGCCAATAACACTGTTTCATCTATAGCAATTACTTCATTTTTCAACTTCCATTAATGGAATGTTTCATAATCCTTGTCGTTGACGAGTCTGGATTTTTCTGGTAATAAATTATTTGAATACTTAAATACTTGAATATTTTACACTTATTTAGTTACACCCTGTATTTTTGTTGCTATTGGCAGAACCACGAAGTCATTGAGTTTTCATCAAAACCGTTTTGATTCAGAAAGTAATTTCTCGAAACTCAATGTAAAGCTGAAAGATATCATGCCTCTGAAGAATCTAGTAAGAGCTAATTATTGTCTAGATGTAGACGCCTGTGGAGAGTGTGTAATTAGACAGTAGCCGACATCAATTAAATCTGTATAGGAAGGAATCTTCGTTCATTTCGAGTATATAGAATCCAATTCAGGCCTTTTCATTTCCAGGTGCAGGACAATGAAGAACAATGACGTTCAGGAGAACTCAGAAATTCACCAGTCATCAAGTTACAAGCAGCAGAGACGGACTGTTTGTTGTAATACGACACAACAAATTCTTCGACATATTGAACAAATTACAATTGGGCAGAAAAATCAAATTTCAGGAGTTTTCCATAACTTTTACTCTCGATTCAAATTCACTATTGAAGTGGAATCACACGATAACAAGCTCGCATTTTAAGATACAGAGTGTTCGGCACATGGACCGTCAAATTTTTTTGGGGCGTTGGTAGGGTCATTTGCTACCTTTTCAGTCATGGAACCTGGGTCCTTAGTATTACGGTTACGGAGGTATGATTTTTTATTAGGTTTTTCTAAATTACCCAAAATGTACCCTTCGAAGCCCCATAACTTTTTTTGCGTGGGCTTTTACATGCAGTAAGTCTACATGAGTGTGTGTTTGAAAAAAACGTATTTATTGTTACAGATAACACCACAAAATTAACACGAGGGCTTTTTATTAAAAAAAAATATGAAAGTATGAAAACATCTCTACTTCTAAAAGAAATTTAAAAGAAGTTGCAGTTATTGCGAACTTAATTTTATTTTAAAACGTTCTTTGGTTTATCGCGGTTCTAAAAGTATGCTATTTACGTTAGTCAATAAATAAAAAAACACTACAAATAGTGTTTCAGATAAAATAGCAGAGTAAGGACAGATTTTAGTAAAATACAGTTTTTGTATGATTGTTTATTTACAAAGTAAAATAAGACGATTCTTTAACGTAAATTCTGATCGAATTGTTCTCCGAATGCACGCCCGACACCTTTTTCTGATTTCGACCGTTGTAGTGGCTAGCAACATTTCTTCTTTCATTACCACAAATGCCGCGTTTATGCGTTCAATCAAATCCTCTCTTGTAGGTACCTCCGTGAAATAAACCAATTCTTTGGCTCTACCCCAGACATGGTAATCTAAAGGTGTTAGGTCTGGAGATCTTGCGGGCCAAGGGATGGGGCCGGCTCTGCCTATCCATGAATTTGAAAAAGAGTTGTCGAGGTGATCTCGAACTTCTCTCAGGAAATGTGCCGGGCAACCGTCATGCTGGAACACAATCGGCCCGTCTTCAATCGAAGGCCGGAACATCGGCATATGTATCTTACTATATTACTTATTATATCCCAGAATGCGATGGTCACTAATAATTGGTATCAAAAACCAACGTATTCTGAGAGAGTATTGAACTTCCAATCAAAACTCTCATATTGTACGAAAAGCAATATACGGCATTTTATGCCTGGATAAATAATAAGAAAACTAAAGGTGTCAACGAAAAAATAATTTTGGAGTATATTTCCGAACAATCCAAGAAATTTATGTAGTCGTCTTTATGATCCTACTACTCGCAACTTAAGAAGATCTGAAAAAAAAAATTGACATCGGCAGATTACACCGAGCCATCGCCATTTTGAAGCAACATTCCATGGGATACGTAGCAGAGAAGTCGAGGGTATTCACAAGAAAGGAGTTTGAATACTTTTTAGATGCCGCTCCTGATGAGCAATATTTATTGATAAAGGTAGTTTTTACTATGGGTGTTCCTGGAGGGTTTAGAATCGGCGAGCTGGTGACTATGACCGTAGATGACGTGGAAAATCAGGGCAGCGTATTGGTTATTCAGATTCCAGATACGAAAACTTGAAAGAAAACAGTGTTCACTGTGGTCAATGGTACTAATTAGGTTGCTGCACTCGATATATACCGCAAGTATGGGAACTTGAGACCAAGCAAAGTTGATCACAAGCAACTATTTATAAATTATAAAAATGAAAAATGTACCGTCCTGCCTGTAGATGTGAATACATTTTCGAAAATGCCCGTTACTATTGCAAACTATTTGGGCCTTTCTGATGCTGAACAATAAACAGTGCACAGTTTCAGGCGTGCTTCTGCAACCTTACTCGCGAATGAACTAGATCGCCTATGAATTCAACTGTTCTAGAGATATAACGAGATTAATATTTTTCTCCTTACCATTCGAAATCCCTGAGGAGTAGGTGATTGCCGTATGTGAATTTATCGTTTCAATAGGTCTTACAGAACTCATGAACAAGATTGCCTATGAAATCAACTGTTCTAGAGATATAGCGAGATAAATATTTTTCGCCTTATCATTCGAAATCCCTGAGGAGTAGGTGATTGCCATATGTCCATTTACTGTTTTCGATAGGTCTTCTACAGAACTCATGAACTAGATCGCTTATGAAATCAACTGTTCTAGAGATATAGCGAGTTTAATAGTTTTCGCCTTACCATTCGAAATCCCTGAGGAGTAGGTGATTACCATATGTCCATTTACTGTTTTCAATAGGTCTTCTACAGAACTCATGAACTAGATCGCCTATTAAATCAACTGTTCTAGAGATATAGCGAGTTTAATAGTTTTCGCCTTACCATTCAGAATCCTTGAGGAGTAGGTGATTGCCGTATGTGAATTTATCGTTTTCAATAGGTCTTACAGAACTCATGAACAAGATCGCCTATGAAATCAACTGTTCTAGAGATATAGCGAGATAAATATTTTTCGCCTTCTCATTCGAAATCCCTGAGGAGTAGGTGATTGCCATATGTCCATTTACTGTTTTCAATAGGTCTTCTACAGAACTCATGAACTAGATCGCTTATGAAATCAACTGTTCTAGAGATATAGCGAGTTTAATAGTTTTCGCCTTACCATTCGAAATCCCTGAGGAGTAGGTGATTGCCATATGTCCATTTACTGTTTTCAATAGGTCTTCTACAGAACTCATGAACTAGATCGCTTATGAAATCAACTGTTCTAGAGATATAGCGAGTTTAATAGTTTTCGCCTTACCATTCGAAATCTCTGAGAAGTAGGTGATTGCCGTATGTGAATTTATCGTTTTCAATAGGTCTTACAGAACTCATGAACAAGATCGCCCATGAAATCAACTGTTCTAGAAATATAGCGAGATTAATATTTTTCGCCTTATCATTCGAAATCCCTGAGGAGTAGGTGATTGCTATATGTCCATTTACTGTTTTCAATAGGTCTTCTACAGAACTCATGAACTAGATCGCCTATGAAATCAACTGTTCTAGAGATATAGCGAGTTTAATAGTTTTCGCCTTACCATTCGAAATCTCTGAGAAGTAGGTGATTGCCGTATGTGAATTTATCGTTTTCAATAGGTCTTACAGAACTCATGAACAAGATCGCCCATGAAATCAACTGTTCTAGAAATATAGCGAGATTAATATTTTTCGCCTTATCATTCGAAATCCCTGAGGAGTAGGTGATTGCCATATGTCCATTTACGGTTTTCAATAGGTCTTCTACAGAACTCATGAACTAGATCGCCTATGAAATCAACTGTTCTAGAGATATAGCGAGTTTAATAGTTTTCGCCTTACCATTCGAAATCCCTGAGGAATAGGTGTTTGCTGTATGTCCATTTACTGTTTTCAATAGGTCTTCTACAGAACTCATGAACTAAATTGCCTATGAAATCAACTGTTCTAGAAATAAAGCGAGTTTAATATTTTTCGCTCTACCATTCGATATCCCTGAGGAGTAGGTGATTGCCGTATGTCCATTTACTGTTTTCAATAGATCTTCTACAGAACTTATGAACTAGATCGCCTATGAAATAATCAACTGTTCTAGAGAAATAACGAGATTAATATTTTTCGATCTACCATTCGAAATCTCTGATTTGACAGCTTTGAAATGACATGGTGGATGGCGCTCAAGTTCTGTTGTAGAAGAATCTATTGAAGATTCACTACAAAATAAAATAAATATTTCTGAACAAATACTTGGTGGGGTACAGAAAGCGGAGTTCCTGATGCAGAAATAGATATTCCAGCAGGGCCTGAGAAGTCCTCAACCACATGGGCTGTAATTACTGAGCGTGTTTTCTTTGGAGGAGGTTCAGGTTTCCAGTGATAGAAATGACTGTTAATGTAGAATTTTTGATGAATTTTAAGAAATATACTTTAAAATGAGTTTTACGTGCATTGTGTGTGGAAAGAATACTTTCCAGAAAGTGAGTGTTTAACATTTTATTCCACTAGTGAATTAAAAAAAAATAATTCACTCAGTGGATAAACGTCGACTTACCCTTGTTACCATGTGTTGAATATTGTCGTCTTTAAACGTCAAAATGGGATAAATTAAGTTAATTCTTAATGTGGAACCTTATTCAATTAAGGAATTCTCAGAATTTATTATCAAAAGCTAAGCTGTTATTTGTATTTGTTTACTGGCGTGTTGACCTTTTTTTTGTGGAATGATTTTGGGAATGAAAGCATTATTATTGTTATTGTCAAGTTTACCATGAGCTAGCAGAACAGATATGAAGGATTAATAAAATAATGAAAAATCTTGACTGAAATGCATTATGTTGGGTCACATGGAGTGAACAGCTAATATTGCATCATGAATGAATACATCAACGCAACGGTGTTAATTCCTCTATACCCTCATCTGAAACAAAACATAAATCTCACTCATATACAGAGCATATCATAATGATACCTTTCACTTGAATGTTGCTACTGCTGACAATTTACGATATCATAACGCGCTGTCTTCATTGTTATAGTAATAATTGTATGTTGTCTCAAGATAAATTCCGGACAAAACAGACAGAGCACTCGTGTAGGCAGTAGACTCAGTGTGTAGTTAAAATAATAAGATGCTGGCATAAGGAATTGTATTAACTTGTCACTTCGGGACAAGTAATTACGTAGCGCGCTTTGTTGTTAACACTAGGTGAGCTATAAAATGAAATCCAAATGTTATGTTTCTTCTTTGGTTCGTGTGGGCGGATCAATTTGACAAATTCCTTAATAATGAAGTGTATGGTGAGCAAAAGTATAAGTGCATCATAGTATTTTCTAACTAGTGGAAAAGCCCGTGTCGCAACGGACGCAAGTAAGGAAGCGCGCGGTCGTTATTAGAAGAGAATTTGAAAATCCAATTAAAAGAAGAATGTTTGAATGATAACCCATCTCTTGAGAAAGAATATTGTTATGAAAGAATTATGCCAAATTAATTTTATATGAATAACTGTTCTACAATTCAGGATATAATGCATCAAAGGGTTATTATGCAACAGAAAAAAATCACCACAAAAGACCCCACCCCGGTAAGGCGTATGAAGTTATCAATAATTCATTTCAAATTATTCATACATTTCACTGGACAGTACATTTATAAGGGGAAAATCAGAATGTTCACAATTGCGAACTGAATCAAAATGGGGTTATAAACCCCCTTGAATGGCCACAATGGAACAAATATGTTTCATCCTTACAAAGGGTTGATTTAATTTTGTATGACGTTCGAACAAAACTGGGCGGTTCTGAAACTTATGAAGGATTATGCTTCTTATGTAGAACATAACTCATTTTAATGAACAAAGTGTTTTCTTATGGAAGTTTTTTTTTCATACTTTTATTGAATTTGAAATTTTCACAATGAACCTGCATACTCTACTATTTGAAATCATATTAATTAAAAGTTCGAATGTAAAAGAATTTTCACAAAAACATACGATTGTTATAGAATACTCGCTATCATGATTAAATAATGATGCAAAATAGTTAAATAATAGCTGTTATTATACAGGGTTATGATAAAGTAATGCACAAAATTCATAAAACGTACAACGATCACTTTTGAAAAAAAATGCAATAACACGTCAAACGGTGTTTTATATTCCGCATAAGTAACAAAAATAACAAGTCAAATTTGTCTAAGTTATGACGTCATCAACATATTTTTTTAATGTAAGATTTTCATTACATTATGCGATAAAGCCTGTTTTTTTATACTAGGGAAAAATAGTTACAGTAGGGCTAACATAAGAAAAAAACAAGAAAATGAATAAAAAACAAAACCAATTATAAAAAGAGGTCAAACTTGAACTTATCTAGTAAGAAAATCTGTTCTTATCAATTTTTTCGATTGATTTACTAAAACAACGGTGCAGTAGAGATTTAAAAGAATCTTGACTTGACTGAACAAACCACAATTCCCTGAGGTCAATTAATAAATTTTGTTCTGACATGCTGAAGGAGTAAACATTTTTCCATAGGGACACTTTGGTCCAAATGCATCAAGGAATTTTATTTTTACATATTTCCAATTCTTTCATAAAATGAGAAGTCTCATTGACAACACATACAAATCATCACTCATTCAGGGAGCCAGGGTTTTTTTCCCTAAGCTCTGATATCACATGCGGATTGTATAGTACGCCGTCACTTACCCCTTTACCAAACACACATGCTACATTGTTCGCTAACAGAATATTGGATTGATGAATTCATTTATATGCAATGAACATTCTGAATTAAAACTTTTAATCTAAATTTGCTGTTTTTATTATCAAAGAAATCATAGTGTAAATGAGTGTAAAAAGATTTCAACTTGAAATGGCAAGATTTATTCACAATAATACACTATATCACTCAAAATTAAGTAATCACTCACTTGATATATAAGAATATAGAGGGAGATTTTTAAGCACCTTGTTCAGGTAAGCATGAGTGTCAATTGTATGAAATAATTAATTCAAATCAACTTGCTGCTGTAACTACAAAATCAAGTACCTATCCTCATAATATTTTATCTCTTGTTGAGAACATCTTCAACATCAGAACTCATTGATTACCTAAATCATTTTCGGAATCAAGAAAATAGAGGGTGTTCGGCATATGGACCGTCAAATTTTTTTGGGGCGTTGGTAGGATCATTTGCTACCTTTTCAGTCTTAGAACCTGGGTCCTTAGTATTTCGGATACTGAGGTATGATTTTTGAATTAGGTTTTTCTAAATTACCCAAAATGTACCCTACGAAGCCCCATAACCTTTTTTGCGTGTGTTTTTACATGCATTTTTTTATTTATTATTATAAGTCTACATGAGTGTGTGTTCCAAAAAAAAACCTATTTATTGTTACATGCTACATACACAAATTTACTACTTTTTTACTGAGAGGGAATACACATTGAGTGCTAAAACGAGTGAAGCGCAATTGACAAACATTATGAAAGATTACGCTTACAATATGAAGAAAATGGATGGAGAAGACTATAAGGAAGGTACAATAAAAACAATGTGGAATCAGACTGCCAAATTACTTCAAGAAAAGTATTTGAACGATTTCGACATCAAAATCAACCCATTTTCGGATGCTGCATTCAAGACCGCTCGAGGAGCTCGTGATGCCAAGCGTAAGGCTTTAAAATCTATTCCGGAAAAACGGAGTGCAAGTGCAGCAGCGTTGGAGGAAAAAGATTGGGATGCAATGACCACTGTTTGGGACGAGGAAACTCCTGATGGCCTCCAGAAAAAATTATTCATGATAATATCAGTGGAATTGGCTTGGAGAGGTGGTGAGGGCAGCATGGCGTCAATACATCACTTCAAGGCAGAACAGCGAAATGACGGGGAAACAACTGGGAGAATTGAATACAATCCAATTTTCAGCCACACAAGGTGGTGATAAAAAATTATCAGACAGCAAGTGGCTGGTGGAGAATCGGGAAATCCCGGACAAGTGCCCAGTGAGACTGTTCCAGAAATTGAGAGAGAAGAGAGATGTCAATATCAAGAGCGACAGACTATTCCTGACCCAAAATCCATTCTGGAATAAAGTTCCAGGCGCTAGGTGGTACAAGGATTCCCCAGTAGGCCAAAACACGATTTCAAAGTGGGTTAAGGAGTCAGCACAAAAAGCTGGGCTTGACCTTGATAACAAAAAAATCACCAATCACTCCAGTCGTGCAACAGCCGTCTCAAATCTAGCGAAATCAGGCCTGGGAGAGCAGCAGATAATCAAAATAACTGGACATGCCAACAGTAACTCCATCAAGCCGTATCTCCAACTCGACCAGGAACACCACGAATTAATTGTCAAGAAACTGCGAAGGAGTGAGCCTACTGCAGAAAATGCCATCAACAGCATAAACCTCATGCCATCTACCTCTTCTGGGACCATTACCGATAACTCTGACTTGAAGAAAACATGCACCAATGTTTACAACAATTGTATTTTTAATTGCACTACCCTGATTCTTAATTAAATGTTGTTTTATTCATTATGAAATTGTTATTTGTTAACTGTACATTTCGTCTCATGGTGCAATTCTATTGGCCGACATTTGGGACAGAAAAATAATCCCCCGAATACCACACGAGCTTCAAAATTATCTGGTATTTCCCGATAGGTTCCCTGCAAACAAATAAAATCGTCAAGTTTTTCAGGAAAAATCACTCTCGCTTCGCGCTCGTGATTTTTTAACCTGAAAAACTTGACTCCTTCATTTGTTTGCAACCAACCTATCGGGAAATACCCGATAATTTTGAAGCTCTTGTGGTATTATAAGTGATAACACCACAAAATTAACACGTGGGCCTTTTATTAAAAAAAAAAATTAGAAAGCACTGACGTGAGGTCAGATTGCTTTGGCGCTCTTGTTGACCTACTTGCGAGTGAATATTCAAACCTTAACAAATCTATAAGCTCTCTGATCGGGTGAACAATAGTCTTTTTCCATACTATGGGACAATGTGATCTAAATATGAAAGCCTAATGAACAAACAAACCTTTATCTCAATTTGAAAATAACTACTCATCATTTTCACCAAATTTTGTTCTATGCTTCTCCTAAAAACTTACGTCATTGCTTTTCCGAGTTTTGACAACGCCATCAAATTCTTTCTCTATGATAAAAAATTTTTGATTAATATTACGTCTGTGCTTTTCTGAATTTTGACAACGTCATCGACATCGAATTCTACCTCTATGAATTCTATGAAAATTTTGATTGATATTACGCCAACTGACACTGATATCTAGGTCCGCAAGTTGTCAAACGAATATCGATCTGTGATGGCAAATATTTCAATGACAAAGCTCGGACTTCATGACATTTCTATTTTTCTCTTGAGTAAATGAAAAAATGATCATATCTTCAGAAGGGGAAAAGCTACGACAATGAAATTTGGGGATGAGTAAGATATCGGTAACCTCAATATATATACGGATTTTTATTTAAATCTAACTGAAGTCTTAGGAGATATTAAGTATTGAAAATTTTTTTTTTTTGAATTTTTTTAAAATTTTCTAGCGTGACGATTACTGCGAAATTTTGCGAGCCATTTCGTTTCAGCCTCCCTCAATAACATTCCAAGTATCAACTTGATCGGATGGATATTCTAGTAGTTATTGAGGAAACAAAATTTCAGATGCTCATAACTACTGAACCATCCGACGGATTTGGCCCAATAACGAACTTGACCGAGATATTTGGACAATTAACCTATACTGAAAATTTGAAAACTCTAGCTGATTCCTTTTGGATGCTAGAGAGGATACGGCCGGCCGGCCGGACAGACTCAACTTTCGCCACGAATTCTTCATCAGGGAGTCGAACCCAATCGATTGAGACCATTTTCGGCTCGATATTCCAAAATTACAGACATTCGGGCAAAATGATAGGCACTCTGTTCTGGTGAACAAGAGCGCCAAAAAGTTATGAAAGTATGAAAACATCTCCACTCCTATTGAAATTTAAAAAAAAGTTACAGCTATTACAAACTTAGTTTTATTTTAAAATGTTCTTTGGTTTATAACGTTGCTAACCATATGCTATTTACGTAAGTCAATAAAAAAAATAATATTGCAAATAAGGTTTTAGTCAGAAGAGTAAAGAAAGTCGCACCTAAATAAAAGTACGGATTTCGACACAACACAGCGAGCAAGGAAATTTTACCTGCCCGTTTTAGACGCGTGTGAATTATTATTACTATTTCTGTCCTTAGGTTGGATTGGGTTAGTCGCCGCTGACTTGACCCTACCGTCATTCGAGATTTAACTGTCTCTGCAGTTGAAAGTGTCTGTGCCGCGTTGTTCAGTTTTTTAAATTTGTATTTTTTTGTTTTTGTTACTTTTAACGACTTTTTGCTGCTGTTGTTTTAATTTTGGTTGTTGACGGACCATGTGCCGAGCACCCTGTATATATTCTGAAAAAAAAATAATAAAAAAATTAATGTTTTCAATCAAAACTGAGCAAAATGTCCATATTTAACAATGTAGTTATCCTAACCAAATTCCTTTCGCTTATATCTATCTGAAATCTCATCAATCACGATTGTGACATGTTGCCCTAATCTTTTTCTCTGTTCGTATCGATGAAACGAATAAGATCGTCTCTCTCTAGTGTCTACCGGGACGAAATATTAACAAAAGCCAGAAGACACTTATATTATATAGTTCATAATATATAACGACTATGATATTTGTGAAAAGCATTATATAATTTGTCTAACACGATGAGGTTCCATGGTGTAATGGTTAGCACTCTGGACTTTGAATCCAGCGATCCGAGTTCAAATCTCGGTGGAACCTATACGGTTTTATTTTTATAAAAAAGTTATTCTCGAATAGGAAATTCGGTTAAGTTTTTATTTTCTATATTTTTTCCAGAATTCTAGAAAGGATATAATTTAGAATAGAATCCAAGTATTCGAGATATCAGAATTTCGTTTTTTGTCATAGGATAGAAGGTAGCCATAATTCTTTTTCAGATTATTTATGTCTGATCTATTTTTCATTGAATTGTTTTTTTTTCTGTGGCACATTTCAAACAAAATGCGTTTCTTTTAGTTCTTTTTATAGATCAGAGATAGGTAAATAACCCGAACAACATTTATAGTTTCCTTCTATTCTGTGACAAAAAACGAAATTCTGATATCTAGAATACTTGTATTCTATTAGAATATATATCTTTTCTAGAAATCTCCAATACTTCTGTGAACTTACAATAAACAAGAAGACCACTGAGGTTATTTACGAGGGCCAGTCAGAAACTAACCTCCGATTGGTCACAGTGCTGGTAGTGGGGGGGAGTAGCGCGCCATCTGTGCATTCACGCTCTCAGCAGGTCAGTCGGCATCAAGCCGTAGTCGAGTGAACATCGTACCTGCGCTAGTTTAGTTTTTGTGGCAGTTTGAAATGTGTGCTGCAATAGAAAATCCCGCCAAATGTGAGGTGCGTGCTGTTATAAGGTTTTTTACAGCCAAAGGATACTTTGCAGCAGCTATTCATCGTGAGCTTTGTGCCGTGTACGGACCAAAATTTATGAGTGAAGGAGTTGTCCGTGAATGGGTACGTTTATTTAAAAGTGGACGAGAAAACGTTCATGATGAAGAGAGGAGTGGTAGACCATCATTGGTGACTGACGAACTCGTTCAGACAGTTGATGCAAAAGTTCGTGAAAATCGACGTTTCACAATGGCGGAGTTGTCTACTAATTTTCCACAGATTTCTAAGACTCTTTTGTACGAGATAGTGACAGCAAGATTGGGTTACCGTAAGTTCTGTACACGATGGGTGCCTCAAGGCACAAGCGGGTGATTTTTATGCAGAAGGAATTTCAAAGCTGGTGAAGAGATACGATAAGTGCCTCAATCGTAATGGAGACTATGTCGAAAAATAGTGCAGTGTAGTTGTAAGTTAAAATGTTAATGTAGTTAAAATATTTTTACTTAACTTGGTGTATTTTTTTCAATTAACCGGAGGTTAGTTTCTGAACGGCCCTCGTATATCTACAGAGCGGCAAGGAAAAAGTAGCATGCATACTGCCACGCGATTGATATGAAAAAAGAATCCTATGATTCGACTCTGCATTCGAGCAATACAGGGTGTTGAAGTTAATTTTTATATTTGTTTTTTTTTTACTACTTTGGGCACACTGGTAAGAATTAAACAAAACGTGGTATACGGGAGTTTTGTATGATGCAAAATCCAAATATCAATATCCTCTCGGTGAGAAAAGGATCTAGTGACATTTCAGTATTTCATTTCTCCCTAGATCAATAAAACGATTTCATTGGCTACACGCAATATTTGATGTTCGTGGTTAAAGAAGTTTTAAATATTTCGTCTATTCTATGGCAGAAATATTTGTTTATAAATTAATATATAAATAAACAAGACCGATATGGTTTTAATTAAAGACTTTATACGTATAGACGCCTAGGAAATTCTCTTTCCACAATTTCTACTATTTCCAAGTCGTCATGAAATGCATCAAATTCATTAAAGAAGTCCATCATACAAGCTAATAGCGTTATTCGAAGTATATATTACAACTACGATTAACATTATTTTAGTCCCATCACATTTGTTCGAAAAAAATAAGAAATACTAGACAAATATTTGGAAAACCAAACAAATCAAATTATTTTAGGTTAGAATCATAGATAAATACCAAAATAAATATACATTTACCTTTGATCTATGGGTAGAATCCGCCCTTAAATAGTTAAATGGCGCTTAAGGGATTTAAGTGCCGCTTAACAGTTTGTGCAACGCAATTTAAGTTAAGGATTCATTTTAAGGGACGCTTAACTATTCAAGTGTGGTTGGTGCAAACGGGCCTTATATATATATAAGTCCAATTTTTAGGAATGTTACTACTGGCTACTGGCCCCAAATGCCACTTTATTCTTGATTCTTTGGTTCAATACATTCACACAATAAGATAAGAATTCTATTGTTAAATAGCGAATATCATCGTATTAATTGAAACTTGGGTATCTGGCAATTAGTGGTAGGTGATGATATTGGTTCGAGGAATGCGAAAACAAAAAGGACCCCATGTTGTGATCCGAATTGCTACCGTGCGGCAGACTTTGTGACCCCGCTAGGCACTGTGTGGTAGTGTACGGCTTAACATCTCATCTCAGAATGAGACTATGATTCAGCAATATACTACTGAGAACTTTTATGTATAAATTATATCGTGGAGAAGATGAATGGAATCGTATGTTGAAATAGTAATTATTATAATTTTTAAATTAGATATCTGCGTTCCTAAGCTCACAAATATTGTGTAACATGTAGAAAAGCCTTTCGGTTAATACTGTTTCACTGCAGCATACAATTACACCACATTCAAATGTTAGTAAAGTCGATATAGAAGATGAACAATAATAATTCAGGAACCCAAATGCATGATGAAATCTCTATCTCATCTTTTTCGAAAGACAGAGAATATATGGACAGCCAGCTAGTCGGAGATTCTCGATTTTGACCACGGACTTTATCAGGAAGTCGAATCAAATTATTATACAGGGTGGGAAATCCATAACTTTCAACCAAATTTTGAACTTTGGGATGGTCTTACAAAAACACATTCGGACAGGCAAATCTTGTTGAAAGGTGGACCAATAAAGGTGTCCAAATGAGTTTGACATCACTACCCTTCTTATTTCATCGGGAGGAAGAGATCTGCAAATGTGTTTAAAAACCAAATTGAGTTTCAAAACTATGAATCTAAAAATTTAAACAAACCTGAACGCATTTCTGACAAGTTCTATGCAGTCCTCTTTATCAGTCAGGGGAGTTGAGTAAACAATATTTTTTATTCTACGCCAAACATAATAGTCTAAAGGAGTTAAATCGGGAGTACATGGTGGCCAAAGATGTGGACCATTGTTCGCCATGGCGCATGCAACCATCGATCTTCAAATAGTCTGTAAAGGATATTTGACACATTGCGTGAATTGTGTGGAGGCGCGCCATCTTGTTGATACCATAAGTCATTATTGTTCTGTACTAGCTGCTCAATTATTTGAGTCAATATGTCAGAATATCTATCTCCTAAGGGAGAACATTCTTTAAATAATGCAAACATGGGTAGTGTTCTATCTTACCAGTTAAAGTCCCATCATAAATGTGAACATCGAGAATTGCATTATTTTTGATGGCGCAAAAAACATTGGTCTCTTGAAAGTTCCATTGTCTGAAGAGGTGGTTGTTGTCTTCATCCCAATAATGACTGTTATGCCTATTGAAAGAACCAGTCTTTGTGAATTTAGATTCATCTGTCCAAATTATACAGTCCAAAAAGTTTTCATTCTCTTGAAATCGAATCATCATAGCTTCGCAAAACTCTGTTCTCCTGACGAAATCAGTTTCCTTCAAATGCTGTACCCTATTGAAATTATATGGGTGCATTTTATGTTTTTTCAATATTCTCCAAACATTCGATTGAGATAATCCCAGAGCAATCTCGGCATCTTTCAGAGAATTTTGAGGATTCACACGAAAATATTCAAGAACTGTTATTTCGTTGTTCTCATCTTCTACTACACTTTTTTCTCTGTGTATAGTTTTCTTAACGAAAAATCCGACATTTCTCGAGTTTGTCATGGTTCTGTTAATGGTATCTCTCGTTGGTCTGGGTCGGTCAGGAAACCTCTCAATGAACAGTCGAATCGTTCTATCTACAACTTTATTGCATTCTCCATGTAGTAGAATGAGATTTAAATAATCTTTATTGGTAAAATTAGGCATAGTGATCGATTTTATAACTTAATACGAATTATCACCAAATTAATAGTAAACACAAAATGCTTCTGAATAAAGAGGAATTTGGCAGATGTAATTAATGATATCTATCATTAAAAAAAAAAATGTAAAACATGGTAAGTTTTTGCATAGGGTACATAAGGAATTATTTATTTATCACTGGAGAGAAAACCGATGGCCGATTAGTTGAAATAAAGAGGTTTCCGATACAAATTCGAATCCAAATTCGCCATCTATTTAGGAACAACCTGTAACTTTTTTCTCTTGCATATTAGGGTAGTAAAATCTGAAACATGGTTTAAGGTACAGTTCCTGAAAATTTTTTTGGCGTGAAGGGAAAAGAAATAGCTGAAAATTCAAGACGAAAAACAGTTTTTTGTGAATAACTCAGCAAATATCTCGTCATCAACTTGTTCCAAGAATTCAGAGCTGCAGTCTGTCTACGAATATGGGGAGGGACAATATTAGACAAAACTGGTAACCAATGAACCGGTGTAGATCATATTGGCAATACAATGCTGGGACTACATTGGACAGGATTGGTTGTTGTAACACTAAATAGATATAACGCTAATTTTGGAATCAATTGCTGAATATTCTCATTATGTTTTATAATATATATATCATTCGGTTATAACAAAACATAGTCAGTGCACTTTCATAGATACCCATCTGTGTTAGGGTTATATAATTTGGGAAACATGAGTGCAAAACTCAAGACCCTCAGTGATATACAAAACTTTGCAATTACTGTTTCTCTCTGGAAGGAATCCAAGTACATGTGTGTTTATGGCATCCATGCAGTGTTTTTATCACAAAGAGCTCTTTCAACCCACACATTCTCCTCAATGTATGTAACACCATACGTTAATCGGCAACCCAATCCTTACAGAAGCACTATTTCATGAATAATAATAGAAGGTACATACATTGTTCGCATATAATCCCAGAACCAGCCATCACTACTAATCGGCTTAGACTTGTAATTATTATTATAAAGGATTCAAAGTTCCAACCCACAAAACGCACTAGAGACAGGAGATGTTATCGTGTACACTTATCAGAAAAACAACCAGAATAACCCATACAAATTACTTCGTCTAGTGTCAATACAATTCTAACCTAATCATTCGATCTCACGTTTAACTTTCATTGTTGAAATACACAATGAGTGTTTGCAAACCAACATGGCACATCTGTTAGGTAATATGGTTGGTGATTTTACCCTTGTGAGGGAGTACAGGGAGGAGTTCTGAGATTAAAAACAGGCATCATTTGAAACCCATTCTGATGCATTGAATCACCTATTATTCTCATTTCTTACTTTCATACTTTACTCTTTATCAAGTTGACTGAAATATAAAACATAAACATTATATGATAATCACACTTATCACGGTCGAATTCATATTTCATGATACATATATTTAAAATAAAGTGAATAGAAATCCATTACCTTTTTTCTTTATGTACAGAGTTGTCAAATTATGAATTTTATTTTGTAATGTGTTGACGGTTAACTCAGTGTACCGAAATTATTTGTCCTTCTTTATTTTCTTATGTGTTTTCATTATTTATTTTCTGAAATAGTGTTGAGTAAATTTTGTTTAATCCTTGAATGTCTGTTCTGTCATTGATTGCTTTCTGGTTTTGTTTAATATAAATCAATTCTAAAAATTCTCTGGTCTTTCTATGTTGCTCCTTATCTAATATAACATATGAAAAAAAAACTGTTGAAGTCAGTGACGGCTCGTCAGGGTAGGCAACCGAAAAAGAGAAGGTGAAAATAAATATTTTTTTAATCGAAACTTATTTGAAAAATTAATAGCAATATTTAAATCTCGAGAAAATCCCTTAGTATCTTTTCCTCTGCCCTCTATATATCTCATATTTCCACTCAACACATAGAAGTACACATTATTTCGGTCAAACACAATAATTTTTATTCCAAGTTCCCGCATCTGTCCTTATACGTAATAACGCAGCTCAGCCAGCCGAGCCACTGCTTTCAGTTTATGATTTCATCTAACACATACGTCGCTCGAAGTTCCTATTAATGGAACTCTTCAATACATCGACTGTGACACTTGCGAAGTCGGCCGAGAACCCTTGGCCGTCCCTATGTGAAACGGCAGGCGGGTGAAATTGTTTATTATTGTCGATGTTTATTGCAAGAATTAAAAATTGTAATTTAATATCCGACATCATCATATGTTTATCCTAAATTTGATATAGAAAGAGAAATCATTATGTATTTAAAATTTTTTCAAGTATCCTGTTAATAATTGAAATTTTCACCCTCCAATCTCAAATTACTATTATTATAAGTACTTGAATATCATTTCAATTTCAGAAAAAAGTGTATTCGTACAGTATGGAATAAATTTTGTGATTTTCTGACCATAAAAATCCATTCTTAGTAACTGTAAATAGAAAAACAGCAACCTACGATTTGTTCATTTTTCGAAGACTACGTCGGCCAAGATACCCTTGGGGAGGGGGTATATGAGAATTGTATTGCGTGCGCTTACACTTTGATTATCAGAGTTCAGTTCACTAGGTCAGTAGTTTGGAGTAAGATGTTAGTGTGTAGGGCTTAGGGTTGAACGAGTTTTCGCTCGTTTTCGGTTACAAGTTGAATGTGAGTGATCCAGATGGCAAATGTAAGAGAGGTAGTATCAAATTGCTGTGATATGATTAGTTTTTTAGTAGATAACAGGTTTTCCATTATTAGAATAATTCTAATTGACAGCGTTCACAACATAATGAATATGATTTTAATTTTACTAAGTTTTAAGATGAATTGTTAAACAGTTATACATTTTAGATATGATTGTACTGTATTTGTAACATGAAAACTTGTAAAAGACTCAATGTACGCCGAAACATATGTAGTAAAGTATGAATAAAAAAAAGATGAAATCCTAATTTCAATCCAGAGCTCTAATCCCAAGATAATTGCTTCTAAATTATATAATTAGATATTATCCACCCTATATTCTAATTATTGCAACAGTGTATCAATCCATAAGGAAATGCATATTACCTTGTTGTATTTTGTTAAATCAGCATATTGCTTATCGTCTTAATTGTTATCGCGCTGTTTGCGACGCCTCTCTACAATGCTCATTGTTTCACAATGTTCTCATTGTTCTTAATTATTATAAATAGGAGAGACGTCTAATGATGTACGAAAAATATAGATTTGATCTTCTTACTTAATACATTGCTTGTATCGTTGTTTCCAAATAAAGTAGAAGTTTTTTTAAAAACACAAGTTTCTCCCAAAATAACATTATTATATATATACATATATACATGTATATGCTTGGTCTGGCCGACCCACTCTTAGGGCGTATGAGCCGTCACTGCTCTAGACTATACCGTAGATTTAAGTTGGTTTTACTAATGAGAGCAAGGCAAGATTTTTTCATATTCCATAGTTTTTCCATCATTGAACATCTTTTTATGTTAATAATTCGATCAGCATATCAGAAAATCAAATGCGAAACCCTTTCAGTTTTCATATAAGTATTGAGAGAGCTGTTTACTGGATCATTCAGTTTTTCGTTTTCTCATTTAGTGGATTTAATTTGATCAAAGGAATCATCATTGTGTTTATTTCTTGTAACTATAAATTATACTTGATATAATCTTTATATGTGGAGATAATTCAGAGCAGCTATAATTGAATAATGAAGTCGCATGCCTTCTGGTACAGAAGAAAGGTTAGTAAGTTGCAGAATGTTGACAATGCAACTGCGATACGTCCGTATCGACTTACACGGCACCTCGTCGACTGCATATTCGTTTTAGTAACTTAATTCCAGATTTTCGAGAAATATAGGCAGCAATCATAATTATTATTGCATATTCTGCAATCAAATCTAAATTTTTTTTCGTTCCATGCCATCCGTCCAATGCTCTTACCTACTACAACCCTGTGCTAGGACTGGAGACTGGTGTACAAATAATTGCCATCTTATACGAAGCGTATGTCAACGACAAATCGCTTTTCAATCTGTAGATCCCAAATGAAGATTGCGTTTTACACACACTTGAGTTTTGCCACTGCTACTTGATGGGTGATTTCAATTATGAGGGGTTGTTTTAATTCGATCTCCACTGATTTCAGACTTTCCCAGGAAGTATAGCCGGTCGATATGAGAAGGGGGAACAAGGAACAGAAAGAACACTCTTCGATTGAGGCAAGATTACGAGTAATCATGTAGTGATATCCATAAATTTAAACTCACCTATTTTTAACACAATAAACAGTGGTCATACTGAATTGATATTTACTGATTACAATTTGCTTTACATGTGTCTTGCGCAGAGGCTCTAGAACACTAATTAATATCGTAACTCACTTGTCAAAAATATTTGAACAATCAGTGTCGTAGAATGAGGTGCATGCAAAGGTTGTTTGTATTAATTGAATAGCTCTTAAAGTTATACATTTGACTAAAATGAAATACCTGAATCAATATCAAACCCTATTTGTATCATTCATCCATGTACGACTTCTTTATTAATTTTTATAGCAGGTTTGCGAGCAATACTCGGAGATAAAAGATATAATAATAAATACAACTGAAAGACAAAAGATCCCCTGGGATCAATAATATAAAAGCGGAGACAATTGAGTATGTAAAAGATGAAATAGCTGATATTGTAGCATATATGTTCAATAGATGTTTTGCAGATGGAGTCTTTCCTGAATGTTTTAAGAGAAGTGTGATGAAACCTATTTATAAGTGTGGAAAAAAAACCGAAATCACAAATTATAGACCTATAACTTTGTTAACAGCCTTTTCAAAGATTTTATAGAAACTATTGAAAAAGCACATGGATAGTTTTATCGAGAAACACAACAATCTCAAAAAAACAGTACGGGTTTGTGCAGAATAGCTATACAGAAGATGCAATAAGAGATTTAACGTAACATATTTATAAAAAATTAGATAAGGGACTGCCACTGATAAGTTTGTTCCCGGATTTGAGTAAAGCATTAGATTCTGTCTCACATGAGAAGCTGCTGGAAAAATTATATTCGTATGGCTTCAGAGGTACAATGCACAAATTACTGACAAGTTACTTGACAAGAAGGAAACAGATGGTATAAATAGGAAGCGAAATCAGCAGTGAAAGAAAAACAACTTACGGAGTACCTCAGGGAACAGTCTTAGGACCTCTATTGTTAATTATTTATATAAACGACCTCCTGAAGATGAAAAATTATGGAAACATAAATTACGCTGACGGCACAGTCATCCTTTATGAAGCAGATACATGGACAGAATTGAATTTCTGAACATCAAGCATTGGCACTTTTCAAGCTACGAGTCAGAACTTCCGAATTTGGGACCTATAAATATCCATCAAACAAATCTTAGTATCTCTGAAGCGAAGGATGGTTGTATGAAATATTTTGAGGTCTTTTCCTTGGCCCTGAAACAGTGTGATACCAAAATAAGGTGAATTGACATTATAAAAGAATCAACGAACAAATTTTTGTATTATCAATGACCAGAATACAGTTTTTCTGCAGTTTCATCTCAGCCACAATACTCAAATCTGTGATATATCATCTTACTGAATATCGCCATATGGAAATGAAAATTCGGAATAAATATTTAGACATAATTATGATTAAGTATGTCCGAATCATAAAGCTCATATTTTACTTAAAAATGGCAATTAATGTAAATAATTTTCTTAAATAAAGGATGATATGAGGTTTTATCAGATTTTTATAAAAGTTTTCTGTGGACATCATAAAGTCACCTAGAGGATAAGCACTAAAATGTTATTTCTTTAGTGTATTCTGTGAAATTTCAAAGGCATTACTGAGACAAACATTCTTTTCAATTTTTTTTTCTAATTTTTTAAGCAAATAATCATATAAAATATTTTGAAATGTCCTCCAATGAGTATGTATGGATTGATTGTTTATTCATAATGCATTGAACGATTCTGGCAATAATAAAAACTTTTATTATTCCCCTAATAGTAGGAAGTGCAGCAATTCTTCATGGTTGCATGAATTGTGTAAAAATCATATCTGTATAGAAATAATCACAGCAAAACTGTTGTTATGCCCAAATATACGTCCTTGAATAACATGATTACACATTATATTTTGGTAACAATAATAAAAGCTTTGTAGGATGTCCAATAGGGTGGAGGCCGAATTATAAATCGTGCATTATGATCCCATTGTGTACTTTTCACCTCATTTAATTTCTTATATTAGGTCGAATTATGGATTGGGGAAGTTCGGTATCAGTTGCATCGAATAATGGGAATTCTCAAGTGCTAGAGTATGATATAATATGCCAACCGATCATTGAGAACACCTGGTGGGACATTCCTACAAAGAGTTTTGTGATTTGGAAGCTGGGCTGGATATACAAAAACGACGGGTCTCAACAGCTGAGTTGAATTCCATACGTATTTATTTTGAACAAAATATTCCTGATAATCGATTATTTTTTCTGATTTTAAATTTATGATGAATAATAAAAAAGCCCAAATAACTTTCTACATGTTCATTACCGATCTATCGTCATGCACAAATGTTTGATACTTAGGATATCAAACAGAAAGTAGGTTCAAATGATTGAATTCAAAACCCTTAGGAACAGTTTTGAGGTCTAATTGGAGGATATTGTTATTATAAACTTTCATTAAGAGCAGGGACTTTCTAGTTCCAAATATGAAGTACCAGCAGTAGGTACAGTTTGATAAAAAACAACTGAAGAAATTCACTTAAATGCAGAAAGAAATAATGAGTATAATGTAAGAAAAAAGGTACGTGAGTTCAGTAGCATTTATGCGATTTTCCTGGAATTCGGAGAAGTGCGACACAAAAACCACTAACATAAATTATTTAGAAGAATCCATAAACAAATATCTAGAATTAACGATTACCAAACATACAGTTTTCCTCTAATTTTGCTCTAACCACATTCTTAATTTTACTGATTATTTTACCGACCCAAATATCGACCAATAGAATTGCACCATTCGACGTCACGTGGTACAACCTATATGGTTATATACTGATAATTTTTTGAAAATTTTCTCTGGTAGTTGCTATATATAAACAAAACATGATCCAGTCAAATTAAGCACACGTCAAACTGACAGGTTGAATTCAATTGTGAAAATTGGAGTTTTTGCATGAAAATGAGTCGATTTGGAGTTTGTTCTCTGTCCACCATCGATAAAAAAGTCAAAGGAAATGTTCCCATTAATACGGAGAAGGCAAAAAAACCAGTTTGGAACCAATTTACTACTTTTTGTACTGAGAGGGAATACACATTGAGTGCTGAAACGAGTGAAGCGCAATTGGCAAACATTATGAAAGATTACGCTTACAATATGAAGAAAATGGATGGAGAAGACTATAAGGAAGGTACAATAAAAACAATGTGGAATCAGACTGCCAAATTACTTCAAGAAAAGTATTTGAACGATTTCGACATCAAAATCAACCCATTTTCGGATGCTGCATTCAAGACCGCTCGAGGAGCTCGTGATGCCAAGCGTAAGGCTTTACAATCTATTCCAGAATATTCCGGAGGGCAAGTGCAGCAGCGTTGGAGGAAAAAGATTGGGATGCAATGACCACTGTTTGGGACGAGGAAACTCCTGATGGCCTCCAGAAAAAATTATTCATGATAATATCAGTGGAATTGGCTTGGAGAGGTGGTGAGGGCAGCATGGCGTCAATACATCACTTCAAGGCAGAACAGCGAAATGACGGGGAAACAACTGGCAGAATTGAATACAATCCAATTTTCAGCAAGACCACACAAGGTGGTGATAAAAAATTATCAGACAGCAAGTGGCTGGTGGAGAATCGGGAAATCCCTGACAAGTGCCCAGTGAGACTGTTCCAGAAATTGAGAGAGAAGAGAGATGTCAATATCAAGAGCGACAGACTATTCCTGACCCAAAATCCATTCTGGAATAAAGTTCCAGGCGCTAGGTGGTACAAGGATTCCCCAGTAGGCCAAAACACGATTTCAAAGTGGGTTAAGGAGTCAGCACAAAAAGCTGGGCTTGACCTTGGTAACAAAAAAATCACCAATCACTCCAGTCGTGCAACATCCGTCTCCAATCTAGCGAAATCGGGCCTGGGAGAGCAGCAGATAATCAAAATAACTGGACATGCCAACAGTAACTCCATCAAGCCGTATCTCCAACTCGACCAGGAACACCACGAATTAATTGTCAAGAAACTGCGAAGGAGTGAGCCTACTGCAGAAAATGCCATCAACAGCATAAACCTCATGCCATCTACCTCTTCTGGGACCATTACCGATAACTCTGACTTGAAGAAAACAAGCACCAATGTTTACAACAATTGTATTTTTAATTGCACTACCCTGATTCTTAATTAAATGTTGTTTTATTCATTATGAAATTCTTATTTGTTAACTGTACATTTCGTCTCATGGTGCAATTCTATTGGCAGACATTTGGGACAGAAAAATAATCCCCCGAATACCACACGAGCTTCAAAATTATCTGGTATTTCCCGATAGGTTCCCTGCAAACAAATAAAATCGTCAAGTTTTTCAGGAAACTTTTAACCTGAAAACTTGACTCCTTCATTTGTTTGCAACGAACCTATCGGGAAATACCTGATAATTTTGAAGCTCTTGTGGTATTATAAGTGAAAATCAATTTCAAGGTACCGTCTAAGTGAATATTTTTATTCACAAACATAATGACATTTCATTGCATATATCAGGATGGCAAAAAAGAATCCATTATTTTGTAGACACATGGCCTCACAGACAAATATCTCTGTAGTATTTGTCGCATCGGTTCAAATTTTTTGTTTCTCTGAAAAGAAGAATTTATATTCTTGCAAAACATATTTTGTCATTCACTTCTATACTTGATATTTAGGGATTCATCAATTGAAATCTATATTTCTGATCAAGAGATTATACTCTTCTTGGTTGATTTAGTTGGGTGTAGGTGTGCCAAAGATGGAGAAAAACAAAGGAAACATTCGGTACATTTCACAATTTTGCTTTGATGAAAGGACGAATACAAGTCAGGCGGCTGCAAAAGTAAAGAATGTTTACGGTCCAATACTTCAAGAGTCAATCTCGCACAGTTTTATTTCGCCGATTCCGTACCGGTAATTTTGATGTGGAAGTTGCACCACGCACTGGGAGGCCTGTCGTCAAGAATGTTGATAAAATATTGGAATTATCAAAATAGAGCGGCCACAGAGCTATAAATGGACCATATAACAGTTCTCAACTATTTGCATAAGGTCGGTTTCAAAAAGAAGCTTGATGTGACATATGGAATAATCCTTTCCATTCACTACGTTTATTATTAACGGGATATATGACATCTTAAGTTCTCAAAACTTAACAGTTATTGTTTTCTTAGTCTGTTTGGGAAACATAGCCCTCTCGAATGATTTCCATATAATGAGCAATACAAGACTGTCGTCTTGAAATACTCTTTGTGGTCGAATTGAAGCGGAAAAATTTTCTTTGTATCAAAACAAAAGTGGTGAATCCTAGTATTGAAATAATTTATGACTGGTTGCCAGATTATCACAAAAGGCGAAAGAATAGACGAGTAAATAGAAAATGTTAATGGTTTCAAACAAGCAGATGTAGCCTTCGATAATAACTTATTTTAGCCGCCAGGAATCCCAAGTCAGATGTCTAGAATAGCTTTTGTGACTTGGCCAATGGTTTCAGCAAACCGGCAGTCTTTGTGTGATACGAATTTGTACATTTCAACACGTTCCAACTGTCAACGAAGCGCTAGAACATTGAATTTATGAATCAATTGCATAACAATTTAGTACGAAGTCATAAACTTTTTTTTTTAATAAATCTATAATATAAAAATGAATCGCAAAATGTGTTGGTAAGCGCATAATTCAACAACGCCTGGACCAATTTGGCCAAATCTTTTTTTAAAATGTTCTTTGAAGTTCATGGATGGTTTTTACGGCGAGAAAAATTAGAATTATTGCTGGAAAAACCCTAAAAATGGCCCTTTTCTTTTTCCCATACAAATGATTTGTAACTAAATCGTAGTCAATTTGAGCTTTGAAACTATTATGAAAGTAACAAATGATGAAACTGGAGGGATTTACTTCTTAGATGCACCTGGTGGTACAGGAAAAACTTGTTTTGATTTCATTAATATTAGTGACAATTCGCTCACAAAATAAAATTGCACTTGCGCTCGCTTGGTCGGGAATCGCAGCAACTTGCTTGAAGGTGGTCGAACAGCCCATTCAGCACTAAAATTGCCATTAAATATGTAAAGCAACGAAACTCCAACCTGCAACGTTTCGAAGAACTCTGCAATGGCAAAGGTTTTGCAGCAATGTAAATTGATTGTTTGGGATGAATGCACGATGGCACATAAAAAATCTTTGGAGGCTTTAGACAGAACCTTAAAAGATCTACGGAGCAATAATAACCGATTTGGTGGTGCAATGATTTTATTAGCAGGAGATTTTCATCAAACATTGCCAGTGATTCCACGATCAACGCCAGCTGATGAACTCAATGCATGTCTAAAGTCCTCCAATTTGTGGAAACATGTCAAAGTACTTCATTTAAGCAAGAATATGCGTGTCGAGTTGCAAAATGACCAATCTGGAAACATATTCTCTAAACAACTCATTGACATTGGTAATGGCAAATTTCCTATAGACATGTTGACTGGCTGCATTAACTTTCCTCAAAATTTTTGTCAGTTAACTCGATCAAAAGATGAACTTATTCAGAAGGTGTTTCCAGATGTTTCTCAAAATTACAGAAACCATGATTGGTTTAGCGAACGAGCTATACTGGCTGCAAAAAACATAGATGTAAATGAATTAAATTTCATAATTCAAGAACAAATTACAGGCGAATTGAGGATATATAAATCAGTTGATTCGGCTACGAATCAAGATGATGTAGTCAACTATCCACCGGAATTTTTAAACTCTCTGGATTTGCCAGGATTGCCACCTCACAATCTTCAATTAAAGGTTGGATCGGTGGTTATAATGTTGCGAAATATCAACCAACCGCGTCTTTGCAACGGTACACGGTTAGCGATAAAAAAATTACTAAACAATGTGATAGAAGCAACTTCAAAGGAAAGTATAAAGGAGAAGATGTTCTCATACCACGCATCCCAATGATTCCGACTGATGTGCCATTTGAGTTTAAACGACTACAGTTTCCAGTGTGGCTTGCTTTTGCTATGACTATAAACAAGTCCCAGGGGCAATCATTAAGAGTTTGTGGTATTACTCTAGAAAACCCATGTTTCTCACATGGTCATTTGTATGTTGCCTGTCCCCGTGTTGGAAAACCATCAGATTTCTTTATCTATGCGCCAGGTAATCAAACAAAAAACATCGTTTACCACAAAGCACTACAATGATAATAATAATAATTATGATTCACATGATTAACAATAAAGCGATTACCTACTTTTAAATCCTTATATATGTTTTATTTAATTATTTTTTATTCACAACGCCCTATCACCAGGGTGACGGTTCTGTTCGGGAGAATTTTTTAAAATATGTAGGTACAAAAACTGCCACATTACAAATCATTTGACAGGACGAAGTCTGTCGGGTCAGCTAGTAAATAAAATAAATAAAAATCGCTTTCCAACTATCCCAACTTTGAACTAGAACTCCAACAAAACCCCTGTTAGTAATATCAGTGAATAATATGGACTTCAAACTCAAAATTATAAAAGATACCTACTTTGAACTCGAAATTTAACAATCATGTCAATGCCCATCACTGCGTTTCTTCAGAAAGCTGCATATCTTGTCTTGAAAATAAAGAATAAGCTGTACGAATAAGAATAAGTTTATAACATCCCTTCAGACAAACAACCATTGTATGGGACAAGTCATATGGTTCTATAAATAACAATACAAATTCATATAAAACTGAAATAACAATTTGAAGTTATAAAAAATTAGAAAAACGAAACTAAAAATTCTCCATTGATTGAATTTGAAGAAATCCAAAAATTCCCTAACACTATAAAACCAGTTGATCAACAGAAACTACTTAACTTCTCTTTTAAAAACATTATAATGCAATGTCTTGAATCTCTCAGGCAAGTGATTAAAAAGTTTAATGCCGCTATACAATGGTGACTTTTGGATCTTTGAAGTCCTGTGAATTGGATATTCAAAAGTGCTCTTGTGTCGTGTTTATGGAACTCACAGCATTTTTTGAAATTTTCAGAGTTCATCTTAACAAATGAAAAAGTTCAAAATAAAGATGCAAAAAAACTTTATATTTTGTGTTGTATAAACTTGAGTCTACAGGACTCCTGGGGGTCCATATCGAATGAAAGGCGTATCAGTTTCTTCTGAGCAATGAAAACATCTTCTGATAATGATGTACTTCCCCATAAAACTGTATTATAGCTCATATGAGAATATGTCAGCGACTAATAAACTACTAACAGTGATTGTCAAAGAAGAACATTTTTCAATTTATCTAAAGCATAAAATGAGCTGCTTAGTTTTCTACAGACTGAATTCGCTTGCTTCTGCCAATTCAATTGTTCATCAATTAAAATACCCAAAAATCTCACGTGATCTGATGCTTTGATGTTGATAGTAAAAAGATTGAATTCATACTCACCCACCGAGCTCCCGTTTTGAAAAAATATCAAATCGGTCTTGTTGAAATTCAATATTATTGAATTTTGGTGGCACCACTCTAGGTGAACCAATAAGGATCTCACATATTTTCCTAAGTTCTGAGATTTCTTGTGCTGACACGATAAATGACGTATCGTCCGCGAATAGAATGATCTGAACAGCCAATAAGAGATTAGAGTAAGTTGTTAAGTAATCCGACAGAATGAAAAGCAGTGGACCCAGCACAGATCCCTGTGGCACACACATTTCTATTGGAAAGCTGCTCGAGTTATGATATCCCACTTTGACAAAGAGCAATCGATCCCTCTGATAGTCTGACACCCTAGCTAAACACCTCGAAAGCCAACATTATAATACTTACTGAGTATCAATCGTATGGCCTTGTGATCAGCTATATTACTCTCAAATACCCCTGAACTGACTGAATAGGTCTCATCGAAATTGAACAGTTGTTTGCTCAATGTTCTGCATTATCGCATTATTTATTATTAAATACAACACATTGTACATCTGATAGTAGTGGTTCATTCCAATTTGATAAGAATCCTCTTAAGAATACAAAGTTTTGGCAAGTAGACCAAAGAACTAAAACGTAAGTAGTAAAGATTATCTTTGTCAATACATCCGGTTAGATCGAAAAAGCGGTGTATTTTGAAAGATCATAAAATCACTGGATCCATAAAATCTGTCATAATAAAGATGAGAGACTTAAACAAATTTCACCGAACAATAACCAGAAAGATGTGGCTATTTCGAAAACAGTAAAATCTTTTCTAAGTAAGTTAAAGTCAACCCTGAACACAATGATAGTAAGAGTTTACAACCCCCATTGTTGAATAGAAAGTTCTAGGTAACTGACTTTGGCGGTGACTTCTAGCATTTATTGGTCTCGTAGTAAAACAAGAATTTCCTGTTCAAAACAATCAAGCTAGGTAGAGAAGGTAGAGAAGACATTGATATATTCATTATTTTGCTAACTTGAATCCAAGTAAAATGAAAGGGCTTATGTTCAGTGGAGAAAAGTGAAGAAGATGCTAGAAATATATCTGCTATATATTGCACAGGGTGATTATTTCTGTCAAACAATACATGACTCGACAAAATGATTCGAAAGAGTATCATAGAACTGACGGGGACGATAAACTTTGTTTCCCGTCACAGTTGCTATTCTATATTTTTTTTTCAGTCAATCAAACTAGCAGAACAGCGTGCTATAGTGTTTTTAATAATAATTCATTTTCCTAACAGTCAAAATTACAAAAAGATTTGAGACCCAATAAGTCGAGAAATACTTCTTGTGAAAAAAATTAAAATAATGAACCATCTGAAATTAATTGTCAAAAATGGACCCATTATTTAAAGTTGATATCATTTTACTTATCTTAAATTAATTTTTTTATTTTCTTTTTTACTGAAGTAAAAACTTTTAGGCATGCACATGATATATTCGATTACCTGGTGCAAATAATCTTCCGACACTGAGAAAAATTATAACTAAAGATCAATAATTGTTACATATATTATCTTTCATTTAAAAAAACTTTGCAATTATAAATTTTTTCTCTCCTGGGGTTCGGTAATAAATTAATATTCTATGGTAAGGCATTAAAATTTGACATAATCTATGAATAACCATTATTCAATATTTCTGTTTTTGTTTACATAATTAAATAAGATATTTTGATTATAAAAACCAAAAATTTACGCATGTTCAGTAACTAATTATAGTCTAAACAGAATAGATTCTTACTAATGATCTAACAAAAATTTTTTTTATTAAAGAACACGTAGTTGGTTTTTCAGAATTCAATGTAGGTGATCGAACCCAATTTCTTCAAGCAAGTATATTTGCACACCTAAATCTGGGAATACTTGTAATCTATCTAAGTAAATTATTATTGGGATTCAGTAGAGAAAATAATCATCAATCAAAGTAATATCACTTTAAAATAATTCTTTGTAGTGACATCATTCATTGTTGTTGAAGATTTCGAAAAAGATTTTCATATTTTTAACAGTATATCAAGAGCCCTCATAGACCTGTTCACTGGTCTCTGTCAAGGAGAAGAAACTTCAGAAATATCAGTGGTTGGAAAATCATAGATGATTTTTTCTGGCTCTTAGTGAAAAAAAAGCGATGTGACAACCTCTTGCCTTGGAAGTTTTCATAGAAATGATGGTTTTCATGATTTGGAAATTTTAAGAAGAAAATTACAAATGTATGATGATAACATCCAATAATTCTGAAGTTTTTTTGGAATTTCTCACTAGAAAGGGATGGTTTATAATCTTGAAGTGAAAAGAAAATATAGTAGAACAGCAAAAATTGGTTAATTTGCAGTTTAAGGACCTTTCCTATATTTTACATAATTGCTGGTCTGGTTAGGTTAGGTTAGGTTAGTTTAAGTTAGGTTTAAAATAAACAAAGCCAAAATTGAAGAAAACAAAATGAAATTATTATTTGAAAAAAAAAAATTTTTTTTAGATTTTCTGTTTTATTATTATGTTAGGTACGGTCAAGTTCAGTAATAACAAAAAACGATGTCAAAATTTATTTTTTTCCATTTCAAACAGTGGAACATGGAAAAAAAAAGAATTTTTGCAAAAAAATTTTTTCTCGAAAAATTATCATCAATCATTCATTATTGCCTTAGAGGGCCTTCTGAAGCACCATAAAATTGCAAAAACAAAGAAATAAATAAGGTGGGTCCTCAAACTGCAAAATTACCCAAAAATCTGTATATGGTGTTGAATTTTTTTACCAGAAAATTAGTATTTTGTATCTTCCTTCTGGATATGAACGTCATCGGATGAAACATGAGTGGATGAATCGTTTCTTAGAGGGAAAACAATGTTTTTAAACAATTCAGATTCAATAGTGGATGCTGCATCTATTTTTCCCTATTGTAAAAAAACAAGCTTTATCACATAATGTAATAAAAATCTTAGCTTCCCATTAAAAAAATATATTGATGACGTCATAACTTTGACAAATTTTACTTGTTATATTTGTAACTTACGTCAAGAGATGCGGAATATAAAACACCGTTTGACTTGTTTTTGCATTTTTTTCAAAAGTGATCGTTGTACGTTTTATGAATTTTGTGCATTACTTTATCATAACCCTGTATATATATATATATATATATATTTTATGCCGATGAATTTGATATCCCAATAAATACCACATGACATCAAGTGCAACCAGATGAAAAACCCCTAAACTTGGGAAAAAATATCACGATGCGACAACTTTGCTTTATTCAGCGGAATATATTTGTAGTTATTTCTTTTGATTGAGCTAGAACCGGAATATGTCAAGTACCTATTCGAATGAAATATTAGGACAACTATCTTCCCATCCCAGCTAATTGAGATTCTGACATTCCAAATGCCTCATTGCCGATCCGCAGTAGCCGAACTGAATGAGCAGGCACAAAGCTGGAATGGAAATTAAGCACCTTGTCCATCAATCCACTCTGCAAGAGCTGGAATTGACTTCATCTCTCTCTTATCTGATATCTCTTCAGGGCCATCAACCGCTTTCTTTCAAACGCAACGTTTCGGATATCTCAGGTGTCCATTTTCGGCACCGAATCCCGAGATCCGTACATTCAGATAATCGAAAGATTGTATCTCTAGCATGGTCTTCGTTGAGGACACGATATCTTCTTTGTTAGTTCTGTGTTAGTAGGCGTAGATGGCCTATTGTTGGGTAATTGTGTGTTTTTTGTTTGAATGGGGACGGCAGGAACGCCTTGGATCTCTGCATGAGATGCCACCTGGATCACTGCGAGTTTCTGACAGACACTTACACGAGTGAATTCCTTGCCTGCATTAGTATCGGCGTGTCGAAGACATAAGTTTTGTTTATGATATCTGATCTCAGTTTTATGACATCGTTCGTTGTTTGACATGAATAACGATGGGACTACAACGTTTAGTTGTTGGGGTCATGACTGGATCAAGGATAGTCTCTGTAGCCCGCTTTTCAACAAATCGATTGACCGCGACGTATTTTGACTTTGCTCTACTCTAGAGTACAAGTGTGGTTGAAAAATCACTAGGAACTCTAGGAAATTAGGTAACAAATCAAAATTTTCGGTTCGATGTTATGTTGAATAGTAGTTAACATTATTCCACAGCCAAAGTTCACTACCTTCATCACTTAACCAGATGTAGTTCATATATGTATATATTCTTATGAACCTTTGGCTTACAATATTCAGTTAGCAAACAATAAAGCATATAGATCAGGGGTTAGTGACGGGGTGTCATACAATTCGGCGTATCACTAGGGAAAAAAACCCAGTAATAATAAAACCCTGGCTCCCCGCCTAAGTGTGAAAATACAAAAATAAGCTGAAATATATTGCAGGGACTTCTTTCTTCAAGAGTGGTCTTCTATTGATGGAGACAGAGACTTCTTCAAGTTGCCCACATCGAATCTGAAAATAAAAAGACAATTTCCAGTAGTGTGGAAGACTTCTCCTATAAATTGTTGAGCAGTGTACATCTGATTGCATATTGTCCCAAGTTTTTGTATGTTCTTATTGAAGGTTTTGGTTGTCATTTTCTGTTCTTGAGGTAAATTGCTGAGGAGAAAGCAGTTTTTTACATGTTCAGCATCATCAAGAATATTATGCCAAATAAAAGACAACTGTGGAACTTCTATAATGTAAGTTACACGAAAACTAAATTCTTGATTTCAATTCCATGAAATTTATGGCAAGATTCATTCTCGAAAATATCATTTCGTTTAATATAGATTTCAGAGAAAATATAAATACGTCTGCAATAGAATGAATTTTCACAATTTTTTGAATCTGCCACTGCTTTGCATCGCTTAATAGAAGTCTTTCAGATGCGTCGTGAAGGGAGATAGATACCCTAGAACATGAATGAAATTTGTCGGGATTTCAACAAGGGGAATTTGACCAATATTACCGAACAAACTGATATCCGTGAAGTTCTTTTGGGTAAATACAATCAATCTTATCGCAGCATATTGCAAGTTTCATGCGGTAACAAAGAGGGTACCCCAAATTAGTGATGGCACATTGAGTCTATAGCCATGCAAACACCATGCACGATCATCATCTGCGCTGTGTACCGCTTATATCGCCATACCAGGGGTGAATTAGCACAATAGTTCAGTTTGCTGCAATTTTTTTTATACTGTTAAGGATGAGAATTCATTACGTTTTTTCTACACGCGGATAAACTTTATATATGTATAATGATGTTTCGAAACTAAACTGTTCCTAAAATCAACTCAATATTCTAACTTTTTACACTAACTTGATGAATTTAAGGCTTTGTTTCCGATAGCTGAACTATCTCGTGTGAAATTAAAAAAAAACCATATCAAAATACCTCTCCATTTGTAGAAATGGCACTAGAAAAACTAATCGCACTTGGAAAGTTTTTAAAAATACGAAAACCATGAATATCTCGGAACCGTGGAATTTTCATTGTGGTCAAAATTTGGAATAAGTTAGACCACCACAGTTGCAAACTTATCCATTGTTTTTGGGACACCCTGTATATTTCAACCTAATTCAAATATCTTTCAAGTTTCAACTTGATCCGATGTTTATTCTAGGAGTTTTGAAAGAAATCAAATTCCAGATGCTCATAAATGCTGAACCATTAGACGGATTTGGTCTAATAACGAACCTGACCTAGATATTTGGACGGTCAAACTATTTTAAAATTATGTAAAATCTAGATAAATACATAATCACTCGAGTATTTATTTTTCATCAATTTAATTTTATTACATTATTCATCTTGTGTTATCCCTTTAAAAGATATTCATCTGTCTATTTCTTTGATATTATTCATTATGGAAACGTCGTGTGTTAACTTTTGTACAGCATTCATGAAAAAAATTTCGTATCATTTGTAATTTTCTTGGAATTCCTATTCCATTAAATTTGGCTTTTCGGTTTTCATTGAATTTTCTATCAATTTTTCATATTTTTGCCTTCCGTTCCTTCGGTAATTCATTATACTCAATCTTGGCTCAACGATAATCATCATTGCATGAATTGTTGCAAGAATTAAGAACTAATAAGTTATTAGGTCGATTTTTACTTTCTTGAAAATTGAATCAGTGTTATTAATCCTGGATATTTTATTTTTTGACTTTCTCAAGTGAAAAAGCTCTATCAGAAATTCTCACATAAATGACCGTTTCATAAAGGCTTTTCATAAATGTTTTTTTTGTCTTTCCATAACAATATTCTGAATTCAGGAAACTTTCCTTCCGAATTTCGTAAGGCTAAAGTAATAGATATTTTGAAACGAGGAAAAAATCCTTGGGACCCCAGTAGTTATCGACCCATCAGCTTATTGAGTGTTCCTTTCAAGATATTAGAAAGGTTAATTCTTTTTAGAATTAAATCTTCTATAAAAAATGCTCTACAAAATTTCCAGGGAGGCTTTAGGCAAAATAGAAATTGTTCAGATCAGGTTCTCGGCCTTACAACTTTCATAGAATCAGGCTTCAATGATAGGTTTAAAACAGGAGCTGCTTTCATTGATTTATCTTCGTCATATGACACTGTGTGGAAAGATGGATTAAATTTCAAACTCTATACCCACCTATGGTGTGGGAAAATGGTACGATTATTAGAAAATTTGTTATCTGATAGAAGATTTCGTGTTTTTATCGACAATAAAAAATTTAGAAAGCACTGACGTGAGGTCAGTTGGCTTAGGCGCTCTTGTAAACCACTTACGAGTAATTATTCAATTGTTTGAAAGTAACATATTCCTAAGTATTAATTTGTCAAAAACATGTCAACTGTTCAAATCAACAAGGTCGAAATAATCAACGAGAATATGTTTTGTAGGAATCACTAAGCATATCTATTGAAGGTCACCCAAAGTGGAGTAAAAAAAAATATATAGACATTAACACCTATTTGAATAAAAATACAAAAGTTGAAATCTCTAAGATTAAGTCAAATAATAATCAATGTTGATAAAAACTTCTTGAGTTCAAACTCCGTACGGAATTGAACCTGTACTCTCCTATTTGGAAAATAATTCTGACGTTTCTCACCGTTACTCAACCGAACGTAGTTACTTTTATGTAGATATAGAGATCCTTCAATGTCGCTGACAATTATTTATATTTTGAAAAATCATATCTCCAGAACTATTAGCTTGTCGAAGTCGAGAGTGGTATTTTTGTATACGTCTGATAAAACTGCACCATAAAAAAATTTTTATTTGAACAGTGTCATTTGAAAAAAAATTTTTTTTTTGTTACTCCGAACCTATTCGGCCGATTTGACCGAATAACGAACTCAGCCGAGATATTTATACCTCAAACCTATTCTGAAAGTTTCAACTCTCTAACTTCATCCGTTCGAGAGTTATCGTGTTCACGGAACGGACGGACAGAATCGATTTTGACCACGGATTATTCATCAGTAGGTCCCAACAAAACGATTGATACCACTTTTGCCCAAAAATTCGAAAGTCACAGACATTTGGGCAAATTGATAAGCACTCTGTTCAGGTGAACAAGAGCGCCAAAAACATTGAAAAACGGTCTTCCTCAAGGATCAGTTTCAGCTTTCAGTTCATGACGATTTCCCGTCTGGAGCACCCTATTACGATCGATTATTGTATTGTTGGTAAGCCTATAGATAGAGTATTTGTTTACAAAGACCTGGGTGTTTCATATGACTGCACGTTGTCTTTTAGGGCACATATTCGGGAAGTTTCTGCGTCATCACTCAGGATTCTGAGGTTCATAATAAGGAATACTAGGGACTTCCCCATCTTTACATCTCGTTGGTTAGACCAATGTTGGAGTTCTCCTCTGTAGTGTGGTCTCCATACTTATCGGTCGACGTTTCCTTCCTAGAGAGGGTCCAAAACAGATTTCTAAAGTATGCTGCTCTTAGAACGTTTTCAGTTTATACTTTCTCCGCCAGTCGAATGCGGGAACGCCTTGTACTATCCTCCTTGAGGACGAGAAGATTTCATGCGGATGTGATAAGCATTTCTAAGCTCTTTCAGGGTCTTCTGTACTCCCCAGACTTGTTGTCACAATTCAACATATATGTCCCACCTTGACCCATCCGAAGGTTTCATTTATTTCGACTCGCCCAATCAAGAACCAATTATTGTTTTCATTCCCCAGTTTCGAGATTAATGCGAAACGCTAATGTCGTCGACTCATTAGGAGTTGATATATTTCATGTATCTATTTCGAGGTTGAGGAGAGAATTGAAGTACCTAATAGGACTGTGATCTTTAAGAGTAATTTTTAGTTGTGCTTTATATTGTTTTTCTGTTTCATATTACACATATATTTGTACTTATACTTGCTTTACCTCTACATCTACTCTTTTTCTTGTTATACTACTTAGATTTTATTATTTTGTGTTTTATTTTACATACAACGATCATGTACCGTTAATAAAGTAATAAATAAATAAATAAACTAATAGTGTGAGTGAGCACGAGTGCATAAACAAGGAAAGTTACATAAACAAAAACATAATATAACAAAACCGTAATACAACCCTGTACAAATATCCTGGAGGTATAATATCACTGTACGAAAGTATTAAACATCAAACAACGCATGGATCCTTCCTAACTTCGTACGGCTTTGAATTATAACGCTTACTCCTGTGTAACCCCCATTTTAGACGATCGCTGCCTATTTCGACCCTAATGGATCGTATCTTTAGGGATTATTTTCGTAGAGATACGACGTGTTGGATGTTTGTTGGTTGGATTAATTATGTCTATTGAGCGTGTTTTATTTCATTGTTGGTATTTGCTGTCTGCTTTTGTTAGGTTGGCAATGTGTAAGTAGTTGCTTTTGTTCGATATTTATTTTAGTAAGGTTGAGTTGCATTCATGGGTTTTTTCCGACGGATTATCGAAGACCTTAATCCGTCTTTTATATATTGAACTTGGAGAATCAAAGCCTACGTCGTTCAGCGTTAAAACATATTGTGTGGACAATCGACCACATTTCTATGTTTTCGGGTGACTAGATAATCGAGAATGGGATTTTCAACGATCGTGCTCTTGATTCATGAATAATTGACTGGTGACAGATGGATAGATTCAAATTCACACCAGTTTTTTTTAATGTTTGGAAGAATTCTGTCAATGTTGTGTACAGAGTGGCTTTTAGATTAATTTTAATCTTAGAATCGGCATGTCGAAAGTACGAACACAAGTTGGTAAGTTCGGAGATGAGTGGTTTAAATTTTCGAATTGGGCTAAATTATCTCAGGATGGGAGCTCGGTTTGAGTCTAAATCAGAGACAAAATATCTCTCTAGACCGTCAACTCTACGTACTGGTCACGGCCCTTTGAGTTCGAGCGACCAAACGCTACCAAATTTTGTCAGGTCAGTCGCTACTTCTGAAGAAAACTGCAATCTCATAACCCTAGATTTAACTGTATATCATGTTTTTACCATCTTGAATTGTTTGGTAAAAAAACTCTAGAAATCATAATTTTTTACAATAATCGTTTGTCGTTGTAAATTATTATAGTAAACATGCAGACGACGGAACCTAATTTTTATGTTTGAAGTAAAATTATTTTCGTTCAACATCAATATCCGTCACGTGATTGGGAATCACTAATATAAGAGAACAGCACAGGTATAATAATTCTTTTATGGATGTTCAGTGTTACTTGCAAGTTGAGCTATGGGTCTTACTAAATGTGCAGTACTTAGTTGCAAAATTAACTCTCCCCGATGACATCCCCAAATTTTAAAACAGAATTGGTCAGATTTCATATGTGGCTAGATATACTGCAGAATTCAGAACTGAAAGCTATGCCACGGGAAGACGTTTATGAGAAAAGAGTATGCCACTATCATTTTGATGATAAATACATCTTACCTGATACCAAGAGGCTGACGTCTAATGCATTACCAACTCTTTCAAGAAATGAGACTGATACAACAGGTTTGTGGTGATTTCTCTATTTTAAACTTTTAATAATGTCTGAAATGATATAAAATTCTGAATTTCACATAAATAAGTTGTATGTCGACTATTTAATAGTTTTATTATCAATTTATTTTGCAGGTAGTGAGGATATGGAATGAGTAGATCTGAGTGGAGCTCATCTGGATTTGAGGTCCCAGATGAAAGATGTAAGATATAAATTATTAATCATACCACTTAAATTTCCTTATTTTGTTATTATTAAAATCTTCTTAATATATGTTCTTTAGATTCAGAACTAGGGCAATCTAACCTCTCAATGCATCCAGAATCTATAGAAAATGCTCTACAAAATTTCCAGGGAGGCTTCATTTAAATGGTCTGATCCTAAAACTGGAAACTAGGAATAATATTGTTCAGAAATTAGCTGGATCATCTTGAGGTGCTGATGCTTCCACTCTTCGCACAGCATCTCTAGCCCTAGTTTTTTCTGAGGCTAAGTATTGTTGCTCTGTTTGGTTTAATAGTGCACATACACAAAATTTTGATGCACAATTGAAAACATCCATGAGAATAATTACTGGCACCATAAGATCTACACCGGTTCATTGGTTACCAGTTTTGCCTAATATTGTCCCTCCCCATATTCGCAGACGTTCTTCAATATGAACATAAGTGATAAAGGATTATGAAAGACTAAGTGGAACTCTCACGAAATGTTCTATAAGTATCTCGTTTCTGATGCTTCTGAAAATATTCCTCGTTTGATCTTCCAAGAAAAATTTGGACAGTTCTTAATCGTTTGAGAACAGGTTATGGTCGTATCAGTAGGATGCTATTTAGATGTAACTCAGTTCCCAGCGCAAGTTGTGAATGTGGAGAAGCAGAAGAATAATACCTCATGTCATCAATAGTTGTCCCATATATAAATTTCAAGATGGTTTTAGGGCTATTCATGATGTTTCCGACTCTTTCTAGTAATGGGTTATAAATTTCAAACGAATATGATACCTATTTTTGTTATTCAGTTCTTTTTTCTGATTTTGCCTTTTTATTTCCAGATTCGATGTGGGCAACTTGAAGAGATCTCTGTCTCCATCAATAGAAGACCACTCTTGAAGAAAGAAGTCCCTAAAATATATTTCAGCTTATTTTTGTATGTTCACACTTAGACGGGGAGCCAGGTTTTTTTTAATTGGGGTTTTTTTCCCTAGGCTTTATGTCATACGACGAATGGTTCATTTAGTCAAGAATCCAAAATGGTATAATACTTGCTAGAGTACTCCTTAATTTAGAAAAACAATTTTTTTTTAATTAAACCGGATTTCATGACAATTTTATTATTATTATTATTACAGAACGAATTACCAGATTTATTGGAAGAAGTGCCACTAAACATTTACGGTAGTATGTGGTACCAACAAGATGGCTGCCCAGCGCATTATGCGCGCACGGTACGCGAGTTTCTCGATCGAGAATATCCCGATATTTCTTTTACTGGGGAACGATAAAGGAAAAAGTGTACTCTAAACCCATTCAAGATTTAGACGAGCTACGACAAGGAATTACGGAAGCCGCGGAAAACATTAACTCGAGAAGATACGCTCGTCTTATTACACGGTCATTTTTAAGGAAATGCAGAGCTTGCATTGCAGCTGAAGGCAAACAGTTTAAACATTTGATGTAAATTCTTAATGTAATTATTGTAAATTAAAATCATTACGGAGGAAATCTAATAACTGAATTTTATTTTAAACTCGCACCTAAACCTAACAAATTACTTATTAACCTATGGTTATTACTCTTACGACAAGATGGCGGCTCTGTCTCACTTAAATTGTCGAAATGGTATGTACTTGTGCCTGTAAATTGTGGACTTAAAAACGCCTTGGCTGTATTGCAAATAATTTATCTAATTAAATAAAATTGTCATGAAATCCGGCTTAATTAGAAAAAAATTTTGTTTTCCTAAATTAAGAAGTACTCTAGCAAGTATTATACCATTTTGGATTCTTGACTAAACGCACAATCTTTTAAATTTACTTGCCGAAATAGTGTAGTACATTTTTTTTACGGTACAGTTGGTTAAAGTTGGGTAATTATTTTAAATTATGTGGTGGCCAAAAATCCAACATTCAATTTAAAATTGAGGCAGTTATAGTTGAATTTTGAATTGTATTTTAAAGAAGGGTTATTCATGGTTATAATCACAAAAAAAAGTTTCACGAAAAGTTAATATTTGTAGCCACAGGACTTGAAAGATCATGACAGGGTGTCAGTTTTTCTAATTTTTTTGGCGCTCTTGTTCACCCGAACAGAGTGCCTATCATTTTGCCCGAATGTCTGTAATTTTGGAATATCGAGCAGAAAATGGTCTCAATCGATTGGGTTCGACTCCCTGTTGAAGAATTCGTGGCGAAAGTTGAGTCTGTCCGGCCGGCCGGCCGGCCGTATCCTCTCTAGCATCCAAAAGGAATCAGCTACAGTTTTCATATTTTCAGAATAGGTTAATTGTCCAAATATCTCGGTCAAGTTCGTTATTGGGCCAAATCCGTCGGATGGTTCGGTAGTTATGAGCATCTGAAATTTTGTTTCCTCAATAACTACTAGAATATCCATCCGATCAAGTTGATACTTGGAATGTTATTGAGGGACGCTGAAACGAAACGGCTTGCAAAATTTCGCAGAAATCGTCACGCTAGAAAATTTTTAAAAAATTCCCCAAAAAAAAATGTTCAATACTCAATATCTCCTAAGACTTTATTTAGATTCAAATAAAAATCCGTATATTAATTGAGGTTACCGATATCTTACTTATCCTCAAATTTCATTGTCGTAGCTTTCCCCCTTCTGAAGATATGATCATTTTTTTCATTTACTCAAGAGAAAAATAGAAATGTCATGAAGTCCGAGCTTTGTCATTGAAAGATATTCGTTTGACAACTTGCGGATCTAGATATCAGTGTCAGTTGGCGTAATATCAATCAAAATTTTCATAGAATTCATAGAGGTAGAATTCGATGTCGATGACGTTGTCAAAATTCAGAAAAGCACAGACGTAATATTAATCAAAAAATTTTTTATCATAGAGAAAGAATTAGATGGCGTTGTCGAAACTCAGAAAAGCACTCGATCAGAGAGCTTATAGATTTGTTAAGGTTTGAATATTTACTCGCAAGTAGGTCAACAAGAGCGCCAAAGCAATCTGACCTCACGTCAGTGCTTTCTAAATTTTTTTAATAGTCATAATTCGAAGGGTGCATGACAAGCATTTTCTTTTATATTTTTCTGTTAACTATCATGACTTGTCCCAAGGCCCGTTTTCGGCTTGACGTTGATTTCTGAGACACCTTGTATACTTTATTGTTTGCTTACTAAATATTGTCAGCCAAAAGTTCAAAAGAGTATAAATTTATATATATATATATCACAAAAACCCTCAGAAGTTTTGGTTAAACCAGAAAAATGTAAAAAAAAAGTTGAAAGAATGAGACAGAATAAACTTGAACCACATAATGATACAATACAACCAGATTCAAAACAAATAGACATCAATTAATGCAATATTAGGCAGTTCGTATCAGCGAAATTGTGTAACAAGGAATAGTCTATGAGCCATATAGACGAAATAATTATTGCAAATTTTAGAAATTGGTCCACCCTGCATTCATGTTGCTGTTATGGCTCAAAAAAATTGCCTTAGAAGCTAACCGTCCGGCTTGACAGTGTCAAGAATTCCCATAACTGCGAACATTCGCATCACACGTACTTCGATGACAGTGAACTCAACAGATTGTAGTGAAAAACTTTACTGCGGCAATTAGTCCCACAGTGCCATAATTCATATTTCTTTGGGTAATTAAGGACCCACCAATAAAAAGTTAACCGCCGTCCAAAAGAAAGAAGAGAATTCAACTTAATGTTATTTTCTTGGTAAAGTCACCACAGATGAGGTTTATTCTTGCACTTGCCGCCGGAATTACCGTCCTTTTATGGAATCCTTTTGTAACAGGTAGGCTTCGTTGTGTATAGACTGTTTGAACATTGGAAAAAAGAAAAGAATGACCCTACCTAATATACGTTATAAATTTTGGGTCAGCAGGAGGAGTATCGTTACGGTCAGTAAGCTATAAAATGGCGTGAAAGCAAAAGATGACGTACACGTCAACTCCTCATAAATCACAATTACCGAGATTTGGATAATTTATGCTTTATCCTTTGACCGTTGTTCCATCAAATTAGGACGTCGTAGCCCCCGCAGAGGGCAAATTGAAGAATTGTTATCTAAATTTAACTGATAATTGGCTATCATTACACATTTGTGAAAAGAAACTTTTATTTCCACATCAATGCATGTAACACATTGTTTACGCATTGGTTTGTGAAATAAAGTATGATATTTCCGCCCATTTATAAGATAATTAAGACATCAGTGATAGTGCCAATCCCTAAGACTAGAGATAGGGAGAACATTGCTAACTACAGGCCCATAGCTCTGCTCTCGGTGTTTTCCAAACTATTAGAAAAGCTATTTTATTCAAGGTTAATTGGATTCTTAGACAAAAATAACATAATCTCTCCAGCTCAATTTGGTTTCACTAGAAATCGCTCAACAAGTGACGCAATTCTAAATATTTACACGAAAATATTGGAAAATTTTTCGGTGGGTTTGCAGTCCTGTGGCATATTTTTCGATATAAGGAAGGCTTTCGATTCCTTAAACATCGACTTACTCTTGGACAAGCTAGAGTTATATGGCGTGCGCGGTTCGCCTCTCCAGTGGGTTAGATGTTTTCTTCGTGATAGAGAACAGGTTGTTAGAGTTACTTGGCGCAACTAGAGAGATGTGTTATCTGGCGCTCTTCCAGTAGAATTTGGGGTTCCTCAGGGAAGTGTCCTGGGACCGCTCTTGTTCATACTCTTTGTGAATGACCTGTTCAAGTATATCAGTGAGGAAGTATTGTCACTGTTTGCAGATGATGCGTCTGCTGTGTTATCTGCCGAAATGCTACCTGAGTTGGCCTTTAAGGTCAATGACGTCTTCCATAAGATGTCAGAATGGTGTAAAGGAAATGGGCTATTGCTGAATCAAGGAAAGACAATGCTGATGCAGTTCACTCCAGCATGGAAAAGTATCAACTCGAGCATACTGGTTAGAGGTGACAGGGAGAGTATCCGCCGAAAAGACGAAATTAAATTTCTTGGAGTTTGGATCGATACGTCCTTTACGTGGAGGTATCACATTAACGAACTTCTGGTAACTCTAGCTAGAAGGAATTACCAATGTGTCCAATTGAGGAAGTCTGTCGATTGTGTCGCCATGAAATGTTTTTATTATGGATGCATACATTCCCGGTTGACGTATGAAATTGTTTGCTGGGGAGATTCTGTTTACATGAAGGAAGTTCTCCTAATGCAGAAGAAGATTATTAGGTCGATGTTTGGTATTTCTTGGACTGACTCATGTAGACCTCATTTTATTTCGCATGGGATAATGACTGTCATCAATGTCTACATTTATCAGTGTTTGTGCTTTGTCCGCAGGAACTTGAGCAGGTTTCGGAGGGTGGGTGACGTTCATACTTACCGTACTCGCCATGCCTCAACGTTGCTTCTGCCACCTCATAGTTTGAGGAGAATAGAAAGAAGTCCAATGATAGCTCCTTTGAAGATTTATAACCTCCTTCCGAATGGGTACAAACTGAGTGGCACATTTACATCTTTTTCTAAAAGAGTGAGGTCACTCTTGAAACACCACTGTTTTTATTCGTTGAGGGAATATTTTGATTGTAAGTTTTTGTAATTGTGTAACTCGTCCAAATGGGGGAAATTTTTTATGTACAATCTCTGTTCTACTCATCGAGCTTGTATTTATTATTAATGTAGTTAAGATATATATTAACATTATCATCTAGACATGTCCAACAAACAATGTGTTTCAACGGATGCAAATAAATGATTATGATTATGATAATGGTGACACGACACCATTCAACCACACTAGACAAGAAAATATTAAATATTGAAATAATGCTATGTTAGGCACTAAATCCAATGGTTTCAAAGTTCTAAGGAGTTCGAATTTGGTTTCCTCGATATTTATTTATTTACTAGCTGACCCGACAGACTTCGCCCTGTCAAAAAGAGTTGTAATGTGCCAGTTTTTGTGCCTACGTATTTTAAAAAATTCTCCTGAACAGAACCGTCACCCTGGTGATAGGGCGTTGTGAATAAAAATAATTAAATAAAACATATATAAGGCTTTGAAAGTAAGTAATCGCTTTATTGTTAATCATGTGAATCATAATTATTATTATTATAATTGTAGTGCTTTGTGGTATACGATGTTTTTTGTTTGATTACCTGGCGCATAGATAAACAAATCTGATGGTTTTCCAACACGGGAACAAGCAACATACAATTGACCATGTGAGAAACATGGGTTTTCTAGATTAATACCACAAACACTTAATGATTGCCCCTGGGACTTGTTTATAGTCATAGCAAAAGCAAGCCGCACTGGAAACTGTAGACGTTTAAACTCAAATGGCACATCAGTCGGAATCATTGGGATGCGCGGTATGAGCCCATCTTCTCCTTTATACTTTCCTTTGAGTATAGTTGCTTCTATCACATTGTTTAGTAATTTTTTTATCGCTAACCGTGTACCGTTGCAAAGACGCGGTTGGTTGATATTTCGCAACATTATAACCACCGATCCAACCTTTAATTGAAGATTGTGAGGTGGCAATCTAGCGAGTTTAAAAATTCCGGTGGATAATTGACTACATCATCTTGATTAGTAGCCGAATCAACTGAATTATACATCCTCAATTTGCCTGTTCTTGAATTTTGAAATTTAATTCATTTACATCTATGATTTTTGCAGCCTGTATAGCTCGTTCGCTCAACCAATCATGGTTTCTGTAATTTTGAGAAACATCTGGAAACACCTTCTGAATAAGTTCATCTTTTGATCGAGTTAACTGACAAAAACTTTGAGGAAAGTTAATGCAGCCAGTCAACATGTCTATAGGAACTTTGCCACTACCAATGACAATGAGTTGTTTAGAGAATATATTTCCAGATTGGTCATTTTGCAACTCGACACGCATATTCTTGCTTAAATCAAGTACTTTGACATGTTTCCACAAATTAGAGGACTTTAGACATGCATTGAGTTCATCAGCTGGCGTTGATCGTGGAATCACTGGCAATGTTTGACGAAAATCTCCTGCTAATAAAATCATTGCACCACCAAATCAGTTATTATTGCTCCGTAGATCTTTTTTCTTTCACGTTCATCTCCGTCGTCATGTTCTTGTGCAGTACGATTAGATCGGTAATTAGCTTGGGCAATTTCTGGTTCTTCTACCTAAATTGCTTCGTCTTATAGGAGGCATATCAAATATAAATTATTTTTTCACTAATCACGAACTAAACAAACACTAACTAAACACTCTGCACAAAACACGATATACGAATTTGTTTCGTGTATCTGTTCACAAAAGCAAACTCAGTAGATTGGGTAACAGACAACTTTTTTTTTTTTAATTTGATATGATTTGAAGTCAAATCCTTTTAAGCCGTCCGAATTGTTTTATTTATTCAAAATTTGGATATTAAAAATAATAAAACACTGTTGGTAACGCGATTTTTGTTTGACTGATGTAATTACGTGGAAACTGATGCATTTTATCTCGCGTGCCGAAACTAATACAAAAGTAACGCCAGTTTCGGAACGCGACATTAAACTCCTCCAACTATGTATTCTGTGCTCCAACGCACACAAGCACATTGTTTTGATAGATATGATCTTTGACGTTAGGAACACACCTACATTGCTTAGACAACAGTGAGTGCTTGTAATTTAATATTATAGATTAAATAATTAAATAAAATCAATGAAAGAAATAAAATAATACTAATAATAATAATAATAATATATTCCAATATTATATAATCATATGAAATCAATACCTAATATTAGGTCTGTAAGATATCTGTTGTTATTTATCACTGAATTCAATTTTTTTTATACTTTTAAGTTGTGAATTTATAGCGCTCATCGATTTGAATGATTGTTTGGGCTATTACCATCATCTATTGGGATGTAATGATTTCCGACGTTTCCATAGACATCTTCTATCTTTATCAAGGAGAAAAGTAAGAAACCTTTTGAGAATTATCAATTGACTTTTTGAAAATTGATAATTCTCAAAAGGTTTCTTACTTTTCTCCTTGATAAAGATAGAAGATGTCTATGGAAACGTCGGAAATCATTACATCCACAATAGATGATGGTAATAGCCCAAACAATCATTCAACACGAGCTCCATCATCAACAATATCTCGTCATCAACTTATCTCGATTCTTAAAATTCTCAAATAAAATATCATATATGTATCGGTTTTTTTCATTTCTAACATATGATAAACCGGAATCAAATAAATATATCTATTTCCTTTTATTTACAGATAACCGCGGATGATTTTTCAGGTGCGTCGATAACACTAATGAATAAGACAAATAAATTAAATTAACACCCCGATGTAAATGGACAATGGAAAATAAGAGTGATAAATTAAATCGTAATTTCCATATGTGGAATTTCTATTGTGCACTATAGAAGTGGTTGTTTGGTTGTGAAGGGGCAGTAGCCGTAAAAGCACTCTGGAGCAGGACAAGTCATAATAAATATTAATATTCGACGTGTGAGAGAAGCTCGACCAGGAGCAACCTTCAGTGGCGGAGACGAAATATCATTGAAATTTATCTCTTATTGTTTTCTGTATTATCTCAATTCCATCAGAAGCTGTGTGAGGAGTCAGGGCAATCATTCCTAAAATAAAATTGTAAAGCACTGATGTGAGGTCAGATTGCTTTGGCGCTCTTGTTGAGCTACTTATTCAAACCATCATCATCAAAGTCCTTTACGTCCACTGCTGGACATAGGCCTCCCCTGTTCTCCTCCATTGCTCCCGATCTCTGGCCTCCTGAAGCCAGTTGCTATAAAACAACAGAAACTCCTAGTAATGTTTACAATTACTAACTTGAGATTGATTGGCAATTCAACCCGGGCATAGGGTTAACAGAGCACTATTCGGTTGTAATCGTATATTATAGTCGACTATTATCGTATATTCACAAGTCTACAAAAAAAATTTTTTTTCTGGTGCCTAGAATTTTAACTATATTTTGATTTCTGAATCTAAATATGGTAGCAGTTTTTCTGTATCAGCTCTAGATTTTTAGATAAATTCACTTATGTGAGTGTTGTAAAATTTATACAAGAGATAGATTCTTGTATATTTTCCTTATTGTTGTTCATTTGTAACAAATTGAATTTAAAATAATAATATTTATTATAATTATTATTTTAATTCACTCATTACAAATAGAAGACTAACAATATGAGATATATAACTAATTGGTTGACAAACTGTTAACAACTGGGATTTAATCCTATTTAGTGTCATCTAATTAATTCCATAGAAATCCGATATATGGAGCTGTCCAGTTGAAGTGAACTTCAACTGAAGTTGAGAGTTGAGCTTAGTTTGTGACGCCCTATCCCTCACTCAGAAGAAGTGCCAATTCCAACTTTTCAGCAGCTACCAGAACTCTGTGAGGACACATGTCTCTCTGATCAGAATTCTGACACTACTGAAGGTGACAGCGATTTTGAAACGATGTCATCAATTCCCCACTGTTTCAACCAAGGTGATTTAAATGACCTCACTAGAGATCTCAACCTGTCGAAAGAAGCTTCTGAATTACTAGCTTCTAGGTTGAAGGAAAAAAATTTACTTGAACCAGGAACGAAAATTACATTTTATCGCACAAGGGAGAAAGATCTGCTACTTTTTTTCTCTGAAGAACAAAATCTTGTATTTTGCCATGCTATCAGAGAACACCTGGTAAAAATGGGTCTTCCTGAATATTTTCCGGATGATTGGCGCCTATTTATCGACAGCTCAAAGCGAAGTTTGAAATGTGTTCTTCTACATAATGGGAACGAATATGGCTCAAAACTAATTGCTCACTCAACGAAAATGAAAGAGCAATATGACAACATAGCTTTGGTTTTGGAAAAAATAAAGTATCATGAACACCAATGGGTGATTTGTGTAGACTTAAAAATGGTAAACCTTCTCCTTGGACAGCAAAGTGACCACACCAAGTATCCTTGTTTCTTGTGCCTCTGGGATAGCAGAGACAAAACGCAACACTGGGTTAGAAAAGAGTGGCCTAGAAGAGAAAACATGGATGTTGGGGGAAAGAATATCATCAATGATCCTTTAGTTCCGCAAGAGAAAATCATGTGTCCACCCCTGCAAATCAAGCTGGGTCTAATGAAGCAGTTTGTAAAGGCTCTTGATAAGAACGGATCATGCTTTGGATATATAGGGAAAAAACTGCCTCGGCTGAGTAAAGAAAAAATTGAAGCAGGAATATTTGACGGCCCACAAATAAGACAGCTGATTAAAGATCCTGACTCCATAAAATCAATGATTCAGATTGAACAAAATGCCTGGAATTCATTTGTTTCAGTTGTCCAAAATTTTCTGGGTAAACACAAAGCTGAAAACTATGTTGAATTAGTCAATGAGATGCTGAATAATTTCAGATCACTTGGGTGTAACATGAGCATTAAGGTGCATTATTTACACAGCCACTTAGACCGTTTTCCTGATAATTTAGGCGACATTAGTGAGGAGCAAGGTGAAAGATTTTACCAAGATATCAAATGTATGGAGGATCGCTATCAAGGAAGATGGGAGATTACTGCTGGTCTTTAAAACGGGATTGTTTTAAAATACATTCAAGAATGTCATGCAAAAGAAGTTTCCGAAATGTTCAGTGAGTAATTGGTTTAAATGATGACCTTTTTCTGTTTTCTATAGTATATAATGAATAATATCTGTGTAGTATAATAATATTCCTTTATTAATTTGTTTCTTCAAACCATGGTTTTTCTTTTAAAATAGTGTAATGTATAATTCACAGAAATGTTGATATCTTAAAAATTCGAGCTGGCAGGCAGAAACTAATAGCATATTTGAATTCAGGGCATCAAATTCATATGAAATCACCTCCAAAATCACTGTTGACCATTGTTATCCAAAGATTTATTCTACTCTCTTAAAAATTCAACTGTCCCAACTAGTTTATTAAAATAAAACCTTTCCTGTTGGGGTTCTAGAGTAGAAAAGGGAAGTGAAATAGGATAGCTGTTCACAAAAATATGTTTATTCCCGAGAAACAGTACTTCTCCTTCTTAATAAAGCGAGGAATGTGGACATTAGGCTGTTATGTTGGTTGCTGTATCTATCTGTATGAAATGCTCTTGATGATTATCTTGGTTGCCGCTCTATAAAGCTACCCAAGTGATTTGCAGAGAGTAATATTTATTGTTCATAATATAATACTTTGTTATACACAACATGAAAAATCATAATCATTAAGAAACAACAAACAAGTATATCCATAACCTAGAACTTCAAAACTTCAGAGTAAAACTGAAATGTAGATCAAATCGAACTTACAAAATTTAGAAAAGCATTGACACGAGGTCAGGAGCAAAAGCAGGCATGTAAATTCCATCCAGAACAATTTAGAAAATCTATCTTTAACTGAGCTCTGGTCCTTTGGAATACCTCAAAGAAGATTGCAGAAAAACAAATCCATTATTTTATCGACAAATGGCTTTACTGACCTTTATCTCTGTTTTTATTTGTCGCATCTGGTCAAACTTTTTTTCTTTGAAAAGACGAATTTATGTTCTAGCCAAACATCTTTTGTCATTGATGTAACTTATTTATTTAGTTGTGTGTTAAAGCGTCAAACATGGAGGTGAACAAAGAAAAATATCGGTACATTTTACAATTTTGCTCGGACAAAGGGGAGAATGCACACCAGGTGGTTGCAAATGTAACTACTGTTTAAAGTCCGAATACTGTGACCGCCAATCCCTCGCAGTTTTAGTTTCGCGGATTCCGATCCGGTCATCTTGATGTGAAAGATGCACCACGCACTGGAACGCCTCTCATCAAGAATGTTGATAAAATACTGGAAATGATAAAGTGCACCGGCATGAGAGCTGCCACAGCATCGCTCAGGAGCTACAGATATACCGTAAATAAAAACAGTTCATTTGTACTAGACCGGCTTCAAAAAGAAGCTCGATATTTGGGTACCGCACGAGTTGTAGGAGAAAAATTGATGGATCGTGTTTCCATCTGCGATCTCAAACAGAACAAAATCGATCCATTTCTGAAAAAACTGGTTAGTGATGAGTTAAACGAGAGAATTTTCTCGATTTCTTCAATAACCATCAGGAAGATTCTTGAACACGGTTGGGAAATATTGAGGCCCTCTAAAAGAAAATAAAACGTCAATAAAAATTATAATACACGGTGGAAAGTAGGAAAAAACGATGCAAATAGTTTATTGACGTTTTCAGGTTTGATTAAATTAATGGGGTCAGTTGAGCAGATTATTAACTGATATGCAAAATATTTTGATAGAATTCAAAAATAAAAGCAACCTCTCAAAAAAATCGTTGCTATGATAAACGAATCGCATGTTTATTTATAATCAGTACAAATCTATTCCAAGAGAAGCTATTTCTGCAATATTGCTACTCTAATGACGGTTGTTAGTATTCATATAGATCGAAAGGCCTGAGTTGTTAGCAGTATCTTGCACTATAAATTGTCCTCATCACAAAGCTTTCGCGCTAGTGATATACGACACCCTAAGATAATATACTACTATAAATGTTGTGCATTATATATGCGTTTCTCGACACAAAAAGCATTAATTCTCTACAATTATTTATGGTTTTATTGCAGCAGGTGAAAGAAAATTCAACGCCTTGAACGGCGTAAAGCTCCTTTCGGAACCCAAAGGCGGAGGTTATGTTTTTTTTTGGGGTTGTTCATTCATTTTATTATTTCATACCATACGATAACTATCACAGATTCTCAGGTTCAAGTTCGTTCCAAGAGGTTTCCGGAAAGATGATATTCCAGGTTGGTCGAAAGAAACCGATAATTTGTATAAGGACTATCAAAAATCACCATCCATTGATCAAAGAGAAAGGCTTATGAATTCTATCAATACAAGCCGAAAAGAGAAATGGGATAGTGTTGTATCAAAAATGAATTCCACACATTCGAGTAGGAGTTCATGGGATATATTGAGAAAATTAGGTGAAGCTACTCCCCTTACCTCGTCATCATCAAAAATTGATCCAAGTTTTATTGCTCGCCGCCTAATTGATGTATCCGAATCAGTCAATATATCCCAATCGAAAATGAGGAATATGAAGAAAAAATTACACGTATTCGGGAGATCAGCTCCTACTTTAGAACATGTGTCACATCCATTCAATATAGATGAATTGAGGGCTGCAATCAAATCTACCAAATCTCGAAAGGACGTAGGTTTTAACGGAATTTGCCCAGAATTCATCAAACATTTAGGAAAAAAGGCCTTGTCTTGGTTATTGTCTTTCTATAACAATATTCTGAATTCGGGAAACTTTCCTTCCGAATTTCGTAAGGCTAAAGTAATAGGTATTTTGAAACGAGGAAAAAATCCTTGGGATCCCAGTAGTTATCGACACATCAGCTTATTGAGTGTTCCTTTCAAGATATTAGAAAGGTTAATTCTTTTTAGAATTGAATCTTCTATAGAAAATGCTCTACAAAATTTCCAGGAAGGCTTTAGGAAAAATAGAAATTGTTCTCAGCCTTACAACTTTCATAAAATCAGGCTTCAATGATAGGTTGAAAACAGGAGCTGCTTTCATTGATTTATCTATGGCATATGACACTGTGTGGAAAGATGGATTAATTTTCAAACTCTAAACCCATCTGGAGTGTGGGAAAATGGTACGATTATTAGAAAATATGTTATCTGATAGAAGGTTTCGTTATTTTATTGACAATAAGAGTAGCAATTTCAAAACATTGAAAAACGGTCTTCCTGAAGGATCAGTTTTAGCTCCTTTACTTTGTAGCGGCACTCTGTCACTGGCAGGGGAGTGTGTTGGGATCTCTTGGCGGCACTCTATATAGCAACGCATAGCTTAATTCACAACGCTTCGGTGGCCTAGAGGTTAGCGCTCAAGTTTCACACCGAATAGGTGCCGGGTGCAACTCCCGGTGGCTCCCTCAAACTTCTAACATCCCCTGCGTCTATGACATGGCGCACACAAGCCATACTGATGAGTCCAAATGTGTGCGCCAGGGACGAAACGCATAAGTAGGCATAAAAACTTTCGATCCTACATTGGTGACCCCGACGTGATGGGAGAGATATAGAGTGGGGAGAATACGCTTCGACCACTGCGCATCCAAAATTGGTGACTAAATTCTTAACTCAAATTTCGGCCATATTTATACTTTCGTAGTCAGCTGTTCTAGGTTGACATACTTGTCAGATGAATTAGAAATTGCTCGAATTTTATATTGTGCTGATAGATACTTCGATACTTTCAAAATGTCTTGTATTGTTAAAACGTGTAAAAACTATAAAACAAAGAAGGTCAAGGGAATTTTATTTTATACGTAAGTTTTTATTGAAATTATCCGACTGATCATACTGCATGGCATTGTTTATCTGCTCAGTGGCGTGTTGTTTACTTTACACATTAATATGATTCCTTTTAGTTTCCCAAAATCAGTTGATATAAGGACAGTTTGGACTGATATTCTGAGTATAGATTCTGAAGCTAAAGATTTATCTAAGAAATTGATATGCTCTATACATTTTATTTTCTTTTTAATTTTATACCAACTATCCCTCAGATACACTACTTTCTACGCCAATAAACCGAAAGTATAAAAATGGCAGACAAAAAATTAGCCACTTCGCGCATCTCGAAGATCATTCTCCCCACTATATATCTCTGGATGGGAAAGGTTGTCTTTACGACGTGTCTTGGAAAAGCAGACGGTTGACGCTTGATGTATACTCGCTCCCTCTCTGCAACTTCCAACGAAACTCTAGACGCCTTTCCCATTCCGTACAATATTCATGGTCTGCCGCGGTATTGGGGATCTGCTTAGGTTCACATCACCCGTCCGCACCATAGCGTGTGGTGTAGCTCAGCTCGGGTGGCCATCACCCGGCTACACCTTGTAACACGTACTGGTTTCGTTCCTCCATCACTGGTAAGGAAGTGTGTAGCGGCACTCCGTCACTGGCAGTGGAGTGTGTAGGGATCTCTTCGCGGCACTCTATATAGCCACGCATAGCTTAATTTACAACGCTTCGGTGGCCTAGAGGTTAGCGCTCAAGTTTCACACCGAATAGGTGCCGGGTGCAACTCCCGGTGGCTCCCTCAAACTTCTATGCGTCTATGGCATGGCGCACACAAGCCATACTGATGAGTCCAAGTGTGTGCGCCAGGGACGAAACGCATAAGTAGGTATAACTAACGATCCTACAACTTTTCAATTTATATCTAAATGATTTACCCACGACATCATCTCAAAAATTTGTTGATGCTGACGACATTGCAATTACTTATCAACATTCGGATTTCCATACATACTGTCATCTGATTTGGAAATTTTAAAGAATTATTTTATTGAGTGGCAATTATGTCCAAATCCCAACAAAACAGGGATATCTTATTTCCATCTGAATGATCATGAAAAATATAGGAAATTAGCTGTAACTTACAATGATTCTCCTATCGAACATAATTTCTATCCAAAGTACTTAGGAGTTAAATTAGATTCATCTCTCAATTACAAGGCTCATTTAAATGATATGAGCCTAAAACTAAAAACTAGGAATAATATTGTTCAGAAATTAGCTGGATCATCTTGGGGTGCTGATGCTCCACTCTTCGCACAGCATCTCTAGCCCTAGTTTTTTCTGCAGCTGAGTATTGTTGCTCGGTTTGGTTTAATAGTGCACATACACAAAAAATTGATGCACAATTGAATACATCCATGAGAATAATTACTGGCACCATAAGATCAACACCGGTTCATTGGTTACCAGTTTTGTCTAATATTGTCTCTCCCCATATTCGCAGACAGACTGCAGCTCTGAATTCTTGGAACAAATATAATTCTTTTCCCAATTTATTCCCGAATTTTTGATATTTTCCACAGAATAGTATTTCCAGATTGAAGTCACGTAAATCATTATGGTATAATACGTTCTTCAAGATGAACATAAGTGATAAAGAATTATGGAAGACTTACGAAATGTTGAATAAGTATCTCGTTTCTGATCCTTCGGAAAAAGTTCCTGGTTTTGATCTTTCAAGAAAAATTTGAACAGTTCTTAATCGCTTGAGAACAGGTCATGGTCGTACCAATAGCATGCTATTCAGATGGAACTCATTTCCTAGTGCAAGTTGTGAATGTGGAGAAGCAGAAAAAACAAAAATGGAAATATAATATTATCTAATTCCAAAAAAGTGTCACATGGGGTACCACAGGGTTCAATACTGGGACCGTTACTCTACATAATTTATACCAACGATCTGTTTCAAAATTCTGATAATGATGTCACATTGTTTGCAGATGATGCTACAATAATAAGTAGAGCTGTAAATCAAAACGAGTGCTCAAAAAGTCTTGAGAATGACATAGAGAAATTGAATGATTGGTTTCTTACAAACAACTTAATACTGAATTTGGAAAAGATAAAACTCATAGTATTCCGAGAGAAAAATGACATGAACCTAAGATATCAAGGCACTAAAATTAATCAGTTGACAGCTTGCCCTTTCTGGGGATAAGTATTCTTCAAAAAAGGTGCTTGAGAATAATTTTTGGAATGAGACAACATGAAACATGACATAACTCAATTTATTAAATTATTTATTCGTGAAACTTGAACGTGGATAGTCCTGACTTGTTGATTGAGAAAAAAATCATTTTGTACATAAAAATATTTTGTTTTTATAATTCCTTCACCCGTTAAAATATTCTGAGTAACAACTCAAACTTCTATCTGGCCAGTTGAATTTATAATTTGTATTTTTTAGCACCCTGTATTTGTCGATTCGCACTTTATTCTGAAAGACACTTATCCACGTACTCATATTCACTCGCTTATATTCGACTTGATCTACTGCTTTCAGACTTGTCATATACATGCATTTATAGACTATTTATGCATGCTCATAATTTCAGGATTTTCATTCATTCAAGCACTTCTGGCATCGAATACAATACTGGGAACGTGAATAAGCAGCAAGGTACTAACCTACAACTCTGGGTTATATATCGTGTTCAACCAAATATTTATAATGATCTATAATATACTATTCCCCAACGTGAATTTATGATACAAGGGACGTAGAGTTTTGTTTATAGTTTTAGAAACAACAAATCAGTTAAAAGAATGGATGATGTAAGCTCTAACAAGCTGTACCGATTATGAAGAGCCGTTGTATAACTTTGCTTTGTACAAGACGATTATAGATACATGTTTCCATCCATATCTTTTCAAATTTTACGAAAACTTATCTTGAGATTAAAATTCTCTGAAATTATTCTTGAAAGAATTTGGAGCGCTTCATTCGAAAGACTATAAGAAACTAGCTGACCCGACAGACTTCGTCCAGTCAAAAAGTTTTGTAATGTGGCAGTTTTTGTGCCTACGTATTTTAAAAAATTCTCCTGAACAGAACCGTCACCCTGGTGATAGCGCGTTGTGAATAAAAAATAATTAAATAAAACATATATAAGGATTTAAAAGTAAGTAATCGCTTTATTGTTAATCATGTGAATCATAATTATTATTATCATTGTAGTGCTTTGTGGTATACGATGTTTTTTGTTTGATTACCCGGCGCATAGATGAACAAATCTGATGGTTTTCCAACACGGAATCAGGCAACATACAATTGACCATGTGAGAAACATGGGTTTTCTAGATTAATACCACAAACACTTAATGATTGCCCCTGGGACTTGTTTATAGTCATAGCAAAAGCAAGCCGCACTGGAAACTGTAGTCGTTTAAACTCAAATGGCACTTCAGTCGGAATCATTGGGATGCGTGGTATGAGAACATCTTCTCCTTTATACTTTCCTTTGAGTATAGTTGCTTCTATCACATTGTTTAGTAATTTTTTTACCGCTAACCGTGTACCGTTGCAAAGACGCGGTTGGTTGATATTTCGCAACATTATAACCACCGATCCAACCTTTAATTGAAGATTGTGGGGTGGCAATCCTGGCAAATCCAGCGAGTTTAAAAATTCCGGTGGATAGGTGACTACATCATCTTGATTAGTAGCCAAATCAACTGATTTATACATTCTCAATTCGCCTGTAATCTGTTCTTGAATTTTGAAATTTAATTCATTTACATCTATGTTTTTTGCAGCCAGTATAGCTCGTTCGCTCAACCAATTATGGTTTCTGTAATTTTGAGAAACATCTGGAAACACCTTCTGAATAAGTTCATCTTTTGATCGAGTTAACTGACAAAAACTTTGAGGAAAGTTAATGCAGCCGGTCAACATGTCTATGGGAAATTTGCCATTAGCAATGTCAATGAGTTGTTTAGAGAATATGTTTCCAGATTGGACATTTTGCAACTCGACACGCATATTCTTGCTTAAATGAAGTACTTTGACATGTTTCCACAAATTGGAGGACTTTAGACATGCATTGAGTTCATCAGCTGGCGTTGATCGTGGAATCACTGGCAATGTTTGACGAAAATCTCCTGCTAATAAAATCATTGCACCACCAAATCGGTTTTTATTGCTCCGTAGATCTTTTAAGGTTCTGTCTAAAGCCTCCAAAGATTTTTTATGTGCCATCGTGCATTCATCCCAAACAATCAATTTACATTGCTGCAAAACCTTTGCCATTGCAGAGTTCTTCGAAGCGTTGCAGGTTGGAGTTTCATTGCTTTGCATATTTAATGGCAATTTTAGTGCTGAATGGGCTGTTCGACCACCTTCAAGCAAAGTTGCTGCGATTCCCGACGAAGCGAGTGCAGGTGCAATTTTATTTTGTGAGCGAATTGTTGCTAATATTAATGAAATCAAAACAGTTTTTTCTGTACCACCAGGTGCATCTAAGAAGTAAATGCCTCCAGTTTCATCTTTTGTTACTTTCATAAGAGTTTCAAATACATACTTCTGTTGTTCATTTAACAGTGGAAGATTTGTTTGAATTAATTCTTTCAAAGCGTTGAGATCATACAGTTTTTCTCGATGCAACTCTTGGTTAAAAGCGTCATGCATTGGACGATTGGGCGCGGTCAGGCCTAATTGAATTAATAGTTTGTTTGACATTATCAAGCACATGTCCTCATTGAAATCAATGCTTCATTGTAAATTTCTTCACTAATTTGTATATTTGGATTTCCCATTCTATTCCGTATTTGATACAAAATATCATCAGACATATAATCTTTGTACTTGATCCACAAATCAATTGGGTTTGATGGGAAGCATGTAGATATGATTATAGAAAACAATGTTCGTATTTGATGAGCGTGTGATGATATTACAGCATCATTGAGAGTTTGATCCCAATGAGCGTCATTTTGCAAACATAGATATGATCTTTGACGTTAGGAACACACCTACATTGCTTAGACAACAGTGAGTGCTTGTAATTTATTATGAACTTTATACCATAGCAATAAAGCTCAAATTGACTACGTTTTAGTTACAAATCATTTATATGGGAAAAAGAAAAGGGTTATTTTAAGGGTTTTTCCTGCAATAATTCTAATTTTTCTCGCCGTAAAAACCATCCTTGAACTTCAACGAACATTTTAAAAAAAGATTTGGCCAAATTGGTCCAGGCGTTGTTGAGTTATGCGCTTACCAACACATTTTGCGATTCATTTTTGTATTATGGAAGATGTAGATAAATTATATGATGAAACACAAATTTGTAAGTTGTAAGAAATGTTATTGAAGACGTCATAACCAAGTACGGAATCTCGTCACGTAAATATATTCAAACTTATTAGCTTATATCAATTGAATAATGGATTATTGAAATATTTACATATTCTGTGCATATAGGGGTATTAACAAGATGATCCTAAATTGAACGTACAAACGAAAAGGAAGATTCCTTATGCGTGTTTAAGAAAAAAAAGTCCCATAAACATGGAGTCACAAACGTTTCGTTTTCGACATACAGAGTGTTGAAGTATGAATTTTTTTCTTATAGTATCTACACTTCACAAGATATTCAACTGAAAGAATTTGGCATAGATATTACATTTGAGAGTTCTCACCACGTGACATGGCAATTTTGATAGATGATCTACAGGGTGATATTTTTTCTGAAACACTGCCACATGTTTATCTTCAGAACTTTAAATTTGAAAAAATCTAAAAAGCTTTGTTTTTATACTAAACTTTTCGGTCTCATATAGATTTGTCGTATCTACCAACGATTTCGAGAACAAAAATTTTGAACTTAAAAAGTAAAATTCAGAACTTCTGACTCAGCCTGTTTTTCAGATTCAAATTCATCAATGCAAATGAATTACTTGTTTCAATGCTCGTTCACTTCCAAGATCACGAAAACTGGGTCTAAAACGCAGAAAAGGACAGAACTAATCCATCCGTCAGCTAAACAATTCATATTAACAATGTTGTCGATGAAAAGAATGCCCGAACAATGAACCGGAAACCTTTAAAACGTGTGAGAGAAACCATTTGATGCCACAAAAGGTGTGGTCAGTTTTCACAGAAAACAAAATATGTCTTCAGCGTATCGTCCCTACCTGGTTCCATTGCATTCCACCGGGAGTTGTCATTGATACAGAATGTTCTTTTTGATACTACTCTCTCACGTAGAATAGCCTTTATTCATTCTGTTTTGTCACTGGTTGCATTCATACCTTTACGACGATTGTGGGTTGGTATAATGTTATAATGTCGAGATATTTTTCGGTACTTAAAGAGGGTGGTACACTGTGAGGAGAAAAGGATGTATTTGACTGTTCATTGTGGAAGTGTCTGATCACACTCAGGAAATGAAAAAATGCATTGTTAATTCACGTATTTCTATTGAGGAGACTTACAATATTTTCCAATTTATCGATAGTGAACAGAGAATTAGGGCGAGTAGGATAGGAATCCGTTCAATAGATCCCTGGAAAGATTAAAAAATATGTACTCGATCAATCCTTCGCCTAAAGTTAAGAATAAACCGGGCCAAGCTGTTTTCGAAAATAATTTCATTTTTATAAGTAGCATATCTATTTAATGTGTTTCCTATTGAAGAGATGAATTCTCATTCGCTTCGAAAAAAGTCGAAATACTAATTTCATCAACTGCCCTTTTTTGTATTCTTCAGGGGCTCTTACATTCCAAAATTTGGAAAGTTTAAAACATCTTTTCAGAAATATTGAAAAAAAAAATGGTGATACTTCTCATTGGATACTCAACATTTTGTGTCATCCACCATGGATTTGAAATAAACAATATCATTAAGTGCATTTGAATGTGTATTGCGTATACAATTGAAAAATACAATATAAGAAATAAATCCAAAATCTCATTTTTAGAATAGCAACGATTCATTTTGTGAAATCAAAAAATTTTATAACGACTAACAATAAGACCTGTCTGACACTTGTGAATTATAAATGGGATGATTTATCTTCTATGCTCACAGAATATCCTTATGAATCAGATTCGAAAATTTGACTCTACGTACTACATAAATCCAGAAAATCTCAAATAATTAGGAGCACCCAGAATCCAACACAATTATAAAAAAATAGGGTTCTAATTCGAAAAACAGAAGTTATGGCCAATTTAAGATCACAATTTTCAACACAAAATTTGAAACACCCTGTGATGATATTTTTGAAATCCAAAAGATGCATGATCTTTTCACATCCTTCCTCTTCGATGTTGTAAAAACGGTTTACGCTCAGGATATTTAAAATAAGAATAATGAACATATTACTGACTTTTTTTCCAGTTTTTTTTAGATATTTTGTAAATTATTCGATTTAATACAATGGTTTTAACAGAAATATATTCACTATTAAATACTCGATCATACCAGGTATGGAAAACTTGAAAAAAAATTTTCGTCGAATTTATTTCTTGGGTGTATAGCACTTATTTTACTAATAAAGGGTAATTGTTAAATTATTATTTTTTTATTTTTTTTTCCGACATATGTTTCAGCGTATCTACGCCTTTTTCAAGGAATATAATACAGTCGACAATTTCCTGTAAATTACACAATAATGAATACACAAATATATCACCAAACAACACAAAGCTTTTACGTACTTCATTCAAATCGACCGTCAAGATAATATTTTCTCCTATAAATCAAACTTAGAAAAATCTTCAAATATTAAATATTTTCGTTAGCCATGAATGAAATAATGTGACGATGATGAAGATTTTTATAAGTTTGATTTATAGGAGAAAATAATATCCTGACGGACGATTTGGAAGAACTACGTAAAAGCTTTGTGTTGTTTGGTGATATATAGTATTTGTGTATTTATTATTGTGTAATTTACAGGAAATTGTTGACTCTATTATATTCCTTGAAAAAGGCGTAGATACGCCGAAATATATGTTGGAAAAAAAAATAAAAAAATAATAATTTAACAATTACCCTTCATTAGTAAAATAAGTGCTAGACACCCAAGAAATTTTAAACAGAAATATTTATATCAAAGCACAAGAAATTCAAACAAAAAAGTATATATATAAATATATATGAATTAAAATAAGGGTTTGTCGACTAAAAGTTGAAGGGTAAATTAATGAATACTATTTATTCTATGCCAAGATTTCGCATTTTTATTCAGTGCATCCTCAGGGCTTAGAATGTTACATTTCTCAAATTATTGGTATCTAGCAATAAGAGATTCGTCATATTGTAAAATCCAAGTAAAAATCAGTCATTAAAATCAACAAACAGTTTCACTCTTCCACATTTTTACAATTTTAATGTTTTTTGAAAAAAAAAAACAGTGGGATTCTTAAAACACTGCAAATAGATATATATAGATATAAAACAACGGTCAAAATGAGCAGTTTCGATCAATAGTTATGTATGTGTTAGGCGTTCTGGCTGTCTTCGAACGCACATAACGCGTTTTGGTTGTGTTTAAACGCTCGCAACGCGTTCTGGTAATTGTTAAACAGCCGGAACGCGTTTGTCTAACGGCAATTGGTTCAAATGTAAGACCCTGTAGTTTTTTACATTTTTAGAATAATAAAAATAAGTTGTTTCCGAACATGTTTGGTACTTGTGGTCTAGCATTTCTTTATGGGCACTGAGCACATACAAAACTATAGTCTATTTGTCGACCCTGTACCTATTGGAATCAACATGTGATACATTTTTGGAATCAGCTCAGCTAGAGTAATCCGGAAATGGAGACGAAATAGTTCAATTTAAAAAAAATGACGGTGATGTCATTACTCGAAAATAATTCACGCTGTATATTAGATTATTATTTTAAAATAAGGTTAATTAAAATAAAAATCGATGTGTTTCAGGATTATTTCTTAAAATGGTCTGATTAGCTAAAAATGAATTTGTTCCATACTTTACGGATACAATTTAAATGTACTATGTAATTCGAAATGTCATTCAAACAGTTCTTGTAAAAATAAGTAACGTACCTATTTAAAGTACACAAAAGTTCGGAAAAACCCGTCGTTTATATTTAATTGTAGTTTTCAATAATTGAATTGTTTCTAATAAAGTAATTAAAAGAGTTATAAATTTAAGTTTGTTTTGTTCTCCACAATAAGTTGGATTTGTAGAAAATAAATTGAAATTCATTTGTTCAATAAAGAACTTTTCGCTTATTAATTCATGCATTTATATATTATATGCTCGACAATATAAGTTTATTAGTGTAACTTTCTTCCTAGAACTGAAAAACAATTATAAGAAATTTAATATTGTTGAAATGATTAGGCAAGAAAAACCGAACCCATCTTTGGTATCCAATTGTAGTTGTCAATAATTGAATTGTATTTCAATTTTCAATTTTGTTTTATGAGGGACAATATGAATTTTATCCTACGCAGGTATAAAGCGGCAAATAATACAAGTCGAACATTAAGAATGCGTTGTGAGCGTTGAACAATTGACAAAACGCGTTCCGGCTGTTTAACAATTACCAGAACGCGTTGCGAGCGTTTAAAAACAACCAAAACGCGTTCTGTGCGTTCGAAGATAGCCAGAACGCGATGTGGCCGTTTTTTCCGGCCACTGAGCGTTTTCGGTCTTCGGGCCTAACATATACAGAAAAAGGCGGATGAGCCAAAACGTTTATACAGAAAACTATATTAACAACTATTTCAAAATCCTGGATTCTTTGAATTTCCACATTTCAAATATGAGGTAGAAATATAAAATTCACTATACAAATACAGATATACACCTACATTCATCAAACACTACACAATATATACAAGGAGCAACAACAAAAGAAAATGAACATATTTCCTTAACAGTGTCATCATATTATGATGCCACCAATGGAAGGCCTTTCTCAAGCGTTTTTCCAGAGAGGCTTAACAAATAGATGCTGCATTGCATGTTGTTAGTATTCTAGTAAGTGGTGAATTTTCTGAAATGTTCATTCTTTTAGAGGAGGAGGACGTCTCAATCCCATATACTGCACCGAAAACGGTAGCAGGATCTGGCATAGCCGAAGACAACTTTTCAAAACTTTGAATAAAAATGAAATGTCAGATAATTTTCTTCAATTTGAAAGTCTTATTATATCAAAATTCTCACGGGCTTCCCTATGATCAGGGTTTTCAATTATTATGTTGCTTCTAAAATAAATTTAAGAAATTTGTTTTGTACGCTTTCAAGTCTTCTTGGGTAACAATTATATTGGGGATTCCATACTACAGACATGTAAATTTAACCTGTTGAAGACATACGGGAATGAAACTAGCAAAAAATTATCATTTATCATAACATTTTCCATTTGAATTAGATAATCTAGGTGCTTAGTTTTCGTAGGACTACCCGATGAATCATTATTCCTAATTCCTTTCATACAAGCAAGTTTCTACACATTATTCATTCAGAGAGGTAGATTACGCCACCACTGTCCCACATCGAATCGTAGAAGGGCTGAGCAGAATCCATTAAGAAAATATACCTCGTCAATGATGAATTTCAAAGACCAGCCGGCCATTCCTGGCGTCGTTGTGTCTGAGAGCTGCGGTCCGGCTGACCGCCATTCAAAACACCACCCTCTGCATTTTTTAATGCTCACAGGTGTACTGTAAATGACGTTTCCCAATAGAAATTTCGTTGTGAGTATGACACAGCTAGAATCCTCAGATGATCAGAGGCGGGTTTAGGATGATTTCCTTTGAGGCTCAAGAAGTCAAGTTATTCATTTCCTCAGATTATTCGAAAATTATACAAGTTGTAGATGTGTGTATCTGAACAGAGAAGTCATAGATTTTCGATTTGAATGAAAAAGATTATTGTTTAAATAATATATTTAAGATAACCTATAAATGCATTCTGTTAGGTTTACCACCGAGACCGGATAGCTGCTTTTATAAGTTTGACGCTCATTTCTTAGGCGCAGTACACAAATAACATAATTACAGTGATCAACAATTGCTAGGGATCACTTATGAACTTCCCTTCATTTGTATTTTTTTCAAGTTATCTCGTGAATATCTGTACATTATATGTTCTTTAAGGAAAAATTAAGATGTTTTGAGTTGATTATATCGAATTTTTCCTCACTTCATCGACTCTTGTTCACAAAATCGATTATTATCTGTAGGCTGTTACAGGTGGAGTGCAAAGCAATGTGGTATTTGTTATTAAATCTGTTTTTTTCTCTCGTTCAAACACATAAGGTGACAATAATTGAAGAAATGAGAACAATATCAGCTTATCAGTCATGTCGAGAAGACGCTCCTGTGCAACTGGACCAAATCATACGGTGGATACAGGAAGGTTTGTCCCAGCGAGAAGTGTCCCGGCGGTTGAATGTTTCGCAAAGTGTAGTGAGTCGGGCTTGGAATAGGTTCATCCAAAACGACTCAGTAGCTTATGTTCATGGGGAGGGTCGGCAGCGCAGTACAACAGCTGCCCAAGATCGTCTTTTGATCCTCAATGCTAGGAGAAATCCCACTTACCCGGCGTCGCGGCTCAATAGATCACTGACAGTTGCAACAGGAGTTCTAATTTCGAACCAGACTGTAAGACGACGACTACATGTTCCTGGTTTGAGAGCACGTATGAGGGTACAACATCCCCGTTTGAATAGGGAACACCGGATTCATCGACGGCAATGGGCTGAGGAGCACCGCAATTGGACAGTTGAAGATTGGAGCCGATATTTATTCACGGATGAGTCTAGATTTCGTTTGGTCAACTCCGACGGACGTATTCTTGCTTAGAGGGAAAGAGGTCGAAGGTATGCAGAAGGGTTTATGGTACCCACAACAGCTTTTTGCGGAGGTTCTACATGTGTATGGGGAGGCATTTGTTTGAACAAACAACTACATGTGTTTGAACCAACGCACAGAGTTGGTTGTTCTGCAGAACACCACAATGACCAGCCAGAGATATCACGATATGATTATTGAAGCCATAATTGTTCCGTTTGTGGCTGCCTTGGGCGAGAATTTCATTTCAATTGAGGATAATGCCCGTCCACACCGTAGTCGTCTGGTTAATGAAGCGCTAGAAACTCATGCTATTGATAGGATGGACTGGCCAGCTCGCTCTCCAGACATGAATTGCATCAAACATGTCTGGTCTGAGATGTCTAGACAAATGTCAACCTTAGAACAACCGATCAATATCCTGGAGGACCTTTCTAACGCTTTACAACATATTTGGACGAATTTTCACTTATAATACCACAAGAGCTTCAAAATTATCGGGAAATACCAGATAATTTTGAAGGTCGTGTGGTATTCGGGGGATTATTTTTCTGTCCCAAATGTCGGCCAATAGAATTGCACCATGAGACGAAATGTACAGTTAACAAATAAGAATTTCATAATGAATAAAACAACATTTAATTAAGAATCAGGGTAGTGCAATTAAAAATACAATTGTTGTAAACATTGGTGCATGTTTTCTTCAAGTCAGAGTTATCGGTAATGGTCCCAGAAGAGGTAGATGGCATGAGGTTTATGCTGTTGATGGCATTTTCTGCAGTAGGCTCACTCCTTCGCAGTTTCTTGACAATTAATTCGTGGTGTTCCTGGTCGAGTTGGAGATACGGCTTGATGGAGTTACTGTTGGCATGTCCAGTTATTTTGATTATCTGCTGCTCTCCCAGGCCCGATTTCGCTAGATTGGAGACGGCTGTTGCACGACTGGAGTGATTGGTGATTTTTTTGTTACCAAGGTCAAGCCCAGCTTTTTGTGCTGACTCCTTAACCCACTTTGAAATCGTGTTTTGGCCTACTGGGGAATCCTTGTACCACCTAGCGCCTGGAACTTTATTCCAGAATGGATTTTGGGTCAGGAATAGCCTGTCGCTCTTAATATTAACATCTCTCTTCTCTCTCAATTTCTGGAACAGTCTCACTGGGCACTTGTCAGGGATTTCCTGATTCTCCATCAGCCACTTGCTGTCTGATAATTTTTTATCACCACCTTGTGTGGTCTTGCTGAAAATTGGATTGTATTCAATTCTCCCAGTTGTTTCCCCGTCATTTCGCTGTTCTGCCTTGAAGTGATGTATTGACGCCATGCTGCCCTCACCACCTCTCCAAGCCAATTCCACTGATATTATCATGAAAAATTTTTTCTGGAGGCCATCAGGAGTTTCCTCGTCCCAAACAGTGGTCATTGCATCCCAATCTTTTTCCTCCAACGCTGCTGCACTTGCCCTCCGTTTTTCCGGAATAGATTGTAAAGCCTTACGCTTGGCATCACGAGCTCCTCGAGCGGTCTTGAATGCAGCATCCGAAAATGGGTTGATTTTGATGTCGAAATCGTTCAAATACTTTTCTTGAAGTAATTTGGCAGTCTGATTCCACATTGTTTTTATTGTACCTTCCTTATAGTCTTCTCCATCCATTTTCTTCATATTGTAAGCGTAATCTTTCATAATGTTTGCCAATTGCGCTTCACTCGTTTCAGCACTCAATGTGTATTCCCTCTCAGTACAAAAAGTAGTAAATTGGTTCCAAACTGTTTTTTTCGCCTTCTCCGTATTAATGGGAACATTTCCTTTGACTTTTTTATCGATGGTGGACAGAGAACAAACTCCAAATCGACTCATTTTCATGCAAAATCTCCAAGTTTCACAATTGAATTCAACCTGTCAGTTTGACGTGTGCTTAATTTGACTGGATCATGTTTTGTTTATATAGCAACTACCAGAGAAAATTTTCAAAAAATTATCAGTATAATACCATGTAGGTTGTACCACGTGACGTCGAATGGTGCAATTCTATTGGTCGATATTTGGGTCGGAAAAATAATCCCCAAAATTTTATAAATCGTTTGATAAAAAGTATGCCTCGTATGGTAGAATGCTTGAGACTTGTAAAATCCAGGTCTGAATACGGCTCAAATAGTTGAAGCAGTCAGCGCGAATAGGAACGTTCCAAAAATATATACATATCCAATCTTGACGTGGCATAAAAAACACAAAAAACAGGGATCGGTGAAGAATGAATGACAGGTTCTAGATATTGGTATTGACCACAAATAACGAACTCGTTTTTTAAAAATGTGTATATCATACGAGACCGAATGCTAGTACATTGTATCAACACTATTAGTAGTTTATTATACCGTCCAACATAAAAGAATTCGATTTAGCCGAAATGAAAGGAGCGTTTTTTCAATCCGACGTGTCCTGAGAGACATGCAGTCGGTTGATAAACAAAACAGGTTCGAAACGAAACAACAGTACGAAATCCCAATTCTGGTTTCAAACTGGAATTATTGGAAAAAAATTTGTTTGCTTACAAGCCCGAACGAATTCAGGTGCTCTAAGTAATAGATTTTTTACGTCACAATGACTATCGAATAGATGGGAGATATGGAATAAATCATTTCCGACTAAACGTACAAGGGGTAAAAAAACATCCTGGACATTTCACAGACAGCTATCGGGAGAATATTAGTGATTTATTGTGGACAAGCAAGCGAGGCAGAGAGAGGCTTTTACTGGGTTGATATATTTCAATCAAACATTGGCTGTCGCAAACAATGATGAGGTGAAAAAAACCACTTTCGACCACTGGTCTGCTATATACTTCATTGGCCGCCCTATTCACCGCTAATGCATTTATTCTATGCACCTGCTAAAGGGTTTCCACTTTTTTCGCCAATGATTTTCTCATAAATTCTTTCGAAAACGTCAAATTTTTAATTCAAATCAACCCAACGGCAGATCGACCGAAATTACAGTTCGATTTCTCTCAATTCTATATCCATGCATACTCGCTCTAAAACAATTTCTGATTTATTATTTTCCAGTTTTTTCAAATTAAAACCAAATGTTTCATATAGTAAAGGAAGGGCTGAAATCACTTTTTCTCGGAAAGACCTACATTTTTGATATGTTGATTGTTATAAGGAGAAAAACATATGGTCAAAAATGCAGGTGTTAAAATTTTCAGAATCATTGAAGAATTCTTGAAGAAAGACGGTTTTTCTGATATTTTCGCACATGAGAAGGTTTAGTGAGAAACAGTTTCAAACAAAAGTTATAGAGCGGAAAATTCTAGTCCAAATGATGTACTTTAAGGTTCTCGAAAGTGATTTTGTTTACGGATTATTAAGGTATTTCTCTGAGTGAATTCGAAATTTGGCGCCTAGTGCAAAACCGAGCGGTCCTAGACATCTGAAGTTCTAGAACAGGGTAGGATTTAGCACAAGTTGTCTGGAGAGTGTAATTTGAAATTCTTGGTCTATTAGAATGAATAACAACTTGTTTGGGATATCAATAACATGTAATTATTGGGTTTAAAATGCCATAATCCTTTTGAGAAAAGAGATTGTCTGATGTCTTTTTATGCTGGAGTTATTGGTAGCGACCATATTAACTATCATATGGCATTTCAAGAAGAACGCAAAGGAATGGAAGCAATCGTTGGAAAAAATTTGTGGAATATGACTTTGTCATCAGAATTTAAAGTTAAGAATTTATGCGATAGCCAAAATAAATTCGTATTCCTGGAGGCACATCTTCTACACAGGGTCTTTCACAAGGAACCTCACCCATGTTTATACGGGAAACTACTGAACGTATTTTCATTAAATTCAGCACTTTAAGTATTTCACGATGCTGATGAAATCTAAAATATTTTCAAGGCATGAGCACCTCCGGTTTTTCCGGAAATCACGTCAACTTCCGTTTTTCAAATTACAACACCATTTTTTTTATTGCAGAAATAGATTCCTTAGAAAATTTCAAGTTATTTTGATGTAACATTTTTCAGTTTTGGTTGGAAAATTCTCTCTGGGCGGGAAAATTCGAAAAAAAATCGAAAATAGAGCTCCGCTGAAACAAGAATAACTTCGAGGTTTTTGGATGGAAAATTTTTGGAATTTTTCAAGATGTAAGATTGATGTATCCACTTTGAAAATCGAAATCACGATTCATGATACAGGGGGTGAAAAAATCCGTTTCAAAGTTAGGGATGATAAAATCGTGAAAAATCAATTTTTTCAAATTAGAACCCCATTTTCTTATGGCAGATATTGAATCTACGTTAAAAATAATGTGAGTGTATGCATCACACCCTTGCCCTAAAGTGGATATTTTCTGAGTTATTCACAAAAAACTGTTTTTCGTATTGAATTTTCAGCTATTTCTTTTCCCATTACGCTAAAAAGATGAAATTTTCAGGAACTGTTATTTGAACCATGCTGTAGGCAAACTCTCGCAGTTATAACTAGAGAAGATGCTCAAAGTTTTGACCGTTAATTTCCTAGACATTTATTTTTATACGTCTCAGGAATGCTTCGTGCGTTGCTTTTCTTATTTCATTGGGAGGAAGAGATCTGCAAAAGTGTTTAAAAACCAAATTGAGTTTCAAAACTATGAATCTAGAAATCTAAACAAACCTGAACGCATTTCTGACTCGTTCTATGCAGTCCTCTTTATCAGTCAAGGGAGTTGAGTAGACAATATTTTTTATCCTACCCCAAACATAATAGGAGTTAAATCGGGAGAACGTGGTGGCCAAAGATGTGGACCATTGTTCGCCAACCATAGATCTTCAAATAGTCTGTATAGGATATTTGACACATTGAGTGAATTGTGTGGAGGCGCGCCATCTTGTTGATACCATAAGTCATTATGGTTCTGTACTAGCGGCTCAATTATTTGAGTCAATATGTCAGAATATCTTTAAAACAGAACATTCTTTAAATAATGCAAACATGTGTAGTGTTCTATCTTACCAGTTAAAGTCCCATCATAAACGTGAACATCGAGAATTGCAATATTTTTGATGGCGCAAAAAACATTGAATCTCCAGGTCTCTTGAAAGATCCATTGTCTGAAGTGGTGGTTGTTCTCTTCATCCCAATAATGACTGTTATGCCTATTGAATGAACCATTCTTTGTGAATTTCGATTCATCTGTCCAAATTATACAGTCCAAAAAGTTTTCATTCTCTTGAAATCGAATCATTAGCTTCGCAAAACTCTGTTCTCCTGACGAAATCAGTTTCCTTCAAATGCTGTACCCTATTGAATTTATAAACTTTTTTCTCTTGCAAATTAGGGTAGTAAAATCTAAAACATGGTTTAAGTAACAGTTACTGAAAATTTCATCTTTTTGGCGTGAAGGGAAAGAAATAGCTGAAAATTCAAGACGAAAAACATTTTTTTGTGAACTCAGAGAATATCCACATTAAGGCAAGAGTGTGATGCATACACTCACATTATTTTTCAACATAGATTCAATATCTGCCATAAAAAAATGGGGTTCTAGTTTGGAAAAATTGATATTTCACGATTTTGTCATCCCTAACTTTGAAAGCAATATTTCACCCCCTGTATCATGAATCGCGATTTCGATTCTTAAAGTGGATACATCAATCTTACATCTTGAAAAATTCCAAAAATGAAAATTTTCCATTCAAAAACCACGAAGTTATTCTTGTTTCAGCGGTGCTCTATATTCGATTTTTTTTTCGAATTTTCCCGCTCAGAGAGAATTTTCCAACCAAAACTGAAAAATGTTACATCATTTGCTGGATGTGATTCTACCAGTGCTATGTATTCTCAAGGAACGAATAAAATAATACGTTTACTACAGAGAAATCCCGATCTTCAGGAATCAGTGCAGATTTTCTATCAAGAAGCTGAAAATATTAGAGAGCTTTATCCTATTGCGGAAAAAATAGTGAGATATCTGTACAGCTCAAGTAGGGAAAATTTGAGCATCGATGAATTGAGATATAAAATATTCAAAACCCCAGTTTTAGGAACCAGGAAAACATCACCCCTAGTAATGCTTCCTCCAACAGAGTCAGCATTGATTGAACGCACCAGACGAGTTTATTATCAAATTTAGGTTTGGCTAGGAAGACCGTCGTTGAAACCTGAACATTGGGGTTGGCATAGATTACATTGTATGCTACTTCCTAAAATGATGACCAAAGCAGTAGCTTCACAGGAATTATTGAATAATGTGATCAAATTTATTCACACCCCAGTTTTATTAGTTTAAGAAATCCATTCTTATTCTTGTTTTTATTGATTCACATTTGTTAAAGGTATTCTGCAGCTGTAATGGAAAATGTGATACTTCTCGCTACAGGACTGAAATGTACAAGGTTTTGCAAAATGTGTAACGGCATAACTTGTGAAAATGTCTCTGACCTGATAAACAGAATATAAATGAACTCTGATGTCGATGAAGACGAATGGGATCTAGATGACGCTGAGGGAGTTGATATTGATGCATTTAATTGAAGAATTATTAGTAAAAATGAAAAAACAATTTTTTCTGATATTATTCGATGCAGAAACTTTAATTATTATTCATTAATGCTATTGCTCCTCAAATAATTTCTACAGTTTTTTATTTCAACTCTTTTGTACCATTACTCTGAATAAATTTCTTTCTTTCGAAGAATTACTATTATCTTACTATCAGAAACATACCTACCTACGTCTAAATTATTATTCATATATTGTATGCATTCTGAGGAAATTCAGCTAGAAATTTGTTCATAATTGCGGCTGAAAACTATTTTAGTTTCTGATTTTCAATTTCGTCAAATTACAAAATGTCCTTTGTAAAATTTATCCAATTTTGGACTTTTCTATTTTTCATATTACTTCTAGCCTCCATTGAAGAATCTATATCGCCTTTACTAGCACATCAGATTAGAAAACCCTACATCGTTTTATCCAAACTGTCCGTTTCCAACCAACTCAACATTATATGCTAGAGTTCGATGTAATAAATGCAATACAATAACAAAACGAGACGAGAGTCCAACTCTGGCGAATATCTGCCAGATGTTTGGTTCAGCGTTCAGGTAGTCATTTCAGCGAGCGCCAAATTTAAAATTCGTTGGTATTATTGCGCTACTTAAGAAATACGCTATTTATCACTATACAAATTCACTTTTGAGAACGGTAAAGTACATAATTTGGACTAGAATTCTCCGCTCTGCAACTTTTGTTCAAAACGTTTTCTTACTAAACCTTCTAATTCGCGAAAATATCAGAAAAACCGTATTTTTCTCTATATTTTCAAGAACTTTTCAATTTTTCTGAAAATTTTAACACCTGCATTTTTGACCATATGTTTCTATCGTTATAACAATTAACATATCAAAAATGCAGCACTTTCCGAGAAAAAGTGATTTCAACCCTTCTGGACTAATAGTTGTGACGATGGAACTTCGAACAGGTCCGTCCTATTCAAACTCATTCAGTTCACCTTGAAAGGAAAGGAATGTCGAGTTTGAACCCAAGAGTTCTTTCATATTTAAAAGGACCGACGGTGGCCATCGTCCCACTAGACTTTTAGGCGTCTGAAGGTATATATTCCTAGACATTATGTCTCGCTTGTCTGAGGGTCCAATAAATTGGTTGTTGCTACCTTGAGATACACAGTTTATTAGATACCATTCAGACTTTTACGCTTTTGAATATGGGTCTGTCGATCATTAATTTATAATTGTTGATGTTCTTGTGGTACGTTGAAATACCTCTGCGAGAAATGTTACTGCATCTGGAAAAATAATTTTTCATCAGAGTAAATATCTGATCAAGTTCACTGAATCAAGCTTATTTTCAGGACATTCAATTACACCTTTTTGATAGATACATATTCTACAATTCTACCATTACAATTTGAACAGCATATTTTCAAAATAAGAAAGGTGATCACCTTCCATATCTCAACAATAAGAGGCAAATGTGTGTATTTACCTGGGCACTCCTACTCTATACGCTTCTGAACGCAATTTCGGGAAAATATCGAATCTCCCCGCTCTGCATTTGTTTCGTACTTCCTTCTCAACAAAAACAGTGAATGGGTCCGACACTGTCGGACAAAAGAACAAAACCTTACGGCATTTGAAACGCGTGTATATTTTAGCAGGGCCTTTGTCGAAATATTGAATAGAATAAAACTGCTCAGCGAATTCAATGCGCTGAATAGCTGATATAATACATTGTCATATGGTCTTTTTGCCGTGACAATGCATTTGTGTGTGGCATTAGAGAATAGGGTATTACTCCAACAATAAGCTATCACTTCGACATCCAATTTTCCGTACTTTTGAGCTTGGCCACAAGGACCAGTATTCTATGCGTTCAGACCTCTCAGATAAGCACGGATTGAAACAAATCAATACCCCACATTAAATTATTACTCGACGTTTAATTCAATTTTATAATTTCTTTGATTTAATTGAATTCTGTTTGAATAGTAGAGTCATCGTAAGTTTAAATAGAGGATTCCAACAACAGCAGTAGTTTCTGCAAAATTTTAAAAAACGTGTATGATTTTTTTTTCTTTAAGGCCCTGTATCTTGAATACGGATGGTGATACGAAATTTTTTTACTGAGCAAACCCCACTTATTTTTCAGTTTTTTATTTATCCTATAGAGAGGGGGTCAACTTTTTTTTAAACACCCTGTATATTTATTACCTCATGATGTTCGAATTGCTCTAAACTATTATCTATAATATGAAAATGAATCGCAAAATGTGTTGGTAAGCGCATAACTCAACAACGCCTGGACCAATTTGGCCAAAACTTTTTTTGAAATGTTCGTTGAAGTTCAAGGATGGTTTTTACGGCGAGAAAAATTAGAATTATTCCTGGAAAAACCCTGAAAATAGCCCTTTTCTCTTTCCCATACAAATGATTTGTAACTAAAACGTAGTCAATTTGAGCTTTATTGCTATGGTATAAAGTTCATATTAAATTACAAGCACTCACTGTTGTCTAAGTAATGTAGATGTGTTCCTAACGTCAAAGATCATATCTATGTTTGCAATTGCTTGAAAATGACGCTCATTGGTATCAAACTCTCAATGATGCTGTAATATCATCACACGCTCATCAAATACGAACATTGTTTTCTATAATCATATCTACATGCTTCCCATCAAACCCAATTGATTTGTGGATCAAGTACAAAGATTATATGTGTGATGATATTTTGTATCAAATACGGAATAGAATGGGAAATCCAAATATACAAATCAGTGAAGAAATTTACAATGAAGCATTGATTTCAATTGAGGACATGTGCTTGATAATGTCAAACAAACTATTAATTCAATTAGGCCTGACCGCGCCCAATCGTCCAATGCATGAAGCTTTTAACCAAGAGTTGCATCGAGAAAAACTGTATGATCTCAACGCTTTGAAAGAATTAATTCAAACAAATCTTCCACTGTTAAATGAACAACAGAAGTATGTATTTGAAACTCTTATGAAAGTAACAAATGATGGAACTGGAGGGGTTTACTTCTTAGATGCACCTGGTGGTACAGAAAAAACTTTTTTGATTTCATTGATATTAGCAACAATTCGCTCACAAAATAAAATTGCACTTGCACTCACTTCGTCGGGAATCGCAGCAACTTTGCTTGAAGGTGGTCGAACAGCCCATTCAGCACTGAAATTGCCATTAAATATGCAAAGCAATGAAACTCCAACCTGCAACGTTTCGAAGAACTCTGCAATGGCAAAGGTGCACGATGGCACATAAAAAAAAATCTTTGGAGGCTTTAGACAGAACCTTAAAAGATCTACGGAACAATAATAACCGATTTGGTGGTGCAATGATTATATTAGCAGGAGATTTTCGTCAATAATTGCCAGTGATTCCACGATCAGCGCCAGCTGATGAACTCAATGCTTGTCTAAAGTCCTCCAATTTGTGGAAACATGTCGAAGTACTTCATTTAAGCAAGAATATGCGTGTCGAGTTGCAAAATGACCAATCTGGAAACATATTCTCTAAACAACTCATTGACATTGGTAATGGCAAATTTCCTATAGACATGTTGACTGGCTGCATTAACTTTCCTCAAAGTTTTTGTCAGTTAACTCGATCAAAAGATGAAATTATTCAGAAGGTGTTTCCAGATGTTTCTCAAAATTACAGAAACCATGATTGGTGGAGCGAACGAGCTATACTGGCTGCAAAAAACATAGATGTAAATGAATTAAATTTCAAAATTCAATAACAAATTAAAGGCGAATTGAGGATATATAAATCAGTTGATTCGGCTACTAATCAAGATGATGTAGTCAACTATCCACCGGAATTTTTAAACTTGCTGGATTTGCCAGGATTGCCACTTCACAATCTTCAATTAAAGGTTGGATCGGTGGTTATAATGTATGAAATATCAACCAACCGCGTCTTTGCAACGGTACACGGTTAGCGATAAAAAAATTACTAAACAATGTGATAGAAGCAACTATACTCAAAGGAAAGTATAAAGGAGAAGATGTTCTCATACCGCGCATCCCAATGATTCCGACTGATGTGCCATTTGAGTTTAAACGACTACAGTTTCCAGTGCGGCTTGCTTTTGCTATGACTATAAACAAGTCCCAGGGGCAATCATTAAGTGTATGTTGTATTAATCTAGAAAACCCATGTTTCTCACATGGTCAATTGTATATTGCCTGTTCCCGTGTTGGAAAACCATCAGATTTGTTTATCTATGCGCCAGGTAATCAAACAAAAAACATCGTATACCACAAAGCACTACAATGATAATAATAATGATTATGATTCACATGATAAACAATAAAGCGATTACTTACTTTTAAATCCTTGTATATGTTTTATTTAATTATTTTTTATTCACAATGCCCTATCACCAGGGTGACGGTTCTGTTCAGGAGAATTTTTTAAAATACGTAGGCACAAAAACTGTCACATTACAAATCTTTTTGACAGGACGAAGTCTGTCAGGTTAGCTAGTTTAAAATAAATTTGTATAAAAATGATTCACATAATTATATCTAAGTAATGCATCATGTTTAAACAAAATGAAATTTGCATCACGACAAAAAAACTATAGTGCACTGAAAGAAATTTCTGCGTAGTGGCAACACAGCATCCACAAAGACTTGAAACAATGTGTCTTTTTCTTCAAGTCCTCATGCTTTTCCGTTTGTCGCAATCACCCCATTCCGGAAGCAGTAGGGCCAACCCCTTCGTTTAGAGAATGCCCTTATCCCAAGGTGCCACAAATAAATTCATCTCAAAAAAGTTCTTAATTGTAAAATAACATAAAAAATCCAACCCTTGCTCAATTTATACCTGGGCTGACACAATAGATCCAAATTATTGGGTGATCCCTTTATGGCGAAGCTATCGAGACGAATCAAATTAAATTTGGTGCAAACTTTTCCCAGCAAAACAGAGGTAGAAGAGAACGGGATCGGAAAGGTCCGTATCGGAGGTGTCTCAAGAAATGTCGCAGTTTGACAGCATGACAAGCTGGGTTGTTTTTGCAATTACTGACTTTTGATTCAGATTTCCGTTACCTTTGTGGTGTTACAATGAGGAGAAAAGGTATTAACGAACGGTTTTTCTCTCACCTCTTCAACAGAAAATGATTTTATTTGTGGAGATTCGAAAGATGGATGATATAGAATAAGATAATGGGATTGGTCCATCTGAATGAAATCCTTTTGAATTTTTTTTTAACATGAAGGAGCCGATTGATTTTCATGATTCATGAGTAAATAAAGAATTTTAAATGAATACAGAAAGAATTGACGCATGCGTAGAGAAAACTATTGATTTGTAATCGCTATTCTCTTCAAAAAACTCTACCAATGATATGAATGCCTCTTGCTATGGGACAACAAAATCACCATTCATCATTTATCTGTGAAATTATCAATTTTATCGGAATTTTTTTCAAGAGCAACGTTATCAATAACTGAGTACTCTACGATATGTTAAAAAAATATATATAAAAGCAGATTTTCAAAAGTTATATATGGATGGAGGGAAACATAATAATATCAACTTTTTATGGGTTTATACTGCTTTGTCGTCATTAAAAAAATTGCACAATATTCATAAAACGTACAACGATTACTTTTGAAAAAGATGCAAAAACACGTCAAACGGTGTTTTATATTCCACATCTCTTGACATAAGTTACAAAAATAACAACATTTGTCAAAGTTATGACGTCATCAACATATTTTTTAATGGGAAACTAAGATTTTTATTACATCATGTGATAAAGCCTGTTTTTTCACTCTAGGGAAAAATAGTTACAGTATAGCTAACATAAGAAAAAAACGAGAAAATGAATAAAAAACGAAATAACAAAACCAATTATAAAAGTAGGTCAAACTTAAACTTATCAAGTAAGAACATCTGTTCTTATCAATTTTTTTCGATTGATTTACTAAAACAACGGTGGGTCAGTCGTACAATTAGTGTTACACCAGTTTTACTATATTATTATGGCTCGTTTAAACGAAAGAGACAGGATAGATTTTCTAATGATGGTAGGTTACGGCGATCGCCTTCGAAGTCATGAAGAAGCATGTGCTTTATTTAACGCAACACATTTGGAAAGACCTCCGATTGCTAGAAGCACAGTAAGCAGAATTGTTGCAAAATTCAATGCAACGGGAAGCGTGAGAGATGTTCCAAAATCTGGACGACCAGAAATAAGCGACGATGTGATGTTAGATATTTTGCTGTCATTAGAAGACAACCCTCACTCAACTAGAACAGAAATTGCCTTGCAAGAAAATGTTAGTCACGAACTCGCAGAAAATGATCCAGACAGACGTTTGGAATTTTGTGAAATTTTCATGCGTCATTGTGACGAAAATCCAAATTTTCTTAATAGTGGCGAATTTTCCTACTAGGCAACGTTTTGTTGCCTAGTGTGTGGTTCTGTAAATCAACACAATTTTCGTTACTGGGCTCTGGTAAATCCCCACTGGATGCAGACAAAACACGCCCGCGCTGGGCGTGTTTGGGTAGGAATCATCAGGGAAAGATTTATTGGTCCTTATTACTTTCGCGGGAATTTAACAGCTGAACGATACTTGGAACATCTTCGTACGGCAGTGCTTCCGCACCTACTTGCGGCATTTTCGGATCCAAATAATGGGGAAAACTTGGATCCCAGTATTTGGTTCCAACAAGATGGCGCATAAGATGGTCTTACTGTTCGAAGGTTTCTGGATAACCAGTTTAAAGGACGGTGGATTGTAAGACGTGGACCACTGGAGTGGCCACCTAGGTCACCTGATCTTACCCCCCTTGATTATATTTCTGTGGGGACATTTGAAAAGTTGGGTCTACATTAACAGGCCAGACAATTAAATGGAACGAATTGGACACGAAATGACTCTTATAACTTCGCAGATGATCGAAATTTAATGGACTGTTCAGTTAATTGGAAAGTTATTATGAAACTTACTTTTATTTAGTTTTTGGCGCTCTTGTTCACCCGAACAGAGTGCCTATCATTTTGCCCGAATGTCTGTAATTTTGGAATGTCGAGCCGAAAATGGTCTCAATCGATTGGGTTCGACTCCCTGATGAAGAATTCGTGGCGAAAGTTGAATCTGTCCGGCCGTCCGGCCGGCCAGCCGTATCCTCTCTAGCATCCAAAAGGAAACAGCTAGATTTTTCAAATTTTCAGAATAGGTTAATTGTCCGAATATCTAGGTCAAGTTCGTTATTGGGCCAAATCCGTCGGATGGTTCAGTAGTTATGAGCATCTGAAATTTTATTTCCTCAATAACTACTAGAATATCCATCCGATCAAGTTGATACTTGGAGTGTTATTGAGGGAGGCTGAAACGAAATGGCTTGCAAAATTTCGCAGAAATCGTCACGCTAGAAAATTTTTAAAAAATTCCCAAAAAAAAAATTTTTAATACTCAATATCTCCGAAGACTTCATTCAGATTTAAATAAAAATCCGTATATATATTGAGGTTACCGATATCTTACTCATCCTCAAATTTCATTGTCGGAGCTTTTCCCCTTCTGAAGATATGATCATTTTTTTCATTTACTCAAGAGAAAAATAGAAATGTCATGAAGTCCGAGCTTTGTCATTGAAAGATTTGCCATCACAGATCGATATTCGTTTGACAACTTGCGGACCTAGATATCAGTGTCAGTTGGCGTAATATCAATCAAAATTTTCATAGAATTCATAGAGGTAGAATTCGATGTCGATGACGTTGTCAAAACTCAGAAAAGCAATGACGTAAGTTTTTAGGAGAAGCATAGAACAAAATTTGGTGAAAATTATGAGTAGTTATTTTCAAATTGTGATAAAGGTTTGTTTATTCATTAGGCGTTCATATTTGCATCACATTGTCCCATAGCACGGAAAAAGACTATTGTTCGCCCGATCAGAGAGCTTATAGCTTTGTTAAGGTTTGAATATTTACTCGCAAGTAGCTCGACAAGAGCGCCAAAGCAATCTGACCTCACGTCAGTGCTTTCTAAATTTTTTATTCATTTTCTCGTTTTTTTCTGTTAATCCTACTGCAACTATTATTCCCTAGTGTAAAAAAACAAGCTTTATCACATAGTATAATATAAATTTTAGCTTCCCATAAAAAAATATGTAGATGACGTCATAAGTTTGACAAATTTGACATGTTATTTTTGTAACTTATATCAAGAGATGCGGAATATAAAACACCGTTTGACGTGTTTTTGCATTTTTTTCAAAAGTGGTTGTTGTACGTTTTATGAATTTTGTGCATTACTTTATCATGACCCAGTATATATTCAATACTAGTTTGGAAGATGTGTAATTACCTATTTAGGTGTATCTGTAGAAATAATTAAATGAATATATTATTAAGTGGAAATGCGTTCATCCAAATCATATTCTTTTGTGCTGAAACAAAATAAATTGCTTTCAAATACCAATAAAACTGAAAACACTGCTGCAGAATCCGGAGAAAACCAATTCCAAGAGTCGAACATGAACTGGAAGTAACCCATAGAAACCTGGTTCATAATTCACATTTCAACTTGGGGCACAATATACAATTAGCGAATTGAATGGGTTAAAACATAAATAATAACCTACTACAGACTACATGAGTGCAATTCATAAAATCCAAAAAAAAAACATCAAAAGAGCGCCGGTTATTCTGACAACAAAAGGCAGATTACAATAGACAAAATACGGTGCTTACTGTCACGTCACATTAGAAATGATGAATCGACTTTTGTTTCACGCCATACGGACCCTTATCGAACCACTGCTTAAGGGAGATCATTCTACGATATACCTGAGGATATTTCTCTGTGAGAAAAGAACACGAGGTCGAATCAAGAAGACCAGACAGCGTGGCCCCTTGTCGAAATAAATTTTAAGGGTTTGACTTTTTCTGTATGCGGCCATTTTTATTGCAGTAATCTCTATTTTGTATTTATAGCCTTATAAACTGTCGTATAAGACATTGTACGTTCTCTTGTGTTTTTTCGAGATGTTGTTATCGTGAAGTTTTTTGTTCGAATAAGCCAGGAATTTATTGAGGGCTTACAACTAGTTTGTATTTTTATGGGTTAGAGGGAGGCTTTATTCTGCTCACAGAAATTAATCGATGGTTGATAGGCACGACGGAATTAATCAATCGTTGATATTTCTATGGAAAAAACAGGTACTTCGCAAGCTCTGTTGGTGATTAACTCGATGTGGGTGTTGAATTTCAAATTTTGTTGAAAAATTATTCCCATTTCGGACTTGCGTTCAATAATTTCTGATTCAATTAAATCATTGAATTATATTGGTTTTGATTTTCCAGTGAAGTTGACAACATGGAACTTATTAATATTAGGAGCCATTTTATAATTATACATCATTGTTCGCCCTGTAATAAAGAACAATCAGTCGACTCAAGACTTTCCAAGACAACTTCAAATCATCCGGGAATAACAGAGCAGTGGAGAATCGTAAACAGTCAGGAAGGTAATTAGCAACAATCAGAAGTAGTAATGGCCCCAGAATGCTACCTTGAGGAACACCTGAACTTTGTTTTTTATCCTATGATAACACATCACCAAACTTCACAACCTTTATTCTCCGATAAAAATAGGATGCAATAAATTTTCAAACCTCGCTCGAAAAGCTCATCATTCAGTGATTAACTATCAAAAGCTTTATCACAGTTATTAAATATCGTATCAAGTTGAAAAGCCTCTACTATTGCTCCAACTGCAAGCTCAGCGAATTAAGAAAGGTCACTTCGAACAGAACCATGTTGATAGATGTTGAAATTAATATTAGAATTTTCAATTATATCTTTATGTATTATTATTTCGTATAAATTAGTTCAAAATACTGATTGGCCGGTAGATTTCAACCAAATTCGTTTGCCGTTTTTGGCGCTCTTGTTCACCCGAACAGAGTGCCTATCATTTTGCCCGAATGTCTGTAATTTTGGAATATCGAGCCGAAAATGGTCTCAATCGATTGGGTTCGACTCCCTGATGAAGAATTCGTGGCGAAAGTTGAGTCCGGCCGGCCGTATCCTCTCTAGCATCCAAAACGAATCAGCTAGATTTTTCATATTTTCAGAATAGGTTAATTGTCCAAATATCTCGGTCAAGTTCGTTATTGGGCCAAATCCGTCGGATGGTTCAGTAGTTATGAGCATCTGAAATTTTGTTTCCTCTGTAACTACTACAATATCCATCCAATCAAGTTGATACTTGGAATGTTATTGAGGGAGGCCGAAACAAAACGGCTTGCAAAATTTTGCAGAAATCGTGCTAGAATAATCTCAATATCTCCTAAGACTTCATTTAGATTTGAATAAAAATCCGTATATTTATTGAGGTTACCGATATCTTACTCATCCTCAAATTTCATTGTCGTAGCTTTCCCCCTTCTGAAGATATGATCATTTTTTTCATTTACTCAAGAGAAAAATAGAAATGTCATGAAGTCCGAGCTTTGTCATTGAAAGATTTGCCATCACAGATCGATATTCGTTTGACAACTTTCGGACCTAGATATCAGTGTCAGTTGGCGTAATATCAATCAAAATTTTCATGGAATTCATAGAGGTAGAATTCGATGTCGCAAAATTCAGAAAAGCACAGACGTAATATTAATCAAAAAATTTTTTATCATAGAGAAAGAATTTGATGGCGTTGTCAAAACTCAGAAAAGCAATGACGTAAGTTTTCAGGAGAAGCATAGAACAAAATTTGGTGGAAATTATGAGTAGTTATTTTCAAATTGAGATAAAGGTTTGTTTATTCATTAGGATTTCATTTTTGCATCACATTGTCCCATAGTACGGAAAAAGACTATTGTTCACCCGATCAGAGAGCTTATAGATTTGTTAAAGTTTGAATATTTACTCGCAAGTAGCTCAACAAGAGCGCCAAAGCAATCTGACCTCATGTCAGTGCTTTCTAAATTTTTTATGTATTGGATTTATTATAGATCACTTGAGTCGATCTGTAAGAGTACTTATACTTTGAAATTGATAAATTTAAAACATGGAGAAGTGGAAATCTTAGGAAGTCAATACAGCCTTTGTAGATATGAGAGGGTATATAATCTGGGCCGTTCGATTTTTTGGTTTCAAAAAAATAGCTCTTCTGAGATCACCTTCTGAAATAACGGAGAATTTGAATCATCCCGCTGTTGGGTTAGTCTAACCCGAATCAATTTCAATAGTATGTTTCGTTTCAATGTTTCCAGGTATGTTTTCACAACCTTGGAAACATCTAGCCGAGCGTTGTCATGCAGAAGTATTATCTTGTCGTGGCTTTCCAAGTATTGCGGGCGTTTTTCCTTCAACGCTCGATGCAAACGTGTTAGTTGGGTCCGATAGAGGGCTCCTGCAATGGTTTCGGCTAGTTGCAAGAGTTCATAGTACGAAAATAGACATATTTCGGTGGGTGGCAGAATATTAAAACAATTAGGAATTTTCACAAATGTTTGTAGATCAGATTCCCGAGAAATTTTGCGAATTCTTTCTTCTCAACGTAATCGAGATACGAAATATTTATCTACATTATTTAATACACTGAAGGGCCCGATATTATAGAATACCCCGAGAAGAATTCAATATTTAATGAGCACCTATGGTATCGACGTAGATCGTCTCAGTCCACCCGAATCAGATCCGAGTTCGAATAACATTTTCAAAATTTAATTCTACCCCTCATCTCCAGTCACCCCCATTCTTATCGCCGACACAATATGATCGCAAATACGAGAAGAATATGTCATTTCAATCCTCTGCATAATGCCTTCTCAATAATTGACCAAAATCCCCAGGCACCTCCCGTCACTTGCATTGCAGTCCAGGCCGCAAGCACGACTCTGAGCCCTTTATTTTCTCCTCTATTTACATTTATAAAGGACCTCGGAAACGATAATGGGGATTTTTGCCATCACCGTAAGTGTTCGCAAGTGGATTTGCGTGAATGAATCGGGCTCCTAGGGAAGACAGCGTGCACGAGGTGTAATCAGTAGGAGGTTTGTTTGTTATGTCTTGCTGATGATGTGTTAGTAAAGAGATTAAGTCGAGTGAAGGGTTCCTCTTCTTTAGAATTCCGCCATTCACCAGCTCACTGTTCGTGATTTTGATTATCATGAGTGCTTGTGAAGGCTGGTATGCCCTTCAACTTTTCGTATCTAGACAATTTGGCTTTGAATGGAGGGTATGAAAAGTTCCCGTATTCATCATATATTTCTGAATGAGGAATGCTATAAGTATTCTAATTTTACGAAATGAAACGTAGGTGAAAAGGTTTTGGAAATTGAAGATATCGTCCTCTCAGGAAGCAGAAGTCTGTTTGCTAAAATATCAAATAGATTTCAATCAGAGGATTTCATATTAAAAATCCCGGGCGACAGACAATTCCCCATTCAATTTGTCACATGAACTCGTTTTAAACTGATCAACAATTGCTAAGGATCACTTATGAACTTCTCTTCCTTTGTTTTTTTCAAGTTATCTCTTGAATATCTGTATATTATATGTTCTCTAAGGAAAAATTAAAATGTTTTGAGTTGATTATATCGAATTTTTCCTCACTTCATCGACTCTTGTTCACAAAATCGATTATTATCTGTAAGCTGTTACAGGTGTGGTGAAAAGCAATGTGGTATTTGTTATTAAATCTGTTTTTTTCTCTCGTTCAAACACATAAGGTGACAATAATTGAAGAAATGAGAACAATATCAGCTTATCAGTCATGCCGAGAAGACGTTTGGCTCATGTGCCACTGGACCAAATCATACGGTGGATACAGGAAGGTTTGCCCATCGAGAAGTGTCCCGGCGGTTGAATGTTTCGCAAAGTGTCGTGAGTCAGGCTTGGAATAGGTTCATTCAAAACGACTCAGTAGCTTATGTTCATGGGGGAGGTCGGTAGCGCAGTACAACCCAAGATCGTCTTATGATCCTCAATGCTAGGAGAAATCCCTCTTAGGCCAGTCCTACATTGGAAGCGGAATTTCTCCAGACCAGACAGTCTGGCGGGTCTGGACGGGTCTGGCGGAAACAAACACAAAGAAAACGTACTTTACTCCTAGAACAAAATTTGGTGAAAATTATGAGTAGTTATTTTCAAATTGAGATAAAGGTTTGTTTATTCATTAGGCTTTCATATTTACATCACATTGTCCCATAGTACGGAAAAAGACTATTGTTCACTCGATCAGAGAGCAGATTTGTTAAGGTTTGAATATATACTCGCAAGTGGCTCAACAAGAGCGCCAAAGCAATCTGACCTCACGTCAGTGCTTTCTAAATTTTTTTGACAATGCTCGGTTTCTTCTGAAATATTTGTCAAAGATTAATGCATGTATAAAAGGTATGGATACCTTGAACGTTCTGAAATTCCACAATCGAAGCATTTGATCATAACAAGAGGGAGAAGTTTGTTTTCCATAATGAAATTAATGAAGTGAAGTCTAAAATTGATATTCCCTCTTCACATGTATTTGTGCGAATGGATGTTCCACACCAAGAAAAAAACATCAAACATTTGGAGTTACAGCACATTTCCATAAGACATGGTAATTTTCAGGAAATAAATAATATATATATATATATTCTTTTGAACTTTTGGCTGACAATATTTAGTAAGCAAACAATAAAGCATATAGATCAGGGGTTAGTGACGGTGTAATGGATTGATTTAAGAAAAATCGATTCTGTACAAAAAACTGAAAGCCCGTTGACAAAAGGGTGACCAGCTAGTTCACAAGGGAAATAAAGTCAAATTTACTTAAAATGTGAATGAAAGGCGCCAGGTAATTTAATCAGGCAGATCACAACAGAAATTACCCAAAACAATGGTGGGTCTTTTTATTAAAGTTTCTTTTAACTATTCGTATGAACCAAGAGAAAATAAAGAGAAATATCCCTATATTACAAAACGTCAACAAACAATTGTATTCACAAATTCTACCAAACAATGTTAACACTACCAATACTTCCTATCCAATTTCTGTTCTTTAACTCCAAACTTAATCCCTACGCTTATAGTTCTACCATTGTTGTGATATTAAGGAGAATCTAGTATTTCTCTAGTATTATGATAAACACAATATTTGAAAAAAAGTTAGTTAAGTTTACAAATCCCACTCAGGGTACTTATCCACTCCAGATAGATGGAGGCTCTCTCATTACAGGTTTTCGGTCTTAAAGATCCAGAGTATATTACACAGAAACAGAGAATTGGTACCAAAAAAAGGAAACCCTTAAACAATTAAAAATTCTTGTCGACTCTCCTTTCTCTAAAACTCTAACTTACCCATGATGTAAGTGGGGTTTAATATTTAAGTGACTTTAAATCCTCTTTTCAAGATTCAACCAAGTTGTCCAACAAAAAAAACAAAATTAGGTTGATAATGAGAGCAGAAATTTATATCCCTTTTTAAGATTTGTAACAACGCTTCAATATTCCTCTCTCAGTCGCACAATGTCGATTGATTCCGGTTCAAGAAAATGAATATAATCGATAGGAGAATCGACAAAAAGTTCACCACATGGCGCAATATGTGAATGCGCCCGATGATATTCGCTAGTTCTCAAATATTTAAAATTATGTATGGCGCGAAATTTAAACATTACAACGGGGTGTCATACAATTCGGCTTATCACATAAAAACCCCAGTAAAAAAAAACCCTGGCTCCCCGTTTAAGTGTGAACATACAAAAATAAGCTGAAATATATTTCTTTCTTCAAGTATGGTCTTCTATTGATGGAGACAGAGACTTCTTCAAGTTGCCCACATATTTATATTCATGATCTAAATATTTTTTTTCGGAAAATATTGAATGTTTTTCCATTTGTCTATACACAAACCATTAAGGAAGAAATGCTCTGTGACCTCTAAAGTACGTGTTAGAATAGACCATAGGCTGATTCTACCTAATAAAAAACTCAAATAGGTGAAAGCTTTCACAATAAAGATGAGTACGTGTTCATTCAGAAATGTGGAGAATGAAAAATTTTAAGCTTTACCTACTACACGGATTTATAGTATTCAAAAACATCATTGTCCAACCTCGATTTCAAAGGAAAAGAATAATTGGTCATTTCCTATTCATTTTTCTTTCCATTCATCCTCACGAGTACCAACTCAAAGAAAGCATTCTACTTTCGAAGAACTGCGCCTTTGACGGTGCACCTAACTGATCATTCAGTATTTCACACAATGGGTTGCAAGGTAACAAAGTAGTATTTAAAAACTAACACGCCGTAAAGAATAAATTCACCCCTGTCCGATACTCATTCACGAATCCCTTCAAGATTATTTTCTTCTCGTGTAGACGGATACTGTGGAAGGTCGCCATGTTTGATTGATCACCCATGAAAATGCGCATCACCATAAAACGTCCCGCGAAGGATGAGATTGAATTATGGTGAATTAATTGATAATGGGTGAGTTGACAATATTGTGAATGGGATACAGATTGAAAGCTGGATCTTTCGGGATGGTGACAAAATTAGCAATCAGCACAATTCACACGGAGTGATTTCGGAACTGAGCGGATGTATTAGGATAAAATTGAGTTGCACTCAACAAACTGATTATTTCTGCAGCACTGAACCATTAAGAAATATATGTATACTCGTAATAGACTCACTACTACCACTCGAAAGTAAGTAATTAGATTGTTGTGATGCAATACCCAACTAACATCCTATTCCTGTTATTTTATTTTTACATTAGCCAAAAAGCTTTTTTTCACAAGCACCATATGATTTCTACGTGTTGTGTGTTTTGTAATTAATAAATTAGTTTTGTTTTTTACCATTTAGTCGTTTAATGCAGGTACTAACTACGATGTACCTATCTCTGTAGTTGTTCGTTTTTCTGCCCAAAATAAACCAATGATTGTTTGGGCTATTACCATCATCTATTGTGGATGTAATGTTTTCCGACGTTTCGATAGACATCTTCTATCTTTATCAAGGAGAAAAGTAAGAAACCTTTTGAAAATTATCAATTTTCAAAAAGTCAATTGACAGAAGTCAATTTCAAATTGACTTTTTGAAAATTCTCCTTGATAAAGATAGAAGATGTCTATCGAAACGTCGGAAAACATTACATCCACAATAGATGATGGTAATAGCCCAAACAATCATTGGTTTATTTTGGGCAGAAAAACTCATGAGATGTTTAAAATGAAACAAACTATCGGAAATAATTTTTTTAATTGAAAACAAATAATAAGCAAAGAGTAACATTGGAAATAAACTTTAGAGGTTGCGTTCCCCACCGTTACAACCATGGGGTAAACCAAATAAATAACTGGATAAGTGTCTTTTTGCCAGTAGGAAACGTTAGGTTAATTCGAATATTGTAACTCTTTTGGTGCTTGTGAAAAAAATTGTTTTACAAATTTTATGTACCCCTTTGAGGGGCTGTATCTTAACAAGGGATGCTCCAATGAAGTTTCTTTTTATGAAAGATCTTTTTTTCGATGAGGAAAAAAAATATTTAACACTTATTTAGTTACACCCTGTATCGATGTTGATGTAACCTCACAAGCTACCAACATACTTATGACACAGACAATTTCAGCAGAAATTTTTCTTTGTAATCAATATATGCTTTTGAAATCACTCTTTATGCATTTGATGACTAAATGAATTAATTTCTGTTAGGGACAGAGCGTTATAGTTGTTCTACCAGTCAGCGAAGGAATATAATAAACGTATCCGGCATAATATCGTGCTCAAAATAAAATAACAGCCACGAATATTTCATGCTATGTTCATTCTCGATCTCAGCAAGGGGTAATGGGACATTCCCAGGTGTTGCTTTAACAACCACTGTTCACATCACAGGTCGCCATTCAGTCTGTTGGACCATCGACTTCCAAGACTTTGAGTTGAAACATACGAGGTGTATTTAAAAATTATACCAGAAAAAATGCTAGCTTGTCCTTTTACGGACTTCGGAATAGTTTCATACTTAAAAAACCGTCATAAAGAATGTGAAAGAATCAACAAACTAATATAATTTTCAATTAAAAATAATCACTCACAATTTTCCTTTCTGTTTATTTGAAGTCCAAACTTTCTCCTTTTGAAAACTCCATCATTAGAAAGTATATGTTCTCCATCGAAAATTATGACGTCTCCTTTTCAGTGAGTTCTTGTTTTCTGAAATAACTTTTTCATTCATGTCCAAATCACGAAACGGTTTGGCTGGTCGATGATAGACAAAATGGTATTCAACAATCAAATGAAAATGGTATGAAATTTGTTCATCCAATTCTGAAAGAGTCATTGAGGGGGATTACATGTCATCGTATTCAGTTAACAGATTTCAGAAAATATATCTGAATATTTTTGAAATAATTTCAATTAATTAACATCATTTAGAACGTTAAATGACCTGAGTACGTTTATCAAAACCAATACAGATGAAATAGAAAAAGACCATAGATCTGGTGTATAAACTATATCGCATAGATTACCCTGGGGTCAAACTGGAAGATCGAAGAATTCCAGAAGAGTTATGCATCAGACTCCTCTAAGTCCATGGAAATCATCTTAGGAAATTTGTGCAAAATAACTACCAAATGTTACATATGGAAACCAAACGCTCAATACTGATCCTCTTAGTAGCAGTTGAAATAGACAGGTACCATTGCCGGAATATTCTTTTGAACGAGTAGACAGATGTGGATACTAAACCTTTATTGAATATCTTCCGAAAACAGTAAATTGGTTGTTTAGCTGTAATACAATTTTATAACACTCATTCAGTCACGTTTTCTGCATATACATATAAATCTGTTTATTTATCACGAAAATTCAGTCAGTTGAATTGTAATAACCTGAAGATGCCATATTATGGTGAAACAGAAGTCGTTGGAATTTGGAACTGTCACATTTCGAAAATGTGAAGGTATGAGTATACAAGGTGAGTCTCTCTGCGTTAAGTTTAACTATAGATTCTTGACGTCAAACATTTTTTTCCTATAACATTTTTCCAAATTTGGCCCCGTTCAAAAGAGGGTTCAAACGGGTGTTGAAATTTCATAAGAAATTGCATTTTCACGTGTTATATTCAAACGACAATATCAATTGAAATGATCTTCTGTAGAAGGTTTTTGATAACACTAGTGCATATTTTGGCATCATCAGATTTATTGCATTTCTTGTAGGTTTCTCACTACTACTCTATAGGTTGGTTAAATTTCATGAAAAACAAATATCGCTTGAACTAAAGATCCGTATGTTGTAATTCCTGGAATCATTAGTCTTTTTTGCAGATGAAATCATTCGTCATCTTTCCTCCTGAACTGCACCATTCTTGAGATATTTGAAGTTGAAAGGAATTAAATGGATATAATTTTACCAAATTTTCTGATTTTCCCAAATCCAACTCTGTGCTGAAATGATTCAATAATCAGATTCGTTCAATGTTGCCATATTTTATGTCTTTATTAAATGTTTCTACAAAAGGTTGGAGAAATTTCTCCAGGCTATGGTTCCACCACTAAACATTATAGATGAAATTAATCAATGAACAATTTTTGTCTTACATTCACCACAAAATCTAAATTGCCATTTGCTGTATTCATTATTAATATTTAATATTTAATCCAGAGTAATATTCCATGATAAATAGAGAAAAAGATTTCCATCACTCACATAGGTACTTCGGTATATTCTCATGACCGTTGAAATAGATAATGTATTTTCTGTCAGGACCTGTTAAATTGAAGACTTGTCTTTTTGAATATCTAGTTCTTTATAGCTTCAGACTTTCAGGGTTCATCAAGTTATATCTATTCTAACATAACAATGCCTCAAATTAAGCTCATATGAGTTTTAAAAACTTCGAAGCCTAGATTTGTTTTGTTCCTTTATATAAGATTCTTCACATCTTCATTTCATACACCGATTCAACCTGATTCACAAACTTAGGAGATAATATAATTTTACTTAGTTTTAATATTTCTGAATGTTATTTATGATGCATGGTTAATTAAAATTCAACTAATATTGAATCTGGAAGCTTTCGGCTCATAAACAAGAAAAATAGAATAGAAATGTATTTTCTGACATTAATCATTTCATACTGAATTGAATAATTTCAAACTATTGAAATTATCCTCACAACATTTTCCAGATTTTTTTCAAAGTACATGTGGGAGCCTTGGTTTATTTAGTATTGAAATAAGTTTAAACCAAACTCAGTGCTATAATTATTAAATTAAGAAAAAATCATATGACGTTTTAGCGGACTGTATTATATTAGAAAAAATAATAAAGTGATAAATGGACTCACTTGTAACGTAACATCGGGAGCTCTTTTTAGTGGGTTTCTAGTACTCTTAAACTCTTTCTTAGGTGAGATGGGAAGGTTTGAAAGGAATGTAAGGATGAAAGATGTTGAGATATACCCACCGAAGCCAATACGGGAGAATAGATCTTATCTAACCTAACCTGATAAATTACTACTGAAAAATGACACATGCGTGAAAGTCGCATATGATCAACATTTATTCTATCTCTATTCAATCCTTCATAAGAAGAAGACAAAATAATCTGCGAGGCGTCAACAGTACATATAACTGTTGACAGTTTCAAACAGAATCAAAACAACAGGGAACCACAGAGCACTATTTTATTGGGAACTACCCACCACAGAGACGTTATAATAACATTTTAATGTGATAATAATTCACTCTAATTATTCTGAGAAAGATTCCAACTGAAGATATGGTTACAGATATTATCTTTCATTCAAAAAACTTTGCAATTATCAATTTTTTTCTCTCCTGTGGTTCGGTAATAAATTGATATACTATGGTTAGGTATTAAAATTTGACATAATCTATTAATAACCATCATTCAATATTTCTGTTTTTGTTTACATAATTAAAACGTTTAAACAGAATAGATTCATAGTAATGATCTAAAAATTTTTTTTTATTAAAGAACACCTAGTTGATTTTTTCAGAATCAAATTTAGGTGATCAAACTCAATTTCTTCAAGCAAGTATAATTGCACAACCAAATCTGGGAATACTTGTAATCTATCCAAGTAAATTGTTATTGGGATTCAGTAGAGAAAATAATCATCAAGCAAAGTAACATCACTTTAAAATAATTATTCGTAGTGACATCAGTCATTGTTGTTAAAGATTTTCATGTTTTTAACAGTATGATATCAAGAAACCTCATAGACCTGTTCACTGGTCTCTGTCAAGAAGAAAAAACTTCAGAAATATCAGTGTTGGGAAAATCATAGATGATTTTTTCTGGCTTTGAGTGACAAAAAAAGCACAGTGATAATCTCTTGTCTTGGAAGTTTTCATAGAGATGATGGTTTTCATGATTTGGAAGTTTTAAGAAGAAAATTACAAATGTATGATGATAACATCCAATAATTCTGAGGTTTTTTTGGAATTCCTCACTAGAAACGGATGGTTTATAATCAGGAATTGTCAAACGATTGAACAGTTGACAGCCAATTTTTTAAAGTAACTTGAACATGTCTTCAAACTCCAGATAGGTACAAAGTGGATGCAGGTTTGAAAATTCAATTTGACAATTATAAATAAGTGAAAATTGATAAAATTTCCAATTAAGTCAGCTTTCTTGAATGCTAAGGTTTATGCCTTGAAAACGACATAAGATGTCAGTCGAAACGTTGGACACATGAACAATGAAAGATTATGGTTCTTGCGCAATAATTTTACATGAGTTCCATCATCAAAACTTTTTCGACACAGTAGGGATGTTCCGATACCATCAAGGTATCGATACCTACTCATATAAGTAGTACTAGAATCATGTTTCGATACCTACTCATGTATCGGAACCAAAGTATCGATACCTACTCTTACTCATATCGATACATTTAAGATTTCATAGAAATTCATAAAGGAAAATGGCTTAAGTTTATCTATATACTGCTATTTTAACAATAACACTGATTTATTGATTGAAAGTTAGCAGAGGTATTGCTATTATGTTTGATGTTAATTTTTCAATTTGTTTTTAGATCTCTCTAAACCAGCTATGCTGTATTCAGTTCAGAAGTGAATTGAATAACTTTATTGAAATCCAAATTATGAATATTGAAGTACGTTATATATATTTTATTTATAGGATCAATAAGAAAAGATCGTTAGGATAGATTTTCATTCTGTTTATTCCAAATATACATGTCAAAATATTAAACAAAAAAATCGTTTGCATCCAATTTTTCTAAAAACAGTAATTGCTCCAGTTAGGTTGGGGACAGTCTGTTTCTGGACTTTGATATTGTTGCTCCTGCCTTGGAAAATAGGCTTTCACTTGACACCGATGTAGCAACAACAATCAAATACTGAATTGCATATTTGTACAATGACGGAAATATTTGTTTCATTTCATCCCATTCCGCAAATGGGTTGCTCTTCAATGGTTCACTGGATTTGACAGGTATAATGAGAGCTCAACCCCCTGGTGAGGTCTCTTCTTTTTTTTTTGACCGTGAGCCAACTTCTTGTGGTGTTTCCAGGAATCGTACTCGGGTACATAGCAAGTAGAAATTGGAAAGAAAGTCCGTAACATAACCTAGGCTGTAGCTGAGTTAATTTTGCATCACATTCTTGACATTCTATGCAAATTGCGCAATTTGACATCTCTGCTCCTGCGCTGCGTATCTTGCGGTTAAAATGGAAACCAGAAACCAATGTCAAAATTTGAGTACAATTCGATTCGATACCAAGTACTTTTCTTTCGATACCAAGTAGGTATCGCAAAATTGATTCGATGCTAAAAGTACTTGGTATCGAAACAAAAGTATCGAGTACCTACTTGTATTTACTTGTATCGGAACATCCCTAGACACAGTCACTGATCGAAAGCTAATTTAGCAGGTCCGTGGTTCTCTACAATAATGTCTTGAACTTTATTCGAATTACGTATGCGCATATTTAATTTCTTTGTAGCTGGCCGCTTTAAGGAATTAGACACACTGCATTCGGCCTGAATGTGAAAATGGTGTGCCCAACAATGATTTCGAGATACACAAACAAATATGATTTGTATTATTTTGAATGCGACGTTCCACATGAAAAATACGCCACAGTAAGACTATTCAAAGGGTCTTTTCTACTACGTTCTGTATAATTATTCGACAGTTATTGATTTCCTTTGCTTCGGCCCGTTTTACTTTCACATTCGTCAACCATATTTTATTTTTATTCATTTTACTGTTTTGAAAATACATTTCCACCTATGTGGACAATTTCTCAATAGAAATGGATGGTTTATAATCTTGAAGTAGAAAGAAATTATAGTAGAACAACAAAAATCTATGTTTATGGTGTTGAATTTTTTACCAGAAAATTAGTATTTTGTATTTTCCTTCTGGATATGGACCTCATCGGATGGAACATGAGTGAAAGAATCATTTTTTAGAGGGAAAAAAACGTTTTTAAACAATTCAGATTCATTAGTGGATGCTGTGGAAGGTAATTTTTAATCAAACTAAACTGGACTGCAGAGGGGTATTTGCCGAATGTGAGAACTTAAAATTCTTATAACTTTTTAACGCCGCTAAATATGGAAAAATCGAAATGGAAAAAGTGTTTCTTTTGATCTCAAAAACCTTGGTTAAAATTAAGCAGTGGTCAAAGACTGACCCTGTATAGATTGTTATGTCATCTAGAGACGCTGAGGCAAACATGATTTTGATCGATGTTGTTCCTGAATAATTTATATTGCAGAATGAGGTTCCATAAGAGCAGTAGTGCATTCTGGAATTATCATATTTCTCCCACATTACCATAGTTCAATCCTTGTAATGTTTGAAGCAGAATGGCCGAAAATCCGTTACCCGTAGCATAAACTGTAATAGATATTTCTCGGATTTCAACTGAAATATACATGCATATGGATGTAGAATCATGGAGCAGATGAAGAAAACGTTTCATCCACGATCCAAATTAACATCTCCTAAGAACCGGGAACATAAGAATCAATCGAAACAGCCAAAAATGCAATCGATACTTTATATAGTTGAAATATAAAAGCAACAATAAGACAGATCGGAATACATTATAGAGAATAACCGATCTAATTCAGATTGACTTTGAAACGCATATTGAAACACGCCCCTAACAGATTTTACATTTTAAAAATCACATCCGATATGGTCGTCACAATTCAATCGATACAATTGGCATGAATATATATCCCTTCTTCTATTATGTTAATTTCGATTTGTCCGATTTACAAGATCGTTTATGGGAATCCGCACGTATAAATCAAAAATATGGGGTTAAGAGGTGCCCCAAATGTCTACCAAATTGGCCCACATAGCATTTCAACCCTTACAAATCGTGTTTTCAACCCTTAGTTTCTTCACAGCCTGTCTCAACGTCAATTCTCCATCCTTTTTCGAACAATGATTTTTTGTGTTCGAAAACTATTCATGGTCCAGAAATCCTATTGAAAAGTTTGGGCGTACATTTTTAATATACGATTTATACCCTGCCATAGGGTGTGTAAATTTCGGAATGAAGTGTTAATGGTTCGATTGAGATGTAAACTATAAATCGCAAATGGGAATATGTAGGTCGAAATCTATGATTTTTAAAGGTCGGAAACGTTTTTTATTGTGAGAATATGAATGGAGATGAAGGAAGCGAGGGTTATGGGTATTAAAGAAGGAATCCATTTGGATACTAAAAAAAATTGATTGCTAACGTCTCGTGTGTTCTTAAATTATTCATGAGTTTTGGAAAGGCTTCAATATTCCTTTCGTAAAGTTTCAATTCTAAATTTCATAATATACAGTCAGATTGATGAACTTTCAACTAAATTAAGTCTAGTACAATAAATAACACTGGTCAACATTTCATATGAATTTGATGCCATGAATTCAAATATGCTATTAGTTTTTGCCTGTCAGCTCGAATTTTTAAGATATCAACATTTTTGTGAATTATACATTACACTATTCTAAAAGCAAAACCTTGGTTTAAAGAAACAAATTAATAAAGGAATTTTTATTATATTACACAGATATTATTCATTATATACTATAGAAAACAGAAAAAGTCATCATTTAAACCAATTACTCACTAAACATTTCGGAAACTTCTTTTGCGTGACATTCTTGAAGGTATTTTAGAACAATCCCGTTTAAAAGACCAGCAGTAATCTGCCATCATGTGAGTATCCCATCTTCCTTGATAGCGATCCTCCATACATTTGATATCTTGGTGAAATCTTTCACCTTGCTCCTCATTAATGTCGCCTAAATTATCAGGAAAACGGTCTAAGTGGCTGTGTAAATAGTGCACCTTAATGCTTATGTTACCCAGAAAATTTTGGACAACTGAAACAAATGAATTCCAGGCATTTTGTTCAATCTCAATCATAGAATTTATGAAAGTCAGGGTCTTTAATCTGCTGTCTTATTTTTGGGCCATCAAATATTCCTGCTTTAAATTTTTCCTTACTTAGCTGAGGCATTTTTCCCTATATATGTAAAGCATAATCCATTCTTATCAAGAGCCTTTACAAACTGCTTCATTAAACCCAGCTTGATATGCAGGGGTGGAAACATGATTTTCTCTCGTGGAACTTAAGGATCATTGATGATATTCTTTCCCCAACATCCATGTTTTGTCTTCTAGGCCACTCTTTTCTAACACAGTGTTGCGTTTTGTCTTTGCTATCCCAGAGGCACAAGAAAAAAGGATACTTGGTGTGGCCACTTTGCTGTCCAAGGAGTAAGTTTACCATTTTTAAGTCTACACAAATCACCCATTGGTGTTCATGATACTTTATTTTTTCCAAAACCAAAGCTATGTTGTCATATTGCTTTTTCATTTTCGTTGAGTGAGCAATTGGTATTGAGCCATATTTGTTCCCATTATGTTGAAGAACACATTTCAAACTTCGTTTTGAGCTGTCAATAAACTTTCCATTTTTTCATTCTTTTCTCAAGTGAACCATATTATCAAATAAAAATACTCTGATATCTGACTAAATTTATTATCTTGGAGCGAATATTTCAGAAATAAATTTAGAAAAAGTAAATGATCCCTATAAATTGTTGAGCAGTGTAGATTTCAGTTGATGAATCCCTAAATATCAAGTAAAGTATAGAAATGAAGTTATTGAATTGGTAAACCTTACATCCAGGGATTATTGATGTTTCTGTTAATTAATTAAAAATTTCGCAACTATAAAACTTATTGAAATAATTCCATTCTTTATCGTTTTCACTCCACCTTACCGCTGATTGTTCATCAAAAAAATTTTTTGTTTGGTTTACCCCATTATAAAGCACAAAGCTCAAATCTGGACTCAAATCAGATTATCTCCCAGATCGAAGAACTGAAAGCCTTGTTACCACCATTCGAACTCTAAGCCACCCCTTGCCTAATATCGGGGAAATATATAACAAATTATAACAATATCAATAACAAGAGATTTGCCATTCAGGTGGAATCAACATTGGAACTGAAAGGGAATCCTTTGAAAATCTCAACATTGTGTGTAGTATTCGTACGAAAGGGCATTATGTGAGTGGAAGTGGGCTTGAAAAATCCGATTTCTTTCCTAAACCACCCTCACAGATCTTGGAAAGAAATGTGGACCATCAGTTGAACGACATTAGGGCTTTATTTGCTTCACGAGGGGTATGGCATTGTTATATTGTCGTTCGCAGATGTTTAACCTATTCCGAAAAGCTTCTTGTAGGTAGCTCTAGCAGTTTGATACTAAATGGTCACTCTCATTCATTATTGTGGTTCAGGTTGAATAGATTATTATTTGCGTAAAATTTGAAGTGAATGAAAAGATGCATGTGCAATATATTTTTCAAAAAGACTTGGTATGGCTATTTATCGAAAGCATTAATGAATACAATGCAATTGTTCGCGATGAACTCTATACAGGGTGTCTCAAGTGCCTATTAGACGTTTCTGGAGAACTAGACATATTTGAAATCTGAAAATTGGGATTATGATATCGTTTTGAATGATTGTTTGATCTATTACCATCATCTATTGTGGATGTAATGTTTTCCGACGTTTCGATAGACATCTTCTATCTTTATAAAGGAGGAAAAGTAAAAAACCTTTTGAAAATTATCAATTTTCAAAAAGTCAATATTGACAGAAGTCATGAAAGAAAATGAACGATGTTATATACTCATCTGTGATATGATGATCTTTTTAAGTTGGATCGAACTATCGGCGTCCAAACTTCTGGCAGATCTATAGATGGAGCACTTATGGAATCAGGTGTTATTTTCATAAATGCTGCTTCTTTGATTTTTTTCTTGCAAGTTTTTCTTCTTTGGATATTATTGATGCTTCATCCCATTTTATACGATGATTCTCATCTACAGCATGTTGGACCAACCTGGATTTGTCGCTGTCTAGTACTCGTAGAAGCTTCTGATGTTCTTTTATTCGTACATTGAGAGGGCGTTTAGTTTCTCCGATGTAAGATCTTCCGCACTCATAAGGTAATTCATATATGCAGTTCTTTGTTCTTTGTGTCTCATTATTAGGCTTAACTTTTGTAAGTTTAGCTCTGATAGTGTCTTGAGTTTTGAATGCAGTCGTTATGTTGTATCTATTTCCAATTCTTCTCATTTTCTCCGACAAATGTTTTACATAAGGAATTACGGTTTTAATGGTCTGATTTATATCTGTTGGTTCCGGTTGACTTTCTCTTGTTCGTCTAGCTTTTTCTAATATCTTTTTGGGGTAGCCATTGCTTCTAAGAGTTTTCGAGATGTTATTTATTTCTTCATTTTGGTCTTCTTCAGTGCAACAAATATTTATTGCTCTATCAAATAAACATTTTGCTACACCCAATATATATATTTCCAATTTGAAGACATCTTTTATCAACAAGAATTTGGAATGGCCATGTGTTTACTATCACCAATTTTAGCTGATTTATATATGGAAATTCTCGAACAGAAAGCATTAGAAAAATATATGCTTAAACCCAAACTGTGGAAAAGATATGTAGATGATACTTTCATTATTTGGCAACATGGAAGAGACACTATAGATGGATTCCTTCAATATCTAAACAATCAAGAGGAATCAATAAAATTCACAATTAAAATCGAGAAGGACAGACAACATCCATTCTTAGATGTACTCGTACATAAACAAAATGGAATCCCAAGAACCACTGTGTATGAAAAACCAACGAACACAGGACAATATCTACATTTCGATTCAAACCACCAACTGAACACTAAATTGGGAGTAGCAAAATGTTTATTTGATAGAGCAATAAATATTTGTTGCACTGAAGAAGACCAAAATGAAGAAATAAATAACATCTCGAAAACTCTTAGAAGCAATGGCTACCCCAAAAAGATATTAGAAAAAGCTAGAGGAACAAGTGAAAGTCAACCTGAACCAACAGATATAAATCAGACCATTAAAACCGTAATTCCTTATGTAAAAGGTTTGTCGAAGAAAATGAGAAGAATTGGAAATAGATACAACATAACGACTGCATTCAAAACTCAAGACACTATCAGAGCTAAACTTACAAAAGTTAAGCCTAATAATGAGACACAAAGGACAAAGAACTGCATATATGAATTACCTTGCGAGTGCGGAAGATCTTACATCGGAGAAACTAAACGCCCTCTGAATGTACGAATAAAAGAACATCAGAAGCTTCTACGAGTACTAGACAGCGACAAATCCAGGTTGGTCCAACATGCTGTAGATAAGAATCCTCGTATAAAGTGTGATGAAGCATCAATAATATCCAACGAAGAAAAACTTGCAAGAAGAAAAATCAAAGAAGCAGCATTTATGAAAACAACACCTGATTCCATAAGTGCTCCATCTATAGATCTGCCAGAAGTTTGGACGCCGATAGTTTGATCCAACTTAAAAAAATCATCATATCACAGATGAGTATATAACATCGTTCATTTTCTTTCATGACTTCTGTCAATATTGACTTTTTGAAAATTGATAATTTTTGAAAGGTTTCTTACTTTTCTCCTTGATAATGCTAGAAGATGTCTATCGAAACGTCGGAAAACATTACATCCACAATAGATGATGGTAATAGCCCAAACAATCATTCAACAAATATGTTCATTATTCTTATTTTAAATATGCTTAGCGTAAACCGTTTTTACAACATCGAAGAGGAAGGATTTGAGAAGGTCATGCATCTTTAGGATTTCAAGAATATCATCACAGGGTGTTTCAAATTTTATGTTGAAAATTGTGATGTTAAATTGTCCATAACTGTTTTTCAAATCAGAACCCTATTTTTTTATAATTGTGTTTGGTTCTGCGATCAAAAATAATGATAGTTTTCTCACATGATTATGCTCCTAAATTCAATAATTTCTGAGTTAATTGAGATTTTCTGGATTTATGTAATACAAAGTTGGGCAAAATGATGTGCTACTACTTAAATGAACTAAGAATAAGCGACAAAAAAGAAATGCATACCTACTATCAATAATTTTAATTTCATCCCTACCTTTCCAATGAAAACTCATGGTTCCAATTAGGTACAGGAAAAAGATTAGGGTGATATGTCTTCGTAGGTTAATCTCGGGCACCAGAGTTATTGAAACTTAAGATTCGAAAATGCTTGTCAAGTGTTGTAATCTGAACAACTAGACTTATTCATTCAATTTTCCCTCCTTATCGGGGCCTCGGAAATACTACACTGTATATGTGGCAAATTTAACATCCCGTTTGCATTCCACATTGGCATGCAGTAATCGATACGGGATCTCTAATCCCGAAACGGCTTATCAGATCTATTAACAATGAGATGACAATCTTCGTAACCTGAAGGGTCCTTTGAGGTCCATTCGAAAATGATTGCCTACACTGGTTTGATAATCGATAGTTGTGCAGTTTCTATGTTGGATATTGGGGCTAACAGGATTTCACACGTATTTGGTGTATCCATAGGAATAATGCAGCAAAAATAATGTTTTCTTGATTTGCCAAGCGGAATAAGGCAGTTTATAAGAGATTCAGCTTAATCTGATTGTACCGAATACCACAATGTGATTGAAGTAAGTTGAATGTAATAATTTGCTCGAGTGAATTGGAATTCATTTCACAGTCAGAAAGAGAATATATAAGAGACAAGAAAACCATTGAAATTTTCGACAAGAGCAGAACTTTAAAACATTATAACTAACAAATAATTGAATTATTTATTTATTTATTTAAATTATCGTGTCTCGACAACTAGGCAATTGACACATGTACAGTACTATAATGGTGCATTGTGGAGGTGAGTGCTATACAGGGTCTTTCACGAGGAAACTTACCCATATTTATACGGCAAACTTCTGAACGTATTTTTCATGAAATTCAGCACTTATAGGCGGTTTGCATAAATCTAAAAAGTGACATCTGGTGGCGACTTTCAGCATATTTGTTGTGAAAGAATTGTCAATAGATCAGTCATAACATTAGATTTCCTAGAACTTTTCAGTTGTTTTGGAAAGTATTTTTGTGAGTTTACCCAGAAGAAGGATGGATGTTGACAGATCATTTGGATTTTTGAAAATAAAATTTGGTCATTTCTCCAAAGGAAATGAAGAATAAGGACTGGCTTTGAAGAAAGCTGGTCATGTTTACAACATTATAAAGTGGACTGGTTTCATTACTTCCAAAGTAACGAGACAAACTTCGATAAATTAGCTACCTTACAATGTTGAAATAACCGTAACCACACTTCTCGACTATGCCAAAATATGAAAATTTTTGTTTTTGTGCTTGTGCTTCCAAAAGAGAAGAAAAAAATTGTTTGGCAACTCGATGAATATAGTTGAAATAAAACTTCTAGTTACAGAAATGATAAGCCAAGTTTAATTTTCATCAAAAAAAGTAACAATCTATTTTCAACATTGAGTTTACAATTTCCATGGTTGCTGTAAGCTAAAATTGAATCTATCGAAGACAATACCAGCAATACACTTCAACTCTTCATCACATTTTAAAGATTAATAATATTAATAATAATTAATAATACCATGGAAGCCCATACATTTGATAGGTTCATCGATGCCAACACATTTGTCATTTTTACTAACAAATAATTTGGTCTCATCGGCAATATTACATTGAATTGCCACGGCAGACATTTCTTCCGCACTATCTTCCATGAAATTACTCCCAAATAAAAATATATCATCATCTGAATCTTATGGATCAGTTTGACATGAAAATTCCTTCTGGCCTCTTTCCACTTGCACTGAATGATTATTATTACCTATTTCAATTAAAGATTCAACAATAGATCCTTCCTTTGACTCATCCTTTCTTCTTGATCTTGCTGTTTTTCTTTCAAATCTCTCCACTGCCATAGTGGAATTATCCACTTTTTTTATACATCTGAAATAAGTAAAATGAGATCGGACATAGATAACTGAAACTGAACTAACCTTTGGAAATATCGTTGGGTTATAAGACGGGCAATCAGGTAAATTACTTTTGGCATTTCCTACGAAATAAGCACTACATATCTTCTGGAATTTTGTCGGTTGCCATTGCTTGGAAGTACCATCATTACTAAAGTTTTGAATAAATGAAATTATGATAACATCTCCAATCAATCAGATATCCTTACCAAACTCTTCTAACTCTATTAATCCATATCTGCTTCCGTTCTTTCTCAAACCATTCATTAGGAAAAAATAAAATTTAATAGAATTATCTGTGTTATAATAAGCATTGTTGCAACCAACTACACAACACTGAATACGTGAAGAATATTATACTCCTAGGCCTTCAGCATTCATTTTCGATATTGAGGTTTGTAAATCAACAATTGCATAAACTCTTAAGTACGCTTCCACCACAAAAGAATCAGAAATTATGCCCCAAATCAATATGTAAAACACAGGGAAATGACAGCGAATTTGAATTCTTTCACAACAAAAATGTCGAATTCCGCCACCGAGGTCGCCACATACAAATATGCAAACCGCCTATAAGTATTTCACGATGCTGATGAAATCTAAAATACTTTCAAGGCATGAGCCTCTTTATTCAGTAGCATTTTGTGTTCACTTTTAATTTGGTGATAATTCGTATTAAGTTATAAAATCGATCACTATGCCTAATTTTGCCAATGAAGATTATTTAAATCTCATTTTACTTCATGGAGAATGTAATAAAGTTGTAGATAGAAAGATACGACGGTTCATTGAGAGGTTTCCTGACCGACCCAGACCAACGAGAGATACCATTAACAGAGCCATGACAAACTTGAGAAATGTCGGATTTTCATTAAGAAAACTATACACAGAGAAAAAAGTGTAGTAGAAGATGAGAACAACGAAATTACAGTTCTTGCATATTTTCGTGTGAAGCCTCAAAATTCTCTCAAAGATGCCGAGATTGCTCTGGGATTACCTCAATCGAGTGTTTGGAAAATATTGAAAAAACATAAAATGCACCCATATAAATTCAATAGGCTACAGTATTTGAAGGAAACTGATTTCATCAGGAGAACAGAGTTTTGCGAAGCTATGATGATTCGATTTCAAGACAATGAAAACTTTTTGGACTGTATAATTTGGACAGATGAATCTAAATTCACAAAGAATGGTTCTTTCAAATGGCATAACAGTCATTATTGGGATGAAGAGAACAACCACCACTTCAGACAATGGAACTTTCAAGAGACCTGGAGTTTCAATGTTTTTTGCGCCCTCAAAAATAATGCAGTTCTCGATGTTCACATTTATGATGAGACTTTAACTGGTTAGATAGAACACTACACTTGTTTGCATTATTTAAAGAATGTTCTTCCATAGGAGATAGATATTCTTACAAATTGACTCAAATAATTGAGCCGCTAGTACAGAACCATAATGACTTATGGTATCAACAAGATGGCGCTCCCCCATACAATTCACTCAATGTGTCAAATATCCTATACCCACGTTCTCCCGATTTAACTCCTTTAGACTATTATGTTTCGGGTAGGATAAAAAATATTGTCTACTCAACTCCCCTGACTGATAAAGAGGACTGCATAGAACGAGTCAGAAATGCTTTCAGGTTTGTTTAGATTTTTAGATTCATAGTTTTGAAACTCAATTTGGTTTTTAAATACTTTTGCAGATCTCTTCCTCCCGATGAAATAAGAAGAGCAACAAACGAAGCATTCCTGAGACGTATAAATAAATGTCTAGAAATTAACGGTCAAAACTTTGAGCATCTTCTCTGCTGCGAGAATTTGCCATGGTTCTCCTCATGGTAACTTGAAGTCGGTTTCAAGGTTTCAAGGGTGAAAAATTTACAGCATGGTTCAAATAACAGTTCCTAAATATTTCATCTTTTTGGCGTGAAGGGAAAAGAAAGAGCTGAAAATTCAAGACGAAAAACAGTTTTTTGTGAATAACTCAGAAAATATCCACTTTAGGGCAAGGGTGTGATGCATACACTCACATTATTTTTAACGTCGATTCAATATCTGCCATAAAAAATGAGGGTCTAATTTGAAAAAATTGATTTTTCACGATTTCGTCATCCCTAATTTTGTAAGCGATTTTTTCACCCCCTGTATCATGAATCGCGATTTTGATTTTTAAAGTGGATACATCAATCTTACATCTTGAAAAATCCCAAAAACGAACATTTTCTATCCAAAAACCTCGAAGTTATTCTTGTTTCAGCGGAGCTCTATTTTCGATTTTTTTTCGAATTTTCCCGCTCAGAGAGAATTTTCCAACCAAAACTGAAAAATGTTACATCAAAATAACTTGAAATTTTCTAAGGAATCTATTTCTGTAATGAAAAAATGGTGTTCTAATTAGAAAAACGGAAGTTGACGTCATTTCCGGAAAAACCGGAGGTGCTCATGCCTTGAAAATATTTTAGATTTCATCAGCATCGTAAGTGCTGAATTTCATGAAAATACATTCAGTAGTTTCCCATATAAATATGGGTGAGTTTGCTCGTGAAAGACCCTGTATTGGTTACGAGGAAAAAACTGAAAACGCACTATCGAAGCAACTATTATATAGAATAGTCGGCATTCCTTGAGAAATTTTAGAGCTGCCTCAATTTGAGGTGCTGAGCCGAGAATATCCTTTAAGTTGTCATAAAGACCTATCATTAAATATTTTCACAAGGTTCAGGAAATCTCACCTGTCTATGGTTTCACCACTGAACATTATAGATGAAATTATCCACTGAACAATTTTTGTCTTACATTCACTACAAAATCTAAATTGCCAGTTGCTGTATTCATTATTAATGTTTAATATTTAATCCAGAGTAATATTCCATAATGAATAAAGAAAAAGATTTCCATCACTCACATATGTACTTCGGTATATTCTCATGACCGTTGAAATAGGTAATATATGTTCTGTCGGGAACTGTTGAATTGAAGATTTGTCTTTATGAAGAGCTGGTTCTTTATAGCTTCAGACTTTCAGGGTTCATAAAATTATATCTATTCTAACATAGCAATGCTCAAATTAAGCTCATATGAGTTTTAAAAATTTCGAACCCAGTCTCTTAGATTTGTTATGTACCTTTAAAGAAATTTTTTGACATCTTTATTTCATACATCGATTCAACCTGATTCCCAAACTTAGGAGATAATAGAATTTGACCATGTTATTGTATTGAAATCTCAACCATCGATGTTAAATTTTAAAAAAATGGGTAACCTGCACCATTCGATCAATACCCGCAACATAATAGTCTAACAAAATCGATCATAACCCTCCCTCATGTATCCAAGCGCGCCACTGTGCTACGACGAGGGGCTTCTCTATAAGAATAGAACCCGCGACGCATGCAGATTTGACAAATCTTCAGATTTAGCGTGCAATCGTCGGTATCCTAGCAACGTGAGTCAATTGTTCTGGTGCAGGTGTCCAATCAATAGCACCTGGAGCTTTGCTCCGAATATAATTTGGGAAAATGCCGACGAATCGGCCAGACTGCTTGTCGCCAAAATCTTCTTCGTTCATCTCTCTTCGACTCATTGATCCTCGAGTAGATTCTGTGAGAATTTTCGGTGTAGGTGTAAAATAGGTAGGGAATTCAAAACCAGTTATTTACTGCCGCGTAGCACAGCTATTATAGCGTCGGCCTTTTCGGGACGTACAGAAGGGATTTAAACTGTTCGATTCAAGACTTGAAAAGTCTACAGGGGTTAAGCCTGCTTTGAATTGGTAATTTGGACGCTTGTTTTCTCGGTGGTTTTGTGGGGATAATGCTGTTTGACATTTTTCTACAATTTCGTTCTATCGGTTGAATAGCAATTTGTTCAAAGAAAATGTAAGCCATTAAGTTTTCAATATCTTCCTACTGACTAGTGCGAAATCCACAATACTAATAATGCACAGGGTATATTAATTTTTTGTTAATCACGAGGAAGGGAAAATTTGACATTTTACCATTGAAACTTCAGTTTAGATTAGTTGTTTTCCTGCGAAATTGGTAGTAAATATTGTGTGGAGACAAAAAAGCCTCTTCCAAATATACATATATATATTCTTTTGAACTTTTGGCTTACAATATTGAGTTAGCAAACAATAAAGCATATAAATCAAGGGTTAGTGACGGGGTGTCATACAATTCGGCGTATGGCGTAAAAGCCTACGGAAAAAACCCCAATAAAAAAAACCCTGGCTCCCCGTCTAAGTGTAAAAGTACAAAAATAAGCTGTAATATACAGGGTATTTCACGATGAACCTCACCCATATTTATACGGGAAACTACTGAACGTATTTTCATGAAATTCAGCACTTATAAGTATTTCACGATGCTGATGAAATCTAAAATATTTTCAAGGCATGAACCCCTCCGGTTTTTCCGGAAATTCTGTCAACTTCAGGTTTTCAAATTACAATACCATTTTTTTATTGCCTAAATAGATTCCTTAGAGAATTTCAAGTTATTTTGATGTAACATTTTTCAGTTTTGGTTGGAAAATTCTCTCTGAGCTGGAAAATCCGAAAAAAAAAAATGGAAAATAGAGCTCCGCTGAAACAAGAATAACTTCGAGGTTTTTGGATGGAAACTTTTCATTTTTGGGATTTTTCAAGATGTAAGATTGATGTATCCACTTTAAAAACCGAAATCGCGATTCATGATACAGGGGGTGAAAAATTAGCTTTCAAAGTTAAGGATGACAAAATCGTGAAAAATCAATTTTTTCAAATTAGTGTAACATTTTGAAATTACAATCCCAAAATTTATTTAGATTCTATCGTCTCTTGATCTATTTGAAAATAATTTATTTCAAATTAATTTGCTATACCATCTATTGTTGAATAATGTAATTTCCTGTACATAAGGTATTATTCTTTATAGAAATCTGTTCATTAAAATTTTCGGTGGGGGTGTCTGAAATTGGATGTTGTTATCGCGAATTAATTCATTCCATCTTTGAAACTGATAGTATGCAGACATTATCTCTCGATTGAGAATTTGTTAATTCACGTTTACATATTATCCAAGGAATTTTATAATATTCTTTTCGTGTATCCCTCTCTAGAAGGGATTCCTGTATTATCGTATTCTTAGATTCTTTAATTCTCGTCTCCTTAAATTCTTCGTTTCATATAATCCCAGATTTCTCGACTTTTCGATTCAACAACCACTCCAGACACTATCACCGAAGTTTTCTCAACAACTACCATCATTTGAAGAAAAGTGAGTACCTATATGTTGAAGTTTATCGCCTTCCTGAATAAAGAGATTGTTCATCAGAGTGAGATTAATTCTTCAATTTCGTACACCGTCATCCTGAGATCACATTCGTATGTTTATTAGTTTTTATACGAATAGAACTCAAAATTGTGTCTAAACTAATTGACGCCCATATTATCACACAAAGAAAAGATCACAAATTTTCATATAAGTCAAATGAACCTACGCCCATAAATGTTCTCCGGCCAACAGCTGCCGTACGCTTTGTGTCCTTCTTTTAACATCAAATAGTCAGGAGAAAATTACGTGACATTAGAACCCCATTTTTTATGACAGATATTGAATCTACGTTAAAAAACAATGTGAGTGTATGCATCACAAACTTGCCCTAAAGTGGATATTTTCTGAGTTATTCATAAAAAACTGTTTTTCGTCTTGAATTTTCAGCTATTTCTTTTCCCTTCAGGCCAAAAAAATGAAATTTTCAGGAACTGTTATTTGAACCATGCTGTAGATTTTTCACCCCTTCTTGAAACAGGGTTCAAGTTACTATTAGGAGAACCATGGCAAAATCTCGCATTTATAACTAGAGAAGATGCTCAAAGTTTAGACCGTTAATTTCTAGACATTTATTTATAAGTCTCAGGAATGCTTGTGCGTTGCTCTTCTTATTTCATCGGGAGGAAGAGATCTGCAAAAGTGTTTAGAAACCAAATTGAGTTTCAAAACTATGAATCTAAAAATCTAAACAAACCTGAACGCATTTCTGACTCGTTCTATGCAGTCCTCTTTATCAGTCAGGGGAGTTGAGTAGACAATATTTTTTATCCTACCCCAAACATAATATTCTAAAGGAGTTAAATCGGGAGAACGTGGGTATAGGATATTTGACACATTGAGTGAATTGTATGGGGGAGCGCCATCTTGTTGATACCATAAGTCATTATGGTTCTGTACTAGCGGCTGAATTATTTGAGTCAATATGTCAGAATATCTATCTCCTAAGGGAGGACATTCTTTAAATAATGCAAACATGTGTAGTGTTCTATCTTACCAGTTAAAGTCCCATCATAAATGTGAACATCGAGAATTGCATTATTTTTGATGGCGCAAAAAACATTGAAACTCCAGGTCTCTTGAAATTTCCATTGTCTGAAGTGGTGGTTGTTCTCTTCATCCCAAAAATGACTGTTATGCCTATTGAAAGAACCATTCTTTGTGAATTTAGATTCATTTGTCCAAATTATACAGTCCAAAAAGTTTTCATTCTCTTGAAATCGAATCATCATAGCTTCGCATAACTCTGTTTTCCTGACGAAATCAGTTTCCTTCGAATGCTGTACCCTATTGAATTTATATGGGTGCATTTTATGTTTTTTTAATATTCTCCAAACACTCGATTGAGATAATCCCAGAGCAATCTCGGCATCTTTGAGAGAATTGTGAGGATTCACACGAAAATATGCAAGAACTGTAATTTCGTTGTTCTCATCTTCTACTACACTTTTTTCTTTGTGTATAGTTTTCTTAACGAAAGATCCGACATTTCTAAAGTTTTTCATGGTTCTGTTAATGGTATCTCTCGTTGGTCTGGGTCGGTCAGGAAACCTCTCAATGAACAGTCGAATTGTTTTATCTACAACTTTATTACATTCTCCATGAAGTAGAATGAGATTTAAATAATCTTCATTGGTAAAATTAGGCATAGTGATCGATTTTATAACTTAATACGAATTATTACCAAATTAATAGTAAACACAAAATGCTACTGAATAAAGAGAAATTTGGCTGATGTAATTAATGATATCTATCATTAAAAAAAAGAATGGAAAACATGGTTATTTATTGCATATGGTTTATAAGGAATTATTTATTTATCACTGGAGAGAAAACCGATAGCCGATTAGTTGAAATAAAGAGGTTTCCTATACAAATTCGAATCCAAATTCGCCATCTATTTAGGAACAACCTGTAACTTTTTTCTCCTGCATATTAGGGGAGTAAAATCTACAACATGGTTTAAGTAACAGTTCCTGAAAATTTCATCTTTTTGGCGTGAAGGAAAAAGAAATAGCTGAAAATTCAAGACGAAAAACAGTTTTTTGTGAATAACTCAGAAAATATCCACTTTGGGGCAAGGGTGTGATGCATACACTCACATTATTTTTTAACGTAGATTCAATATCTGCCATAAAAAAATGGGGTTCTGATTCGAAAAAATTTGATTTTTCACGATTTTGTCATCCCTAACTTTGAAAGCGATTTTTCCACCCCCTGTATCATGAATCGCGATTTCGATTTTTAAAGTGGATACATCAATCTTACGTCTTGGAAAATTCCAAAAATGAAAATTTTCCATCCGAAAACCTCGAAGTTATTCTTGTTTCAGCGAAGCTCTATTTTCGATGTTTTTTCGAATTTTCCCGCTCAGAGAGAATTTTTCAACCAAAACTGAAAAATGTTACATCAAACTTGTAATTTTCTAAGGAATCTATTTCTGCAATAAAAAAATGGTGTTGTAATTTGAAAAACGGAAGTTGACGTCAGTTCCGGAAAAACCGGAGGTGCTCATGCCTGTGCTGAATTTCATGAAAATACGTTCAGTAGTTTCCCATATAAGTGAAGTTCCTCGTGAAAGACCCAGTATTTTAGGGACTTCTTTCTTCAAGAGTGATCTATTGATGGAGACAGAGACTTATTCAAGTTGCCCACATCGAAACTGGAAATAAAAAGACGAATGCAGAAAAAAGAACTGAATAACAAAAATACGTATCATATTCGTTTGAAATTTATAACCCATTCCAAGAAAGAGTTGGAAACATCATGAATAGCCCTAAAACCATCTTGAAATTTATATATGGGACAACTATTGATTAGATGAGGTATTGTTTCTTCTGCTCTTAATTAGGCAATTCTCGAAGCCAATCTGAGCACGCCTTCAGGAGGAACCATATTGCAGAAAAAAATTATGGGTTGATCATCATTACAAATTTGATCAATTGCGTTTCTGCACGATTTAAGCTTATACAATTGCATATTTTAGCGTACCTTCTGTAGATTTTTTGAAGATGAAGCATCTAGTTCACCGGAACATCTTTCTTGCCTATATCCTATCCGAAACCAGCCAAATCATCCAAGTGAAGGGCTGTTGTGACAAATTCCAGCTCCTCAATAATTAATGACATATATATGTACATTAATCGGCAGAAAATCTCGACGCTATCTCCACCATCTATGCCACATTGTTCTGCTTTATTGTCCTCATCTCCCATCAACTGAACCTCTCCACTGGAGAGGATAAATTGATTACATGGCATATTTGTAGTACCGAAAAGAATACATTAACAGCGCCATCCCTTGGCAAATATGTATTAGATGATTAAATTTGTGAAACATATTGCGGCCACGCGCTGTATTAATGCAGCATCATTTAGCTCGATATTTCACAGGGTAATAAAAAGCTGGATCGTTTCTGCCATGAGAATGAATCTACCCCCTCTGGAGACAACCATAAGGGGTTGGAGATATTGTCACAAAAAATAATGGACGTTTCTAGTATCTATATATACAGTGCCTTTTCAGTTTTTATTTGTCTCACGTAAGGCTTATGAAATTTGAAGAATTTCTATTGGATTAGTTATTTTCCGATCAGGTTTATGCATGTTCTGCTTTTGCATTTTTGTAGTATTCAAACTATTAATCATATTTTGGCTGAATGAGAGGTCACACAGAATTTTGAGACTTCACAATCGAAGAATATGTACTGGAATTTTTCTCAACTACAAAGCAATTATCCAATTTTCTTTCTTGAAATGGGTTATAAATTTTAAACGAATATGATACGTATTTCTGTTATTCAGTTCTTTTTTCTGCTTTTGTCTTTTTATTTCCAAATTCGATGTGGGCAACTTGAAGGAGTCTCTGTCTCCATCAATAAAAGACTACTCTTGAAGAAAGAAGTCCCTAAAATATATTTCAGCTTATTTTTGTACTTTCACACTTAGGCGGGGAGCAAGGGTTTTATTTTACTGGGGTTTTTCCCTAGGATTTTATGTGATACGCCGAATTGTATGACACCCCGTCACTAACCCCTGATCTATATGCTTTATTGTTTGCTAACTAAATATTGTCAGCCAAAAGTTCAAAAGAATATACAGGGTGTTCGGCTCATGGACCGTCAAATTTGCTACCTTTTCAGTCTTGGAACCTGGGTCCTTAGTATTACGGTTACGGAGGTAGGATTTTTTTGCTAAATTACCCGAAATGTACCCTTCGAAGCCCCATAACTTTTTTTGCGTGGGCTTTTACATGCATTTTTTTATTGTATTAAGTCTACATGAGTATGTGTTTAAAAAAAACCCTATTTATTGTTACAGCTATTACAAACTTAGTTTTATTTTAAAATATTCTTTGGTTTATAACATTGCTAACCATATGCTATTTACGTAAGTCAATAAAAAAAATAATACTGCAAATAAGGTTTTAGTCAGAAGAGTGAAGAAAGTAGCACCTAAATAAAAGTACGGATTTCGACACAACACAGCGAGCAAGGAAATTTTACCTACCCGTTTTAGACGCGTGTGAATTATTATTACTATTTCTGTCCTTAGGTTGGATTGGGTTAGTCGCCGCTGACTTGACCCTACCGTCATTCGAGATTTAACTGTCTCTGCTGTTGGAAGTGTCTGTGCTGCGTTGTTCATTTTTTTAAATTTATATTTTTTGAGTTTGTTACTTTTATCGACTTTTTGCTACTGTTGTTTTAATTTTAGTTGTTGATATGACAATTTCACCAACGCTGAGTATGCTGATATGTACTCTTGAACCTTTTTTAACTTGCGCTAACAGTTCAACTTTCACTTAAGGTAATTTTATTCAAATAACTAAATTTTTAACTATTGTAAATTCACAAACTATTTTATTCACAAAAATTCACTTCACCCTTCTGAATTGAAAGCCTACACCAAAAAAAATTAAATAAAGTGTTTTTCATCTTCTAGCAATGTTACCATATGATTTATAAGTCACATGTTTTAATTTAAATACAAATAAAGTTAATCAAATTTACAAATATTTTTAATGAGTTACCTATATAACGGTAATGGTGACTTGGAGTGCAAGAAGAAAGGTTTTAAAGCCCATATCAGTAAATATTTGTTGAGCGGTGGCGCCATCTGCTGCGAACACATGCCAAACACCCTTAATTTTTAAGTTTTTCGTGTTTTTTAGAGAAATTATAGATGTCTGGCACCTGTTATTATTTATCTGCATCAGTTAATGATGCCTACCGTTAATTTAAAAAAAAAATTTGATGCAAATCGGTTTGTAGCGGCACTCTATACAGGGTGAACCACGACGAACTGCATCGATCGATATCTCAGAAACTGAATGTAGGAAAAATTTGAAATTTTGGGAGCTTGCCAGATGTCTTGGGACCTATAGAGCTAAACTTTTTTCATCTATTGGGCACTTCCGGTTATACCGGAAATAGACCCTAAGTCGCTTATTTGAAATAGGATACCCTATATATTATTACATTTTTGGATTCTACTTAACATTCTAGGCAGATTTCATGTATCATGTCCTATCCCTAAGTCTGAGCGTTTTTGACATATTCAGGTTTTTATGTCAAAAATTACGATTGCAACCCCTAACTTAATTATCAATTGTTTCTATAAGGAAGCCCTTTTTACTTACTTTGGGTTAGATGTCTTGTTGAAAAGGACCTACTTCAATAGATTTTGTATAATACTTGGACAAATAATCATACAGAGTGTTAAAAAAAAAGATCTAGAATGAGATTGAGAAAACTGACAAAACTCAATTTTTTCAAATGGAAACCCCCCATTTTTATTATTTTGTAGCATTAATCATCAAACATGAAGGTAACTTTGTATGAGGTTATCTATACCTAAAATCTGAAGTTTTCGAAATATTGCCAATTTAATATTTTTCTATGGCAGTTTTGCATTCAATGTGTAAACAATTAGATCTAGGATAGCCACTTTTATATTTGACATTTCAAGTAGCATTTGAATCAGGATTAAAAAAATTATTTAAGTAAATATTCAAATTGGTGTCCTTGAACTGCTAAACATTTTTCGCATCTCAGCAGCAATTGTTCATGGGTGGTTTTTCTTATTGATTGGGGGTCCAGGTCTTCAAATGCTGTTCTAACATAACTCATGCAGTCTTCCATGGTGGTCACTGATGTTTTATACACGTTATTTTTCACTGTTCCTCATACATAAAAATCGAGCACTGATAGGTCCGGGGAGCGAGGTGACCAAAAATTTGGTCCATTGTTGGCTATCCATTGATCGTAAAATAAGTTTTCCACATAATTATTGACCAAATGGGCATTATGTGGAGGTGCTCCATCATGTTGGTAGAAAAGTTTTCGAAGTTCAGCCAGGGGCAAGTTGTCTAAATAGTCAACTTCAAAATTCCGCAAGATATCGAGGTATCGGTCTCCTATAAGTTCTTCAAATTTTGGGTATAGATAACCTCATACAAAGTTACCTTCATTTTTTATGATTAATGCTACAAAATAATAAAAATGGGGGGTTTCCATTTGAAAAAATCGAGTTTTGTCAGTTTTCTCAATCTCATTCTAGATCTTTTTTTTTTTGAACATTCTGTATGATTATTTGTCCTAGTATTATACAAAATCTATTGAAGTAGGTCCTTTTCAACAAGACATCTAACCCAAAGTAAGTAAAAAGGGCTTCCTTATAGGAACAATCGATAATTAAATTAGGGTTTGCAATCGTAATTTTTGACATAAAAACCTGAATATGTCAAAAACGCTCAGACTTAGGGACAGGACATGATACATGAAATCTGCCTAGAATGTTAAGTAGAATCCAAAAATGTAATAATATATAGGGTATCCTATTTAAAATAAGCCACTTAGGGTCTATTTCCGGTATAACCGGAAATGCCCAATAGAAAATATTTTAGCTCTATAGGTCCCAAGACATCTGGCAAGTTCCCAAAATTTCAAATTTTTCCCACATTCAGTTTCTGAGATATCGATCGATGCAGTTCGTCGTGGTTCACCCTGTATAGCCACGCATAGCTTAATTCACAGCGCTTCAGTGGCCTAGAGGTTAGCGCTCAAGTTTCACACTGACTAGGTGCCGGGTTCAACTCCCGGCGGCTCCCTCAAAACTGCGCGCACACAAGCCATACTGATGAGTCCAAATGTGTGCGCCAGGGATGAAACGCATAAGTAGGGATAACTTACGATCCTACAGGTTGATTGGTTAAGGCGCTAGACCTCGCTATGCATCATATTGTTATAATAGATTGCTTTAAAATTTGGTCGAAGTGAAATTGAGCTGTTTCAGGTTTTTCTTGGCAGTTATATTTTTTTAAGAAAATGAATATATTCTATAATTTTGTCGCGCAGTGTTTTTATCTAATATTCAAAGAAAATTAAATATTTCACGTATTTTGCATTGCTTAATACCTTGTTGAAAACTTATAAAAATTAACAAAATTAAATCAGAACCATAACTTTGGGGAATAAATAAGAGAATGAATAGGAGTGAAGCTGCCACTTATGTCCCTATATTGACCTTGATATTTGTAATTCAAAAACCAATGTTGGTAGGTACATAGATACTACTACATTAGGATCTGTCTATTGTATCTATGGAGGTCACTTCATAAACAACTGCCCCTAAAGAGTAATTTAATAGAAGAGTGTGCTTAAAATTTTCTCATGGACGGTGAAAGGATGAGAGATAATCAAACCATAACAATGACTCCAAGCTGAAGAGATCATAGAGTACTCGAAACCAACTTCAAGTATCCCGTCATGAAACGGATACCCACCTATCGTGTCATCCCATTCAATTCCACAAGATGGAAAACTTCTCCCTATACCTTGTAAGTAAAACGTGTACGGCATTGTAGAACTACAATTCTGAAACACCTGTACAATGCAGGGAGAGACAAAAATTAACATAACAAACCAAAGGCGGGACTCATTCTGTCTCAGACCGTGACGTGTAGAGATAATAAACCATGCCCCGCCTCGCCTATTGATTGGTCGCGAGAGGTTGGCAATTGTAACGCATGCCCATGGGCATGAATCTGAGAACAAGTTGCGACTCCATGCAAAGGGTTCTGTGGCCGACCGTGCAATAGACGTATTAGTTTGTTGTGATTGTTTTATAATTGTGCAAAAACAATTGTGTTGTCGTGCGATTTAATTCTACAGTTGATTGACGGCCTCAAGATTGATCTCGATTTACAGAGGCAGGCCGCTAACGGCCACTTCATGAGGTAGGAAGCTAATCTTTAACGTTGCGACTTCTGACGGATTTTGACATTAGTGGCCTTGATGAATTCCCGTAAATTTCACTCGGATTGTCAGTATGAGTTGTATGAAATTCATTTTGCTCTGACGTAATGCAGAAACTTTCTAAAGGATAGCAATTTCAATGGATTGGATGTTTTCTATCAATAACAATGATTACTCGCTAAATTCATGAATCTATAGATATTGACAATACTTGATATGAGGTACCTACCTTACTACTCATACAGGCATTTGAGTAATTAGGTAAGTTGATGTTGATGACATATTTGCAATTAAAGAAGGTAATGGGCTAAACCGCAGTGATGCAGAAAATGTGGGAAATAAATGGAGAGCCGATGGGTTTAGGACATTACTTTATTCAATAATAATAATAATAATAGTCTTTTCCGCAAATCGCCAGGAAATTTTAACATTCCTGTCAAAATTTCTTGAAGAAAAAGTCAGGACTTCCTTACTGTAAGGAAATGATATTTCCGTACAGTTGTTAGTGTTCTACATAAATGATAGCAAACACATTGCTTATAAGGAATTAATTTATATTTTGAAAACATCAAGTCATTGCTGAATACATTTTTAAGATCAATTTGTTATATTTACAGTAATTTGACAGTTAGTACAATTATTGAACATTGAAGGAACACTCTTAGAACTATGAGAAACATTTTGGACAACATGCAGGGTGGAAGGGTCATTTTGTTGAATATTTTGTACTGTGAAAATTTTATTTGCCACCTCAACCTTATTGTTAAGCGATTCTTCGATATATCCTTCAGCAACGTTTGATGACTTCCATCCGCCATGCCTTTTAAATTAGTTATGTCGGCACCAGAGTCAACCAATATTGTTGCAGAAGACCGACGAAAGCAGTGACCAGTATATTCTGTCGGATTGACAAAGTTCAAATAAGTAGCAACTATTTTGGGCATTTTTCTAAATTGATGAATTCCTACCACTTGTCTACAACCCTTTCCGCTTTGATATTTAAAGAAAAATCGGTCACTGTTCATATTTTCTGGTCTTAACGAAATATACTTTCGATAAACATTCAAGTAGATCTGATTAATTACAAATGATCTTGGTTTGTTGGTTTTCGAATCAGGTATGCTGATTAAAAGCTTAGATTCTAAGTCTTCTATATCGTGTACAGTCATTCGGACTAACTCATCCATTCTACAGACCCCAGAAATACCAAATATTACAGCCACCTAAAAAATAAATAAAGCTATAATCTCAATAGAAATTACAAACTTGTAAATTACCTTAATCTTTAAATTTTCTTTATCTGGAGCTTCCTGGATAAATTTTTCAATTTCTTCTTTCGTTAAAATCTTAGATTTCTTTGCCCTTAACCTTGAGCTTGCCGTTTCAATAAAGAACGAAGTTTTGAGTATGTAGATATATCTACATTGTGTTTAAGTGCAAGGGTTGACTTCAGCATTGAATAATTGGCCCATAATGTTGAAGATTTCATCTTTAAACAAAGGTCTAGGAAGTATGCCATTACAACATTTTCTGAGAAAGAACTCGTATTTTTACTCATGCGATAATCCATAAAACGTCTGAATGCATTTTCGTACTTTTCTCTTGATTTCTTTGGCAATAATTCTAATGAAGCAGTATTCACTGCCTCAACCAGCTCTGGAGGAGTCCCAGGAATGGAAATTTCATCATCACTTATTATTTTACTTATCAGCAATTAAATTTATAAGCGTCAAGTTTGACAATTCAACCTCAATACGTTTCCATAATAACCCAAGTAATTTTATTAGGAATTTCAAAGCACCATTTATTTGGTAATAAAATTATCGCGTTTTTTTTTAAATCAATCAATATCTGTCGAATTTTAAACGATTTGCGGAAAATAGTATGTTTACCTCGTAGGAAAAGCCACATTCCTGGACTCTTCACAGTCGTCCAGGAATGTTAAGCTTTTCCTACCCGGTAAACAATGTACTATTATTGTATATAAAGCATGCATAATCATGCATATACTCGTCAGATATGAACAAAGCAGTAGGTATTACATACAAAAAGATTGAAAACGAACAATACATTTTAAAAAAAGTGCAGTATAATTAGTACAGTAGATTATGCTGAATTAGCAACTACATGAAAATCACAATTAAAAACCATACACTAAGTCTAGATAAAATGATCAATCTTTGTACCATCTCAAATTGCTACAGACATTCTTCTCATTGTAGAAGGAAAATTTAAGTTACGGTCATCCATACTCAAACCTATTCTTATATCTTCTCAACCCGGCAAATCAATCAGTGCACACATCAAGTTATATCTTAAATCATTTACGCCTATCATCAAAAACTTCTTCCATAGAGTAGTAACATTTCTTTTTAAAGAAACCCTTGATATAACTTTTAAATTTTGTATAAGTCATGCCCCTGACACCATCTGGCAGACAGTTCATAAGTTTTTTGCCTATTTAGTCCGGAGAATGCTCAAATTTAGTATACAGTTTACAATATGTTTTAGTATACTTAGTTACATAATGATGGAGATCGGAGTAACGGAGGTGCTGATCCGCATTTAATTTTATATGTAGCAGAAGCTTATACATATACAAAACAGGCAGGGGCATCACTGAATTATTTTTATACAGGGTGTAACTAAATAAGTGTAAAATATTTAAGGAGGTGATTCCTTATCGAAAAAAAAGATAGGATCAAATACCTAAAGAACCTTCATTGGAGCATCCCTTGTTAAGATACAGCCGCCCAAAGGGGGTATATAAAATTTGTATAAATATTTTTTTCACAAGCAGCAAAAATGTTACAATATTCAAATTAACCTTACGTTTCCTAGAAGCAAATAGACACTTATCCAGTTATTTATTTGGTTATTTATTAATTTTCGCATTTATCACGATGTACCTACCTATCTCTGTAGTTGTTCGTAAAATAAATTTTTGCTGCGAACTGGTTTATTTTGGGCAAAAAACTCATGAGACATTTTTTGTTTAGAATGAAACAGGCTATCGGAAATAAATTTTTAAATTATAAATAAATAATAAGACAAAAAGTTACATTGGAAATAAACTTTAGGGGTTGCGTTTCCCACCCTTACAACCATGAGGTAAACCAAATAAATAACTGGATAAGTGTCTTTTTGCTAGTAGGAAACGTTAAGTTAATTTCAAGATTGTAACTTTTTTGGTGCTTGTGGAAAAAATTTTATTACAAATTTTAAGTACTGCCTTTGAGGGCTGTATCTTAACAAGGGATGCTCCAATGAAGTATTTTTATAGGAAAGATCCTATCGTTTTTTCGATGAGGAATCACCTCCTTAAATATTTTACACTGATTTTGTTACACCCTGTATTTGGCGCTCTTGTTCGCCTGACTCGAGTGCTTATAAATTTATTCAAAACTTTGTATTTTTTAATATTGGCATTCAAGCTGTCTCAATTGTTTCGTAGGGAATCGCTGATAAAAAATCCATTTTCAAATTCTGTCCGTCCGTAGACACGATTAGGTACCTACGGAATGAGCTAGAGAGCCTAATGAATATCTCGGACGAGTTCGTTATTGGGTTAAATCCGTTCAGTGATTAAGTAGTTATGAGTATCTGAAAATTTATTTTCGTTATAACTCTTACAATATCCATCGGATAATGTTGTAACTTGAAAGATAGGTACCTATCTGAATTAGGTCGGAACAAATTGACTTGCGAAATTTCGTGAACGTCGACACGCAAGAAAATTTTTAACAAATCTCATTAGAAAAATTTTTATCGATATCTCACATTTCACTGAATTAAAAGAAAGGTTACACTATATGTGAGGAAAATCCTACCTGTTTTAGGTTTTTTTGAAAATATCCATTGTTTACACGAATGAAGAATATAGGCATATTTCGATATATTCATATTTACTTGGAATATACATGAAATGATACGCTAGATTGATTTATATTCGATTTATAATCGAATAAATACCTAGGAACCTCTCTTTAAAGCAATTTCGAGCTAATTTTTCAACCTCCACATGTTGTTTACAAAATATGTCCTATTGACATCGAATGCATTATAACTTTGTATTCCATTCGGTCGGATATATTATTTACTGGAAATAAAGGGAATAAATCGTTAACAGAGATGAATATAACGCATAATATTACCTATAACGGTCCAATTCCACCAATTTTATACTTGAAGTAATCTATTCCTCGTTCATCGTTTGACGTATTATGACGTATTTCGAACATCGAAATAAATTACGAGACATATAAAAAGTCCGTCAGAGGTATAGACATATAAAGAGATAGACTCTAGTATTCCACTCATAAAACTGTTGAAATTAATAGCCAACATTGAATTATTTCACCATGTGTCAGAAAAAGATAGGAATATATGATTTCTAGCACTTTGGCAACGCTGCATAATGAAGTCGTCAAATACTCAGTGGCGTACTGATATAATGGTTTCGTTTAATTTCTGAGGAAGCTTCAAAATTCGAAATATTTGAGATTATGATGGAAAACTTGCAGAATTCGCACTGTAAGTCTAGTATAATCGATTTTAGGTAAATGATGCAAGACAAATTGCCTCACTATGATATTGAAATAGATTCATACGATAATAGAGGGTATTTCTTTCTATATATCGAAAGATTTAATGAAAAGTGTAGATATTATAATATTGAGCTATAATCCCAGCAAGTACGATATCTTTCGTAGGTGGTCACAAGAGTGAAACTGCTAAGTCTGTTAAATTTTACCGAGTAGCAGTTTCAGCTGCGGTAATAGGACATTAATAGAATGCCATGAAAAAAATAACCCTGGTTTTGACCAGAGCATAAAATTGTGTGAAACATGTTTCATCAAATTTGGGTAAAAGTTGGGTTAATGAAACAAACTTTCAATGTTTATATTTATTGATAATATAAATTCTTAACAAAACCACTCAAAATAATATTTATGCATCTAAAACATAGACTCAACATTGATCACATCATATCGACCTGGTCCTAAATTTCTTCGAAATATCTACTAACTTTCTGGTTTCATGATTGAGCCTTATATGTAAATAACCCACCAAGACATTCGACAAAGAAAATCGTACCAAGGAAAACCAAATTTTTTTTTTTAGGTATTACAAATAGGGTTTGATATTGATTCAGGTATTTCATTTAGGTCAAATGTATGACTCTAAAAGCTATTCAATTAATACAAACAACCTTTGCATTCACTTCATTCTACGACACTGATTGTTCAAATATTGACGCCAAAAGCATATTTGGAAACTTACCGGTGGAAAGAAAGATTTGGGTTCAAATAATCATAGTTTCTGCAAATATAACATGGTCGAACAATGTTTTACAGTTTAAACACTCTTTCGAAGTCTGTAAAATCACAATAACCACTTAATTTTACTTAATCGACTATATAATATAGCAGTAAGGGGGGAACCAGAGAAAATTATCTCAAAACTCGACGGGAGGCCCGAAGGACCGACCCCGGGGGAATCTCAATGAAAATCGAAAGGGTGAATCCTCTTCTTTTCCAGAAAAAGACATGTCTCATAGGGCGGTACCGGTATGGACCCCGGAGCCCCCCGAAATCTGTACGAAAGGAAGGTATGCAAAATGGCAATTTTTCGAGCCGCGAGTTCCAAAAAACCGCCTTGATATTTTCATTTCGTGCAGGCGGTAGGAGCCCCTAAACGCCCTTTCGGCGGTGGAAAACGAATCTTGAGAAAATTTCCAATCTCCGGGTATCCATTTTCATATCCACATCGCGAGCCTAGACCGAGAATTTTCCGATTGAAAATTGCCATTTTCAGACTAGAAGTCGTCCATTTTCAGGTGATTTATTTCGATGTTCGAGACGGGTCAGTCTTCATAATACGTCAATCAACAAGGGAGTGATTACTTCAGGTACAAAATTGGTGGAAATCGGTGATATTATTCTCTTTATTTTCAGTAGATAATATATCCAACCGAAAGGAATATCAAGATATAATGCGATCGATGTCAATAAAACAGATGTAAATTGCTTTAAACAGGGGTTTCAAGGTTGTTATTCGATTAAAAATCAAAGATAAAACAATCTACCGTATCGTTTGCTATTTTCAGTCGAGAATTAATTTCATTTTGTCACAATTTCCACGAAGATTCGGGTTTGGAGATTGAATCGTCTTGCGGCAATTTCATAGAATCACAGAATAAATCCGTTCCACTCGGTTTATGCGGGAACAACTGGAACTGGAAATTGAGTAGCCTCTATTTATATGCACATCTTTAGAGCTTTATCGAATATTTTTTTTATTCAACTTTTGTAGAATTCACGGAGGTTAAATCAATGCTGAAGTTAAATAGTATATTCTTTAACAAGTTGCAGAATGGGCACCTAACACGAATGCGAGTGTTGAATTGCCTTCTGCAACGAGTATTAGACGATATTTTCTCTATTTTAGTCAAGAATGGGAGACATTTATTGGAATCCAATGAAAAATTCAGATTATACCTCCTAGTTTCCACTTGTAAACAAATACAAGTTAACTTTCTAGCGCTTTGGCAACGTCAAGTATATAATAAGGGGGAAATACGGTCAGTGAATTATATGAATGAATATGTTCGCGCAGAGTTGTTGATCATCACATAGTGAAGTATCAGATCTTTGTTTTTAGTTCTGTGCCGACGTCAACATGCTGAATATTTTCAAACAGTTTCAAGAAATGAAACACATTATGGCAACATCACAAACGGGTTGGATGTGTATGGCGTATGGTTGCCAAACTGCTTTTTCAATGTGAGCTAAATGATTTAATGTAAATAAATGGGTATATCTCTTTATATGTCTATGGGCAGAGGTATCAATGATTGATTCTATCTTCCTACAGATGACCTATATACGACGGTAAATTTTTTTTTATTGTGATTTTCATTAATCCGTTACTTTAAAATTCAATTCGTTGATACTAAGTAGTTTTTTGGCGAAATAAATACCTCCTAATTAAGAGGGATTGTATAGATATATGCCTAATCACGAAATCCAGTCAACGGAATGAAGTAATTTTCAAATCTTGGTTCGTGAGAATTAATGATTTTTTCCCATCATAACAAGAAAAAACAACTGCGGTAGATAATTTCAATTATCATTGCTAATATTTCCTGGGGCGAAAGATTTCATTCTACTCAGACAGTATCAAATATCTAGTTAAATCACCGTTACCTGAATTGAATTTTAAAATCATTCTCGACCTTTCTAAAAATGAATGGAGAAATTTCCAAAATTCTTTCAAAACGACGGCTCCTACGCTTTTATTGGGGGTTTGTGAATAAAACGTAGGTACCCTTAGAAGTCAACCAAAGTTTATGAAGAGTTGTCATAAATATGTCTAAAGGATTCTTGAAAGGATAAACAAAGCTTAAATCGAAAGCTTAAAAGTCAAGTCTTAAGTCGAGAGGATTATGGATATCCAGGAATTTGAAATTTTAACTGAACCGTGGAACAAGAGTTGAAAATATTCAGTAAAATCAAACCTTATGTATCAGTCAAAAAGAAACAGATTCGTAAGGTGAATTGTTGAAATTTCAAATTCACAATTGTGCGTTGTTGTGGAATTTGTGCTTCGTCGAATTGTTTATGTCAAATAGAACGCAAAACCATATTTCAATTTATTTTACGGTTAGGTATGCCTTATACCTAGGGAAAGAACGCATAAAATTTCAGAAGACCTTATATTCAAGGTGTAACTAAATAAGTGTAAAATATTTAAGGAGGTGATTCCTCATCGAAAAAAAGATAGGATCTTTCATATGGAGAAACTTCATTGGAGCATCCCATAAAATAATAAAATCACCAGGACTTTATGTCATTTCTCTTTTCTCTTGAGTCAATGAAAAAAATGATCATATCTTTAGATGAAAAAAAGCTACGACAATGAAATTTGAGGATAAGTAAGATATGGATCGCCTCAATATATTCACGAATTTTTTGAAATCCGAAAATTATCTTATGAGATAGTGGGTATTAAAAAAATTTTTTTGGGAGTTTTTAAAAATTTTCTAGCATGAAGATTTCTGCAAAATGTTGCGAGCTGTTTGGTTGCGGCCTCCCTCGACAATATTTCAAGTATCAACTTGATCGGATGGATATTCTAGTAGTTATAGAGGAAACAATATTTCAGATGCTCATAACTACTGAACCATCCGACGGATTTGGCCCAATAACTAACTTGACCGAGATATTTGGACAATTAACCCATTCTGAAAATATGAAAACTCTAGCTCATCTCTTTTGGATGCTAGAGAGGATACGGCCGGCTGGCCGGACAAACTCCACTTTCGCCACGGATTCTTCATCAGGGAGTCGAACCCAATCGATTGAGACCATTTTCAGTTCGATTTTCCAAAATTACAGACATTTGGGCAAAATGATAGGCACTCTATTCCGGTGAACAAGAGCGCCAAAAACAGAAATGCTTGAATAACCTTTTTTTGAATTCATTTCTACGAAATTTTTTCAACCTCATTTAAACATCTTTCGGGTTGCAAATTGAGCGGATTGATATTCTAGGAGTTATTGAGGAGAAAAAATTTTAAAAGCTCATAACTACTAAAACATTCCACAGATTGAGTCTAATAACGAAATTGACGAAGATATTCGGACACTTGAGCTATTCGTAGGATATGAAAACTCCTGCTACCCTCCTTAGGAAAATAGCGTAGGTATACGGCCGTCTAGACTTACTAATGTCACAGCATAAATAATCTACAGCCGTGAAACTCTGCTGTCATCCCTTAGATCTCAATGTTCCGAAATTTGTGACCTTGAAACTATTACAGCGGACCAATAGTCAGGGCCTTATTTAGAAATTTTGGAACGGCCTCGGTTGGAAATACTACAAGCCACAGGGGGGTACTCTAAATGCAAATTTTTATTAATTGACGAGTTTCAAAATTTGTTTCTAGTTCTGTTACAGATTTTTTATTTATACATATATAAATATATATAAATAAATACTATTATTTGCTGATTATAGATAATACTGTAGATGATTCTTGGGAATGCAGTATTTAAAAGACTCTTCTTTTTCTTTCAGGAAGAGATAAATATAATCTCGAAAACTCTAGCTGAAAGGAAAGGCGAAGTCTTTCAATTGTTGCATTGCCAAGAATAATCTACAGTATAATATATACGGATTAATCTTTACACAAACGAGAAAAATTGAAATGTTTTATCAAGTATAAAAATTTATTTACAAAATAGAGAGAAATAAAAAATATGAACGAATAAAAACGAAAGTTGAAGAAAAGTTCATTGGAGCATCCCTTGTTAAGATACAGCCCCTCAAAGGGAGTACATAAAATTCGTATAACAATTTTTTTCACAAGCACCAAAAGAGTTACAATGTAGCTGTAGCTTAACAAGGGATGCTCCAATGATGTTTGTTTATATGAAAGATCCTATCTTTTTTTCGATGAGGAATCTCTTCCTTAAATATTTTACACATATTTAGTTACACCCCGTATATGAGATATCAATAACGTCCATATATCTTATGAGGTATGCAGTATTGAAACAGTTTTCTTTCGTTTTTTTTTTTTCAATTTTCTACCTAATCGATTTCTGCGAAATTTTGAAAGAATATTTGTTTTAAATCAATTCATATAACTTCCAAGTTAAGACTTGATCCGATGGATATTCTACAAATTATAAAGAAACTAAATTTCAGATGCTCATAATTTCTGAATCATTGGACGGATTTTGCTCAATAATCAATTTGTCCGAGATATTCATTGTAGGGGTCTACCTTAAAAATTGCAGCTCTCTGGCTAATTCGGATCGGACGTAATCAAGCCTACGGACGAACAAACTCGATATTATCCACAAATTTTTTGTCAGTGTTCATATAAAACTATTGAAACCACTTTCACCCAAATATGCGAAAAAAACAGCTATTTGGGCAAATTTATAAGCACTTTAACGAAGGCTTTTCAGTAAAATCAGCAAATGTAAATATTTTTTCTTGAAAGAAAATTTCTTAGAAGGGTAACATGGGCAAAACAATAGCAAATGTGTCTTTAAATATTGAATATCGAGCCGAAGATGGTGGCAAATATTGGGTACGATTCCTTAATTGAAAATATAGTGAGATTTAATATTCGAGGATTGAAATTTTCGCGAAACGACGCTGTTCTACTAGGAACCATAATCCCCCAAGAATCAAAACAAAAAAAGAAAGTAGATGGATTTAATCCAAAGCAACATAGTTATACAAGGTGTAACTAAATAAGTGTGAAATATTTGTGGAGGTGATTCATCATCGAAGAAAAGATAGGATCTTTCATATAAAGAAACTTTATTGGAGCATCCCTTGTTAAGCCCCTGAAAGGGATAAAATTTGTATCACAATTTTTTTCACAAGCACCAAAAAATTTACAATATTGAAATTAACCTAACGTTTCCTACTAGCAAAAATACACTTATCCAGTTATTTATTTGGTTGTAAGGGTGGGAAACGCAACCCCTAAAGTTTATTTTCAATGTAACTTTCTGTCTTATTATTTGTTTACCATTTAAAAATTTATTTCCGATAGCCTGTTTCATTCTAAACAAATATCTCCTTATTTTTTTTGCCCAAAATAAGCCAGTTCGCAGCAAAAAATTATTTTACGAACAACTACAGGGATAGGTACATCGTCATAAATGCGAACTGGATTTATTATTATTCTGTAGTTAGTAAAACAAATAAATAACTGGTCAAGTGTCTTTTTGTTAGTAGGAAACGTTAGGTTAATTTCAATATTGTAACTCTTGGTGTTTGTGAAAAAAATTTTTACAAATTTTATGTAGTCCCTTTGAGGGGTTCTATCTTAACAAGGGATGCTCCAATGAAGTTTCTTTATATGAAAGATCCTATCTTTTTTTCGATGAGGAATCACCTCCTTAAATATTTCACACTTATTTAGTTATATTGGAGAGAAATACAGAATTAATAAATTATCGAAATACGAAAAAATGCCATTTTCCTGGGACACCCTAGATAGGCAGCCTCAAGGCAAGTATTTCTGTTCCGGAAGTGAATCAATTTGTTTCGTACATAATGGCTCCTAATTGACCTCCCAAGTCTCATAGATCGCATCGTTTCGAAATAACAAAGCTGACCGCCGCCTCTTCTGTGAGCGACGGACCTCGAGGTTAAACAACCCCTGCAGGACACTTGTGGCTCACCCTAGGGGTGAAGTGAGAAATCGCCCGCCGTGGATTTATTAAGACCTCTCAGGCCCGTTTAAACGATGCTTGTTGACGTGGAGGAGATCCAGTTATTGAATTACGTCTGCGTTAAATGGTTATCAGAACAAGGAACTGATTTTGGGGGTTGATTTACGTCTCGTCGTTCGTTGCTGATCGTACATATATATTCGGGTTATAACATGGGGATCAATGTTTTACTTATTGATTCACAAGTATTTCTACGATACATAATGTCTTGTATGTAACATGAGATTGCTTGCTTGATTTGAAATACTTTTCTTTATATCGTTTTCTTAGTTATTTCTTGCAGTTCTTACCTTATTGCACAAATTGTGAAAAATACAGGGTGTTCCTCATCGAATTAATTTTTTTCACAAGCAACAAGAAAGTTACAAAATTGAAATTAACCTAACGTTTCCTACTAGCATAAAGACACTTATCCAGTTATTTATTTGGTTTACCTCATGGTTGTAAGGGTGGGAAACGCAACCCCTAAAGTTTATTCTCCAATGAAGTTTCTTTATATGAAAGTTCCTATATTATTTTCGATGAGGAATCACCTCCTTAAATATTTCACACTTATTTTTGGTCTGAAATACCATTACTTAATACCATTATTAGAATATCAAATCATGAAAACACAGATAATCTGAAAAGAAAATCTACAAATCATAAAGTAAATCAGTCAACTGCTTCAGATAGAATGTCAATGGACTGAGCACTATACAACTTATTACTACATCAGATGGATGATTCATACTGATCTAATTACCATCCAAAGATCTTACACGGTTTAGGTACCAGAGTATTACTTTCTATTTCTCCTACCTTGATTGCTTTTTCTCTGTAAGTCTGTGGTTTTATTTGAGTACTAGCTGACCCGACATATTTCGTCCTGTCAAAAAGATTTGTAATGTGGCAGTTTTTGTGCCTACGTATTTTAAAAAATACAGAACCGTCACCCTGGTGATAAGGCGTTGTGAATAAAAATAATTAAATAAAACATATATAAGGATTTAAAAGTAAGTAATCGCTTTATTGTTAATCATGTGAATCATAATTATTATTATTATCATTGTAGTGCTTTGTGGTATACGATGTTTTTTGTTTGATTGCCTGGCGCATAGATAAACAAATCTGATGGTTTTCCAACACGGAAACAAGCAACATACAATTAATCATGTGAGAAACATGGATTTTCTAGATTAATACCACAAACACTTAATGATTGCCCCTGGGATTTGTTTATAGTCATAGCAAAAGCAAGCCACACTGGAAACTGTAGTCGTTTAAACTCAAATGGCACATCAGTCGGAATCATTGGGATGCGCGGTATGAGAACATCTTCTCCTTTATACTTTCCTTTGAGCATAGTTGCTTCTATCACATTGTTTACTAAGTTTTTTATAGCTAACCGTGTACCGTTGCAAAGACGCGGTTGGTTGATATTTCGCAACATTATAACCACCCATCCAACCTTTAATTGAAGATTGTGAGGTGGCAATCCTGGCAAATCCAGCGAGTTTAAAAATTCCGGTGGATAGTTGACTACATCACCTTGATTAGTAGCAGAATCAACTGATTTATATATCCTCAATTCGCCTGTAATTTGATCTTGAATTTTGAAATTTAATTCATTCACATATATGTTTTTTGCAGCTAGTATAGCTCGTTCGCTTAACCAATCATGGTTTCTGTAATTTTGAGAAACATCTGGAAAGACCTTCTGAATAAGTTCATCTTTTGATCGAGTTAACTGACGAAAACTTTGAGGAAAATTAATGCAGCCAGTCAACATGTCTAGGAAATTTGCCATTACCAATGTCAATGAGTTGTTTAGAGAATATGTTTCCAGATTGGTCATTTTGCAACTCGACACGCATATTCTTGCTTAAATGAAGTACTTTGACATGTTTCCACAAATTGGAGGACTTTAGACAGGCATTGAGTTCATTAGCTGGCGTTGATCGTGGAATCACAGGCAATGTTTGACGAAAATCTCCTGCTAATAAAATCATTGTACCACCAAATCTGTTATTATTGCTCCGTAGATCTTTTAAGGTTCTGTCTAAAGCCTCCAAAGATTTTTTATGTGCCATCGTGCATTCATCCCAAACAATCAATTTACATTGCTGCAAAACCTTTGCCATTGCAGAGTTCTCCGAAACGTTGCAGGTTGGAGTTTCATTGCTTTGCATATTTAATGGCAATTTTAGTGCTGATTGGGCTGTTCGACCACCTTCAAGCAAAGTTGCTGCGATTCCCGACGAAGCGAGTGCAAGTGCAATTTAATTTTGTGAGCGAATTGTTGCTAATATTAATGAAATCAAAACAGTTTTTTCTGTACCACCAGGTGCATCTAAGAAGTAAATGCCTCCAGTTTCATCATTTGTTACTTTCATAAGAGTGTCAAATACATACTTCTGTTGTTCATTTAACAGTGGAAGATTTGTTTGAATTATTTCTTTCAAAGCGTTGAGATCATACAGTTTTTTTCGATGCAACTCTTGGTTGAAAGCGTCATGCATTGGACGATTGGGCGCGGTCAGGACTAATTGAATTAATAGTTTGTTTGACATTATCAAGCACATGTCCTCAATTGAAATCAATGCTTCATTGTAAATTTCTTCACTGATTTGTATATTTGGATTTCCCATTCTATTCCGTATTTGATACAAAATATCATCACACATATAATCTTTGTACTTGATCCACAAATCAATTGGGTTTGATGGTTGATTATAGAAAACAATGTTCGTATTTGATGAGCGTGTGATGATATTACAGCATCATTGAGAGTTTGATCCCAATGAGCTTCATTTTCAAGCAATTGCAAACGTTGACATGCTTCTCTGTAGGATCCACACAATTCACCATCAACAGTTCGTAACTGTTGGAATGATGTTGGGCCACGTACATTGACGAATAGCAGTTGTAAATAAAAACATTCCTAATTTAATATGAACTTCATACCATAGCAATAAAGCTCAAATTGACTACGTTTTAGTTACAAATCATTTGTATGGTAAAAAAAAGGGCTATTTTTAGGGTTATTCCAGCAATAATTCTAATTTTTCTCGCCGTAAAAACCATCCTTGAACTTCAGCGAACATTTAAAAAAAAGATTTGGCCAAATTGGTCCAGGCGTTGTTGAGTTATGCGCTTACCAACACATTTTGCGATTCATTTTTATTTTATATATTTGTATTATTTATTGGTTTGCGGAAAATACCGCCAACGATTTATGAATCTTTTTCTACATTCAATTTATCCTGGCCATATTTCACATCAATGAATTCTGGTGTCAATAAAAATACATCCAAATATCTGATAATATGTATTTTCGATTCATATTAAATAAGGTGATTCCGTATGTGCACAAGGCCTCTGAATCTATTTCAGTACTTTTCAGCATTTCTGAAAGATTAGATCCTTATCTAATCAATTGGACGAAAAACTGCAATTATCATTATTTCCTTCGCGCAACTTCCTTTAGATAATTATAGGATATGGAAATTGTAAATATAGTATTCACTAAGGGTACTTGCTCAGAATATTGATATACCGAAAATATAATTGGTACGCATGCGATGGCAGCGTATGATCATTAAACTTGATTTGCGGTACCGTAAAATATCATTGCAACACAAGAACGATATAAAATAGCTAATATATTGGGTGTCTCATATTTTAAAATACTAATACAGATATCGCGGCTTGCGGAATTCAACTAACCTTGAAACATCTAACCGACGGCTGAAGGTGTTATTCACCCGCATATACTTTCGCTTGTGAAATATATCGATGATGTTGAGAAATTTCAATTTGTTATAAAAGGAGGAAGAAAGTATATCTTGAACTATCTTTCGACTAGTATGACTGGGGTGATTGAGTGATAGAGAATGACGTTCTTTTAGAAAAAACTTGCTTCGTACATAAACTGTAACATCTTCTTTGTGAACGTTTATGATGAAATGAAAAGAGTTGATGAGGCTCCATAAAGTTGTCAAAGGAATACAACCACTTAACATTAATTGATCTTGCCAGAGAAAGGTTTCAGAACAGAACAACAATCTGGTAAAAAAGTAGCTCTATTCGAGCATTGATGAAGGAAATACTCCATGAAAATCGATTTACTAAAGCGATATATTTGATCATTCAACACTATACTACATCGTCCAATGAAATCGCTCTATTTTTGTAAGTGGACCAATAGAAACAAACTTTATCTGAAAACACTCAACCTCACAGTGTTTTCACTTTTAGAAATTTGTTTTTATCAAATGCCTAATTTACATAGGAATATTAATACGTCGGGATACCTTTGGCCGTTGGTGGAAGTAGCGGTCGTCATGGTTACGATAAACAAGCAGTTGTTAGCAATAACAGCACATTTGGCAGTTCTGTCAGTTTATTTTCGTATTTTACCATAAAGTAGATAAAAATGAAACGTTTTGGGAATTGTAATATTACTTCAATTGAGGAAAGTGTGAAGAAAAGTGTGCCGCTTAATTCAGTGAAGTCAAGATCCTACATTTGGAAACAATTTGAAGAATTCTGTGCTGCCCGGGAATACCTTGTAAATGAAAAAACAAGTTTGTCAGAGCTCAATAATATTATGCTAGACTGGGCTTTCAATATGAAGAAAAGAGATGGATCAGACTTCAAGGAAAGTGTCGTTAAAACCTTGTGGAATAATAATGCCAAACAGCTGCAGGAAAAATTTTATTCCGAATGGGGCGTCAGGTTCGATCCATTCAAAGACGTGACTTTTAAAACGGCGCGGTATGCACGAAATGCCAAGAGGCGTATTTTGCAATTGGACCCTAAGAAAAGAAAAGTTAGTGCCAAGGCGCTGTCTTTGGAGCAACACAAATGATGGTCAACTTATGTAAAGAAGATAATCCAGACGGTTTGAACAGAAAATTTTATTTTATTGCTGCATTGGAGCTTGCTTGTTCATCATGTCTAATTTCGCATTTCCAATTCGAAATTGAAAACGATGGCAATCCCACGGGCCGAATTGCCTACAATCCGATATTTTCTAAAGCAAGACAAGGTTGTTCCCAGAAATGTGTGGAAACGAAATGGCTGACTCCCAATAATGAAGAAGATATTTGCCCGGTGAGGTTTTATAAGGTACTTGTATCCAAAAGAACTGCAAACATAACCACTGAAAGACTATTCCTTACTCCACATTAGAATTGGAAATATGGTTCATGGTTCAAAAACTCCCCAGTCGGTCCCAATACGATAGCTAAACGGACAAAAGAATCGGCAGAACTCATTGGCATCAACACAACCAAATCGAATATAACCAACCACTCGCATCGAGCTACTGCTGTCAGCCAATTAACCAAAGCAGGGATTGGCGAGGAACAGCTGATAAAGATAACAGGCCATTCTTCTGCAGCGTCAGTGAAACCGTATCTCCAACTGGACCAACAACATCGCAAAAAAATAATCACAACTATAAGGAATGAAAAAAATTTTCTTCAAGAAACAACATCAGTATCTACTTCATCATTCGAAAATAATGCTCGTAATGTGTGTAATAATTGTACTATCAATAATTATTATATTGAGAATAAAGATGAATAATTTGTTGTTATGCTTCCATCTGGTTATTTTTGAATAAAAAGCTATTTTTTATTTCGTTTGATTTATATTGTTGAATGATCTTTCCAAATACCACACGAGATTCGATTTTTTTTTGAGAAAACTCTGTCGTGTTTTGAATATTATACAAATTTCACTCAACAAAGTGATCCCGAAATACCACTCGCCTTGTGGTATTTTAAGGATAACTTTGTTTCGAGAAATTTAAACGCATAATTCCCAAAAACCAAGAGTGTTCTCAAAAAATTCTAACCTCTAGTGGTATTACCCTTGACAATTTGTTGGAACTCGAAATGTGATATAGAATTAAAAACGAATGCAAAAGACTATGAAAAAATCAAGATGCTGTAAAATCAGCTAAGAATTGGTTTATGACAAAATTAAATTCGAACGAGTAAATTTAAAAATCTCTTAAACGGGTCAAGAAATTATGAATCTTCAGATTGTTCAAAAACAGAAATCAATAATTACTTTGACAATGTGATTGAAGGCACAATTTCGCTTTTCAGCAAAGGTCCCTTCTCAACCTTTAAAACCATCACCAAATGGAAATTATGTTAGCAACTAAGGAAACAAGATTGAAAAAATCCTGAGAAAATTGGAAAAGATTGGAACCTTATTAATCACAACTCCACATCTAATACCAACAAAGCAGAAGAGAGCTCTGAAAAATCTTTAATCAGTTAATTCCATCCAGATACTTATGCATTGCCTTGACATTTACTCTGTGCAAGGTGCTCGAAAAAATGGTAAACAGAAGACTCACCTGGTTTCTTGAGAAGCACAATATTCTTCACCTCTGCCAATCTGGTTTTGAGACAACCTCGTAGTTCTACAATCAGAAATTGCCCAAGCTTTCTCCGATCACCAGGATCTCATAGCTGTTGTGCTTCATATAGACTCCGCATTCGACACTACTAGTCGAGAAACTATCATGAACAAGTTGACAGAAACTAATCTGAATATTTTCTATTTCCTGAAGACCTTCTTCACACACTTCCTAAAGGTTCTGTGCTCAGCATTACCTTATTTCTTTTGGAAATCAACGATATATGCCCACTCGTTAACTCTCCAGTAAAAATTATATTATATGCAGATGACCTCCTGTTTTTCTGCTCTGGAAAAAAACACCAGTTACGCGTGCAAACTCCTACAGAGAGGCCTTGATGACAAAATCGAATGGGCAAAACTTTCAGGCTTTCTTTTTTCCCATAAAAAGTCTAAGGCTATCCGTTTCACCAGAGGACAACCTGTGTGCCAACCCCACTTAACCTTGAACAACACCCCAGTACAATTTGTTGACCATCTGAAATATCTTGGAGTGATCCTTGATCAGCGACTCACTTGGACCCATTATATAAGAAAACTCAAAGGAGAATGCTTGCACAACATGAACATCCTTAATACACTATCACATCACCACTGGGGCTGCGACGAAGAAGTCCTGCTGAAGCTATACAGGTCCCTTATACGCTCCAAATTAAATTACGCTGACATAGTTTATTCCACCTCGAGTAAAACCAACCTGAAGTCCCTGAACACTGTACCTAACACTGCTTTACGTATCATACTGGGTGCATTTCGATACAACCCAACTGAGAGCCCTAATGTAGAATCACAGTAACTACCACTGGACTTACGCAGACGACAAATAATTTTATCTTCAAAGCATCCCTTATACAACACCGTTAAGAATCCAGCTTCTGACGTTGCATCGATATTTTGCGTATTTCTAATAGATTTTGAATTGGATTTGAGTAGACTTCATATGATATGTAACAAAATCTACAGGAATCTGGTCTGGGGAACGCGAGGGTCATAAAATTGACCCATTTCGTCGGAACCAACTGACGGCATACATGTGTTTATATCTTCAATAAATAACCCTCCAATGATTGTTAATTCAATTGAGGACATGTTTAAATTGTTTAATTTGTTCATTCTGTTATCGACTAAATTGATCTTTTCGGCAGGTCCGTCGGTCCTATGTGTGAAGGAGGCTTCAATGCGGCTGAGGGCCTTTCGCGTATGGCCTCTCTCGGAGGGGCCACTTTCGGTAGTCCTCAGGGCCTCCAGTCGGGACAATCAGTGAAGAAGCAAGATGACCACATAAAACGACCAATGAATGCATTTATGGTGTGGTCTCGACTACAAAGAAGAAAAATCGCCCAGGAAAATCCTAAAATGCATAACTCAGAGATCTCGAAGAGATTAGGTGAGTACTCAAAATATAGATTTTTTTCAATTCATTTTGATATGGTAATTCAGCGTATATCGGGTAAAATATCAATATAAATGTCGGGGTGGAATATTCGGAGACCTTTCCTGACTTTTTGGAGATTTCTACCGATCAAGTGTTACCGCATGTTATTGGAAATACTGCAAATTATATCGAAGATAAGTTAGATTGAGTTTCAGCAAGATTGAGCTCCTTCGCAATACGCTTTGTTTGTTCGACATCTTGATTAAAGATTTCTATATCAGTGGCTTGGAGGAAGGAAGCCACAGTCATGGTTGTTGACCTATCCGAGCATTTCCATAGAAAAAATTATTTCGTTTGTAATCTCGTCTGTTTCTCTTTCAAAAGGCCACCCTGTATAATAATGATAATATATATGTTATGTATACAGGGTGTCCCAAGTTCGAGTGCTTATTAGACGTTCCTGGAGAACTAGACATATTTGAAATCTGAAAATTGGGATTATGATATTGTTCGAAGTTCTCTACAGAGCTAAAGTATTTTCGAAGCCCAAAAACTTCCGGTTATACAGGGAGTGAAAATAAATTCGACGAAAAAATTTGTTTTCAAGTTTTCCATTCCTGATATGATCGAGTATTCAATGGTTAATACATTTCTGTTAAAACGATTGTATTAAATCGAATAATTTTCAAAATATCCGAAAAAAACTGGAAAAAAATGTCAGTCAGTAATATGTTCATTATTTTTATTTTAAATATCCTGAGCGTAAACCGTTTTTACAACTTCGAAGAGGAAGGATGTGAAAAGGTCATGCATCTTTTGGATTTCAAAAATATCATCACAGGGTGTTTCAAATTTTGGGTAGAAAATTGTGATCTTAAATTGGCCATAACTTCTGTTTTTCAAATTAGAACCCTATTTTTTATAATTGTGTTGGATTCTGCGGTCAAAAATAATGATAGTTTTCTCCCATGATTATGCTTATAAATTCAATAATTTCTGAGATATTTGAGATTTTCTGGAGAATCAGAATTTAAATCAATGAAATTACATAATTGGAAAGATTCAATATCCTGAATACTAAAAAAAACAGAAAAAGACTATGAATCTGGTGTCTATAAACTATTATGCATAGATTGCCCTGAAATTTACATAGGTCAATTTGGAAGAACATTCAAGAAGATTATCCTAGAAGATCAAAAGAGTTATACATCAGACACTCTTTATTTCGACGACTGAACTTTGTAGCCAGCATTGACACGTACTATTTGCCTTCTATATAGGTTAGATAGCTGTCCAGCAATTTTAACTGGTTGTCTCTAATACCATTCGTTTCAAATGTTTTTCAATAGTATGTGATGTTGCACAGAATTAAAAGCCTTTGCTAGAATCACAAATAGGGAATCTCAACAACAGCCAATGTTAACTCAGAAAGAGCCGTGGTAGTGTATTTACCAGGCAAGTATCTGTGCTGATGTTTCGAAAATGTTTTGAACTTATAAAACAAGTTCAATAATTTGCAGATAGCTAAATGGTCGTACAGTAATTACGAACATTGCTTGAAACTCTGTGAAGAGGTTTGGTCACAGCCAATTAAGGGCCGATGTAGGTAAATTAACTCTCCGTAAAAACCCGATTGATAACATGGGACAAAGGTTAAGCAATTATTTGAAGGACCTCTGGATTGTCAACATGATCCAGAACATTTTGTCACCGAACCCACTCGGCTCCAGAGAGTGTACAAAGTACCTCCTCGGCTAGCTCTAGAGCTGAGACTACTTATAAAGGGGCGCCACTCTCTTTTATGATAATACAAAGAAAAAAAAAGAGGAAAGTACACTAAAGATCTCAGGGTCGCAAAAGAGAGAAAATAACGAACGCACTCTCAGGATGCCAAACGAGCCCGATCACACAAGCGGGAGGTAGTGGCTGGTAGAAAGAATATAGAGCAATTATTTAATAATATAATGAGCCCAAATGAAATACACAAGGTCCCTCAAACGAGGATATATCTTACAGAAGGTAGATCACTAACTAGTTCTTACTTCACAACCCGAATATTCGATATAATGCTTTATCTCTTACTAAACAACAGTAATATCCCCCACGGTATATACTTAGAGCCTCGATGGTAATCGTTACAAATAGCTCTTTACTTATATCTAAGCCACCTTCACGATAGGTCTGATTTTATGTACTAAACAGTATTCACTGAATTGGGCCTCTTTGATACTAATCAATCTTACTTAAATTCTACAGACTAACCTTCCATAACAGTCTAGGTCGTGGTTTGACTGAATTACAAAAGGATATAGTTTCTTACAGTCTCGTAGATGGAAACTGGACTCAAATATATTCCTGGGCCAACGTAGTACAATTTCTTACAATAATTCCCCCCTGGGTTGACGACAGGTGTGGTATCTTAAATGGCTAAATCCGGTGGAGGTCCCCAAAGACAGCTCCCACGGCAGCTCGACGGTAATTCAAAGACAGCCTAGACAAACAGCTCGAAGACTTCAAAGACAGTTCAGAATCTGCGGTACCTCGCAACGGTACAATAATAATTCCCAATTCGAAGCAGAATGATGCTAAAATACGAACAAAAATCTAAAATACCTCGTGACAAACATAGGTTAACTCAACAATCCCACGTCGTTTGTCCAAACAAATACGCCACTCCGCTAAAGCGCAAAAATCGCACCAACGAACAAACCAAACCAACATGATAAGATTTCTCTCAGGGCTTCAGTTAAAATCCTGTTCAGATCCGCAAAATTGCGATTAATTACTCCAGGACATTTCAACCAAATATGCGGGAAGAACGATGTAATTGACAACCTACGTCACATGATGACAGAAAGGACCACCGACAACGGCGTCCATCGAAACGTACGAGATAAGCTGGCAAACTACTGCGACTAACGCCACCAGTTCGGTTTGCAGGTACTAACTGGAGCGGGAATTTTGAAACCGTGACAAGATATAGATGTTCATTCCTCAACACAGAAATTAAAGAGAAAGTCGATTCCTGAATAGTCCCAAAGAAAAACATATCAGTGGCTCGTTTCACTCGACATCTCCAACAATCCTCTGAACTATTGAGAGCTCGTCGTCTTAACAATCACTTTCAAGTCGATTGCGACAATGGGTAAGAGGAGCAACGAAGGGAAGAGCATTAAATTTATCTTTCGACGTAAATGAAATTCAGGCAGTGAACAAAGAGACCTCATCATGCCTTGTAATTAATTCTTATCTCGCTCCAGGAGGCATTCACAAAGGGCCTACAGTAGTTCCATACAAAGTTTCAGACACAAAATGACAAAACATGGAACAAAAAGCCAGTGTAATGTAATACAGAGCGTCTATTGGACGATCCAATCGCTAGGTCCATTGTTGCCGCCAATGGCGACGGAACAGGTGCAAGCTTCCGCAATAATGGGGCTACGTCCCGATGTTTCTAAGGAAACAAACGAATTTCGAGCTGAATTTCATCTGACACGCAGGCTATGCTCCATTCCGGAGCTCGTCGAGACTGGCTCCGCGTTGTCTACGCGCATCTACGAGGGCTCGCGAGGAATAATTTTTCTGAATCCCGTCCAATATAAGTGGACATGAACTCACTACAAATACCTGTCAGGGTTTGTTTTATAATGAAGCATGAATTTGTCCAATAGATTCTCGAAATATCATTAGAAAAAGTGGACCTTATGTGTCATCTCCCAGCAGAGTGCTCAGAAATTTGAAGAAATATAGTCGACTATCGAAATAGTAACAAGGGAGCAAAATTGAAAAAAGTGGTATAGGAATAGAGGGTTTTTTTTGCTTCAAAAATCAGCAACTAAAATCAACACAGTGTTCCAATACTCACCCTGTATATCTGGGTTATTACACTGGTCAACAGTGGTTTTGGTGCCGAACATTTTGGAGGTGATTTCATATGAATTTGATGCCCTGAATTCAAATATGCTATTAGTTTTTGCCTGCCAGCTCGAATTTTGAAGATATCAACATTTTTGTGAATTAAACATTACACTATTTTAAAAGAAAAACCATGGTTTAAAGAAACAAATTAATAAAGGAATTTTTATTATATTACACAGATATTATTCATTATATACTATAGAAAACAGAAAAAGTCATCATTTAAACCAATAACTCACTAAAAATTTCGGAAACTTCTTTTGCGTGACATTCGTGAATGTATTTTAGAACAATCCCGTTTTAAAGACTAGCAGTAATCTGCCATCATGTGAGTATCTTCCTTGATAGCGATCCTCCATACATTTAATATCTTGGTGAAATCTTTCACCTTGCTCCTCACTAATGTCGCCTAAATTATCAAGAAAGTGGCTGTGTAAATAGTGCTCATGTTACACCCAAGTGATCTGAAATTATTCATCATCTCATTGACTAATTCAACATAGTTTTCAGCTTTGTGTTTACCCAGAAAATTTTGGAAAACTAAACAAATGAATTTGTTGAATTTCAATCATTGAATTTATGAAGTCAGGGTCTTTAATCAGCTGTCTTATTTGTGGGCCATCAAATATTCCTGCTTTAATTTTTTCCTTACTCAGAAGAGGCATGTTTTCCCCTATATACGCAAAGCATGATCCATTCTTATCAAGAGCCTTTACAAACTGCTTCATTAGACCCAGCTTGATATGAAGGGGTGAAAACATAATTTTCTCTTGCGGAACTAAAGGATCATTGATGATATTCTTTCCCCCAACATCCATGTTTTCTCTTCTAGGCCACTCTTTTCTAACCCAGTGTTGCATTTTGTCTCTCCTATCCCTGAGGCACAAGAAACAAGGATACTTGGTGTGGCCACTTTGCTGTCCAAGGTGAAAGTTTACCATTTTTAAGTCAACACAAATCACCCATTGGTGTTCATGATACTTTATTTTTTCCAAAACCAAAGCTATGTTGTCATATTGCTCTTTCATTTTCGTTGAGTGAGCAATTGGTATTGAGCCATATTTGTTCCCATTATGTAGAAAAACACATTTCAAACTTCGCTATGAGCTATCGATAAATAGGCGCCAATCATCCGTAAAATATTCAGGTAGACCCATTTTTACCAGGAGTTCTCTAATAGCAATGCAAAATACAAGATTTTGTTCTTCAGAGAAAAGAGGTAGCAGATCTTTCTCCCTTGTGCGATAAAATGTAATTTTCGTTCCTGGTTCGAGTTAATTTTTTTCCTTCAACCTGGAAGCTAGTAGTTTAGAACAGGTTGAGATCTCTAGTGAGGTCATTCAACTCATCTTGGTTGAAACATTGGGAAATTGATGACATCCTTTCAAAATCACTGTCATCTTCAGTAGTGTCAGAATTCTGATCAGAGAGACATGTGTCCTCACAGAGTTCTGGTAGCTGCTGAAAAGTTGTAATTGGCACTTCTTCTGAGTGAGGGATAGGGCGTCTTGCAGAGACTAAATCTACACAAGTCCACTTGTTACGGTTATTTCGATTGATTCCAGTAATATTTACTGGGTAGAAATAACAGTCATCGAAGTGATTTTGGTTCTCTCCAAACCATTGGTACTCCGAATTTCAGACTTTTCCTTTTCCCGGTAGTCCACTGTCTTGAATGCTCTGTACAAGTTTTACCGACAATATGTGGTGCCCAGGTTTTATCCCGATCACCAAGCTTAACACCAAAATATCCAAGATAAGCCCTCTTTACAAAGTCACTAATAGTTTTTCTGTTTTCCAAGAACGTGTATTCTCCGCATATGTAGCAAAAAATATCAGGATAATGTACACAGCTTCTTCTACTTGATCTCATTTCTATTCAACAACACAAATACAACAATTCACATTAACAATCTACTGTTTAGATGTACTTTTCAACAACTCGTTACTAAAGAGAAATTTCATATGACGCTAAGTTCTATCCTTCTGCACTGCGGGAATTCACAAACTAACCTCAACTCTCAACTGCAGTTGAAGTTCACTTCAGACTGAACAGCTCTATATATCGGATTTCTATGGAACTAACTGGATGACACTAAATAGGATTAAATCCCACTTGTTAACAGTTTGTCAACCAATCAGTTATATATCTCATATTGTTAGTCTTCTATTTGTAATAAATGAATCAAAATAATAATTATAATAAATATTATTATTTTAAATTCAATTTGTTACAAATGAAGACTGACAATAAGGAAAATATACAAGAATCTCTTGTATAAATTTTACAACACTCATACTTGAAAGTATTAAATAAGAAAAAGCATTGATAAATAAGTAAATTTATCTAAAAATCCAGAGCTGATACAGAAAAACTGCTATCATATTTAGATTCAGCAATAAAAATATAGTTAAAAGTAGCTCAAAAATTCTAGGCACCAGAAAAAATTTTTTTTTTGTTGGCCTGTGTTATTTCTAGATCTTTCGAGAGCGTTCTCCATGTTCGAATCTGGATAATTCGCGATTCCTCTATGAGGCACCCCTTTATCGTGTTTTGTATTTTATTTTAAATTGCAGCTATCATCTTTTTAACGGCCATATTGTCATGATATGGACAACGACCTCATTCGTGATTAATTTATGATTTGTCTAATTCTTTCACAAAACACATAACAGTCGAGAAATTTTTGATGATGGAACTCGTAAAGAATTATTGTTTGGGCAATAACCACGATCTATTATTGTTCTTGTAACCAACGTAGTCTGTCTATTTGACATTGAAGAAAGTTGAAAACTTTTGTGAAATCAAAAGCTTTTGTTGAAGTTAATTTTACCATGAAAACGACAGAATATTCATGTTGAAATGTTGGTTACAAGCACAACTATTTCAAATATCATTCGAAAACCAATGAGAATTCAATATGATTGAAAATTTTTCAATATAATTTTCATTTGTACAATTCTTTAGCATTATTTTTGAACCACCTTGTAGAAATATCATTTCAAATTATCGATGATTAAGTAACTTTATGAACTTGTGTAACTTGGTGAATTATAAAGAAGTTTTACATTCTATTGCTACGGAAGCATCGGAAGCATCTTGAGATGTCTCAGATGTGATCATAGAACATTTTGAAGAAACGCTCATGACAGTTATTTGGTGTCAACAAAAACAAGACTTGTTGAGGTTAGTGTTCTGCTAACCTCAAAGATATTGAATAATCGAATATCTTTGACTAGTTGAAGTTCAAACGTGCAATTATTTATGACTATTACTTATTATTCATTTAGAATCGTTTGACACAACACAATGATATTGGCTATGTCCACAGAAATTCGAGAATATACCAAAGATTTATTTACATCTCGTTTCAGATTCAAATGTAAAAACTGTGATCTGGAGCATCCCATCTCGTAATGCCAAATGCTACTTCAGATGTGAAAGATCCGAACAATGTGGTTAAACAAATGCTTGAGATGTATAAAATGCATCTGATGTGAATAAACAAACGTACCTATTATATATAGATTCTTTTGGTGGTTATGGCGTTATTGGACGTAAAAGGATTATGGTTTTCAATAATACCTGTCTGGCTATCTAGAAAAATTCTCCCCTTGTATATCATCCGTTCAAGCAACTTCGCTGAGATCCATATGAATTCAAAACTCTTAAATACCTTATTTATCATATGAATAGATCTATCATACATGTATCCCATAAATGTCACTTTTCATAAGGATTTCCACCCCAAATAGTATTATAAAGCTATATAGGTATCATAACACATTCAGGCCGTGTGTTTATGTAGTAGGGATGGGCATGCCTCATTCGTATTCATATTCAGATCATCTAGGAATGGAATGATCGACAAGTGATTATGCACAGCTGCTGTTTCACAGCCTACTATAGATAACCGTGTGTAAGTTTATACAGTGTCTTTCATACCGAGGTAATATAACCCATTATCCCTTTCAATATCTAATTTTTCTGCATCTCCTCTCTTAAATTATAATATTATTATTATTAGTTTTGGTCACAACACAGTTTCTTATGCTGATACTCGGTTAACTTCGCAAACCGGAGGTTTCTAGACTTGAAGCCACAAATTGGATACTCGCTCCTGTTGTGGTCACCTGGTGGTTTTTGGCGCTCTTGTTTAATTTAGTTTTAATTATTCATTTCAACCCCCTCCTAGTTTTTTGACTGCCCCGAAGAAGCCAATTTGCAGAAACACGTATCAGAAAGTACCTTTAATCCATTTTCCTTATGTTACTTATGTTGTTTTACACTTTTCCGCTTGATTTTGTACTCAATATTGTATCGACGCATTCTTGACCTTTGACCTTGACTTGAATATTTCCGTACAGCGGAATAATGAAAAACTTTCAAATTTTATTCACAATTAGGTTCTGAACAATTGCACCAACTTTCAGCTTGTTGGGAATTAATGTAACCCTGAATGTCTAAATTGACCCTATAATTATTTATGTGAATGTGAGTGATGCAAATTAATTAAAACAATCTCTTGAATTTGTACATGGGGCGCTATACTGCATGAAAAAAATTTTATTCGGACAAATCTAATCAGTTGAAGAAGCATATAAAATTTCTATGTCCCCAAAACATTTTTCCTGGGCATATCAAACATGGGAAATAAAAAATTTTTGTTTTTTAAAATATATTATTTGGAATGAGGGAGCTGATATAATGCAATACATATTGAAACAAAATGTCCCTAGGTGAGGTTGGTGCACGGGGTACCATAAAATTCTGCGTATGATACAATAGTCCAGGGAAAAACCTCAGCAGAAAAAACCCTGCCCCCGTGTCAAAAAAATATAACTTTCTATGGGTGATCGACCCCAGCATCTGAAAAAATTCGATATAATTTTTTCCGCTGAGAGAGTAGAATGTAGGCTTCGTTCGTGAGAAACACTTACCCACTTCCATAATAATTTCAATTTATCTCGCGGACACTCATTCCTCTTGGTATTCTGCCATCTATTATTTCTGGAAGAATGCACTTCTTGTAAAAGTCCTCTAATTTTGGATGCATCGTATATCTCCAGAAATTCCGATCCCTTATTATGGTTTCCACATGGAAATCATTATCGCAATAAAGAATCAAGTCGCAATATTCTCTACGGCATATATTTAATTGTCCCTGAATTTGGTAAAAATAGTTGTGTCAATCATACCTGGGGTCATAAATGATCATAAATGAAGGATAATATTCTATTGGCCCATCTGCCGTAAAGAGATGTCAACAATTGGGAGGCGGGCCAAATACAATTATTTAATACAAGAACGAGAATAACTGGAAAAATTGAGAAAATTGAAAAAAAAATTTAGCTAATTTCAAAGTTCAATGTAATACCGAACGACTACCTATGAGTTTTTGGACTGTGCAAAAATTAAATGTAACATGGGTAGCTACTGGTTTTGTCATTAATATTCCTGATTCAATCATCTCAAAACATTTTCTTAACGCGTTATTCATATTTACCTAAAGGCCACATTATTATGACTTGTTGACAGAAGCAGATGACACATACTAATTGCCCTCAAATATCTCTAACCCTAACAAACATTCTGGTGAACAAACAAAACAAGTGGCGCCATTCGTCAAACAGAAATTTTAGAACGTGGTCCAATTTTACAAGCGGAACAAACAATGCTCAGCGCCAACCCTGTATTTTGGGATTCCTAGCAATTAGAGAAAGAATGATAATTCCTTCATTATGCGAGACGTGCTAGATTCCTGCTTCGCTCGCCTTTTGTGAAGCAGGTGTAGAGGGAGATCTTATCGAATCAATATTGCTATATTAAAAGGCAAAAGGCGTTCTATGAATCGAAATTGATGTGTCATATTCTTTAAGTGTTATTCCGCCGATCGTTATCCAGCGTCTTTATTTGTACGTTTGTGTTTGGGGAACTCGTTAGATCCCTTGATTCACTAATTACTATTTCTGATGGTAAAATGATGGTTGTGATCTCTTCGTTTAATCATCGTTTATGTTTCGCGTGATTTGGGCTTGTTGGATTCGACAAGAGAATTTCGGTTTCCAACGAGTCATTGCGCTAGATTGGTGAGAGGAACATGTTTCTCTGGCGGCCAATTTTGATTACGATGCTCCCGTTTCAAAGTGCGCATGAACAAACTGATTTTTAATTTTACGGCAGACAGCTGAACTGTAATCTGGCTTTTATCGTTTTTACAGCCACTTTCACTGGTTGGAGATCGGATAAATTCTTATGATTTCCCATTTCTTGAAATTCATCGGGGATATTGTACCAGGTTTCATCTTCTGCTTCTTTGATTCTTTTTAAGTTCAGCACCGTGTGTTTTTCATTTCTACAGCTGGCTTCGGCCACAATAAATAATTGGTATTTTGCCATTTCCAAAATTAAAATACTATAGGGTTATTTATCGATTTGTAAGATTCCAGCTCGTATTGAGGAAACTAACGATTGTATCTGTAAAATACATAAACTACTAAAATATTACATGAAACACATTAAATAAATCTTAATATTACATTAAACGATAAAATCGATAATATACCCTTACGAACGGGATTTCTCATCGATGGTTGAACTGCTATTGAGAGAATGATTTCAGAAGTCAATATGACGCTCTCTAAGTGCGGTCACAGAGCTTCAGTGCAGTCACAGTGTACAGAAAGTTCTTATTCTTCTGTGACTACAGTGTCGCACTTTACATATATCTATAATATAAAAATGAATCGCAAAATGTGTTGGTAAGCGCATAACTCAACAACGCCTGGACCAATTTGGCCAAATCTTTTTTTAAAATGTTCGTTGAAGTTCAAGGATGGTTTTTACGGCGAGAAAAATTAGAATTATTGCTGGAAAAACCCTAAAAATAGCCCCTTTCTTTTTCCCATACAAATGATTTGTAACTAAAACGTAGTCAATTTGAGCTTTATTGCTATGGCATAAAGTTCATATTAAATTACAAGCACTCACTGTTGTCTAAGCAATTTAGGTGTGTTCCTAACATCAAAGATCATATCTATCAAAACAATGTGCGTGTGTGCGTTGTAGCACAGAATACATAGTTGGAGGAGTTTAATGTCGCGTTCCGAAACTCGCGTCAGTCAAACAAAAATCGCGTTACCAACAGTGTTTTATTATTTTTAATATCCAAATTTTGAATAAATAAAACAATTCGTACGGCTTAAAAAGATTTGACTTCAAGACATATCAAATTAAAAAAAAAAAAGTTGTCTGTTACCTAATCTACTGAGTTTGCTTTTGTGAACAGATACACGAAACAAATTCGTATATCGTGTTTTGTGCAGAGTGTTTAGTTAGTTAGTGTTTTTTTAGTTCGTGATTAGTGAAAAAATAATTTATATTTAATATGCCTACTATAACACGAAGCAATTTAGGTAGAAGAACCAGAAATGCTACAAACCAAGCTAATTACCGATCTAATCACAAGAACGTGACGACGGAGATGAACGTGAAAGAAAAAGATCTACGGAGCAATAATAACCGATTTGGTGGTGCAATGATTTTATTAGCAGGAGATTTTCATCAAACATTTCCAGTGATTCCACGATCAAAGCCAGCTGATGAACTCAATGAATGTCTAAAGTCCTCCAATCTGGGGAAACATGTCAAAGTACTTCATTTAAGCAAGAATATGCGTGTCGAGTTGCAAAATGACCAATCTGGAAACATATTCTCTAAACAACGAATCGCAAAATGTGTTGGTAAGCGCATAACTCAACAACGCCTGGACCAATTTGGCCAAATCTTTTTTAAAATGTTCGTTGAAGTTCAAGGATGGTTTTTACGGCGAGAAAAATTAGAATTATTGCTGGAAAAACCTAAAAATAGCCCCTTTCTTTTCCCCATACAAATGATTTGTAACTAAAACGTAGTCAATTTGAGCTTTATTGCTATGGTATAAAGTTCATATTAAATTACAAGCACTCACTGTTGTCTAAGCAATTTAGGTGTGTTCCTAACATCAAAGATCATATCTATCAAAACAATGTGCGTGTGTGCGTTGGAGCACAGAATACATAGTTGGAGGAGTTTAATGTCGCGTTCCGAAACTCGCGTCAGTCAAACAAAAATCGCGTTACCAACAGTGTTTTATTATTTTTAATATCCAAATTTTGAATAAATAAAACAATTCGTACGGCTTAAAAAGATTTGACTTCAAGACATATCAAATTAAAAAAAAAAAAAGTTGTCTGTTACCTAATCTACTGAGTTTGCTTTTGTGAACAGATACACGAAACAAATTCGTATATCGTGTTTTGTGCAGAGTGTTTAGTTAGTTAGTGTTTTTTTAGTTCGTGATTAGTGAAAAAATAATTTATATTTAATATGCCTACTATAACACGAAGCAATTTAGGTAGAAGAACCAGAAATGCTACAAACCAAGCTAATTACCGATCTAATCACAAGAACGTGACGACGGAGATGAACGTGAAAGAAAAAAGATCTACGGAGCAATAATAACCGATTTGGTGGTGCAATGATTTTATTAGCAGGAGATTTTCATCAAACATTTCCAGTGATTCCACGATCAAAGCCAGCTGATGAACTCAATGAATGTCTAAAGTCCTCCAATCTGGGGAAACATGTCAAAGTACTTCATTTAAGCAAGAATATGCGTGTCGAGTTGCAAAATGACCAATCTGGAAACATATTCTCTAAACAACTCATTGACATTGGTAATGGCAAATTTCCTATAGACATGTTGACTGGCTGCATTAACTTTCCTCAAAGTTTTTGTCAGTTAACTCGATCAAAAGATGAACTTATTCAGAAGGTGTTTCCAGATGTTTCTCAAAATTACAGAAACCATGATTGGTTGAGCGAACGAGCTATACTGGCTGCAAAAAACATAGATGTAAATGAATTAAATTTCAAAATTCAAGAACAAATTACAGGCGAATTGAGGATACATAAATCAGTTGATTCGGCTACTAATCAAGATGATGTAGTTAACTATCCACCGGAATTTTTAAACTCGCTGGATTTGCCAGGATTGCCACCTCACAATCTTCAATTAAAGGTTGGATCGGTGGTTATAATGTTGCGAAATATCAACCAACCGCATCTTTGCAACGGTACACGGTTAGCGATAAAAAAATTACTAAACAATGTGATAGAAGCAACTATGCTCAAAGGAAAGTATAACCAGGGTGACGGTTCTGTTCAGGAAAATTTTTAAAATACGTAGGCACAAAAACTGCCACATTACAAATCTTTTTGACAGGACGAAGTCTGTCGGGTCAGCTAGTATATAATATATAATTCCTGATATATTTATTTCATAACTGATTACATTGCATGATAACAAGATAATATTTTTTGGAATTTTTGGTCATTTATGAAGCCTGACGGTTTTATTAATTCTGAGAACTACTGTGTTCAAACTTCACACCAATTATTTTCAAGTTACTTGTTGATCAGGTAGATATTTATAAAATAATTGAAAAAAAATATTCAAATCTGTTGCAAAATGTGTCAAACGCAACGAGTAGGTACTACCTAAATAACCTATCTCTTTCAGGACACAAGTTGTGTCACGAACTGAACAGGTAATTTTCTAAGCTCAGTAATAATATTCGAAAATTGAGCTCCAACCCAAAACCATTGAGTATAATGAACACGTGAAAGGTGTCACAATGAAATGGCAACAATACGAAACCAGAGACTCATTGTCTGGTTTCTCGCAAGATGTTTGTGTCTGTTATTGGAAATGCCCAATGTAATTGTCTCAGACAATGGTGTCTGTCACGGTAGATGCGGACATTTAGGGTTTACTAGGGGTGCCTATGCAGAAAAATATCGATATTTTTTATCGATCAAGTCTTGTGTATTCATATCGACAACTAGCTGACCCGACAGACTTCGTCCTGTCAAAAAGATTTGTAATGTGGCAGTTTTTGTGCCTACGTATTTAAAAAAATTCTTCTGAACAGAACCGTCACCCTGGTGATAGGGCGTTGTGAATAAAAAGTAATTAAATAAAACATAAATAAGGATTTAAAAGGGAGTAATCGCTTTATTCTTAATCATGTGAATAATAATTATTATCATTAATATTGTAGTGCTTTGTGGTATACGATGTTTTTTGTTTGATTACCTGGCGCATAGATAAACAAATCTGATAGTTTTCCAACACGGAAACAGGCAACATACAATTGACCATGTGAGAAACATGGGTTTTCTAGATTAATACCACAAACACTTAATGATTGCCCCTGGGATTTGTTTATAGTCATAGCCAAAGCAAGCCGCACTGGAAACTGTAGTCGTTTAAACTCAAATGGCACATCAGTCGGAATCATTGAGATGCGCGGTATGAAAACATCTTCTCTTTTATACTTTCCTTTGAGTATAGTTGCTTCTATCACATTGTTTAGTAATTTTTTTATCGCAAACCGTGTACCGTTGCAAAGACGCGGTTGGTTGATATTTCGCAACATTATAACCACCGATCCTACCTTTAATTGAAGATTGAGGTGGCAATCCTGGCAAATCCAGCGAGTTTAAAAATTCCGGTGCATAGTTGATTACATCATCTTGATAAGTAGCCGAATCAACTGATTTATATATCCTCAATTCGCCTGTAATTTGTTCTTGAATCTTGTAATTCAATTCATTTACATCTAGGTATTTTGCAGCCAGTATAGCTCGTTCGCTCAACCAATCATGGTTTCTGTAATTTTGGGAACCACCTGGAAACACCTTCTGAATAAGTTCATCTCTTGATCGAGTTAACTGACAAAAACTTTGAGAAAAGTTAATACAGCCAGTCAACATGTTTATAGGAAATTTGCCATTACCAATGTCAATGAGTTGTTTAGAGAATATGTTTCCAGATTGGTCATTTTGCAACTCGACACGCATATTCTTGCTTAAATGAAGTACTTTGACATGTTTCCACAAATTGGAGGACTTTAGACATGCATTGAGTTCATCAGCTGGCGTTGATCGTGGAATCACTGGCAATGTTTGACGAAAATCTCCTGCTAATAAAATCATTGCACCACCAAATCGGTTATTATTGCTCCACAGATCTTTCAAGGTTCTGTCTAAAGCCTCCAAAGATTTTTTATGTGCCATCGTGCATTCAACCCAAACAATCAATTTACATTGCTGCAAAACCTTTGCCATTGCAGAGTTCTTCGAAACGTTGCAGGTTGGAGTTTCATTGCTTTGCATATTTAATGGCAATTTTAGTGCTGAATGGGCTGTTCGACCACCTTCAAGTAAAGTTGCTGCGATTCCCGACGAAGCGAGTGCAAGTGCAATTTTATTTTGTGAGCGAATTGTTGCTAATATTAATGAAATCAAAAAAGTTTTTCCTGTACCACCAGGTGCATCTAAGAAGTAAATCCCTCCAGTTTCATTATTTGTTACTTTCATAAGAGTTTCAAATACATACTTCTGTTGTTCATTTACTAGTGGAAGATTTGTTTGAATTAATTCTTTCAAAGCGTTAAGATCATACAGTTTTTCTCGATGCAACTCTTGGTCAAAAGCGTCATGCATTGGACGATTGGGCGGGGTCAGGCCTAATTGAATTAATAGTTTGTTTGACATTATCAAGCACATGTCCTCAATTGAAATCAATGCTTCATTGTAAATTTCTTCACTGATTTGTATATTTGGATTTCCCATTCTATTCCGTATTTGATACAAAATATCATCACACATATAATCTTTGTACTTGATCCACAAATCAATTGGGTTTGATGGGAAGCATGTAGATATGATTATAGAAAACAATGTTCGTATTTGATGAGCGTGTGATGATATTACAGCATCATTGAGAGTTTGATCCCAATGAGCGTCATTTTCAAGCAATTGCAAACATAGATATGATCTTTGACAACAGTGAGTGGTTGTAATTTAATATGAACTTTATACCATAGCAATAAAGCTCAAATTGACTACGTTTGAGTTACAAATCATTTGTATGGGAAAAAGAAAAGGGCTAATTTTAGGGTTTTTCCAGCAATAATTCTAATTTTTCTCGCCTTAAAAACCATCCTTGAACTTCAACGAACATTTCAAAAAAAGTTTTGGCCAAATTGATCCAGGCGTTGAGTTATGTGCTTACTAACACATTTTGCGATTCATTTTTATATTATAGATTTATTATAAGGTGGGTCCAATTCATCCTCAACAGATTATCTTTTTGAGTGTTTTTGTGATGTTAATTGTTCCTCATTTTTCAATCAACCTTCACGTATAAGTGCTTATTTTATCAAGTTTCCATAGTCGGTCTATATGACACATATGAAAATTGAAACCGTCAGCTTTTGTAAAACATAATCTTTATCTTGAAAACGACAATATATATCAGTTGAAATGTACCTCGTTGAGAGCAGCTTGAGAATCGGTTATATTTTTCAATTGATTCGCAACTCTAAACTGTTTTTTCACTCGGGGCAAACCCTCCATGAAAGACAAAGGAGGCATAGATGTCTTTTTGGTTGGCTTTGTTAGGGGACATTGTTCAGGGAACAGATACTTCAGTTACATCATTTCGAAGAGATTGCTTTATCTTACTCTCCGTCGACAATGCCTGCTTGGCGGAAAATCGAGAAAGTCCTTTTTGCGAGATTGCTTTTCTTCCAGCACTCTATAGCACTATTGTAGAGGAAATAATGGAGAATATTTGAGATGGATTTTTTCTCGGACGAATACGCCAAGAGTTTCAATTTAATTTGATATCGATTGGATTAACTGTGCGCCTGGTATTCAATCTACCACCCTTATTTTTGGATATTCTGAATGATAGCTATTGAACGATGGTATTATTCAAGATTGGCTATTCGTTATTACACTGCATGCTTCGTTGACTTGCGGCAAGAAATGAAATGGCTATTTGTTGAACTATTCTAGGAAATTGTTTCATATCAATTGAGAACAGAAGTTGGACGAAATCTGCTCAATCCATTTCTGATTAATGTATATGAAGACTGCTTTCAGGTGTTCCATCTGGAACAAGTCACCCAGTGCAGTACTTATCCTTACGTCATTGGAAAAATTGTCGAAAAAATGTTGAAAGATTTTGTTTATGGGGCTCCTTTTGGACTATATTTGAGGCTGATACGAGCAAACCGATGAGAGGCGGCGTTTCAACACCTCAAAATTGATTAGGGGAGAGGGGTCGAGTATTACTCTATCAACCAAAATTCTTGGAAGTCTCTGCAAAACGGTCGATGAAAACACGATTTCGATTAATATTTTTCTACCAGATCTTGAGTAGTGTGCCGCTTAATACAGTGAAGTCAAGATCCTACATTTGGAAACAATTTGAAGAATTCTGTGCTGCCTGGGAATACCTTGTAAATGAAAAAACAAGTTTGTCAGAGCTCAATAATATTATGCTAGACTGGGCTTTCAATAAGAAGAAAAGAGATGGATCAGACTACAAGGAAAGTGTCGTAAAAACCTTGTGGAATAATACTGCCAAACAGCTGCAGGAAAAATTTCCGAATGGGGCGTTAGGTTCGATCCATTCACAGACGTTCCTTTTAAAACGGCGCGGGATGCACGAAATGCCAAGGCGTATTTTGCAAGTGGAGAAAAGAAAAGTTAGTGCCAAGGCGCTGTTTTTGGAGCAACACAAAAAGATGGTCAGCTTATGTAAGGAAGATAATCCAGACGGTTTGAACAGAAAATTTTATTTTATTGCTGCATTGGAGCTTGCTTGGCGCGGAGGAGAGGGTTCATCATGCCTAATTTCGCATTTCTAATTCGAAATTGAAAACGATGGTAATCCCACGGGCCGAATTGCCTACAATCCGATATTTTCTAAAACAAGACAAGGTGGTGCCCAAAAATGTGCGGAAACGAAATGGCTGACTCCCAATATTGAAGAACATATTTGCCCGATGAGGTTATGTAAGCTACTTATATCCAATAAATAACTGCAAACATAACCACTGAAAGACTCTTCCTTACTCCACATAAGAATTGGAAATATGGTTCATGGTTCAAAAACTCCCCAGTGGGTCCCAATACGATAGCTAAATGGACAAAAGAATCGGCAGAACTCATTGGCATCAACACAACCAAGTCCAAGATAACCAACCATTCGCATCGAGCTACTGCTGTCAGCCAATTAGCCGAAGCAGGGATTGGCGAGGAACAGCTGATAAAGATAACAGGCCATTCTTCTGCAGCGTCAGTGAAACCGTATCTCCAACTGGACCAACAACATCACAAAATAATAATCACAGCCATAAGGCTGTGATTATTATTTTGTCCTTCAAGAAACAACATCAGTATCTACTTCATCATTCGAAATTAATGCTCGTAATGTGTATAATAATTGTACTATCAATAATTATTATTTTGAGAATAAAGATGAATAATTTGTTGTTATGCTTCTATCTGGTTATTTTTGAATAAAAAACTATTTTTATTTGGTTTGATTTATATTCTTGAATGGTTGAGGTCCTCACTTGATGGAAATCCATTTTCATTTAGTTTGAATATGATTAAATAAAAACTTATTATACATATTCACAAAAACTAGCAGCATTCAATAGCATGGTATATAGACTAATCAAAACACCTATGAAGAAACAGAATTTTGATTGTGAGCTCAATACTATAAAACAAATCTCTGTTAATAATGGTTTCAAACCAGACCTTCTGGACCAAATATTGAATAAATTCCTATTAAATCAAGCTTTAACATTAATATACCCCAAAAACGACAAAATAGAACAGAATAGATATATAACATTAAATTTCACAGGTAAAAAATCAATAGAAGTAGCAAATTTTTTAAAAACAAAAGGAATTTTAATATAGCATTCAAAACCAATAATACTTTAAGTAATTTAATCAAAAATAATAAAGATAAATTAGATAAAAACAAAAAATCAGGAGTGTATAAGTTGAATTGTGGTTCATGCCAGAAAGTATATATTGGACAAACAGGAAGGAACTTCGAGAAGAGGATTAAAGAACATTTGAGTAGTTTCCTGAATAAAAAACAGAACTCAACTTATTCGACCCATCTTTCAGACGAGGGACATATGTTTGATCCAAACTATAAAATTCTGCACATAGAAAACAAAAGCAGAAGGCTTAATATCCTAGAAACAATGGAAATTAACAGATATAACAAGCAAAATATCTTACTCAATGACCAAACGGATGTCAACAGATCACCATTGATGAACATGCCATAAAAAATCCCAGAAGCGTTTAGAATACCGGTACCCCTCTTCCATCTTGCGAAATATATAAGGAAGACTCAAAAATTTTGGAGTAGTTTAACATCGAACTCGCCTGAAGAAGCCAAGAATTTGGCGAAACAATTGTTGCAAATGTAGTGTTACATATTGTTAAAACACAATAAATATGGAAATTTTATTAAATAAGTTTTTATTTAATCATATTCAAACTAAATGATTTATATTGTTGAATGATCTTTTCGAATACCACACGAGATTCGAAAATTTTTTGAGAACACTCGTTTTTTGAAAATTATACAAATTTCACTCGACAAAGTGATCCCGAAATACTACTCGCCTTCAGCTCGTGGTATTTTAAGGATAACTTTGTTTCGTGAAATTTAAACGCATAATTCCCAAAAACAAGAGTGTTCTCAAAAAATTCTCACCTCTAGTGGTATTACCCTTGATAATCCAAATTACCGCTATAATGAGTCTCCCATGACCTTTCAAAGGAAGTATTACTCATTTTCCAAACCTTATGAAATGTTACGGGATCGAAGCGCCCCCTCTTAGGGGACTGCTGGTTCAATATCAAATAAACGTCAAGAAATGCCCCTCCAAACATTCTATCATGTGTTTTGAGAAATTTTTTCAATCACAATGGGATTGGAAACAAAATGGTTACTGAAATGGATAAAATATTCATAAGAATTTGGGATGAAATGATCAGTATTGCATATTAAAAAAAATCATTACTGATCAAATAGTACGAATTGATTCATTCTTAAAATTTATTCGGCATTTAAGGAGAGTTCAAAATTCTCTTTAAGATAAAGTAATGGTTCTCTTGTTCTATTTTGAAATGGTAACCTTTCATAACCTACGCTACCATTCAATTTAATTTTAAAAATGTTATTTGTTTATATGAGATACCTGAAAAAAAAACTCTCTTGTAGGTGCCGAGTGGAAGTTACTATCAGAAGACGATAAACGGCCGTTTATCGACGAAGCCAAAAGGCTGAGGGCGATGCACATGAAAGAACATCCGGACTACAAATACCGACCCCGAAGAAAACCGAAAACTTTGCGAAAGGAGGGTGGTTATCCGTATGCAATACCATATCCTTCTGTGCAAATGGAAGCATTACGAGCAGGTCAGTTGATCCTTTATTCCTTTTTATAAGTGCCAGCCAATTTCTCCTTTCATCCTGAGGAATCGCTAACGGTTTCACGAATCGCTTAGCATGACATGAAATTCATTTCTACATTCCCCATTCTCCGAACTTACGTTGACATTAGTTAACCGAGACATTGCTAAAGTGTCTCATATAAGAAATACAAGAAATGCAATGAGGTCTGCGCGTCAACATCTAAACAATTTTATATTAACTTTTCATTTAACTGTAATGATTTTATCTTACAATCATAAGGCATTCACAGATTTGGATACTTGGAGATTCACTCTATTCTATCGAAATACCTCTCTTCTGTAACAAGACTTTTATGGGTTTGTTATCTTCGTGCAGATCAATTGTCATGATTATGATGTTATATATAAGTGTGGTGAAACGATGGTATTTTTATAAAGCATTGAAATTTTATGAGATATTGGGTGCATCACCCCAAATAAGGATGGCATATGTCGTACATCCATGGAACAAGGCGTGAAATGCTGATAGCAGAGTATCAAAAGGGACTGCTGTCCTCAGCTTCCTCCAGAGAAAAATTATAAATGAAAGTTTTTTCACGACCTCTCCCACATGCACATTGAATTTCAGGTTTGTTTGCATCGTCACAGCCAGAAATTTGGCGACACCAACATTCTCAGAGACACCTGCAAGTCTACCGACAAGATCACCGTCTTCTGACGATTCAGACGCAAGCCATTTTCTTTAAACCAATCTTCTGCATCATCCAGTGATTTTTTTTGTTATTAACACCAAGTACTTCTATTCTACTGAAATATCTCCATCACCGTCATTCCAAGAGCTCTTGATTTAGTTATCTTTCTGATATTGTCAGTCTATAGAGTTCATTTCAACGTAACCTTGATCGTTAGCAAACTGGCGAGTACCCAGGGAACCCTTGTTAGTTATCCTTATGAGACATTATGCACGTGATCATCTAAGGAGCCACTAAACTATCATACTGTACCATACATTCCGGCTGCAACGTGTAAGTACACTTCTACTATTTTTGCTTCTCAGTCTCCACTCGAGTCTCCTCATCTGGAAACACCTTCTGAATAAGTTCGTCTTTGATCGAGTTAACTGACAAAAACTTTGAGGAAAGTTAATGCAGCCAGTCAACATGTCTATTGGAAATTTGCCATTACCAATGTCAATGAGTTGTTTAGAGAATATGTTTCCAGATTGGTCATTTTGCTACTCGACACGCATATTCTTGCTTGAATGAAGTACTTTGACATGTTTCCACAAATTGGAGGACTTTAGACATGCATTGAGTTCATCAGCTGGCGTTAATCATGGAATCACTGGCAATGTTTGACGAAAATCTCGTGCTAATAAAATCATTGCACCACCAAATCGGTTATTATTGCTCCGTAGATCTTTTAAGGTTCTGTCTAAAGCCTCCAAAGATTTTTTATGTGCCATCGTGCATTCATCCCAAACAATCAATTTACATTGCTGCAAAACCTTTGCCATTGCAGAGTTCTTCGAAACGTTGCAGGTTGGAGTTTCATTTCTTTGCATATTTAATGGCAATTTTAGTGCTGAATGGGCTGGTCGACCACCTTCAAGTAAAGTTGCTGCGATTCGTCTTAGTTACAAATCATTTGTATGGGAAAAAGAAAAGGGCCATTTTTAGGGTTTTTCCAGCAATAATCCTAATTTCTCTCGCCGTAAAAACCATCCTTGAACTTCAACGAACATTTTAAAAAAAGATTCGGCCAAATTGGTCCAGGCGTTGTTGAGTTATGCACTTACCAGCACATTTTGCGATTCATTTTTATATTATAGAAGATATAATATTATTTGGTGATTGAAAACCAATGATATTCCTTTTCGACGTCTTCATCGGTTTGCCCAATTGTTAGTAATTTTCTAACATTTTGGCAAACGTTTCCTCTGCACCCACTGGTCAAATCTATGGTCAAAATCGATGTCAGTCCGTGAGCACGATTACGCCCGAAACGAATGAAGTAGAGCTGAAATGTTTAGAATAGCTTTTGCTCATGAATACCTCGGCCAAGGTCATTATTCGTATAGATCAGTTAAGTAGTCTCGAAGTTGCAAAATAGCTTTCTTCAAATGAAAGTTCTTTCATACGAATACAGTGATAACATTCCAATCTTAGACAAGGTAATAACTTTAATTCGGTCAAATCGGCCAAGTGGTTTCAGATTCGCAAGAAAAATTTTTTTTTCAAATAAAACTTTTAAATTGAGAATTCAGAATATATTGATGCCAATGTCCATATTGAGAAGCCAATACGTTAAGACAAATGACTTTTCAGTTTCAGATTCAGAATTACTCGCAAGTTGTTTTTAAAAGGCATTGACTCAATGTCAGTGCTTTAACATTTATTTCTACTGTTTCACTTTTGTGCTAAGTTAAGAGAGCTCTATTAAATAAGTGAAAAAATTCGTTATTGAAAATTTATATGTTATTTTGTGTTAATTGAATTTTTAAGTTACTGAATAATTCTTGTTTGCTGCAAAAATTAGAAAATATAGAGGATGTAACTACACCTAAAAACTTTTCAATAAAAAAAATGATCGACCCTTTATTTTCCCAATAGAAATTTGGTTCAATTCAGGTTACAGCTAATCTGAAGAGTTGCGATGGAAGAAATATAGGAAATGAATATTCAGGGGTTTGATTCTCTCTGCCTGTCACTCTGACAGCTCATCAGAACATGAATCCTTTCTCTTCATCCAGGTGCGCATTATGTTTACGTCAAAATCTGTCAGATCCGTTTCTCGATTGGGATTTTGAATAATAAAGGGAATACCTTGGATTTCGCACAATGCAAGCACCTTAGCACAATGGAGCTGTGCATATCGATACAGATCCGAGGTACAATTGAAATTTGATTTTGTCTGTTTTCTTATAATCAACCCAGGTAGCTCTGCTGGTTTTCACTTCTATTGTGTTTTTATCCATTTCGATATTTATATGGAACTGGAACGGAACTTAATACTAAAATTGTTAATTTTACAAAGCAGGATAATCCTTCCAGGTCCGGCTTTTATTATATTCGAAACTGCACTGTAGGGATATCCGACTTGATATGTTCTTCACTGCTAGATATACAGGGTGAGTCTTTGACCACTGCGTTAATTTTAACCATAGATTCTTGACGTCAAAAGAAACATTTTCTTCCTATATCATTTTTCCAAATTTGGCCGCGTTCAAAAGATATAGGGTGTTGAAATTTCATAAAAATTGCATTTTCACGTGTAATATTCAAACGACAATATCAATTGAAATGATCTCTTGTAGAAGGTTTTTGATAACACTCGTGCATCAATAGATTTATTCCACTTCTTGTGGGTTTCTCACTACAACTCTACAGATTGGTTAAATTGCATGAAAACAAATATCGCTTGAACTAAAGGTTCGTATCTCGTACTTCCTGGAATCATTAGTCTTTTTTGCATATAAAATCATTCCTCATCTTTTATCCTAAATTTCACCACAAAATCTAAATTGCCAATTGCTGTATTCATTGTTAATGATGTCTAGCACCTTGTTTAATATTTAATCCAGAATAATATTCAATAATAAATAGAGAAAAAGTTTTCCATCACGCTTCGGTATATTTTGACCGTTGAAATAGGTAAAGTATTTTCTGTCAGGACCTGTTGAATTGAAGACTTGTCTTTATGAAGAGCTGGTTTTTTATAGCTTCAGACTTTCAGGGTTCATCAAATTATATCTATTCTAACATAGGAATGCTGCAAATTGAGCTCATATGAGTTTTGAAAACTTCGAACCCAGTCTCCTAGATTTGTTTTATACCTTTATTTTATTTTTTTTTCATACACCGATTCAACCTTGTTCACAAACTTAGGAGATAATAGAATTTGACTTAGTTTTGATATTTCTGAATGTTTGTTATGATGCATAGTTAATTAAAATTCAATCAATATTTAAACTGAAAGCTATAAGCTCATAAACAAGAAAGATTAGAATAGAATGCATTTTCTGACCATAATCATTTCATACTAAATTGAATAATTCAAAACTATCGATATTATACTTCCAATATTTTCCAGATTTTTTTGAAAGAAAGCTACAAATAACTGTTGACATTTTCAAACAGAATCAAAACAACAAGGAACCACAGAACACTTTTTTATTTGGAACTACCCACCACAGAAACGTTATAATATTTTAATGTGATAATAATTCACTCTGATCATTCTGAGGAAAATTATAACTAAAGATCAATAATAGTTACAGATGGTATCTTTCATTTGAAAAAACATTGCAAATATTAATTTTTTCTCTCCTGGGGTTGGTAATAAATTAATATTCTATGGTAAGGTATTGAAATTTGACATAATCTATGGATATCCATTATTCAATATTCATGTTCTTGTTTACGTAATTAAAACAGATACTCTGATTATAGAAATCAGTAATCAGTAATTATAGTCTAAACAGAATAGATTCATATTAATGATTTAACAAAAAATTTTTTATTAAAGAACACCTAGTTGATTTTTCGAAATCAAATTTAGGTATTTCTTCAAGAAAGTATAATTGCACACCTAAATCTGAAAATACTTTTAATCTATCCAGGTAAACTGTTATTGGGATTCAGTACAGAAAATAATCATCAAGCAAAGTAACATCACTTTAAAATGTTTATTCGTAGTGAGATCATTTATTGTTGTTGAAGATTTCGAAAAAGATTTTCATATTTTCAACCTCACAATATCTACATTTTGATTCAAACCACCAACTAAACACTAAATTGGGTGTAGCAAAATGTTTATTTGATAGAGCAATAAATATTTGTTACACTGAAGAATACCAAAATGAAGAAATAAATAACATCTCGAAAACTCTTAGAAGCAATGGCTACCTCAAAAAGATATTAGAAAAAGCTAGACGAACAAGAGAAAGCCAACCAGAACCAACAGATATAAATCAGACCATTAAAACCGTAATTCCTTATGTAAAAGGGTTGTCGGAGAAAATGAGAAGAATTGGAAACAGATACAACATAACGACTGCATTCAAAACTCAAGACACTATCAGAGTTAAACTTACAAAAGTTAAGCCTAATAATGAGACACAAAGGACGAAGAACTGCATATATGAATTACCTTGGAAGTGCGGAAGATCTTACATCGGAGAAACTAAACGCCCTCTGAATGTACGAATAAAAGAACATCAGAAGCTTCTACGAGTACTAGACAGCGACAGATCCAGGTTGGTCCAACATGCTGTAGATGAGAATCATCGTATAAAGTGGGATGAAGCATCAATAATATCCAAAGAAGAAAAACTTACAAGACGAAAAATCAAAGAAGCAGCATTTATGAAAATAACACCTGATTCCATAAGTGCTCCATCTATAGATCCGCCAGAAGTTTGGACGCCGATAGTTCGATCCAACTTAAAAAGATCATCATATCACAGATGAGTATATAACATCGTTCATTTTCTTTCATGACTTCTGTTAATTGACTTTTTGAAAATTGATAATTTTCAAAAGGTTTCTTACTTTTCTCCTTGATAAAGATAGAAGATGTCTATCGAAACGTCGGAAATCATTACATCCACAATAGATGATGGTAATAGCCCAAACAATCATTCAACTTGAATTTTTTTTACCAAAAAATTAGTATTTTGTATCTTCCTTCTGGATATGGACCTCATCGGATGAAACATGAGTGAGTGAATCATTTCTTAGAGGGAAAATAATGTTTTTAAACAATCCAGATTCAATAGTGAATGCTGTGGAAGGTATTTTTCATTCAAACTAAACTGGACTACAGAGGGGTATTTGCCCAATGTGAAAACTTAAAATGCTTATAACTTTTTAACGCAGCTGAATATGGAAAAACCGTAATGAAAAATGTGTTTGTTTTGATCTCAAGAACCTATGGTTAAAATTAACGCAGTGGTCAAAGACTCACCCTGTATAATTGATTTGAATCATAACGATGTTTCGTGAGAAGAAAAACTCATCACGAAAAAAATTTATTTCGTTTGTCCAATCCAGCCATCAATGAAAAAATGGTAGTGGTGACCGGTGTCATGGAAATAACTATCACCGGTCCTGCCCAACGGTCACTATTCACTTCTATAGAATTCCAGGTTTTTGATGTAGCAATTGTGAAGTATCTTTTGTCATGCTACCAGGGCTATTTGTTTCCGATGCGAATCACAAATTCGATTTTAAAATTGAAACGTTAGCCGAGTGAAATGGGACAGTATGAAAGGGAGGGACAAAGGGGGCCCATAAAAAGTCAGCGATTGATATAACTAAAAACAAAATGCCATTGTTCCGCCCTTTAGATGGATTCCTACTTTGCAAATTGAAAGCATATGGTAGCTTGAAAATTTAATTTCATGTGGAATCGATAGCGGGTAATGGAGTTTAAATTTTTTTTTCATCGCTTCGATTATTACGTTTATAATATCGTTTCACGAATTTGGAAGTACGTCGATCAATTAAAATGTGGTTCTAGATTTGATATAAGTCTTCGGAGAATCCCTATGGTGCGAATACCTGGAACAGAAGTTAATAGGAGGTCTTCAGAGTCTTCCTCAGGAACACTAGAATTGGAATTCAATTATGTAATTATGTTCTTAGTATCTTGAACTAATAACTACAATGTGAAATTTTAAGTCAACTCAATATCTCAATCCACGTGATTATATTTTCGTCTTTTGCTTGGAAACAGTGATAATGTTACTTAATCGACTCCGTCAACTACTTAATTGGGTCTAGGTGCTAGTCCTAGTTTACAAATTGATCTATATATTAGGTGTACAAATAAGTTTTTGCTGTTTTTTATAAAAAATTAGGAATTTATTGTAAAGGAAAAGTACATTACGTTTTATTCAAAGTATCATTTGCCACTACTTTTCCCCATCTTTCTGGCAACATTCGGATACCCCGTCGAAAAAACTCTTCATCTTTTGACGCTATCCACAAATCTACCCAATTTTTGGTGTCTTCATATGATGTGAAGCGCTGCTCAGACAGACCATGTGCCATCGACCGGAACAGATGATAATCAGAAGGGGCTAAGTCTGGTGAATACGGCGGGTGGGGTAAAACTTCCCAGTTGAGTGTTTCCAAGTATGTTTTTACCGGCGCCGCAACATGTGGACGAGCATTATCGTGTAAAAGAATAATTTTGTCGTGTCTGGAGTAGTAATGGGCGCTTTTTTCCTTAAGTGCCCGACTCAATCTCATCAATTGTGTTCGGTAGAGAGCTCCAGTAATGGTTTCGCTTGGTTTCAGCAATTCATAATACACGACACCAAGCTGATCCCACCAAATACACAGCATGAGTTTTTTTCCATGAATATTCGGCTTAGCTGTCGATGTTGATGGTTCGCCGGGCTTAACCCATGACTTTTTCTTCTTTGGATTATCGTAGTGAATCCATTTTTCGTCACCAGTGACTATACGATGCAAAAAACTCTTTTTTTTATTCCTGGCAAGCAGCATTTCACTCATGCATAATCGGCGTTCAACGTCTCTCGGCTTTGGTTCATATGGAACCCAATTTCCTTGTTTTTGAATCATTCCTAACGATTTTAAATGATGTGAAATTGCTTGTTGAGTCACTTGTAGAGTAAGTGCAAGTTCTTTTTGCGTTTAGGAGGAATCTTCCTCCAATAGTGCTTCTAATTCCATGTCTTCGTACACTTTCGGCCTTCCACTGCGTTCTTTATCTTTAACGTCAAACTCACCGTTCTTGAACTTTTGAAACCATTCCTGACAACTTCTCTCACTTAAAGCAGCTTCACCATATGCTTCTAGAAGCAATCGATGCGCCGCAGCTGCAGATTTTGACAATAATTAATTAATTTCAATATTGTAACTTTTTTGGTGCTTGTGAAAAAAATTTTTATACAAATTTTATGTACTCCCTTTGAGGGGCTGTATTTTTACAAGGGATGCTCCAATGAAGTTTCTTTATATGAAAGATCCTATCTTTTTTTCCATGAGGCATCACCTTCTTAAATATCTTGCACTTATTTAGTTACACCCTGTATAATCTCGGTAATCCTTTTAGTGCCCTGAAGATGATTTTTGACTAAAAATCGAAACGTGTCGGCAATGATTCAAGATGTGGTTTCTGTTTCCATTCAACTGACCTTCAACATGTCAAAGACATAAGTGATAATGTTTTTCATGCAGAATTACCACCTGAAGTTTCTCGAGAGTATTTATTAAAAACCTGTAAATTATTATTTCTTTTTTCTCGTGAGTTCTGAAAGATTGTTCTATGATAATTCCATAACTAAGTGAAGCTTCCATCTTCCATAAATCTTGCACGATCTCAAGATCGATTCAACGTTACTTATTTTCGTCAATATAAAAGTCCATTTTGATATGAACACATACGCCTACTAACAGATCGAATTCGACATTTACGACGGGAACACAAAATTTGCATAACACACATCTCATAAAAACACAGAAGACGAACTTGTTAATTGCCGAATAAATCATTCGTGCACCTCCTGCGTTTTCACGGCTCAACGATATTTTCGTATGTATGGAAGAGAGCTATCAAAACCGTGCAGTGTAAATGTTAGCACTTGATAAATAAAATTTTACACCACATTGTTAATTGCTCACTTGAATCTATGAAGAAAATTTTCTAAATGGACTGACGTGAAGAGTCATTTCGTGTCTAATTCGTTCCATTAAGTCTTCTAAATTGTCTGGCCGGTAAATGTAGTCCCGACTTTTCAAATGTCCCCACAGAAAAAATCAAGGGGGGTAAGCTCAGGACGCCTAGGTGGCCATTCCATTGGTTCACGTCTTCCAATCCACCGTCCTTCAAACTGGTTATCCAGAAACCTTCGAACAGTAAGACCATAATGTGGTGGTGAGCCATCTTGTTGGAACCAAATACTGGGATCCAAGTTTTCCCCATTGTTTGGATCCGAAAATGCCGCAAGTAGGTCAGGAAGCACTGCCATACGAAGATTTTCCAAATATCGTTCAGCTGTTAAATTCCCGCGAAAGTAATAAGGACCAATAAATCTTCCCCTGACGATTCCTACCCAAACATAAATTTTTTGGGGGCGCTGGGAGTGTTTTGTCTGCATCCAGTGATCACAGAGCCCTCTCAACGTAAACGTGACCACAGATCTTGGATTTGAATAATGAAATATTTGAGTTTTTTCCTAATCATTCGAAATCTATCCAAAATAATTGATTGCTGTAAAAAGAGACTACCAATCATTTTTTATTGTGAATCGGATGGTGTAAAAAAAATATGGCCTTGCCATTTGAAAATCTCGAAATATTTCAATTTTAAATGTCACATTTTCGGAGCGAAATCTCTGAGAAGCCTTAAGATGCATCGAGACATCGAATATACCACATAAATGATAGGATTCTTGTCTATTAGACTGCCAAATTTGGTTCTGTTCGCATTAACAATAATCGAGATATTGCATTTCCAAACTGGCTATGCGGTTGTCAAAAATTTCAATAATTTGTACATAACTTGGCAACAGTGCATGGCAGAGAAATTTTTAGTAGGTTATACTGCGAATTTGGTTCTGAATCAATAAATAAATAAAAATTTAGGTAGTTCCATTTGAAATAAGAAAGTAGATGTGCGTTTGAGGTAGACGTGGCAACACTGTCGACTTGAAAATATTTTAGACGAAAAGTTCCTTTACCCTCAAGGCTCCACCTAAAATTTCATAACGAAATATTCACTAGTTCTCCTAAAACGTCTAATAGACCAACTTAAAAGGAAAACCCTGTATGTATATTTATTCTTTTGAACTTTTGGCTTACAATATTTAGTTAGCAAACAATAAAGCATATAGATCAGGGGTTAGTGACGGGGTGTCATACAATTCGGCGTATGACATAAAAACCTAGGGAAAAAATCCCAGTAAAAAAAACCCTGGCTCCCCGTCTAAGTGTGAAAATACAAAAATAAGCTGAAATATATTTTAGAAACTTCTTTCTTCAAGAGTGGTATTCTATTGATGGAGACAGAGACTTCTTCAAGTTGCCCACATCGAATCTGGAAATAAAAAGATAAAAGCAGAAAAAAGAACTGAACAACAAAAATACAAAATTTGAAAGAGATAAAGAAAACACCCTCAAATTCGCCTTCTTGGATTATCTCGATATTGTGAATCAAGGAGTTTTCAACATAACAAGCTAAACCGTAAATTTTACTGAGATAATCAATGAATACGTAACCTTTTATGGTTCCTCTTTCACGAAGATTTTTTTTAGTATCCGTATGTGCCTCTTGAAGGAGAATAATCTCATCACCATAGTCCTTTGCTAATTCAGAAATATAATCACTCTTGTCCTTAGAAATACCCTCTATATTCAAATCTAATTCACAAAATTTGTCAAGGAGGATTCTTCGAATGGGGTCTTGCGGTCCAAGTGATGATTTTTCAGATCTTCTGATGTTTGAAGTCTGCTATGGAACCCATACAAAGGGAAATAATCATCATCCATAGGTAGGGAAGGTTGTGATATAACACTTACTTCATTGAAATCATAGCAGAGGAAAAATTATCGAAAGATAAAAATTTTCAGCTTGGTCAGAATTTCGAACAGAATCAAAATCCCAATTTTCAGATTTTAAATATGTCCAGTTTTCCGAAAACGTCTGATAGGTACTCGAACTTGGGTTACTCTGTAATATGAAAATATGTGACGAGAGACAATTTGTGATATATAAACAAACATGAAAAAAGGATTCTATAACTCGCTAGAAGAAAACATGATAATATGTTCCCCGAAGTTTCAATCAGCTTCATTAGTAGAATACCAAACTAGCCATTTTCATTCAATGACATAAAGTATGGTAGAGATCTCCTAATCTATATAAATAGCCTCCAACGAAAATTATAATCATTCAAGAGCCGCAGGTATGCTAGATCTGTTCACGAAGCGACAGAGAAATCTAAAATTAACTGGTCAGCTATCCGTGTTTACGTTCCTGAATGATTTCATTCTTCGGACAACTGGCCGTTTGTGTGGAAGCTGAATAACATCTGGACTTTATTCTTTTGAGGTGTGAAGCCCTGCAGCCAAAATGGTTGCATCCCGCTGTGAGTCTTTAGACAGAAAGGCCAGAATTAACACCTTGAGATACCTGGAATTCCGACGAAATTTTAATGGGAGACTTCACGATAAGAGTAGGCATGCTACTCCCAATGGGTATCTATAATATAAAAATGAATTGCAAAATGTGTTGATGAGCGCATAACTCAACAACGCCTGGACCAATTTGGCCAAATCTTTTTTTAAAATGTTCGTTGAAGTTCGAGGATGGTTTTTACGGCGAGAAAAATTAGAATTATTGCTGGAAAAAGCCCTTTTCTTTTTCCCATACAAATGATTTGTAACTACAACGTAGTCAATTTGAGCTTTATTGCTATGGTATGAAGTTCATATTAAATTACGAATGTTTTTATTTACGACTGCTATTAGTCAATGTACGTGGCCCAACATCATTCCAACTGTTACGAACTGTTGATGGTGAATTGTGTGGATCCTACAGAGAAGCCTGTCAACGTTTGCAATTGCTTGAAAATGACGCTCATTGGGATCAAACTCTCAATGATGCTGTAATATCATCACACGCTCATCAAAGACGAACATTGTTTTCTATAATCATATCTACATGCTTCCCATCAAACCCAATTGATTTGTGGATCAAGTACAAAGATTATATGCGTGATGATATTTTGTATCAAATACGGAATAGAATGGGAAATCCAAATATACAAATCAGTGAAGAAATTTACAATGAAGCATTGATTTCAATTGAGGACATGTGCTTGATAATGTCAAACAAACTATTAATTCAATTAGGCCTGACCGCGCCCAATCGCCCAATGCACGACTCTTTTAACCAAGAGTTGCATCGAGAAAAACTGTATGATCTCAACGCTTTGAAAGAATTAATTCAAACAAATCTTCCACTGTCAAATGGACAACAGAAGTATGTATTTGAAACTCTTACGAAAGTAACAAATGATGAAACTGGAGGGATTTACTTCTTAGATGCACCTGTTGGTACAGGAAAAACTTTTTCGATTTCATTAATATTAACAACAATTCGCTCACAAAATAAAATTGAATTTGCACTCGCTTCGTCGGGAATCGCAGCAACTTTGCTTGAAGGTGGTCGAACAGCCCATTCAGCACTAAAATTGCCATTAAATATGCAAAGCAATGAAACTACAACCTGCAACGTTTTGAAGAACTCTGCAATGGCAAAGGTTTTGCAGCAATGTAAATTGATTGTTGGGGATGAATGCACGATGGCACATAAAAAATCTTTGGAGGCTTTAGACAGAACCTTAAAAGATCTACGGAGCAATAGTAACCGATTTGGTGGTGCAATGATTTTATTAGCAGGAGATTTTCGTCAAACATTGCCAGTGATTCCACGATGAACGCCAGCTGATGAACTCAATGCATGTCTAAAGTCCTCCAATTTGTGGAAACATGTCAAAGTACTTCATTTAAGCAAGAATATGTGTGTCGAGTTGCAAAATGACCAATCTGGAAACATATTCTCTAAACAACTCATTGACATTGGTAATGGCAAATTTCCTATAAACATGTTGACTGGCTGTATTAACTTTTCTCAAAGTTTTTGTCAGTTAACTCGATCAAAAGATGAACTTATTCAGAAGGTGTTTCCAGATGTTTCTCAAAATTACAGAAACCATGATTGGTTGAGCGAACGAGCTATACTGGCTGGAAAAAACATAGATGTAAATGAATTAAATTTCAAAATTCAAGAACAAATTACAGGCGAATTGAGGATATATAAATCAGTTGATTCGGCTACTAATCAATATGATGTAGCCAACTATCCACCGGAATTTTTAAACTCTCTGGATTTGCCAGGATTGCCACCTCACAATCTTCAATTAAAGGTTGGATCGGTGTTTATAATGTTGCGAAATATCAACCAACCGCGTCTTTGCAACGGTACACAATCATTAAGTGTTTGTGGTATTAATCTAGAAAACCCATGTTTCTCACATGGTCAATTGTATGTTGCCTGTTCCCGTGTTGGAAAACCATCAGATTTGTTCATCTATGCGCCAGGTAATCAAACAAAAAACATCGTATACCACAGAGTACTACAATGATAATAATAATAATTATGATTCACATGATTAACAATAAAGCGATTACTTACTTTCAAATCCTTATATATGTTTTATTTAATTATTTTTTATTCACAACGCTCTAACACCAGGGTGACGGTTCTGTTCAGGAGAATTTTTTAAAATACGTAGGTACAAAAACTGCCACATTACAAATCTTTTTGACAGGACGAAGTCTGTCGGGTCAGCTAGTCAAAAATAAATTGAGAAAATTTTGTCGAGATCACCAGATTCAAAAACTAATTGGATGTGAAGATTTTTTACAGAAAATATTTGTTGATCTACACTTTTTGTTATGTGTCAGTCCATAATAGTAAAAATATTCAAGAGTTAGAAGCACTTGATTATTACAGAAAATTCTAAATATAAATGCTGAATTGAGAATTGCCTCGAAGGGATATTGTGACATTCCGTTTAGTGTTACGTTTTATTTATTCATTACGGAATAAAAAGCAATAATTCGAAATGAAACTAATTTAAAACTAGGGAACAGTAGGGCATCTTATAATCGATGACTATATATCTATCAGTTTTCATACATTTTTAATAAAAGAACAACTTAACAACTGCTTCCTCCAATTTTTCTGAAATGTTCTAATGACATTCAACATAATCATCTAGATCAAAATTTGAACAGCCGGTACAAATCTACTACAGGTAGCTATCTCTTAAGAAAATCTTTGTTGTGAGAATTTCACTGAATGAGTTTTGCGGTAGAACAGTCGAATAACTCAACGACTATATGACTCTTTCGACATTTATAGATAACTGAAGCCACAACTGTCAGAAGGTAATTGAGTTAGAGTCACGAAGTGACCAGTGAGATATGATTTGATATTTATTACAAGTTTCGTTGGAAGAATTGACTATTCTTCGCTTCATTCTCAAAGTCACTGACGGTTTTTTATGTAGCAATTGTTTGAATGTCCGAATGGGTCCCATCTTATTATTAGGAATAAATTACTTGCCGACTGTTCGAATAACAAGCTTTTGCATTGAGTTTTCTCAAATACTGTCGAATTGAAATATGCCATGAAGAAATTGGAACATTTCTTTTCCAGGTTGAATTATTATTATGAAAAGATACAGAGAAGAGGCTGTTGCTTATAAATCTCAAACAAACATTGAAAATTGAGTGGCGTTCCAGAAATAGGTGAACAACTCTACACTTTTCTACGTTCACGGGAAGAAACCACTGATTGCACCATTGGCTAAACCGATTCAGGTCACACAAAAGAATATTAGGCAAGCAAGCTTGATACATCAGCAAAATGGGATGAGTAGGACGAGAATGAACCAGGCAGATCTGATACGTACGTCAAAAATAGGATCGGACCCAAAACAGAACCCTGCGGTACTCTACTGATAACGGGTTTGAAGTCAGATAAAGTCCCATATGAATCGAGTTTGCTCGAATTATATTATAAGTGTTTCAACCAAACAATTCAAGATGGTAAAAACATGATTAACAGTTAATATATGGTTATGAGAATGCAGTTTTCTTCAGAAATAGCGACTTACCTGACAAAATTTGATAGCGTTTGGTCGCTCGAACTAAAAGGGCCGTATTAAGTTGACGGTCTAGAGAGATACTTTGTCGATGGGTTGTCTACAACAATTGGTAACACTGACTGAGGAGAATCAGGCGCATTTCTTCAGGTCGATAGCGCACTGGAGTACAAAATATGAATTGCAGTTGAAAATTCCCAAGACTAGAGGATATTCAATTCCCGATATGAAAATAATATGAAATTTCAAAAAGTTCATTCGCCGAGAAGTTGTTTTCATGAATAAAAGGGATCATTTCAATTTTATTAACAATCGCGAGGCGAACCCCGTGTGCTTAATATGTAAAATACCTCTCTCCCTTGTATCGGTAACATCGGATGCCAGGTTTTATAATGCATTATCCCATAAAATATGACCCATGTAGCGTGCGCTGTCTATACTTGTCATATCCGTTAAGAAAAGTTGTTATTTAGCAAACATCTTGCCTAAATTCAACATTACGCCTTAATTTATTGGCCTCTTTATCAACCAACTTCTTCCTAATAAATAACTGAACTGCTTTATGTCCGATGGCCGTTTTGTTTTCTATATAACATTTCTGTTATTTTCGTTCTTTCTGCACGTAACATTATACGAATCGTATGAATAGTTGCATTATTTCAATGCAGAAATATTATTTGGTTAATAACCATCATCTGACTGGAAAGTTAGCGAATTGTTGAAATACTTTGCAAACCTTTGGCGTTTGTGAAGTGAAGATATATAAATAAATCTGTTATTTCGACAGACATCTACTGTTGTTTTCAAAACAAAATAATCAATTTTAATTTTTTATATTTTTGTTAGAATTTAAGAGCATAATCATGTGAGAAAACTATCATTATTTTTGACTCAAGAATACAACACAATTATAAAAAAAAGGGGTTCTAATTTGAAAAACATAAGTTATGGCCAATTTAAGATCACAATTTTCAACACAAAATTTCAAACACCCTGTGATGATATTTTTGAAATCCAAAAGATGCATGACTTTTTCACATCCTTCCTCTTCGATGTTGTAAAAACGGTTTACGCTCAGGATATTTAAAATAAGAATAATGAACATATTACTGACTGAACATATTTGACTTTTTTCCTGTTTTTTTGAGATATTTTGAGAACTATTCGATTAAATACAATGGTTTTAACAGAAATGTATTCACTATTGAATACTCGATCATACCAGGAATGGAAAACTTGAAAATGGTTATAGGGTACTACTTCAGCTTGTTCCACTTCGAAAACATCAGTAGAAGCACAGTCTACGATATGTATTTATGGAATTCAAAAATTTACTCAGCATAGAACCAGTTTTGCAATCCCTAGCCAATTCATTTCACCCCTGTCGATTCCTAATCTGAAATGACAATTGTCGTTGACATTCTAATCTTTGTAGATTCTTATGTCATATTCTAGACGTGAATCGGACCCACTTTGTTCATGCGTGAACGAATGGAACGAAATTCGAAGTAATCGGCGAGGCACTCTGTTCATGGTTACACCTTCAGACCTTTATCGAATAATTTTTGGCGCTCTTGTCAATTTAATGTAAATATGAGACCTCGAAGCGATGTAGTAATACCTCCAGGTAGATTATTGCAGTATTCTTGAAATTAAAATTAAAATGTATATACAGGGTGTTCGGCATGTGGACCGTCAAATTTTTTTGAGGCGTTGGTAGGGTCATTTGCTACCTTTTCAGTCTTGGCACCTGGGTCCTTAGTATTACGGTTACGGAGGTATGATTTTTTTATTAGGTTTTTCTAAGTTACCCATAATGTACCCTTCGAAGCCCCATAACTTTTTCTGCGTGTGCTTTTACATGCATTTTTTTATTGTATTAAGCCTACATGGGTGTGTGTTTAAAAAAAAACGTATTTATTGTTACAGATAACACCACAAAATTAACACGTGGGCCTTTTATTAAAAAAAAAAATTATGAAAGTATGGAAACATCTCCACTCATTTTGAAATTTAAAAAAAAGTTACAGTTATTACAAACTTAGTTTTATTTTAAAATGTTCTTTGGTTTATAACGTTGTTAACCATATGCTATTTACGTAAGTCAATAAAAAAAATAATACTGCAAATAAGGATTTAGTCACAAGAGTGAAGAAAGTCGCACCTAAATAAAACTACGGATTTCGACACAACACAGCGAGCAAGGAAATTTTACCTGCCCGTTATAGACGCGTGTGAATTATTATTACTATTTCTGTCCTTAGGTTGGATTGGGTTAGTCGCCGCTGACTTGACCCTACCGTCATTCGAGATTTAACTGTCTCTGCTGTTGGTCTGTGCCGCGAATGAGGGTAGGGTCAAGTCAGCGGCGACTAACCCAATCGAACCTAAGGACAGAAATAGTAAATATAATTCACACGCGTCTAAAACGGGTAGGTAAAATTTCCTTACTCGCTGTGTTGTGTCGAAATCCGTACTTTTATTTAGGTGCGACTTTCTTCACTCTTCTGATTAAAACCTTATTTGCAGTATTATTTTTTTTATTGACTTACGTAAATAGCATATGGTTAGCAACGTTATAAACCAAAGAACATTTTAAAATAAAACTAAGTTTGTACTAAGGACCCACGTTCCAAGACTGAAAAGGTAGCAAATGACCCTACCAACGCCCCAAAATAATTTGACGGTCCATATGCCAAACACCCTGTATACATTACTTATTGTATGTGAGATTTGTAAAAAGTATTAGATTAATTGGTGATTTTATGTTTGAACTTCCATTCTGTATCTGAAGGAAAAGGACTTGTTATATATTAAAATTGAATAATTCTTATTTGTATGAGATTGATTTTAACGTCTGTGAAATTAAATCTGGAATTAAGGTTAATGGCATTCAGATGAAATTCGACATTTGAAATTTAGGAAAATATGCATCCTGGGCGGGACTCGAACCCGCATAACCAAATTGCTGGTCTGTTTCTTATACCTTTCAACCACCAAAGAGATGCATTATCCAACATACGAGTATAATTCAGAAAAACTACTGATATTGGCAAAATTTCGATGACGTAAAGCAGTAAATATTTAGTTGACAACATTTGAATTATGGGAGGAGGAGGTCCTTGATTCTGTTGGATAACGCATCTTGTGATTTCTGATTTCGGTCGAATATAATTCACTTAATCAAATTAATTGAAAACCACATACGATTAACAGTATTCTATATTTCGATTCCTGTAGCTTTGTGAAGTATTTACGCATATATAAACAAAAATGCGGACATGAATACGTACAAGCGTTAATAAATTCCGATATTGATGAGGACCTCTTTGTTTTGCCTCTAATTAATTATATTTTGCTGTGTTTAGAGGAACCAAGACCTGACAGCTACACGTACTGACCGTGCATATGATTCACTATAGTGTTTTTAATTAAAACGCTCTGGTTAATGGTAATTTTGACCCCTTGCCATCGATTTCGAATGTTAAATTATGCGGAAAAATTTGATGCGGCAACGGACTTCACTCTAGGACCCTACATTCTTTGTTCGACGTCAGCTCTCGTCGATAATGAAGTGTTGGAACGCATTTTGAAATTGTTCGACTGGCGGATTTAAATTGCACTCGATATTGTTGGATTTGCGTAATGAAAAAGTTTGAGAAAAAAAATTTTCCACGAGTACATCAACAAAATCCAGTAGAAACAATGTCACTTAACATTTAAATTATCAATAGCCATATTCGCCAGCTCAGGGAAGGATGCAACATTCGACCTCATACATCGACCTCCTAAATTCTGAAAAGGATATCTTAAGGATTAAGCTCATATATTGAAGTGGATAGAAGCATCTTGCATCCAAAATAATAATCACCAGATTTATTGTTTATCTTGAATTTATAGCAGTCCATAAAATATCTCGCAAAACACGTTGTCAAAGCAGTTCTTTAATTCGCTTCGAAGTGAAGCGGTTAGGCCCCCCAGGAAGTCACAGAATGGGGTTTTCAGATGTAAAAATTCCAGGGCTGCTCAGGTTTTTTGTTTTTACTTTATACATATTTATCGGTACAATGTGCTTTGATAGTTGCAGTGAGAAAAGTTTCGTTAAGTATATTTTATACTCGGCAAGTCATTCTTTCATTTATTTTTCCGAAAACGAACTATACCGATTCTCCAAAATTTTGATGATTCCTTCTCGGTTAAAACAGGATTCGTCTGACCACAAAATTCGTTTTAGAAACAAGTTGTCATCGACATCTGTGTGCAGCAAAAATCTACAGAATTCCAACCGTCTGGCAGGATCGCCTTCATGAAGACCTGTAACAATTAATAAAATTCATTAGTCTGTGACAATTTTTTCGCAGTAAAAAGGACAAATTCATCAATAAAAAAGTTCATTTACCTTGTACCGGGGTGTAATGAAAAGCGTGTTGATTATCCCGAAGTACTGACCAAACTTTCCAAATCGTTAAGTTGAGTCTTTGAGCAACGACACGAATGCTTGTAGTTGGATCTTCTTCAAAGGCTTGAAGTATTTGATCGTTAACTGCTACATGGTGTTGCCTCACATTGACCCGAGGCTCTTGAAAATTTAAGTTTCCAGTCTCTCTTAATCGTGGATAAGTCGTCGAGAATGTTTCGTGGTGGGGTAATCTTCGATCAGGAAATTTGGCTTGAAAAATCGTTTGACCTGTACGAACAACACCATCGGCCTTGCCATATGGCATCACCATATCAGCATACTCAGCGTTGGTGAAATTAGGCATATCAACAACCAAAATTAAAACAACAGTAGCAAAAATTCGATAAAAGTAACAAAAACAAAAAATACAAATTTAAAAAACTGAAGAATGCGGCACAGACACTTCCAACAGCAGAGACAGTTAAATCTCGAATGACGGTAGGGTCAAGTCAGCGGCGACTAACCCAATCCAACCTAAGGACAGAAATAATAATAATAATTCACACGCGTCCAAAACGGGCAGGTAAAATTTCCTTGCTAGCTGTGTTGTGTCGAAATCCGTACGTTTATTTAGGTGCGACTTTCTTCACTCTTCTGACTAAAACCTTATTTGCAGTATTATTTTTTTATTGACTGACGTAAATAGCATATGGTTAGCAACGTTATAAACGAAAGAACATTTTAAAATAAAACTAAGTTTGTAATAGCTGTAACTTTTTTTTAAACTTCAATAGGAGTGGAGATGTTTTCATACTTTCATAATTTTTTTTTTAATAAAAGGCCCACGTGTTGATTTTATGGTGTTATCTGTAACAATAAATACGTTTTTTTTTCGAACACACACTCATGTAGACTTAATACAATAAAAAAATGCATGTAAAAGCCCACGCAAAAAAAGTTATGGGGCTTCGAAGGGTACATTTTGGGTTATTTAGAAAAACCTAATAAAAAAATCATACCTCCGTAACCGTAATACTAAGGACCCAGGTTCCAAGACTGAAAAGGTAGCAAATGACCCTACCAACGCCCCAAAAAAATTTGACGGTCCATGTGCCGAACACCTTGTATATATGAATGCATTATCTATGTAGCAAATAATTATACTGTATTTGAAAATTATGAGCTCAAACATAAATATGAAACAAGAAATAAAAACAATTTAATACAGGATATAACAAGCTTAACATACATACAAAAAATTTGACTTATAGTATGTTTGCAATATGGAATAAATTACCGAATAGTTTCAAGTCTAAAATTAATTGTAAAGTTAATTATAAGTTGAAAAAGATTCAAAAATATTTTTTTGTAAAATATGTTATTATTCTCTAGGAGAATACTTCCTTGAAGGGGATTTTGAGGGGTTATAGGGGTAAATTTGGGGTTTTGATTGCATTTCAATGTTTTTTGTTTTTTCACTTATTGTATTATTTTTGACACGATCTACACCTTTTGAATGGTGGCACGACAAGGGCCTTTGAAAAGTTAAAGAAAACGAAAGAAAAATTAACAATGAAATTCTGAAAATATGAAATAATGACTCGAAAGAAAATGCGAATGCTGGAGTATCGACTTCTGCCTACCTGGTTTCACAGTACGGCTGAATGAACTTGTCCAGGCGAAAATAGTCATTTTTCACTAGAGTTCGAATTTGTAAATTTAACGAGAAAGTTATTTATTTACAAGAAAACTGTTTTGTACTTCATCGGATGAACGCCGTTTCAGTACTCTCTGTTCGACATAGGTCATATGCTCCAACATATGTTACGCGTTAATCGGAAAATGAAGTGAACATATACAGAGTGTATCACTATTGAATCGAGCAAGCAACTCGGAACAGAAATGAATGAATCTAACAAATTTAATTAAAATAATAAGTTGCAGTAACAAATGGTATATTTAAAAATTTATCAAATAAAGCGTATCTATCTATCTATTTATTCACTTTAAACTAAGCTTCCCGTAAAAGAAATTTTTTTCTTGAAAATTTCTGCACGCCTGCGAAGACGATACAAAGACTTTCCCAATTCAAAAAATATTATATATATTCAAAACCGATTTGTACAGAGTATTCTAACCAAAATTGCTTCCTCAAACAATCTTTTTGAGTTGTACCTGTATATTTTGTTGGGGATAGGCGATATATTATTCATTCCATCTTGTTATTCTGCTTTTGAAAAATTTAAAAACGTGTTTCCTATAGTTTCTAGACGTTAGGCAGATCGAAAAAGTATTTTTACTCAGCATTAGATGACGATTGAGACCTAAAAAGCAATTTGTATCACGCATTATCCTATTTTGCACTATTGATATGTGGTTCCTTTAATGTCAGGCTTCAACATTTGAATAATTCACTGTATATCGATTCTTCATCCGAAGCAGCGTTTTGATTGATGGATATTCTATGCAAATGATTGGAAATTACGTGAGACCTGAATGGAACAAAACAAAATAGAAGAAAGACTAATATGCTGTCATTCAGCTATTGCTATTGTGTTCATTATTCTGTTTTCCACGTTCGCCTTGTCTATTGTCGACAACATTAATCTGAATCATTTGTTATTGCATATTACAATGATACTTATCCAATATCATATTAACTTTGAGACAAAGATTTCTGCAGGTCGTCTAATTGATGTGCATAAGATACTACTGAACTCGTTCCTATTTCATATTCGACTCGCAACGGTGTATATCGAATTTATGTACAATCTAGGTTTCACCCCTTGGCTTATTATCATCAGTGACGGCTCGTCAGGGCAGGCCGACCCAACCGCAAAAGGGAAGGTGAAAATAAATATTTTTTTAATCGAAACTTATTTGAAAAATTAATAGCAATATTTAAATCTCGTGAAATTCCCTAAGTATCTTTTCCTCTGCCCTCTATATATCTCATATTTCCACTCAACACATCGAAGTACACATTATTTCGGTCAAACACCTCAAATAATTTTTATTCCAAGTTCCCGCATCGTCCTTATACGTAATAACGCAGCTCAGCCAGCCGAGCCACAGCTCTCAGTTTATGATTTCATCTAAAACATACGTCGCTCGAAGTTCCTATTATGGAACTCTACAATACCTCGACTGTGACACTTGAGAGGTCGGTCGAGAACCCTTGGCCGTCGTGAAACGGCAGGTGGGTGAAATTGTTTATTATTATCTATGTTTAATGCAAATATCAAATTAAAAATTGTAATTCAATATCCGAAATCTTCATATGTTTATCCTAAATTTGAGATAGAAAGAGAAATCATTATGTATTTAAAATTTTGTCACGTATCCTGTTAATAATTGAAATTTTCTCCCTCAAATCTCAAATGACTTTTATCATAAGTACTTGAATATTATTTCAATTTCAGAAAAAAGTGTATTCGTACTGTATGGAATAAATTTTGTGATTTTCTGACCATAAAAATTGATTCTTAGTAACTGCAAATAGCAAAACAGCAACCCACGACTTGTTTATTTTTCAAAGACTAGGTCGGCCAAGATACCCTTGGGAAGGAGGTATATGAGAATTGCATTGCGTGTGTTTACACTTTGATTATCAGAGTTCAGTTCACTAGGTCAGTAGTTTGGAGTAAGATGTTAGTGTGTAGGGCTTAGGGTTGTACGAGTTTTCGTTCGTTTTCGGTTACAAGTTGAATGTCAGTGATCCAGATGGCAAATGTAAGAGAGGTAGTATCAAATTGCGGTGATTTAATTAGTTTTTTAGTAGATAACAGGTTTTCCATTATTAGAATAGTTCATATTGACAGCGTTCACAACATGATGAATATGATTTTAATTTTACTAAGTTTCAAGATGAATTGTAGGACAGTTATACATTTTAGATATGATTGTCACTGTATTTGTAACATGTAAACTTGAAAAAGGCTCGATGTATGCCGAAACATATGTAGTAAAGTACTAATAAAAAAAAGATGAAATCCTAATTTCAATGCAGTGCTCTACCCAAGAAAATTGTTTCTAAATTATATATATACATATGTATGACTTGAATAAGGGTTTGTCGACTCAGAGTTGGAGGATGAGTGAATTAATACTATTTATTCTTTGAAGCATGTTTGTATTTCTTGAATATTTTCTTCAGGTAATGCTGTTATTATATCGTCAACAAACTTTTTCATAAATAGTACGTATGGCAATTCAACTAAGCAGGTATCCAACAGATGATCCATTACATATTGTGCTAGTATGGGAGAAAGCTTTGAGCCCATAGCACATCCAAATATTTGTAAATAAAATTTTTCTTTGAAGGTACAATAGTTGTTATCTAGCAAGAACTCAACAATCTCTATGAAAAGCTCTAAATTCATAGTTATGTGTTCTTTTATGGTATTCCATTTGAGCTTAAGGATTTTAACTATCTCACTTTTCTCTAGATTTCCAAATAAGTTTATGACATCAAGTGAAATTAGTCTATAATTTTCAGGTATATACATATGTATATATTGAAGAATGATAATGGGTTACACCGCAGGAATGCAGAAAATATGGGAAATGGATGGAAGGTACTTTCCGATACGTATTTTTGCTTATTGGCTTCTTCAGGGCAAGGTAACCAAGAAACCTGGATATGGATGGAAATGAATAATAAAAATATATATATAAACGACAGCAGGTGACCACATTTCCCATATTTTCTGCATTCCTGCGGTGTAACCCATTATCCTTCTTCAATATCTAATTTCACCGCATTATCTTCTCTTTGAATTTCATATGTATATATATATGCTTAGTCTGGCCGACTCACTCCTAGGGGACACGAGCCGTCACTGATTATCATTGATTCAGTTTCAAGGATATAACCGCATACAAGTATTACAGGTCTCTCATCCGTTCCATGCAAAAATGTAGTTTAAGAAACCTAAAAAACCAATCGACCAGCTCTATTCTTATATAGTCTAAGGCATTTCCATATTCTTTACAACTTGAAGCGAATTATAGTTGCCGAAAAATATTCCACAGCAATCATGAATATAAAAAATATACATACGTTTTCTGTATCTGTTATTCTTCTTGTATAAAAATCATTCGATGCATTCACGTATCGCATCTTCAACTGTCAATCATACCTCATTTAAAATCAACCCTTGACAGAAGATATTAATGTACAAGTAATGATTTATCACCTGCATCTCGGTGGAGTGAAGACAGAATTGCTTGTAAATGACAGTTGTATATATATAATTTTATATCTCGAATGGCTGATTATGGAACGTTTAAAAATGATGACTATATTCTTCGAGGATCCTCGGAGCTTCTCTTCCACGTCATTCCATTCATCTCGGCTATTGAAAGCGACGCAAATTGAAATGATTAATACCTTACCACCTGTAACCACCCAGTTAAAAATGAATCCTTTGTCAATTCCACCATTAGTTTCATTATTTTCCATTTACTTCAGTAGTTTTTTGCTTGTTTATAGACACCGAAGCGGTTTTGTGCCCATACAAAACATCACTATGAATATTCATTCGGGTAATAGAATGAATTGCTTTGATCATTAGGTTTATGGTGTAATTGAACCAGTCATAAACTTTGGAAATTTATTAGACGTTAAAATATATGGCGGTGTAATACATCAAAGGATAGGATTATGCGCTGCCTTGGTAGTTATGTGATAAAACTAGAAAGAGCTTCGAAATCGTTGAGGTCCATCTATGGATTGCAATAACAGTGCAAGATTACTGAGAAAAAAAAACAGAATATTACGGTTTTCTTGTTTCACTTATCATACTAACGAATATGAGTTTGAATAGTACATGTGTGACAATTATACAAGATATTTTAATTCATATATACATAATAAAACAATATGAATAAGTTGTAAATGTTTTAAGCTATTGTATAGCTTCTACCGCGGGCCTTGACCCAATCCAGAAATTCCGTAACGAAAAAACCTCACGCGCCCCACTCCACGGAGGTGTGGCTTGAAGGCCGTGCATCGTCTAACGTCGTTTCAGTTCGGCAGTCTTCCTCACATATATAATGCTAATGTACCATACTACTTTATGAATTGTTAACTTCAAAATATTGTCACGAGCAGACGTCACTGCAAGAAGTTATATTTTGACTCTGTGTTTATGTTCTTTAGATATTGTTTTTAGTGTCTAAAAAAATCTAATAAAAATATTTCCAAATTTTTCGCAATATCACAGTGAGAGAAATGATGTACCTAATAAATAATAAATTGCTTATGTTAAAAAATAACGTATAGGTTTTGAATTTGGGGATGAAAAGGTTTATATTCAAATGAATTGCTGTTTTAAATTTGAGAATTATTCATAGAGAATTCTTGTTTTTTTGGCGCTCTTGTTCATCCGAACAGAGTGCCTATCATTTTGCCCGAATGTCTGTAATTTTGGAATATTGAGCCGAAAATGGTCTTAATCGATTGGGTTCAACTCCCTGATGGAGAATTCGTGGCGAAAGTTGAGTCTGTCCGGCCGTATCCTCTCTAGCATCCGAAATGAATCAGCTAGAGTTTTCATATTTTCAGAATAGGTTAATTGTCCAAATATCTCGGTCAAGTTCGTTATTGGGCCAAATCCGTCGGATGGTTCAGTAGTTATGAGCATCTGAAATTTTGTTTCCTCAATAACTACTAGAATATCCATCTGATCAAGTTGATACTTGAAATATTGTTGAGGGAGGCTGCAACAAAACAGCTCGCAAAATTTCGCAGAAATCGTCACGCTAGAAAATTTTTAAAAATTTCCCAAAAAAAAATTTTTAATCCTCACTATCCCATAAGATATTTTTCGGATTTCAATAAAAATTCGTGAATATATTGAGGTGATCGATATCTCACTTATCCTCAAATTTCATTATCGTAGCTTTTTTCCATCTAAAGATATGATCATTTTTTTCATTTACACAAGAGAAAAGAGAAATGACATACGTCCCGATGATTTTCTTTGAACGATGGCCATCACAGATCGATATTCGATTGACAAATGCCGGTCTCATTAATCAGTGTCAGTTGGCGTAATATTAATCAAAATTTTTCATAACGGGAAATCATAGAGATAGAATTCAATCTCAGTGGCTGAAATGACATACGTTGTCAAAATTCAGAAAAGCACTGACATAAGTTTTTAGGAAAAAGGAATTATAGCTTCAAACAAAACTTGGGGAAAATTATAAGTAGTTAATTTTAATTTGAGATATGGATTGTATAATGTTTCATCTCGATCCAACCGCGAGTACCATACAACTCAATGATCTTAATTTTTATGACAATATTATTTATCCCTTATATTTTTTCAGTGTACTAAACAAGAGTTCAATGGAATAATTTTTATTTCAGCCAGTAGTATGGGGCAATCAATGGCATCATACTACAATCCTGCTTACGGGTCCTTGAGTGCAGCATCTATGGCAGCAGCTGCAACCGCTGCTCAACAGTCGGCACTAGCTATGTCCGGACTTAACGCCTCACCACAGGTTAGTTTCAGAAATATTGAAATTCAAGGTAGTATTCGGAATTAAGAAAAATCATCAGTACAGTAGATATAGTATCCAGTCATCTGATGGCGAATCGAAATTCATTTTCCGTACCATTTGAGATAGTTGTTTAGGGTGCCCTGATTTCACAATCTTCGCAAAATCCCAGTTTGTAGGGTTGGGTTGTTAGAGAGTTGACATCAGTGGCGATTTGTTCAATGAAGCAACGCGTCATCTAAACAAATTTAGATACAGGACGGACAAATTAATAGAGCATATTTTCTTTCCATTCATCATCGCTTTAATCTCAATACCAATTTTCCATTATCAGATTCCTTGCAAATCTTATACCTCATTAAAATAATAGTTTGAGGCATTATCTAGTATGAGTAGGCAGGCTTTAGGCCAAAAGGATGCTGAGCAGACCAAGTACTCTCACTCACCCCCTATATTGAAGCGGGATTCCAGCGAAAACTCAAATCTTCGGCTGCATTCATTGACCTCTCAGCAGTATATGATACCGTATGGAAAAAGGGATTACGTTACAAACTTCTCAGAATAATTTCTTGCAAACCTATAACCCAGCTGATATCAAACATGCTTAGTGATTGGAACTCTCAGGTTATAATGGACACACCAAAGAAACTCAACAATGGCCTGCCACTGGGATCAGTGCTCGCTCCGCTTCTCTTCAGTTTATATATAGCGGATATGCCGGAAACAAGGTCAGATAAGTTCGGTTACGCCGACGACTGGGTACTTGCAACAAGATTTAACTCGATAAAATTATTTGAGCAAATCCTGACAGCAAATCAAGAGAGAATGAGTGAATACTGGGGACTGCAACCAAATGCCTCCAAAACTGAGGTAAGCTGCTTCCATCTCAACAACAAACTTGCCGGAGAAGAACTTAACATAAGATGTTATGGGATCAAACTAACACACAACAAAACAACGAAATATCTGGGAGTGACACATTTTAAAAACACCTAACTAAAACCGCCGAGAAGCTGAAAACCAGAAACAGCATCATCCAGAAGTTATGTGGTACCAATTGGGGAGCATCGGCTTCCATACTACGCTGCTTCGCTCTGGGGCTTGTCTTCTCAACGGGTGAATACTGTGCCCCAGTCCACACGTTAAGAAGGTCGACGCCCAACTGAATAATACCATGAGGTAATTGAGTCGACAGCCACGCGGTAGCTCCCAGTATTGAACCGTAGCCAACCCCCAAGGCTACTTCGGTTACTCGAATGTACAAAAAGACAATGGAGAATAGAATTCTGATAATACATCAACATATTGAAAGATGCAGGCACTGTGGATAAAGCTTCTCAAACTTCCACTGATGAATTGTGCCTTGGCGATATGTAATTGCGTCACAGGTTCACAATTCACAACCTTTTTCTTTTACGTAAAGAATTTCAACTGAGTAATTCACATACACAATGAACTAGGGTAGCTAACTGACCCGAAAACAGATTATTTTGAGGGATTTTAAGAGGAACTTGTAGTTCTGAGTGCCGTTATAGACTGGTGAAAGTAAATTGGTAAAGGAGAACTTACTTGGTAGTTAAACGAGAAGTGTACAGAGATAAGGTTCTTGAATAATTGAGAAAGGTCGGACGTGTCGAAAGGTAGTATAGGTAGTTAAGCTTAGGGATTCCCAAAAATCCGTCCGATAGAAAGGGTTCTTGGAAGTAACGGAAGTAAATTGCACTGCATTCGAAGTTTGAAGTTTGAACTCTGGCAGGTTCACGGCCGGTTTCTGAAACGATGATCATCATAGAAATCAACTAATCAGCTGTTAAATCTATGGTCAACTGCCATTTGAGTTGCTGAAAGGATAGTCAACTAGGTTAATTTGACCACGCTGTCAGTTGACACAGTGGTCAAATATTTCAGGTAAATTGTATGTCAATCGTCATTTTGAGTTTCCGAAACGCAAATTAAGGCTAAATCAGTGGTCAAACTAGTGTCAAAGAACTTGTCAACTAATCGGTGTTGTTTGGCGAATTAACTTGAAAGAAATCTTGTTTATGAATGAAATCTATGTATTTTCCAAGAAATCTTAATTTTATCGGTATGTATGAAAATAATTTAATAGTCTTTAATATATAATTTTTTATGAAAAGGCATTTATTTTTTTCCAATTTTGCGATGTAATATGTTTTCGTTAATAATTTAGTTTTCTCTGAACAAACAATCATTTTTGCAACAATTGGTGAATCTATTTTTTTATTGTAGATAATAATTATGGATATCAGCTTGGATATAAGCATGTCTAGTAATTCTAGCGAAGATGAGATCCCAAGGCCACGAACTCTTAGGAGAAGAATGAACTCTTTTGATTTCTACAATGATGTGGAATTCAAAAATAGGTATAGACTGTCCAAGGATATTATAACATTACTTCTGAATATGATAGAGGATAAAATAAAGCCCTTAACATCAAGAAACAAATCAGTTACTGCCTTGGAACAAGTACTTCTAACAATAAGCTATTTTGCAACAGGAGCATTCCAAATAACAGTAGCTGACCATATAAGGGTCCATAAAATTACAGCATGTAGAATAATTAAAAAAGTATCTAGAGTCATTGCTGAACTTAGACCCCAGTTCATATCTATGCCAAGAACAGGGGATGAACGGAATAGAATCAAATCAGAATTTTATTCTATAAGTTCATTTCCGAACGTGATTGGATGTGTAGACTGCACACATATAAAAATAGAGTCACCTGGAGGTCCACAAGGTGAGCTTTTCAGAAATAGAAAGGGATACTTTTCTCTTAATGTTCAGGTGATTTGTGATCCCGCAGGGATTATTTATTGGAGGACAGTGGCTACCCTTGTCGCTCATATTTATTGATTCCATTTCTGAGGCCATCAACTCCCGGGGAGCAAGCATACAACAGAGCACAGATCAAAACGAGGAATACTGTTGAAAGAACATTTGGTGTCTTGAAGAGACGTTTTCCTTGTTTGTCTATGGGAATTAGGCTGAAAATGGAGACAACCATGAATATCATAGTGGCATGTTGTGTTCTGCACAATTTGGCATTAGTTCATAATGAAGATGTAGCAGACTTTGATATCGGAGAGAACTTCCCAGATGATCCCCCAAATACTTCTACAAATGATGAAAATATATCAGTCAGATCTTTGTTAGTATCAACACATTTCAATGTTCAATAATAATTGTGGAAGAAGACTCGGATCAAAGGTCATACAATCCGTCACAAAAATCCTATGAAGTAAAAGTAGTGCGTTGAGGAACAGTTGTTACAATAGCTCAAATAAATTTATATTCTAATCTACTCTTATTTATAGACTGAAAACATTCTATAAATCCAATTACACCAAATTTCATTTCATTGTTTTTACTTCTGTGTACTGTGATAAAATAATAAAATTGGATGATGTATGAACAAGGTTGTTTGCTCAATTATTTTGAATACTTCAAATTAAAACGATATTTTTCATTTTATTGACCTGTTGATGATAAATTTTCCAGTTGAAAAACAGCATCTGTATTTTAATACACCAGATACGACTTAATACACAGGTACAGTTAAGCCGCTAAACGATTCATAAATGCAATCTATCGTAAGAAACAGTTGTAAGCAAGTTCAACCAGGTATTTTTTTATGGTCACTTGAGGAAAATTATAAGGGTGTTGTTGGCGCCCTGTATATATTGTTTAATATTTCAACGTAATGCACGCACAATTCAAATACCATATGCGTCGATTTTGCATGTGTTGATATCCCCGATTGTTTTTAGCAGCAGAGTCTTGTTGTCGATTTTATCGAATAATCCCGCTCGTCGTTTCGTTCGTATAAACAAATATTGTTTATTCCGCATCTCAAATTGCCGCTGTGAAAACCAGTAAAAACAATGGTTTTTGTAAAATCACGGTTAGTGTGATCTTACAACGCGAAAAAGTTTTGGAACTCTGGAAGAGGGCTTGCAGGAGACAACATCTATTCTCCAATTCCTGATTTCTGTGGGTATAAATAATATCTTACATCTTTATTCCTTACTTTCCTTTTAGAGCCTTCCTATTTTACCTTATAAAGGTTGTAAGAGTACGAGAATCCCACAAAGAACAGTGATAGAAACATCAAGTAAGTATATTTGGGCATTGAACGGTCATATTTCCGCGTTTATACAGTCCACTTAATTCGTTCGACTTCTTATAGCAAAAAGCATTTGGATTAAACTTATTTTAATATTAAATAAGCCAAGGCTCCATCAGGTGTTAAAATTTAAACATCAGTTATCGGATAATTTTAAAATCTTAACCACAAAACACTGATATCTTAACCTCTTTAATCACAGAATATTAGTTTTTATCGGAGAATCTGTGGTTGGACAGTCTGGCAACAGGGTCGCCTCATGTCAACTAAAAATGATCATAGATTAGTTAAATATGCACTGAACATCCTTTCGGAAACTCAAATTGATTTGACATCTTTGTCAAGATGATCGTGGTGTTAGTTGACATGAGATTTGATCATTCTTTCAGAAACTGGCCGTCAGTGTTTGATTTGGAATTGGTGATCTAAAACGAATGTGACTTTTATACGCTTTCGTAAATTCCCCTCGTTTTATCGATGTTCTGGTTGATCCTTCGGGTGATTTATGTAGACTTACGTCGCGACTAGTGATTTGCAATTTCGACCGTCCCGTAGGTTTTCCGCTTGAGCCAGTTTAAAATTGATGTTGCCCAGAACAATGGGACGACGAAACGTCGGATGGCCGAATGCCCGATCCCCAAGTTACCCGGAAAATTTCTGTTTACTGTAACTAACGAAGTGTGAGAAATAAGGCACCAGTTTTTATTCGGCAGAAAAACGCCATGTCATGATTCCGGCGATTAGCTCGGGGACAGTATGTGATGTACCAGGTGTCCGATGGTGTTCTATAATTAGTTTTTCAGGTGAGAGATCGATCAATTTGGACGCCCCTGAGCCGAGGTGGCTGAAAGTATTATCGGTAGTCTGGACAATGTTCCGATTCAACTGTGTGGTCCATTATGTGGTGAACTAAGAGGAATTAAGTGGTTTGAATGCAGGCATAAGATCGTTGATCAAACGGATGCAACTGAATTAGTCCTGGCAAAATTCTTTCCAAGATAGAATTGAATTCCCACGTTCTTATCAATTACATCGCTAATAAAGAAAACTGACCTCACATCAGTGCTTTTCTACCTATTGAGTTGGGGAAAAAGGAGTCAATTATTTTTTTCGCAAATCGCCAGGAAATTTTGACATTCCTGTCAAAATTTCTTGAAGAAAAAGTCAGGACTTCCTTACTGCAAGGAAATGATATTTCCGTACAGTTGTTAGTGTTCTACATAAATGATAGAAAACACATTGGTTATAAGGAATCAATTTATATTTTGAAAACATCAAGTCATTGCTGAATACATTTTTAAGATCAATTTGTTATATTTACAGTAATTTGACAGTATTAGTACAATTATTGAACATTGGAGGGACATTCTTAGAACTATGAGAAACATTTTGGACAACATGCAAGGTGGAAGGGTCATTTTGTTGAATATTTTGTACTGTGAAAATTTTATTTGCCACCTCAACCTTATTGTTAAGCGATTCTTCGATATATCCTTCAGCAACGTTTGATGACTTCCATCCGCCATGCATCTTGAAACTAGTTATGTCGGCACTAGAGTCAACCAATATTGTTGCAGAAGACCGACGAAAGCAGTGACCAGTATATTCTATCGGATTCACCAATTTCAAATTAGTAGCAACTATTTTGGGCATTTTTCTAAATTGATGAATTCCTACCACCTGTCTACAACCCTTTCCGCTTTGATATTTAAAGAAAAATCGGTCACTGTTCATATTTTCTGGTCTTAACGAAACATACTTTCGATAAACATTCAAGTAGATCTGATTAATTACAAATGATCTTGGTTTGTTGGTTTTCGAATCAGGTATGCTGATTAAAAGCTTAGATTCTAAGTCTTCTATATCGTGTACAGTCATTCGGACTAACTCATCCATTCTACAGGCCCCAGAAATACCAAATATTACAGCCACCTAAAAAATAAATAAAGCTATAATCTAAATAGAAATTAAAAACTTGTAAATTACCTTAATCATTAAATTTTTTTTTTATCTGGAGCTTCCTGGATAAATTTTTCAATTTCTTCCTTCGTTAAAATCTTAGATTTCTTTGCCCTATAACCTTGAGCTTGCCGTTTCAATAAAGAACGAAGTTTTGAGTATGTAGATATATCTACATTGTGTTTAAGTGCAAGGATTGACTTCAGCATTGAATAATTGGCCCATAATGTTGAAGATTTCATCTTTAAACAAAGGTCTAGGAAGTATGCCATTACAACATTTTCTGAGAAAGAACTCGTATTTTTACTCATGTGATAATCCATAAAACGTCTGTATGCATTTTCGTACTTTTCTCTTGATTTCTTTGGCAATAATTCTAATGAAGCACTATTCACTGCCTCAACCAGCTCTGAAGGAGTCCCAGGAATGGAAATTTCATCATCACTTATCATTTTACTTTCGAGAACACCAGCAATTAAATTTATAAGCGTCAAGTTTGACAATTCAACCTCAATACATTTCCATAGTAACCCAAGTAATTTTATTAGGAATTTCAAAGCACCATTTATTTGGGAATAAAATTATCGCGTTTTTTTTTTAAATCAATCAATATCTGTCGAATTTTAAACGATTTGCGGAAAAATAGTATGTTTACCTCGTAGGAAAAGCCTGGAAATTCCTGGACTCTGTGTTGCTAAGTCTCGGCTTGCGCCTCGACTTAGCAATAATCCTCTGATTAGCTAAAAAAATTTGTCCACGCCGTCAATAATGCGTTTTAATTGATTTGTTATGTTAAGTAACAAGCTATTACAAAAAGTTAATGTGAAGAGTTTTTCACTCAAGGCTATAAAAAATTGCCAATACGTCTTCATAGGAAGAGAAGCACATAAGTAAATTTATCAAGCATTAGCCATGTAAATCAAGATTATCAACAAGAAATTGTATTACCATACTCCATAAATTCGAATCAGAAAAGACGCGTTATTCTCAACCTACCAGCTTGTTGTTCGGTGATTAACATCATTTACATCTTTGTGAATTCACTTCTTCAGAAGTAACTTGTTTAATATATACCGTGAATTTTAGACCGCATACGAGAATTCTATGACATAAAAATAGTACTTTATCTGACAATTCGTATTTGGTATGCATGAGTTCTTTGGTACTCAAATTGAATGAGACAGGTGCGGCTTAAGAACGTGAACAAATGTGGAAGTGAAATTATTGCTTTATTTCAGGCTCTCTGGTCCAAAAATGATTCAGTTTCATTAACCACATGTATTGAGAAATTCATTAAACTTTCAACAAAAGTGATCAGTTGTGTTATTCTCAATTTTTTATGGCAGATCTATATTCATCGTGGTTATTGGAATTAAGATTGGCTCATTTGGCTGATCGTCCGATGATCCTTGCACAATATTCTATGATAAGTAATTGGGTTTGACGACCTAACTGTATGATGATATTCTTAATTTTTGAAAGGATCTAAGGCCAAGTTATAAGAGTAACACATTCAACAAAAAGGCCGACGTTTCGATTTATTTAAAATCTTTATCAAGGCACTGAAAAAACGATACATTTTAAAAATACAGTAACAAATTTCAAAAAGATTAAAATGACCAAACATATAAAAAACAAATATAAAGAATACAAATATCATACAAGACAGTAAGTTACTCACATTGTAGGGTGGCTTCTTTGGTTATTAAAGAAAAAATATCGTTAGATATTTTGTAAATCAATTGAATGGATGACACGTAGTATGTCATGATACAGCTCGCTATACACTGGTTAAGAACAAATGTTAAAATTTAAAATTCATCAACATGCAAACAAAAAGATGCAGAGGATGAGTCATGAGTAATATGTGGGTATGAAAACAACAAAAGTCTGTAATAATGAAATCATTTGATTTATATTATATGTAGATTCCTAATTTTATTAATAATGTTGAAATAGGAAGTATTGAGATTCTCGATGTCCGTTCGTTTATTAATAGAATTGTCATCCTTTCTAATTGCCAACATTTCGCCAAATAATCTTTTTTTAATATTATCTTGTTGTCCAAGTATGCTAACTTTTTCAAAATCAAAAGGTTGAAGCTCTTTGAAGGAGTGTTTTGCCAGAGCGGTGTTGTTTTCTTTTACCTTGGCTGGTTTATGAATATTGACACAGTCTCTTTTGTGCTCTGTTATTCGTGTTTTTAAATGTCTCCCAGTCTGCCCTATGTATACTTTATTACAATCTTTGCACGGAATCTTATAAATTACATTGGATCACCATTGTGAGGACGTCTTGGATTTTAAATTAGTGTAGAATTGTTTTTTTATTGTGTTATAGGGTTTATAGGCTATTTTAATGGTTTCAGTATTTAATAATTTACCTATCTTTTCTGATATGTCAGGAACATATGGAATTTTGAAAAACCTAGGTCTGATTGTATCCTATGTTATTATTTCTGGGTGTTGTTGATTTTTATGAAGAACTCCGGTAACAAGTGCTAAAGGGTAATCATTTTTGGTTAGAAATGTTTTAATTTTTTCAAAGTTATTATTATGAAATTCTGGACTAGCCAGTTTCAAAGCTCGATATTTCAAATTTTTGATGAGATTAATTTTATGTATATAAGGGTGGTGGGAGTTAAAATTCAAAAATCTTTCAGAAAAGGTTGGTTTTTGATACCAATCAGTTTGTAGTGTGCTGCCCGTTCTTATAACTAGTACATCCAAGAATGACAACCCATTATCTTTCTCTACTTCAACCGTGAATTGAAGGCGTGGCTGGAAGGAATTAAGCTGGAAGTTTAAAATTGTGTCAACGTGTCCTTCCGGTATTGATGTGAAAATGTCATCCACAAACCTTTTGAAAACTGGTACCTCAAAGGGCAGGCGAGAAAGGGCAATACTCTGTAACTCAGACATAACTATATCCGAGACAATTGGAGCCAAGCAATTGCCCATGCTCAAACCGAAAGTTTGCCGAAAGTACTCATTATTATGGCTGAAATAACTACTATTAACCAAAAATTCAAACAACATCAAGAACTGATCCATAGATAGTTTAGTATGTGGTTCCACTCGCGGCCAATACTTTCTGATTAATTCAATTGCAAGTACTGTAGGTAAATTTGTAAAAAGTGAGGTAGCATTAAGGGATATAAGGATATAATTATGTGGTAAAATAATACCATTCAAGTCCTCAACAAATCTACATATCTACATATAATATAAATCAAATGATTTCATTATTACAGACTTTTGTTGTTTTCATACACACATATTACTCATGACTCATCCTCTGCATATTTTTGTTTGCATGTTGATGAATTTTAAATTTTAACATTTGTTCTTAACCAGTGTATAGCGAGCTGTATTATGACATACTACGTGCCATCCATTCAATTGATTTACAAAGTATCTAACGATATTTTTCCTTTAATAACCAGAGAAGCCACCCTTCAATGTGAGTAACTTACTGTCTTGTATGATATTTGTATTCTTTATATTTGTTTTTTATATGTTTGGTCATTTTAATCTTTTTGAAATTTGTTACTGTATTTTTAAAATGTATCGTTTTTTCCAGTGCCTTGATAAAGATTTTAAATAAATCGAAACGTCGGCCTTTTTGTTGAATGTGTTTCTCTTATAACTTGGCCTTAGATCCTCTCAAAAATTAAGAATATCATTCTATGATAAGGTATTAAAATTTTACATAATCCATGAATAACCATTATTCAATATTCATGTTTTTGTTTACATAATTAAAACAAATACCCTGGTTATAAAAACCAAAAATTTACGCATGTTCAGTAATTATAGTCTAAACAGAATATATTCATATTAATGATCTAACAAAAATTTTTTTATTAAAGAACACCTAGTTGGTTTTTCAGAATCAAATTTAGGTGATCAAACTCAATTTCTTCAAGCAAGTATAATTGCACACCTAAATCTGGGAATACTTGTAATCTATCCAAGCAAATTTTTATTGGGATTCAGTACAGAAAATAATCATTAAGCAAAGTAACATCACTTTAAAATAGATATTCGTAGTGACATTATTACTTGATGTTGAAGATTTCGAAAAATATTTTCATATTTTTAGCGGTATGATATCAAGAGACCTCATAGACCTGTTCACTGGTTTCTGTCAAGGAGAAGAAACATCAGAAATATCAGTGTTTGGAAATCATAGATGATTTTTTCTGGCTTTGAGTGAAAAAAAAGCACAGTGACAATCTCTTGTCTTGGAAGTTTTCATAGAGATGATGGTTTTCATGATTTGGAAATCTTAAGAAAAAAAATTACAAATGTATGATGATAACATCCAATAATTCTGAGGTTTTTTTGGAATTTCTCACTAAAAAGGGATGGTTTATAATCTTGAAGTAGAAAGAAATTATAGTAGAACAACAAAAATCTATGTTTATGGTGTTGAATTTTTTTTACCAGAAAATTAGTAATTTGTATCTTCCTTCTGGATATGGACCTCATCGGATGAAACATGAGTGAGTGAATCATTTTTTAGAGGGAAAATAATGTTTTTAAACAATTCAGATTCGATAGAGGATGCTGTGGAAGGTAATTTTCATTCAAACTAAACTGGACTACAGAGGCGTATTTGCCCAATGTGAAAACTCAAAATGCTTATAACTTTTTAATGCAGCTGAATATGGAAAAACCTATGGTTAAAATTTACCCAGTGGTCAAAGACTCACCCTGTATATAATACACTCTAGAAATTATATTCCAACATAAACAGTTCCTCCATTTATGAGAAGGAATGAATCAATCCCTGCGCTATAAGCAATATAGGATCGAAAGGAATTCTTGCTCCTTCATCAAGCCACAAGACCAGTCAAAAGCAGGTCGCTAATCCTGATTTAATAATCTTTTCATCCTACTCTCTTAGACGTCTCTAAATATCCTGTTTGCTGTCTGCATAATACACCAACCACCCCCGCCATATCAGTGCGCCTTCTATGGATCTATTTTGCATCACAACCGGAGCTCAAATCGTCCTGTATCCTATTTACATATCCTGTTGTGACAAGGATTGGGGTCTGCAGTTTTTCCTAGGGGTCCCTCTCCTGTTTATATTTCCCATATGTTTTCGTTTAATTTGATTCGAATTATATCCCTTATTTGATTATGGTGTTTTTTCAGACGCACTCATTCAGTTCTTTGCGACAGTTTCAGCGCCTGACATAATGTGCTAAAGATAGAGTGGTAGCTTTGTTTTGCAGTAGTGAGAGCATTTATTTAGCCTTTACATCTCATTCATATCATTGCACATACGAGCGACGCGAAATTTTCAGAGAAGCACTGACGTGAGTGTTGTTTCTTTGAATTGAAACAACACTTGCTTGAAGGTTTAGGCAACTGAACGACCAGACTCAGAACGTTCAAGGGATGTCTTAACTCCACAGTTGCCGAAGAGGTGTTTTGATCAAACTAATGGTGAATGATGATTTATTGATTACACACTAATCTTCTATACTTAATTGAGTAATGACGATAAAAATAACATTGCCATATTTGGTATCAGAGTATTTTCTAGGTCCCTTGTTACGTCAATTGTTTCTAGCCAGTCAGCAGATTTCGGTCGGTCAGCGACTCGCTCGGCGTGATCCACTTTTGATTGTTCAATAATTTGAATGGAATTTGCCATGTTATCGAATATGAATATTTTTTAGGATTATGTTTGAATTTCGAACAGTGAGATTATGTACAAGGCTCAAATTTTCTTTTTCTTAAAACTCACGCCAGTACTTTTCTTAATTTGACATCGTACATTATTTCACCGTAAATGAACCATGATTTTTTTAGTACTGGAGCTGCATTATTAAGACTCACCCATATCAATTAAATGGAACTCAGTTCCTAGCGCAAGTTGTGAATGTGGAGAAGCAGAAGAAACAATACCTCATCTCATCAAAAGTTGTCCCATATATACATTTCAAGATGGTTTTAGGGCTATTCATGATGTTTCCGATTCTTTCTTGGAATGGGTTATAAATTTCAAACAAATATGATACGTATTTTTGTTATTCAGTTCATTTTTCTGCTTTTGTCTTTTCATTTCCAGATTCGATGTGGGCAACTTAAGGAAGTCTCTGTTTCCATCAATAGAAGACCACTCTTGAAGAAAGAAGTCCTTGAAATATATTTCAGCTTATTTTTGTATTTTCACACTTAGACGGGGAGCCAGGGTTTTTTTTACTGGGGTTTTTTCCCTAGGCTTTTATGTCATACGCCGAACTGTATGACACCCCGTCACTAACCCTTGATCTATATGCTTTATTGTTTGCTAACTAAATATTGTCAGCCAAAAGTTCAAAAGAATATATATATATACCCATATCAATTGAATAATTATCTGTGAAAGCATCAAGCATTGAAATTTCCGACCATCGTTTTGATATTTAAATTTAAATGAAAAAATAATTTTATCTTCAAGTGGAAGGAAACTGCGACAATGAAATTTAGGAATATGTTAGATATCAATCCGATATCTATGAGGTGCGAAGTATTGAAAAATTCTTATTTAGATTCTTTAAATGTCGATTTCTGTTAAATTTGTCAAGCCTTTTGTTTCAACCTAATTCAAATATGTTGTAAGATACGACTCGATCCTGGGTATATTCTAGGAGTTACAGACAGAACAAAATTTATATGACTATAATTCTTGACTGCATAACGAACTTGACTAAGATATTTCGATCGTTAACATAATCTGAAAATATGGAAACTCCAGCCTTTGTTTCGGAAGATCGAATGTTTGAAATGATAATGGAAAATACATTTCTATTCTAATATTTCCTGTTTATGAGCTTACAGCTTCCAGTTTCAATATTGATTGAATTCAAATTAACCATGCATCATAACAAACATTCAGAAATATTAAAACTAAGTCAAATTCTATTATCTCCTAAGTTTGTGAACAAGATTGAATCGATGTATGAAATGAAGATGTGAAAAAACTATAAACCTACAAAATAAATCAAGGAGACTGGATTCGAAGATTTTAAAACTCATATGATCTTAATATGAAGCATTCCTATGTTAGAATAGATATAATTTAATGAACCCTGAAAGTCTGAAGCTATAAAGAACCAGCTCTTCATAAAGACAAGTGTTCAATTTAACAGGCCCTGTCAGGAAATACATTACCTATTTCAACGGTCATGAGAATATACCGAAGTACCTATGTGAGTGATAGAAATATTTTTCTCTATATATTATGGAATATTACTCTGAATTGAATATTGAACAAGGTGCTAAACATCATTAATAATTAATACAGCATATGGCAATTTAAAAATATAATATCAATTGTTGAAATAGTCGGAAAAGCCATTGAAAGGGGAGTCTGCATGCTTTTTCCGAACGGTGTTCCAAATTGAATGATTTTTCGATATTCTTCTTTTATGACACATTGAATGATGAATATTCTGTATCAGCACCGGAAATCACAGAATCGGTAGCAGATCATTTGTAATTGATCATTTTTTATTCCATATACCATTTCCTATTCCAATTAGTGGGTTCATTTCATTGAGGGTAAACCTAAAAAATATTCTTAATCATGAATAGATTGTATTGTTGTTTCTGGAATCTCACGTTTATGAATAGACAACAGAAATAACCAGCATCGTTAAATTAAATAACTTGAACAAACGTGAGTAGGTTTTTAGCAATTATCACTATTCTATTTGAAAGAAGTTGTGCGATAATTAAATTTTCACCTATATCCGAATAGAACTACATTTTTGAAGGGACGATAATAAGGAAATATTTGTTTTCTATTCAATCGCAAACGACCAAATCTAATATTGTTTGTGTTAATAGTTCGAACCTTTCATGTCATATTATTGGTTAGTTATCTGGCTTGTATACTCTGAAAGAGAATATTGTTAACTGGTGTTGTTATTTCCTATTTGAACTTCGTCATTCTGTCGCCACTAACTAGTTATTTGAAAGGTGTTTCTGAAAAGGGAAATCAATACAGCCAAGGGGAACGATATAATACCCTATCTTCCATTATTTATGCCATGACATCGAAAATAAACAAACATTCTAAACTTCACTGTATATCTCACTTTATCGACCACTTCGGTAAGATTCTCAGCGAGAATATGAAAACAAATCAATCACGAGGATAACTTTTTGGATATGATGACTTATTTATTTATACAGGGTGTCCCGAAAACAATAGATAAGTCTGCAACTATAGATAGACACTGTCGTGGTCTAACTTATTCCAAATTTTGACCTTAATGAAAATTCCACGGTTTCCGAGAATTACAATGAATAATTGAAAACTAAATGAAATTTCCTTCAAGTTTGATGAGCTACAATGTAAAAAAAATGTGAGACGCCCCTGGTAGGCATCATCTTAAAAACTTGCAGATTCCAAAAAGGTATCATAAGCCTAGGCATTCTTATTATCAAAGTACTATTCATTGGAAATGAATGATGAATGCAAAATAAAACAATAAATTCATTATTCATATCGAATATTTACTCATAACTAGCTGACCCGACAGACTTCGTCCTGTCAAAAAGATTTGTAATGTGGCAGTTTTTGTGCCTACGTATTTTAAAAAATTCTCCTGAACAGAACCGTCACCCTGGTGATGGGGCGTTTTGAATAAAAAATAATTAAATAAAACATATATAAGGATTTAAAAATAAGTAATCGCTTTATTGTTAATCATGTGAATCATAATTATTATTATTATCATTGTAGTGCTTTGTGGTATACGATATTTTTTGTTTGATTACCTGGCGCATAGATAAACAAATCTGATGGGTTTCCAACACGGGAACAGGCAACATACAATTGACCATGTGAGAAACATGGGTTTTCTAGATTAATACCACAAACACTTAATGATTGCCCCTGGGACTTGTTTATAGTCATAGCAAAAGCAAGCCGCACTGGAAACTGTAGTCGTTTAAACTCAAATGGCACATCAGTCGGAATCATTGGGATGCGCGGTATGAGAACATCTTCTCCTTTATACATTCCTTTGAGTATAGTTGCTTCTATCACATTGTTTAGTATTTTTTTTATCGCTAACCGTGTACCGTTGCAAAGACGCGGTTGGTTGATATTTCGCAACATTATAACCACCGATCCAACCTTTAATTGAAGATTGTGAGGTGGCAATCCTGGCAAATCCAGCGAGTTTAAAAATTCCGGTGGATAGTTCACTACATCATCTTGATTAGTAGCCGAATCAACTGATTTATATATCCTCAATTCGCCTGTAATTTGTTCTTGAATTTTGAAATTTAATTCATTTACATCTGTTTTTTGCAGCCAGTATAGCTCTTTCGCTCAACCAATCATGGTTTCTGTAATTTTGAGAAATATCTGGAAACACCTTCTGAATAAGTTCATCTTTTGATCGAGTTAACTGACAAAAACTTCGAGGAAAGTTAATGCAGCCAGTAAACATGTCTATAGGAAATTTGCCATTAGCAATGTCAATGAGTTGTTTAGAGAATATGTTTCCAGATTGGTTATTTTGCAACTCGACAGGCATATTATTGCTTAAATGAAGTACTTTGACATGTTTCCACAAATTGGAGGACTTTAGACATACTTTGAGTTCATCAGCTGGCGTTGATCGTGGAATCACAGGCAATGTTTGACGAAAATCTCCAGCTAATAAAATCATTGCACCACCAAATCGGTTATTATTGCTCCATAGATCTTTTAAGATTCTATCCTAAGCCTCCAAAGATTTTTTATGTGCCATCGTGCATTCATCCCAAACAATCAATTTACATTGCTGCAAAACCTTTGCCATTACAGAGTTCTTCGAAACGTTGCAGGTTGTAGTTTCATTGCTTTGCATATTTAATGGCAATTTTAGTGCTGAATGGGCTGTTCGACCACCTTCAAGTAAAGTTGCTGCGATTCCCGACGAAGCGAGTGCAAGTGCAATTTTATTATGTGAGCGAATTGTTGCTAATATTAATGAAATCAAAAAAAAGTTTTTCCTGTACCACCAGGAGCATCTAAGAAGTAAATCCCTCCAGTTTCTTCATTTGTTACTTTCATAATAGTTTCAAATACATACTTCTGTTGTTCATTTAACAGTGGAAGATTTGCTTGAATTGATTCTTTCAAAGCGTTGAGATCATACAGTTTTTCTCGATGCAACTCTTGGTTAAAAACGTCATGCATTGGACGATTGGGCGCGGTCAGGCCTAATTGAATTAATAGTTTGTTTGACATTATCAAGCACATGTCCTCAATTGAAATCAATGCTTCATTGTAAATTTCTTCACTGATTTGTATATTTGGATTTCCCATTCTATTCCGTATTTGATACAAAATATCATCACACATATAATCTTTGTACTTGATCCACAAATCAATTGGGTTTGATGGGAAGCATGTAGATATGATTATAGAAAGCAATGTTCGTATTTGATGAGCGTGTGATGATATTACAGCATCATTGAGAGTTTGATCCCAATGAGCGTCATTTTCAAGCAATTTCAAACATAGATATTATCTTTGACGTTAGGAACCCACCTACATTGCTTAGACAACAGTGAGTGCTTGTAATTTAATATGAACTTTATACCATAGCAATAAAGCTCAAATTGACTACGTTTTAGTTACGAATCATTTGTATGGGAAAAAGAAAAGGTCTATTTTTAGGGTTATACCAGCAATAATTCTAATTTTTCTCGCCGTAAAAACTATGCTTGAACTTAAACGAACATTTTAAAAAAAGATTTGGCCAAATTGGTCCAGGCGTTGTTGAGTTATGCGCTTACCAACACATTTTGCGATTCATTTTTATATTATAGATTAGACCATGATATTGTCTATCTATAGTTGCAGTATTATCCATTGTTTTCAGGACACCCTGTACATAGAAAGCTAATAATCATGAGGCACATAGTATGTTTCTGGAAAATGTGTAAAAATTTTCAATTGAAAATGAATAATTTTTCCAGAGTAAATAAAAATCTACTTACCTATAGGTAGAACTTAGAAACCCTCCTCGAAATATTTGGCGAAGTTTAATTCTGGTCCTATTCAAAAGCGTCCCGTCGCAATTTAAAATTTAGTATTCATAACCTCTATTTCACGAATAATATTTTATATATGTCTCAACAATAACACAAGAAGAGAACCGGTATTATGATAGCTGCATCTTTTTGTCTCGCGAAAGCCAGCACCTTGCCTGACAATGCCGGACCATATATCATCGTGGACAATGAGCTTTAACGATTCGAATAGTCGACCGCGTTACGCAAAATCCTCTCGTTCCTTAGGAATGTCCTTTTAATGCCACTCGCATTTTTGTCATCCGGATATCTAGAAACCAGAATGGGGTGATAGATTAGCCTGAATACAATGACGTTAATTATTCAAATGCTCCCGCGACAGAAAGACAGAATACTCCGCTGGAGTTGTCTTCGATAAAACGATTTTGTAGCTCCAGAAAATCTCATTAGAATTATTTGGTAACAGTGTGTAATTCTCTTTCTTCATCGTAAGTACACAGAAAATTGAATAATTCAAAAACATGAACATGAACATTCTGAGAAAAATATTACAATTTCAGGGTTCCTTCATACACACACAAAACGAATCAACTCAATTGTTGGTGCACTTATGAGATTGAGATGTTCATGATTGCTGTCTTTTTGATTTAATTTTTTGTTTTATATTGTCATTGGCAGTCTGCGAAAATTTTATGCAACCCATGTCCACATACAAGTAGCACCGGCTGCTTATGTGGAATTACTATATTCACAAACTGTATTTTATTTATAAATTGTACTTTTTTTATGTGTGTGAATAAATTATTATTATTAGATATTATTATTATATTCATACGAATTCTTTTTTGTTTCAGGTGATGAGCTCAATGGACGCCATGAAATATTCCATGGACGCCGCTGATAAATTCCGATCTCCATATATGCTCCCTTCAACATTGGCCATGTCAATGTATTCCGATCCCAAGTATATGGACTCCTCGTCGAAGAGTTACCTTGAACGGAGTTACTTGGATTCCACGACCAAGGCGTATTTCGATTCGAACAAAATGTATATGGACAAATACCCAGACACATCTAGAGGGTATCCAACTCTTGATTTTGGTAAAATGTATCAGGACCAAGCAGGCAGCCAACAAATTTCTGCTGGTATCGGTTCACCTCGCAGCTCTGATTCTCCTGACGTGAAACAGGCACAAGAACGACATGACGCTGCTTCTTCGTCGTCCTCTACCACGACATCGTCCGCTGGAGCTTCACCTGGAGGTCTTCCCAATTACTATCCTGGTAGCCAGATGCAACAAAGCAACACGGTACCTGGTTTACTCCCCATGCCTCAATATAGCAGTCAGTATCCACCAGCTGGCGAGTTCCGAAGACCTCTCACAGTTATACTTTGACCAGACCACATGTGAATGTGTCCTGTGACGTAGTTTTAAATGTGATTCACAACGATCTTCTGTTGGTGAATTTGTGGCAATGTGATCAATATGTTGAGTAAGCATCTCAATATTTAAATTTTGTTTACCTATTAGGTGAAATTTCAATTCAATTGTGATATTTATTTATTGTATCCGGTTTTTAGTTCCGACATTGTTAATAGTGAACAAACTAGCAATTTTGAAAACATTTTCTCATCTCGAATGTACGGAATTGAATTGTCTGAAATTCTTTGATTTGCTATTGAAAGAATCCATTTCTTTGAAAGGTGATGAAGTAACTTTTTGATGATCTTTCCCATTTTTTTTTTCTTATGAAAAAATCTTTGAAACCTATGAATTATATAGAGGATATAAAAAATAATATCAATAATCACTATTACAATACATTAATTAGTTGATTTCCCCAAGCTCAGAGTCGAAACATACTTTTGTATATTTTCTTTGCTATCTTCCTAATTTTCATATCCGTATTTTTTTTTAAAGGCGAAATTCTTCTATAGGCTAGGTTCAATTGCCTTGGTGACTTGAGGTGTACTTGCTCGTCTTAAGAACACCTCTTTGAACAGTTGCACTGATAGTCCATTGAAATGTTACATTTTTTAGGCTTTACCTTGAGTTTTTTAGAGGACGCAATTTTATTTTTTTGATGTGTAGGGGGGGTCAGTGTAAAGCTAAAACCAAGTTTGTGGGGTCGCCACCCTTGTCCCACGGCCGCCATCTTGAAAATAGGGGTTGAAATGGTATTTACGATATATCTCTTAAACTATTTATTTTATGAAAAAAATGTATTAACATTTTTTGTTGCAAATTAAATTCTCTACAACTTTGCTCCAGTAACTTTTTGTCGTAGAACTATAAATAAAAAAGTTATAAGCGAAAATCTCCGCAAATTTGAGAAAAAAAATTTATATTTTTCGATGTAACTTTTTTTTTATCATTTTACGAAAAAATGATGTCTGACCATTTTTGTACATCGTTTTTTGAGGAACAACTTTTATTCGCATCATTTTTTCATTAAGTCAATAGCTAAGGTTTTACAGCGCTCCGAAGTGAGTACTATTTTTCAGTACTCTTAACTATACCTATATTATACGTGTGTACCTATAACATGTCATCAGTTATTGTTTTTTTTTTTTTTTTTTTTTATTATTATATACTTTTTAATTACAAATTTTGCAATATTATTAATAATTAATTATTGACTCTTTTCCCCACAACCCACGAGGTAGAGTTTAGAGGCGCGTTTTTTTTTTACGTGGTATCCCCAATAGGCATAATCCACGGTGATTTTCTAAATTAGAACTACTCCGTCCTCAGTCGTTTCGATGGACCAGGCTGCGGCTCAGCATCTGAGAGGGAGAACTGGAGAAGGAAGGAGTGTTAATGTTGGCGGTTCATCATCAAAGTCATTTTCATTTATTAAATCTGAGAGTTCCATTACGTTGCTGCAAGTCTCTCCTGAACAATGGAAGCACACTGCAGAACATTTCATTCCTGCTTTTCGGCATCCACACATCGCTCCACAGTTTCCTTTGCATTTGCAGAAGATCAATTTTAGAAGCTCAGGGGGTGCTCGAGGTTTAGAGTTCTGCACTGGCTCAATAATTTTCCACATTTTTTCCAGCCCCAGTCTTCAGGATCATTATAATTACCAAGCCACGACTGGACCTGATGGTAGACTCGGAAAGTATGAAAGCGAGCTGTGTCTTGTGTTGGAGGAAGTGAGGATAAGTTAAATGTACTTTTTGTCACTGCCTTGGCGAATTGTTTGTATCTTAGGCTGTCAAGAGAATTATCATCTTTATTACCACCGTATAAAGAGATAAAAAAACGTTCACCAATTACAGTGAGCAAAGCAGGGTAAACTCTCTTGTTGAGAAACAAAGCCGTTCCACTTACAAACTCTAAATGTTTCTCTAGGGTTTTCACAAATTTCATTTTACCGATATTGTAAGGAGCTGAAGTTGTGTCACATCCGGAAAAGGCATGAAGAAACAGCAAGTTATTTGCAATGACATCTCCGTACATAAAACCTGAGTACTGAAAAATAGTACTCACTTCGGAGCGGTGTAAAACCTTAGCTATTGACTTAATGAAAAAATGATGCGAATAAAAGTTGTTCCTCAAAAAACGATGTACAAAAATGGTCAGACATCATTTTTTCGTAAAATGATAAAAAAAAAGTTACATCGAAAAATATAAATTTTTTCTCAAATTTCCGGAGTTTTTCGCTTATAACTTTTTATTTATAGTTCTACGACAAAAAGTTACTGGAGCAAAGTTGTAGAGAATTTAATTTGCAACAAAAAATGTTAATAAATTTTTTTTATAAAATAAATAGTTTAAGAGATATATCGTAAATACCATTTCAACCCCTATTTTCAAGATGGCGGCCGTGGGACAAGGGTGGCGACCCCACAAACTTGGTTTTAGCTTCACACTGACCCCCCCTACACATCAAAAAAATAAAATTGCGTCCTCTAAAAAACGCAACCTAAAATGTAACATTTCAATGGACTATCTAGCTTTCATCGAGTGAAGACGTGTTTAAAGAAATGCCCAAAAAACTTTCCGACGCCCAACTGAAACGCCAACAGCGGCGATTTCAAAACAGCCTTTTGAAAAAGAAGCAAAAAGTAGAAGAGCAGAGGCAATTGGAGCAACTGCAGAAAGAAAACGTGGAACGCGTGAAAAAGAAAAGGGAGCTTCTGGAAAATCAGATGAATGCTCCCGTTTTCCCGTTCGGTTCGCCTAGAGATGCACTGTAGTAGTGGGTACGCCATTGGATCCATGCGTGAGCTAAGGTTTGATATTGTTTGCAATGGTTTTTGCATGAACCGCAAAGTCAATATGTTCTGGCGGTTCTCCGACAAATATTGTTGCAACACTGTCTCCTGTCCGCAAATCGTATCTTCTAGGATGGTTGTCTGTACGCGCAAAAACCATTCGAATATCTGGTAATTCACGATTTTCAGCTATAGCTTTGCATAATCTTTCTACCATTGTGTAAAAAGCGCTTGCAAATGGGTTATTTTCACGAAGCATTTCATCCAGTCGAAGCATTGTCACTGGATTGCATCCTTGGTTAGCTGGGTGTTGGAATCTATGTTGCAGAGCTTTTAGTATCAAGTATGTAAAGTTGACATAATCTGGGCGTGTTTCCAGGTTGCGGAATAATGGAACCAATTCTGCTGTATGATGTTCCATGCAAACAAAATGAAAAAGGGCCAGTTGATGCAAATTCTCTTAAGCTAACTTTTTGGGAAGCAAAAGCAAAGGCACGTTATACTGGCGTATATTGTTTTGGAAATTCTTCGATTCTTCATCTGTTCCTGTGTAAAGTTCTCTGAGCAAAGCTGGTATTTCTTTCAATTACATCAGCTCGCTCATTGAAACTTTGCCTTTCTGGCAGCACTGGCTGAATCCATTTCGCCCCTTTTCACCCCTAAAATGCAGAGCATTGCAAAATTGACACGATTCGCTCATTTCTCCGACAGAAAACGCGGGAATTTCGTCTTAAACCGGAACCAAATACAGATCGCATTGCGTAATTATTGTTATGAACGCGGCGTCGGTTTCTTTCAGTTCGGGTTGTCCGGGTAGCGTTCCGAGAACCCACTGGTCTGCCTCGTCGTCGTGTCTCCATTGTAAATTAAAATTTTAAAATTTTACACTAGACCTCACTCGAAATTGAAAAATCGGACGTGACTTTTTAAATTAACTTACTCGGTAGGTTTGGAAATTAAAATTACCTTAAAATCAAGCTCGTCAAAACAAGTCTTTCCTCTTTGAATGTCAAAGCTAAAATTGCAGAAGCATGGGTGGAAGTCAATTTTGATTTGTTGAACGGTGGCGCCATCTACAGCGAAAACATGCCAAACACCCTTAATTTTTAATTTTTTTGTGTTTTTTCGAGACATTATGGATGTTTGGCATTTGTTATTATTTTTCTGCATCAGTTTAGATGTCTACCGTTAATTTTAAAAAAAATTGATGCAAATCGGTTGATTGGTTTAGGCGCTAGACCCTACTATTTTTTTTTGCGATAATTATATATTTGCTGTAGAGTCTTTCTCCGGCGATCATTCTCTCGAGTTCTCGAACACAAAAAAAACCAATAATCTGAATGCAAAAGAAATAGTTTGTTTAATTAATTTGCCATTTATTTCATTGTCCACCTTCACTTGTGTTGTGATTGTTCCAATACGTTCATTTTTTTTTCGATTTAGTCCTTCTAATGTTCCGAAATATAATGCTATAATTAATTAGTCGCGGTCCTTAAGTTACTGCCATATCCTAGCCATCCACGCATTGGAGTTAGTTTGTTACCTGAGTCCAGTGATTTGTCGCTGTTGTGAAATAAACTTTTAGTCATTTTTCGTCGATTGTCACATAAGGATTCAAAAACTCGGTTTGTTGCGGGTTAACACCAGCAAAATTACTCAGTGTCATTAATCATAGTTTTTGGTAGATTGTGAGCCCGTGTCGTATTTAATTCTAAGGGAGCATACCATTCAGAATGCTTAACGTCACAAACTGATAGTACTTCATATATTGAAGGTTTGAACCTACCAGAAATTATACCAATGAATACAAAAGTAGTAGATTCGCCTATGTTTTTGCCTAAGAACTTTTCATCTTACCGAATATACGACAAGCTTTCCTCAATTTAATCAATCCGGAATTCTACGGTCACAAATGGCTAATATCAAATTACTTTCATTCATTACAAAATAAGAACAAAGGTTGTTTATATTATTTCAGTTAACTACCTAAAATGTTTAAAGGAAAATTGGGAGCTTTGAATTGCAACCGCAAAGAATTTTAGATTGATTTCTACATAATGACATTCATTCATTGTATATACTGTAAATATTTAACTTTAAGAGGTCCGTGTTAGATGTGAACCTATTTACGTTAATATATTTGTTTGTTACGGATTGAACTATATTAAAGTATTTTGAAAACACACAGTATCATCTAGTATATTCAATTTGTGTTCCTATTCGCAGTAGAGTTGGAGTTAAATTTTTGGTAGTTATGTAAATTGTTATTTATATTGATCTTATTACGAGAATAATCTTAAATGTAATGTTATGTGAAGTTATATCCAAAAATCAATAATAAATTAGAGAGTGACTGTTCCACTGATCTTTAATTTTTTTATCCTGAACACAAATTTGGAATTTGGAATCTCGAAAAGCAGCATATTTTGACGGAATTTATCCAGAATTCATCAAACATTTAGGAAAAAGGCCTTGTCTTGGTTATTATCTTTCTAGAACAATATTCTGAATTCAGGAATTCTACGTGTTGTGTGTTTTGTTTTTAATAAATAAGTTTTGTTTTTTACCATTCAGACGTTTAATGCAAGTACTAACTACAGAATAATAATAAATCCAGTTCGCATTTATTGACCATGTACCTACACAGGGTGTCTCAAGTTCGAGTGCCTATTAAACGTTTCTGGAGAACTAGACATATTTGAAATCTGAAAATTGGGATTATGATATTGTTCGAAATTCTCTACAGAGCTAAAATATTTTCGAAGCCCAAAAACTTCCGGTTATACAGGGAGTGAAAATAAATTCGGCGAAAAAATTTTTTTTCAAGTTTTCCATTCCTGGTATGATCGAGTATTCAATAGTGAATACATTTCTGTTAAAACGATTGTATTAAATAGAATAGTTTTCAAAATATCCAAAAAAAACAGGAAAAAAGGTCAAATATGTTCAGTCAGTAATATGTTCATTATTCTTATTTTAAATATCCTGAGAGTAAACCGTTTTTACAACATCGAAGAGGAAGGATGTGAAAAGGTCATGCATTTTTTGGATTTCAAAAATATCATCACAGGGTATTTCAAATTTCCTGTTGAAAATTGTGATCTTAAATTGTCCATAACTTCTGATTTTCAAATTAGAACCCTATTTTTTTATAATTGTGATGGATTCTGCGGTCAAAAATAATGAATTTTTTTTGGATATTTTGAAAACTATTCGATTTCATACAACGGTTTTAACAAAAATGTATTCACTATTGAATACTCGATCATACCAGGAATGGAAAACTTGAAAAAAATTTTTTCGTCGAATTTATTTCCACTCCCTGTATAACCGGAAGTTTTTAGGCTTCGAAAATTTTTAGCTCTGTAGAGAACTTCGAACAATATCATAATCCCAATATTCAGATTTCAAATATGTCTAGTTCTCCAGAAACGTCTAAGGCACTCGAACTTGAGACACCCTGTATCTGTAGTTGTTCGTAAAATAATTTTTTGCCGCGAACTGATTCATTCTAGGCAAAAAACTCATGAGACATTTTTTGTTTAGAATGAAACAGGCTATCGGAAATAAATTTTTAAATGGTAAACAAATAATAAGACAAAAAGTTACATTGGAAATAAATTTAGGGGTTGCGTTTCCGACCCTTACAACGATGGGGTAAACCAAATAAATACCTGGATAAGTGTCTTTTTGCTAGTACGAAACGTTAGGTTAATTTCAATATTGTTATTTGTTATATATTTTAATTGAATAAACTCGTATTCTATTCTATTCTATCCTATTGTAACTTTTTTGGTGCTTGTAAAAAAATTGTTTTTCCAAATTTTATGTACTCCCTTTGAGGGGCTGTATCTTTACAAGGGATGCTCCAATGAAGTTTCTTCATAAAAAAGATCCTATCTTTTTTTCGATGAGGAATCACTTCCTAAAATATTTTACACTTATTTAGTTACACCCTATATAGTTTGGTTGATTAGTTCCCATTCATTGTGGCTACTTTATGTATTACTCTGTTCGAAGGTCCAATAATAGACTTCAGAATCAGCGCTTAAAATCTTCTGACCGCACGTCAATACTAATACTAATTTTTTTCCTGATATACTATTATTATTACTGAGTTAGACAATCTAAGGCTGTAAATTTAAGTGAAACTCTGATAAAACATTCCTCACAGAAATAACAGTACTCAGTTATTTCCGTTCATCGTTACATTGAATAACAAAGTAATCGATGAAAGAACTAATAAGCCTATTGATCAGTATTCAACAGAATGGACTGTTTGTTTATTTAAGGAAAACCACAAATAATGAACTGAATAGCGCTGTTTCCCCTTTTAACGTATGTTTTTGTACTGAGCAAAATTGACACTTTAATAACGTTCACAGATAATGATGCAGCAGAACCTTCATCAATCAAACACTGACGGTTTGCCTATTTCCTGCTGCATAGGTTGTAATAATTATTTATAATGTTAAATGTATTCGCATTTTTCATTGCGATTATGGAACTTGACAAGCTGATTCACAGACTGCGTAAATAGCATTTGAATAAATGATAAAAAATTTGTTAATTTTCAGAATGCAGTTATCGCACGAGCACTAGAAGTACTGATTACCTGATTGGATAGATCCACCTATTATGAGCTTAAGATCAGATTTATAAAAAAATCTGAAATTATCGAGCTCGTCTTGTTAAGGTAGGGTGAATTGAGGGCTGCAATCAAATCTACCAAATCCCGAAAGGAAGCAGGTGTTGACGGAATTTATCAAGAATTCATCAAACATTTAGGAAAAAAAACCTTGTCTTGGTTATTGTCTTTCTATAACAATGTTTTAAATTCAGGAAACTTTCCTTCCGAATTTCGTAAGGCTAAAGTATTTTGAAACGAGGAAATAACTCTTGTGATCCTAGTAGTTATATATTATACTAGTAAGCGGGTAGATCAATAGGCCCGTAGATCCATAGGCCCGTAGATCCATAGGCCAGTAGTTCAATAGGCCAGTAGTTCAATTGGCCCATGGATCAATATAGACCATAGATCAATATAGACCGCAGATCAATAGGGCCCATACATCAATGAAGCACGCAGAAACACGAAACACGTCAAATTACCCGTTAAAAGCGAAAAAGCTAGAAAGAACTGGAAAAAACACGGAGAAACGCGAAAAAACACGAAGGAATCCGAAGAAACACGAAAGAAACCGAAGTTATACGAAAGAAACCGAAATTACACGAAACAACGCGAGAAAACACGAAAGAACACCAAGTAACACAAAAAATCTAAAGGAACCTGAAAAAAACCCGAAACACAAAAGTACTTGTGAATTGCACACCCCGTATATCACCCGACCGTAAACTTATTGTAAATTGCACACTCTGTATGACATTTTATCGAAATCCGCTCCCATTCGCGAGAAAACTTGAAGGAGAATGCATATGAGACACTCAGTATACAATTGATTAGCAGTGAAAAAAAAAAAAAACAAAAGAATATCGTTGTAACTCCATCTATTCGAGTTCAGTAATTACCACGAAGGAAGTATCAAAATTATTCTATGGAGCTCCTATGTAACACCCCGTAAATGTTTCGAAGATAATTTTTCCGTAAAAAAACCCGAAGGAACACAAAAAACTTGAAAAAACTTGAGAGCGCGCAAAAAAACAGAAGAACTTGTAAAGTGCTCACTCAGTATATCACCCGATCGCAAATTCATTGTAAATCGCACACCCTGTATGACATTTTACCGAAATTAGCTTTCACACGTGAAAAAACATGATGAAAAATGCATATGGGACACCCAGTATATAATTGATTTGCAGTGGGTGCTTTCATCATAAGAAACAAACCGAAAGAATATCGTTTTAACTCTATCGTTTCAAGTTCGGTGCATTCCACGAAGAAAGAACCCGACGAAACACGGAAAAACTTGAAAGAACCCGAAGTACCACGAAAAAGAACGAAAAATATCCAAAGGAACCGAAAAAACCCCGAAGGAGCACAAAATCACCGAAAGCGCGCAAAAAAACTCGAAGGAAAGCTTAAAACCCCGAGGAGCACAAAAAACCGAAAGCGTGCAAAAATAATGAAAGAACTTTTAAATTGCACACCCTGTATATCAATCGATCGCGAAATCATTGTTAATGGCACACCCTTTATGGGATTTCATTGAATTAAGCTCCCTTACGCGGAAAAGCACAAAAGCTGGAGAAAAACTCTGGTGAATGTCAGCGCTACTCAGATCTGACACCCTGTATATGAATCGAATATATTTTATCGAATTAAGATCCAAAACTCCCCGAAACAACACAAAAACTCGAATTTGCGCAAAAAAATCAAATTAACTTGTAAATTGCACACCCCGTATATCACCCGATCGCAAATTCATTGTGAATCGCACACCCTGTATGACATTATACCGAAATCAGCTCCCATTCGCGAGAGAACTTGAAGAAAAATGCATATGGGACACCCCGTATATAATTGATTCGCAGTGGGTGCTTTCTTCATAAAAACAAACCGAAAGAATATCGTTTATAACTCTATCGTTTCGAGTTTAGTGCATTCCACCAAGAAAGAAACCGACCAAATACGAAAAAACGCGGAAAACATGATAGAACCCTAAGTAACACGAAATCTCTCGAAGAAAGAATCTGGTGAAAATCAGTGCTTTCCATAAGCACAGCCTGTATAGCGATTTTTTCGAGATAGCACAGCCTGTATAGCGATTCATCGCGATCTGTGTGCATTCTTCAAGGACGAAAATGAATTAGCGCGAAAATAGAGCCTGAAATGACGATTTTCAAACGCATATTTGAGGTGTTTTTCTTGCGATTCACGAAAAGTGGTAGGTATCTAGAGATTCGGAATCCCCTGTAGATTCTTAATCGAGCATTTGGAAGGCCAGAAAAATCTTCGACCGCCCATATCGAGCGAAAAATTGATGCCGTATTTTCAAATTTGGAGCTCGCGTTCGGCTATCATCGGAATCGTATGAGAAATTATGACATTTTGCCTCATTTCACCGTAGAAATTGTCGAATTTCGAATGAAGAATTCGCGGCCTTATATCGCTACTTGGATATGAAAATTGGTACCCAGAGATGGGGAATTTCCTCAAGTTTCATTTTCTACCGCCGAAAATGCGTTTAGAGGCTCGAGGGGCCCGCACTGAGCGAAAGTATCATGGGTGATTTTGACGTTTCGCGGGGCTGGCGAAACTAAAAATTGCCGTTTTACTTACGGGATTTTAGCCTAGATATAGGGGGGCTCCGGAGTTCTAATGGGTTCTAAGGAAACCGGACGTCCTCGCTCTCGGAATATGTGGCGAGTCCGGGACGCTGGGCGTTTCGGCTTCGGAGCCTATTTCCATTTTTCCGAGGCACTTTGGGCGATTTCGCGAAAAACGTCATTTTCGCGATTTTCTTTCGAAAATTTCGGGCACTTTAAGAGCGCCCGGGGCGGGTTTCGGGGTCGCTTCTCCTAGAAGAGGATACTCCTTTTCGATCTGTTTTAAGATTCCCTCTGGAGCGGCCCTGCGGGTGCTCTCAAAGCTTCCCGCTTTCCGGGTCCCTGACGGGACCACCTGTCAAAATTTTCTCTGGTCCCCGATCTTATTACTTTATTATATAGATTATTATGTTAGTAATTTTGTAATTAATAGTTATTTTTGGTGACTATCTTCTCTTACTGTACAGTGGGTGATGAGAAAATAAATAAATATTCTATTCTATTCCATTCTATTCTATGAAAGAAGCGGAATTTTTAAAAATGACAAGTCAAAAATATTCCTTCTTGACGATGAATGCATCTCTAAATTAATCTTGGAATTCAGGATTTCCGCTACCCGAGTAACCTGAATAATGCAGAGTTACTACAGTTTAGTTAATTTGTTCAAATATTAAGCACCGTACATTATGATGGCATATTGATATTGGAGAAATAAAGTAATGATTAAAAGATTTATGAAATCACCGACCAATACGTGGAATTTTCAGAGCTCATTTGGTAAGTCCTTTGTACAAAAACTCATTCATGTTGCCACATCATTTATGTCTGACTTTGCTTCATCGAATTTCAGAAAAATTAAACAAAATGAAACCTACGTTGCAAGTCCACTGCTTGAAGCTTCTGAAAGTCATCCTTCATTCAACTTATGCAATGTAATTCCGACACCATAATTGTGAAAATAATTACTGAACGTGTACCGAACAAATGAGCCGATAATTATAATAATTGTGGTTTATGTTCGAGTCGTGAGTTCAATTTTTCTGCATAATCGATGTCTGAGCTAAGTCGATTCCTAACAAATGATTTTCTGTGCAGTGGAAGGTCAAAAACAATATAGTAGTATATATCGGCACAAAGAACCAAATGAAAAACTTATTATTCTTTCAGCGACGTTTCGGAAACTTTTATTTCCTTCTTCAGGCTACAAAAATAGGAAAACACCATCAATTGACCACTCAGAAAGAATCATAAGGAATATAAACGTCAAAAAATATAAAAATAATACAATGATAAGTACACATACGTCATAAAAGAAAATAAAAATAAATACCTATCAAAAGTCGAAATTGAAATGAAAACCAATAAGATTTCATAATGACCCAATAAGGTCATGTTCAATGACTCACACAATATGGAATATTACAATTAAATATATAAAATATAACAGAAAGAGAACTCACCACATCAGAATAACGATTATGAACATTATATAGTATTTGAATGCATAATTCACAGGGAAAACAGGGTTCTAACTCAAATGAATGTATACATCGTAATATAAACAACAATATGAGAGATCAAAGAGTAAAACAACAATGAAAGACAGGCGCACATATGTTCTCTGTTACAATCTGACTTCTTTGATCGAATTGCAATACACAGCGCTCAACGTATCTACATCTGTTCTAAAATTTACTGTATTAGGTGTACTTCTTATAAAAATCATTTCATTAATTAATCTTTTTGACAAATTTAGTTCTGTATACAACACGCCTTTTAAAATTTTAGGTCATTGCCATACAACTTTGAGCAAGAGTTCAATAACAGAACATTTTTTTTGTGTGGAATATGTGTGAAGACCAGAGAGAATTCATAAGAAACAAGAAAATATCATTTACACAATGGACTAATTAAATAGAAATGTAACCCACATATAGTTCAACTAATACTGCAGTTTTGTAAACAAACGAATAAGAAATATCTTTTATGAGAAGAAGAAATTTTCATTTACTTAATCTTATTATATGTGGATGAAAATTGTTTGATAAGCATTTCTTAAAAATTATCAAGTATTTCCTAATACAAGAATGTAAGAATAATGTATAATGTATTTTCATCAAAATTTTAATGGAACCATTATATTATGTTTGCAAGTTAGAAGTCGTTTGATTATTGATGACAAACTTCTTACGAAGAAGTTAATTCCTATCTTATGAATTGTTTCACCAATTTCAAAGTTACACAAAATAAGCTGACAAATAATTGTAATCATAAAAGTTTGTGAATTTTGCTGATCAAATTTTTTACCAATTCCAGACAATAATTTCACTTTCATGTATTGAATGTCTAAATAATGGACTAAATCAAGAGTGCAACAAATAAAAAGGAAATTTTCTTTATAATTCATTTAATATAGTTACATCAAAAGTTGTAGAAATTCATTAAAAATTTGTAGTCAAGTTTCCTTCAGCATTATCAATCTTTGTTATATAATTATCTTGGTTCCATCTTAAGCATTCTCAGAACATAAAAAAAACATAAAAGAGCAATTTCCTATTCTATAAAAATATTCATACATACAAAGGGATCAGCTCCCTGAACTTGATATCCAGTTGAACGGTAACTTTTGGAAGAAAACACTGAGAAATATTAACTTAACATCAATTGTGCTGCAGTATATTAGACTTTCTAATTTTTTTTGTTTTTCCTTTAGTTACATTCATCACTCTGTAAATTTTTATTTGCATACTTCACTATGTAAAAAATTTTCAAAAACAAATTTAATATATATTTGTAGGGAAACTGAGCAAGGATGATGGAAAGGGATAGTTCTCAGCTTTTGGATTAGCAGTTGATGAGATGTAGTGGCAGCGAATTTCATGTTTTGTTATATTTGCACATTGCAGTTTACCATTATTGTGGAACATGTTTGAGTTCCCTTATCGATTCCTATTCCATCGGTTTGTGTACCTATATCAAAGCTTTTCCGTCTCTTAAACAGGTTCAAAGTAAGAACAGCCGTTTTATTTAAGTAGCGACCAGTCATTAAATAAGGTTCGAAGTGATCACTGCAAATCCTGTTTCCTCAGAATTGTCGCATCGCTGCAGGCCAATTTCCATTGCAGGGCTCGTTGAGGGTCATCTGAACTGGGAAATCTAAAGAATCTCACACCCGAAACATTCGAACCGTACTTAACTGAACATCTTCCCTTGGTTTCACTCATTTTATCTACAAACCAGACTTCTCTGCAGAGCTATGAAAAAGCTTAATCCAAATATGAAAACCCGTGCGGAATGAAATTCTAAATTTTCTATACAAAATCAGCGATAACTTTTACTCCATATATCACACTATCCTTAAAAATTTTCGAATGGAGGGAAATGAATTCATAGACAAGTTATATAAAATATGCCATTTAATTCAAAGGTTTTGATTAAATTAAGGATCTGCTATGATTTTCAGAAATACCCGGTGAATTGTTTCGCGGTTTAAATTCGAATTTGGAGAAGAGAGAGATATATTCTTCTCTTATTAGTCCCGTCCCTTTTTTCAACGATAGAATTCTCAAGGTCATTGAATCGTTGACGAGAAAAAGGCCGGAGTGCTCCATCTTTGTAAGTTAACCTTTGCTTATATCATATGCTTCTAGATTCTCCAACAATCCAATATGATTCACTCAGTTGAATGCTTTAGACAAATCAAGAAACAAACCAATTGGGACTTTTCCTTTTTCAATCGCATCAAGAACTCTTCAAGTCAGCTCAAAAATGCTTGCGTTTTGATCAATTTGATCTTGAGAATGCTGTAAGTAAATTTATGGGCCTGTTAGTTCTCAAATTATCCACCGGATGCGATTTGTACAGAGGTGTTATTATTGAGAGATTGAGCGCAGATGGAAATTTTCCTACTATAAATACTTTGTACATCGTGCATCTCAGTGGTTCAGCTACAGAATGTGTTACTGCAACTTATTATTTCAATTAAATTTGTTAGTTTCATTCATTTCTGTTCCGAGTTGCTTGCTCGATTCAATGGTGATACACTCTGTATATGTTCACTTCATTTTCCGATTAACGCGTAGCATATGTTGGAGGATATGACCTATGTCGAACAGAGAGTACTGAAGCGGCGTTCATCCGATAAAGTACAAGAACACTTTTCTTGGAAATAAATAACTTTCTCGTTAAATCTACAAATTCGAACTCTAGTGAAAAAGTGACTATTCTCGCCCGTGAGTGCCTGGACAAGTTCATTCAGCCGTACTGTGAAACCAGGTAGGCAGAAGTCGATACTCCAGCATTCGCATTTTCTTTCGAGTCATTTTTTCATATTGTTTCAGAATTTCATTAATAATTTTCTATCGTTTTCTTTTACTTTTCAAAGGCCCTTGTCGTGCCAGAATGAATTATCTCTTTTACATTTTTACTAGGTCATATCCTGACAAGAGAATTTTTTGGATTTCTGACAGCTCCCAAAACTATTGCTTCAATTTCAAATTCAAAAATATACTTTTTTTAGCGTTTTAACTTCAACAATGATTGATTATGTGAAGCGCCAGATGTATGTTTCGAAGCTGAATTTGCAAAAGGAAAAATTGCAGATGCCTAATAGATTGAGCCGAGATATTTCGACAATTATCATAAAAATATGAAAACTCTAGCTCATCTCTTTCTGATGATAGAGAGTATACGACCGCACATACTGAGGTTTATTCATTAGAAAGTCGCACCCAAACGATTGAGATTACTTTCGACCTGATATTCCAAAATAACAGACATATATGTAACGTGATATCACGATGGTCTGCAAATTCAATGAACTAAGAACGAGCACGCAAAAATGTTTACAAAATCAGGCCCATTGGGGTGACTCCGATCACAGCGGTTCCCTCAAAGTGGCTTTTTACCACCTGTGGGTTTCGGGAACTACTTTAGAGGCATCAATTATACCAGACAAAAGCAGAATATAAAATCATCGGGGGCCGGTTGATTCTAAATTCAATTGATTCTGAATTGATCTCAGTATGAGAACTTTTTTATGCAATCTTGCTACCGGTGATGAATCTGAGAGACCTGAAAGAGAAAACACAAATATGTTGATGTCAATATCTTTTCCACAAAAGGAATGCAATGTCATTTTCATTGAGAATTAAGACCATTATGAGAATGAGGACGGCTGATAGCCGGCCAGAGGAATTTTCAAATGTTTAGCACATCATGTGGACTCATTCTAATTGTGACTTGCGATTTGCTAAGATTTTTATTACATTATGTGATAAAGCTTGTTTTTTTACACTAGGGAAAAATAGTTGCAGTAGGGCTAACATAATGATGATGATGGTAGGTTACGGCGATCGCCTTCGAAGTCATAAAGAAGCATGTGTTTTATTTAACACAACACATTTGGAAAGACCTCCAATTGCTAGAAGCACAGTAAGCAGAATTGTTGCAAAATTTAATGCAACGGAAAGCGTGAGGGATGCTCCAAAATCTGGACGACCAGGAATAAGCGACGATGTGAAGTTGAATATTTTGCTGTCAGTCGTTTGTAGTAAAGATGTTAAAAAAACAAAAACTACACCCATACAAAGTTAAACTTATTCACGAACTCGCAGAAAATGATCCGGACAGACGTTTATAATTTTGTGAAATCTTCATGCGGCATTGTGATGAAAATTCAAATTTTCTTAAAAGTGTAGTCTTTTCCGATGAGGCAACGTTTTGTCTAAGTGGTTCTGTAAATCGACACAATTGTCGCTACTGGGCTCGGGAAAATCCCCACTGGATGCAGACAAAACACACCCAGCGCCCCCAAAAAATTAATGTTTGGGTAGGATTCGTCAGGGGAAGATTTATTGGTCCTTATTACTTTCGCGGGAATTTAACAGCTGAACAATATTTGGAAAATCTTCGTATGGCAGTGCATTGCGGCATTTTCGGATCCAAATAACGGGGAAAACTTGGATCCCAGTATTTGGTTGCAACAGAATGGCGCACCACTACATTATGGTATTACTGTTCGAAGGTTTCTGGATAACCAGTTTGAAGGACGGTGGATTGGAAGACGTGGACCAATGGAGTGGCCACCTAGGTCACCTGATCTCACCTCCCTTGATTTTTTTCTGTGGGGATATTTGATAAGTCGGGTCTACCTTAACCTGCCAGATAATTAAGAAGACTTCATGGAACGAATTTGACACGAAATGACTCTTATAACTCCGCAGATAATCGAAAACTCTGTAAATGCGGTCTACCATCGTCTTGGCCTATGTCAGTTAGTAAACGAGACACAGTTTGAACAATTCCTATAAGAAATAGTTTTGGTTTAATGGACTGTTTAGTTAATTGAATAGTTATTATGAAACTTACATTTATTTCGTTTTTTGAAGTGAAAACTTCTTTAGCGGCGCTGAGCACTCTCTTGTATGGGTAAAAACATCCAAACTCGCGTCAGGGTCACGTGATGCTGATCGAAAAAGAGTAAGAACGAGGAGTAGGATCCCCCACTCTTTCTACCGTGCCTGCGTGTGCTGTTTCGTTTAGGCGGTGCAGGGCGCTTGTGCGTATGTTTGTGTATGTTAATGTAATATAAATTAGGTTTGTTAGCGTGGCAGTTCGGAACTGTAATTGTTGGTAATTTGTGGTTCCCACCCGTTCGTCTGGGACGGAACAGGAGTTCCTTGTCGTTCGTGTGGTCGGAACACTCGATTTTGGAACTGTTCGTTACTGTTCTTACGATTCCTGATCTAGAGATGGTACAAGGTACAACAGAAGAAGCGGTAAATTCAAATCATCGGTGATTCAAATTTTCAGTAGTTCTAATTGGCAATTAAGTTATATATTTGGTGACTAGGATATTCGCATAGCTGTTTTTGAGCATATTTGATGTTGTGGGAGTATAAATTTTCAATCAATTCGTTATAATAGCTTCTCGAAATTTTTGTTATCTCAAAGAAGAGGAAGGATCATTTGCAATAGATCAATAAAACAATTGCATAGTTGTTGATCAAAGTATGTAAGATAATTATTTTATATTATTTATTATACGATATTTCGTATTCATATACTATATATTTATTTTTGTTATTTCGTGATTGTAGTATCTTTATTTTTTAACCACTCAAAATGTATTGAAAATTTAGGAAGAAAACGCAGGAATGACCTCTTTCAAGAACACAACGACTTGTTAAAACAATTCTTATCTAAAAAATAATTACAAAGCTATGAAAATTGTTAGAAAATATTTTTATTTATTTCCCAAATGCCACCAGTTCCATATACAATTACCTAATTCTATTATATAAAATTTTCTGTACACAGTTTCCACCAAAATTACAATGAAATAACAGAAAAATTCACAGTTTATCCAGATATGAACTAACAAAAATAATTTCTCCACTGATGACCACTACTACATGTATTGAAATTTCAAATTATAATTAAATTAAATCATTTCTTTAAATATTTCATTACATATAAATTATATTTACAGTTATTTATATGGATATGTTTATGTTTATTTATTTATGACAAAAAAAATTGTTCAATTTTAATATTGTATTCCACCACATAAATAATAGCACTTTTATACTGATAATGAAAGCAATTTATACAAAATTATTCTCTAACCATTTCAAAATATCAAAAATGCACAACGTTAATATTCAAGTTTTCACTTCTGCCGGCACTCCCGGAGTGCAACCCGTGTTTTTTTTATTTTCTCGTTTTCTTCTTATGTTAGCACTACTTCAACTATTTTTCCCTAGTTTAAAAAACAACTTTATCACATAATGTAATAAAAATTTTAGCTTAACATTAAAAAAATATGTTGATGACGTCATAACTTTGACAAATTTGACTTGTTATTTTTGTAACTTATGTCAAGAGATGCGGAATATAAAACAGAATTAGAATTTTTGACGAAACAACTAATATCAGCTCGATACATAGAATATCTAACACATGGAGGACCAACGAAACTAGCAATCCCATCCAGAAACCTTGCGCAAATCACAGTGCCTCACAGCATCCCGTTTCCAAGACTCCTTCTCCCTTGTATCGGCATAAAACGCGGGTGAATAACAAAGCGATTTCAATACTAAAAGCTTCATTATGCCGTGCCTTCTGTGAAATATGAACGGACAAATATAAAAAAGGCTGGGACTAAGCTCGAATGCTATACACGAGCTTTTCATGCAAATGTGTCCCGTTTCAATGGCATCAAAAGTCTACAAAGGAAGTACGTGATACACTGGCAAACACAAATAACACAAAACCGCACAGAAATCGTAATTTTGCATTTGCTTTGATTAGATGCATCTGTGCATGTTACATTTCCGCCATTTGAGTTTTCGAGGATAATGACTAATTCCAAGAATTGAAATCATACCTTGAAAAAGAACTTCATTTAGACGGAAATAAAGAAATTGTATATACCAGTTATTGCTAAGATGAAATAAATGAGCAAAGGGCAGCTCCAGATCGCAAAACTGAAAAGAATCCATATTCCAATATACGGTTGTAGAAAAGTCTCCATCAATAGAAGACCAATCTTGAAGAAAGAAGTCCCTAAAATATATTTCAGCTTATTTTTGTATTTTCACACTTAGACGAGAAGCCAGGTTTTTTTTTACTGGGGTTTTTTCCCTGGGCTTTATGTGATACGTCGAATTGTATGACACCCCGTCACTAACCCCTGATCTATATGCTTTATTGTTTGCTTCCAATCCACCGATTTCGAAATCTTTGATCCAGATATTCTCGAACTGGTAAGGCGTAATGTGGAGGAGCTCCATCCTGCTGAAACACAATCTGATCTTCCAACATTGTTTTCAATAATTTCCGTCACAATTGGATCAATATGATTTTCCAATAAGTCCAAACACATATCTCCAGTAAGATTACCAGGTGAAAAGAACGGGCCGACAATGTTGTCACCAAATATTCCAACCCAAACATTGAGTTTTTCTGGTTGTTGAGTATAAACTTCGTGGAACAATCTCGGATTAGTATCGGCCCGATAACGACAATTCTTTCGATTTACTGTGCCGTTTCGAAAGAACGAACACTCATCGGAGAAACAAACATTGTACAGATGATTGGGATTAGCAGTTACTCGTTCACTCATTTTATCACAAAATTTAACACGACGGTCAAAATCATCTTCGTTTAGTGCGTGTGAAAGATGGATTTTGTAAGGATGGAATTTATGATGCTTCAAAATATTTGCAATTCGAGTTCGTGTAAAATCAGTTTCATGTGCTAGCTGCCTCGTACTCGTCATTGGATTCAGAGCAATCTGTCCAAGGACAGCTACTTCAGCTGCTTCATTTCTTTCCATGTTTCGTTTTTTATTAGCCACGGACCCGGTTTCTTGAAACTTTGACTCTAATTCCAAAACATACTTCCTATTAACATGTTTATCTAAATGTCGTTGATTGAAGAATTCTGTGGTTTTATTCGCACATTGATTGTTTGCAAAAAAAGTGAAATTATTTCCACCCGCTCTGCAATTGAATAAACCATGTCGAACAATAAATTAGAACACATACAAGTCTCGATTCAAAACTAAGAATAATTCACATGTCAAAGAACCAGTAAGCCAACTCAATGATCTGTTCGTAATAAATAAAAAATTATCGATTCTCATTCTTTTGAAAAAGATATGAATTCAATAATCAACAAAATGAAAACATATTGAAGCTAACTGAGAAAACACTTCATAATTAAGTCGGAAATCGTTTCACGATGTGGGACTGGAATATTTCTGTGGCATCATTAATGATTTGATTTTCTTACCTGGTAATCTGATTAGAGATATGTACGTATTTGGACTTTTTGGAGATTTCTATCGATCAAGTGTTACCGCATGTTATTGGAAATACTGCAAATTATATCGAAGATAATTTAGATTGAGTTTCAGCAAGATTGAGCTCCTTCGCAATACTCTTTGTTTGTTCGACATCTTGATTAAAGATTTCTATATCAGTGGCTTGGAGGAAGGAAGCCACAGTCATGGTTGTTTTGAAGCTCAAAATGTCAATTTTTCAAAACAAAACACTACAAGTGCCATGAAAACATCACTTCATTTTGAAATACTTAGTTAAGAATATTTCGAGAACTAAAGAATAAAAAGAAAAAACAATTACTGCGCTGAAATCAGTATAAAATACCTTTTAATTGAGCTATCACTCACTCCATCTTCCCTATTCAAAATTTGGGGGTGAGGGTTGTAGTAGCAATGGTAGAGGTGCTATGCGTCCGTAATCTACATTTTAAGTTGTCCCCCTCGAAACAGAAATCGACCTGTCCGAGCATTTCTATCGAAAAAATTTATTTCGTCTGTTTCGTTTTCAAATGGTCACCCTGTATATATTAGTATTGAGAATTCCAAAATATAGAATAAGATATCCAAAATACTTTGTCTGGCATTCCCTATATCAAAACGTCGATGAACAATCAAAATTGTTTTACAATTGTGAGTAATTAGGTTGAGAGACAGAGTATGAAAAAACTTGCAACTATATCGTATGAAGAAAAACAATAACTGTCCTTCTAGAGTAAATGCATTACCTCGTTTAGTGTCGTCTTGGTAACCTTTATCCAAGAATTTTCAATTAACATAAAATTATAAGAATTAAATGAACCAAAAGTTTTAGGCGTATTTCGTGTCCAGGTATATTTTGGGGATTTCAGAATATAACCTGTGGATGTTGAAACTTTATAACCTGGCAACCCTGATAGGTACAATTCAAGATGCTACAAGATGTGCGTAACTGCTGCACTCTTTGGATTATTGTTATTTCCTCCACAAAATACCCACCCATCAAATTATACTTTTTCAACACAATGCAATTACTCCAAACTATCAATTGAAGAATTTCTCTAATCATAGTGAGCTGAAGAACGCACTTTTGTTTGGACATCCCGAATAAAGCGATGGCGGTAGTGATACGTGAACAATGGTCTGAATTCCATCGAGAAACGAGTTCTTCAAAGTCTATAGAAGCAACACTTCTGAAATCAACAATCTTGGCTTATTGGCAGCTCCTAAATTGATTCCCATCGCTTCGGATGAACGCTGTTAGTCAGCAGAAATCGAAACAACACGCGGTATTTCTTCGAGACACCTGTGCCTATAATCGGCTATTATCTGAGCATGATGGATAAATCGAATGATCTGTACACGTGACCATATGGTGTTCATTTATATTATGAAACTTGCTTACTCTACAGAATTGATTATTACGTGTGATGTTTTTTTTTCAGTTAATCAAATAAATTGAAATCACAATGCAGAAAACCACTATCGTGAGGTAAGAAGCTTTTACGCTCTTCGTCTATAGTTTTTTCCGGACTCTACAACAATGTGATACTAAAAGAACTGCCATAGGAAGGTACCGATTTCGATTCACTAATGTCTATTGTTTTTGAGGAAATAATCTGACTATAATTCTTTTTAGCATATAAACAATGTGCTGAATAAATAGTACATTGTTTACCGGGTAGGAAAAGCTTAACATTCCTGGACGACTGTGAAGAGCAACACAGAGTCCAGGAATGTGGCTTTTCCTACGAGGTAAACATACTATTTTTCCGCAAACCGTTTAAAATTCGACAGATATTGATTGATTTAAAAAAAAAACGGCGATAATTTTATTCCCAAATAAATGGTGCTTTGAAATTCCTAATAGAATTACTTGGGTTACTATGGAAACGTATTGAGGTTGAATTGTCAAACTTGACGCTTATAAATTTAATTGCTGGTGTTCTCGAAAGTAAAATGATAAGTGATGATGAAATTTCCATTCCTGGGACTCCTCCAGAGCTGGTTGAGGCAGTGAATACTGCTTCATTAGAATTATTGCCAAAGAAATCAAGAGAAAAGTACGAAAATGCATAAAGACGTTTTATGGATTATCGCATGAGTAAAAATACGAGTTCTTTCTCAGAAAATGTTGTAATGGCATACTTCCTAGACCTTTGTTTAAAGATGAAATCTTCAACATTATGGGCCAATTATTCAATGCTGAAGTCAACCCTTGCACTTAAACCCAATGTAGATATATCTACATACTCAAAACTTCATTCTTTATTGAAACGGCAAGTTCAAGGTTATAGGGCAAAGAAATCTAAGATTTTAACGAAGGAAGAAATTGAAAAATTTATCCAGGAAGCTCCAGATAAAGAAAATTCAAAGATTAAGGTAATTTACAAGTTTTTAATTTCTATTTAGATTATAGCTTTATTTATTTTTTAGGTGGCTGTAATATTTGGTATTTCTGGGGCCTGTAGAATGGATGAGTTAGTCCGAATGACTGTACACGATATAGAAGACTTAGAATCTAAGCCTTTAATCAGCATACCTGATTCGAAAACCAACAAACCAAGATCATTTGTAATTAATCAGATCTACTTGAATGTTTATCGAAAGTATGTTTCGTTAAGACCAGAAAATATGAACAGTGACCGATTTTTCTTTAAATATCAAAGTGGAAGGGTTGTAGACAAGTGGTAGGAATTCATCAATTTAAAAAAATGCCCAAAATAGTTGCTACTTATTTGAACTTGGTAAATCCGACAGAATATACTGGTCACTGCTTTCGTCGGTCTTCTGCAACAATATTGGTTGACTCTGGTGCCGACATAACTAGTTTAAAGAGGCATGGCGGATGGAAGTCATCAAACGTTGCTGAAGGATATATCGAAGAATCGCTTAACAGTAAGGTTGAGGTGGCAAATAAAATTTTCACAGTACAAAATATTCAACAAAATGACCCTTCCACCCTGCATGTTGTCCAAAATGTTTCTCATAGTTCTAAGAGTGTTCCTCCAATGTTCAATAATTGTACTAACTGTCAAATTACTGTAAATATAACAAATTGATCTTAAAAATGTATTCAGCAATGACTTGATGTTTTCAAAATATAAATTAATTCCTTATAAGCAATGTGTTTTCTATCATTTATGTAGAACACTAACAACTGTACGGAAATATAATTTCCTTACAGTAAGGAAATGATATTTCCGTACAGTAGGGAAATCCTGACTTTTTCTTCATGAAATTTTGACAGGAATGTCAAAATTTCCTGGGATTTGCTGAAAAATTTTTGTGAATATTAATGATTAAGAACCTGGTACTTGGTGTTAGTTTTAGAACGTTGTTCTATGTTTGGATTACACAATGCACCTACGTTCTCTGCCAGGAGTTTGATTTGAAATAATCATATTCCTGCCCAGTACTATTTACAGTAATTTTTTCGCATAATCACGACATAATCCCGGATCGAATGAGCTAGAATAAGCTATGGTACATAATTATAGTAAACATACGTCCAATTACCATTATTTCAAACTCATCAACTAGATTGAAACTCGCAAAAAAATTTACGCCTACTGTCATGAAACAAATGGCGAACGTCTCTGCTTTGAAGGAATATCACAAGCTACGTTATATAACTTCATATTAATCGATTTTCGTATTAATTAAAACACATGCATTACGCTCTATACATCTCGTGATATTGTTGCAATTCATATCGTATACGGGATGTGATACTGCCGGCAAGTTATTATGCCAGAATACGTCGTTAAAACTTTTCAGACTTGCCTTTATTGTGTCAGTAGCAATGCCATACCTGACTGCTTTGTCGAGAAGGCTTTTGTTACGATTCGAACAATATATTGTACGGAGTTGTGTACGATACAATCGTAATAATGTTACGGTTTTAATTGTGTCTTGCATAATAATTAAAAAAAGAAGTGATGATTGAAATTCGAGTGGCTTTTGTCCCAATTTGGATTATCGCCTAAGGTTAGGATAGTCCTGCATGCGCAATAAGACGACCTCATATAATTTATGGTGGGTCAGCGATGGGTTTCCTTCCATTTTTTGCACACCGCACAATATGTGCCCTCAACGTCATTAGTTTCGAAATTTTGATCAGAAAATCGTCTATAGCTACGGAATTGAATCTACTGATTGGGAATTCGACGCCAAATTCCATAGTCCAAGAGGTACTGAACCTGGGAGTCGGTCTCTGTAAGGTAAGAAATTTGTATACTTACGATTTATGACATGCTGAGAGTAATAGCATTAAATCTACCTAGAGGGGAAACGCAGTTCAAAGAATTGAAGACAGAAATTTACTAGTACGATTTCTGATTCATAAATGGACTGTATGTTTCTGGAAATAAATGTATTTGTTCTTTACAGCAACTAACGGAGAGTTACCAAACTATTAGACGATGGCCAGGGCCGGCTTCAGAAAATATGTTGTTCTTCACGAGGATTCATAGTTATTTCATTTCGATATTTATTCTTCCGAACTAAAATTCAAGGGGAGGCCAAGATGGTAGCATTATAAATTGAATCCCTCATATCATGATTTATCCGAATTTCTCCCGTGTATGTTATGTCATTGGATCATCTCAGTTATGATTTTATATATTATACTTGCGTTATTGTGTTTTTCGTTCACCTGAACTGCTCCAGATTCATTTCAGAAATCTGAGTTTTTTTCCGCAATTAACTGTGCGCCTAAACTATCAATTTTTTTTTGGCTCAATAAAGAGGATAAAAAATATTTGTGAAAAAAGCCAGTTGTCCCGCAGAATTAGGGTGATAAAATAAGAACTTGGTCCATTTATTACTCATTCAATTATATATGTTACATACAATTTTCTTGTGTACATGCGTAACTGATCTAAATTCACTTCACGTATTTGATATCACCAACAATACGCGCATAATTCAATCATTAAAATCGTCATCTAAATATACACAGATCATTGGACAGTCAGCAAATATATCTAAATAATAAAATATTCTGAGAGGTGATGTCGAATAAATCCGGCCCTGGCTCAGACCAGCTCGGACAGAGAGACCAAGTCGCTGCAACCATAAATACAATTAAATAAAGGTTACCGTGTTCACACGCTTGAGACCGCCACTTTACCGGTAGGATTTCTGTCTTCATTTCTTTGAACTGCATTTCCGCTCTAGGTAGATTTATAGTCAATGACTTGGCAGGCGTCAGCCCTGCACGTCATCAGCACCTTTATTTTTTGGACTGTTAATTAAATTGAGTTTCAAAACTAGTATCTGTAATTTTGAAACTTCAATAGATAAAGTTTATTTAATGTATATCTTTAAAAAAAAATGACAGGCGATTACAATAAGAAGAAGTATATGAAGTTTCAATTAGAAAACGCGCAGTTGATGAGGTAATAGTATATTCTAAACCAAGTTGCAGAATGGGTACCTATTCCAACCCAAATGCGAAATTCCAAAACGAGTGACGAAGGAGCGAGTTTTTGAACGCATGAGTGTTGGAATTGCCTTCTGCAACGAGTATTAGACGATATTTTCTCTCTTTCAGTAAAGAATTGTGAGAAATTTATTGGAATTCAATGAAAAATTCAGATTATACCTCCTAGTGCCTTTTGTATTTTATTTTCGCAGTTGGCGTGACTGATACGGAAATCGACAGATTATAAAATTTGAATAGTGAGTTCGAATTTTAAAATAATTGATGAAAGAGAATACGAGAAACTAATGAAGTGGTCTCAAGAGAATTGGGACATTAGAATTTCCGAAATTGTGATTATTCGGAATAGAGAGATCAAACGGGCAAAACCCTTTTCGAATTTTTTAAAGTTGTAATAAGGAAAGAACATGAGATTCCTGATCCAATATGTGTCTGGGACATTGAATCCTCACAATATTTTTGTTTTCTTTGTCATCTCAGCCATTTGTAGAAAGGTTCGCTTTTTATTCGCTGACAATCAGTTATTCTTTCCGGATTGTATCATCAGATGCCTTTTCAACGACTCGTCCATTCAACTCAATCTCTGGAATGGGGATTTGATTTTAGCCAGACAAAAGTCAAGTTTCCCTTCGATTCGATCTGAAAAACAACGCGTTTGGTGATTCAACGGTGGCCCCTCCGGTCCTTTCTTCTACTCATAGTATTGTAGTTTGGTTGATAGGTTGAGACAAGACAATAAGAGTGATCGGATGAAAAATAAATGAGAAGAGCAGCCTAGTTGGAAAACAATTAAATACTCTAGACTCTAGGTCAATGCAGTTGGATAATGAGACGTACCAATGGACTACCACTTCGTTCACTCGTGGAATATATACAGGGTCTTCCAAGAGGAACCTAACCCATATTTATACGGGAAACTACTGAACGTATTTTCATGAAATTCAGCACTTATAAGTATTTCACGATGCTGATGAAATCTAAAATATTTTCAAGGCATGAGCACCTCCGGTTTTTCCAGAAATGACGTCAACTTCCGTTTTTCAAATTACAACACCATTTTTTTATTGCAGAAATAGATTCCTTAGAAAATTTCAAGTTATTTTGATGTAACATTTTTCGGTTTTGCTTGGAAAATTCTCTCTGAGCGGGAAAATTCGAATAAAAGATCCAAAATAGAGCTCCGCTGAAACAAGAATAACTTCGAGGTTTTTGGATGGAATCTTTTCATTTTTGGGATTTTTCAAGATGTAAGATTGATGTAACCACTTCAAAAATCGAAATCGCGATTCATGATACAGGGGGTGAAAAAATCGCTTTCAAAGTTAGAGATGACAAAATCGTGAAAAATCAATTTTTTCAAATTAGAACCCCATTTTTTTATGGCAGATATTGAATCTACGTTAAAAAATAATGTGAGTGTATGCGTCACACCCTTGCCCTAAAGTGGATATTTTCTGAGTTATTCACAAAAAACTGTTTTTCGTCTTGAATTTTCAGCTATTTCTTTTCCCTTCACGCCACAAATTTGAAATTTTTAGGAACTGTTACTTAAACCATGTTTTAGATTTTACTACCCTAATATGCAAGAGAAAAAAGTTACAGGTTGTTCCTAAATAGATGGCGAATTTGGATTCGAATTTGTATCGGAAATATTATATATATATATTTTTTATTATTCATTTCCATCCATATCCAGGTTTCTTGGTTGCCTTGCCCTAGGAAGCCAATAAGCAGAAACACGTGTCGGCAAGTACCTTTCATCCATTTTCCATATTTTCTGCATTCCTGCGGTTTAACCCATTATCCTTCTTCAATATTATATTAAATATATAATTTGATTTGTCGTTTATTTTATTGATGAAATTCATTCGGGTATTCGGCAATGTTGGGAATGATCAATAATCAAAGTTGTATATTTCGAACTTTTTTGTAGTTTTTCTCCAGGATGCTATAGAGGAAACAATGAATATAAGAAACTCAGCACAATATTACAAAATAACTTACTTACACACAAAAGATTATTCGAATAACTGACAAGAACTTGAAATAATAAATTTGACAATTTATTATCATAGATGAACTAAATTAAGTGACATCTAAAGAAAGTAGGTATTCATAGATAATATTTGAATTTTTAATATCTGTTTTTTTGTTGATATTATTTTCATTTTTTTCCTTTCTAGAAAAAGTCTTTTATTGATGATAGCGATCGTGATTCGCAATCGAATCTTCTGACACTTCTAAATGACTTTTACGCTCATTAAATTGTCTCTTATCAGAACACGAATTTTGCTTCTGAATTTTGATAACATACGATATTTCGCCGTAAATTAACCATTCCAATCAATTTTCCACCAACAAATTTATAAGTCCGTCCGATGTCAATTGAAATGCGTTTCTGTGAAAGCAGCGAGCATTGAAATTTCTGATGTACGTTCAGACTATTTTTTCCGATTCCACGAAACATTTGTAGTTTCAGATGAATAATTTGTGGCTTTTTATATTAGTTCTCAGGTCAATAATTTTTGTCTCAAACGTGTTTTATTTTTTTATATATTTATTTCGATTTCTCATCTTATTTGCAATTAATAGCAATTCTCTCATGTTAAATTTCCACTTATAATAACACAATATAATAATAGATCCAGTTCGCATTTATGACAACTATCTCTGTAGTTGTTCGTAAAATAATTTTTTGCTGCGAACTGGTTCACTTTGGACAAAAAACTCACGAGACATTTTTGGTTTGGAATGAAACAGGCAGTCGGAAATAAATTTTTAAATGGTAAACAAATAATAAGATAAAAAGTTACATTGGAAATAAACTTTAGGGGTTGCGTTTCCCACCCTTACAACCATCGGGTAAACCAAATAAATAACTGGATAAGTGTCTTTCTGCTAGTAGGAAACGTTAGGTTAATTTCAATATTGTAACTTTTTTGGTGCTTGTGAAAAAAATTGTTATACAAATTTTATGTACTCCCTTTGAGGGGCTGTACCTTAACAAGGGATTCTCCAATCTTTTCGATGAGGAATCACCTCCTTAAATATTTTACACTTATTTAGTTACACCCTGTATTTCTCAAATAAATTCAATTCGAATTCGAAGATCGTAGATAGAATAATTTCAGAATGGCTAGCGAGTTATATTGAGTGTGTGTTCATTACATGTCAATCGGGATTCCATCGTTCCTTTCCAGTTCCCCTATATTCGCATGAACGTTCGCCCAATCGACATTTTCCGCATCAAAACTTTTGACCAACCGACTGTCCGAATCCGGGAATAAGCTCTACACAAAAGACCAAATCCTGTATCTGCAGGCCTGGATGACTTCCAGTAGAGATTGACCGGTGAATAAAAGGGCGATTTATGATTAAGAGAGAACTCCTCAATATAGGCAGTTTTTTATGTTCTTCACCCGTAGGTCAACTTCACTTCAACACTACTGTTTTGATCAAAGCTTTCATATTTCAAAATTAATGTATTAATTATCACGGCTTCCATAAAGAAGAGTGATGAGAAATATTCACTTATAATACCACAAGAGCTTCAAAATTATCGGGTATTTCCCGATAGGTTCGTTGCAAACAAATGAAGGAGTCAAGTTTTTCAGGTTAAAAATCACGAGCGCGAAGCGCGAGTAATTTTTCCTGAAAAACTTGACACGCGTCCATTGCATGTCAATTGTCAATATCAAACCATGTAGATAGTGAAAAAATTTTTGGGAGGAAAAATCTTATTTTCATAGAGAAAAATGGTATTAGAGATTTGCTTTCCTCAAATTTTGAATCATACTGTATGTCGAATATCAGAAAATTCTCGTATTCTTTTTCATACAATGATTCGGATTTGTGTGGTATAATTTTATTTGCAACATTATTGGCAATTTATCTCAATTCTGGTGGTGTTAAATCCATTTCTACAGACATACATAATTCACAAATTGAATTATTTTAAAATTCGAACGCACTATTCAAATTCTATAATCTGTCAATTTTCGTATTTATATTCGATACAGAGGTGGCAACGTGTGTCTTCTAAACATTATGTGAACTTCAAACTGTCAGGCAGAGAATGCGGCAGCGTTGTCTTGAAGTTTCATCTGAATTTCTTTCCATCTGCGATCTCTAACATAAAATAGCAGAATCAACTAAAGTTTTTCTTTTACTTCTTGCTCATATATTCGATAAGACATGTCACCAAACCCACTCGGCTCCAGAGAGTGCAAAAAGTACCTCCTCGGCTAGCTCTAGAGCTGAGACTACTTATAAAGGGGCGCCACTCTCTTTTATGATAATACAAGGAAAAAAAGAGGAAAGTACACTAAAGATCTCAGGGTCGCAAAAGAGAGAAAATAACGAACGCACTCTCAGGATGCCAAATGAGCCCGATCACACAAGCGGGAGGTAGTGGCTGGTAGAAAGAATATAGAGCAATTATTTTATAATATAATGAGCCCAAATGAAATACACAAGGTCCCTCAAACGAAGATATATCTTACAGAAGTTAGTTCACTAACTAGTTCTTACTTCACAACCCGAATATTCGATCCAATGCTTTATCTCTTACTAAACAAACAGTAATATCACCCCAAGGTTTATACTTAGAGCCTCGATGGTAATCGTTACAAATAGCTCTTTACTTATATCTAAGCGACCTTCTCGATAGGTTGGGTTTTATGTACTAAACAGGATTCACTGAATTGGGCCTCTTTGATACTAATCAATCTTAACTAAATTCTACAGACTAACCTTCTATAACAGTCTGGGTCGTAGTTTGACTGAAGTACAAAAGGATATAGTTTCTTAACCCATAATTATTCTCACAGTCTCGTAGATGGAAACTGGGCTCAAATATATTCCTGGGCCAACGTAGTACAATTTCTCACAGTAATGCACCCTGGGTAGACGACAGGTGTGGTATCTTAGATGGCAAAATCTGGTGGAGGTCCCCAAAGACAGCTCCCACGGCAGTTCGACGGTAATTCAAAATCAGCCTAGACGAACAGCTCGAAGACTTCAAAGGCAGTACATCTGCGGTACCTCGCAACGGTACACTAATAATTCCCAATTCGAAGCAGAATGATGCTAAAAATACGAACAAAAATCTATAATACCTCGTGACAAACATAGGTTAACGCACCAATCCCACGTCGTTCTTCCAAACAAATACGCCACTCCGCTAAAGCGCAAAAATCTCACCAACGAACAAACCAAACCAACAATGATAAGATTTCTTTCAGGGCTTCAGTTAAAATCCTGTTCAGATCCGCAAAATTGAGATTAATTATTCCAGGATATTTCAACCAAAAATGCGGAAAGAACGATGTAATTGACAACCTACGTCACAGGCACAGAATGACAGTGAATGACAGTATGACAGACTAAGACCACCGACAACGGCGTTCACTGAAACGTACGAGATAAGCTGGTAAACTACTGCAACTAACGCCACCAGTTCGGTATGCAGGTACTAACTAGAGCGGGAATTTTGAAACCGTGACACACTTTTCAATGTAAATAAAAGGGTCTATTCTTATATATTCTAAGGTATAGAAGAAAGTTTTCGTGATAGAATGAAAGATGAAATGAATATAATCTGCTGGTTAAAACCGATTTCTGGAACAGAAAACAAAGCTGTTTGTGGAAAAGCGGCGATAGGATGGAAGAATTCCTCTGAATAGGGCATTTTCCAACTCTTCTTTGAGGATTTACAGGAAGAATGAAAAGCCATTGTAGGTGAAAATATATGGAATGCACGATAATTAAATTCGGTCGTGGGTAGACAATGAAGCAGAAACGAGAGCTGGGAAGGACAATAAAAAGAAAGTGGAGGCCGAGACTGCGATGTCCGCGCCAGTGGCTCACGTATAGAATACTCAGACAATTTAATTAAATCAGAACCGTGATGAATTGGAAAGAAAAACGAAATAACTCGAAACCCAATTAAAATTTCACCTCACGAGCTACGCCGGGAACAAAAAACAATCGAACGTGAAACAAAAGACACAATTAAAACAAAAAGCGATATGAACAAAACGCACGGGCTGCCAGGATCCCCAGTTAATCACTAAAATGGCGTCTACTGTTTTCCCATGTGTTTTTATTGTGTTGTAAATTAAAACAGCGGGCACAATGGACTTCCGCGCTGCGCGCCCCCTGACGACGGACGTGTGCAAAGCTGCGATTATGCCGCAGACTTGCCTCAACTCAGTCTGGCGAAATGACAACCGATGCCCATGGGGCCTTATTTTTGCAGGCCCCTTATTGTTGCGTTCCATTAGGCTGAGTAGTTCTTATCGCACTCACTTCACCTATAAACACGAATAGCAATCGTATGGAGAGGATATAACGAAAGAAATCATTTCGAACCATCGCATGATTTAAATCGGGATTTACTAATTATATGTGGAAGATAAGTTAATTCAAATTATATTGATTTGCTAATTTTTGAAGTGAAAACTTCTTTAGCGGCGCTGAGCACTCTCTTGTATGGGTAAAAACATCCAAACTCGCGTCAGGGTCACGTGATTGTGATCGAAAAAGCGTAAGATCGAGGAGTAGGAGAGGGAATAATATCCCACACTCTTTCTACCGTGCCTGCGTGTGCTGTTTCGTTTAGGCGGTGCAGGGCGCTTGTGCGAATGTTTGTGTATGTTAATGTAATATAAATTAGGTTTGTTCGCGTGGCAGTTCGGAACTGTAATTTTTGGTAATTTGTGGTTCCCACCCGTTGGTCTGGGACAGAACAGGAGTTATTTGTCGTTCGTGTGGTCGGAACACTTGATTTCGGAACTGTTCGTTACTGTTCCTGATCTAGAGATGGTACAAGGTACAACAGAAGAAGCGGTAAATTCAAATTTTCAGTAGTTCTAATTGGCAATTAAGTTATATATTTGGTGACTAAGATATTCGCATAGCTGTTTTTGAGTATATTTGATGTTGTGGGAGTATAAATTTTTAATCAATTCGTTATAATAGCTTTTCAAAATTTTTGTTATCTCAAAGAAGAGGAAGGATTATTTGCAATAGATGAATAAAACAATTGTATAATTGTTGATCAAAGTATGTAAGATAATTTTTTTATATTATTTATATATACGATATTTCGTATTTATATACTATATATTTATTTTTGTTATTTCGTGATTGTAGTATCTTTATTTTTTAACCACTCAAAATGTATTGAAAATTTAGGAAGGAAACGGAGGAATGACCTCTTTCAAGAACACACTTGTTAAAACAATTCTTATCTAAAAAATAATTACAAAGCTATGAAAATTGTTAGAAAATATTTTTATTTATTTCCCAAATGCCACCAGTTCCATATACAATTACCTAATTCTATTATATAAAATGTTCTGTACACAGTTTCCACCAAAATTACAATGAAATAACAGAAAAATTCACAGTTTATCCAGATGTGAACTAACAAAAATAATTTCTCCACTGATGACCACTACTACATGTATTGAAATTTCAAATTATAATTAAATTAAATCATTTCTTTAAATATTTCATTACATATAAATTATATTTACAGTTATTTATATGGATATGTTTATGTTTATTTATTTATGCCAAAAAAATTGTTCAATTTATCTGTATCTGCCATGCTGGGATCATCATGCAACCAGGATACTCTCAATATTCATTCAAGACTTCTCGATAAGAAATATAGTTACCAGAACCTTCGTTAGACCTGGTTGGAGAAATCACCTGATGATTCTACATTGATATTGCACCTCGAATACTTAAGTATACACTCTTTCTCAACTTCTCAGTACTTAGGTATATTGCCTGACATCATTATTGTTCCCAAATAATCATATTAATCATCTCAAATATTAGTGTTGTCACTTTAGTTCAAGTTTATTATAATTTTCTCTACAACTCACATCTCTTATTGTACAAATATTTCATCTCAATTCTTGAATTATCACAGGAATTCTTCTGCTTTTCTAATATAACTATTATTACTGTAAGCGTTGATCATTCTATGATAAATCTCTCAATTAAGTTAGTATGATACAGATGCTTTCTTAAAAACTTATCACTTCTTCAACTGCTCTATATTCTATATAACTCTATCTCCTCTCAAGTCTCATTTCATATAGTTCAACTCTTCACAGATAATTATGTATTTCTACTTCTGTTTTTCTGATAAATTAGACAGGCTATCACTGTAAACGTTGTGAATCGTAATTATTCTTTCTCTTTAATCGCTCTGAAAGTCTGTCTAGTTACATTATAAACCTCAACATCTCACTTTATCAATAAAACCTTTTGTTTTTCTGATAGTAGACAGTTTGAAATAAATTCAAACTCTATCACTGTAAACTTTGTGTTTGATTGATAGATGGCGCCTCTACTCTCAATATTCTTGACTTGAATAATTTCGGCAACACACATTACTCGATCTAGTCTTGCAGACAACGCTGTTTCTCAAGTAAACACAACGTTATGACTCTTTTATTGTGAAATATGATTCTACATTTTCTCAAGATAACTTCTCAATTATTCTTATACTCAATATCCTCTCTATAACTACTCCATAGTTGTAAATAGGTCAACTCTGTTTAGATGTAGTTAATTTGTAAATATTTTAAGTTCGTGCGAGTACCTATTTATTATGTGAATGTGAACATTGTACAATAAACATTTTAATTTACCATCTCTAGCTCAATCATTTGGTAACAGTCCTCTTTTAAGTAATAGTCAAAAATCTCAACACCCAGATTTTTGAACAACGACAGTGTCTATTTATAGTTGCAGGCTTATCCATTGTTTTTGGGACACCCTGTATATGTATAAATGAGTAACTTATTGCACTCCGATATGACAATATGATAGCGATCGTTGCGTTGTCGAACGAAACTGCTAATGAGAATGGAAAGTGTACGGTGTAATTTCTTAATCCAACTATTATGAAGCGAGAGATTCCGCCTTGTGGTATCGAACAACTTTGAATTGACGGCGTCTCCAACGCGGCGTTCCAACAAAAACAAACTCGAACAATAGGGACGGAATGCAGTTTCCTTGCTTATCCACCATGAATCATTCCGATAGGCGGGACATCTCTCCCAGCGGAAAAAGAACAACGCACGCCTGCAATATGGCGGCCTCTAGCGTTACTCGAGCCTCGAGAATGGATAGATCTACTGTCAACCGTTCGAGTATCTGCTAATGAGCCATTCTATTAGAATAGCGGACTAAACGTCGGTTAGAGTGATTGACTTATCGGCTGTCTCCATCTTACATAAGAATGGATCATTTTCTTGTTTAATCAATAGGGTCCGGAATTGAACTATGGAAGAGAGATCAAAAATCCCAGTTCCTGGAAAGGTTCCAAATTATCGGGAGAAGATGTAGTTGCAAACAGAGATGATGAATTGAAATTTACTAACTTCCCACAATTAGCTTCTATGGTTCTCGATGACTTTCGCTGATTGTAGTAGTAATATATTTCTCTATTTCAGTGTCGTAACGAGTTCATTACAGTACTAAAAACAGTGCGGTAATAAACCCATTTCAGCATTGTTTTTAGTTATATTTTTGTTTTGTGGTTGATAACACTGACATCTTATCCTTTCGAACGTCAACACGCGTCTATTGCGTGTTAGTTGTCAATATTAAACCATGTAGATTTGACCTTATATCTAGAGATCTTTGGAATTAACGAATACATTCGCATTCGAAATGAAATGACAGAACAGAATAAGGTTATGTTATATAGTCATAGAGCATGCTAAAAAAAAGGAGACTTTTTCTTCCGTAAAGGCCCAATATCCGGACTTTATGATAAAGGATACTTCAAAGCTTCCTTTAACCTTAAAATTGGTTTATGGAACCCGTTTCATTTATAAAGGAGACTTCATACGAAAAAGGAGACTTCATTTTCGATTATGGAACTGGCCCTAACAGATGTGAAGAAACTACTGTTCGCCAACAACTACCCTAAGAATATGATTCAGAAACTTATAAAACAAAGAACACACAGACTATACAATACGCAAAAAGAAGAAAAATCCACAACTGACAATACTAAACGGATACCCCTACCCTTCATCCAGGGTCTGTCACAGAAAATTAACAACATAATAAAACCTTTTAATAGATAATTAGTTCACAAGCCACAAAATCAAATAGGCCAGATTTTCAGTAAAATAAAAGTTTCAACACCAAAAACAAAAAAGTCACACGTGATATACAGTGTGCCATGCCGAGATTGTGACAGACAATACATAGGTCAGATTTCATAAAGACTTCAAGACCGATTAAACGCACATAAATACACCAAAAAATCAACCACAGCACTGAACAAACATAAAAGAACACAAAAACACGACTTTAATTACGAGGACACCAAAATTTCAGCAATCGAACCTCAACAAGATAAAAGAGAAATTTTAGAGATGATTCACATTCAAATGGCAAACGAAAACACAGTAAATAATAAATTAGACACTAAAAATCTGAACCGTATTTATATGCCACTATTGAAGCGACCATCGAATTGAAGTAAAAGAACTGAGAATCAATGAGAGCGGACCAGTGACGGCTCGTCAGGGTAGACAGGGATATTTGAAAAAAACTTATTTGAAAAATTAATAGCAATTTAAATCTCTGCTCTTTTCCTCTACCCTCTATATATCTGATATTTCCACTCAAGACATCGAAGTACACATTATTTCGGTCAAACACCTCAAATAACTTTTATTCCAAGTTCTCGCATCTGTCCTTATACGTAATAACTCAGCTCAACCAGCCGAGCCACAGCTTTCAGTTTATGATTTCATCTAACACATACGTCGCTCGAAGTTCCTATTATGGAACTCTACAATACCTCGACTGTGACGCTTGCGAGGTCGGCCGAGAACCCTTGGCCGTCGGCCGTCCCTATGTGAAACGGCAGGCGGGTGAAATTGTTTATTATTATCGATATCCGACATCTTCATATGTTTATCCTAAATTTGAGATAGAAAGAGAAATCATTATGTATTTAAAATTTTGTCACGTATCCTGTTAATAATTGAAATTTTCACCCTCAAATCTCAAATGACTATTACCATAAGTACTTGAATATTATTTCAATTTCAGAAAAAAGTGTATTCGTACTGTATGGAATAAATTTTGGGATTTTTCTGACCATAAAAATTCATTCTTAGTAACTGTAAATAGCAAAACAGCAACCCACGACTTGTTCATTTTTCAAAGACTAGGTCGGGCAAGATACCCTTGGGGAGGGGGTATATGAGAATTGCATTGCGTCTGTTTACATTTTGATTATCAGAGTTCAGTTCACTAGGTCAGTAGTTTGGAGTATGATGTTAGTGTGTAGGGCTTAAGGTTGTACGAGTTTTCGTTCGTTTTCGGTTACAAGTTGAATGTGAGTGATCCAGATGGCAAGTGTAAGACAGGTAGTATCAAATTGCGGTGATTTGATTTGTTGTTTAGTAGATAACAGGTTTTTCATTATTAGAATGATTCTAATTGACAGCGTTCACATGATGAATATGCTTTTAATTTTACTAAGTTTTAAGATGAATTGTTGTACAGTTATACATTTTAGATGTGATTGTCACTGTATTTGTATCATGTAAACTTGAAAAAGGCTCAATGTACGCCGAAACATATGTAGTAAAGTATTAATAAAAAAAAGATGAAATCCTAATTTCAATCCAGTGCTCTAATCTCAAGAAAATTGCTTCTAAATTATATATATATATATGCTTGGTCTGGCCGACCCATTCCTAGAGGGCATGAGCCGTCACTGGAGCGGACTGAATTCTAGAACTATGACAACCACTTGACAACATCAAAACAACAATGATAACGATTTGTAAGATATTCCGCAATAATTTTTATTTATTTAATTAATATATGCAATTTTTAGATTGTTATGTCCATTTTAATTGATATTTTACACTGAAGAAGGCGAATTTGCCGAAACGTTTGTAAACATTAAACATCAAACATCAAAATTAAACTTAAACCTAGATAAGTCCTTTACATGTTATAAAGAACTAGGTAAAAATGAATTCAAATATATATATATATATATATTGATTTCAAAGTGTACTTATATATGTTAGGCCCGAAGACCGAAAACGATCAGTGGCCGGAAAAAACAGCCACATCGCGTTTTGGCTGCCTTCGAACGCACAGAACGCGTTTTGGCTGTTTTTAAACGCTCGCAACGCGTTTTGGTAATTGTTAAACAGCCGGAACGCGTTTTGTCCATTGTTCAACGCTCACAACGCGTTCTTAATGTTCGACTTGTATTATTTGCTGCTATCTACCTTCGTAGGATAAAATTTATATTGTCCCTCATAAAACAAAGTTGAAAATTGAAATACAATTCAATTATTGACAACTACAATTGGATACCAAAGATGGGTTCGGTTTTTCTTGCCGAATCATTTCAACAATATGAAATTTCTTATAATTGTTTTTCAGTTCTAGGAAGAAAGTTACACTAATAAACTTATATTGTCGAGCATATAATATATAAATGCATGAATTAAAAAGCGAAAAGTTCTTTATTGAACAAATGAATTTCAATTTATTTTCTACAAATCCAACTTATTGTGGAGAACAAAACAAACTTGAATTTATAACTCTTTTAATTACTTTATTAGAAACAATTCAATTATGGAAAACTACAATTAAATACAAACTACGGGTTTCTCCGAACTTTTGTGTACTTTACATAGGTACGTTACTTATTTTTACAAGAACTGTTTGAATGACATTTCGAATTACATAGTACATTTAAAATGTATCCGTAAAGTATGGAACAAATTCATTTTTAGCTAATCAGACTATTTTAAGAAATAATCCTGAAACACATCGATTTTTATTTTAATTTACCTTATTTTAAAATAATAATCTAATACACAGCGTGAATTATTTTCGAGTAATGACATCACCGTCATTTTTTTTAAATTGAACTATTTCGTCTCCATTTCCGGATTACTCTAGCTAGGCTGATTCCAAAAATGTATCACATGTTGATTCCAATAGGTACAGGGTCGACAAATATACAATAGTTTTGTATATGCTCAGTGCTCATAAAGAAATGCTAGACCACAAGTACCAAACATGTTCGGACACAACTTATTTTTATTATTCTGAAAATGTAAAAAACTACAGGGTCTTACATTTGAACCAATTGCCGTTAGACAAACGCGTTCCGGCTGTTTAACAATTACCAGAACGCGTTGCGAGCGTTTAAAAACAACCAAAACGCGTTCTGTGCGTTCGAAGACAGCCAGAACGCGATGTGGCCGTTTTTTCCGGCCACTGAGCGTTTTCGGTCTTCGGGCCTAACATATATATTGATTTCAAAGTGTATTTATATATATAATTTTTTTTTCTGCCATAAATGCTTCCACCTTATCGATTATCACTTGGTTCTCAATGAATTTGTAGCTTTGACTTTCATTATTCGTGAAACGACATCAAGAAAATCTCAAATCCAACGTCATCAATTTTATGAAACGTGTAGCTAAAAATCCGTAAAAATGAAAGGGGACTGAAATACCATGTTTTCACGAAACTAATTGCTACTTAGAGCAAGTAATGAACGACGCTGGCACACAACTGAACCAACTAGAGGACGTCCTTAAGCATGCGACAGCCCTTTAACCTTCCAGCTTCTTGATATGATTTATACATCGATGACTCCTCAAGTAAGACTCTAATTTGTTTCGCATATCTTTCCGTATTCCGACAGGGTAAAAGAAATCGCAGAGAAAATTCCTATAATTCGTTCCAATTAAAAAGGACGCTGCTCAAAGAAAATTCTTAATTACTGCCACATATAAAGAAAACTGTTACTTAAACACCTTTGAAGTATCCGAATCCAAGATGATTCCGCTTGAATGTTCGAACATTTTACTTTGATGCGATGGAAAACATGTTAGTGAAACTCTTACGTTCGGCATGTTATTTTAATTAAGACTGAAACGAAAAGAACTCCTTTAATTATCTACATGGTGAGGTTGATGATATGACGTGAAATATGAATTTTTACACTACATCATCACGTAATATTTTTTAGAAATAGCAGATTAGAAGTTACGCCTTATTAAACAGGTATACTCGTAATAAACCGTTATTGAATAATGAAATTAAGTCTTTTCATCCTAATACTGATAACAGTGATATACGAGTATAATATGTCACGTAAATGATATAAGATACTAGAGAATTTAAAAACCGACTTGTTTATTGTCAAGAAGTAATCGGTGCTCAGTTTGAACATCTAATACATTAAGTTTAGTTTAGTTAAATTTCAATGTTTTGAGAATGATCAGCTATTTCTTTAATGGAAAAGAAAGAACCCGAAGTAACACGAAAGAACGCAAAAAACCCCGAAGGAGCAAAAAACCGAAAGCGCGCAAAAAATCCCGAAAAAACTTGTAAATTTCACACCCTGTATATCAATCGATCGCAAAGTCATTGTAAATTTCCCAGCCTGTATATCAATCGATCGCAAAGTCATTGTAAATTGCACACCCTGTATGATATTTTATTGAAATTATCTCCCGTACGCGGAAAAACACGAAAACTTGAGAAAAACTAGTGGAAGTTAGCGCTAGGAATGCACAAATCATATGTGACATCCTGTATATGAATCGAAAATATTTTATCGAATTAAGAAGCCGCAAGCAGAAACAGCCGAAATAAATCGATCGAAGGTAGCTGTTAGAAATAGGCAACGCATATGAGACACCCTGTATATAATTGATTCGCAGTGGGTGTTTTTTCCACCAAAAAAAAACAAAAGAATATCGTTTCAACTCCATCGATTCGCTCTTGGTGAATTTCACAAAGGTAAAATAAAAATTATTCGATAATGGTCTATACGTGTAACCATGAACAGAGTGCCTCACCGATTACTTCGAATTTCTTTCCATACCATTCACGCATAAACTAAGTGGGTCCGATTTACTTCTAGAATATGACATAAGAATCTACATAAGGTTTGGAATATCAACGACAGTTGTTATTTCAAAGTAGGAATCGACAGGGCTGAAATGAATTGGCTAGGAATTGCAAAACTGGTTTATGCTGGGTAAATGTTTGAATTTCATAAAAACATATCGTAGACTGTTAAACTACAAGAGAATAACTCACCAGGGCTCTTACGAATCCTATTAATTGGAGAAATTTCAAAATATTATACCAGATATGGATATGGGTTAATATTGTAATTGGAATGACCTGAGAAAGTTCTGTGAACGTCGGACGTGACTGATGATTTGGAAATTTGTGTTTGAACCGAAGTAAGCTATTTTCAGCAAATAATTTAAAATATTTTCACTTGCGATTGGAAGATATGAATAGCCCTATCCAAACGTCCGATTCTCGGGGAAGACACATATGAAAACGGTTTTTCCTGATCGTGTCAGTGGAAAAAGCCTTTTTCAATTTCATCGGACCATCTTTCGCGAAAAACCGGGATATCGGTGTTTTGGATAATATTTTCGAAAATGTCAGCGTGTCCGTAAAGACATGTGAAATGCACCTAACGAAAGGCCGTCTTAAGAACTTCACGGTGCTCGATTCGCTAGCAAGATCGCCTTCCCCTTTCTACCTCGAAATACATCATTTCTAAACCCCTCGCCTGTGTCGAACCATCGATTACCACAGAAATATTCCTTATTGTTTTTAATATATTTTGATGGGATAATAGTATAATACAAATATAAAAGAAATGGGCAATTACCGAATTGAAACAACAGGCAGTTGATTTTGGTATAGTTTTAATAGCTATAGAGATTTTGAAATCGTTGTTGAAAAGAAGATATTATAGTGCTTTGCTCAGATTGCTGTTCGATAAATTGAAAACCGTTTTTGAAATATTTGGAGGGATATAGGTTCACCTTTGTCTCCTATTTCAGCTGATTTTTATATAGAGAATCATTAGTCTTTTTTGCAGATAAAATCATTCCTCATCTTTTCTCTTAAATTGCACCATTCTTGAGATATTTGAAGTTGAAAGGAATTGAATCGATATAATTTTGTCCAAATTTTCTGATTTTCCCAAATCCAACTCTGTGCTGAAATGATTCAATGTTGCCATATTTTATGTCTTTATTAAATATTTATACAAAAGGTTGGGGAAATCTCTCCAGTCTATGATTCCACCACTAAACACTATAGATGAAATTAATTAACCACTGAACAGTTTTTGTCTTACATTCACCACAAAATCTAAATTGCCATTTGCTGTATTCATTATTAGTGATGTCTAGCATCTTGTTTAATATTTAATCCAGAGTAATAATAATAAATAGAGAAAAAGTTTTCCATCACTCATATAGTACTTCGGTATATTTTCATGATGACCGTTGAAATAGGTGTTGTATTTTCTGTCAGGACCTGTTAAATTGAAGACTTGTCTTTATGAAGAGCTGGTTCTTTATAGCTTCAGACTTTCAGGGTTCATCAAATTATATCTCTTCTAACATAGGAATGCTTCAAATTAAGCTCATATGAGTTTCAAAAACCCAGTCTCCTAGATTTGTTTTGTACCTTTATAGAAGTTTTTTCACATCTTCATTTCATACACCGATTCAACCTGGTTCACAAGCTTAGGAGATAATAGAATTTGACTTAGTTTTAATATTTCTGAATGTTTGTTATGATGCATGGTTAATTAAAATGCACTCAATATTAAAACTGGAAGCTATAAGCTCATAAACAAGAAAGATTAGAATATAATGACAACCTCTTGCCTTGGAAGTTTTCATAGAAATGATGGAAATTACAAATGTATGATGATAATATCCAATCATTCTGAGGTTTTTTTTGGATAGACAGCGTGAAATCTGCCGATCTTTCCCCGGGTGATTAAATTGAAATTTACACAGTCTAGATTTCCGAAATTGTGATTTGACCGTGATATTTCAAAGACTATAGCTCAGCCCCTAAGCTAAATGGAATCGAGTGCTATGTGACGTAAAGCCATTGGCGTGTTTGCCATTATTCTTGTCCGATATATTCGTACAACCCCGTTTTGTTGAAAAAGAGCGCATACTTCGGTGATTTATCATGGTTATATGGGGTTGAAATTAACCCTATAACTGCCGTCGGTCGCTACATCGACTAGAAAAGATAAATGACGCTGTGTTGATTAAACTGAATGAATTGTAAAACAGATCTAATGGTTTATTTATTCTCGATATACGGAAAATACAAGAACCGGACTTCCTTCTATGTTTTTTACATGTGGAAATCTAGGCAAAGACCCACTCTCAATACATCAAATGGAAGTTGAGAATGGTTTCCAGAGTTCCTTTCGGGCTGAAATTCTATTGTTGCCGTCTTATATTTTATCGAGCTCTGACAATGCAATACATTGAATTTGCATTTCCATGCTAACGGCTTCTTTCTACTATGTAAATTCTTTTTTCCAAATACACATGGTAAAAATATTTCCACCTTCCAGAAAAGCTGGGCTTTTGTTGCCATGATTTCTTGCTCACTTCCGGGAACTCATGACAATGATTTATTTTTTTCGATAACGTTCACAAAGGAGAGAATTATTGATCATGGTTTCCAAAGAAATAATCAATGATACGAGGAAGTTTCATCGATAAAAAATTTAGAAATCATCGATGTTTGGTAAGATGGTTTTGATGTACTTGTTAAACCACTTGCGTGTAATTTTTTAAACTTTGGAGAATCACATCTCCCATTCTTTTCAGGAACGTGTTTATTTATTTATTTATTTATTAAATAACGGCACATGACCTTTGTATGTGAAATAAAACACAAAATAATGAAATCTAAGTAGTAGTAACAAGAAAAAGAGTAGATGTAGAGGTAAAGCAAGTATGAGTACAAATATATGTGTAATATGAAACAGAAAAACAATATAAAGCACAAATAAAAATTAATCTAAAATATCATAGTCTTATCAAGTACTTCAATTCTCTCCTCAACCTCAAAATAGATACATGACATATATCAACTCCTAATGAGTCGACGACATTTCGCATTTATCTCGAAACCGGGGAATGAAAACAGTAATTGGTTCTTGATTGGGCGAGTCGAAATAAATCAAACCTTCGGATGGGTCGAGGTGGAACATATATGTTGAATTGTGACAACAAGTCTGGGGAGTACAAAAGACCCTGAAAGAGCTTAGCAATGAATTTCACATCCGCATGAAATCTTCTCGTTTTCAAGAAAGATAATCCAGGCATTCGACTGGCGGAGAAAGTATAAACTTAAAACGTACCCGTTTCAAGAGCGGCATACTTTAGAAATCTGTTTTGGACCCTCTCAAGGAAGGAAACTTCGACCGATAAGTATGAAGACCACACTACAGAGGAGAACTACAGCATTGGTTTAACCAACGAGATGTAAAGATGTCAAAGTCCCTAGTATTCCTTATTATTAACCCCAGAGTCTTGAGAGATGACGCAGAAACGTCGCGAATATGTGCCCTGAAAGACAACGTATATGAAATACCCAGGTCATTGTAAACAAATACTCATCTATAGGCTTACCAACAATGAAATAATCGATCGTAATAGGGTGCTCCAGACGGGAAATCATCATGAACTTACACTTATTGATGTTGATAGTCAGGCAATTGGCAAGACACCACTCCTCAACCGCCTGTAAATCCGATCTCAACCGGTCAACATCGAATAAAGATTCTAATGAGAAGAAAAGTTTTAAATCTTCCGCAAACAACAAGAACTTAAAAAATCGGATAACATGACTTAAGTCATTGATAAAAATCAAAAATAATAATGGACCAAGATGACTACCCTGAGGAATTCCCGAAGTTACCGGTATCGAAAAAGATAATGTTCCACCAATTTTAACGGTTTGGTATCTGTCTGAAATATAAGACATCAACCACCGATAAAGATTATCATGGAGACCAAGCTTTATACCCAAAATTTTATGGGACACACTGTCAAAGGCCTTAGCAAGATCAGTGTAAATAACATCGAGCTGCTTATGATCTTCTAAAGCTTCAAGAACATACTGAGTGAAAACCAGAAGACTGGTTTCAACGCCTCTACCCGGAAAAATCCATGCTGCTCAGGGATGATCCCTCGATTCACGATTCTCGATTTCACTTGCTCATGAATGATAGATTCAAACAATTTGGTGTTAACGAGCACACTAAAATTGAGAATTTTTTTTATTAATGGAAAGACTGATTTATATCTTAATAAAAACTACTGATTAGAATGATGAAACAGCGTAATGAAAACAATTCGTTATGAAGAGATTAATTGAAAAAAATCCTGATAATTTGAAACTATAGTGTCGATTTAACTGAACAATGAATGAAGGCAAGATATTCAAACCTTTGGAGATAGCCTCATATTTTAGTTTTCTGAAAAATATACAATTAATATACAATTGATTGACGCTTCTTCTACCGAAATTCCGATAGCAGATCAACAAGATGATATTTTTCGTGGAACACTGTCACCTGTTATACTCCAGAAATTTGTTTTAGTGAGCAACCATTACATTGGAAAAATGAAAAAGAAGCTTTGGTGTTACACTGAATTTTTTAGTTATTTGTAGTTTTATCGTATCTGCCTTCGCTTCCGAGAGAAAAAATTTCGAATTATTCCCTGGAAATCCGGAGAAAAATAATAATGAGCAGAAGGTCAGATTGTGAGCTGTGGTTAATGAATTTTTGATGCATCCTGTTATTGAACGTTTGGTTTTAAAATATAAAGTTTAGAAAAAACCTACTATGAGAAATAAACTCGAAAAAAGTTTAACACTCTGTATCTCCAAAAACGAAACGTTTGCGTCAGGACAATTATATGAAATACTAACTAATCCCAGTAGATATGTTTTATGTTCCAAATATACAGTTACATAACAAAGAAAAGGAAAATTAACGGAATTTCTTGGGTCTTATGAATCCAAAATATGGTGCTGATCGATGTTCAAGGCTACAAATAATCAAAGTATGTAAATCGTGAATTGAACAATAAATCTACTCTGAACCAATAGTTGAGACGCGTATCAGCCTTGGCCAAAAGTATTGAGCACCCATGTCACCTTTCAGTTTTTTGTACAGGGTCAAACCGAAATAAAATGAAACAATTCCTGTATGTTTATATCATTATTTATTAATACAAAATCAATATTTTGTGGGTCCACCTTTTGCATTAATTACGGCAGAAATTCTTTTTGGCATCGAGTTCACTAGTTTTCTACAGTCTTCAGCCGTTATCGCGTTCCACTCCAGACGCAAGCAGCGTTTTAGCTCTTCTTTGTTGTTAATAGTGTGGCGCCGGATTCTGCGCTTTAATAAACCCCATAAATGCTCTATGGGGTTTAGGTCCGGAGACTGGGTAGGCCAGTCCAGAAGTTCAATGCAATTTGCTCGAAACCATGTCATCGAGCGAACAGACTTGTGGCACGACGCGTTATCCTGCTGGAATTTAACGCCATCCACATTTTTCTCTCCAAAAAGTGTGTTGAATGAATGCAAGATTCTAGTACTTCTAGAGTTCATGTGACCCTCACACACGAACAATTCGCCAACTCCAGAATCAGTCATGCAGCCCCAAACCATTATGCTGCCGCCACCGTGTTTTACAGTTGGTACTACACACTCTGGTTTGAATTCTTCACCTACCCGGCGATGCACAAAGATCACACCAGGTGTTCCAAAAATCTGCAACAACGAGAAATATATTGGGCCCCGAGAAAAATATTAAATTAAAATAAAGAGGTATTTTTTTCAAACTGTTTATGAAATATTATAAGGACATTAAATTAACTAACTTACCTCAATGTTTGATTCATCTGACCACACGACATTTGACCAATCTTCTTCAGTCCAACTTCGGTGTTTTAGAGCCCATTCATATCGAGCTTTCTTGTTGTCATCCGAGAGCCATGGCTTCTTTCTGGCTTTACACCCTCTCAAACCAGCTTCCTGAAGTCGTCTGCGAATTGTGCGAGCAGAAATTGATGGTGTAATTTCTACTGACAATTCAGCAGCAAGCTCGGAAGAAGTTCTTTCCCTATTTTTTAACGACTCTCTCAATAACAGACGACCTTGACGACCTGCAGTGATGCGTTTGCGCCTGGTTCTAGGCCTATTCCGATGAGATCCGGTAGCAGAGAATCGCTCAATAGCATATTGCACAGATCGGCTCGAACATTTCACAGTTTTGGAAATCTCTAGTTGTGATTTCCCTTGCTCATGCTGAACCTGTATCTGCACACGTTTTTCTAACGAAAGTTCGTTTCTTTTTGGCATATTCTAACGATATCACTCCAATCTTCCGCAAATAATCACCAAAAGCAAACTAAACGACTGGATGTGTCCACAACGAAGGGTAGTAGCGAACTGATAAATAAAGACAAAATGTGCAAAAATAGCAAACTTTATGGCACCCAGGTGTTTTATTGCTTTTTGCGGCACATGTAATTATTTTTAATCTTTTTTAGATGCCGACAAAAGAATCCTTAAACAGCTTTGTTTTTCCCACACTTGCCGTGCACCTGCGAAATTTTTTAGGGTTCTCAATACTTTTGGCCAAGGCGGTATATACATATATATTCAAAAAGATCAACTAGGTCTAAAACCACGTCCAATTCCGATTGAACAATTCCAAAATGTACATCATAAAATGTTACCTAACATTAGATTTGATCATGTAAAATCATTAGCATAAGCATGTGGTATTTCAAACCTTCCTAGTTCTTGAGGTGACCTTATCCAATGGAACCTAGTATACGTTGGCTGTCTCGTATACTCCCATCTTCATGCCAATATCGCTAGATGCTCGTCCGTTTCCTTGTTCCAGTGCCCTAATATACGTTGGCTGTCTCATATACCTCTTTCCGGACTCTCACGACGTTCTCAACTCAATAATTCTAGATGCTCTCCCAATGAATTGTTCGAGCGCCCCGGTATATGCTGGCTGTCCCATATACCGCACTCCTGACCCTCACGACGTTCTCAATTCAATCTGCTCTCCGTTACTCGATATTCCCAGTATGGATATCTTGGCTATTCCACGCACCACACTATCTAATCCAACTATCGTGTGTACATCAATCCCATCAATATCCAAGAGCAAAATATGATCAGTTATCTCACACAATCACAGGACTATGAACCCTGTTAAAGAAAAACCCCCAATTACCATCATACAACATACAATTATGTACACAGAAAACATCTATAGGAATAAAGGATTCGATTCTACGTCTCTCTCTACTTACCCAACATTTCTGGGGTTTCTTTCCTGGCGTTATCCTCTACTGAAAATCACCCAGGAAAACGATGTAGAAGCTCCTAACAATTGTGATTAAGGCTGCAAAAAAATGATGTGTTTAATCCTCTTACGAGCTTGATACCGACAAACTATTTTACCAACTATTTTCAGTAACACTTTTCAACGGTTTTCCTATCAAAATCCAATTAAGATGATTTTATATATCATATATAAAAATTGAGAAAACCTGTATCCACAATCATTCAGCCGGTCTTGATAACTCTAACCTCCTTTTTTTGGTTTTCCGCCGAAACTGACAAAGACATAAGGGACAAGAATCGCGACAATGACATCACATATGACCATCGCCCGAAGTGGCAACCTGGTCCAGTGGCGGCGAGCGCGCCCTTGACCTCATTCAATTCAAATATCACACTACACCAACGAAACGTTACAGCTTTGTCTCTCTTATATAATCCCATTAGGTGCTTTCTTCCAAAGACGCCGAAGTCTGCTAGCAGTCACAGGGCAGATTTTTTATGTTAGTAATGAGGGTGCATGATTATGAAGAACCATTTCAATAACCGGAATAACACAAGTAACAGCTGTCAGATATCAGTTTACTCTAGAATGAAAACGAAACCTTTCAAATTAGAAAAGAGCACATTTGCTGAGGCACTTGAGTGTGTGATACAAGTATGTGTTAGCTGAGAACACCCTCTACTATCAATCGTGGGAAAACGTTCAATAATTACAGGCTCATTGTCCAAAATACTACAAGGAGTGTGAAATTAAAAAATTGAATCTGATGTAACCATCAGAAAGTATTCATAAGTATTTGTTCAGGTGCCGACGATAAACAAGCTCTGTTACAGCAACCACTCAGCCATTGAATGACACCCTATTCGAGACGCCTCTATTTGAATTAATTAAACCCTATATCATCCTACTGAATCGAAATAAAGAGGAATATCTTCCGAGTCGCGTTGAATGCGCCAGTGTAAATAAATTGAAATATCCGTGAAATTAATATGGAGAATGATTATCCCATATGAAAGTGCCTTGCTCTGCAACAACGTATAAATCAATATTATCGTCTGGTGTTCTCATTCTTCCTTTCGTTGTGAATATTAATCCTTTTATTCGTGGAGATTTATGCAGTTGAAAATAGCAACGACAGTCGACAGCACGGTGTATGAATCGAGCAATTAGAGGAGGAATATACGTGCTCTTGGCTACTTTTTCAACTTCCACTTACCGGTATAAGAATAATTCATTCGATAGAAATCAGCTTGGAATTACGGAACTTGAATATTTCTACTCATTCGTAGTTTGTATCCCTCTGATGATAACATATTTTCGAGTTGTATTAGGTTGTTCGGAAAGTAATTTCGTTTCTTCCCGGCAGAGGACTTAATTACGTGTCACCAAACCCACTCGGCTCCAGAGAGTGCACAAAGTACCTCCTCGGCTAGCTCTAGAGCTGAGACTACTTATAAAGGGGCGCCACTCTCTTTTATGATAATACAAAAAAAGAGAGGAAAGTACACTAAAGATCTTAGGGTCGCAAAAGAGAGAAAATAACGAACACACTCTCAGGATGCCAAACGAGCCCGATCACACAAGCGGGAGGTAGTGACTGGTAGAAAGAATATAGAGCAATTATTTAATAATATAATGAGCCCAAATGAAATACACAAGGTCCCTCAAACGAGGATATATCTTACAGAAGGTAGATCACTAACTAGTTCTTACTTCACAACCCGAATATTCGATATAATGCTTTATCTCTTACTAAACAAACAGTAAATCACCCCAAGGTATATACTTAAAGCCTCGATGGTAATCGTTACAAACAGCTCTTTACTTATATCTAAGCGACCTTCTCGATAGGTCGGGTTTTATGTACTAAACAGTATTCACTGAATTGGGCCTCTTTGATACTAATCAATCTTATCTAAATTCTACAGACTAACCTTCTATAACAGTCTAGGTCGTGGCTTGACTGAAGTACAAAAGGATATAGTTTCTTAACCCATAATTATTCTCACAGTCTCGTAGATGGAAACTGGGCTCAAATATATTCCTGGGCCAACGTAGTACAATTTCTCACAGTAAGGCGCCCTGGGTAGACGACAGGTGTGGTATCTTAGATGGCGAAATCTGGTGGAGGTCCCCAAAGACAGCTCCCACGGCAGTAATTCAAAGACAGTCTATACAAACAGCTCGAAGACTTCAAAGACAGTTCAGAATCTGCGGTACCTCGCAATGGTACAATAATAATTCCCAATTCGAAGCAGAAGGATGCTAAAAAAAAGGACAAAAATCTAAAATACCTCGTGACAAACATAGGTTAACCCACCAATCCCACGTCGTTTTTCCAAACAAATACGCCACTCCGCTAAAGCGCAAAAATCTCACCAACGAAAAAACCAAACCAACATGATAAGATTTCTCTCAGGGCTTCAGTTAAAATCCTGTTCAGATCCGCAAAATTGAAGAGAAGAGGCCTGAATCAACAGGAAGGGTGTAGTGTTCCACCAGGATAATGCGAGACCTCACACAAGTTTGGTCATTCGTCAAAAACTTTTTTTTTTTTTAGGTGAGCAACTGTTAATTTGGAAAAATGTAAAAAGAAGCTTTCTTCTTATACCAAACTTTTCGGTCTCATGTAGTTTTGTCGTATCTACCAACTATCTATCTCCGTATCTTGAATACGGCAAACCCCAATTATTTTTCAATTTTCTATCGATCTTAAAGAGGGGTCACCTTTTTTTGAAACACCCTGTATATTCAGAAACCATTGCCCAATGCTGAATTATTCAAAGAGAAGAGAATATTTGCACCATATCTCAATTCATCAAGAATTCTCTCCTGATAGATGTGTCAAACGAAGGATGACGTCAATTAACTGAAGTGACACTGTATAGTTTAATCCGAGGAATTTTCTCACCCAGGTTTGAATTATATCTTCATTGGCCATGTAGTGTATAATTAGTTACATGCGTACTTAATCTCTTAACATGGCGGAAAGATGTATTGTATTGTGACAGTGCGTAATTATGTGAGATTTATTATATCCGGCGCTACTAAGGTGTTGTTGCAAGGTGAGCAAAGGAATCATCGAGTAATCTTATACAGGGTGAGTCTTTGACCACTTCCTATAACATTTTTCCAAATTTGGCCCCGTTCGAATGATATAGGGCGTTGAAATTTCATAAACACATTGCATTTTCACCTGTAACATTCAATTCATTAGATTTATTCCATTTCTTGTGGGTTTCTCACTACTACTCTATAGATTGGTTTAATTGCATGAAAAACAAATATCATTTGAACTAAAGGTCCGTATCTTGTACTTCCTGGAATCATTAGTCTTTTTTGCAGATAAAATCATTCTTCATCTTTCCTCCTAAATTGCACCATTCTTGAGATATTTGAAGTTGAAAGGAATTAAATCGATATAATTTCGTCCAAATTTTCTGATTTTCCCAAATCCAACCCTGTGCTGAAATGATACAATAATCAGATTTGTTCAATGTTGCCATGCATTTATTAAATATTTCTACAAAAGGTTGGAGAAATCTCTCCAGTCTATGATTCCACCACTAAAAACTATAGATGAAATTATTCACTGAACAATTTTTGTCTTACATTCACTACAAAATCTAGATTGCAATTTGCTGTATTCATTATTAATGATGTCTAGCGCCTTGTTTAATATTTAATCCAGAGTAATATTCCATAATAAATAGAGAAAAAGATTTCCATCGCTCACATAGGTACTTCGGTATATTTTCATGATGACCGTTGAAATAAGTAAGTAAACAGGTAACAGGTTTTATTTTTTTCCCTATGTTAATTTTGGGTATTATTTTTTTCTTTAAATAATGATAATTGGAAAATCCACCGATATTATTCACTTTCTTTTAACCTAACAATTTCTATTGCGCGTCTTCGACTTATGAACGATAGACAATCTTCACGTCACAGATCTCAACAGCACTGTCACAGAACCATATTCTTCTTACTCGTCGATGGCCTATCATAAAATTCTTTCTTATTTGGATATGTTAGTAAATATGTGTACACATTGCTTAGATTTTTGGCGCTCTTGTTCACCCGAACAGAGTGCCTATCATTTTGCCCGAATGTCTGTAATTTTGGAATATCGAGCCGAAAATGGTCTCAATCGATTGGGTTCGACTCCCCGATGAAGAATCCGTGGCGAAAGTTGACTCTGTCCGGCCAGCCGGCCGTATCCTCTCTAGCATCCAAAAGAGATGAGCTAGAGTTTTCATATTTTCAGAATAGGTTAATTGTCCAAATATCTGGGTCAAGTTCGTTATTGGGCCAAATTCGTCGGATGGTCCAGTAGTTATGAGCATCTGAAATTTTATTTCCTCAATAACTACTAGAATATCCATCCGATCAAGTTGATACTTGGAATGTTATTGAGGGAGGCTGAAACGAAACGGCTTACAAAATTTCGCAGAAATCATCACGCTAGAAAATTTTTAAAAAATTCCCAAAAAAAATTTTTTCAATCCGTACTATCTCATAAGATATTTTTCGGATTTAAATAAAAATTCGTGAATATATTGAGGTGATCGATATCTTACTTATCCTCAAATTTCATTGCCGTAGCTCTTTTCCATCTAGAGATATGATCACTTTATTCATTTACTCAAGAGAAAAGAGAACTGACATACGTCCCGATGATTTTCTTTGAACGATGGCCATCACAGATCGATATTCGATTGACAAATGCCGGGCTCATTAATCAGTGTCAGTTGGCGTAATATTAATCAAAATTTTTCATAACGGGATATCATAGAGATAGAATTCAATCTAGGTGGCTGAAATAATTTACGTTGTCAAAATTTAGAAAAGCATTGACGTAAGTTTTTAGGAAAAGGGAATTATAGCTTTGAACAAAATTTGGGGAAAATTATGAATAAATATTTTTAATTTGAGATATAGATTTGTTCATTCATTAGGCATTCATATTTGCATCACATTGTCCCATAGTACGGGAAAAGACTATTGTTTACCTGATCAGAGTGCTTATAGATTTATTATGGTTTGAATATTTACTCGCAAGTAGCTCAACAAGAGCGCCAAAGCAATCTGACCTCACGTCAGTGCTTTCTAAATTTTTTATAACTGCTTTTCTATTCATTGAGTTTTCTTCCTTTCTGATATTTATCATCTATTAATCTTTTATTATATGATTTTTGTGTAGATATCACTTCTGCATTCTCTAAATCTATTTGGTGATCTTCTTCTATTGCATGTGATGCTAAGGCACATCTTTTATTATTATTTCTAATGTCGCTTTTGTGCATTGTTAGTCTATTTTTTAACATTTGGGATGTTTGTCCAACATAAGTTTTCTCGCATTGAGTACAATTCACCCTGTATACTACATTTGACTTTTTTGATGTTTGTGTTGGATCTTTTAATTTCGTGAGGAGTGATCCTATTGATTTAACATTGTATGTTGCAATCTTAACATTTTCATCTTTGAAACATTTTTTTATTTTGCCTGAAAGATCTCTTATATTTGGTAAAATGCCATATTTTGTTTGCTCTACTGGGTGTTCCAGGTTTTCATCTACCTGTGCTAGTCTCATCCTTGGTGGTATTACGTCAAGGTTGTCATTATTCGTTTGATACAATAGTTTACTTAGCATTTGTCTCGGAATATATTATAGAGTTTTCTCAAACTCGTATCCACCAAATGTGGGTGACAAATTTTTAAGATTCTATTTTTCATTTGCCTTATATGGTTTACTTTTATTTGAATTGAATGTTCAGAACTGTAATGTACAACCCTTCCAGATGCTGTGTTTTTTTTTATACCAATCAAGTTTAATAACATCATCTACTCTACACACTCTGATATCCAAAAATGGTACTGTTTTATTTTCATCCTCACTCTACAGTGAACTGAATGTATTGATCAAATTGGTAACACTTCATTTAACTTTTCTGGTTGAATTATAAGTAAGAGATCATCAACAAACTTTTTTATAAAAAATATTGAAAATGATAGTTTTTTAATGGAGTCATCTAATAAATGGTCCAATACAAATGTTGATAAAATTAGGCTTAATTTAGAGCCCATTGCATAGCCAAATGTCTGTACATAACACCTTCCCTGGAACATAAAACAATTGTTCTTCATGATAAATGTAATCATTTCCAAGAAAAATTCCATGGGTACATTACAATTTTGTTGTATCTGGTTCCATTTTTCTTTAATTATTTCAATCACCAAATCTTCGTGAATATTACCAAACAGATTTACTACGTCTAACGATACCACCTCATGTCCACTTGGTATGATTGTATTATTTATATAATTTGCGAATTCAAATGTGTCTTTTACAAAATATCTATTTTCTCTTTCATAGGCATTGGTTAATACTTCTGCAATATATGCTGCCAGTTTTGATGTTTCTTGGAATTGCCACTTCGAATCTTAAAAAAGTGAAGTTTTGAAAATGTTACTTCCATCAAGTTAAATCAATTTATATCTACTCCTCATATTCCAAATCCTCCACAACATCCATTTCATTATTAAATCCTCCGCTTGCCTTCCAATTCTCTGAGAAATAATTACCAGCGACATCCCCTGTTTACCAATTATATTTGCCAATTAATCAACACATATTAAAAAAGCCACGAGAGTGTAAATAATAAATATTTTTCGGGGTAATAAGTATAATAAATCAGAACGTCCCTATCTAGTGAGCTTTAGGGGAGAGGAGCTATTAGCGGGTACTTATAAGGGCCACTCTCGTCGCCCTAAGCGCTTTCACATCAGCGACTAGCGTGGAATTAAGCAATATGTTTGTAGCTGTTAGGGCAATGGGGTTGGTCATGCATACCGTCTTCACCACTGTTCTCATGAGAGGGTGGCACGGATTTCGACGTAATCACATATATATCGCACTGGATGCGTGGACAGGTTTTAATTTTGCTCGTTAGTTTCATCGATTTTTCAAACGAAGGGGGATGTGTCGCTGCCGAACTTTAAATCTTAACCTATTAGATTCTATAATTCACTCGTGATGAAAGCGCTATTCTTTTAGCGTATGTTACAACCTCATTGTTCGAATACCAAATTCAAAAAGGCGTCAAACATCCACAAATTCAAGCTGGCGACAAATATATATAAATATATTTAAATATCCCAGAAGTGTCATTTGCTGTGAGAATATCGCAACATCAAGATTTATTATCTTCTTTTTAGCATTGATGTGTTATCTCCAGTTGAGGTACTGGTCTGAATGTATGCCAAGATACTTGGCTTTGGCGTCGATTGGTATTTCCCTTTGGAATATTTTGACAGAGGGACATGTTCTCCTCTTTGTAGTCAATATTATTTGAACTGGCTTAGCCTCATTGATGCTGAGTCGCCATTTCAGATACCACAATCCAAGGTCATCCATGTGTTCTTGTTATTGTTTGGAAGCTGTTTCGGCATTTTCATCAGATCCAAGTAGGGCTATATCATGTTTTTTTTCTCCGATATGTCCGAAGTATAGATGATATATAAAAGTACTCCTAGAATACTTCCCTGTGGGACTTCTGTTTTGACTTTGGCTGAAGTGATTATTGCTTCCTCATATTTCACGGTAACAAAACCGTCTGACATATACGACTTTATGCAAAATGGTTGTGAAAGGAGTTTTTTGAGTTTTTCCGCTGTGATGAACCTTGTCGAATGCTTGGGATGAGTCCAGAAATAAACTGCTAAGGGAAATTTTCCTGCATCGAGGCTTCTTGAGATGGTGTTCACGATGGTATGGATCTGAGAAGTTATCGAGTGGTTATATCTAGTTGGTGATCTGGAACCAGTTGCATATCCATGTAATCTTTCGGCCTTTTCCAAGAAAACTTCCCAAAGAGTTTACCCCTTGACAGAAGAGTTTGTGGCCTATATGATTCCGCATTGGGTTATGTTTTACCAGGTTAGGTGATCAATGTAACCTGATCATATTTACATAACTGGGAAAATGGGACAATCTTATCATTTTTTTGATTAATGTTGTGAGCAGTATACTCAGATATTCAGGGTTGGAAAACCTGAAATAACTTCAATAGTGCAATATTTACCATCTAAGTCATTACTGAATGATGAGTATTTCCCTCTGTAATCAGTAAAATGTGATAATTTTCATTCGAATAGAAGTTGGAGAAGATAATTTCCGAAACTGTATACATATTATTCCTTACTCCAAAAAAATACTGAATCTGGTATTTAGTTTTGTGGCGGATTCAATTAAAATTTCGCGAAAAGAAGAACATATATCCTTCTTCAATTATGCCCCCCTCTCTTTTTTCTGACGCCAGAATTTCCAATTTCATTGGTTTCATTGATGGGAAAAAGTCGAGAGCGACACATCTTTGTAATTCAATCTTAACTATAACTAATTTTCAGCATTGAAATACTCCACTGCATAACTTGAATTTCTGGCGTATGGTCCTGAAAGTTTGATGCTATGTGCGCCATCTTGAGGCGTGAGGCTGTACTAAACGTATGAAATGGGCAGAGAGACAAGGCAACTGCTCTCTAGTTTCCTTCTCCCGGAAGATGATTTCTATACAGAAGAATATAATTATGTTCATTTTTCACTAGATGGCGTAAATTGTGATGGATAATTATCAACAGCAAAATGACGGTAATAAAACAGCGAGCTATAGTTTTGTCCAAATGTATGTTATTTTCGAATATAGAGACGAAAATGGTCTGAATCGATTGGGATTTAGTTCTTGATGAAGGTGTCCGTTCGGCCGTATACTTATCATCCGAAAGAGATTAGTTACAGTCCTCGTATTTTCTTACTAGGTCCAAATATCTCTGTTAAGTCCGTGAATGTGCTAAATCCGTCCGATGAATCGGGAGATATGAGCATATGAAAGGTTGTTCACTCAGTAAACTTAGAATTTCCATCGAATAAAGTTATAATTCGAAACATATTTGAATTGGATTGAAACGAACTGGCATGCAAATTTCGCAGAAATCGACAATTTTTTTAATACTTTATACATCACAAGATATAGGACTTCGTACATGCTTGGACGTTATTTATATCTAACAGATTCTCAAATTTCATTGTCGTAGATTTCTTTCACCAGAAACTATGATTATTTTTTAATTACTTATGAAAAAGCTAAATATCAAAAAGTTTGTCAGAAATTTCAATGCGCGATATTTCCACAGATACGTTGTGCCACATGCACATTATACCCTCCTGTATATACAGGGTGTCTCAAGTTCGAGTGCCTATTAGACGTTTCTGGAGAATTAGACATATTTGAAATCTGAAAATTGGGATTATGATATTGTTCGAAGTTCTCTACAGAGCTTAAATATTTTCGAAGCCCCAAAACTACCGGTTATACAGGGAGTAAAAATAAATTCGACGAAAAAATTTTATTTTCAAGTTTTCCATTCCTGGTATGATCGAGTATTCAATAGTGAATACATTTCTGTTAAAACCATTGTATTAAATCGAATAGTTTTCAAAATATCCAAAAAAAACTGGAAAAAAAGTCAAATATGTTCCGTCAGTAATGTGTTCATTATTCTTATTTTAAATATCCCGAGCGTAAACCGTTTTACAACATCGAAGAGGAAGGTTGTAAAAAGGTCATGCATCTTTTGAATTTCAAAAATATCATCACAGGGTGTTTCAATTTTTGTCTTGAATATTGTGATCTTAAATTGGTCATAACTACTGTTTTTCAAATTAGAACCCTATTTTTTTTATAATTTTGTTGGATTCTGCGGTCAAAAATAATATGATAGTTTTCTCACGTGATTATGCTCCTGAATTCAATAATTTTGTTATTTGAGTTATTTGAGATTTTCTGGATTTATGGTATATTTTTTTCTTGTTTTCTAGATTATTAATCTGGTGCAAGAATATTTGTGAATATTGTAAATAAACACTTGTATATATTTTAGGAGTGTGATTTGCTTGTGAATTTGGGTTACTTCTATTCTCAGAACTCATTGTCGATATTCACTTCCGCTCGAACGACTCTTATATTTGAAACTTAGTTAAGCTGCAAATTTTTGGCGCCCAACGTGGGGCCCTTAGAAAAAAAATTGGTCTGAAAATAAAAAAAAAAACAATTTTTTCTCAGTTTTGAATGGAGGTAACTTCGTTCTAATGGCACTACATGATTTTTTCGTCATTCCGAATTTTCGTTTTCTTTTATTTACTTTGTTGATATTTAATTAAGTTTAGATATATCTTGATAACTCTAACCTCCTTTTTTTTGGTTTTCCGTCGAAAGTGACAACGACATAAGGGACATAGAATCGTGACAATGAAATCACATATGACCATCGCCCGAAGTGGCAACCTGGTCCAGTGGCGGCGAGCGCGCCCTTGACCGCATTCAATTCACAAATATCACACTACACCAACGAAACGTTACAAAGTGGCACGTGGAATTTGTTTCTTTGCTACATAACACGCAGTGTGTTAAAGCTAGAATTATTTGAATTATTTTAATTGAATATAAATGTCTGAAGAGACAAGAGCGATGTACGCAAATATCGAAAGAATTTTGTCGTATTCTGTTTCATTTTTTAATTAACTTATCTGTAGTTTTTTCGAATCATTTGATATTTTGATAAGAATGAAGAAATTTGCTTTTAATCGCCTAGAAAAACAGTGGTTTCTAGAATGAAAAGAGTATCAGAGATACTCCAATCGAAAGTGTAAGACTATTGGAAAATTTATTCCATATAGTGGACTGTATTATTTTAAAGGCCTGCGCTGGTTTACTTGCAAGTTCACACAAAAAAACACTAGACAAATATATTTTAAACGTTATATATTTACATACAACATAACCCCAGTTAGATTATGTTGCTTCAACAGCTGACGAGACGAAAGAGAGTTGAAAACAACGGCCAGCTCCGGGACGTCACAAAATTCAACCATAGAAGGTTAATTTAGAATACAAACAACAAAAATTTTATCTTAAATTATACATAAATATACAAATCATCATATTAACATTACAAAATCTCATAATAAGGAAGAAAGGAGCACAAAAATACAAAACAAATAACAGAACTATAGATAAGAGAACTGACGCTGACGCCCTCTATTGGCTATATTTCTCTCAACTATGAGATTTAAAGCTAACTGCAATTTCTCCAACTATAATTGTCATTTTTAGATTATTTTCAAAAAGTACTAGTTTGATGGACAAGAATATTCATAATTGAGGATCTCATAAGGAATTTCAGAAATGCGATTCCTGATTTCTAGATTTGATCAAAATTGTGGGTCGTTATCGGAATTGTAATATGTGTAGTTTTTCTGTGGATTATCTTTCCCTTTCAGACCCAACTACAAGTTGTGTCTTCTAAAAGGGATGATGGATTACTTGAGGAAGAACGGAAATCTGTAGGATAGGGCAATTTTTCCTTATTCACATCCCCATTCGGCGCAACGCATTTAGGCATACCCTCTCCATATATCGTTTTGATGCAGAATCCAATATACCATTGCACAGGATTTGCTTACAGAATTGAGGGTTCCTCTTTATATTCAGCGTGCAAATCCTTAATACGGGAATTTATCATGGACCAAATCAACGAATAACTCTATAAACGCTCCATAGGCGATTTTCCGTAAATGTTTCATCTTCTCCGAAGGATGTTTGTTTTTCTCTCAGCAAAAGACCGATATTATAACTATTCATTGAAAAATATAACCTAATTTATAATTAATATCTGATGAATTTGGTATTTCCTTGTTGGAAATTTCAATGATTTGTTTAAAAGGTGATAGTTGCAATTTCTAAAAGTGTATTTTTTCAATAACAGCTGCTTCATCATGACATATCATCTTAAGTTGTTACATTTCAACTGACTGATTTTTTGTGAGAACGAAACAGATTAATATACAGGGTGTAACTAAATAAGTGAAAAATATTTAAGGAGGTGATTCCTCATCGAAAAAAGATAGAATCTTTTATATAAAGAAACTTCATTGGAGCATCCCTTGTTAAGATACAGCCCCTCCAAGGGAGTACATAAAATTTGTATAACAATTTTTTTCATAAGCACCAAAAAAGTTACAATATTGAAATTAACCTAACGTTTCCTACTAACAAATAGACACTTATCCAGTTATTTATTTGGTTTACCCCATGGTTGTAAGGATGGGTAGAGTTTATTTTCAATGTAACTTTTTGTCTTATTATTTGTTTACTATTTAAAAATTTATTTCCGATAGCCTGTTTCATTCTAAACAAAAAATGTCTCGTGAGTATTTTGCCCAAAATAAACCAATTCGCAGCAAAAAAATATTTTACGAACAACTACAGAGATAAGTACATCGTCATAGATGCGAACTGGATTCATTATTATTCTGTAGTTAGTACCTGCATTAAACGACTAAAAGTTAAAAAACAAAACTTATTTGTCAATATCAAAACACACAACACGTGGAAATCATATAAAATATAAAATATAAAATATAAAATATAAAATATAAAATATAAAATATAAAATATAAAATATAAAATATAAAATATAAAATATAAAATATAAAATATAAAATATAAAATATAAAATATAAAATATAAAATATAAAATATAAAATATAAAATATAAAATATAAAATATAAAATATAAAATATAAAATATAAAATATAAAATATAAAATATAAAATATAAAATATAAAATATAAAATATAAAATATAAAATATAAAATATAAAATATAAAATATAAAATATAAAATATAAAATATAAAATATAAAATATAAAATATAAAATATAAAATGTTATACCAATTTTATGTACCTACTCCCTTTGAGGGGCTGTATATTAGCAAGGGATGCGCCAATGAAGTTTCTTTATATGAAAGATCCTATCTTTTTTTCGATGAGGAATCACCTCCTCAAATATTTTACACGCATTTAGTTTTGTTTTTTATTTGAAAGGCGAATAAAAATATGTATGATGGAATGTCTCACTTTCATGATATTCTTAATATTATCTCATCTAAAAAGTCTATGGCTCGGTTTCAAAACAGCGGCCCACAATAAGGGATGTTATTTTCGACAGAGGGACAAACGGTAGGCCCCTAGTTATTTGACTTAGCACCCACTGAGTGGTAGATTTGTTGATATTCGAGCGCCGTTGTATTATTGGTTTCCCGCTTTTGTTGATTCTTTCTTTCCGTTCAATGAGTTTTTCCAAATATTTGGGGTTGAATAGCTGTAGGGTGTCATATTCTATTGTGAGATTCGTGGCGCACGGGAGATTTCGTTCCGAGGGTTTTATCGCCTTCAAGAGTATTCTGAACAAATGCAGAATATGGAAAAATGTTTTTCTTTCATTTATTATAATTGCAGCATGTTCGAGTAGATCACCGTATTGAACTGCAATATTAGAGTGAAGTTTTCAAAAAACTAAATATGTGAATTTCGACCTGAACTGGCGATTCGTCATATGTATAGGTACTCATTAAATAATCTTGCAACTATCACAAGAAAACAGTACTTGGAACAGGAAAATCTAATATAAATAGTCGCAGAAGTATTTTCCTTTTTTAATTGATAATCGATCACAGTACCGCAATTCCTGTTGAATGTTCAGCTTTTGTTTTGGAGGAAATGAATGGTTGTTAACACAGGAGTAAAATGGTCAAATGAAACATAAGGAGAAATTTCGAAAAACGTAGTTGTCGAGCACCTAGGCCAATCCACATAAAATTCGAATATAATTGAGTAACACGAGATTTCTTTGAGAATGAATTGACAGACATGAAACTTCAAGAACTCACACAAAAATCATCACGTGATGTTGGCAGCCCGCGAAATCGAAAACCTGTATTCATAAGGCAATATTGGATCAATTAACCAAGAAAGGAATATGTTCACCATTTCCATTTCATTCCTTCACCAAAAATCTTTCCCCAGTGGAATTCACTGAAGAGAAAATGACTTACCTAAATAAATGCTTCAAACATTCATTTCCGAACCCTCCAAAATTAAACCTAGTTATTCTAGGCTTTGAAATAGATGGAATCTTAGAGAATACCAAGCTGAAGGTAAAACAGAGAAACGAAATAAAAACTACAAGCCGCAATATACGTTAAAAATGAAAGGAGAAAATGAAGAATACGATAAAGAAAACCAAGTTTCGGAATTTTGAAGTTTTACTTTCTTTTTTTTCAATGATAGATATCATTCATTACATCTGCCAAATTCCTCTTTATTCAGTAGCATTTTGTGTTTACTATTAATTTGGTGATAATTCGTATTAAGTTATAAAATCGATCACTATGCCAAATTTTACCAATGAAGATTATTCAAATCGCATTCTACTTCATGGAGAATGTAATAAAGTTCTAGATAGAACGATTCGACTGTTCATTGAGAGGTTTCCTGACCGACCCAGACCAACGAGAGATATCATTAACAGAACCATGACAAACTTGAGAAATGTCGGATCTTTCGTTAAGAAAACTATACACAGAGAAAAAAGTGTAATAGAAGATGAGAACAACGAAATTACAGTTCTTGCATATTTTCGTGTGAATCCTCAAAATTCTCTCAAAAATGCCGAGATTGCTCTGGGATTATCTCAATCGAGTGTTAGGAGAATATTAAAAAAACATAAAATACACCCATATAAATTCAATAGGCTATACAGTATTTGAAGGAAACTGATTTCGTCAGGAGAACAGAGTTTTGCGAAGCTATGATGATTCGATTTCAAGAGAATGAAAACTTTTTGGACTGTATAATTTGGACAGATGAATCTGAATTCACAAAGAATGGTTCTTTCAATAGGCATAACAGTCATTATTGGGATGAAGAGAACAACCAGGAGGATAAAAAATATTGTCTACTCAACTCCCCTGACTGATAAAGAGGACTGCATAGAACGAGTCAGAAATGCGTTCAGGTTTGTTTAGATTTTTAGATTCATAGTTTTGAAACTCAATTTGGTTTTTAAACACTTTTGCAGATCTCTTCCTTCCGATGAAATAAGAAGAGCAACGCACGAAGCATTCCTGAGACGTATAAATAAATGTCTAGAAATTAACGGTCAAAACTTTGAGCATCTTCTCTAGTTATAACTGCGAGAGTTTGCCATGGGTCTCCTAATAGTAACTTGAAGTCAATATAATGTCCATTTCGGAATAAGACATATAATGTCCATTGAGGACTAAAAATTTAATTACCAGCAAAATGGAAGCACAAGCGGATCGCCTGGTATAACACTAACCCAGGGATAGTAAAACTAAGATTTTTATCGAGCGGAGATGAAAAATATTCTAAAGAATATTCGTGGGCAATTCCGCAAGGAACAGAAAGGAATAATGGAGTCTTGCAGACACATAATACCACTCGCACCTACTGTGGTCCCCATTTTTGCTTATTTTCATTATTTTTTGTCTCAATTTTAGATTGGGTTTTAAATTCATTCGATGCGAAACTAATCAGCTTATAATTGAGCTGACATCTGAAGCAAACCTCCTCTTGATTACCAGCAAATTTATAACACCCCGTTACCTCAGAGATCGCCAAGTATTCATAATGAACGAACATTAACTCAAATCTTCTTTTACTTAAAGTTGAAAAACCAAATCTGAAACTATATAAGCGAAGAAAAATATCCCAACATTGCAATAATATCTTTCCTCAGTTTTGAATGGAATAAAACACATTACACGTTCATAAGCGAGATGAATAGAATGAATGTACACAGCGTGAATTCAAAATTGATCATTCAGAACAGCGAAAATACCCCTATATCGGGCGTAAATGGATGAGGAATCAGAATTCCATACTCGCTTGTCCTCACTGAATAGTTGTAAATTGTCTGTACTGTTTGTCACAGTCCACCTATTGTGCACAACATAAAAACAAATTGACATTTGAAAAACTTCCAATTGTCTCACCAATCAACCGCTATTGTGCGTTCTATGGATGCTCTATCACAAAGGGTGGTAAAGGGTGGAACGCTAAGCATAGAGGTCGTTTGGAAAAGGGTAGATATATTATTAGTTGGGATGGTTTTGTGTGAAAAGGGAGGATTCTTTCATTATGACCGATTAGCTTCATAAAGGGATGAGAATTGGAGGTTTTCTTATAGTCCAAGAGCCCGTGAGTGCCAGACCTTCGGATTTTTATAAAAGCTAGAAATTTTTCTATGTGTGTACAGGTAAGGATGATCCCCACCCATGAAGCTGAGGCAGCGGTGGCTTTGGCAGGTAACAGGTAACAAAGGTGTATAAAATTCCATCTCAAATTCATCATAAAATAAAACTGAATTTTTTTATATTTGATTCATAATAATATCAAAACGTTGCTATTTGCCAGACAGTTAGTAAGGTTGCAACCCTCTGCCGGACACCCTTAAACTATTATAATTTATAATTATACTTACGTTATATTATAAAACCTAAATTCGACGGTTCTATCATCTTGCCAGAAGCATACAAAGTGAGCAGGAGCAGGGGGTGGGAACTGGCCTACTACAAAGGTGGTCACGTTTTTCTTCAACGAACGGCAGAGACATCTTAAGTTATTTCCAAAGCTCGGATCGGTAAATTAGGAATTCTCAGTACCTAGTGATCGGTAAAAACGGATTTTATCGGATCTCGGTCTTGATGGACTTTATGACGAATAAGAAACTAATCTTTGACGACCATGAACTTTCATGTTATCTATGCCAACGCCATTTTTTCTCCCATGTCGTGTTCTAGGTTTATTCCATACATAGACTACTTATTTTTTATTCAAAAAGTATTTGATTGATTATAGTTTTGGGTATTCCACTTATAGTGGGTTTCATAAAAATCGTTTATCAGAAGATTCCTAGAATACTTCAACGGATATGTGAGATTTACCGTTGAAACGCCAAATTCATGGAATTTCAGTTAATAAGTTTATTGATTTTGCCATGAAATTAATTCTGTACTTTTATGACAGAACTATTAATAAAATTTTATCGGGAAAAAAACATTGAGATCTTATGATCCAATAATGTAGATGGCATCCGAAAAAGTATCTAAAAGAAAAAGAAAATAGACTTTAAGAAATTGTTTCTGTCATAAAAGTATAAATCTGTAGGATCGAAAGTATTATCCCTACTTATGCGTTTCGTCCCTGGCGCACACATTTGGACTCATCAGTATGGCTTGTGTGCGCCATGTCATAGACGCAGGGGTTAGAAGTTTTGAGGGAGCCGCCGGGAGTTGAACCCGGCACCTAGTCAGTGTGAAACTTGAGCTCTAACCTCTAGTCCACTGAAGCGCTGTGAATTAAGCTATGCGTGGCTATATATAGTGCCGCTACACACTCCCTTACCAGTGACGGAGGAACGAAACCAGTGCGTATTACAAGGTCAGTAGGTGTAGCCGGGTGATGGCCACCTGAGCTGAGCTACACCACACGGTATGGTGCGGACGGGTGATGTCCACCTACGCAGATCCGTAATACCGCGGCAGACCATGAATATTGTACGGAATGGGAAAGGCGGCTAGAGTTTAGTTGGAAGTTGCAAAGAGGGAGAGAGTACACCTCAAGCGTCAACCGACTGCTTTTCCAAGACACGTCGTAAAGACAACCCTTCCCATCACGTCGGGGTCACCAATGTAGGATCGTATATATCCCTAGTTATGAGTTTCGTCCCTGGCGCACACATTTGGACTCATCAGTATGGCTTGTGTGCGCCATGCCATAGACGCAGGGATTTAGAAGTTTGAGGGAGCCGCCGGGAGTTGAACCCGGCACCTAGTACCTAGTCGGTGTGAAACTTGAGCGCTAACCTCTAGGCCACTGAAGCGCTGTGAATGAAGCTACGCGTGGCTATATAGAGTGCCGCCAAGAGATCCCTATACACTCCTCTGCCGCTGACAGAGTGCCGCTACAAATCTAATGCATTTCATGTTTAAATTGATATATTTTTCACTAATATTCTAATTTATTCTTTTAATGTATTTTTAATAATTTAATGAGTAATTGTTGCATCATTATTGTTGGTTCGTTTATTTTTTCCCTTGATATTGAAATTTTTGTAAATTGATTATTTACTGCATTATATGCCGTGACAACATTAATTATCGGATCCCTAAAAATCAAGTGAAGATTGAAGTGTAAAATTCATTGGGATGATTAAAACTGTACAACACAGGAAAGGTGAACCTGGTAGAATATTAAGTACATGAATAGTGCTTTCAATTGGGAGAAACAAATTCTCAATTGATGTTACAGGATTACAAAGATTAGGCTTTCTAAGTGAATCTTAGCAAGTGTGCAGGTACAAAATTAGAAATAATAATAATCACCCGCTTAATGAAGGGCAGCGCACTTCCTAAGTCGCTGGTTATACTAAAACAGTAGATCCAAAAATTATCTTTGGTAGAAAAGATGTTTGCAAGGTGAATAAAAACAAGTTTTTAGTTATAATAGAATTATGTATTCACAGATAAGAATAGTTACACAATGTTCGGCACTTGAGTTTACACTCACAGAAAGAGTTTTTAGGTGTCTATAATAACCAAGGATTTAAACTTCTCTGCTCAATCTTGGGCACTTCTGGTCATATTAAATGATAAAGAGATCTGACCTTATTTATTGTTTAGAGTTCACCACAGCTCTGCTTCAATCGTCGAGGGTAGATTTCTCAGAATGAGGTGCAGGCAATTCGGATGAGATTTTCACTAACGAATTGTGGCTTGGTGATATGCAATTGCTTCACAGATTCACAATTCACAACCTTTTTCTTTTACTTAGAGAATTTCAACTGAGTAATTCACATACACATGAACTAGGGTAGCTAACTGACCCGAAAACAGATTTTTTTGAGGGATCTTTAGAGGAACTTGTAGTTCTGAGTGCCGTTATAGACCCCTGAAAGTAAACTGATAAAGGAGAACTTACTTGTAGTACTGACCACCTTGAGAGGTGTAGAGAGAATGAATTTGAATAATTGAGAGAGGTCGTACAGGTAGCTAAGTTTAGGGATTTCCAAAATTCTGTCTGACAGAAGGCATTCTTGGAAGTAACGGCCGCTATCCCAAATTCCAAGAACTGTCCTTTGTTGCGAGAATATCGCAACAGCAAGGGTCATGAAATAATGATTGATGTAATTTTTTACAAACTAGATATACTACATAAGAAATCGCCGGAAATAACCAATTCTGCACAATAAACAGTTCACATAACTAACTGAATATAATTCTGTCCAGACCTTTTGATAAGATCAGGACATTTCCCTTCATGATAGAAATTCGTTGATTGAGTGGTAAAAACCGCAAACTTCCATTGAATGAGAATAATTAGGATCGAAGGATGAGAACGAAGGAAAAGACGTGATCGGGGCAGTATGAAATGACGTCTCTTCTTCTCATCTCCACCGACAAAAAGGGCCAATACTCCAAATCCGCTTTCAGTCGACATAAAAGTCACAATTCCAAATGGGATTTGTGAAGTTTACGATATTATTCCTCGGCTATTCTTACTTATAGAAGGCGTTATCAAGATCGCAGGGAGTTTGTTCATTGAAAGCGAAGCCATTCTGAAAGTATCAGAGAAATTGAGAGGACCTTAAAAAAAATCCATACCGACGTGCGCGTGATATCGTCGAATTTTCCTTTGCGCTATTAGTACATTTGTGGTTTGTACTCATACTTCTCATTCACCAAGGATTGTTCATTTTGAGTTTGGGCACCAATCACCCATCTGAATTCATTTAATTACTGCTACGTTTGAAAAAAGCCGAAACGTTCCTGGATTTTGTTGATGCTAATTAATGCCTGCACGTTTTCGGTATGAAAGTTGAATAAGTCAAATATAATATGGTAATGAGCCTGATATTTGGACTTGCATTGTAGAAGAATTGAAGTTATGGGCATTCTTTCCAATTTGTTCTTTTTCAATTTATGTTTCAATGAGGATTTCTCATTTTATTACATAAGAACGTGCCATCATTAAGAATCCTCGTTCCTAGAAGGCATGCTATTAAAAGCACAATATACTTACAACTTCAAATTTTAAAGAAAAATAGAATCTCAACCAGATAATTCTTTCCAGATAATTATCTAGCCGGAAGAAGATTTGTGAGAAGCCAAGCGGTTCAGGAGATCTTTGAATAAAATTATGATACCTACATGATTATTAATTTAATATAAAATAAAAAAATGTGAAAATTTATTTTATTTATTCATTCATAATAATCTCTAACAAGTACAGAAATAGAAGCAAACAACTATACCATTAATACTTTTTTAAAGAAATAGTTAATTTTGAAAAAGCTTCAGGAAGGTTATACAGGATGAGTTAATTTTAACCATAGGTTCTTGAGATCAAAAGAAACACTTTTTCCATTACGGTTTTTCTATATTCAGCTGCGTTGAAAAGTTATAACCATTTTAAGGTTTCACATTGGGCAAATACCCCTCTGTAGTCCAGTTTAGTTTGAATGAAAAATACCTTCCACAGCATCCACTATTGAATCTGAATTGTTTAAAAATATTATTTTCCCTCTAAGAAATGATTCACTCACTCATGTTTCTTCCGATGAGGTCCTTATCCAGAAGGAAGATACAAAATACTTACTTTCTAGTAAAAAAAATTCAACACCATAAACATAGATTTTTGTTGTTTTACTATATTTTCTTTCTACTTCAAGATTATAAACCATACCTTTCTAGTGAGAAATTCCAAAACAACCTAAGAATTATTGGGTGTTATCATCATACATTTGTAATGTTCTTCTTAAAATTTCCAAATCATGATAACCATCATTTCTATGAAAACTTCCCAAGGCAAGAGGTTGTCACTGTGCTTTTTTTTCACTCAAAGCCAGAAAAAATCATCTATGATTTTCTGAAGTTTCTTCTCCTTGACAGAGACCAGTGAACAGGTATTTTCTGTACTGAATCTCAATAACAATTTACCTGGATAGATTACAAGTATTTCCAGATTTAGGTGTGCAATTATACTTTCTTGAAGAACTACCTAAATTTGATTTTGAAAAATCAACTAGGTGTTCTTTGATAAAAAATTTTTTCTTAAATCATTAATATGAATCTATTCTGTTTAGACTATAATTACTGATTATTGATTTGTATAATCAGAGTCTCTGTTTTAATTACGTAAACAAGAACATAAATATTGAATAATGGTTATTCATAGATTATGTCAAATTTTAATACCTTACCATAGAATATTAATTTATTACCGAACCCCATAGGAGAGAAAAAATTAATATTTACAATGTTTTTTTAAATGAAAGATAATATCTGTAACTATTATTGATCTTTAGTTATAATTTTCCTCAGAATAATCAGAGTGAATTATTATCACATTAAAATATTATAAATATTATAACGTCTCTGTGGTGGGTAGTTCCAAATAAAAAAGTGTTCTGTGGTTCCTTGTTGTTTTGATTCTGTTTGAAACTGTCAAAAGTTATTTGTATCTTCTAAAAAAAGTGGAAAATTCTTTAGGGATAATATCGATAGTTTTAAATTATTCAATTCAGTATGAAATGATTATGGTCAGAAAATGCATTCTATTCTAATCTTTCTTGTTTATGAGCTTATAGCTTCCAGATTCAATATTGATTGAATTTTAATTAACCATGCATCATAACAAACATTCAGAAAAATTAAAACTAAGTCAAATTCTATTATCTCTTAAGTTTGTGAACAAGGTTGAATCGGTGTATGAAATAAAGATAATAAAGGTATAAAACAAATCTAGGAGTCTGGGTTCGAAGTGTTTAAAACTCATATGAGCTCAATTTGCAGCATTCCTTTTTTAGAATAGATATAATTTGTTGAACCCTGAAAGTCTGAAGCTATAAAAAACCAGCTCTTCATAAAGACAAGTCTTCAATTTAACAGGTCCTGACAGAAAATACTTTACCTATTTCAACGGTCAAAATATACCGAAGAGTGATGGAAAACTTTTTCTTTATTTATTATGGAATATTATTCTGGATTAAATATTAAACAAGGTGCTAGACATCATTAACAATGAATACAGCACATGGCAATTTAGATTTTGTGGTGAATGTAAGACAAAAATTGTTCAGTGATTAATTTCATCTATAGTGTTTAGTGGTGGAACCATAGACTGGATAGATTTCCCCAACCTTTTATATAAACATTTAATAAAGACATAAAATATGGCAACATTGAACAAATCTGATTATTGAATCATTTCAGCACAAAGTTGGATTTGGGAAAATCAGAAAATTTGGACAAAATTATATCGATTCAATTCCTTTCAACTTCAAATATCTCAAGAATGGTGCAATTTAGGAGAAAAGATGAGGAATGATTATATATGCGAAAAAGACTAATGATTCCAGGAAGTACGAGATACGGACCTTTAGTTCAAGTGATATTCGTTTTTCATGCAATTTAACCAATCTGTAGAGTAGTAGTGAGAAACCCACAAGAAGTGGAATATATCTATTGATGCCAAAATATGCATAACTGTTATCAAAAACCTTCTACAAGAGATCATTTCAATTGATATTGTCGTTTGAATATTACAGGTGAAAATGCAATTTTTTTATGAAATTTCAACACCCTATATCTTTTGAACGGGGCCAAATTTGGAAAAATGTTATAGGAAGAAAATGTTTCTTTTGACGTCAAGAATCTATGGTTAAAATTAACGCAGTAGTCAAAGACTCACCCTGTATATTGCAGAAACCATTTCTTTTACTGACTCAGCCATTTTCTTCTTACTCTGGCTATAAAATTCGGCTGACTTCTCCAACTTGGATTTATACATACTATAATTTTCGTATTTCTTCAATTTATCAATCAAAATCAGCCGAAACCCAAACAGAATTGGTATGACTGAATAGGTATTTTCAATACCTTTCAAACGAGCTGTCACTTGCCATAGGGTCTCATTTAAAATTATTGGTCACAGTGGCCTTGTGACGTCATTTATGACTATTGCGTCACCTGTTATGACCAGTTGAGAAGCTTACATCCGTTTATTTCCACCCTCCAAATTTCATTATTATAAGTATACCCGTTCACAAGATACGAGGGGGGGAGGGGACTTTTGACTAGCACTGTATATTGAGCTCAGATTGTTGGTATCAGTTTTTATGTTTATAACATCATTATTTATGTTTATTTCTATCATCTCATGCAATTGACCCCCCTCCCCTAGATCCGGGCCTGTGTTGACCTATACTTAATACCAAGGAACACATGCAATCAACTAATTACCGTAAATATACACAGATCGATGACTTCTCCGTTTCTTCAAACCGCTGAGCTGTAAACATCCTAAAACATCACATCTGATTGTTTCCTCCAGATTCCGAACAAGATAGTGGAACCTCATTAGGGTAAACCGTTCCACAGCCAATGGCGCCGCAGAAGGCGGGACTGTAACAATCGATGCGGGTTGAAGAGTGGGGGGCATGTCGGTTCACGCCGAGTTATCCATGCAACAAGTTGTATCGGAATCCCTGTTTAAGAATTCAATACCGGGATGATGGGAATTGGGTCTCATCCGATTCTTCGACTCGTCGATTAAACAAGCATCTCATTTACGGTTAGCGCTGATCATCGATTTCATTTGAATTTGTGGATGTTCGAAAGGTTGGGGTATTTCAGATTTAACGGTTAGGCTTAACCGCCTAACTTCGTACATCTTACTCGATTCTGCCATTTTTGAGTTTTTTAATACTTATTTCGCTGTTCGGTAAGTATGCCTGCTAAGAAAATAAAATGAAGAATACAAAAATTGTTTGACATTCATGGAATTGAAATTTATTTTTATTTTTCAAATTGCGTGATTTCTGACAGAATAGTTATTCCTGGTGATCCATGAGATTTGGATATCTAATCGCTAAAGCTTGCAGTTCAAAGGGCCCTCTTCCACACTATACAGGACGTCCCCAGATGAATGCGCTTCTTTAGGCCCGTTTATTAATCCTGCCTTGTTACTTCATTGTTATTTAACGTCCCCTATAGATCCTCTTTCTTATTTCTTCAATATCTATACCGTATCGATTGACAGCCTTTTAGGATGATAACCTGTAAACCGTGCCCATATGTGTAGATGTTTCGTTTTTTTTCACATATAATTGTCATGTTTTGGCTACCCCGTTTAATCTCAACTAACAGATGTACTTTCTCTTACTTCGTCTATATCTTTTGTCAACCGATCTTCCGCTCTCAGGTCTTTCCGTAAACTAGTCACCATTTCTGCATAAATCATATATTCAGGCTTATTGATCACCAATGCTTCAGAAAAATATTTTCTTTCTTTATCATCCTTTATGTCCTCCTTTCTCTCATGTATCACCACCTCTCCTTCATACAAAATTAGGAGTAAATAATAGTCACCCGCATAATGGAGCGAAGCGCACTTCCTGAGTCGCTGGTTGTACTCTAAGAGTAGATCCAAAAATTATCTTTGGTAGAAAAAATGTCTGCAAATGTGAATAAAACAAGTTTGTTGTTGTAACAAAATTATATTCTCACAAGGAAGAAGAATAAACAATGTTCAGCACTTGAGAGATTATATTCACACAGAAGAGTTTCTGAATGTCTACAATATCCAAAGATTTGAACTTCTTTGCTCAATCTTGGGCACTTCTGGTAAAACGAGACAATTGAAAGATCTGACCATATTTCCTGATATGAACTCCACCACAGCTCTGCTCCGATCGTTGAAGGTACAAAACAAGGTGCAGGTACCTTGGATGAAACTTCCACTAACAAATTGTGGCTTGGCAATTTGCAACTGCTTCACAGATTCACAGATCACCACTTTCTTGTTTCACTTAGGAGGACTGCAGCTGAATAACTCAGATGCACAATGTACTAGGGTATCTAACTGACCCAACTGGAGAAAATGTATAACAGAGAGAGTTTACACGTTATTCGCTGCTGAAAACTAACTGATAAAGTAGAACTGACCGGTCTGGTGGTCAAACTAGAACTGTACTGAGAGAGGGTTCTTTGCTGTGAGAATATCGCAACAGCATTCCATTAACTTCCGTTACGTGTCTACGGATATTTTAGCTTTAATTACTATATGCAAGGGTAGATTCGTAGTACACTGTTTCTCTTTGAGTATTCTTCTCCTTACTCCCCAAATACTTTGACGCCTCATCATCCCCTGTATCGCCAACCAAGCCCATTATACAGGTCGTGGTTTTTTCTTTACGATATCGTCTATCAATTAGACCCAGCACATCACATCTGGGCTGGATTAGCTCCCCTTGTCTCACCTCTCCCACTGTTACATGCTGATACAACTTCTTAGGGGATCGTATTAATGATTTTATTAATCTTATCTGAGTGATGTTTTGGCTCGTTAATTTTTTCTCATTGACCTTTTTACAGTATGCGTCTTCCGGCCATTCTCGCTTCATCAATTTCCATGCGTTCTCAAAACTGATGTCCTTCTAATCACTTCCCTGATAGAATTTACCGTCATGTCTTTGTCTATTTCCTCTGTGGATGTTGGGATACCAACGCTAATTCTTTCTTTGGACATACAATTCCAATTCCAACATCTCATCCTCCAACTCATCTAATTTTATTTTGGTCTGGTCCATTATCATCCTTCATACCTGCCACCTCTCCCAGCTCCATCACTATTTCTTCAAGAGCACTCATCGTGGTGTGGAGTTTTCCTATCTCATTTGGTGATAATATTTCCATTCTTATTCTATAATATGGGTTAGTAGGATTATAACCTGAGATTCATTCTCTGATAGAGTAATCTACTTCTACACTCACGTGTCTTTCTGTTGGTGTACTCGTATTCCTCTATGTTACTACTTCTCTGATTATGTTCTCTTCCACTGTTTTGTTCATCCTTTTCTCAATAAATGGACTCCTTTGTATTTTAATTGAACGGATTTACTCCCTATTCTATCTACTTGAGGGACAACACACCCTTCTTTAATCTTCTTGCCTCTAGTAGTGGGCATCAGCGAGTGTTCCTGGTCGCCTAGACCATGCTCAGTACAGTCGTCCGATGACGGCCGGACTTGGCGTTCACCAGAACCTTTTTTTTTTTTCTTGTTCGTTTCATTCAAAGAGATTTGAGGCAGTGTCATGCACACATCCTCGTCCAGAAGAAAGCCATGTCCTTCAACGTTTAATCCATCGTTTGGAAAAGGAAACAAAGGAATTAGGTGAAGGTGAGAATAGGGAACTGTATCCCTATCCGACATTGCTCCAGAGGGTCATCACGGCTACTCAAGGCCCCGCACCACGTCAAGGTACTGTCCTCACAGGGGTCTTTTTCTCTAACCAAATAAATTTTATTTCAAATGACAAGAGTTTAGTGAAATAGAGATATTCTGACTGGACTTCGATGGAGTTGAGGCCTCCTTTTGTTTGGTTTTCACTCAAGTAAAACTATGAAGTTATTTGTTCATTCACGGCAGGAGTCTCTAGATCTCCCGTCAGTGCTTTTCTGAACTTTATGTGGTCTGAATAGGTTAATTGTTCAAGTATCTCAGTCAGGTTTGTTATTGAGCTGAATCCGTTGAATAATTAGGCAGTTGAGCGACCCCCTGAAATTCGGTTTCCTCAATAAGTCCTATAATATCCATCCGATCAATCTGAACAACGTCGACAGAAAAAATCTGCAAAATTTTCTGGAAAATTCTCAGGTTAGAAGCTCTTGAATGAACAAACAGATGTGGATTCTTCACCTTTATAGAATTTCTTCCGAAAACAGTAAATTTGTAGTTCAGCTGCAAAAGAATTTTACCAACATTTCTCCGTTTATACAAATCAGTTTCTCTCTCACAAAAATCAGTCAAAAATCAGAATCCTGTGGCACTTTATGTGAGACTTTTCATCTGCCTTATAATATTCCATTGTATTCAAGCCACTGTTATCTATTTGTAAAATATTCAGTGAATCACTTGTATACATTACCTTTTAAACCTATTAGTTACTTCTTCAGTTATAACTTCCTATTTACCGGCCACTATAAATTCACCTTTATCAATGGCTTTCCTCCAAATATTACATGAGTTGACCAAAACATACTCACAGGAATTATTTGACCTAAAACCACATTAGTTGTTTTCTGATACCATAAAATTATCACAATATTTAATTATTTTAATTATCACACACAGCTCCTGTTAAGATTTGTAACGGTCATGGAACTGCAATATCCGAAGTACCCCAATTAGTTTCGAAAGTGATAGAATTTACAACGAGGTACTTTTGGTATGAGTTTATGACCGGATGACCAAGAAATAGATCTTTATATTTGAACCTTTGTCGAATGCTGGAATTCCGCCTGGGTATTTTCGGGAAAGGCCAGAATTGTACGTTTTGCACTTTCCATTTATTAGGTCAAACCGTTTTTACGCCCCCTTTTGAAGAGGGGGAACTTGTATATATTTCAAGGTTTTGTTTGATTTAACCAATTAACATACATAGAACTAAGGTTAAGACTTCGAGAAATATTAACAACATTTCTAGTGAGTGTGTTGACTCATTGTGGTCGTAAGAGGAGGTTATATGTGCCATCCAGACATCCGAGGTGTACATAGTGTAAATAAAGTTTTAAGTTGTACAACCTCTTATCAATTAAAGGGATTTTTCATTAATTTGGCAAATCCAGTCCAAGAGGAAACCGGAAATATCCGACAAGTCCTTCTTGCACTCTACATCTCGTAGAAACTGGGTTACCAGTCTCCGGTCCACAAATCCTCAGAGACTCTGTCAGTCTGTCGATTTCGGAGTTACGAGAAAACAGCTATATCAACTCACATAGCTAATTATGCAAGGGATTTATTAACTATGGGAATACTACTTATTTCCACCCTCATAATGTAAAAATGTAGAGTAGCTGGATATCATGTCTGATATTTTAATTTAAGCCATTTTGAAATTTGTATCTAGTTAGAAAAATGGCCTGTACTAATACCAACTGATGTCTGATAATTGGTTTACACACTAAAGTACAAGAATGAATAATTAGTAAACGATAAAAATCGCAATCGAGCTTTGAATTAAGTCGTTCATCAGTTTAAATCCTGTACGATAAAAACAAGTGACAATACAACCCTCCGCGTCAATTGTTCCCCTTCATGTTGTCATTATTCCCGCGCGCATTGCTCCCGCCCCCAGAAATTTCATCTCCACCCCGAGACTATCAGCTAAACACCGCGAAATCTTTCTGTTATCACTCAGCGCGGGGCCCAAACGCTCAGTAATAACCTTTGTGTGCTCGGCTCAACAGTGATACCCTCCGGATAGTGAGCGAGAGTGGAGATGTCTTCTCCCAAACCAGTGGGACTTCCGCATGAGCACATAAAAAGACCCATGAACGCTTTCATGGTGTGGTCGAGAGGTCAAAGGCGAAAAATGGCACAAGAAAATCCGAAGATGCATAACTCGGAGATTTCGAAACGTCTTGGTGCCGAATGGAAATTGTTGAGCGAGTCGGAAAAGAGGCCTTTTATTGATGAGGCCAAGAGGTTGAGGTGAGTCGATTTGATCATACCATGTGCTTTTTTTACATTTACGTTCGATTTATTCATGGGTTAGTACTCTTCTTTCCCAACCCATCTCTTATTTTCTATATACCTAATAGAGGGTGTAACTGAATAAGTGTAAAATATTTAAGGAGGTGATTCCTCATCGAAAAAAAGATAGGATCTTTCATATAAAGAAACTTCATTGGAGCATCCCTTGTTAAGATACAGCCCCTCAAAGGACCCGTGGCACTACTGTTGATGGTAACCTGTTTCTATTTGGTTTATGGAAAAGGTTAACGCTTAATGCGGATTATAAAGGGAAGATATTCGATGGAGAAGATTAGGTAAGATAACCTATATTCGGTCACGTTGCCCATTTCTGCAACTTCTTTTATTTTAGCTCCGTTTTATGTTGAGAGTACTTATGTTTGTTGTGCTGCGGATCTCGAGCTGTCTGTGAACTCTGTGAACTATCTGCAAACTGTCTGCGAGCTGTCTGAGGCGGTTTTGAGGTTGTCTGAAATAGGTGAGTCTACGTAGGATCTACGTTCTGTACAAACCATCTGTACTAGCTATCTGAACACATTCTACTTGGAAGATCGAACAATAGACACCCTGGTTGCCATTTGCCTTGTGGAAGTAATGTGAATTATTGTATTACGAAGAGCCTGAAGTACGTATTGACCCAATTTCCTTTCTACGAGGGTTGAAGAGTGAATGTTGGTTGAGAACCCATAATATCCTTTTTGTTCACAGTCACTGTACATCTTAGACTGTTATGTAAGGTTAGTCCGTAGCATTTAAGTTATCTGAGAATATAAACGACTTAGGTCGAGACATTGATATAGCGATAAACAGTTGACCTGTTGTTCAGTCACCTAGATATAGACCGTTACATGGGTGTTTTATTCATGCTGGCCAGTATTAATCTAACTTTGAGGTTCACCTTTGGGTGATAAGTTTAGTAATATAATTCGGTTAAACGCATATTAAGATATTTGACTAGTAAGTTCGATAGAGATATTTTGTGGTAGGACATTGATTAGTTGTAGTGTTATCACCACATTTTTGGTGAGATTAAATTGTTAAACAATTGATCCTTTTTTTCTTCCTACCAGTCACTACTCTCATTTTGTGTGATCGAGCTTGTTCTGGCTTCTAGAGAGTGGGTTTTCGTGTACGTTTTCTCTCTTTTGTTTTCCCCCTGAGATCTGTGGTGATACCTCCCTTTTATTTAACATCATAAAAAGAGAGTGGCGCCCTAGTAAATAGTCTCAGCTCTGAGAGCTAGTCCGGGAGGTATTTGGTACACTCTCTGGAACCGGGCGGGCTCGTGACATAAAGTGGCGCCCAACGTGGGGCCCGAAGTGGTTTCGAGGGAACTTGTTTTGAGATTGTTTTTATTTATACAAGTTCAACTGAGGTGGTGACTGGATGAAAATAGATTGTTATTTTTAAGGTTCATTTGAATTTTTTGTGCGGTTTACTTTGATTTTCAGATTTTGATCATATTTTGATTTTATTGTAAAGGTATTTGGCAAGTATGGTTCTGAAAAATAATCTTAATAGGCTTAAGAAAGATGAATTACAATATGAATTGCGTGTAAGAGGTTTTAAATGTTCGGATACACAGACAGTTCGGGATTTGCGTGCCTGTTTGCGTCCTTTGTTGAAGGTAGAGAAGGGTAATAGGTCTTTTGAGTATCCTATAGTTGAGTTGGATACTGTATCAGAATTTAATATTTGTATGAGCAAGTATGATGAATTGTTAACGTTGTTTAGGGGACCTGACCCATGCCTTGAGGCGATATTTACTAGGTTGTGTCATGTCGTTTCTCGGTTGGAACGTTTAGAGTCTGGTAGTTCGAAAGAATCTTTGCCATTGAATGTTGCTGATATGCTTAAAAAATGTAAGAGTACTTTAGTTGATGTTTGCGCTCAGCCTCCGGCTTATGATCCTGCCTCTGTTTTTTATTGCTCCTCCTCTGAGGGTGACTGTTCTGATGATGAAGCCTCGGTTGCTTCCGCGCATCCACCATTTGCTCGTACTAGCACTCATGCGAATTTTGGGAACCTCCCTCGTTCTTTGAATTTACAGAAGTGGAATTTAACTTTCACGGGTGATCCGAAGGATATTACGGTGCATAGTTTCTTGGAACGTGTTGTAGAGTTGGGAAGGGCTCGTGGGTGACAGAGAGTCAAATTTTCGATTCAGCTGTTGATCTTTTTCCGGTAGAGCGTTAATGTGGTATCGATCTAATCGTGATAAATTTAAGGACTGGAAGAGCTTGTCCTCCTGCTTCTTAGGCATTACGAACCTCCAGATTATCGTTCTCGTTTGTTCACCGATATCTTGAACCGAACGCAAGATCCCTCAGAATCAATTGTGGATTATTTGACATGCATGAACTCTATGTTTAGGAGATATGGGGAAGTTGATGAACAGATAAAGTTAGGAATAATAACCAGAAATTTGGCGCCTTTTTATGCGACGCAGTTGCCTGTTGTTGATAGCCTACAGGAACTGGAGGATGTGTGCCTGCGCCTCGAGGTTAAAAAGTATCGTGCTGATAGCTATGTGCCTCCATCTAGGAAACGTCAGAGTTATGTTGACTCCGAACTAGCGTGTGTGTCGCTTCCTTGTGCTTCTTCTAGCTCTCGGTCTAGTTCTCTTTCTGAGGTGAGTCCTCGTGAACCGCCGACGACGTCGACCGCTGTCGTGTGTTGGAACTGTCAGAAGTCTGGTCATAGACGTGTCAATTGTCCGTCACCAAGACAATTACTTTGTAATCGCTGCGGAAAAACCGGTTTTACTGTTCGGACATGCCCTGATTGCTCTCCTCAGGTAAATTCTCGATCTGTACGCTTTGCTTCTCCTCCGCCTTCGGAAAACTCCCGACGAGGAAACTAGATGACCGCGGGTCGTCCTCGTCTGATCATAGTGCGGTCATAGGAAGAGCAGCTGTTCTTGATTACATTTTGTCCCATGCTGATGGAGACAAGCGACCTTACCTTACTGTACATATTTTGGGGCTTAAATTTGTGGGTTTGTTAGATTCCGGTGCGAGTGTTTCGCTTGTGGGTAGTAAGGGATATGAGAGACTTTTGGAGATTGGATTGAAACTGACTCCATCGCTTAAATCGTGTACTGTGGCTAATGGGGATATATGCGAGAGTCCTGGTTATATTTCGGCTCCTGTTAAGTTGAAGAACAAGCTGATTTGGTTGAACCTAATGGTGGTTCCATCTTTGCGGCATTCCTTGATACTTGGGATAGATTTTTGGAGAAAAATGGATATAGTGCCTAATATAAGAGATGATGTCTGGCACTTTGCTTCCCCTGTAGAAGCTTTGGATGAACTCGAGGCTTCGAATGGCGTTAAGGAATTCCTTTCACCTGCTGAGAGGATGCAGCTGGATAGAATGTTGAAGAAAAATTTTGCTCGCATGGGCGATGACCTTGGATGTGCGTCTGCTGCTGAGCACCAGATTGAATTGCTTCCTGATACCCGACCTGTCAAACAACGTTGGTATCCAGTTTCCCCACACAAACAAAAGATCATAGACGCGGAAATTGATGATATGTTGAGAAAGGGAATAATTGAACCTTCTGGTAGCTCGTGGTCTTCACCAGTCTGTCTCGTCCCTAAGAAGGACGGTACTTATCGTTTTTGCGTCGACTATAGGCGCCTTAATGCCGTCACCAAGAGGGACGCTTATCCTATTCCATATATCTCTGGAATACTAGACAAATTGCGCGATGCTCGTGTGTTGAGCACTTTGGATATAAAAACGGCCTATCACCACGTTCAGGTGGCTTCTAACTCGAGGGAATATACGGCTTTCACCGTCCCTGGTCGCGGCTTATATCAGTTTCGACGCTTGCCTTACGGACTAACTAATTCTCCCGCTACTTTCCAACGTATTATGGACGGTGTTCTTGGTCCTGATCTTCAGCCGTACGTCTTTGTGTACTTGGACGATATTGTCATCGTTAGTGGAGATTTCGCCACACACTTGGAAATTTTGGGTAAGGTGTTGGATAGGCTTATAGCGGCTGGTTTTGTCGTGAAGCGTGAAAAATGTTTTTTTGTCGCCCTCAGCTGAAATATTTGGGGTATGTTGTCGACAGACATGGTCTTCGCCCGGATCCTGAAAAGGTCGAGGCTATTTTGAGTATTCCTACTCCCACTAATGTTGCCGCCATCCGTTCCTTTTTGGGAACCGCCGCATGGTATCGCCGGTTCATTCCTAATTTGGCCGATTTGAGCGAACCCCTCTCGAATTTGACTAAGAAAAATGTCCGCTGGAATTGGACACCCCAGTGTGAATTAGCTTTCAGTGAAATAAAAGAGAAGCTAGCGTCTGCCCCTGTACTCACTTGCCCTGACTTTGATCGCCAGTTCATTGTGCAAGTTGATGCCTCCGCCTACGGACTCGGAGCCGTTCTCACCCAACAATTTGATGATGGTGAGAGAGTCTTGTGCTATCTTTCCCGTTCGTTAACTCGACAAGAGCGCAACTATTCGACCACGGAGCGTGAGTGCCTTGCCGTGATTTGGGCTGTTGAAAAACTACGCCATTACCTGGAGGGTACCTTCTTCAAGGTAATTACCGATCACCACTCTTTGCTGTGGCTGCATAACCTAAAGGACCCACAGGGTCGATTGGCTCGTTGGAGTTTGCGCCTGATGCCCTTCACCTTTGAAATTGTCCATCGCAAGGGTAAACTGAATGTCGTGCCTGATATGTTGTCCAGGTCCGTCCCAGTGTCTGTGGACGAGGTGCTGGACTCTGATGATCGCCAGCTGTTCCATAAGTCTAGGGATCCTTGGTATCTCAAGATGAGAGAAGACTTGAACACATTTCCGGACAAATACCCTACCTGGAGGGAGGAGCATGGCTTACTTTGGAAATACGTTTCCGCCCCTTATCCTGGTTTAGGAGATGCGGGGATTGTTGGAAATTGGTGGTACCTAGGGAGTTCAGGAAGAGCCTACTTCGTCAACATCATGATGATATTTCCGCCGGACATCCTGGTGTCTTTAAGACTTATTGGCGCTTGAGACAACGCTATTTTTGGCCTAAGATGCGTGCCGATGTAGCCCGATATGTGAGTCGTTGCTCGGTGTGTCTGGAGCATAAACCTGACCTTCAAGCTCCTGCTGGAACTATGGGAACCCGACCGGTTGTTACCGAACCTTGGGAGATGATAAGTTTGGATTTCGTGGGTCCCTTGCCATCGTCCAACGGATATAAGTACATCTTAGTAGTTACTGATTATTTCTCCAAGTATGTTTTGACCTTTCCTTTGCGCAATGCTACTGCTGTTTCCTTTGTCATCTGCTGGAGCAGCATATTTTCTTGTTTACGGAGTTCCTCGTTTGCTCATTTGCGATAATGGCACCCAGATGCGCAGTACCTCTTTCACGTCGCTGTGTCAGAAATATAAAGTCAACATCATATTCACTCCAGTTTATAGTCCGCACTGTGATCCTACCGAGCGCAGCAATGGTATAGTTAAGACCATGCTCTCCTGTTATGTCAAGGATAACCATAAAACTTGGAGTAAACACCTTTCTGCTGTTACTTGCGCCGTTCGTACTGGTCGTCATGAGGTTATTGGTTGTAGCCCATACTTCGCTAATTTTGGCAGAGAATATCGCCCATCTGGAGATGCCTATAACACTGTGGTAGAGTTGGACCCTAGACGTCCTTCGGAGGTTGTGGACGCTAAAAAGGTTGGCTACCGGCTGTTGTTTGCCGACATTCAGAAGCGCTTGGCTCGCGCTCAGGAGCGTAATCGTCAACGTTATAATTTGCGCCGCCGTCCTGTCACTTTCCGAGAGGAGATCTTGTCCTGACCCGCAATAAACTTTTATCTGATGCCTCTAAGGGCTTTGCCTCCAAGTTGGCGCCCAGATTTGTCGGACCCTGCACTGTGCGTCGGAGAGTTGGCCATAATGCTTATCAACTGCAATGGAGGGATGGAAGTGATAGAGGTGTCTGGCATGTTAAAGATCTCAGACGATATCCTGATACCTGTTTGGAGGAGAGTACCTAGTTTTGGTGGTTCTGAGTTGTCGGGTGGCTTAGTGCTTTATGAGTGCGTTCCGGCTTGAGATTGCCTTTTGTTTCTACGTTTTAGCCCCGGTGACGGTGGGGATATTTTGGGACCGTCATACGCTCGGGAATATGACCGTCTAACATCTGACGAGTCCGTTTCAGTAAGTAAATGTCGTTCGTACCTTGCCTTTTCTGTACGTTTTAGCCCCGGTGACGGTGGGGATATATTTTGGGACCGTCATATGCTCGGGATTATGACCGTCTAACATCTGACGTGTCCGTTTCGTTTTGTTTTTTGTTGTGCCTTGCCTTCGCTTTGTGAGTTTGGGATCCCGATTATGGTGGGGATGATTTGATTTCGTATTGGCTTACACTGTTGGCTGCCTTGGAGCAGAAGTGTTGTGGTTTTTTTTGCCGTGTCGGCGATTGGATTTTTTTTTTGTGCCGATGTGGCGACTTTTGGCGTTTTGATTCCGAGTTGATGACGTGAAATACCCGATTGTGACTTTTCTTTGCGTTTGCCTGGAAGGCGCGTGTCTTGATTGAGATTTTCCTTTTATTGTGTTTTTTTTTCGAGAAACTCCCGACGAGTTAGTGACACCAGTGGTCGTGTATTGTCGCAGCGCACTTTACCCACGAGGACCATTGGAATTTCCGGCTTTGACGTTGCCTATATTTGAGTAAATTATTATCCCGATTTTGAGTTTCCCGATTCGGACATCACCTCTCTAGGATGTGATGGGGGTCGTGGAGGTTGCGACCTTCGATAAAGCAAGTCCTCCTTGTTCAGCACCTTAACCGTGGTCTTCGATTCGGATTCCGGTTAAGTTTTCTTTTGTTTCAAAATTTGACATTTCGACCATTTTGGCTTATTGTTTTGTTTTTGGTTGAATCGATTGCTTTCTTCTTCTTCTTGTAGTTTTTCCGTTATACCCAGCTGGACAAGCCGGTATCTAGTCGCCCTCAGTGACTAGATATCTTTCACTTTTGATTGTTTTGCCATCTTGGCGTTGAGTTTTGTTTGGCGAGTGCGCAATATGGTTCTTATGTGAGTCGTCGGTGACCTATGCTCACCTCCTGTGGAAGGAAGGGGGGAGTTGTCACGGTTTAAAATTTCCGTTCTGTTAGTTCCGACCAACTATTGGCAACGCCGCTATCTAGATAGTACATTTTCCGACCCGTGGCACTACTGTTGATGGTAGCGTTACTGAATGCTCTCCGCTCTGTGATTGCGTCTGTGGTCGTATATGTCGGGTTGACGCAAATCAGCTGGAGCGTGTCACTTTGCTTTTCTCCGTTTTCTGGCGAGTATCAAACCATTAAACTCTTGGATTTTTATCGTATTGATTGCGGATTGGAACAAGATTTATGGTTTAAGCCCTAATAGAGACCTGTTTCTATTTGGTTTATGGAAAAGGTTAACGCTTAATGCGGATTATAAAGGGAAGATATTCGATGGAGAAGATTAGGTAAGATAACCTATATTCGGTCACGTTGCCCATTTCTGCAACTTCTTTTATTTTAGCTCCGTTTTATGTTGAGAGTACTTATGTTTGTTGTGCTGCGGATCTCGAGCTGTCTGTGAACTCTGTGAACTATCTGCAAACTGTCTGCGAGCTGTCTGAGGCGGTTTTGAGGTTGTCTGAAATAGGTGAGTCTACGTAGGATCTACGTTCTGTACAAACCATCTGTACTAGCTATCTGAACTATAAAATTTGTGTAACATTTTTTTTTACAAGCACCAAAAAAGTTACAATATTGGAATTAACCTAACGTTTTCTACTAGCAAAAAGAGACTTATCCGGTTATTTATTTGGTTGTAAGGGTGAGAAACGCAACCCCTAAAGTTTATTTCCAATTTCTGTCTTATTATTTGTTTACCATTTAAAAATTTATTTCCGATAGCCTGTTTCATTCTAAACAAAAAATATCTCATGAGTTTTTTGCCTAAAATAAACCAGTTCGCAGAAAAAAAATATTTTACGAACAACTACAGAGATACGTACATCGTCATAAATGCGAACTGGATTTATTATTATTCTGTAGTTAGAACCTGCATTAATTTATTAATAACAAAACTCACTTTTTTGGTGCTTTTGAAAAAAATTGTTAAACAAATTTTATGTACTCCCTTTGAGGGGCTGTGTCTCAACAAGGGATGCTCCAATGAAGTTTCTTTATATGAAAAACCTCCTTACCTCCTTAAATATTTTACACTTATTTAATTACACCCTGTATAGTTTGACTGCAAATTTTCAGGTAAAGTCGGGATGATTGATAAAATTGTACTTGAATTGGGAGACTAATTTCACGTGACCTCCTTAAATATGCCTATTATTAGATTTTACCACTCGCATTTTTATTTGAATAAAAATTGTGTATGGGCAGTAATGAAATACCGATAATTTTTTCTTGATTATCTGGACTTTTCACGAGATGAAATCATTGTGATTTCATTTTATTTGAACCCTAAGTATTTGAAAATTTTCAAGTCTTATGCAGAGAAATTGTTAAAAAATCCAGATTTCTTCAGAATACCTCCCTGTATCGGAATCAACCGGATATTTTTCGGTATTCGTAACCTCTAGTTCGATTCATAAAAATTTCCTCGAAACACCTTCTATTTATACTAAAACTCAATTCAAAGCTTCGACTTTTCAACGCAACTGAATTGGAAGAAGAAATAGAATAAAGATAAATTTATTATGATCCATGAAAAGATGGTTTGAATAAGGACGGTCTATAAATCGATGAAGGTATTACAACCAATAACGAAACATTACTAAATGAACAATTCCAATTGTTCGCTTCAGCTAGTTGAAAATTGGAAAAAGACTGAAATGTTTATAAACCTGTTCGAGAACTCCTGATGTTTCGAACTTACCATTTCTATGATGTAGTGCTGTTGATATCAATATATATATTTTTTTATTTAGAAATTTCTCTTTAAATATCTTCTATAGCTACTGAAAACACTCTTCATTTCGAGTGTCTATTTAGAGTCTTCAGTAACATTGATTCACTATAGTTAATAATATACACTTCTATACTTTAATTGATATTTAGGGATTCATTAATTGAAATCTATATTTCTGATCAAAATATTATAGGCATCTACTCGTCAACAACGTTTCGGGCTGTCCCCATTATCAAGTTTATTGAAATATAAAACATAAACATTATATGATAATCACACTGATCACGATCAAATTCATATTTCATGATACATATATTTAAAATAAACTGAGAAGAAATCTATGCCCTTTTTGTTTATGTATAAAGTTGTCAAATTATGAATTTTATTTTGTCATGTGTTGACGGTTAACTCAGTGTACCGAAATTATTTGTCCTTCTTTATTTTCTTATGTGTTTTCATTATTTATTTTCTGAAATAGTGTTGAGTAAATTTTGTTTAATCCTTGAATATCTGTTCTGTCATTGATTGCTTTCTGGTTTTGTTTAATATAAATCATTTCTAAAAATTCTCTGGTCTTTCTATTTTGCTCCTTGTCTACTTTATTTATGTTGACGAAGTTGAAGGTATAGTTATTCCCAATTTTATGTTTATACAGGGTCTTTCACGGGAAACCTCACCCATATTTATACGGGAAACTAGTGAACGTATTTTCATGAAATTCAGCACTTATAAGTATTTCACGATGCTGATGAAATCTAAAATATTTTCAAGGCATGAGCACCTCCGGTTTTTCCGGAAATGACGTCAACTTACGTTTTTCAAATTACAACACCATTTTTTTATTGCAAAAATAGATTCCTTAGAAAATTTCAAGTTATTTTGATGTAACATTTTTCAGTCTTGGTTGGAAAATTCTCTCTGAGCGGGAAAATTCGAAAAAAAATCGAAAATAGAGCTCAGCTGAAACAAGAATAACTTCGAGGATTTTGGATGGAAAATTTTCAATATTGGGATTTTTCAAGATTCATGATACAGGGGGTGAAAAAATCGCTTTCAAAGTTAGGGATGACAAAATAGTGAAAAATCAATTTTTTCAAATTAGAACCCCATTTTTTATGGCAGATATTGAATCTACGTTAAAAAATAATGTGAGTGTAGGCATCACACCCTTGCCCTAAAGTGGATATTTTCTGAGTTATTCACAAAAAACTGTTTTTCGTCTTGAATTTTCAGCTATTCCTTTTCCCTTCTCGCCAAAAAGATGAAAGTTTCAGGAACTGTTATTTGAACCATGCTATAGATTTTTCACCCCTTCTTGAAACCAACTTCAAGTTACTATTAGGAGAACCATGGCAAACTCTTGCAGTTATAACTAGAGAAGATGATCAAAGTTTCGACCGTTAATTTCTAGACATTTATTTATACGTCTCAGGAATGCTTCGTGGCTTGCTCTTCTTATTTAATCGGGAGGAAGAGATCTGCAAAAGTGTTTAAAAACCAAATTGAGTTTCAAAACTATGAATCTAAAAATCTAAACAAACCTGAACGCATTTCTGACTCGTTCTATGCAGTCCTCTTATCAGTCAGGGGAGTTGAGTAGACAATATTTTTTATCCTACCCCAAACATAATAGTCTAAAGGAGTTAAATCAGGAGAACGTGGTGCCTTGAAAATATTTTAGATTTCATCAGCATCGTGAAATACTTATAAGTGCTGAATTTCATGAAAATACGTTCAGTAGTTTCCCGTATAAATATGGGTGAGTTTCTTCGTGAAATACCCTGTATAGAGCTGTTTGGGTCTGTCCTATTATGTATTCTATGTATACTCCCTCGCTTGGAATTTCGTAGATGACGTGTCATTCTTGAGAATGACATGATTTTAACTTTGAGAAGAGTTGCTTGACCTGCGTATAAGGTTTGTGCGCTATTTTTATATTTGTAGAAGGTTTCACGATATTTTCAATTTTTTCGGATAATATGGGTATATATGGTAGTGGTATATATGTAGTCCTTTCTTTCATTTGGATTTGGTGTGTTGTAAAATTTATAAACGCGTTGGCTTTTAACTTTGTTAACCGTTTCAGATGATAACGCATTTAAAGTCAAATCCATATTATTGAAAAACATGTAGAAACAAATTTGTAATAAATTTAGCCAATTTCTGACTTGCCGAGAATAATGGACTGGAGACCCATGAAACGGGAAAAATACATTTCCAATATTCAGTGGCAGATTTTCAACAAATGAGGGGGGGTTCTCAATTAAAAAATTTGAAAATATTTCACCATTTACATTTACAAAGGGTCACATAACTTCCCCTAAAATTATTCCCTTCCAAATATTTATTTTATTCACTCAAAATTCCATCTCTTCTGTAGTTGGGAAGAGAATTAATTCGGCTTGTTCCAATAAGATATTCCCTTTTATTCGAATAAATCTTTTGTCTAATTCTAATCCTCTGAAAGCCTATTAAGGAGATAAACAATATCACGACTTTATTAATATGCCACGTATAATATTCTGGTCATAGCTATAAAAGGCTACATAAGGGACGATTCTCAACCCACCCTGTTATCTTTTGTAAGCCAGACGACCTGCTTTGTACTGAATCATTTTAAATCTCCTATTATGGAGATGGGAAAGCATCCCCCACTATCTCTTTCTCGTTCGCTACCCAGAATAATACTTGTGAGAATTGTCACATTTTATTATGTTTGCATTGCGGTCTCTAATTTGCATTCGTTATTTAATTGTAAAGATCATCATCGTCGGTTCAATTGAGCAGAAAGATAATTGATATCTCTCGTAATAGAAGGAGAAGGCAAGATGACGAATGAATGATGATGAAGTATTCAAGTTATTCAGCAAAATCGTTCGATAGTCCAATGTACCTCCGCATCATTTTGTTACATGTTACACGATTGATAAAAGTTGTAACAAACGTTTGCAAGAAATTTCATGAAGGTCGTCCGGCCTAAGAATGATATAAAAGTTTCTCAAAACTTTCTTTGATCATTCACCACTATACTACATCGTCCAATGAAATCGCTCAACTTTTGAAAACGGGCCAATAGAAACAAGCTGTAACTGAAAACACTCAACCTCACAGTGTTTTCACTTTTAGAAATTTGTTTTTATCAAATGCCTAATTTGCATAGGAATATTAATACGTCCGGATAGCTTTGGCCGTTGGTGGAAGTAGCGGTCGTCATGGTTACGATAAACAAGCAGTTGTTAGCGATAACAGCACATTTGCCAGTTCTGTCAGTTTATTTTCGTATTTTACCATAAAGTAGATAAAAAAAGAAACGTTTTGGGAATTGTAATATTACTTCAATTGAGGAAAGTGTGAAGAAAAGTGTGCCGCTTAATGCAGTGAAGTCAAGATACTACATTTGGAAACAATTTGAAGAATTCTGTGCTGCCCGGGAATATCTTGTAAATGAAAAAACAAGTTTGTCAGAGCTCAATAATATTATGCTAAACTGGGCTTTCAATATGAAGAAAAGAGATGGATCAGACTTCAAGGAAAGTGTCGTTAAAACCTTGTGGAATAATACTGCCTAACACCTGCAGGAAAAATTCTATTCCGAATGGGGCGTTAGGTTCGATCGATTCACAGACGTGCCTATTAAAACGACGCGGGATGCACAAAATGCCAAGAGGCGTATTTTGCTAGTGAACACTGAGAAAAGAAAAGTTAGTGCCAAGGCGCTGTCTTTGGAGCAACACAAAATGATGGTCAACTTATGTAAAGAAGATAATCCAGAACGGTTTGAACAGAAAATTTTATTTTATTGCTGCATTGGAGCTTGCTTGGCGCGAAGGAGAGGGTTCATCATGCGTAATTTCGCATTTCCAATTCGAAATTGAAAACGATGGTAATTCGACGATATTTTCTAATACAAGACAAGGTGGTGCCCAAAAATGTGCGGAAACGAAATGGCTGACTCCCAATATTGAAGAAGATATATACCCGGTGAGGTTATATAAGCTACTTGTATCCAAAAGGACTGCAAACATAACCACTGAAAGACTATTCCTTACTCCACATAAGAATTGGAAATATGGTTCATGGTTCAAAAACTCCCCAGTCGGTCCCAAAACGATAGCTAAATGGACAAAAGAATCGGCAGAACTCATTGGCATCAACACATCCAAGTCGAAGATAATCAACCACTCGCATCGAGCTACTGCTGTCAGCCAATTAGCCAAAGCAGGGATTGGAGAGGAACAGCTGATAAAGATAACAGGCCATTCTTCTGCAGCATCGGTGAAACCGTATCTCCAACTGGACCAATAACATCACAAAAAACTAATCACAGTCATAAGGAAAGAAAAAAATGTCCTTCAAGAAACAACATCAGTATCTACTTCATCATTCGAACATAATTCTCGTAATGTGTATAATAATTGTACTATCAATAATTATTATTTTGAGAATAAAGATGAATAATTTGTTGTTATGCTTCTACCTGGTTATTTTTTAATAAAAAACTATTTTTTATTTCGTTTAATTTATATTGTTGAATGATCTTTTCGAATACCACACGAGATTCGAATTTTTTTTGAGAATACTCTGTCGTTTTTTGCAAATTATACAAATTTCACTGTACAAAGTGATCCCGAAATATTTTAAGGTTAACTTTGTTTCGTGAAATTTAAACGCACAATTTCCAAAAAACAAGAGTGTTCTCAAAAAATTCTCACCTCTAGTGGTATTACCCTTGAAAATATTTTATATCACTTAGAAAATCGTGAGGTGTCCTTTATAGGCAAATTGTGAAGAATATGAGGTATAGGGGTCAATTATGAAAGCATAAACCAGAGGAAAGATCTTCACAAATGTCCGAATTTGGTGTAAAGAAGTGATTAAACAATGTAAAAAAGCACTTGCGTGAGATTAAAATCTTTAGCACGCTTGTTCTACAGTGTTTTCTTGGACTCTGGAATCTAGTAATACTGAAACATCAGCTACAAGGAATGGCAAAGAATCAACAAACATAAAAAAATTAATTACCTATTAAAGTTTTCCTTTATTTATTTTTCAGAATCATTCCAGAAAGACATGACGTACAGTTTGATTCATCGAAGCATAAAACTTATTTAAATATCTCAGAGCCATTTCAATTTTCCCAACAATATTGAATAAGTAATTTGAACAATTGTCCATCAATCTATGATAGATATCTCTCTGATTACGTAAGATTCGATATGGATGTTCATTACTGTATTAAAGCATATTCAGCATTGTGGAAATTAAATACTCAAATAAAAAAATTTTCTGTGATTCCTTAGCCAAACCTAATAACAGAAAAAAGAGTTTGAAAGTATCGGTTCCGCTGGTTAAAAATGAGACGGGTGATCTGTGTTCTGATGGTTCCGAGTGTGCTTCTGCTTTTTCTGTCACCTTCTCTAATTCGTTTTCTGATGAGCCTTGTGATCGTATGCCAACAATCTATGCACCACGTGCAGTCTGTACACTGGATAACATAGATGTCCGAGAGGAAGAGATTTTGGGTATTCTGTCCCGGTTGAACGAGTCTACTGCGCCAGGTTTGGATGATATCTCAGCGCGAATTCTGAAGAGGTGCGCTGCAAGTCTGTCATTACCATGATCATCCGGTTATCATTCCATACTTGTCAGTTGCCATCAGCTTGGAAAATGTCAAGAGTCACTCCAGTCTTTAAGAGGGGAGACAAACTGAGTACCAGCAATTAGCTTACTTCCCTTAATCCCCAAGATTACTGAGAAGATTGTGTCTGATAGACTGCTTGGGTTCTTTGTTGAAAATAATATAATTCCTCAACAACAGCATCTTCCGGGACGATCAGTTGTCACATCTCTTCTGCAGGGTCTCCAGCATTGGACCAAGTCTATTGACTGTGGTATACCTGTTAATGTGATATATCTGGACCTCTCCCTATCCTTCGATCGTGTTCCTTTTCGCCATTTGCTGTTCAAGCTTGAACATCTTGGTGTGAGAGGCTGGGTTTTGGACTGGCTACGTTCGTTCATTGTTGGTAGGTATTTCTCAGTAAGAGTTGGCGACTCATTATCTGACTTCAAACCCGTTATCAGTGGAGTACCGCTGGGTTCTGTTTTGAGTCCGATCCTATTTTTGGCGTACGTACCAGATCTGCCTGGCTTATTCTCGTCCCACTCATCCCAATATGCGGACGACATCAAGCTCTCCAATGATGCTCGCTTACCTAATATTCTTCAGTGTGACCTGAATCGGTTTAGACAATGGTGCCGTCAGTGGCTTCTTCCCGTGAACGTAGAAAAGTGTAGAGTTGGGAGTCATAATCCGCGTAACCAAGGCAAATGTTTGGTCTCCGCTGCACAGCACGTCGATCTCGGGCTGGTGATAACTGAGGATCTGTCTTGGTCAGCCCATGTGGGCAATATAACCGCCAAATGCCGGAAGATTTTGTATTTGATGCGGAAAGTTTTTCCTAGATGCTCGATCGAGACATGCCAGCAGTTTTACATCAACTATGTTCGACCAATTCTGGAATTTGCTGGCCCTGCAGTGTTCCCTAGCCTGATCGCAGATCAACAACGTTTGGAGGGAGTGCAGCGTTCTGCAATGAGGATTCCGTACGGGGGTGGTTCGCCCTTCATGTGAAGACAGACTAAAAATATTTGAGCTGGACTTATTTAGTGATCGTAGGATGCGTGGCGATCTAATAGTAACGTTTCGTATACTGCGTGGTTTCATTGGTGGCAATCTGGGCAGTATTTTCGAGTTAAATAGAAATCATCACCAATATAAACTTTACCATGGGGTATTCCGTGCTCGTACGAGACAGTTTTTCCTGCCGAATCGCGTGTTTGCGAAATTGAACTCTCTTCCTGACAGTGTAGTTTGTGCCGATAGTGTAAACTCTTTTAAAAACAGATTGGACGCATTAATAATTGTGTGATATATTTTTATTGTGGCATTACTCTTTTTTTCTTTGTTATTTCTGAAGCGCCACTTAATTTCTGTTTGAGATTTTTAGGCAACAGCCTCTTCTCTGTATCTTTTCATAATAATAATATATTTGTGGGCAATGTTTCATCATGAAATGGACAGAATTGAATCTCGAAATTAAAATATTAAACTTTCAGATTAAATTCAGAAACGGCTTCAAATTATTGCTTTGCAAAAATCATCTCTCCCACCCCAGAATAATTGGGTGAAATTTGCTTTGTTCGTAGAGGAATTCAATGCCACCATTTGCGAGGTAGTTGGTGATGGTAGGTATCTCTGATTATAGGTTGCGTCCAGTTGTAGATATCTACTTTCTTTCTGGACCCAACTTGAGCTCACTAAATCGCGATTTCTGCAAAAGCTCTGTCTCTCATGGATGCACGTGTGAAAATTTTATCGCGGTTGCCAAGATAACAGTTTCCGTATTTGTTCGATTTTACGATCTACATAGATGGTCCCCTGTTTGTAATTTTTGAGATGATGGAAGAAACATTTGTATGAATAAGATAATGTGCCCTTTTATATTGATACAAATGCTCTTTCTGCGTTTTATCTACCGAACAAACACCTTGTCTGGGAATACAAATATGGGCATTATATGAATTGTTCGTTTCTTTAGAGAAATACTGAATGTAGATTATATTCACGAATATTTATATCGTTTTATTTGCTTTCTCTTCTACTGTAAATAAATGCTGCAGGGAAGCCAAGGGGGTCTTATGAAAAGAAATAACTTTATCGTTTATACAAATTTATTTACATTGAATATAAGGCGGTTAACTGAAACCTGAACCCTGACAAAACTTCATAGTTATCAGAGGCATCATTAGATAATTAATAGAATATTTTTTTTTATTCATTGGAACATGCTTTCACGAATACGCATAATTCGATATTTATATTTTTCACTAAGTCATTGCATAACTGATCAATAAAGTTTCAACAAGTTATCAATCATATCCAGCAATGAATTGATGTTGTTTATCAAGAAAGCTGAGAAATTTCGAAGTTGACATCTCAAAAGTCATCTGTCATGTACAAACTAATTATTTCAGTTATTTACCTTTTTATTTCAGTAGCCTTAACAGAAAATAAATCCCGATTACAAAGATTCGGTCAATTTGATGATTCGATTACAAGTCAGGTACCAAATATACAGGGTCTTTCACGAGGAACCTCACTCATATTTATACGGGAAACTAATGAACGTATTTTTATGAAATTCGACACTTATAAGTATTTCACGATACTGATGAAATCTAAAATATTTTCAAGGCATCAGCACCTCCGGTTTTTCCGGAAATTACGTCAACTTCCGTTTTTCAAATTTCAAATTAGAACCCAATTTTTTATAATTGTGTTGGATTCTGCGGTGAAAAATAATGATAGTTTTCTCACATGATTATGCTCCTGAATTCAATAATTTCTGAGTTATTTGAGATTTTCTGGATTTATGGTGTACGTAGAGTCAAATTGATTACATCTAAAAAAATTCAATGAATATTCCTTCGAAACCATGGGAACACTCTGTACCCATAGAAAATAAATTATCTGTTAATATTTCACAAGTGTCAGGTGTTATTAGTATTCGTTATCTTCATTTCTCGATTTAACAAAATGAACCGTTATTCTAATTACGAAATTCTGGATCTATTTTATATACATGGTGAATGTGACAGAATTATTACTAATGGGTGGCCCATTTAAAAATTGGAATTTAATTTTGCTATAAAAAAAACTGCTCAATATTTTCCAATGGTTGAACATTTATTTAAAAGGTTGGTTCATGACATTTATTTATGAAAAATAATTTCGGCCAAATGACCACCACGGCTGACTTGGCAGTAGCCTATTCGTTCCACCCAATTTTTTAATACATTCTCGATTGTTTGGGGCTCTATTTCACCAATAGCAGCTCGAATTTCGGTCTTGAGGTCTTGAATTGTTTCTGGATTGTTGGCGTAACACTTATCTTTCACCGCTCCCCAAAGATAATAATCCAATGGCGTCAGATCGCAGCTTATTGGTGGCCAATTCACATCAGCATTTTTGCTGATTATTCGATTTCCGAAAATGCGGCGTAAAACATCGATTGTGGCGTGTGCTGTATGGCTCGTTGCACCGTCCTGTTGAAACCAAACATCGTCCAAGTCGTTAGCTTCAATTTCTTGAAAGAACCAATCGTTCACAAAATTTGAAACACCCTGTGATGATATTTGTGAAGTTCTTCCTCTTCGATGTTGTAAAAAGGGTTTACGCTCAGGATATTTAAAATAAGAATAATGAACATATTACTGACTGAATATATTTGACTTTTTTTCCAGTTTTTTTTGGATATTTTGAAAACTATTCGACTTAATACAATTAATTTAACAGAAATTCACTATTGAATACTCGATCATACCAGGAATGGAAAACTTAAAAAAAATGTTTTCGTCGAATTTATTTTCACTCCCTGAATAACCTAAAGTTTTTGGTCTTCGAAAATATTTTAGCTCTGTAGAGAACTTCAAACAATATCATAATCCCAATTTTCAGATTTCAAATATGTCTAGTTCTCCAGAAACTTCTAATAGGCACTCGAACTTGAGACATCTTGTATATTATTATTAATAGAGAAATGTTGGAAATGTCGTACTGAAACTACACGTTGAATATGACCGATTTGATGATTTGATTTGATAAGAGAGAGTGAAGAGAAATTACAATTCAAATATGAAAACTTGAACACGTTCATATTTTTTTGGAGATTAATTTGCAAATGAAAATTCAAACAAATTCATCAATGCCTTATATTCTAACCCCCTCCAAAACAAGTTGTTTTTATTTATTTATTCGTTTATTCTAAGAATTCGGGACATAAACAGATCTAGCACTCAAAAACGATATTAACTACTACGAGTAGCTCAAATTAGTTAATAGTTAATAGAGTAATCAACAGATTTTTACACAAATAATAAAACTTACAACGAGACTTGGCTCAACTTATTAAAGGTGCAATAGTACATTTTAAAATCCTATATATAAAACTGAAAAAGCAAATAAAACTTTTCCGAGAATAAATCTAACTGAAATTGAATTCAATAAGCTCCAAGATATGAGTTTTTCAGAACAAATTTAATTATTTGTGGCGTAAGATGAAATATGTCAACTAAATAAATAAATAAATTGCTTAAATCAATAATTCTAACAAGTGGACTGTTTTCAGAATAAACTTGACTTTCGATTTCAATATGAATGAATTCAGATATCCTCAGTTTGAACCAAGGGATGTTGATCTAATTTTCTTACATTACTCTTCATCTAGTGAATACAAAAATCGCTACTTAAAATCGCTCACCCTCTATTGAAGCACGTCTCCTTCCACGACATTCATATCATAACAAAGGACCCATTCAACATCGTCGGAAAATCCCAATTTGAAACTCTCGTCGGTAGATACATTGGCGTTTTGTCAAACGAGAGAATCAATGAATCAAGTTACATGTGGATTATACAGACGCGATTGTGTAGGCGTTGTGAAGCTCTCAGAAAGCAAATACTCCAATTGCCGAGCTAGAACAAAGAGAGGTGGCGTGGAAAAGCGCCCTATTGTTGTCAACGTTGAGTCTGCCTCCGCTCCAAAGGATGATGCACTTAGCGGTTCTCAAACTGTTTCATTTTTCGTATCTATCGAACTTAAAGCAGTATTCAATGTATACATAGTATCATTGATCTGGAAGTTCTCAGGATATATACACGTAATATAAAATGGAGTTTTTTTTTGTTTCTTATAAAGAGATTCCTCACTGAGAGTTCATTCCTTAGACTATACAGGGTCTTTCACGAGGAACCTCACTCATATTTATACGGGAAATTACTGAACGTATTTTCATGAAATTCAGCACTTATAAGTATTTCACGATGCTGATGAAATCTAAAATATTTTCTAGGCATGAGCACCTCCGGTTTTTCCGGAAATGACGTCAACTTCCGAATTACAACACCATTTTTTTATTGCAGAAATAGATTCCTTAGAAAATTTCAAGTTATTTTGATGTAACATTTTTCAGTTTTGGTTGGAAAATTCTCTCTGAGCGGGAAAATTCAAAAAAAACCAAAAACGAGATCCACTGAAACAAGAATAGCTTCGAGGTTTTTTGATGGAAAATTTTCATTCTTGAGATTTTTCAAGATGTAAGATTGATATATCCACTTTGAGGATCGAAATCGCGATTCATGATAAAGGGGGTGAAAAAATCGCTTTCAAATTTAGGGAAAAGAAATAGCTGAAAATCCAAGACGAAAAACAGTTTTTTGTGAATAACTCAGAAAATATCCACTTTAGGGCAAGGGTCTGATGCATACACTCAGATTATTTTTTAACGTAGATTCAATATCTGCCATAAAAAAATGGGGTTCTAATTTGAAAAAATTGATTTTTCACGATTTTGTCATCCCTAAATGTGAAAGCGATTTTTTCACCTCCTGTATCATGAATCGCGATTTCGATATTTAAAGGGCATACATCAATCTTACATCTTGAAAAATCCCAAAAATGAAAATTTTCCATCCAAAAACCGCGAAGTTATTCTTGTTTCAGCGGAGCTCTAATTTCAATTTTTTTTTCGAATTTTCCCCCTCAGAGAGAATTTTCCAACCAAAACTGAAAAATGTTACAACAAAATAACTTGAAATTTTCTAAGGAATCTATTTCTGCAATAAAAAAATGGTGTTGTAATTTGAAAAACGGAAGTTGACGTGATTTGCGGAAAAACCGGATGTGCTCATGCCTTGAAAATATTTTAGATTTCATCAGCATCGTAAAATACTTATAAGTGCTGAATTTCATGAAAATACGTTCAGTATAAATATGGGTGAGGTTCCTCGTGAAAGACCCTGTATATATGTTATAAGGTTGAGACATTTCAAAATGATAAGTTTGGAAAACCGTCGAAAGATGAGTGATGTATTATTTGCACATAAGTTGCTCAGTAATTGGTTGGAATCGCCTTGGCTTATCTCGCAGTTTTACCTACATGCTCCATTGAGGAGGTTAAGACAGTTGGACACCTTCGTCCTGCCGTTGACGGCTACTAACAGCTCCAAAAATTCCCCTATTATAAAAAAATAAAAATCTTATTTTTTTAACTCATGTCAAGAGATGCGGAATATAAAACACCGTTTGACGTGTTTTTGCATTTTTTTCAAAAGTGATCGTTGTACGTTTTTACACATTTGAACAAAAGAAAACCGAGCATATCACGTCAACATCCTTTTCATCGCTAAATTGAACCCATGAAATAATATTTAAAAATTTCAATTTTCAATTTAGAATAATGAAATTTCAAGAAGTTGAAGCACTAATTTTTCCATCATTGTTACAGGGCCCTTCATATGAAAGAGCACCCAGACTACAAATATCGACCACGCCGAAAACCAAAGCCACAATTGAAGAAGGAAACGAAATTTGGCTTCTCGATAGGACCTCTTTTATCGCCATCCATTGATAATCCAAACCTACAAAGAACAATGATGCCACCCATAACAGCAGCAACAGGCCTTCCATCACTTTTAACAACAGAAAGCGACTCTCTGAAACTTTCCTCCACTCTTTTCCCTTCGTTTCCATACTTCAACCACTTTCGATATACAGATGAAAATAAATTGAGGGAACTAGCTCTCTTTTATAGCAATAATCATCTATATTCTTCTGGTTTGGACTGGCCGAATCTCATTAGAAATGTAACAAGTCCGGCTTGTAATTTTTGTCCGCCAAGTTTTCCTCATAGGACGCCAAGTCCTGAGAATATGAAACGACCAGTATGCGTGATAATGAAAAACGAGGATTTCAGGAACGACCAACTACCTCCTGCACATGTTATTTGAAAACCGCTTCCGGTTCTTCCGGAAAGGTTGAACCTTGGAAGTTGGTTTAGTGATATCGCAAACCTAGCGACAAGTTCCGTTAAATCGTCCACAGCTACTGTCACAAGTGAATATCAAGATACTTTATCTGAAAGAGACACCAAGAGTCCATTGCCTATTTGAAGTCATAATTTTACTTTTCCATGAAACATATCATATAAACTTCGAACGAAATTCATTTCTTAAAATTATATGTAAATAGGTAGCATAATTATTGATGTTGAACTTTCACTCCAATATTGAACAATATATTGTTATTTTATTAAGAATTGAGAAAAATGGATTAGTGCAATTTAGACGATGTTTCGTAATCAACGTGGAATGAGCAAGATGGAAATGTCAATTTGATTACTCACCAGATCTGCCTCTTATCCAGAAAAATATACTTAAAATCTATGAATATTCAATAAGACTCTTCATAAAAGAAAAAAATCTTTTAGTCTGATGGACAACAAATATTAATTTTGCGAATAAAGAAATCTGCTCCGCAGAAGGATTGTTGTCAATGGTTTTTTTTAATTTCACATGAGATAGTTCAGCTATCGAAAATTAAGACTTTAATTCATGAAACTAGTGTAAAAAGTTAGAAACTCGTGAATTACAAAGAACAATTGAAAACTAAATGAAATTTCCTTCAAGTTTGATGAGCTACAATGTAAAAAAAATGTAGGACGCCCCTGGTAAACATCATCTTAAAAACTTGCTCAGTTATTGCAGATTCCAAAAAGGTATCATAAGCCTAGGCATTCTGTAGGTTTTCATTCTCGTAACTACTTGATTACCAAATATGTAGTCGAAAAATTTCGAAAAACTGTTTTTGTTGTAATCGTTATTCTGAGCTCATGTGTTAATGTAAATGTATGATTATAATTAGCTATCCTGATTCGTTCAACCTTATGATTATTTTTCAAGAGCAAAAGTATGAATCTTTCAAAGAACTCAAATACTATTACCAAATTACTATTCATTGGATGAATGAAGAATGCAAAATAAAACAATAAGTTTATTATTCATATCGAACATTTATTCATAATAAATGTTCAAGGGTAATACCACCAGAGGTGAGAATTTTTTAAGAACACTCTTGTTTTTTGGCAATTATGCGTTTAAATTTCACGAAACAAAGTTATCCTTAAAGTATTTCGGGATGTTTTCAAAAAAAAATTCGAAGCTCGTGTGGTATTTGGAAAGATCATTCAACAATATAAATCAAACGAAATAAAAATAGCTTTTTATTCAAAAATAACCAGATAGAAGCATAACAACAAATTATTCATCTTTATTCGCAAAATGATAATTATTGATAGTACAATTATTATACACATTACGAGCATTATTTTCGAATGATGAAGTAGATACTGACATTTTTCTCATTCATTATAGCTGTGATTATTTTTTGTGATGTTGTTGGTCCAGTTGGAGATACGGTTTCACTGATGCTGCAGAAGAATGGCCTGTTATCTTTATCAGCTGTTCCTCGCCAATCCCTGCTTTGGCTAATTGGCTGACAGCAGTAGCTCGATGCGAGTGGTTGGTTATCTTCGACTTGGTTGTGTTGATGCCAATGAGTTCTGCCGATTCTTTTGTCCATTTAGCTTTCGTATTGGGACCGACTGGGGAGTTTTTGAACCATGAACCATATTTCCAATTCTTATGTGGAGTAAAGGAGTAGTCTTTCAGTGGTTATGTTTGCAGTTCTTTCGGTTACAAGTAGCTTATATAACCTCACCGTGCAAATATCTTCTTCAATATTGGAAGTCAGCCATTTCGTTTCCGCACATTTTTGGGCAAAACCTTGTCTTGTTTTAGAAAATGCCGGATTGTAGGCAATTCGGCCCGTGAGATTACCATCGTTTTCAATTCCGAATTGGAAATGCATGATGAACCCTCTTCTCCGCGCCAAGCAATCTCCAATGCAGCAATAAAATAAAATTTTCTGTTCAAACCATCTGGATTATCTTCTTTACATAAGTTGATTATCTTTTTGTGTTGCTCCAAAGACAGGGCCATGGCACTAACTTTTCTTTTCTCAGGGTCCACTTGCAAAATACGCCTCTTGGCATTTCGTGCATCCCGTGCCGTTTTAAAAGCAACGTCTGTGAATGGATCGAACCTAACGCCCCATTCGGAATAGAATTTTTCCTGAAGCTGTTTGGCTGTATTATTCCACAAGGTTTTTACGACACTTTCCTTGTGGTCTGATCCATCTCTTTTCTTCATATTGAAAGCCCAGTCTAGCATAATATTATTGAGCTCTGACAAACTTTTTTTTTCATTTAAAAGGTATTCCCGGGCAGCACAGAATTCTTCAAATTGTTTCCAAATGTAGGATTTTGACTTCTCTGTATTAAGCGGCACACTTTTCTTCACACTTTCCTCAATTGAAGTAATATTACAATTACAATCGAATAGTAATTTGGTAATAATTCGTTTTATTTTATTTGTAATGAATATTCCACACACCTGTATTGTAGCAATATAGGGTATTTTTTAAGTTGATACATTCCTTTTAACACTGTACAGAATGTGAGATAATAAGAAATTTTGTCAAATACAATTGGGTCCGGTAAGGTTTTCGAGATACAGGGTATTTCTATTCAACCACAGAAACGATACGTTACTGTTTTCAAAATAAAAATAATTTTTGTGATTTTCCACTAGATTCTAACAAAAATGGCTTCCTGACTTCAACACATGAGCTCAGAATAACGATTAAACAAAAATAGTTTTTCGAAATTTTTCAACTGTTTGATAATCAAGTAGTTACGAGAATGAAAACCTACAGAATGCCTAGGCTTATGATACCTTTTTGGAATCTCCAATAACTGAGCAAGTTCTTAACATGATGTTTACCAGGGGCGTCCTACATTTTTTCTACATTGTAGATTGTAGGTCATCATCCTTGAAGGAAATTTCATTTAGTTTTCAATTGTTCTTTGTAATTCACGAGTTTCTAACTTTTTACACTAGTTTGATGAATTTATGTCTTTATTTCCGATAGCTGAACTATCTCATGTGAAATTAAAAAAAAAACCATATCGAAATACCTCTCCATTTGTAGAAATGGCACTAGAAAACCTAATCGCACTTGAAAATTTTCTAAAAAACCATAAATATCTCGGAAATTGTGGAATTCTCATTAAGGTCAAAATTTGGAATAAGTTTGACAACGCCAGTGTCTATCTATAGTTGCAGACTTATCCATTCTTTTCAGCACACCCTGAATATTGTATATTGAAATTCCTACAAAAGGAAGGACATCCAAATTAAAATGAGGTATATAGACCACAAATTCGGAAAGTTATAAGTGAAACGCATTATTGAGAATCCATTTAAACACTAAACAGGGGTGACTTTACAAATTGTATACCATGAAAGTGAAAACACAGATAATACGGGCACAATTGACAATTCCATCTTTCTCGACACTAAAATGAATACAAACATTGCATCAATTTTTACTTGAGGTGCGTTTACATGAGCAACTAAATTTGTTTCATTATGAGTAATGATGGTCAAAAATATCGAGCAATTTACGACAAATGTTAACGAGGATTGATCCGGAAGAAGTGAAAAATTGTGGGATATAGAGTGAAATTAGGCAACCTAGACCTGATCTCACGCTATCCAGACGGAAGCGAGACTCATAAACTACAAAATGAACGACTAAATACCAGATAGTTGACAAATTCACTCGAATTTCCGTGGCGGTAGGATTTCGGCATTTCGCTTCAGAGACGTTGAGCAATACAGAATATCTGGAGCAGTTACGATTTGTATCACCGGATTAACTGCTGCAATTTTTCCGGAATTCCGTGAGATTATTTCTCGAAAAGTTGCTCGTATAAGCGCATGTTCAAGCAATGTGATCACGTCAGTGTTTTTTTATGCTCCCAATATTTTCTCGTTATTTACTTATGTATATATATCTCTGATTGCGTTGGCTCGTTAAATTTTTTTCAAGAATATTGTACATAATTGCCTGGAAAAGGACTGTTATGAAGTAGAATTATGTTTTTGTTGTATGTAAATAGTTGGATTCATGTGAATATTTTATGTTTAATAACCATATAATAAATGATACAAATCAATGTGTTTATCAATTTTTTAAGGAATCCAAGCCTGGAGGAAACTAAAATTATGTATTAACTATTAATCTAATTACAATGTAACTTAAAGAACAATAACAACGAAAACAGTGCACTCATCTAAACTATGAAACGAAACAAAATTCAATTATTTCTGAGAAATCGATTAAAAGGGCCGGAAGAGCCAATAAAGAATCAGAAAAAATTTCAACGGCAGCGAGACTAGATCGATCAGTTCTGCAGCCTCTTAGCAATGAAGAATTCAGATGATAATTGTGTAATAAACACCTCTTTCCAACGTCCCAGTAGAAGAGCTGTTTTCCACCGACGAAGAGGTGTTCAAAAAAAAAATTGAAAATTAAAAAAAAAAATTTTGTTCATTTAGAGTTTATCCTGACGGGAGAAATCTTCAGGTTCGGCTAGTCTCTAGAAAGGACTAGTCTTCAATTCTGTAAGATTAGGTAACTCAATAGGATCAATAGGAAAAATGGAACGTACTGTAGCCGATAAAGTAGCAGCTATCTTAATAATTGGTGAATGTAGAAACAATTTCCATGCAACGGAACGACTGTTCAATGAGAGGTACCCTGATCGCCCTATATCGAGAGTTTATTTGAGGAGCTTCTTCGGAAGTTTGAAGCATCAGGTAGTGTTCAAGATGCCAAACGATCTGGTCGACCAACAATTAGTGATGACAAAAAAATAAATAATGATGACATGACAATGACATAATTGGAGAAATGGTAGTAAACCCTACTTCTTCCACAGCCCAAGTTGCGTCTATCTGTGAAGTCAGTCAAAGGACAGTACATAGGGTGTTGGCTAAAAACAAATTTCATCCATACAAATTAAAAATGGTGCACCAACTTTCAGATGATGACCCCGACCGAAGACTAGAATTCTGTGAAACTATGTCCAATAAAATGAACCAACAACCAGGCTACATACAGACAATTTGTTTTAGTGACGGAAGTACTTTCTTTCTCAATGGAAATGTTAACACTCAAAATGTGTGGTATTGGAGTGTCACAAATCCAAACATCTTTCGTGAAAAACATACTCAATTTCCAGAAAAAGTAAATGTTTGGCAGGTATTTTGGGAAACCACATAGTTGGGCCTCTTTTTCTCAATGCTAACTTAACCGGTGAATTGTATCTGGAGATGTTACAAAATGATATTGAGGCGTTAATTCTTGAAATTCTAGAAGATAATCCAAATGAATTCGACAACTTGGAAATTACGTTTCAACAAGATGGTGTTCCTGCACACTATTACGGTGCAGTAAGACGTTACCTAGATGAAGAATATCGTGGTAGATGGATTGGACTACGAGGTTCGATCGAATGGCCAGCTCGGTCACCGGACCTTACACCATTAGATTTTTTTCAATGGGGGTACTTGAGATCTAAGGTTTACGCTACAGCACCTGACAGTATTGCCATTCTGAAACAACGAATTGTAGAATGTAGGGCAATTTCCGCTGACACACTGGGAAGAGTACGACAAGAGTTTAGCAATAGGATGCATTACTGCCAGGAAGTAGATGGAACACATTTCGAACACTTATTATAAGAACTGGTTCTTAAATTTTTATTAATTAAATGCGAAGCTATAATTTTCGTATTTCTTCAATTTATCAATCAAAATCAGCCGAAACCCAAACAAAATTGGTATGACTGAATAGGTATTTTTAATACCTTTCAAACGAGCTGTCACTTGCCATAGGGTCCCATTTAAAATTATTGGTCACAGTGGCCTTGTGACGTCATTTATGACTATTGTGTCACCATTATTATAAGTATACCCGTTCAAAATATACGAGGGGAGGGGACTTTTGACTAGCACTGTATATCGGTGATATACAATGATACACAATGATAATTTTTTCGCTCGAGATTTGACACCTATGTCAATTTTGAAATTTAGCTCTGTCCTTCACTATTGACATTTTACTATATCCACAAGCGCTTAAGAAAAAGAATGATCTTTCTGGGGGACTGATTTCTGTTTCTAGATAACATCATTGAATCAGTGCATTTAATAATTTGATTTGATTGAAATTTATCCAGAATTCATCAAACATTTAGGAAAAAAGGCCTTGTCTTGGTTATTGACTTTCTATAACAATATTCTGAATTCAGGAAAATTTCCTTCCGAATTTCGTAAGGCTGAAGTAATAGGTATTTTGAAACGAGGAAAAAATCCTTGTGATCCTAGTAGTTATCGACCCATCAGTTTATTGAGTGTTCCTTTCAAGAATTAGAAAGGTTAATTCTCTTCAGAATTGAATCTTCTATAGAAAATGCCTCACAAAATTTCCAGGGAGGCTTTAGGAAAAATAGAAATTGTACAGATCAGGTTCTCAGCCTTACAACTTTCATAGAATCAGGCTTCAATGATAGGTTGAAAACAGGAGCTGCTTTCATTGATTTATCTTCGGCATATCACACTGTGTGTCTCCATCAATAGACGACCACTCTTGAAAAAAGGTACGATTATTAGAAAATATGTTATCTGATAGAAGATTTTGTTTTTTATTGACAATAAGAGTAGCAATTTCAAAACATTGAAAAACAGTGTTCCTCAAGGATCAGTTTTAGCTCCTTAACTTTTCAATTTTTTTTTTTTTTTTTAATATTTTGATGACCTTGGTATCAATGTGAATAAATGCTTTCTATTGTCAATTTAAAAATTAAAAACAACGAGGATGAATAAATAAGGACATCTTATACAGCTGACTGAATTGTACGAAATAAACGCACCAAAGGAAAATGAACCGGATGGATGACATTCAGTGTTAATCATTTGATAACTATCAAATAAGAAAAAACGAAATAATGTGAACGTAAACTCAAGGGAACATGAAACAAAAAAAATCTACGGATGTTATAAGTCCTGTATTCTCTGTATGAGGTCAAAATAGGCCGTATTCAAGTTATCAATATCGTTCCTCTTGCAAATAGAATATTGTTCAGAAATTAGCTGGATCATCTTGGGATGCTGATGCTTCCACTCTTCGCACAGCATCTCTAGCCCTAGTTTTTTCTGGAGCTGAGTATTGTTGCTCTGTTTGGTTTAATAGTACACATACACAAAAAAATGTATGCAAAATTGAAAACATCCTTGAGAATAATTACTGGCACCATAAGATCTACACCGGTTAAGCCATTATGGCATAATACGTTCTTAAATATCAACATAAGTGATAAAGAATTATGGAAGACTGAGTGCAACTCTTACGAAATGTTCAATAAGTACCTCGTTTCTGATCCTTCTGATAAAATTCCTGGTTTTGAGAAAAATTTGGACAGTTCTTAATCGTTTAAGAACAGGTCATGGTCGTACCAATAGCATGCTATTCAGATGGAACTCGGTTCCTGGCGCAAGATGTGAATGTGGATAAGCAGAAGAAACAATACCTCATCTCATCAATAGTTGTCCCATATCTGAATTTCAAGATGGTTTTAGGGCTATTCATGATATTTCCGATTCTTTCTTGGAATGGGTTATAAATTTCAAACGAATATGATACGTATTTTTGTTATTCAGTTCTTTTTTCTGCTTTTGTCTTTTAATTTCCAGATTCGAAACTCTGCCTCCATCAATAGTCAACTCAAATTGAAATTCGACACGCTGATGTCGGTTCCACGGAGGATCATTTGTACAAATGATGTACAAATGCGTGAATAAAGAAGAGTTTTTTGTGGCCATCGTACTATCTTCGACGCTTTCAATACCCTCTTAAGTTTCCCAGACGTCACTTCAGTTTATTTCAAGAAATGAATGGCGAATTACAATCGCATAAAGATGCATATTCATGACTCTAGTTATCCTTCATTCAAGCAACTTTTAAAGAAGTTTCGAAAACCGTACTGATGAAAGAATTTATTCTGAGAAAGAGGGCAATAAAAGGCACGAAATGCAGGCTCCAAATTAGATGGTATTGAAGAATCCATTTCGGATTCGCGAAAATGCCGCTTACGTTTTTTCCAATTGTAGAGTGCGAAACTAATTGTTGTGGAACAGAGGTCCCAAAAATTTCAGTCGGATGATAGAAGAAGGTCATGTCGGCGGTACTGTGACAGTTAACATTAATGTGGACTTTTAAATGGTTGTAGAATGTAACCTTTGAGGAATTACATTCCGAATCTCTTTTATTGAATGCCTTAGAAGTATTTAACCAAGTTTATCTGAATTTTCAATTTATTGACTTTCAATATTCTCAGTGTTCAAGGTGTCCCACCAAGAATGCTCGTGGTTCCTCAATATAACTTCAAACTTTGATCGCGATCCTATGTACTGTTTTTGAGAAATAGCAAAATTGTCACTTTCAGTGCCCCCACTTCGTCCCACTAGACAGAGATCAAGATTGTAGCCTCTATTCCATCGAGAAGAATGAAAAGAAGGTACATCTTTTCCATCAAAAATTAAATAGAAATTATTATCTTCCATCCAGTCAGCTAAAGCTATTCCACTTCTATCATTATTATTATAACCCCACATTACGTGGTGATAATTAAAATCACCGCAATAAATTGAAGGACGAGGAAGATTTATTTCCAAATTTCTTGGCCAAATAGTATTTGGAGGTTTAAAAATATTAACGATAGAAATATTACAAAATTTGAAAGAAATAAAGAAAACACCCTCAAATTTGCCTTTTGGGATTAACTCGATATTGTGAATCAAGGATTTTTTAACATAACAAGCTAAACCGTAAATTTTACTAAGGAGATAATCAATGAATACATAACTTTTTATGGTTCCTCTTTCACGAAGATTTTTTCCAGTATGACTGAAATAAAATTTGCCCTATCAAGAAACATTTTGGCTACTGCTGAAAACATGTATACGAGCGATTGTGCCGTGGCTGTATAAAAGTTTCCAGAATTTACTTTTAATTTTCTTATGAACTAAACGAATTTTCACTGCTAATCGAGTTTTTTCCATGGAAACTTAGCGAATGGAAGCGTCTTTTTAGGTTCTTCGCATTTTTCAATTCCTTCTCATTATCCCCATTGTGTGTTTGCAAGCTGCTATCTGTGTCCCTTCAATTGAGAAATGATTGAAATGCCTTATAACTGTCCAGATGAAAGTTTCACAGGCTTCCTTATTTGTCATGGGAAGTCATTACTTGAATTATGATAATAACTGAAGAAATCGTTGAACGCGATGATAAATTTATTTATGAATTCATTTGATTTCCAACAATTCATTAAATGATAAAAAATATTGCCTGTACGAGTTGAAAGTTTATATAACGGGTTTCCATTGGACCACTGCGATTTAAGGTTTCAAGTTGGGCTAAGCCACTGAATTCCCTTCTACAAGGTGTTCCAAAAAAAGGTTGCTCCCTCTCTAGGATAGGTGGAAAACTGAAAAATAATTGGAGTTTTGCTTTTTTAATATTAGATTTATTGAGCTAAATTTCAAGCGTACTCAAACATCATTCAATTTCACACAACAAAAGGGCTCTTGGTAAAACTCGATACTGTGTACTGTTTTCGGAGTATTTTGATTTGAAAATTGTAAGTAACGAAATCCCCATGGTAAGAAATTCTGACAAAGTGTCACCAAACCCACTCGGCTCCAGAGAGTGCACAAAGTACCTCCTCGGCTAGCTCTAGAGCTGAGACTACTTATAAAGGGGCGCCACTCTCTTTTATGATAATACAAAGAAAAAAAAAGGAAAGTACACTAAAGATCTCAGGGTCGCAAAAGAAAGAAAATAACGAACTCACGCACTCTCAGGATGCCAAACGAGCCCGATCACACAAGCGGAGGTAGTGGCTGGTAGAAAGAATATAGAGCAATTATTTAATAATATAATGAGCCCAAATGAAATACACAAGGTCCCTCAAACGAGGATATATCTTACAGAAGGTAGATCACTAATTAGTTCTTACTTCAAAACCCGAATATTCGATATAATGCTTTATCTCTTACTAAACAAACAGTAATATCACCCCAAGGTATATACTTAGAGCCTCGATGGTAATCGTTACAAATAGCTCTTTACTTATATCTAAGCGACCTTCTCGATAGGTCAGGTTTTATGTACTAAACAGTATTCACTGAATTGGGCCTCTTTGATACTAATCAATCTTAACTAAATTCAACAGACTAACCTTCTATAACAGTCTAGGTCGTGGCTTGATTGAAGTACAAAAGGATATAGTTTCTTAACCCATAATTATTCTCACAGTCTCGTAGATGGAAACTGGGCTCAAATATATTCCTGGGCCAACGTAGTACAATTTCTCACAGTAATGCGCCCTGGGTAGACGACAAGTGTGGTATCTTAGATGGCGAAATCTGGTGGAGGTCCCCAAAGACAGCTCCCACGGCAGCTCGACGGTAATTCAAAGTCAGCCTAGACAAACATCTCGAAGACTTCAAAAACAGTTCAGAATCTGCGGTACCTCGCAACGGTACAATAATAATTCCCAATTCGAAGCAGAATGATGCTAAAATACGAACAAAAATCTAAAATACCTCTTGACAAACATAAATTAACTCACCAATCCCACGTCATTTTTCCAAACAATTACGCCACTCCGCTAAAGCGCAAAAATCTCACCAACGAACAAACCAAACCAACATGATAAGATTTCTCTCAGGGATTCAGTTAAAATCCTGTTCAGATCCGCAAAATTGCGATTAATTACTCTAGGACATTTCAACCAAATATGCGGGAAGAACGATGTAATTGACAACCTACGTCACATGCACAGAAGAAGACCACCGACAACGGCGTCCATCGAAACGTACGAGATAAGCTGGCAAAGTACTGCGACTAACGCCACCAGTTCGGTTTGCAGGTACTAACTGGAGCGGGAATTTTGAAACCGTGACAAAAGAACATTCGGTGGCAAGTTCCTAGAGCTATGTTATGTATATGATCCATTTGGAAACACCATATCAGATCGAAATTCCCGAATGATTGTTTGGATATAAAACTGAGAATAAAATCAGCAGCTAGACTGAATTCACGCCCCCGATTCGTTTGTAGAGAATATTCTCTTAAATTGCCAGGTACGGAATTCCGATTCATTTCCTTCACTTCATTGTTTTCATTTCATGTGAATAACCGTATAAAATATCACGTCCATCATTGACGGACGTCTATGGGCGTTCGGGTGTCTTCGGAAATCTTTTTCTGCCATATTCACGGCTCGTCAGGGTAGGCAGGTCGGCCCGGCCGACCCAAACGCAACCGAAAAAGAGAAGGTGAAAATAAATATTTTTTTTCGAAACTTATTTGGAAAATTAATAGCAATATAGAAATCTCGAGAAATTCCCTTAGTATCTTTTCCTCTGCTCTCTATATATCTCATATTTCCACTCAACACATCGAAGTACACATTATTTCGGTCAAACACCTCAAATAATTTTTATTTCAAGTTCCCGCATCTGTCCTTATACGTAATAACGCAGCTCAGCCAGCCGAGCCAAGGCTTTCAGTTTATGATTTCATCTATTGCATACGTCGCTCGAAGTTCCTATTATGGAACTCTACAATACCTTCACTGTGACACTTGCAAGGTCGACTGAGAACCCTTGGCCGTCCCTATGTGAAACGGCAGGCGGGTGAAATTGTTTATTATTATCGATGTTTATTGCAAATATCAAATTAAAAATTGTAATTTAATATCCGACATCTTCATATGTTTATCCTAAATTTGAGATAGAGAAATCATTATGTATTTAAAATTTTCTCACGTATCCTGTTAATAATTGAAATTTTCACCCTCAAATCTCAAATGACTATTAACATAAGTACTTGAATATTATTTCAATTTCAGAAAAAAAGTATATTGGTATTGTATGGAATAAATTTTGTGATTTTCTGACCTTAAAAATTCATTCTTAGTAACTGTAAATAGCAAAACAGCAACCCACGACTTGTTTATTTTTCAAAGACTAGGTCTGCTAAGATACCCTTGGGGAGGGGGTATATGAGTATTGCATTGCGTGTGTTTACACTTTGATTATCAGAGTTCAGTTCACTAGGTCAGTAGTTTGGAGTAAGATGTTAGTGTGTAGGGCTTAGGGTTGAACGAGTTTTCGTTCGTTTTCGGTTACAAGTTGAATTTGAGTGATCCAGATGGCAAGTGTAAGACAGGTAGTATCAAATTGCGGTGATTTGATTAGTTTTTTAGTAGATAACAGGTTTTCCATTATTAGAATAATTCTTATTGACAGCGTTCACATGATGAATATGCTTTTAATTTTACTAAGTTTTAAGATGAATTGTTAGGCAGTTATACATTTTAGATATGATTGTCCCTGTATTTGTAACATGTAAACTTGAAAAAGGCTCAATGTACGCTGAAACATATGTAGTAAAGTATTAATAAAAAATCCTAATTTCAATCCAGTGCTCTAATCCCAAGAAAATTGCTTCTAAATTATATATAATTTTTTGTATAAGGGTATTAGACTCTATATGTGAACAGGTAGTTAAACTCTTTTTTCTATGCCTAGCTTTCGCAATTAAATTTTTTTAATTGCGAAAGCGAAATTATAATTATACAAAGGCTCTGAATCTAACAAATTGTACATTAATCACGGGTTTTTATATATACATATATATATAGGCTTGGTCTGGCTGACCCACTCCTAGAGGGCATGAGCCGTCACTGATTCCTACCCATGCTAGACTATCACATTAAATGGCCAAAGCTTTGTATCTGAAGTCATTTGGACTCGAGTATATCATTTAGTTTTAATCATAATATTTGTCATTCTTTTTGGAAGAAAAGTGGCAAATGTTACAGGGTTTCAAACAAATGCAAAGGGGATCGAATAGAAGAAGGGCGAAGTCAGTGTAGAGAATGAAGTGATCACTCTTTGTATACTAATTTCCTCACTGTCTGCACGTCCCTATTTCCACAAACTGCTAATAAGAGAGGTGGCGATTTATGTCGAGTGACGGCGGCGCACGTGCGAGAGATGCCGATAAAGCGTACGGGCTTGGAGGCGCCGATAACGCCCACCGCATAATAGGATTTACTATACCTAACATAATGGTCCATTCTGCGCCGTTTTCTTATTCTTTCTCGCGATAAAATGTACGAATACTCCTGCGATATCTAGTTATCTATGGCGCTGCAGCGAGCTACCGGAAATGAACGAACCTGCGCGATAACTGACGCTGACTCCCTCTCACAAAGGGAAATAATGTTATCACTCAGGTTTTTATGGCAGCCTTTGTGTTAAGACCGCTTTTCTTTCTGTCGAAGCTTTGTCTAGGACAATTGGAACTGATTGTTAATTGAGTTCTTATAACTGAATTTTTCCAATCGGCGCAACGCAACGGTTGTCCAACGAAGAAATTCGATCGTTGAGTTGTTGTTTTTCAGGAGAAATAACGTTTTTATTTTATCTTGAAATAGAAAAGATTTAGTGTTGTTTGAGTACTTCACTGAAAAAAATGATTATCAGAGGACCAACTTTACCAGAACTATAACGAGCTGAAAAAAATTAAATAAAAATTTTTAAACGCCTCAAACCAGTGTAATAATTCAAACTTCTCTTTGGAGATTTTTTCCTTGAACCAGGAACGAAAATTACATTTTATCGCACAAGGGGGAAAGATTTGCTACCTTTTTTTCTCTGAAGAACAAAATCTTGCCATGCTATTAGAGAACTCCTGGTAAAAATGGGTCTTCCTGAATATTTTCCGGATGATTGACGTCTATTTATTGACAGCTCAAAGCTAAGTTTGAAATGTGTTCTTCTACATAATGGGAACAAATATGGCTCAATACCAATTGCTCACTCAACGAAAATGAAAGAGCAATATGACAACATAGCTTTGGTTTTGGAGAAAATAAAGTATCATGAACACCAATGGGTGATTTGTGTAGACTTAAAAATGGTAAACTTTCTCCTTGGACAGCAAAGCGGCCACACCAAGTATCCTTGTTTCTTGTGCCTCTGGGATAGCAGAGACAAAACGCAACACCGGGTTAGAAAAGAGTGGCCTAGAAGAGAAAACATGGATGTTGGGGGAAAGAATATCATCAATGATCCTTTAGTTCCGCGAGAGATAATCATGTTTCCACCCCTGCATATCAAGCTGGGTCTAATGAAGCAGTTTGTAAAGGCTCTTGATAAGAATGGATCATGCTTTGCATATATAGGGAAAAATATGCCTCAGCTGAGCAAGGAAAAAATTAAAGCAGGAATATTTGATGGTCCACAAATAAGACAGCTGATTAAAGACCCTGACTTCATAAATTCAATGATTGAAATTGAACAAAATGCCTGAAATTCATTTGTTTCAGTTGTCCAAAATTTTATGGGTAAACACAAAGCTGAAAACTATGTTGAATTAGTCAATGAGATGCTGAATAATTTCAGATCACTTGGGTGTAACATGAGCATTAAGGTGCACTATTTACACAGCCACTTAGACCGTTTTCCTGATAATTTAGGCGACATTAGTGAGGAGCAAGGTGAAAGATTTTACCAAGATATCAAATGTATGGAGGATCGCTATCAAGGAAGATGGGATACTCACATGATGGCAGATTACTGCTGGTCTTTTAAACGGGATTGTTCTAAAATACCTTCTAGAATGTCACGCAAAAGAAGTTTCCGACATGTTTAGTGAGTAATTGGTTTAAATGATGACTTTTTCTGTTTTCTATAATATATAATGAATAATATCTGTGTAATATAATAAAAATTCCCTTATTAATTTATTTCTTTAAACCATGGTTTTTCTTTTAAAATAGTGTAATGTATAATTCTCAAAAATGTTGATATCTTAAAAATTCGAGCTGACAGGCAAAAACTAATAGCATATTTGAATTCAGGGCATTAAATTCATATGAAATCACCTTCAAAATCTTCGGTACCAAAACCACTGTTGACCAGTGTAATTGATAAAAGGAAATCGGGTGAATCCACTGTAGCAGAAGATGGTGATTGTAATTGATCAAATTCCCCACAATTTCTTGTCAGCCAACGTAATAATTCGCAGGCAACAAAAAAGAAGAAATTTGAAATCTGCAACCGCGAAGCGTAAAACAGCGCACCCCAGAAACCCCTAGAGATAAATTGATGTAAACATGATGCGGAAATAATGATAATAATCTAATAGTCTGCTCGGCGCATCAAAGCCGAGCCACCGTGAAGAATTACAATCATCAGGGAAAAATAGAAAAACGTACACAACACCATCTAAATTAGTGCAGAGTGCCGGAAAATATCGTGCAGATCGTATCATGGAGGCGTTATTGGGTTTTTAAGATGAAGCAGTCGTGAAAAACTCGAGATGTGACATTGATAATGGATATTCTAAATATTATGTTTTATAGATATTATTGGGTAATTTTGAATGAAAAGCCTTGTAAAATAGTCTTTTACATATTCATAAATAATAAATATATTACATCCAACTTGCATAATATGCTCAGTTACCGGTATATGGAATACAACAAATTATCGCATGGTAACTAATGAATATTGAATATTGATTCTCGTAAAAACAGTAGAAAGAGAAAGTTTAAATCACGAAAATGCTCAAACGACACAAAGCAGAGATCTAATAAGCAGCTGAGCGAGAAATGGACATATAATAGTTTGTTCCTCCTTTGAAATATTGGTAAATTTATGTATTTCAAAAAAGAAAAAGACTAAATGAGAGAATTGACAAAGAGCTCTTGCATATCTCAATTGGAAACTTGTGCGAATAAGCCAGCGTCACGATGGCAGATTTTAAGCTGCGAGTATTTCATAAACAAACTATGTCGACGTCAGTTTGAATTCTTTTGTTAGCCTGTAGTCGGAACTTGAAGAAATTTCCTTAACTGATTTAAACTGTACATGGAATAGTGATAGGCCAAAAATTGCTTGCCCGAGAAATCTGTGGTATCTGTACAGACATCATTTGAGAATGAGAAAATTATGGTTTAGGTTTTATCCTTATCGAGGCATAATTTATTGACTCTGTTGTAATTTTCTGGGTCGATTTGTTGAGCGAGTTAATACTCAAAGTTCATTTGTTCCGTTGCGGCACGTCACAAGAAAGTTTTAACCAAGAATTGTTTAAATTATTGTTAATCGAATATGAATGCTTGAAGTTTTATATACTCTTGTCATAAGTTGATTTTTAAAATTATTTATAACTTTTTTTGGCCCGATATTCTTTACAAGCGATATTTATTTTATTTATTAATCCTGAGTTTCCTCTATTGGTATAAATAATCCATACGTGATTTCACTACGATAGAAAGAAAAAAAAACGTTTATTATGCCACCTAAATCAATCGATTGTATGCAGACCCTCAATTGTACAGAGCTCCCCTCGATATACAGATCTTCAGTCAGGGTAAATTGTAGTAGATAACTAATTCCATGAAACTTTCGGAAATAATAGCTGGTTCATTTAAACTGTTTTTTAAACGATGAATACCAATTGTTGGCGAGGTGGAAGTAATTTTGAGTTTTAATTTGATGCTATTGTGAAGAAATTGGTTTTAAATTTATTTTCGAGCAGGACAAACTGCAAATATTTGCTTCATTTCGAAATATGGGTTTTTGTGGAAGAGATTAGAATCACAGGCAAACAAACATTTTGATTCGTATCGCGTTATTTACCGATACGGGGTATTATTTCATTCAATTCCCGAGAAAGGAGAGAAATCGCCGTTGGTATAAAAATTCACGTTTGCCTAAATTTTTCTAGGGATTTGTTACTATATGTATTGTGGTGGATAGAATGGCAAATAACTAGTAACGTTTCGTTGGCGTAGTGTGATATTTGTGAATTGAATGCGAATGCCGCCACTGGACCAGGTCATGGTATTATGGATGTCGCGATTCTATGTCCCTTATGGCCGCCACTGGTTACCCGGCTGAGGTTGTGCCACTTCGACTAGGCGATGGTCATATGTGATGTCATTGTCACGATTCTATGTCCCCTGGTGATGTCTTTGTCAATTTCAGGGAGTTTAAAATGTTCCGGTGGATAGTTAACTACCTCATCTTGATTAGTAGCCGAATCAACTGATTTATATATCCTCAATTCGCCTGTAATTTTTAGTTCTTTTATCGAATTTCGAAATTTAATTCATTTACATCTATGTTTTTGCAGCCAGTATAAAAATCGTTCGCTCAATTAGTAGCCAATCATGGTTTCTGTAATTTTAATTTGAGAAACATCTGGAAACACCTTCTAAATAAGTTCATCTTTTGATCGAGTTAACTGACAAAAACTTTGAGGAAAGTTAATGCAGCCAGTCAACATGTCTATAGGAAATTTGTCATTACCAATGTCAATGAGTTGTTTAGAGAATTTGTTTCCAGATTGGTCCTTTTGCAACTCGACATGCATATTCTTGCTTAAATGAAGTACTTTGACATGTTTCCACAAATTGGAGAACTTTAGACATGCATTGAGTTCATCAGCTGGCGTTGATCGTGGAATCACTGACAATGTTTGACGAAAATCTCCTGCTAATAAAATCATTGCACCACCAAATCGGTTATTATTGCTCCATAGACCTATTAAGGTTCTGTCTAAAGCCTCCAAAGATTTTTAAGTGCCATGGTGCATTCATCCCAAACAATAAATTTACATTGCTGCAAAACCTTTGCCATTACAGAGTTCTTCGAAACGTTGCAGGTTGGAGTTTCATTGCTTTGCATATTTAATGGCAATTTTAGTGCTGAATGGGCTGTTCGACCACCTTCAAGCAAAGTTGCTGCGATTCCCGACGAAGCGAGTGCAAGTGCAATTTTATTTTGTGTGCGAATTGTTGCTAATATTAATGAAATCAAAAAGTTTTTCCTGTACCACCAGGTGCATCTAAGAAGTAAATCCCTCCAGTTTCATCATTTGTTACTTTCATAAGAGTTTCAAATACATACTTCTGTTGTTCATTTAACAGTGGAAGATTTGTTTGAATTAATTCTTTCAAAGCGTTGAGATCATACAGTTTTTCTCGATGCAACTTTTGGTTAAAAGCGTCATGCATTGGACGATTGTGCGCGGTCAGGCCTAATTGAATTAATAGTTTGTTTGAAATTATCAAGCACATCCTCAATTGAAATCAATGTTTCATTGTAAATTTCTATTTGTTTTGATGATCTTTGACGTTAGGAACACACCTACATTGCTTAGACAACAGTGAGTGCTTATAATTTAATATGAACTTTATACCATAGCAATAAAGCTCAAATTGACTACGTTTTAGTTACAAATCATTTGTATGGGAAAAAGAAAAGGACTATTTTTAGATTTTTAGGGTTTTTCCAGCAATAATTTTAATTTTTCTCGCCGTAAAAACCATCCTTGAACTTCAACGAACATTTTAAAAAAAGATTTGGCGAAATTCGTCCAGGCGTTGTTGAATTATGCGCTTACCAACACATTTTGCTATTCATTTTTATATTATAGATATATAAAATCATCTTAATTGGATTTTGATTGGAAAACCGTTGAAAAATGATACTGAAAATAGTTGGTAGAAGAGTTTGTCGGTATCAAGCTCGTAAGAGGATTAAACACATCATTTTTGGCAGCCTTCGTCACAATTGTTGGGAGCTTTTACATCGTTTTCTTGGTTGATTTTCAGTAGAGGATAACGTTAAGAAAGAAACCCTAGAAATTTTGGGGTTTTTCAGAATCTATCGTCCTAAAGTTGTGTGAGATAACTGATCATTCGTAACTAACTAACTGAATTATCATCTCAGCTTGAGTAATCCCTCGAAGCTATTGTTACAGAATATATAATGTAAGCTACCTCTGATGGATGATATATTAAAACTCATGAAAGACACCGAAATCTATTGCTTAATATACCGAATGTCCTTTCAATCAGTTTCATGGTCCTTTTCAACAAAATATTATATCTCTCTTCAGAAGTTCCAAAGCATATTCACTGTCCCCAATCAAATATGATCTAAAATCTCTATTTTCATACTCTTCTTCAAAATAATTTTTTAAAGCTGAGATACTAAATATTGAAACATTATACATGAATTATCATGAATTGAAAAGGAAATGTATTTCGATCTCTCGATAAATCAAAGAAAATTGCGACCCTGGTATAAAAATGTGTAGAAATTTGAGTAAGTGCTATACATGCTCGGAAATAAAAGGAGGTCCGTAGTCCGTTATGATACTTCGTCATGTGATAGCAATCTTGTATTTCCTCTTCTTGACCAAAAGACGGTCGTATATTCAGAAGGGTGTGTTTATCTAAATAGAAAGGAGGCGCACTGACCACGGGAAAATATGTATTCTCGATGTCGGTTTGTAATAGTCATGAAAATGTATGGCGATAAAAAGTGGCTTATTTCTTTTCAGCCCATAAGGAAACAAGATATTGTGTGGTGATTTTCAGAAGGAGAATAATTTTCTGGAAATAAATGAGTGTTGGTTGATTCAATACAAAGTTTTCAACTGATCACTAATTGAATTTGAAGCGTGCCATTTTTCTAAATGTCTATAATTTTCGAATATCTACCGGAAATAGTTTTCCAACAATAAGGTTATGGAAAACTTGAGCCCAAGTTGAGGATCGACATCTATCCTTCCACACATCAAAAGAGTAAAGAGTTTTAGCTTTTCAAGTTTCAGAATGTAATGAGAATCTCTACTGAGTTTATAAGCGAGAAATGTCTATTTTCATTTGGAAGTGAAGGGTGACTCAATTTCATATTTAGCAAAACATTTTCACAATCGAATTTGAAATCTAAAATTTGAAAAATACGGAAGCCCAGGTATTTCCCGTAAATATTTTATAATAATAATTGTAAAATACATTGATTTTTTCTTTGTTCATCTCCATCTTTGACGCTCTGAAACGCAACTAAATTGATCAGTTACAACAGGGTTAAGGATTGTTTTGCTAGAACATAAATTCCTCTTCTCAAAGAAAAAAGTTTTAGCAGATGCCATAAATACAAACAGAGATATAGGTGAGTAAAACCAAGTGTCTACAAAATAATGGACTTCTTTTTCACCAACTTACTATCCAGTGACCTGCTTTTTATTGACTGTTTCCCGCTAAAACATACCTGTGATCCTCTCAAATACTATATAATAATTTTTGAGGTATTCATAAAAAACCAAACCTGCATAATTTGCTGACTCAAATGCTTATAACGTTAACAGTTCTTTCAGGTAACCCTTGAACCTTCTGAGAAACTAACAATTGCAAAATTACATCAGAAATTATCAAAATTACATTAAAATTATTCTCAAAAAAAAATAGAACCATCAATGAATATTGAGATAAATGAGTAATTTTTATGCATATTCGAAGCCTTCTGGATTCAAAATCAAACATTCTGTATATTCATTTTACTCCTCAGTTCGCGAAACAAAATGAACAATTCTAGAAGTGCGATGTATACGTGGAAGGGGGGAATCAGCGGTTAATTTAGTAGATAATTAAATGGATTTTCCCGACAACGCCTGAAGTTGTAATTAGAATATGTAAAGTTCGTACACTTTGTGTTTCGGATGCCAAGGCGTACAAAGTTTTTAATTGTTACAAATTGCTCAAGTTTCATAACTGGTTAATTAACTCCAGCATCTCACTACGTCAACTAAAAATCCACCATTTCCTTTCATTAGTACAGATCCTAAAACGAAATCTGCTTTCCACGAGGTAATCTACTACGTCGTCTCAAAATGTTTTGAGGGATTGTATAATAGTGAACATACAGAATGTTTCAATTTTCATGCTGACTTCAGAAACTCAGAAATGTAGGAAAGCACTGACATGAGGTCAGGAACTTTTGTGCACTTATTCTCGAATCTTTTTACGGATTTTGGAACATACTGAAACAACCCCCAAAATGAATTTGACACAATTAACAAACATACAAGCAAAAAATATAAAAATATGTTAAATGAACAGGTGAATTTAAGGACCCAATACTAAAAACCCTACACATATTTCAACCTTTCTGTAAAGTTCGAAAAATAAGATAGTTTGTGAAATTTCTGTCTCAGAATATTTTGCAGTACGGTTCACTTCAGAATCCAGATCCAGAAAATCTCAAATAACTCAGAAATTATGTAATTTAGGAGCATAATCATGTGAGAAAACTATCATTATTTTGGACCGCAGAATCCAACACATTTATAAAAAAATAGGGTTCTAATTCGAAAAACAGAAGTTATGGCCAATTTAAGATCACAATTTTCAACACAAAATTTGAAACACCCTGTGATGATATTTTTGAAATCCAAAAGATGCATGACCTTTTCACATCCTTCCTCTTCGATGTTGTAAAAACGGTTTACGCTCAGGATATTCAAAATAAAAATAATGAACATATTACTGACTGAACATATTTGATTTTTGATCCAGTTTTTTCTGGATATTTTGAAAACTATTCGATTAAATACAATGGTTTTAACAGAAATGTATTCACTATTGAATACTCTATCATACCAGGAATGGAAAACTTGAAAAAAAATTTTTTCGTCGAATTTATTTTCACTCCCTGTATAACCGGAAGTTTTTTGGCTACGAAAATATTTTAGCGAGAACTTCGAACAATATAATAATCCCAATTTTCAGATTTCAAATATGTCTAGTTCTCCAGAAACGTTTAATAGGCACTCGAACTTGAGACACCCTGTATAAATAATAATGAGCCAGAATGACTGAAATTTCAAGGGTACGATTGGCAGATAAATGTTTGAGTTAAGTTTATTATTCGCACAGATAGTGAAAAAGTGAATTTTTTTATAATACAATTTTCAAATAAATTCTTAGATATGATGTAATTCTTTTATTGAAATGAAAACGAATATCTTCGGAGGTATTATTTTTCAAACTGAGAAATTCAACAAGAGTTTCAATACTACGAGGGAACGTTTTTAAGTTGGTGAGAATGAAAATGGAAATAAAAATACAGAATTATTTTTTCTTCTCAATATATTCATCTGCAACCCTTATACATTTTCAGCTCTTTCAATTAACATATTCATCCCTTTGATAAAAAATTTCTTATCTTTGTCTGAAAAATTCACAGAAATTGCATCTTCCACGTCTATATCACTTGGAAATTTTTTCCGAAGAAGTTTTTTTTCAAGTTTGGAAATAGATAATAATCACAGGGACCCAGGTCAGGACTGAGTTACAAAAGATTGTTGTCATGATTTTCCCCACCAACTGTGACAAATTGAACTTCTTGGGTGATGGTATGCCATTTTTGTGCACTGCATAGAATCCTTTTTGAATTCAGGTTCATTATGATGAACCTAAGTTTCATCCCCAGTAACAATCCGAGTCAATACTTCATCTCTGTCTTCGCTGAAGAGATCCCAAAACCCGCGAGAACAGTCCACACGGTGTTGTTTTAGAGGAGGCATGAGGATTCTCGGCATCCATCTTGCACTCACTTTAATCATGCCAATCAAGATGATCGTGAAGAATATTCTGTTAAGGTTTTATCTGATACTCCAACCATTTCTTCAGATTAAATTAGACCAGATGGTATCTTGTGTCCTGAATGTGGTTTATTTCCAATTTTCTGATAAACCTATCACATAAAGAATGGCTTTTTTTATGGTTCGTTTAATATCCGCTTGTATTTTATCATTTGTGTAGACTGGAAGAAGCTTTGATTAATGAATAAGTTGATGAAATAACTATATCCACTCGATTCCTGGAATACACACTGTTTTTCTAGTCGCTCTCTTCGAGAGCCTGATAAAAGTTGCGTATTTACTCTGGTTTGAACATAGTTTTTTCAAAAATAACATAGACATCTCCATTGTATGAATATCACCCCTATACATTTTGATTGATTCTGAACTCCCCCTTCAGGATCCACCCTTAGTCCTTCACGCCGTTCACAATTCATTTCACTGATGCTTTATCAGTTCCCATTCAGATAACACTTGAGTTTTTATTTTCCACCGCTTTGATTTTTAAGGGTTTATTACCCCTCAAATTATTAGAGGGGGGCTGTTGCGTAAAAATTAAAAAAAAACTCTTTAATTTCAATGAATGCAGGGCTTATATCATTCAGCTGGAATTATAGGATTAAAGTGTTTGAGTATCTATTGTTATACGGAAATAAATAAGATGGCTTTCCAGGGTGAAATTTAGTCAGCCATCAGGAAATCGTGATTTTGCCAATAAATACATTTTTGTCTGATCGATAAGAAAGAATATTGGGTATTTGGAATAATGAACACATCTCTTGAAACAAATGCTATACTGGGAAAAATGATGATTTTTCCACAAGAATCTGAATAACGAAAATTTTTTGTTATCTTGTTTCCTAGAAAATTAATATTGTTTCGTCATGTTAAGCCTAATTTTGTAATGTGCCCTAAATGGTCTAAATTGGCTTGATTTCTCCAAGCACGATTGATGGCTTGAAACATGAAATTAAAGTTGCCATTGCTGCCATAAGGCACACTGTAAAAATAAAATTCTGCGCTCAAACTCCTCAGGAGTTTGAGAATTTTTTTCAATCAAACCATTTTAATTTGAATTAATCTAAAATTGATTACGCCAAATGAACTATTTTTCTTGATTGAAACAACCTAGTTGATTATAGAGAACAGCTAAAACATTGGCCTGAAACTTTTTACATTTCAGCGAAATGAAAGAAACAACTGATTCCAACATAAACATACAATTACAAGAAATTGTTTATGCACTTGTCTCAATATAATTGATTGATACAAATACATTATTCTAAATAGGTTTTAACGAAACCATTCATTCGTTTCATTTTTATTTGTTCAATAGAACGAAGGTACGGTTGTCGTAAATTCTGTCAGTTGATGCAACGACTACAGTTTCTTGAGACAAGAATCTCGTGAGATTATATTATTCGCCTCATTTACTTGAAGAAAACTATAAATATTTGAATAAAATTGAACATATAATTGTTGCAATATGAAGTGACATTTGTAAAAAAATATTGCGTAATTGATTTAATAAAACGAATTAATTGTAGCAATTTTTATATTGGCCGCAATTAAATCAAAACTCTATCTCTTTTATATTAAATATATCCCATTTAAATGCAATTATTTGTGCGTTTTACTCACAATATTGTTGTATCCGGTGATAAAGATGACATGGAATACATGATGCTTAAGCTAATTGAAGAATACGAGAAGTGGGGCTTAAATGTCAACTTAGAGAAAACCAAATATCTTTGTGTTGGTGGAGAACCGGGTGATCTGGTATTGGATGATGACAGGGATGAGATGATAACCCACTGCCTGGACTATAGCTATTGTAGCGGCACTCTGTCAGCGGCAGGGGAGTGTATAGGGATCTCTTGGCGGCACTCTATATAGCCACGCATAGCTTAGTTCACAGCACTTCGGTGGCCTAGAGGTTTGCGCTCAAGTTTCACACCGACTAGGTACTAGGTGCCGGGTTCAACTCCCGGCGGCTCCCTCAAAACTTCTAACCCCTGCGTCTATGGCATGACGCACACAAGCTATACTGATGAGTCCAAATGTGTGCGCCAGGGACGAAACGCATAAGTAGGGATAAATTCCTTCAATTCTACATTGGTGACCCCTACGTGATGGGAACGGTTGTCTTTACGACGTGTCTTGGAAAAGCAGACGGTTGACACTTGAGGTATACTCGCTCCCTCTCTGCAACTTCCAACGAAACTCTAGACGCCTTTCCCATTCTGTACAATATTCATGGTCTGCCGCGGTATTCATTAATATAAAAGAGAAATTATTGTTCTGTGAAGAAAAATAATGATTACATACAAATGTTTTTTTTGTTTTATCAAATTATTCCTTTGCTAGTGTCAAAACCCTTCAATTGAGCTCAAATCAATCAGTTTCTTAACCCAAGAAACTTTCACTTGACATAAGAGATATTATCATTTTTATCGACTGAATTCTCGACCCATTCAACTAAGATCCTTTAAATCAACTACAAATCGAGTTTCAGTGAAATGTAATATTCATTTACATGAAACCAGGAATTCCACCTGTCGTTCGTGTGTTCGTCGGAACACTTGATTTCGGAACTGTTCGTTACTGTTCTTACGGTTCCTGATCTAGAGATGGTACAAGGTACAACAGAAGAAGCGGTAAATTCAAATCATCGGTAATTCAAATTTTCAGTAATTCCAATTGCCAATTAAGTTATATATTTGGTGATTAGGATATTCGCATAGCTGTTTTTGAGTATATTTGATGTTGTGGGAGTATAAATTTTCAATCAATTCGTTAAAATAACTTCTCAAAATTTTTGTTATCTCAAAGAAGAGGAAGGATCATTTGCAATAGATGAATAAAACAATTGCATACTTGTTGATCAAAGTATGTAAGATAATTATTTTATATTATTTATATATACGATATTTCGTATTTATATACTATATATTTATTTTTGTTATTTCGTGATTGTAGTATCTTTATTTTTTAACCACTCAAAATGTATTGAAAATTTAGGAAGGAAACGGAGGAATGACCTCTTTCAAGAACACAACGACTTGTTAAAACAATTTTTATCTAAAAATAATTACAAAGCTATGAAAATTGTTAGAAAATATTTTTATTTATTTCCCAAATGCCACCAGTTCCATATACAATTACCTAATTCTATTATATAAAATTTTCTGTACACAGTTTCCACCAAAATTACAATGAAATAACAGAAAAATTCACAGTTTATCCAGATATGAACTAACAAAAATAATTTCTCCACTGATGACCACTACTACATGTATTGAAATTTCAAATTATAATTAAATTAAATCATTTCTTTAAATATTTCATTACATATAAATTATATTTACAGTTATTTATATGGATATGTTTATGTTTATTTATTTATGACAAAAAATTGTTCAATTTTAATATTTGTAATTTCTAAAGTATTTCCACCGTATTAATAACGCAATAACTTATTCAATATCTTTTTAACACTATCCATGATATGATCCATGATCATTGAACTCTATATGAATACCTATATGGTATTTAGAGTTCTATGCCCATGATGTACAACATAACCTTACTTTCACTTATCTATGAACTTAACGAAATCGTTATGAAATTATCTGTTCCCACCTTTTCTCACCCGTTCGTGTCATAGAACAACTTGCGACGATTCCAAGAGTTACAGAACCTGGTTCTCTGTGACCCCAGTACAACTGGGAACTGCCACCCGAACAAACCTATTGTCATTTTTGTGTACGATAGCGCAATAAATGAATATTGTATTCCACCACATAAATAATAACACTTTTATACTGATAATGAAAGCAATTCATACAAAATTATTCTCTAACCATTCCAAAATATCATAAATGCACAACGTTAATATTCAAGTTTTCACTTCTGCCGGCACTCCCGGAGTGCAACCCGTCTTTTTTTTGTTATCTTGTTTCCTAGAAAATTAATATTCTTTCGCCATGTTAAGCCTAATTTTGTAATGTGCCCTAAATGGTCTAAATTGGCTTGATTTCCCCAAGCACGATTGATGACTTGAAACATGAAATTAAAGTTGCCATAAGGCAAGAAACAATCGAAAATATACTGCAAAATTGAACTGATCGAATGGGGTACTGCCAAGTGAGCCGTGGTCAATATTTGACCGAAATAATTTTTCACAAATATTATCAGGAATTATGCTTTCAAATAAATGTTTGATCATTGAAATCTATCGAGCCGTTCGTTTTTTATTGCCTTTTTAAATTCGAAATTTTCCGTAGGACACCCGTTACAAGTATGTCTTAATTTCAGAATGATTAAGCATATTAAAATGAAATCATATCTTCTTTAAACTGTTAACGAATATACGGAGGACCGTTTAGTGGACCAAATTAAGCAATTACTATATGAGAGTCCGATGGGGTGGGATATTCGAAAACCAAGGACAATCGAAAAAAAGACTACTTGATGTTTCATTGGAAACAAGCTCGCAAAATAATGTTATACCATTGATTATGCGAACTGTGGAGACATTTCATTCGAGATCCATGATCTGAGAAAATGAATAGAATGAACTCTTTCGCGATCTTCTTCCATTCACTCGTTTTCATTTTATTGTTTGCTGCTTTCAAGATCTCATTACAGCTGTCAGGAAGTACGTTCCAGCGCGATTGTTACAGATAGGGTCATTTTGATGCTTTGAAGGGCAAACTGATATAAAGAAAAAATTATGAGGGAAGATGTTGAGTCGTTCTTTCAACTGACAGCTAGATTGGTTAAATTTTGAACCTGTGTGATGATCGATATTTATACAGCGACGAAAGAGACCAAATGAAATAGGACAGATAAATATGAGCATCATTCCATGAATCAGATGGCATTTAAGTCTAAATACTACAGACGCATAGTTTATATTAAGAGAGTAAAAATTTTTTCCTGCTAAATGTAGTGTGTTCAAAGGAATAATGTAGAGTATCATAAATATACACGGTGTAACTAAATAAGTGTAAAATATTTAAGGAGGTGATTCCTCATCGAAAAAAAGATTGGGCCAAATCCGTCAGATGGTTCAGTAGTTATGAGCATCTTAAATTGTGATTCCTCAATAACTACTACAATATCCATCCTATCAAGTTGATACTTGAAATATTGTTGAGGGAGGCTAGAAAATTTTTTTAAAATTCCCAAAAAAAATTTTTTCGATACTCACTATCTCGTAAGATATTTTTCGGATTTCAATAAAAATTCGGGAATATATTGAGGTGATCGATATCTTACTTATCCTCAAATTTCATTGTCGTAGCTCTTTTCCATCCAAAGATATGATCATTTTTTTCATTTATTCAAGAGAAAATCACAGATCGATTGACAAATGCCGGGCTCATTAATCAGTGTCAGTTGGCGTAATATTAATGAAAATTTTTCATTACTGGAAATCATAGAGATAGAATTCAATCTCGATGGCTGAAAAAAAATACGTTGACAAAATTTAGAAAAGCACTGACGTAAGTTTTTAGGTGAAGGGAATTATAGCTTCGAACAAAACTTGGGGAAAATTATGAGTAGTTATTTTTAATTTGAGATATAGGTTCGTTCATTCATTAGGCGTTCATATTTGCATCACATTGTCCCATAGCACGAGAAAAGACTATTGTTCACCTGATCAGAGTGCTTATAGATTTGTTATGGTTTGAATATCTACTCGCAAGTAGCTCAACAAGAGCGCCAAAGCAATCTGACCTCACGTCAGTGCTTTCTGAATTTTTTTCGATGAGGAATCACCTCCTTAAATATTTTACACTTATTTAGTTACACCCTGTATATAACACTCACATCGAACAGTAATTCGTTTTTCAATTCTGTCTCTAGGGAGGGAGGAAGTTGAAAATGCCATTAGGACTCTGAAAATAAAGAAAAGTATTGGTGTTGACTACTTATCTGCTAACCTACTGAAAATAACAAATGTAAATGTTAGCTGTCAATTTCTACATCCCACGAGTATATCTATACAGGGTGTCCCAAGTTCGAGTGCCTTTTAGACGTTTCTGGAGAACTAGGCATATTTGAAATCTAAAAATTGGGATTCTGATATTGTTCGAAGTTCTCAACACAGCTAAAATATTTTCGAAGCCCAAAAACTTCCGGTTATACAGGGAGTGAACATAAATTCGACGAAAAAATTTTTTTTCAAGTTTTCCATTCCTGGTATGATCGAGTATTCAATAGTGAATATATTTCTGTTAAAACCATTGTATTCAATCGAATAGTTTTCAAAATATCAAAAAAAAACTGGAAAAACAGTCAAATATGTTCAGTCAGTAATATGTTCATTATTCTTATTTTAAATATCCTGAGAATAAACCGTTTTTGCAACATCGAAGAGGAAGGATGTGAAAAGGTCATGCATTTTTTGGATTTCAAAAATATCATCACAGGGTGTTTCAAATTTTTGTGTTGAAAATTGTGAATTGATGAATTAATAATTTTTTACAAACCAAAGACTGTAGAAGGCCATTTCATCATTCGAACAACAGAGAATGTGAAACGCTCTTGCAACTCATAAACTTAGCAATATTAGAAGATGCAACTCAATTATTCCCACAATAATTAAAGGGGCCCAAGTCTATCATGAATCCATTAAGTCAGCTCGGAAAATTTAATAAGGAAAACATTATCAAGGAGATAATCAGGAAAATTTGATGCTACAGTGGAAGAGTATTTACCACTCGGGTCTAACCCCAGGCTAATTTATTATAGAATGTATGGGTGATTACCAGATTGTCGTAGCTTGAACCAGCTCCAATATACAGCTTGTTCACTTATGGTTAGCATTGTAATTTTTGTAGGGCTATCGTTAGGCTGTAATGCTAGATTGGATTATTTTATTTGACTCTTAAGTTCATACTTAACTGCTCACGCTTTTTGCGTTAATGAATCAAATAGAATTCACGAAATTCCAGAATTTTTTAGGATCACTTTTAATAGATTCTTCGGTTTCCCTGATAAAACTGTTATAACATACATTAGTTAACTTTTTACACTGAGACCTGAGGCTACAAAATTGCAGATAATCCTCCCATGTATTAAAAATCTTATATTTTTTATGTGCTAACTTCTTCTGAAAAACCATCTCGGAAAATTTGAGTGTCTGATTGCATGACAAATGAATCCAACCTAAAGCATTTGTTCAATCAATATTCACCTCAGCAGAATGTCAAATCCCTAGAAAAAGAACTTCAAACAGAATTGCAGACGAGTATTCGTTTTCAGCTCTTCTTAAACCTAAACATATTTCGATTAAACGAAACAAGTAGACTGTCACGTTACCGAAAGCATCTTTTGAAAGCAAGGAAACCGTGAAATATATAGAAAGAAGGGAGGAGGATACTCCTCTTGAATATTTGAATGTATTCGAATGAGTTCCGTTGAAGCTTAAGAGATATCGGGGAAAATAATCTTCTGAATCACATTGGCCTATAAAAATAATTTTCATTTGAATAAAATGCTGTTGTTTCATTTCTTGAGTTAGGATAATAGGAATGACATTCCACTAAATATGTAGAAAATGCATTGTATTTCAATAATTACAGAAAAATTATGTGAGTCATTAAATGTAATTGGAATTTTTGAGTAAAAATCCCTGCTGAAAGCAAGAAATGTGCTTCAGCCCTCTCACCTCTTTGATAATCCCAATATAAATATTTCTGTGGTAATCCACAGAAGGAGATCGAAAAACTTTGTGTCGGCGAGGGGTTCAGAAATGCGATATTTCGAGGTAGAAAGGGAAAGGCGATCTCGCGAGCGAAGCGAGCACCGTAAAGTTCATGAGACGGGCTTTCGTTAGGTGCATTTCACATGCCCTTACGACCACGCTAACATTTTCAAAAAATTATCTAAAACACCGATTTCCGGTTTTTCGCGAAAGATGGTCTGGTAAAATTGAAAAAGGCTTTTTCCACTGACGCGATCAGGAAAAGCCGTTTTCATATGTGTCTTCCTGAGAATCGGACCTTGGATAGGGCTATTCATATCTTCCAATCGCAAGTAAAAATATTTTAAATTAATTGCTGAAAATAGCTTACTTCGGCTCAAACGCAAATTTCCAGATCATCAGTCACGTCCGACGTTCACAGAACATTGTCACATAATTTCAATTACAATTTTAAGACATACCCCGTATAATATTTTAAAAATTTTTCAATTCATACGATTCGTAAGAGCCCTAGTGAGGTGTACTCTTATAGTTCAACAGTCTACGATATGTATTTATGAAATTCAAAAATGTACCCAGCATAGATCCAGTTTGGCCATCCCTAGCCAATTCATTTCACCCCTGTCGATTCCTACTCTGAAATGACAATTGTCGTTGACATTCTAATCTTATGTATTGTAATCGCAACCAAACAATAAACAAATCAGAATGAATATTTCGCAGGTAGGGATTTGCAGATAGCAGATTATACTTTATTCGGGTTGTACATTTCAATTTTCACTCCACAAAGAAATTTAGGAACGACCGTGTAAAATTCATCGTGCTTGGTTGTATGTATTTATATAAATGAATCTATCGAAATATGACTACCTATATTAATCATTCGTAATCAATGGATATTTTCATAAAAACCTTTTTGCAGGTAGGATTTCCTCACGTATAGTGTAATCTTTCTTTTAATTCAGTTCAAACGGCCTCAGAAATCACCGAGAAACGAACTATATTTCTAAAATAGTGTTTTTAAAATTCCATTTCTTCAATTTTCATCTAACGTAATCTTGACATTTCTGTTATGTTCGGGCAGTAGAAACCCATTTTCATATCCAAGTAGAGAGATAAGACCGAAATTTTCCGTTTTGAAAGTCGAGAATTATTCCATTCTGTCACAATTTCCACGAAGAAACCCGAACGGGTTTCGAGATCAATCGTCTTGAAAACATAGACCTTGCAATTGTATAGAATCACAGAATAAATCCGGGTCACTCGGTTTGTGCGGGAATAACTGGAAATTGAGTAACCTCTATTTATGTGCACATCTTTAGAGCTTTATCGAATAATAATAATTTATTTATTCAACTTTAGTAAAATTCACGGAAGGTGAATCGATGCTGGAGTTGAATTAATTTTTTTTTTTTTTTTTTCTGGAAAAAGCACCCATGCGAATCAATTATATACTGGATGTCCCATATCCGTTGCCTATTATTAACAAATACTTTCCATCGAGTTATTTCGGCTGTTTCTGCTTACGGGTTCTTAATTCGATAAAATATTTTCGATTCATATACAGGGTGTCACATCTAAGTTGCGCATTCCTAGCGCTGACTTTCACCAGAGTTTTCCTCAAGTTTTCGTGGTTTTCCGCGTACGGGAGCTAATTTCAATAAAATGTCATACAGGGTGTGCGATTTACATGTCATTTTGGTATTTTTTGCGCTCTTTCGGTTTTTTTGTACTTCTTCTGGGTTTTTTGGGTTCCTTTGGATTTTTTGCGTTCTTTTGTGTTACTTCGGGTTCATTCGTGTTTTTCGCGTTCTTCCGTGTTCCATCGGGTTCTTTCGTGTTTCTTCCATTTCTTTCATGTTTTTTCGATTTCGACGGGGTTTTTTGCGTTCTTTCGAGTTTTTTCGGGTTCCTTTGCGCTTTTTGCGATCTTTCATGTTTCTTCGCGTTCTTTCGTGTTACTTCGGGTTCTTTCGTTTTTCTTCGGGTCCTTTCATGTTTTTTCGCGTTCTTTCGTGTTTCTTCCGGTACTTCGGGTTCTTTCGTGTTTCTTCGGGTCCTTTCAAGTTTTTTCGCGTTCTTCCTTATTTTTTCGGGTTCTTTCGTGTTTTTTCGCGATTCTTCGTGTTTCTTCCAGTTCATTCATGTTTTTTCTCTTTCGACGGATTTTTTTTGCGTTGGATTTTTGCGATCTTCCGTATTTCTTCGCGATTTTTTGTGTTTCTTAGCTTTCATTCGTGTTTCTTCGCGTTCTTTCGTGTTTCTTTGGGCCCTTTTGTGTTTTCTTGGGTTCTTTCGTGTTTTTTCGCGTTCTTTCATATTGCTTCGCGTTCTTTCGTGTTTCTTCCAGTTCTTTCGTGTTTTTTCGCTTTCAACGGTTTTTTTTTGCGTTCCTTCGGGGTTTTTTGTGTTCCTTTGGGCTTTTTGCGTTCTTTCGTGTTTCTTTGCTTTCAACGGATTTTTTGCCGTGTTTCGTGTTTCTGTGCGCTTTATTGATCTAAACAATAATAGTCATCCTTACCTCTTGTAGTTGTGTATGGTAATTCAGCTAGGTCTACTTTTCTTGAACATGACCTTTATACAGGGTTATGATAAAGTAATGCACAAAATTCATAAAACGTACAATGATCACTTTTGAAAAAAATGCAAAAACACGTCAAACGGTGTTTTATATTCCGCATCTCTTGACATAAGTTACAAAAATAACAAGTCAAATTTGTCAAAGTTATGGGAAGCTAAGATTTTTATTACATTATGTGATAAAGCTTGTTTTTTTACAAGAGGGAAAAATAGTTGCAGTAGAGAGTAGAGCTAATATATAAAGGTATTTAGATATGCCCGAAAGTGCAACCCAACTTCTAGCTTGTAACATTTGCCACTTTTTCTTTCTTTTTTCTCTCACGCACTCGCGCAGATCGACGCGGGCACTAGGCAGTGACAGACATGTTCATTTTTTATTCTGAGCATGGAATTTGCATCGTTTTATTTTATTTGCTAGTGGCGTATCAGCATAGGGTGGGATGAGACTACAATTGTTTTGTTTTGGAAAAACCTAGGATGTTACAAGCTGATGCAACTTATACTCCAGATATGGTGATTGAGGGAATCCTCTGGTCAGAATTATGTTACTCTATTCAAAATTATTCCAACGATCAATTCAATAAGCGTTTCAATGTAATTTTCCAGATTCCCCTGATTATTACTAGTGAACATTATAATTACAACGTGAATACTACAGTTCTATTACCCGAAATAGATATCTCTACTCGAATGAAAGAATTTCCGCAGTTTTCCCCTTGTAACATTGGGATGATGTTATGAATCACCCTGTACACATATATGATATCAAGAATTTTTTATACATGGCATAATCATAGTCTATCTAGGATGAATATTGCGCATCAGATTTAACAAGAATTTAATTGGAAATTGCACAGTATAATTCCTGAGATTCAATTAATTAATTCGTACATCTAACGAACATGTGGTTTTATTGAATACTTTGCAAATTTTTCAATCGTGGGGTATCACGAAATAAATATATGCAATGAATGAAAGAATTGCCGCCTTTCGACATATGTTCAATGCGGCCTGAAGTGGTAGAACAAATGGAAAGAGTAAACACCAATAATTGAACTTCGTATTTGCGGATGATGAAATGAACTAGGGTGGATAATTGCAATAAGTCAAAATAGAAGATTAACAACTTTCATGAAAATTTACGATTGATCTTTCGACTCCTCTGGCAGAAATGTATCGTTTTTTCTCGAATTCTAGGGTAAGTAACTGAGGACAATGAAATGACGGATGACAGTTGTACAATAATGGTAGTTAAGCTAGTTTCAACTGGAAACTTCACCAATCCTTGTCGTGGTTTCGTGTACGAATAATTTTCCAGACCTGTCTGTTACAAATGTTCAACATGAAACCTAGCGGATTAACAAATTTGCCGCCTTGTACGTCATTCAATTTTTGCCGCCCTACAGACGTTTGTTTGAAATTTAATACGTTATTTAATACCGTTATTAGTATGATTGTGAACTCAATGATATTTCTGTCTGCTACTAGAATATTTTTGCAATCCGCTATGTATTGAAGAGTTTAATGTTTATCTAAAAACATCAGCATGAATCATGGTAAATTAGTGTAAATAAATAAATTTCGTTCCGACTTAAAAAACGAAAGCACATATGATCCCCATCAATTTCACAAAAGACTAGGCTTCGATTTCGTATTCAATCTTGCACAAAGGCCTATTTTCCGCTAATGAAAAGTTTCGCATCTCCACTTCTGTCTTCGTGCCTGAACAATACGCCATGAATATTTAACATTGTACGTTGTTTGGTGAATAGGCCCGCCAATTCACCGATGTGACATCCCGCCGAGTGTTGTGTTCGCCAATCCCACTTCAGATCGCGTGCAAATTCGACCCTTTGTGTACTGATTGAGCCCGCACGTGACTTGAATTAGAGCCACACGGAAAGAGTGTGAAAGACCCGAGATGATGATGTTCCACTGGGCACTTCTTCGATTCTAACTGGATGGAAATGGAGCGAAATCATAATATCTGCCTATTCTCATCCACGCATAAACTTTGATATCTAGATTGAGTTGATTTTCGGAACATTTCTTGAACATCAATGGAAACGATTTATAATAAAATCTTAGCAGTATAACACGAAAAAGAGTGGATGTAGAGGTAAAGCAAGTATAATACATATATATGTGTAATATGAAACAAAAATTAATCTTAAATATCACAGTCTTATCAGGTACTTCAATTCTCTCCACAACCTCGAAAAAAATACATGAAATATATCAACTCCTAATGAGTCGACGACATTTCGCATTAATCTCGAAACCGGGAAATGAAAACAATAATTGGTTCTTGATTGGGCTAGTCGAAATAAATCAAACCTTCGGATGGGTCGAGGTGGAACATATATGTTGAATTGTGACAACAAGTCTGGGAAGACCCTGAAAGAGCTTAGCAATGAATATCACATTCGCATGGAATCTTCTCGTCCTCAATGAAGATAGGCCAGGGCGTTCCCCCATTCGACTGGCTCGTTATAAGAGCAGCAAACTTTAGAAATCTGTTTTGGACCCTCTCTAGGAAAGAAACGTCGACCGATAAGTATGAAGACCACACTACAGAGGAGAACTCCAATATTGGTCTAACCAACGAGATGTAAAGATGGTGAAGAGTCTCGATGTTGAAGTACCTAGTATTCCTTATCATGAACCACAGAGTCCTGAGAGATGACGCAGAAACGTTCCGAATATGTGCCCTAAAAGACAACGTGCTGTCATATGAAACACCCAGGTCTTTATAAACAATACTCTATATATAGGCTTACGAAAAATACAATCGATCGTAATAGGGGGCTCCAGACGGGAAATCATCATGAACTTACACTTATTGGTGTTGATAGTCAGGAAATTGGCAAGACACCACTCCTCAACCGCCTGTAAATCCGATCTCAACCGGTCAACATCGAATAACGATTCTTATAAGAAGAAAAGTTTTAAAGCATCCGCAAACAGCAAGAACTTAACAAATCGGATAACATGACTTAAGTCACTGATAAAAATCAAAAATAATAATGGACCAAGATGACTACCCTGTGGAGCTCCCGAAGTTACCGGTATAGAAAAAGATAATGTTCCACCAATTTTAACGGTTTGGTATCTGCCTTAAATATAAGACATATCAAACACCGACAAAGATTATCATGGAGACCAACATTCCAAGCTTTATACCCAAAATTTCATGGGACACACTGTCAAAGACCTTAGCAAGATCAGTGTGAATAACATCGACCTGCTTGTGATCTTCTAAAGCTTCAAGAACATACTGAGTGAAAACCAGAAGATTGGTTTCAACGCCTCTACCCCGGAAAATCCATGCTGCTCAGGAATGGGCACTTTTACGGGATATCTCCGTTATTTTTAACGTTAGCGGGATGCGGTTTTCGCGACAGTGTGCTACTTTTTAGTGAAACTAAAGATGGCGCAATCAGTTTTTGAATAGCCCTCCTAGTTTTTGCTATACAGGGTGGAAATGAAAAGTATCACTTTTTAATCACTCCCCGTATCTTAGTGGGAAACGAATTTCGAAGAAAGTAGGCATGATTCGGAACAGACATAAAATTAAACGATTAATTCCGTGATGCATAAACCGCCCCCCAATTCTCTCTCGTCAAAGCACCTCTGAGTGTAGGGTGATCTATATACCTTCTGCACAGTCCACGCCGTGTGGGTCGCTTTGACGATTCCCCGGTTAGATCCACCGTCAGTGCTATGGGGTCATGGTCTGTGATTTCATTGTGGAAAACGAAAGACCGAATATCTCTATTTTCTCTGGTCTTAACGAAGAAAATAGCAGGTTCCGCTCCAACGTCTAGTTATCTCATTCATGTATGATTATTACCCGGCAGACTGAGAATGTTCGTTTATTCCTCAGAAAAACCGGAACTAGATTTTAAATCTATATTCTATAATCTAATATCGTCTGTAATTATATGCATATAATTTCCTGTCATAAATTGAATATATATTCTCGTCTCACTCATCCCAATATGCTGATGACATCAATCTCTTCAATGATGCACGCTTGCCTAATATTCTTCAGTGTGACCTGAATCGGTTTAGCCAATGGTGCCGTCAGTGGCTTCTTCCCGTGGACGTAGAAAAGTGTAGAGTTGGGAGTCACAATCCACGTAACCAAGGCAAATGTTTGGTCTCCGCTGCACAGCACGTCGATCTCGGGCTGGTGATAACTGAGGATCTGTCTTGGTCAGCCCATGTGAGCAATATAACCGCCAAATGCCGGAAGATTTTGTACTTGATGCGGAAAGTTTTTCCTAGATGCTCGATCGAGATATGCCGGCAACTTTACATCACCTATGCTCGACCAATTCTGGAATTGCTGGCCCTGCATGGTTCCCTAGCCTGATCGCAGATCAACAACGTTTGGAGGGAGTGCAGCGTTCTGCAACGAGGATTCCGTTCGGGGTGGTTCGCCCTTCATATGAAGACAGACACTAAAAATGTTTGAGCTGGACTAGTTTAGTAATCGTAGGATACGTGGCGATCTAATAGTGACGTTTCGTATACTGAGTGGTTTCATTGATGGCAATCTGGGCAGTATTTTCGAGTTAAATAGAAATCCTCTGCGTGTCTACCAATATAAACTCGTGCGAGACAGTTTTTCCTGAAGCGCCACTTAATTTTCAATTTTTGTTTGAGATTTATAGGCAACAGCCTCTTCTCTGCATCTTTTTATAATAAATAATAATATCCCCGAAGATCCTCGTTAAACTGTCTTGGACCAGTACTTGAGGATAGATTGCTGTCAAGATAACCTCCCTGGATCCAAAAATCACACCAATCTCCAATATTCTTATATCCCCCAGGTTTCGTACTGCTTGGGAATAGCTAATATCATCCCTGATGGACACCATCATTCGCGTTGAGTTCACCAGCATTGTATACAATATTGAAATCCTCTATTTTAAGCCAATACAAGTCATGTATAAAATATGTTTCAGTAAGCACCATAATGTGAAAATCCATTTGAAGTTTATTCAGGAAATGAATCAACTCGTCTCTATTTTTCATAACATTTCTTACTTCATTCAGATGTAAAATATTGAACGGTGTGTTCTCACTGAACACGAAAGCGTCCACATCAGTAATAACTCTACGGAATGGAGCTCGTTCTCTCTGATGAATGGATCTATCTAAAAACTCGAAGAATGCGGAGGTTCCCAATAGAAATCAAACAAACAGCAAGGACAACCTCAGGAACACACACATACAAAGAAGAAACTAAGAAATGTAAGAATACTCAGCTATCCTGGATAAATCCTCAAGACCGCAGAGTAATGAAAGATAACCGCAACTGCACATCGTCCGCATAAAAATACATCATTGAATGAAACCTTTGTTGTAATCGTACTTTCAGATTTTGAAATATTTCCCTGATGCTTCCCTGATGAAAATAACCGTGAAACAACAGGTTGTTATGGAAATTATTATGGCACCTATTTAAATTGTTTCACGAGAACGATTAGAGTGTCGTGAACTGTATCGTAATACGGTTACGTGCGAAATTGTTCCTGATGGAAATTTCAATGTGGATTGGGTGCTGCAGGGCGAAGCAGGAATTGAAATATTTATATTTCCTTCCATCGTTGAATCAATGGTGATTTCAACGGATTTGACTTTATTCGAATATGTACTATCACTGTCATAAAATGATTTCATTGTAGAGTTCAGAAGGTGTACTTTACAATATCATATAATTATACAGGGTTCAATTAAATAAGTGTAAAATATTCCTCATCGAAAAAAAGATAGGATCTTTCATATAAAGAAACTTCCTTGGAGCATCCCTTGTTAAGATACAGCCCCTCAAAGGGAGTACATAAAATTTGTAAAACAATTTTTTTCACAAGCACCAAAAAAGTGTATTTTGTTATTAATAAATTAGTTTTGTTTTTTACCATTTAGTCGTTTAATGCAGGTACTAACTACAGAATAATAATAAATCCAGTTCGCATTTATTACGATGTACCTATCTCTGTAGTTGTTCGTAAAATAATATTTTGCTGCGAACTGGTTTATTTTAGGCAAAAAACTCATAAGATCTTTTTTGTTTAGAATGAAACAGGCTATCGGAAATAAATTTTTAAATGGTAAACAAATAATAAGACAAAAACTTACATTGGAAATAAACTTTACGGGTTGCGTTTTCCACCCTTACAACCATGGGGTAAACCAAGTAAATAACTGGATAAGTGTCTTTTTAGCTTAGTTAGAAAAAAAAAAATTATTATTCAAATTTTATGTACTCCCTTTGAGGAGCTGTATCTTAACAAGGGATGCTCCAATGAAGTTTCTTTATATGAAAGATCCTATCTTTTTTTCGATGAGGAATCACCTCTTAAATAGTTTACACTTATTTAGTTACACCCTGTATACAGAGATGATTATGATCGATCGATTGTATCTACATTCTTTCAATTGATAAAGCAGTCGGAATTCTATTTTCTGACCAAATATTGAAACGTAATGAAAAGAAAGCAGAATTCGACAATCCAAATGCATCCTTCAATATTGCAACTGGAGAAGTTTGAATTGTGAAGATATGATGTGAAAGAATATATATCGGAAAAGTTTTCTCCTTTCTATATTGAAGTGGCAAACAATAATCTGAAATTGATCTGTGAAATTTAATTTCCTCTGATACCCCAACCCTACTCCTAAGTTTATTCTCGATAATTCGATTTGTTCAGAGTCCGAATTTTTTTGCGATTTTTTCATGAGAAATTATTTACCAGTGGAATATATCATGTTACTCAGAGAAAAAGCTTGGTCGTCCAGAGTTTTACACAACAATGGTTTCGCCAAACAGTGTGACTTCTTCAGGTGTTACATTTTGAATGAAAGTTTTGGATAAGTACATTCTGTATTTATGCTTGTGAAAATTTTTCGGAATGCCATCCTAAATGGGGTAATAAATTCTAAAAATGCTGAAAAAGTTGACTCACAAGGGGGTTCGATCAACAAAATTGTTTTCTCTATTTCAGTGTCGTAATGAATTCATTACAGTACTAAAAACTCATTACAGCATTGTTTTTAGTTACATTTTTCATTTTGTGGTTGACAACACTGACATCCTATCGTTTCGATTGTCATTGCATGTCAATTGTCAATATTAAACCATTGAACGCACTATTCAAATACTATAATCTGTCAATTTTCGTGTCAGTCGAGCCAACTGCGAAAATAAAATACAAAAGGCACTAGGAGTTATAATCCGAATTTTTCATTGATTTCCGATAAATTTCTCACAAGTCTTGACTGAAATAGAGAAAATATCGTTTAATACTCGTTGCAGAAGGCAATCCAACACTCATGTATTCAAAAACGAGCAACGTAGGAGCGAGTAGTTGAAATTCCATTGGTTCCTGATATCTCAAGTAATCGTAATGAAATGACGACAGTAGGCGTAAACCTCCTGAAATTCCATTGGTTCTTGATATGTCGACTAATCGTAAAGAAATGACGACAGTAAGCGTACCTAAACCTCCTGAAATTCCATTGGTTCCTGATATCTCAACTAATCGTAAAGAAATGACGACAGTAGGCGTAAACCTCCTGAAATTCCATTGGTTCCTGATATCTTAACTTATCATAAAGAATATAACGGTTTGAAATACCGTACTGTATATTGAAGGTTGCTATCATGACTTTTCTCCGAAAGGTACAATTTTCCTCCTTTCATCCTAAGTCCATCTTTCAGAATTAATTAAAATCAGTACACGTATCGTGTAGAAGTTTAGTTTAGAAAATTGTGATTAAAGAAAATTAATACAGGTGGCGATCACGGTCCATCGATATTTTTATCTGATCGGCGATTCGATAAGAATCTTGCTGGAATTTTTATTCTTCAACCTGTTGCCGACCTGAAAAGGGGATTTGAAAATCAACAAAGTTGAAGGTTCAATTTAAGAATCGTATCAGAAAATACCGAAGTTTTGTAAGAATATTAAAAACCCTTTTATATTGAAAAGGTGAGTTTCGCCTAGGCGGATATTTCATGTTTAATTTGAATAATGCTTTATCATTGTTTATGACGTGATATTGACATTTTAGGGTTTTTAGTTTCGACTATTACAAATTTTATTGTCGAGGATTTTTGCTGCCGAAGATTTAGATAGGAAATATCTTAGTACCGTTTGGATTCCCTGCAGTCATCACAATATACAGTTCCTCTCGAGTAACCACCTTATAGAAAGAAGACGTCCAACAGCAAGGCCAGTATAGTCACTGTCTCAATGAATGAATTAGTTGTTTGAAGAAAGAGTTTGGTGTACCGTATATCTGATAATTAGGTCAATTATTTAGAGTATAGTTAGTGTAAGAGTACTAACCCCTATTATTTGAGAATTGGGAACAATTTTTTATGATTATTGGATGTTCATAGATTATATATTTTTTTCTTAAGTTTACAATATCTTACATCTGTAGTTATCCTGTCTGTTTCTTGATTTACAGGCGGTGGAATCATTCTTATTTTATTTTTGTTAAATCAAGTGGCGCCCAGTTTAGAGAAATCTTTTCGATAAAGATCGCAATTTCATAATTATATTAAATCCACGACCTAAATGTTCTCCGGCGAAAAGCTGCCGTTCGCATTTGTGCCATGTAAAACCAAATTGTGCGTGGCAAGAAATTACGACAGTAGGCGTAAACCTCCTGAAATTCCATTGGTTCCTAATATCTTAACTTATCGTAAAGAAATGATGACAGTAGGCGTAAACTTCCTGAAATTCCATTGGTTCCTGATATCTTAACTTATCGTAAAGAAATGACGACAGTAGGCGTAAACCTCCTGAAATTCCATTGGTTCCTGATATCTTAACTTATCGTAAAGAAATGACGACAGTAGGCGTAAACCTCCTGAAATTCCATTGGTTCCTGATATCTTAACTTATCGTAAAGAAATTACGACAGTAGGCGTAAACCTCCTGAAATTCCATTGGTTCCTGATATCTATAACTTATCGTAAAGAAATTACGACAGTAGGCGTAAACCTCCTGAAATTCCATTGGTTCCTGATATCTTAACTTATCGTAAAGAAATTACGACAGTAGGCGTAAACCTCCTGAAATTCCATTGGTTCCTGATATCTTAACTTATCGTAAAGAAATGACGACAGTAGGCGTAAACCTCCTGAAATTCCATTGGTTCCTGATATCTTAACTTATCGTAAAGAAATGACGACAGTAGGCGTAAACCTCCTGAAATTCCATTGGTTCCTGATATCTTAACTTATCGTAAAGAAATGACGACAGTAGGCATAAACCTCCCGAAATTCCATTGGTTGATATCTCAACTAATTGAATGAAGCACTACTCAAATAACGGAGCTTTTAATAAACAACATTTTCTACTATACTATATGTATCACTCATCTGTCGGTGTCTAATGGTATTGAGAAAAAATATAGTTTGGGATTATTGAAACTATTGTTTTTGCAGTTGTATATGCTACAATTGTTAATCATTTTGGAATTAATTTGAAAATAACACAAAATTGAAACAGAATACTTACTGGAATGAAAATATATGATTAAATAAATGAGCTTTGCTGGTTCATGGTAGATTTTGACTCAAAGACATTCTACTGAATTATAGGTTAGGTTATATTTTTTTCTTCAACTTCTTTGAATTTTAAATAGATCTCAAAAAAAATCTTTTCTTCTAAATATTATACGAATTAATTATACAAAGGAATTATTTAAGATGTCTAAAATAATAATAATAACATTATTCCAGACACTTTAGAATTATTGATGAAAACAAGCACCAAAATATGAGTTTAGAATTCCTGCAAGATGCGCTAGTCAGACTTAGTGTAAGAAAATCCACGGAGTGCGACTACTGGTTGGTATCTATACTGTGCCATCAACATCGATTCCAGTAATGAACACAGTGGAATCGTCAGCAAAGAGTTGTACGCTGATCAGTTAAAAAGTCTGAAATGTGCATCAGAAAAAAAAATGAGATTTAATATTTTACACCTTTAGCAAACTTCATTTACAAATACATACAGATATATATTAATCAAGAAGGAAGGTGATAATTCAAGCGATGATCCGACATCCACATACCTCCGAAACTTATCAAGAAGCTCGCGGGGGTCGCAATCAAACGCCTTAGTGAGGTCCAAAAAGATTGCTGGGTAAAGAATATTCATTGAATTTTTTAGATGCAATCAAACTGACTCTACGTACACCATAAATCCTGAAAATCTCAAATAACTCAAAAATTATTGAATTTAGGAGCATAATCATGTGAAAAAACTTATTTTTGACCGCAGAATCCAACACAATTATAAAAAAATAGGGTTCTAATTTGAAAAACAGAAGTTATGGCCAATTTAAGATCACAATTTTCAACACAAAATTTGAAACACCCTGTGATGATATTTTTGAAATCCAAAAGATGCATGACCTTTTCACATCCTTCCTCTTCGATGTTGTTAAAACGGTTTACGCTCAGGATATTTAAAATAAGAATAATGAACATTTTACTGACTGAACATATATGACTCTTTTTCCAGTTAGATATTTTGAAAAGTATTCGATTTAATACAATGGTTTTAACAGAAATGTATTCACTATTGAATACTCGATCATACCAGGAATGGAAAACTTGAAAAAAAATGTTTTCGTCGAATTTATTTTCACTCCCTGTATAACCGGAAGTTTTTGGGCTACGAAAATATTTTAGCGAGAACTTCGAACAATATCATAATCCCAATTTTCAGATTTCAAATATGTCTAATTCTCCAGAAACCAGAAACGTCTAATAGGCACTCTAACTTGAGACACCCTATATTTATATATGATCGCTTTGTAAATTAGCAATTTATTTTGAAGGTTCGATTTGGACTTTCCGCCTATAAGTCAATACATTTTTTGAAATTTTGAATTAATTTCATTCTTCTTAACATGTCTCCAATTGGGGCGCTGGTCTAAATGTATGGCGAGATACTTAGCCTTGGTGTCGACTTCGAATATTTTGACATATTTCTTCTTGTAGTGAATGTAACTTGAACAATATAAATGAAAAATATCAAATACCTTCTTTATTTTAACAAAACATTACATAAGTATGTGTGAAATCATTATTCAACTACATCACGCCAAACTTGCCTTGGTACCTGGTTTCAAAATTTCAGCAGTAGATTTACCTTGAAATTTGGAATATCTGAAATAAATATTGAGATATTATTATAAGGTATGAAATATAAATATCAAGATGATACATTATGAAGTAAAAAAATACATATCCAGATAATACATACATAACGGAATATTTTAATATTTCCTTTTCGGACAGGGACGGTTTGGTTTTTTGAAGAGATGCCAGTAAAACCTCATGTGTGACTGGTTGCAATGATTCGAACTCTGCAAAAATACATAAGGAATATTGGAACTACAAATGAACAAAATTACAAAAGATGGTTCGTAAGAATTAAAATTTCTGCATCTGCTAAGTTTTATAAACGTCGACCGCTTGATCAACTGGTTGATATAGCCATTATACGCCCAAAATTTCATTGATCAATTTGATGAAATAATCAGCTAAAAATAACTGAGTGAAATCAAGGCGACCTATGATAATTTTACACTGAAACTTGGCTACTATTAAAAATAACAATTGCAGTTCAATTCGGTATGGGCCCGAATTGTTTCAAGAAGTTAGAAGTTATGAAAGAACCAGCATAAAATTGGCAAAGGAATGCAACCATTTGACATTCATCCATCTTGCAAGAGATCGAAACCTAATTCCTAAAGGTCTCAGAGTGAAACTTCCTGTCAAAAGTTATAGAGCAGATAGGATTTCAAAACGGACAAGTCAAGCCCTTATGAGAGAAAGACTGAATCAACATCGATTCAACAAAGCCAAATTACTTACAACATGCGAGAACCTTAGATGTAGTATTCAATCAAAAACTGATGCTGAAGATTATGAAAATATTCTGGGAGCTTTTAAACATAGCTATGAAAGAATATATGAACAACAAAAACAAGTCCAAAAAGGAAAATGGAGAAACTTATGAAGGAGTCAAGAAAATATGAACCCTTAGATCATTCAAAAACCGTGATCAATTTATCTAATAAGAACATAAGTGAAAATCAGATATCTCTCCTCAACAAGGGTCTCAAGTTCTCTATAGCCCCTAAGACGATACCAAAAATTGAAATCATGTTGGCGGCAGAAGAAACTGCACAGAAAATTCGAGAACCTGAAAAAGCCGAAGAGTACAGATGGAAAATCAGAACCTTGTTAGACAGGAATAACAAACACCTCTACCCAATATAAATAAAGCTGAACAGAGGGCATTAAAAGATCTTAACTCGGATAGTTCCATAAAGATACTTCCAGCAGACAAAGGAAACGCCACTGTAATTCTAGATGTTGGCTCTTATAATCAAAAAATCAATGAATTATTAGAAGCAGGAAAATACAAAAGACTAAAAAGGACCCTACCACCACAGTTGAAAACAAGATTTACAAAATCCTTTATAAATATCGAAATGAATTTCCAGATCAATTCGTTAGATCAAGACTTACACCTCACTTCAGTAAACCACCACATTTATAAGGTCTACCAAAAATACACAAAGCAAATATTCCTCTAAGACCAATTGTGAGTTCAAGAAATTCAGCATGCCACCAATTGGCTAAATTTCTGCTGAAAATTATATCACCATTAAAAAGTAATTCAACATCGATGATAAGAAACACTAAACACTTCATAGAAATAATGAAACATCAAGAAATCATGGAAGAAGACGTTATGGTCAGCTTCGACATCACCAGTTTGTTCACTAATATTCCGACAGATAAAACACTTATCATAGTTAGGAAAAAGCTTGAAGAAGATCAAACCCTTAGTGAAAGAACTACACTAAGCGTGAATGCAATTATGGAAATGCTTTCTATTTGTATTGAAACAACATATTTCCAATTTGAAGACATCTTTTATCAACAAGAATTTGGAATGGCCATGGGTTCACCACTATCACCAATTTTAGCTGATTTATATATGGAAATTTTCGAACAGAAGGTATTAGAAAAATATGTACTTAAACTCAAACTGTGGAAAAGATATGTAGATGATACTTTCATTATTTGGCAACATGGAAGAGACACTATAGATGGATTCCTTCAATATCTAAACAATCAAGAGGAATCAATTAAATTCACAATTGAAATCGAGAAGGACAGACAACTTTCATTCTTAGATGTACTCGTACATAAACAAAATGGAATCCCAAGAACCACTGTGTATAAAAAACCAACGAACACAGGACAATATCTACATTTTGATTCAAATCACCAACTGAACACTAAATTGGGAGTAGCAAAATGTTTATTTGATAGAGCAATAAATATTTGTTACACTTGAAGAAGACCAAAATGAAGAAATAAATAACATCTCGAAAACTCTTAGAAGCAATGGCTACCCCAAAAAGATATTAGAAAAAGCTAAACGAACAAGAGAAAGTCAACCTGAACCAACAGATATAAATCAGACCATTAAAACCGTAATTCCTTATGTAAAAGGTTTGTCGGAAAAAATGAGAAGAATTGGAAATAGATACAACATAACGACTGCATTCAAAACTCAAGACAATATCAGAGCTAAACTTACAAAAGTTAAGCCTAATAATGAGACACAAAGGACAAAGAACTGCATATATGAATTACCTTGCGAGTGCGAAAGATCTTACATCGGAGAAACCAAACGCCCTCTGAATGTACGAATAAAAGAACATCAGAAGCTTCTACGAGTACTAGACAGCGACAAATCCAGGTTGGTCCAACATGCTATAGATGAGAATCTTCGTAGAAAGTGGGATGAAGCATCAATAATATCCAACGAAGAAAAACTGGCAAGAAGAAAAATCAAAGAAGCAGCATTTATGAAAATAACACCGGATTCCATAAGTGCTCCATCTTTAGATCTGCCAGAAGTTTGGACGCCAATAGTTCGATCCAACTTAGAAAGATTATCATATCACAGATGAGTATATAACATCGTTCATTTTCTTTCATGACTTCTGTCAATATTGACTTTTTGAAAATTGATAATTTTCTTACTTTTCTCCTTGATAAAGATAGAAGATGTCTATCGAAACGTCGGAAAACATTACATCCACAATAGATGATGGTAATAGCCCAAACAATCATTCAACACGAGCTCCATCATCAACAATATCTCGTCATCAAATTGCAGTTCAAATAATGGATTTTTTCTATTTCAGTGTCGTAAAACGTAACGTTTTTAGTTATATTTTTCGAATTGTGGTTGACAACACTGACATCCTATCCTTCCGAATGTCACCACCTTGTAGAGATTTGAACGCACTATCCGAATTCTATAATCTGTCAATTTTCGTATCAGTCACGCCAACTGTGAAAATAAAATACAAAAGGCAGTAGGAGGTATAATCTGAATTTTTTATTGAGTTCCGATAAATTTCTCACAATTCTTGACTGAAATAGAGAAAATATCGTCTAATACTCGTTGCAGAATGCAACACTCATGCGTTCGAGAACTCGCTCCGTCGTCCCTCATTTCGTGTTGGAATAAGTGGCCATTCTGCAACATGTTTTAGAATATACTATTAATAAGACTGTGATAATGATGATTACAAAATCGAGCGATTATGTCTTGACTGTCATCAAGTCCTTAATCAGATTCAAGAAAGTGATTAAGTAACTGTGCTCACACATTATGTAATCTGATTCCATTATGAGCTCCTTAGATAAGGATAAACTATGGCGCACATTAAGACAGAGATAAAGGATCCTCACCTTGTTATTTTCCGACAGTAAATGTTCCATGGTCGATAACTGGGCATTGTAGAGAAGGCATTGCAAGTCTGCTCCCGAGAAACCTTCGGTTTTTGTCGCAATTTCGTCCAAGTTAACTTCTTCGCTCAAATTCATGGACTTCGACAGAACCTTCAGAATGTCCAGACGTGAATTCTGGAAGAATAACGGTTTACAATTTTTTTCGAATATGTTGACAACACTGAAAGATATACAAGGTTTTCCAATAAGAGGTGTGCCGCTTAATACAGTGAAGTCAGGATCCTACATTTGGAAACAATTTGAAGAATTCTGTGCTGCCCGGAAATACCTTGTAAATGAAAAAACAAGTTTGTCAGAGCTCAATAATATTATGCTAGACTGGGCTTTCAATATGAAGAAAAGAGATGGATCAGACTACAAGGAAAGTGTCGTAAAAACCTTGTGGAATAATACTGCCAAAAAACTGCAGGAAAAATTTTATTCCGAATGGGGCGTTAGGTTCGATCTATTCACAGACGTGGCTTTTAAAACGGCGCGGGATGCGCGAAATGCCAAGAGGCGTATTTTGCAAGTGGACCCTGAGAAAAGAAAAGTTAGTGCCAAGGCGCTGTCTTTGGAGCAACACAAAATGATGGTCAACTTATGTAAAGAAGATAATCAGACGGTTTGAACAGAAAATTTTATTTCATTGCTGCATTGGAGCTTGCTTGGCGCGGAGGAGAGGGTTCATCTTACCTAACTACGCATTTCTCGAAATTGAAAACGATGGTAATCCCACTGGCCGAATTGTCTACAATCCAATATTTTCTAAAGCAAGACAAGGTGGTGCTCAGAAATGTGTGGACACGAAATGGCTGACTCCCAATATTGAAGAAGATATTTGCCCGGTGAGGTTATATAAGCTACTTGTATCCAAAAGGACTGCAAACATAACCACTGAAAGACTATTCCTTACTCCACATAAGAATTGGAAATATGGTTCATGGTTCAAAAACTCCCCAGTCGGTCCCAATACGAAAGCTAAATGGACAAAAGAATCGGCAGAACTCATTGGCATCAACACAACCAAGTCGAAGATAACCAACCACTCGCATCGAGCTACTGCTGTCAGCCAATTAGCCAAAGCAGGGATTGGCGAGGAACAGCTGATAAAGATAACAGGCCATTCTTCTGCAGCATCAGTGAAACCGTATCTCCAACTGGACCAACAACATCACAAAAAATAATCACAGCCATAATGAATGAGAAAATGTCCTTCAAGAAACAACATCATATCTACTGCATCATTCGAAAATAATGCTCGTAATGTGTATAATAATTGTACTATCAATAATTATCATTTTGAGAATAAAGATGAATAATTTGTTGTTATGCTTCTATCTGGTTATTTTTGAATAAAAAACTATTTTTTATTTCGTTTGATTTATATTGTTGAATGATCTTTCCAAATATCACATGAGCTTCAAATTTTTTTCGTTTCGTGAAATTTAAACGCATAATTCCCAAAAAACAAGAGTGTTCTCAAAAAATTCTCACCTCTGGTGGTATTACCCTTGAATAGCCCGCTATTTCAGTAGATGTTGCTTTTGATGCTGTCATTTTTTGACATTTGACAAGTAGAAACTACGCCATTAATAAAAATGGTACGATACACGCTTCAACAACGCATTGAAATTATTGAAATTCGCTATAAAAATGGTGAAAATTTGGCAGAGACGGTTCGACAAGTTCGGTTTCTTTCGGAATGAAGGATGTACATATATCTTTTCCTAAACTTAGATACTTGTACGTGATGAAATCGATAGGAAAATCAAACACTCTCAAGGGGCTCGGTCTTTTCTATGATGGGAAATCAACGGAAAGCGAATTCCTTCTATTTCAAAAAACCTTAATGAATTATATATATGAATTGACAAATAAGGATTAAGAAAAACTTGTCTTTCGACTTCAAATTATGGCTAGAACTAAAGCAGTACTGAAAGTATCACATTCATCCAACTCTAACATACCTTATCTGGAAGAGAACAATAAATCTGTTTGTCTAGACGTCCAGGTCTCAACAGTGCTGGATCAAGTAAATCAGGTCTTGAAGTGGCAGCCAATACAAACACTCCACTTAATGATTCAATCCCATCCATTTGAGTTAAAAATTGATTGACAACACGATCTGTTACTCCAGTGCTATCGTGACCTCGTCTGAAGGTTAAAAATTACTTTCACATAATTTTGATCTAAAGTTTGGACATTACCTTGGTGCTAAGCTGTCGAATTCATCAAAAAATAAAATGCAAGGTTTTGCACTTTGAGCTCTGCAAAGAAGAATTAATTGGTTAGTTGTATTTATTCGACATTTTCTTCATAAAGGTACTATATTCCATATTTCAGTACCTTCTTCTCAGCTGGATTTTTATAACTCGCATTCATACTATCAAAAATGAATGAAAATTAAAGATTTCTTCTAAGAAGTAAAACATGTTATATAAAACTGGAAATATCAACTTTTAAAAGTAACTACACAAGTACGCGTAAGTCAGAGAATATTCAAACAGGATACGCAGAGCTCGGACGTAAAACAAGTACATACAAGGAACAAACATCATGAAAGACCGATAGGGAGTGAAAAACAATACAGTATAGGAATGGAAACAAAGCCGAAATATGCAATAAAACAAATAACTCGATAATGAAAGGAGAGGAAAGACGCAGATGGAATTACGTTTCATTGTCTAGTAATTTGTTTTATTGCATATTTCGCCCTTATTGTTTTATTTCTTCAGACAACGTCGCATGTGCGAATGGAAAAAATTTTAGCAAAAGTTGAAGTGATGGGGTACTATACAGTAGATATACTAAGCTGGTTCTGGACCACTTTCGACCCATGTCCTCCTTAGTTGGTGGCTGGGTGCGGCAGCGCCATTTTGTGGGCCTATTGAATTGAGATATTTCAGTTGATTCACAAGAATCGCGAGTTTTATGAGAATTTTCAAGAGAAAGAATAGTTATTTGAGAGCAGAAGAGTGTATGTCGATCGTCATCTGCGCCGATGTTCGCAGCAGCTACGATACATGTCGAAGATTTTACCGAGCGATCAGAATCAAATACAACCAAAAAAATTGTAAAAAATTCAAAATGATAAAAGAAATTGTTTTATGAAGATTCTCAGAAATAATCTCATCATAAAAATAAAGAAACTTGTAAAAATTCAATTGATTCTCTGGTCCACAGAAATATTTATACCTAGAGGATCAAAAAAGATAAAAAGAATTTGTTTCATACATACTGCAAAAAAACATTTCTGACAGCCTGTTCACTAGCACCGATGTACTTAGAAAGTAACTCTGGACCTTTGATGGATATCAATCTTACTCCATACTCTTTCGCAGCAGAACCTGCTAGCAAAGTCTTTCCAGTTCCTGGTGGTCCATAAAGTAAAATTCCAGATTGCAAACGGAGGGGAGCAGTACTGAACACATCAGGGTACTGAAAACAACTTTAGAGTAGACATATTTTCAAAAGACTGGAAAAAAATTCATTGAGTTGAAAACAGTCCTGACTTCTTCGAAACAAAGTAATAGTTTGGGTGAGGATTACATTGATAACCAAAAATTGTTAGTCATTTAGAAGAAATATTGAGATGATATCAAATTACCTGCAAAGGCCACATCAAAATTTCTCCGAATAATTTTTTTACATCTGCAAGTCCCCCTACATTTGAAAAGTCATTATTTCCAGGCGAATGAAGTTTGATATCGTTGTGTGATAATAAAACCATTTGAGATAGTGCTTTTTGAAAATGTTCATCATTGATTTCTACATCATCTGTAAGATAATATTCTTAGAGCTTTGAAACACAATAACAAAGTTCAAACTTACCATTTTTCACAGATTCGAACTTGATTTTTTGACTCAAATCATAAAGGTCTTGGAACACAAACCCCTCTGTTTGTCGGAAAAAAGCTTCAAGGTCGAACTCGAAGCGCTTCTCTTCCAATAAAAATTTCATAATATTCACTTTATCAACCTATTAATGAAGAAAAAAAATTGTGATTAGATAAAAATATTGAGGATCAATGTGATGCATACAACTTTCACTAGAAATGAAATCAATATGTATGGTGTTACTGCTATATGATCAGTTCAAGATTTGAAAAGAAATTGCCCAATTTAGATTGTCGAAGTGATAATTATAATTTTTCAAAAGGATTGAAACTATTCCCGAAAGCGGGTACTCAGGCTTCAATAAGCGATGCCCATATCGAACTATACAGGGTGTAACTAAATAAGTATAAAATATCCAAACTTATGAAATTGACAATTGATAGAAGATAAATTAATGAACAATTTTCAGCGGTACAGAAATTTTCACCAAGATTTTTCACATAATTATTGATTTTCTGTAGATTGCTGTTGAACAATCTGAGAAATTTTCACTTTTCGCTATTGCACGAACACAAATTCTTGTAGAAATATAAAAATGTTAACTGTCGCTCAGGTTACGGATTATCTTTCGTTACGATAAATTGAGAAAAATCCAAAAGGTTGTATTTAATCAGTATCGATCCTTTTTCGCATGATCAGAAGCTACTGTGGAGGAATTTTAACAATTTCAAATACATAGAAGGAATCTCTTTTTAATAAAAAATTTTATTTCTGGATTTTTCACAGAAATATGATTTCAAGGAAAGTTATAATTTCCAGGATGAGAATGTTTTTCAAAAAATGTGATTAATGGCTGGGAGACGAATTTATCGATTACCAATATGTGCCTACCACTTATTTTTAATATTCAAAAATCATTCATCTTGATTCCGATTGAAAAAAAATTCCATAACAAATGAACTGTCTCTCAATATCTTCTTCCCATTTTTACTAGAAACATACAGAACAACCATTTATTTAAAAAAAAATTTCTTTCTTAAGTTCAGTGAAAAATTTCAAAGTCGTCAAAAGAATTCCAAAGTTGTCAGTAGTCGAAGCAGTTGGAAAAATTTTAATGCAGGCAGGAAAACTTCGATGCAGGTTAGAATGCTTCAAAGTATTAAGATAAAAAATTTAAAGGATAGAGTTGAAATATCTGAGCGTTCTACGGGCAGAGAGGATGGACCTATTTCAAATACATAGTACTCTGCCCCTCCTTCTAAGAGAGATCTAAGAATGGTGCCGTAATATTGTTACAACGTTACATTACATTGTTACATCATTACATTTTTACATTGCTACATTGTTACAATGTTACATGGTTACATCGTTACATTGTTACATTTTTACATTGCTACATTGTTACATTTTTACATTGTTACATTTTTACATTGTTACATCGTTACGTTTTTACATTTTTACATTGATACATTTTTACATTGTTACATCGTTACGTTTTTACATTGTTACATTGCAACATTGTTACATTTTTACATCGTTACGTTTTCACATTGTTACATTTAAACATTGTTACATTTTTACATTGTTACAATTTTACATTGTTACATTGTTACAATTTTACATTGTTACATTGTTACATTGTTACAATTTTACATTTGAACATTGTTACATTGCTACATTGTTACATTTTTACATTGTTACATTGCTACATTGTTACATTGTTACATCGTTACGTTTTTACATTGATAAATTTTTTACATTGTTACATTTTTACATTTGTAACATTTGAACATTGTTACATTGCTACATTGTTACATTTTTACATTGTTACAATTTTACATTATTACATTTTTACAATGTTACGTTTTTACATTGTTACAATTTTACATTATTACATTTTTACATCGTTACGTTTTTACATCGTTACATTTTTTACAATGTTACATTTTTTTACATCGCTACATTGTTACATCATTACATTTTTACATTGTTACAATTTTACATTTTTACATTTTTACATTGTTACATTTTTACATTGTTACATTTTTTACATCATTACATTTTTACATCGTTACATTTTTACATCGTTACATTTTTACATTGTTACATTTTCACATTGCTACATCGTTACATTTCTACATTGCTACATCGTTACATTTTTACATTGTTACATCGTTATATTTTTACATTGTTATCATTATTATTTTTTTTAATGATCACCATTGAGGGGAAACGAGATTAAGCCGGGCTAGTAGCCAAGGCAACAATCAACAACAACAATGTAGAAATCGTCTGACTATTCGTGTTGTACCCAATATAACATCCTTTTGGGCGTCAGAGATGAGCGAGCTCTCTAATTGCAGTGTTTTTGTGTGCTGTCGAAAGTGTTTTTCAACAAGGCCATTCACAGATATGATCAATGGTACCACGACAGCAGACCCCAGCTGATATATGCTCTTCATTTCAATGGATAGATCATAATATTTGCAGATCTTTTCACTATAGGCCCTTGAAATATTGTCATCCGCTGGAACCGATATATCTATCAAGAAGGCAGTTTAATCTTTTTTTTTATCAAAACAATATCAGGTCTGTTACTCGCGACCGGCCTATCCGTGACGATCGTGGTGTCCCAGTACAACCTACAACTCTCATTCTCCAGTACCTCGGCAGGTGAGTAAACGTGATTTTTCTTCCTGTTCTTCACGAGCCCGTATTTGAGAGCCAAGGCCTGGTGGTAGACTTTCGCCATCTGATTATGTCTATCCATGTACTCTCTCGGAGCAAGTACCGAGCATGATGATGTCACATGCTGAATATATTCACAGGATCGACCGCATTTACTGCACAAATCAGAGGTCAAGGCCTTTCCAGCAATGTTCTTTAAATAGGACCTAAATGGGATCACCTGATCCTGAATGGCAAACAAACTGCCATCAGTTTCAGGAAACAAGTACTCAGTACGTAAGGGATTCCTTCTTATCAATATTTTCTCCTTCCAGACAATTAGGATATTATTATTATTATTATGGTATTATAACGTCTCTGTGGTGGGTAGTTCTCAATAAAATAGTGTTCTGTGGTTTCTTGTTGTTTTGATTCTGTTTAAAACTATCAACAGTTATTTAAACCTTTCTTAAAAAAAATGAGAAAAATATTGTCAGGATAACTTCGATAGTTTGAAATTATTCAATTCAGTATGAAATGATTATGGTCAGAAAATGCATTCTAATCTTTCTTGTTTACGAGCCTATAGCTTCCAGATTCAATATTGATTGAATTTTAATTATACATGCATCATAAAAAACATTCAGAAATATTATAACAAAGTCAATATTATCCAAGTTTGTGAACCAGGTTGAATCGGTGTATGAAATAAATATGTGAAAAAACAAAAGAATATATAAATATAAAATCGTTACATTATTTTCGTTGTTTTCTCTTTATTTCAATGTTGTTTGTATGTTCATGATTGATGAATCGAATTTGACGAAAAATGAATTCGTTTTTCATCATATGTTTTCTTGGGAAAGCCGTAATAAGGGAGAAATATACGTCGAAAGATATAGAATGTGGAAATATAAAAAATGAGTGCTAAAAAAGAAAGGAAAATATTGAGAAGAATTATTAATTCAATTTTGGCGTTTCTCCATATGAATTTAATTGTATAAATTATCTCAAAAACCAGAATAGTACTATAAAAAAGGAGGCAATAACCATATGATTTTAAGTTCATCCCACTTCACCAGAAAGTTTCAATTTTCTCGTTCCTACCTTTGTTAATTCATCAATAAGATATTGTTTCTGAAATAAGTAAGTACCCCTTGGATGATGAAAATTCCTATTCAATTCTTCAATTGATTCGGTTGTTGCCACAATTCCGATTTGGTAATTTTCAACCATGGAAAGCAGTAACAAATAGATCATTTCAGATATCCTAAAAATCATAACCCATGAACAAATAAAAAACAAGTTTGATTTATTACCTGTCATAATATAGGGAACTTTGTGACAAAACATCACCATCTTTCACATTTCTACATAAAATATGTAAATCATCTATGAAGAGAACTGATGGTTGATGAGCTACTGCTCTCTCAAGAATAGTCGTGAAAAGTTTATGCAATGAATCTATTGTTTTTCCTTTGAATGTCTTACTTTGAACAATTTCAGAATAAAGAAAGTATGGTGCTTCAAATAGTGAATTTTGGAGCTTTTCGATTATTTTGGACTTTCCAGTACCAATATTTCCTGTAAAAAAAAAGTTTCCTATTAGTAAAGTTGGCCGACGATGAAGATGCGGTGTCAGATGTATCCGATAAAAATGGTCGAGATTATTTTAAGTGTTGTGCTTCGAAAATAAGCAGAATAAAAGTTTGTGTGCAGTGCTTTTCAGTAATTTATCAAGTCTTGCTAAAAGATACCTAATTCAAAATTTCTGAACCAAACGATCGAACAAAAGCGATGGAAACAAACCGACGAATTAGAAACAAATAGTTTGAGGATGAAAATTCTATATCTAAATTAACTACTAGTTGAAACCAGAGACAAAAATGATATACTAAAAGTAAATAATAGCCTCTTGTAACGGTTTAAAAATTCCGTTCTGTTAACTCCGACGAACTATTGGCAACGCTGCTTTCTAGCGATGCCGATGTGCGGCACTACTCTTGGTAGGATGGTCGCGTTACTGAATAATTTCCGCTCGATGGTTGCGTCTGTGATCGTACAGATCAGGCTGACGTGGTCATTTTTCTTTTTCCGTTGTCGCGTAGGCGGATTATAGGGTAGAAGATATTCGACGGATGAATTGGTAAGATAATTTATATTCGGTCACGCTGTCCATTTCTGCAACATTATGGTCAGAATTTTCAATGCTGAGAAGCACTTCCGAAGTAAAGAAGAATGTCAATTTTGACACTTTCAGTAGAGTGAGCATTTTTAAAGCAAGTTTCCGTAAATTACCGGCCCAAAAAGATTTTAACGCGACAACAATGCATTCAATGATTCAGATTATCTGATTGATAAAGGTAGGAAATTGAAAAATTAATTTTGATTTTTATTAAGGCAGCGGTTGAGGTCTCTCTTATCATGGGAATAAATGGGGATACTTCTCGTTGAAGGCCCGCCAGGTTCTACCAATAATTTTGTAACATTCACCATGTATATAAAATAGATCCTGGATTTCGTAATTAGAATAACGGTTCATTTTGTTAAATCGAGAAATGAAGATAATGAATAACAATAATATCTGACACTTGTGAATTATTAACAGATAATTTATCTTCTATGGGTACAGAGTGTTCTCATGGTTTCGAAAGAATATTCATTGAATTTTTTTAGATGCAATCAATTTGACTCTACGTACACCATAAATCCAGAAAATCTCAAATAACTCAGAAATTATTGAATTTAGAAGCATAATCATGTGAGAAAACTATCATTATTTTTGACCGCAGAATCCAACACAATTATAAAAAAATAGGGTTCTAATTCGAAAAACAGAAGTTATGGCCAATTTAAGATCACAATTTTCAACACAAAATTTGAAACACCCTGTGATGATATTTTTGAAGTTCTTCCTCTTCGATGTTGTAAAAACGGTTTACGCTCAGGATATTTAAAATAAGAATAATGAACATATTACTCACTGAACATATTTGACTTTTTTCCAGTTTTTTTTTGGATACTTTGAAAACAATTCGATTTAATACAAGGGTTTTAACAGAAATGTATTCACTATTGAATACTCGATCATACCAGGAATGAAGAACTCGAAAAAAAATGTTTTCGTCGAATTTATTTTCACTCCCTGTATAACCGGAAGTTTTTGGGCTCCGAAAATATTTTAGCTCTTTAGAGAACTTCGAACAATATCATAATCCCAATTTTCAGATTTCAAATATGTCTTGTTCTCCAGAAACGTCTAATAGGCACTCGAACTTGAGACACCCTGTATATCTTTAGCACCTACAGATATTTTGACTAAATTCATCTCCTGAACAATTTTAGTTCTTCAAATAAAAATTTGTTAAAAGTTTCTATTTTTCTCCACCAAATTTCCTTCTTTATAAAATAAGCATTAGTTAATTCGAACCATTTTGGAGTTGAGTAAATGATCCAAATCAGATATCCTTTACTCGATTTCAATTTTGGCTCGAATTAGCTTGAAAATAATAGTTCATAAAAGGTATGAATTTAAATGAACCGCTTTCCCGCCAAATGAGGAAATTAGTTCGGGCGACCAAACGCATGGTGTCGCTTTGTTAGCGTGACAAGTCCTTAACACGTGCGTTGGCAGTCTACAAAGGTACTTTGTCTGTGGTTTGGCAACATGTGTTCATTCAATGACAACGAGACTGAGACGAAATTGGAATGACTTATACGCCGTATTAGTGTGACGTCACATCGTGCTCGTAACCATAGTTACGGGTTCCAAACAAATTATTCTTGAGGAGTTTATATAAAATATTTCAATTGATATTTAATTGAAATTGTGTATGTAACTTATCCCCAAAACAATTTTTCATTCCCTGTCAGATGGAAAATACTGGGCAATCCAAATTGAAACTTGAGTTGTTTGAAACGGGTAACCATAGTTACGTGCAGATGTGCGTCACCACTAATATGGCGTATTAATGAAAATATAAATAAAAATTGTTTACCAGTTATTAAAAAACATCCTAGGGGGTCAGTTCTGTTTAAACTCCTTAATACATTCTGTTTTATGTCCCCTATAATGTTTCTGTTTATTGATGTTTCAATATAATCTATGATTTCATTCTGCTTAGAAGACTGTATAGTTTGTATGTGATCACTCAAAAATGAATACGTGCAAGTTCTCAGAAATTCTTGATTAACCAAGCAATATTTCACATAATTTGGTTTTAGCCTTAAACTGCAATTCACAAGATCACTCAATGTTATTGGTACATCAGCGTTGAGAAGGAATTCATATTTACTGCATCTTTCTGCTAAATAATTCTGGAGCATACTCTTTAATTCACGTCTATCATGATTGCCATGAACTTCTACTTCTCTGCATTCATTAATGTTTCTCAAAGGTTCAAGCGAAACTCTGGTTCCTAAATTGCATCCAAGTATTTTCATTAATTTTAAATTAACAAAAATAGTGTTACTATATGGTGGTATTCCAGGCATTTCGTCGATTAAAAAAACCCGCACAAAGACTTCTCGAACTTCCTGACAGTTTATCACTTTCAAAGAACAAAACAGAGGTCTTTCAAAATCAGCATTGATTCTCCATGTTACGGGTGCTGATCTTCTATTCAGCAGTATATTAAATTCATATGAAAGAAGGATTTCATAATTTGTATTTTGCATAAAAGGAAGTAATCTGGCAATGAAACTTCCATTTCTGTTGAAATACTTTTCGATTTCATTGTTAATGAGTTTTTCAGTATCAGACATACACTCGGGAAGATTGAAAATGCCCATCAGTGGAGTTTTCGAAATTGTATCTGAAATATTTTTTAAATAATGTCATTTTAAGATGGTGAAAAAAACACTACTACCTATTACTGACAATAGAGATGAACTTTGGTTAGTTTCTACAATTTCTGCTTTCTTTACACAAGGCAATATGACCAATTCAGTTAAATTATAAAGTCTTCCCGGAGAAGATGGTTCTACAGAAACTGAAAAAAAAAGGTTATCTTTCATTGGTACGTATTTCGAAAATTAAGAGCATATGAGTTAGAAACACACTGATCCTAAATAATATAAATTCAAATAAATAATTAACCACATTATGAAGCTCACCAACTAATACTGGAATATTTAAGTTCTCTCCTATCCATATTAGCAACTCTTGGTTACATGACACCACATTTACTTGATTTAAGACACAATTTTCAACTTCAGCTTTCAATAAATCCTACAATTGAGAAATTACTTCAAGGACTCTAATATTCCTTCTTAATACCAGAACATGAAAGTCGTCATATCTTAGCGGTTGTATAGTGAAACTGGTAACTCTAGTAATACTTTCTCTTTTGGACAAAACCATTTTCATATTTTCATTTATACCCAATAACTTAGCATATACTGAATTTATCCCTATAAAGCCTTCTTCGACATTATGAATTTGAGTGCCCACTGAAAAAATAAATTCTCTGTTGCCTCCATCGGCAAGTACAATAGTACTCTGAAAAATATAGTTATGAATTGAATTCAGTATATTATGCTCAATCAGTTCACATTTTGGCCAAGTTCTTTAGTGAGATTATAAGCTAGGTAGCAAAAGTTACTTTTATTAGTTAAATATTGCACTGTCACTTCTTTGAACATCTTAACAATTGAATAACGGATTTTATTCGCTCATGAAATACAGTCTCTCTGTGCAGTATGATTTAGTAGTCTAGAGGGTATGATTTTTATTTTCATTTAAATCTAAATTAAACCTAAATACTAGTCTGTGACAGCAACCATAGATAAATTAAAGTATATGACAGCAACAACATAAAACAAAAATCATATCCATAGATAAAAATCATAACATACATTTAGAAACCGAGTCATTGACATAATAATTATTCACAGAATGAAAAAAAACCACAGAACACTAATCACAGTATAGATACCAACCAGTAGTCGCACTCAAGAGATTTTGAACTGAATTCCTTACACCTTGGCTGCACACCAACCAGTAGTCGCACTCACGCGATTTTGAACATATTTTTCAATAAGCAACCGGAAATGATATTCTAGCGGATACGATATTCTTGGATAAATTTTGAATTCGAATTGCTATTTTACGAGATGAACTGATCAGAATTGAGGTTAAATATGGTAATCACTTGTCAGGAATATTTCGAATACAACCAAGTTTCATAATTTCAAATAATCATCAATTGGAAAACCATAATTCATAATAGAATGAAATATTGAAATATTTTAGTTATTATTAGGTTAGGTTATTTATAAATTGAGTCCAGAGATATAGAGTGGGGAGAATGATCTTCGAGATGCTCGAAGTGGCTAATTTTATATATCGCCATTTTTATATTTATATTTTATGCAGTATATCTGAGGGATAGTTGGTATAAAATTAAAATGAAATGTATAGAGCATATCAATTTCTTAGATAAATCTATAGCTTCAGAATCTATACTCAGAATATCAATCCAAACTGTCGTCATATCAACTGATTTTGGGAAACTAAAAAGAATCATATTACTGTGGAAAGTAAACAACACGCCACTGAGCAGATAAACAATACCATGCTGTATGATCAGTCGAATAATTTCAATAAAAACTAACGTATAAAATAATATTTCCTCGACCTTCTTTGTTTTATAGTTTTTACACGTTTTAACAATACAAGACATATTGAAAGCATCGAAGTATCTATCAGTACAATGTAAAATTCGAGTAATTTCTAATTCATCTGACAAGTATGTCAACCTAGAACAGCTGACTACGAAAGTATAAAAATGTTCGAAATTTGACATAAGATTTTAGCCACTAATTTTGGATGTGCAGTGGTCGAAGCGTATTCTCCCCACTCTATATCTCTGATTAAGCCACAGATCATGGATTCAATATGATCATAGATCAGAAAAGAGATTTTAAAATTAAATATAAATCATAATATAATATGATAAAATATAATAATATATTAACATAATAATATAAAAATAAAAGTAATTATATAATATTATATATATTATATTATATTGAAACAAAAGTTAATTAATTATTTGAATAATAGAAATATGAGAAAGACGCCCATAAACAAAAAATATTAATAAGTAATAAAAAAATAATTTTTTTATCATAGATGATTATTCTTTAAGAATTTCCCAAAAAAAACAAACTTGATTAAAATAGCCCACGAAATGAACAAATTTTAAGACACTTTTTTTAATCAACAATAATAAAAGAAGTCCCGGACAAAGTTATTAGTCAACAAAGGTATAATTTCTAGGAAAATAAACTTTAGGAGATAATTCTAATAAGAATCAAGGCTTTGAAGTGTTAAGATTCAATAACAATTCTCTCAAATCTACAATATATGTCCTTAAAATTTCATTTCATTAACTCTATATAATAAAAATTACGAGTTTCCGAACACTCCATTAGGACTCCTAATCGGTGGAAATATTGATAAATCGGTAGCATCGGCAACACTGTGATAAGTCTATGTTCTTAAGGATTAAAATATTTGAATTAGTCTATGCGTATGATCCTTTCAGATTCTCACTCTTAGACCTTATTTTATACTAGCTTCATTCGGTTCGTATTTTCCTGACTGTTCTGGGACAGTCCTCAGGGTGCGCAGAACTGATGCGTAATAGCTGAGGATTTTTGATCAATTTTGGACCATTCTTGGACAGTCAGAAAATTATCAGGAAATGCAGAACCCGAACAGCAAAATGAGGATTAAAAATGGAGAGAGATAGGTACAGTTTTAGAGGTTCTTTGTTTAATTGCGCCTGCCAGACAACAACTTTCAAGCACTTGGTTGTTTTTTTCATTTGTGTTTACGAATATTCGTCAGGAAAATCAGGAAATGTTTGACAAATAATATCTTGTATGAAGGTAATGAGTGATGTTTCTGTAATAAGCTGTATTATACGTTAATTATATTGTTTCCAGGCTTTCACTTACTGTGTGAATAAATAAGAGAAGCATTAAGAATAAGAGACAAAACTAATTGTGGTTGGGAGTCGAGTTTTATTTTGAAGTTCTTAATCTTACAATCCATAAAAATGAATGACTAAATAAGATGGAAAGAAGAATTATTTGTACCTAGATGTTTAGAGAATATAAGACTAGGTGATATTTTCTTCTCCATTAAATGGAAAATTAATACAATGGGTATTAGAAAGAATAGTGGCCAATTATCCTTATTGCTTACTTCAGGATAAACATCGGTATAACCTGCAACAAAATGGATATTCTCTTGTGGAGTGTACAGAAAAATATGCAGAGAGGTTGAACAGTTACTCAAAATTTATAATGCCAAAATATCACCAAGTGTATCCATGTGTAAAATCTAGTCATTGTACTCCGTAGTGCTACTTTTTGCAATAATCAAACCTTTCCAATTTTTTTTCAGAGCTGTTTTTTGTAAGATATTGGAACTTATTAAAAAACAGTGAAATAATGATTGCAAAGTATATTTCAGCAAATCAATTTCGATATTAAAAATAGTAGACAGCATGTATAGCAATATATGTGTTTATGTTTGTGATTCTATTTAATCAACTGATTCAAAAGTTTCAAATGCTCTTTTTAATACATTATAACAGAATTTTGATTTGTCATATTTGCAGTTTCAGGATTGTCGATTCCTAAAATATGTTTATTGGGGTATACCTAATTTTCAAGAATTGGATTCAAAACGAAAGAATGTTTATTTCAATCGACAAAAGTATTGAAGGTTGACAATCATAGCAAATTGGGTGAAGATATCTCAACATATAATGTATGTTGAAAGAACTCATTTCAACCCTGAAATCTGTTTGATAAATTACACAAGGGATCGAACACTAATGTAATGGATTTTGAAGAAACTGGTTGTTTGTATTTATTAGATGTAAATAATTGGTATATCAAGCTGGTAAAGGGATTGTGTTTGAACATCTGTAAAGTTTTTAGCTTTTCATGTGAGTGTTTCACCTTGTCCAGACCTATGGGAGAGTGCTGAAATTAATTATTCAAATTCTTTTTGTATGTGTATGTGTTTATATGAATCTGTTATCTGTTTGGCATCAGTGCTTCAAATCAAGCATTGCTCTACAGTTTATGTATCGGAAGAAAAAATTCTTGTTTATATGATCTTTCTTGTTGAATATTCTGATAGTTTCTTGGTGCCTTATATAAGAAAAAATTGTTTATAGAACTAATATCTGTTCTGTTTTGGCATGGGTACACTAGTGATCTATCATCACAGAGTTGGTTTTCTTTGAAACTCAGATGTGTTGTTGAAAATTCAGTAGAGCTGATACTGAATCTATATTTCCAAGAATTAATTTTTTATTGTAAATATTAGTCTATATATAATTGTGCTCTTTTTGATAAAAAATCAATGAATAATTTTGCATTGTATTCAGCCTCATGAAATCAGTTCATTGTATTTATGTATTTCAAGGTGAATCTCGTGACATTTAAATTTGTTGTATTACCCATAAATAAAAAAGCTTCTTCATCTTTGCAGGAAATCTTATTTCATACCCACTATATCAAATCAATTTATACCTAAAATCTAAATTAATTCAATGATGTGATAATAACTAGTTATACAGATCTGAAAGTGAAAATATTTATATATAGGTAAGGGATTGCTCTGAATTCTGAAGTAGTTAATATTTCAGTTTATACTATCAATAATATTCATGTGTTAATGCAACCACTGTCTGAATATGGGTGATGCAACAAAGCACAGAAACTAGATCTATCGAAATGTTTTGTCTGATACATATTCACTGTTCAGTATTTATCAGGTGGGATTATATATATTTTGAGAATTTTAATAATGATTAGTAATTTGAATTGCGCTATTATAGTACTCAACTGTTTCTATCAACATTAAATTTTTGCTTTGTCGATGAAAATTTGATAAAACATTATTCTAACTATGGAAAACAATTTCATGCAGACGAAACTCTCAAACAGAAAAAATTCGCTAGGTATTTCATTGATAATCAGGTTGCTGATAAATAAACTGAGATTGTCATTTCGTTTCATCAAAAATTTGAATTTTTGAAATATACCTAGATACATGCGCACATTACCTTTTTGAATACAATGGTTTTCAATTGTTAATTTAAAAGGAGCTTTTAATGCAGTTGGTAGCAAACTTTGATGTAAAGGGAAATCTTGATTTATTTCTCGTCTAAAATTACGAATTTACCACGAATTGCGTTTTCAAGTGATTGTTGTTTAAGGGTTGGTAGCATTTTAGTCCGCAAAATATCCTGAACTGATACTTGCTCTCGAGTAGGTACCGATTTTGACTGTACTGGAACTGTACTGGGATTGTACTGAAAAAACCCGAACAGCGAACCAATTTGAAGATTTGGTCCAAAATTTGTCAGAGAAAACCCGAACAAGTTGAATTTGGCAAAATGCGCAAACTCGTAGGACTATTTGAATTGGTTACAGCAGAAATTTTCAATTTAATTCTCCTGATCATATAAGCCATAAATTGAAATAAAAGCAAATAGATTAATGAATATGTCAATAAAAAATAATAATGCACATTTTTAATATTGCCGATTTGTTGACCAGAGCCGAAAAATTTTTTTTAATAAAGCTATTTTTCACATACTTAAAAATAGTTAAGGAATTCTAAATGATTATTTAGAAAACTTAAATCATTGTAATAAATAAAGTTGTTCTAGTTGTTGCAATTTGAATTGGACAACTCAAGGAAAGTAAATAGAAAACTCATAGTCCTGCCCCTGAAAACGCTTTATAATATTAATTTATAATCATTTAACTTAATACCAATTTATGCACGATTTGAAACCATCTATGTTTAGATTTGTTTATATCTGTTAACGGATGCAGATAAAATTCAAACATTTCAAATTACGAAAGAAATTGGTTAACTCCTCCCTCCTAAGGCGGTTCTACGGGAAAATCCTAAAATGGTCCTGAGGATAGTCCCAGAATCGTCAGAAAATAATCAGAAATAAATCCTGATATAACCCGAACATCGGACTACTCGGTTCGAAAATAGTCAGAGAAAACCCGAACACCGAACACTGAAATGCGCATGATTCTGATGGTTCTGGAACAGTCAGAATTTGAACCCGAATGAAGCTACTATGTGGTACTAAAGTCATTACTAAACGTTTCTGTCATTACTAGAAATTCCTGTACAGTCGTCTATGGGTCGAAGTACCTACGACCTACAATAGTAGATAATTGAACTCATATGAGTTCATATGACATATATAACATACTTTATTCTATGTCACTAGGCGGTATATTTTAGAGCCAATCACAGTTGACTGTTCCGTTCAAAACAACGAAAAACCGTCAAACAAGCATCTGATATAAAGTAACGAATTTTTTAATGTGTGAGTGTTTACTAGTTCTTGTGATTTTTGATCTTCTCATCCTGAATTACTGATCTCAATTCAACTCCGAAGAAATGTACGTATCTGTTCAAACTATAAAATTAATTTGATTCATGTATGATTCTAAATTATCTCATATCCCCATATTCTTCAAAAGCTCATGCTTTTTGATACATAAATATCCTGTTATATACATGTGATACACATTAGTATAAGTCGGAGAATTAGCGTATTTATTTATTCTAAGTTTCTGTGAGTAGGCGCTGAAATGCCATAGTAATATTGCATTGGAAATTTTTTTATTGCAATGTAGGATGAAGTCTAGATCTTTGAAGAATACTATAAACTGAGTCATAATGATGTTAAGAAATACTTTGTTGAGGAAGGCTCGATTTATCATATCCCTACTTTAATTTTTAGAAACACTATTTCATTCCCGCTTATTTGTGGCCTCTCCTTCATATGAAAACTCTGAATTATCAAACATATTCAATGAACTTGCTTTTGTAAGACTTGGGTCATTTTGTACTTTCTTGTCTGAAAAAAGTTATTGTTTATGATAATTATTGTTTGTTTATATTTAAAAAATAATGCTGTTGTTGCTAATAGATTGATATATTTATACATTTTAGATATATATTCTTGTATCTCACTATAAACCTTCCAGGAGATATTGTTAAAAATTGAGAGACTTAAAATCTGTAGGACTGACTACTTCCAACCTAGGTGAGGAATTCCATAATGTTTTATCAGTATATAAATATTCTTTTGAACTTTTGGCTCACAAAACAAATGTTAGCTGGGGTTGGTGACAAGATGCCTTACAATTCGGGTTCAGTTAAAGAAAACTGGCTACCCGCATAAGTGTTGTTATGTGTACAAAACAAGTTCAAATATATTGGAGGGACTTCTTTCTTCATGAGTGGTCTTCAAGTAATAATCACCGGGGTTCTTCAAGTTGCACATATCGAATCTGAAAATAAAATGACAAAAGCAGAAAAAAGAACTGAATACAGAATATAAATATTAAATTTGTTTAAAATTTATAACCCATTACAAGAAAGAATCTGAAACGTCGTGAATATATTGAAATTTATATATTAATCATTATTATTTATATTATACAGGGTGTTGAAATTTCATAAAAAAATTGCATTTTCACCTGTAATATTCAAACGACAGTATCAATAGAAATGATCTCTTGTAGAAGGTTTTTGATAACAGTCATGCATATTTTGGCATCATTAGATTTATTCCATTTCTTGTGGGTTTCTCACTACTACTCTACAGATTGGTTAAATTACATGAAAAACAAATATCGCTTGAACTAAAGGTCCTTATCTTGTACTTCCTGGAATCATTAGTCTTTTTTGCAGATAAAATCATTTCTCATCTTTTCTCCTGAATTGCACCATTCTTTAGATATTTGAAGTTGAAAGGAATTGAATCGATATAATTTTGTCCAAATTTTCTGATTTTCCCAAATCCAACTCTGTGCTGAAATGATTCAATAACCAGATTTGTTCAATGTTGCCATATTTTATGTCTTCATTAAATATTTCTACTAAAGGTTGGGGAAATCTCTCTAGTCTATGGTTCCACCACTAAACACTATAAATGAAACTAACCACTGAACAGTTTTTGTCTTACATTCACCACAAAATCTAAATTGCTATTTGCTGTATTCATTATTAATGATGTCTAGCACCTTGTTTAATATTTAATCCAGAGTAATATTCCATAAGAAATAGAGAAAAAGATTTCCTTCACTAACATAGGTACTTCGGTATATTCTCATGACCGTTGAAATAGGTAATGTATTTTCTGTCAGGACCTGTTGAATTGAAGACTTGTCTTTATGAAGAGCTGTTTCTTTATAGCTTCAGACTCTCAGGGTTCATCAAATTATATCTATTCTAACATAGGAATGCTTCAAATTTAGCTTATATGAGTTTTAAAAACTTCGAACGCAGCCTCCTAGATTTGTTTTGTACCTTTATAGAAGTTTTTTCACATCTTTATTTCATACATCGATTCAATCTGGTTCACAAACTTAGGAGATAATAGAATTTGACTTAGTTTTATATTTCTGAATGTTTGTTATGGTTAATTTAAATTCAATCATTGAAACTGGAAGCTATAGGCTCATAAACAAGAAAGATTAGAATAGAATGCATTTTCTGACCATAATCATTTCATACTGAATTGAATAATTTAAAACTATCGAAATTATTCTTACAATATTTTCCACATTTTTTTTTAAAGAAAGGTTCAAATAACTGTTGACAGTTTCAAACAGAATCAAAACAACAAGGAACCACAGAACACTATTTTATTGGGAACTACACACCACAGAGACGTTATAATAACATTTTAATGTGATAATAATTCACTCTAGTTATTCTGAGAAAAATTATAACTAAAAATCAATAATGGTTATAGATATTATCTTTCATTTAAAAAAACTTTTCAATTATTAATTTTTTCTCTCCTGGGGTTCGGTGATGAATTAATATTCTATTGTAAGGTACTAAAATTTACGCATGTTGAGTAATTAATTATAGTCTGAACAGAATAGATTCATATTAATGATCTAACAAAATTTTTTTTATTAAAGAACACCTACTTTGTTTTTTAGAAGCAAATTTAGGTGATCAAACTCAATTTCTTCAAGCAAGTATAATTGCACACCAAAATCTGGGAATACTTGTAATCTATCCAAGTAAATTCTTATTGGGATTCAGTACAGCAAATAATCATCAAGCCAAGTAACATCACTTTAAAATAATTATTCGTAGTGACATCATTCATTGTTGTTGAAGATTTCGAAAAAGATTTTCATATTTTTAACAGTATATCAAGAGCCCTCATAGACCTGTTCACTGGTCTCTGTCAAGGAGAAGAAACTTCAGAAATATCAGTGTTTGGAAAAACATAGATGATTTTTTCTGGCTTTGAGTAAAAAAAAAAGTACAATGACAACCTCTTGCCTTGGAAGTTTTCATATAAATGATGGTTTTCATGATTTGGAAATTTTAAGAAGAAAATTACAAATGTATGATAACATCCAATAATTCTGAGGTTTTTTTGGAATTTCTCACTAGAAAGGGATGGTTTATAATTTTGCAGTAGAAGAAATTATGGTAGAACCTCAAAAATGTTTATAGTGTTGAATTTTTTTTACCAGAAAATTAGTATTTTGTATCTTCCTTCTGGATATGGACCTCATCGGATGAAACATGAGTGAGTGAATCATTTTTAGAGGGAAAATAATGTTTTTAAACAATTCAGATTCAATAGTGGATGCCCTGGAAGGTATGAAAATGCAGAATTATCTTCATATTGACAAGAAAATATTTCAGTAATTATCACTGACTTGTACTCTCATGGGGGGCTAAAATAAAGGCCCCCCAGGGCAAGTGGAAGCGAGTCATATAGTTATATTGTGTATTCAGGCAGAAGAATTAAAACGAAATTTCGTATCGATTTTATGTCTAGTTCTCGAGATATTCGTATCTGTTTGAATGATCATTAAACCATTATTTTAGCCCCCCATGGGGGTACAAGTCAGAGATAACTACTGAAACATTTTTTTGGCAATATGTAGATAATTCTGCAAGAGTATGATAGCATTCTCACGTTTGATTGATTTTTTATGAGTTTTTAAAAATCAGGCTAGGTACCTACTGACTTCCTGGGGGGTGCAAGTAAATGTAGCATAAGAAGTAATTGTCAGCTCATCTTCCTGGACGCTATTGCCAAATTTGTCATAAATCCTATGACCAGTTTGCTAGATAAAAATTTTTTTATTGAAAACTCGTCCGTCATTCGGCATATTCGATCCGTTGGTGCTGTGGAAAGAGTGCTGATGATAGATCTGGATTCCAACGTGAAAATAGAAAAATCTCAAATTATCTCGCCGAATCAAAATTATTTACATCGCTATCTGGCCAATATTCCAGTGGCGTAGGAAAAATTCTGTACAAAACTCGGCTGTTTTCACACCATTAAACATGATAATATCAGTATTCTCTCCTTAACTGGATATGTGTTAATGCTTCAAAGTGCCACTAGTTGACTAAACCTACCATAGCTATGAACTGTAGTTCCAAATTGTTTAGGCAGGATTTTATTATTGACTCCCAAAAAAGGCCATGATTGGTGTTTCTCTTCCATATGAAATTTTGTATCTTATTTTTTCAAATTAATGGGTTTTTTTAAGAGTTGCTAGTTTATCAGCGATGGAAACACTAGAATTTTGCAGCTAATCTTGTTTTGAAAGGTTCATGAAACGCACTGTTGATGTTGAAAGAAACAATTAATTGACTCTTTAAATGAGTTTTCATACTACGAACCTTATTTCTACATATCTGATTATTGAATTGACAAACATACCATGAATGGTACCCTTACAGCCCAGTCATATTAGGTAAAAAAATGGTCAACCTCGGAATAAGAGATAATAAGCTATAAATTGGTATAAACTTTTGTTTTGTCGTGCTAAATGTTGTCTCAAAAGTCACACGTCTTAAGATATTAAAGGTCATAAAAATGGTTTTTCGTGAATATCTCGCTTTCTATTGCTTAAATGATATTTTTACCTAGAATAAAAGTTGTAGAGTATAAAATTCTCTATAATTTTCGTTTTATGTTTTTTTTTTTTGATACGATCAACCGTTTTTGAGGTAGACCGCGAAGAGTCTATTATTTATTAAATTATTATAATTATTAAACAATGGCCATTATTTATGTACTAATTATTAATTAGTCCTATTCAACTATAGTATATTATTAATTGTGAAATATATATTTTTAGTTAAAACGTCATTACATACGTTTTCTTCAAAACGTAATTTTTTTAAACTTATATACCAGGATATACTTATCCCTACCCTATGACCTTTTCTAATCTACTACCAGATTCAAACGTGGTTAGGGAATGACTTAGAACCTCAAGAATGGGGCTGGATGATTGAAAATTGAATCCTAGAGCCCATAAGAACGTTATAACCTCCAGCACCAACCGAACTACTAAATACAGGGTGTAACTAAATAAGTGTAAAATATTTAAATATTTTATGATTTTATAAATATTTTATATCAGTCTCACCAACTGCGAAAATAAAATACAAAAGGCACTAGGAGGTATAATCTGAATTTTTTATTGAGTTCCGATAAATTTCTCACAATTCTTGACTGAAATAGAGATAATATCGTCTAATACTCATTGCAGAAGGCAATTCCAACACTCATGCGTTTAAAAACTTGCTCCTTCGTCACTCGTTTTCGAATTTCCCATTCTGCAACTTGTTTCAGAATATACCATTCCGCAAGCCATAGCAGCGTAGATTCTAATCCGATATCTTGTTAGGCAGGCGTTCCTTCAATTAGGATAAATGACTAATTTGTTTCCGGACTAACTTCAAGATGTTCGTGAAAAATATCGGACAAGACAAGGTAGCGCTGCTTAGTCAGAAAGTTACCATTTTGTTTTTCTATGCATACCCTTGGTTCCAGCTCTCTATGTTTCAAATGAAATATTTCATTGTCGACCGTAGCTTAGTAGTTACCTGGTCCTGGATTATTTTGGGTTGGCACGTTCGATACCTTCTAAGAAATATTTTTGAGGTTATTGTTTTTTACAAGTGCTGTATATCATACTTCAGGATCTAGTGATTTTGATTAAAATGAAGTACAACTATTTAGTGGATAGCAATAATAGATTCATCATACCGAAATCCATATTAGCTGCAATCAACAAAGGTAGGCAATAATTTAGTTATTTTATCATACCTTTTATTTTTTTTTTAATACTTTAAATATTTCTTACAATATTTATTAGCCACGAAATTTTAAATGTATATCGGAGTAACTGATATTAAGAATATCCTTGAATTTCAGCGTTGTACCATCTTATTGTAAGCTATGAATATACCATATTTTTTTAAATCTCCGAATATAAAAAAGTCTCTACAGGGTGTTCCTAAATTGAACGTACAAACGAAAAGAACAGATTCCTTACGTAGGTTTAAGAAAAAAAGTCCCATAAACATGGGGTCGCAAACGTTTCGTTTTCGAGATACAGACTGTTGAAGTTTGAATTTTTTTCAAGTTTTTTTCTCATAGTATCTACACTTCACAAGATATTCAACTGAAATTTGGCATTCGAGAGTTCTCATCACGTGACATGGCAATTTCGATAGAAGATCTACAGGGTGATATTTTTTCTGGAACACTGCCACCCGTTCTTCTCTAATCTTCACTCGGCGATCGGCCAACTCCATATAAAGGATTTTATCGACCATCGTCCTGGGCCATCCTCGTCGAACACTGATGTCCGGCCCGTTTGAATTCATCGACTGCATTCAGCAGAACTTCGGTAGCGGAAACGGCAATGCTCCTTTTGACAGCAAGTGACAGATGTTTGAAAGTTTAGTTAGGTGGCTTGAATTTTCAATAATTAAGGGTTGCCAAATTTGCTGATTTTTCAGTAGATCTTCTGAAATCATTTTTTGTCTTCTGAATGAAAAACTGAAAAAAATATGACGTTTATTTATAATTACAATTACTTCTTCTAAATATGAATTATGAAGATGAATCACGTTGAATTGCAGAATCAGAATTGAATTGTGATATATGATATAGATATTTCGTCACATCTAATCACATTATTTAAAAACTGAGTTATGTAGCAATTGCCTTTTACGATGCTGACAAATTGTCACTCGATTGGCTTTTGCAATTTATCTTGCCCCGATCTCGAGGTATTTTAAATCTTCATGAAGAATTTTTTGACCAATTAACATTTTTGTTATGAATTTATATTATCAATAAATTTAAACATTAAAAGTTTGTTTCATTAACCCAACTTTTACCCTAATTTGATGAAACATGTCAAAAACCAAGGTTATTTTTTTCATGGCATTCTATTAATGTCCTATTACCGCAGATTTAACTGCTATTCGCTAAAATTTAACAGACTTAGCAGTTTCACTCTGTGACTAACTATAAAAGATATCGATTATAATCGTACTTGCAGAGATTCAATATTATAACATTTACACTTTTCATTAAATCTTTCGAAATATTGAAAGAAATACCCTCTATTATCGTATGAATCTATTTTAATATCATAGTGACGCACTTTGTCTTGCATCATTTGCCTAAAATCGATTATACTAGATTTACACTTCGTAATTCTACAAAATTTCTATCATAATCTCAAATATTTCTAATTTTGAATCTTTTTAGTGGTCACATACAGGATTAAAATATTTAATTAAAATATTTAAGGAGGTGATTCCTCATCGAAAAAAAGATAGGATCTTTCATATAAAGAAACTTCATTGGAGCATCCCTTGTTAAGATACAGCCACTCAAAGGAAGTTCATAAAATTTGTATAACAATTTTTTTCACAAGCACCAAAAAAGTTTCAATATTGAAACTCGAACCCTATTCAATTTTCAGGGGTTGAGTGCTTCCTTTTAGTATGTCGCTCATTCAAGCTCCAAATATGCGTCAAAAGATATCCCCTCAAACGAAATCAAATGATTGTAGAAATGTTTTTAAAGTAGAAATTTTTATTACAGAAGATATGGCCCCTACGAAAACAGTGGTCATTAGGAATTTACCAGGGCCAAAAAAACCATCGATGACCACTAGAAGCAGAGCGGCCCTAATAGATATAGAAAATAAAATACCGAGAAACACAAAGAGAAAAGCTGATTGTTCTCCAATCAAAGATACTAAATTAAATTATAAGAGATCCGCCTTGAGTGATTTGCCCAGAAATTCCAATGCCCTTCTCAAGAAGAATGTAGCAGAAAAACCCATTTTGAAGGCTGTCACGAAACCCAAACCAACAGTAGCAGAAAAACCCATTTTGAAGGCTGTCACGAATAATAAACCAATAGTAGCAGAAAACCCCATTTTAAAGGTTGTCACGAATAATAAACCGACAATAGCAGAAAAACCCATTTTGAAGGCCGTCACGAATAACAAACCATCAGTAGCTACATCATTCAAAACTGTTTTGAAACCAAAAAATGATAATAATGTACCACCGCCAAATGCACCTGGTGTTAAAATCAAAACCAGATTACCAGTTAAAACTACTACCGAGACTGAGGTTATAGTTAAAGTTAAAGTACCATTGAAAGAATCCAATGGTAAAGTGAAACGATTAAGCAATGAATTTGAAAAGGCTGAGGAATCTATGTATTGTACTCCTTTAGAAGATTTTAGGTAAGTTTTATTGTGTTCCAACAACATGCGATCTGTTTTCTATGACTTCAATGTATACATTTTCCAACTAGTATTCATACATATTGAGATGCGAACATTTCCAAAAAATTAACTAAAACACCGATTTCCCGGTTTTTCGCGAAAGATGGTCCGGTAAAATTGAAAAGGCTTTTTCCATTGACAAGATCAGGAGAAGCCGTTTTCATATGTGCCTTCCACGAGAATCGGACGTTTGGATAAGGCTATTCGTATCTTCCAATCGCAATCAAAAATATTTTAAATTGATTGCTGAAAATTGCTTACTTCGGCTCAAACACAAATTTCACGTCCGACGTTCACAGAACTTTGTCAGATCATTCCATTTACAATATTAACCCATATCTCGTATAATATTTTGAAATTTCTTGAATTCATAGGATTCGTAAGAGCCCTGGTGAGGTATTCTCTTATAGTTTAACAGTCTACGATATGTATTTATGAAATTCAAAAATTTACCCAGCATAGAACCAGTTTTGCAATTCCTAGCCAATTCATCTCACCGCTGTCGATTCCTGCTCTAAATGACAATTGTCGTTGACATTTTAATCTTATGTAGATTCTTATGTCATATTCTAGACGTAAATTTGAGCCACTTAGTTTATGCGTGAACTAATGGAACGAAATTCGAAGTAATCGGCGAGGCACTCTGTTCATGGTTACACCTTTAGACCTTTATCGAATAATTTTTATTTTACCTTTGTAAAATTCATCAAGCGCGAATCGATGGAGTTGAAACGATATTCTTTTGGTTTTTTTTTTTTTGTGGAAAAATCACCCACTGCGAATCAATTATATACAGGGTGTCTCATTTGCGTTGCCTTCGATCAAGTTATTTCGGCTGTTTCTGCTTACGGCTTCTTAATTCGATAAAATATTTTCGATTCATATACAGGATGTCACATATGAGTTGCGTATTCCTAGCACTGCCTTTCTCAAGTTTTCGTGTTTTTCCGCGTACGGGAGCTAATTTCAATAAAATGTCATACAGGGTGTGCAATTTACAATGAATTTGCGATCGATTGATATACAGGGTGTGTAAATTACAAATTCTTTCGGGATTTTTTACGCGCTTTCGGTTTTTTGGTGCTACTTCGGGGTATTTAGGTTTCCTTTGAGTTTTTTGTGCTCCTTCGAGGTTTTTTGGGTTCCTTTGGATTTTGTGCGTTCTTTTGTGTTACTTCGGGTTCTTTCGTGTTTCTTCGCGTTCTTTCGTATTTCATCGGGTTTATTCGTGTTCCTTCGGGTCCTTTCGTGTTTTTTCGCGTTCTTTCCTGTTTTTTCTCTTTCAACGGGTTTTTTTGCGTTCCTTCGGCTTTTTCGGGTTCCTTTGGGATTTTTACGATCTTTCGTATTTCTTCGCGTTCTTGGGTGTTTTTCGGGTCCTTTTGTCTTTTTTCGCGTTCCTTCGTGTTTTTTCACGTTTCTTCGAGTTCTTTCATGTTTTTTCGCTCTTAACGGTTTTTTTTTTGCGTTCCTTCGGATTTTCTTGGATTCCTTTGGGCTTTTTGCGTTCTTTCGTGTTTCTTCAGGTCTTTTTATGTTTTCTCGCGTTCTTTCGTTTTTTTTTTCGTGTTTCTTCGCGTTCTTTCGAGTTTCTTTGATTTCAACGGTTTTTTTTTGCTGTGTTTCGTGTTTTAGTGCGCTTCATTGATCAATGGTCTATATTGATCTACGGGCTTATTGAACTACTGGCTTATGGATCTACCTGCCTATAGATTTACAGGCCTATGGATCTACTGGTTTACTTGTCTATTTTAAAAACCTTGTTAAAGAAAACTCCCAATTACATCATATAATATACAATTATGTACACAGAAAACATCTATAGGAATAAAAGATTCGATCCTTTGTCTCTGTCTCTACGTACAGGCATATAAATTTAAAATAAAAACAATTGGAAACTGGCAAAAGTTTCAGGAGAATGCTAGATACGATTATGAATAGGAAACGGAAAGATATAATGTTATTTTGATATTTTCATTCGTTGCCAAACATTCTTATTTATTAATTCATTATTTATTTCATCAGTTACGATTTGGTGTTTAAAAGTGCTGAGGGTTCGAGCCATAAGAATTTGAAACATTCGAATAAAAAAGAAGAAAATGTAGCAGCAACTAAACCGTCCAATATATCATTAGTAGCTACCCAACTGAAAGAACAACTCAACCTTGGCAATCACACAGTGCCGGAGGGAATAGTGGATTTTGATGAAGAGAATAAGAATGATATCAACCAATCATCAGAGTATGCAATGGATATATTCAACTACCTCAAAGAAAGAGAAGTGAGAAGAACAACAACAATACTGTTACCTATTTAATGATTGTATTTTTGAAGGTACAACAACAGATACCTGATTATATGTCATCTCAAGTAGGTATAACTACATGGATGCGTTCACTTCTAGTAGACTGGATGGTTGAAATACAGGAGAGTTTCGAACTCAATCACGAGACACTCTACCTGGGAGTGAAACTAGTGGACCTTTACCTGAGTAGGGTAACAGTTGGAAAAGAAACACTTCAACTAGTGGGTGCAGCAGCAATGTTCGTTGCTAGCAAATACGATGAGCGTATACCTCCTTTAGTTGAGGATTTTTTGTATATTTGTGATGGCGCATACACCAGGAGAGAATTGATAAGGATGGAAATGAATGTGCTGAAAGTGTGCAATTTTGATCTGGGCGTATCCATCAGTTACAGATTCCTCAGAAGATATGCTAGGGTGAGTAAGAGAACCATTTTTTCATCTAGCCCCTTTTACAGTTGATTGCCACCAAATTCTATCTGTTTTCAGCCTTTTATACAGGCTGTCTGGTGAGGAATGGGACAACGTTTAGGTGATGATGAAAAATGTCTCAAAGAGTGAAAAAATGCCATTTTCTCATTACCACCTAAACATTGTCCCATTCCTCACCAGACACCCTGTATGTAGTATAAGATACCACCATAAAACGACCTTCACTGATCTAGTTGATGAATTAAAGTTTTTCTCTATTTCAGTGTCGTGATGAGTTCGTTACAGTACTAAAAACAGTGCTGCAATGAACTCATTACAGCATTGTTTTTAGTTACATTTTTCGTTTTGTGGTTGACAACACTGACATCCTATCCTTTCGAATGTCAACACGCATCCATTGCACGTCAATTGTCAATATTAAAAAACCATGTAGAGATCTGAACGCACTATTCAAATTCTATGATCTGTCAATTTTCGTATCAGTCACACCAACTGCGAAAATAAAATACAAAAGGCACTAGGAGGTATAATCTGAATTTTTCATTGAATTCCAATAAATTTCTCACAATTCTTGACTGAAATAGAGAAAATATCGTCTAATACTCGTTGCAGAAGGCAATTCCAACACTCATGCGTTCAAAAACTCGCTCCAGACAATCTCGGCAATATCATGTTTCTGATTGGTCGCCGCCGTTGTCCTATAAAATTCCTTTATTTTAGCACTGCCCTGTTAGTCATTTTGTTTTCAACCAACCAGACAGTCGTTGCAATATCACGTTTCTGATTGGTCGGCGCCGTTGTCGTGTAAAATCCTTTCTTTATTTCACTGTCGTGATGTTTCATTGCAGTACTTAAAACAGTGCTGTAATGAACCCATTACAGCATTGTTTTTAGTTACATTTTTCGTTTTGTGGTTGACAACACTGACATCTTATCCTTTCGATTGTCATTGCATGCCAGTTGTCAATATTAAACCATGTAGAGATTTGAACGCACTATTCAAATTCAATGATCTGTCAATTTTCGAATCAGTCACGCCAAGTGCGAAAATAAAATACAAAAGGCACTAGAAGTTATAATATGAATTTTTCATTGAATTCCAATGAATTTTTCACAATTCTTGACTGAAATAGAGAAAATATCGTCTAATACTCGTTGCAGAAGGCAATACGGGGCATTAGTGGTGACGTCACATCTGCACGTAACTATGGTTACGGGATCCAAACAACTGAGTTTTAATTTGATTCCCCAGTATTTTCCATCTGACAGGGAAATGATGAAAATTGTTTTGAGGATAAGTTACATACACAATTAAATATCAATTGAAATATTTTATATAAACTCCTCAAGAATAATTTGTTTGGATCCCGTAACTATAGTTACGAGCATGATGTGACGTCAGACTTCGTCGCTCGTTTTCGAATTTCGCATTCGCGTTTGAATAGGTGTCCATTGTGCAACTTTTATTAGAATCTTCTATTAGTTAATTAAATATGTCAATGAATTTGTTGCAAGTGGGTTGTCAAAAAAAGTTCAGTCTCGAATATGATTAATTCATAATTAAAAATAGTGTTTTTTAAACATCTGACTGGTTTGGTTAATAAACAAATAATAAACAAATACCGTAATCAAAAGTATGAAACCCATAGAATATGCAAAGGTAAGGTTGTCCATTTTTTTCGCGTCGTAGGCAGGTTTAAACAGGTAAATCTATAATAGTAACTAGCACCGGTCTATTTAATAAATTAAATTGGAATAATTAAAGTATCATCTCATTACGAACACGGTGGTCTAGGGTTGTGCAGAAAATCAGTCCTGAATTCAGGTTCTCGAATTTTAAATAAAAAGTTGAATATGCTGCGAGTGAATACATGCGATAGAGCCGTCCCATGCGACAGAAGAGGACAATATTGCAGCTGCGCGAAGTTCGTACATTGAAAGAATGCTATTTGTACTGCAAAATGAAAATGAAAGCGATCGACTCGTACATGCCGTGAACCATTTTGGAGTAGCCCAATATTCACATATAAAACGCGGTATTAAAATGGAGGATTGATTATCATTATTACGAGGCATGTTTTTCAAGTTAGTACCGCTTTGCGATTCCGCCGCCGTAGCGATACGGTAGGCGTTCCGCGCATGCGCTTTGGTTAACATCTCTTGTCTACGCACTGACTCCATTACAGTCTGATTCGTTGTTTACTGAGTGTTAAAGATGCCTCCGACAATCGTGAGTCCCTGCTGATTGTGCTAGAGGCGTAAAACCGATCGATATTCATCGTGAGATCTGCGAAACATTATGAATCATGGAATGGTAAGGAAATGGGTAAGAGCATTTAAAGATGAACGCACAAATGTGCATAATAAAGAACGGAATGGGCGTCTTTCGGTCGTTAATGAAGATTTGGTGCAGGAAGTGGTCGAAAAGGTGAGAGAAAACAGAAAACAGCCCTGATCTGGCACCCAGCGACTACCATTTGTGACACAGGCGGCAGAATTTTATGAGGAGGGTATCCAAAAATTGGCGTCACGTTATGATAAGTGCGTCAATATTCACGGAAATTATGTTGAAAAGTAGATTAAGATATTTCATGTAAAAATAAAATGATTGCGATATCTTTACACGTCTTTTTGGCGCTCTTGTTCACTGGAACAGAGTGCCTATCATTTTACCCGAATGTCTGTAATTTTGGAATATCGAGCCGAAAATGGTCTCAATCGATTGGGTTCGACTCCCCGATGAAGAATCCGTGGCAAAAGTTGAGTCTGTCCGGCCATATCCTCTGTAGTATCCAAACGAGATCAGCTAGAGTTTTCATATTTTCAGAGTAGGTTAATTGTCCAAATATCTCGGTCAAGTTCAGTAGTTATGAGCATCTGAAATTTTGTTTCCTCCATAACTACTAGAATATCCATCCGATCAAGTTGATACTTGAAATATTGTTGAGGGAGGCTTCAACAAAACGGCTCGCAAATTTTCGCAGAAATCGTCACGCTAGAAAATTTTTAAAAAATTCCCAAAAAAAATTTTTTATCCGCACTCATCTCATAAGATATTTTTCGAATTTCAATAAAAATTAATTTACTTAATTCACTCAAGAGAAAAGAGAAAGTACATACGTCCCGATGATTTTCTCTGAACTATGGCCATCACAGATATTCGATTGACAAATGCCGGGCTCATTAATCAGTATCAGTTGGCGTAATGTTAATCAAAATTTTTCATAACGGGAAATTATAGAGATAGAATTCAATCTCGATGGCTGAAATAATATACGTTGTCAAAATTCAGAAAAGCACTGACATAAGTTTTTAGGAAAAGGAAATTATAGCTTCGAACAAAATTTGGGGAAAATTATGAATAGATATTCAATTTTGAGATATAGGTTTGTTCATTCATTAGGCGTTCATATTTGCATCACATTGTCCCATAGTACGGGAAAAGACTAATGTTCACGTGATCAGAGTTCTTATAGATTTGTTAATGTTTGAATATTTAATCGCAAGTAGCTCAATAAGAGCTTCAAAGCAATCTGACCTCACGTCTAATTTTTTTAAATTCTGTTTGGTAATTTGCTGGTTCTGATTTTGTTATTTAATTTAACGGACTGTATTTTATGAATGTGAAAATAGAATAGATGTTTAATGGTTATAATTGCGATGTGTATCTCGTGAAAAATTGAAATTGAATGAATTAAAATGAATGGTTCACATGTATCATTTTGATAAGGTATACGCAGACACCGGAGTATGATACGTTGCCAGATCAACACAAAAGAATGAAAAATTATAATAAAATTTCAAAACGGTACTTACTTAAAAAATATGCCTCGTATAAGGTGCTAAGTAAATGACAAATCTAACAGGAGTATTTTGTCTTGGACTCTCAATGTTGTGAGAACTTGTAATGTGTAACGCACATTGCATTGAAACTTACCATTTACTAATGATAAATATTTTGGGTACTTCTTCAATCAGTCAGTTACTAATTCCTCAAGTGGTTACCATACAGAATTCTTATAGAATAATATTGTTTCAGTGTGCCAAAGTTACGATGCCTGTGCTGACTTTGGCTAGATATATCCTTGAAATATCATTAATGAATTATGACACTGTAACTATAAGAGAATCAAAACTGGCAGCAGCTTCCTTGTACATGGCTCTCAAAATGAAGGGAGTTAGTGGATGGACTCCTACACTGGAATTTTATACAGGTGAGATACTGACTAGTTTTAAATTATCGGAGAATGACTTAGGATACCGTTTCTGATGCAAAATCAACATATTCCATCCAATGAATGAAGCACAAGGGCATTTTCAATATATATTTATTATTTCAACTTTTTCATCGTACTGATGCAAGAGAGGTATGTGAACCAACCTTTTGAGTGACCCCTTCCCATCTAATCTCTTTAATTTAACCAAACCACATGAGCCTGTACTATTTTCCCAGATATATGTTCATTGATCTAACCACTTGATTCATTTACAGGCTACAAAATTGAGGATATAATTCATACAGTATGTTTGCTGAACGATGATATGCAGAAGACTCCAAAAGTTCAATTAAAAACAATTCGTAATAAATACAATCACAAAATATTTTTTGAAGTTGCAAAAACGCCACTCATAAGCAATGAAGAACTCAAAGACTAGTATTCACTCTGTTATATTTATATGCAAAAGGATATTGACGGAATTTTAACCTCTTGTAAACATTCTACAGTAATTATTATTTATATAATTATACATTAATTATTACACTAATTGTCAAGAAATCAGTGTAAAATATGCAAAAATCATGAAGACGTTAATTGTAAAGTTTTATATGATTTTCAAATGTCTCCATTCAGCATATATTTCTTGATGAACTTATTGGAGAATAAGATCTGAACAAGACTAAGTATCATGTGTATATGATTGTAAATTAAATTTTAATTCAATTCCAATAAAAAAGTATATTCTTATGTATTTTTTTAACGTCTATTACTTTCATCGAACTATTGATTGATATGTTAATTCTCGATTCAGGTTGGGGAAATAGAAGCAACGAATGATTCTACTAGGTTTATTGTTGCTTGCAAAAAATAGCATAAATGATAATTTTTCGATGAAATTTATTCTAACTTTGCATGTAATTAATGAACTGAAAGAGAAGAGTTCTTATGTATAGGACTAAGTATATGTACACAGTTGTAAATTATATTTTTAGTGACCTCCAGATCGCTTTTTTTTTCCCATATGTTAGTTTAGTGAATATACTTAATTTAATGAATGCAAAGACATGTATATATTTTGGTAAGTCTTTTTTATGAAATCTTCAGAGGAAAATTGAAGATCTAATTTAACTCAAATAATATTCTTCTGGATACCGATCTATAACAAAAATATGTTTGTTGCAAAATAATTAAATTAAATGTGTGTGATTTATTTCAGTGTTACTACTTTTATTGTTTCGAACTACCTTAATGTTTTAGAACCAAATTGAATCTAATAACGCAACTGAAATTTTACCTAGTATATATATTCTTTCAAATTTTCGGCTTACAATATTTAGTTGGTAAAAAATAAAGCATATAAATCAAGGGTTAGTGACGAGGTGTCATACAATTTGGCGTATCACATAAGAGCCTAGGAGAAAAACCCCATTAAAAAAAGTGTGAAAGTACAAAAATAAGCTGAAATATATTTTAGGGACTTCTTTCTTCAAGAGTGATCTTCTATTGATGGAGACAGAGACTTCAAGTTGCCCACATCGAATCTGGAAATAAAAAGACGAAAGCAGAAAAAAGAACTGAATAACAAAAATACGTATCATATTCGTTTGAAATTTATAACCCATTCCAAGAAAGAATCGGAAACATCATGAATAGCCCTAAAACCATCTTGAAATTTATATATGGGACAACTATTGATGAGATGAGGTATTGTTTCATCTGCTTCTCCACATTCACAAATAGCATGCTATTGGTACGACCATGACCTGTTCTCAAACCATTAAGAACTGTCCAAATTTTTCTTGGAAGATCAAAACCAGGAAAGTTTTCAGAAGGATCAGAAACAAGATACTTATTGAACATTTCGAAAAAGTTCCACTCAGTCTTCCATAATTCTTTATCACTTATGTTCATATTGAAGAACGTATTACGCAAGAATGCAGTAACGGCTCGTCAGGGTAGGCAACCAAAAAAGAGAAGGTGAAAATAAATATTTTTTTAATCGAAACAAATAATTTTATATTCAGTCTAATTAGATAACAAGAATCAACTCCATTATATTATGTTCATTATACGATTTGTTTAGCACATGTTTCTAACTTAAAAATGTTTGTAGTATGTTCCTCAGTTTTCTGGTGTTCTTCTAAAACTTTGTCCGAATGAAAAGATACATTGCACCAATCACATGAATATTTGGAGTCTCCATAACGTTTCAAGTGTGCCGTCAAGCAACTGGTTTGTGAAAATGTCTTGCTGCATATTTCGCACTTGAAGGGTTTCTCTCCAGTATGGGATCTTTTGTGGACAATCAGAGTACTGGACCCGTTGAATCCTGAAAATTTCAAAATAGTAAGAATTTGTCGAGCGGATGGCGGGAGGGAGGCCCGAAGGGCCGACCCAGAGGGAATCTTAAAAAAAACGATGAGAAGCGATCCCGAAACCCCCCCGGGCGCTCTTAAAGTGCCCGAAATTTTTCAACGAAAATCGCCCAAATGTGAAAAACGGGCGGAAGTACTCCTCCCAAGCCGGAGCGTCTCGCGGGACGGTGAAGGTCGCCTTTTCGAGACGAAGAACGTTCCCGTTGCTGGCTAGGAGCTGATCTCCGGAGCCCCCCGAAATCTGTACGAAAATGACGTATGTAAAACGGCAATTTTTCGACCCGCAGTACCGAGAAACGTCAAAATACCGCCCCGATATTTTCATTTCGTGTAGAAAACGAAACTTTAGGAAATTTGCAATCTGTCGATATCAATATTCATATCCAAGTAGCGAGATAACATTTTGAAATTCACATCTGAAAATACCCATTTTCAGACTACATTTCGTCCATCTTGACGTAATTTATTTCGATATCCGAGACCGGATTCGGACTCGAAGAGCCAGTTCATGATTGAAAATCGGACCTACTTAGTGAACGAATGGAACGAAATTCGAAGTAATCGGCGAGGCACTCTGTTCATGGTTACACCTTTAGACCTTTATCGAATAGTTTTTATTTTACCTTTGTAAAATTCACCGATCGCGAATCGATCGAGTATAAACGATATTCTTTTGATTTTTTTTATGAAAAAAGCACCCATTGCGAATCAATTATATACAGGGTGTCCCATATGCGTTGTCTATTATTAACCAATACTTTCCATCGAGTTATTTCGGCTGTTTCTGCTTACGGCTTCTTAATTCGATGAAATATTTTCGATTCATATACAGGATGTCACATATGAGTTGCGCATTCCTAGCGCCGACTTTTACCAGAGTTTTTCTCAAGTTTTCGTGTTTTTCCACGTACGAGAGATAATTTTAATTAAATGTGATACAGGGTGTGCAATTTACACGTTCTTTCGGTATTTTTTGCGCGATCACGGTTCCTTTGTGCTCCTTCGGGGTTTTTTTGGATTGTTTGTGTTCTTTCGTGTTTCTTCCAGTTCTTTCATGTTTTGTCGCCTTCAACGGGGTTTTTTATGTTCCTTCAGGTTTTTTCGGGTTCCTTTGGGCTTTTTGCGATCTTTCGTGTTTCTTAGCGTTCTTTCATGTTTCTTTGGGTTCTTTCGTGTTTCTTCGGTCCTATCGTATTTTTTAGCGTTCATTTGTGTTTTTTCACGTTTCTTCGTGTTTTTTCGCGTTTCTTCGTGTTTCTTCCAGTTTTTTATGTTTTTTCGCTTTCAACGGGCCTGTTCTGATGTCATAAAATATTGCCAGAGAAAATTGGATTTGTTTTCAACAATACATAACAGAATGAATGTAATAGTATTTTCAAAGGCGGCAAATCGATTATATGAGAGTTAGTAGTCTAGAAAAGTGAAATATATCCTTACCTTTATTGCAAATATCACATCTATGAGATTTTTCGCCAGTATGTGTTCGCATATGCTTGGTAAGCTCATTGGATTGACAGAATGCCTTAGAACAAACAGAGCAGACATACGGACGTTCACCCGTATGCGTTCTGATATGTGCTGTCAGATTTGAACCAGCAGAGAAAGCTTTCCAGCACATTGGGCATTTGTGAGGCCTTTCACCTAAAAAATAGTTTTTTGTATAGGCGTGATTGACAGATACTGAAATTATTCATTTCAACAACAGTGATTATGTTATGAGCACGTGGAAAATATCGCCGCAAAAATTTTTACATTTGCATTAATCATTGAAAATTTGACGAATTCTATTCATATAAGCTAAAGGAATCGTGTACCTACGTAACAAGATATTTCAATGAACATCGATAATTATTAAGATAACCCCGCTTCGGCAATTTCAAAGCATTGTTGAGGAAGTTCCGATTTGAGTCACGGATGAATGGAAAATGCAATAAAACAAGTTACCTGTGTGTGTTCTCATATGCTTGTCTAAATCCTGAGCTTGTATAAATCCCTTTGGGCAAATTGTGCATTTGAAGGGCCTCTCGTTGTTATGCATTCTCATGTGAATTTTATGATTACCTCCATGCATGAATTCTTTGCCACATATTGTACACTTATACGGCATATCTATCTTTGAATGAATTTTCATATGTCTGTTCTTCCTAGTTGAATTTATAAATACTTTTGAGCATATTGAACACTGATTTGGATTGCTTTGAACTTTCTTGGATTCCTTTGCATTATCAGAGTTTGAATCCATTCGATTATTTTCTGCTGTGGCTGCTTCTTTCTTCAATATTGTCATTGGCATTTGAATACTTGGTGGAGTTTGCGGTTGTTGCATTGGAACAGAAGTAAGCATCTGAAACATGCAAGATGTGCATTTCCATATCGTGATGATATTTCAACATCTTTACAATATGTAAACCAATCAATATCAACCAAAATAGCAGGACTCCCTTTTTTCCTAGATATGTCGTAAGAAAATTACCTGTTTATGCATCAAAGGAGGTTGTGAAGATTGTAATGTTATAGGATATGATGTGCTATAAATCACATTTGAAATATTATAATTGCTGATTTGTAAAGGGGCTTGAATGGTACTTTGTGACATGCCATAATTATTTATAACACCCATAGATCCTGGTTGAGGATTTTGAACGTATGCTGGCTCTTGCATATAAGGATCAACCATCTCCCCAGTGCATTCTACAAATCTACAATTATTTTGGGGTTGAGTGGAACCTATTGAATTCTGTAACATCTGATCTTGATTCTTGTTCAATCCCTCAAGAAGTTTATTTGGTACATCTTGATTATTGATAACACCACCTGGTTGTTGGTTTAAGTCACTGGAATCCAAATCTTTTTCAATTAATTTCGATTGGCTGCCTTTAGCAATATAAGTCCTCAATTTACAATCAGATTTCTCACATAGCTTCTTGAATTGGAATGCAACATGCAGTTTCGCAGAGCATTTATTGCAAATTTGTGCTGGTAACTGATCGTTTGGCCAAACCTAGAATTATCAAATATGGAACTCCATTTATTAAATCATGAAGTCAATATACCTGCACTGAAGTACAAGCCATAATTTTTTTCGAAACGTTTACTTTGAACAGGGACATCATACTTTCGCTTTCATGTAAACAAACGCGACAAATTTTTTCTAAATGATATTCCATTTTGATCACAGGGCATAAATAAAAATTAATGCAACCGGCCCACCACAGAACATCAAATATTAATTGAACATCAATATTTTTCCCACCTATGATATGTAGTTAGTGAAGACATACGTTTTTGACATTTCGCATTGACAATTGAGGTGGGGACGTGCGTCCGTGTGTTGCTCGATTTCCATTAGAGGTGTAAAAGTAACGACAAATGACATACCCGTATGTATTCGTTACTTTCATAATCAATAGTCGTTACTCTCGTATAGTTACTCGTTACTTTTAATACCTCATACTAGCTATGATGTTTGCAGAGATAGAGTGGGGAGAATGATCTTCGAGATGCGCGAAGTGGCTAATTTTTCGTCCGCCATTTTTATACTTTGGGTTCATTGGCGTAGAAAGCAGTGTATCTGAGGGATAGTTGCTATAAAATGAAAATTATCCAATTTCGAATTTGTAATCATGATGTTTTGGATTTGTGATATCTTACTGCGCAAAAAGTATTGATAAATGAATGCTTCCTTTTCATGCACGTTTGCTTATTTTCCCATCATTATTATGATAAATTTTTCTGATAAACAATTAGATTTTATTCTGATTCAATCTCTTATTAGTATAAAGAACCCATCAACTTGCTGTGTAGCTGAATGAGAGAAAACAGATTGGGTATTTTATTTGTAAGATGTATTTTAAGAGTTCATATGAATACCTTATAGCAACATGAAAATGACTAATAGTGGATAATTGGAATGCTCATTTTACTATTTATTCAAAAGTCTTAAAAATAGAAGTAGAATCTGTACATAAATTGGTTAATAAAGAGTAACATGGGTAGTGCTTCAATTACTGAGAAATGTGTCACTCTATATCTCTGGATGTTTGTTATGCGAGAGAAAAGAATAGAGTCGTATTCATTGTAATGCTTGAGCGAAATGTTCGTTCCAGGGAGACAAATATTAAAATATTTATGTACTAAGCGCGTCATCATAACATTCATAAATAGAATTTGTAGAAAGAATACCCATTTGTGATTCTGTTATAATGAGAAAGCTAGAAGTAGGAGTAGGAGATTATTTATTGAAATTAAAACGACAACAAAATTCTTTAATTCTTAGAATGAAATCAAACATAATAATAAAATCATATTTCAAACAAAACTAGGACAGAAATAATGAAAATATTCTATGACATGAATCTTTGATTCATGTTTAAAAATAAAATTTTTTTCCATTTTCTTGGGCTGAATCAAGCTGCGCCTCTCACTTAATATTTGGCCGAATTTTGAAAAAGTTCTTTCAGGTGGCACTGAAGTAGCCATAACTGATAAGTATTTTACAGTTTGAGAACTCGGGGTATAGAATGGCCCTCGCCTGCCACCACTTCAAAGGATAGTCATTTTGAGGAATGAATCGTTCTTCTACATTCTAGATACTGCCTCATCATTATAATGCTAGTTATAACTACAGAATTGGAAGATGATTCCGAATATTATCCTGTGTGCTTTCTCCTAAAAAAATGGTAGAAACATCTTCCTTGCTAGTTTAATATTTCCTGACCACAATTAAAGGATCGTCGAGTAGTAAATTTCATGACTCCTGATTCCTGAATGAAAACATTGGTGAAAACAGTTTCAAATTGACAAATCGGTAATTATCTGTATAGCTAGAGTCGTAAACTTTGTGATTTATTGCTTGACATGTGTATGCGAAGTTCATTGCGTGGATGAATCAGTGTATGATGCGAATAATGCTAATAACGATAAATATTTGTGGGTAACGTTTCGTTACTCGGTTCTAGATGGCGTACCCGTTACTCAGTAACGAATACATGCGGTTTGCTACAGCTCTAATTTCCATTCTGGTTGCACCCCCGCGGCCCACTGAACTATGAAAACGAGCGTTACGAAAACCGCCGCCTAGTCCCCAGCTGCAAAAAACCGAAGATTTCCGAGGCGCTGACAGCTTCCTCGATCAGTGGCGGATACGGTTATTTATATTTCTCCATTTAATTATTTTTCGCAAAGAATGTCTCGAAAAATTGTGCATAATCGTTGAAGAATGGATCATATGTGCAGTAGTTCCTACGCAGCATGACGTCACGTAGACAGATGCAGATTTCCTCCTGTTTTAGAACTAACTTAGCAGTTATTCGTAGATATGATAAGAGATATAAGTATTCGTGTAAATGTTGATTATACAATAATCCTTCAATTAAACATAAAGTGTTATCTATATAGTGTTTTATTCATAGTGAATCCAGTTCATAAATATACATAATAAACTCAATATTCTAACGTGGTGGAGGTGCCTTGGGCAAGAGAGAATTAAAATAAACCGGTGTGAAAAGTAAGTAGAAAAATATGTCGATAGAAATTAATTAAGGCCAATAATATTGCATGCTAGAAGTTTTAATGTCCAGTAAAACCATTGAGTGTATTAATTAAGTAAGAAAGTCGTTAAAGTAGATAAAGGAGATAAGAGTAGATGAAAAAAAGGGACAAAAAAAAAGCACAGAACAAACCTGCTGCTAAATTAAGGTAAAAAATTTGGTATTTAGATAATATAAGTCGAATGTTGGTTAAAGGTGAAAGCGTAGTTGAAAATGTAATAAGTAAAGTAGTTCTAAGGAGAAAGTATTAACTCAAATGGTAGTAAGTTGGTAAATTAAATGTACATGTACTTATCAAAAAAATAAGTAGATATCCTAAGTAGCATTAAGCAGTGTTTGAATAAAGTAGTTCTTAAAAGAAAGTATTAAATTTGAATGAATCAAAGGAATTAAAAAAAAAAACCATCAAATTAAAATCATTTTATTGAAGTTTGAATAAGTAGTAATATCTTTCAAAAAAAGAAAGTATTAAGTTTGGATGTATTAAAGGAATGAATAAAACCATCAAATTAAAATCATTTTATTGAAGTTTGAATAAGTAGTAATATCTTTCAAAAACAGAAAGTATTAAGTTTGGATGAATTCAAGGAATTAATAAAAAACCATCTAATTAAAACCATTTTATTGAAGTTGGAATAAGTAGTAATATCTTTCAGAAAATGGAACCTGATAAATCAGATAATATGCAGCAAGAAGTGGAAAAGTTGCAATCACAAATAAAAGAAAAAGAAGTTATAGAAAATTTCCTCATGGCTATTGATAACAGCTATCCTGAGCTAATCAGAAAATATGATGCATCAGGTGAAAAACTGTCTTTTGATGAGCTAAAATCTCTATTAATAAATAAAGAAGGAAGAGAAAAAGAAACGAAAGAAAGAGCTAATGAAGGTCAAGCTCTGAATGCAGACATAAAAAGAAAGAAAGTGGATGTCAGTTCAACAAACAAAAGTAGAGTATGCTACAAGTGTGGCAAACCAAATCACTTCAGCAGAGAGTGCAAAAACACTAAACAGATTTGTTATAATTGTCGAGAGCTGACTGACAACCACGAAGCAGCTACATGTCCTAAACCAGCATACCGTGGTAGAAATAAAGTAGGCTATCGTGGTGGTAGAGGAAGAGCTGCTTATTCAAGAGGAAAAACTCGAGGGCAGTGAGTGATCAAATGTATAAGAGAGTAAAATGACCAACCCCAAGAAAAGAAGTGAGTGTCTTCATGGCCGTAGAAGATGAAACAATAAGTGGGGAAGCCAACTATCTACACAAGGAAGAAAATCAAAATACAGGTGAGTCCAATATAAAATTTATAGCCGATACAGGGGCTACAGAACATATGGTGAATCAGTTAGATAAACTGACAAATATTTGTAGTATAAATAATGGAGGAACAATTAAAAGTGCAAATAGTGAAGCAGATTTAAAAATAGAATGTAAGGGGACAATTATGGCTAAAGGAAATAATGGTAAAATAATTAAACTGAATAATGTCTTGTATTCTAAAAACTTATCTCAAAATTTATTTTCCATCAGAAAACTTGTCGATAAAGGTATTCAAATAAATATAAATAAAAACCATATAAAGTTGCAAAATGAAAATACAAAAGATATCATTAAAACTGGTAAATATGATGGTAAATTTTGGTGGTTAAATTTTGACCTAGTCAATCCAAAAATAACGAATAAAGGAGGGATAGAAGGCTTTTATCAGAACGTAGAAGATAAAACAAAAACAGTAAAGGTTATTGAGAAGGAAGGGAGTATTGAAAGTATCAACACATGCAACACTGTAGATGAAAATGTAGTAGAAAATGAAATAGAATATGAAGAAATTGGTAATGAAGATAATGTAGAAAATGAAATAACATATGAAGAAATGGATGAAACGAACTCAGAAAGGCAAATTTCATATGAAGAAATAAATGAGACAGATACTTTACAGAAGTATTTGAAAACTGTGAGTGAAATGGAATTAAATGACATTCAACAATTAAATAGTAGAAAAGTAGAAAGTTTGAAAAATGACATTGGTTTGTTATGGCACTATAGATTGGGGCATGTGTCTAAAAGTTATTTAGAGAAGGCAGCAAAGTTGATCCCAGAACTAAAAGGTGTAAAATTCACAAAAGCAATCACTGATTGTGAAGTCTGTGCCAAAGCAAAATTACTCGACAACCTAGTAATACAAAAAGGTATCAATACAATGAGCCACTCAAACTTGTTCATACAGATGTCATGGGACCCATATCACCATGTACATATAAATATGGCTCAAGATATATAATAACATTTGTGGATCTATTGCACCAGATATGCTTGGGCATATCCAATGGTAGATAAGAAAGAAGTACATATTGATCTTAGCAAAATGATGGAGAATGCTAGACTTTTAAAGGGTGAGAATGTAAAAATAACGTTTTTAAGGCTAGATAACGGTACAGAATATTGTACTGAAAACATGAAGGAATTTCTCCGGAAAGAGAAAATTGTGCTGGAACTCACTCCACCATATACTCCAAATCTTAATGGTACAGCTGAAAGGTTCAACCGAGAACTACAAGAAAAAATAAGAAGTGTAATCATAGATTCTGGATTTCCACAGCAACTATGGGCTCATGCTCTACAGTTTATTTTAAGTATATATAACAGAACACCTAAAAGTAGAATCAATTTCAAAATACCTTTTGAAATGATTACAGGTAAAGGATGTACCATAAAATACTTTAGAAGATTTGGAAGTGTGGGATTTGTTCTAGACCCAACAATAAAAGAAAAATTCTCAGAAAGAGGAAACAGAGCTTTCCTAATAGCATGTGGAGACACATATTATACCCTTATTGAACCAGAAAGTGGAAAATTAATTAAAAGTAAACATGTAAGGTTCATTGAGTCTAAAACGTATGGGGATTATTTTAATAAAGACAATAAGCAGAATGTAATCAAAGATCCACAAGTCGATGTAAATGAAATAGGATCGGACTTCTTCACCAAGATCTGCATCCAAAAAGAATTACAGAAAAAGTAGTGTGAATGATATTAGAGAATCATTTACTGCTCTAATAGGTGAAAGTATGGAACATATAAGTGGCAATGTTTCTGAAGTTGATGAACCTCTGAACTATGTTCAAGCCATTGACAGTAAAGAAAAGAACGAATGGTTGTCAGCAATAGAATCTGAGTATAATTCTCATAAGAGAAATGGAACCTGGTCATTGATTGAACGAAATCAAGTACCCAAAAATCAGTCTATAATGACTACAAGGTGGATATTCAAAAAGAAAGAAGAACCTAATAATGAGATACGGTACAAAGCTCGACTGGTAATAAGAGGCTATGCTGACACAAATGATTATGATGTAGGAGAAGTTTATGCTCCTGTGGCAAGACTGTCAGATGTAAGATTTCTTTTAATAATTGCAAATAAATATGATTTAGAATTACATCAGCTAGATGTGAAAACAGCCTTTTTAAACGGAGTGCTAGAAAAGGAGGTATTCATGGAAATACCCGAGGGATATGAAGGAGGAGATGATCTCAGACAAAAACATGTCTGTAGGTTAGAAAAAGCGTTATATGGATTAAAAGTAAGTCCAAAAGATGGTATGAGAGGTTCCAAATGACAATGAGTAAATTACATTTGGAAAAATATCCTCTACAATCATGTTTATTTATATGGAGAAAAAAAGGGAAAATTTGTTATTTTGTTATTGTATGTGGATGATATTTTAATTGCCAGTAACTGTAAAAATAAACTTAATCAAATTAAAAATGACCTGCAAAAAGAATTCAAATGACTTACTTGGGATGTCCTGAAAAGTTTCTGGGCATAGAAATAAAAAGAGATAGAGAACGCAGAACTATATATTTACATCAAAAAGGTTTATTATAAAAATGTTGAAAAATTTTAATATGCTCGTTAGTAAACCAGTCAGTACCCCAATGGTGACCAGAGAAACAGAACAGAAGGGAGGAATGGAAAGTGAACATTTGTCCAAAAGGAATTTCCTTTCAGAGAAGCAATAGGAAGTTTACTATACCTATCAAGTGGAACTAGGCCTGACATAACATACGCTGTTAATGTGTTAAGCAGGAAACAAAATAATTACACCTTTGAAGATTGGATGAAAGTTAAAAGAATATTCAGATATTTGAAAGGAACCATAAACTTTGGCTTAGAGTACAGAGGTATAGGAAGAAACTTAGAATGCTATGTAGATGCATCTTTGGGGACTGGTGATCTGAATGGAAGATCAACAAGTGGAATATTAATAAAACTGTTTGATGATGTAATTTTCTGGCGAACTAAGAAACAAACCCATGTAGCTTTATCATCTGCAGAAGCAGAATATATTGCCATGTCATTAGGGTGTAGAGAAGTAGTTAGTATTAGAGAAATGTGTAAGCGTTTTATTCAGATGGATATTATTCCAATAATGTATGAAGACAATAGAGCTGCAATTAATATTGCAAAGTCAGAGGATTCTCAAACATTGAAACATATAGTGAAGTTGTGTTTTCACTATATTAGATTTGAGGTATCAAAAAGAAACATAATTATTAAGTGGGTCAGTACTAAGAATCAATTAGCAGATGCTTTGACAAAACCCCTAGGCAATCTTAAATTTAATGAATTCAAAAATGTAGTCTTGAAGGAAACTAATTCTGAATGATTTTTTCTAGCAGAAAATGAAGATAGCTTTGAATAAACAAAGGACATGGGAAATGAAGTTATTTTTAAGGAGCAATGTAGATTTCTATTACTTAATAATGCAAAGTGGATAATGTTGATTTATAATAATGAAAATATGTTGTTCATTAACAATTAAGAAGATAATGTTGTTAAAGTAGGTTTATTTCATTAATAAAGAAGATGATAATGTTGATTTATAATAATGAAAATATGTTGTTCATTAACAATTAAGAAGATAATGTTGTTAAAGAAGGTTTATTTTATTTATAAAGAAGATAATGTTGTTAAAGAAGGTTTATTTTATTTATAAAGAAGATAATGTTGTTAAAGAAGGTTTATTTTATTTATAAAGAAGATAATGTTGTTAAAGAAGGTTTATTTTATTTATAAAGAAGATAATGTTGTTAAAGAAGGTTTATTTTATTTATAAAGAAGATAATGTTGTTAAAGAAGGTTTATTTTATTTATAAAGAAGATAATGTTGTTAAAGAAGGTTTATTTTATTTATAAAGAAGATAATGTTGTTAAAGAAGGTTTATTTTGTTAATAAAGAAGATAATGCAGTTAATGTGTTTTTTTTTAGATAACACAAGGTAAAGTATTTTATGTAGAATTATTTAAGTTGAAGGAATAAAGGAGGTGATGAAACAATATAAGACTCTTATCAAAAGTAAGTTTATTATTTGACAATAAATAGGTATTTTAAAAGGAAGCATGGAAAGTGATTCGTCAGCAATATTTGAACTGAAGATTCAAATATCACCGACGAGAAGGGAGCGTTGAAGAATGGATCATATGTGCAGTAGTTCCTACGCAGCATGACGTCACGTAGACAGATGCAGATTTCCTCCTGTTTTAGAACTTACTTCGCAGTTATTCGTAGATATGATAAGAGATATAAGTATTCGTGTAAATGTTGATTATACAATAATCCTTCAATTAAACATAAAGTGTTATCTATATAGTGTTTTATTCATAGTGAATCCAGTTCATAAATATACATAATAAACTCAATATTCTAACGATAATTACTTTATGGACTGGAAAGCGATTAATATATAAGCAATGGCCGAACGCACACGTTTTATTTTTTAGATTTGATGTTCTGTGGTTTGTTCATGCGCTATGCCCTAAATTTTTGACAAACGGTAACCTACGTGGTGTTTTGAAACTTGTCCAATTTATGTTTATTCAAATTCATTAGATAGTTCTAGTGAAAAATGGGTAATCGAAAAAATAGAGGTGATATCTTAGCGAGAGTTAATTTTCCTCTGTATGCCGTTCAAATGTTATCAAGTAGGCACGTAATAGTTGGAGGAGGCGGAGGACCTTCTAAAACAGGGGTAGCAAATGGTTTTGTGAGTTTTTTATATTAAGTATATCTTATTTTGACTGTATCATTTCTGTTCAATATATTCATTTATTTTTTTTCAGGAAATATTTGAAATTTCTCACAATGGCAAGATGTTTTTAGCAGAAGAAGTGACAAGACATGAAACAGGGCTAAGTGTTGTGATGAACTTTTTTACATTCCGAAACCAAAAACACACATACATAGTTGCTGGCCAAGAAAATCATTGTCAACTGTATAATGTGGATAGTGTTATAGTTGAAGAAGAGTGTGTTGATAATGTGAGTGGGAAACATATATCTGAACTCAGAGATCGCAAATCAAAACTGAAAATAGATAATAACAAAAACAGTAAAAAGTTGAAGTTTGTTATTAATCCTTCTGACAGTGTTCAAAGTGATTTTATAGGTGAAGAACCATTATTGAGGGTAATAAGGATTCATCCCAGTGGTCAACTCTTAGCTACAGGTATATTCCATTTAGTGATCTGAACATCGAACCTTGAAAATTGTTTCTCTTAGGAGGAACAGATTGCAAAGTCAGATTGTGGAAATTTCCAAAGTTAGAACCTGCAAAAGTTTTAAATGGTCACACTAAAGAGATAGATGATATGGATTTTAGCCCTATTAATAATTATCTGGCCACAGTTTCTAAAGATGGACTTGCTATTTTATGGGATTGTGTCACAGTAAAGGAACTCACTCGATTGAAGTGGCAACAGCCTGAGGGATCTAAGTACCTTTATAAGAGATGTAGGTGAGAATACCTCCATACTTTTATATTATTGAATTACTTACAGGTTAGTAATTTCACATTTAAGAAACTTGAAACAGTTTATATGCTTATGTGTAAAGTGCAAAGTAATTATCATGTTGTTTCAGGTTTGGTATTATCGAAGGTGAAGAAGCTTGCGCTTTATACACATTGTCTAATCCAACTGGCCTCGCCAAGAAACAAAAATCATTTCTCCAAAAATGGATTCCCGAATCTGGCCAACTAATAAATGTATGTACTTTCAATGAGAGTCTATCTGCATTGGCTGTCAGAGACGATGGACGTTTTGTTGCGGTCGGCAGTATGTTCAGTGGATCTGTTTCTATACATGCAAGCTTTAGTTTACAGGTACGTTCGACTGGATGACTTGCGGTTCATTTATTCAATTTGTTAATATAAATATAGCAGTTAGAAACGAACCAGAGAAGATTATTTCGAAACTCGACAGGGGGGACCAGGAAAACGAGGCTTTTAGGAAGGCCCGAAGGGCCTACCCAGGGGCAATTTTAATACAGATCGAAAGGGCGTATCCTCTTCTAGGAGAAGAGACCGCGAAATCTTACCTTATGGTACCAATCTTCATATCCAAGTAGTGAGATAACTCATTGAAATTCAAATCAGAAAACGACCATTTTCAGACTACATTTCGTCCATCTTGACGTAATTGTCTTGCACACAATAATTGAAATACATAAAGATGATGTGATGAAAATGTTGCAAAGCACTCATGTCAGGACAGGAGTGTTAACAAAGTGATAATAAATATAATTTTCAGAGGATACTAAATGTACCTGGGGCCCATGCAATGTTCGTAACAGGATTGGAATTCTTACCAGTTAATTCAGATTTGACATCTGTAACCAGTAATGCGGAAGCTGCAGTGTTTTCTATATCTGTCGATAACCATTTATGCATCCATACCCTCAACTATAGAAGTAAGTATTGGTCTGAAAACTGAATTTTCACTTGCTCTAATAACCAGAATCGTAGCCCTGCTCTCGAGCAGGGTTACGATTTTGGTTATTCTTGACATTTCTCGATCAAATTGAGGTTAACTCATGACGTCACGGATCTATAACCCAAGCCGCTTGAATGCAAAAGGTATTTACCACAAAAGACCAAAGATAACCGGTTAATCTTGGTTATTCGCTTGAAATACCTTTAGGTTTCACTTATTTTTTTAGAGTTGTTATATATTTTCAAGAATGCGAGGCGAAAAAATAGTTTTATCTTAACAATTTATTTTTTTACAGAAACAATTCCTGTCTGGTTTGCCGTTGTGATACTAGTTGCTGCTATTTTTCTCACATTTATATTGTGTGCATATATAGGTATATAATTCCACAAGTTTCTTATTTCATCAAATATGGTGTGGATCAATTCTTCAATAATTTTTCGTTGTTATGGATGTATCGAAGGATTAAATATGATAAAATGTGGTTTTAGTAGTTTTATTAAGCAATATGGGTGAAAAACAAACCTATTCTATATTACAGTTGTTACAAACTAAGAGAATAAAATACAACAAGGAGAGAAATGTGACAATTGGGGTGTTGATTTCGCTGGAACACTACATAAAACATTTCATTATATAATTTAGTAAGTTCATGGCTATAAATTTATATTTCTTCCAACATCTGATCACAGAAGCTTGTCTAGTATTTCAAGTATGTTCTGTTCGAAAAAAAAAGTGTAATGAACAGAATAAACTAGAATAACTAAACTGCTGCCAAGCATAAAATTTTCACAAACATACAATGTATTAGCAATCACAAGGCAGACGAGGCAATTTTTTTTATCATTATGGCCGAGCCGAGCCCTTTCTTTTATCAAAGCACAAAAATCTGAGAGTCGTCTCAATAACCATAATATCACCAGGTTAACATAAAAAAATAGAATTGCATATCCAAAAACAAAAAGTTTTTTCAATAATCATCATGGAGCTTTGCAATATAAAAACATTTTAGAATCTTCAGACACAATTTTGTTTTATACTACAGATGTACAATATAATATGAACATAGCAACTTTACTCATACACTAGTAAAATGATGGATAAAAAAATATGAAAATTTTCTTCATCAAAATTGTGCATTAAGATACTATTCCACACAAATGCCTAAGCTAGCTGGTCGTTTACCAAAAGGTATATCAATTTTGGATACACATTTGTTTTTTCAATTCCACCTAAAAGCTGGATAAAATATACTTTTTGTTAACATATAAGAAATCAAACATTTTTGTATGAGCATCATGTAATATTATTATTAGGAATACATTAAAGATAAAATAAAATATTAAAATGAAATCACAATTCATCAGTCTGAAAGCAATACTTTCAAGAGAAGAACCCAACTACAGAATATCCTCCTGAACGATATTTTTAATATAAAAATTCGAAGATTGGCTTAAGAATCGCAAATGATGAATTGTATCAATCTTCGTACTTTTATATCAGATATGCACTACTTTTCTGGACTTAACCACTTGTTGGATTTTCTTTGCTAGCAAGAATAATGGCTTTATTCTGACGAACAGCCTCGGCTCGTTTCTCCTGTAAAGAATTGCACTTGTAACACATTTCTTAACTAACAGATATTCAGATAATGAAAAGCTGATATTCCTAAACTTTGAAAATAAAAAAATGCCTGACAATTCAGTGTTTTTTAGTGATTCATTCATGCAGGTAATGGAGTACATGCTGATTAGCTGATTGATACCTACATATTTCTTCACGCTTTCTAATTTCTTTTGAATTTCCTTTTCCCTGTTCTGCTCGGCTGTTGACAGTTTGTTGCCTATTTTGGTAACTTTCTCTGTCTTTCTGTTCTCCTCGGCATTTTCCACAGTACTTTTTACTTCTATCATGCGATCGTTCTGTAGAGATACATTTGGAAAAAAATAAAAGATGGTGATGTCAAAAAAATAATGAAATATTCTGATCTCATCTCAGTCTCTTCAGAAATTTCTTTCTATTTTTTGGCTTAAGTGTTAAACTTATCAAATAGTTATTTCTATTTTTTTGGCAGATATGTTAAAATTAAACTTATCAAATTCTTTGATATAAAAACGATTTTTGACTACGTGAAATACATTTTTTCCTGAATTATTCAGAAAATGTTAAAGGTGTTGAAATGTATAAAAAAATTTAACACTGACCTATGGTCATATGGCTAAAGTTAGGAAAGAAACACATCTCCGAAATATTTATTTGCCAAAGAACTACTCTCAGCTAACCGTAAAGTTAGGATTGCTAGCTGTAAACAGGTAGATCAGTGTTGATTTTTTACGACCAACTGAGTTTTTAAAATTTTTAATAAAAATGTTTTGTATACAGGGTGTAACTAAATAAGTGTAAAATATTTAAGGTGAGTCCTCATCGAAAAAAAAATAGGATCTTTCATATAAAGAAACTTCATTGGGGTATCCCTTGTTAAGATACATCCCCTCAAAGGGAGTACATCAAATTAGTGTAACAATTTTTCCTATTACAGTTACGATAATTTCGAGAGAATCGTTCAAATTTTTTTTTCTCGGAATCGTTGATAGATACGATAAAACTACAAGAGACCTAAAAGTTTAATAAAAGAACAAAGCATCTTTTTACATTTTTCACATTAACAGTTGCTCACCAAAAAAAAAAGTTCTGCAGAAGAACAGGTAGCAGTGTTACAGAAAAAATATCAACCTGTAGATCACTTAAGGAATCTCCCCTTTTCGTTCGTACGTTCAATTTAGGAACACCCTGTATATGATCTCTCCGTGTTTTTATTATTGAATGGATGCATCATACAAAAAGTTGAAAAAAAACTTGAACATATGAGAAATATTTTATGAAATAATAAAAGAAATAATCAATATTTATGTCCCCTATAAAAACTGATAAATGTGAGTTTTGAGGTTAATTAGGTGGTCGATACATAAAATAATTTAGTATTTTCATAGGCTGTGATGTGTTTCGGGTTTCGGATGACATGAAAAAATAATCTTATATCACTGTATTTCATATGATAATTTCGAGAGTTGTGGATGAAACTGACGTACAGATCACAGAACTGCTAAAACTCGTGTCAAAATGCCTCATTCTGTAGTCTCATTGACATTATTTCATCACATTCAAGTGGTCAAGCCATTTGGCCAATTGTGAAATGTACTGAAGGTTCAAAAAACCAAATGTGAATAGATGAGATCTTGAAGAGACAATTTTTATGATACAATTTCCATCTTCTTATCTTGATATTCTTACTACCAATCTTTCTGCAGTCATTTATGTTTCTATCTATTGAATATAATCAAAATAGAAATAACTATTTCCTAAAACATTCCAAGTGCAAATGAATATGAGAAAAAAGATAATTACGTATTTTTTTAACTGCTTCTAATTTTCGCAGAATTTCTTTCTCCTATTTTGTTCAGCTGTAGTTAATTTACTTTCTATTTGGGCTGAAACTTCAGTTTTCTTCACTTCCAACGTTGTTTCTACGGGCTTGTTTCAGTTCTAACGTTCGATTATTCTAAATAAGCACAAACAAACATGCACAATTAATTTATATATCGACAGATACTAAAAGTCAACTTGCAAATGTGCTGATTTACGAGGCATGTTTTTTAAATAGGTACCCTTTTGGAATTAAAAAAGACGTGTAAAGATATCGCAATAATTTTATTATTGCCTGTATCTTAATCTACTTTTCAACATAATTTCCGTGAATATTGACCCACTTGTCATCACGTGGCACCAGTTTTGGATACCCTCCTCATAAAATTCTGCCGCCTGACTTGTTAACCACAAATGTTTTTACTTCGTCTTGCAGACGCTGACCGCCCAGGTGTTTCTTCAAGTGCAGAAACAAATGATAGTCGCTGGCTGCCAGATCAGGCGCTTTCTGCATCAAATCTTCGACCGAAGGACGCCTTTATCATGTACATTTGTGCGGCCATCTTTAACTGCTCTCACCCATTTCCTTACCATTCCAACACATAATGTTTTATCCGTAAATTTCACAAATCTTACTATGAATATCGATCGGTTTTACGCCTCTAGCACAATCAGCAAGACTCACGATTGTCGGAGGCATCTTAAACACTCAGTAAACAACGAATCAGATTGTAATGGCGTCAGTGCGTAGATAAAAGACGTAGGTAACCTGCGCGGAACACCGACCGTAGCGCTACGGCGGCTGAATCACAAAACGGTACTTACTTAAAAACATGCCACGTAATTTAAATTCAATGTCTCATATGGATCATTGACCTCATAAAAATAATTTATCATGAGTAAAAAAAAATAATATGCACATCTCTGAAAAATAAATGTTTTGCTGCAGAATTAGGTATTCGTGCAGGTCAATATATTAGAAAAACTCACATGATTCCTTAATTTTTCTTTTTGTTCTTGCTCCAACTGTTCTCTTCTTCTCTGTGCTAATTCGAGCTTCTCCTGCACGGTCGCCTCGAGCTGTTGCAGTTTCTGCATATTGCACACTCTCTTTTTTTGACCTGATCCTCCTGCGTATCACAAGCGTGACATGAACATGCAAGTGTGGTTTGAATGAGATAATGAAGCTCAAGAAAAAATCAAACACTGAATGATGAAACTAGACTCACATGTTCCTTTAGGCGTTCCAGCATCTTTTTGATATTTTCATCTCAAGCGCTGGTCCATAAATATTGGGATTTCGCATGTCGAAAATTGAAGATAACCTTATGAAGATATTTTACAGACCAAATCTTGAACCTTAGGCTATAATATAACTTATTCAATGTTAATTTAAATTCATAGGATCATATTACTTTTTGGGGAGAGTTGCAAAATGACTTCGAAAATGAAAAAGAAAGAATTATATCAGAGTTCATCAACGACGTGAAAGGAATTAGAACTATGGAGGAGCTTTTAGCTCTGAAAAATATGGTAGGTCCGATTAGACCGACATTACACTCTATACAGGCTCAACAATGCCGGAATATTCAAACAGTAGCCACAGGCTCGAATAATATTCATATTCACCATAATAAGAATATTCCAGTTCAAAGGAGCCTGTATAGAACGCATAAAACGAAAAAAAAAACGAAGTTGTGGTTTATCAAACCCAAATAATGATCAAGTAAATGAAATATCAATTAATTTACTACAAACAGAATAGTTAATTAATAATAATTTTTATTTTTTATATTTTTTTCAATAAATATTTTCATGGATATTGAAGTGCTTTTTTTGTACCTACCTCATTACTATTCTTTCAAGCCCTTCTCGAAGGAAAATGGTTGAGTATCAAAGCAGCCAAACCATCGAGATTAAATCAGTTCATGATGGAAAAATTGTCAAATTACCTCCTCAGAATTGTGAAGTTCAATGCAAATAATTTATTTTACCACTAAACGCCTACATATATATGATACCTTTAGTCGTTTAGTGGTAAATATGTGGCCATATTATGGCCTTTTTATTGAAGCTCAGTGACCAACATCTGGACATGAAAACCAATTTCCTTTCAGCTTAACAGTATTGATTTTACAGGAAGACAGAGTTGAAAATGTCAATTTTCAATGGCCAATGTTTACCGAACCGATAATAAGACAATGTAGTTGAAATCTATCTATAAAACTTTCCAAATGAAACAAATATTAGGTACCTATACTTACATAAAAGGGCCATTTAAAAATGTCAAAATGATACTGCCACAACAATTTTAAGAAATACGCTGTATGATGCAATAGTACAACCGTATTCATTTTTTATTATACCTTCCAGGTAAAGCATAGAGACTCTTTAACTATTATTAACTTTGGGGAGTTTCAAAATATCATCTATTGGACTATTTCCATGAGTAAGTAGTTCAATTCGTTTCACTTTTCATAATGATATAGGTATTACGGGAATTCAAATTTGCCTGGTAACTCTCTGCGCATGCGGATACAAACGGAGGCAAAGTGTAATGTGTGTGTCTAGACACGAGTGTATTTTATTTGATAATTTCGAGAGTTGTGGATGAAACTGACGTACAGATCACAGAACTGCTAAAACTCGTGTCAAAATGCCTCATTCTGTAGTCTCATTGACATTATTTCATCATATTCAAGTGGTCAAGCCATTTGGCCAATTGTGAAATGTACTGAAGGTTCAAAAAACCAAATGTGAATAGATGAGATCTTGAAGAGACAATTTTTATGATACAATTTCCATCTTCTTATCTTGATATTCTTACTACCAATCTTTCTGCAGTCACTTATGTTTCTATCCATTGAATATAATCAAAATAGAAATAACTATTTCCCGAAAACATTCCAAGTGCAAATGAATATGAGAAAAAAAGATAATTACGTATTTTTTAACTGCTTCTAATTTTCGCAGAATTTCTTTCTCCCTATTTTGTTCAGCTGTAGTTAATTTACTTTCTATTTGGGCTGAAACTTCAGTTTTCTTCACTTCCAACGTTGTTTCTACGGCTTGTTTCAGTTCTAACGTTCGATTATTCTAAATAAGCACAAACAAACATGCACAATTAATTTATATATCGACAGATACTAAAAGTCAACTTGCAAATGTGCTGATTTACGAGGCATGTTTTTTAAATAGGTACCCTTTTGGAATTAAAAAAAGACGTGTAAGGATATCGCAATAATTTTATTTTTACATGAAAGTCTTAATCTACTTTTCAACATAATTTCCGTGAATATTGACCCACTTGTCATCACGTGGCACCAGTTTTTGGATACCCTCCTCATAAAATTCTGCCGCCTGACTTGTTAACCACAAATGTTTTTACTTCGTCTTGCAGACGCTCACCGCACAGGTGTTTCTTCAAGTGCAGAAACAAATGGTAATCGCTGGCTGCCAGATCAGGCGCTTTCTGCATCAAATCTTCGACCAAAGGACGCCTTTATCATGCACATTTGTGCGGCCATCTTTAACTGCTCTCACCCATTTCCTTACCATTCCAACACATAATGTTTTGTCCGTAAATTTCACAAATCTTACTATGAATATCGATCGGTTTTACGCCTCTACCACAATCAGCAAGGACTCACGATTGTCGGAGGCATCTTTAACACTCAGTAAACAACGAATCAGATTGTAATGGCGTCAGTGCGTAGATAAAAGACGTAGGTAACCTGCGCGGAACGCCGACCGTAGCGCTACGGCGGCCGAATCACAAAACGGTACTTACTTAAAAAACATGCCACGTAATTTAAATTCAATGTCTCATACGGATCATTGACCTCATAAAAAATAATTTATCATGAGTAAAAAAAAAATATGTGCACATCTCTGAAAAATAAATGTATTGCTGCAGAATTAGGTATTCGTGCAGGTCAATATATTAGAAAAACTCACATGATTTCTTAATTTTTCTTTTTGTTCTTGCTCCAACTGTTCTCTTCTTCTCTGTGCTAATTCGAGCTTCTCCTGCACGGTCGCCTCGAGCTGTTGCAGTTTTTGCATATTGCACACTCTCACTTTTTGGACCTGATCCTCCTGCGTATCACAAGCGTGACATGAACATGCAAGTGGGTTTGAATGAAAAACGATAATGAAGCTCAAGAAAAAAATCAAACACTGAATGATGAAACTAGACTCACATGTTCCTTTAGGCGTTCCAGCATCTTTTTGATATTTTCATCTCGAAGCGCATTTGCAGATGACAGCTTTTCTTCCATGGCCAACCTTACTTCTTCTGTTTGTTGATCTAGAGATTGTCTGGTCTTTTCTACATTCTCAATATGATCCTGAAAGCAGGATGGAATGGTTGAAAATAGTTGTTCTTTTAATGCTATTTAGTCTATGTTTCCTTACTGTTGATTATTCATCTGTTTTACTGTTTTATCAAGTGGTGAGAGCACTTTCGTTTATTTATTTGTATGATCTCGTACTGCTATCTATTTATCTTTATGCTCGTATTACAGGATATTTCATTTAGGGGTCTCGAGATTGTGGACCATTCCTATATTGTTGTATGAGATTTCTTAGCTACCCGGATCGAAGGCCTTGAAGGGGCGGTTCCAAGGCCTTAAGGCAGGGACTAACATGTGCTATAAGGCATGACAGAATATATTTTTTTATCAACTGCGAAACTTTCTGTCATTTTTTCAGAGCCGCCGCTGGACCTCCATGACCTTCCCCGTGTTCCCAATTCCTTAGCTCATACAATATTATAGTTATGGCTCACATACCCTGGGGCCGTGACCATGACGATGGTCATAATTAGTCGTTTACATATTTACCATGATTATTATCCTGTTGCATTATTGAATTTGCCATATTTATCATGTTTTTTATTCTCTTTGTATTATAGAAGTTGCTCGAATTATTATGATTACTATCTGTTTGTATTGTTATAGTTTTCTCAGAATTGTTATACTTTCCTTTGCTAGCTGTTAATGATTGACTGTTTAGTTTTAAACAAGTGCCCAAACATCACCTAACATAAGGGGTTTTCTGACTAAAACTTTCCCCTCATTTTCTTTAGATCCTGAATAAAGATTAGATTGTTTGGGTCTAAGTGTTGTGTTTGATTCATCATACTTATTTCCCAATTATTTTCACTAATCTCAATTATCACAAATTTGAATTATTACGTAAACATAACGTAGAGTCCTAAACTTGCCAGACAATCCCATTAAATGGCCAAGACTTTGTATCTGGAGTCATTCGGACTCCAGTGTCGGAGTTAGTTTTAAAAAATAATATTTGTTTTCCTTTTCGAAAGAAAACGTAGCAAATGTAACAATGTGAAGTATACTTTGGGGATAACTTTTCTTCTATGCAATCTGATCGAAATGGTAGTTGATAAAAAGAAATAGGAGCAAATATGAGATATTGTCCGTTTGTGGTTCCCGAATACAATATGATAATCCTGTCTACATGAGTGATATGTTTCGTTTTCAATTATAACATTCTCTAAACAAAGATTATACTGATTATTAATCTATGTTATGATTCTCAGTTAAGTCTCAACTTGATGTAACAATTAAGATTTTATTAAATCTGTTCATTTTTGTTTGACTAATCGTTAACTTAGTGTTTGCTTTCATTGCAAATAAAGAAAAAGTAAAATCAGAAAAGTACATATCATGGATCTGCCAGATATGAGGACATTCAATTCTAAACTAATCTTACCTTAAGTTTGGTCTTCAAATCAGTGATATACGCCTCGCGTTTTTCTGTGTGCGTTTCCATTTTCTGTTCCAAAGCTTCTTTAGTTTGTGATATAAACTGGGTGGTCTGTTCGTCCTTTTTACGAGAAGCCTCCTCTATTTTCTGCATTTTCGCAGCCAAAACTGCGATTCTGTTCGATTCTATTTGCTGTATATTGAAATATCAGTCCTCTGTATGAATTCACAAGATTCTCATGCGTACCTGTCTCCTTTCCTCGGCAGCTTTAAGCTTTTCTTCGATGTCTTCATGGGAAAGACTAGATTTAGGGGATACTTCCTTCTTTGGCGGATTCGCCTTCACTTCTGGTTCCCCTAAAATTACCTCATACTTCAAGCCACCTCTAGTTTTCTCCTGACATCTGACCTCGGTTGCTGTAAAGAAAGTAGAGAAGAGAATTTTTGTTAGATTTATATAATATATTCCGGGACTAACGAAGAGAATACTGGAATCTTTGCAGTTTGAAGTAGTTATATCAAATTTAAGTAAATCGTGTATAGAATAGATATGAAAAATGCTTCAGATAATATTTTCAGATTGTCTGTAATAAATCAAACAAAAAAAGGGGCTGAAAGCCCAAGAAAATATAAAATTTATATATAGAAATAACACAAAAAAACTTAATAATAAATACTTACACATAGCCACAGTTTTTCTTTTTTGAAATAATTATCATCATCGAAAATTTCGTATTTACCTACGAACCGCTTTCGTATATGATAACAATTACAATCTACTGCTGATGCAGGGTTTCCGAAACTAACTCAGTGGAGAAGGGTAGAGTTCTCTCTAAATATGGTGGATATATCAATGGGCGCCAGGCAAATTTTTCCTATTTCGAAACCCCCAAATTGGAAGTAAGGGTCCCCAAATCAGCCAAAAGGACAATTATACGAAATACTAACTAATCCCAGTAGATATGTATAATGTTCCAAATATACAGTTACATAACAAAAAAAAAAAGGAAGATACTATGAGCAAAAAACTTGAAAAAAATTCAAACTTCAACGGTCTGTATCTCGAAAACGAAACGTTTGCGACCCCATGTTTATGAGACTTTTTTTCTTAAACTCACTTGAGGAATCTCCCCTTTTCGTTTGTACGTTCAATTTAGGAACACCCTGTATATACGAATATCACTGCAAAAGTAGAATAATCCGGAGAAATGTTGATGACATCTGTTTAAAGATACTTACTGATGAATTGAAACCGTCTTGGTTGAGACGTTCGGGGTTTCGTTTTCACCTTCGTTATAGGAAAATTCCTTCTGCTTGCTGAAAATGAGAATTTTAAGTCCTTATCTAGTTTATATTGAAATCAATGCACCACGAATGAGTTTCAATTTGGCATGCCTTTAAAGAAACATTACAAGAAAAATTATTCACTTATATAGGAATATACTGGAAATACCCTGTATATCGAAATATCGAGCTTAAAGAAAAAGATTATTACGATTAATTACATTGCTGATATACCATGAAATCATAGTTTCAAAGAAAATTCGACAAAGAGTAAATTTCCAATCATTAAATATATATATAATATATATGTGGGGATTACTTCTTCACCGCCACGGTGGCGCGCCCTGTAGGAATTAATCTGTTCCCACAATATGCGCAGACTACCGATTACTGGGTTACGGTCATGGTGGCGCTGCCAACCATGTTAAGCTACCCCTAACGGAGATACGCCACCTGGGTGTCAACCCTACCAAGGCGGATAGATGGCTCCACGAAATAGGCACTGCTCGTAACTGTATATAGTCGTGTATATATAACTGTATATAGTCGAGGAAGCTCGACCGAAACCAGAGTAGCAAGAGTAACAGAGAGTAACCGACATGATGTAGTACTGTGCTTAGTTTATGTGTTGTGTTGTTAAGTATAATTATGTATTTGTTCCATGTTTTTTAATGTTTATTTTTAATCATCTAACTTGGAGTAGATAGATTGAGGCCTAGTTGGAAAACCGTATTTTTCGCTAACTAGGAGTAGACAGATTGAGGCCTAGTTAGCGCATGTTCTTTTTGCGGTTAACATGGTTTAATCAGGAGTAGGCAGATTGATTAAACCCCGGCATCGACCCAAATCGACCTTCTGTCCCAAAATATATGTATATACTATGACTCATTCGTGGCAATTATGAATAACTTACTTGCTGGAAGAAGTTGCTTTTGAGGCGAATAATTCATTCGTTTCTTCATTAAACACAGAAAGGTATATCAAAAAAAAATCTGAGAAGAATGTGTTGACTGCTAGATGATGGCCCTTAAATATACTGATGGACAAAATTAGCTCACCACCTACAATTTCGTTAAATTTTAACAATTGATATCTTCCCAATCTTCAGTCAGATTTCAATGGTTTTTCTTTTCAATTGTAGCTCTATTACTGTCAAATTTCCCCCATTAAACAGAAGTCTAACAAATAAGATCTACATGTTGTACAGGGCGTTTAAATAATGTCATGTTTTTTAGTCAAATTTTAAAGTTTTCTGTGGGCAATACCAGGATGTTGGGGCACATAAAAACAATGAAACATTGTAGCCTAGTATCTCTTGAGTATTTTGGTTTTTTTTCAAATCAGTTTATCTCGGAATCGTCCAGAAATATTCAACATTTTATCAACTCTTGTATTTTATGTGTTAACCATGAATATCTTCGCAACAATTTGTCCGATTTGAATGTTTCTTTTCTCAGTTGTATCTCTTTTATTGGTGAACATGATACTATAATGAGATGTTCAAGAAAATAAATGCATCATGCTGTACAGGGCGTTTAAATTTTCGGTTTTTTTTTCATTTCAGTTTATCGTCTTTTGTGGGCATTACCAGAAATCTGAAGCTTCTAAAAACTATACAGTGATGTAGCCTGATATTTCCTGAGTATTTTAATTTTTGAAAAAGCAATTTAACTTGTACCCTTTCAGAGATATTTACATTTTTATAACATTTTTTCTGTTTTTCTCAAGTTGTTTTCGTTTATTTTTGTGTTAAAATGCATAAAATACAAGAGTTGATAAAATGTTGAATATTTCAGAACGATTCCAAGATAAATTGATTTAAAAAAAAACAGAATACTCAAGAGATACTACAAAGCTTTATTGTTTTTATACGCCTCAGCAACCTGGCATTGCCCACAGAAGACGTTAAAATTTGACTAAAAAACATGACATTATTTAAACGCCCTGTACAACATGAATATTTTATTTTTAGGACTTCTGTTTAATGTAGGAAATTTACCAATAACAGAGCTACAATTGACGAAAAAAATATTGAAATCCGACTAAACATTGGGAAGATATCAATTGTTAAAATTTAACGAAATTTTAGGTGATGCGCTAATTTTGACCATCAGTATATGTAGCACTTACAGTGCGATTTGAGAGAATTTTTCGGCTATACCTCTTGATTCTGTATAGAAAAGTGTAAACGGAATATCATATCGTCTTCTGGTATAACTGAAATTCAATGAAATAGAGCGATCAGATGTTATAGACAAAAAATGAGGTTCCACACACAACTCGAAATTAAAAGAAGATGAAGGATTGCCGTTTTACTGTGATTCTATTGAAATCTCAGCTGGAAAACGTGGAATACTCTCTAGCTTGTGTGGTACAGAGCAAGCGTCCAAATTTATCGAATTTCGCTCATTTCCAGATTCTGATGAACCATGAAACTTTACCAATGTCCATAAATGTATCAATCTTTAATTCAAACGTCATGAGCTGCAACTAACAAAATTATTTAGAAACTGCAACTGAATGCCGTTTACACCAACCGGCGTTTGCCGGTCACGCAGAATCAATTTTTCTACATTTGCAGAACACTCATTTTATGAAAGAACGTCACGAATTGAACAATTGACGGTAATTCCGGTTGAAACATCAAAATTTAAAAAACACACCCTTCTCAGATTTGTCGTTTCTCCACATATTTTGAGTCCATCATGATTTAACAACAAAGCAACCTCATCGACAAAAGCGGGTGGTATACTTACGTACTGCGGCGATGGGCGCTCTGCACGTATGGCAGAGGCACTGCATCACCGATTCCCTCACTAACCCGATCAGCATGTTCGTGTATTTAACTTCGCAAACGTGAAAATGCAAGGGTTCCGAATTTTCGCGAAACTTTAAGCTCTTGTTAGCACACCACTTTCGACTTGCAAAAAACAGGGGACAGGTTTCAGCACGGCGGCGTCTTCGAAACTCATCTGATAAGTTCGTGTCGTGAAGACCGCGGTGGCGCTGCTCTCTAGGCGGATATTTGGCGGCGTCCAGACGCGCATACAGGTGTGGTATGCCGGCGGAGACGGCGCTTTGGAAACGTTGGAGGTTGAAATAGCGATGGCTTGTTATGCGGCTTGTTGCCATGGGGCAAAAAGGGCCGAAAACGACATAGATCGATTTTTGAGTTTTTATTAGTAGGATATGCTGTAGAAATGTCAAAGGGACGGATCATCTCGAATAGACGGTTTCTGAAAAACATATACAGGGTGGGATTGAATGGTAGCTCTGTTACCGCACGTGTTAGAAAAAAATTTATGGCACATCTTCAGTATAAATTTCAGAGAGCAAATTTATGATCATCTTTTTTATTATCGAGATTAATAAATTGACAGATATAGACCTCGATAGAGTTGAAAAATTCGGATTTTCTTCTTGAAAATTCTCTGGCCTGACGATTTACATAAAATTTCGCATATTCCCTCATTACACCGTTGTTTAAAATTTTTTAAATTAAAAATTAATCAGATTTATTTGCTGAAGTTATTGATGAAATCAAACTTCATAACCTGCAAACCGTTTAACGCATTGAGACCGCCGACTAACGCGAAACAGGTATTTGTGCAATTTCATTCGAAAGTTAGCACTCAGCGCCGGCCATGCTCAGTTTGGCCGCGGATTCTTGAACAGAGAGTCGTGCCATACCGTAAGATAACATTTATGATATTATAAGATTCAAGAAATTTGAATTAAACGATAGCTCCTATAAACAATTAAGGATTAATAGCACTATATCAAAAAGGAAAAAACACTGCTCTTCAGATGATAGTATGACTAATTTTTCGGGTCTAGAGTGAATTCCCAATCGATTAGCGAAGCCGTCAACATGGTATGACTCAACATCTACAGTTAAATAATCCAGGGAGGGAAACCCCCAAATACAATACTCAACGCAGGATCGGTGCGACGTAGAATCGATTCAGACCGGCGTCCAAGAATCTACAGCAGCCGCCGCCGCGACGGCGACGTTCTCGAATACAAGTAAGTGCCCCACACAACATTAAGGCCGCCATACACGACGGAGCCAACGCGCCAAACTATCCCGAGCCAGTGTAAATTTAACCAGTGTGTGTTTCATGAAATATCGATTACGAAACTGTACAACTGATCGAAATTTACCAAAATAAGTGTCGGGACATTTAATGCTACAAATTTGTAGCCTTCTGGTGTTACTAGGCGATGATATTAAGTACAGTAGGGATCGGCGCATGAGAAAACTATTTCACCTCAATTTTTTATGCGATTTTTTTCAAATTACCGTACTGTTGATATAAATGCATATATATTGCCATGAGGAAACCAACTGCCATATTGTTCAAACAATTACAAGGAATTTCGCAACCGGACAAATTGTTTTGTATTCTTCATTGAAATACGATTTAAAAAAAATCCTATGACTTATTACGATAAAGTTAGTATTTTTCGAGATATAAAAAGATTCGAAGCAAATATGAAAAAGTAGTTAATAAACCAAAAGAAGAAAATTAATAATCAGAATCAAGACTTGGAATTAACTAAATATAATTTAATATGAATTTAATTTATTATTTCGGATAATTAGTACTTTTCGTATGGGAGAACAGATACTGCTACAGATCAAAGTTGCCAAAAGGGTTGAAGAAAAATATATTTCACGCTAAAAATCTAGTATGTTCCATTAATGGAAACATGAGCAGAGCAAGTTGAGGCCCGTAGGTCTGCAACCTATATATATTCGTAAAGAAGGTCGAAATGTCGGATTTTCTGGTTATTAGGTCACCCCCCTTTTTATTGGGCCACCCTATGATATCTCAGAAACGGTTTCATATTGCGAGTTCTGTACAGGGTGTAACTAAATAAGTGTAAAATATTTAAGGAGGTGATTCCTCATCGAAAAAAAAAAAGATATCATCTTTCGTATAAAGAAACTTCATTGGAGCATCCCTTGTTAAGATACAGCCCCTCAAAGGAGTATTATAAAATTTGTATAACAATTTTTTTTACAAACACCAAAAAAATTACAATATTGAAATTAACCTAATTAGTTTTGTTTTATACCATTTAGTCGTTTAATGCAGGTACTAACTGCAGAATAATAATAAATCCAGTTCGCATTTATGACGACGTACCTATCTCTGTAGTTGTTCGTGAAATAATTTTTTGCTGCGAACTGGTTTATTTTGGGTAAAACTCATTAGACATTTTTTGTTTAGAATAAAACAAGCTATCGGAAATAAATTTCTAAATGGTAAACAAATAATAAGACAAAAAGTTACATTGGAAATAAACTTTAGGGGTTGCGTTTCCCACCCTAACAACCATGGGGTAAACCAAATAAATAACTGGATAAGTGTATTTTTATTATATATATTATTTATTGGATGCTCCAATGAAGTTTCTTTTTATGAAAGATCCTATCTTTTTTTCGATGAGGAATCACCTCCTTAAATATTTTACACTTACTCAGTTGTTCCAGAGTATGGAAAGGACGCGAAAACTCCTGGCCCCTCGTAAGTGATTTTTTGAATTTTTATTTTCATGGTCTTCCGTTTTTTCATTATTTTTTGGGGTATTATTCATTATTCTGTGCACCGAACATACTGGCACGTAGACTTCATCGTGTATGGGCTGGCTCCTTCATTTTGCTCGGCCCTATCGTGTATAGCTGCCTCTAGTTGATTCTTCCTACGAAGGGCAGTTACTGCCGCATATTGACGACCTCGAAGAAAGTAATTCGAGAAATACTATTCAGGATATTTTTTCACAATGATATGTAGAAGGAAATCTCATTTGGTATCTCAGATTGCTACATTTTAGAGAGTAACAGTATGATACGACTGATGAGAAACAAATGGCCTGATGCAGGATATTGAAACAATTTATTGATCATCAGAATTGGACGATATTCAAGCTCAATCTTCATTTGAGGCAGAATCTCAAAAGAGAATGTTTTGTCTACTTGAGATCAATGTTCTATTGTGTTTTGGGCGCTTGTTCCTAGGTCATTAAACAGCTATATATATTATTTTCATCTAGCTCACCCGCCGAACTTCGTACCGCCTCATCGTTGCTTTGAAGCACTCTTTATTTTTATAGCTGACCTATCTTATGTTCGAGTACCTATAATATTCTCCATATAAAAAAGAAATCCCATTTCCCTGGTCTCGCCTTACCTGTGAAGGACTTTACCAGACTTTTTCTAGACCATAGAGTCTACAATCATAGAATATAATTACAATTTGTGCTTATTCATTGGACTTAGCCTTTTGGTTTCTAACATTTCCGAGAGATTTTCTTAATATTTTTTTCCGTAAGAACCATGTACACCGTATTAGAAAACTACAAAAAAAAACCCAGCCAAATCGGTCAAGCCGTTTTTATGTTATGCCGTGACAACGAAAAATGGGTTTCATTTTTATATATAAAGATTTCAGATGGCTTTACTTCCGCGCATCACCTAACCGTTATTCGCCGAGAAACGATCTTGCACATAGATACAAGGAAGATGATCAAAATGATGAGTTAGATCAATCTTGCACCGGACCAGCGATATGTAAAAGTGCATTTACGTCCACGGGTATCATATACTCTATTAGCAAGTAGGTGTCAGTGCAGATTTCCGTTTCCGTTTGCTCAATAGAAGAAATATGAAACGCCGGTTAGCATATCAGAGTTGCAGAGAATCAAGGTGCGTCAAGGGTTCCCTTCATCGAACTCAAAGTAACAAGGTGAGGCCGCTTGAGACCAACAGACGGACGCATATTCGATATATCCATGTATACTACCATTCTTAGTTACAATAACCTTGATGGTCATGTTACAATTATTCTCGGGATACGTTCGGTACCTTAGACTATATAAGAATAAACCTCTTTATTTCCATTGAAAAGTGTCGCATCTGAAACTTAGAGCTGGTCGATTGTAACGTATTGAGCTGGTCCACTTAGGTCAATTTTCATGTTGCCAAACTGAGCAAACAGTAGATTTATCTATTCCCTTATAATTGTGAATAAAAACTTTTTCTCCAATTTGCATTCAAATTATTGTATTAAATTTTATATTTTGAATTGAAACTGTCTTATCGGATATATTTGCAAAAAGTTAAAGAAAAACTTTAGTTGATTCTGCTATCTTATGTCAGAGACCACAAATGGAAAGAAATTCAGGTGAAAGTCAAGACAACGTTGCCACCTCTGTATCGAAAATAAATACGTAAATTGAAGAAAATTTGTGAGAGTCAGTATTAGGTTTTTCATATTTCTTATTGTTTATCACCTTTCATCGCACCAAAAATGGTTCGTAACTGTGAAAGTTGTAGTAAACACAGGAATTTTAATCCGAATTTATCGTTTCATAGATAAGTGTATTGTTAGAAATTAAGTATTTAGTTATTTACATGTTCAGTAGCGTAGAAAGTTTTATTAAGGAAGTTTTCAATGAGATTATTATAAGATAAAATGAGGTTTTCTTGAATTAAGGTTCCCAGATGAAGATGAAAGAAGAAGAATTTGGGCTTCGCTGTTGGGATTGTCAAGTATTTGCCCAAAGAAAGCAATTTTCATTTTTTCAGATCATTTTGATCTTGAAGATAATGTTATCCGAGTAAATGGAAAAACATTTTATGCGGTGTTGCCGGGTGAGGTTTCACAAGAGACTCAATGAGGGAGTCAAAACAAATAGACATTTTACAAAGGAAGGCTTTGTCTATGTTATATAGTCTAAGGTCTAAACACAGCGCGCGGCATTCGCTGGACGCAGATTTGCCGCGTAACTAGTTTAGTCCTTTAGCGCGGCAGTAGTGGGCGTCCGAGACACGCCGCGCTCTTTATTTCGTATTGAAGACACAATGAAAACGGCCGCGTGTGGTGAAACTGCTTATTATTCGTAAATTACGTAGAAGGAAGAGAACAAAGTGCACTAAAACTACTACTACTCTCCGACTTCATTTATGTTATTTTTCCGTTTTCAGTATGTTGTAGTTTGAATTCTGTTTTTAAATATATTTTTTTAATATTTTAAAATATTACCTACAATTAGGTTTAATTTTTTATACTAAGAACTTGTTAATAAAATACAAGATTAAACTTACCACAAGTGACATTCGATGTTTTTTCTCGATTTCTCTCCCTTCTGTAGGAACTTAAAAGACTTTTCGTTTTTAAAACAGCCTTTGGTTGTACGAATTTTTTTTCGATTTCGTCCCATATATCTCCTCTTATATTATTATTGTGATATTCTTTGCACCTAGTAACCCATAATGGACCATGGGAGCCATATATTTCAATTAACCGAACAGCAGTTTCGTTATCCATGTTACTTGATAAAATGCGTCCACACTAGTGATGGGCATGCTCGGTTATAAATAATCGGTTATCCGAGTATTACAATCCTCGGAAACATCCGAGGATCAAAATACTCGCCTCGCGAAATACTCAGTAATTTCGGCACACCTCCTTATGCGATCGAGTCGGCCATATTCGAGCTGAGTCGTTTGAATCCACATATTCTTATTCGCTTCATTCAAATGAATAGCCGAATAACCGAGGAATCCTCGGTTATATATTCGTATTCGTTTCGTTCAATCGAATAACCGAGGATATTTGGCGAGTATCCTCGATTCCATCGGTTTCGTTCAAACGATTTCACATTCGCGAGGATTCGTATTCGTCGATTCACATTCGCATATTCGTATTCGTTTCGTTGGGCTTTGGGTTTTTTTTGCGCGCTTTGGATTTTTTGTGTGCTTTCGGGTTTTTTTGCGAGCTTTCGGTTTTTTGTGCGCTTTGGGTTTTTTGGGCGCTTTGGGTTTTTGTGTGCTTTCGAGTTTTTTGCGCGCTTTCAGTATTTTGCACGCTTTCGGTTTTTTTTGCAATTTCAAGATTTATTTGATACTTACGCATTCGAGGATTTATCCTCGAATAATAATCCGAGTATTTGAATACTCGGTTTCCGAGTATCCGAGTATTGAAATAATCCGAGCATGCCCATCACTAGTCCACACACAATTACCGACTAACGAACAATAAAAACATTCGCAGTCGTCCAATCACAGCGCAGCATTCGAGCGCGGTAAGCCAATTACAGCGGGGCTTACCACGCTCGAATGCCGCGCTGTGATTGGACACACCTAAAGATAGCCGAGTTTTGTGCAGAATTTTTCGTACGCCACTGGAATATTGGTTGGCTAGCGATGCAAATATTTTTGATTCGCCGAGATAATTTGAGATTTCTCTATTTTCACGTAGGAATTTGGATATGGGTACGTTCTATACGACGATGGCCCATAAAAAATCCATCACCAGCACTCATTCGACTGCACCCCCAGGTCGAATATGCTGAATGACGGCCGACTTTTCAATAAAAAAATTCTTATCTAGCAAACTAGACATACGATTGATGTCAAATTTGGCAATAGCGCCCAGGAAGATAAGCTGACAATTACTTCTTATGCCACATTTACTTGCACCCCCCAAGGGGGTTAGTAGGTACTCAGCCTGATTATTAAGAATTCATAAAAAATCAACCAAACACGTGAATTATATACTCCTGCAGAACTATCTAAATATTAAAAAAAATTATTTCAGTTGTTATCCCTGACTTGCATCCCAATGGGGGACTAAAATAACGGTTTGCAAGTCAGAGATAACTACTGAAATTTTTTTTTTGTCAATATGTAGATAATTCTGCAGGAGTATGATAACATTCTCGCGTTTGGTTGATTTTTTATGAATTTTCTAATAATTAGGCTGAGAACCTACTGACCCCCCCTGGGAGGTGCAAGTAAATGTGGCATAAGCAGTAATTGTCAGTTGGTCTTTCGGGACGTTATTGCCAAATTTGACCTCAATCCTATGTCTAGTTTCCCAGGTATGAAGAAATTCTCACAGAAAACTGGACTGGAACTCGGCTAGCCCCCACAGGGAGTTAAAGTGGAATCGAGTCATAAAGTAATTTTGTGTAGTATATAGAGGGAAGAATAAAAACAAAATTTTGTGTCGATTCAATGTCTAGTTCTCGAGATATTTGTATCTGCTTGAATAATCATTAAGCCGTTATTTCAGCCCCCCATGGGGGTGCAAGTCAGAGATAACTACTGAAATTTTTTTTTGTCAATATATAGATAATTCTGCAGGAGTATGATAGCATTCTCACGTTTGGTTGATTTTTTATGAATTTTTAATAATTAGGCTGAGAACCTACTGACCGCCCTGGGGGTACAAGTAAATGTGGCATAAGAAGTAATTGTCAGCTTATCTTTCTCGGCGTTATTGCCAAATTTGACATAAATCCTATGTCCAGTTTGCTAGATAAGAATTTTTTTATTGAAAACTCGTCCGTCATTCGGCATATTCGACCTGGGGGTGCTGTGGAATTAGTGCTGATGGTGGATTTATCATGGGCCATCGTCATAGAGAACGTACCATATCCAGATTACAACGTGAAAATTGAAAAATCTCAAATTATCTCGGCCAATCGAAATTATTTGCATCGCTATCCGGCCAATATTTCAGTGACGTACGAAAAATTCTTACTCGGCTGTTTTCACACCAGTGAACCTTTCAGCAATTTTGTTCTCATCAAATAAGAAACCTGATATGTCATTTCAGAAAGGTTTCCATGCAAAGATGAAATTTCAGAATACGCGCATAAGTGTAAAATTTCGTAGTATTTTCAAAAAAGGTTCTCGACATTTTTAAAAATTTTCCTAGCCTGACGTTTAACACCAAATTTGAGCAACTTTCAGCAGCATAAGACCGCTTTTCAATTTGAAATTGATCAGGTCGACGTATTTATAAAATTATCGAACTATTCCAGTATTCTCTGTGGATCATCATAAATTATAAATAATTGAAATTTGGTTGATATGAAATCTGATTTACTCACGTTCGGAAATTGGAGATGCATTCATGACTTCCGCCATTTCAAAGAAAATCAAGGAAGACAATCCTGAAAGATTAGAAAACATATATTTAGAAATACAGACCGTATGTAATATTTTTTTTTCAGAATCCTAATTATCAATTCTAGGACTATGCATGATGAAAACTGCTCTAAATGACCAAAGAAATGAAAATTCAATAGGTACATTGTCTTTATTCGGCTAAATAAGGTAAAATGAAAAAAATTTCGAGTGCCCAAATGTAACAACTAAACATGTATAAAAATTGATGTGATCATTTGACAAAAAAGATCCACCTGTTGAAAATTTTTCAGATGGTTTCGAATAGAGGAAAGACATCTCACTTAATGCTACTCGTTGAGATATTTTCGTAATGAAATAATAATTCACAGATGTAAAATAGTTTCAGTTGAGGCAGTGACGGTTTTTTGACACTCAGACTTCGATAAAAATGCAATCTCTCTTCAAGAAATCATAGGTCAATAAACTCACCAGATAAAATTTCACTGGAGACAAAAGATCACACCAAACTTCAATAACAATTACTATAAAATATTACAAATTGTGTTTTTCACATGTAGCAACAACGTTCGCCGATAAAGAATAGTTTTCGAACGAAGTACCGCAAGTTCTTTTATAAACATCTGACAGAAACGTGTGTCAGATACACAGGGAGAATGCCTACTTGTCATTGGTGCTTTGTTCAAAAAGAGAGAACGCCATTCGTCGACCAGTATTCAAACAGTTCCAACCACCAGATTCAAATCAAGAACAAAGGTACAAGTGAATTTATTTATAAACGACCGGTAAGATGAATCATCGTAATGGAGCAAATAATGATGTGAGGAAGGTCACATTTCTTTTCATTAAAGGAAGGCGACATTCGATAGCAAACGACCGCTTGAAAACGAAAAACAATAACGGCTTTTTTTGAACAAGTATGGATATTTCGGTGATTTTTGAAGAATCAATTTCCCGTGCAAGCAAGATTATACCGATTAGACAGCTTTTATTTTGGGATCGTGATATTTTTGATAATGGACTTTTATTATAAAGATTATTTGGGCTTCTACCACAGTAAAAGATGTTTTTTTGAGTACATGAACTGCGAGTAGGGATGGGACATCATGATCGATGTTCCTGTATCAAGGTCAATTGACATCGATTTTGCGGAAATAAAAACCACCATCGGTTTTTATATATATTTATGGAAAATGAGCGATTGAATCAGTTTTCCCTGATTTAGGAATATTTTCTAGTATGACAGATTAATCAAAATATGACATGTGAAAAACAGACGAAAAAAACATCTTTATATTCAGAATGAAGTGTAGGATAAAAGATTGAAATATTCGGAAAAACACTACCGTGAGGTTAGAGATTATGCGCTGGTTCTAGAGTTATTTTCCGTACTATGGAATAGTGTGATACTAATACAATCGCTACGAATATTGAGCAAACCTATATCTCAATATGAAAATAACTACTAGAAGATTTCCTTCAGATTTGTTCGAAGCTCAAATTCTCTTCTCCCAAAAACCAGTTAAAAATACCAACTCCATCGCCAAAAAGGAATACTGTTACCTCACGTCAGTGTTTTTCCACATACATTCAGTTATTCCACCGTATGTGAACCATTTCAATTAATTTTTCACCAACTGAAACTGCATTCAATAAGACCCACCGATGTCAATCAAATATGTATCTGTGAAAGCATTGAGCATTGAAATTTCTGACGAACTTTTTGACATATCTTTTTTCCGATGTTACGAAAAAAAAAGAAATTATTTTAAGAAATTTTTATTCAAATTTGAGAGTTGGGAGAATGGTTATATTTCTCTTGTGGCGATCCGTCATAAGTCGCCACATAGCGTGTATCAACATCGGTCTAGGTATCTTAGTGGTTAGATTCAATTCCCGAAAAGCGACCGGTGCCGGCTTCGAATCCGGGCGGTTCACCTTCTGAATTATCACAAATAACAAATCCCCAGCGTCTATGGCATGGCGCACACAAGCCATACTGATTGGTACAAATTTTCTTCAATTTCCGTATTTATTTTCTATACAGAGGTGGCAACGTGTTTCTTTCAGAACATGTGACCTTCAAATTGTCAAGCAGAGAATAAAATAGCGTTTTCTTGACTGTCACCTGAATTTCATTCCATCTGTGGTCTCTGACATAAAATAGTAGAATCAACTGAAGTTGTTCTTTTACTTATTGCTAATATATCCGATAAGACAGTTTCAATTCAAAATATAAAATTTAATACAATAATTTGAATGCAAATTGGAGAAAAAGTTTTTATTCACAATTATAGGGGAATAGAGAAACCTACTATTTGCTCAGTTTGGCAACATGAACAGGTTTTATGACCTGAGTGGACCAGCTCAATACGTTACAATCGACCAGCTCTAAGTTTCAGATGCGACACTTTTCAATGTAAATAAACGGTTCTATTCTTATATAGTCCAAGGATTAGATAGGTAATCAGGGCCATTCACTAACGTAAGTTGCTTTGAATAACCACCGAAAATCGTGGTTATCTTCAGTCAGTTGCTAGTCGCGAAATCGTAATTCATTAATCAAGAAAGTGGTTATGAAACTATGCATAACAAATAGTGGCTATTCGTAGTAGTTTACTGTCAACTGCTTTATAGGTGTTGCCAGCCAAAGACAATCTCTGGGTCTTGCTATCGATAACCACTCTTGTCGGCTTTATTGTTTTTTTTTCTTTCATATGAAAAATTAGAAGATGTGATCGAATAAGAATGGCATTTTTAGTGCAAATGAACTTTTTAATGAATGAGGAATTACAAAGGTATTAATATAGAGGATTGTAGGGTAAATGCGCCACTGCTGCAAAGCCTTATAGCTGCCCTTCATATTGTTCAACTCTTTTGTGAGTTGCATCCACAGTTCTGTGATTCAGTTGGCGATAGTTTTCCTTTCATCTTCACTTTATGTTCGCTTAGGAAATTCATCATAAATTAATAATGCTCATTGCTCGTCTTTGTAACCCTCTTATGTCTAAAATAATAGATGTTAAATTATATATAAGATCTCACCCATATTTCATAGTTATAGTACAGCTTCACCGAAAATAATTTAAATTTTTTCACTTTCTTTAACGGTCATTTCTCGTGAGTTTGACGGTTTTTATTTGCTTATTCCACAGTTATCTATATCATTTGTCTATGGTTAAATCAAGAAAACGGACATTTCAACTATTTTGCGGTGTTGCCATGACTTCACAAAAAGTTGTTAGGATGACAACAGCTGTTTATGGTTAGAGAACACCAAAAAAGGTTAGCAGTTGCTATCGAAAGTTGTTATACTAGTTGCTATGGATAACCACAGCGATAGCAACTTGAGTTAGTGAATAGCCCTGAATATATAAATTGAAAATGTAATAAGTAAAGTAGTTCTAAGGAGAAAGTATTAACTCAAATGGTAGTAAGTTGGTAAATTAAATGTACATGTACTTATCAAAAAAATAAGTAGATATCCTAAGTAGCATTAAGCAGTGTTTGAATAAAGTAGTTTTTAAAAAGAAAGTATTAAATTTGAATGAATCAAAGGAATTAAAAAACCATCAAATTAAAATCATTTTGTTGAAGTTGGAATAAGTAGTAATATCTTTCAAAACAGAAAGTATTAAGTTTGGATGAATTCAAGGAATTAATAAAAAAAAAAACCATCTAATTAAAACCATTTTATTGAAGTTGGAATAAGTAGTAATATCTTTCAGAAAATGGAACCTGATAAATCAGATAATATGCAGCAAGAAGTGGAAAAGTTGCAATCACAAATAAAAGAATTGAAAGAAGTCCTCAATATGAAGTCTACCCCTAAAGTAGCTGGAAATCCACCGTTCATATTGGATAAAGATACACCATTCAATGTGTGGAAGACAGTTGTCGAAAATGAATTTAAATCATTTGGTTATGAATACCTTCTGAATAGTAAATTGCCAAGACCTACACTATCGGAAGAAGAAAATGCAAAGCGAATGGGATTTGCTATCTCATATCTATTAAGTAGACTTGATGACAACTACACAGGAAAGTGGTGTGTCACTTGAAAACTGCAGGAGACATAATAACGAAAAGTAGAGAATATTAAAAACCCCATGATGTCATCTTCAAAATTTTCTGCTAAAAGAACATGGAATTCGCAAACTTTGCGAAAAATCATGAAAATGCAGTGGACTTCATAGTGAGATTTGAAGACCTCAAAAAGTAAAGTAGAAGCATTTGGGGAACCTCTGGCAGAAAAAGAAGTTATAGAAAATTTCCTCATGGCTAATAATAACAGCTATCCTGAGCTAATCAGAAAATATGATGCATCAGGTGAAAAACTGTCTTTGATGAGCTAAAATCTCTATTAATAAATGAAGAAGGAAGAGAAAAAAGAAAGCGAAAGAAAGAGCTAATGAAGGTCAAGCTCTGAATGCAGACATAAAAAGAAAAGAAAGTGGATGTCAGTTCAACAAACAAAAGTAGAGTATGCTACAAGTGTGGCAAACCAAATCACTTCAGCAGAGAGTGCAAAAACACTAAACAGATTTGTTATAATTGTCGAGAGCTGACTGACAACCACCCGGAAGCAGCTTTTCGTTAATTTCGCAAGTGCGGCCAATCTGAAGAAAAAGAAAAATACTTTCCGACAGTCTCTAGCTATACGTTCCACATGAAATAATTACTACGCTTTGATAGGAGAAATTCTACACTGCCCAACATAGAAAAAAAGTTCAAGATTTTTTCTATAATTTTGCAAGTTGCGGCCGTTCTGAAAAAATGAAAAATACTTTCTGACAGTCTCAGCTATACGTTCCTCATGAAATAATTACTGCGCTTTGATAGGGAAGAATTCTACACTACCCAACATGAAAAAGTTCCAGGAATTTTTTCGTTAATTTCACTGAGATTGCAGCCAATCTGAAAAAATTAAAAATACTTTCTGACAGTCTCTGGCTATACGTTTCACATGAAATAATTACTACGCTTTGATATGAAGAATTCTACTACCCAAAATTAAAAAAGTTCAAGATTTTCGTTAATTTCGCAAATTTGCGGCCAATCTGAAAAAAATGAAAAATACTTTCTATTGATCTCAGCTATACGCTCCATGAAATAATTACTACGCTTTGATATGAAAGAATTCTACATTACCCAAAATTAAAAAATTCAGATTTTTTCTATAATTTCGCAAGTTGCGGCCGTTCTGAAAAAATAGAAAAACCACTTTCCTGACAGTCTCCAGCTATACGCTCCACATGAAATAATTACTACGCTTTGATAGAGAAAAATTCTACATTACCCAGCATGAAAAAATTTCAAGATTTTTGCTATAATTTGCAAGTTACGGCCGTTCTGAAAAAATAGTAATTACTTTCATGTGGGCTATCAGCTTTACGCTCTGTCATGAAATAATTACTATTGCTTGATAGAGAAAATTCATGCATTATTCAACATGAAAAAATTTCCAAGATTTTTTGTTAGGCGATTCAAATTCTATCAAAGCGTAGTAATTATTTCATGTGGAATGTATAGCTAGTGACTAGAAATTATTTTTATTTTTTCAGATTACGGCCTACTATTTATCTCTAAAATCATCTTAAGACTTTCATGTTGGGCAGTGTAGAATTCTTCCTATCAAAGCGTATGTAATGTATTTCCATGTGGAACATTACAGCTAGTGACTTTAAAGTATTTCAATTTTTACAGATTAGCCGCAACTCTAATTATCGAAATTATAGAAGTCTTGAAAACACGTGTACAATTATTTCCCTATCAAGCGTAATGTATTGTAATGTGGAACAATATAATAGAACTGTCAATGAAAGTATTTTCATTTTTCAAGAACGGCCACAACAGCGCGAGTTATGAAAAAGAATCTTGTTTCATCAGAAATAAAATTCTTCCTATCAAACGTAATATTTTTCATGTTGGGCAGTGTCAGAATTTTTCCATTTTTAGAACAACCACAACTTGCGAAATTATCGAAAAAATCTTGAAATTTCATGTTAAGCGATGTAAAATTCCCTATCAAAGCGTAGTGATATTTCATGTGAACATTAGAAGGAACTAATCAGAAAGTATTTTCATTTTTAGATTGGCCGCAACTACAGTATCAGCTTGAAATTTTCATTGTTGGGCAGTATAGAATTTGCTTCCCTATCAGGAAGCGTAATAATTATTTCATGTGGAGCAGTATAGCTAGAAGACTTTCAAGAAAGTATTTTTGTTTTTTCCAGATTAGCGTACAACTTATAAATTATCGAAAAAATCTTGAAATTTTTTTCATGTTGGGCAGTGTAGAAAGTGCTTCCCTATCAAAGTGTATTAATTATTTCATGGGAACGTATAGCTGGAGACTGTCAGAAAGTATTTTCATTTTCCAGAACGGCCGCAACTTGCAGAAATTATCGAAAAAATCTTGAAATTTTTTTCATGTTGGGCAGTGTAGAGTTCTTCCTATCAAGAAAGCGTAGTAATTATTTCATGTGGAAAATATAGCTGGAGACTGTCAGAAAGTATTTTTTATCATTTTTTTCAGCAGCAGCACAACTTGCGAAATTATCGAAAAAAAATCTTGAAATTTTTTTTCATGTTGAAATTATCGGCAGTGTAGGAATTCTTCCCTATCAAAGCGTAGTAATTATTTCATGTGGAACGTATAGCTAGAGACTGTCAGAAAGTATTTTTATTTTTCAGAATGGCCGCAACTTGCAGAAATTATCGAAAAATCTTGAAATTTTCATGTTGGGCAGTGTAGAATTCTTCCCTAACAAAGCGTAGTAATTATTTCATGTGGAACGTATAGCTAGAGAGACTTTTAGAAAGTATTTTTCATTTTCCCAGTTGGTCATAACTTGCGAAATTATCGAAAAAATCTTGAGATTTTTTCATGTTGGGCAGTGTAGAATTCTTCCTTATCAAAGCGTAGTGATTATTTCATGTGAAACGTATAGCTAGAGACTGTCAGAAAGTATTTTTCATTTTTTCAGATTGGCCGCAACTTGCGAAATTATCGAAAAAAAATCTTGAAATTTTTTTCATGTTGGGCAGTGTAAATTCTTCCTATCAAAGCGTAGTAATTATTTCCATGTGGAACAATATAGCTAGAGACTTTCAGAAAGTATTTTCATTTTTCAGATTAGCCGCAACTTGCGAAATTATCGAAAAAAATCTTGAAATTTTTCATGTTGGGCAGTGTAGAATTCTTCCCTATCAAGCGTAGTGATTATTTCATGTGGAACGTATAGCTGGAGACTGTCAGAAAGTATTTTCATTTTTCCAGAACGGCCGCAACTTGCGAAATTATCGAAAAAATCTTGAAATTTTTTCATGTTGGGCAGTGTAAGGGTTCTTCCCTATCGAAGCGTAGTAATTATTTCATGTGGAGACGTATAGCTGGAGACTGTCAGAAAGTATTTTCATTTTTCAGAACAGCCGCGAACATGAAATTATCGAAAAAAAATCTTGAAATTTTTTCATGTTGGGCAGTGTAAATTCTTCCCTATCAAAGCATAGGCAATTATTTCATGTGGAACGTATAGCTGGAGACTGTCAAGAAAGTATTTTCATTTTTTTCAGAGCCACTAAACTGGCAGAATTATCGAAAAAAAATCTTGAAATTTTTTCATGTTGGGCAGTGTGTAGAATTCTTCCCTATCAAAGCGTAGTAATTATTTCATGTGGAACGTATGGCTGGAGACTGTCAGAAAGTATTTTCATTTTTTCAGAACGCCGCACCTTGCAAAAGTATCGAAAAAAAATCTTGAAATGTTTTCATGTTGGGCAGTGTAGAATTCTTCCTATCAAAGCGTAGTAATTATTTCATGTGGAACGTATATGCTGGAGACTGTCAAAAGTATTTTCATTATTTCAGAACGGCCGCAACTTGCGAATGTATCGAAAAATCTTGAAATTTTCATGTTGAGCAGTGTAGAATTCTTCCTATCAAAAGCGTAGTAATTATTTCATGTGGAACGTATAGCTAAAGACTTTCAGAAAGTATTTTCATTTTCCAGATTGGCCGCAACTTGCAGAAATTATCGAAAAAAATCTTGAAATGTTTTTTTCATGTTGGGCAGTGTAGAATTCTTCCTATCAAAGCGTAGTAATTATTTCATGTGGGACATTATAGCTGAAGGAATTTCTCCGAAAGAGAAAATTGTGCTGGAACTCACTCCACCATATACTCCAAATCTTAATGGTACAGCTGAAAGGTTCAACCGAGAACTACAAGAAAATAAGAAGTGTAATCATAGATTCTGGATTTCCACAGCAACTATGGGCTCATGCTCTACAGTTTATTTTAAGTATATATAACAGAACACCTAAAAGTAGAATCAATTTCAAAATACCTTTTGAAATGATTACAGGTAAAGGATGTACCATAAAATACTTTAGAAGATTTGAAGTGTGGGATTTGTTCTAGACCCAACAATAAAAGAAAATTCTCAGAAAGAGGAAACAGAGCTTTCCTAATAGCATGTGGAGACACATATTATACCCTTATTGAACCAGAAAGTGGAAAATTAATTAAAAGTAAACATGTAAGGTTCATTGAGTCTAAAACGTATGGGGATTGTTTTAATAAAGACAATAAGCAGAATGTAATCAAAGATCCACAAGTCGATGTAAATGAAATAGGATCGGACTTCTTCACCGAAGATCTGCATCCAAAAGAATTACAGAAAAAGTAGTGTGAATGATATTAGAGAATCATTTACTGCTCTAATAGGTGAAAGTATGGAACATATAAGTGGCAATGTTTCTGAAGTTGATGAACCTCTGAACCATGTTCAAGCCATTGACAGTAAAGAAAAGAACGAATGGTTGTCAGCAATAGAATCTGAGTATAATTCTCATAAGAGAAATGGAACCTGGTCATTGATTGAACGAAATCAAGTACCCAAAAATCAGTCTATAATGACTACAAGGTGGATATTCAAAAGAAAGAAGAACCTAATAATGAGATACGGTACAAAGCTCGACTGGTAATAAGAGGCTATGCTGACACAAATGATTATGATGTAGGAGAAGTTTATGCTCCCGTGGCAAGACTGTCAGATGTAAGATTTCTTTTAATAATTGCAAATAAATATGATTTAGAATTACATCAGCTAGATGTGAAAACAGCCTTTTTAAACGGAGTGCTAGAAAAGGAGGTATTCATGGAAATACCGAGGATATGAAGGAGGAGATGATCTCAGACAAAAACATGTCTGTAGGTTAGAAAACGTTATATGGATTAAAAGTAAGTCCAAAAGATGGTATGAGAGGTTCCAAATGACAATGAGTAAATTACATTTGGAAAATATCCTCTACAATCATGTTTATTTATATGGAGAAAAAAAGGAAAATTTGTTATTTTGTTATTGTATGTGGATGATATTTTAATTGCCAGTAACTGTAAAAATAAACTTAATCAAATTAAAAATGACCTGCAAAAAGAATTCAAATGACTTACTTGGGATGTCCTGAAAAGTTTCTGGGCATAGAAATAAAAAGAGATAGAGAACGAGAACTATATATTTACATCAAAAAGGTTTATTATAAAAATGTTGAAAAATTTTAATATGCTCGCTAGTAAACCAGTAAGTACCCCAATGGTGACCAGAGAAACAGAACAGAAGGGAGGAATGGAAAGTGAACATTTGTTCAAAAGGAATTTCCTTTCAGAGAAGCAATAGGAAGTTTACTATACCTATCAAGTGGAACTAGGCCTGACATAACATACGCTGTTAATGTGTTAAGCAGGAAACAAAATAATTACACCTTTGAAGATTGGATGAAAGTTAAAAGAATATTCAGATATTTGAAAGGAACCATAAACTTTGGCTTAGAGTACAGAGGTATAGGAAGAAACTTAGAATGCTATGTAGATGCATCTTTGGGGACTGGTGATCTGAATGGAAGATCAACAAGTGGAATATTAATAAAACTGTTTGATGATGTAATTTTCTGGCGAACTAAGAAACAAACCCATGTAGCTTTATCATCTGCAGAAGCAGAATATATTGCCATGTCATTGGGGTGTAGAGAAGTAGTTAGTATTAGAGAAATGTGTAAGCGTTTTATTCAGATGGATATTATTCCAATAATGTATGAAGACAATAGAGCTGCAATTAATATTGCAAAGTCAGAGGATTCTCAAACATTGAAACATATAGTGAAGTTGTGTTTTCACTATATTAGATTTGAGGTATCAAAAAGAAACATAATTATTAAGTGGGTCAGTACTAAGAATCAATTAGCAGATGCTTTGACAAAACCCCTAGGCAATCTTAAATTTAATGAATTCAAAAATGTAGTCTTGAAGGAAACTAATTCTGAATGATTTTTTCTAGCAGAAAATGAAGATAGCTTTGAATAAACAAAGGACATGGGAAATGAAGTTATTTTTTAAGGAGCAATGTAGATTTCTATTACTTAATAATGCAAAGTGGATAATGTTGATTTATAATAATGAAAATATGTTGTTCATTAACAATTAAGAAGATAATGTTGTTAAAGTAGGTTTATTTTATTAATAAAGTGGATAATGTTGATTTATAATAATGAAAATATGTTGTTCATTAACAATTAAGAAGATAATGTTGTTAAAGAAGGTTTATTTTATTTATAAAGAAGATAATGTTGTTAAAGAAGGTTTATTTTATTTATAAAGAAGATAATGTTGTTAAAGAAGGTTTATTTTATTTATAAAGAAGATAATGTTGTTAAAGAAGGTTTATTTTGTTAATAAAGAAGATAATGCAGTTAATGTGTTTTTTTTAGATAACACAAGGTAAAGTATTTTATGTAGAATTATTTAGGTTGAAGGAATAAAGGAGGTGATGAAATTATTTCATGTGGAACGTATAGCTAGTGACTTTCAAAAAGTATTTTTCATTTTTTCAGATTGGCCGCAACTTGCGAAATTATCGAAAAAAAATCTTGAACTTTTTTCATGTTGGGCAGTGTAGAATTTTTCCCTATCAAAGCGTAGTAATTATTTCATATGTGAACGTATAGCTAGAGACTGTCAGAAAGTATTTTCATTTTTTCAGAACGACCGCACCTTGCAAAGTATCGAAAAAATCTTGAACTTTTTTTCATGTTGGGCAGTTTAAATTTTCCCTATCAAAGCGTAGTAATTATTTCATGTGGAACGTATAGCTAGTGACTTCCTGAAAGTGTTTTTTCAATTTTTCAGATTGGCCGCAACTTGCAAAATTATCGAAAAAATCTTGAAATTTTTTCATGTTGGGCAGTGTAGAATTTTTCCCTATCAAAGCTTTGTAATTATTTCATGTGGAACGTATAGCCAGTGACTTCCCTGAAAGTATTTTCATTTTTTCAGATTGGCCGCAACTTGCAGAAATTAACGAAAAAATCTTGAACTTTTTCATGTTGGGCAGTTTAGAATTTTTCCTATCAAAGCGTAGTAATTATTTTATGTGGAACGTATAGCTAGAGACTGTCAGAAAGTATTTTTCATTTTTTCAGATTGGCCGCAACTTGCGAAATCATCGAAAAAAAATCTTGAAATTTTTTTCATGTTGGGCAGTGTAGAATTTTTTCCCTATCAAAGCGTAGTAATTATTTCATGTGGAACGTATAGCTAGAGACTGTCAGAAAGTATTTTCATTTTTTCAGATTGGCCGCAACTTGCAGAAATTATCGAAAAAATCTTGAACTTTTTTTCATGTTGGGCAGTGTAAAGAATTCTTCCCTATCAAAGATTATTTCATGTGGAACGTGAAAGCGAGAAGTATTTTCATTTTTCCAGAACATGACCGCACCATTGCAAAAGTATCGAAAAAAAAATTGAAATGTTTTCATGTTGGGCAGTGTAGAATTCTTCCCTATCAAAGCGTTGTAATTATTTTATGTGGAACGTATAGCTAGAGACTTTCAGATTTTTATTTTTTCAGATTGGCCATAACTTGCAGAAATTATCGAATGTTGGGCATCTAGTAATTATTTCATGTGGAACGTATAGCTAGAGACTGTCAGAAAGTATTTTCATTTTTTCCAGAACGGCCGCACCTTGCAAAATCATCGAAAAAAATCTTGAACTTTTTCATGTTGGGCAGTTTAGAATTTTTCCCTATCAAAGCGTAGTAATTATTTCATGTGGAACGTTGATCATGTTGGGCAGTGTGGCTTGTAATTGTTTCATGTGGAACAGCCAGTGACTTCCAGAAAGTATTTTCAGATTTTCAGATTGAAAATCTCTTGCCACTGTTGGGCAACTTCAGTAGCATTTTCGAAATTATCGAAAAAAATCTTGAAAAAAATTTTTTTCATGTTGGGCAGTTTAGATTTTTCCCTATCAAAGCGAGATTTCTAACGTAATTATCCATGAATCAAAGTGTCAACTTGCGATATCGATAGTAAATAATCCTATCTGAAACTTTGTAATTATTTCATTTTCGATTAGGATGCAGAAAAAGTAAAGATCTTGAAGTCATCAAAAAGCAGTTTTGAGTATTCCCTATCAAAGCGAGTTTGTTTTATCTGGAAGTATTTTAAGATAAAAAGTATTTTCAAGTAGCCCGCACTTGATTTCTTCTTTTTCATGTGAACAGAAAACGCAGTCAACTAATATTCAGCGTCAGAAGCGCAGCGTAATCCTATTGACCATATGGAACACCATCAAAAATCTTGTCTTGAAGAATGGATCATATGTGCAGTAGTTCCTACGCAGCATGACGTCACGTAGACAGATGCAGATTTCCCTCCTGTTTTAGAACTTACTTCGCAGTTATTCGTAGATATGATAAGAGATATAAGTATTCGTGTAAATGTTGATTATACAATAATCCTTCAATTAAACATAAAGTGTTATCTATATAGTGTTTTATTCATAGTGAATCCAGTTCATAAATATACATAATAAACTCAATATTCTAACGAATATATAAACAATGGCGCTGGCATCGAATACGGTCAAAGAAGTTAGCACTAGAGTTCCTAATGCCTAGTGTGTATTCTCTGGTTTGGGTTAGTGCGCCTACTGTACTGTCAATTACTGTCAAAGTTTCTACTCTTTGGTAGTGTTTTGATTTGGTGATTTAACTTTTAAGCTAAGTTGGTTTCCAAAATATGCTGTATGGTATTTTTAGTGAACTAATGCTATTTCAAAATGCCGAAGTCCTTATCCTTATATACTCTGAAACATGAACAGTTACTTCGAGATCTAAAAAATACTATTGATGGTTTGTTATCAAGGCAAGTGGCTAATGTTTGGACCATTTATGGTGGGTTGAATAGACTGCATACTATAATGGATAGAATATTTAAGCATGGGTGTAAGCTGAAGAATGAAGTCGGTAGGGTGATCATGAATAATTTATATATTTCAATAATGTATATTTGTAGATTGATGGTTCATACTTCCACTATTTAGAAGGACTTGAATGGCTGCAACCGAACACTTCATCTTGTTTCTTTTCCATTGATTGTGAATATCAAGCTTACATGCCATCACACCTAAAACATAATAAGGCTGCTATATGGCTTTATAAAAATCTTGAAAATCTATCCTTATCAACAAAATTAGGATGGCTATTATCTGATAAGAATCATTTGAATTCATGTTATTATTCTTATTCATTTTTACGCAGTGAAGAATACTCTGAAGCTGTGTTAATATGTTTAAAAGCATTAGAAAGAAATCAGCCAACACTAATGGCAGAAATCAATCCTTGCCTATTTCTATTACAACCCACTGCTAGAGATCTTCATCGATTTCATAGGAGGTGCTCATCTTTTCCTGAAAATTTCCTTGGTAAAATGGAAAGCAAGTCGATAAGAAGAATTAAAAAGGTAGATGAGAGGCATAGTATTAGTGATATAACTTTTCAGAGGAAAAATATGAATTGTAAAATAATTTTCAAATTGAAACCTTGGAGTAGCACACCTAATTTGTTTCTGGATAAAATGGAAATCGTGAAGCAAATTGTTCAAAGTAAGACAGTACCAAATACTCCTATACTACGCTCTACACAAAAAGAGGATAGTGGAGAAAAAACTGTGAAATCGACCAAGAACTGTACCTTTTTTAAAAAATCCATAGAAGTGGGTATTTCTAAAATCGTTCCTGAGAAGTATATACCAAACTGTGATAAACCAATAGTTATAGATAACAAAAATATTGTTGAATATACACCAAGCACCTCCTTGGATAGTGGTGATTTTAAAAAAGGGGAAAGTCGACAAAAACTATCTAAGACAGTAGATTATTCTTTCAGAGTCCTCCCAGGCGAAAAAGATTACGAGAAGACACCAAAACGGTCTTTTATTGAAGGTGGAGGTAAAACTATACTTCCTATGTCTACAGGGTAAATTCATGGTAAATAATATGCAAATGAATTGTAACTAAATTTGTTGTAGATACATTCCAACTCCAATCGAAGGCCAAAGTTTGTTATCGTTTTTGACTTGTAGTCAACTCACTAGACCAAACGCAGAATTAGATCGGGAGAATGCACATTTCAATGTTTCCGAAGCAATTATTTCGGCAATTGAACAGATAAATTGTAAAAAAGAATTGAGGATAGGTGATGACACAACGGATGATAGTGATCCGGAAATCTTGGAATTGAAACAACGAATACGAATAAGAAGACGGCAAAAGATGGTTGAAAAGCAACAAAGACTCTGGGAATCAGTTATTTTGAGGGATGGAGTGGAAGAAAGTGAGAAATTGTTTGTTTCGCATGTTGAATTGTATGATGAGTCCGTTCGGATGATAAACAAAAATGACTTTTCAGCATCTTCGACATGTTCAAATTCATACACTGGAAGTTCAGATAATATAGATGATATTGAAATAGACGAGGCCTCCAATTTGGTTGAAACGAGAGGTCTTTCGAATTCGATGGCTTCCCTTTATTCAGAAGCAGATTTGAGGAGAACCAGGGGCATACCAGATGGTGCCTCTGATATTTTATCTGCTGAAAGTGTTGCAATTTCATTGATAAGCACCTTCAAAACCAAGAGACTGCCAAAGTAAGGAACAAAGAAAATATTATGGAATAAAATAAATGATTGTGTTTTCAGAGCTTCTGAATTGCAGTGGCTTGTGTCTGAGGAAGATGCACCCCAGGCTCTGCTTCCATTGCCACAGAGTTGGCCGGTAAATCCCGATGACAATTTGACCACATCAATATCTCTGAGGGGCACCAATGACTGGGCCCCGCCCAGGCCACAAATAATTTTCACATTACATCCATCATCAACGTGAGTCTTTTTTACTGTCATTTGATTGTGAATAATCTTGCATATACATATACATATATCTTTCTCTAAATCCAGAACTATACTCGAATTGAAGTTTATAACTGACTTGAATTAAAATAATATTGCATCTTCTTAGCATCATTACATCAGATTCGAAAATTTTGGGCATAGCATAGATCTGCATTCAGACCTAAGTACAAGGAGCCGTTTCACTGATATTTGCTTTTTTTTTCACTAGTTCAAGGTTTTTTAGAAGGAAAGAGCTGATGATTAAGCAGAACTACAGATGTGCAGGATGTGGAATGAAGGTAGCTCCACAATATTCTTCTAAATTCAGATATTGCGAATACCTTGGTCGTTATTTTTGCACTGGATGTCACTCTAATCAGTTGGCGCTTATTCCCGCTCGAATTTTACATAAATGGGATTTTTCTAGGTGAATTCTAAGGGTAAGATCAAAACTCAGGTAATTTCATGTCAATTTTTTCTTTATAGGCTGCCAGTATCTACATTTTCCTATAGGCTCCTAGATCAAATGTACACGGATCCCTTATTCAAAATCTTTGAGCTGAACAAAAAAATTGGCAAATTTTCCAAGGATATAGAGTTTCACAAAAAATATAGCCTGGGATTGTTCTTTATCAAGGATTTCATCCTTGCATGTGATAATGCAGAAAGGTCGGTATTTAAAAAATTCAACTACACGATTTTAATGACCAAGAATTAAATCTTAACATTGGGTCTCTCTTACTTCTATCACAACTCAACCGATAATGGTCACACCATCTTGGATTTCTTCCTTCCTCCTTTTCTCTCACGCTTACATCTAGTCCTATAACATATTATATTAGCAGCACTCAAACCGGAAGTAAGCTTTATCTTTCTAATTTCAGTGTGAGAAAAATATTGAAACCACATATCAAGAATTCTAAGGATGAACTGGAAACATATTCCTTGAAGGACCTGGTGGAAATCAAATCAGGTCGAATGAGAGTCGAGTTGAAAAATGTTGTTGATACGTCAATCAAGCATATAACAGAATGTCAAGTAATGATCGAGTAAATCCTAAATATGATAATTATGCTCATTTTATTTATTTTTTCAGATATGTATGGGCAGGGGGCATATTTGTGAGTTGTGCAAATCAAACGAAGTGATATTTCCTTGGCAACTATCTTTTGTATCACGATGCGGAAGTTGTGGTTGCTGTTACCATAAGAGTTGCTGGAAAGTTGGTTCCCCTTGCTCAAAATGCTTAAGGCTTAGCCAAAGGAAAGAAAGTAATACTTCAAGTTAATCTTGGAAACCAGCAGAAATTAATATTTTTTCAATTATGTTCCAACATGTTTTTTCTCATATATTTATATCTGTTGATTCATTATATATATATTTCTACATTTTGTTTTAAATGTTATTTATCATATCATTTTGCGAAAGAATGGGAATACCGCAGACCATAAATAAATAAATAATGATTTATTTTCAAAATAAGATTTATTTTATTCGATTCACCTAGTTGAAGTAATACTGAGTGGCGAAATCTGAGTTTTGGGGCTGCCATGAACAATTATTGATAAAACCAGAAATATACGTTGCTAAACAAATTAAAGAAGAAAGGTTGGTATCTTCTATAAGGGGGGGGGGAATCACATAGGAAGTCTTCTTTAATATAGTAGAGGCGCTGGCTCGTTCACCATTCTCTTTCTTCATTTCGTGAGATCATATAAGGTTCGGAAAAGGTGGCTAAATCACAAATTCGGTACCGATTAAATAGAACGTGAAAATCATGTCAAGTTATTGCCGAAATATACAGGTGGTCGATATACGGTTTCTTTGCCCTTTAAAATTTCTCCGAATAATTCAACGGATTCCAAAAGTTTAGCAATTAAAAGATTTCATTCCTTAGAAAGAAAGTTGCATCTGTCGTCGGATCTGAAACGGAGGTATTCGAGATTATTTGAAACAGGGACATTTACGATTTATTGCAACACTAAGAGATTTTTCTGACCAGTCGAGGGATTATTTCGTTCCGCATCATCCAGTTTTCAAGAAAGATATGAAAATAACCCCCATTCGCATTATATTTGACGCTAGTTTGAAGACGGTCCCATCGGGATTGTGGGTGTAACTAAATAAGTGTAAAATATTTAAGAAGGTGATTCTTCATCGAAAAGATAGGATCTTTCATATAAAAACTTCATTGGAGTATCCCTTGTCAAGATACAGCCCCTCAAAGGGAGTATATAAAATTTGTATAACATTTTTTTTCACAAGTTGAGAGCGGGTGAATGGTTCAGGTAAAATAAATTGACCTTGAATGTTGAAAAAACACAGGAGATGGTTTTCAGCCTGAGACAACCACTGTTAGTGTAAAGAAATAAAAAGAAGGTGCTCATTTGCTAAATGTATAAACTTACATTTAATCCATAAATATTTACATAATTCTCAAATTATCCTATATCCAGGTCAACCTGAAATGATCAACAAGTATAAAGTTATGCAAAATCAACAATACGAGACAAATAAACTAATTAAGTATCAACAGTAGTTTGAACTATAAAGGACGGTTAGTCTTAACAACAATAATAAATTATGATAATTACAGGTTGAAGTCTATTTTAGTAGATCTGAGTTGTACTGATTTGTTTCTGAACGTATCTTTCCCCTTGCGCTACCTCTCCTCTGTTCAATGCTGAATATTTCAAGAAAGCATCGAAACCATATGCCAACATACAACAGAAACCGAAAAACTGAAAAAAAAAAATTTAATCATTTAATGTGTTGAAAATTGCAACTATTCAACTCACAGCTGCCGCTAAGTAGGAATCAGACCCATAAGTAGCTGCCATGATGGAAACTGCTAAGAATCCTAGTGTCCAAATAGCATTGAACGCAAATTCGACCATCAGCCAAGGTATTCGTGAGGTTTTCTCAATAACGTGCAGAAGATAAAAGAGCAATAATATTCCTGTGAAACACACAGCTACCAGAGCAATGAAATTGAAGAATCCACCTCTTGTATGACTTGCTAATCCACTCAATTCAATACAGATGAAACCAACGAAACTGAAAATCTGAAAAAAAAAATGGTTAGCTCGCACCATTGAAGCCACGGTGTAACATCCTAGGTTTTTCCAATACACAAAAGTCGTAGTATCATTCCACCCTATGCTGATACGCCACTGGCGGTTACCAAACCGTAGAAATAAATTCCATGGTCAGAATAAAATAAAGAAGAACATGTCTGTCACTGCCTAGTGACCGCGTCATCTGCGCGAGTGCGTGAGAAAGAAAGACGAAGGAAGAAATGCAAGATGGTGGGACCATTATAGTTGTTGTCAACATATCCTGGGGCCGTGACCATGACGATGGTCATAATTGGTCGTTTACATATTTGCCTTGATTATTATCCTTATTGTATTTGAATAAAAATTCGTGAATATATTGAGGTGATCGATATCTTACTTATCCTCAAATTTCATTGTCGTAGCTCTTTTCCATCTAAAGATATTATCATTTTTTCAATTTACTCAAAGGAATACAGAAATGTCATACGTCCCGATGATTTTTTTTGAACGATGGCCATCACAGATCGATATTCGATTGAAAAATGCCGGGCTCATTAATCAGTGTCAGTTGGCGTAATATTAATCAAAATTTTTCATAACGGGAAATCATAGAGATAGAATTCAATCTCAGTGGCTGAAATGATATACGTTGTCAAAATTCAGAAAAGCACTGACGTAAGTTTTTAGGAAAAGGGAATTATAGCTTCGAACAAACTTGGGGAAAATTATGAGTAGTTATTTTCAAATTGAGATAAAGGTTTGTTTATTCATTAGGCTTTCATATTTGCATCACATTGTCTCATAGTACGGGAAAAGACTATTGTTCACGTGATCAGAGTGCTTATAGATTTGTTATGGTTTGAATATTTACTCTCGAGTAGCTCAACAAGAGCTTCAAAGCAATCTGACCTCACATCAGTGCTTTCTAAATTTTTATGCTACTATTAACATAAAAATGCACAAAAAGATTTGTGAACTAGGCATAATGAAATTATCTCCTGAATGGCAACCAATAACTGAAAAAATGGGTGCACATTTGAGCACAAACGAATGATTATAACTATGTTAAATGAAGCCCCAAAATTAAAGTAAAAATAATTTATTTCCTTTTCCCTAACCTTCCACAACATTCTTCAAAGAACAAAGTTTTCGAAAATGTGAATCCGCATTTTCTCAAAGAAGATAACCTGAATTCGAATCACGTCATTTCACGATCGTCAGGAAAGGAATAACGCAGGGGCTGGCAAGTCTCTCACTAAACAACGTGACACTGTTTTGGTCAATAAAAACGTGTACCAAAGGTAATTTTTTTGATTAATTAATTACAGATAAACGGTGATTTTCTTAACAATGTTCAAAAACTTTTTTTCTCACGTTTTTGTTCTCCACTGTTCCAGAGTTTGAGAAAAGAACTGTTGGATATTATGCAGTTTATATTTTCCATGAGAAATAATATTTTTTTGCCTGAAGAATATATTGGTATCTTCTCACTCACTATTTGTACTAATTTGAGTACTCCTGGTAAACTGTGGAGGTAAGAGGGATCCCACCATATGGATGTTGCCGCAGGGCTTGACGAATACACTGTAGATATTGTCTGATGACCTCTAGTACTCGGCTGAGACATGGTATTATTGGAAAGATCTGAAAGGTTCGAATTATTAGTTAATTTGGGCTATTTCATAAAATACTATGTCTACATATAGTCCAAGTTTTTTATAATGATAATTCAGAGTTTTCAGAGGTTCAGAATTATGGTTGGTAGATAACAGAAATAGCGTTATTGGTCGTAATGCAAAAATTCCTCTATGGAATTTTTTCCAACCCAGAAAAATACTCTTAGGATCGATTTTACAAAAAAAATCACATGCATACTTAAACCTTTGCGCGCTTGTTAATTAATCTCATAGAAGAGTGTGCTATCGATCTGTCTCCTAGTCTATATAAGATAGACAAAGCATTCCTTTGTAAAATGTCGATTTGTTTTGGCTCCCTCATTGAAAGTTTTAACCTCATTCAGAGTCTCTTGTAAAACCTCACCCGGCAACACCGCATAAAATGTTTTTCCATTTACTCGGATAACATTATCTTCAAGATCAAAATGATATGAAAAAATGAGAATTGCTTTCTTTGGGAAAAAACTTGACAATTCCAACAACGAAACCCAAATTCTTCTTCTTTCATCTTCATCTGGGAACTTTAATTCAAGAAAACCTCTTATCTAATAACTAAATACTTAATTTCTAACAATACACTTATCTATGGAAAGATAAATTCGGATTAAAATTCCTGTGTTTACTACAACTTTCACATTTCCCAACCATTTTTAGTGCGATGAAAAGTAATAAACAATAAAAAATATGAAAAACCTAATACTGATTCTCACAAATTTTCTTCAATTTGCGTATTTATTTTCGATACAGAGGTGGCAACATCTAAGCATCATGTGACCTTCAAACTGTCAAACAGAGAATGCGGAAGCGTTGTCTTGACTTTTATCTAAATTTTTTCCATCTGCATTCTCTGACATAAAATAGCAGAATCAACTAAAGTTTTTCTTTTACTTGTTGCTAATATATTCGATAAGACAGTTTCAATTCAAAATATAAAATTTTATACAATGTTCTGAATGCAAATTGGAGAAAAAGTTTTTATTCATAATTATAGGGGAATAGAGAAACTTACTATTTGCTCAGTTTAGCAACATGAAAATTTTTAATGAGCTGAGTGGACCAGCTCAATACGTTACAATCGACATCCCAACTGAGTCAATCGAAGATTGGTTCACCAAGAACAGCCCCAGTAAACTAACTGTGGTACGCAACATAGGCCTTCTTTGGTATGTTTCTAAGTTGTATCTAAGGATTTTATTTCACTCAAATATTAAGTTTCCAGTTGAATAAAACGAATCAGTTAATGTGAGGAATCGCTTCGATGAACTGCTGTATGTATGCATGGAGGAAGGCCTTTACTGAATTCAAGTATTTATGTAAATTCATTTTTTCATTGTCCATAATAATAATTCAATAAGGAGAACAGTGTTTCCATTCAATTACGCATTCATAGCAATGCATCAACTTCGTCCAAGTGTTTTTTCGTTTTCTCATCCCAAAGGTCAAACATTGGGGTACAAGTTTGAGGATTGTTGTTCAATAGTTAAGCGATCAAAGAAAAAAAACTGATAATGCAGGTAATTGAATTACCCTTTCAAATACTAGACTCTCTTCAAAAATATTTGTTCTACGTGATAGCGACTAGAGGGGTAGTGATATCGAATTCATTTTTTGACCGAGCGTTTTTTCCATCTCAAAGATCCAAATTTGACATTTGTAATTCATTGATGGAATAATGAGTCACTCTGTATAATAATAAAGCGATGAAGAAAAAAATTCACTCATGCACGAAATTGGATTGCCTCTCCAACAATCCCCTATTGAAAAATTTGAGCTGTTAGGGGGTGCGGTAAGAGGGGTAATGATATTAAACTTATTTGAACACCCTAATTTGCCCCCTTAAAACAAAATTGTCCTAGCATTTTTTCGTTATACCACCGCAAAGCTCAAAATAAATAAATATCAAGTAAATATATAAGTGATAATGCTGCTTATATGAGAGGTCAACGAAACATATATTGCGAATTTTCCTATTCGTTATTTCTTTTTGCCGTACGTATTTATTTTTTTAAAATTCAACACTAAATGACATTCCTATCAAAAATCTGACGACACTGTGATACATCAGCATAGATATTTTGTGTATTTCAACTTTACATGTATATACATATTTTGAATGATTCATGATTTAATTGACGTACAAGTGTGTGTGGCGGGGATATTTCAGGGATAAGTTCTCTTACTTGTTTTTAATATAATGCCATACAAATTCCTCTGAGGATTGAATCACTGTGAGAAAAAAGCGTGAAAAATCCTCACCTCACGTCAGTGCTTTTGAAAATTTTCATTCAAATATATTTTATACCTTCATCAAAAGAATGGATGAAAAAATTTGAAATAGTCGAGCGCTCTGAGAGTTAATTACCCCCTCAGGGCTATACTTTTCCGTTAATGCGTATTGCGAAGCTATAATTATTCATGGTTAAATAAACGTTGAATTTATTTCTGAACATCATAAATTCTGATATCTGTTATATCATGTTTACAAATTGAAATATTAAAAACAATCAGTAGGTATATTCAGGAGATCAATTTAGGGTTTGAATGTATGAACACATCCGAAATTGTGTTAAAAGGTACAAATGATCAACACTATAGTGTGTATACACACCTTGTTTTCTTTCGAATGTTCTCAGAGTACCACTCAAAATTTTTTTCAATTCCCCCTGGACCTCCTCGACCAAAAATTCACCAAGTCCACAATTGCGATAAAATTCATGCAGATAGTTAAAAATGTCACGCAAATATTTCAGGCTTCACTGTTTTGTTTTCTTTTCTCCATGCACGTCACTTTCACAACATCACTACATAAACAAGTGTGTGCTGTGTGAATCTCAATTCATGTCAAACTTCCTCTGCTATAATGGGAGTGGAAAGTCTATCATAAGGTTGCCACGGACTAGTGGGTTCTCTGTGCGAAGAAACGATCGACCAGATTCCATGAAAAGAATGTTCAGCTGAAATAAAATATCTTTTGGATGTACGGGTTTGCTTGAGGAAATAGTAAACGAACGCATGAAAATTTTCAAATGTTCATCATTTTAATTAAAATTTATCAATCTCATGAGGTGAATCTTTTTCAGTACTTCTGAAACTTTCTGAATAAATGAATACCTAAATAGATACCTGCCTTACCGATTCTTCGGACATAATATGGGATGAATCACTTGGTATAAATAATCCATAGACATATAAAGAGATAGACCTAGCATTTCATTCATAAAACTGTTGAAATTAATAACCAACATGGAATTATTTCTCCTTGTGTCAGAAAAAGACAGGAATATATGCTTTCTAGCACTTTGGCAACGCTGCATAATGAAGTCGTCAAATACTCAGTGGCGTACTGATTTAATGGTTTCGTTTAATTTCTGAGGAACCTTGAAAATAAGAAATATTTGAGATTATGATAGAAAACCTGTAGAATTAGCATTGTAAATTTAGTATAATCGATTTTAGGTAAATAAATCAAGATTGCTTCACTATGATATTGGAATAGATTCATACGATAATAGAGGGTATTTCTTTCTATATTTCGAAAGATTTAATATATATTCTTTTGAACTTTTGGCTTACAATATTCAGTTAGCAAACAATAATGCACATAGATCAGGAGTTAGTGACGGGGTGTCATACAATTCGGCGTATCACATTCAAGCCTAAGGAAAAAACCCCAGTAAAAAAAACCCTGGTTCCCCTCCTAAGTGTGAAAGTACAAAAATAGGCTGAAATATATTTTAGGGACTTCTTTCTTCAAGAGTGGTCTTCTATTGATGGAAACAGAGACTTCTTCAAGTTGCCTACATCGAATCTGGAAATAAAAAGACAAAAACAGAAAAAAAGAACTGAATAACAAAAATACAAAATTTGAAAGATAAAGGAAACATCCTCAAATTCGCCTTTTTGCATTAACACGATATTGTGAATCAAGGAGGTCAATTTTAAAAGGAGATAATCAATGAATACATAACCTTTTATGGTTCCTCTTTCACGAAGATGTTTTTTTTAGTATCCGTATGTGTCTCTTGAAGGAGTAAAATCTCAGTACCATAGTCCTTTGCTAGTTTAGAAATATAATCACTCTTGTCCCTTGACGATCTTGCCGCAGATGCACCAGCAGCAATCTTCTTTTGCAGCATGCAAATCGCGGTCAGCGAGATCAGTGCAGCCAGAATTCACGGCATTTACTACAGGAAACCGACCTTGCAGAACCCACCACATCCAGGGCAATTTTCAGGCATCTCTTCTACAGATCAACACCACAATCACCGCTAAAAAAATTAATAGTGAGTAATAGGAAACAATTATAGACTCTTCACTTTCATGGACAGGTATGAAAGACTTATACTATGGATAAAGGTATGCCATGGATAAAGGATAAGAGAGATGGAGCCTAACAACAGTGCGCGAGTAAGAGAGATCACCTCCGTGCAACTATAAACAGCCTGTATCCACTGCAGCAAGTACTCCGCGAATTAACCCTCCACGCGAGTACAGAGAGATCACCTCTATGCAATTATGGTCACCCTGTATCTACAGCGGCAAGCGCTCCGCGAAATATCCCTCGCCAAGATCAACCGTGATGTCCTGCGAACGTATGCGCTGCTGTATTGCACCGGTCAGGCGCGCCGATAAGAAACTAAACAGAACAAGTAAATAACGTATATTAATGCAAAAAATGAATCTTTTAACTACTTTAAACCCCAAAAACTAACATGTTGAAACGATCTAGGTCCTTTTCTGGATTCGGAAAGCAATGCCTAATTTTATAATCACTGTTGCAGTTGGGCACAGTACACTTGTTAGGATAAACCATGTTAAACGAAGAGTAAACTATTATCAAAGATTATAAAAAACTTAAAATTTTAAGATTTTAACCACCAAAACAACTACTCTTAGGAATCTCAAAATCTCAACATGAAAGGATAACCTCTCATTTTTATCTCCTCAAATAACCTCCGATCGGTCAATTCCAATAATAAAAAGAATTCTTCTGCTCTGTGCTCAACGAGTTCTGGATATAGTGACATCTTGATTCTTATATCGGTACTACATTTTAATTTCAAGGTCAGCAACCTGCGTGAACCGTCCATAGATTACTGGTCCGTGGATATAAGAACTTCTGAGATCTGTAGGATTGGCATTCCTTTGTGGTGCAAAAAAAGATCTTAAGAAATTAAATATGAAGCGTGAAAAAGAGCATTCGAAAAAAAATTGAAGAGAATGCGCCATGAGTACTTTTTGATTTATTTTTTTGGCGCTCTTGTTCACCCGAACAGAGTGCCTATCATTTTGCCCGAATGTCTGTAATTTTGGAATATCGAGCCGAAAATGGTCTCAATCGATTGGGTTCGACTCCCTGTTGAAGAATTCGTGGCGAAAGTTGAGTCTGTCCGGCCGGCCGTCCGGCCGTATCCTCTCTAGCATCCAAAAGGAACCAGCTAGAGTTTTCATATTTTCAGAATAGGTTAATTGTCCAAATATCTCGGTCAAGTTCGTTATTGGGCCAAATCCGTCGGATGGTTCAGTAGTTATGAGCATCTGAAATTTTGTTTCCTCAATAACTACTAGAATATCCATCCGATCAAGTTGATACTTGGAATGTTATTGAGGGACGCTGAAACGAAACGGCTTGCAAAATTTCGCAGAAATCGTCACGCTAGAAAATTTTTAAAAAATTCCCCAAAAAAAAATGTTCAATACTCAATATCTCCTAAGACTTTATTCAGATCTAAATAAAAGGCCGTATATTTATTGAGGTTACCGATATCTTACTCATCTTCAAATTTCATTGTCGTAGCTTTCCCCTTTCTGAAGATATGATCATTTTTTTCATTTACTCAAGAGAAAAATAGAAATGTCATGAAGTCCGAGCTTTGTCATTGAAAGATTTGCCATCAAGATTCGTTTGACAGCTTGCCGACCTAGATATCAGTGTCAGTTGGCGTAATATCAATCAAAATTTTCATAGAATTCATAGAGGTAGAATTCGATGTCTATGACGTTGTCAAAATTCAGAAAAGCACAGACGTAATATTAATCAAAAAATTTCTTATCATAGAGAAAGAATTTGATGGCGTTGTCAAAACTCAGAAAAGCACTCGATCAGAGAGCTTATAGATTTGTTAAGGTTTGAATATTTACTCGCAAGTAGGTCAACAAGAGCGCCAAAGCAATCTGACCTCACGTCAGTGCTTTCTAAATTTTTATTTTACTATTTCAGCAGACTGTTCTGTTAATTCAACCTTTGTTAAGTTCCATGTTAACTCCACTTATTGTTGAAAGTGGATCATTGATAATGACTCCATATCTCAAATTTGTATTGCTAGTTTTTCCCCAACATCTTCATTTCTAATTATAACTTATCTCAAGCACCCTTGTTATTTTTTGCATATTTTTATGTTGAATGTTATGTTTATTTTCTGTATGACAGATGTTATTGATTTGAGAGAATAGAATAACTGATAGATAACAGATTTTCTCGTCGAGACAAAAATCTCTCGTAGAATTCTCATTGTTCAAAATACCAATTAAGTAAAACATTCCTGGAATTACATTCAAAATTCCCGCCACAATCCCCGCTTTACGATTTAGTACGATACGTAGATGTAGGTGGTGCAAAGATTCGTCTCTTTCGGTTAACATTGGCGTGAGCCGTCTATATATCTATATATATATATATAATTGGTCTGTGGTCGATATGGTAACTTTCGGTTTTCAACCTACTGGCTCGGTCCGCTATCTTCACACTGATCAAATCCTGTCAATCTGTCATAAAGACAATTTCTATTTCTTTCATGACAATTTATATTAGAACTATATAAAGCAAAGGATTACGAATTTTACTTTAGGAATAAAAGTTGCGTTAGAATGTCCGTTGATTACTTACAAGTCGCAGAGGATGAAGGAGAAGAGCCAATTGAATTACCACTAGAAGACGATGGTACCCTTTTACTGAGCACCTTATCCGCACAGTTTCCCGGTTCCTCGGGCTTGAAATTTCGAAATCCTGATACGAAAGCTATTCGTGGAGTAAGGTTAAGTGAAGGCCGTTTACATCCACCTCACGATGATGGTTGGGGCTCCACAATTTTCCATTGTGTTTTCCCAAAAGGTGAAAGTTGGTGGTCGCCACTTTTTCATCAAAATTATTTGTTCAATAATCTGATTTTGTTATTCATTATTCAAAAACTGTCTCGTCCTTATTTGAATTCCTCTTTGTAGAAAATAAAAGAAAATCAGATGACAACCTTGAGAATTCTACTGCGAAGACTAAGAGAATGGAAACAAAATTGAGATGTACAGACTTGATTGTTCTTGGTCTACCTTGGAAAACTACAGAACAAAATCTCAGAGAATATTTTGAGACATTTGGTGAAGTATTAATGGCTCAGGTAATAATTCATTAACATGCTCTTTCCTTTTTGTACTGAAATCATTGATGTTATTCAAGGTGAAAAAAGATACCAAAACTGGACAATCGAAAGGGTTCGGTTTCATTAGATTTGGGTCCTACGAGTCACAGATGAGAGTATTAGCTCAGAGACATATGATTGATGGACGATGGTGTGATGTTAAAGTTCCAAATTCAAAGGTGATGAAGAAATTTGTAATTTTGTTATATTTAAATTATAGCCACGTTGATAAAATATTATTAATAATATTTTTGTTTGTTCTGGACATATCAGGAAGGATTGATACAGCAAGTACCTTGTAAAGTTTTTGTGGGCCGCTGTACTGAAGACATGACTTCAGACGATCTAAAAGAATATTTCAGTAAATTTGGTGAAGTAACGGATGTATTCATACCAAGACCTTTTAGAGCTTTTAGCTTTGTAACGTTTCTGGATCCAGAAGTGGCCCAGAGTCTTTGCGGGGAGGATCACATTATCAAAGGTTTTGCTAATGAAGAAACATTTTGAATCGTTAATTATAGAGATTGTTGCAGGAGTGTCTGTTCATGTATCAAATGCCGCCCCGAAATCTGAAAGTAGAACTTCAAATTTTGCAAATAATGGTCCAAGAGGAGGTGCACATAGTAATAACAGGGATATGCGAGGGCCAGAAGCACCTAATATGTATCAACAAAATAGGTACAGTAACCCAAATGCAGGCCCAAATCAAGGAAATTGGGGAAACCAAGGTGGTGGACCTCGCCCCAATCTTGACATGCCAAACCTGCAAGCATTAGGTGAGGATATTTCTTATCAATTCATCCAGTAGATTAACATTGATAACGAAGACAGCCAATTATTGATTTCAAATATATTTAAATGTCGGCTTTTTATTAGCTGTGTTGCTTGCAGATCCTCTCAGCAACTCAAATACTAGGTCATATAATCCAAAATAATTTCAACTTTTTTACATAATTAATGTGTTTCACGTTTTCATTTCTTTGATATGAAATCGAAACACTATTCAGATATAAGTACTTTTGTGATTTTGATTTGTAACTCTACATGTTTTGAGCTCATCTTCAGGAGTATAAAAATCACACAAGTGAAGCTGAAAAACAAAATAAAACAACAACAACAAAATATTTGCTTCTATCTTTGTCACTTAATGATGAAATATGCGAGTCACTTCTTTCACTTATTAAATTGTGTGTTGACCAGAATTATTTTTCTTTTCCTGATACCCGACCTGTCAAACAACGTTTGGTATCTCAGTTTCCCCCACACAAACAAAAGATCATAAGGCGCGAAATTGATGATGATGTTGAGAGGGAATAATTGAACCTTCCTGATGGCTCATGGTCTTCACCAGTCTTCTCGTCCTAAGAAGGACGGGTACTTATCGTTTTGCGTCGACTATATTTGTAATGCCCGTCACCAAGAGGACCGCTTATCCTATTCATATATCTCTGGAATACTAGACAAATTGCGCGATGCTCGTGTTATTTGAGCACTTTGGATATAAAGGAAAAACGACCTATCACCACGTTCCAGGTGGCTTCTACAACTCGAGGAATATACGGCTTTTCTGCCGTCCTGGTCGCAGCTTATATCGGTTTCGACGCGCCACGGTTGTAACTAATTCTCCGCTACTTTCCAGCGTATTGTGGACCGGTGTTCTTGGTCCTGATCTTCAGCCGTACGTCTTTGTGTTATGAGACGATGTTGTCATCGTTAGTGGAGACTGCACACTTAGAAATTTTGGGTAAAGGTGTTGGATAGGCTTATAGCGTGGTTTTGTCGTGAAGCGTGAAAAATGTTTTTGTCGCCCTCAGCTGAAATGTTTGTAGGTATGTTGTCTGCGACAGACATATGGTCTTCGCCCGGATCCTGAAAAGGTCGAGGCTATTGCAGGTATTCCTACTCCACTAATGTTGCCGCCATCCGTTCGCTTTTTAGGGAACCGCCGCATGAGTATCGCCGGATTTCATTCCCTAATTTGGCCGATTTGAGCGAACCCCCTCTCGAATTTGACTAAGAAAAGTATCCGCTGGAATTGGACACCCCAGTGTGAATTAGCTTTCAGTGAAGTGAAATAAGAAGCTGGCGTCTGCCCCTGTACTCGCTTGCCTGACTTTGGGTCGCCAGTTCATTTGTGCAAGTTGATACACTCCGCCTACGGACTCAGGCCGTTCTCACTGACAATTTGATGATGGTGAGAGAGTCTTGTGCTATCTTTTCCCGTTCGTTAACTCGACAACAAAGCAACTATTCGACCACAGAGCGTGAGTGCCTTGCCGTGAGATTTGGGCTGTTGAAAAACTACCCTTTGTTACCTGGGAGGTACGCTTCTTCAAAGTAATTACCGATCCAAACTCTGATGATCCGCCAGCTGTTCCATAAGTCCTGAGGATCCTTGGTATCTCAAGATGAGAGAAGACTTGAACAAGGAGATGCGGGGAGATTGTTGGAAATTGGTGGTACCTAGGGAGTTCAGGAAGAGCCTGCTTCGTCAGCATCATGATGATATATTCCGCCGGACATGCACAATTGTCTTTACGACTTATTGGCGCAGGAGACAACGCTATTTTTGGCCTAAGATGCGTGCCGATGTAGCCCGATGGCAGGTCGTTGCTCGGTGTGTCTGGAGCGCAAACCTGACCTTCCAAGCTCCTGCTGGAAACTGCGCAGGTTTCCTTTGTCATCTGCTGGAGCAGCATGTTTTTCTTGTTTATATTAACTGTGTTTCTTGCAGATCCTCTCAGTAACTCAAATACTAGGTCATATAATCCAAAATAATTTCAACTTTTTTACATACTTAATGTGTTTCACGTTTTCATTTCTTTGATATGAAATCGAAACACTATTCAGATATAAGTACTTTTGTGATTTTGATTTGTAACTCTACATGTTTCGAGCTCATCTTCAGGAGTATAAAAATCACACAAGTGAAGCTGAAAAACAACAAAAAAAGCAATAAAACAACAACAACAAAATATTTGCTTCTATCTTCGTCACTTAATGATGAAATATGCGAGTCACTTCTTTCACTTATTAAATTGTGTGTTGACCAGAATTATTTTTCTTTCGAGAATAAAATTTATGTACAAAAGGAAGGCCTTCCAATGGGAAACCTCCTCTCACCACTGTTGGCCGAAATTTTCATGAAATTTTTTGCGTCAACTTTATTGTTCTGATCGAATGATAATTTATATTTGAGTAAAATAAAATTTTTCTCATCACCTTTCTTGATATCATAGACATGCTTCGAAGCACCGCGATCGTATTTTTGGAGCATTTCTTTCGATTAATCGACATGAGCCTTTTCCTAGTGAATGACAAATTGTGTGGGATCCAACTAATGCCTAAGGTTGTCTCAATCTCTCGATAGGTCACATGACGATCTTGCAATATCAGTTGGTACACACCATCAATGGTTTTCGGAACAAAAGCTGATTCACGAAATTTGTATTAGAGTGACCTCTAATGAAAATTCCTTTTAATTGAAAAGAGGTTGTACAACTTAAAACTTTATTTACACTATGTACACCTCGGATGTCTGGATGGCACTTATAACCTCCTCTTACGACCACAATGAGTCAACACACTCACTAGAAATGTTGTAAATATTACTCTAAGTCTTAACCTTAGTTCTATTTATGTTGACTGGTTAATCAAACAAAACCTTGAAATATATACAAGTTCCCCATCTTCAAAGGGGGTCGTAAAAAGGGTTTGACCAAATAAATGGAAAGTGCAAAACGTACAATTCTGGCCTTTCCCGAAAGTACCCAGGCGGAATTCCCGCATTCGACAAAGGTTCAAATATAATGATTTATTTCTTGGTCATCCGGTATAAACTCATACCGGATGTACCTCGTTGTAAATTCTATCACTTTCGAAACTAATTGGGGTACTTCGGATATTGCAGTTCCATGACCGTTACAAATCTTAACAGGTATTCAATTTCTAAGTTGCACTTGACTGCAGTCAATAGCCATTGAAATTTGGCATGCATTTGACCAATGTTACTTTTTCAGGTATCAATGGGCAAGGTCAAGGCAGTAATTCCCAAAATGTAAATCCCCTTGGATTGGGCCTGAATTTGGGTTTGCCCATGAACCCAGCACTTGTTGCAGCTGCTCTGAATCAGGCCGGCTGGGGACTGATTGGAAATCTACAAAATCAAGAGCCTAATTTCAATCAAGGTTTCAATAGTGGACCAAACAATTCAAGTGGTATGTTTCAGATTTTTTCAATTTCATGAGAATTGAAACATTCAATATATGCATATATTATATCAGGTGGAAATCAAGGTGGCAATCCAAATCAACCTCCAAACAACCAGAACCCAGGGTTTCTCAATTGGATGAATCAGGGACCCGGAGCTCAGCAAAACCAAGACGGCCCTCAGTGGTCGCGGAATTCGAATCAGCCATCATCTGACAAGGCTTTCCTCAAGTATGATTAATTTGTTTTTGAAACTCTAAAAGTTTATCTACAAATCGTTTTAAGCTTCTAATATCATGAATTGAGTCAATATTTTATGCTGATTATCTATTGAGACTGAACTTAATTCTATTCAAAATATCTGAGCCAAGTGAACCTATTAACTTTTGCAGTAATGGTACAAAATTTTTTTTTGTGTATGATCATTTCTGCTGGTCACAAATGGTACTGAAGATATTCAAAAACATTGTGTTCAAGCTGATTATATTTGGTTTTTTCGGAGATATTTTGTTTTCTCTCCTTCAGGTGGATCTGTTCAGAATATTTATGATATTCTTGACAGTTGATCAGAATATTTGACTTGTAGTTTTTTGGGTTACGTAAGATCTTATGATACAAGGTGTTTCTTCATATAATAGACGAACTTATAAGGCGTGTAGGGAATCATTTCCGGATCATGACCTCGTTTCCGATGCATAAGCAAGATACAGATTGCCTGTTTTCTATGGAACTACCCATTACAACATGGAATCGACCGACAAACAAAAATCTCATATGTCAAATCTATAATTCTGATCATAGATAACCTCACTTATCACATAGTATGTGTATAACACAAAGTGCTTGAATTTTTTAAATTACGTAACGGATTTTGATGCGTTTGTTAGAGTGATTGTAGAGGAAGGTTTAAATGAATAATAATATCATTATATTAGTGGAGAAATGAGAGAAATTATCAAAAAAGCTTGATTCACAAAATAATAAACATAAACAAAGAAGATAAAACCATACATAAGAATACAGGTACGAACAAATTAAGCTCTATATACAGTTATTTCTTGGAAAGGATAAAAATGGAACCTTTTTATGACGGCCCAGTAGATGAATAAAGAAGACCAAGGACATAGAGGAGTGAGAGACTAGTTTTCGTGAAAAACGGAAACATAACCATCAAAAATTAAATTACATTAATGTGTTACCTTAGATGAGGGTTAAAAAATTTTTCTTTTAAAATAGATTGTGAATTTGTAAAAATTAACTTTTTAAGAAAACCTCATCTTCCAAATTTGAATTAAAGCATGAAATGAAGAAGCATTAAATTAATGCGAAAACTTGGCATAGAATAAAGAGTAGTCAAATCAATTACTCCCAAAATCCGAGCCTGAAGACCCTTACAATTCAGTTAATATATTTATTTTGGCTCTTAAAACAATAGTTATTATATAAAAATATATAAAATATTTTCATATTTTAAATTGAGCCAGTTTTTTAAAAAGGCCCAATAGACATTCGAACATCACACCCTGTATCCAAAATTCAAACTCAATACCTCAAATAATTTACTTCAGTTGAAACGTCGAAAAATTTTGGATTCAATTGAGAAGTTTCAATATCCCAGACTCAACAAACAATATTATTGTTTATGCATAAATGTATTGATCAAATAGATTATATCAATCAACTAAGTGTTACGTTTTTATTGTGTTGATATTCGTTATAATCAGTGGTATGAGGTTATTTGGCTCAGATAGATTAATTAAGTTACATAAATTTTGGTTGTTTATATTTAGAAGTATAAAATTATTTCCAATTTTTACATAGGTACGAGAGACGCAACTGGTGACTGAAGCAACAGCTGTTAGTATTTCATTCTGACGAAATTATCCCTGGGTATACTTTGTACACCCATCCAGTTTGGAAATTGTTGAAATAAACGTTTTTTAAAATCATATACTAGACGCAGTACCTCTAAAAAAATCCTAGAAATCACTAATGATATTATTTAATGTTGAATAGATCTCGTCCTGGAGAACAGGGTATTTCTAATTCAGTTGGGACTTTCGGAACCGCAAAAATATTTCCTCGAGTTAGATTTACATATCTTAATTTTATTTCATCTGATTGATTATAATTTTTCTGTTGACAACGTGACTAACCAATTTTTGAGATCACGAGTTTGCTATTCAATTTTAAGCAGAAATTTATTGGATATCGGTGATATTTCGTCTAGTCTGAAAATTCTTTTTTTCCAATGTATTCATTCTCCTATTCTTCTGTCTTGAATCGGAAATGACGAAAAAAAAAAAACAGTAAACATTTATTTACTGCTAGTAATATTTTGCTGAAAAATGTTAATGTATATTTGGTATTCAACTTTTTTCAAATGAATTGAATAGTATACTTTTAATCAATCGAAGCATATCGATTGTTCCATAAAAAAATAATGCATAGCGCAATTAAATGTATGGCATTTGGAAGTGGGAATACCTTGTAAATAGCATATTTTTTTCTCTAACAAATAGAAAACTATCTCAGAATTTGTTTCAACCCTTAGAAATGAGAGATTGTCAAGAGAGAGAGAGAGAGGTGATGTAATTTTACTGGTGTAAATGATGATGGCTTGTTCAATTGATTTTAATCATGTTATTTTTATTTATTGTGTGCGAACTGTATAGAAACTTGTGTTTGCATATTATATTGAAAATGAGTTAGGTGTTAAGCTTTTGTGAAAATGAATTGAAAATAAATATGTAACTGATATATGGAATGTGGAATGTATGAAAGGTAATATAATGTGTGATGTGAACTGTTTTTCATTGAATCAATTCTTGTGTGAATTCCTTACAAGTTGCCATTCGAGATTGCTTGGTTATCAAATCACCAAAAATATTGTTTCCTCTTCATGAAGACAGATTATGTGTTATACTTATAAGTACATACTTTAATTTTCTCTAAGCTTTATACGAAATGGAACGCATAATATAGTTTCGAAATTACTAACTTGAAAAATAAAGCAGGGTAAAAATCATCATTCAACGTGAAAAACATATATCTCTATTTCTAGGTTAAGTCTATCAATTTCATATCCATTTACTAAGATCAGATGTGGACCTTATTTGGCCCGTTTGTATCAATGTCCCTTAGCTATTATAAATTCCGCTTCATATTAATGGTGGCCAAATTTATTTTGATTTATTCTTGGTGTAGAACAGAATATCCGGTAATTAATTTCAATTCAAAATGAAATTAATTTTGGAATGAGAACATTTCGATTCTCAAATCTCTTGTTTAACCTTTTATTAAAAAATGAGGCCTCAAAAAATAATAAGTAGCAGAAGTTAAGTGTTTCGAAATCAAAATATCAAATTAGAGGTTATGAAATTGCTTGTCCAGTGAATCTATGTGAAACTCGATGTAACATCCACGGTATCTTATATCGGTCGTTAAAGAATACCAATGTTGCCGTCGATGGAACTTTTCCACATTTCGATGTTTTTCCTACACTGTTGCATTTTTTTTTTAGGAATAGCATCATAGGTGTCACTTTACAGTTGGTGAAAAGTAATTTAACTTAAGAATTCATTTTAAGAGCCACTTAGTGTATTTGGTGCAAACCAGCCTTGCTCACATTTATTTTCGACTCTTGGCACTGTTCATGTTGCTTAATCATTTGTCAATTATCGGCTTGTATTTTTTCAATATCTAGATGTTTTGAAAAACTGGTGTTGTTCAATGCCCAAAATATCTCAAAATCATTGATTCAAGTGTACAAACAAAAATGTCTCATACTTGTAGGACTTATTCGAATATTTGTCCTGCCACCACTTGGTTTGAATTCTATGCATGTATCAGAAATTTAATGCATTCTACAGTTTAATTGAAATGATTAATAATAATTGAAATCCAAGCAGTTATTGATAACAAAAACTTGATAAGTAACGGTAGAATGATATAAAAAAATGTTATTTGAATATTCTTTGAAAATTTTTCCCAAGAACAGCCACCAATAAGATGGACAATCGTCAGTGAAATTTTATTGGAAGTATACTTGTATGGTATGTGAGACCAGAATGGTGATATATATGTGTGTGATTCGAAGAGAGAATTTTTGAATTTATCTTCAAGTCGGCTTAATTATGAAGATTGTGGCGATGCATTGAATCACTTCTATGCGTTGATTAAAATGATTTCCTTGGAACAATCATTTTGATCTTGAGTATGTGAGTAATCCTAATTTCTTGGATGTTTTGAATTTTTTTCAACAAATAAGGGATGCCTGAGATCCTTATGAATGCTTTTCTGATTCTACCTTCATGTGGAACCATATTTTCATCCAAATCTTGCTAGTGCTCAGAAGAATGACGTGAAAAATTTTAATTTTTTAAATTTTTAACAATTGATCTGACAAAATGGGTTTTCCAATGTCTTTTGATGATACTTACAAAAACTTGAAAACTCTTATTCTTTTTAGATCGAAAATACTGCTGATGAAGTGACTCTTGATTTTGGAGATCATCCCAATTGAAAAGCATTATATCCTTTCCAGAAGGAAAACGACCAAAGGAGAAATGGTTGCTGGATATTAGAACAGAAGGTTAATTAGAAGAGGATTGAAAAAGTGAAATTCTGAAAATAATGTCAGAGCACAAACTAAAATACTGTTTCTGGTTCTACATCATTAGAATGCTGAACGAGATAAAAGCGGTGAAAAACAAATATGGAGAATTTATTCGATCAAATCAAATCAAATGTTCTGCCAGTGGCACTGTCATTTTTGGTTTGGGAATGCCAATTCAAATATTTAGGAATGAACTCAAATATTTGGCAAAAATAAAAGATGTGCAGGTTCCTCCCACTTATATGGTTTAGTGTGTCCTGAAAGAATAGAATTGGACAACTCATGTTCTCTTTTTGGCGCTCTTGTTCACCTGAACAGAGTGCTTATCAATTTTCCCAAATGTCTGTGACTTTCGAATTTTTGGGCAAAAGTGGTATCAATCGTTTTGTTTGGACCTACTGATGAATAATCCGTGGTCAAAATCGATTCTGTCCGTGAGTCCGTCCGGCCGTGAACACGATAACTCTCGAACGGATGAAGTTAGAGAGTTGAAACTTTCAGAATAGGTTTGAGGTATAAATATCTCGGTCAAGTTCGTTATTGGGCCAAATCCGTCGGATGGTTCAGTAGTTATGAGCATCTGAAATTTTGTTTCCTCAATAACTACTAGAATATCCATCCGATCAAGTTGATACTTGGAATGTTATTGAGGGAGGCTGAAACGAAACGGCTTGCAAAATTTCGCAGAAATCGTCACGCTAGAAAATTTTTAAAAAATTCCCAAAAAAAAAAATTTTCAATACTCAATATCTCCTAAGACTTCATTTAGATTTAAATAAAAATCCGTATATTTATTGAGGTTACCGATATCTTACTCATCCTCAAATTTCATTGTCGTAGCTTTCTGAAGATATTACCATTTTTTTCATTTACTCAGGAGAAAAATATAAACGTCATGAAGTCCGAGCTTTGTAATTGAAAGATTTGCCATCACAGATCGATATTCGTTTGACAACTTGCGGACATAGATATCAGTGTCAGTTGGCGTAATATCAATCAAAATTTTCATAGAATTCATAGAGGTAGAATTCGATGTCGATGACGTTGTCAAAATTCAGAAAAGCACAGACGTAATATTAATCAAAAAATTTTTTATCATAGAAAAAGAATTTGATGACGTTGTCAGAACTCAGAAAAGCAATGACGTAAGTTTTTAGGAAGAGCATAGAACAAAATTTGGTGAAAATTATGAGTAGTTATTTTCAAATTGAGATAAAGGTTTGTTTATTCATTAGGCGTTCATATTTGCATCACATTGTCCCATAGTACGGAAAAAGACTATTGTTCACCCGATCAGAGAGCTTATAGATTTGTTAAGGTTTGAATATTTACTCGCAAGTAGCTCAACAAGAGCGCCAAAGCAATCTGACCTCACGTCAGTGCTTTCTAAATTTTTTTGGTATCTTGTTTCGGAGCCTGGCTATGAATTATCATTGAATATTAGTTCTGCATTGTAAATCTACTCTTTCAAATAAATAACTAAAAACCTTTTCAGGGCAGTCATTTCAATTTCAACCATCTCTTGAGAAGAAAATTTGCAATTCGAATATATTCATAGGAGACAGATAGTTCCCCATGGACCCTTTCCAGGTTATTTAAGATTTTTTGTGGAAAACATTGTGGACATACGACACTGTAGTTGTTGATTTGAACCAATGGATGGTCTTTATTTCAATCGCCAGGTCATGGTTTTTGATGAGCTTTTCACGAAACTCCTTAGGAACGTTATCATCAGTTGGTACAGGATTTCTAATTGCCCGTGTTTTTCGTGGAACAGCAACATTTTAGGTCTGTTATACTTTATCACTCGGTCCGTAGTAATGAACGTATCCCAATAGAGTTCACAATTTTCGTTTTAAGAATATTGTTTGGTCTATATTTAAAGGGGTTTCGTATTGTTATAAGTGTTTTATGTAAATTGCTGGATGATAAACTAACGCGTCTCTCCATATGTGTCAACACAGAACAGGACGATGTTTTGCTGCATAGACTGTGTGGTTTGGGAATATTTCTCTCATTTGTCCGTTGGTATATTCCTCCCAGTGATGTTCAGCATCTATGTCTTCGTCGCAACCTAATCCTGAAAAAAAAATAATTACACCCTCCTTTTCAGGAAACAGGTAACCAAATTTAAGAAAAGTGTCACTTTGCAGGCTCCGAAGGTGTCCCCCGTCAGTGTCTTACACCTCCTGTTCTGCGAGAACATCTGCCGATTTCGGCGATTTTATAGCTGGTTTGTATGTTATCCATCAGGATTTCATTAAGTGTAACTTTATGATAATTTCCAAGCCACTTTTTGTGGACTTGTTTTACTTTTATGAAGTCACTAATCAGAAGCTCCTTACGTCTTCTGTCATTTCCTCAGCAGAATGTTGTTCTTATGTTATCAGATGTTTCGAGTGAGTACTACAGTTAAAATTTCATAAATAGTTGGTTAGTAGATGATCAACCTTCATTTTTTGTATTTAGTGTTATTTTCATTGGGTAAGGTGTGTGATCTTTGTTGTCTGTTAATATAGTTGATCTGATTGTTTTTGAATCTTTTTACTCTCTCCCTAAACGTTGGATTCTGCTAGCGAGTGCTTTCAGCCTGTCCTCTATCTACTTCTTTCTTTCAAGTACATGCACAGAGTCTCCATCCTAAATTCAGATTATATTCTATCTTTTCGACTCTATCTGATGGGGTTGCAGTGCTCAAGTAAGTTTCCGATATTCTTCCTTAAATTAATTATTTTCCCTTCCAGCGGGCTTCTTGTATGTTTTTACCCATACAAGAGAGTGCTCAGCGCCGCTAGAGAAGTTTTCACTTAAAAAATTTTTCGGTAGAATGACTGACTTTGAAAATGAGAATTAACGAAACTTCCGATTTGAATTTGTTTCTAATCGAAATGTTATTTGAAAAATCATACCAGCAGTGTAAAAATTCTTGCAGAATCTAGAGACATTAATGGTGGAAAAAAAAAGAAATATTGGAGAATCGGAAAACCAAAAGATCTTGAAGATCACAAATACGGATAATGAAAAATACAGTTACGGATATCTCGACTTCAAGAGCATGTAAAATTCAGTACAGATCTATATTTTGAGAAAGATTCATCACATTTCTTCTGATTATTTAGTTCGAACCCATTATGGTACTCACGGTGAAACGGTTATTGGCACCAAATTGGGAGCTATTGGGTTGTTTCTTGCTGCTAATTTCGCGTGTATATCGCAGTATAGTTTGTTATTGATATTGTAGTACCTGCAGAAAATCCTTCATTAGAATGTGCACAAAAATAAATATAATTTCTTACCCAACGTTTTTAAGGGATGTACTACAGGTGGAACACTTGAAACATTCAACGTGTAAATTTTTATCCTTTATCCTTACGAAGACTCCTTTGAAATTTTTACATAGATTATATAGATATTTCAGAATCCCAATTTTCTGAGACATCGACTAACTTGTCTTTCAATTTATTACAGTTATTTTAATTCTCACTACGTAATGTAGGGTTATAGTAATAATGATATAGAAGTGGAATAGTTTTAGTTGACTGGATGGAAGACAATGATTTCTACTGTAAGGGTGGATATTTTCACAATGAATAACTCGATTTATAAAAAGTATATTTCAAAAAAATGGTTTATTACAAAAAATGGCTGATGGACACTTTTGATGTTAGAAAGAACAATTAACTTTGCAACGAAAGAAATACCAAATTTAGAAATATTAAAAGTCAATGAACTTTACGCGATTGTCAATTATCTAAGAAAAATGTACAAGCCTCAGCAATTATTACCAATTGATCAAGTTCATCTCTTTAAAATTATTGAGTTTGCAAAAATATCTGCCATTGGAACTGTTGAAACCTTGCTCCTCAAAGTACCTATTCTAAAAAACCTCATAGCAAACTATTCCCGAGTCTATCCAATACCTAACGACCAAGATATAGCCATCGTACCCCCAAAGAAGTATTTGGCATAAATCAATATAGAAGAGTATTGGACCAACGAAGCCTGTCACTCAACATTGAGCAGTTCCACAGTCTTATGTCTCAATCAACCTATCAAAGAAGCCTGTTCCCTAGTAACACCAAACCGATGTCAAACCGTGCTGGAAAACAACAAGATAATCCACACACTGAAGAGCCCACAGATGATACTTGAAGATTGCCATGGTATCATTACAAGAATATCCATCCAAGGATCAAATTTATTGAATTCCGATTGCACCATATTTATCGAGAATTCAATATTCGACTACTGTTCCAGTTTACGAATTAAAAACCGAAATCATTTCGAAGCTCCCTTTGAATTATAAACACAAAATGGATCTTCAATTAAAACATCTGAAAGAACTATCTTCAATCCTCCAGGAAGCTGAGAAACTTCAAGATCAACCCATATATCTACAACCCACGTGGCATCTTGCTGTGCATCATAATAATCGCAACAATTCTGATTATAAAAAGCAGAGCAAGAATTTCAGAATTACTATTTCATATAAGAAGAAGAATTATACACGTCGAAGAAAATCCTGGAAAACCGACCGATAACGAGGACGTTATCTAAACTAAGCAGGGAGGAGTTATGTATCCGCTACCGTGAGAGACTGTAATTACACGCATTTCTACACATTCCTGGAAGTGAAATAGGATAGTGCGAAATGCAATCGTGCTTTTGTGAAATCGCGATTTCCTCCAAGGATAGACAAGCTTTAGAAGTTAATTCAGATCTAGACTTTCTACAATTACGTTAGTTTACGGCTTTTTGTTCAAATCAATCTCTGTAACTCCGTTTCTTGTATGTCAGTAATAATTACCATATCATTTAATTGAGTAACTAATTGTGATTTGTAATCAAAAGAATAAATTCTTTTTAAAAACTCATTTTAAGAATCGAAAAACAATTATATACATATGTACAATTGGGCATGCGTATTAAGAATAAATAAGTTCTAAAACATCCCAATATTAAGGAACTCCTAACACTGACTCCAGACCCGGACCCCGGACTCTGACCCCGGACTCCTGATTCTGACCCCGGACTCGGAACCCAGAGTCTGACCCCGGACTAGGAACCCGGACTCGGACCCCGGAGTCTGACCTTGGAGTCTGACCCCGGAGTTTGACGCCGGAGTCTGACCCCGGATTCTGACTCCGGAGTTTGACCCCGGACTCTGACCCCAGAGTTTGACCCCGGGCTCTGACCCCGGAGTTTGACCCCGGACTCCGACCCCAGAGTTTGACCCCGGACTCTGAACCGGAGTTTGACCCCAGACTCTGACCCCGCACTCCCACCGAATTCTGAAGGTTAGGTTAGGTTTGGGTTAGGTTAGATTCACGTACGTCCCGTACGTGGTCATCACCTTGTCGTGGTGTACGGGCTTAAGTAGTTGCGATAAGCGACGAAAACCAAGAATGACCATCATCCCTGAATTCCTCCCAATCCAAGGGCTCTGTCTAAGCGTGCGCATAGGTCGTGACACCTTTGCAAAACACCTAGGCATCCGGACCTAGAAGACGTTGGAGACAGAGCCAGCAAGCAAAGTTGCCGAACGACTAGCTCGAGGAAGCGGAGCGATACGACTGATAGCTTAATCCGATTACTAGGCGAGAGGATGCGCCTCGACTCTCCCCCCTAGTTCTTGACGGGCCCGGCATAGATCTGGGGAGCACAGTCGTAGCGTTATCACAACCTCGTAGCCAAGTCCTCGAGTCAACAGGGCCATACAACCGTCCATGTCGGGGATGTGGCATGGCCGAAGGCTGGACGCGGTCAAGACCTTCCGAGGATCTATACCCGGGCTCAGAGTTCCGTAACCAGAGCCAGGTGAACACGGAACGGCCGAACAGAGTTAGTTGACTTTCACGAGTTCTTCGTGAAGACAACGGAACCGTTCCGGAGCGCAATACAAGCTCTTCCTCACATCCCCAAATTTCCAGTGAGTAAATGAGTGAGTGCGTGGGTGGCATGTATACTGCTCGCTGCAGTGATGTTCCGCCCAACCGCAACTGCCAGTTCTATGAGTCGGTGTCCCTGGGACTCAGGGGGGGGTTTTGGTGGGTGAAAGCTACTTAAGCCCGTACACCACGACAAGGTGATGTCCACGTACGGGAACCTATGCTAACCTAACCTAACCCAAACCTAACCTAACCTAACCCAAACCTAACCTAACCTAACCTTCAGAGTCCGGGGTCAAACTCCGGGGTCAGAGTCCGGGGTCAGACACCGGGTTCAGAGTCCGGGATTAAACTCCGGGGCCAAACTCCGGAGTCAGAGTCCGGGATCAGAGACCGGGGTCAGACACCGGGTTCAGAGTTCGAGGTCAGAGTCCGGGGTCAGAGTCCGGGGTCAGACTCCAAGGTCAGACTCCGGGTTTCGAGTCCGGGTTCCTAGTCAGGGGTCAGACTCCGGGGTCCGAGTCCAGGTTAATAGTCCGAAGGCAGAGTCCGGGGTCAGACTACGGAGTCAGACTCCGGGATCCGAGTCCGGGGTCAGAGTCCGGGGTGCGGGTCTGAAGTCAGAGTCCGGGGCCAGAGTCCGGGGTCAAACTCCGGGATCAGAGTCTGGTTTCCAGGTCCGGAATCAATGTTAGGAGTTCCTTAATATTGGGATGTTTAAGAACTTATTTATACTTAATACGCATGCTCAATTGTACATGTTGTAAACTGGGTTACTCCCTTATTTTCATTTATTCGTCAGTTTAAATTTCGGGTTTATTATTTATACACATGCGAAATGCTTTTTTTGTGGACCGAACAGGTATTTCGATACGAAAGGCCAGGGAACAAGTAGTATGCTTCGAGATTTAGAGTACGCACGTATATACAGCTATCAACGGCTTAACGATTACAAATTTTCGAGAAATGATTTTCTTTTCGCATGCTAGGACAGGATTTGTGGAGACAATATATATGAAGAATTCCAAGAATTTCACAATCTTATAATTTCTTTAAGTGAAGACGATGCAAAGTTTGATGAGGAAGATGGGATAAGAATTCTGGCAGATCAATATGTGTACGAAATTAGAAGTAAAAAATTGGAGTTATCTTGTATTGCCTTGAAATCCAATAGCAACATCAATGACACATCAAATTCGGGCAATGACTTGAAAGCGAACTTGCCCAAAATTAATTTACCGATTTTTGAGGGTAACCTAAAATTGTGGCCTCCATTTTTCGATTTGTTTAATAGCATCATTCATAATAATTCAAGTTTGAGCAAGATTGAAAAATTTCATTATTTGTTAACATCTTTGAGAAACGAATCTTTCAATTTACTAGAAGCTATATGGAATAGCGTAGATATCAGAGTAGACGTTTTTTAGCTACTATATATTTCAATGAAATTTAATTACAGCCATTTGGGCAAAACGATAGCACGCAGTTCTACTAGAAGAAGCGCGTAAACTTTGGCAGCTAATTATCAACAATAAATTGTCTGGATATAAACAAATTTTTTAATAGACCTACTAAAGGAAAAAAATGAAATTAACGCATTTAAACATTCTTACAGAATTCTAGTTCATAGTGTACTGCTAGAACGCTCACTGATAAAATAAACCGCCACCCAAGTAGCTCAGACTCTAATGGAAAGATGTCAATAAATCAGATGACCTGAAATGATGTTTCGAAAACTTTGGTAGCTCCTATTCTATAGTATAAATAAATACTGACATGACTGATTTTTGATTGGAGCTATGAAATTGTAGTAAACCATTTCTAATTGCATAATTTCATAGGTATTTGCCCACGAGGGTTAATTGGGTGGTACAAAGCGGTGCCGTGGATTTTTTGCACTTGATGCTCGTCTGCATGAGATGGATCCTTAAAGAAAGGGGAAGATTCTGTCTTAGTTTCCATGACGAAATAAGATATTTAGTGCCGGAAAAGCATAAATATATGGCTGCACTTGCCATGCACGTCACCAACCTCCTCACCAGGTCTTTTTGTGTGCAAAAATTGGAACTTGACGATCTACCGTACCGAGCGTTAAATTAGCATTGGTTCCAATTATCCAAACAGAAATAAATTTTCAACCAAATTCTCAATAGAAAATAGTTTTTAACTCATAGATAAGATTCATTCAATTAAATCACCCAAAAATTGGAAATTACTCATTTTTGACGTACAGAGTTTTTTCCTACTATTATTCCACCAATAGAAACATTATTGATCAAAGAATAATGCAGATTAGATTTGAATGAATTTCATCCAATTCGATGGAAAAATCTGGTTATCCTCTTACTCCTGATTCAGCGGAAATGTTTATGAATTATTTAGAAACCCAAATAAATTTGAATACTTCAATGAAATATTTTCTCTTTTGGTATAGATATGTAGATGATTACATTTGTTGTTTCAAAGGCACTAACTGACAACAACAACTATTGATAAATGAAATGATTAAGTATATTTAAACAAATTGCCATAAATAACGGTTTTGATCCATCAATGATAGAAATAATGGTATCCAACAAACGATCAAAAACGCATTAAATCTAGTTTATCCAATTCTTAAAGAGGTAGATAAACGAGATAATATGTCATTGTCTTATATTAATGATTTTTCAGAAAATATTGCTGAATTCTTCAAAAATAAATTCAATAAAATAACATAATTCAAAACGTAAGTCACCTGAGTACTTCTATAAAAAAAAAAGAAATTAAACAGAAGAGGACAATGAATCTGGTGTCTACAACCTATCATGTATAGATTGCCCTGGAGTTTATACCGGCTGTAACTAAATAAGTGTAAAATATTTAAGGAGGTGATTCCTCATCGAAAAAAAGATAGGATCTGTCAAATAAAGAAACTTCATTGGAGTATCCCTTGTTAAGATACAGCCCCTCAGATGGAGTACCTAAAATTTGTATAACAATTTTTTGCACAAGCACCAAAAATGTTACAATATTGAAATTAAACTAATTAGTTTTGTTTTTTACCATTTAGTTGTTTAATGCAGGTATTAACTACAGAATAATAATAAATCAAGTTCGCATTTATGACGATGTACCTATCTCTGTAGTTCGTCGTAAAATATTTTTTTGCTGCGAACTGGTTTATTTTGGGCAAAAAACTCATGAGACATTTTTTGTTTAGAATTAAACAGGCTATCGGAAATAAATTTTTAAATGGTAAAATACCACATATGGAAACCAAAAGTTCAAGACTTAACCTCTTAGAAGCTCTTGGAATCAATAGGTTCTTTTGAATGAACAAACAGATGTGGATTCGTCACCTTTATTGAATCTCTTCCGAAACAGTAAATTTGTAGTTTGGTTAGATGTAAGAAAATTTTGCAGCACTCATTTACCCATGTTTTTTTCGTATATTTAAATCTGTTTCTTTTTCAAAAAAATCAGTTGATTGCATCGTAAATACTTGAAGATGTTTCACCATATTAGGGTGAAACAGATGTCGTTGTGAAAATAAAGTTTTTTGGAAATTTCTGACGTTTCTGATTGGTCGGCGCCATTGTCGTGTAAAATTCTATTATTTTAGCACTGTCCTGTTACGCACTTTGTTTTCAACCAACCAGACAGTCGCGGCAATATTACGTTTCTGATTGGTCGGCGCCGTTGTCGTGTAAAATTCCTTTCTCTATTTCAATGTCGTAATAAGTTCATTACAGTACTAAAAACAGTGCTGTAATGAGCTAATTACAGCATTTCATGGCATAAAAATGGCGGACGGAAAATTAGCCACTTCGCGCATCTTGAAGATCATTCTCCCCACTCTATATCTCTGATTAAACCATGTAGAGAGTTCTTTCATTATTTTTTGCACGCTTTCGGTTTTTTGTGCTCCCTCGGGGTTTTAAGCTTTCCTTCGAGTTTTTTTGCGCGCTTTCGTTGATTTTGTGCTCCTTCGGGGTTTTTTGAGTTCCTTTGGATTTTTTTCGTTCTTTCGTGTTACTTTGGGTTCTATCATGTTTTTTCGCGTTTTTTCGTATTTGGTCGGGTTCTTTCTTGGTGGAATGCACTGAACTTGAAACGATAGAGTTATAAACGATATTCTTTCGGTTTGTTTTTTATGATGAAAGCACCCACTGCTAATCAATTATATACGGGGTGTCCCATATGCATTTTTCTTCAAGTTTTCTCGCAAATGGGAGCTGATTTCGGTATAATGTCATACAGGGTGTGCGATTTACAATGAATTTGCGATCAGGTGATATACGGGGTGAGCAATTTACAAGTACTTTTGTGTTTCGGGTTTTTATCAAGTTCCTTTAGATTTTTTGTGTTACTTGGTGTTCTTTCGTGTTTTCTCGAGTTGTTTCGTGTAATTTCGGTTTCTTTCGTGTAACTTCGGTTTTTTTCGTCTTTCTTCGGATTCGTTTGTTTTTTCCAGTACTTTCATGTTTTTTCGCTTTCATCGGGTTTTTTGACGTGTTTAGTGTTTCTGCGCGCTTCATTGATGTATGGTCCCTATTGATCTATGGTCTATATTAATCTATGGTCTATATTGATCCATGGGCCAATTGAACTACTGGCCTATTGAACTACTGGCCTATTGAACTACTGGCCTATGGATCTACGGGCCTATTGATCTACCCGCTTACTAGTTTTAGAATATACTTATATGTTTCTCCTTCCTTTGAATAATTCCTACAAATCACTCATTCATTAATATTTTTGATTTTTTTTCAGAAATGTCTCGTGCACTCAAAAGAAAACATAACATGAGGGATTATTACGATTTTTCTCCTCCCACAGGGGCCCAACAAATCGTAAAAATTATTAAAAGTGCTGGCAACAATCTACATGAAGTGGAGACAGTGGGTAAAACACGGTTTCTAGTATCCATGCCTACCAGGTTTCGTAAAAACATTTGGGTTAAACGAGGGGGCTTCGTCATAATAGAACCTATCGCAGAGGGCGTAAAAGTGAAGGGGGAAATTGTGAGGATCCTTACAAATGACCATATCAAGTATTATAAAGAAGATAAAATATGGCCGAGTGATTTCGATGCAAAGGAATCTGAGAAAAGAGATAATGATGAAGAAACTGAAATTCCTGAGAATACGAACAGAAAGTCACTTTATGTTGATAGTTATGATTCAGAAAACAGTGATGATTCAGATTATTCAGAAGATGACGATTCTGAATCAGAAAACGATTGTGATAATGAGAAATAATGCATTTAGACTTCTGAGTGAGTGAGATTGTTCTGACTTAGTATATGGATATTGAATAAGTGATTATACATAGAAGGAATATTGTAAAAATGGCTTATCTGTATCCAGTTACAAGTTGATAATTTTGTTTATTTCACTGTTATCTATGCTTTCGATATATTCGTTATATTGTTAATAAAATTTTTTCTTGAAATGCAAGTTTGTTGCTGCTGCACAAAATTCAGACACTGGCAAAACGATAAATAAAAACTTAACTGGAATATTTTATCTAGACACTGTGGAAATAGTTGGTTTGAAATTTATTCCAAGTATCGTGGAAATACCCATCGGAATGAAGCCAACTCCTCTAATAAAATCGTTGACAATGTTTTGAGTATAAACACCACTTACAAGATAAAGCCATGTCACTCAAAATGATCACATCTAGGGTTGGGACGTTGAGTGTAATATTTAGTTTGGGTGCCATTTATTTATTATTAAATAGACGATTATTATTACATGTACCTCGTGATGATGATTTTTTCTAATATAGTGTATAATAATAAATACATAAAAATGAAAGGAACATTGATAAAAATACTTTATTAATTAATTTATTACATGGTAACAGGCTATATTAAAACATTGGGTGAGAATAAAAAAGATATTTACAAGATATCAAAAACGCCAACATAATCTATACTAGTAGTGATCATATCCGCCAACACTATTCTACTGGAATGAAATTTAACAATTAGTTGAATAAAAAACAAAAAGTAGGTAGTCTATCATTTAATTTCCTCATGACCAAATTAGTTTCCTTGATTTTAATATTTTCATTAAACATGAGACTTTCTTCTCTAGCTCTCTGCAAAAAAGATATTCCACCCTTTCTCTTCTTTCTTGTGGGGATTCTCGAATTGTAGGTAAGCTTTTCTGTATCCTACCTGAAAATATATAATGAGTAGCATTCAGTTTCAAAATATCCGTATTGTTATATGGGATATTCACAAGGTTAATGAGCCTCCAAGGATTGTATGTGGAGCATAACCGACCCAACATGGTGATATGGAATAAGAAAGAAAAAACTGGCCTGGTGATCGACTTCGCAGTACCGCTAGATAACAACTTAGGAAAAGCATATAGGGAGAAGATTGAAAAATATGAGGCCCTTGCGCAACAGATCAAGAATATGGAGAAATTAACATCGGTCAAAATACTGCCCTTAATCATAAGCGCGAATGGACTAGTTCACCGAAAAAGTGTCCAACACATGGAACAACTTCACTTGCCGCCCAACACGATCACGTGGATGCAGAAGTCTGTCATACTGGGAACTGTTGGCATTGTTCGGCAGGTCCTCTATCCTTACTGAGTAACCGGCTGGCTACCCTTGGCTTACGAGCCCGGGTAACTAGGCTACCAAACCCACGCTATTGTGAAGTTTAAAAAAAAAAAAAAAACAAATATACAAATATATATATTTACATCCCGCTATATTTAGGTCCTCATCCTAAAACGCAGACATATATCCTCCACCAGAAAGAAAGCGTATAGGCAGAATATTCTCAAAGTATATTACATAATTTGATGTCCTTAATACGAATCTAACGAAATATCAGTGACTTTTTTTATTCATTTTCCTTCAGAATTCCTATCCATAGGTCAACCATTCAAACTACAGTATGTAGGTCCACCTCGAGTATACTTTCATTACTACACTGCAAACCGTTGGTCCTCCGGAGGGTAAATATTATCCACCTTACAGTGGTTAGGTCAACCGACATGTTGCCATCTTTTCAATCATATTATGATGTTGTGATTACGACAATTTGGCGCGCTATTTTATCGTTATTCTACGTTTCGGCTCTTGAGAATTTTTATAGTCACCCTATAAACATTATTCAGCTAACTATGGTCAGTGTATGGTGCAGCTCTGAAAGATTCCAAGTAGGAAATTACTTTCAAATGTTGTTTAATGTTTTATGCAGATTTAAGTTATGAAGAAACATCGTGAAATAAGGTACCAGGTTAAATTTTTGCGCGCATGTTTCTAGTTAAACAGCGAGCTATCGTTTTGTCCAAATGTCTGTAATTTTCGAATATCGAGTGGAAAATATTCTCAATCGATTGGGTTTGACTTCCTAATAAAGAATCCATGATAAAATTTGAGTGTTCCTGGTCCTCCAACCGGCCGCGTACTTTCTATCTTCCGAACGAAGGGACCTAGAGATTATATATTTTCAGAATAGGTTGATTGTCTAAATATCTCGGTTGAGTTCGTTGAAATTTGGTTTATGTAATAATTCCTTGAATATTCCTCTAATCAATTTCAAACTCAGAAAATGTTTACATAACGTTGAAAGAAAGGAGTGTGTTGAGTTTTGAAGGAATCGGCTCGATAGAACATTTTTCAAAAATCCCAAAATATTTTTCTCAATACTCGTTACCTCATCAGTTATTCGTCAGAACAGATAACAAATTTTTGGGTTTTATGAACGAAATAGGTACTTAGCATATGTTGAAGTTTTATCATCATAGCGTTCAATTTCCAGAAGATATAAGAGATTTTCTGAAAATGATGTTACAGATTATATTTCTCCATGGATTCACACCACTGTGATCATCTATAAGTATCTGTGATGGTAGTATTAATTTTATGATAAGTTGTTATAATGAGTGAAGTAATTGATTTTCCACTGAGAATTTAAATTTCTACTTTGCTAGTGCAAGGGGTAAATATACGAACTCAAGCCCCTGCTACCGAAAAACTAACTTCACTTTCAAGTGGTGCACATTTATCCAAAAAACGAGGCTCATCGTCTCAGACCTTCTGTGCCATGGATAATCTAAATGTCATGCCTGTAGCCAATGCTACGGGAATGGCGTTCTTCTTTTGGCTATATCAATCAGACAGAAACCCATCAGCACTTATTTCGAATGTTCAGAATGTGGCATAGTGATAACTTCACGAATAGCTCTTTCCAGTTATCGAAGGACCCATCACAGGTGATTATGAACGTTTCGTTAAAACCATGTACCCAACAGCTACAGTGAAGTGTCTTTTCCACCAAAATTTACCTGGATTTGAGTTATACAGAAAGCAATATCTGAGAGGAACCGTAGAATGGAGGAAGAGAGCTGATAGGCAGATTTGGGAGGCGAGAGTGCTAGGCCGCAGGAAGATGCAAGAAGTTTGGCAGCAAATAAAGAAAAGTTGAAAAAATTTTTCCAGTTACAAATAATAATAGATTATTGGTTATTTTTAAATGAAAAATTCAGTTCGAGAGTGAGGTTCGAACCCGGAAGGGTGGGAAAATATTAAAATTCGATAGAAATGACGTACTGTCAAAAAAAATCTACTTCAATAAACGATTTCAACTGATATTTTTCAACTCTATTTCAATGTGAAGATCGCCAACGTATTGTCCCTCTAATCCCCATCCCAATATCTTAATCACTGATTAACTGTCAGAAGTTTGAAGCTCTTGTTCAGTGGACTATTTTAGTGAGGATTTTCCAATAATGACGAATATTTGAATGCTAAAAGTACTAACGTAATGTCAATATCTATCTTCCTATGAACTGGGTTTCAGATTCACATGGAATACTTAACGGTATGACATTAACGGAACTTGAATTGATTGAAAACTGTTGAAACACTTGAAGTCAATATCTCTCGTCCATAAGGCGATCAGAAATCACATGAACCAAGACAAATTTTCCAACTTCGAATATCATTTGAATGCCGAATGCACTGACGTGGAGTCCCACTCGTTCATTAGATGATCAGCCTACTATTGAATTGGTAGTTGTGAACTCTATTTGAAGTGAAAACTTCTTTAGGCACGTTTATGTTTATGAATGATTTGCCGGATTATGTTCTTGCTCATTTGATCATACTTTTCGCGGATGATTCATCATTTTTGGTATCTGCGGGGAGCTTTGGGGAGCTTGTGAACCTGATAGCCCTACTACTTCAAACGTTTACCACTTGGTGGCGTAGGAATAATTTGACAGTTAACACAAAAAAAACAGTATGCATTCACTTCAAACTAAAAAATTTCGGTGGAAAACGACCTGTATTCACTTGTGAAAACTCGTCAATAACTACAAGTGGTACCCCTAGATTTCTTGGAGTACAAATTGATGAATACTTACAATGGATTTTACCATTTTTGCCTGTGGAACAAGAAAACTCGGTCCAGATATCTCCTCCTTTACGTATTTTCTTGAAACGCAAGCGATTATTTCCGACAGTTCGGATGAGCCTCTCGCCTTTCTGAACAGGTGCAACCACATTGGTCCAAATCATAGATAAATAAAAGTACATATGGACCACATACGGAATTCTATGATCAAGTGATAAACCGGAAGCTTGCAAAGTTGACCCAGCTCTTCTTATATTTCCTCGATTTGATGCAATCCTGCTACGAAGCCACTAGGTATTGGGTTCTCCTCTGTGAAGATGACAGCGCCAAGATGGCAGATTTTTGAGCTATTTCGTAGGGGAAACTTCTTAACCTCTGTTTAAATTCTTTTGTTAGCCTGACATAGGGCATATAACGTGAGTTTCATCACCCGGAATTGTAATGAACTCATTACAGCGGTGTTGTAATGAACCCATTACAGCGGTGTTGTAATGAACTCATTACAGCGGTGTTGTAATGAACTCATTACAGCTGTGTTGTAATGAACCCATTACAGCTGTGTTGTAATGAACTAATTACAGCGGCGCTGTAATGAACCCATTACAGCTGTGTTGTAATGAACTCATTACAGTGGAGTCCAAGGCGGGAGTCCGAATGAGGAGTTAGAGGCGGGAGTCCATGGCGGTACCCCGTGGCGGGAGTCCGAATCGGAAGTCTAGGCGGGAGTCCAGAGTAGGTGTCTGGGGCGGGAGTCAGAATCGGGAGTTTGAGGCGGAGTCCATGGCCTGACCCCGTGGCGGGAGTCCGAATCGGAAGTCCAAGGTGAGAGTCAGGGAACTCATTACAGCTGTGTTGTAATGAACTCATTACAGCGGTGTTGTAATGAACTCATTACAGCGGTGTTGTAATGAACTCATTACAGCGGTATTGTAATGAACTCATTACAGCGGCGCAGTAATGAACTCATTACAGCTGTGTTGTAATGAACTCATTACATCGGTGTTGTAATGAACCCATTACAGCGGTGTTGTAATGAACCCATTACAGCTGTGTTGTAATGAACTCATTACAGCGGTGTTGTAATGAACCCATTACAGCTGTGTTGTAATGAACTCATTACAGCGGTGTTGTAATGAACCCATTACAGCGGTGTTGTAATGAACCCATTACAGCTGTGTTGTAATGAACTCATTACAGCGGTGTTGTAATGAACCCATTACAGCTGTGTTGTAATGAACTCATTACATCGGTGTTGTAATGAACCCATTACAGCGGTGTTGTAATGAACCCATTACAGCTGTGTTGTAATGATTTCATTACAGCGGTGTTGTAATGAACCCATTACAGCTGTGTTGTAATGAACTCATTACAATAGAGTCCGGGGCGGGAGTCCGAGTCAGGAGTTCGAGGTGGGAGTCCATGGCGGGACCCCGTGGCGGGAGTCCAAATCGGAAGTCTAGGGCGGGAGTCCAGAGAAGGTGTCTGGGGCGGGAGTCAGAATCGGGAGTTTGAGGCGAGAGTCCATAGCCTGACCCCGTGGTGGGAGTCCGAATCGGAAGTCTAAGGCGGGAGTCCGAATCAGGATTTTGAGGCGGGAGTCCATGGCGGGACCCCGTGGCGGGAGTCCGAATCGGAAGTCTGAGGTGAGAGTCAGGGAACTCATTACAGCTGTGTTGTAATGAACTCATTACAGCGGTGTTGTAATGAACTCATTACAGCGGTGTTGTAATGAACTCATTACAGCGGTATTGTAATGAACTCATTACAGCGGCGCAGTAATGAACTCATTACAGCTGTGTTGTAATGAACTCATTACATCGGTGTTGTAATGAACCCATTACAGCTGTGTTGTAATGAACTCATTACAGCGGTGTTGTAATGAACTCATTACAGCGGTGTTGTAATGAACCTATTACAGCTGTGTTGTAATGAACTCATTACAGTGGAGTCCGAGGCGGGAGTCCGAATCAGGAGTTCGAGGCGGGAGTCCATGGCGGGACCCCATGGCGGGAGTCCGAATCGGAAGTCTAGGGCGGGAGTCCAGAGTAGGTGTCTGGGGCGGGAGTCAGAATCGGGAGTCCGAGGTGAGAGTCTGCGAACTCATTACAGCTGTGTTGTAATGAACTCATTACAGCGGTGTTGTAATGAACCCATTACAGCTGTGTTGTAATGAACTCATTACATCGGTGTTGTAATGAACCCATTACAGCTGTGTTGTAATGAACTCATTACAGCGGTGTTGTAATGAACCCATTACAGCTGTGTTGTAATGAACTCATTACAATGGAGTCCAGGGCGGGAGTCCGAGTCAGGAGTTCGAGGTGGGAGTCCATGGCGGGATCCCGTGGCGGGAGTCCGAATCGGAAGTCTAGGGCGGGAGTCCAGAGAAGGTGTCTGGGGCGGGAGTCAGAATCGGGAGTTTGAGGCGGGAGTCCATGGCCTGACCCCGTGGTGGGAGTCCGAATCGGAAGTCCAAGGCGGGAGTCCGAATCAGGAATTTGAGGCGGGAGTCCATGGCGGAGTCCGAATCGGAAGTCTAGGGCGGGAGCCCAGATTAGGTGTCTGGGGCGGGAGTCAGAATCGGGAGTTTGAGGCGGGAGTCCGAATCGGGAGTTTGAGGCGGAAGTCCATATCCTGACCCCGTGGTGGGAGTCCGAATCGGAAGTCCAAGGTGAGTGTCAGGGAACTCATTACAGCTGTGTTGTAATGAACTCATTACAGCTGTGTTGTAATGAACTCATTACAGCGGTGTTGTAATGAACTCATTACAGCGGTGTTGTAATGTACTCATCACAGCGGTATTGTAATGAACTCATTACAGCGGCGCAGTAATGAACTCATTACAGCTGTGTTGTAATGAACTCATTACATCGGTGTTGTAATGAACCCATTACAGCGGTGTTGTAATGAACCCATTACAGCTGTGTTGTAATGAACTCATTACAGCGGTGTTGTAATGAACCCATTACAGCTGTGTTGTAATGAACTCATTACATCGGTGTTGTAATGAACCCATTACAGCGGTGTTGTAATGAACCCATTACAGCTGTGTTGTAATGAACTCATTACAGCGGTGTTGAATGAACCCATTACAGCTGTGTTGTAATGAACTCATTACAATGGAGTCCGGGGCGGGAGTCCGAGTCAGGAGTTCGAGGTGGGAGTCCATGGCGGGACCCCGTGGCGGGAGTCCGAATCGGAAGCCTAGGGCGGGAGTCCAGAGAAGGTGTCTGGGGCGGGAGTCAGAATCGGGAGTTTGAGGCGGGAGTCCATGGCCTGACCCCGTGGTGGGAGTCCGAATCGGAAGTCCAAGGCGGGAGTCCGAATCAGGATTTTGAGGCGGGAGTCCATGGCGGGACCCCGTGGCGGGTGTCCGAATCGGAAGTCTAGGGCGGGAGTCCAGAAAAGGTGTCTGGGGCGGAGTCAGAATCGGGTGTTTGAGGCGGGAGTCCATGGCCTGACCCCGTGGTGGGAGTCCGAATCGGAAGTCCAAGGTGAGAGTCAGGAAACTCATTACAGCTGTGTTGTAATGAACTCATTACAGCGGTGTTGTAATGAACTCATTACAGCGGTGTTGTAATGAACTCATTACAGCGGTATTGTAATGAACTCATTACAGCGGCGCAGTAATGAACTCATTACAGCTGTGTTGTAATGAACTCATTACATCGGTGTTGTAATGAACCCATTACAGCGGTGTTGTAATGAACCCATTACAGCTGTGTTGTAATGAACTCATTACAGCGGTGTTGTAATGAACCCATTACAGCTGTGTTGTAATGAACTCATTACAATGGAGTCCGGGGCGGGAGTCCGAGTCTGGAGTTCGAGGTGGGAGTCCATGGCGGGATCCCGTGGCGGGAGTCCGAATCGGAAGTCCGAGCTGAGAGTCTGGGAACTCATTACAGCTGTGTTGTAATGAACTCATTACAGCGGTGTTGTAATGAACTCATTACAGCAGCGCAGTAATGAACTCATTACAGCTGTGTTGTAATGAACTCATAACATCGGTGTTGTAATGAACCCATTACAGCGGTGTTGTAATGAACCCATTACAGCTGTGTTGTAATGAACTCATTACAGCGGTGTTGTAATGAACCCGTTACAGCTGTGTTGTAATGAACTCATTACATCGGTGTT